>CM057460.1:183995713-186495713 GCA_030035585.1 Dugong dugon | reverse complement strand
TAACACCATGAGGGTGCAGTCAGCCAAGTCCAGAATGTGAGAAGCTATACACAACAACAAAAGACCCAGTTTCTTCAACAAATAAATGAGATAACCCCTCTCCTCCCCCCCTCAAAAAAAGAGGACAAATTGTTACTAATTAAAAAATACTTGAGACATAACAACCAGAGGCAGTGTGGCCCTTCATTGGATCCTGATTTGAATAAACCAACTCAATTGTTTCTCTTACTCAAATCAGAGGAATATGAACAGAGATTGGGTATTAGATGATATTAAAGAATTACGATTAATTTTGTGAGTGTGATAATGGTATTTTACTTGTATGTGTAAGTTTTTGTGTGTTTTAAGTTCTTATCTCTTAGAGATACATACTAAAATATTTATGGGGGAAATGACGTAATGTCTGCAATTTGCTTTAAAATACTCCAGCCAAAAGAGAAAAAAAGATGCATTGAGGGAAGTACAGAAATCAAGAATGACAGACTTCTGCTAATTGTTGAATCTGTCTGATAAGTGCATGGAGTTCATTGTACATTTTAAAAAGTTTAAAAAAGGAAAGGGAAAATAAATCAGGTGGTTGCTTACTGTTCATGTTCATGGCACTTAACTCCTCCTCCCAGCATGCCAATGCCCCTCATCTCTACTGCAGCCTCGTGTGGTTGCCCCAGCATCTTTAGCACACCTTCACATGGCTATACCTTCCCCATATCTAGGGTTCTTATCCCGGAAATAGCTCTCCCTTTTACCCCTCCTCTCTAAGCCCACCTCTACTTCCTAGCTCTGCCCTCAGGGCCATGGCCTTGCCTCCCTGTCTTCAGTAGGAAACTGGCTGACTGTCCCAGTCAACTTAACTTTCAACATTGACAGGTCTGCAGTTTTACAAGGTCTCCACCTTGCTTGTTCTGTGCTGTTAGAACAGGACAGGGGGAGGTGGAATCCTAGCCTGTTGAAACTGAAAGGAAACCTACATTTTAGTGTCCACCACTATGTAAAGTAGCTAAAGCAAACGGAAGAAATGATGAAGTGAAAGAACTGAACATGCAAATCAAAATTACAATGAGACACCATCTCACCCCAACAAGGCTAGCATTAATCCAAAAAACACAAAATAATAAATGTTGGCGAGGTTGTGGAGAGACTGGAGCACTTATACACTGTTGGTGCGAATGTAAAATGGTACAGCCACTTTGGAAATTGATTTGGCACTTCCTTAAAAAGCTAGAAATAGAAGTACCATACGATCCAGCAATCCCACTCCTTAGAATATATCCTAGAGAAATAAGAACCATCACATGAATAGATATATGCACACCCATATTCATTTCAGCACTGTTCACGATAGCAAAAAGATAGAAACAACATAGGTGCCAATAGACAGACGAATGGATAAATTATGGTATATTCACACAATGGGAATACTACTCAACGATAAAGAACAATGATGAATCCATGAAACATAACATGGACGAATCTGGAAGGCATTATGCTGAGTAAATTTAGTCAGTCACAAAAGGACAAATATTGTATAAGACCAGTATTATAAGAACTCAAGAAAAGGTTTAAGCACAGAAGAAAACATTCTTTGATGGCTACAAGGGTGGGGAGGGAGGGAGAGGGGTATTCACTAACTAGATAGTAGACAAGAATTGGGGGAAGGGAAGGACAGCACATATTACAGGGGAAGTCAGCACAGCTAGACTAAACCAAAGCTAAGACGTTTCCTGAATACAACCAAACACTTTGAGGGACAGAGTAGCAGGGGCAGGGTCCTGGGGACCATGATTTCAGGGGACATCTAGGTCAATTGGCATAACAAAGTTTATTAAGAAAATGTTCTGCATCCCACTTTGGTGAGTGGCATCTGAGGTCTTAAAAGCTAACAAGCAACCATCTAAGATGCATCAGTTGGTTCCAACCCACCTGAAGTAAAGGAAAATGAAGAACACCAAAGATGCAAGGAAAGTATTAGCCCAAGAGACAGAAAGGGCCACATAAACCAAAGACTTCATCAGCCTGAGACCAGAAGAACTAGATGGTGCCCAGCTACCACCAATGACCACCCTGACAGGGAACACAGCAGAGAGTCCCTGATGGAGCAGGAGAAAAGTGGCGTGCAGAACTCTAATTCTAGTAAAAAGACCAGACCTAATGGTTTGATTGAGACTAGAGGGACCCCAGAAGACAAGGCCCCCAGACTCTCTGTTAGCCCAAAACTAAAACCATTCCCAAGGCCAACTCTTCAGACATAGACTGGACTATGGGACAGAAAACGATACTTGTAAAGAGTGTGCTTCTTAAGAAGCTCAAGTAGATAAATGAGGCTAAATGGGCAGCTCCTGTCCAGAGGCAAGATGAGAAGGCAGAGAGGGTCAGGAGCCGGTTGAATGGACACAGGAAATCCAGGGTGGAAGGGAGAAGTGTGCTGTCACAGTATAGGGAGAGCAACTAGGGTCACATAACAATGTATATATAAATTTTTGTATGAGAGACTAACTTGAATTGTAAACTTTAGCACAACAATAAAAAAAAAACTGAACAGAAGATTTCAAAGGACAGCTCGAGAAGACAAAGTAAGTATTACAATGAAATGTGCAAAGACCTGGAATTAGAAAACCAACAGGGAAGAACACGCTTGGCATTTCTCAAGCTGAAAGAACTGAAGAAAAAATTCAAGACTTGTGTTGCAATATTGAAGGATTCTATGGGCAAAAAACTGAACAACACAGGAAGCATCAAAAGAAGATGGAAGGAATACACAGAGTCACCGTACCAAAAAGAATTGGTTGACGTTCAGCCATTTCAGGAGGTAGCTTATAATCAAGAACTGATGGTACTAAAGGAAGAAGTCCAAGCTGCACTGAAGGAATTGGCAAAAAAACAAGGCTCAAGCAATTGACAGAATACCAATTGAGATGTTTCAACAAACGGATGCAATGCTGGAAGTGCTCACTCGTCTATGCCAAAAAATGTGAAAGACTCTAACCTGAGACCAGAAGAACTAGATGGTGCTACCACTACTGACGTCCTGACCAGGGACACAATAGAAGGTCCCAGATAGAATGACAGAAAAATGTAGAACAAAACTCAGATTCCTAGAAAAGGACAGCCCTACCGAACAAATAGAGACTAGAGGAACCCCTGAGACTACCACCCTAAGATAACCTTTGAACTTGAATTTGAAGCTATTTGTGCAGAAACCTTTCAGCCAAATAATAGATTGGTTTATAAAATAAACAATATCATCATTAGTAATATGCTCCCTTAAACAATTAACTATATGGGAACAAACGGTCAACATTTACTCAAAAAGTAGAGAAGGTAAGAAGGTGAAGGGAAGCAAGATCGATGTAAACAGAATAAAAGAATGGAAATAATAAGAATGCTGACACATTGTAAAAATTGTAACCAATGTCATGGAACAATTTGTATAAAAATTGTTAAATGGAAATCTAATTTGCTGTGTAAACTTTCACCTAAGACCCAATAAAATATTATTTAAAAAAAGATGAATTGGCAAAAGCTATGTGATAGATATATTTACAACAACAACAAAAAAGAGTAGGCGCTGAGGCTACTTCTGCACAACTAAACACCTCATGGGATTTGGTTCCTTGGTTTGGAGGTTTAGGGTCATGGTTTCATGGGACATCCACGTTAACTGGCTTAATATTGTGTTTAGTGCTTCCGTTCTAGCTTCTAGTTCATTGCATGATGCCTGGGGTCTTAAAAGCTTGCAAGCGGCCATCCAAGGCACAACAATTGGTCTCTATTCACCTGGAGCAACAGAGGAAGAAGGAGAGTCAGGAATTGGAGGAGGATATGGCATGTGTGGCTGATTACCTCCATGAACTACCGCCTCCTTTGCCATGAGACCAGAAAAACTGGATGGTGACCGGCTACCATTACTGAACATTTTGATCAAAGATTGTACAGAAGAATCCTGATTAAAAAAGTGGGAAATGTAGAACAGAATTTCAAATCCTTATGGACTCTAGATTTTTTTGAACCATGGAGGGTGGATGAACCCCTGAAACTATTACCCTGAGATAGCCTTTAAACCTTAAACCAAAAATATCCCCTGAAGTCATCTTAAAACTGAAAAACAGTTTAGCTTAACTAGTTAAAAAAAAAAGAAAGGTCTGCCTTGAGTATTATGCTCTTTTAAGAAACTATCTATATGGCATCAAATTGACAACAGCAACTCAAAAGATTAGATAGGAACCTTAGGGGCAGTCAGTTTATGTTAATGAGGGAGGAACAACTTAGAAGAGGAGGGTGAGAATTGTTGCACAACTTGAAGAATGTAATTAGTGTCACTAAATTGTACATGTAGAAACTGTTGAATTGATGTATGTTTTGCTGTATATATTCTCAAAAACAACAACAAAATAAAATTAAAAAAGAAAAGAAGGAAATGTTGAAGACAGCTACCTGGCCAACCGATTGGATGAGATCCATATACATGCCTCTTCCAAAGAAAGGTGATCCAACAGAATGCAGAAATTATCGAACCATACCATTAATATCACACACAAGTAAAATTATGCTGAAGATAATTAAAAAATGGTTGCAGCAGTACATTGACAGGGAACTGCCAGAAATTCAAGCCAGATTCAGAAGAGGATGTGGAACAAGGGATATCATTGCTGATGTCAGATGGATCTTGGCTGAAAGGAGAAAATACCAGAAAGATGTTTACCTGGGTTTTGTTGACTATGCAAAGGCATTCAAGTGTGCGGATGATAACAAATTACGGATAACACTGCAAAGAATGGGGATTCTAGAACACTTAATCGTGCTCATGAGAAACCTGTACATAGACTAATAGGAAGTCATCCCAACAGAATAAGGGGATACTACATGGTTTAAATCAGGAAAGGTGTGGGTCCAATCTGTACGCTGAGCAAATGATCTGAGAGGCTGGACTATGTGAAGAAGAACGCAGAATCAGGATTGGAAGAAGACTCATTAACAACCTGCGATATGCAGATAACACAATCTCGCTTGTTGAAAGTGAAGGGGACTTGAAGCACTTACTGATGAAGATCAAAGACAACAGCTTTCAGTATGGATTACACCTTAACATAAAGAAAACAAAAATTCTCACAACTGGACCAATAAGCAATATCATGATAAATGTAGAAAATATTGAAGTCGTCAAGGATTTCATTTTACTTGGATCCACAATCAACACCCATGGAAGCAGCAGTCAAGAAATCACATGACATATTGCAGTGGGAAAATTTGCTGCAAAAGACCTCTTTAAAGTGTTAAAAAGCAAAGATGTCACCTTGAGGCTAAGATGCACCTGACTCAAGTCATGGTATTTTTCAATGACCTCATATTCATGTGAAAGCTGGACAATGAATAAGGAAGACCAAAGAAGAATTGATGCCTTTGAATTATGATGCTGGTGAAGAACATTGAATATACCATGGACTTCCAGAAGAATGAACAAATCTGTCATGGAAGACGTACAGCCAGAATGCTCCTCAGAAGCGAGGATGGCGAGACTTCATCTCACATACTTTGGACCTGTTATCGGGGGGACCAGTCCCTGGAGAAGGACATCAATGCTTGGTAAAGTAGCGGGTCAGTGAAAAAGAGGAAGACCCTCAACAAGATGGATTGACACAGTGGCTCCAACAATGGGCTCAAACATAGCAACAATTGTGAGGATGGCGCAGGACCAGACAGTGTTTCGTTCTGTTGTCGCTATGAGTCAGGACTGACTCAACAGCACCTAACAACAGCTGTGAACCTCTACTCTAAGTGAGCTGAGAACACATGTGTTAGGGCAAGTTCTCAAACTTTAAGCAGACTTGTTAAAGCGCACACTGCTGGATCCCACCCCCCAGACTTTCTGACTCAGTGGGTCTAAGGAGGGGCATGTGAATTTGCATTTCTAACATGTTCCCATGTGATGACGTTGATGCTGATCCAAAGACCACAATTTGAGAACCACTGCATTAGAAAAGGATTGTCTCCATGGTAAGGTTACACAACTCTACATCAGAGGGTTCTGTCTGTATGTCAGGGCCACGTCACATCTCTACGTCAAGGTCAGGTCACACCTCTAGGTCAGAGCCAGTTCACATCTCTCTTTCGCAGCACGTCAGGGCCAGGTCACGTCTCTACGTCAGGATGAAGTCACACATGCCTAACTTCATGCTGACTTCCCTTCTCTTACTCACAATGGGATTCTGTTGCAGCACGGTGCGTTCCAAGTCACCTTGTTCCCAGAATTCAGCAGCAACCAGCAGAGCTACCTGCAACAAACAGAATCCCGCAGTCAAAGCTCCGGCCCCAGTCCTGCTACCCCTGCTCCCATCCCACGTGGGTTGTCAGCTCAGCAAAAAGATAAACTCCACCCTACCTTGACCACCCCCACCCCCACTTGGTGTCATCATTGGAGAGATCTGAAAGTGATTTCCATGTATTTGCAGAGAGGAAGAAGGAGTAAAGGTAGACTGGCTCTGGGGTGGGCTGAGAGAGTCCAAGCCTCATTTCTTGGTGTCACCAGTACTGGGGTTCCCCTCCTCCCAGTCAGAAGGAGTCCGTACCTTGCTTTGCACCTCCCAGGGCTTGGTTATGGCTGAGAGATCACAGGCAGTCATCATCATGGCCCTGGTCACACAGGATGCAGTCCATCAGTCCAGAGTTATTTAAGGCTGCACATACTGGTTAATTCATTTATTTCTCCTTTTTTTGCCCCCGCTAGTAAGTGATCTCATCCCATTGTGAAGAGAGAGGTCACTTCCCCATTCCACCTGATCGCTGGGCTTTGAAGTCAGACAGATGTTTAAATCCTCCCTTGGTCATTTACCACAGGTTTGACATTAAGCAAATCCATCAACCTCTCCAAACCTCAGTTTCCCTGTCTGCAATAATAATGGGAGGCATTGATGGGTCGGTGGTGGAACTGTCACCTTCCATGTGGGACATCCTGGCCAATGCACCTATTGCTCAGCCACCACCCGTCTGTCAGTGGGGCTTGCATGTTGCTATGATGCTGAACAGATCTCAGCAGAGCTTCCAGATTAAGACAAACTAGGAAAAAAGGCCTGGTGATCAACTCGTGAAAATCAGCCAATGAAAACCCTATGGATTATCATGGGGATGGCACAGGACCAGGCAGCATTTTGCTCCTTTGTGCATGGGGTCACCTTGAGTCAGGGGTTGACTTGGAGGCAGCTAACAACAACAATAATGGTACTTTCCTCACAGAGTGGGTGTGAGGATTAAATGAGATGATGTATGTAAAATTCTTAGCATAGTGCCTGGACATAGCATGTTTACAATAAATAATTGGTGACTACTATGACCATATGCTGGGTTTTAATTATGTACCGGGCACTGTTCTAGCCATTTTAGAAACATCAATTTCATTTCGGTCTTATCACACCTCAGAGTCCCTTCTTTCCTGTACAGCATAAAGCGATGTTTCCCAATCTGTTTCTCATTATCGTCCTCCACTGTGGAACCCTGTAAGACCTTTTTCCCCCTAATCCCTCCCTCTGAAATTTTAATGCCACAGATATGCTGTATATATCCCTTGAAAGGGCCACAGACATTGTAACAGTATTTTTCACCTTCATGAGAACCACTTTTTGCCCCTCTGGGGCCAATATCACCCCCTGTTGAGAAAGCATGGAGTAGAGAGAGAAGTGTGGCCCTTGTCACTGAGATGGCCTTGCTGTAGGAACTAGCAGAAAGGAGTGGGGGCGGGAAAAAGGATCCAGAGATAAACTCTTAAAGGGCTTTCAGAATAATAGGAAGGTAAGACAGGAATTAGTATGTAGGTCGAAACAAAGTAAGACAGAAAAGAAGGAGACAGGGACAATGAATTGTTGGAGTAAGCTGGGTGGAACTTGAGAAGGCATTTCAAAAACACTGGGCATAGTGGCATGAACAACAGGATGGTGATCCAGGGCCAAGTGGAGTGGGTGTTAAATTCCAAGCTGGGGAGTGGAGACTGCATCCAATAAGCAGGTAGAACCACTGAAGGTTTAGGGCCTAGTCATGACCGGTCAGAGCCACGCTGCAGGAAGGGGAGTTGGCAGCATGAGTGGGATAGAGCAGGAGGGAGCCAGTGAGGAAGGAAAGGAGGGGAGATGGTGTTGTAATTTCAGACCTGACCTGAAGCAGTGCCCAGTGGGCTGGAGGAGCCAGGAGGTGGGGTCATCCGGAAGTGGTGACCCAAGGGCAGAGGCCAAGGAGAGAGAAGAAGGAGAGGGAGGCCTGACTTGCTGCGTGGACCATTTTATAATTAACCACCTGTATCTGGCATAACATAAGCTGGTCTGGAGGTCTTTAAGAGTTACTCATGAAATATTAACACATTGAAATAAAATCTTTAATTAGGTAAATTCTCAGAAATTCACATAATTCTTTAAGTCAACAAGCTGTCAGAAGCACGTACATTTCTTGGAAACACCTTTATACTTTGTATTAACTTTGAAATACGTGACCTATGCTTAATGTTAAGTGTTGTAGACATTTTAAGCTCAAATACATTAAGCAAATAAATGCTGAGCTCTGCATACAAGAGTCATCACTCCCTGCTACCTGTCAGTGTCCACAGTTTGAGTCCACAGGTGTGGTTTCAGGAGAGCACTGGATGTTTACTGTCCTTGGCTGGAGGAATCATATGAAAACCATTCCCAACCAAACCTCGGGGAAACACATCTAAGCATTTTATAGACTTGGTGTGTGCCTGGGATGGAAAGGGAGAGGAAAGGCCAGCCCTGGGTGGCAGAGACAATCCAAAGCCTTGTGCCTTAAAGACAAGACGTTACATTCACTTCAGCACCTTTCCCCTTAGGTACACTGGGGCCCAAGGTGCCATTCTAGGTACTGGGGATATAAAGAGGCCCACAGGGAGCTCATAGTTACGAAGGAATACAGCAAAAAAAAAAAAAAAAAAGTCATCACAATATGCTAAGTGGGATGGCAGAATACAGTACAAGGTGAAAAAAAAAGGTGAGAGTAGCAATCTCAGCCCAGGGAGCACCAGAAAGGTGACAGTGAGGCAGGGCCTTTAGGGTTGCATAGGAGCTCTTCAAGAGGGAGAAGAGCTAAGGGTATAGTAGGGAGAGGTACATGGGAGAGTACATGAGATTGTCACAGGGCTGAAAACTGTCCAGGAGGTGGTTGGTAGGGAGCATTCATATATCCATTGCTGTACAAAGTTATATATGTGTGCACTTGTGTGTATGTGTGCCAGGCGCTATGCAGGAGCAGGGTTCACCTGGTCCCTGCTCTCAGAGAGCTTGCAGACTTGTTGGAGCGTCACAGATTTATCATACAAATGAATGTAAATGTGCAAGCAAATAACAGTTCTGAAGGAAAGGAGTTCTATTCTATGAGATAGTATCATAAGAGAAATTAACCTTGTCCTGGGAGATCCGGAACAGCTTCCCTGAGGAAATGACCCTTGAGTTGATATCTGTAGGAAGTGTAGCTGTTCACTTGGTAAAGAAGGGAGTAGGAGAAACACATCAAGTGCAAAGGCCACAAGGAAGGAAGCCTGGCACAAATAAAGTCCTGGAAGGTGGGTAGAAGCTCAGGGAGCAACTGGGTGAAAGGGTAAGAGAAGAGAAGTTCCAAGAGCTGTGCAGGGGAGAGCAGGCCAACCATGCATGGTGCGGGGTTGTCTTCATGCTCAGAGCAATGGGAAAAGACGCTGAAGTGTTTGAACAGAGGGATGACTTGGTCAGATTTGCATTTGACAAAATCACCATGGCTTTGGTATGGAGGTGACAAGAGTAGAAGCAGGGAGCCCAGTTAGGAAGGCATTGCAGGATCTGGCCAAGAGATGGAGGTGATGAGAAAGAGAAGTGCTCAGATAGAAATAGCATTTAAGAAGTAAACTCAATAGGACTTGATGATAGATTAGACATTCAAAGTGAGGAGGTGAGAGATGTCAAAATGGAAGAGAGTAAAGGACAAGGTGGTTATAATGCAGAAGAGCAAGGTTAAGCCATGAAGACCTTGTATGCTAAGAAATTGGAAACTTATCCTCTGGGTAGGTGAGAGTCATCAAGAGGAGGGGATTGACCTTAAACCAAAAATATCCCCTAAAGTCTTTTTTAAACAAAAGAATGGTTTAGCTTAATTAGTAAAGAAAGTCTGCCTTGAGCATTGTGCTCTTTTAAAGCATTATCTCTGTGGTATCAAACTGACAACAGCAACTGGAAAGATTAGATAGGAAATTTAGGGGGCAGTGAGTTTATGTTAATGGAGGAGGAACAATTTGGAAAAGGAGGGTGAGAATGGTTGCACAACTTGAAGAATGTAATCAATGTCCCTGAAATGTACATGTAGAAATTGTTGAATTGGTGTATGTTCTGCTGTGTATATTCTCAACAACAACAACAAAATAAAATGTTTTTAAAAAAAAGAGAGAGAGAGAGGAGGGAATTGAGCTTAATGGGGGTACAGTAGAAAATTCCATGCAAGTCTTTGGAATCAGACAGAGCTAAACTAGGTCCTCACTCTTCTTACTTGCTGTGTTGAGGGGACGTGACTCAATGTCTTTTGAGTTTTGATCCGTTCATTTGTAAAAAAGAGATAATCATATGAGGTTGCATCATATGAAATTCTGATTTTGTGAGTCAAAAATGGTCAAAAGTTGGTGATTTCATATGGTTCAACATACTATATCCATCCTAAGGGTTATTGTGATGATCAGATAAGATGAGTTTGCAAAGTGCACCCGTTGTCTTCACCTTTATCATCATCACTTTCATCACGTTAATGCTTTAGGGTCGTCCAGGTGTGTAGAGCTTGGCTGACCCATCTCCAAAACAAGTGTCTCTTCCTCAACACAGCTGTGAAGCTCAGTGACACTTCTTCCAGACCCCTGGCTGAGCGCTGGAAGCATTTCAGCCATCCCATTATCCAGGCCTTTCAAGACACTCATTCAGATCCTCCATGGAATTACACCTGCCCTGGGCAGGGGAGGTGGCGGGGCAGGGACCCTTTTGGGAAGACCTTAGAGGAGCCTAGGAAGGCTGTGGGTGAGCAGGAGAGAGGTAGATGGGGTGACTTGAGTTTCTGTCCTTGATGTTCCACTAATGCCTCTGTGACACTAGGTAAGTCACACAGGGCCTCACTGTCCTCATTTGTAAAACGCTACACCAGGATTTCGCAAATTTTTTCAGCAAAGGGCCAGATAGTAAATATTTTAAACTTTGTGGACCATGTAGTCTTTGTGGAAACCACTCAGCTCTGCTGTTGGGATGCAAAAGCAGCCATAGGTGATACAGAAAGGCAGGGTCCACTTATCCATGAGGCAGAGTATGCAGGGCCATGATGTTTTTAGGGGCCCATGAAAATGTTCTAATTTTAATTTCTTTCACATTTATGAAAAAATAATATAATAATAATGAATGCATAATAATGAATTCAGCCTACACAGTCATACCCAAAAAAACCAAACCCACTGCCATCAAGTCAATTCTGACTCATAGTGACCCTATAGGGCAGAGTAGAACTGCCTCATAGGGTTTCCAAGGCTATAAATCTTTATGGAAGCAGACTGCCACATTATTCTACCGCAGAGCGGCTGGTGGGTTCTAACCGGGGACCTTTTGGTTAGGAGATGAGCGCTTAACCACTGCACCACCAGGGCTCCTAGAACACTGTCATAAAATATAATTTTAATACTTTTTATGGAGGAAAGATCCAGGGAGGTAAAAGTGCTTAGGGGCCATAAAAGTCATAATGTGGTCCACCATAAAGGAATACGTCTCACTTATGGACAACAAAATTTGAATTTCATATAATTTTCACATGTCATAAAATATTACTTTTTTTTTCTTCAACCATTAAAAAATGTAATAACTGTTGTTAACTCATGGGTGATAGGCCTCACAACCCCAGCACTGGAGAATCTCTAAGTGCTTCCAAATCTTCATTTAGTTGGACTGTCGAGTGTAATCGAGAATAAGTGGAGACATAAAGGGTTTGATGAGGAACAGGAAGTCATACCTTCACTCTAGAGTTATTTTAACATCTTGGTCCTTGGCATGGATTGAATTGTGTCCCCCCTAAAATATGCGTCAACTTGGTTAGGCCATGATTTCCTGTATTTGTGTGGTTGTCCTCCATTTTGTGATCTTCCTATGTGTTATAAATCATAATCTCTGCCTGTGGTTAAAGAGGATTAGGGTCAGACGTAACACCCTTGCTCAGGTCACATCCCTGATCCAATGTAAAAGGAGCTTCCCTG
This sequence comes from Dugong dugon, assembly GCA_030035585.1. Lineage (NCBI taxonomy): Eukaryota > Metazoa > Chordata > Mammalia > Sirenia > Dugongidae > Dugong > Dugong dugon. Next base: position 186,483,478 of record CM057460.1, on the reverse strand, counting down.
GGGTGTGGCCTGCACCACCTTTTATCTTACAAGAGATAAAAGGAAAGGGAAGCAAGCAGAGAGTTGGGGACCTCATACCACCAAGAAAGCAGTGCTGGGAGCAGAGCACGTCCTTTGGAAGCGGGGTTCCTGCGCGGAGAAGCGCTTAGTCCAGGGGAAGATTGATGAGAAGGACTTTCCCCCAGTGCCAGCAGAGAAAGAAAACCATCCCCTGGAGCTGATGCCCTGAATTTGGACTTCTAGCCTACTAGATGGAAACCCTGGTGGTGTAGTGGTTAAGAGCTACAGCTGCTAACCAAAAGGTCCCAGTTTGAATCCACCAGGTGCTCTTTGGAAACTCTCTGGGGCAGTTCTACTCTGTCCTATAGGGTCACTATGAGTCAGAATCTACTCGACAGCAACGGGTTTTTTTTTTAGCCTACTAGACTATGAGAAAATAAATTTCTCTTTGTTGAAGCCATCCACTTGTGGTATTTCTATTATAGCAGCACTAGATGACTAAGACGGTCCTAAAGTAACATGAAATAGCTGTGTAAGAGTCTAGTGAGGGTCAGTTGGCTTAGGATGTGTCAAGGGGTGAGGTGTGGACCTCAGACCAGAGGAAGCTCACAGATATAAATAAGCCAAGAGAATGAAGGCACATAGGAGGAAGTGCCTAATACCACTACCCACTATGAGCAACACTGCGCAGAGCTCTACATACCCCAGCTCAGCCTCCATGACAGTCCATAAGGTAGGTAGGTAGGTAGGTAGACGATAGATAGATAGGTAGGTAGATAGATAGACAGATAGACAGACAGACAGATAGATAGCTGTTTTTGAGTCGACTTCAACTCATAGCATCCTTCTGTACAACGGAATGAAACACTGCACGGTCCTGCATCATCCTCACAATTGCTGGCACGTTCGAGTTCATTGTTGAGGCTGCTGTGCCAATCCATCTCACCAAGGATTTTCCTCACTCACCCTTGCTAGCCTTCTACTTCATCAAATGTGATGTCCTCCCCCAGCAGTTGATCCTCCCTGACAATGTGTCCAAACAAAGTGAGTTGGGCAATGTTCTCTTGTGATTCATAGGTTTTCATTGGCTAATCTATAGAAGTAGATTGCCAGACCTTTCTTCCTAGTCTGTCTTAGTCTGGAAGCTCTGCTGACACCTGTCCACTATGGGTGACCCTGCTGGTATTTGAAATACCCATGGCATACCTTCCAGTATCACAGCAACACACAAGCCACCACAGTATGACAAACTGTGGTTTTCCTCATTGAGCAGATAAGGAAACTGAGGCACAGAGGTAAAGTAGGCAAATACGTACATTAATTGAAATTATATAATTAAAATTTTTTCCATGACCATGAGCTTCCCAGTGTTAAATTTTTTTTCTTTTGGATTGAGTTATTATTATCATTACACAATTAACCAAAACAACAAAATTTGCTGAGTAGTTTTGGAAATAATTTTTAAACACTCAAAGTAAATTGTTTTTTTGAAGTTCATTTCTTAACAAGGTGGATTGGGGATATTTTTTAAAATTAGTTAATGAATGACTATTTCTTATTGCTAGACTGAGATAGGATTTAGCATCTATGTTATGCCCAGTTTTCATTTTATACCCATAAGCACTTGGACACCATGGGAATGGACACAGTTTTGTTATAGCAATATTATTCAATTTTCAAAATTCTTCTGAGTTAAATCTTAAAAATTATACTGTGATCATTATTCTGAATGATCTAGCAGCTGACAATTCAATTAGATTCTCTTTCAATTTTGTTGAAAGCAAACATCATAATCATTCACTTTCTCAATTTCTGGGAAGAATGCCATAACAATTTGACTAAGACTTCTCATGACTAGTTATTAATTATATCTGTTACACTTTCTTATAGGGGCACTCTGGATAACCCAATATCCTCAGAACAGAGTAGGTTAATTAAAACATTATTAATGTTAATATATTTTTCCAGTGTTACTTTTTTGATAAAAGGTTTTTTATCTCATAACAAGTTTTAACTATGTTTTCATCAAAACCTTGAAGCTTCAGATTAAACTTATTTAATTTATGGAAATATTTGCATGTAACATAATTGGAAATGCCAGTCTTTCACTGTCAACTAAAGCAGCCAAATTAGACTTAATTTCTGTCACCAAGAATCTGACTTTATTTTTCAAATCAATAAACATGGCACTGTCATAGGGATGACAGCCACCTTATTTTTTATTTCTAATTCTAAGATAGGTAAATAGATAACCAGATAGGTAAGTAGATGGATGGATGGATGGCTAGGTTGATGGATGGATGCGTGGATGGGTGGATGCGTGGGTGGATGGTTGGACTGATGGATGGGTGGATGGGTGGGTGGGTGGGTGGGTGGATGGTTGGACTGATGGATGGGTGGATGGGTGGGTGGGTGGGTGGGTGGATGGTTGGACTGATGGATGGGTGGATGGGTGGGTGGGTGGATGGAAGGATGGATGGGTGGATGGGTGGGTGGGTAGATGGATGGGTGGATGGGTAAGTAGATGGATGGATAGATTGGATGGATGAATGGGTGGGTACATAGGTAGGTAGGTAGAGGCATGGATGAAATTGGGTGCTGCCACTTTCAGAACTTAATTACTGATGGGTCTTTGCTTTGATATCACAGGGCTGTCCCTCGGGAGTCATATATTCTCTGAAGAAAGCAAGACTGTTAAATAAAAACTGCCTTCGCTCCTTCTGCCTCACTCCACAACCCAGGACCAAATCCCCCATTTCCCATGCCTTGCTTTGCTTTTAGCAAAATATATATATGAGACAGGGAAGGCCTGAAGCCTTTTGGTTAAAAGATACCAGTATTTCAAATAGTCCCCTGTTTGGCGCCACAGAGGTTTTGCAGCTAGGACAAGATTCAGGAAGGGGCAGAATTCACCTTATTTTGTGAAGTGAGGAAGGAATGAGGAAACTGACAATGCCCCCCCACTGTGCTTTCTCAGGAAGATTAATATTGAGAAAGAGAATTTAGGGAGCTTGAAGGCGTGAACAATGATTCCCTTGAGGCTATCCATGCCTGTATACGCCTGGGAAGGCTGGGGTGTGGGGAGCGTTGGTGTAGGTGTGCCTCAGTCTGAAGACTCTGCTTAAGATGACCTTGGCTTTTACAAGGATTAAGGTCCTGACTTGTTTGCTGTTGTTGTTTTTTATCTTTATATTTTTTGTATTTCGGAAATTCTTCCGAAGAAATTGGAGATTTCTTAAAAAGAAATTAATTCCCTTTTAAAGGCTATATGACATCCCATTGTATGAAAGCACAGTAGTTTATTTAACCCAGTTCCCCACTGATGGGTATTTAAGTTGTTTTCAATCTTTTTTTGCAATTATGAATAACGCTGCAGTGAATAACTTTGTACACATTCCTTGGAGCATTTGAGGGAGAAGAGCTAGAGGGTAAGTCCTGGATGTGGGACTGCTAGGTCAAAGAGAACAGGCATTGACAATTTTGATCGGTATTGCACAACGGCCCTTCTTAAAAGCAATATTTGCCCTCCCACGGTGGCGGAGCAGATTGCCTTTTTCCCCCTCACCCTGTCTGATACTCTGAGATTACTTTTTTTAATTCTCTCATGCCTCTCTCTCTCTCTCTCTCTTATTGTTTTTTTTTTTTTTTTTTTTTTTTTAATTCTTGATAAATCTGGAGTTTATTTGGGTAGGAGTGAAATAGGGATCTAACTTTATGGCTACCTCATTGTTCAAACACCATTTATGAACAGCCCGTCTTTCTCCACTGGTATAAAATCTGTATTTAGCATATGTGTAGTACAACTAGTCTGTCCCGTTGACCTGACTGCTTACTCATGCTCAGGACTGAGCTGCCTTTAGTGCTGCTGGTTGCCTATTATTTCTCTTCTATTTCAGAGTTTTTTTTGGGTATTCTTGCACGCTTATTTCTCATGAGAATTTGGGGATGAGCCTCCTAATTCCCCAAAAAATAAAGTAGATATTTTACTTGGAATCATCTTAAATAAATTAATTAATTAGGGAGAATAGACAACTTCCTAAAAGAGCTTGGCTGCTAACCAAAAGTTTGGCAGTTTGAATCCACCAGCTGCTCCTTGGAAACCCTGTGGGGCAGTTCTACTCTGTCCTATAGGGTCACTATGAGTTGGAATCAACTTGACAGCAACAGGTTATCCAAGAACAGGAGTTCTTTCCATTATTCAAGTCTTCTGCTGCACCATTTTGAAGTGTTCAGTGGAGCAGCTCCTGGTCTTTCTGGGAGCAGCTACAACCTGAGTGTGCTCCCTTGTTCAGTAGGAGCAGGTACACACTGTTATCCAGGATCAGGGGATCTTTGTGGAGGCTGTTGAGGCCTGATTGGACAGCTGTAGGGCTGAGGGAGGGGTGACTTGCCAATTGCCCCCCTTCCTCTGCTCTTTCCCAAGCCCATCCCAGCAGCCACCCCTTGTAACATCTGTGACTTAATCAGGCCTCATCTCCACAGAAGCATCTGGGGGTAAAACAAACTGCCTGGTGTTCCCTTGGGAACTGGTCAGGCCTTGTCTCCCTTGAGGTCCCCCTGACCATCACCATCAATGCCCAGGACTTATCACAGAGTAAAAATGGGTACCATTTGGCTTGGGCCTTATATTCACAGAAGGTCTCAAATTTACACTTTTCACCTCGTCATCAATTGAGGTGGGTCGTGGAAGCACATTGGGAGAACTGAAGGAAGATACTTATCAGACAACTTAAAATTTGAGTCCCATTACCAGCCCCTAAGCCAGCAAATAAAAACACATTTTGTATGAACTACGTATGTAACTAATTTGTGAACAGCACAGCCATATTGCAGGACATTGCCATATGTGAGGGAACATTAAAAAAACAAGGCCTATATATTTTGAGTGACACATATAACTCAAACCATAATTGATATAATGCTCTATGTTTCATCAAAAACTTTCAAGTTACATCACTTTGTCACTAAAATTCTGGTTTATGACAGAAATACTTCAAAATATTATGCTTCTTGTACAGAGAAATAAAACAATAATGTATCATTTTGTATTTTTTGTGCTAAATTAAAGATCAAACATATATGATAATTTCTATAACTCTGTGCTGACATAACTTCTTTTTTTTTTATATTAAAGGCATAAAAAACAGAAAGTGTCCCAGGGATCTCTTGAGGGTGACACAGGCTCTCAATGCAGCATCTCACTTTATGACCCTGGGCTTAAGAGGTTCCGGGTTCAACCCATATCTCAACTCACATAACAATTTCCTTCCGTGTCTGTTCCAGCATCAGGTACTGTGTCCACTCCTGTTCAGTCTCGTATGTCTTAGACTGATCCACAATCTTTTGGAACATAGTCCTCTTCCTAAAAAACACACCAGTTCGTCAAAGGGAGCAAGTCTTAGAATAAGGCAACACCTGGGCTTTCTTATGTTAGCTGTTTCAGATGGAGGCAGAAATTACAAACGACAACAGAATTAACAAAGGAAGGTTAAAAGATCCAAGGCTAGGAGCGAAGACCTAGGTTCTAATCCAAACTCTGCCACTGATCTGTTGTCTGACCTTGGTAACTCTATGAACCTCAATTTCCCCATGTGTACAACGTGGATAATAATGTCTAATTCATAGGGCTATAGTGAGAGTTAATACATATATAGCACAAGTGTTGTGCATGGTATATGTTGGTGTGTGCTGTCAAGTCGATTCCAACTCATAGTGACCCTCTATGGCGAAGTAGAACTGCCTCATAAGTTTTCCTAGGCTGTAATCTTTACAGGAACCGGTTGTCAGGTCTTTTCTCCCATGGAGTGGCTGGTAGGTTCAAACCACTGATCTTCTGGTTAGCAGCTGATCACTTTAACCATTGTGCATGGTATATAGCAGGTTATTAAATCACCTGGAACTGTGGTTATTATTGTTATTATTAAAATAAGAAGAAATACCAACTTGAAATAGAGGGCGAGGTCCGTGGCTATGATCGCAATGTCCATCATATGGATTGCATGTTCATGTTGCCTACGGTTGAGGTTTTGAAAGATATTTAGGCTCTAAAGAGAAACCCAGAGAAGAGATGTGAGAAGGGATGCTGGCAGTAAAGTCACCCAACTACTGGTCACCCCAGATGACGGTGGAGCACTGCCTGGGCACACCCAGGCTCCTTGTGAGATGGGGGCTCCCACCCAGGCCCAAGGCCAGTGCAGAGGGCCCTCGTCCTACCTCATCTCTCAGCAATGTTTTGCCAAACTCCAAGTGGTGCCTTTCCAAGATGGAGGAGCCATGGAGCTTGGCCAGTGGGTTCTGGGATCTACAGGAGAAAGGGAAAGAGACCAGCACGGAATGGCCAAGACGGACATTAAGGACCTTATCTAGTCCTTCTGCCTCTCAATTTTGTAGGCAGAGAAGCTGAAATACAGAAATGCGAGGGACCTGCACAGGGTCACACAATGAAGCAGTGGAAATATTAGAACCACACATCAGGTCTATTGGCTCTCAGTCTTTGGCTTTCTCCACAAGTGATTCTGAACCTGTTTTGGGTCATGAACTCTGTAGAAAATCTGTTAAATAGTGCAGACCCTTATTCCCAGAAAAAAGGCACAAACACACACAATGCCACATGTAATTTCAGAGATTTATGGATTCCCTGAAGCCATCCATGGACACTGGCACTGGGCCATGCTTTAGAGGTCATCAAACCACCAATCCTCCATACCTGAGTTTCACAAGCAGTGTGTTTATTCATTTATTTATTCAGTAAGTATTTGTTGAGTACCTAATATGTGCCAAACACTATGCTTGGCATTTAGACTCCCGCAATATAAAATTTAAACACAATCTCTAGACTCAGAGGAGCAAGGAAGAATTGAGAAGACTCAGATAAGCATGAGTTCCAGTGCTGGTTAACCACTTACAGACTGTGGTCCCTGGACAGAGCCTCAGTTTCCTCATCTGTAATATGGGGATAACATAGTCCCTGCTCTGCCTAGCCTACAAGTGGTCATGAGGATCCAATGAGAGCATGGTTCAAGGATTGTGCTTGATTTAGGAAATAACATTGGAGTCATTATTCCCTGTTCTCGAGCACAGAGAACGTGATCTAGCTGGAGCTGGACTCACAAGGACTCATAAGGACACATCAACTGGGCCCTGAGATATAAAGACAATAGCTAGGACAACCCTGGAAAATATCTTTTAGGGAACCTTTCACATAAACCAATCAAATAGAACACAAAAGAGTTTCCACTCTTATCTTTTTCTGTTAGCATTTAGTGAATAGAAAATTTGTTGGATCAATGAAGACCCTCCTGACTGTCATTACTGAAACCTGTACCAGTGATTACTAAGAAAGATGATTCAAAATGTAAAATCACGTTGATCTAGCAGTTTCTAGCCAATTGGTGAAAAGGTGACGCTTTCAAGGATTTTACCCGTTTGTGATGTTAATATATACTGATGATTCTGTAATGTTCCTTGGATTGGGCAGACATTAGCTCTGGCAGCATGCTTGTCTACTTCCCACCTTTGTCCTTTTGCATATGTGCTGAATAAAACTTTCTTTTTGCTTTACTAAACTTTGTGATGTTTTTACCCTACAACATGCTTCAGAGGCTGTCTGAAGTGTAAGTTCTGTGATGACAGGGACTGTGTTTGTTTTGCTCACTATGGTGCCTCCTCTGCCTTGCATAGGGCCTGCTACACACTTATTAGGAGCATTAGAAATATCTGGTTCATAAATGAACCATTATTGTTTACTAATATCTTGGCTCAAAGTAGTTCAGGAGGCAGGTCAGGGAAAGAGAGAGTGAGGAAGTTATATTAGTTTCCTGTTGCCACAATAACAATATCACAAATTTAATGACTTAAAACAACACAGATTTATCATTTTAAAGCTCCGGAGATCAGAAGTCTAAAATAGGTCCACAGGGTTGCATTCCTTCTGGAGGCTCTAGGGGAAAATCCATTTTCTAGCCTTTTCCAGCTTCTAGAGGTTGCCTACATTCCTTGGCCCTGACTACTTCCTCCTGGCTTCCTCCATCCTCAAAGCCAGCAGCATAGCATCTTCTCTCCTCTTTGACCTACTGCTCCCTCATTTAAGGACCCTTGTGACTATATCAAGCCCACCTGGATAATCCAGGATCATCCCCCTATCTCAAGATCATTAATGTAATAATATCTGCAAATACCCTTTTGATTGTAAAATAACATATTCCCAGCTGCCAGGATTAGGACACGAACATCTTTGGGACCCATTATTCTGTCTCCCATAGGAGTGGACTTGGATCTCGAGGGCAGGAGGAAGTGGGAAGCTGTGGACAGTGGGACTGTCTCTTGGCCATTGAGATCTGTCTGGAGGCCTTTCAGACCTAGGTAGTAAATCCCTGGGTGGGGTTGAGTGGGGGCAATGAGGGCTGGCTCACTTCATCTGGTAGAGGTTGTTGGTGCCTCTGTGGTCAACATCATGGCAGAAGGCAGCAGTGACCATGGCCAAAGCCTCCAGGTCTGTGAAATACCGCTTCAGCTTTCCCGTCTAGAAAGACAATCAGAGGTACAAGTCATTCCTTTTGTGTGTGGAAGACGCTGCATATGTCTGGCTCACTATTATTATTCCCCCATTGCCAACCCCCGCATTGTCTCATGATCTTTTCTTTCCACATTATCTCGTGATCTTTCTTTTTCTTCCTGTTCCAGTCTTTATAAAAAGTTTAAGACTAACCAATGTCCCTCCAGGGTGGAAAACAATTGATAATAACCTAGGAATGAAAGACTGAACAAGGCCCCTGTCTTGTGACCAGAAACAAGGATGGCGTCAGGCAACCTTCAGGAATGCCAGTAGGAGGGTCAACTTGTCTGGGACGTGACCACCATGACCACCTCAAGGAGGAACTAACATTCCACAAATTCTTAAGACTCATGATCCTGTCCCTATAAAGCCTCCAGCCAGCCCCCAGTTTGGGGAGACAGGTTTTTGGAGGAAGCTATTCCCCTCTGTCTCCTATATAGTGATATATAATAAAACTCTTGCTGCTCACCTCACCCTGTCTCAGAATTGGCTATTGCGGCAGGAGGCGCCAATCCATGCAATTGTGGTAACAAATTTGGTGGCCCGTATGGGGAGTCCAGCCACTTGAGATGCGGCGGCTCTGGGGTGGGGCCTGGGACTGATGGACAGTTCTCCTGACAAACAGCTACGAGAGGTTTCATTTACCTCTGGGGAGACTGTCAGCCAGACCTGGGTCTGCCACAGCACTGCCAGTCCCCAACCACACCAGAAGAGTTGGGTGAAAGAAAACAAGACCTGCATAGGAGGGATCCCAAGGTGAGTCCATGACTCCTCTCCCTGTTGCACGCAGGGCCGGGATGGATAGGGCAGGCCCGAGGTTTCCAGAGCGGGACCTGAGCCCTTGGTTTTTGAGGTGGACGGTGCCTCAGATGACCAATCCCATGAGTAGGATCTCAAGAAAGGACTCATGGTGACTCTAGAGTCTTGGTTTCAGGGTGTGTGAATGCTCCTGGGATTGTCTGGGAGGTTGAGGTTGCCAAGATCACCTCTGTCACCCAGAAGTGCTGTCTGAGAGGGTTAGGCTGCTGAGATCACCTCCATCACTCTTTCAGGGTTTGTTTGTGTGTAGTATGTAGTGCTTGATTCCCTCAAAGAGTGTCTGAGAGGTTGAGGTGAAATCATGCTAGGTGTTTGTTTACTATTATTTATGTGTACTTGTCCCTGTGAAGTCCTAGTGTTCTGGTATTGTCATTGTGTTAACCCTTACCTATATAAAACCTGTTGCCAAATTCATGAATTTTTTTTTTTTTGGTTCCAGTTTTTTAGTTCTGACAACTGGTTTCATCAGTCAGAAGAGGTGCATCATGCACAAATTATTCTAGAAAAACACCTCCAAGGAGTTGGGGACCCAGAATAGGAATTCAGGGAATTTTGACCAAATTGAGTATAACTAGAGAGGAAGTGGATTTCCAGGTGGACCGTATAATAAATCACCATTGTGCTCAGAAAAGAGGGACTCTCTATCTTCTCTACTCACCGTCCCACTTGGGCACACATACAGGCCCTTTTAAATACTTTATTGACTTCAGAGGAGCACCGCATGGTGTTAGAACAGGCTCGAAAAGAGGCTGATAGGCTCCATAATCTGAACCCTTTAACCTGACCTTCAGGGATAGATGCCATTCCAACACGAGACCTGGGTTGGGATCATAACCGAGAGGAGGGGGAGAATAGACTTCAACTATACAGGGATTGTTTGATTACTGGACTGAGGAATGGGGCGCCTAAGCCCAAAAGCTTGCAAAAAGTTAGGGAAGTCATTCAAGGGGAAAAGGAAGACCTGTCCACTTTCTCAGAGAGAGTGACAGATGCATTCCACCAATACACCGATATAAATCCTGAGGACCCTCACAATTCCCGGCTTCTAAACATGATTTTCATTTCCCAAAGCACTCCCAATATTCGGAAGAAGTTGCAAAAGCTAGAGGGAGGGCTCAGGATGCCCATAGGGCAACTACTCAAAATTGCTTTTAAAGTATTCAACAATACAGATCAGGTGGCAGAGCAAAAGTAAAAGCAAAAAATGAAGCAAAAAGCAGCCTTGCTGGCAGCTGCCCTAGCCCCTCTAGGTCTGGGGGAAAAACAAGAGGCCATGAGAAGGACAGTCCCAGGGCGTAGGATGAGACCACTCCTGGGACCTGATTAGTGTGCTTACTGTAAAAGACATGGACACTGGAAACAAGAATGTCCAGAAGTCAGAGAAAGACATCCGTGACTCACTACCCTCCAAGCCTATCAGGAGGGGACCCCACAGGGAGGAGATTCAGAACCACAGGGCCCAGGGCTAGAACCTTCACTATCTCCCACTGTGAGCCTTGGGTGACCCTAAAGGTGGGACGGTGCCCTGTTGATTTTATTCTGGATATGGGACCCACTTTTTCAGTTTTGAACACTGCTGAATCTCCCCTTAGTCCACACACTGCTCCGGTGGTGGGGATCTCAGGGAAGCTTGCCACCGACCTTTTCTCTATCCAGTAAATTGTGAAATTGGAAAGAAATTGTTGTATCATGAGTTCCTTTATATGCCAGAATGCCCGGTCCCCCTTCTGTGGAGGAACCTCCTGTTGAAACTGGGGGCCCAAATCACTTTCAAACCATTCTGAACACTGGTAGAAATCCCGCCTGAAAAACGCATGTGCCTTGCAGGTGGCACTGTTGCAAGAAAAAATAGTGGCATTCATTTCCATATTCAACAAAAAGTGAATCCAGAGGTCTGGGCATCAGAAAGGCCTGGGTGAGGCAAGTCAGCCGCACCAGTTAAAATAACCTTGAAACCCAGAGTGCCTATTATAAAAAAAAGGCAATATCCCCTCCATAAAGAGGCCTTGGAAAGAATTGCACCATTGGGGTACCGATATATAGAAATGGGACTTTTAAAATTTTGCCGATCTGCATATAACACCCCTATCCTACTGGTGTTGAAACCAAGGACAAGGGAGTATCCGTTTGTTCAAGACCTAAGGAAAATCAACCAAATAGTAGAGGATATTCATCCAGTTGTGCCCAACCCATATACTCTCTTGGTTACTATACCTAGCCAATGTGCTTGGTTTTCAGGGTTGGATTTGAAAGATGCCTTCTTTTGCATTCCTCTGCACCGAGTCTCAGCCTCTATTTGCCTTTGAATTGATTGATACTAAGATAGGGACTAAGAGACATCTCACATGGCAGGTTCTGGTCCAGGGATTCAAAAATTCCCCCACCATTTTTGGGGAGATATTAGACAAAGACTTGAGGGCACTGATGCTAGAGAGAGGTCTCATCTTACAATATGTGGATGACATCCTAGCGGTGAGTGAGACTAAAGAAGACTCTGACCAAAACACCATGTTGATTTTAAACCACTTGGCTGAGTGTGGGTATCGAGTGTCCAATAAAAGGCCCAGATATCCCAACAACAAGTAAAATATCTGGGATTTCAAATATCACAGGGGCCACGGGGTCTCCTCCAGGATTGGCAAGAAGCTGTCAGGCAGATAGTTCCTCTCACCTCTAGGAGGCAACTCAGGGCTGAATTTTGGGCACCAGGGTGAAACCCCTATATGAGGCCCTAAAAGGGGAAGAAAAAGGGCCTTTACTATGGACCAAAGAATGCCAACAAGCTTTTGAGAAAATTAAGCACTAGGATTGACTGACCTTCAAAAACCTTTCGAATTGTTTGTACACGACAGACAGGGAATTGCTGTGGGGGTACTAACTCAAACCTCGGAACCAGCCAGATGGCCAGTGGCCTATTTTTCCAAACATTTGGACAGCGTGGCCCAGGGATGGCTCCCGTCTTCAAGCTGTGGCCATGACATGAAACCTGTTGCAAGAAGCTGAAAAATTCACCTTTGGACAAAAGGTAATGATCAATACACCATATACTGTCCTACCCCTCTTAGAACAAAAGGAGGGGTTTTGGCTCATGGCAGGACCAATGGAAAGATATCAGGTAATCCTGCTAGATAATCCAAATGTAACCTTAAAGGCCATCTCTTCCCTTAATCCCGCCACCCTACTGTCCATCTTAGAAGATTGTCCTATACATGATTGCTTGGAGATAATTGAAGAAGTTTATTCTAGCAGACCAGATCTCTCGGGTGTCCCTTTGATTGACCCATAAATAGAAATGTATACAGATGGCAGTAGTTTTCTATATGAAGGACATCACAAGGCAACGATATGCAGTGGTAACACGAACTGAGGTCTTAGAGGCAGCTCCACTTCCTGCCAGCACTTTGGCTCAAAAGACTGAACTCATAGCCCTTGGGCGAGCCCCACGACTAGGAGCAAGAAGACTGTGTATACTGACAGTAAATATGCTCATCTGGTCCTTCACTCACACAGCGCTTTGTGGAAAGAGAGGGAACTCCTGGCATCTGCCAACAAAGAAATAAAACATGTACCAGAAATCCTGGAACTCCTGAGGGCAGTTAATGATCCCCTTCAGGTGGCAGTGGTATATTGTCCTGGACATCAGAAGGGACAATATCCTGAGACAATAGAGAACCGAAAAGCGGATGCAGAAGCAAAGAAGGGTGCAATGAGATGAGATGGAATGGGAGCAGAGATGGCCTTGATCCCTCACCTGGACCCTGCAACCTTCCCACACCCATCTACACCACCCAGGGCCTGGATAGGGCTAAAGAATGAGGCTAGCACCTCACCTCTCATTCTAAATGGCTGATGAACTCTGAAGGGAAAGTACTGTTACCAGAGGCCCAAGTATATGGTATAGTATCAGCTCTACATGAAGGGACTCACTACGGGAGAGACACCAGTTCGAGTGGATCCAACAGGTGGTCACTGGGCCGACTCTCCTAAAAACCATCTGGGATGTTACAAAGAGGTGTCTCCTATGTGCAAGAAACAACTCGAATACTGTGCCCCACCCAATGGAACCAGGAGTCCAATACCAAGTAACAAACATGGGAGAATACTGGCAAGTGGATTTCACAGTGATGCCCTGGACACCTGGGAATTTTAGGTATCTGCTGGTTTTCATGGACACCTACTCAGGGTTGGTAGAGGCTTTCCCTTGTCGAACTGAACAAGCCCAAGAAGTTACCAAGGTGTTACCCAAAGAAATCATACCTCATTTCAGTCTACCAATCTCAGTCCAAAGTGATAATGGGGAAGCTTCTATGGCAACAATTATACAAGAAGTCAGTAAGGCTTTAGATATAAATTGGAGTTACACTCAGCTTGGAGACCACAATCAACCGTAAAAACTGAAAAGATGAATCATACTTTGAAGAAGACCTTGGCGAAACTTTGCCAGGAGACAAACTCCACTTGGATACAAGTTTTGCCCATTGGCCTGCTCAGAATCTGGGTAGCCCCTCAAAGCAGGATCAAATTAAGCCCTTATGAATTAATATATGGGAGACCATTCCTGAAAAAGTCAACTTTCCCTACCTCAGTAATGACTGAGGTGGAGAAAAGAGACTGGGTCCACTCTCTGGGAGCCATCATAAACACTGTTAATCAATATGCTTCTTCCCATTTGTCTATTCCTTCTGACATTCCCCTTCGTAGGGTCTAGCTGGGAGATCGGGTCCTATTGAAAACCTGGAGAAACCAGCACCCCGAAGATCAGCTGACCCCTAAGTGGGAAGGACCTTTCGAAGTTCTCCTGACCACTCACTCATCTTTGAAATTGGCAGGAGCAGCTGCATGGGTGTATCATTCGAGGGTGAAAGCGGCTCCAACCGAAGGAGAAGTCAAAGAACCGCCATATTCCTGCACTCCAATTTGAGATCTGAAATACAAGTTCAAGAAACTCACAGAATAATGTTTCTAACCCTCTATTTTGTTTTACTTCTCCAGGAAGTGTGGATGGGAAACATTCTGGTGGCCCTACAAGCCAGGTGAACTCTAACTCTACAGGTCGGAGACACTTTAAGCCTCCCCTGTGTACTATCATCCTTAACTCCAGTAGGTCCAGTTAAGTGGATCTTGGAAGAGCCTGAAAAAAGGAACCTTAGGAATAGTGATTATTCTAGTTTGTTTTTGTGTTCCCTGTTTTATGAGAATGTTGGCAAAAGGAACTACAAATACTTTTAAGGCTGGATAAATTTTTACCCTGGTAAGTCGGGACACCCCTTTTCCAGGCTCTGGGGATGCTTGTCATCTAATTCACCAAGATGCAGCCAACTTCCACTCTAACTTACCCCCAGTCTACAGCCCCTAGTCAATACCAGGAGTTTTCTCACCCCAGCCAACGCCCCTAGCCAGCAGGAAGTAGTCAGAAGAGATGCAACACCCTGTTTCCCAAGATTGAGAAACTTCCAATAAAAGGGGGGATTGGAAGAGGCTGCACAGGTCCAGCTGACTATTATTACTCCCCATTGCTAACCCCTGCATTGTCTCATGATCTTTTCTTTCCACATGTCTCGTGATCTTTCTTTTTCGTCCTGTTCCAGTCTTTATAAAAAGTTTAAGATTAACCAGTGTCCCTCCAGCGTGGAAAACAAGTGATAATAATCTAGGAATGAAAGACTGAGCAAAGTGCCTGTCTTATGACCAGAAACCAGGACGGTGTCGGGCAAACATAAGGAATGCCAGTAGGAAGGCCAACTTGTCTGGGATGTGACCACCATGACCACCTCAAGGAGGAACTAGCATTCCACAAATTCTTAAGACTCATGATCCTGTCCCTATAAAGCCTCCAGCTGGCCCACAATTCAGGGAGGCAGGTTTTTGGAGGCGTCTATATATATATAGATATATAATAAAACTCCTGCCGCTCACCTCACCTCTGTCTCAGAACTGGCTATTTCAGTGGCTCCAATCCACACAATTGCAGTAACATGTGGAGGCTGGAAACAGGGCTGAGATTGCAGGTGTGAGGGGGAGGGCCCAGAGATTAGAAACGTGGGTCTGATCTTGGCTCTACCCCCAGCTCCAGAATGACCAAAGGTTATCCCAAGACTGAGGAGTTTCCTGGGATGTAGGATTTTCAGTGCTAAAACTGAGGCAGTCTCAGGCAAACAAAGACAGTGGTCACCCTCCTCCTGAGTGACCTTAGCTGGTCCCATCCCCCTCTGGGCCTCGGTATCCCAATCTGCACACTGAGGGTAGAGGGTGTTGGACTAGATGATTCCTGAGAAACTTGCAGCTGCCAGGTTTCAGGGTTTGGAGAGGTTTTGAGCATGGCTGGACTGGTAAAGCAAACCTTCCAAATCTGGTTTACTGGTTTGAGCAGAGCCTAGAGGAATCTTTCCCTGGGACTTCTTCAAATACTTAACTCTTCTCTTCTCCTCCTTGTAGGAGGGAAGCGTGAGGAAGAGCTCTGGAGAGGTGATATAACTGCGACCCTAAGAAATCAGTGGAGTCTAAACAGTGTCTTGTTCTGTGGTGGCCTGACCAGAATTCTTGCCTCTGGGCCCTAATTCCTACTCTGGCCTGTTCATTCCAGCCTGGAAGGGGAAGGACTGAGCCTGAGGAGCCTGGGCAAGGGCTGGTATTTGCATCATAATCTGGATGGGGAAACACTTTTAAGTGAAAAAATAAAGGGCTCCAGGTCATCTGAGTCAAAAATACTAATACAAATGCACAAAGTTATGTCCATCCATTCCAATGACATGCATTGTAGCACCGTTTGTAATAGTGAGTGATTGGAAACAACCTCCATTTCTGACAATAGGGGGCTGGGTAAAAAGTATGGTATGTTTAAACAACAGGATACCATGCTGCCATAAAAATATATTATGGAAGAATGCGATTGATATATTTTCAAATGAAAAAGGCAGATTACAGAATATCATTCCATTGGTTATAAACAAAATAAACTGCATGAGTGCAAAATATCTCTATGCTCCTAGAAAAAAATTCGGAAGGGGTTATGCCGTGGAACTGGGGTTGGCAATGCATTGCAGCTTTATTTCACTTTTTTATTTTATAGACTTCTCTAGTCTTTGAATTCTTTCACGCTAAGCATATACTATATTTTGTATAATTTTAAGAAGCAAAAAATTGAGAAAGGAGAACAATGCTGCTGCAGCCGCTGCCACGTGGAGTCGTCTGTGCAGGGTCCTCTGGTGTGGCAGGAGCCCCAGGCAATGCAGCCCCACCAGCCCCACCAGCCCCACTGTACCACCAGCAAGGAGAACATGGTCTGTCCCACGTTGAAGCCATGGCGCCAGTTGTGGTAGGTGATCCTGCGGTAGCCCTTGCTCAATGAGTACATGAACCGCACCAGGGCCTGTGAACACATTCAGGGCAGTGAGGAGGCACACCCCCTCCTGGTTGAGGTCCTCCAACCCTGTCTTTGGACCAGAAGGTGGGAACCAGGAATAGATGCAATAATGCTGTGCATGCTAAGTGGCGCAACAGCTGAGCATTTGACTGCCAACTGAAAGGTTGGCGGTTTGAACTCACCCAGCCACCCTGGCAATCTGCTCCGATAAAGCTTGCAGTCTAGAGAACCTTATAGGGCAGATAACCTCAAAGGCTCCTAACAGTTAACAACAACGAGTACTATGAAAATGGACGTTGTTATGAAACAAAGTAGATATGAGTCATTCCACCTATTCCACCCACTGAGCTTTATCAGCAATTACCAAATTGTGCTCCACAGAGCTAGTGGCCTGAGAGAAGTAACAGATGCTTTAACCAGGTGGGTGGGAACAAAAGGGTTCTTTAATTTAGTGGTTCTCAAACTTGAGTGTGCATCAGAATCACCTGGAGGACTTGTTGATCACGGTTTCTGATTCTGTGGAGCTGGGAGTGCATGTGCACGAGAAAGAGAGACAATTTGCATTTCTGATACATTCTCAGGTGGTGCTGACATGGTCTTGGGCAACGTTTTTGAGAACCACTGCTTTAATCAAACAAGTCTGGGAAGTCCTGCACATCCCCATCCTCACCCTCAGATTCACAGCCCACATTAGTAAAGAATCATTGCAGAGATTAGTTTAAATTGATTTAACCCACGTCTCCACTCTTGTTGGACTATAACCAAAAAAACCCAAACTCATTGCCATTGAGTTGATTCCAACTAATAGTTGGCCCTAGAGGACAGACTAGAACTGCCCAACAGGGTTTCCAAGGAGCAACTGGTGGATTCAAACTGCCGGCCTTTTGGTTAGCAGCCAAGATCTTAACCACTCTGCCACCAAGGCACTTGTTTCCATTGCATCTATTCAGGGCCTTCAGAACTCGGTCCCTTAGCACCCACTATGGGAAGCCCATTGCTCTGGGCACTGGCCTCGAGTCGCCCCAGATCAGAGGAACCGTGTGTCTCTTTTCAGATAAATGACTCACATATGCAACATGACTAATGCTTTAAATTCTAAAAGCCGAGGGTCCACTCTTTTTAAGACAGAGTTTAAAAAAAAAAGCCGTAAAGAAAGAGGAAAGTTGAAAATGTTGGTTTTGACCTCACCTCCTGTGGAATGTGAAATTTATCCACCACTTTCAGCTCATAATACATCTGTATCCCACATTTCACCAGCTCCAGTTCTGTTAGAGGCAAGTCGCTGAAGTGGAATTTATTAATTTCATATTTCTCAACATCTGGCAGCTCTCCTTGCTGTGTAAGGAACAGAGAGTCAAGCAAGGCATTAGGGGATGTGAAGTGTTCCTGGATCTCTCCCCTGCTTACCCAGCCCTGCCCCCATATCGGGTCTGCTGAGAGGGCCAGAGCAAAGTAGAACAGACATGCTTTGCAGAGGGCCAGGCATGCCCAGGAGCGCCCTGCAGTTGTTATACATGGTGTCAGCTCACCAGGATCTCAGACAGCTCCTCTTCCTCACAATCCCACGGCTCCTTTCCATACACCTCTCTAGTTTTCTGCCAGGGTTCAAAATAGCCGAGGGGAAAGGAAGAAAAAAAAAAGGTTACTGCATCTAAAGCCTAAATATGTCTCCACTTCTCCATTTCAATTTTTCTCCTTCCTCCAAGGTCCTTGCACCAGACCCACCAACTCAGAGAGGCTGCCGTTCAACATTCATTGACAAGGAAGGTCACGCATGGGCTTGGAGCCATGGAGACCTGCATCCAAATGCAAGCTCCACCACTTACTAGCAGTGTTAATTAATGCCTCTGGTCCTCAGTTTTCTCATTTGTGAGATGGGGGTAATAAAAGTACTTAACTGGTGGATTAAAATTAGATTGTACAATATAACTTATTATGTATGCTACTAAATTAATAATGTATACAAACCACTTAGCACAGTGCTTAACACATAGTAGCCAAAAAAAAAAAAAAAAAAACCACTGCCATCGAGTCAGTTCCGACTCATAGTGACCCCATAGGGTTTCCAAGGCTGTAAATCTCTACGGAAGCAGACTGCCACATCTTCCTGCGGAGCTGCTGGTGGTTTCGAACTGCCGACATTTTGGTTAGCAGTCAATCGCTTTAACCACTGCGCCACTAGGGCACCTTAAAATTATGTTGTTGTAGATATTTTTATGGTTATTACTGACTAGGAGTCAGGAGATCTTGGGCATGGCCCTGGCTCTTCCTCTCACTTGCTTTGTTACTTGGGGAAAGTTCCTTCTCTTTCTGATACTATTTCCCCACGTGGGATGGTAGAAACTGGATCCAGTCACTTCTTTCTGATTTCATGTCTCAGAGCAAAATCTGTTCCCTTTTACCTAGTCCACTGAGGCTGTGCCTCCATGGGGACCACACATTCATCATTTGGCTGAATTATGGGCCTAGTCAAACAAACCGTGAGGCAATTCATCCAAACTGAATGTTTTCTCTGAATTTACTAATTATTGGGGTGAAATAATCATTTGGTGTGATATCTTCCCAGCTTAAGAAAAGGTCTCTGAAGACAGTGGCCTGTGTTGTTTCAACTTGTAAGACCTATAGACCAAGGTCTTGAGAGCTTAGCAGGACATCACACACAATGCCACGTGGCTAACTCATTTCACTTCTGGAATCTTGGTCTCTTTGAGACCCAAATCCCAGAAATGATGAATCACTGCTTCGCATATACTTTTGAAGGTATCTAGTCTAATTTTCCACCCCAGATAAGACTTGGATACCTCTCATGATGGGGTGCTCATCACCTCCTGAGGCAATCCAATCATAAGAGTGACAGAGAATTTTCCGATTATCCTGATAAAGGTTAAGTGAGACCTCTCCACCAGCTAGGTGATTTGGGGGCCATTTACTTCCTTCTTATGGGTCTCAATGAAATGGAATGCATAAACATCGATATCCTAGGCATTAGTGAGCTGAAATGGACTGGTATTGGCCATTTTGAATTGGACAATCATATGGTCTACTATGCTGGGAATGACAACTTGAAGAGGAATGGCATTGCATTCATCGTCAAAAAGAACATTTCAAGATCAATCCTGAAGTACAATGCTGTCAGTGACAGGATAATATCCATATGCCTACAAGGAAGACCAGTTAATACAACTATTACTCAAATTTATGCACCAACCACTAAGGCCAAAAATGAAGAAATTGAAGATTTTTACCAGCTTCTGCAGTCTGAAATTGATCGAACATGCAGTCGGGATGCATTGATAATTACTGGTGATTGGAATATGAAAGGTAGAAACAAAGAAGAAGGATCAGTAGTTGGAAAATCTGGCCTTGGTGATATGCCAGAGATTGCATAATAGAATTTTGCAAGACCAACGACTTCTTCATTGCAAATACCTTTTTTCACCAACATAAACAGCAACTATACACATGGACCTCACCAGATGGAATATACAGGAATCAAATTGACTATATCTGTGGAAAGAGATGATGGAAAAGCTCAATATCATCAGTCAGAACAAGGCCAGGGGCCAACTATGAAACAGACCATCAATTGTTCATATACAAGTTCAAGCTGAAACTGAAGAAAATTAGAACAAGTCCACAAGAGCCAAAGTACGACCTCGAGCATATCTCACCTGAATTTAGAGACCAACTCAAGAATAGATTTGACGCATTAAACACTAATAACTGAAGACCAGACGATTGAGGAATGACATCAAGGACATCATACATGAAGAAAACAAGAGGTCATTAAAAAGACAGAAAAGAAAGAAAAGACCAAAATAGACATCAGAAGAGACTCTGAAACTTGCTCTTGAATGTCGAGTAGCTAAAGCAAAAGGAAGAAATGATGAAGTGAAAGAACTGAACAGAAGATTTCAAAGGGTGGCTCAAGAAGACAAAGTAAAGTATTATAATGACATGTGCAAAGAGCTGGAGATAGAAAACCAAAAGGGAAGAAAACGCTCAGCATTTCTCAAGCTGAAAGAACTGAAGAAAAAATTCAAGCCTCAAGTTGCAATAGTGAAGGATTCTATGCGGAAAATATTAAACGACACAGGAAGCATAAAAAGAAGATCAAGGAATACACACAGTCATTATACCAAAAAGAATTGGTCGACGTTCAACCATTTAAAGAGGTAGCATATGATCAGGAACTGATGGTACTGAAGGAAGAAGTCCAAGCTGCACTGAAGGCACTGGTGAAAAACAAGGCTCCAGGAACTGATGGAATATCAGTTGAGATGTTTCAACAAACAGATGCAGCACTGGACGTGCTCACTCATCTATGTCAAGAAATTTGGAAGGCAGCTACCTGGCCAACCAACTGGAAGAAATCCATATTTATGTCTATTCCCAAGAAAGGTGATCCAACTCAATGCAGAAATTATCATACAATATGATTAATACCACACACAAGTAAAATTTTGCTGAAGATCATTCAAAAGCAGCTGCAGCAGTATATCAAGAGGGAACTTCCAGAAATTCAGGCTGGATTCAGAAGAGGACATGGAACCAGGGATATCATTGCTGATGTCAGATGGATCCTGGCTGAAAGCAAAGAATACCAGAAAGATGTTTACCTGTGTTTTATTGACTATGCAAAGGCATTCAACTGTGTGGACCATAACAAATTATAGATAATGTTGTGAATAATGGGAATTCCAGAACACTTAATTGTGCTTATGAGGAACTGTACATAGATCAAGAGGCAGTTGTTCAGACAGAACAAGGGGATAATGCATGATTTAAAATCAGAAAAGGTGTGAGTCAGGGTTGTATCATTTTACCATACCTATTCAATCTGTATGCTGAGAAAATAATCCCAGAAGCTGGACTATATGAAGAAGAATGGGCATCAGGTTTGGAGGAAGACTCATTAACAACCTGTGTTATGCAGATGACACAACCTTGCTTGCTGAAAGTGAAAAGGATTTGAAGCACTTACTGATAAAGATCAAAGACCACAGCTTTCAGTATGGATTACACCTCAGCATAAAGAAAACAGAAATCCTCACAACTGGACCAATAAGCAACATCATGATAAACGGAAAAAAGATTGAAGTTGTCAAGGATTTCATTTTACTTGGATCCACAATCAACACCCATGGAAGCAGCGGTCGAGAAATCAGAAGACGCATTTTATTGGGCAAATCTGCTGCAAAAGACCTCTTTAAAGTGTTGAAAACAAAGATGTCACCTTGAAGACTAAGGTGTGCCTGACCCAAGGCATGGTATTTTCAATTGCCTCATGAGCATGTGAAAGCTGGACAATGAATAAGGAAGACTGAAGAAGAACTGATGCCTTTGAATTGTGGTGTTGGCGAAGAGTATTGAATATACCACGGACTGCCAAAAGAGCAAACAAATCCATCTTGGAAGAAGTATAATCAGAATGCTCCTTAGAAGGAAGGATGGTGAGACTATGGCTTACATACTTTGGACATGTTGTCAGAAGGAATCAGTCCCTGGAGAAGGACATCATGCTTGATAAAGTAGAGGGTCAGTGAAAAAGAGGAAGACTCTCAACGAGATGGATTGACACAGTGGCTGCAACAATGGGCTCAAGCATAACAATGATCGTGAACATGGTGCAGGACCGGCAGTATTTCGTTCTGTAGTGCGTAAGGTCGCTATGAGTCACACCTAACAACAACACCAATGGGTCTCTATTTCTTCACTTCTACAATGGGAATAGAAATCTTCATCCTGCCCACTTTACTGGGCTGATGTGAGCATCAAACAAGATCATGAGTGTGAAATTGCCTTGTAAACTGTACAGATGCTGAATCTATACACGGGCTCCCAACTAATATCTAATTCCCTCTGAACTACTTTGATCACCAAAGTCCTCTCTGGTCTGATTGGATCTTCTAAGTGAACTGCCCCACAGGAGAGAGGCTCTGAGAAACTGACTATGATGGTTAAGGTTGTATGTCAGCTTGGCTGGGCCATGATTCTCAGAGGTTTGGCAGTTTTGATGTAGTTTGGCAGCTATGTAATGATGTAATCACTGCCATAATGAGATCTGATATAATGTAATCACCTCCATGATGAGATCTGCTATGAGCAGGCAATTAGTTGAAAGGGAGTTTCCTTGGGGGTGTGGCTTGCACCTAATATATGTTGACTTTCTGACAAAGCTCGTGGGCTTTTGCTTACTCTGGATCCTGCAGCTGGCTCCTGTTCATCTGACCTCTGGTTCTTGGGACTTGAGCTAGCAGCTTACCTGTCGATCTTGGGTTCACCAGCCCCTGCAGCTACATGAGTCAGGAGAAGCTTCCAGCCTGACCCATGGACTTGGGACTTTCCAGCCTCTATAATCACATGAGCCATTTCCTTGATATAAATCTCTCTCTCTCTCTCTTTATATAGATAAAGTATCTATACATATATTTAACTGGTTTTGCTACTCTAGAGGACCCAGTCTAAAACACTGACCATTGTCCATTGTTCTGTCAGATAGAGCTTCCTCTTAGAGTAAATGCTGTGGTTGGATAACCCCATCCCCAGCACCAAGTCAGACCTGAGCAGAGTCAGAAATGCAGTTTCTAGAGCTGTCAAGCCAAGTTCTGGCCCCAAGACTGAAGTGACCCTGCTGCAAGGGACAATTACTCCCCAGGCAAGGGTGGTTATACTAGTAAGCAAGATATGCATGGGCTTATAGTAAGCAAGGTACACATGGGTTTAATTGTGCTTACTTACACATCTATAGTGCACAATTTCACATGGGTTTCACCACATCAAAGATGTGGTGAAAAACAGGTGAAATTGTGCACTACAGATTAGTAAATAAGCACAAGTAAGCCTGCACATACTTTGCATATTGAGTAATCTGTTCCTGTCCCTAGGCCATGCAGAGTAGCCATTCTGTACCACTGTCTGGCACACACACCCATCCATCCATCCAACTTGACTGAGCATCCCTGTGCTAGGCAGGAGTGATATAACTGTGAGCAAACCCACATCCAGTCCCTGCTCTCATGGAGCTTCAAGTCTGGACTTAGTCTATCCACATTTCCAAGGCACAGTCTCTACTAGAGTAAAAACAAGAAGAGAAAATTACCCACCAGGATTTTCTGGATTTCTTCATTGTCACACTTCACGTGATATTTTACCATGTCCTGGAAAATGTCCTTTCTGTTTTCAAGTTTGTTCATTGACTCATAGGTGTCAGGATTTAGGACAGACCAGCCCAGGAATTGAGTCAAAGACTGAAAATAAAGAAAGAAAAAAGTGGAGACAGAACACTCAGGTTTGGTCCTGACTATAACATAGGGCAACATTCTCTAAGCCTCAGTTTTCTCACCTATAAAATGGGTTTGGTAAGTTGTGTGTTGCTCACTTCCCAGGGTTATTGTGAAGATAAT
Organism: Dugong dugon; assembly: GCA_030035585.1. NCBI lineage: Eukaryota > Metazoa > Chordata > Mammalia > Sirenia > Dugongidae > Dugong > Dugong dugon. Next base: position 186,459,336 of record CM057460.1, on the reverse strand, counting down.
ATTATGAATGCAAACACACTTTAAAAATTATAAAACACTACACACACATAAAGTGTCATTCTTATGAGTAATAACTTCACAAAAAGGGAATGTGGATTTCTCTGATAGCATGTAGCAGTGCAGAAGTGAGAGAGAAGAAATTGGCAGTGAGGCTGAGTTCAGGATAACTCAGAAAGGTGAGCTTCCCACCCCTCCACATGATAGGGCAGCAACACAACAGGGCCCCACCCCTACCTCTGGAAGCCAAGCTTGGCAGCAAGTTGAGTCTGAATCCCAATAGCCCAAGACCTCCTATCAGACCATACCTCCATGAGGGTCTCATCCATTTCATCAAAGGGTTTCCCATCTTTACGATTATAAAATGTGGCCACCCCAACAATTTCTTCCTTCTTGTTCACAATCGGCATAGAAAGGACGTTTTTAATCACCCATCCAGATTCATCCAGAGGCTCTTTCTACAAGAGAAGAGCCAGGTGAGATTTCCAGGGTACCAGGGTGCAGAGGCAGCTGTGATGGATTTCATGCTGCATTATGACCCTAGCAGAACCTGCTTGGCTGAGAGGAAGCAGCAAGAGGATAGAGCTTGTTGGATTTTGCATGGTTTTGGTCACCAACCAAATGCCATGAGGAGATAGCCTGTCTGGTTAGAGTTGTTTAAGCCAGTATAATGGGAGTATAATGATTAGCAGAACCAACCCAAGGAGGTATTGTTTCCCTTTCAGATATGAGAGCTAACTGCAGGAGACTGGCTTAAAAGGGTAATGTCAGTGATTCTTCTAACTTTGAATCAATCAACTAGATAATAACCTGCACATTTTGCCTCTTGATCTGATTTTCTGTGTTACTTTTGGCATGTCATTTCACCTCCTTGGGCCTCAATTTTATCATCTATAGATGGGAACAGAAAGCAGCCCTGGTGGAGCAGGGGTTGAGCGCTTGGCTGCTAAAGGTCCACAGCTCACACCCTCCAGCTGCTCCACGGGAAGAAGATATGGCAGGCTGCTTCCGTAAAGATTTCAGTCTTGGAAACCCTATGGGGCAGTTCTACTCTATCCTATAGGGTCGCTATGAGTCAAAATTGACTAGATGGCAATGGTTTTTAGATGGAAACAGTAATAAGACTACATGCCTCATGGAACAAATGAAGAGCTACAGGTAAAAGTTCTTGGTAAATTATAAGATGCCTTGGTGAGTCATTCCCATCCTTCTGAGCCTCACTTTCATCGTTTATAAAATACGGCTAACTAGACTTGAACATTTCTAGACTTTTTTTCCCATTGATTTATCAAACATCTACATTGTGCAAGAAACGGAGCTAAACACTGGGAAACCAAAGACAATGAGGCACAGACCTTGTACCTGGGTTGCTTATAATCTGGGGAGCAGGGGAGGATATTAAACAAGCAATTACACTGTAGTGTGGGAAGTTCTATAAGTGAGTTATCTTTATGGTACTGTGGGAACCAGAGGAGGGAAGCAGGTCAAGGGAGGCTTCTTGGAGTAGGTGAGTCCTCCAGTTCTAATGTTCTTAGAGTCTTAAAGCAGTGAAATTATCATTATTATTATTTATTTCCCCCCCCACCCCTCCCATCCCTCATAACCAACAAAGATTGTTTCTTTTTGTGTGTAAACTTATACATGAGTTATACAGTAGAGGCCTCATACAATATTTGTCCTTTTGTGATTGACTTATTTCACTCAGCATAATGTCCTCCAGTTTCATCCATGTTATGAGATGCTTCACAGATTCATCATTGTTCTTTGTCTTTGTATAATACTCCATTGTGTGTATGTACCATAGCTCGTTTATCCATTCATCTGTTGTGGGCATCTAGGTTGTATCCATCTCTTTGCCGTTGTGAACAGTGCTTCAGTGAATATGGGTGTGCATATGTCTGTTAGTGTGATGGCTCTTATTTCTCCAGGATATATTCCTAGCAGTGGGATTGCATTTTGCTTTTTTTTTTTTTTTTTTTTGTGGTGCTGATGTTTTCTTTGTTCCTTTTACTTTCCTGTGCTGAGTTCCTTTTGTTTGTGGATTTTTTTTTTTTCTGCTATTGAAATATTTTATTTTTTCTTTTCTTTAATATCATTTTTTTTTTATCGTACTTCAGGTGAAGGCTTACAGAATAAATAGTTTCTTATGAAACAGTAGTACACATATTGTTTTATGACAACCCCACAACAAGTCAACCCTCTAACTTCTCAACCTTTCTTTTTTTTTTTTTTTTTTTTTTGGTGAAAATACACATAGCCAAAGATACACCGTTTCAAAAATTTCTACATGCACAGTTCAGTGACATTGACTACGCTCTTCCAATTGTGCTGTTATTCCCACTTAAGATGAAGGCTTACAGAACCAAATAGTTTCTCATTTAACAGTTACTACAAATGTTGCCCTATGACAATGGTTAACAATCTCACAACACATCAACAATATCCTTACCCAACCTTGGGTTCCCTATCACCAGCTTCCTTGTCCCCTTCTGCCTTCTGGCCCTTGTCACTGGACTACTGTACCTCGTTAGTCTGATTTGGTTTTACGGGGCTGTCCACTCCCAGGCTGAACGGTGAACCTCGGAGATAACTTCACCACTGAACTAAAAGGGTGTCTGGGGGCCATACTCTCGGGGTGTCTCCAGTCTCCTTTAGGCCAGTAAATCTGGTCTTTTTTTTTTTGAGAGTTAGAATTATGCTCTATATCCTTCTCCAGCTCTGTCCAGAACCCTCTGTTGTGATCCTGTTCAGAGCAGTCAGTGGTGGTAGCTGGGCACCATCTAGCTGTACTGGACTCAGTCCGGTGGAGGCCTCAGTAGCTGCGGACAATTAGTCCTTTGGACTAATCTTTTCCTTGTATCCTGTTCTCTTCATTCTCCCTTGCTCCCGAAGGGATGAGACCAGTGGAGTATCTTAGATGGCCACTCACAGGCTTTTAAGACCCCAGACACTACTCACCGAGGTAGAATGTAGAACATTGTCTTTATAAGCTGTGTTATGCCAATTGAGCTAGATGTTCCCCGAGACCATGGTCCCCACAGCCCTCTGACCAGCAATTCAGTCCCTCAGGGAGTTTCGATGTGTCTATGGGGTTTCCATGACCTTTCCTTGTACAAGTTGTACTAGTTTGCCGTGAATTGTGTACTGTCTCACCCTTCACCCAAGATACCACTTATCTATTGCCTATTTAGTATTTCCCCCCACCCCTCCCATCCCTGGTAACCAACAAAGTTTGTTACATTTTGTGTGTGAACTTTTTCATGAGTTTTTACAATAGAGGTCTCATACAATATTTGTCCTTTTGTGATTGACTTATTTCACTCAGCATAATGTCCTCCAGTTTCATCCATGTTATGAGATGCTTCACAGATTCATCATTGTTCTTCATCTTTGTATAATACTCCATTGTGTGTATGTACCATAGTTTGTTTATCCATTCATCCGTTGATGGGCATCTAGGTTGTATCGCCGTTGTGAACAGTGATTCAATGAATATGGGTGTGCATATGTCTGTTAGTGTGATGGCTCTTATTTCTCCAGGATATATTCCTAGCAGTGGGATTGCATTTTGTAGTGCTTTTATTTTTTGTGGTGCTGACATTTTCTTTGTTCCTCTTACTCTCCTGTGCTGAGTTCCTTTTGTTTGTGGATTTTTTTTCATTTCTTTTGTTTTTGTAGGTTTTGTTTTTACTGACACTCTATGTTTTTCTTCTGTATTTTGATGAATTAACTTTCTTTTTGGTTACCTTGAAATTTACCCTTATCTTCCTAGATTTAAACCAGTCTAATATTAGTTGGTACCACGTGACTTCCTCTCCATTAGAAGGTTCTATACCTACACAGTTTATTCCTTCTTTTATTGTTCTGATGTTGTTGTCATTTAAAGATTAACCTCTCTGGTTCTCTTTTGTAATTCTTTTGGTTTTGCATAGTCCTTCAGAGTTCATTTCCTAGATTTGTATCTGGCTAGTACAACCCTGCATCCTGTATTCAGCCTGTGGTCTGATGTTGTTTGTTCTCAGATTGAAGGACTTCCTTTCATAAGTCTCGTAAGTTTGGTTTGGTTTTTACATAGTCCCTTGATTTCTGTTTATCTGGAAATGACCTAATTTCACCATGATATTTGAACAAGAGTTTTGCAGGATATATTATTCTTGGCTGGCGATTTTTTTCTTTCAAGGTTTTATATATGTCATCCCACTGCCTTCTTGCCTGCATGGTTTCTGCCAGATAATTCAAGCTTAGTCTTATTGTTTCTCCTTTGTATGTGACTTTTTGTTTTTCTCAAGCTGCTCTCAGGATTCTTTGTTTGTCTTTGGTTTTAGCAAGTGTGACTATGATATGCCTTGGTGATTTTCTTTTGGGGTCTATCCTATATGGGGTTCGTTGAGCTTCTTGGATGGCCAGCTTTTCATCTTTCATGATATTGGGGAAGTTTTCTGTCAGCAGTTCTTCAGTGATCCTCTCTGTGTTTTCTGTTTTCTCCCCCGTTCTGGAACTCTGATCACTTGCAGATTTTTGCTTTTGATTGTATCCCACATAATTCTCAGGGTTTCTTCATCCTTTCTTCTGATTTTTCCTCAAACAGAGTTGTATGCAAGTGTTTTTCTTCAGTTTCTCTGATCCTATCTTCCATCATTTCAACCCTGCTCCTCAGCCCTTCTATGACCTGTCCATTTCTGAAATCTTGTTGTTTATCTTTTGGATTTCTAATTGTTGTTTTTGTATGATTTCTAGTTGTAAATTTATTTTAGCATTTTATTCCTGTATTATTTTCTTGAATTCTTCCATTTTTTTGTCCGTATTTTCCATGAATTTGCCTGCCTTTTCCATGAATTTGTCTATTTTTTCCTCATTTTTGTCTGTTTTTTGCTTCAACTCTTGGATAATTCTGAACATTAGAGATTTGAATTCCATATCAGTTAGGTGTAGTGCCTTTTCTTCTACTGGAAGGTCATCTGGTGTTTTATTTTGGACACCTACTGGAACCATCCTGTCCTGTTTTTGTAAATGTTTTGATATTATCTGCCATCTTCGGGGCATTCAGTGGTTATTTTCCTCACTTATCGATTGCAGATTTGTTTGTTTTGTCCTGCTTTTTTGTTTTATTTGGTTATGTCTGAACAAGCGGGCTGTGCATTCTTTGTTATTTGCTCATCTGTGGGCATGATACTTTTCAATTCCTTCTCCAATGGGCAGGGTCAGTTACTCAGGTATGGTAGAGCAGGGCAGGTCCAGCTGAAGGGGAGTTGCTAGGATAGGTTTTTTTGTGGCACGTACCAGGGCTGACAGTGTGGACCGGGAATCAGTGCAGGGCAGGTTCCAGTAGGCCGTGCCTGTGCTGCTTGGGAGTGTGATGTTCAGCGCACGGTGCAGGTAGGCAGGAAGGAGGGGGTAGATTGTGATGTGTGGAGCTAAGATGGGTAAGGGAAAGATGAGAGAGAGGAGAGAGGAACAGTAGCCAAAAATATACACACAAACAAAAAAGAGTGCTAAGCGAGCTTGCTATTGGAGTGGAGAGATGAGAGACTGAGAAATGGGGAAAGACAAAAATGAAAAAAGAAAAAGGGTAAAAGAAAAAAATGAACAAATTGAGAAACCAGAAAGGAAGAAAGACAAAAAGGGAATAAGAGAGAGAAGAAAACTAAACAAAGAAATGAAAAGAAAAAAAAACCCAAAAACAAACAAACAAAAAACCAAAAAGGAAAAAAGAAAAAAACAAGAGAAAAGAAATGCCCCCAGGGATGTCCCTGTGCATCTGCACAGAGTAAGGGACTAGCTTCCAAGCCGCATGGTACTGACTGCTTACAAGGGGCTCCCAAGCCGAGAAAAGAAAATGAAAACAAACAACTCAAAACAGAACAAATCAGAGCAAACAAACAAACAAAAAGCCCTGGGGGTCCCACCAGCATGGCGGTACAGGCTGGGAAGCAGTTTCACAGTCGAGCGGTGTTTTGCAGCCTTTCAGGAAGAAGCAAAGATGGCACATGGAGCCAGGTATTTCAGAGAAAGGAGGGGGAGGTGATGAGAGGTAAGGAAGAAATCTAAAGAAGCAGAAAAAAGCAACACCAGCAGCCAATAAATGGCACTCAGGGAGCTGGCCAGTGTGGGTGGGTGGAATCCAAGCGGCACTGGGGGGAAGCCTGTGCTTCCCAGCCAATAGACTGTGGCTGTAGGAAGCAGAGGAGGCTAAATGGGGGTGAAGAAGAGTGGGGGGCAGGAAAGCCTATATCGTGGGTTGTAGCAGTACATCAACAGGGAACTGCCAGAAATTCAAGCCAGACTCAGGGGAGGATATGGAACAAGGGATATCATCACTGATGTCAGGCAGATCTTGGCTGAAAGCAGAGAATATCAGAAAGATGTTTACCTGTGTTTTGTTGACTATGCAAAAGCATTCAACTGTGTGGATCATAACATATTATGGATAACATTGCAAAGAATGGGAATTCCAGAACACTTAATTTTGCTCATGAGGAACTGTACATAGACCAACAGAACAAGGGGCTACTGCATGATTTAAAATCAGGAAAGGTGTGCATCAGGGTTATATACTTTCATCACACTTATTCAATCTGTATGCTGAGCAAATAATCCCAGAAGCTGGACTATATGAAGAAGAATGCAGCATCCGGATTGGAGGAAGACTTATTAACAACATGTGATAAGCAGATGACACAACCTTGCTTGCTAAAAGCAAAGAGGACTTGAATTAGGGGGGCGTGGCCAAGATGGCGGAGTAGTTAAACGCTTCCTATATCCCTCTTACAACAAAGACCTGCAAAAACAAGTGATTTGATTCTATATGAATATATAGGAGCCCTGAACAAGGCAGAGTTGAGGAATCGGACTGAGTCGTGGGGCAGGAGAGAGGGAGATGGTTTGGAAGAAGCAAAGAGTTCCAGAGCCCAGGCAGCAAAACTGCAGCTCTGCAGCCACACCAGTCCGCAGTGAAGCAAACAGCTGTGCTGTGCACGCACTTGGGAAGCAGTTTCCACATGGAGAGAGACCTGGCAGCAGAGATTCTGCTTGGACACTCTGAACCAGTGAAAAGCAACTCCCAAGTGGCTAAGATAAGTACATGTGTGACCTTTCACAGGGATTTAAAAAAAAAAAAAAAAAAAGCCCATTTGGGAAAAACCTCTCTCCCTTTTACCTCCTCCTTCCGCACTCTGCACCGGGAGTCCGCTGGGCCAGAAGTAGATCCCAAAAGGTGCCCTGACCCATTCTCCTGGCCTTGGAGAGGGAACAAATAAGCTACTGGCTTTCCTAAACCAGGAACACAGGGGTCGGCACAGCTCCTTTGCTGGGCACAGGTATAAGGGGTCTGCAGACTCTGAGTGTCTTACACCCCTGTATAGGCTTGTGGGGACCCATCTCAACAGCGTTAGCCCTTACTACCACAGTACAACAGGGCAAACATCTGAAGTTTAACTTCAACTGCTTCAGCTGTGAACTGGCAGATTTGTGACCCTCGAAACAGCCCTGCCCCTTAAGTAGGCACTTTTATTGATCTGCAACAAGGGCTTGAGGACTGGTGGTAACACCTAAAGCTCCTAGTCACCTGCTACAGGAGTCCAAGAAAAAGTGGTGCCCTTGAGTCTTTACAGCCAACAGAGTGGGGTGCTCATAGTCTGGCTGCATAACTCACCTACCTACTCACCCTAGAGAATAGGGACACACTTTCCTTTCAGACTCTCAGGGGCAGCTGTCAACCCTCTGCCTGGCTCAGTGCATGATCCCCTACCACAGCCAGAGTCCAGTGCCTGCACCAATCACCCATGCCTCTCTAGGACTGGGGGTGAGAGCCTGCATCACACACTTGGTGACCGACTGCCTGGACACCCGAGCTGAACCCATATAGGAAAATTTAACGGACTCCCTGTGTGCGCATACTTAGTTACAGAACTAACTACCTGGTGACAAGACGTTAGAGATTCAAAGGTATCACAAATCAAACTAGTGCACATAAGCAGCCTATTTGGGCATATCAAAACAAAACAAAACAAGAAGCTAGGTCTCACTAAACAAATACAAAATAAAATTATAATCAATTATTGATGGCTCAGAGACAACAGTCAATATCAAGTCAAGGCAGTCCATGATGGCTTCAGCAAGCTCCCAAAGTAAAGAATCAATAGATTATCTGGAAGAAGAGAACTCCTTGGAATTACCAGAGGCAGAATATAAAAGATTAATATACAGAACTCTTCTAGAAATTAGAAAGGAAACTTTACAGAATGCAGAAACATCCAGGGAACACACAGACAAAATAGTAGCGGAACTTAAAAAGTTATTCAAGAACATAATGCCACATTTAATAGGCTGCAAGAATCCATAGAAAGACAGCAATCAGAAATCCAGAAGATTAACAATAAAATTTCAGAATTAGACAACTCAATAGAAAGTCATAGGAGCAGAACTGAGGCAGTAGAAATTAGAATTAGTGACATTGAAGATAAAGCTCTTGATGCCAACTTATTTGAGGAAAAATCAGATAAAAGAATTTAAAAGAAAGAAGAAACTCTAAGAGTCATGTGGGACTCTATCAAGAGAAATAACCTACGAGTGATTGGAGTACCAGAACAGGAGGGGATACAGGAAAATACAGAGAAAATTCTTGAAGATTTGCTGACAGAAAAATTCCCTGATATCATGAAAGATGAGAAGATATCTATCCAAGATGCTCATTGAACCCCACATAAGGTAGATCCCAAAAGAAAGTCACCAAGACATATGATAATGAAACTTACCAAAACCAAAGATGAAGAGAGAATTTTAAGAGCAGCTAGGGTTAAAAGAAAAGTCATCTACAAAGGAGAGTCAATTAGAATAAGCTTGGACTACTCAGCAGAAACCATGCAGGCTAGAAGGCAGTGGGGTGACATACATATATAAAGCCTTGAAGGAAAATAACTGCCAGCCAAGAACTATATATCCAGCAAAACTGCCTCTCATATATGGAAATTAGGGCATTTCCAGATAAACAGAAGTTCAGGTAATTTGCAAAAACCAAACCAAAATTACAAGAAATACTAAAGGGAGTCCTACTGTTAGATAATCAATAACACCACATAACAACGCAAGACTAGAACACAAGACAGAGCAACCAGATATTGACTCAGATACAGATATCGAAAATACATCAAAGCTGAAACATTGAAAACAGGGAAACAGATACTAATATGTAAAAAAGGACAACACTAAAACAAAAAAGAGGGACTTAAAAAATGGAGACATTGATTTTTCATATGGAGGGGAAGTTAAGGCTGGTATAAACTTAGAAAAATAAGGGTAAATATTAAGGTAACCACAAAGGAATCTAACAATCCTACAAATCAAAATAAAAAAGTAGAAAAACTTAAAGACCCAGCAAACGCAAAATCTACAACAAAGAAAAAGATGGAAAAAAATACATAGAGAAAAACGACTCAGCACAGAAAATTGAAGAGAACAAAGAAACTGTGAACAACACACAAAAAGAGATATGAGGATGGCAGCACTGAACTCATACCTATCAATAATTATGCTGAATGTAAATGGACTTAATGCACCAATAAAGAGACGGAGAGTGGCAGATTGGATAAAAAAGCATGATCCATCTATATACTGCCTACAAGAAACGCACCTTAGACTTAAAGACACAAACAGGCTAAAACTCAAAGGATGGAAAAAAATATATCAAGCAAACAATACTCAAAAAAGAGCAGAAGTGGCAATATTAATCTCTGACAAAATAAACTTTAAAGTAAAATCCACCACAAAGGATAAGGAAGGGCAATATATAATGATTAAAGGGTCAGTACACCAGGAGGACATAACTGTAATAATATTTACACACCCAACAACAGGGCTCCAAAATACATAAAACAAACTCTAACAGCTCTGAAGAGAGAGATAGACAGCTCCACAATAGTAGTAGGAGACTTCAACACAACTTTCAGTGAAGGACAGAATATCCAGAAAGAAGCTCAGCAAAGACACGGAAGAGCTAAATGCTACAATCAACCAACTTGATCTCATAGACATATACCGAACAATGCACCCAACAGCAGCCAAGTATACTTTCTTTTCCAATGCACATGGAACATTCTCTAGAATAGACCACATATTAGGCCATAAAGCAAGCCTTAACAAAATCCAAAACATTGAAATATTACAAAGCATCTTTTCTGAGCATAAAGCCATAAAAGTGGAAATCAACAACACAAAAAGCAAGGAAAAAAATCAAACACATGGAAACTGAACAACACCTTGCTCAAAAACTACTGGGTTATACAAGAAATTAAGGATGGATAAAGAAATCCATAGAATCAAACGAGAATGAAAACACAGCCTACCAGAACCTTTGGGACACAGCAAAAGCAGTGCTCAGAGGTCAGTTTATAGCAATAAATGCACACATCCAGAAAGAAGAAAGGGTTATAATCAAAGCATTAACCCTACAACTCGAACAAGTAAAAGAGAGCAGCCAAAGAAGCCCACAGGCACCAGAAGGAAGGAAATAAAAATAATTAGAGCAGAATTAAATGAAATAGAGAATAGAAGAACAATTGAAAGAGTTAACAAGTCCAAAAGCTGGTTCTTTGAAAAGACCAACAAAATTAATAAACCATTGGCCAAACTGACAAAAGAAAAACAGGAGAGAAAGCAGATAACCCGTATAAGAAATGAGATGGGTGATATCACAACAGACCCAACTGAAATTAAAAGAACTATAACAGATTACTATGAAAAATTGTACTCTGACAAATTTGAAAACCTACAGGAAATGGACAAATTTCTAGAAACCCACTACCTACCTAAATTAACACAAACAGAGGTAGAACAACTAAATAAACCCATAAGAAAAGAAGAGATTGAAAAGGTTATTAAAAAACTGCCACCAAAAAAAAGCCCTGGCCCGGACGGCTTCACTGGAGAATTCTACCAAACTTTCAGAGAAGAGATAACACCACTACTATTAAAGGTATTTCAGAGCATAGATAAGGATGGAATACTCCCAAACTCATTCTATGAAGCCAGCATAACCCTGATACCAAAACCAGGTAAAGGCACCACAAAAAAGGAAAATTACAGACCAGTGTCCCTCATGAACATTGACACAAAAATCCTCAACAAAATTTTAGCCAATAGAACTCAGCAACATTTCAAAAAAATAATTCACCATGACCAAGTGGGATTTATACCATGTATACAGGGATGGTTCAACATTAGAAAAACGATCTACATAATCCATCACATAAATAAAACAAAAGACGAGAACCACATGATCTTATCAATCAATGCAGAAAAGGCATTCAACAAAGTCCAACACCCATTCATGATACAAACTCTCAATAAAATAGGAATAGAAGGGAAATTCCTCAATATAATTAAGGGCATTTATACAAAACCAACAACCAACATCATCCTAAATGGAGAGACTTTGAAAGCATTCTCCTTGAGAACAGGAACCAGACAAGGATGTCCTCTATCACCACTATTATTCAACATTGTGCTGGAGGTCCTAGACAGAACAGTTAGGCTAGAAAAAGAAATAAAGGGCATCCAAAGATGTAAATATAAAATCAAAAATGATAAAGATCACGGAAGAAAAAATAGGGACAACGCTAGGAGCCCTATTACATGGCATAAACAGAGTACGAACCATAAGTAACAATGCACAAGCACCAGAAGAGAGACTAGATAAATGGGAGCTCCTAAAAATCAAACACTTATACTCATCAAAAGACCACCAAAAGAGTAAAAAGACAACTTACAGACTGGGAAAAAAATTTTGGCTACGACAAATCCGATCAGCGTTTAATCTCTAAAATCTGCAAGATACTGCAAAACCTCAACAACAAAAAGACAAATAACCCAATTAAAAAATGGGCAAATGATATGAACAGGCACTTCACCAAAGAAGATATTCAGGCAGGTAACAGACACATGAAGAAATGCTCACGATCATTAGCCATTAGAGAAATGCAGATCAAAACTACAATGAGATATCCTCTCACCCCAACAAGGCTAGCATGAATCCAAAAAACACAAAATAACAAGTGTTGGAGATGTTGTGGAGAGACTGGAACACTTATACACTGTTGGTGGGAATGTAAAATGTTACAACCACTTTGAAAATCGATTTGGCGCTTCCTTAAAAAGCTAGAAATGGAAGTACCATACGATCCAGCTATCCCGCTCCTTGGAATATATCCTAGAGAAACAAGAGTCGTCACACAAATAGATATATGCACACCCATGTTCATCGCAGCACTGTTCACAATAGCAAAGAGATGGAAGCAACCTAGGTGCCCATCAATGGACGAATGGATAAACAAACTATGGTATATCCACACAATGGAATATTATGCAACGATAAAGAACAATGATGAAGCTGTGAAACATTGTACAACATGGTGGAAGCTGGAACTTACTATGCTGAGTGAATTTAGTCAGTCACAGAAGGACATATACTGTATAAGACCACTATTACAAGAACTCAAGAAAAGGTTTAAACACAGAAGAAAACATTCTTTGATGGTTACGGGGATGGGGAGGGAGGGTGAGGGTTATTTACTAATGAGATAGTAGATGAGAATCATGTTAGGTGAAGGGAAGGACAGTACACACTACAGGGGAAGCCAGCACAACTGGACTAAACAAAAGCTAAGAGGTTTCCTCAGTACAATAAAATACTTTGAGAGACAGAGTAGCAGGGATGGGGGGTCTGGGGACCATGCTTTCAGGGGACATGTAGGTCAACTGGCATAACAAATCTTATTAAGAAAATGTCCTTCATTTTACTTTGGTGAGCAGCGTCTGGGGTCTTAAAAGCTTTCAAGTGGCCATCTAAGATGCATCAATTGGTCCCAACCACTTGGAGTAAAGGAGAACAAAGAACACCAAAGACACAAGGAAAGTATTAGCCTGAGACAGAATGGGCCACATAAGCCAGAGACTTCATCAGCCTGAGACCAGCAGAACTAGATGGTGCCCGGCTACCACCAGTGAACGTCCTGACAGGGAACACAGCAGAGGGTCCCTGATGGAGCAGTAGAATGATGGGATGCAGAACTCAAATTCTAGTAAGAAGACCAGACTTAATGTTCTGACTGAGACTGGAGGCGTCCCGGAAAGCATGGCCTCTGGACTCTCTATCACCCCAGAAGAAAAATAATGTCCGAGGTCAACTCTTCAGACAGGGATTGGACTGGACTGTGGGATATAAAGTGATACTTGTGAAGAATGTGCTTCTTAGTCAAGTAGATACAAGAGACCAAAGGGGCAGTTTCTGTCCAGAGGTGAGATGGGAAGGCAGAGAGAGTTAGGAGCTGGTTGAATGTTCACGGGGAATCAGAGGCGGAGGGGAGGAGTGTGCTGTTGCAGAATGGGGTGAGTGGTTGGGGTCTCATAACAATGTATGTAAAAAAAAAATTTTTGTATGGGAGACTAACTTGAAATGTAAACTTCATTTAATTACAACAATTAAAAACAAAAGTGAAGAGGACTTGAAGAACTTACTGATGAAGATCAAAGACTACAGCTTTCAGTATGGATTACACCTCAACATGGAGAAAACAAAAATCCTCACAACTGGACCAATAAGCCACATCATGATAAACAGAGAAAAGATTGAAGTTGTCAAGGATTTCATTTTACTTGGATCCACAATCAACATCCATGGAAGCAGCAGTCAAGAAATCAAACGACATATTGCATTGGGCAAATCTGCTGCAAAAGACCTCTTTAAAGTGTTAAAAAGCAAAGATGTCACCATGAAGACTAAGGTGTGCCTGACCCAAGGCATGGTATTTTCAATTGCCTCATAAGCATGTGAAAGCTGGACAACAAATAAGGAAGACTGAAGAAGAACTGATGCCTTTGAATTATGGCATTGGTGAATATAAATATACCATGGACTGCCAGAAGAATGAGCAAATCTGTCTTGGAAGAAGTACAGCTAGAATGCTCCTTCGAAGCAAGGGTTGTGAGACTTTATCTCAAGTACTTTGGACACGTTATCAGGAAGGACCAGCCCCTGGAGAAGGACATCATGCTTGGTAAAGTAGAGAGTCAGCAAAAAAGAGTAAGACCTTCAACAAGATGGATTGACACAGTGTCTGCAGCAACGGGCTCAAACATACCAACGATTGTGAGGATGGCACGGGACTGGGTAGTGTTTCCTTCTGTTGTACGTAGGGTTGCTATGAGTCGAAACTGACTCTATAGCACCTAACAACAACATTTTTTGTTTGTTTGTTTAAAGGAGACTCCAGGGGATATTTTTTGTTTAAGGATTAAGGTTTAAAGATTATTTCAGGGTAATTTTTAAGCACGGACGTGACTTGATTAACCTATGTTTAAAAATAAATTACTCAGACTACTTTGTGGAGAATGAGTTGGAGGGGGCAAGACCAGCATCTAAAAACTAGATTGAATTTGACTTACAAATGTAGTTAAACTGTAATACATTGGATGACTTGGGTAAAAACCAAGTTCTGTTGTGGTAATGATCAGGTCGGAGTCCCTGGGTGGTGTAAACAGTTAACTTGCTCAGCTGCTAACTAGACGGTTGGAGATTCGAGTCCACCAGAAGTGCCTCAGAAGAAAGGCCTGGTGATCTACTTCCAAAAAATCAGCCACTGGAAACCCTATGGAGCACAATTCTACTCTGACACACAAAGGGTCACCATGAGTCCAGATTGACTAGAGAGCAGCAAGTTACTGGTTTAATGATCAGGTCAACAACCCCTAACAACTGTCTGAGCTTATCACATTGACATGGTCAAAATCCTAACTTTGGAAGTAAATTTCCTCTAAGTTCTTTCATAATGTTCTTTAAGGGGTAAAAAAACAATTCGCTAGTTTTCCTAAGAGTCATTTTTATTTTCTTCTTAATTATTTCCTCAGTTAATGACTTGTTTTTCTTACACCTAGCATGCTAAGCTCAATAAATATTTATAGGGCACTGAGAACTGAGGATGTTGAGAAAGGTAAGACCCAGTCCTTGGCCAAAGGAAGCTAACATTTACTGAGAAGAATTAGTCTAAAACACAGCTAAGGATAAGAAGAGATGAAATAAGGGAAACAGTAAGAAAGACAAACTCCTTTGCATAGCCTTCCAGGCCTTGCATGACTGGCTTCTTTCTACCTCTCTAGAATCTTCTTCTCAGTCTCTCACTCAGATGTGTTGGCTTCTCTAGCTCCTTCCAATAAGCCATCTCTTTCCTGTAGTCTTCTCCCTCTATTTACTGCTCAAATGTAATTTCCTCAGAGACACTTTCCTTGATTCCTCCCAGATTAAGACAAGTGCCCCTGAGAAAGAGCCTCCTCTATCCCTCTGCCCTTCTCCTGACAAACACTCTGGGTGCCTCTTGTTCATGATCACAAGATCATGAACTGTGGTCCACCATGGTAGCCTCAGCATCTAGCACAGTGACTGGCACAAGGGAAGCCTTCCATCAACATTTGTAAAAATCAACCAAACAAAATCAAATGGGATACTAAACAATATCCCATGGAAATTCCAAACAGACAGAAATTGTATTTAGCTAGGGGAATCAGAAAAAATTTCATGGACGGGGTAGCATTTGAGGTTGTCATTAAAGGGCTGAGAAGATACAGACAGGAGATGACAGTTGGGAGGGAACAGCATAAGCAGAGTCTAAGGCCAGAAAAGAAAGGGTGTGGAATGTTAAAACTGAATAAAGCAGCTGCCATCAAGTCAACTCCAACTAATGATGACCTCATGTGTGTTAGAGTGAAGTTTTTGATGGCTAGTTTTTCAGAAGTAGATTGCTAGATCTTTCTCCCTAGGTGCCTTTGAGAGAACTTGAACCTCCAACCTTGGGGTTAACAGCAAAGCTCATTAACAATTTGCACCACCCAGGGACTCCCTAAAGCTGAATGTGACCTTAGAGGCTTGCACCCTACTTCAGCTGGAGCGTGACTTTTTTCCACTCATGTTTTCACTTTGTTAAGACTATTTCCCAATAGAGTGGGTGGATTCTAATGAATTCTAATGGTTATTTGGGGAGGCGGAGGGGGTGGAAACCATATAACCAAGAGAGCAAATAGAAAACGACTTACCTGGAATGCAAAAAAGTCCTCGGAAGGAGCATTCATGATATTGCATATCTGAAAGTCATGAAGGAGAATAATGAAGCTGTGATTAGATTTGATAGACTACCCAGTGAAGCAATGCATACCATTTTCTGAAACACAATGTCCTTGCTCAAGGCAGTCATATTCTTTTCATCAGGTAGACATACTTGAGATGGTTTCAAATTATTAACTGAGAGAAAATTACTAGACAGAAAGAACACCTTATAAACATTCCTTCCTACTATTTGTTTTGCTCACGAGTCATTTACAACTTTTGAAAAAGTTAAGGTTACACTTTGTCATTACTAATAGCTGTACAGTATCCCATTTTGTTGGGTATTTGGTTTGAGTACAATTATTAGTATAGATAATGCTACTCTAAACATTTTGGATCAATTACAGTTGGGTTTTGTTTATTTGTTTTGGCAAGAAGTGGTTATTTCCCTAGCGTATAAACCCCAAATTAGAGTAAGAAATGAAAGGTGTAGCTCTGGAATCAGATTCCTCCCTCTAAATCGGACCATTTTACCTTACCATGAAAGACACTTTTCTGATCCTTCCACAGCTCTGGCTATGGGGCATTGTGTACGCTTGTGTGGTGTGTGCACTGCACAAAGGCATCCAGCTGAGGGGGCAACCACTTGTTGAAATCCAGCCTGAGCTTCGTTTGTGGAACCGTGCCCCTGACCTTTCTCTATTTGTCCATCCGGAAGAGGCACCTTTCTCCAGTTCTCACAAAAACATCGTTTGGGCTCTCAATGACCCTGCCTGTCCACACAGTCCTTGACTGTCCTGTGGTCTTGGAGGGTCAGCTGTCCCTCCTCCTGTTTGAAGACTGCCCACCCACTGCACCATCCCTCTGGCCTCTCCTTGAACTGGCTTCATCAGTTGCCGTCATTCTCACCTGCACCTCAGACGGCTCCCTTGACTTCTGAGGGCTCATTCTCCTCCGCCCAGGAGCATGCTGGAGTCTCCCCTATCCTTAAAAAGGAAATCTTCTCTTGTCCCTCATGGTCCCCATAGGAACCACCCTGGCTTTGTCTTCCTCTCTTCTCTTGTGCTTTCTACCTCTCGTTACCTATCCACTCCTCAGCAGACCACACATTGGTTTTTGCCTTCATCTCACCATCAGATTTGCTCTCACGAGGGTAACCACTGACCTCCTAATTGCCAGATCCAATGCTAGTTTTCAGTTCATAGCTCACTCACCACTTTGCTGCATTTGGTCCTCTCCCTCCTGGTTGAAACTTTCTACTTCCTTGGTTTCCATGACATTGCCTTCTCCTGGTTCATGCCTCCAACACTACTTCTGTTTCTCCTTCACACACTCCTCTTTATCCACCCAATCTTTACATGCTAGCATCCTCCAGGATGTATTCTGCCCAGGGTCCACTGCCCTTCTCCCTCTCCCTGGGTGACTTCATACACACTCATCGTTTCAAATACCATTTGGTCATAATATCTTCCAAATCTCTATCTCCAACCCCCTCTCTCCCCACAGCATCATCTCTTTGTCTACCTGCTAGACATTTGCTCCTGAAAAAGGTCTCAGCCTCAGCTTGTCTGAAACTGACCCTATCAGCTCACGTCCAAACCTGGTGGCAGCACTATCCTTCCAGTATAGAAGCTGAAATTAGATTTGACTCTTCTCTGTCCCTTCATCTCTGCCTACAATCAGTCACAAAGTCCTGCCAGTTTTACCCTTTCGATATTTCTCAAATCTGACCCCTGATCTTCCCCTCTACACATATTTGTTGAACTTGTCATGAATAGTAAATGAGTAAATTTATTAGGTGCTTGCCGACCCACTGCACCAGAGCCTACCCACTTAGGTAAGCACTCAGTGGCGATAATGGTAGTACTTTTGGCTGCCCTGGCTTTGTTGAGACTCTCATCATCTTGCTTGGAAAGACGTTTTAGCCTCCTCACTGGTTGCTCTGCATGCAGTCTTAACCCCTTCGGGTTTATTTTCCATGAAGCTGTTTAAGAGTTACATTCTAAAATGAATCTGAGTCATCTTTGTATCCCCAGAGCCGATTACAGTGCCTGACATATAGAAATGCTCAATGAATAAACACTCCGCTACATGAACAGCATTGTGCATGACTATGTCAGTCTTTCCCTTGAAAGCCCGTCACCTGTTGGTTAAAGTTCCAAACCCCTGAGCTGACATCCAAGGCCTACTGTAATCTGGCCTCTCCCTACCTCTTAAACCTCAATTCTTAGCATCTTCCTACTTAAAACCTATTACTCCAGTGACACTGAACTGCATACACCATGCTGCCTCAAACCTCCACACCTTTGCCCATGTTGTTCGTTCCACCTGGAATGCCCTTTCCTGCCCCCACTTGCCTAAGACCTATTCATAGTTTAAAATTCAACTCAGACCAACACACTCTAGAAAGACTTTTCTGATGCCCCCAGACTGGTTTAGATGTCCCCTCTTTTTCCCAAACTGTGTCATGTACATCCCTAGCGTGGCCTTATCACACTGTATAATAAGTATTCGTTAATAAGGATGTTTCCCCATTTGACTATGAGTTTCTTAAGAGCAGAAACTGTATCAGAGTCATCTTTGTATCCCCAGAGCCAATTACAGTGCCTAACACATAGAAAATGATCAATAAATAAACATTCTGCTACATGAACAGCATTGTGCAGTGTATGCCAGGGGAAGGATACAGAAATGACCAAGCTCAGATCCTGCCCGCAAGGACATCAAGTATTGTCTATGGTATGGGGTGAGATGTATATGTGGATGATGTGCAGCTAATTGACATGACCCTTCTCCCGGGGGCAGGGGATGCTCTCACTTCACCCTTGCCCCTGAGTGGGTGAGACACGGTTAGAAATGAAGCATTTGGGCTCTGCTGTATATGGCATATGGAGTCCCTGGGTAGTGCAAATGGTGAACACACTCAGCTGCTAACCAAAAGGTTGACGGTTCGAGTCCATTCAGAGGCACCTTAGAAGAAAGACCTGGTGATTCTACTTCCAAAAAATCAACCATTGAAAACCTATGGAGCACAGTTCTACTCTAACATGCATGGGGTCACCATGAGTTGGAGTTGACTCAATGGCAACTGGTTGGTGTATAGCATGACTGGATGTGCCATGGGGATGGGAGGATGGGAGTGGTAATTAAGTCCCTGGTATGAGAGATTGGGACTTAGTCACTGGTAGACCAGCCAGGCATTACTTTGTCCCTGGCACGCATGCATAAGTATCTTTAGTTGTCAGTGGGACTGTGCACTTTTTCATCTGAAGATTATGTCTCTCTGTATTTCATATTTCCTCAAGGGTCAATTCTCTACTCATCTAGAATTCATGTCAAATGAATTCTAGGCCAAGCTTGAGAAAGGAGTCAACTAGGCTTTTGAGGACCCACATTTCCCATTATTTCTTCCACTCTCTTGGTGGAAATCTTTTACTCTTCCACATGATTAAAAACTCTCCTCCTTCAACATTGTATTACTACTTACCAGGCCATTTTGGGCAACATAGGTAGGGAGACCGCTCACTAAAGCCCAATGATCAGGAGGGGGGTTCCTGTAAATGCCAAAGATAAATGATGATTTTTTGTTGTTGTTGTAAAAAAATATATATAACACAACCTTTGCCCATTCAACATTTTTCACATGTATAATTTAGTGATATCAATTACCTTAATCACATTGTGCAACCATCACCAATAATCATTGCCAAACTTTCCATCACAAACAGTGACTTTTGATGCAGATACAGTTAGAACAGAACAAGAGGCTATTGCGTGGTTTAAAATCAGGAAACGCATGTGTCGGGTTGTATCCTTTCATCACACTTATTCAATCTGTATACTGAGCAAATAATTGGAGAAGCCGGACTATATGATGAAGAACGAGGCATCAGGACTGGAGGAAGATTCATTAACAACGTGCGATATGCAGATGACACAACCTTGCTTGCTGAAAGTGCAGAGGACTTGACGCACTTAATGATGAAGATCAAAGACTACAGCCTTCAGCAAGGATTACACCTCAACGTAAAGAAAGCAAAAATCCTCACAACTGGACTAATAAGCAACATCATGAAAAATGGAGAAAAGATTGAGAGAGTCAAGGATTTCATTTTACTTGGGACCACAATCAATGCCCACGGAAGCAGCAGTCAAGAAATCAAACGATGTATTGCGTTGGGCAAATCTGCTACAAAAGACCTCTTTAAAGCATAAAAAGCAAAGATGTCACTTTGAGGACTAAGGTGTGCCTGCCCCAAATCATGTTATTTTCAACTGTCTTCTATGCATGCGGAAGCTAGACAATGAATAAGGAAGACAGAAGAAGAATTGATGCCTTTGAATTATGGTGTTGGCCAAAAATATTGAATATACCATGGACTGCCAGAAGAATGAACAAATCTGTCTTGGAAGAAGTACAGCCAGAATGTTCCTTAGAAATGAGGTTGGTGAGACTTCTTCTTAAGTACTTTGGACATGTTATCAGGAGCAACCAGTCCCTGGAGAAGGACATCATGCTTGGTAGAGAGTCAGCGAAAAAGAGGAAGATCCTCAATGAGATGGATTGACACAGTGGCTGCAAAATGTGCTCAAACATAACAATAATTGTGAGGATGGTGCAGGACTGGGCAGTGTTTCGTTCTGTTGTGCATGGGGTCGCTATGACTCAGAACTGACTGGACGGCACCTAACAACAACAACAGCAGTTGGATTAAAAAGTTGAGTCTGGGTCTTTGCCCTCCCCGGACTATGGTGACTCCCAGCCCCCACTTACATTCACTGCATCTGATCGAGCTCCAAATCCACCTTAATGCCATAATTTAGACATTGAGAAAAAGATTATAAATACATTTTACTGATTGCCCACTGAACTAATACCCAAGAAGAGAGACAACATTTACTTAACAAATCGTTATTGGCTACTGAGCAAAAACATACCATCACGTGTCTCATGAAGTTTGTAGCTTATTAATACTATGTAGTGACTGAGGAAACTGATCTATGGTGAGCTCCTACCACGTACTACAGCTAAGTGCTTTACATATTTATTCTTCACAACAATATTACTACTTCTGGTATTATTGCTTTTTTATTTGTTTATTGTAAGAAAAAAATACACAGAAAAGTGCATTAAAAACTTAATTATTATACAGTAAACATCTATGAAACCACACCCAGGTCAAGAACAGCACTGCCAGCACCTTGGAAGCCCTTGACTTGCCCGTTCCAGTCACAACCGTCTCCCTTACTCCAAAGTTAACCATCATCTGGCATTATGACACACCCTCTTCTCACTTAGCTACATGATTAGGTTTCAAAGATCAGGTCATTATGCAAAATTGGTGTTATGCAAAAATGGACTATGACCACATCAAATCACAAAATGGAAGATGACTACATCATTATACAACTGTCAAATTACATCATTACATAACTGACAAATCACTGAGAATCATGGCCCAGCCAAGGTGACACATAACCTTAACCATTAAAACCAGCATTACTCTCGCCTCGCATCTCTCATTTACATTTTTCTGGAAAATTAGTGAAATGGATTATCTTTCATATATTTATTTTTTATTTGGATTGCCTTTCATGTTTTTTACTTGTTTTTCTATAGTTTCTGTCTTTCTATTGATTTGTAGGATCTCTTTATACATTCTGAATATAAGCCCTTTGTCAGTTATATATGCTGCAAAAATCTACTCACATTGTGGCTTGCCTTTTCACCTTCTATGGTAACCAGCTTCCGAGATGGCTCCCAGTGATTCTCACCTCTTTGTATAGTCCCCTTTAACAATAAATCAGGACTGAGCACTGTGACCAATAGAATGTGGTGGAAGTGACAGTGGGATACTTTTGAGTCTAGGTCATGAAAACCATTGTGGTTTTCACCTGCTTGTTCTGGGGAAGTCAGTCGCCATGCCATAAGGTAACCCCAGCATCCCTGTGAAAAGGCCCATGTGGAGAGGAATGCAGTCTTCCTGCCAACAGCCAGCACCAACTTGCCAACCATGTGAGTGAACTACCTTGGAAGCAGATCCTCTAGCCCCAGTCAAACCTTCAGATGACTACAGCCCTGGCTCACATTTGACAGCAACCTCATGAGAGACCCCGAGCTAGAACTGTCCAGCCAAGCCACATGTGAATTCCTGGCCCACAGAAACTGTAGAGATAATAAACTATTACTGTTCTAAGCCACTCAGTTTTGGAATAGTAAGTTATGCAGAAATAGATAAACTAATATATTCTCTTAATATGTTTTGATATTAATAAAACTTCTTAGTCTTAATGTGGTCAAATTTATCAGTATTTTTCTTTATGATTGATGTTTGAAGGGTCCTGTTCTAAAAAAT
Source organism: Dugong dugon (assembly GCA_030035585.1). Taxonomy (NCBI): domain Eukaryota; kingdom Metazoa; phylum Chordata; class Mammalia; order Sirenia; family Dugongidae; genus Dugong; species Dugong dugon. The sequence continues at coordinate 186,436,896 of CM057460.1, read as the reverse complement.
CTTTTTCTACCCCAGGTCATGAAGATATTCTTTTATTTTATCTTCTAAAAGACTTATAGTTTTGCTTTTCATATTTAAGACCCCTAACTCACCTATGGAGCCCTAGTGTCTCAGTGGTTAAGAGTTATAGCTGCTAACCAAAAGATCAGCCGTTCAAATCTACCAGCTGCTCCTTGGAAACCCTATGGAGCAGTTCTACTCTATCCTATAGGGTTGCTATGAGTTGGAATCAACTTGACGGCAACAGGTAATGGGTAACTCATCTATAATTTATTTTTGAGGAAGTCACCATGTTTCTTTGTTTCCCATATAAGTACCCATTATACAAGCATAATTTATTGAAAAGATCATCCTCTCCATCACTGCTTTGCACTGGCATCTTTGTCATAAATAAAGTGTCCATATACACACGGGTCTGTTTCCGGCTCTTTGTTCTGTTCCGTTGGTGTGTTTTTCATCCTTGTGCCATTACCATACTGTCTTAATTACCATAGTTTTATAATAAGCCTTGAAATCTGATTAAGCAAGTCCTTACATCTTATTCTTCAAAAGGGCCTTGGCTAATCTTGGTGCTTTGGATTTTCATATAAATTTTAGAGTCAGCTTAACAGGTTCCACACCAAAAGAAAAAAAGATCTTCTGGGATTTTTTTTTTTTTAAACAATTCATTCATTCATTTATTTATTTAGCAAACATTTATTGACTGTATCAGTCAAGGACAGCTGGGTTATTCTGCAGTAACAAACACCCCCCATGTCTCAGTGGCTTAAAACAACAAAGATTTATCTCTTGTCAATGCTACATGTCCATCTCAGGTTGCAGGGGCTCTGCTCAGCCTGGTCTTCATTCAGGGACAAGGGCTGGCAGAGCCTGCACCCTGTCAGCTATCACCCATCACCACTGCAGGATGAAGGGGAACCATGGCAGTCACACACTGGCTCCTAAACATTACTCTGGAAGTAACACATACCACTTCCATCCACTTTTCCAGAGCCAAAACAAATCACTTGGCCATTGTGGGTTAGGGGGAAGGAATGTAGTTCTATATGCTGGAAGGGGGAGAACCAGAAGCAGCAGCAGAGAGCTCTAAGAATGCTTTAATTACTATGGACCAGCAACAGTTTTAGAAGCTCAGTATATATCAGTCAATAAAACTGGCAAAAATCCCTGCCTCTGTGGAGCTTACATTCTAGTGAAGGGAAAAAGAAAATAAACATCATAAATTGAGGATGACTCTTTTAAATGGGATGGTCAGGGTAGGCCTCATGGAAATGGTGACATTTGAGCAAAGACTTGAAGGAGGGGAGGGAATGAGCCACTCAGATATCTAGAGGATGAGTTTTCTAGACAGAGGCACAGCCAGTACAAAGCCTAAGCGGGAGCATGCCTGGCATGTTTCAGGAGGAGCTACAAGGCTGGTGTGGCAGGGAGGCGAGTGAGTGAGCGGAGCAATAGGAGCTGAGGTCTGAGAGGGACTAGGGGCCAGACCAGGGAGGGTTTTAGTGGTGAGGACTTTGGCTTCCACCTTGAGTGGGATGTCAGGAGCCTCTGGAGAGTTCTGACTTAAGGTTTAAAAGGGTCACTCTGGTTGCTGTGTGGAGAATAGACTACAAGGGCAACCCATTAGGAGAGAAACGTTGGCTCAGCTGCCCTCTGTAATAAGAAAGCACATGACCCCCTGTTTCCAGGACCTCTTTTCATGTTACCCTCTGAAATGGCTGACACTTTATTGGCCCTTTTGTTGTCTCCAACCTGGGCCCTCTGTAGCCACCGGTACCCAGTTGCTGTTGAGTGGATTCCACCTCATGACCACCCCATGTGTGTCAGAGCAGAACTGTGCTCCACAGCATTTTCAATGGCTAATTTTTTTTTTCTTCTACAAGTTTCTTTATCGTAAAGTGTTTGGTATTTACTTGGGACTAGCATGGCCATCACTAATTTATTAGTTTTTATTAATTCTATTTTAGATGAAGGTTTACAGAGCAAATTAGTTTCTCATTAAACAATTAATCCGCATATTGTTTTGTGACATTGGTTACCAACTCCACAACATATCAACACTCTCCCCTTCTGGACCTTGGGCTCCCTGTTACCAGCTTTCCTGTCCCCTCCTGCCTTCTCGTCCTTGTCCCTGAGCGGTATGCCAATTTAGTCTCATTTTGTTTTATGGGCCTGTCTAATCTTTGGCTGAAGGGTGAACCTCAGGAATGACTTCATTACTGCGCTCAAAGGGTGTCCTGGGCCATACTCTCGGGATTTCTCCAGTTACTGTTAGACCAGTAAGTCTGTTCTTCTTTTGTGAGTTAGAATTTTGTTCTACTTTTTTCTCCATCTCTGTCCTGGACCTTCTATTGTGAACCCTGTCAGAGCAGGTGGTGGTGGTAGCCAGGCACCATCTAGTTGTGCTGGACTCAGTCTGGTTGAGGTTGCGGTAGTCGTGATCCATTAGTACTTCGGACTAATCTTTTCCGTGTGTCTTTGGTTTTCTTCATTCTCCATTGCTCCAGATGGGGTGGGACCAGTGGAGTATCTCAGATGGCCACTCACAAGCTTTTAAGACCCCAGAGGCTACTCACCAAAGTAAGATATAGAACATTTTCTTTATAAACTATGTCATGCCAGTTGAGCTAGATGTCCCCCGAGACCATGGTCCCCAGCCCTCAGCCCAATAATTTGGTCTCTCAGGGAGTTTGGATGTGGCTACGAAGCTTCCATGACCTTGCCTTGGTCAAGTTGTGCAGACTTCTCCAGTATTGTATACTGTCTTACCCTTCACCAAAATTACCATTTATTTATGGTCTAGTTAGTATGTTTTCCTCTCCACCCCTCCTCTCCCTGGTAACCACCAAAGATTGTTTTTTTTCTGTGTGTAAAACCTGTTCATGAGTTTTTGTAATAGTGTTCTCATACAGAATTTATCCTTTTGTGATTGACTTATTTCACTCAGTATAATGCCCTCCATATTCGTCCATGTTGTGAGATATTTTGAAGAGTCATTGCTGTTCTTTATTGTTGCATAGTATTCCATTTGTATATATACCATAGTTTGTTTATCCATTCATCTCTTGATGGGCCCTTAGGTTGTTTCCATCTTTTTGCTATTGTGAACAGTGCTGCAATGAACATAGGTGTGCATATGCCTATTCATGTGGCGGCTCTTAATTCTCTAGGACATATTCCGAGGAATGGGATTGCTGGATAGTATGGTATTTCTATTTCTAACTTTTTAAGGAAGTGCCATATCATTTTCCAAAATAGTTGTACCATTTTACATCCCCACCAGCAGTGCATAAGCATTCCAAGCTCCCCATAGTCTCTCCAACATTTGTTATTTTCTGTGTTTTTTAATTCATGCCAGTAATGCTGGGTGAGATGGTATCTCATTGTAATTTTGATTTGCATTTCTCTAATGGCTAGTGATCACCAGCATTTCCTCGTGTCTGTTAGCCACCTGAATGTCTTCTCTGGTGAAGTTTCTGTTCATATCCTTTGCCCATTTTTTAATTGGACTATTTGTCTTTTTGGAAGATCTTCTGGGATTTCGAATGAGGCAGGGGATGATATAAATTTATTGACTCTATAATTCAATTATAATGATAATTATATATAATTATAATATAAATGTATTGAATCTATAAATTGATTTGGAGAGAATTGATAGCTTCATAATATTGAGTCTTCCATCCGTGAACATTGTATGCCTCCTCATTTACTTATATTTTCTTTCATTTTTCTCAACAATATTTTGTAACTTTTCTAGAGAAGTCTTTCCTATCTTTAGTTAGATTTATTCTTAGTCACTTGATATGTCCTATGCTATTGTACATGGTATCTTTTTAAAATTTGTATTTGCTACCTTTGCTGCCAGTATATGTAAGTGCAATTGAATTTTTATATGTTGATTTTGTATCCAGTTACCTTGGAAACTCTCTTATTAAATCTAATATTTCATCTATAGATTCTTTTGAGTTTCTTACTTGCAGGATTACATAGTCTTTTGAAACTTATTGGGATTTACTTTACGGCCAGTATATAACCAATTATTGTAAATGTTGCAAGTATGCTTGAAAAGGCTGGGTAGTTTATAGTTTGGGGTGGAGTGAGGTGGGATGCAGTGTTTATATATACATTTGGTTAAGTTTGTTAATTGTGTTATTCAAATACATACATTCTATTTGTTGTCCTCAGCTTTGTCTATCAGTTAGTGAACATGGATTTGTCTATATCTCCTTGTATTTCTGTCAGTGTTGCTTTATGTTTTTTGAGGTCATGTTATTAAGTGTATACAAATTTAGAATTTGTAATATCTTCCAGCGATATCAGGGTGGTTTGACCTCTTTATCACTAAAAAGGACACCTGGTGGCACAGTGGTTAAGAGCTACAGCTACTAACCAAAAGGTTGGCAGTTTGAATCCACCAGCCACTCCTTGGAAACCCTATGGGGCAGTTCTACTCTGTACTATATTGTTGTCATGAGTTTGTATCATGAGTTTTTATCATTTAAAAGTAACTATATCTCTACTAATGCTCTTTGACATGAAGTATATTTTTATCTGATAATATAGTTACACCAATTTTCTTTTGATTAGCATTTGCATGGTTTATCTTTTTCCATTCTTTTACTTTCCACCTCTCTGTATTTTTATCTTTTAGATAGTTCTCTTACAAACAGCATATACAGTGTTTTGTCAAATCTAGAAAGTAATCATTTGTTAAATGAATCATTATTCTATGAAACACCGAGAAAGATAAAATTCTACCAATTAATTTGTATGCAATGCTTTTTATCACCTGTAATTTTTACCTTATTCATATCAACTGAGCTCTTTTAACATTTAGATATATATTTTTTATTTCTATTTCAGAAATGTCAAAAAGAGGAAAATCGTGCATCTTAGAATCAATGAAATGTGATAGATTTCTTCCTTACCCAGGCTGGCAATCTTTGTCATTTATCTGTAACATTTAGTTGATTTACATTTAAAGTAATTATTGATATATTTGGATTTAAATATCACCTTAATGTATGGCCTCTATTTTTCCCACCTGCTCTATGTTCTTTTTCTAATTTTTTATTTTGCCTTCCTTTGGTTTGATTAAGCATTAATTTACTATTCAATATTCCTCTCCATTAGTTTGGATGGCATATACTGTGGTAACCATTAAGGATTTTTACAAATATTCTGGCTCTCTCTCCTTCTGGGAAAATGGAAGGATTGCATTCCCTGCCCACTTGAACTTAAGTGTGACTATATGACTAGCTTTCGCCAAGGAAATATGAGCAGAAGTGATATGTGTTGCCTTGAGAGAGACATTTGAAGAGCCAGTGTGTGTTTTACCATGCTTTCTCTTTCCTTTGTCAAGGTTAGTCAGCCTTGCAGTGTTCAAAATGGTGACTGTTCTATCAGCCTTGGCTCCCACCTGTCTACAATCAACACATTGTAGATACTCACAACCCCACCCACCAACTGGTAGTTGACATGTAGGGGAATGGTAAAATAAATCTTTGATGTTTATACCACTAAGATCTTGAGGTTTTATTTCCACAGCATTGCCTAGCCTATCCTGATTCAAAAATTGGTATCAGAAACAGGGTGCTGCCACTCACACACAAAAAAACTAAAATATGTGACTTAGTTGTTAAATGAAATAAAAATGGAGTTATGTGGTTGACAAAATGGCATCAACAGTCAAGTGGACAAAGCCTCTAAGACTTGTCTTTACTGAAACTTAAGCCTAGTCTTTCTGTAAATCAGGCCATCTTCACTGACCTTTGAGATCCTGACATCACTTCCACCCTTGCTGACCAGTGAAATCCTGACAGCGTTTCAATAGTAGATCATATAAGACAATCAGAAATAAGTTGCTTCTTCTGCATTTTGTAAATATAAGCCAATCTCTGCTGATACTCAGTGGAGTTCTTTCCACGTGTGGTTTGGTGCTACCCAATTTGTGAATCTTCTTCCCGAATGAACCTCATCTAATACATTAATTTTATTATTGACTTGGTTTCTTTTGACGTAGTTGAGGGGCTGAGCAGAGGGCAGCAGGGTGAGTATTATCAGAGGCTAGAAGAATGTGATGCTTGAGAAGCAGTAGTGAAACAGGGAGAAACTGATCTGTGATAATCTGGAAACAGATGAGTTTAATAAACTCGCAGCTCTAGAAAAGCTGTTAGAAAACAGAATGGTTGAAGTGTACGCATCTGACAAGGTTAAAAAAAGAAAGAAAGAGATGAGTTTAGAAAGGAAACAGTCCTCATGCAAGCAGGAATGAAACAGAATAGTGACAACCCAGAAATTCAGGAACTTGAAGCAACTTCTCATCCCCAACTAGTAAAAGATAAACCTGAGCAGTGGTTTATCTGAGTGACAGAGGGTTATTACAATTTAGCCTGGTGACCAGGATCAAGTTAGTATGGCCTATCCCACCCACTGTTTTAAGGATAAAAGGTGGCATATGGTAAATCCATTCAGTTGGACAAAATAGCTCACGGAAAAGAGACTAAGGGTGTGACTCTCCTACCAAGCTTTATTGCAGCCTCAAGGAGCCTGCAGTATGGTTTTGAAGACTTACCGTGTCTCAGGACCAGAGCTGTGGATGTGGCTCTTGGCACACGAAGAAGATTCAATAAATAACAAGCCAACTAAGTTTTTGAGAATGCTCTAGTGACCAAAAAAGTACAAGCTTATATTAAAAAGGTTTTTTAGCCTTGAGCCCCAACGAACTATAGGCAGGTTCGGGACCTTGCCCTCTGGGAGCTCTTTCCTTTCTGTTATCCTCTTTTGTCACATCTGAAGACGCATTAGAATATACACCCACCTTGGGGACTTAGACACTCTTTTAGCCAGCTTCCTGCCTTTTTTGCATTGTCCCCTGCATGGACCCCAGATGCACCTCCACAGAAAGTTGAAAAGCACTGATCTGATCCCATAGTCTGATCCCTATAGATTCCCATTCTATAGATGGGAAACAGAGGCCCAGGTTTAAAAAAAAAAACAAACAAAACAGTTGCTGTGTAGTAGATTCAGACTCATGACAACCTGTGTGTTATAGAATAGAATTACTCAACTACTCCATAGGGTTTTCAAGGCTTTGACCTTTTGGAAATAGAGTGCCAGGCCTTTCTTCTGAGGCAGCTCTGGGTGGGTTTAAACTGCCAAACTTTCAGTTAGTAGTCAAGCACTTAAATATTTGCACCACCCAGGGACTCCTGCAGCCCAGATAGGTAACTTATTAACAGCATTATTAACAACAGACCTGGGATGAAAACTCAGAGCACTGACTCAGAATCTGAGACACTGTGACTGTGATCTAGTCTCTTCTCCTATTTGGGCCTCGTTTCCTATCTTGTATAGTTCTTTCCACCATTCCACACTGTCTCCTTACTGCCCTCTCTGCCTCTAATCAAATATGTGACCTTCTTGGGTTTGGTTAGTGTTGATCTTGGAATGAGTATCTTATGGGCATGGATAACTTGCCTGCAGTTGTACATGCTTTGAGATGGAACTTACGGGATGACTTTGATGTCTTCTTTGCCATGCAGGATGTAGTCAATGACCTTGTAAAAGTTGATTTCCTAGGCAGAAGAGATAGAAAGTTACATATTTTCAGAGCCAGAGACAGAACCTCAGCAGGCGAGTATCCATGAAACAGGTCTTGCTCTTAACCATATGCCCTGTGGTTTTCAGAAAGCACCAAGCCTGACCCAACTCCCTCTAAGCTGGCTGTCCTCAGCTGACTTACAGAACTCAGGGCTCTCTTCCTTGGAACCAGCTCACAGTGGCCAGGCATGGGCTGGGAACTGGGGTTGGGAAGATGGATGGGAAGTTTTCCAAGGGGATCTGGAGGTTGAGTGCAAGGAGAAAGAGATAAAGACTGCTAAAGACTAGGGAGAGGGGGAAGAGGAAAGGAGACTCCTGTCCCATTTAGAATCATGTGAACCCAGCTGTACCCCAGGTAGGGCTCACCTCCACGGTCACGGCCCCGTTTCTCCTTCACCTCACCACTCAGCTGCTCTTTGCTGAGTCCTCTCTTCTGGGCTTGCCTTCCCAGTCATGGCTGATGCCTCCAAACTAACTTGCCACCTCTCTCATCCTTTCCACCTCCCTGCACCATTAAAACTCTCATTCTCTTAAAGTTCCCTCACCCCCCGCCCTGTTGCTATCAAGTCAATTCCAACTCCTGGAGATCCCATGTGTGTCAGAGTAGAACTGTTCTCCACAGGGTTTCCGTCAGAGTAGAACTGTTCTCCACAGGGTTTCCAATGGCTGTAACCTTCTGGAAGCAGATAGCTAGACTTTTCTTCTGAGGCACCTCTGGGTGGATTTGAACTGCCAATCTTTCTTGGTTATTAGTAGAGCATTTAACCATTTGAGCCACCCGGGGACTCCCCTCTCTTAAAGTAGATCTGTTGGATTACTTTACTCCCTAGCATGCAGTGGGATAAAGACAGGTGGCTCCTTTTCCCTAGCTCTCCAGGGAAAACTATATGACCTCACTAGATCCTCTGAACAGCCAAGTGTGATGGGCAGGTTAGCAACCATTTCAAAATGGGAGAACTTAGACCCAGAGAAAGGAAAAGACTCATTATAGCAAGACAGTGAGCCAGAACCAGAACCTAGGTGCTTGACTACTAGCTCAGTACTTTTCTGCTCTGTCACTTAACGCTAATAGCTTAAAATAGTGTTCACTCTCTACGCCATTAGCCTAGAGCGGGGCTACTTAAAGCACGGTCCCTCGGCTGGTGCCATTCAGTAAACTACGTGTCACCCATCCATGATGAGATAAAAACAGAAATCGAGAGTCAGTGTTTAGAAACTTTCATAACAATCAGAATGAGTTAGGTTACATCCGTTGAATCTAATAATAATTAAAAAAGACTTGTATTTTACGTTTTTTTACAGTTTCATTTCTAGTTAATATATATATTTTTACTGTGGTGAGTAGATAGGTAACAAAACATCCGCCATTTCTACAATCTTAGCACGTACCGTTCGTTGACATTATGTTCATCATGTTGTTCTGACTCATGGAGACCCCGTGTGTGCAGAGTAGTAATATATACATATTTTCCTTTTTAAATTCTATTTTTAATTGTACAAGTCATCATGGATTTGTTCTCATTTTTGAAACTTCAAGGGAGTAGTAATATATTTTTAATCTAGTAATATATATTTTTAATATATAGTCATGCGCCACATAAAGTCCGTTAGGGCAGTTTCCCAGGGCATATACCTCCGTGGCCCCATAAGTTTTGTTTTTTTCTTTTTAAGGGAAAGCAGCTGTCCTTTCATTTATTATTTCCTCCTAATGGTTTTAAAGAGCCATGGTGGCACAGTGGTTAAGAGCTCAGCTGCCAATCAAAAAGTCAGCAGTTTGAATCCACTTAGGAAACCCTACGGGGCAATTCCGCTCTGTCCTATAGGGTCGCTATGAGTCGGAATCCACTCGGCAACAGGTTTTCTGCTGTTGTTGTTTTAATGGTTTTAAAGACCCCAAACCCCCAGAGTGAACAAGCAGTGGAGCTCCAGGGCGCATCCCAATCCGCCGCATTGCCTCCTCCTCCGCCTCCTCTTCCCCTCCTCCTGGCTTCATTCAGCCGCCCAGGCAGCGGTGTAGCCGTTTCCTCCCTGCGCGCAGCGCCTGCCAAGGCTCTTCTGCTCCTGCCTTCCGGTGCTGGCGGGGGCGCTGGTGTCCCGGGGCACTTGCAGGCTCCCAGCTCCTGGCTAGGGCAGTGGAGGCAGCTGCCGCACATGATCAGTAAGTGGCTGCACCAACAGGGCTGCGGCAGCCAGGGCCACTGCCTACAGCCGCGCTCCCAGCACCCGCACACTCGCTCCCAGCCAGGTCCCGCAGCCGCCTGTCCACTCATCCCCCCACCCCGCCCTGCTCCCAGACATCCAAAATTCTAATCTGGCTATTAACACAGTCCCCGCCAGGCCGGCAGCCGCATACCTGGCAAGGACGGCCTCCTATATCCAGTGGATACAGCTCTCTGGCTTTGTCCGGTGCTCGCATAAGGTTTCAATACAATAGGCTTTACGGGATTGGTTCATAACAACGGCATCTGCGGGGTGTTCACACAAGCCAAACCGCATAATTTCCTGTGTCACAGAACGCATCGTGGACGTTAACGGACGCATGACTGTATTAAACCACTAGTAAATATATTTTCTAATCATATTTTGAAAAGTATTAATAAAATACGGATTGGAAATTTAAAAAATCTGTTCCCTTACAACAAATGTTTTGAGAAGCATGGCTCTAGAGATTTAAATTCCATAGCTGGGCCCCACCCCAAGCTTCCTGACTCAGACCTTGCACAAAGAGGATCCAATCATGCATATCTGAGAGCCTTTTGTTGACAGGTGATTGTGGCCTTCAGACTCATGAGGGAGAGGCTCCTCACAGCCCAGCACTGGCAGCAGCAATGACTAGACACTTTCAGGAGGCATACTCTGGCTGAACAGAAGTCAGAGGCTGGAGCTCTCGCAATGGCATATGCTACCCTGGGGGTAGTGAGCTGCTTAGAGTAGGAAGCACCCAAGGGGAAGACTAGTCGAACTTTGCAGCATGATGAAATGGAGCTAAAACTAGACCTAGAGTGAGAAGGCTTGTATTCTAGTCTTGGTTGTAATTCTTGTCTTCTCTGGGCTTGGGTGTGTTTGTTGTTTAAGCAGTTGAACCCCTTTCTCAAACAAAGCATCGAACCTAATCATATAAAGCAGATAAAAGTTGTTGTTAGGTGTCCTCGAGTTGGTTCCAACTCATAGTGACACTATGTACAACAAAACACAACCCTGCCCATTCCTGTGCCAGGAGCCCATTGCTGCAGCCACTGTGTCAATCCGTCTCGCTGAGGATCTTCCTCTTTTTCACTGATGCTCTACCAAGCATGATGTCCTTTTCCAGGGACTGGTTCCTCCTGATAACAAGTCCAAAGTACGTGAGATAAAGTCCCATCATCTTCACTTCCGAGAAGCATTCTGGCTGTACTTCTTCCAAGGCAGATTTGTTCATTCTTCTGGCAGTCCATGGTATATTCAATATTCTTCTACAACATCATAATTCAAAGGCATTAATTTTTCTTCGGTCTCTCTTATTCATTGTCAACTTTCAAATGCGTATAAGGTGATTGAAAATACCATGGCTTGAGTGAGGCACACCTCAAAGTGTGCCTCAAAGTGACATCTTTGCTTTTTAACACTTTAAAGACATCTTTTTTTTTTATTATTATTATTGTACTTTAGATGAAGGTTTACAGAACAAATAGTTTCTCATAAAACAGTCAGTACACGTATTGTTTTATGACGTTGGTTAACAACCTCACAACATGTCAACACCCTCCCTTCTCGACCTTGGAGGAACTTTTTACTTTTTGGTGAAAATATACATAGCCAAAGTTACACCATTTCAAAAGTTTCTACATGTTCAATTCAGTGACATCGATTACATTCTTCCAGTTGCGCTGCTATTCTCACTATCCTTTTCCAAATTATTCCACCATTATCTTCAACTCACTGTCCCCTAGGCTTCCCATCAAACCTTCTGAGTTGCTGGTGTCAATTTGATCTCACATAGATAATTCTTTTTTGTTTGTTTGTTTGTACCTTAGATGAGGGTTTGCAGAACAAATAGTTTCTGATTAAACAGTTAGTACACGTATTGCCCTATGACAATGGTTAACAACTCCAGGATGTGTCAACACTGTCCCTTCTCAACCTAAAGACATCTTTTGCAGCAGATTTGCCCAATGCAATACATTGTTTGATTTCTTGACTGCTGTTTCCATGGTCATTGATTGTGGATCCAAGTAAAATGAAATCCTTGACAATCTCAGTCTTTTCTCTGTTTATCATGATGTTGTTTATCGGTTCATTTGTGAGGATTCTTGTTTTCTTTATGTGGAAGTGTAATCCGTACTGAACGCTGTAAATTGTCTTCATCAGTATGTTCCAGAATATCAGAATGATGTTTACCTGTGTTCTATTGATTATGAAAGGCATTCGACTGTGTGTATCATAACAAATTATGGATAACAGATAAAAGCAGAGCTGCCCTAATGCAAAAAGCTCTTTGTTCTCACTTCCTTTCTTGCCTTTCTCCTCCCTTATTTGGCCCTGGCCAAGGCAGCACTGTGGAACTCTAGGGATCTAAGGACAATCAGGAAGGAAAAACACCAGACTAGATGATCTCTAAAATTCCTCCCAGCTGTGATTTCAAGCCCTGGTGGCGCAGTGGTTAAGAGCTCGGCTGCAAACCAAAAGGTTGGCAGTCCTAATCCACCAGCCGCTCCTTGGAAACGCTATAGGGCAGTTCTACTCTGTCCTATAGGGTCGCTATGAGTTGGAATTGACTTGATGGCAACAGATTTTATGATTCTAAGATTGTGGTTAGATACTTAGCAATATCTCTCAAAGATAAAATGCACACACCCTTTGACCCAGTTATTCTATTTGTGGTAATTGATCCTATTGATATATTTCTAATTGTGAGGAAAAGCACTGTTTGACCCACTGAGGATCCTCAGCGAGACTGCTTTGAAAAGTCCGGAGACAATTTAATAGTCATCATTAGGAGAGGTGTTAAACAAGTTGAGCGCCTACGTGCAGTGGATACTTTGCATGTCGCCGGAGTGAGGCTGCTGCGAATGTGCTGACAGAGAAAGATGTCAAAATGTGCAGTTATGTGAAAAAAGCAAGGTGCAAAATAGAAGCATCGCATTTGTTGACGGTGGTGATGGTGGAATACATATACATATACATCTAGACACACACACATATACGTATCGTGTAGGATTTTATCTTAGAAAATTAATAGAGAGATACTCAGGTTAGTCATGCATAAACTCGTGTAGTTTATTGCAAGGTAGTCATGGCAAGACACACAAGTAAGACCTCACAACATTCATTTAGAACTGGAGAATCAGAATTAACAAGTACAATTTTAGCCCAATGGTCAGAGTTCAAATCTTTAGACTTCAGGCTTCTACCTTTAATGAGAAGTCTCAGGAGGAAGGCTTAATCACGGTTGGAACTCAGTGGAGGTCCCTCGTAGCTAGGGTCCGTGGTAACCAGTTGTGGACAGAATCTCAGTTCCATCTCTGCCTTCTCTCAGTGGGTGAGCAGAAATTTAAAGTTTATATGTGAATTTATCACCTTGGCTCCATACACTAAGGGCAGCAGGACATCAAAGACTAGTATGTTATGTCTTTTCTCCAGGGTTAGAGACCTGCTGAATGATGCATCTTTTCTTCAAGCTTAGAGATTAGGGAGGTTGTTTAGAGATCAACTATAGTCTTTTCTTGTGTCACAGCATGCTAGGTCAAAGGGAACTTAAAGGTTGTTTACATTGTTTACACACTTCACATGCTTCTATGTCTAAGTTCAAAAATTTCTAGGTAAGTTTCTAGTTGTTTATAGGCTTCTAATGACTTATAGTTAACGTTAGAGAGCTTCACAAAGGTAGACGTGTTTCTATTTATAAGTTCATATTATGAGTGCTTATACGTAGTTTTTTGAGAGCATAATAGTGACTTTTACCTTATGAGATTTGACATCATTATAGAAACATACAGAACACATATACCTACATATACACATACATACACATATACACAGACAGACATATACATAAATATTTGGATGTACATAGACATTCCTGGAAAGACAAACTACTAGCAGTAGCTGCCTGGGGGAGGGTGAGGAAGAAAAGAGGCTTGCTCTGTATGATGTACCCTTTTGTACAGTGTTAAGCTTCTCACTGTGCTTATGCATTACTCTTTAGATAAATACAAACAAATTTTGTTAAAAACATTTTTTAACAGTGAGGCTGTACTCTGTAAGCAGTTCTAGAAAGCAAAGGTGGCCAGCTATCCACAGGGACTTCGTTAGAGCTAAATTTCCATCTGGGAGGGGGAGGAGGCAGACGTCTATGTGCCTTCTTCAGTCTTTTCATAAGGGCCATCTGTCCTTGGGCTTCACTGGCCTCTGCCCTCCCAGGCTAGCTCCCTGCTCACTGGGCCCGGCAGGCTGGCCTATCCAGGGTTGTTTTGTAAGACTCTTTTTAGAAAGGTTAGAAATGGACATTTTTTGAAGCTCACAGGAGAATCAATTTACTTCCACAGAAAGCAACAAAAAGATTAGTGTGCTTTAGGTAAATAGGGTTTTTTCCACACACTGTAGCTCAACCCGGTTGCATTCAAGGCCATATTCATGTAGAAATTCATCCACCTCGGAAAAGTCAAAACTGAGCCACCAGTGAGCACCTTTGTTACCTTCCACTTGAGAAGCTCACACTATAACACATGAGTCTTTGAAATAGCCCCAAATACAGCTGTAGCCAAATCGTTGTACAAGGAAATATACTAGTTTTAAAACAAGTGCTATTTTTTCCCCAAGAAGCCTAATAAACATGTAGAACTTTTTCATAATTGAAACACACACACAACATTTTATTTTTGAAAAGAGGTAAAATGAGGTGTAGTTGTTACTAGAGACCTTTGACCCAAGATCTGGGGAGATTAATTCATTAGAATCTAGACAAAGGCTGTATATCTAATGTAAATGTGGCAGATGAAGTGTGAGGGTATTGTTAGAAGGCAAAAGGGAATCTTAAACGGCATGATTATAACGATAGTTATCAAAGAGATGAGCATCTTTGGTTTCAATTTGTACAAATAATTTAATCTCTCTGAACCTCAGTTTCCTCACCTTTAAAATGGGGATAATGAAGATTGTTGCTGGGTGCCATTATGTTGAGTTCAACTCATAGTGACCCCATATGACAGAGTAGAACTTCCCAATAGGGTTTTCTAGGCTGTAATCTTTACAGGAGCAGATGACCAGGTCTTTGAAACCCTCAGAGCTGCTAGGTGGGTTCAAACAACCAATCTTTCAGTTAGCAGAGGAGCACTTAACTGTTGCATCACCAAGACTCCCTATAATGAAGAGATCTTCTTCATAAACTTGTTGAGGAGAGTAAATGACGTAATCCAGGTAGAGTGCTAGAGTGCCCAGCAGATACTGAGATTCAATCCAGGTAGCTATTACTATATATTTGAGTGCCTACTGTGTGTTGGTATGTGACTCATTTTGGTTACCACACTCCTACTAGGTAAGTTTGATTATCTGCATCTTACAGATGAGGAAGGTGAGGCCAGAGAGGCTTCCCAAGCCACACAGCTAGAGGGTGAAACTGGGACTTGAACTCAGTCATTCTCCCTCCAAGCTCACAGTCTTTCTAGGAGATCCTGTCATGCTGTATCTGGTCCTCAGCTCAGCCTATGCATGCTTTCCCTCACCAGCTGTGTCCTAGATCTAGAACTGACTTTGGAGATAAGTTCAGTGACAGTATTCCTTAGATGGGGAAATCAAGAGCCCGAGGGGTTATTTGACCTCCTCAAGCTCACCCTACAGATTAGTAACAAAACAAACTGAAGTCCTTTGCCTCCTGGACCATGCGTGGCTTTTTCTATCACAATCTAATGCCTCAGCCTTCTGTACATCCTGAGCCCTTGATATCTGAGTTGGAGAAGGATTCTGGGAAAGAAAAGCCCTAACTAACCATGGGTGTGCTAGTCACCCCACTAAACCAAACTTTTTGAGCTGATCAAATGATGAGCTGCTCTCCCTAGGCTGGTGTCAGTGAGAAAAGGTCCCATTCAGTTCAGTTTGAAGACTGGGATGCTTCTGGGTGAAGAGTCAGGTAACTTAGAGCCCAGCATTTCTCTGGCTGTCCTGGAGTTAGACATGATCTCTGACTTAAGAGCTCAGCCCAGGGAGTAGAATATCAAAGCAGCCAAGGAAATTGCAGTTGGTGGTGTTGGAAAGCTATGATGATCTCTATTCCACTTCCTCAACTTCTATCTTTCCAGAAGATCCAAGACCAGCTCATACGTGAATTGGAGAAAAAGCTCAGTGGCAACATGTGAACAGCTCTGCAGAAAAGTCTGCCCATACTAGCATGAAAAAGCTGTACATAAAAAAGAAAAGTGTCCCCAACTGGTTTTCAGACAACAGCACATGACGCAATCCTTGACTCAGTCTTCCCAAGTGAAATTGTGTGGGCAAAAGAGTAATTTGAAATTAGACAGCAGCAGGTTTTAAAAGCCATTTTGGATAAAACACATCAGAACAATGTAGATCCCAAGGCTGAAATCTTTCCTGGTATGCATATGAAGCTTACAGGCAAGGGTCTTAATTTTGAATTTCCAGAGTTTCAGATTAAATCAAGACCATCACACACACACGCGTGCGCGCACACATACACACACGGGGCAGGGTTAGAATTAGCTAGAGGGCAGTGGTGGTTCAATGGTAGAATTACTGCCTTTCATGCAGAGACCTGGGTTCAATTCCCAGCCAACACACCTCAGATGTAGCCACGACTCGTCTGTCAGTAGAGGCTTGCATGTTGCTATGATGCTGACAGAACAGGTTCAGTGGAGCTTCCAGACTAAGACAGCTAGGAAGAAAGGCCTGGCCATCTACCTCTGAAAATCAGCCAGGGAAAGCCCTATGAATCACAATTGCCTTCTCCTGTTGTGCATGAGGTCACCACGAGTCAGGGGCCTGACTTGATGGCAGCTAACAACAGGATTGGCTAGGTGGAATCACGCCTCTTAGCAGAAATTGATATAACGTTTTAGACAGGCTAAACGTTCTTGTGGGAAGAGTACTGCACTAAAACTCAATTCAAGGCACGGCTCTGCTGCTTCCTTACTCTTCAAGGCCTTAGTTAAGGCCATCCAGTCATTCGCCGGCTCCTTTTTGAGCCTCAGGTCTGTTTCTTCTGATTCATCCCCACATTCCCACACATATCATTCCAGTTGTCTCTGAAGTGTTTGTACATCTTTAAAAAAAAAAAAAAAAGAAGGAGGGAATTGGATGAGACCAAAGGTCACAGACTCAAATGCCTATAGGGACCTGATAGAAATATTAATGAGAGGAGGGGGCCAGGTGTAAACAAGAGGGAGCGATAGGAACTGTGGCAAAATGGAGAGCTCAGGACACCAGGGTCCACGGACGCAGCTGCCACTCAGCGCCAATCAAATGCACCCTGTGGGATTGTGGGTTCAGTTCTGAATGATCGTCCACCCTTTCAAAAGAAACTTAAAATCCATGTATTTATGGGAAATATCTTGATTTTTAAGTACAGGTAATCCCTGACTTATGATGGGACTCCGTTCCAATGACTCTGTCATAAGTCGGCTCTGAGATAAGTTGAATACCTCATTTAAAATTTTTTTTGTTATTACTGCCTTTTATTATCAATATCTTTATAAATCCAGCAGCACTTCCTGCAAACAGCAGCGTGAGTCTGTCTTTAAATACCTTGAAACCAGGCATCGACTTCACCTTTTTGTGGATGTAGGTCCATTCTGACATCCTTTTCCAAAACAACGCTGCTCCATCCACATTGAAAATCTTCTCTGGAAGATATTCTTCATCTTGTATTACCTTGTGCAGCTCATCCTTGAATTTTTTGGCAGTTTCAACAACGGTGCTTCCCACTTACATACGCGTGTTATGTAAGCCAAATCTGCATCTAAAGTGATGAAACCAGCCCTGCTGGCATTACTGTATTCTGGTAGTCTTCTCCTTGCTGTTCCTTCAGATTTTCGTTTGAATCATCAGTAAACTCAGAGGAATCCTCTTTTGGATTTGGTCTCCTGTCCAAACCATCAAAAGCTTCTCCATCTCATGGATTGGTCTTTGCCTCTTCTTTGTTAAAATTGTTGATTTTATGCCAGTCGCTCCTTTAATTGCCTCCAGAATCCTTTTCTTATCCTTAATGATTTTCAAAAGGATCAAATGAGGCAGTCCTTCCTCAAGTGCTATTTCGCCAACTTTCGTTCCATTATCATAGGTCTTAATGACCTTCATCTTTATATCCATGTCTAGAGATTTCCTCACCTTCTTTTTTGGATTAAAACATTGAGTGGCATGACCTCTTTTACTAGACTAATTGTTGGGGGTATAAGCAGTGCAGGTGTTACAGTTAGAGAAACTTGAATAACTCAGCTTCAAATTAACAACTAATTTCTTCTTATGGTACAAATCGCCGAATAAGATCACGCTATAGGCCTGGTCTACAGTGAAGTTGGCCTCAGTGTCATAACTATGAAGTCGGAGTCATAATGGCTATTGAGTGCGTGTGCAATTCAGTTGTCCTATGTTGTTAGAGTTGAGCATTGCCCAACTTTCTA
This sequence comes from Dugong dugon, assembly GCA_030035585.1. Lineage (NCBI taxonomy): Eukaryota > Metazoa > Chordata > Mammalia > Sirenia > Dugongidae > Dugong > Dugong dugon. Next base: position 186,418,684 of record CM057460.1, on the reverse strand, counting down.
TCCATTACGACTCTTGACACTGACTCTGCCTTTACTGTAAGCCAGGCATAGCCTGCTATATGACAGCGTCTGGAACAGTAAATCATAAAGTTGAACACCTGTGAATGAACATCTGAGAATTATAACATCAGCAAATTACACACTGCAACATTGTATGTAGCACATATTACTAATGATAAGATGTATCCAAAAAAAAAAAAAAAAAAGCATGATCGTAAGTAACTTGAACACATCGTCATAAGTTGAGGACTATCTGTATTAGTTACCAATACAAATTAAAAAGCAAAACAAATATTGAAAACCTATGCAGTCAAGCCCTGGTGGCACAGTGGTTAAGAGCTCGGCTGCTAACCGAAAGGCCGGCAGCTGGAACCCACCAACCGCCTCTTGGAAACCTTATGGGGCAGTTCTACTCTGTCCTATAGAGTCCCTAGGAGTCTGAATCTACTCGAGGGCCATGGGTTTGGTTCTGGTATGCAAACAAGCAAGTGTACCTGGAATTGGCCTTCTAGCTACCAATTTGCACATGCTAGATTACATTGTCTTTAAGACTTTTTCCAGCCCCAGTTGTCTAAAATTCTAAACTCCTGCTGAGTGAATTCTTGAGCAGGTTGCTTGACCCTTCTGGGGCTCTTTCTTTGTCTGTGGAATGAGGATATCGATTCCTGCTTGGTTTACCCCCACGAGGTTGCTGTAAAACTCCAGCAAAACATTAAAAACAATGCAAATTACAGGGCTTGGCAGCTGTGAGGAGTTATTATAATTTTAAGGGAGACTACCCAACCTAGAGAAGACAAGCACTTATATGATTTAAAAAAAAAAAAAAACAACCCTTCAGCAGGGTCTGTGGTGACTTGCATTTGTATTTCATTAAACATCCAATCACACTGAAAAGGGCAGACAGAGACCTACCCTTCCATCCGGAGTCCTGGGACCAGAGTAGGGTGGAGCCTCACCCATCAGGACAGGCCACACATCAAAAAATTCCTGGGAGTGAGAAAAACAATAATTACATGTTTTGAAAAACAGACTAAGAAGTTGTCAATGCATAGGACCCACGTGTATCAGTCATCTAGCAGTGAAATCTGAAAAGTGGGAGAGCTCCCTGAAACCTAAGCTTGGAAGGGCTGCAAGGCTCGAGAGAGTTAGAGGCTGTCAATCACATCTGCCCTTGAAAATATTGCACTAGGCCTGTCTAATCATTAGCCAAAAACGTGGGTGCTGAGTTGGAGCACCCCCTCAGTGCTATGGGACTTGAGAGGCATAGTGCAGTCTCTATGGCTAAGAAATATACCTCAGAACATGCTAAGCATATGATCAAGGATTTAGCTAAAATGATGTTCACTGCAATGTCATCTATAATAGTAAAAAATTAGAAACAACCTAAGTGTCCAACAAAAGGAGACTTATTAAATCAGTTTTGGTACTTCTATTAGCAATGATATTACAGATATGTATGTACTAATTGAGAAGGTGTTCATGACATGCTGATTGATGAGTGAAACCGTGAGGTGACAAAAAATATATAATATGAGCCCAACGTTTAACTATAAATGGAAAATGCTCTGAAAGAATTCACAACAAAGCATTAACAGCTGGTTTTCTCTGAGTGGTTGGAATGAGACTATAATTTATTTAGTACTTTTTCCAGAATACACTTTTTTTGTTTTTGTGATCAGGAAAGGATTTTTTTAAAGAAAGAAAACAACAACACTGCCAAATTTGAGCAGACAGACCATATCTAAAGGAGAGTAGTGGGGAGGGATGAATAGGTGGAGCACAGGGCATTTTTAGGGCCCTGAAACCATTCTGCATAATACTGTAATGATAGACACATAACATTAAGCATTTGTCAAAACCCATAGGACTGTACAACATAGAGAGAACCCTAACGTGAACTCTGGACTTTAGTTAATAATAATGTATCAGTCTTGGTTTATCAGTTGTAAAATGGTACAACAAGATTGCAAGACGTTAATAGGAGGAACAATGTAGGGGGAGGGGTTATATGGGAACTATCTGTACTTTCTGCACAATTTTTCGACAAACCTAAAACTGCTCTCAAAAAAAAGTATATTAAAAATACACACACGTAACACTGCCAAATATGGACAGACCTGTATCTGGGATCCTACAAGAAGGACAACAAGCGGGCAAGACACTGCCAAAGAGAAGAGAGACAAGGGCCAACAAAGAGGTGCACAATCATGCAGTCTCGGAAGAAAAAACAGATGGGGACAGGACAAAAGACTATTCTCTGCTGCTTCTCCTCTGGTTTCCCTGCTGCACGTGGGTGGCAAAGCTTTTGTCGGGCCCAGCCTGGGCCTGGCAGAGGACTCTGTCCTTGGATACCCTCTGTGTTTGTCTAAGGGTGTGTTAATATTTAGGGACAGTGATCATTAGAGCTGGGTTATTGTGGGTAGGTAGCCAAGCCCCCCTTTCTCCTTGACCTTGCTCTTATTTGAACATGTTTGTCATGGTGGTTTGCTTCTTTTAATATTATCCAGAGGACCAGCAGAAGAGAGTCCACATGAAATCCATATTGCACTTCCTCACCCTTCTGCCCAGTTGGGCCGTTTTTCTAAGAACAATAAGAAATTCAGTTCAGGGCAAAAACGTGAACTGGGGGCCTACCTGCGATGCACAACATGCTTGGTGCTCGGTACGCAGAGATAAATAGGTGCTGTTCCTGCCCAGGAGGAACTTACTGTCTCATGGAGGAGACAATCAAGTACTCAAGTAGCTATAACAAGGTAGACAGGTAAGTCCAAAACAGTAATGGTAAGAGAATCCAAATGTTAGAGGCTTCCAGAAGAAGGACTAGTACATTGGGCTGATTGCTTCTGTGGCCCAATACAGAGACAATCTGAAGATTGTCCCAAGGAAAGCAGAAGTTGTCAAATAAGGGTTTTAGGGGAGAGTGGGGCATATTTATGATCTTCCTTCCTTTCTTTCTTAAAAGCTTTTTTGAGATATAAATCACACACCATAAAACTCATGCATTTAAAGTGTACAATTCAATGACTTTCAGTGCCAATAGCTCAGGTAAGAGCTTAGCTACCTGAGGGGCGGGGGGCGGGGAGGGGGGAGCGGGCAGAGGCAGGGGTAGTTTCTTAGAGTAGTTTTAAGCAGCCCAGCCCAGTTCTAATTGCTAGTTGTTTCCTCATCTGGAGATGACTAAGTCAGAATATGCTTACTTAAATGTGGCTTTCCCTTTTGAGAGGGAATTCAAAGGGAGCAAAGGGCAGAAAACTACAGCACAGAGCAGCCTGAGCCTGTGGTCAAGTGTTACTGTAATCTGGGTAATTTGAAAAGAAGTCTTTTGAATTCAACCAGTCAGAAATTTTTTTGATTAAAAGGAATAATTCATTTCTATGAATTCATTTACTCGCAACTTCCTGAAGGAGTAGCAAATGGCTTATTACTGCGCTAAACAACATTTCACAGAATATTTATCATTCAAGAGATTGCAAAAAACAAATGGACAGCTGCACTAGAATCAGAGGTTCCCTAAAATAAGTATATGGCTCAACTGCACCAGAATCACTTAGGGAGCTATTTTGAGGGCAAAAATCAGAATAATAGATCCTTGTGCATATGGAAATGTTATATATGATAAAGTGCGATTCAAAATGATGGTGTTTCAAAACAGTGGAGAAATGGTTGACTGTTCTTTAAATGGAGAAATACGACCAAAAACAAAACTTACCCCTACCATAGACACACACAATTTCCAGATGAATGAGTCAAAAAAATTAACCAAAGCTATACAAACATTAGAAGAGAGCACTATTTCAGATTATCTCTATAATACTGGGGTTGAGGATGTCTTTCCTAAACAAAATTCAAAACACAGAAGTCATAAAAGAAACAGTGAAAAGATTTGACTACTTGAAAATTTAAATTTTCTATATGATGAAAGATGTCATAAAGTTAAACTATCATCCACAAACAAGGAAAAAAATTTTTATCATATATGACAGATACATAATCTCCGTCAGATATAAAGTCCTCCTATAAATTAATAAAAAATAGGTACCAAAAAATAAAAAACTAAAGCCAAACTTGTTGCCATCGAGTCAATTCTGACTCACGGCAGCCCCATGTATTACAGAGTAGAACTGCTTACAGGGTTTTCTTGGCTGTAATCTTTATGGAAGCAGATCACCAGGACTTTCTTCCACAGTGCTGCTGGATGAGTTTGAAACACCAACCTTTAAGTTAGTAGTTGAGCACAAACTGTTTGCACCACCCAGCTACCCAAGAAATAGGTAAACAGTTTAATTTTAAAAATGGGTAAAAGATTTGTCTAGGAAATACATGGAAGATGAAAAATCAAATCACAAATAAACATAAAAATATAATTACCCTCACTAGGGATCAGTGAAAAAACAATTAGGAGAGAAAAAAGGTACCACTATTTATCCATTTAGACAGGAAAAACAAAAAGTTCTATAACTTCCAGGACTGGCAGGAGTTTGAAGAAATGGAATCTTTATACACTTCAGTGTGAAAGAGAATGTAATATAGTACAGCCTTTAGGGGAGAAAATTTTGGGAAATGCAAAATAAAAAATTTATCTTAGTAATTCCACTTGTACAACTCTATTCTATGGATATTTTTGCTCAAGTGTGCATAGATTTAACTCAAAGGTTGTTCATGGCAGCATTGTCTTCAGTTATAAGAAAATTTAAAAATAATTTAAATGTCCAACAATAGGTGAAAGGATAAATTGATTATGTTATATCCATACTATTCAAAAGAATGAGGTAAATCCATACGGGCTAAAGAGCAAAGAAAGAGAATTTCTACTCCTGTTAATGGTGACTAGTTTGTTTCTGACCAACCCTCCAACTGAGAATAATTATGAAATCTGGACTGTGTGTATGTGTATATGTGTAAAAACATTTATTTGAAGGAATTATAGAGCCAGCAAGGCAGCAAAGATTGAGGGGCCTAGATCCCAGAAAGAAGGGAAGCCCAGAGATTTGAGCCTGATGTCTCATTCTACTTCTCCTCGTGAGGCACTTACTAGTAACAAAAATACTGTTGAGCAGCTAAGAAGCAGAGCAGCGCTTTCAGCAGAATTGCTGGATAAAATTGGAGCTCATGGCCTGCCAAGAAGGAAGGATCCTTGAAGACACCCCAGGCTTTCAGCTGGGATTCCCTCAAAAGGGCTATGCCCTAGGAGTAAAAGTGAACCAGAAGTTGACCAGCACTCACAAAGACTAAAGATCAACCTTGAATCTGCTCGATCCCTGATTGGATTAAGGTGCTCTGCCTCTACCCTAACTGCTTGCCAGAAATAAAACAAATACCTTTTGGAGAAAGATAACACCACCCAGAGTTTCACATTATAATTTATCATGCATGGGTCTAGCATTCGAACAAAAATAAATGAGGCATGCAAAAGACAAGAATTAACTGAAATCAAGAGAAAACAGATCATAGAAACAGACCCATAGGAAATATCTACAAATATTGTAGCTATCAGACACAGACTCTAAAATAACTGTGATTATGTCCAAGAAACCAAATACAACATAGAGAATTTTAGCAGAGAATTAGAAACTATAAAAAAGAATGAAATGGAAATTCTAAAACTGAAAAATACCTAAAATTAACTCACACATAGTTTTAACAGCCAATTAGATAGAATTGAGGAAAGGATTAGTGATCAGCGGAAGATAAATCAGAAGAAATATTCAGACTGAAACACAAAAATGCAAAAGAGTAGAAAATACAGAAAACTGTGTAAGAGACAAAAAACAAACTTAGAGGTTTTATACTACTACATATCATGATATTTTATAAAAATACTGTGATTAAGACAGCATTGTAAACCAAAACCAAACCTATTGCCATCGAATCGATTCTGACTCATAGCGATCCTATAGGACAGGGTAGAACTGCCCCACGGGATTTCCATGGCTGTACTCTTTACGGAAGCAGATTGCCACATCTTTCTCCTGTGAGACAGTGTTGTATTACAGAAGAATAGATAAATACACCAGTGGAACAAAACAGAGTACAGAAACAGATCCACACATAATATGGACACCCAACTGATGATAAAGGTATGATAGAGAAAGATAGTCTTTTCAATAAAGCAGTGGGGAAAAGATGATCTTTCCAATAAATGGTACTGGGACAATTCGATACTCATATAGAAAAAAGTTAATATTGACCCTTTCTCACACTATATATATAAACAATTCCAGGAAAATTGTAGAGCAATAAGTGAAAACTAAAACAATAAAGCTCTTAGAAGTTAATAGGTGAATATCTTTATCATCTTGGGATCTGGAAAGATTTAAGTAGGACACAAAAATCAATAATCATAAAGGAAAAGATCGATAAATTGGATTACATTATAATTCAAAATTTATTTTCATCAAAAGACTCCACTGAGAAAATGAATCTACAGAATGGGAGAAGATATTTGTAATACAGGTATCAACAAAGCACCTATATCCAGAACTTGTAAAAAAAAAAAAAAAAAAAAACTCTTACAACTCAGTAAGAAAAAAATACAACATAATAGAAAAATTTTGAAAAGGCACTTCACGAAAGAAGATATCCAAATGAATAACAAACTTATGAAAAAGTAATCAATCTCATCAGTTGTTTTTAGGTGTTTTTAGGTGACTCATAGTGATCCTATGTACTACAGAACGAAACACTGCCTGGTTCTGCACCATCCTCATAATTGTTGCTATGTTTGAGCCCATTGTTGCAGCCATTTCATTGAAGGTCTTCCTCATTTTCACTGACCCTCTACCTAGCATGATGTCCTTCTCCAGGGACTGATCTCTCCTGATAACATGCTGTCATGGATATGTGTCAACTTGCCTAGGCCATTATTCCCAGCAATGTGTGACTGGCCATTATTTTATCATCTGATGTGATCTTACTATGTGTTGTAAATCCTATCTCTATGAATGTTAATGAGGCAGGATTAGAAGCAATTGTGTTAATGAGGTAGGACTCAATCTACAAGATTCGACTGTATCTTAAGTCAATCTCTTTTGAGGTGTAAAAGAGAGAAGCTGGCAGAGAGATGGGGGAACTCATTATCACCAAGCAAAAACAGCCAGGAGCGAGAGTCTTTGGACCTGGGGTCCCTGTGCTGAAAAGCTCCTAGACCAGGGGAAGATTGATGACAAGGAGCTTCCCCCAAAGCCAACAGAGAGAGAAAGCCTTCCCCTGGAGCTGGCACCCTGAATTCAGACTTCTAGCCTCCTAAACTATGAGGGAATAAATTGCTGTTTGTTAAAGCCATCCACCTGTGGAATTTCTATTATGGTAGCGCTAGATAACTAAGACACTTGCCCAAGCACAAGAGACGAAGTCTCACCATCCTAGCTTCCTAGGAGCATTCTGACTGTACTTCTTCCAACACAGATTTGTTCATTCTTTTGGCAGTTCATGGTATATTCAATATTCTTTGCCAACACCATAATTCAAAGGCATCTATTTTTCTTCAGTCTTCCTTATCCATTGTCCAGCTTTCGCATGCATATAAGATGATTGAAAATAACATGGCTTGGGTCAGGCGCACCTTAGTCTTCAAGGTGACATCTTTGCTTTTTAACACTTTAAAGAGGTCTTTTGCAGCAGATTTGCCCAATACAATATGCCCTTTAATTTCTCGACTGCTGCTTCCATGGGTGTTGATTGCGGACCGAAGTAAAATGAAATCTTTGACAACTTCAGTGTTGCTTATCGGTCCAGTTGTTGAGGGTTTGAGTTGTTGAAGTATAATCCATACTGAAGGCTGTAGTCTTTGATCTTCATCAGTAAGTGCTTCAAGTCCTCTTCACTTTCAGCAAGCAAGGTTGTGTCATCTGCATATTGAAGTCTTCCTCCAATCCTGATGACACATTCTTCTTCATATAGTCCAGCTTCTTGGATTATTTGTTTAGCATACAAATTGAATAAGTACAGTATGGTAAAAGGATACAACCCTGATGCACACCTTTCCTGATTTTAAACCATGCAGTATCCCCTTGTTCTGTTCAAACGACTACCTCTTGATCTGTGTACAGATTTCTCATGAGCACAATTAAGTGTTCTGGAGTTACCATTCTTCACAACGTTATGGTCCACACAGTCGAATACCTTTGCATAATCAATAAAACACAGGTAAATATCTTTCTGATTATTCTCTACTTTCAGCCAAGATCTATTTGATTATCAGCAATGATATCTTCCTTCCACGTCCTCTTCTGAAGCTGGCTTGACTTTCTGGCAGCTCCTTGTCGATGTATTGCTGCAACCGTTTTTGAATTATCTCAGCAAAATTTTACTTGTGTGTGACATTAATGATATTGTTTAATGATTTCTGCAATCTCTTGGATCACCTTTCTTTGTAACAGGCAAAATACGGATCTCTTCCAGTTGGTTGGCCAGGTAGCTGTCTTCCAAATGCCTTGGCATAGACAAGTGAGCACTTGCAGCATTGTATCCATTTGTTGAAACATCTTACTGGTATTCCATCAATTCCTGGAGCCTTGTTTTTTGTCGATACCTTCAGTGCAGCTTGGACTTCTTCCTTCAGCACCATCGGTTCTTGATCACATGCTACCTCTTGAAATGGCTTAATGTATACCAGTTCTTTTTAGTACAGTGACTGTGTATTCCTTCCATCTTCTTTTGGTGCTCCCAGCGTAGTTCAGTATTTTGTCCAAGGTATTCATATATATTGCAACTTGAGGCTTGAATTTTTTGTTTAGTTCTTTCAGCTTGAGAAATACCAAGGGTGTTCTTCCCTTTTGGTCTTCTAACTCCAGGCCTTTGCACATTTCATTGTAATACTTTATTTGTCTTCTTTAGTCGCCCTTTGAGATCTTCTGTTCATCTCTTTTACTTCATCATTTCTTCCATTTGCTTTGGCTAGTCTGTGTTCAAGAGCAACTTTCAGAATCTCTTCTGACATTCATTTTGGTCTTTTCTTTCTTTCCTGTCTTTTTAATGACCCCTTGCTTTCTTCATTTATGAGGTCCTTGATGTCATCGCACCGGTCGTCTGGTCTTCGTTAGTGTTCAATGTGTCAACTCTATTCTTGAGATGGTCTCTAAATTCAGGTAAGACATACTTGAGATCATACTTTGGCTCTTGTAGACTTGTTTTAACTTTCTTCAGCTTCAACTTGAACTTGCATATGAGCAATTGATGATCTGTTCCACAGTCGGCCCCTGACTGATGATACTGAGCTTCTCCAGCATCTCTACAGATGTAGTTGATTTGATTCCTGTGTATTCTATCTGACGAGGTCCACATGTATACTTGTTGTTTATATTGTTGAAAAAGGTGTTTCCAATAAGTAGGCCATTGGTCTTGCAAAATTCTATCATGTGATCTCCAGTGTCCTTACTATCACCAAAGCCATATTTTCCAACTACTGATCCTTCTTCTGTTTCCAACTTTCACATTCCGATCACCAGTAATTAATTATCAATGCATGTTGATTGCATGTTTGATTAATTTCAGACTGCAGATGTTGGTAAAAATCTTTACTTTCTTCACCTTTGGCATTAGTGGTTGGTGGGGAATGCATATTAATACTGTAAAGAGATAATACTACACACTCACCAGAATGGTTAAAATCAATAAGGCTGACAATACCAAGTATTGGTGAGGAAGTGGAGCAACGAGAATCCTCATGCATTACTGGTGGGAGTATAAAATGATACAAGCATTTTAAAAAAGAATTTGGCAATACCTACTAAAGCTATTACCGACAAATTCTACCCTTAGGAAAATACCCAACAGAAATGAATACAACTGTGTACCATGTACTACAATGTTTATAATAGCAATATTCATAATGGCTCACATCTGAAAACACAAATGGCCATCAAGAGTAGAATAAATAAATATGTTGTAAATTACTCATATAATGGAACATTCCACAGGAATTAAAATGAATGAACTAACACTACATGTAGTAATACAGATGGATCTTACAAACATAATATTGAGAGAAAAAAAAAGTGACACAAAAAAGTATGTGCTTGTTGTGGATTGAATTTTGTACCCCAGAAAGATATTTTGAATACCTAACACCTCTGCCCTCGTGGCACAGTTGTTAAGAGCTCAGTTGCTAAGAGACAGAGAGGGCCACATAAACCAGAAACTTCATCAGCCTGAGACCAGAAGAATGACTACCACCAATGACTGCCCTGACAGGGAACACAACAGAGAGTCTCTAATGGAGCAGGAGAAAAGTGGGGCGCAGAACTCTAATTCTAGTAAAAAGACCAGACTTAATGGTTTGATTGAGGCTGGAGGGACCCCAGAAGATATGGCCCCAGGACTCTCTGTTACCCAAAACTAAAACCATTCCCGAGGCCAACTCTTCAGACATAGACTGGACTATGGGACAGAAAATGATACTTGTAAAGAGTGTGCTTCTTAGCTCAAGTAGATAAATGAGGCTAAATGGGCAGCTCCTGTCCAGAGGCGAGATGAGAAGGCAGAGAGGGTCAGGAGCTGGTTGAATGGACACAGGAAATCTGGGGTGGAAAGGAGGAGTGTGCTGTCACAATATAGAGAGAGGAACTAGGGTCACAAAACAACGTACGTATAGATTTTTGTATGAGAGACTAACTTGAATTGTAGACTTTCACTTAAAGCACAACAATTTAAAAAAATCTTAAAAAAAAAAGATTCAGCTTTTGGATTACTTATCAAACTGTTTTATTATTTTCAAATTATCTAAGTTTATCTTTATTATTTTCTTTCCTTTGTGTTCTGTATGTTTATTTTGTTCTTTTCCTAACTACTTGAGTTGAATTCTTTTTGAGTAAATGCAAATACTTAAATCTTAAAAAAAAAAAAATGCTAACCAAAAAAGGTTAGGAGTTCATATCTACCAGCCACTCCTTGGAAACCTTATGGGGCAGTTCCACTCAGTCCTACAGGGTTGCTATGTGTCGTAATCATGGCAATGGGTTTGGGGTTTTTTTTTTTTGGACTAAAAGTTGAAAGAGACAAATAAGGACCTTTTTCCAGAGCTGATGCCCTGCATTTGGACTGCTAGCTTCCTGAACCGTGAGAAAACAAACTTCTGTTCTTTAAAGCCACCCACTTGTGGTATTTATGTTAGGGCAGCACTAGATAACTAAGACAGTACTGTATGATTTCATTTATATGAACTTCAAACACAGGCAGAAGGTTGAAGTTCAGAAAAGAGGTTTCCTTCAAAGAGGAGGGTGTGGAAGTGACTAGAAAGAGGATAAAAGGGGCTTCTGAGGTGTTGTTCTATTACTTAATCTTGGAGGTGGTTACATGGGGATGCTTACTCTGTGATAATTCACTGAACTCTTCACTTAAAATTTGTGCTCTTTTCTGTATATGGAGCCCTGGTGGTGAAGTGGTTAAGAGCTCCACTGCTAACCAAAAGCTCAGCAGTTTGAATCCACCAGCCACTCCTTGGAAACCCTATGGGGCAGTTCTATTCTGTCCTATAGAATCGACTCAACAGCAATAGGTTCAATTTATTTATTTTGGTTTATTTTCCTGTATATATGTTATATTTCAATATAAAGTCTTACTTAAAATATTAAAAATAATCAAAACTCAGCAAAATTTGAACATAAGGTTTATTCTGAGCAGCTATTCTATATGTACATAAACTTCAATTGCCTAGTTCATCCCGGGCTAGACAAATCACAGGAAAATTTTCTGTTCAACGTTCAGAACATTTTCTGAAAATTCTTGAAGTTGGCAACTTCCTTCTTCTGGACTTTCACCCTATACAGAAACTTCTTTACCAGTTTCCTTCACCACTTCATCAGCCTTCTTCTCACATATATTTTCTTCCAACTGACTAGGGAAAATACAGGAACCCCGGTGTCACAATGGTTAAGTGCTCAGCTGCTAACTGAAAAAATTGGTGGTTCAAACCCAGCTTCCATAAAGATTACAGCTCAGAAAACCCTATGGGACAGTTCTACTCTGTCACATGGGGTCACTGGTCACTATGAGTCAAAATCGACTCAACAGCACACAGCAGCAACAGGGAAAATACAGATTGCTTTTATTCATTTTGTCCTAGACTGCTTTCCCGCTTAAATGTTGGTACTCCTCTCTTCAATAACAGAAAGACCAATGTAAAAATTTCCACAACCACCCAAATTCTCCCAGCCTCTTTCCCGTGCAATGGAATGGGTGGTGGGAGCCTGAGCCCATTCAGCGTACATATAACCATTTCCTGGAAATGCTTATTGCTGAAGTTTTCTCACCTTCTGCTTAGTCATGTCTAAGAGACCCACAGAGTATCTATCACAGTTGAGGAAGGCGCGGACTGTATACAGGGCTTTGTGGAATTGTCTTTCAATGTCCGTAAGCTCTTCAAAGACTTTGCTCCCAGACCACAGCAGTATCTGAAGAAAAAGAATATACATATTCAAAGTTTTTGAAGCATACAACAGCGACTCATTTAGCTAGAGAATAATAACAATTCTGTAAAGTTCTTTAGCGTTTATCTCATTTAATCTTCACAATAACCCAGGGAAATAGCAGGATAATTATCCCATTTTACAGCTGGAGAAAGAGGCTCAGAGAGGCAAGATGACCGGTTTGCTTACACCAGGTTCAACTCTTTTCATTACCTTTATTATAGGTTGTTAATAAAAATAATAATAACAAACATTAATTGACCACAGGTGCCCTCATAAATCATCTCATTTACTATTGATAACAATCTTTTGAGGGTGGTACCATAATTATTCTCAATTTTCAAATGGGAAGACTGAAACTTGGAGAAGGTAAGTGACTTGCCCAGAGCTGCTAAATGGATGAGTGGGGACTGAAATCCAAGAGATTTCTGACTTGAAAATGTGTACGCATAACCACTCTGAGATACAGCTTTACAAACATCCACTACTTTATAACACTAGGAATGCCAGGTAGAGATTGTCTGGTAGTTCTGAGGTATCTTCACCTGTCTTTACAGCTCCTACTATATCAATGCTTCAGTAAAAAGGCATGTTCAGTCCATCCCCTTACCTGGCCACGCCGAGTCTCACAGTTGTGCAGGTAACTCAGGTGAAACACCTTCATGATCAAATTTGCAAAATTGAGGTACTTCAGGAGAATCTAAAAATCAAGCAGCATGAGGGAAAATAGATGAAAAGAAATTCTTCCTCTGGCTCTTTCTACCATCAGCAGATGTCAGAATATTTTAATAACTCCACCAGAGGCAATTCGGGCAGATGGATCACAGAGTGCAGAATCACAAACTGTTGAATTATAAGAATGTAAAACTCACAGAATGTAGAATGTTGATGTTGATGGGGTGTATTAATGAAAAATAGCTGCTATTTACTGAGTTTGCAGTCCCTGTGATAAGTGATTTATGTACATTTTATCTGATCATCACAAGTACCCTGTGAAGTGAATATAATTATCATCCCAATTTTTCAATAAAAAAACTAAGCTTGACAGAGGTAAAGTAACTTGATTAAGCAAACAGCTAGATACTGGCAGAGCCAGAATAATTATCCCTACATTCTTTACTTTGAAATCCAACATGTTAACTATTATTCTGTGCTACCTCCTTTGGAGAGCATCCCCTCCCTTACAGATGAGGAAACTGAGTCCAGGCCAGATAACAAGGTCTGGAGGTCTTCATGAGCTAGAGGAAAATGCTAGTATGGCGCTCCCAGCAGTTTCGTCCTTACCTCTTCATCTTTCTTGGTGAAATGGGGTCCATCCACTTTATTCACAGCCATGATTACGGCCACCACATCTTTCCCATTCATTATGGGGGAAGCCAAGACATTTTTAGTCTCATACTCTGTGAGAGTGTCCACAAAGTCACAGAAATGTTCATCCTGAGGAAAAGCAGAGTCAAGTATGGGTGAGCAGATGAAGAGCGAAAACAATAAAAGAACCCAGAGCCCTGGGACCCATACCATGATGGTGTGGGGGTAGGGTGAAGTAGGGGGCTTATCATTCTCTTGGTGACAAAGGAGTGAAGACATTTCCGTCTACTCTAGTTCAGTAGCCTACTTCCAAGATGCCTTATCAAATGACTCATCATTCCTCAAACATTCATTCACTTAATCATCACTGAAATGGGGCAGAGCAACCAGGGATGATTCCTGCCCTGGAAGCCCCCCCAAATCCAGTAGAACTCATTCTGAAATACAACCCAAAGCATTGTGGGCGTTTGGGGTGGGGTGGGGAGGTAAGTAGGGTGGGTACTGACTTTGCCTGGGGAGGGAGGTTCGGATAAACCTTTCTTGAGGTGGTGACAATTAAGCCCAAAATAGAAATCTGAGAACTAACAAGGAAGATGGGGAAAAGACCTTAGTGAGTATGATAATCACAATCAGGATTGCACATCGTGCTTTACCTGCACCGTCTTGCTTTAATCCTCTCAATAGCCCTATGAGATAGATCTTTTTACAGAAAGTGCCAAGTAATGGATTGCTTTTGCATGGCCTTTCTCACCATGGTCTTGTAATCACTTGGGTGGGACTGTGCAAATAGGATAGTTGTGGCCCACCAAGGGGATTGGTGGCCCTGGTGGCGCAGTGGTTAAGAGCTGGGCTGCTAACCAAAAGGTCGGCAATTCAAATCTACCAGCCGCTCTTTGGAAACCCTATGGGGCAGTTCTGCTCTGTCGTATAGGGTCACTATGAGTTGGAATCAACTCGACGGCAATGAATTTTAAGGGGACGGGTCGGTTTTGCCTTCCTGCTAGGCTTAAAAGAGAGCCAATTCCAGAGCAGAAAAGAGTATCCAACCATAAAAGGAAGGATAGACAGGAGCGGAGTGCATCACTTGGACCTGGGATTCCTACGCTGAGACCCTCCTGGAACCTGGAGACCGAGATAGAGAGAAGAGAGAGAGAGCTGTAACACTGAAGACTATGAGAAGCGGTGGCAGAGAAATGGCAGCAGGAGAGACTGGCAGGAGACAGTGTGGTGGGCTTCCTGGCCCACAGAGCAAGAAAGCTGAGTGCCTTTGGGCAGGAGGCTTGCTGGAAGAGTAGGGTGCCTCTAGGCACTTGGTGGAGCTAGGTTTGCTGACCCAAGGAGCTAGAGTTGAGCGCCTTTGGGTCGAGGCTTAGTGACAGAGTGAGGTGCCTCTGGGCACTATTGGCAGTGCTAAAAGAACTTCCTAACACTTGCCCAAGCTAGGGGCAGTGGCTGAGGGGCCAGAGAGAGGCGTGCCTGTGGGCACAGCTGAAAGGAGGCTGTCCTAATGGAAGAACTGTGTCCTGAGCGTTCCTAAACCTAAATTGTAACCTGTTGCTTCTCTAATAGACCCCATAATCATGAGTATTGTCTATGAGTTTTATGTGGCCATTGCAATGAATTATTGAATCCAGCAGAGAAGTATGCGGCCCTGGTGACAAAGTATTTAAAAGCTACGGCATGCTATGGCTGCTAACCAAAAGGTAGACAGTTCGAATCCACCAGCCACTCCTTGGAAACCCTATGGAGCAGTTCTACTCTGTCCTAACAGGTAGCTATAAGTCAGAATTGACTCGACTGTAACGAGTATAGCAGAGAAGTAGAGAGTGCCGTGGGAGGGACTGTTGGTGTCAGAACTGGTAAAGATGGCTGAGAAAGGAGGCATGTCTGACCTCCACCTCATAGCAATCAGCCTTGGACTGTTGATCTTGATTCTCCTTCTCCCTTGTGAAATTAGAGGAAGTCAGATGCCGACCCCGTGCCATTTTTCAGAAGGAGAAACTGAAACCCAAGAAGGTTAACGTCACTGTCCAAGATGAGACTCCAGAACCTGGCCTCAGCTCTTCTGCCTCTCAGGGAAGTCTAGATAAGGTTAGACCTAAGTCCAGGTCACTAAACAAAACAATTTCATATTTTCAACTTTGAAAACAATTAGTTCTAGCACCATATGGCTGGTCCAGCAGATACTCTCATTCCACAAATCATAATTGAAGACCCATCATGTATCAGGCCCTAAGCTAAGTGCTAAGAATACAAGAGTGACTAAGAACCCGCCTGCTGCCAGGTAAATCAATAATAGTAATACAGGCAGTCAAAACTTGGCTCAAGGCTATGGGAGTGCAGAAGAGCACACACCTCTACCCGACACCCAAAGCAGCCTGGGGGCCAGGGTATGGGGCAGCGTAGTTCCTGTGGTCAGAATGAGGGAACAGAGGTGAATTGTTTTAAATTCAGAAGAATCCACCTTTCTGTCTCCTGGTAGCACTGTGAGTTTTCCCAACTGTCAGCGTTGCTTGAGACACGAGCCAGCCCAAACATGCGCAGTTCGTGCTGTTCTGAGTATCGAAATTGACTCCACAGAGCTGACTCACATGGCCTTTCTAGAAGTGAGTGTTCAGGGTCTCCCTGTTGCTCTTCCCCAGGAATCATGAATTCAGAGTGGGATGCTCTGCGTGTATGAATGTCTCCCAGTTGCAGTGGGATTAAATAAACAGGCAACGGCATTATTGTCAAAGAAGCTGCTTTAACCCAGGTGAAGGGTAAAGGAATTAGGAGAAGCTTGTACTGCCTTACTTGAATTAGCATTTAAGGATTAAACGAAATCTCTAAGGAGGCATTAGCCAAGAAGGGTTTTCTATGTCATTCTCTAAGGATACTTACTGATGAATTTCTAAAGACAGGTCTGGATGAGGCACGCTCAGATTCATTTCATGAAGTCAGCTGAGTTGTGCAATAGTCACCTCTATCAAGAAAAGCGAACACTTGGACTTCATCTAAGGCAGATTATTAAATTCACCAAGAGCCTCTTTCTCACGGAGTTCTCAGCCTTGGAATATCTCTCACAGGCACTCCAGCTACCAACTGACTGGTGTTTGCACAAACATTGTCATCCCTATATTTTCAGCATAAAATGTTGTAAAAAACCACATCATAGAACCTTAGATTATCAGAGGCAGAAGGGGACTTCAATGCCCTTTAGCTCAAACCATTTATTTTCAAGTCCAGGGATCAGAAGTGCAGCTAGAGAAAGTCCAAAGTCATTCATTTACTCAAAGTCAGCTAGCATTCACAGAGTGCCTTCTGCATGCAGGTACTTTTCTAGACTCTGGGACTACAGCAGTGAACAGAGAGGTGAACTTGCCTTGCTAAAGCTTACATTCAAATGGGGAGACAAACACCAGGTAAATAAATAGCTAAGCATTCTCCCTCCCAGTCATGATAACTGCTTCGAGGGAAACAAACTGGGAGATGCTACAGAAAGTGATGGAAGGGATGGTGGGGTGAGGCTATCTTAGAGAGTTATGGTGGTCAGGGAGGCTTCCCTGCAGAAGGACTGCTGAGCTGAGAGCTGAAGCATGAGAAGGGGCCAGGAATGTCAAGAGCATTCGAAGTGGGATTACATAGAGGGCAAAGGGCAGGAGGTGGGAACGGGCTTAGCTAATGTGATGAACTGAAAGACCAGTGTAGCCGAAGCACAGGTAGTGAGAGGGAGCATGGAGGCCAAGGGAGTTAGACAAGTGGACAGCGGCCAGATCAGGTAGGGCCTTGGATTTTATGCCAAGTGCAATACCACATAGCTTCTCATGTCCGGATTTCCCAATTCTCCTTTTCAAACATTCACAGTGCCAAGCTCGATTGTGTCCCATAATGAAATCTACTACTTACTGAATAATAATGATGTACTAGCCCAGTGCCAGACAGCTTACATGGATTATCTCATTAACTCTCACATCAGCTCTGTTACATAGAACGGTCACCTTCCTGGTTTTATAGACTACTCACTTGCTTATAAGTAGCACCATCTCTGTTTATTCATTCACTCATTGATTGATTGATTCGTTCTTTCATTTATATTTACTGAGCATTGGCTCTCTGCCAGGCACTGGACTTGCCAAAACCAGTAAGATGAGTGTGCCCCCATTGCAGAGGCATGGGGCGGGAAGAGGAGGGCACTTGCCCCCAGGCACAAGTCCAAGAGGGTGCCAGGTGAGGTGTGGAATGACATCCTAAGGCACCACAAATATGAAAGACATCTGACTGAGGCAGCTGGACAAGAGGGGGAAGGCTTTTTTGCTGATCCATCACTGCTATCAACATCTATTAATCTTAAAGTGAGGGGGCGGGGGCACTCAACTTAGAGATTGCCCTGGCTACTCAAATTGGGGGTGGGGGGGCATAACTTAGAGATTAGATTGCTCCCTGGGCTCTGTTACCCTCACTAAGCCCCGCTGGGTTCTCACGGTATAATGGCAGCATCATATAAAGCATGGACCTACCTTTCAAACAATAATGTGAAGCAGTCCCTCACAGGATGGGGGC
The DNA here is from genome assembly GCA_030035585.1 of Dugong dugon. Lineage (NCBI taxonomy): Eukaryota > Metazoa > Chordata > Mammalia > Sirenia > Dugongidae > Dugong > Dugong dugon. The sequence continues at coordinate 186,400,433 of CM057460.1, read as the reverse complement.
TCAGGGTACCCTGGGGTACCAAGGAAAGAGGGACTAGTTCTATGAATGATCAGAATTAGGAAACAGCTCAGGGGCCATCAGTACATTGTCAGTAGCTGAAACCTCTCTGGGCCTCAGTTTCCCCTTTGGTAAAATCAGTGTTGGATCGGGTCTTCCTTGAGGTTTCTTTCTAGTCTAGCATGCTGGGTCCCAGGTTTCAAAGGAAGGGCTGAAGCGCAGGAGCAGACAATACACATCAGATTCTCTGGAAATGACAGTCCTTTCAGGTTCAGTTTTCAGAAACGCCACTTCCTGGGGAAGGATCATCATTGATTCACTCGCCCAATAAACTGTAATGAGTACCCACTCTGTCCCAGGAACTGGACTAGGTGCCAGGGACAAGTGGTGAACAAGACAGACAGGGACAGATCTTGTAGAGCTTTCCTGCTAGGAGAAAGGGTAAAGAACTAATACATCAACCACTAAATATTGAATGGCAAATAGTGTGCAAGCAAATAAAAATATAGGATGCCCAGTTAGATTTGAGTTTCAGATAAACAATGAATAATTTTTAAATATAAGTATGTCCCAAATACTGCAGGGAATATACTCAGACTAAAAAATTATGTGTCGTTTATCTAAAATTCAAATTTTACTAGGCATCCTGGATTTTATCCGGTAACCCTACTGGTAGGTCTTCCCCAAGGAGATCCCAAGGATGAGTAAGAATTTTCTAGGAGGAGGGGAGCTACATTACAATTCTGGAAAACCTCTCCATTCATGGTCTCACATTTTAAAAATGCAGTGATTATAACCATTTCCTAGATTTTCTTGGAGTGCTGAAGGCTAAGGTTATCACTTGTGTGTAGTTCAGGGACCCAGGTCCAATCTGTACCTCTTCCTCCTCTTTCTCCGCCCAACCCCCAGTTACTGTTTGCCAGACAAAGCTGCATCCTGCCCAGAGTCTTGAGTTTAGTAAGACTTCTCCAGAGGGACAACGAGAGAAGCAAGCACATGTAAGTGCTGAGTACACAAGGCTGGCAGCCTGGATGGACTCAGGCCTGACAGCCTCCAGGGAAGCACAGGCTGCACTTCTAAAATGAGCTTTGAGGGTTGAACAGGAAATAGCAGGGGTCACTTAGCCCAGGATTCAGCAGATTCTTAGACTGAGATCTTTCAGAATCAGACAATCCTCAATTGCTTACACCAGGATCCACAGAAGCTCTTGGCACCTCTGTTCTCTGTTTCCCCATGAATAGAATCTACTCTGAGAACTCGGGAAGAGAAGACTGGATTCTTCTTCAAATCCCACACAAACCGGGTAGAGCATTCGTCACTTAGAAGAGATCCTTAACAACAACAACGTAACAGTAATGAGAACAACAAAGAATAGGAGCTGCCATTATGAGCCATTACAAAGAGCCAGGAACTGTGCTAAATGGGAAATAATTCGTTCATTTAATCCTTACAACAAGGCAGTGAGGTAGATATTAACACCTCCATTTTATAAACTACAGAATGAGCCCAGATAGGCTAAGAGATTTGCCAAGGCCATATTCTTAGAATGTGACAGTCATGATTCACACGAAGATCTGTCTCTCAAAGTGCATGATTTTACAACACCTTATCCAGTGCCAAAGGATTCCTGGCAGTGCAATGCGGTTAAACCCTTGGCTACTAACTGAACCTTTGGAGGTTCAAACCCACTAGCAGCTCTGTGGGAGAAAAGGCCTGGCAATCTGCTATCATAAAGATTTTGTTATTGTTAGGTGCTGTCAAGTGGATTCCAACTCATAGTGACCCCACGTTCAACAGAATGAAACACTACCTGGTCATATGCCATCCTCACAATCGTTGCTGTTTGAGTCCATTGTTGCAGCCACTGTGTCAATCCATCTCATCCAAGGTCTTTCTCTTTTTCATTGACCTGCTGCTTTCTTAGCATGATGTCCTTCTCCAGGGACTGGTCCCTCCTGATAACATGCCCGAAGTACATGAGACAAAGTCTCACCATCCTCCTTTTTAAGGGGCATTCTGGGTGTACTTCTTCCAAAACAGATTTGTTCATTCTTCTGGCAGTCCATGGTATAGTCAATATTCTTTGCCAACATCATATTCATCCTTATTCATTGTCTAGCTTTCACAATCATATGAGGCAATTGAAAGGAATGGCCTGGGTCAGGCACAATTTAGCCCTCAAGGTGACATATTTGCTTTTTAACATTTTAAAGAGGTCTTTTGCAGCAGATTTGCCCAATGCAATATGTCGTTTGATTTCTTGACTGCTGCTTCCATAGGCACTGATTGTGGATCCAAGTAAAATGAAAACCTTGACAACTTCAATCTTTTCTCCGTTTATCATGATATTGCTTATTGGAACAGTTGTGAGGGTTTTTTTTTTTTCCTTTATGTTGAGGTGTAATCCATACTGAAGGCCATAGTCTTTGGTCTTCATCAGTAAGTGCTTCAAGTCCTCTTCACTTTCAGCAAGCAAGGTTGTGTCATCTTCATGTCACAGGTTGTTAATAAGTCTTCCTCCAATCCAGATGCCGAGTTCTTCTTCATATAGTCCAGTTTCTCAGATTATTTGTTCAGCATACAGATTGAATAAGTATGGTGAAATAATACAACCATGATGCACACCTTTCCCGATTTTAAGTCACACAGTATTCCCTTGTTCTGTTCAAACAACTGCCTCTTGGTCTATGTATAGGTTCCTCATGAGCACAATTAAGTGTCCTGAAATTCCCATTCTTTGCAATGTTATCCATAATTTGTTGTGATCTACACAGTCGAATGCATAGTTAATAAAAATTACCACCTAGAAAACCCTACGGAGCAGGTCTACTCTGTCGTATAGGATCCCTATGAGTCAGAATCATCTTGACAGCACACAGTAACAATAGTCCAGTGCCAAGGAGCTCCGGCAGCACCATGGTTAAGCATTTGGCTGCCAACTGAAAGGTTGGCAGTTGGAATCTACCAGCAGCCCTTTAAGAGAAAGACCTGGTGATCTGGTCCTGTAAAGATTACAGCCTGGAAAACCATATGGAGCAGTTGTACTCTGTCACATGTGGTCATCATGAGTCAGAATCGACTCCTTGGCACTTAACAAGAACAGTTCAATGCGCTCATTTAATAGATAAGGAGGCAGTATAGAATTGTAGAATGATTAAGAGCATGGGTACAAAGCCAGAGTGCCTGGGTTCTAATCTGTACTCTGCCGCTTTCTATCTGTGTGACCCTGAGCAAGTTACTCACCCTGAGTATCTATCTTGTGACCCTGAGCAAGTTAATCACCCTTTCTGGGTTATCTATAAAATGGGCATGATAACAGTTACTGTGTCATATGGTTGTTGTGAAGGTGAAATGAGCAAGATAATCCTTGTTGGCTACAATTAACATCTGGAGAGAGGTGAACTGAGAATGATCTCAGTCCACTTGAATGAGTCCTCAGGAAAGCCGTGGCCACCTGAATGCTCAAGAGGAAGATGAGGGAAGACAGCCACCTCTTGGGAGATGCAGCCCAGAGTGTTTGAAGAAACGCCATTTCCCAGAGAGGTCGAGTCTGTGCTTCTTATTTTGCCAAGGAGCCCAAGTCAAAGAGACAACCCATTTGAACTCCTGCACTAGTGGATGTGAAGTCTAGGCTTTGCCCCTAAATATCTGGTGACCTTGGGCAAGCCCCTTCTCTCTTCCTGGCTTCACTTTCCTCATCCACAAAATGAGGCAGTTGGACAGAGAGATCTCTGAAGCCCCCTCCCTCTCTACTTTTTATGAACCTTCACCTGAAATAGGGGCCAGTGGTTGTTCAGTGGTAGAATTATCACCTTTCATGTGGGAGACTGTCATGGAGTGAATTGTGTCCTCCAAAACTATGTGTCAACTTGGTTAGGCTATGATTCCCAGTATTGTGTGTTTGTCCTCCATTTTGTGATTTTAATTTTCCTGGGTGTTATAAATCCTAATCTCTGCTTGTGGTTATAATCTTGAGGCAAGATTATATTATGTTACAGAGGATTAGAGTGGGATTGTAAAACACCCATACTAAGGTCACATCCCTGATCCAATGTAAAGGGAGTTTCCCTGGAGTGTGGCCTGCACCACCTTTTGTCTTACAAGAGATAAAAGGAAAGGGAAATGAGCAGAGAGTAGGGGGACCTCATACCACCAAGAAAGAAGCACCAGGAGCAGAGCATGTCCTTTGGACCTGGGGTTCCTGCTTGGAGAAGCTCCTAGTCCAGGGGAAGATTGATAAGAAGGACCTTCCTCCAGAGCTGACAGAGAGAGAAAGTGCCTTCCCCTGGACTTCTAACCTACTAGACTGTGGGAAAATAAATTTCCCTTTGTTAAAGTCATCTACTTGTGGTACTTCTGTTACAGCAGCACTAAATGACTAAGACAGCAACCTAGGTTCGATTCTCAGCCAGTGCACCTCATGCACAGCCACCACCTTTCATATGCCTTCTGTTGACAAGAAAAATACATCCCCTCTGTGATATGCCTACCAAAAATGCTTTACCTGAATCCAATCCCCTCCAGACAAGCCCAAATGGAGGGACCTTTCTACAAAAGGGGTGGTGCAAACCAATAAGTGCTTGGCTACTAACCAAAGGGTTGACAGTTCGAGTCCACCCACAGGCACCTCGAGAGAAAGGCCTGGTGACCTGCTTCTGAAAAATTAGCCACCGAAAACTATGGAGAATAGTTCTACTCTGACACACATAGAATCAACCCAATGGCTACCAACAACACTACCACTGCCACCCTTCAAAAATTTCAGTGTCATGAAAAACCAAGACATACTGAGAAACTGTTCTGGCATCAAGGAGACTAAAGAAACAGTGCCCTGATGGGCATAATTGAGACAATTGGCAAAAACTGAATACGAACTGTTTATTAGATAATAATATTGTATCAATGTTACATGTTCTGAATTTGAGTGTTGTGGATATGTAAGAAATGTTTTTGCTCTGGAAATACACAAAGGCAAAAGCATATGATGTCTGCAACTTACTCCTAAATGGTTCAGAAAACAATGGGGCTATAAAGTAAATGTGGCAAAATGTTAACAACAGGTGAATTTGGATGAAAAATATACAGCTCTTTGTAGTATTTTTAAACTCTTTGGTTAAGTTTGAAATTATCTTCAGAATAAAAAGTTATAACACACAGGATCATGGTGAGTTGGAATCGACTGGATGGCAACTAACAACAACAACGAGGTAGAGAAAGAGTACGTAGAATTACAAAGTTATAAATAAATAAGTAAATAAATAAAGCACCAAGTCGTCATCAGCCCAGTCTTGGTGGTGGCAGCTCCCCACCCCTCTTGCACCCCAGAACCACATGGAATCATGCCTCACTGCCCTTGTGTACCTTCCTCTAATGGGGAAGAAAGTACCTCTCCTGTGTTGGGGACGTTGGCGATCTTTTTGGAATGTGCAACGTGGCCCACCACACCCATGTCCAGAGGGAAGACAATCTCCGAGTCGGGCACCACCAGGCAGTCCTCCAGGACCGCATCCTTGTGGACGTTGAAGAGCCGCGTGGCTAGCTCCGCGATGCCATTGCGGGTCCTGTACATGAACAGGCTCATGCGATCTGCCTGTAGGAGGAAGCACAGCTTCTTCATGACATTGAAGATGCATTTCTCAGTCTGTAAATTCTCCTGAAAGTCCCGCAGGAGGTCAAAGATGATTTCACTCTCCTCCACACTGCTCAATGAGTGGTAGGTGCTGAAGTCTACGGCCACCTCCTTGGCCCCAAGGAGGTCCGAGATGACCTTGGCCCGGTAGTGGAGGTTGTAGTATTGTTTAGCAAAGCCAATATTTGAGTCCAGGAACTTCTCCACCTCCTCCTCTGTCAACTCACCCATGGCTGGGAGTTCAACTGCCTACTTCTGTGGAGGGGCTGAGGCTGACAATTGTAGTCCGTAGCAAATCAAGTCAGAATGTGTTCCACTCCAATCTGGACTTCTCTGGGTCTTTGTAAACCTCACTGAGATGGCCACATAAGACAGGGAGTGAGCTTGGGGGATTAAGTCGTTAATATTTCCCAAGAACAAGGATTATGAGGATCAGTGTGTTCCAGATGCTACTGGGCCCCAGATGGGACATAGTGAGAGTTCTCTTTTTCAACTTAGTCTGCTGAGAAGGAATGTCTGCACAGAGCAGGAGGTGGCTGTATGGCATTTTTCTTGAACATTCAACATTGAAGCCTAACTTTTAATATTTAGGAGATTTGTTTGGCTTCTCTCGGAGACTCAGAAGATCTAACAACTCCACGTCCAATTCTTCCATGGCAGGAATGGCTGGAGCTGGGGGAGTGGCGATTGCTCATCCCTCTCCCTGCAACATGGGTGGTCAATTTGCACATTCATCACTCAACCTGCTTGTGTCACTTACATCACAGGTCTAATACCTATGGATCAAGATTTCACAATCTCTGCATTAAAGCCTTTCCCAGCTTTAGATTTCAATGATTCTTTAATTTTAGAATTATAAGAGCCCTCAGGAAAACAACACCCCTGTCTTAGTCATCTAGTGCTGCTACAACAGAAATACCACAAGTGGATGGCTTTAACAAAGAGAAGTTTATTTTCTTATGGTAAAGTAAGCTAAAAGTCCCAATTCAGGGTGTCAGCTCCAGGGGAAAGCTTTCTCTCTCTCCCAGCCTTCTCATCAGTGCTCCCCTGGACTAGAAGCTTCTCAGTGCAGGGACCCCAGTCCAAAGAACGCTCTCTGCTCCCGGCACTGCTTTCTTGATGGTATGAGGTCCCCCAATTCTCTGCTAGCTTCCCTTTCCTTTTATCTCTTGAGAGATAAGAGGTGGTGCAGGCCACATCCCAGGGAAACTCCCTTTACATTGGATGTGACCTGGGTAAAGGTGGTGTTACAATCCCGCCCTAATCCTCTTTAACATAAAATTACAATCACAAAATGGAGGCCAACCACACAATTCTGGGAATCATGGCCCAGCCAAATTGATACACACATTTTTTGGGGGACATAATTCAAACCATGACAACCCCTTTCATAGTTTTTCTTTTGTTATAAAAATAATACATGTCCACTATAGAAAATATACAAAACGACAGTTAAAATCACCCCATAACCCTACTACCAAGAGGTAACCTCTAGTTAACATTTTAGTTTCTGTCCTTTCCACAGATGCCTAACAATGTGTTTCCCTTCCATCCCTTGATCTTTCTCTCAGCCCTTTCATGAGCCTTTCCTGGCTCCAGCCTGGTGCGCCACCAGGGCTCCTTTGGAGATTAATTGATCACAAATGCACACAATAGTCTAGATGCTGTTAGCTCCAGTGAATCCTGAAACACTAGAATCTTCCTTGAAGTGCCCCTCCAGCACACTAGGGGGAGGTGGAAAAGAGTGCTTTCCTTTCTCCCCGCACAGCTGACTTTAGCTTCCGTGAATATATCTGCTAGAGCCAGGGACCTCTACATCATATACAGCAGAGTGTGTGTTATATAGACTGTAGATAGCACTTTGAACTTTGTAAATGAACCTCATTGGAAAGTAGATTACTACCTTCTCTATTGTAGAGTGTAATAAATTCTTGGGGTACTGCACCTTGTCAGCACTGGAATGCAGTTGGGCCACTTGGTCTGGCAACCCAAACAGCAGACCTGACTTTCTCCAGATGTTCCCACCATACCTAGTGCGAGCCTAACTCCTTCATCCAGAATGCTCTTCCCCAGCTGTCTGCACCCCGGCTTCTTTTCAACCTCCAGGTCTCAGCTCACACTAGTTATTCGAGTTATCTCATCTCAAGTAGCTCCCAACCACCACCTATCCAGTTCCTGCCCTTCATATCATCCCATCTATTTCCCTGATTACATTTATAACTATCAGACATTATCTTGTATGTTTTTTCTTTCCTTGTCTATTGTCGGACTTCCCCACTATACTGTGAGCTCCATGAGGGCAGGAATCTGTCAGGACTGATTCCTTAGTGCCTTACAGTGGTACCTGGCACAGCCTTGGTGCTCAGTAATGTTTTAAAAATTATAAGTCCTCTATATTTGCTTGTTTAACATTTAGAAAATATCAGAAGACACAAAGGAGACAATTCAAATCAAACATAATCCAGATATTAAATTGCCAGTATTTTTGTATATTTTAAATTTTTCCCTGGAGATTATATATATATCTATCTGTCTATCTATCTATCTGTGTTAGGCTGGCTTCTCTAGAGAAGCGAAACCAGTAAAGTGTATAAATATATACATATATATAGAGAGAGACACTTATATCAAGGAAATGACTCACGTGGTCGTAGAGGCTGGAAAATTCCAAGTTTGTGGGTCATACTAGAGGTTTCTCCTGATTCACATAGGTGCAGGGGCTGGCGAACCCAAAATAGGAAGGTCAGACAGCAGGTCTCTGGCTCACAGGCTGCAAAGGCCAATGAATCTTAAGATTGGCAGGCAAGATGGCAGGTAAGCTGCTAGCTCAAGTCCCAAGAACCAGTGGTCAGACAAACAGGAGCCAGCAAAAGCCCACAAGCCTAGCCAGAAGTCCACCTATATTGGATGCAGGCCACACTCCCAAGGAAACTGCCTTTCAACTGATTGGCTATTCACAGCAGATCTCATCATGGAGGTGATCACGTTATATCACGTCTCATCAAAGAGGTGAACATATCATTACAAGACTGCCAAACTACATCATAACTGCCAAACTACTGAGAATCATGGCCCAGCCAAGTTGACAAACAACCTTAACAATCATAGTCCACCCCTTGTCAACTTGGCACCTGTACACATCTCCTTAATCCATACATAATCTCTGAATAAAGACAATTATAAAGTGATACTTGCGTGTAACATGATACAATAAACACACATACAACCAAACACACACTAGCCCAGTTCACATCTTATATTTTGTAAGTGAAGAAAACAAAAATATTTGATGCACACATACAAGGCAGAAGTACTCATAACAATTACAGTCCTTGTTTCTGCAACTGGTCACCTGGTTATAACTGGTATTTAGAGCTACCTTCTTCCACCACTCATTCTGTATTCCCTTTGCCCTCGGCAAGCACCTCAACTGGTTATACTTCTTTGCCTGGCAGGGTGACCCAAACTTTCATTCCTGAAGAGCCTGGGTCATTAGTAGGCATGTCGAAATTGGGTTGCTCTAGTTTTCCTTTGACTTTGATCACAGGGCATGATAGTACTGAGACACCCTAAGGGATATCCTGCATTCCAGATATACTCTTCTTTACCTCCTTTATGTAATATCAGTCTGATTTCCTCTTGTTAATCAGGAACAATCACACCAGCCTATTGATCCAGAGGCATAAGGAGCCCATAGGGGCCAGGTGGCATTCTTAACTTCCAGTTCAATGGATTCAGTGATGTGTCTCCAGGTGGGTGCATTCGTCCCTTTGGAACTAAGATCTCTATATCCACAGAGCATAAGGTTGTGGGGATACTATCCATCTATCTATTTATCTCTCTGTCCGTACATCTATATATCTCCAAATATGGGACCATACTGTAACCTGCTTTTTCCGCCTTACAAAATAACATGAACATCTTTCAAAGCTATCTCCGATTTTTTTTTGATTAAACTTTTTTCTGATTAATTTGTAATGACTAAAGAGCCTTCCACTGTATGAAGTTACCGTAATACCATAGTACTATCCCTTAAGGTAGGGTTTCTCATTCTCAGCCATACCCTACTGACATATTGAGTCAGATAATTTTTTGTTGTGGGATCTGTCCTGTGCATTATATGATGTTTAATGGCATCCCTGACCTCTACCCATTAGAAACCAATAGCATCCTCCCCCTTCGCCTTTCAAGCTGTGAGAACCAAAAATGTCTCCAGACTTTGCCAAATATCCCTTAGGGAGCAAAATCGCTTTCAATTGAGAACCAGTATCCTACATCTAGATATGTAGGTAATAATTTTGAAGTATTATAAACAATGCTGTAATATCCCTATATTTTGTAGTAAAAATACCTTGAAAGTGAAATCCCAGAATTTGGTCCCAATAATCTTTGCTACTTCATTTTCCACAATTCTACAAGGACTCCAAGTTCTAATGTTTTTCATTATTTCTGGCTTCTGCATCTTCATTCTTTATTCTTGCTCTGCCTGTCCCTTCTTATCCAGTCCAAATGCCATTACCTTCATGTATTCTTCTTTGATGCCCCAACTAGAATCTTTTCCTACTTAGAACCACCAAACTATTGGTTTCCTTCCATTGTAATGGGAGTTTATACATTCTATGTCATATTACCTATTTTTAGTATTTATCCACATCTGTACACTTACCAAACTCAAGCTTCTTGAGGATAGGAGTGAAATATTACACATTTTTTTTACCCCCCAAAGATCCCAGCCCAGGTCCTTTCCCATAGTATGCCCACCAAGCTTAGTTCTGTTAGGAATATAAGAAACTGTTTTGCAGGAAAATCTACTTTTACCTCATTTTTTAATATGCCAGAATGAGGAAGGCAAGCCTGTTGAAAAACTTCAATCCTAATTGTTGGGTAGGTATAGATAAGGTGGTATCTGCAGTGGGTCACCTCCTAATATACCTATTAAATGGGTTTGATATCAGATGTTAGTGGAAGGATCCAGGAAAGAAACTGGAAAACCAGAAGCTTCTTTCCTTTGGTGGGCATGGAGGTGGGATGGGCTTCCAGTAGGGTTGGAGAGAGTGTTTGGGGTAATCCAGCGTAGAAAAGAGCATGTACTACTAGAATCTTTCATTGTAGAGGTATTGTAGGCCCTGCCATGTCACTGACTCATACTATGACCTTGAAATAGTCTCTTCCTCTCTCAAGACTTCAATTTCCCTATCAACAAAATGAGGGAGTTGAATACTTTTATCTCTAACACTCCTGGTTCCATGACTCTGGATGGGCCCAGAGTGAGGGGTCACTGACCAAGAATGGCTGAAGGCACCACAGTCCTTGCCAGAGGACTCGCCTGGAATGATGTTGTTGTTGTTAGTTGCCATGGAGTTGATTCCAATTCCTGGCCACCCCATGTGTGCAGAGTAGAACAGCTCCACAAGGTTTTCAAGGTTGTGAACCTTTGGAAGCTGCTGTACAGGGTTGTCTACTGAGGAGCCTCTGGGTAGGTTCGAACTGCCAACCAAGCATTTAATCGTTTACACCACCCAGGGACTCTTGCCTGGAATAATAGCTGGCACTATTTATTTAGAATTATCTCTACTCCAAGATACAACTTCATAGATGAGGAAACTGAAGCAAGGAACCACAGATGATTTTAAGACTCTGAGGCTGGAGGTAAAAGTGGAGTGGGGGCAAATGGGACCAAGCAAGGAAAAACAGGTTAAGAGGCAGTGTTTTGTGAGCTAGCTGTTTAAAAACCCAGGACCTGCTTGAATGTGAATAGACTGGTCAGTATGTTAGTGGCCATCACAAATCCCAGTGCTGGATGAAAGTCCTGCACAGGTGACCCACATTCATCACTCCTATTAAGAGCAATGATGAAAGAACTGGATGTTCAACTGGAAGGAAGCTCTGAAAGGCTGTTGCAGGGAAAGGGGGTACCATTTTGTTTAGGGAGGTCCCAATGGCAGGACAAGACAGTGAAACAGAGTCATGGGTACATAGAGTGCTTAGGAAGTGGAGCTCTGGAGTTAGGTTTAAGACTGCATCTGGGCCTGTCCTTTGCTATCTGTGTAAATTATTTAATTTCTCCTGGACCTCACTTTTCTTATCTGTTAAATCAGAATAATTTAACAGGGCTGTTGTGAAGATTAAATGAGATACTATATTGTATAGTGCAAACTATGCACCTGGTACACATTAAGTTGAGCCACATGAAACTACCATTATTTGACTATTTTTATCCTACAGAAACAGCAATTTAATACAGTTCAGTTTAATAGAAGCCATTCAATTATTGTTAGCTATCCTAACTATCAATAGTCAGTAGTTCAAAAGACTAACTGAATTCCCCTAGAGGTAGTAGACATCCTGTTATTGGAGGTTTGCATGCTGAGGATATGGTAAAGAATATCCAAACATCAGGGGCCAGCAAGCCAGTAAGGAGGCTGTTGCAATATTCCCAGAGGAATGAGGAACTGCCCTAGCATGGAGGTTGAGAGAATGAATAGGAGTGAGTGGGGGTAGAAGCAAGAAGTTGAATGTGGAAGATATGCTTGCTGAGGAGGGAGGCATAGGAAACAATAAGCAGTGCAAGCTTGGATAGTTTGTATGTCACTGGACCCCTGTAAGAAACTCTGCATGGAATGTCCCCCTTCAGGACATTTCACTGACCTAAATGCTTATTCAGCCTCCTTTTCCTGGTGGAAGGCCTTCCCCTCCTGGCTTGCCAAACCCCACCTCCCTCTGAAGCCAGAGAAGGGAAGACACAGTTTCTTTTGCTCTGTCATCTAGCCATTGGAGCTCCCTTAACAGCCTTGTGGGTCTCCACCCTCCTTTTATACTTAACCTTGGCTCACTGCCTACATTTAATTTGTTTTTACACTTGACCTAGAATTGATAACAAATCTTAATATCCCGCTACTGGTTGATTTAGTGACTTTTTCAGCTACTTCGTTTCCTGGTGCCTGCTTAGCTGGTCTTTGAAGAACTTTGGTTAACTATGAGGATCTCTAACCTGGGGTCCATGGATGAGTCACGTAGGAGTTTGTCCTCCTGTGCATTTTTCTAAAGCTCAGATTCTGAAAGGGATCTGTAATTCAAAAAAGGTTATGAATCCTTGGGTAATACTGAAAAGTCAGGCAAAATCAGGTCCTAAATATATGCTTTTTGATCATAGTAGTAAGAAGGCAAAAGGCAGGAGGGTACACTTGGGCTTTGGAACCAGAATAAGCTGTGTTTGAATGCTGATCTTGTGACTTACAAACTTTTGCTTTGACATTGGCAAGTTACTTAACCTCTCTGGTCTCAATTTCCTCATTAGCAAATTGTGCATACCAATAATATTTATCTTGTAGAGTTGTCTGAGGATTAAAGCAGTATTTGTTACAAACCTGGTTGGTGGCCTGCTCTCAGTAAATGTAGCCAATAATAATGATAATGTAAGCTAGGTATGCGGCAGTGATATTTCATAGAAAACAGAAGTAATGCAGATATACCTATTTTCCTATTTTCTTTAACCAAAACTTTTATTTTTCTCTTTATAAAAGTAATACATTTTTGTGTTATAGAAAATTGAGATATTCAGGTAAAGAAAAAGAAGAAAATAAAAATCACCATCCAGAGAAACATTTTGGTAGAAATCCTTCTTTTCCAGTCATATGAATATAATTTTTAAAACAAAACAAAACAAAATTTAAAATAAAAACAAAATAAATTTGGTTGTTCAATACATATTTTGTTTACATTTAACAATATATGTAGACAGCTTTCTGTGCCATTAAATGCTCTTTTACCGCATGATTTTTCAATGGGCTTCGATTTCCATGGTGACTGTACCATAATTTATTTAACCTACTTCCAACTATTGGTTATTTAGGCTGTTACTAATTTTTTTGTTGTTGCTGCAATTTTTAATGAATATTTATGTAGTTACATCTTTTCACACTTGTTTATTTTCTTATCTTCTTAATCAAAAATTTGACCAGAAGGACAGAACAAAGTGATTGCTAATCCTTTAAGATATTGTCCTGGCTATCAAAAAGGGATGAAAATTTAAATTAAGAAATAATGGTAGAGTCAATATTTTAATGCAAAGATTATGTTCCCTTTTGGGTGACCATCTCTCCCAGCCCCTAGCACTTATCTCTGAAAGAACAAATCTGGGATGCTGGGGCTTGTGATCACCTGATACCTCAAAAACAGATCATTTTCTGTACTCAAATATTTTTAGTGGGAGTGACCTGTAGTCCTTACTGGGCTATAAGAGTCACATTTCTTCTCTGTCTCCAAATCAAACTGTATATGCTCCAAATCTCCATCCCATAGTGCTGGCAGGAAATTCAATCCCGGTAATTATTGAGGCTTCAGCCCTATCCCAGGATCACATGAAGGCCTGTTGCTTTTCCTATGCCCGGCCTGAGAAAAGCCCTCTAGCCTTTGATCCACGCTGCTATGACCAATATGCCCCTTGTCCAAGCTGGTAGGGGCCCTCAAAGGACAGCAGTTCTGCTCTAAGCTGGAGCTTGGACATCCCTGCCAAGGCTGAGATCTCCTACCTCCAGGATCCAGCTTCCCTGGGGCACCAAGAGGTTTCCTACCTTTCCAGGACAGGGGAGTAGGCCCAGGTCCTTGATACTCAAACTAGTTGCCATTGAGTTGATTCTAACTCATGGCAGACCCATGTATGTCAGGGTAGAACTGTACTCCATAGGATTTTCAATGACTGATTTTCTGGAAGTAGATTGCCAGGCCTTTCTTCAGAGGCACCTGTGGGTGGATTCGAACCTCCAACCTTATGATTAGCAGAAGAGTGTGTTAAACATTTATACCAAGGATCCTGCAAAGCCCAGTGACTTTCTCATTCTTGGGGGGGGGGACTTTCAAAAATCTCCTTGCCCCCTGACTCCTTGGCCCTCCAACCTCTCCTCTTTTGGAACAATTCAGCATAGTTTCCCTCGAAGACCAAAGTAGGAGGGATTCTCTTCTGGAGCCTGAGAATGACTGCTTTCTGTCCTGCCACACAGCAGCCCTGAAAGGCAAGTGTCATGAGCAAGCCCCCGCTGGGGACTGGGGGAAAGGGGCACAGAAAACATACCTATCATTGTTCAAAGCACTATTTGTAATATCAAAAGAATAGACACAATTTAAATGTCTATCACTGCTTAAACAAATGATGGTTTAAGCCCAAACAATGGAATACTATGCAAAGGTTACGTTCCCTCTTAGGTGACCATTTCCCACAGTAACTAGCACTTGTCTCTGAAAGAACGAATCTGGGATGCTGGGGCTTGTGACCACCAGTATTTCAATATCTCCTCTCCCCCATGTCCTCCTTTAACAATGTGACTTCGACACGTCTCCCATCTAAGCTTGGGATCTGTGTCCCCTCTCTTTGAAATCAGGCAGGCTTTTATGACTGTTGCAGCATACAGAGTGAGGTGGAAGTGAGGCTGTGTGACTTTTTTTTTTTTAATTGTACTTCAGGTGAAAGTTTACAGAACAAATAGTTTCTCATTAAACAGTCATTATACATATTGTTTTATGACATTGGTTAACAACCCCATGACATGTCAACCCTCTCCCTTCTTGACCTTCTTTTTTTTTTTTTTTTTTTTGGTGAAAATATACATAGCCAAATATACACCATTTCAAAAATTTCTACATGCACAGTTCAGTGACATCGACTACGCTCTTCCAGTTGTGCTGCTATTCTCACTTTAAATGAAGGTTTACAGAACAAAATAGTTTCTCATTAAACAGTACACATGTTGCCCTATGACAATGGTTAACAACCCCACAACATGTCAACACTGTCCTTACTCAACCTTGGGTTGCCTATCATTAGCTTTCCTGTCCACTTCTGCCTTCTAGTCCTTGTCCCTGGACTGCTCTGCCCCATTAGTCCTGTTTTGTTTTCTGGAGCTGTCCAATCCCCGGCTGAACAGTGAACCTCGGAAGTGACTTCACCCCTGAGCTAAAAGGGTGTCTGGGGGCCATACTCTGGGGGTTTCTCCAGTCTCTTTCAGGCCAGTAAATCTGGTCTTTTTGTGTGTGTTAGAATTTTGTTCTACCTCCTTCTCCAGCTCTGTTCAGAACCCTCTGTTGTGATCCCGGTCAGAACAGTCAGTAGTGATAGCTGGGCACCATCTAGCTATACTGGACTCAGTCTGGTGGAGGCCTTAGTAGCTGTGGTCCATTAGTCCTTTGGACTAATCTTTTCCTTGTTTCTGTTCTCTTCATTCTCCCTTGCTCCCGAAGGGGTGAGACCAGTGGAGTATCTTAGATGGCTGCTCACAGGCTCCAGACGCTACTCACCAAGGTAGAATGTAGAACACTGTCTTTATAAACTGTGTTATGCCAATTGAGCTAGATGTTCCCCGAGACCATGGTCTCCGAGGCTGTGTGACTTTTGAGACCAGATCAGAAAAGGTTATACAGCATCCACCTTGCTCGTGAGAACACTGGCTTTTGAAGTCTTCAGCAGCCATTTAAGCAGTCAGACTGCCCTGAGGCTGCCATAGTGTGAGGAAGCCCAAGCTAGCCCACACAGAGAGACACAAGGAGAGGCCCCAAGAAATGAAGAGAAAGAGATGTCCAACTAGCCTTCAGCTGCCTTCAGCCCCAATCTGGCCCAGCTCTAGCTACTATCTGAGCACAGGTGCATGGAAAACCCCAAGGCCAAGCTCTTACCAAATTCCTAACCCATAGAAACAGTGAGAAATAATAAAATGATTATTATTGTTTCAAGTCATTACGTTTTGGAGTGATTTGTTAAGCAGCAATAGACAGCCAGAACATCAGCTCTTTATGCACTGATATACGGAACAATCTTCAAGGCATAATAATGTTTTAAAAATGTAGGAGTGTATATTGTATGTTCCTTTTGTAAAATATGTATACATGTGTGTGTATTTGTATATGCATAGAACCGTGGTTTGACAACCCTAGGTGTGTATTAGCATCACCCAGGAGGCTTTTAAAAAATATCAATGCCTGAGCCCATCCTATACCAATTAAATTATAATATCTAGGGGTAGGGCCCAAACACTAGTATCTTTTCAAAATTCCCCAAGAGACTCTAATGTGAAGCCAGAACTGAAAAAGTTATAATGGTTAAGCGCTACGGCTGCTAACCAAAAAGTCGGCAGTTCAAATCTACCAGGCGCTCCTTGGAAACCCTGTGGGGGCAGTTCTACTCTGTCCTATAGGGTCGCTATGAGTCAGAATCAACTTAATGACAATGGATTTAGTATACAATAAACCTGGAAGGCAACACAGAAAACTGGAATTGTGTTTGCCTCTAGGGATGTACATGGGCTAAGAGTAGATAGGGTGGGAGGGAGACTTACTTTTCACTGTAAACAGGCAACACATATAAAGAGTAAACAAATCCACTTTGACCTTTTGGATTTGTTTACTCTTTGTATGTGTTACCTGTTTCCAAAAACAAACAAATTAAATTAAAAAAGAAAAACACTAACAGCAGCGAGAATGAATAGTGAATTGCAGCAGATCAGGACTTGCCCGTTAAATAGTGTGAGTCAGTTGGGGTTCAGGGAGACCTCAGGAGAAGGGATGTGTCCCACTTGAGAAGAGGAGGTGGCCAAGAAATGCTGAGGCAGTGAGTACCAAAGTGTTACCTAACCAGAAATGACCTACAATAAAATGAAATGATCTATAATGCTCTCAGTTAATTACCCTTTGGGAAAGCACTTGGGACAGAGTAATGTTTATATACGTGGAAGAAAATACTGGACTTCCTAGTCCTCGGGCTGCCAGCCATCTCAGCGAACCCTAAGACCAACAGAAGGGAAAATGATCAGCCTTAGTCGGCAGGGTTAAGAGATCTGTATTCTGGCTGGCTGGGTTGCTGACCTGCTATTATTAAGGAAAAGCAGATTATTAGCTAGCTCTTTCTTAGGAGGAATTTGATTATTTGTTTCACCCCTTAGCGTCCTGCTGGTGAGAACTGGAGCATTAATGAAGGTCAGGTAAACATGGCAGATCAAACAAAGTTCAACTCCCTGGGGTCTCTGGGGATGTGTATGTGGTGGAGGGGAGTGATTGGGGTGGGAGGGGCACAAGATTAAATTGCAGCCTAAGATGCTGAATTGGGAGGGAGAAAGGCAGCAATGACTAACCTAAAGCTTCCTCTATAGCACCTTCTGCTTGCACTGGGGCATAGCTCGTGTTCTTGGGTTTTGGCATCTGACAGCTCCCAGTTTGAAACCCCCCTTTGCTACTTGTCAGCCGCATGAACTTGGTAAGTAACTTAATATCCTGAGCCTCAGTTTTCTCATCTGTAATGTAGAGTAAAACATATGAAATAAGTGAAAGAAAATGATAGCCATTATGAAATTCAACCAGTCTTTATTGGTGTCTATTACATGCACCCATCTCTCAGTTTGTCCTACTGTGGTGGTTTGCGTTTGCTATGATGCTGGAAGGTACACCACTGTTATTTCAAATACCAGCAAGGTCACCCATGGTGGACAAGTTTTAACAGAACTTCCAGACTAAGACAGACTAAGAAGAAAGGCCTAGTGATCTACTTCTGTAAATTAGCCAATGAAAACCTTATGGATCACAACAAAACACTGTCTGACTAGCTTGCTTTGGACGTGTCATCAGGAGGGGTCCATCACTGTGTTGTAGTGGAAAAACATCACAAAGTTTAGTAGAGCAAAAAGAAAGTTTTATTCGGCATATATTCAAAAGGGCAGAAGTGGGAAGCGGACAACCATGCTGCCAGAGCCATGTCTGCCCAAGTCCAAGTAAATATCACAGAACAGACAAAAGTGGGAAAATGGACAAGCATGCTGCTAGAGCCATGTCTGCCCGAGTCCAAAGAATATTACAGAATAAGCAAGAATGGGAAAACGGACAAGCATGCCAACACAGTCATGTCTGTCCCAGTCCAAAGAGTGTTACAGAATAGGCAAGAGAGGGAAAACGGACAAGCATGCTGCCACAGCCATGTCTGTCCAAGTCCCAAGAACCATTACAGAGCCATCAGTATATATTAACATTACAAATACAAATGGGCAAAACCATTCAAAGCTTAGCCTTTTCAGATTGGCTAGAAACTGATCCTACATTTTGAGTTGTCTTTCTTAACAATCATTGGTACAAGTTTCAGTCAGGAGGGTCTTCATTGGTCCAACAAATTTTTTATTCACTAAATGCTAATGGAAAAAGATAAGAGTAGAAAGTCTTTTGTGTTCTGTTTGATTGGCTTTATGTGAAAGTTTCCCTAAAACATATTTTCCAAGATTATCTTAGCTATTGTCTTTATACCTCAGGGCCCAGTTGATGTGTCCTTGTGAGTCCTTGTGAGTCCTTGTGAGCCCTTCTCCAGCTGGGTCACATTCTTTATGCTCAATGACCATAACTCCAATACTATTTCCTAAATCAACTGGAGGAGAATTTCATGTTTGGTTAAGTAGAGGGCCATCGAGGGCCTGGGAGACCTTCAGTGAGATGGATTGGCACAATAGCCACAACAATGAACGAGAACATGCTAGTGGTCATGAGGATGATGCAGGATTGGGGAACACAAGGTCTCCATGAGTCAGAGTCAACTGGAGGGCAGCTAACAACATTACAAGCAAGGATGGGAGTAGATTTTCACACCTGAATAGCACAGTGAGAAGTGGTATAGCCTAGTGGTTAAGAGAGAGGGCTTTACATTAGATATAATTGGGTTAAAATCATGTTTCTCTCACATATTAAGTATAGGACCTTAGACAAGTCACCTAACATCTCTGAGTCTCATTTCCTCACCTATAAAAGGAAGATCATAATATAGTCCCTCCTCAAAGGGTTGCTGTGAGGATTTAATAAAATAATGAATGTGCAGAGTTTTGTGCAGACAATCTATAAAGTGCCAACTGTAGCTACTCTGGTTGTTATGCAGCCTATAGACGGTTGGTTGGCAAAGTACTTTACATCCACTGTTTTACTTAATTCTCTTAGGACTATGTGTGCCAAGCCGTTAACTACCCTGGGAAAGGTTAGAAAATTGATGCCTTTGTGGTATAGTGGTTTGTTTCCAGTCATAAGGGGTAGCGTGAGAAGTAGAATCAGGGTGTTCTGATTCCTGATATGGCTGTAACCTTTGGAATCTCTGAGCCTAGTAAGTGACAGAAACTTGGACATCAGCTCTAGATATGAAAGGGAGTTCCTTAAATGACTGTGAAGAGGTTCATCTTCTTCCACCCCTATCTAGTGGGCCCACGAAGGCAACATTAAGGAAAGGAATGAAGAAATGAATACATGCCCAATATCAGATAATGGCCACTTCATGGGGGAAAGAAATTTAATCACAGAAGGTGACTGGCTAGTTACTTTAGATAGGGTGGTCAGGGACCGCCTTGTGGAGGTGAGTGCGTTTAGGTTGAGACTTGAGTGACAAGAAGAAATCAAGTAGCCCGAATCAGGCAGGGCTCAGGTACCAAATGAAAACAAGCTTGGCAGGTAAGTTGGCCGGTATGGCTGGAGAGTAGTAAGGTGAGGAGGAAAATGAGGCCAGGGCCCAGAGCATGCAGGACTTCAACGGCATAAGGAGGGGTTTGATTTTATCTATAAATGTTATGGAAACTCACAAAGGGCTTTAAATAAGGATTGGAATTATATTTTTATATTTACATTTTTAAAACAGACTTCTGGCTATTAGGATCTTGGCTGGAGAATGAGTTTTAACCCTGGACCTCTAACTTTCTAGCATTCCTTTTCCCATTCAAAGCTTCAATTTCCCCACCTACAAAGGGGGTGGAAGGGAACAGCATTAGGCAGTAGATGATTTTTAAAGTCCCAAGGAGTGGGTAATAATGACGATACCCCTTACCGTCGAGTCGATTCCAACTCATAACGAGATGAACTCATAGCGACCCTATAGGACAGAGTACAATTGCCCCACAGCGTTTCCAAAGAGCGGCTGGTGAATTCGAACTGCCGACCTGTTGGGTCAGCAGCTGTAGCGCACCATAGCTGTTAACCACTGTGCAATCAGGGCGCCAATAATGACGATGCCCCTTCACAAACGCAGAGCACGTTACAGCTCTAGGCAGAGCGCTTCCGCATCTCTACTGCTACTTTATCGTGGGATAAAGCCAAGAAGGAATTAACTGTTCACTTCGCAGATGATTCATCGCCTCAGAGAGCGGGAGAAGAACCGCTCTGAAAATCCGGCCGTGCCTCCCCCTCTTCCCAGAGCAGCCAATCGCGAGGAGGTAAGTAGTCAGGGGGCGGTACCCTTGCTGGTCAGGGTGGAGTTATTGGCTGGCTGCCTTGACCCTTGCTAGCGCACCGCCAGGCCCGTGGGGCGTTCTCGCCGGCTTTGCGTTCCGCGCCTCTCGGCCGGTGCCTCCTCGCATAGCCCCTTTTACGTTCCGACCCAGTCCCGCCTCCTCGCGGGGCTGGGCGATGGGCGGGAAGGGGCTGGAGCCGTTAAAGGGAGGCCGGCCAGGAGTCTGGCTCCGTCTGCCTTGCCGCCTTGTCCTCTCAATCCGGGTACGGCGGAGGACGCGCCTCGGGGCCTCATCGTGTGGGGCGGCGCAGACCGAGAGGTGAGAAGAGACGAGGGGACGGGAGAAAAGAGGAGGGGGCGGGGCCGGCCTCCACGCGGTCTGCGGGCGCCTCTAGGGGTTGTCCTGGCCTGCGTCTCTCTGGCGTCGTGGGAGGAAACCCAGACGAGTGGTCGCCCCGGGCGTGGTAGTCCGGCCATGGGAGGTGGGCGTGCGTCGCGGTAATTCTCGGGTCGGCAGGGTTCGGGACAGGAAAAGGATTAAAGGCCTCCTCCCCTCGCCCCCGTTTTCCCGTCCCTGCTGCTCGGACTGAGGGGCTGCACACGCTCAACCCCACACATAACGCCGGGGACCCGAGTCCTGGTAGAGCAGTCTCCAACCCATATGTCTGGGAATGGGACCAAAGAGACCTACGCCACCCAGCCCCCCACCCCGATAGATGGGGAAACTGAGGCCTGAAGAGGCGAGGGGATTTGGGTATTTTGGCTGTTAAAATCCCATACCATGTTGTTAATGGTGGTGGACGAATTTGGAAAAGGATAGTTATAATGGTTGCACAACTTGAAGAATGTAATCCATGTTGCTGAATTATACATGTAGAAATTGTTAAATTGCTGTATGTTTTGTTGTGTATATTTTCACCACACACACACACACACAAAATCAAACACCTGTTTGAATACAAAATCTGAACCAGTACTTTTTCCAGACTCGGAGACTGTCCAAGTTGGAATCCTTTCTCTGGATAGATGGGGACACTGAGAGGACATAGAGGACCAGGGCCTAGACTAAAATTATATAGCAAGTCATTTGCAGAACTAGGACTTGTATCCAGCTCTCCCACCCTCATAGACTACTAGGCTGGACCTGGTTCTTGAACAGATTTGAGGACCACAGTGAGTTAGAAAGCAGTCAGGACTTAAACTCCCTTTTCTGACACTAATCTTAACCATTTTTTCCCCTCCTTGCCTCCATGGCTCTTTACGTAAAACCTGAAACTAATGTGATATCCAATATTAGGTTAAGCAGAAGTTCTTGTTTTTGAAGATTGAGTCAGTCAGAAATGGAAAGCCATGCCCGACTACCACCAATGACTGCCCTGACAGGGAACGCGACAGAGAGTCCCAGATGGAGCAGGAGAAAGGTGGGGTGCAGAACTCAAATTCTAGTAAGAAGACCAGACTTAATGGTTTGACTGAGACTGAAGGAAACCCAGAAAGCATGGCCCCTGGATTCAGCCCAGAACTAAAACAGTTTCTGAGGCCAGCTCTTCAGGCAGGGATTGGACTGGACTGTGGGACATAAAGTGATACACGTGAGGAGTGTGCCTCTTGGCGCAAGTAGATACAAGAGGCTAAACGGGCAACTTCTGTCCGGAGGTGAGATGAGAAGGCAGAGAGGGTTAGGAGCTGGTTGAATGGACATGGGGAATCAGGTGGAAAGGAGGAGTGTGCTGTCACAGTATGGGGAGAGCAATTAGAGTCACATAACAATGTATGTACAAATTTTTGTATGGGAAAAAATGAAAATTAAAAAAAAAAAAAAAAGAAATGGAGGGCCATACCTGTTGGAAGGGACAGCATGAGGAAAGGAATGCTTCTTCAGTAGTCTCAAGGCAGGAGATAGCAAGAGACAGAAACTAATAGCTATCATTTATTGAGTAAATGCTGTGTACCAGGCACTGTGCTAAGTACTTTACTTGCATTAGTCTTAGAACAAACCTGCAAGTTAGGTAATGTTGTCCTCATTTTACAGCTGAGAAATTGATGCTGAGTAAAATGAAGTCTTCACCCAGTGCCACTGGCTGAACAGTGGGTAAACAGTGTAGCTAGGATCTGAATAAAGGTCTGTCTGATTCCAGAATAAACCCAGTGGTTCTGCAAATGTGGTCCTCAGGTCTTTACTTAGACTCACCCATGGTGCAGTCTTGGATCTCATTCCCACATTTGCAGGGATGGGCCTAAGAATCTGCAGTTTAATAGTGCTCTGTAGCACAACGGTTAAGAGCTTGGCTGCTAACCAAAAGTTGGGCAGTTCGAATCCACCAGCTGCTGCTTGGAAAGCCTATGGGACAGTTCTTCTCAGTCCTATAGGGTCACTGTGAGTTGGAATCATCAACTCGAGGGCAACAGGTTTTTTGGTTTTGGGTATTTGAACATCATTGTACTATAATGTGCTGCCTCCTAGGGGAAGCTCTAGAGGTGACAAACATATTCAGGGCTTTGGAGAGATCCAAGTTGGACTTAATCTCAGACAAAACACTTTTAGTCAGAGTAAACTCCCAGGCAGATGCTTGCCAACTGTAATTTCTTGACACTCGCTTGGTTTTGGTGTGTGAGGGTGGAGGAGGATTTAGTGAGGGAGAGACCAATGGGGAAGATAACTCCCTTCTTACACATAGCTGTTAAACTATCATTCAGCCATTTCACTCAACAAATATTTGTTAAGCACTTATTAGGTGCCATACATGGTTCAAAACTGAGTAAATCACTGTCCTTATGGGAAAGACAGACAATTAGCAAAAAAGTAGATGTATAGTATGGGATGGTGGGAAAGGCCATGGAGAAGAATAAAGTCAAGGGGATAGAAATGCAAGGCAGGGATGGGCCCAGCAAGGAGACGTGGTGGCGGCAGTGGTGCTATTTTATATATTGGGCCCGGGAAGGAACTGATTGATAAGGTGACATTTGAGCAAAAACCTAGAAGTTACGGAATGATTCATGAAAATAACTGGGGAAGAGCATTCTAGTTAGAGGAACTAACAAAAACATTGAGGAGGCAGGAGCTTTCTTGGTTTATTTGACTCTTGTCTGCAGTATTAATTATTCTAATTAAAATGTAGCCACGTGTAATTTTACATTAACAGGAAAAAAAGAAAAAATGTTACCAATGCATGTGTGTGTGATATTGAAAAATAAAAATAATTTCACTCTTAATCCTTAACCCAAGTGGTGGGAATAACCCAAGTTTCTATCAACTGACAATTGGATAAACAAAATGTGGTATACATACAGTGGAATATTATTCAGTCATAAAAAGGAGTGAAGTTCTGATACATCCTACAACATGAATGAGCCTTGACAACAGGCTAAGTGAAATAAGACACAAAAGGATAAATATTGTATGATTCCACTTATTTGAAATACCTACAATTGGCAAATGCGTAGAGACAAAAGTAGATTAGTGGTTACCAGGCGCTGGAGGGTGGAGGAATAGAGAGCTATTTCTTAATGGGTACAGAATTTCTGTTTGTGATAAAAATGTTTTGGAAATAGATAATGGTGATGGTTGCACAACATTGTGAATGTAATTAATGCCACTGAATTGTACACTTTAAAATGGTTAAAATGGCAAATTTTATGTTATGTGTATTTTACCACAATTTAAAAAAAAGGGTCATAAAAATAGATTACTTGTGGCATCTTCAACTATCAGTTGACATCTTCAGATAAGACATTGAGCCATTTCTCAACATTTACCAAGTGGCTTGTGTTTTAAAAAGAGATGTGTTTTTTTGGTTCTCTTGCTGTTTTCATTTTCCCTCTCTTCTTCCTTCCTTTTAACTCAGAAGTAAAGAATATAGGGTGTTAGTGTACCTCAATGCCTTCATTGACAGAGAAGTTACTGGAAAGGTTGTAAACTTGGAAAGGAAAAAAAAGAGTACTGGAAAATAATTTCCAAACTACATAATCTGCACTTGTTCTAGTTTGGTTTAACTGAGATTTTTCTTATAAGAGAAGAGACTTAATTTTTGGTCGATGACTTGTTCACATAAATATTATGTAATGTTAAGACTTCAAAATTTCCACAAACTTTACTAGGCTGTTTTATAGGTTAACTCTAGTTTTCCTGTAATTATTTGATGATACATCCACATAGAGAGACTGGCATAGGCAGTGTATTAAAGGATAAAAGGTTAGAAGTCAGGACATTTGAATTCTAGCTCCAGCTCTATCTTGAATTAGCAAATGATTTCACTATCCTGGGCCTTTATTCCTTTAACTGAAAAATATGGGGGTTGGATTTCATAATCTCTAGTCCCTGGGTGATGTGACGATTAACATGCTTGGCTGCTAACTGAAAGGTTGAAGGTTCAAGTTCACCCAGAGGTGCCCAGGAAGAAAGGCCAGACAGTCTACTTCCTAAAAATCAGCCATTGAAAACTCTGTGAAGCACAGTTATATTCTCACACTTATGAGGTTGCCGTGAGTCAGAGTCAAACTCAGTGGCAACTGGTCTGGGCTCTCTGAAGGCCCTATCTATCTCTAAAGTTCTGTAATCCAGGAAAACTGCCATTTAGTGACTTGATCATTAAGTATGAACTTTCTCAGTGAGAAATACATGATGGTGGGGGCAGAGAGTTGTGGCTGACGGGACTCCAGAACTCTTGACAACCAGGTTGATTTTTCTGCTGACCCATACAGTGCATGTGGTTTTCAGTTGTGTAAAGTATCAAAAGCAGGTTACTTAAACACACACAGTATTCACAATAGGATGTCAAGCTCAGCTTTACAGTGGCCTAGACTTCTTAGGAAAATCCTGGGACCTGATTAATAATTATATCATCAAATGTATATGCTGAAGCTATTATATTTTAGAGCTAAATATAACTGTTCTTGGAAAAATGCTACAAAAATAAGACAGACATTGGCTCAGATACTCTCTCCCAGACTTAATTGTGTGTGTTTGAAGACTTATGAAATACGTTTGCCAAGGCTATGTATCCAAAATATGGGAACATTCCATAAAGGCTTCCTTGGGAATTGAAATATAAACTATAATTGAAAACAAAATTGTTGTGTAGTAGGGTAAATACAAAGGAATCTTTTTCCCCTTGGACAAAAATCAGATTTTCTTTTACAGCTTTATTGTGGTAAAAGTGACATATAATAAACTATATATTTAAAGTATATTGTTGTTAGGTGCTGTCAAGTTGCTTTTTACTCATAGTGACCCCATGTGACAGAGTATAACTGCCCCATAGGGTTTTCCAGGCTGTAATCTTTACAGGAGCGGATCTCCAGGTCTTTCTCCCAGAGAGCCTCTGGGTGGGTTTGAGCTGCCAGCCTTTCAGTTAGCAGTTGAGTGCTTAACCATTGTGCCATCGGGCTCCTTTATTTAAAGTATACTATATATGTTTTCTGTGAGTTGGAATCAACTCGACGGCAACGGGTTTGGTTTTTGGTTTATATATGTTTTACTGTCACCATAATCAAGATAGGGAACATATCCATCACTCCCAAAAGTTTCCTCATGCCCTTTTGTAATCTCTCCCTCCCACCCTTCTCCACTCCCCATCCCCGAACAACCACAGATCTGCTTTCTGTCACTGTAGATTTTCATTTTCTAGAGTTGTATATAAATGGAATCATACAGTATTTTTTTTGCTTTTTTTCCTAAGTTTGGCCTGCTTTCACTCAGCAAAATTATTTTGGGGTTTATCTGGGCTGTGTCAATAGTTTATTCTTTTCTATTGCTAAGTAGTATTACAGTTAGTAGCACACAATTTGTTTATCCATTCATCTGTCGGTGAACATTTGGGTTGTTCCCAATTTTGGCCTACTACCAATAAAGCTAATTTCCCTTTCGATGTCTTCTTTGACCCATGGGTTATTTAGAAGTATGCTATTTACTTTTCAAATATTTGGGTATTTTCTGGATATCTTTCTGCTTTTGGTTTCTAATTTAATTGCATTGAGGTCAGAGAACATTTTATGTGAATTGGATTCTTTTAAATTTATTGAGAATTTATGGTTTACTTTCATAAATGTTCCATGTGCACTTGAGGAAAATGTATTTCTGCTGTTGTTGGGTAGAGTTTTCTACAAATGTCTCTTTATCTGTTAGGTCAAGTTGGTTGCTAGTATTGTTCAAATCTAAATCATTGGTGATTTTCTGTCTTATTCTATCAATATTGAGAGAGCACTGAACTTTCTGATTATAATCGTGCACATCTCTTTCTCCTTGTGGTTCTGCCAGTTTTTAGTTCATGTATTTTGGGGGCTCTCTTATTAGGTGCATAGACAGTTAGGACTGGTATTGTTAAGTCTTGATGAACTGACCACTTTATCATTATGAAGTTACTTCTTTATCCCTGGTGATATTCTTTTCCCCTGAAATCTACTTCATTTGATATTAATATAGCCATTCCAGCTTTCTTTTTTTTTTTTTCCCCAGCTTTCTTTTGATTAGTGTTAGCATGGTAAGTATATCTTCTCTCATCCTTTTTACTTTTAACCTATTTGTGTCTTTATACTTAAAGTATTTCTTGTAGGCAGCACATAGTTGGATCTTGCTTTATTTATCTAATCTGACAATGTCTGCCTTTATGGGATGTTTATACCATTTACAAGGTATAAGCTAACCAGTTGACTGCTAACTGAAAGGTTGGCACCTTGAACCCACCAGCTGCTCTGCAGGAGAAAGATGTGGCTGTCTGCTTTCATAAAGATTTACAGCCTAGGAAAGCCTATGGGGCAGTTCTTCTCTGTCCTGTAGGGTCACTATGAGTGCATATTGACTCGATAGCAACACGTTTGGTTTGGATACTGTTTACATTTAGTGTGATTATTGATATGGTTAGGTTTATGCCTATTATCTTGCTATTTATTTTCCCTTTCTGTCTTCTTTTGGATTATTTAGTATTTTTTATTATTCTGTTTTGTCTCCTTTGTTGGTTTCGTTTTGTTACTCTTTATTTTGTTATTAGTGGTTGCTTTAGAGTGTATAGTATGCATCTTTAACTTATAGTCTACCTTCAAATGATATTATACCATTTCATGTATAGTTTAAGAACCTTACAATAGTATAGTTTGATTTTTCCCCTCCTGGCTTTTATACTATTGTTGTCGTACATTTTATTTCACATATGTTGTAGTAAAACCCACAATACACTGTTATTATTTTTGTAAAAAGTCAATTATCTTTTAAAGAAACAAAAATCAGATTTTAAAGGTCAAAGTAATTCTGTTGAAGATTTATTTTTGTTAAAATAGATTTTTAAAATAAAAACCAATTCACCCATCAAAAACTATTAGGCATCTGTATGCCTAATTCTATGCTAGGTATTGTGAGAGTACACAAAAGTGTAAAATATCTCCTTTCATAATTTTTAATCTAGGTGGAAAGATAAGGCATATAGTCAACGAACATTTATTGAACATGTAAGCAGTGGGAATTCAGAGAAGAATGAGATACCTTTTATGTGCTGATGACCAGTACATTCCCCATCTGTTTTTCCAGTTTTGGCTTCTCTCCTGTGCTCGAGACTCCCATTTCTAATTGCTCACTAGACATGCTTATCTGAACATCTTACAGAAATCTCCAGCCTTTTAAGCCTAAAGTCAAACATTTTTGCTGCCTTCTGTCTTCCCATTTCTTCCTTCATATTCCCATACACAATCCTTCCTTTTGTGTGATCCACCTCAGAATTCATCTTGGATTTGCCCATCTCTCTTAAGCACCACCTCTTGTCTAGTTGTTTGTACCATTGAAATGTCAAGCCTCCCTCACCCCTTGCCTGCCTTGGAGTTTAGGCCTTTGTCAGCGATAGGTTTACAGGATGAAGTCCAGGCTTTTGGGGTTATGTAAGAAACTGATCTTTTGTTCTAGGCTTATCTCTTGCAACTTCAGCAATCATTCTAGGCTGACCTTTTCCTGAGTCTTTGATTACACTGTGACCTTTTACCTGCCTGAGTATCCGTTTCCTTATTTACCTTGCAGCTTCTTACTTCACGTTAACTCTCAACCTGTTCCCTACTCTCAGAAGACATTAAACCTCTGTTACGGCGTTTAGAGTGTTACAATTAACCTGCTTACAACTCTGTCTTAACCAACTAATGGTGGGTAGAAACTGGGTTTCTCATACATTTTAGCAAGTATTTACTCATCTCCTACTATGTACTAGGCATTGTTCTTGATATTGGGGATACAGTAGGTTTGAGAAAGAAAAAAAAAACCTGAATAGTTAATGTAATTTCAAAAGTCATAAGCCTTTTGAAGAAAATAAAGCCAGGTAAGGGTATAGAGAATGATGGGAAGAGGATGCTGTTTTACTTCTAAGGCCTCTCTGAGAAGGTGATATGTAAGCTGAGACATGAAGGATGAGAAGAGGCACGCAAAGATCTGGGGGAAGATTGTTCCAGGCAAAGAGAACTTAAGCATGTACAAAGGTCTAAGGAGAGAAGCACCTTGGCATGTTCCAGAAATAGGAAGAATGCCAGTAGGAAATGAGGGTAGAGAAGTAGGCAGGGCTCAGATATTGTAGGCTATAGCAGTATCCCAGGGACCGGTCCTCTCACAGTGTGAGCTTTCCTAGGGCACAGGCTTGGAACAGTGGCCTGTGCTCCAGCTATCCTGGTTGCAGGCATCTGTGAATGAGATAGAGATGGATACAGAAGCCTTGGCTCATTCCTGGCTTCCCTGGGCCTTACAAAGCTGTGATCTTCCTTGGAGTTGTCTGAAAACAGTGAGTTGGAGGATCAGATGGAGCTGTGTAAATGGAGACTCTTGTCTTGATCATACTAGTTTATTGTTTAGTTTTTTTTTTTTTTTTTTTTTAAATTGGAACTTTTTTATCAATAAAACACAATGTAAAATATTAATTGCTTAGTGAAAAAAAGAGTAGAATGGCATGACATCAGAACAGAAGATGTAATATATAATTATATATGCACTTCTTACAGATTAAAGTCTTAACTTTCTAACCTAGCATACAGGGCTTTCCAGAATCTCCCCTAGGTACCTTTGCAGTTTCCTCTCGCATTAATCTTTAGTATGCATCCTGTGCTTTAAACGTACCATTCTCATTTTTTATTCTTTTCCTCCAGCCTCAGAACCATTGTTGTTTGTGTTTTGTTCTCCTTTGTCCATATTTCCAAGAGGCCATGCCCTGCGAGGTAACCAGCTAGGGGTGGGAGGGAGACCTCTGGCTCCTAATCATGTGAGTTGGGTGGGCAGAGGAGGAGAGGTGGGGACGTCAGCACTCCCCCTGACTTGTTAGCAGTCAGGTTGCTTTGCAGCCTTGTGGAATTCCCTATCCTTCAGCTGCCTTGTTCCTGCGAAACAGTCACCATAGTTCTCTTACCAGATGTTCCTCTTTACAATCTTAGCTGCATTTTCCCCTAAATTGAATTATTATTTTAGATTCATCTTATGCCCTGTTTAACAATTACCACTGGAGACTGTCTGATAATTTGACTCCTTCTTGCCTATTATGGTAGACGGGGTGGATAATCATCTTTCTTTTATTCTGTTTCTGACTCTTCACCCTGTTCCTACTTTTGTTACCGTTATTTCCTCTTTTAGCCTCTTCTTCTAGCGATAGAATGAGCTACTTTCTTTGTGAGGTAGTGGGGTTCTTAGCTCTGCAAATTTTCAAACAGAAGTTGGCTGACTACTCATCAGGCTGATACTGAAGGGATGTCCTGCCCTCTAGGCCAGTGGTCTTAGACTCTTAGTAATTCACATGGGGAAATGTACCAGTGCTGCTGTTTAGTCATCTGGATAAGAACACTTTCTAGGTAGTCACAGCTACATGTGCCCAGTGAAAGAAGAAAGTACAGAAATGTCTTTCCTTTTTGTGTTGCCTAAATTGCTGTTATACTTTAATATATGTATATGTAAATATATTTTTCAAATATTGTTGTTTTTTCTCTTTCTAATTCCTGTAGGGTAATGTGCAAAGTCCAAGTGTTTTCTACTTGAGTTAGCCCACTCTCAATTATCTATGTTAATACAGGGGAAAATAGCCTAGATGATACCAGTAAAATCTTGTTTTATTGGACTTTGTGGAATGTACAGTTTATATTCCAACGTTTGTAAAATGGAAGTCTGGCTATAGACTTTATTCCAGGGATAAACACTAATTTCTCAATTTTCTTGAGGCAGTTGGTGAATAATGAAATTGAAAGTAGTAACAGACTTTGAGAGGGGAGAGGATTTTTGTGTAAAAAGTTATATTTAAAAATATGTTCCAAAGTAGTTATTTCAGAATGAAAATAAATATTGCTTTGTACTGTACTTTTTTAGTATTTATTTATTCAGCAAATATTTTTGTTTCTATTCTGCAAAGCACATACCTGGACACTTTGGGGATACAAAGATGAGCCAGAGTGGGACTTGCTCTTAAGGAGCTTGATTTGGCATGGAAGTCATACCTACAGTTCAGCTTAAGATAATTTTTAAATGTAGTTTAAAAAAAAAACTTTCTATTTTGAAATAATTATAGATTCACAGTTTAAAAAAAGTGTACCGCGTGTTCCTTTCACTTCGTTTTCCCTGGTGGTAACATTTTGCATAACTACAGTATACTATCAAAACTAGAAAATTGACATGGGTACAGTCCACATATCTTATTTAGATTTCAGCAATTTATACGCATGCATTTCTAAGTGTCTACGTGTGTGTGTGTGTGTGTGTGTGTGTGTGTTGTCGTTGTTGTTAAGTGCCGTTGAGTCGATTCCGACTCATAGTGACCCTGTGTACAACAGAATGAAACACTGTCCGGTCCTGTGTGATCCTCACAGTCATTGCGATATTTGAGCCCATTGTTACAGCCACTGTGCCAATCCATCTCATTGAGGGTCTTCCCCTTTTTCGCTGACCCTCTACCTTACCAAACATGATGTCCTTCTCCAGGGACCGGTCCTTCCTGATAAAATGTCCAGACTACGTGAGACAATGTCTCCATCCTCGCTTCTAAGGAGCATTCTGGCTGTACTTCTTCCAAGACAGATTTGTTAGTGTATATGTGTAGTCTTATGCAATTTTACCACATGTGTAGATTTGTATACCCAATACCACAATCAAGTTACAGAACTGTTCATCACCATTAGGTTCCCTTGGCTATTCTTTTATTAAAGCTTCACCTACCTCCTATTTCCATCCCTAACCCCTAGCAGCCACTAATCCATCTCTGTGTCTACAATTTTGTTATTTCAAGAATGTTTATATAAATGAAATCGTACAGTATGTAACCTTTAGAGATTTGCTTTATTTCACTCAGCACAATTTCCTTGAGATCCTCCAAATTGTTGTCACTTATTTTTTATTGCTGTGTAGTATTCTATGGTATGGTTGTTCCACAGTTTTAAATGTACTTTTATATTGTTTGGGGTTTTTAAATGTTTGAAAAGGAAAAAAAAATTAAATAATTTTGAAGGAAACTTTAAGGGTAAATGGGGGTGGATAAGGAAACAATAGACAGCTTGTATATTCAGAATGATGGCTGAATAATTTCCACTTCCAGGACTGTTTGTAAGTGAAAACTTAAGTTTCTGAGAACTAAAGATGGCCATGAGTGTAGGGAAAAGAGAGTTGGGATGAGTTTGTAGATACCACTGCTGGATCATTTTGGGTAGCAGATAGGCAAAACTGGGATATGTAGGGTTGCTGAATTCTAACATATTTAGAAGTGTCTGAGGTTAGAGTGCTAACTAGGTAGGTGGCAAGAATAGTGCTACTGTTCAAAAAAGAACTATCCTTGGAGTCATAAAATCTGGAGTTTAGTACCTGGCTCAGTTACTTACAAGCTAAATAAATCACTAAATTGGGCAAGTCCTTTCACTTCTTAAAAAAATTATGGTGAAAATATACACAAAAAACCATACAGCAATTCAGCAGTTTCTGCAGGTACAATTCAGTGACATTGATTACATTCTTCAAGTTGTGCAACCATTCTTGCTATCTTTTTCCAAATTATCTCACCACCCAAAGCAAAAATTTCCCCTTTCCCCCTCCCTCCCACCCCTAATAATTTTTGGTTTCTATTATATTTGCTTATTTCATAAAAGTGAGGTCATACAGTATTTGTCCTTTTGTAACTGACTTATTTTGCTCAGCATAATGTTTTTAGGTTCATCCATGTTGTGGCATGCTTCAGGACTTTATTCCTCTTTATGGATGCTATATACTATGCAAAGGAGCCCTGGTAGCGCAAATGGTTACGTGCTTGGCTGCTAACCAAAAGGTTAGTGGTTTGAACCCACCAGCCGCTTCGTGGGAGAAAAGACCTGGCACTCTGCCCCCATAAAGATTACAGCCTAGGAAACCCTATAGGGCAGTTTTACTCTGTCTGGTAGGGTCACTATGAGTTGGAATAGACTCAATGGAACGCAACAACAATATTCCATTGTATGTATATGCCACATTTTGTTTATCAATTGATGGACATTTTGGTTATTTCCACCTTTTGGCTACTGTGAATAGAGCTGCAATGAACATTGGTATACACGTGTCCGTTAGTGTTCTGCTTTCAGGTCTTTTGGGTATATACCTGTCTTAGTTATCTAGTGCTGCTGTAACAGAAATACCACAAGTGGATAGCTTTAACAAACAGAAGTTTACTCTCTCACAGTTTAGGAAGCTAGCAGTCCAAATTCAGGGTGCCAGCTCCAGGGGAAGGCTTTCTGTCTCTGTCAGCTCTGGGGGAAGGTCGTTGTCATCAATCTTCCCTTGGTCTACGAGCTTCTTAGTGCAGGAATCCAGGTCCAAAGGACGTGCTCCGCTTCTGGCTCTTCTTGCTTGGTGGCATGAGGTCCCTCTCCTCTCTGCTTGATTCTCCCTTACATCTCAAAAGATATTGACTCAGGTCAAGAAGGGGAGAGTGTTGACATGTCGTGGGGTTGGCAACCAATGTCACAAAACAATATATGTATTCATTGTTTAATGAGAAACTAATGTGCTCTGTAAACCTTTATGTAAAGTACAATAAAAAAGACGAAAAAAAAGATTAACTCAAGATACAACCTAATCCTGTAGATTGTGTTGTGCCTCGTTAACATAACTGCTTCTAATCCTGCCTCATTAACATCATAAATAAAGTTTTTTAAAAAACCCTTGCTATGGAGTCTATTCTGACTCATAGGGACCCTATAGGACAGGGTAGAACTGCGCCATATGGTTTCTGAGGCGTGGCTAGTGGATTCAAACTACTGACCTTTTGGTTAGCAGCCGAGCTCTTAACCACTGCGCCACCAGGGCTCCATCAACATCGTAGGGGTTAGGATTTACAACACACAGGATAATTACATCGGATCACAAAATAGAGGACAACCACATAATACTGGGAATCATGGCCTAGCCAAGTTGACACACATATTTGGGGGACACAGTTCAATCCATAACAACACCTAAGGGTGGAACAAGTCCTTTCACTTTTAACCTATCAATATCTTCATATTTAAATTGTTTTTCTTTTTTTGTAATTATTGTGTTTTTGGAGAAGATTTACATAGCAAATTAGGTTCTCATTTAACAGTTTCTATACTTATTATTCAGTGACATTGGTTGCACTTTTCACAGCGTGTCGCATTCTCATTATTTCCATTCTAGTTCTGTTTCTATTAATCTAGCTTCCTTTTACCCGCTTACTTTCTCATCTTTGGTCTAGGGTAACTATTGACCTTTAGGTCTCATTTAGATGATTGTTTGGAGGAGAACAGTAACTCATGGGTGATATTATGTATTTTCTGATCCACTGTGTCTTTTTGGCTGATACGTGACCACTGGGAGTGGTTTGAGTTCCAAGTTTAAAGGGTATCCCAGAACAATAGTCTCAGGGGTTCTTCTAGTCTCTACCAGGCCAGTTAGTCTGGTCTTTTTTAGGAATTTGAGTTATATTCTACATTTTTCTCCCATTCTGTCCAGGACCATCTATTGTGTCCCTGGTTGGAACACTTGGTAGTGGTAGCTGGACACCATCTAGTTCTGGTCTCAGCGTAGGTGAAGTCGTGGTTCATGAAGACTATTAGTCCTGTAGACTAGTTTCTTCTCTTAGTCTTTGTGTTTCTTATTTCTCTTTTGTTCCAGGGGCATAGAGACAAATAGTTGTATCTTAGATGGCCACTCGCAAGCTTTTAAGACCTCAGATGCTACTCACCAGACTAGCATGTAGACCATTATCTTTGTAAGCTATGTTATGCCCATTGACCAAGTTGCCCCCAAAGACTATCATCCTAAGCCCTCAAACCCAGTAAACCAATCCCATGAGGTATTTGGTTATGTCTAGGAAGTATCCAGAATTGTGTCCCCTATGTGCTTTATTTTATATATGCAGCAACACAAACATGTATATACACTTGCCTACAGAAACACCTATACATGTGCCCCTGCATATTCATATGTGCTCACCTATACATATATAAGCATAAATATCTACCTGTGTAACCACTCACATAATTTTGGTTGTTATTAGTGTTGTTGCAAAATTGTGTATGTTGTGGCTTTTACCAAAATCATCCCTTATTCTTGTGTACTTCTTAGTGTCATCATTTACCTTGGTCAGGTTGTGCTGACATCACCTTTATTCAGTATTGCTTTACCCATCACCAAAACTAACAAGTGTCTACTATCTAGATAGTGATTCCCCCTCCCTGTCTTTCCCATCCCTGGTAACCACCAAAGAATGTTGCTTTCTGTACGTATACGTATTCTTGTCTTTTTATAATAGTGAGATCATACAGTATTTGTCCTTTTGTGATTGACTTATTTCATTCAGTGTAACGTCCTCCTGATTCATCCAGGTTATAATGTACTTTGAGAACTCATCATTATTCTTTATGGCTGCATAGTATTCCCTTGTGTGTATGTACCACAGTTTGTTTATCCATTCATCTGCTGATGGGCACATAGGTTGTTTCCATTTTTGTTTGATATTGTGAATAATGCTGCAGTGAACATAGGTGTGCATATGTTTGTTCATGTCAGTAGTTTTAGTTCTTTAGGATATATACCTAGGAGTGGGATTGCTGGATCATAGGGTATTTCTAATTTCTAGCTTTTTGAGGAAGTGCCATACCATTTTCCATGGTGGTTGAACCATTTTACAATCTCACCAGCAATGGAGCAGGATTCCAACCTCCCTGCAATTTCACCAGCATTTTTTGTTTTCTGTTTTTTGATCAGTGCTATTTTTTGCAGGGCTGAGATGGTATCTCAATGTAGTTTTGATTTGCATCTCTCTAATGGCTAATGATCGTGAGCATCTTTTCATGTGTTTGTTGGCCGCTTGAATGTCCTCTTTGTTGAAGAGTTTGTTCATGTCCTTTGTCCATTTTTTAATTGGGTTGTTAGTCTTTTTGATGTTGAGTTGCTGAAGTTTTCTACATATTTTAGAGATTAGATCCTTATTAGATATGTCATTCCCAAATACTTTTTCCCAGTCTGTAGGTTTTCTTTTTACTCTTTTGATAAAGTTTTTTGATGAGCGTAAGTATTAATTTTTAGGAGATTCTAGTTATCTAACTTGTCTTCTGCTGCTCGTGCATTTGTAGTTGTTCTTGGTAATCTATTACTGAAAGAAATTAGGTCCTAAAGTTTTGTCCCTGTATTATCTTCCAGGAACTTTATAGTTTTGGCTTTAACATTTAGGTCTTTGATCCATTTTGATTTAGTTTTTGTGTATGGTGTTAGGTATGGATCCTGTTTCATTTCTCTGCAAATGGATATCCAGTTTTGCCAGCACCATTTGTTAAAGAGGTTGCTACCCCGCTGAGTGGACTTTGACCTCTTTTCAAAACCCAGCTGCCCATAGATGGATGGGTTTATTTCTGGTTTCTCAATTTGGTTACATTGATCTATGTGTCTATCATTGAACTAGTACCAGCTATTTTGATTACTGTAGATGTGTAGTATGTTTTGAGGTCGGGTAAAGTGGGTTTCTTTAGATAGCATATAGTTGGATCTTACTTTATTACTCAGTTTGACAGTCTCTGTCTGTAATTGGCATGTTTAGACCATTCACATTTAATGTGATTATTTATATGTTTGGATTAAACTCTGCCATCTTGCTAGCTGTTTTCAATTTGTTCCATCTGTTTTTGGTCTTTTTTTTCCTGCCTTCTCTTGGGTTAACTGAGAATTTTTTTATGATTCCATTTTATTTCCATGATTGACTTTTTATATTTCTTTAAAAAACATTTTTTTTTAGTGGTTATCCTAGGGTTACAATATATCTTTAACTAATTGGACTCTACCTTCAATTAATATACCACTTCACATTTATTCTAAGATCTTACAAAAGTCCCAGTTCTCTCCCTCCCTCCCTCCCCCGCCATCCTTTGTGGTATTGTCATATATTTTACTTTTGCATATGCTGTAAACAAAATGCATTCCTATTTTTGCTTTAGACAGTGAGTTATATTTTAGAGCAATTGAATTTTTTTTTTTTTTAATTGTACTTCAGGTGAAGGCTTACAGAACAAACAGTTTCTCATGAAACAGTAGTACACATATTGTTTTATGACATTGGTTAACAACCCCACAACATGTCAACCCTCTCCCTTCTTGACCTTTCTTTTTTTTTTCTTTTTGGTGAAACTATACATAGCCAAAGATACACCATTACAAAAATTTCTACATGCACAGTTCAGTGACATCGACTACGCTCTTCCAGTTGTGCTGCTATTCTCACTTTAGATGAAGGCTTACAGAACAAAATAGTTTCTCATTTAACAGTTAGTACACATGTTACCCTATGACAATGGTTAACAACCTCACAACACATCAACACTATCCTTACTCAACCTTGGGTTCCCTATCACCAGCTTTCCTGTCCCCTTCTGCCTTCTGGACCTTGTCCCTGGACTGCTGTGCCTTATTAGTCCCATTTGGTTTATGGGGCTGTCCACTCCCCGGCTGAACGGTGAACCTTGGAAATGACTTCACCACTGAGCTAAAAGGGTGTCTGGGGACCATACTTTCGGAGTTTCTCCAGTCTCTTTCAGGTCAGTAAATCTGGTCTTTTCTGTGTGTGTTACAATTTTGTTCTACATCCTTCTCCAGCTCTGTCCAGAACCCTCTGTTGTGATCCCAGTCAGAGCAGTCAGTGGTGGTAGCCGGGCACCATCTAGCTGTACTGGACTCAGTCTGGTGGAGGCCTTGGTAGCTGTGGTCCATTCATCCTTCGGACTAATCTTTTCCTTGTATCCTGTTCTCTTTACTCTCCCTTGCTCCCGAAGGGGTGAGACCAATGGAATATCTTAGATGGCTGCTCACAGGCTTTTAAGACCGCAGACGCTACTCACCAAGGTAGAATGTAGAACATTGTCTTTATAAACTGTGTTATGCCAGTTGAGCTAGATGTTCCCCGAGACCGTGGTCCCTACTAAAGATTTTTTTAATTGGAAAAATGAACTTACTTTATCTTCATTTGTTTCATATCCTGCACTTCTTTGTTGTACAGACCTGAATTTCCTTTTTTTTTTTTTTTAATATATTTAAATGCTGTTTATTCTCTGGTTTACTACTTTTTTTTATTGTGATTTAGGTGAAAGTTTACAGAGCAAATTAGTTTCTCATTAAACAGTTAACACACAGATTGTTTTGTGACATTGGTTGCCAACCCTGCAATGTGTCAACACTCTCCCCTTCTTCACCCCAGGTTCCCTGTTCCCATTCATACAGTTTTCCTGCCCCTTCTTGCCTTCTAGTTTTAGATTTTGGGCTGGTGTGCCCATTAGTCTCGTATACATGGTTGAACTATGAAGCACTTCGTCCCTCGTGTGTTATTGTTAGCCCTATAGACCTGTCTAATCTTTGGCGGAAGGGTGAACCTCAGGAGTGACTTCAGTACTGAGTTAAAAGGGTATCTGGAGGCTAGACCTGAGTTTCTGTCTGGCATGTTCTTTTTGTCTAAAGAACTTCCTGTAACTTTTCTTTTTTAAGTACTAGTCTGCTGTCAGTATTCTTAGTTTTTGTTTGTCTGAGAATGTTTTTATTTCTCCTTCATATTTTAAAAGATATTTTATCTGGGTATAGAATTATGGGTTGACAGTTATTTTTCTGTGATAAAGATATCACTCCATTATTTTCTAGCTTGTATGGTTTCTAAAGGAAGTCTGCTATAATTATTATCTTTGCTTCTATGTATGTAATGTGTATTTTTTATTTGTCTGTCTTCAGGATTTTCTCATCTTTTGTTTTCAGTAGTTTGAGTGTACCTCGGTTTAGGTTTTTTGTTTGTTTGTTTTGTATTTATCCTGCTTTATATTCTCTGAGCTTCTTGGATCTGTAGTTTGGTGTTTGTCATTAATTTTGGAAGTTCTCAGCCATTATGTCTTCAAATATTTCTTCTGCCCTGTTTCTTTGTCTCTTCTTTTGGGATTCTAATTATGCATATGATAGATTGTTTGATATATTCCACAGCTCTTGGGTGTCCTGTTATGTTGTTGTTATTGTTGTGTTTTAATTCTGTTTTTCTCTTTGTGTTTCGGTTTAGGTAATTTCTGTTGACCTGTCTTCCAGTTCACTGACTCTTTCTTTGGCTCTCTCAAGTCTACTAATGAGTCTGTCATAGGCATTCTTGATCTCTGTTATTGTGTTTTTCACTTTTAGCATTCCTGTTTGATTCTTTCTTACAGGTTCCCTCTCTCTGCTGTATCTTCTAGTGTTCATTTTTATCTTTTTCTTTCCCAGAAAGCAGCCATATAGGGCAAGATTTGAATTTGGTTCACTTTTTTCTTATGCCTCTTTTGCATATCTTAGGTTTGGAAAAGTTTTTTGAACCAGAAACCAAGAGCTGTTCCAGAATAGAAGGACTTAAGAAGTGCACTCAAAGCAGCTTGGCCTGAAAGCAGAAAGTGGGAAGACAGTTACAGAACAGTCCTGTTGGGGATTGAAGAGCTGCTGTATGTATCCACGTATGTGATTGACTTGCTCAGGGTCAGTGATCATCTAAATATATTCTTTTATTCCTTATATACTTCACCAGACCATCAAAGTAACTATTATTTTATTCTTGTTTGGTGGGATGACCTGCGATAGCCCTTTCAACCTAAATGAAATAATGTGGGTTACTTTTATGTATCTTGTGTTTTTGAATGGGTTAATGGGTCCTGGATGGTGGCATCTTCGTACTGTTAGGTTTATAGAACCTCACAAGAGCCTGCTTTTCTGTCATTTCCAAAACAAAAAAACTTCCTGAATCCTCCATGTCATATATTTTATCTCTGTATGGCTACAGTCGTGAATTTATTAATTCATTTGTTTTTTCATTCATTCAAACATTTTGTAAGCCTGCTATCTCAGAGTTACTATATTGCATGCAGTGAGAATTACAATGATGAACAAGATGTCCTTTCCTCTGGGAGCTTGAGAGGCTCCTGCTTAACTAATACAAGAGTGTTCTGTAATAGAGGTGCAAAATGCTATGGGACACAGAAGGCGTAGCAATTCATTTGGGCTAGGGGAGGCAAGCTAACGCTTTGTAGAAGAGGTAGCGTTTTAACTGGGTTTTAAGAAATAATTACAATCTTGACAGGCAGAGAGGTGAATGGCCATTCTAAGCTAAATAAACAGCTTTTGCAATGGCACTGATGTGTAACATATTTGATTAACAGTTTATACTCTACCCCTTGGAAATACTGGTTCTTTTTCTTCCTCTTGTATTCCTATTACAAGACTTACTATTTTTGTTCCTTCCCACTTTTTGGTTATTTTTATGTTCTTTGTTTTCCTATAGTTCTTAGTGGTAGGTCTTGCTCTGCTAGTTCAGGACTCGGAGATCGTTCACCTGGATAACCTTCAAGTGAAAGTGCAGGGCAGCGTTATTCCTCTTTCTGCCTGTGTTTCATTGTGTACTGACAATAGTAAAGCAAATCTTTCATTGCATGAATGTGGGCCCTGCCCATAGGGCAAATGTCTCCGTACTAGAAAACAAAGCCACAGACTAGAACCTTTAGAGCATATATTAGACACTTGCCCCCATCAGCCCTTCCCATGTTCTGAAGATTTGTTGTACCTCAACACGCTGTTATCAACTTCTCTCTCGCTTTTCTTACAAAGCAAGAGAATACTGTTCAAAAATCCAAATGCATTCTTCCCTAGTTTATCGTTATTGCCAAAAAACATTTATCTCTATTCTGTTACCACTTCTTTCTATTTATTCTCAATAACTAGTGGGTTCTTTAAAGAGGTATTTTAAAAAAAGGAAAAAGGGCCATCTTCCTTGCTTTAGGGACTGGCAGGTAGGGGTGAAGATTTGAGACTACATCCTATCTTGCAGTATACCTAGGAGGTGAAAAAGCTGGGAAGAACACAATTGATAACATAAGGAAGAGAGGAAACAGGCCACCCTGATGCCTTTTCTGGAAAACAACTGCAGTGGGAGCCAGGCAGAGATGGAGAAGAATCCATCTTTCTACTCTTGGGAAGCCCTCTACTCAACCAATTACTTGCTTTCACTTGGCTGTTATGATCTGGTTCTGGTCTTTTTTTTCCCTAACTAAGACAGATGAGGATCAACTAAGAAAAGGCAATGTAAGATTTAAAACAAAAAACCCAAACTCATTGCTGTCGAGTCAATTCTGACTCACAGTGACCCTGTAGGACAGAGCAGAACTACCCTGTAGAGTTTCCAGGGAGCGGCTAGTGGATTCGAACTGCCAGCCTTTTGGTTAGCAGCTGAGCTCTTAGCCACTGCACCACCAGGGCCCCAGATGTAAAATTGCTCCCCCAAAACTGAATTCCTCTTAACTTTGATGAATGACAAGTAGGACTGTTAAGATGTATGATTACTGAGAATTACTTTATCAGTTAACATGAGTGTTTTCTCTGGGGTAGGAAGCTGAAGCACCCGTCTCCAGAAATGTCCTTGGAAGGTAAAGAACAACAAGTCCTTTCACCCAGGGACTCAGCTGAAGAAAATGGCCAATATAGTCTTCAGTCTAGCATCCATCTGGAGCCTCAGATGGAATCAAGTACTGACTTCAGGCAATTTAGGACCAGTGATCGATGCATACCTCATTGTAGGAGCCATCTGGAGCCTCAAGAGAAATCAAATACTGACTTCAAGCAGTTTATCATCAAAAGGCTACAGAAGACTTGCCGGTGTGGCCCAGCCAAAGCAAAAAACATGATTTTTGATTTCCTTC
This sequence comes from Dugong dugon, assembly GCA_030035585.1. NCBI lineage: Eukaryota > Metazoa > Chordata > Mammalia > Sirenia > Dugongidae > Dugong > Dugong dugon. The sequence continues at coordinate 186,358,437 of CM057460.1, read as the reverse complement.
CTGTTTTGCGGTGGCTTCCAAAATATGATCTGAAGAAAGACATTTTAGGAGATTTGATGTCTGGTTTGATCGTGGGCATCTTATTGGTGCCTCAGTCTATTGCTTATTCTCTCTTGGCTGGCCAAGAACCCATCTATGGTCTGTACACATCCTTTTTTGCCAGCATAATTTATTTCCTGTTAGGTACCTCCCGTCACATCTCTGTGGGCATTTTTGGAGTATTGTGCCTTATGATTGGTGAGGTAGTTGACCGAGAACTACACAAAGCTGGCTATGACACTGCCCATATTGCTCCTTCTTTAGAAGTGTTTTCAAATGAGAGCACATCATTAAACTACACATTACGTGAGACATGTGACAGAAGTTGCTACGCAATTATAGTTGGCAGCACTGTAACCTTTGTGGCTGGAGTTTATCAGGTAAGAAACAGTGGAACAAGTGGTTGTTTCTGGCAAAAGTAATCACTATACATGAAATCTTAGAGCTATGAGGGATCTTGTTGTTGTTGTTGTTGTGTGCCATTGAGTTGATTCCGACTCATAGCAACCCTATAGGACAGACTAGAACTGCCCCATAGTAGAACTGCTCCAAGGAGTGGCTGGTGGATTCAAACTGCTGACCTTAAGGGATCTTAGAGATCATAATTATTAAAGCTATTCTTTATTGAAAACTCAGGGTATATGAGCAATAGAGCCAGAATTCAAACCCTAGTCTGACTCCACAGGTAAGATAAGGCTGTTTCTCTTTTCTCAATCCTAGGCTGCCTCTTAACCAATGAATGTCAGTCAGCCAGATTTTAGTTATTTGTAGAAATTTAGACCAGAGAGGGACCTCAGACCACCTAGTACAACTCCTTAATTTTATACATCAAGAAACATTGGGTTTGCTTGATATTACGTGTGGTTGGTTACTGGCAGAGTCCGCATTAGAAATCAGGCCGGAGGGTAACTGAATGGGGGTTTGGGAGAGAAGGAATGCAGGATTTTTTCAAACTATAGATGTCCAATGCCCCTTCCTTTAGAATCACTGCTCTGATAAGTGAACTCTTACTGATGATAGTAGTTCTCTTGGGTTGTCGGGGAGGGAAAAAGTTGAGGACCACTATTTTTTACTATCAGCAGGAGAAGGGATCAGAGATGAAATTCTTCTTGGATCTCTCATGGAATCCACTATTCTGTCATTATCATCATTCCCCTGCATTTTGGCTTCCAGGAGTCATTTCCAGCATTAAACCTCTTCTCTCTAACAGACATTTGGAACCAACAAGGGAAGGGGAAGAGTACACTTTATTTGGTGCTTGGATAAGGAAGCGTGAGTGAGAGAAGGGACGGTAGTGTACAAAAGAGTTGTGTGCCTCAGAGTCTCATTTTTGCTTTTTCATTAGTATGCTTCACCAAGAATGAGGAAAGGAGGAGTAGAATTCTGAGGAATTATTGGGAAGGGAAAAAAAAAATATCTTTGAAGGATGTAAAATTATTACTATAGAACACAGTATAGCATAAATATATATACTGGATGAGAATAATTTCTCAGAATGAGGTTAGATTAGAGAGAGTTCTACAGTAATTTTTTAAGTGCAATTTTGATGTTAATCTAATTTTTTGTTTTATCAGTTAAAACTTTTATGGCAATGATTTGTAATTTAAAGAAACTACATAAGAATTTTTCCAGTTTGAATTTTTAGATATTTTCTGTAGATCCTTGAGAATTACCTTTTTAAAAGAGGCCTGGATTTTATTTAAGAAACTGTACTAGAAGGTAGGAGCCCTGGTGGCACAGTGGTTAAAGTGCTTGGCTGCTCACCAAAAGGTTGGCAGTTCAAACTCAAGCAGCCACTCCTCAGGAGAAAGATGTTGGCAGTCTGCTTCTGTAAAGATTTACAGCCTTGGATACCCTATGAGGCATTTCTCCTCTGTCCTGTAAGGTCACTGTGAGTCAGAATCAACTTGATGGTGGTGGGTTTGGTTTTGGTTTTAGTTTGGTACTAGAAGGTAGGAACCTTAGGTTGTCGCAGCTAGGCTAATGAGTAACAGTGTGACCATGGGCAAATTGCTTAGCCCTTTGAGCCTCACTTTCCTATCTTTCTTTGTAAAATGAGAGGATTGATATATGATGGCCTTTTTTCTAGCTCTGGCATTCTGTGATGCTTTGATAGTATGTTCCTATGCTAAGAAATGCCAGGTTAACTCTACGTTTAGAAGCTCATTTTCATTTATATTTAACACTTGTATATCCTTTCTTTCAGGTAGCGATGGGCTTCTTTCAAGTGGGTTTTGTTTCTGTCTACCTCTCAGATGCCTTGCTGAGTGGATTTGTCACCGGTACCTCCTTCACTATTCTTACATCTCAGGCCAAGTATCTCCTTGGTCTCAGACTTCCTCGGAGTAATGGTCTGGGCTCACTTATCACTACCTGGATACATATCTTCAGAAACATCCATAAGACCAATCTCTGTGATCTCATCACCAGCCTTTTGTGCTTTTTGGTTCTTTTGCCAACCAAAGAACTCAACGAGCACTTCAAGTCCAAGCTTAAGGCACCAGTTCCTACTGAACTCTTTGTAGTTATAGCAGCCACATTAGCCTCTCATTTTGGAAAACTAAATGAAAAGTACAACTCTAGTATTGCTGGACATATTCCCACTGGGTTTATGCCTCCCAAAGCACCAGACTGGAACTTAATTCCTAGTGTGGCTGTAGATGCAATAGCTATTTCTATCATTGGTTTTGCTATCACTGTATCACTTTCTGAGATGTTTGCCAAGAAACATGGCTACACAGTTAAAGCAAATCAGGAAATGTATGCCATCGGCTTTTGCAATATCATCCCTTCCTTTTTCCACTGCTTTACTACTAGCGCAGCTCTTGCAAAGACATTGGTTAAAGAATCAACAGGCTGCCGAAGTCAGCTTTCCGGTGTGGTGACAGCCCTGGTTCTTTTGTTGGTCCTCCTAGTAGTAGCTCCTTTATTCTATTCCCTTCAGAAGAGTGTCCTTGCTGTGATCACTATTGTAAATCTCCGGGGAGCCCTACTTAAATTTAAGGATGTGCCCCAGATGTGGAGGCTTAGCAGAATGGATACAGTTATCTGGTTTGTTACTATGCTGTCCTCTGCACTGCTAAGTACGGAAATAGGCCTGCTTTTTGGAGTTTGTTTCTCTATGTTTTGTGTCATTCTCCGCACTCAGAAGCCAAAGAGTTCATTGCTTGGCATGGTGGAAGATACTGAAATCTTTGAATCCACGTCTGTTTACCAGAACCTTCAGACTAAGCCAGGAATCAAGATTTTCCGCTTTGTAGCGCCTCTCTACTACATAAACAAAGAATGTTTTAAATCTGCTTTATACAAAAAAACTCTCAACCCAGTCTTAATAAAGGCAGCTCAGAGGAAGGCAGCAAAGAGGAAGATCAAAGAGGAAACAGTGACTCTCAGGGGAATGCGGGATGAAGTTCCAGTGCATCTTTCCCATTATCCCCTGGAGCTCCACACAATCGTGATTGACTGCAGCGCAATACAATTTTTAGATACAGCAGGGATCCACACGCTGAAAGAAGTTCGCAGAGATTATGAAGCAGTTGGTATTCAGGTTCTGCTGGCTCAGTGCAATCCCTCTGTAAGGGATTCCCTGGCCAGGGGAGAGTATTGCAAAAAGGAAGAAAAAAATCTTCTCTTCTATAGTGTGTATGAAGCGATGGTTTTTGCAGTGGAATCTCAAAATCAGAAAGGAATGTGTGTTCCCAATGGTCTGAGTCTTTTCAGTGACTGAGTAAGAAAGTACATGGACGGAAGAAAAATGTCTAGCCAATAGGTTAAAATATTTACTTCCATGGTGGAAAATGTTGCACACTTAAAATTTTAAATTATTGGCTAGACGTTATTCTTTCTTTGAAGCTAATGGCCTTTGTATGGAGCCCTGGTGGCACACTTTGTATATACATAAATGCAGTAGAACTCATAATTAGACACAATCAAAGATAAAATCTTCTGGTTTCAAGCTTTAGCACAGATATGAGGCATTCTTGTTATTGTTGTTAGGTGCCTTCAAATCAGCTCCGATTCATAGTGATCCTGTGTACAACAGAATGAAACACTGCCCAGTCCTATAATCTTCACAGTCATTGCTATGTTTGGCCCCATTGTTGCAGCCACTGTGTCAATCCATCTCATCGAGGGTATTCCTCTTTTTGGTTGTCCCTCTACTAAGCATGATGTTCTGGTGCAGGGACTGGCCCCTCCTGATAACATGTCCAAAGTTATGCTTTGAAGGAGCATTCTGGCTGTACTTCTTCCAAAACAGATGTGTTTTTTCTTCTGGCAGTCTATGGTATATTCAGTATTCTTCACAAGCACCATAATTCAAATGCATCAATAATTCTTTGGTCTTCCTCATTCATTTTCCAGCTTTCGCATGCGTATGAGCTGATTGAAAATACCATGGCCTGGGTTAGACACACTTTGGTCCTCAAAGTGACATCTTTGCTTTTTAACAGTTTAAAGAGGTCTTTTGCAGCAGATTTACTGAGTGCAGTACATCGTTTGATTTCCTGACTGCTGCTTCCATGGGTATTGATTGTGGTTCCAAGTAAAATGAAATCCTTGAAAAGTTTACAGTCTTTTTTCCATTTATCATGATGTTGCTCATTGGTCCAGTTGTGAGGATTTTTTTTCTTCTTCATGTTGAGGTGTAATCCGTACTGAAGGCAGTAGTCTTTGATTTTCATCAGCAAGTACTTCAAGTCCTCTTTGCTTTCAGCAAGCAAGGTTGTGTCATCTGCATATCACAGGTTGTTAATGAGTCTTCGTCCAATCCTGATGCTGCGTTCTTCATATAGTTCAGCCTCTCAGATTATTTGCTTAGCATACAGATTGAATAAGTATAGCGAAAGGATATAATCCTGATGCACACTTTTCCTGATTTTAAAACATGCAGTATCCCTTTGTTCTGTTTGAACGACTGCCTCTTGGTCTATGTACAGTTTCCACATGAGTGCAATTAAGTGTTCTGGAATTCCCATTCTTTGCAATGTTATCCATAATTTGTTATGATCTACACAGTCGAATGCCTTTGCGTAGTCAATAAAACAGGTAAACATCTTTCTGGTATTCTCTGCTTTTGGCCAAGATCCATCTGACATCAGCAGTGATATCCCTTGTTCCACCTCCTCTTCTGAATCCAGCTTGAATTTCTGGCAGTTCCCTGGCAATGTACTGCTGCAACCGTTTTTAAATTACCTTCAGCAAAATTTTACTTGCATGTGATATTAGTGAAATTATTTGATATTTTCCGCATTCTGTTGGATCACCTTTTTTTTGGTGAAGTCTTTTGATTTTTAGGAGCTCCCAGTTATCTAGTTTCTCTTATGGTGTTTGTGCATTGTTACTTATGGTTTGTATTCTGTTTATGCCATGTATTAGGGCTCCTAGCATTGTTCCTGTTTTTTCTTCCATGTTCCTTATTATCGTTTTTGATTTTATATTTAGATCTTTGATCCATTTTGAGGTTGTTTTTGTGCATGCTGTGAGTTATGGGTCTTGTTTCAGTTTTTTGCAGATGGCTATCCAGTTATGCTAGCACCATTTGTTAAAGAGGCTGTCTTTTCCCCAATCAGTGGGCTTTGGGCCTTTGTCAAATATCAGCTGCTCACAGATGGAAGAATTTATGTCTGAATTCTCAATTCTGTTCCACTGGTCTATGAATCTGTTTTTGTACCAGTACCAGGCTCTTTTAACTACTGTTGCAATATAGTAGGTTCTAAAATTAGGTAGTGTGAGGCCTCCCACATTGGATCACCTGTTTTTTTGGAATGGGCACAGATAGGGATCTCCTCCAGTCAGTTGGCCAGGTGGCTATCTTCCAAATTTCTTGCCATATATAAGTGAGCACCTCCAGCGCTGCATCTGTTTATGGAAACATCTCAGTTGGTATTCCATCAGTTTCTGGAGCCTTGTTTTTCACCAGTGCCTTCAGTGCAGCTTGGACTTCTTTCATTGCCATTGGTTCTTGATCATATGCTAAATCCTGAAATGGTTGAACATCAACCAGTTCTTTTTGGTACGGTGACTCTGAGTATTCCTTCCATTGGAATGGAACACTTGAAGATAGATATCCTAGGCATTAGTGAGCTGAAATGGACTGGTATTGGCCATTTTGAATCAGTCAGATGGCCTGCTATGCCAGGAATGACATTCTCTTCAAATTGAAGAGAATGGCATCACATTCATCGTCAAAAGGAACATTTCAAGATCTGTCCTGAAGTATAACGTTGTCAGTGATAGGAAAATATCCATATACCTACAAGGAATACCAGTTAATGTGACTATTATTCAAATTTATGCACCGACCACAATGCCAAAGATTAAGAAATTGAAGATTTTTTACCAGTTTCTACAGCCTGAAGTTGATCAAACATACAATCAAGATACACTGATAATTACTGCTGAGCGGGATGTGGAAGTTGGAAGCAAAGAAGGATCAGTAGTTGGAAAATACGGCCTTGGTGATAGAAATGATGCCAGAGATCTTATGACAGAATTTTGGAAGACGAATGGCCTACTTACTGGAAATACATTTTTTCAGCAACATAAACAGTGACTATATACACACAGACCTTACCAGATGGAATACACAGGAGTAAGATCAACTACATCTGTGAAAAGAGATGATGGAGAAGCCCAGTATCAGTCAGAACAAGGCCAGGGGCCAGCTGTGTAACAGACCACCGGTTGCTCATGCAAGTTCAAGTTGAAGCTGAAGAAAATTAAAACAAGTCCATGAGAGCCGAAGTACGACCTTGAGTATATCCCACCTGAATTTAAAGACCATTTCAAGAACAGATTTGACACATTGAGCACTGATGATCAAAGACCAGATGACTTGTGGGATGACATTAAGGACATCATATATGAAGAAAGCAAAAGGTAACTAAAAAGACAGGAAAGAAAGGAGAGATCAAAATGGATGATGAGAAGAGACTCTGAAACTTAACGCAGAGTAGTAGCTAAAGCGAATGGAAGAAACGTCGAAGTAAAATAGATGAGCAGAAGACCTCAAAGGGTGCGGCTCAAGAAGACAAAGTAAAGTATTATGATAATATGTGTAAAGGCCTGGAGTTAGAAAACCAAAAAGGAAGAACACTCTTGGTATTTCTTAAGTTGAAAGAACTGAAAAAAAATTCAAGCCTCGAGTTGCAGTATTGAAGGATTCTGTGGGCAAAATATTGAATGACTCAGGAAGCATCAAAAGAAGATGGAAAGAATACACAAAGTCACTGTACCAAAAAGAATTGGTCGACGTTCAACCATTTCAGGAGGTAGCACGTGATCAAGAACTGAGATACTCTTGGAACGCAATAAATTATCTGTTGAACTGTAAAGTAGCCCCAAAGCTTAACTACCATTCTGTTTTAGAGGATATGCATTTGGACTTTTCCTTCTCTCAGAGGTACAGGGGTGAACTCGGGATTTGCATTAGAAGTGCTAGAGCCTTTACAGGGCTCTGTGGAGAGGGAGGGTAAGGAAGGAAGGGAAGAATGTTGCACCTGCCGTTGTACCAGAAGGCCAAGAGGCTTCTGGAGCACAAGGTCATAACTGGACAGCTTTGTTCTTGTTTTTCTCCTTTCCCAGTCTTAGCTCTCCAGACAGCAGTAGGATTCTGGCTTTTAGTAGGAAAGCACCATTCCTCTCCTCAAGGCAAGGAACTATGGGCATGGTTACCTCAGGCTTCCTGATGGCTGGGCAGGTTTGTGACATCCTGACAGCCTGTGTGTCATTATACAGAACACCCCTTGTAATGTAGGGCAGGGTGTCAACTTAGCAATTCTCTATATCATTTTAAATGAACTTGAGGCAAACTGTCATGGATAGATTGCAAAAAGGAATGATTGAGAATTTCCCTTAAGGATTGGTTTACTTAGCAAACCCTTCCCCCTCCACCCGTGGCATTTCAGCAAGGATCCATTGGGGATTGACAGTCTTTCTCAAATAGAAGCTGCTGTTCATCTTTACTCTGCAAGAAAAAAGTCATTGTAACCAGTGGGAAAGAATGCATAGCATGATAGATGCTTCCAAAAGGACATCAATGATTAATTTGTAGATGTTTTAGTGTAAGAAAGGCTAATGCTTAGTGCTGTGCACCCTGTTGGTGTACAGTAAATATTGATGACGGTGACAGCTTTTAACTCTTTAACAGCTTTTAAATCACTTAAAACCATTATGCAAGAAGCATCATATTCATACAACCCAAATTCTTATGGGTATATTATTTATAATAGCTGGCCACAGGTTGTGAGCTAAAGAATAGTTTCTTTTGAAAATTAATGTTTGATACTGAAAGTTTATCTGGGCCTTGACAGGTGAGAAAAAAAAGTTTCTTCAATATCAGGAATAGGGGACTAATTTATGTGAGGTTGAAATATTTAACCACGTCTTTTAAACAACATAATTGCAAAATTGAAAAATCATTTTAAATATGCTTCTACATTTTCAACAATTTTAAATATAAGAGGTAAACCCTATGTGTAGAGTGTCTGTTGGAGTGGAACACCTAAAAAATATATATGTATATATGCACACACACACGCATGCACACATACATACATATATCTTTCTTGCTAGTTCTGTAAATTGCCGGTGTTGCTTTTCTGTTGTTAGAGCTTTGCCCATCTGTTTACATGGAATGGAAAATACCTTTCCCTTTTTACAAGGCAGTTTCTCAGTGGAAGAACTAGATTTCTATCTTTGAAGTGAATGACCTTGTGAATAAATGTAATAGTGTCCTTACATTCTTTTAGAACTTAGGTCTAGAATTTCAGAAATGTTAACTGTTGCTGCTTGCATTTATGCCTTTTTTGGTTTGTTTTTAGTGAGTATTTGCTTTTTCTACCCAGCTTTAGTATTTGCTCTTTCTACCCAGCTTTATGAAAACATGAAATCACAGTATCTTGCTTCGTCATTTGATTTTAATTTCCCTTGCTCCTCCCCCAAGCCAGGTTTGAATTGAGACTATTATAGATGTCTAATGCCCTGTCAAGAAATCAAAGGACATTGCACTGGGCAAATCTAGCTGCAAAAGACCTCTTTAAAGTGTTAAAAAGAAAGATGTCACTTTGAGGTGCACCTGACCCAAGGCATGGTATTTTCAATCATCTCATATGCATGGGAAAGCTGGACAATGAATAAGGAAGACAAGAAGAATTGATGCCTTTGAATTATGGTGTTGGCGAAGAATACTGAATATACTGTGGACTGCCAGAAGAACGAACAAATCTGTTCTGGAAGAAGTACAGCCAGAATGCTCCTTAGAAGTGAGGATGGCAAGACTTCATCTCATGTACTTTGGACATGTTTTATCAGGAGGTACCAGTCCCTGGAGAAGACATCACATTTGGTAAAGTAGAGGGTCAGTGGAAAAGAGGAAGACCCTCAGGGAGATGGATTCACATGGCGGCTGCAACAATGGGCTCAAATGTAGTAAAGATAGTGAGGATGGCGTAGGACCGACTGGGCAGTGTTTCGTTCTGTTGTACATGGGGTTGCTATGAGTTGGAGTCAGTTGACAGCACCCAACAACAACAAATGACCTGTGAAGTAGCCCTGGTGGCACAGTGGTTAAAGTGCTCAGCTACGAGCCAAAAGCACGGTGGTTCAAAGTCACCACCTGCTCCATGGGAGAAAGATGTGGCAGTCTGCTTTTGTAAAGATTTACCGCCTTAGAAGCCCTATGGGGCAGTTCTACTCTGTCCTATAGGGTTGCTATGAGTCAGAATCGATTCAACAGCAGTGGGTTTGGTTTTTGGATTTTTATGCCCTGTGATAGGGTAATGAGTACACGTTTAAGACAGCTGTAATTTAGCAAACACCAGCATAGCAAAAAAATTTCAGTTCAGCCAAAGAATTTGGGAAATCTCTTAGAAGGATAGAGTGATAGGATTTGACCTTTACCTGACAGTTCTGTCCTTAGGTGGATATAAACAATTGCGCAGCTTTATGCAGTTAGCAAATTCTTGAATTGTGTTCTAGTTTGTACCTCTTCTGCCCAAACAAACAAGAGATGCTGCTTTTAGTAGTTCATTAACAGCCATTTGTAAAAACATTTAAGATTTCACAAGAATTTACATTTCACCCTCTGTGCTTGGGTTGAGGTCTGCCTATACTTGCACATTGTTAAAAATTTTTTTATTGCTGGCATTTAAAGGAATCAAACCTGGAGCCAAAGCCTGATTCACCAACGAAAACTAATGTTTTCATTTTCTTTCTTGTCCAAGGGCTTGGACTTTAGTTCATGAAGTGATATTTTGTACACTGTATTGACATAAAAATGTATCTTGCTTACTCTAAACATTAGGTCTAAATGAAGCATTTTCTCATTGATTTCTCATTTTTCATTGCTTATTGGTAAATACAAAATCGTGGATATCTTAAAATGGTTATCATTTAATTGAAATGTGGTTATATACTTTTTATTGTGCTTTATAGGTGAAAGTTTACAGAGCAAATTAGTTTCTCATTCAATAATACACAAATTGTTTTGTGACGTTGGTTAGTCTGCACACTCTTGATGGTTAAATCTCCCTCAAATTTATTTTAAATTTGTTACAACCAGAGGGTAGATTGTGCCAATGCACAGGTAGACTGAACCTAACAGAGAAGGGTGAAGGGAAGAGACCATTGGAAAGACTCCCTGACCAGAGATGGAGAAAAGAGGGACCCAGTAAAATGGAATCCAGTCCCTGGTTAGCCCCCCCAGCAGTAGGGAGATCAGGATTAGGAGCTGGACCTGTGTTTGGGAGCAAGGTGAGAACCGGCTTCAATTTCCAAAAGGACGGGTTCACAGGTTCACCAGAACTGAATGAGCTGAGCAGCACATGGGAGCCAGGGTTGTGGCAAAAGCCCCTGTTGACCTACTCCAAAGCACTGTATGTTTCATCTAAAGCGAGTGACTGTGGTACAATCTGTGACGTGTCTAGTTGATAACTGCTTTTTTTTTTTTTAAGTAGGACCAAAGGAAAACAAGGTATGATTTAGATAATCTGACTTCACTTTTAAACAACTGAAGCCAAAATTTGCTGGTATATTTACCATTATGGATTAATGGTGACTTTTAAAAATGTATAGAGATGCTACATGAGTTCACTGGACTATACTAATGACCACATTTTCAAAAAAGCAGTAATTTTCTGCAGAGATATTATCTTAGTAATTTGTCATTTAAAAAGCTTTTACCTTCAGAGTTAGCTCTGATCGTAATATAAAAGTGAGAAAAGGGTTGCAGTGAATTTTTTGGGAACTTCAGTCTCAAAGTTATGATGATAAACTCAAGTTCTGTGATCCTTATTAATATTCTTAATGTATTGTTTTCCTCTAATTTAATTTTGAAATGTATTGCTACAGATGATCATCAGTGTAGACATTACCTCAGATACTTCTGGAGGACCTATCCAGGAGACTAGGGTCCTGGGCCATGTACTGGGGACTGTGATGCTAAATCCAGTAGATGGGCTACATGGTAACACCTGGGGCAGGTGGGGAAGTGCTATATGGAGAAAGTTGAGCTGAGCTTTAACTGAGATCTGTGCAGTAGGCAGGCATCTGAGGCCAACATGGAGGCAGTGATGCCCCTGGTCTATTCAGGAAAAGAGTCCAAAGTGAAATGGGAAAAATCCAATGGATAGGATTTAGGTTGCTTTTTTTTTTTGGTCTGATGTTCTGTCTGTTCTAATGATGACTTATTTGGAACTGGGCTTAAGAAACTAACTGCAAAGAGGATGAAATTGGATCTAGAAAGCTTTTAGGCTCTGAACTAATTTTGACTTTTGGCTTTAGACAGTTGTGAATGGAATCATTAATTGGAGTGCTAATTAGAAGAACGAAAATTATAATGGAATATGCCAAAACAACATACCAGCTAATTTGTTATCATACCCTATGTATTAAAGCAAAATACTATAAAAGTATTATAAGTTAAAGATGAATTTTTAGTGTTTTTAAATTTTTAATTTTAGTAATTTTATGAATGGGAATGTAAATGTGGAGTGAATGTGGGAATGGGAAGATTTATTTTTATAAGGTAATTTTTATCCCTATAAGAACTATTTTTTAAAAAATGTTTTACAACTAAAATTTTGAAGTACACATGCTAAATACAGTTAGAAGGAAATTAAGCATTTTACTATATAGTGGCCTCTTGTTTTAATGCTAGTGGTATAACATAGGAAGAAGACTGTATTGAATTCTGAAGACGAATAACGATGGACACTAAATGCCTTTATTGGAAATACCATATTTGTAAGTCTGCAATGGAACCTTGTATAACATTTCTTGGACTTCAATAATAGCAATAAAAAGCCAAATAGTCTTACTAAGAAATGCAAATGAAAAAATTTCTTACTGAAGGTTTTTTAGTTAGCCAATACACAAGCAGTGTAGGCCAGAATTTTTTTTTGACTAAAGCTTTATACTTATTTGGGGGAGACTTTCTTCCTCTACTCCATCCCCTCTCCCTAAAATAATAAGATACTTGGAATCAAACTGCTGTTTTTTCCCAATCCAAATCAGTTGTGAACTTATTGTTTGAGTCCTTATGCTACCATGGCTTCCATCTCAGAAATAAGTGTTTGTGAACATACCAGTGTATATGCTACCTTTGTCTCCTTTGCAACTTTGTATACAAATCGAGACAATATCAGGGGGACAGGTGAATGAACCTAACTAAATTCTCAGTCTTGTCTATTCACCAAAAAAGTATACTGCTTTTTCTTTTTTTTATTAATTCAAGGCTGATGACTGTTAGGAACATGTTTTATAGTACATGTCTTTTTTAATTAAAGCCAAGTGCCTTGATGCTATTCCACATAAATCATGCTTAACCCTCTTATAGGATGAGGATGGGTTATTGATAGATTGCAGCCCTGTGGGTGCGTGGGTGCAGAGTTGCTTAATAGCAGATCCTTTACTTCTGGAAGTATATGTTCATCATGTTTATTATATAAAATCCTGTATGCATATTGAGATCTAGAAGTGTCATTTCTTCTGTGTGCTAATAAATTGTTACTGTATTCTTATATTTTCAGTTTTCTGTGTCTAAATTATTTGAGTCTGTCTCAGTCATCTAGTGCTGCTCTAACAGAAATACCACAAGTGGATGGCTTTAGCAAAGAGAAGTTTATTGTCTCACAGTCCAGTAGCCTACAAGTCCAAATTCAGGGCATCAGCTCCAGGGGAACGCTTTCTCCATTGGCTCTGGAGGAAGGTCCATGTCATCAATCTTCCTTTGGTCTGGGAGCTTCTCTGCGCAGGAACCTCAGGTCCAAAGGATGCGCTATGCTCCCGGCACTTGCTTTCTTAGTGGTATGAGGTTCCCATGTGTCTCTGCTCGCTTCTCTTTTATATCTCAAAAGAGATTTCATTAAGACACTAATCTTGTCAACCTCGTCAGTATAACCTCATCACAGTGATAGAATTTACAGCACATAAGGAGATCACATATAATCTCATCATAGTGATAGAGTTTGCAACACATAAGGAAATCACAACACAATCATACAATACTGGGAATCATGACCCAGCCAAGCTGACAGATATTTTTGGGGGACACAATCCATGACAGAGTCCAAGCAGGGTTCTAACTAAAAAACACATTTAGGTCACAGTGAGTTTTAAAATACCATCTCTTTACATTTGGAGAGTGATTTAGTCATTAATTTTTTCCAACTATAACAAAAGGATCTCTGTGCATAGAAATACATAAAACATAAATCCAAATCTTCCTGCTTTGTGACTCTGAGTTAACCTTTAGGGACACATTTTTTCTGTCAGTGATGAGGGGAGGAGGATTACATTGCTTGAGGACCCTTCTGTTACCACATTGCATGGCTCCTATTCCACACCATATTGGAATCAGAAGACTCAAATTACTAAGAAGTTTTCTGGACATATGCAAACACTTTGAGGGACAGTGTAGCTGGGGCTGGGGCCTGGGGACCATAGTTTTGGGGGACATCTAGGTCAACTGGCATAACAAAGCTTATTAAAATGTTCTACATTCCACTGGCTTCTGGGGTTTTGAAAGCTTGAGAGTGGCCATCTAAGATACATCAATTGGTTCTGTCTCACTTGGAGCAAAGGAGAATGACGAAAACCAAAGATGCAAGGAAAATAGTAGCCCAAAGGACTAAGCAACCACATGAACCAGAGACTCCACCAGCCTGAGACCAGAAGAACTAGATGGTGCCCAGCTACCACCAGTGACCGCCCTGACGGGGAACACAACAGAAAGTCCTGGACAGAGCTGGAGAAAAATGTAGAACAGAACTCAAATTCACGTTAAAAGACCAGCCTTAATGGTCTGACAGAGACTGGAGGAACCACCAAAACTATAGCCCCCGGATGCACTGTTAACCCAGAACTGAAACCATTCCCAAAGCCCACTCTTCAGACAAACATTATAAAACTATAAAACAAAAAATAATACACGTGAAGAATGTGCTGCTTAGTTCAGTTAGATACATGAGACCAAATGGGCAGCTTCTGTCCAAAAGCAGGATGAGAAAGGAGGGGCAGGAACGGGTTGAATGGACATGGGGGACCTGGGATGGAAAGGGGGAGTGTGCTGTCACATTGTGCAGGTTGCAACTAATGTCACAAAACAATATGTGTATAAATTTTTGTGTGAGAAATTAACCTGAGCTGTAAGCTTTCACCTAAAGCACAATGGGAAAAAAAAGAATTCTAAAAAAGAAAATCCGTATCTGTCTCATGGTTTAATAACTCTGGGCAGGTGACTTTGAGCCACATTTTCCCATTCATAGATTGACGGTAACACTTTATGATGACAGTTAACTGGGAATGGAATTCCTAACTGGAGCATACTTCATAAGGAATTACCTGTACCATCACCCCTTCCTCATACCTGCCATGAAGCTTCTCCTAGAGGAATGTCTCTCCCTCTCCTGCCTCTCAGTTCTCTGGAGGAAATTGGAGTGTGAGTATAGGATTAAGGACAGTTTTCAGCCCTTCTGCAGGGCTTCTGTAACCCTGGGCGTTCTGCCCCTAACCTCACCTCTACCCAACAGAGTCAAGGAATAGGACTCATGTAAGGGCCCTTCCAGCCATAGCATTCTGTGCAGCCAGCACCTGAGATAACCTGGGATCCAGAACCTCACTGTGAAGTGCACACACACACTGATTCTCTAGTATCTCCTTCAGCCACCTCCGCGGGCTCTGCTTCATCTGCCATTTCAGTGCTTGTATCCTTGGCCTCTTCTCACTTAGCACCATTGCTTAAATTATTTTTGGATCCTGTTGATACTCTGATGAAAGTGTGGCTCTTGGAGAAATACCCACATGTGCATGTATATTCACAGTTATAAAAAGGTTGGTTCATGAACTCCGTATCATGAACATTTTGCACTATAGGCTCTCTCCAGGTAACTACATCTGCAACTATGCCTTACTATCTACATGCTAACAGCAGCCAAATGAGATCTCCAGCCTTATCTTTTCTAGAATACCAACTAGTATATCTGTCTATATATAAAGCTCATTGCTGGGCAGCTCTGCCTGGATGCCCAGAGGCACCTCACATGCAACACTCCCCAAAACAAACTCATCATCCCATGTTAACCTATCTTGATCACAGTGTGATCCAGCCACTTAAGCCAGAAACCTGATAATTTCTAGAATCTTCCTCAACTCCCAAATCAAGTCCATCTACCTGGTGTTTCTCAAATCCAACATCTCTTTCCTGCCATCAATGTTCATTTCACTTCTAGATTATGCAACAGCCTAACTAGTTTATCTGCTTCTCTATGATCCAGCCTCCACTGTTAGTTATCAATTATTTCAAAAAAATTTGACCCTTGCTACTCTGTCAATGGTTTTCCTCTGTTTTCAAGATAAGTTCAAGATTAATGGACAAGACCTTAGAACTTTACCCTTGCTGACATCTCTCGTTCTTGTCTGGCCGTACATCCTTTGCTTGACAAACCAACCTTAGAGGTTCCTGAATGAGTTTTTTTTTTTTTTTTTTTTTTTTTTTTTTAATGTGGTAAGTATATATGTAACAAAACATCTGCCATTTCAACATACTTCACATGTACAGTTTAGTGACATTTTGTTCATCCTGTTGTGCAACCATCACTATTAAACCCATTGCCATCGAGTCGATTCTGACTCATAGCAACACTATAGGACAGAGTAGAACTGCCCCATGGGGTTTCCAAGGAGCAGCTGGTGGATTTGAATTGCTGACCTTTTAGTTAGGAGCTAATCTCTTAACCACTGTGCCACCAGGGCCCGTTACCAAAGCCATTTTGTTTTATACCTCCAGGCCTTTATATATGCTGTTTCTTCTGCCACCCAGCCTATCTGCCTAACTCCCTACCCCTATTTCCAGATACTTCTCACTAAATGCCCCTTGCTCCTGGCAAAATTTCCTACTGAATGCTCTTATTTAGGAGCCCCTTTGAGCTTCAACTATATATATTCTTTAAAATGGCATTTACCACTTTGTATTTCAATTTTCCCCTCATTTATCTTCTCTACTTACTGAACTCCTTAATGACAGGGCCATTGTACTTCATCTTCACAGCCCCTATGGCCAGCTGTGGGTATATTATAAAATATAATAAATGCTTGTTGCAAGCATGAATATGTTCGGTGGGTAGTTACTTATCTAACACTAGCTCATTTCCAGAGCATATCTATCTGTCCAGGGTCAGTTACATGGCCTTGGGCTATCAATAGCTTGGAAAAAGTCTCTGTTGAAGGGATAGGTGTGTAATGGTGTGGATTAGGTGGTTCCAGTCAGTTATTTCTAAGTTGGTTGTTTGAAGAAGTCCCACATTCTATGTCTCTTTCCTCTTGTCTTCTCAGTGTCAGAGAAGTATGTACAAGTGGCTGCTCCTAAAGTTTCCATTGGCTAAACTGTCTCTCTTATGTAGCCCACCTTTGCCCTCTGGTGGCCAGAATATGCTACCACATTCCACTTTAAATCCACCCGCCGCTCCTTGGAAACTATGGGACAGTTCAACTCTGTCCCGTAGGGTCACTATGAATCAGAATTGACTCACTGGCAGCGGGTTTTTTCTTTTGGTTTGGAAGTATGGCCTCAGGTAGCATGGAAGGAGGAGCTGAAGCCCAGGGCCGAGGGGTTTCCACTCAGAACCTGGAGGTGTTGTCAACACCAGGAGTATGAAGGGCAAGGCCATTGCCCAGATGGGTCTCCAAGAACAGAGGATTATTTTTCAAACTTGAGAGCTAATGCAACTTGCTCTGCCGGGTTTTGGACTTGCTTGGTCCTGTTATCCCTTCTTTCCCTCCAATTTCTCCCATTTTTAATAGAAATGTGCTTAGCTTGTGCCAAAGCAGATAACTTGTAGTCTAGATTTCACAGGTTCACAGACGAAGATGAATTCTGCCCTAGGATGTAATAAAGCCTAAAGTCTTGCTCATATTTGGCTGAGATGATTCAGAAGAATAGATTTTGGCTTGGAGTTTATTTAAGACTTTGGAGATGATGTGATGGGGTAAATGTGTTTTGCATGTAGAAGGACATGACTTGGGGGGGGGCAAAGGGTGGACTGTTAATGAACTGTGTTCCCCAAAAACATGTGTTGTAAATCCTAACCTTTATGCCTGTGGTTGGAGCCCTGGTGGTGCAGTGGTCAAGAGCTCAGGCTACTAACAAAAAGGTCGGCAGTTCGAATCCACCAGCAGCTCCTTGGAAACCCTATGGGGCATTTCTCCTCTGTTCTACAGGGTTGCTATGAGTTAGAATTGACTCAATGGCAACAGGTGTGTGTGTATGCCTGTGGTTATAATCCCATTTGGGAATGGGTTGTCTTTGTTATGTTAATGAGACAGGATTAATGCAGAGTGTATCTTAAGTCAATCTCTTTTGAGATATAAAAAACATTAAACACAAGCTAGCAAGCAGAGATAGGGGAAGAAGATGCCAAGCCATATGTAGATTGCCCAGGAGCAGAAGCTCAAAGAGGCAAGGATCTTCCTCCAGAGCTGATGGAGAGAAAGTCTTCCCCTAGAGATGGCACCCTGAATTTGGACTTCTAGCCTCCTAAACTGTGAGAAAGTAAATTTCCGTTTGTTAGAGTCACCCATTTGTGATGTTTCTGTTATAGCGGCACTAGATAACTAAGACAGAATTTGGTCTGGTTCCTGAGCTGTTTAATAGGTTGGTAACCTTGGAATTTACTTAAATTATCTGAGCCTATTTGTCTTTCCGTAATATGATTTTCTTCAAAGATTAAATGATAACAAGTGAAACAGTGCTTGACAAATAATAGACAATCAATAAACCTTATCTTCCTTTTGAATGAAAAAGGCTTCCTTAGTAACAGAGCAAAGAAAACTCTTTGAGTTGCCATCTATTGATCAGGCAGGTGGTTCTGGAACTCTGAAATCCAAGATCTGTTAGTGGAAGAAATGGCTAATCCCTTTCAAATCCAACATCTCTTTGGTTAGGCAGCTCCCTGCCTCTAGATGGTACTGGTTAAGTTCCAAATAGGGATTGATAGTAATGACAATAGATAGTACTTACAGAATATTTACACTGTGCCAGGTACACATTTTTATCCTCATGACAGCACAACTGATGATGTAGGTGCCTAGTCCCAATATGTTGGCCTAAGCATCAGACACTTCAATAAACATAGGTCAGCTGGGGCAGAGCTAAGTCCCCAACTGGGGGATGAGTGGCCAGAGAGGCAGGGAGAAACTGTAGAGGGTCTGGTGATGAGAGCACACCAAGAAGGGATTATATCAACATCTTCTAGTTTAAAAAAGAAAGTATCAAACAAATCATAATGTCCAATAGAATCAAAGGTTTAACCAATGTAAACTAGAGCACAAAGCCCTCTTTTTTGGGTATGATTTCCATCTCTCAGGATCTAAATCAGGATCTAAATGAATCAAGAACATTAAATTTCTTTTTTAAAAAAATGCAAGTTTAAGCACATATTTACTGAACACCTACTGTGCACAAGCCACTTAGACAACGCTTTTCGTACTAAAGTCCTGTGATATATATGGCAGCAAAAACAAGAAACAGGTTTAACTCTATAAATTAGAGTTCTTCACTCTCATAGATTATAATCTTAATTGGAATAACATTTGAGGAAACGATATTCATGGAAAATTTTTGCAAACCTTTTTAAACAGAGCATAATCCTACTTTATCTCCAAGCCATATTCTAGTAGAATCAATGCTTGATACAGCTTTAAAAATAAGGTGGCTTTAACACATTATACGCATGTATCGACTTATACACAAATGTTTATTGAAGTGCCTATGATGTGCCCAGTACAGTGCTAGGCACCATTAAAGTTACAAAGGCAGACTGGTCTCTGCTCTCATGGAGCTTACAGTCTAGATAAAGAGCCACACAACAGAGCATTTAAGTGCTTAACTAAGTGGTAGAGACAAGAAGTGCTCAAGCGATGAGGGGGAAAAAGGGTAGAGTGGGTGCTGGAGTCTTTAAGAAGGGAGACTCCAGTTAGTTCTTGAAGAATGTGTAGAACCTAGCTTGGTAGAGAGTAGGACGAGGCTTTCAGGCAAAAAAGGCACACAAGCTGAAATGGGTATGGAATGAAAGAAGACAATGGCCTATTCAGAAAGCATCATGCACACTGAACTGTTCCTTGAGCAACCAAGCTGGAAATGCAGGTGGCAGTCAGACTGTTGAGGGTACTAAAATCCAGCTGAAAAACCTTTTTTATTTTATTTTATTTTTTATTGTATTTCAGGTGAAGGCTTACAGAACAAATAGTTTCTCATGAAACAGAAGTACACGTTGTTTTATAACATTGGTTAACAACCCCACAACATATCAACCCTCTAACTTCTCAACCTCTTTTTAAAATCTTTTTTATTTTTGTAGGCATTTGAGAGCCACCACAGACACCTGGGCAAGGGAAATGGCGTGATGCCAGTAGAGCTAACTGTGTGCAGAATGGATTTCAGGAGAAAGGTGAAGGAAGAAATTAGAAATTATGTCAGTAATCCTGACACAAGATGGTGCTGAGATCATTGATTAAGGTGTTGGCAATGAGACAAAACCACAGGACTTAGCCAGAAGACAAGTTGCCCTGTCCTAAGTGTTAAGAATATAAAGTACAGACAGTACATTTAATCCGTTAAAAGGAAAAATATCCAAAATAAACTTTTTAATCATCTATTTAAACATGTTGTTTCTTGTTCAACATGGAAGCAGTACTTTCCAGATTAATCTGCTTTATAATCTGTTTCAATTAAGTAACTAAAGAAAAATAACAGAATTGCTATGGATTTCTGAACTATCCACAAAATTACCCTGAAGGAGGAAAAAAACCCAACAAAACCCTACACTACATTAACAGGTATCCTAGGTATCTTCTAAAAATGAAACTGACATCTGACTTACTGGGAATAAATACTAGGATTATAAAGGATATTAAGAATGCCTTTTCTATAGGGAAAACTAATATAAGTCTGATTAGACATTTATACAGTTTTAACATAACTTAAAATCAGATCTGCTCTCGATTTCTCTGAAGTGTTCTTTACATGGTGGGGGAAGAAAGGTGTTCTTCGTACAGGAAAAAAGGTGATTTTTTACATCATTTTGTTGTTGTTAGTTGCCCTCAAGTCAACTCTGACTTATGGCGACTCCATGTATCGCAGAGTACAATCGTGCTCCATAGGTTTTCAAGGCTGTCATCTTTTGGAAGTAGATCACCAGGCCTGTCTTCTGAGGTGTCTCTGTGTGGGTCCGAACTGCCAACCTTTAGGCTAGTAGTTGAGTACTTAACCATTTGTGCCACTCAGGGACTATAAGTCATTTTAGTGGAGGGCAAATGTAGTGTGCCTTAATCTTGATTACATGGTACTGGCTGGGTTATCCTGAGGTATGGAGGGAAGCAGTATGAATGATCCAAATTAGGAACAATCCAAACACTCACACGTCATCTCTCTTATGAACTTTCCTTTACCTTGTCTGGAAAGTGAGAGACACACTGGTCTATGTGTTTTCTACCATGATCCTGATTAACAGGATTCTGTTATCATACCCTGCCTTCCAGATCTTATTCATGTCTCTTTTTTAATGTACTTTATTTCCCTGTACCAGCTCCCTATTAATAATAAACCCGAAGCACTATAAGCCAAAAAAAAAAAGACCCAAACCCACTGCCATCAAGTCGATTCTGACTCATAGCAACCCTATAGTAGAACTGCTCCATAGGGTCTCCAAGGAGTGGCTGGTGGATTCGAACTGCCGACCTTTTGCTTAGCAGCCAAGCTCTCAACAACTGTGCCACCAGGGCTCCTTGAAGCATTATAGGATGTTTTAATAGGCTAGATGGCACCTGTTAACTGCTTGGGCAAGACAGATGTACCTCTACTGAACACCTGACTATCTGATATTATTCAAGAGAGTAGCTAAGAAGGTTCTAGAGTTACCAAATCAGCAGAAAGGAGTTAACAGCTGATTTGAGAGGAAGAACAGCTGATCTTTAGCCTTTTTTTTTTTTTTTTTTCCACAATTAGTTAGTGATGGAGAGGACTCAAATGGCTAGCTGAAGAGAGAAGTACTAGAATCCAGCTAGAAACTTTGGAGGGGGGGCTAGCAATCTGAGTTTTAACAAGCTCTCCAAGTGATTCCGATGTTTGCTAAAATCTGAAAACCACTGTAATTAACTATTGGGAAGAAGTTGGCTCCAGGCCCACAGGAGTGCTTGACTCTCCTGTGACTTATCCAGAAGTTTTCAAACTTGTCTGCACATTTGAATCACCCGGGGAGCTTCAAAAACTACTAATGCCTGTGTGCCATTCTCAGAGATTGTGATTTAATCGGGACTAGGATATGGCCTAGTCAAGCGATTCTAATGTGCGAACAAGTTTGGGAACCACTGGGTTACTCAAATGAGAACACTGGTATTAGTGAAATTCCACTTCCAAATTCCACTCAAGGGTGTTTCCTGATTTCAGAGTACTGGAACATGGAGCTCTGGTGGTGCAGTGGTTAAGAGCTCGGCTGCTAACCAAAAGGTCGGCAGTTCAAATCCACCAGCCACTCCTTGGAAACCCTATGGGGCAGTTCTACCCTGTCCTATAGGGTTGCTATGAGTCAGAATCAACTCAATGGCAATGGGTAAGAGACTGGAATGCTGTCATAATAATACTGTTTAAAATTTAAGTTCAATATTGTATCTAAAGAAATCCTTATTCTTATAAACTACAAATTCTAAAGTAAAAGAGGCAGTTAATTCCTACATTATTTCGTTTGGAGAAAATCTGTAATTTTGGAATCCACAAGAGTTTGTGTTACTCTTCTCATTAAATATTCGTCTATGCCATTTAGCTGTCCAAAAACTGCATCAGGAACGCCTACACAAGTGGAAATGAACTGTCTAAGTTTCTGTACACTTGTGATGGCCTCTGTGATGGTGATTTTTGGCTGCTCTGGTAAAGAGACCTCCCCCTCATCTTCACTTCCAGCTTCATCAGTGTTTTCACCAGACACCATGCCCTGGATGACCTCGGTGTCCATCAGCTCCTGGGAGACGATGAGATCATCATCTGCAGTGACAAAGTCCTGGAAATGTACTTCATTTGGGACACAGGTGGCAATAGCCACCGAGTGCCACAACTTTTCAATGACAATGTCTGGTTCGTTGGCTGCTGCTTCTACATCAGAATCTGTCCATCCCATAGAGGTGATGCCTGCCCTCTGCCAGCATTTCACCACTGTGGACTGCCTGACTGACCACCATGCTGCAGCGATCATGTCCATGGCCTGCTTGATGTCCACCTTTTCCTGATCCCGACTGCTGCTGAGCTGGAAGAGGATATGCTTTAGAAGGTGGCTCCTGTACAGCACTTTTATGGTGTGAATTATACCAAGATTCAGGGGCTGCAGGACGGCAGTACAGTTTGAGGGCAGATACCCCACCTGGATCCTTTCCAAGCGTGGAAGCATGTTGTGAGCAGAGCAGTTGTCAATAAGCAGGAGGATCCGGCGTTCTGCCTGCTTCATCCTGGCATCCACTCGCATCAGCCACTCATTAAATAGATCCTGCGTCATCCATGCCCACTGGTTGGCTCGGTAATCACAAGGGAGGGAATGGATGTTCTTGAGGCAGCGTGGGCTGGCTGACCTACCAACAATCAATGGTCTCATTTTTTCAGTCCCTGAAGCATTGCAACAAAAGAGTGCTGTCAACCGCTGCTTTGCTTTCTTGCCCCCTTTACAACAGTCCCCTTTAGCAGCAAGTGTGTGCTGGGGAAGCAACTGGAAAAACACTCCTGTCTCGTCAGCATTAAAGATATCATCTGGCCTGTAGTCAGCAATTAGTTTTATAATTTCCCCTGCATGCCACTCATTAACCTTATCTATTCCTAGACCATTCATTAACCTGTCACTATTGTCTCTACAGACTGCTTTCAAAGTAATTCCGTGGCGATCCCTAAATCTGTTCAGCCAGCCCACACTTGCTTGAAAACTGTCATAGCCAAGCATGTTGGCCAGGTTTAGTGCTTTTTTCCGAATGACAGAACCAGTCACGAGAATGTTTTTGGCATGGATTTCTTGAAACCAAGCAAAAACAGCCTTATCAATGTCGTCATAGAGAGCATTCCTCATCCTTTTCCGCTGGGGTCCCACAGATGCCTCCCGCACCTTTTCTTCAAATTTGGTGCGATCCTTTAAGAATGTAGACAAAGTAGAAGGAGTGATACCAAATTCTTTTGCCACATCACCTTTCCTCCTGCCCGAGTCTACAGCTTCCACAACTTTCATTTTCTCCTCCAGGGAGAACTGCCGGCGTTTCTTGTTCCCTTTGTCTGCCATATCTGTGGGGGAAGGCCTGGGCCACAACTAACGGGGCTGTGTCTGTTCCTCCTCCTGGCTTGTTTTGCCACAAGTGTGAAAAACTGAGAAGACAAAACAAAGTACCTATCAGGAACCAAAAATAACAGATTCCCCTTAAAAAAATAAGTTCAGAGTTTTAAAAAACTCTACTAGGAAAATGATAATAAAAGTCCATAATCAAGAGAAAATAGGATTCATGCTACTGACTTTTCATAGAAACTAATTATATAGACTCACAGAATGTATGAAATAGAAGTGATCTTACAGATAATCTAATTTAAGCTCTGAGCCTCCATAAAAATGGGAGTAGCAATGTCTGCTCTGTCTACTATGAGAATAGGCTGATGTTGACAGATGGTGAAAGAGCTTCACAAATAGCAATGTGCCGTATAAATCCAAGGAGTTATTATCCACCTCACTTAATGGATATAGAAACTGAGGCTCAGGGAAGAGGCCTACAGGTTCCCGTAGCTCATATATCTTAACTCAGATTAGTGCTATTTCTGCCATCCCATGGTCCTGCTTGAAATTCCACACCAAAATGAGAACTTCAAAACTATCACCATCTAGTTTGGAAAGATATCCATTGTGGGAAAATGTTTCTGGTAGTCACACATTCATTTAAGGATTACTTATAGGGCCAAGCTGTAAACAATACAGTGATGAACAAGGTCCCTGCCCTTATGAACTACAGAATGTGGTGGGGAGATAAACAATAAGTCAACAGATAATTCAGATAATTACAGCATGTGCTATGTGCTATGAAGAAAATAAACAAACACTATGATAAAGAATAAAAGTGGAAGATCTACTTATACAGAGTGGCCAAGTGTGGTGTCACTGAGAAGATGGCATTTAAGCTGAAACCTCTGTGGAGAGTAGGGGCAAAGGACAGTTCAGCAAAGGACACAGCATCAGCAAACCTCAAAGGCTGGAAAAGAGATTGAGGTGCTGACCTGAAAGACTCACATGACTCCAAGTGTATGACAAGGGTGGAGACTCAGACCATTCAAAGATACTACGACAAGAAGTTGATATTTTATTCTAAGTGCAACAGAAATCCACTGAAGATTTTTAAGCGAGGGAGGGTCATGATCTGCTTTACATTTTAAAATGTTTTATGGAAAATAGATCAAGGAGGCAAAGAGACCAATTAGGATATTAGGATGCTGTTGCTGATAATTTAGATGAGGGATGATGGCAAAAGTGATAGGCAGGTTACAGTCCCTCTCTGGGCCTGTTTTCCATTTTGAAATGAAGATATTGGACTCAACCAGGGAGGTCATATTAGAATCTCATATCCAGGCCTCACCTTGGACCTACTGAATCTCACAGAAAATCTCTATGAAAGGATATTATTTTTTAAAAGCTCCCAGAGTGATTCTGATATGCTCCATGGTTGCAAACCACAGGACCAGATGATCCCTAAGGTCCCTTCCAGGCTGAAATACTGAATACTAGATCAGATGCTCCAAACTCAAATGCCTTTAGGGACCAGGAAGGTAGCATAAGTGAGTGATATGGGGATAAGGTATTAATGGAGAGTATTGTGGTCTGTGTGCCCTACCTAGAGGTATTCAGAATTTAAAGCAATTAAGGCTGGCCAAGTAAAACAGGATCCAGCAGTGGTAATTTGCTGCTTAGACCTTTTATCATGAGAGCCCTCAAAGGACCAGAGAGGGTGCTATGATAATGTCTTCCTGAGGGCAGGCTTCTACCACCACTTCCACACAAATACACACCCGTTCATGCCATCCTCTACGTGCCAAGTACTGTCCCTTGATGCCAGCCATACAGAGATGAACGGAGCATAATGCCCACCCTTGAGGAGCTTACCATCTTGACTATCTAGACAGGAAAGACGAACACTAGAGTGTGAAGTACTATAATAGTGTGTGAAGTACTATAATAGAGAACACAAAAGTGGGAGTGATCAACTGGGGTGAGGAGTGGCTGGGGAGTACACTTAAAGAATAAACAGGAATTCATGAGATTGAAGGAAATACATGTAAAGGTAATGAAGCACTATAGAAAATAAAATGGCATGGTCAAGAAAAAAATAAGTCTTCGGGGAAAAAAGCAAGGGCCAGATCACAGAATGGCCTAGTAAGGATTCTAGCTTGATCCTAGGGGCAATAATAGGCCTTTGGAGGGTTTTTTTTGTTTGTTTGTTTCTTTTTTAAGGAATGACATGATCAGATTTGCACTAAGAGTCCTTTGGTTGCAGGTTGGAGAACCTAATGGATGAAGTCCATTCTCCCAAGAGATGGCCCTAAATCTGAAAATAAAAGCAGGCTAGCCTTAGTAGGCCACATACAGTTTGAATGTTAATTTGAGTGCAATAAGAAGCTACTGAAGGATTTTAAGCAAGGAGAAAAAAGAGTGCCGTGTATAGAATGGAATTGAAGAGTGTCAGATAAAAAGCAGTTCAGATGAGAGAGAATTCAAGGCCTCCAAAAGGCTATTGTTACTGGGGAGGGGTAGTCATTTCTGAGCTATGTTTTTGCGGGTCTTGTTGATGGACTTGATGTGAGGTACAGGAGGACTGATTTCTGACTTGAGCATTGAGCACCCCAGTGGATGGTGGCGTACTTACTGAGATAGAAACCAGTCACTGAGTAAACATAACTTGCTGAGCACTTTACATGCTTAATACAGTTTACATGTGGCAGGGCTGGGATTCAAACCCAAGGAGGCTCACAACAAAGCCAGTGTTCTGAACACCATAGAGTGCTACCAGTATTATGAAGATATGTGAAAAGACAAAGAGGCAAAAGCCCAATCAGTCTTGGAGGTCAAGCTGAGAAATTTGAATTTTATTCCAAGTGAAGGAGAAAACACTGGAAGGTTTTATGCAAGAGAGTGACATGATCAGACTTAAAGTTCAAAAAGCTCAATCTGGGTGCTGCGCGGAGAAGATTTAGAGGGACAAGAGTGGAGGCAGGACGAACTGCCATCAGTCTAGGCAGGAGATGGTGGCTAGAAGGCAGGGGATAGCGGTAGACTGAGAGTAGTATGCAGATCGATAATACGTATGTAAGATAGTGAGGTTCGTGCAGGAACGTGTTATCAGTGTGGGACAATTTGTGACATCAGCGGGAAAGAACCATACAACCCCTATCAGATTCCCGGAGCCTCTCCACACGGTAATTTAGTTCGGCTTGAATCACTCCAGGAACTCGCTGTCATTACTATTTGTGGGACGGTGGGAGAAACTGATTGAGTGCAGATCACCGGGATGAGGAGCGAGGCTTGATGCTGCGTTAGGAAATACGAAACCTTATCTGAATGAACGGGGACAGACTGAAGAGAGATGGGGTCAGGCAATGAACGCCGTACTGAAAACAGGACGTTGTTGGGGGTTCCCCAGGGCCCAACGTGGCTCTGAAAGGTGAGGCGGAGCCACGATCCCTCACGCTCGGCGTAGCCCCGCCCTTGTTACCTGAATGCCCCACGACTGTGCCCGGGACTGAGCAACCGGGGACTGAGCAACCGGGGGCAACCGCCACCAACTACAGCTTCCTCCTCCGCCCGGGACCTCTGGCCGGAAGCGTTCCGTCCGCCTCAGCGAACGCCTCTGAACAGTTCCTATGGGCCCGCCTCCCGGCTAAGGCTAGACTGTTGCGCTTGCGCGGGGGGGGGGGGGGTCACACGCAGTCACGCGCCGCCAGACGCTTCCGGTGCGCCGCAAAGGCCGTCGGGACGGGTCTCCCTGGCGATTGAAGGTGTGCTGTTGCTGCCACCGCTGCGGCTGCTGAACCGGTGCTGCGGCGACTCCTGTGTCCCTGCTGTTTTCCTCGGGCTCCCCGGGGTTTGCCCCGCGGGGCCCTCGGCAGGCGTCGGTGAAGGGCCTGCAGGACGAACCTGTGCTCCTCCACCCACTCTCTACGACCCCATATCGCGACTTCGCAGGCGGTGAGCGAGAGGGGCTGTCGCGACTCCGCGCCGTGTGTCACCGGGCGGGGACGCGGGGCCGGGGCTCCTCCAGCCCCCGGGATGCTCGCACGAGCCCTCGCCTCCACTTCCTTGTTGCCGCTGTCACGACTGGAGCCGCGTCTTGCCGACAGAGGGGAGCGCGAGTGCGCGGGCCAGACCCCTCACCGAGCCCACGGGTCGAGCGCCTTCGGGAATGTGAGCCGCGTGGCCTGCACGCTCCTCTGGGTAAGTCTTGCTGTCGAGGGCCGCGCTGTGGACCCCACTGGGCGACCTTGGGCTGGGTGCTGCGGCTTTCAGAGCCTCTGTGCCCTTTTCCCCAAAATAGGACCGGCGAGCCATGTTTCTCTCTCCCGCAATCCTTTGGGACATCTGAGACCCGGAGAGGGAAATGAAAGTAGCCCGGAGTCAAACCGTACACATGGCTGAGCCATCAAAGGTCATCTCATGAGGTTCCGAGAAGGATCTGATAGGAGAGTGAATGGGTCTCGCAAATTTCAACTACTGCCTTTAATCCTATTTTACAGATGAGAAAAACAGGCTTAGAGTAAGTAGATTGCCCAAGGTCGTAGGGCTCCATGCTAGTGCTGTTAAATGATGAAACCTAAATTAGAACCCAGATCTTTTGCCCTTGGTTTTGACCTGTATATTATCCTTTTCTTTGCATTGCTGTATTTGGATTCAGGCTTGAAACAAGGTAGAGACAGATACACACACACACGGACACACACAGACACACACACACACGGACACAGACACACACACACACACACACACACACACACACACACACACGGTTGTACCTTCCTTTCCCCCACCCCAAATTGTTCGTAATTTGTTTTGTTGTGGGTACTAAAATCCTACATGCTATTCTTTACGGACAGCCTCCTGTGGTTACTGTTCTTTTCCACAAGGTTCTTAAGGGTTGAGAAGTCAATTATTAAGGAAAAAAAAAAGTAAACTTTGTTTTGAACTCTACTTTCCCTTATTCTTAGCTGGCTTGTTTCTTACCCAGCCAAGTTCAGGGTTGTGTTCCCTTGCTGGGTTGTCCTATGACAGATTGCAAACCGCCTCCACCCCCACCCCCACCCCCCCACCAGTGGGAAAAGGAATCATTTAGAGATCACACAGAACTAGAAGAACCCTTAGGATAATGTGTTCTTAACCTGGAGTATGGTTAAGTGCTCGACTACTAGCTGACAGGTTGGCGGTTCATACTCATTCAGACACCTTGGAAGACAGACCTGGCGATCACCTTCTGAGAGATCACCTTTGGAGCAGCTCTACTTTGCAACACATGGGGTTGCCACGAGTTGTAATCAACTCGACAGCAACTAATAATAACAACCTGGAGTAGATCTTTAAAATTATAGGTAAAATGTTGTGTGTCTGCATTTTTCTAGGGAAGGGTTTTTTAGCTTTCACAACATTGTCAAGTGATTCTTGCCTTCCGAAAGGTTAGAAACCATTGAGTTCAGCTTATCTCACAGAAGAACAACTGAAATTTAGAGTGGGGAATAGACTTAACTGGTCCAAGGTCACATGGTTATAAAAGGTTTAGACTTGGATCCAGATCTCCTGACTCTCCATCTTTTCCTCATTATACCTTATCATTTGTGGAGTGAGGTCTAAATAAAATGTGAGTGTGGTTTATACTACACAAATCAGTCTTGTGTTTACTACCATAGCTCCTTCTTTCCAGAATTCTAAATTCCTTTGTGACAGATTTTCAGGAGCAACTATGTATTTCCCTCTCTGAAACACATATTTAGTGTGAAAGTGATTTCTGGAAACCTTCCTCAGAGGATTAAATTTTCTGGGTAAAACTTCAGCTTGGAACTTGGCCACACATAAGCTGACTCTTCTTAAACTAGTCATTCAGTTTTTTTGTGCCTGCCTTTTCCTAGACATAAAAGCAGTTAGTAGATCCTCTCTTTCTTAGGCTAGTGCCAAAAAGCTAATGTTGGTCTGTCAGGTAACTCTTTAGACCTGTGCTGTCTAATGTCATAGTTACTAGCCATATGCGGCTGTTCAAATTCAAATTAATTACAATTAAATAAAATTAACTCAGTTCTTCGATTACTGTAGCCATATTTCAAGTGTTCAATAGCCATATGTGGCTAGTGGCTGCCATATTGGGAGGCACAGGTATAGAACATTTCCATGATCACAGAAAGTTTATTGAATATCCTTGGTTTAGAGGGTTGCCAGGTGAGGTAGGTAGCAGTGTCGTGTAATGAAAGAAGGCCCAGAGAGTTGAATTTTTGAGTCAAAAAATTGATGTCTTTCAGTTCCTGTTGGGGCCTGGTGCCTTGGGCAGGTCATTAAGCATCTCAGTCACAGATTATTCATCTTTAAATAATGAACCATTTTATTTGTGTAACACCTGACTATCCTCAAATAGAGTTAGATCTGTTGTATTCTTTGCGTGTTATCACTGTAAATCTGTGTTAAAGTGGGTGAGACTTCTCTTATAAGTAAAAGAAAGAACTGAACCTAAAGCAGCTAATGGACCTGCCCCAAATCACTCATGCTGGCAGAATATAAAGACATCTCTTACACGTAGACACTACATGCTTGAATCAGTAACTGAATGAATCAATTAAGCAGTTTGCTTACCAGTTGTTGTCGAGTCAATTCCAACTCATAGCAACCTTATAGGATAGAGTAGAACTACTCCATAGAGTTTCCAAGGAGCGCCTGGTGGATTCGAACTGCCGACCTTTTGGTTGGCAGCCGTAGCACTTAACCACTTTGCCTCCAGGGTTTCTGCAATTTGCTTAGGGTGATGAAATATATGAAGAAGGGGCCAAAACTTCTGACTCCTAGACAAGTATTCTTTTTACCTGTTACCATGGAGTACTTGTGATGCAGGGCTAATAAATCTCTCAGTTGAAGGATTGCTGTGAGTATCCAGTGAGGGAATATAAAAGAAAAGCTGTCTAAGCTGGTGGTCCCAAATTTGCCTGGTCAAAAGAATCTCCTAGGGCACTTATTAGTATACAGATTTCCATGTCCTCTAGAGATTCTGAGTCAGAAGGGCTGAAGTGGAGCCCTGGAATCTGTATGTCTAAGAAATATCCTCTGAGTTTGGGAAATGGCTAAGCCTTAAGACCTGGCAGAGGTTAAGAGATTGGTTGATCAGGAGGTTGCTGCCCCCTTTAGGGTAGATTCCTGAAACTGTGTTTGACTTTCCTCTCCTCTAGCCATGGATGCATCATATGATGGTACTGAGGTAACTGTCGTGATGGAGGAAATTGAGGAAGCCTACTGTTATACCTCCCCTGGGCCACCCAAGAAGAAGAAAAAGTATAAAATACATGGAGAAAAGGCCAAGAAACCCAGGTTAGTTAACACTTTCTGGTTACTGTTAGCATTTAAAAACGCTGAGAGGTAGTCAGGGATGCTCATAAGCAGAAGTTGCTGAGGAGGACTTTTTCAGACTGCTTTCAGATCTATTGAGAGAGAGCATCACGTCGATTGTTGAAGTCTCAGGACTGGTGGGGAGGGGAAAGTGGCTGAATTTATGCCAGCCCTTGCCATTCCTGGCCAGGCCTTGGTCGTATTTCTAGGCTGTCACAGAAAATTGTACCATACAGATGGTAGAAGCTACATACAAAAGAACTGCGTTATTTATTATTACCATTGTTGTTTAAATATTTAAAATAGGACATTGATAGAATTATGGAATTATAAATAGTGCCAATGATATCTATAGAGAATATCCACATTGTAGCTCTAATCCCCCACTGATCTGTGAACACTGCAAACTTCTTGCTAAGGCTACCAGCATCGGGTCACTTTGATGGTTCTACTTTCTTTCCTCTCCTCTCCTGGGGAAGGTGCTGTTGACCAGTGAGATGACCAAAGGCTGTGTAGAGGAGTAAAGAGTGAGTGATAATCACGCTAGGGAATTAGCCCCATGCAACCTTTCCCTGACAGTGGAGTGACAGGACGCATGTATCTTTCTTTGTATATATTGGGTTTTAAGAACCAGTCAGTCCCACAGAAAGGGTGGTCTGTGGAAAAGCAAACCAAACAAACCTTTGCTTCCAGGTTTCTGAAGAGAACAGCCACTCACTCTGTCT
Organism: Dugong dugon; assembly: GCA_030035585.1. NCBI lineage: Eukaryota > Metazoa > Chordata > Mammalia > Sirenia > Dugongidae > Dugong > Dugong dugon. The sequence goes on along the minus strand of CM057460.1, from coordinate 186,326,555 downwards.
TTACCATTCATTTTGCCCTCCTCCTCTACATCTTCTGAGAGTGTTATTTAAGTGTTTCTTTGCTTGATTTCAGTTCCTAGTTAGATGCTTTGAAGTGAGAAGTTGGGTTTTGTATCTACCTCTTCACAACCCGGAGCCCTGGTGATGCAGTGGTTAAGAGCTTGGCTGCTAACCAAAAGGTCGGCAGTTCAAATCCACCAGCCACTCCTTGGAAACCCTATGGGGCAGTTCTGCTCTATCCTGTAGGGTTGCTATGAGTTGGAATCGATTCGACAGCAACGGGTTTGGTTTTTGTCTTAGTCATCTAGTGCTGGTATAACAGAAATACCACAAGTGGATGCCTTTAACAAAGAGAAATTTATTTTCTCACAGTCGAGTAGGCTAGAAGTCCGTGTTCAGGGTGTGAGCTCCAGGGGAAGGCTTTCTTCCTCTGTCAGTTCTGGTGGAAGATCCTTCTCGTTAGTCTTCCCTTGGACTAGGAGCTTCTCTGCACAGGAACCCCATGTCCAAAGGATATGCTCTGCTCCCGGTGTTTCTTTCTTGGTGGTATGAGGTTCCCAACTCTCTGCTTGCTTCCCTTTCCTTTTATCTCTTGTAAGATAAAAGGTGGTGCAGGGCACACCCCAGGGAAACTCCCTTTACGTTGGATCAGCGATGTGACCTTAATAAGGGTGTTACAATCCCACCCTAATCCTGTTTAACATAAAATTACAATCACAAAATGGAGGACAACCACACAATACTGGGAATCATGGCCGAGACAAATTGATACACACATTTTTGGGGGGGACATAATTCAATCCGTGACAGTTTTTTTGTTTTTTTTTTCCACAACCCAAAGTCTAACGCTGTAGTGCTTACTGATTGAATGAGGGAAATCTTTAAGAAGTCATTGCTTCCTCAGGTCTGCTTACCTCCTGTACTATTATGACATCTACCTGAAAGTGCAGCAGGAGCTTCCCCATCTCCCTCAGTCTGAGATCAATAAGAAGATTAGCGAGAGCTGGAGGCTTCTCAGTGTGGCCGAAAGGAGTTACTACTTGGAGAAAGCCAAACTAGAGAAAGAAGGTTTGGATCCTGTAAGTAATTTTTTTTTTCTCCACTAATTTCTCTGTTGGTTTACTGCTGAAGGCCTTGGGGAGACCACTCTCCTATTCTCCTGTTTCTTTTTCTTTCCATAGGAGAACTTTGGGTTGAGTCTTTCTGTTTTTCTTGAGTGTGATATGGTCTGTTTCCATGTCAGTGATGCCCTGCACTCTCTGGTCTTGCTTGGCTGCAGCAGTACATGGAGCTGACATTTCTGACAGTTGTTTGCAATGAGCCTTAGGTTCCTTTTCTGATCTGTGCATAAGCTGGGATCCTTTATCCTTGTGGGTAGCTAGTATTTAATATTTTATCCTATATAGGTATTTCTCCTACACCATGAGTTTTCATAGCACAAGTTGAATGTAATATAATTGATTTGTATTCTGTGGACTGCTATCAGTTATGACATGATCAGGAATTATAGGCTTGCGTGTTTAGATGATAATGCAGATGTTATTGCTGCATTGTGAGGTATCCCATTCTTTTGTTACCACTGGTGGTTGGTAAACTACACTAGAAGCAAAAATGCAAGGTCAAGGCCCAAGATGATAGAGGAGATCAAGGCTTTTTTAAGCCTTGAATTAAAGAACAAACAAGGAAGCTTTTAGGTTTGTGTTTGTCAGCCATTTTGCTATTTCTGGTTCACAGTAACAAAATGCACTGACAATTATTAAGACTGCATTTTTTTAAAGTGAAATTTCTGCAGGAAACAGAACCTTGTTATTGCAGGCTGAAACCTTTTAACCTCAACCCATTTTTTCAATTGAAACAGTTGTCTGTACTTCTTTTTTGATAATGCAGAGCAGAGGTTTTTCAGAAATGCAACAACTATTTTACAGCAGAAAAGGCTGTGTTCGCCCCTACTGGAGCCCATCTGCCATACCATTGAGGTTATTTTGTCCTTATTGGCTTGGCATTCCGCTTCCCGAAAGAACTTCTGTTACCTATATCCTTAGAGATTCCACTCTGTATTCCCTTTCTAGATGGTTTGTTTATAAACAATGAGTCTGGGAAACAATTCCTGTGGCAGAAAGAAGGTAGTCTAGGAAAAGTATACATACTCCTTTTGCTTTCCCCATTATAAAGTCAGCGGTATCTCATCTGCAATGATTCTTCCTTATCCATATACTTATTTATGTCTAACAGTATCTCTGCCACTACCACCCAGAGCATGAATAGATGCACTCTGATAATAACTAGCTAAGTGACATTGGAAGAATCACTTAACCTTTGAGCTTTGGTTTCCTTATCTGTAAAATGGGGATAATAGTATCTACTCATAATATTTAAAATAGCTAATGTAAAACACCTAGCTGAGTTCTTGGCGTATACTTCCTTGGTCCATGAATGTCAATCTTTAATAGATTAAATATCCAGTGACCATGTGATAAGAAAAGTTAACATTTATTGAGCACCTGCAATGTATCAAGCCTGAGCGAAGTTTTATGTGCTGTGTTTGGCCTCTCCCAGATTGCCTGGTGTGAAGGTGAGACACTTCTGCCTGCATGCCTTGGGAGCCCGTCAGAGCCCTGAGGCAGGCTTTCTCAGCAGTCCTGCAGGTTTCCTGCCAAAATGGCAGGCCTGTGCATTCTTCCAGACCATCCTGGTTTCTCAGTACTTGGGTTTGTTAAGTCCAGAATGTCCTGTGGACTTACAGCATTTAGTCTTGTTCTCCTGACATGTCTGCTTCAAAGGGTGACTTAAGAATGTTGTTTCCCCATCTCCTCTTCCATAAAGGCTTTGTAAAGGATTCAGTCTCTCTGCTCTCATGTTTCACCTAAGTGCTTCTTTTAACTTTTCATTTCTGAGTGCTTTCTTTGTGCTGTAAGTAATCTTATTGACTTCTTGCTTTTGATTCATTTAATGATTCTTTTGTAATTGACTTCAGTGTTCTTTTTAAAGATGTTTCTGAAATTATTTTTTGTTCCATTTAATTTTAGTTCTCACTTAACTGTTCTCTTTGAACTTTTATATTCCTTACTAGGTAATTTTCTCTTTACAAAACAAAAACACCTTTTTGTTCTCATGCCTGAACTCCCTCTGTTGTCCCAGTTAGCCATGTAGGGTTATACTTTTTGTACCTGGTCTCCATGATCCTTAGAAAACCTGGCCTGCAGTCCCAGCTTGGCCACTTAACTAAGTTTGTTTTTGGGTAAGTCATTCTACCTCCCTGAGCTTCAGCTTCAATTTCCTTATTTGTTTTAAATACCCATTGCCATTGAGTTGATTCTGACTCAATAGGACCCAACTTAATAGTTTTGTTTTTTAAGGTAAAATAAGATCATGGATTTGAAAGCATTTTCTGAACCTTATAGTCCTGTTGTTGTTGCTAGGTGTTGTCAAGTCGGTTCTGACTCATAGCGACCCCACGTATAACAGAACGAAACACTGCCCAGTCCTGTACCATTCTCATAATTGTTGTTATGCTTGAGCCCGTTGTTGCAGCCACTGTGTCAGTCCATCTCATTGAGGGTCTTTATTGAGGTCCTAGGTCATTGTTAATATTCATATTTTCTTCCCTGATATATTCAGGCCCTTATCCGATAAACTCTCTCTTATACACACACTCTCACAAAATCTTCTTCATGATCTGTTCATTGACTACCGTGTAAGTCTGGAAGAAACCAGTGATGCCAAGATTCTTGCTTGCTGTACTGAGTTTTGCCTCGGCCTGTTGATTTTTGTGCTTTTTGTGATTTTAATTGAGCATTATACCTTCTGATGTTTCAGTCTTCTGCTACTTTGGAATCCTAAAGTATCAGAGCTGGACAGGAACTCATAAATAGCCAGATGCAACCCTCTTGTTTTATAGATGGGGCAGCTGAGCCCTAAAGAGGAGAAAGGATTTGCTCAAGACTGCCGCACCTGGGGTTGCAGCTCAGGGTTTCAGATGCCAAAATTAGTTCCCTTTCCAGAGTCCAGTCCTTGTTTTCTACTTCCTGTGTGATTGAGCAAGTAAACTACATTGCCTACAGTGTGATTCAAGTCAAGATGATATTGTCGTTTTCAGAGATTGACCCTGTCTAAGTCTTTGGTCAAGAGAGTAGAGTCTTTCTGCAGAAAAAAAAAAAAAAGATGATCTTACAAATATATATATCCATGTGGTCTTAGTCCATGTCTGTCTGCTTGTTTCCCCCTTCTTGGCTTTCTCATCCTTAGAACTCCAAGCTGTCTACACTGACAGCTGTGGTTCCGGACATCCCAGGCTTCCGCAAGATCCTCCCCCGGTCAGATTACATCATCATCCCCAAGAGCAGTCTGCATGAAGACCGGAGCTGCCCTCAGCTGGAGCTGTGTGTGGCCCAGAACCAGATGTCCTCTAAAGGAACGCCTCTTGTGTCCAACACTGCCCCGGAGACAGTGCCCAGCCATGCAGGCATGGCAGAGCAGTGCCTGGCTGTGGAGGCCCTGGCTGAAGAGGTGGGAGCCCTTGCCCAGCCAGGTGCTGTACAGGAGATCGCCACCTCGGAGATCCTCAGCCAGGATGTGCTTCTGGAGGAAGCTTCCCTGGAGGTAGGGGAGAGCCACCAACCTTACCAGACAAGCCTGGTGATTGAAGAAACTTTAGTGAATGGCTCACCAGACCTCCCCACCAGAAGCCTGGCTGTGCCCCACCCCCCGGTTGGGGAGAGCGTGTCCGTGGTAACAGTCATGAGGGTAAGTGACTTTGGTACTGATGTCTTTTGTTTTTATCTGGAATTACTAAAAAGGTGGCTACCACCATGCACTGTGATTCGGGAGCAGTGCTAACAGAGAGGGCTAGTGTGCTACTTCTAGTGGGGCTGCAGTCCTCTAGAGCCTTTTTGCCCCGGACTTATTCCAGAGTCCTCTTCAGTTTCTCAGGCACTCTCACCAACTCCTTCTCGCCCAGTTTAGCCAGAACTTTCTTCACATGAGATGGCATATAAGGTACATTAGCAGGAAAAGGAAAATGGTATTTGGGCGATCCATGAGTCAAAGCCAAGATCTTTCAGACTGTTAGCATCAGTCAGGGTTTATTTTTCCTGGAGACTATTTCAAGAAATTTAGTGGCACCTTGAACTATATACAAGAATTTTCAAAAGGTCTTCCTGGGCACAGAGTGGGTAGGAGGAAGGAAGTTCTCTTCAAGGCCAGATTGATAGGACTAATATCTGAGAAAGAGGAGGCCAGTCTCCAGTGGCTAAGCCTCATGGCCCGTTGAGGCGAAATTTCAGTGATCCCACACCCTAGTTCCGCAGGTCCTCCCTGGGGGAGCTGCCACCATGCCCTAGTGTGTAACTTCACCTCTGTTACCCTGGGTAGGATGGCATCCTCTGAGAGGTGAAAGGACCAGCATTGTAGCCCCTGTGGCCTGGAGGGGTTAGAAAAGTTATCCTCTGCCTTCTCTTCTTTTATTGTTTGTTGGTTCGGTTGATGCTAGTAAAGCATGCCACTGGCCTGGTTAAGGCAGATTGATAGGGTGCTAACAGCATCTGACAGGGTCAGAAGAATTGGGTTCTTTCGTTAACTGTTTATGTGATCTTCTTAAGTCTTGTAGAACCTCAGTTTTCTCATCAGTAAAATGGTAGCACCTCCCTTGTGGTCGTGGTACTCTCTGTTTTCTTGACTGAACATTTTATTTTGAGATAATTATAGATTCATTTCTCTATCTTTTCGTAAGCACATTCGATAAACAAATTGTGTATGTGGTGATTGGACTTGATCCAGCTTCCAGTGTTATGGGTGGCCCTGGGTGTTCTTCACTCCATTTCAGTGAAACTTCTTTCTCTCTGTGTACCCACAGGACTCCGGTGAGAATAGCTCATCTGCGCCAGCCACACAGTTCATCATGTTGCCTCTGCCTGCCTACCCAGTTGTGGAGAACCCCACCTCCATCAAACTGGTCAGTGTGTGGGGAGTTGATGGCAATTAGGGCTCTGCAAGAATTCTCTTCCAAGTAGTTTTCTAAAAGTCTTAGAACCTTAGGACACTAGGACTAGCAGTGGTCTCAGGGATTATTTGGTCCAGGTGTTTTTAACTGGGAATCTGTGGATGGGGTGCCACAGGAGCCATTAACTCTCTTCAGATTACAGTATAACCTGTGAAAGACAGAAACCTGTCAGAGAAGGAGAAGTCAAATATTTTCCACTAAAAGGAGAGAGAGAAAAGTGGTAAAACTGCACTCTGTCAAAGGCGGAAAGCTTGCGAGACCTGGGAAAACAAGGAAATCCTGTTGAGTTCTGGCTCTCACAGGTTTCACTGTATATGCTCACTTCTCTGCATTTTTCTGGGGTAGGTATTAGGGCTTTTACCAGATTTTCAGAAGAGTACATGATTTAGAAAAATTGAGAAGCCACATATTGAATTCAATCCTGTTTTATTGAACAGATTAGGAAAAAGGCCCTGGGACGAGAAAGAACTTGTTCAGGTCCCTAGACTACAAAACACTCCAGCCCTGGTCGCTTGATTCTCAGTTGGTATTTTTTCCATCACACACTGCAGCACCTGGGCTCAGATTTATCCCTCAGTGTTTCGTATTTTTTGATGGTGTAATAAATGATACTTAATTTTAAAAAACTTAACTGTTCATTGCTAGTATGTAGTAATACAGTTGATTTATTTGGTATGTTGATCTATATCCTGCAACTTTGCTAAACTCACTTATTAGTTCTGGGAGACTTTCTTATTTTGAGTATTGTGTTTCAGGTGAAAGTTTACACAGCAAATTAGATTCCTGTTCAATTCGTACACCTCAGCACTCTCACCATTTCCACTCCATCTGCCCTGTTTCCATCCATCCAGTTGCCCTGCTCCATCTTGCCTTCTCATTTTTGGTTTTGGGTAAATGTTGACTGTTTGGTCTCATATGGTTGATTATTTAAAGGAGCACATTCCTCATGGGTGTTACTGTTTATTTTATAGGCCAGTCTGTTGCTTGGCTGAAAGGAGTGACTTCGGTTCTAGGTTAAAAGGGTACCTTAGGGCAATAGTCTTGAGGGTTCCTCTAGTCTCTACCAGTTCAGTAGGTCTGTTTTTTTTTTTTTTTTTAACAGATTTGAGTTTTGTTCTACATTTTTCTCCCTATTGTGTCTGTAATCAGAACAGTTGGTGGTGGTAGCCAGGTACCATCTAATTTTTCTGGTCTCAGGCTGGAAGAGGCTGTGGTTTGAGTGGGCCATTAGTCCTGTGGACTAATTACTTCCTTGAGACTTTGGTTTTCTTCACTCTCTTTTGCTCCAGACAGGAGGAGACTAATAGTTGTATCTTAGGTGCCCACTTGCAAGCTTTTAAGACCCTAGACACTACTCACCAAAGTAGGGTGTAGAACATTATCTTTATGAATTAAATTATGCCAGTTGACCTAGTTGTCCCACAAGGCTGTGGTCCTGAGCCTTCAAACCCAGTAAATCAGTCCCAAAAGGTGTTTAGATATGTCTAGGAAGTTTCCTTAACTGTGACCCCCCCCCCATGTGTTTCATTGTTTATATGAATATATGTGCAGCACATACAAACATGTTATATACATATGCCCACAAATATACCTTTACATGCACATGTGTGTACTCCCATACACCTTCCTGCACCCGTTTAGCCTACATATCTACCTGTCTAACCACGTATGTATTTTTTGCTTGTTATTTCTGTTGTTGCAAGATAGTATATATTGTAGCATTCACCATAGTTGTACTTTATCTTTGGGTACCACTCAGTGTCTTCATTTACCTTCGTCACGTTGTAGTGACTTCCTCCATATTGTGTATTGTCTTTTTCATCACCAGAATTATTACATATCGGTTATCTAGTAAGTGATTCCCGCTTCCTCCCCCTCACATCTCTGGTAACCGTCAAAGAACACTGTTTTCTGTGTATATACCTATTCTTGACTTTTTATAAAAGTGGTATCATGCAATATTTGTCCTTTTGTGTTTGACTTATTTCACTCAGCATAATGTTCTCCAGATTCATCCATGTTTTAAGATGTTTCTTGGACTCCTTATTATTCTTTATCATTATGTAGTATCCCATCATGTGTATGTACCACAATTTGTTTATTCGTTCATCTCTTGATGGGCACTTAGGTTGTTTCCATCTTTTGCTATTGTGAGTAATGCTACAGTGAACGTGGGTGCGCATATGTCTATTTGTGTCACTGCTCTTCTATTTCTAGGATATGTAACTAGGAGTGGAATTGCTGGATCATAAGGTATTTCTATTTCTAGCTTTTTGAGGAAGCGCCATACTGTTTTCCCTAGTGGTTGTACCATTTTACAATCCCACCAGTTGTGTATAAGGGTTCCAGTCTCCCCACACCCTCACCAGCATTTATTGTTTTCTTTTTTTGATCATTTCCATTTTTGCAGGGGTGAGGTGCTATCTCATTGTAGTTTTGATTTGCCTCTCTCTAATGGCTAATGCTTAGGAACATCTCTTCATGTGTTTGTTAGCTACTTGAATGTCCTGTTTGGTGAAGTGTCTGTTCATGTCCTTTGCCCATTTTTTGATTGGATTGTCTTTTTGTTGTTAAGTTGTTGAAGTTTTCTATATATTTTAGAGATTATACCCTTGTCAGATACGTCATTGCCAAAAAAATTTTTTCCAGTTGTAGGTTTTCTTTTTACTCTTGGTAAAGTCTTTGGACGAGCATAAGTATTTAATTCTTAAGAGGTCCCAGTTATCTAGTTTATCTTCTGTTTCTTGTGCATTTTTAGTTGTGTTTGTTAGTGTAGGTATGCCAAAAATCAAGATCCCTAGCTTTGTCACTATGTTATCTTCCAGAAACTTTACAGCTTTAGCTTTAACATTTAGGTCTTTGATCCATTTTAAGTTAGTTTTTGTGTATGGTGTGAGGTATGGATCCTGTTTCATTTTTCTGCAAATGGATATCTAGTTTTGCCAGCACCATTTGTTAAAGAGACCATTTCTTCCTTGTTGAATGTGACTTCTGTCCTTTGTCAAAGATCAGCTGTCCAAAGATGGATGGATTTAAATGGTGTATCTTTGGCTATGTATGTTTCCACCAAAAAAAAAAAAAGGTCGAGAAGGGAGAGGGTTGATATGTTGTGGGGTTGTTAACCAATGTCAGAAAACAATATGTGTACTACTGTTTCATGAGAAACTATTTATTCTGTAAGCTTTCACCTGAAGTACAATTAAAAAAAGAAAAAAAGGGTGGATTTACTTCTGGGTTCTCAGTTCTGTTCCTTTGGTCATGTGTCTTTCATTGTACCAGTACCAGGCTATTTTGATTACAATGGCTGTGTAGTAAAGCTGAGATCGAGAAGTGTGGGGCCTCCTACTTTGTTATTCTTCAATATTGCTTTAGCTATTGGGAGCCTCTTTCGTTTCCATATAAAGCTGGAGATTAATTTTTTCATTTTGTTAAAGAATATTGTCAGGATTTAGATCAGGATTGCATTGTATTTATAGATCACTTTGGGTAGTATTGACATTTTCACAATGTTAAGTCTTCCAGTCTGTGAGCATGGAATGCTTTTCCATTTATGTTGTTCTCTTTTGGTGTCTTGCAGTAGTGTTTTATAGTTTTCGTTGTATAAGTCTTTTACATCCCTGGTTAGATTTATTCCTAGGTAATTTATCCTTTTGGGGGCTATTGTAAATGGTATTGTTTCCTTGATTTCCTTTTTGGAGTTCTCCTTATTAGTGTAGAGGAACCTAACTGATTTTTGTATGTTCATCTTGTACCTTGCTACTTTGTTGAACCCTTTTGTTAGTCCCGGTAACTTTCTTGTGAAATCTCTGGGATTTTCTATGTATAGGATCATGCCGTCTGTGAACAGGGATAGTTTTACTTATTCCTTACCAATTTGGGTACCCTTTATTTCCCTTTCGTGCGTTATTGCTCTGGCTAGGACGTCCAGCACAATACTGAATAAGAGGGGTGATAACGAGCATCCTTATCTTGTTCCTATTCTCAAGGGGAATACTTTCAGTCTCTCTCCTTTGAGAATAATGTTGGCTGTTGGTTTTGTATATGTGCCCTTAAATTACGTTGAGGAATTTCCCTTCTATGTCTATTTTGCTGAGAGTTTTTATCAGCAAAGGGTGTTAGATTTTATCAGAGACCTTTTCTGCATTGACTGAGATGATCATGTGATTCTTTTATTTATGTGGCAGATTACGTTGATTGGTTTTCTAATGCTGAACCACTCTTCCATCCCTGGTATGAATCCCATCTGATCATGATGTGTTATTTTTTTGACAGGGTGTTGCATTCTGTTGGCTAGAATTTTGTTGAGAATTTTTGTGTCTATATTCGTGAGAAATACTGGTCTGTAAATTTTCTTTTTTTGTAGTATCTTTGCCTGGCTTTGGTATCAGGGTTATGCTGGCTTTATAGAATGAATTAGGGAGTATTCTCTCCTTTTTTTTTATGAACTGGAATAGTTTGAGTAGAATTGGTATCAACTCTTCTCTGATCTGGTAGACTTTTTGTAGATTCTATTGGATTTTCTACATAGATGATCATGTTATCTGCAAATAAAGACAGTTTTACTTCTTCCTTTCCAATCTGGATTCCTTTTCTTTCTTTTTCTTGCCTTATTAAACTGTCTTGGACCTCCAATACAGTATTGAATAGAAGCGGTGAGAGCAGACATCTTTGTCTTGTTCCTCATCTTAGGAGGAAAGCATTAGTCTTTTGCCATTAAGTGTGATGTTAGCTGTAGTTTTCCATAGATGCCCTTTACAGATTTAGGAAGTTCCCTTTTTCCTAGTTTACTGGGAGTTTTTATCAAGAATGGTTGTTGGATTTCGTTAAATGCTTTTCCGGTGTCTGTTGAGATGATTGTAAGGTTTTTCTTTTTTAGCTTGTTTATATGGTCAATTTTACTGTTTTTTAAATGTTAAATTGTTTTTATTTTTTCCCATACAAAAATTTATACGTACATTGTTATGTGACCCTAATTGCTCTCCCCATACTGTGACAGCACACTCCTCCTTTCCACCCCTGATTCCCCATGTCCATTCAGCCATCTCCTCTCTGCCTTCCCATCTCACCTCCAGACAGAAGCTGCCTGTTTAGTCTCTTGTATCTACTTGAGCTAAGAGGCACACTCCTTACGAGTATCACTTTATGTCCCACAGTCCAGTCCAATCCCTGTCTGAAGAGTTGGCCTCAGAAATTGTTTTAGTTCTGGGCTGATAGAGAATCCAGGGGCCATGCTTTCTGGGGTTCCTCCAGTCTCAGTCAGACCATTAAGTCTGGTCTTCATACTAGAATTTGAGTTCTGGACCCCACTTTTCTCCTCCATCCGGGACCCTCTGTTGTGTTCCCTGTCAGGGCCATCATTGATGGTAGCCAGGCACCATCTAGTTCTTCTGGTCTCAGGCTGATGGAGTCTGTGGTTTATGTGGCCCTTTCTGTCTCTTGGGCTACTGCTTTCCTTGTGTCTTTGGTGTTCTTCATTCTCCTTTACTCCAGGTGGTTGGGACCAATCGATGCATCTTAGATGGCTGCTTGCAAGCCCCCTTTTTTTTTTTTTTTTTTAAATTGTTGTAATTAAATGAAGTTTACATTTTAAGTTAGTCTCCCATACTTTTTTTTTTTTTTTTTTTTGAGATGCATTGTTATGAGACCCCAACCGCTCACCCAATTCTGCTACAGCACATTCCTCCCCACCGCCCCTGATTCCCCATGAACATTCAACGAGCTCCTAACTCTCTCTCCCTTCCCATCTCACCTCTGGACAGAAGCTGCCCCTTTGGTCTCTTGTATCTACTTGTCTAAGAGGCACGTTCTTCACAAGTATCACTTTATGTCCCACAGTCCAGTGCAATCCCTGTCTGAAGAGTTGGCATCGGAAGTTGTTTTAGTTCTGGGGTGATGGAGAGACCAGGGGCCGTGCTTTCCAGGGTGCCTCCAGTCTTCGTCAGACCATTAAGTCTGGTCTTCTTACTAGAATTTGAGTTCTGCATCTCATCGTTCTACTGCTCCATCAGAGACCCTTTGTTGTGTTCCCTGTCAGGACGTTCATTGGTGGTAGCCGGGCACCATCTAGTTCTGCTGGTCTCAGGCTGATGAAGTCTCTGGTTTATGTGGCCCATTCTATCTCTTGGGCTAGTACTTTCCTTGTGTCTTTGGTGTTCTTTGTTCTCCTTTACTCCAAGTGGTTGAGACCAATTGATGCATCTTAGATGGCCGCTTGCAAGCTTTTAAGACCCCAGACGCCACTCACCAAAGTTGGGTGCAGAACATTTTCTTAATAAGCTTTGTTATGCCAGTTGACCTACATGTCCCCTGAAAGCATAGTCCCCAGACCCCTACCCCTGCTACTCTGTCCCTCAAAGTGTTTGATTGTATTCAGGAAACTTCTTAGCTTTGGTTTAGTCCAGTTGTGCTGACTTCCATGTAGCGTGTGCTGTCCTTGCCTTCACCTAAGATAATTCTTATCTACTGTCTAGTTAGTAAATAGCCCTCTCTCTCCCTCCCCACCCTCATAACCATCTAAGAATGTTTTCTTTTGTGTTTAAACCTTTTCTGGAGTTCTTATAATAGTGGTGTTATACAATATTTGTCCTTCTGTGGACTGACTAAATTCACTGAGCGTAATGACCTCCAGCTTCCTCCATCTGATAAGATGTTTCACGGCTTCATCGTTGTTCTTTATCGTTGCATAGTATTCCATTGTGTGGATATACCATAATTTGTTTATCCATTCATCCGTTGATGGGCACCTAGGTGGTTTCCATCTTTTTGCTGTTGTGAACAGTGCTGCAGTGAACATGGGTGTGCATTTATCTATTCGTGTGATGGCTCTTATTTCTCTAGGATGTATTCCAAGGTGTGTGTGTGTGTATATGTGTGTGTGTGTGTGTGTGTGTGTGTGTGTGTGTGTGTGTGTGTGTGTGTATATATATATATATATATATTTGCGTATATGTATATGTATGTATTTCTAGCTTTTTAAGAAAGCGCTAAATTGATTTGCAAAGTGATTGTACCATTTTACATTCCCACCAACAGTGTATAAGTGTTCCACTCTCTCCACAACTTCTCCAGCATTTATTATTTTGTGTTTTTTGGATTAATGCTAGCCTTGTTGGGGTGAGATGGTATCTCATTGTAGTTTAGATTTGCATTTCTCTAATGGCTGATGATTGTGAGCGTTTCTTCATGTGTCTTGTTAGCCGCGTGATATCTTCTTTGGTGAAGTGCCTGTTCATATCTTTTGCCCATTTTTTAATCGTGTTATTTGTCTTTTTGTTGAGGTTTTGCAATCTCTTATAGATTTTAGAGATTAGACGCTGATAGGATTTGTCATAGCCAAAAATTTTTTCCCAATCTATAGGTTGTATTTTGACTCTTTTGGTGCAGTCTTTTGATGAGCATAAGTGTTTGATTTTTAGGAGCTCCCATTTATCTAGTCTCTCTTCTGGTGCTTGTGCATTGTTACTTATGGTTTGTACTCTGTTTATGCCATGTATTAGGGCTCCTAGCATTGTCCCTATTTTTTGTTCCATACTCTTCATCGTTTTCAATTTTGTATTTAAGTCTTTGATCCATTTTGAGTTAGGTTTTGTGCATGGTGTGAGGTATGGGTCTTGTTTCAGTTTTTTGCAGATGGATGTCCAGTTATGCCAGCACCGTTTGTTAAAGAGACTGTCTTTTCCCTAATTAATGGACTTTGGGCCTCTGTCAAATACCAGCTGCTCATAGGTAGATGAATTTGTGTCTGGATTCTCAATTCTGTTCCATTGGTCTGTGTATCTGTTGTTGTAACAGTGCCAGGCTGTTTTGACTACTGTGGTGGTATAATAGATTCTAAAATCAGGTAATGTGAGGCCTCCCACTTTGTTCTTCTTCTTGAGTAATGCTTTACTTATTTGGGGCCTCTTTCCTTGCCATAAGAAGTTGGTGATTTGTTTCTCCATCTCATTAAAAAATGCCGTTGGAATTTAGATCAGGATTGTGTTGTATCTGTAGATCACTTTGGGTAGAATTGACATTTTCATGATGTTGAGTCTGCCTATCCATGAGCAAGGTATGTTTTTCCACTTATGCAGGTCTCTCTTGGTTTCTTGCAGTAGTGTCTTGTAGTTTTCATTATATAGGTCTTTTATATTTCTGGTTAGATTTATTCCTAAGTAGTTTATTTTCTTGGGGGCTATTGTAAATGGTATTGATTTGGTGATTTCCTCTTTGAGGTTCTGTTTGTTGATGTAAAGGAATCCAGCTGATTTTTGTATGTTTGTCTTGTATCCTGAAACTTTGCTGAAATCTTCCATTAGTTTGGTAGTTTTCTTGTGGATTTTTTGGGGTTTTCTGTGTATAAGATCATATCATCTGCAAATAGAGATACTTTGACTTCTTCCCTACCAATTTGGATGCCCCTTATTTCTTTTTCTAGCCTGATTGCTCTGGCTAGGACCTCCAGCACAATGTTGAATAAGAGTGGTGATAAAGGGCATCCTTGTCTGGTTCCCATTCTCAAGGGGAATGCTTTCAAACTCTCTCCATTTAGGTTGTTGGCTTTGTATAAATGCCTTTAATTATATTGAGGAATTTCCCTTCTATTCCTATTTTTTTGGGGAGTTTTTATCATGAATAGGTGTTGGACTTTGTCAAATGCCTTTTCTGCATCAATTGATAAAATCATGAGGTTCTTTTGTTTTATTAATGTGATGGGTAACACTGATTGTTTTTCTAATGTTGAACCATCCCTGCATACCTGGTATAAAGCCCACTCGATCATGGTGAATTATTTTTTTGATATGTTGCTGAATTCTATTGGCTAGAATTTTGTTGGGGATTTTTTTGTCAATGTTCACGAGAGATATTGGTCTGTAATTTTCTTTTTTTGTGGTGTCTTTACCTGGTTTTGGTATCAGGGTTACTCAGGCTTCATAGAATGAGTTTGGGAGTATTCCATCCTTTTCTATGCTCTGAAATACCTTTAGTAGTAGTGGTGTTAACTCTTCTCTGAAAGTTTGGTGGAATTCTCCAGTGAAGCCATCCAGGCCAGGGCTTTTTTTCTGTTGGGAGTTTTTTTAATTACCTTTTCAATCTTTTCTTTTGTTATAGGTTTATGTAGTTGTTCTACCTCTGTTTGTGTTAGTTTAGGTAGGTAGCGAGTTTCTAGAAATTTGTCCATTTCCTCTAGGTTTTCAAATTTGTTAGTAAATTGTTTTTAAAATGTTAAACCAACCTTGCGTTTTGAGATAAATCCCACTTGGTCCCACTTGATCTTGTGTATTGTTGGATTTGATTTGCTAAAATTTTGTTCTGAATTTTTGCATCTATGTTCATGAGGGATATTGGTCTCTAATTTTATTTTCTTGTATTATCTTTATATTGTTTTAGTGTCAGAGTAATGCATGTCTCATAGAATGAGTTGGGAAGTATTTCCTCCTCTTCGTTTTCTGAAATAGTTTGTGTAAGATTGGCCTTATTTCTTTCTTAATGTTTAAGTCATCTGGGCCTAGAGTTTTCTTTGTAGGAAGGTTTTTAACTGCAGATTCAATTTCCTTAATAGATAATCTGTTTATTTTTGAGTGAGCTTTGGTGTTTGTCTTTCAAAGAATTTGTCTGTTTCATCTAAGTTGTCAAATTTATTGACTTAAGTTGTTCCTAATATTCCTTATTATCCTTTTAGTATCTGTATAGTCTGTAGTGATTTCACTTCTGTCATTCCTGATATTGGTAAGTTGGCTCTTCCTTCTTTTTTCCTGATAATCCTGGTTAGAGATTTATCAGTTTTATTCATCTTCTCAAAGAACCAGTTTTTTGTTTCATTGATTTTCTCTGTATGGTTTTTCTGTTTCATTGATTTCTGCCTTGATCTTTATTATTTTCCTTCTGCTTACTTTGGGTTTTTCTCTCCTTTTCCTGGTTTCTTAAAGTAGAAGCTGACATCGTTGATTTGCAACCTTCTTTCTCCTGTAATAGAGGTGCTTAGTGCTGTACATTTCCTCCTAACCACTGCTTTAATGGCTTCCCACAAATGCTTGTATGTTTTCATTTAATTCAGAATACTTTGTAATTTCCCTTTTGATTTCTTTCTTGACCCTTGAGTTATTTAGAAGTGTATTATTTACTTTCCATATATTTGGAGATTTTCCAGATATCTTTGTTATTGATTCCTAATTTAATGCCATTGTGGTCAGAACTTTGTTGGTTTGTAACACCTGAATGTTTTAAATTTATTGAGACTTTTATGGCCAAGAATAAGGTCTATTTTGATAAATATTCCACGTGAACTTGAAAAGAACGTGTATTCTGCTGTTGGGTGGAGTGTTCCATAAATGTCAGTTAGGTCAGGTTGTTTTTTAGTATTGTTTAGCTCTTTATGTTCTTACTGAGTTTTTATCTACTTGTTCTAGCATTTATTGAGAGATGATATTGAAGTCTCCAACTATAATTATAAATTTCTCTTATTTCTTCTTGGAGTTCTATTAGTTTTTGTGTCATATATTTTGAAGCTCTGTTATTTAAGTGTATGAACATTTAGAATTGTTTTGTCCTCTTGATTAATTGACCCCTTAATTGTTATGAAATGACCTTCTCTATCTTTGTAAGTATTCTTTGCTATGAAATCTACTTTGTCTGATATTAATATAGTCACTTTAGTGGGTTTTTTTTGTTTTTTTTTTTTTGGTTATTATTAGCAATGTTTATCTTTTTCATCCTTTACTTTTGGCCTATTTATATCTCTATATTTAATGTGCTTTTTTTTTTGAAGGCAGCATGTAGTTTGGATATAAAAGCAAGGCTCATCTGACAGTCTCTGCCTTTGAATTGGGGTAGACAGTTAACATTTAATGTGATTATCGATGTGATTATGTTTAGATCTGTCATCTTAGTATTTTCTCTGTGTCTCGTCTGTTTATTCTGTTTTCTTTTGAATTTTGAGTATTTTTTCGTGATTCCATTTTATCTCCTTTATTGGCCTATTAGTTATGAACTTTGTTTTGGTTATTTTAGTGGTTTCTTTAGTGTTAATAGTATTCATCTTTAATTTATCACACTCTGTCTTATCTTCCAAAGCCTCTTCTATGGATAAATAATATTTTCTTTGACAAGAAAGCTATAGTATCATAACCAGAAACACCTGCTATAACCTGATACATGGAGAAACAGCTTATTTCTCTTGAGCCTTTGTTGTCCTGGAAATTACTGCTCTTTCATGCTCTAGTAAGTGGCAGACAAGCTCTTCTACAAAAGTGTTATGTGAATAATACTTAGGCCTGAAACATCAGCCTTGAACACTTGTTATATTTTTCTAAAGTCATTTCTATAAGCTACTGTTAGTATTTCCAAGTTCATCGTAATTTAATTAGCCTAACTTAAATTTTTACCCTACTTTCTGGGGGTGTTCAAGATGAAGAGTCTGTATTAGGCCACAATCTGAGCAAAGATGAGAGATGTTTTGTATCCCAGTAGTAATATTCACTTACAAACCTGTAGAATTTACTAAGTGATATATTTCCTAATTCCTTACCTCATTTGCTCCCCAAGACACATTCATGAAATGACACTGGCAGGTGATGTGTCCATTTTACAGAGGTGGAAACCCAGCACCCAAGAGCAAGAGCTAAGGTGACTTACCCCTAAGTCATTCAGTGTGTCAGTGGCAAAGTTGGAACCCAAAGCTTGGTATCTTCCCCTGGTGCCACACCATTTCACACTCATTTGTGACTTGGTGCCGCTACCATAATCGCGTTTTCACTAGGCTTCCAGGCTAAGGTTACCTAGTGGCAGCAACCTTATTTCCCTAAGGGAAGAGTTTGTGTTTTTGGCCAGACTAGAGAGGCTGGGATTAATAGCTGAGTAAACATTCACAAGTGACAGCACAAATTTGACAGGGAAATGTTTTCTTTCCAGCATTAATCTAGAAATGGAGCATGTCTAGTGAGTGAGCAATTTCTGTTTGTAATTGAAATGTAATAACCCATTGTAGTACAGTCCGCTCAAAAGGAGATCAGTGGAGATGGTGAGAGCTGATGGCTGAATATATTGTTCTTATGCAAATAATTAAATTCTGTTGAGTGTCAAAGTACTTGGTTTCTACTTTTGGATTTCCAGCTCATTTTTACAGTGACTGAGGGTCTATTTTTATACCTCTGAAACTTAGGTCCTAAGTTCTTTGATTTCTAACTAACAAGAATGAATGTGAAACAAATTCTTGCAAATGTTCAGAGCCAAAGGACAGCTGGGTGCACAGAAGGAATCTTGGATCAAGAATCAGAGAGATCAGGGTTCTAGGTCTGGCTCTCCTCTTGAGTCACTATGTGATTTGAGGCAAAGCATTTAACTACTCTGGACCTCAGTGATAATAATACGTACTTCATAACATTGCTGAGAGCATTAAATGATATATTGGCAGAGTATTTAGCACTGTGTGGTGTACCTCACCTCAATATAGCAACTATACTGTTTTTATTTTTCTGGTACCTACCTGTGTAACCTTGGGCAACTCTAGTCTCGCATTTGAATTCAGTTTCTCCATTTCTGAATAGTGAACTAGTTGTATCTTAGGATCTTTGTGACTCTGGCTTTTTATACCATGAGTTGGCTGTCCTCTACAAGCTGGTGTCCCCCTGGCATTATTGTGGTTATAGTGACCATCAGCGTTTAAGAGAGGTTGGACTGTAGTGTTGATTCTGACCTGCTCTTTCCATTACAGACAACTACATACACCCGCCGGGGCCATGGGACTTGCACCAGCCCAGGTTGCTCCTTTACATATGTCACCAGGCACAAACCACCTAAGTGCCCTACATGTGGTAACTTCCTAGGAGGGAAGTGGATCCCAAAGGTAAGGTCCATTGGCCATTGCTACCTGGAAGCCCCACAAAGTATGCTTCCTTTTGCTCTTAAGAACAGATGACTTAAAAAATACTTACTTTTACTTTCTGACTACGTAAGTAAGTCCTTTTTATTGTAGATGATTTATTTTAAAAAAAGAAAAAAATAGGGTAAAATGTCATCTGTAATCATAGACCTTCAAAAAAAACCATTATTAGTTAACATTTTGGTGTACAAGTAGTCCTCAACTTACAACGGAGTTCCATTCTGACAACTCCGTCATCTTAAGTCGGTTTTGACATAAATCTAATAGCTCGTTTTTTTTCTATTCTTATTGCATTTTATTATCAGTATCTTTATAAATATGATCTTTATTTGTTTTTCAGAGTTGGAAACATTACATATAAACTTATATACTTTCATACATACATAACATTCATAAAAAAATACACAAATCATTAAAATTTACTCTAACAATGAAGAAGAGTTGGATGACGTTGGCATTTTGTCGGTTGCAGTAGTAACTCCACCTGTGGAAGGTTCTGGATCATCCTGGGAATGGGGATGATGTTTCTAGTCAGAAGATTAGTGAGAGTTGTCTGTATGGCCCTTTTCTTTTTTTTTTTTTCCCATATATTTCACAGTTACATCTCGCTGCTTCCTGAATCCACCTGCTGACTTTAGCAAAGCAGCCCGTGTTTGGGTCCATGTTTTCAAGCAACTGAAGCCCCTGATATAGTTTAGAAAAAACTGCAGCTGAGTTTTCACTGTACAGTTTTCTGATAACTTCTCTCCTTCCTCTTCCGTCTTGTCCAGCCCATTGAAGAAGTTTTCAGCAGCTTCAACACTGGCGTTTCCTACTTCTCCACGTTATGCACATGTTATGTAAGGCAAATCTGCATATGAAGCGATGAAACCAGCCGTTGCAGGCATTAAAGTACTCGCAGTAATCTTTTCCTTGCTGTTCCTTCAGGTTTTCAGAAAGGCTGCATGCTTTGGTTTTCATCATCAGTAAACTCATAGGAGTTCTCTTCTGGATTTGGTCTTCTGTCCAGATCATCAGCTGCTTTTCCATCGCTTGGATTGGCCTTTGCCTCTTCTTTGTTAAAATTGTTGATTTTGTGCCAGTCACTCCTTTTAACGGCCTCCAAAATCCTATTCTTATCCTTAATGATTATCAAAATAGTCGAATGAGACAGCCCTTCCTCACTGACTTTCTATTATAGGTCTTATGATCTTAATCTTTATATCCATGTCTAGAGCTTTCCTCACATTCTTTTTTGGATTAGAATGTTCAGTGGCATGGCTTCTTTTGCTAGACATATTGTTGGGGGTATAAGCAGTGCAGGTGTTACAGTTAGAGAAACTTGAACACCTCGGCTTCAAATTAACAACTGATGTTTCTTAAGGTACGAAATGCTGAATAAGATCATGCCGTAGGCCTGGTCTACGAAGAAGTTGGTGTCGGTTTTGTAACCATGAAGTTGGAGTTGTAACAGCTATCAGGGACACGTGCAGTTCAGTTGTCATATGTCGTTAAGAGTTGAACGTTGCTCAGCTTTCTTTCCGTTACAACTCCAGACACTGACAGCAACTTCATTGTAGACCAGGCCATAGCCTGCTATATGGCAGTGATTTGAACAGTAAATCATAAAATTGAACATTTTTGAGTGAACATCTGAGAATGATACATCAGGAAATAACGCGCTGTGACATTGTAGGTAGTACATATTACTAATGATAACATATTAAAAAAATAGAGGATGGTCATAAGTGCAGTTTGTTGTATCTCAAATATGTCATAAGTCGGGGCCTACCTGTGTTTTCTTCCTTTTTTTTTTTTTTTTCTGTTAATGTACAAGTCCTGTATAATTTCCTGTGAATAACAGCACCATTTTAATTTACTCATTTCCTGTTAGGATTAAATTTTAACAAGCCACCCTCCACAGTACTTAGTTATCATTCAGATGCATAGCTCACATCTTAGTCCTTAGTGGAAGTCCTTGACCTGATATTTAAGGCCTTCCATAATCTAACTTTCCAGATTTATATTTCACTCTCTCCGTTTGTCTGTCTCTCTTTGGCTCTCTCCTATAGCCAAGCTAGGTGGTTGTTCCCTTTTATGTCTGATATGAATGCATAACCATGCTTCATGGCTCATTGTAAACGTCAGTTCTTTCATGACACATCCCTCAGGGCTGAAAGAATGACTTTCCCTATATATATGCCTGTAACACCTGTGCCTTTATTTAGCAGCTGTCATCATCTAGCAGTGGTTTCTGTGTATGTCACAGTGTGAGCACCTTAATTATCTTTGCATCCTCCACAGCCCTTGTCCATTGAAGGTGCATAATAAATAAATATCACAGCCACACCTCTGTGAAGTTCCGGTCAATGCAGGTTTTTGTCACCTGTTGTATGTTTGGCACTAACTGGATAAAATATGTATTTTTGCCAATTTTTTAATATAAGACTGTAAGTTACTTAGGGTCAAAATGAGTGGAATAGGCAGTAAATTCTGAAGTAGTTCATAGAAGAGAGATGTTTATAAAGACTGGAATGGTCAACAAAGGTTTTATACAGGAGATGGGACCTGAAGGATTAATAGAATTTGGATAAGTAGAAAAGGAAGGAGAGGGCATTGTTTTTGTGAAAATAGCATAGGCAAGAAATTTGTCTTGTCAGTGTGGTCTGAACTTTTTTTGTGTAGAGAAAATTTATATAGCAGCATACTTATTAAATTTCTCTGGGATAATTTCCACAAAATACCTCTTTGAGAAATACTAGGATGGTGACTTTTGCCTTCTGGATAGTTTGGAGTTCAAGAGTAATGGAATAGACTAATAATTAAGAAAAGGATTTTGAGGGTCTCTCATGGTGCAAATGGTTTGTGCTCGACTGCTAACCTGAAAGGTGGTGGTTTGAACCTACCCAGCGGCACCGTGGAAGAAAAGGCCTGGCAGTCCACTTCAGTAAAAGGAAACCCTATGGAGCATTTCTACTTTGTGACACACGGGATCGCCATGAGTCAGAATCAGCTCAAAGGTACAAGACAACAACAAGCAAGAACTGAAAAAAAAGTTTTAAAGAAAGACTATAGTTCTAGAGTCAGCTCCCTCAGTTCAAATCCCTGCTTCCCAAGTCTTTAGCAGCGTAACACTGAGGAAGTTGTTTTACACCTCCATTCCTTGGTTTAGGTTTCCTTTCATCTGTAAGTGGAAGATGTTAATAGTACTTGTCTCATTAGGATTGTTGGAGGGGTCAAATGAGATTATGTAAAGTAGATATCACAGTTCTTGGTACATATTAAATCCTCAGTAAATGTTTACTGCTATCATGATTATTGGAAACAGTATAATTATTAAGTCTACTGTTGCTATTAGTGTTATCGTTTCATGGGTCAGGAAGGACCTAGTGCTAATGTCTCTTACAGGGGTTTTTTCAGGTTTCTTGTGGCCACCTTCTCTGTGTCTCTTGTATCTCTGTGAAGCCATTCAGTTTATTCCTACCTTAATTCTCAGAAAAATGCTCTCCAGGCTGCAGTAGGGAGATTGAATTGGGTGGGAATTGGAATCCTCCTAGTCGCCCTCTTCACTAGTGTACAGCAGGTCTGTCAAATGACCTTACTGCTTATGCTAATAAGTGTCTAAATATCATAGAGAGTTTTCTTTCCTTCAGGTTATTCTTACTTTGGTTTTATTTTCTCTTTCATCTAATGTCTTTTTCTCCCCTTTGATTGAAATAACTTCTGAGCCATAGTTCTCTTTCTGAGGTCCAGCTTATGGCATGAAAACGTTTCTTTTCCTCTTAGCTACTTGCTCTCCTTCTTGACTTACTGAGTCAGATTTTTACTTTTGCGGCAGGTTTTTATTGTAAGAGTTACCGTGTAAAGAGTAGATAATGTAATTTCTGAATCTCAAAAAGAACACAATGAATGAGTGTGAGGAAGACAAAGTAATATTTTAGCATTAGTGCACTTAGAATTTTAGACGTACTTGTTTGTCATCTCGTTCAACTCTTGAAGTTTCCAGCTCAGGAAAAATAGATTCAAGAGAAGTGAATTGCTGAGTTCACACTGCACCAGTGCCTTTTCTACTAACCCACACTTCTCAGGCATTGCTATGCTATTTAAAGAATCTAAGATTTCTTGAATTCTGATTTTCGAAGCAATAAGTATAAATAGTTTGTAAAAGCTCCAAATGTGTTTGTACCATTCAGGAAATGACTCACCTTTTCTTGTATTGTTGTAGTGTTCATACTGGCTAAAATTAGCCCAAGAAATGGGCGGCGCAATTCCCAATGAGTTGGATGGAGCAAAAGGTGGTGTATAAGGCGCTTTAGTGCAAAGCTTCAGTCTCATGCGGTCTCTGATGACGGTAATTGAGGTCTCTGAGCACGCAGAGCCCAGTAGTATCTGCCTTCCATCTTGAAAGAAAGTAACATCTAAAAAGGGTAGGGTAAGTTAAGGAAATGTGAGATCACCAGGTAGAGTTTTCTGCTCTGATTGCTTAAATTATCCAGTCTTCCTGCAAACAGTTTTTATCCAAAATAGCCTACTTAGAAGGCAGTGTTTTGCTCGAAGATTTCATCTCAGGGGTTACTTTAGTTCATCTCCTGTTTTTCTGCTGACTTAGACTCTCCTGCAATAAATAAGCTCTGTGCAATTTGCTTGGAAATTTTCTCCATATTTACTCATGTCCTCATAAGCTATTGTGTATTAGAATCTGAGGATGCTTTACTGGAGATCTCTTAAAGGTCATCTGTCATTGGTTCCTAACCAGGAGCAGTAGGCTTCCCAGGGTGGGCTTTGGAAATAGGTAGGAGTTTTTGGTAGTCAGTAACTGGGAAATACTATTGACATTTAGTAGCATTGGCCACAAATGCTAAGGCTTCACCACCGTGCAGAGAAGTCCTACACAGTGAAGAGTTTGGCCACCCAAAATATACTAGTGCTCCTGACAGTGAGCCCAGCCCTCTCATTTCATAATGGGGAAACAATCACAGAACTAGGAGTGGAGCTGAGCCTAGACAGAACCCAGCTTCTATGCGGTATATCTCCTAGTTTATACACATCTCCTAGTTTATACACATGGAAGAAAAAAGCTTTCTGAGACCTATTCCAGAGACCACCACTGCTTTTAAAAAAAAAGAAAGTTTTTTAAGTGTGTATGTGTGTATATATATAAATAATACTATTATTTCCATAGCAGTGCTGATTAGACGAAAGCTAAAGCACCAAGGAATTTTCCAAAGTAGGTCTGTCTGAGATAGCAGTTGCTATTTATAGTGAGTTTGAATGTTTTCTAGCTTGTAATTAATATATGAGTTAATTTAACCCACTGAGAAATGTGTGGCATATGTGTTGTCACATATGTGTTAAGACTCACTTGAAGGAATCTGGGACACAAGATAGGGTTTTTCCCAAGGGAGTTGGAAGCTTTGAGTCTATTCGTGGGAGATGGGGGCTAAATGAATCTTGTGAAGGGACTGCCAAGGTAAACACCTTAGGACTTCTAGGCCCATATGGCAATATGTCAACTTCTTTCTTGATACAGATAAGTAGGCTTTGAACAATTAAAGGTCAGACTAAAAAATGCCAACATTTGTTTGATGAAATTTAATGAGGCATGTCAGTAAGAAATTTATTAGGGCAATAAAGAGCTTTGTCTGAACCCAGGTGTTTTTTTACTATTAATGAAAGGGACCTGGAGTCAGAAAACTTAGACTCAAGCCAGTTTTAGTACTTGGGAACTTAAGTTAGCCTCTTGCTCTCTCTGGGCCTCAGTTTCCTTATCTGTTGCCCATACATTATTGTGAGGATCAAATGAGTGTATATTTGTGAATGTGTTGCCAACTATAAAATGCTAGATGCATATGGATATTCTTATTTTTTTCTAGGAGAAGCCAGCCAAAGTCAAAGTAGAGTTGACTTCTGGTGTCTCTTCCAAAGGCTCTGTGGTTAAAAGAAATCAACAGCCCGTCACTTCCGAGCAGAATTCCCCTAAGGAGAACACCTCCAAGCTGACACTGGAGAACTCGGAAGCCGTAAGCCAGCTCCTAAGTGTAGCTCCTCTAAGAGAAGCGGGTGAGGAGAATGAATGGGAGGAAATGATCATCTCAGATGCTCGTGTTTTGGTCAAGGAAGTTCCTGGGAATCGTGGTACAGCAGTCACTAAGACGCCGGTCGTCAAGAGTAGTGTGCAGCCTGAGGTCACCCTGGGGACAACTGAGAATGACAGTCCTGGATCAGACATACCACCACCAGCTGAGGGGACCAGCAACTCCAATTTACTCCCTTCTTCCAAAAAACCGCCAGGGTAAGCTAACGTGCTTATATCCTATTGGACTGTATTTAGAATAGCAGCTTTAGAAGTACATATTTGTTTTACCCCGTGTTCTTTCGGCATTTCTGAGCAGAGCCCACCTAATGGTTCTTATATTGGAGATACAGAAACTAAGGCTTAGAGACATGTAATGATTTGCCTTTCCTCCCACACTCTGCTAGCTATGCCCTCTTGTCAAATCCCTATAGATCTTTTCTTTCCATTCTCCCTAAAGCTGTTATTAGGGTCGTGCTGGTACAGGCTGTGGGCAGTGTTACCAGCCATGAGTTACTAATCCTGGATATTAGAGTTGGAAAGAGAAGCCTTATTAAGGCACCCTATAGAAAAAGTCCTGGTCTGGTGGTCAGAAAACTCAGTTCTACATACACAGAACTCTGTTCTTGGCTTCTGTTGGACCTTGAGCATAGTCACTTCAGGCCTCCTGATTTCAGTTTTCTCCTCTGAACAATCTTGAGTTGGGGATTAAAAAATCCGGTCATCACAGACTGATTGAGAAAGATTGTATGTAAAGTACATAGCCCAGAGCTTTGCAAATAGGAGGCCAGTAAGTGTGGGCTGTCTTAGTCCCCCTTTCCCTCCTTGAGGGAACTGGATTCTATGCATAGGGGCTTGCCGGAGGCTGTTGTGTTCTTGTAACTGAAGGCCCTTATTTGCTTTTATCAGTGGTTCTCAACTGGAAACAGTTTTGGCCCTAGCAGACATTAGGCAGTGTTTGGAGACATTTTTAATTGTCACAACTAGAGGAGATGCTACTGTCATCTAGTAAATAGAAGCCAGGGACACTGCTGAACATCCTACAATGTGCTGGGTGGCCCCCTTCCCTCAACAAAGAACTATCCAACCCAAAATGTATGGGCCTAAAATGGTTTGGAAACCCTAGTTTATATTATTTTTATGATTTTAAATTTTTATTTATTGTTACATTCACGTGGTTCAGTCATCCATTTCCATTTTCCAGAGGCAATAAATATTCACAACTTTCTGTGTTTCTAGAGAGACTTTCAAGCACAGATAAGCAGATACATACACACATAAGCTATATACTTGCTCATGTATGTGTGTGTACTTTTTCCCACTTTTCTGCACAGATGATAGCATAACACATACTTTTGCATCTTGGTTTTTTTTTTTGTTTGTTTGTTTTTTTTAAACAATGTGCTTTAGAGTTGGTTCTGTATCCCTTAATAATGAAGCTGTGTACTTGAGGCCTTTTTGTTTGGGTAAGTTAAGTAGTCACTTTAGCAAATGCTTATTGAGGCCTTCTGTGGTATAGGCCCTGTGCTCAGCATTGGAGCAACAAAGGTGAAGAAAACATGGAATCTGTCCTCTAGAGTCTTTAAGCCACCCTTACGTGAGAGACTGATACTCTTTAAGTAATTGCTGTAATTAGAGGCAGGTTAAATGTTGTAACTACAACAGTGGCTGTTGGTATTACACATTGTAGGCACTGTTTCGCACTTTCATTTTATCTTCATAATGACCCCATGAAGTATAGGTTATGGCCATCGCATTTTATAAATTAGGAAGTTACGGTTAACGGAAGAGTGAAATTACTTGTCCAAGACTACACAGTTAGAAATTAACTTGATCTGACTCCAAAGTTTGGCCATTAAACCGCTACACCATCCTGTCACGAAATGCTATTTGGAGATTGCACTTTGCTTTGCTTTCCCTTGGTTCAGGATTTCCAGGAGATTTCTCTTCTTGTTTTTTCAGAGTTGACCTCACCACTGGGCCCAGAGCCCCAGAGCTTAAAGGCAGAGCACGAGGCAAGCCCTCATTACTGGCTGCAGCAAGACCCATGAGAGCAATTCTCCCAGCGCCAGCTAGTGTGGGGCGAGGTAGCAGCATGGGACTGCCCAGGGCCAGGCAGGCCTTTCCCCTGAGTGGTGAGGACTGGGACATAACCCGGGCAGAGGGGCTGTGTGATTGGAGGGGGTCAGGGATGGGGCTAAGAATGGAGATGAGGGACCTGGGAGGCTCTCAATGCACTTAAGTCACCAGTTTGGCTCCTGGTTATCTCAGATAAGACTCCCTCTGTGAGGACTTGTGGTCTGAAGCCAAGCACACTGAAACAACTGGGCCAGCCCATCCAACAACCATCCAGCACCGGTGAGGTGAAGGTAAGACCATTTCCCAGAGTGGAAGCTGTCTGAGCTGCTCTGAGAACAGGCGCTCTATTTAGCTTAAAGCCATAGGCAAAAGGCAGCCTCTAATTCTTACACTGGCAGATCTCGGAGAGGTGGTTTACCATGAATGATTTATCTTTTTTTCTTAAAAGAGATAAACAGTGTATAAAATTTATTCAGTCTTTCATGTGATTTTATTTTCTCCCTTCAACCATAATAATATGATTTCCAGATTTTGTCTTACCTGGAAGGTCTGTACACGTAGGCTTGTCCAGTCCACTTACAGGCAGGACAAATGCTGCATCTTGAAATGGTCCTACCATGGACCCTCTGATCATCCAACCCAAGCCGCCCCCTTGCCTGGCCTTATCTTCACTATATTGTGCAGCCGTTTTCTGCTTTCAGACTTTTCACTTTTCCATGGCTCCCATGATTCTGCTATGTTTTTTGCATAGAGTATATCTGACCTTTACTTCATTGCTACCACCCTTGGGACTCTGAGCCTTCTTGTCAGCACTGTCACTTCCAGAGACTGTTCTCTTTCCCCCTCTTTTCCAGAACTACTTTTTCCTTTGGGTAGCATCTTCAAAACTTGCTGTTGAACTCTGTTATTTTTTAAGTAATTTTTTTTCTTATTATAAAATGAATACATGTTTTTAAACTTTTTATTTAGAAATAATTTAAAACTTATCCCAAAAGTTGCAAGAATAAAAATAGTACAAAGAACACCTAAATACTCTTTACCCAAAAGACCAAGAGTATGGGCTCCAGACACCCTTTTAGCTCGGTGGTGAAGTCACTTCCGAGGTTCACTGTTCAGCCGGGGATTGGACAGCCCCATAAAACAAAATGGGACTAATGAGGCACAGCAGTCTAGGGACAAGGGCTAGAAGGCAGAAGGGGACAGGAAAGCTGGCGATAGGGAACTACTGATGTGTAGTGAGGTTGTTAACCATTGTCATAGGGCAGCATGTGTACTAACTGTTTAATGAGAAACCATTTTGTTCTGTAAACCTTCACCTAAAGTGAGAATAGCAGCACAGTTGGAAAAGCGTGGTCAGTGTCACTGAACTGTGCATGTAAAAATGTTTGAAATGGTGTATCTTTGGCTATGTCTGTTTTCACCAAAAAAAAAAAAAAAAAAAAAAAGGTCGAGAAGGGAGAGGGTTGACATGTCGTGGGTTGTTAACCAACGTCATAAAACAATATGTGTACTACTGTTTAATGAGAAACTATTTGTTCTGTACGCCTTCACTTGAAGGACAATAAAAATAATAAAATAATTTAAAAATAAAAAAAAACTCTTTACCCAGAGTTGCCTGTTGTTAACATATTAACCCATTTTGCTTTATCATTTGTGCTCATGCTCACTCCCTGCCTACTGTGTGTGGGTGTGTGGCTGTGTCCACATGTCCACACAGCTGCATGAGTGTGTAAAGCATACATAATTTGAGAGTAAGTTATATTGCCCTTTACTCCTTAATGCTTCAGTGTGTATTTCCTAAGAATGGGGATATTCTCTTACTGAAACATTGATATGGTACTTCATCATTTGTATTCCAGTTTTGTCAGTTTTACCCAGTGATGTCCTATATAGCATTCCCTCCCTTCTGTATAGGATCCAGTCTAGGATTGAATAATGCATTTAGTTGTCACGCATGCCTCATTGTCGTTACTGTTGTTGTGTGCCGTGGAGTCAATTCTGACTCATAGTGACCCTTTAGGACAGAGTGTCAGGTCTTTTCTCTGGTGAAGCCACTGGTGGGTTTGAACCACTGACCTTTTGATTAGCAGCCAAGTGCTTAACCATTGCACTAGCAAGACTTCTTTTTAGCCTTCTTTAAAAAATGAATGCATGACTGTTGTAGAAATTTCAGGTAAAGCATGAAGAAAGTAAGTCCTCATGATCCTGCTTCCCAGAATGAACTACTGTTGACAGTCTGGTTTGTTGAAGTTCCATGTATTCAAGCACATTCTTTTTTTTTTTTTTTAATATTATGATTTTGGATAAAATTTACATAGCAAATCAGGTTCTCATTTAACAATTTCTATACATATTATTCAGTGACATTGGTTACACTTTTCACAGTGTGTCAGCATTCTCATTATTTCCATTCTGGTTGGTCTGTTTCCATTAATCTAGCTTCCTTGTCCCCCCTTACCTTTTCATCTTCGATCTGTGTAAATGTTGACTTTTAGGTCTCATTTAAATGATCATTTAGAAGAGCACAGTACTCACAGGTGATACTTATTTTATGAGCCTCTCCGTCTTTTGGCTGTTAAAGTGACCTCCGGGAGTGGTTTGAGTTCCAAGTTTAAAGGGTGATAGTCTCAGAGGTTCCTTTAGTCTCCACTGGTTCAGTAAGTCATGGCCTTTGTTTTTTTAGGAATTTGAGTTTTGTTGTACATTTTTCTCCCGTTCTATCAAGGACCATCTATTGTGTCCCTGGTTGGAACAGTTGGTAGTGGTAGCCAGGCACCATCTAGTTCTTCTGGTCTCAAGGTAGATGATATCATTGTTCGTGTAGACTCTTGGTTCTGTAGACTTGTTTCTTCAAGTCTTTGGTTTCCTTCTTTTGCTTTAGCTCCAAACAAGTAGAGACTAATAGTTGTATCCTAGATGGCTGCTTGCAAGCTTTTAAGACCGCACAGACTACTTACCAAACAAGGATGTAGAACATTGTCTTTATGGACCATATTATGCCAGTTGACTGAGTTGCCACACAAGACTATGATTCTAAGCCCTCAAACCCAGTAGAGCAATCCTGTGAGGTGTTTGGTTGTATCTAGGAAGTATCCATAACTTATTTTAGTTCCTTTGTCATATGTGGCTAGAATAGTTACAATCAAAATTTCCTAGATCAGTATTTTGCGAACTTTTTTGACAATGACTTGACCCATAGTAGCAAACACATTTTTATATCACAGTCCAGTGAACATATAGATACATACACGTATGCACATTAAATGTTAATGCAGCTCTTCCCTTTTTATATGCAGTCATTTTGGTAGTTTCCATTTCTGTTTTACAAAATGCTGGTTTCAGCCTATTAAATTAATTTTATGACTTCTCAGTGGGTTTTGAGCCGCATTTTGAAAAACACTGCCAAAGATTAAGTTGTAGGAAAATCAGTCTGCTGTCTCTCTTGCCATTTGCCTTGTGAGGTAACTTCCTTTGTTTGGAAGTACTACATTTTCCCTGCCAAGAATACCAACTGGCTTTTATTTTGAGGGCTCTTCTGTTTGTCACCCAGAGGTGGTAGCAGCTCTGGGTGCATGTGTGATCTTGCAGTGTAAAAGGAAGATACTGAATCAGCTTTAGCAGCTTTGTAGATTTCCAGCCCATAGATTCACTTCCTGTATACTATTTTGTCACTTGTGTGAACTCCCAATCTTCTCTGGAAATGGCTTCTTTTGATTGGCTCCATTAGGTTTTTGTTAAAAGCCACAAGCTTATTTGCCAGTCTTAAACCAATAAGTTACATAAAATCCTATATTCGGAAAATCAACTTAAATTCAGAATTACAAAATAATTACTTTTAATTTAGTATGCTTCCTTTATCTTTTCTCTCATTTTTCATCATGTAAGTAATATCTATGTATATTTGAAAATTTTACAGACAGTGGTGAAAGGGGGGAAGACAACCATAATCTTCCTCTCATCCCCCTGGCATTTTAGTAAATAGTCTCTCAGACTTCTTTCTGTGCCAATGTTATTCAGCCATAGATTTGTATGTATATCTATTATGTGCTTTTATCACTTGATAATAGTTTGTAAATCAGTCCATAGTGTTTCTAATGTACAGTGTTAGATGCTGCACAGAAGAGCTTGCAACCTCCGGACTTGAAAGTGACATTCAACCATTGGTGGGCCGAGTGACTGCTGACTCGCAGCCCAAAAGCCTCATTTGAAGCATATCTCTATCACAATTCCCCCAGAAACTATTTCCTCAAGTTGTTTCGGGACACAGGACCTGAGGATTTGGGCTGAGGTTCAAAAGCACTAAGTTGTTTGTTCTGATTCACAGCTACCAAATGGCCCGGCCCATAGGACATCTCAGGTGAAAGTTGTAGAGGTCAAGCCTGACATGTTTCCTCCATATAAGTACAGCTGTACTGTCACGCTGGTAAGTATGTGACCAGGTGGTGGGTTGATACAGAGATTGATTTGATTATGTGGTTGAGGGTGCGTTAGGGGAGGGGTAGTTGGAGGTGAGAGCAGGGTAAGGTGTAGATCACTGATGCTGAAGAGCCTGTCAGTGATACAAATGATAACTACTTGGTGAATCAGCTAAGTTTTTTCCAAGTGAAATCTGTAAAGTGTAGTCCACCTGAGATTAGGATATTGTTTTTGAGTATTCAGAGATGAGAATGCGGTCCAACTTTAACAGTCACCAGTCTTTGAATCTTTCAGCCTACAAAGCGTCTTCTCCAGATGAGTTTGGGAAACATTACACTTTCGCTGTCTAAAACTGAGCCACATTCAATACTAGTATCTTAAAGGGTTAGAGAAGGCCTTTAGTAAAGCCTCTTGGTTCCTTTGTTTAGCCTAGTATTTCCCACCAGGGTTTCCCCTTTTTCCTCCCCTTTTATTTTTAACGTAACATGTATTAACACCCAGTAAACACATGTGTGACTGTGGGGTTGTCCTTTTGCAGGGTAAGCAGTATGGAGCAGTGGAATAAACACTATAGACAGTTGAAAGGCCTAGTCCAAAAGTGGTTCTTACTCTGCCTCTAATGTGCCATGTGACTATGGGCAAAGTTCTTTCCTGTCTAGTCCTTAGTTTCAGCATCTATAAAATGCTGCATTGATACAGATAGCCTCTTAGGGCTTCTCTCACTCTTAACATTTTATAATTCTGTTGATCCTTAAGGTATCCTTTTGGCTGGTTCTCTAGCTGATTTGGGGAAGATACACAGATTTTGAGAGAGCAGCTAGATTTTTTAAATTTCTCACCTGATAAACCATGTATCAGATAAGGGTTTAATATCCAGAATATATAAAGAACTTCTACAACTCAGCAACAAAAAAAAAAAAACCAATTTAAAAATAGGCAAAGGACTTGAATAGACATTTCTCCAAAGAAGATAGACAAATGGCCAATAAGCACATGAAAACATGCTCAGTCTCATTAGTCATTAGGGAAATGCAAATCAAAACCACATTGAGATACCACTTCACACCCACTAGAATGGCTATTAAAATACTGTAATAAGTGTTGGCAAGGATATGGCTAAATTGGAACACTTGTCCATTGATGGGAATGTAAAATGCAGCTGCTGTGGAAAACAGTTTGGTAGTTCCTCAAAAAGTTAAACAGAATTACCATAAGACCCAGCGATTCTATTTCTAGGTATATACCCAAAAGAATTGAAAGCAGGGTCTCAAAGAGACGCTTGGAAACTCAGCAGCGTTGTTCACAGTAGCTAAAAGGTGGAAACAGTCCAAGTGTCCATCAACAAATGGATGAACTGTGTTATATACATAAATGGAATATTATCCAGTCATAAAGAGAAATTAAGTTCTGATACATGCTACGACATGGATAAACCTTGAAAACATTATGTTAAGTAAGTCAAACATGAAAGGACAAGTATTTTATGATCCCCCTTATAAGAAATATCTAGGATAGGTAAATGCATAGAGGCAAAAGTAGATTAGTGGTTACCAAGTGCTCAGGGGCTGGGAGGGAATGGAGGGTTATTGTTTTAAAAAAAAAGTTTCACTAGAGTGAATACCTAGAAATGAAATTGCTGAGTTGAAGAGTATACATCTTTAACTTTGCTAGCTACTATCAAATTGTGCTACTAATTGATTCTACTAATTTTTACTCATACCAGTAGCTTATGAGTTTGTGCTGTTCCATATTCTCACTAACACTTGGGGTTGATATGCTTAAAAAATTCTCATCTGATAAAGGCAGACAGGTTCAAAAAAGATTATTCATTTAAAAATATTTATTAAGCACCTACTTTGTGTCAAGCCCCGTGCTGGAGATTGTATCAGTAGTGAACAAGACAGCACAATATGTTGGGTTAATACCTAGTTCTGGCCTGATCCCTAGGAATGTGTCTCACATCCTGGAGATCTGTCAGGTGTCCTTTTCTAATGACCTTATTACCTTCCCCGTGCCCTCCACACCCTCACCCTCTATTATCTGGGCTATAGGAGACCACTCTCCTACTGCATCTTACTGTGGCCGCTATCTATAGCTGATCTGGTGGGAACTACTGGGGACCTTCTCTTCAGCTGATTAGGACAGTAGCTTGTTTTGGGAGCACAGATGTCAGAGCTTTGGGATTAAGTTGTCCAGAAATCTCTGTTTGTCTTTAGGCAGTACTTGGAATCTATTTCACCACATTCTCTAGCATTCCTTGTTACAACAGGCTCAATGCCTGGACTCTAAAGGTATTTGAATTTCTGACATTGAGAGTCAACTCACTTGTTTTACAGATGGGGAGTGACGTGACAGATTATATAGCCTGTATTAAAATTGAAGGGGATAACTGCAGAGAAGGAATGTTCCTTCAAGGCTCTTTGAGGGTTAGTCTAAATCTGGTTTTGCAGTTGTTACTGTCTTCTCAGATTTACTGGTCATCCTGGTTCTTGGCTCTGCCGAGGTATAACTTAAACCTTTTATAAAATGTTGGTTTTATTTTTTAGGACTTGGGCCTGGCTACATCGAGAGGCCGGGGAAAGTGCAAGAACCCCTCTTGTAGCTATGTCTACACCAACCGACACAAACCGCGGATTTGTCCCAGTTGTGGTTTTAACCTTGCCAGAGACCGGACTGAGAAAACCACCAAGGCTGTTGTGAGTGCCTTTCCCAAACACATACGCTGGCCTTGATGTTGAGCTCTGTTAGCCATCTGTTTTAGTGGAAATACAAGTTTATCATAGTAGTTAGGGCACCAGAACTGGAACCAGGTTATAGGTTCTGAACCTGGGCAAGTACCTTCTCTCTGGCCCTCCTTCTCCCCATTGCTAAGGTGAGGGGGTAGGCCAGGTGCCCTGATCTCTGTGGACTAAGGGTTATTCACCAAGGAGAATGGCAGCACAGGCCTTAAAATAGGATTCAAAAGAACAGAGGGATGAAAGGGTTGCATCTTCTCAGCCCTGAGGTCTGGTGGAAGAACTGTAAGTTGATCTATTCTTTCAGTAAATAGTTAGAGGGTTCCAGTTCCAAGACTTTCTAGGTTAGATCGCTGTTTCTCTCTCAGGTTCCTTGCAAAGCTTTTCTGCTGTTGTATTTCTAGCAGTCTTGGCAAGCCTGCTCTCTGAAGTTGGACCAAACTATTTGGATAGTGAAGCACATTTTGCATTGCTTCTTAGAGCTCTTATTATTACTAGAACCAGGAAAAATAGGCATTTTCAAAGGTCCTCTAAATTTCCACACACAAGTGTTTTTTTTAAATGAATAAGAAAGCGACAACATCTAAGGCAGTGCGTGGAGTGACTAGGATGGGGGTAAGAAGGGAAATGTTACTGGTCTGTGTTGTAGAGAGGGGGATGGCACGTGGAACAGGCCAGGATCCAGGACATTGAGCCTGGGCCATTCCAGATCTAAGTTGGACCTTGGCAGGATTTGGATGGAAGGGGAAGGCATGTGGTACTCAAGGACAAGCAAGAGTAGGGAGTTGGTGAGTGTTCCATTTGCCTAGAAGAGAGGGTGTATGTAGGAGTAGAGGTGGAGAGAGGACAGAGGGTTATGGGAGATGAGGCTTGAAAGGTGTAGTAGGACCACATCACGGAAGGTCTTGAATGACAGGCTGGGTAATTTGTTCTTCAGGCAGTGGGATCCCACTGAATGTCCTTGAACCAGGAAGAGGCCCAGAAGGAATGTTACTTCAGGAGGGATACATATGGGGGTTTGGGAGTAGACAGGACTAGAAAGATGGAGACAAATGCTTCAAGCTTAAAAGTTTCTTTGCACATTTCTTTGCACCTTTTTGGCAAATGAATCTCACCCTTTGGTCTCTGTGTCTGTTTCTGTGTTTGAGGCATTGTTCTGAAGTTACAGTTCTTGTGATAACGGGGGAAGTGGAACCAAAGTGTGGGCACTGAGGGCTTCGTGGAAAAAAAAACATTGGGACTGGGAATTAGGAGACATGGCTGGGAGTGAGCCTGAGTTGGAAGCCTTCCCTCTCTTGAGCTTTAAGTTTCCCCCATTGGTGAAACAAGGTGAACAGGGTGGATTAGATCTGGGGCTGTTACTCTCAGAAGACCCAGAGTTGAGCTTCAAGGAGTCTGTAAACCCCTGAAAATGTTTGGAGAATGGGTCCATAGCTTCTGTCATGTTTCCTTTTTCTCTATCAGGCCCCCTCTGCTGAAGTGAGCTTTCTCTCCTGGATTCTCCGTGTGCTTATTATGCTCCTCTTACCACAGTATTGATCATACCCTACCTTGAATCCTCTCTTAGTTCCCTTACAAGACCACAGTCTTTCAGGGCAGGTATAACCCTGGAGCTTGCATATACAATGTGTTGATCAGTAATTGTGGGATGGAATTGAGTTTGGTGTAGGTAGATGCTCTGAACATTTCTTTCTCCTTCCATTTCATTGTGGCTTATTTGTGTGGTTTGAGTATGGAAATGGATGTTACCTTCTAGATCTAGGAGTAGTGATTTAAAAAAAAAAAACCCTATTCCGTCGAGTCAATTTCAACTCATAGCAACCCTATAGGACAGAGTAGAACTGCCCCATAGGGTTTCCAAGGAGTGGCTGGTGGATTTGAACTGCCAGTCTTTTGATTAGCAGCCAAGCTCTTAACCACTGCACCACCAGGGCTCCTAGGAGTAATGATGAGGTGATTTAACTTTCCAGGTCCAGCAGGAGTTTTGTTTAGGGACCTCTTGCCAATTGATTTCAAATCCCACTGTTATTTGTATACCTCTATCTTTGGCTGACTGGTAGCTTCTAGAATCCTCACTTTCAGACCTTCCGTCATCTTCAGACATATTCTAACCTTTTAATCTCTTAAACTTTAGATGTATTTTGTTTTCTAAGAAACACTGGTCTGAAATCCAGGGGCATTTTTGTTTATTGCATTTTGGAGCCCCCTGGTGGCCATCTGTTTCCTAAGCAGTTTGTCTTAAGCTGCTGTAACTAAGGCTACAAAGTCTCTGGGCTGGAATGGTCTTCAGTCCTTTCCATCCTTTATCTCTGGCTTGGAGTCAAAGGACAATATTCCTGCTGAGCTGTCTTCCAGCCCATGGTCAGTATAGCCATGACAGGGCACACACAACCTCCCAGGGCAGCTCTGTCTAGCGTTAGTCAGCTCTTCTGCAGCCAATCGTTCAGTCATTCCTTCAGCTAGCATATGTTGAATGCCTCCTATGGCCCAGGCCTTTGGAGATACAAAGATGAATAGGACATGACTCCTTCCTTTGAGAAGCTTAGAGTCTAGTGGGGGAGAAAGATAAGTGACCAAGCAATTACAGAGACAGACAAGAATAATCATAGGTATACAGAATTAATTG
The DNA here is from genome assembly GCA_030035585.1 of Dugong dugon. Taxonomy (NCBI): domain Eukaryota; kingdom Metazoa; phylum Chordata; class Mammalia; order Sirenia; family Dugongidae; genus Dugong; species Dugong dugon. The sequence goes on along the minus strand of CM057460.1, from coordinate 186,289,790 downwards.
AAAGCTTCTTATTATAATTAACTTCTACAAAGCAATGTATAATACGTCCAGTAATCGTGAACTAGCATCTGTTGTATGCCAGGTCTCGTGCTAGTATTGGGAATCAGTGAATAAGCAGCAGCCCTCTCCTCACTGAAGAGGGGAGACAGTTTATGAACTGTGAGACATTGAATTTGCAGTAAAGGGGGGATGTACTCTGGGAACCTGAAGGGGGGCATAATTAACTCAGCACTGGTGAAATGGGTCATGGAGGAGCCTCCATTGAAAAGGGTCCCATCTGAGAAGGACCTGTTTCTAACCATTGTCTTAGAACCTTGCTTTTGGAAATTTCTTACTGGTGTGTAGAGTTATCTTTTACCCAAAAGCTGCAAAGAAGTAAAGACTTGGTGTTTGTTGGGGCAGGGGCTTACAATACAGATTATTTGTTTCTGTATCAAAACCACCATTCACAGAGTATTCATTGCATCCCAGACACTATGCTGAGTGCTTTACTTGTAATATCTCATTCAACCATACAACAACTCTGTGAGATTAGTAGTGTTTTTATCCCCATTTCACAGATGAGGAAATTGAGGCTCAGAAAAGTTAAGTAAATTGCTTTTGGTCATACATGTACAGCTGTTAAGTGGCATAGCCAGAACTCAAACCCAAGTCTCTTAACCCCTAAAGCTCATACCTTATGCATGGAAGCTAACTCTTGAATCCATTACCAGGAGGTGTATATAAACCTCTCATTTTATTGAAAGAGAAACTAAGTCCGAGAGAGAGAAAGCACCTATATCTGAGCTGGTCAAGAGCTGAGGTTTCCCGTCTCAGTCATGGGCCCATCCCTCTGCTGCTTGCAGTCTCTCGTTGTTTTGACCTGATGCTAACCCTTTCTGCCCCTCGTGCTTAGTGATTCATCCACTCTTCCCAGGAGGCGAGCTCACCACTCCCAGATGTGCTGAGTGCCACGGAGCCCCTGAGTGCAGCCCAGAGGGAGATCCAGCGCCAGTCCACGCTGCAGCTGGTGCGCAAAGTCCTGCAGATTCCTGAGAACGAGTCAGAGCTGACTGAGGTCTTCGCCTTGATTCATGAACTCAACAGCTCTCGACTCATCCTGTCCAATGTGAGTGAGGAGACAGTCACCATCGAGCAAACCTCTTGGTCGAATTACTACGAGTTTCCATCCACGCAGTGCCTTCTCTGTAGCAGCTCGTTATTCAAAGGGAGACAAAAGTAAGCTCCTCTTCCAGACTTATTCTGCCCCTAGCTGTCTCATTCTACTGAGCCCCTATACTGCTTTCTTTGAACTCCTTAAAGCTATAACCTTTGAAGGTGTTATTCTCTGATATATTTAGGTTTCCTTTACCTTTCCAGTTGCTGAAGTAATGATAATAATTATTAATTATTATTGTTATCTCTGTTGAAAATGCCTGAAAGTGTTTGTTACCAATTTAGGATTTAGTTTACATCTAGACCACCCAGCATAGTGTTTGGGTTTGGGGGTTAAGTGGGATTGGTTAAATTATTAATAAGTTGAGAGTTATATTAACTTTGAGGGTGTTCCGCAGACCTGATTCAACTTGCGTGACAACACCCACCTGGGAAACCTTGGAACCCAAGCTCCACCACCTTTATTTGCCTGCTGCATTAAAGTCTTTAAGAACTTTGTCATTGGTCACTGAGCCCTGGAATGGCATTAAGAATTTCCCATCTGTTTTTTTGATGTGATGTTTTTGGTACTAGCTCTCTGGCTGGGCCCCAGGAGTGCTGGCTACTGACAGCCAACCGGCTGCAGGTGGTGACTGCCCAGGTGAAGATGTGTCTGAACCCCCATTGTCTGGCCCTACACAGCTTCATGGACATCTACACAGGTTGGTGCCAGCCTTCTCTTCCTGCACAGGGCCCCAAAGCAGCCTTGAGAACAGCCTCCATGGGTCAGACCTCTGGTCCTTTGAGCACTGGAGAGGAGGGGTTTTCCTCCTGAATGCCTCAGCCCTAGAGATTGCATTTTCCTCTCTAGTGTTAGGACTCCATTATCTGAGATCTTGAAAACAAAATTTAATTTAAAAATAACAGATTTTCATAGTGGAAAAACTGGAAAATGCAGGCAGGTAAGAAGAAGAAATTAAAAATCAATGGTGATTCTGCTGTCAGGAGATGAACACTTAGCACTGTCCTATCTCGTCTTTCAGATGAGTTTACTCCATACATAAAATCACACGTAAAACCAGTGCAGAGTATAAGAAAGTGTGGAAGGATTTAAACGTGTATAGTTTTTTTCTTTGAACAAAAGAATGTTTGTGCTAGATGTTGTTTTAGAACCTGCTTTTTACATTTAGTGGTATATCGTGGACATCTTCCTATGCCAGGAAGTGGAGAAATACATTACCATTCTTAAGGGGTGTGTGGTGGTCATTCTGTAGTCCTATGTATAATGAAGTCTTTGTGTACATCCTTAATTTTTTCCTTTGCTCAAAAGTGGAAGGAGCTCCAGTGGCGCAGTGGTTAAAGTGCTAATCTGCCAACCAAAAGGTCAGCAATTCAGACCCACCAGCTGCTCCGTGGGAGAAAGATGTGGCAGTCTGCTTCTGTAAAGATTTACAGCCTTGGAAACCCTATGGGGCAGTTCTCCTCTGTCCTGTAGGGTTGCTATGAGTCGGAATTGACTCGATGGCAGCAGGTTAGCAGGCTCAAAAATGGAATTACTATGTATTCATCCCTTTTTCCCCCCTTTATTCATTCCTCAGCATCAAACACTTAACCATGTACCAGCCATTGTGAGAGTTCGATTGAATCTTGAGTTTCATATGAAGAATAGAGTGCTGAAGCTGAAAAAGGGTTTATTCTCTTCCTCTTCAGAACATTATGGCGCCTCATTTTGAATTTTGCTTTTGATAAGTGTCTGTATGGCCAGTCTGAGTTTGTGCTAATTTGTGCTCTTATCAGCCAGTAACGGAAGTGCCCATTTCCCTGCAGTATAGGGCAGCTTCAGGATTACAATTTTTGGGTGTTTTTTTTGTTTGTTTGTTTGGTTTTTTTTTTCTCTTTTAAATATACAAATAGTAAAATTTACTTTTGTTGTTGTTGTACAGCTCTGTGAGTTCTGACAAATGTGTAGAGTTGTATAATTGCCAAGACAAACAATATACAGAACAGTTGCATCATCCCAAAACATTCTCTTGCACTATCTCTTTATAGTCAAACCACCCCATTCCCCCATCCCTAACCCCTGACTACCACTTGGGTCTGCTCTTCGTTGTCCCAAGTTTTGTGTTTTTTAAAATGTCGTGTATATCCATATAGCATGTAGCCTTTTTTTTCTTCTTCTTTTTTTGCAGCTGTCACCACTGTGTATTTCTAAAACTTTTCCATCAGTTTATCAGTTGTCTTTTAAATTTGTCAATGGTAGGTTTTTTTTTTATTTTTTAAACACAAATGTTATTTTGCTTTTTCCTTTTGTTTCAATTGTACATAATCGGCCTTTACCTTCTCTGTTGTGGTTTCAGCTTTTGGTGTCATGCTTAGAAAGGCCTTCCCCACCACTCCTCTATACCTTCTTTAAGGAAAACACACACTCCAAAATTTGCTTTTGTGCCATATAAAATCATCCTCTTTTATCTGACTTAAATTGACTATACTTAAATTTCTCCGATTCTTTTATTGCAGGATTTGGTGTAGGGTTGATCTAGCCTTTGTTATGTTCCCTACATATTCCTGAGCTAAAGGATGCTCCTGGCCTTTCCTCAGGGTGCAGTTGTTTAAAGTAGAGGAAGAGGGTCCTTCTTGGTCTTGAGGACTGGTAGGGAATTGTTGGGTTTACGTAAAAAAAAGATTCTGTTATACATACTGTTTCATTATATGCTGTTTTCATGTAAGAACATATTGGGCAACTTCATATCAGAGCATTTAGGCCTACCTTGTTTTTAATGATGTGTAGTTTCCTATTTTCTGAGTGCACCGTAATTTAACTCTTTCCCTACTGATGGGCATTTAGTTTGTTTCCAATTTTTTGTCATAGTGGATGATGGATGTTACAGTGAATTTCCTTGTTGCCTCTTTTTAACCTGGCAGGTCTCTTTAATGTGGGGAATAGGCTGCTAGTGAGCCTGGACTTGCTTTTTGCAATCCGAAACCAGATCAAGCTGGGAGAGGATCCCAGAGTGTCCGTCAGCGCTGTTCTGCAGTCGGTGCAGGAGCAGACAGGTAAAGGTTTATTCCTTCCTTCCCAAGGTCAGGGAATTCCCTGTGATGGGCTTTGGTTAAAAGAATCCTTTGGGGGGAAAGTCTGATATTTTGAAAAAGAGACATTCTTGATCTCCTAATGCACTGTTCCTTTTGAGTTTTACAAATGCAAAACTAACTCTGGAAAGTGCAAGTCTTTGCATGCATCCAGGAACCCTTAGCAAGGAATCAAAACTGACTTTCAGAAGCACATCCTCTGATTGTAGTATACTTGGCCTCGCTGCTTGTTAGTCACTCATTCTGAATACACAGCTTCTGGATGTCTGCTGCCAGTCCCAAGGCTCGTGCTGAGACATGAGGGCAGTGGCCACCCTCCTTACTACCTAGGAATTGCTTTTCCCCTGGCTCTCCTTACATCTGTTTGTGTTTTCCTATCCCATTCCTAGGGACTCCCAAGTCCCCTGTGTCTTGCCTGATGTGAGGGCAGATGGAATAGAGCAGAGGCTCTGGATCCAGGCAGCCTGCGTTCGAGTCTTGGCTCTGTCACTTAGTGGCAGTGTAATCCTGAGCAAGTTACTCTCTGTGCCTCCATTTCTCCAGTTATAAAATGAGGCTAATTCTAGCCCCTGGTTTATAAGGTTGTGAGAGTTAAACAAGAGACTGTATTTAAAGCTGTCAGCACAGTGTCTCGTACCTAGTAGTTGCTTAGTATGTGGCGGTCATAACTGTGATTGGAATTGCTCTTTGAGTTGCCAGCTGAGCCTTTGAAGGCTAGGGTACCTCCCCCTTAGAATAGTTAGTACTCTTGAGTTTTTTAGGGGAGAGGCAATCTTTCGGAATTGCTGCTCTTGCTGGTTCACCCCTAGTGGCCTCAGAGTCTTTTTCTATGACTTTCTCAGTGCTCTTGCTCTCCTTCCAGAGAAGACTCTGACCTCAGAGGAGCTGAGCCAGCTGCAGGAGCTGCTGTGCAATGGCTACTGGGCTTTCGAGTGCCTCACTGTCCGAGACTACAATGACATGATCTGTGGCATCTGTGGCGTGGCCCCCAAAGTGGAAATGGCCCAGAGGAGTGAAGAGAATGTGCTGGCATTGAAGAGTGTGGAGGTAAGTGCCTCTCAGCCACTGTGGGTGCACCTTCGGAAGAACTGTCCTCACGCTTTGGCAGCTGCCTTCCTGCGTGATGTCCCCAGGGGCAGGTAACCAGTTGGGGCTCCGGTCCTGTCCTGGGTGAGGCAAGTGGCTTTTCCCTGCCACTGCCCAGGGGTTTTATATAGGGAAGGCCAGAGGAAATAGAAGCATTGTTTATTTACTTATTCATTCAGGAAATTTACTGAGCATGAACTAGGTGCACATTTTAGGCACTAGGAAAGAGCAGATAAAAAAAAGTTCCTGTCCTCACAGAGCTCACATTCTGGTTTGGGGGAAGCAAGATTGGAACCAGGTGTGTATCAGGTAGTGCTGAGTGCTACAGAGGATGAGGGGAAGAGAAAGCTATGGTGGAAAAGGGAAGTCTTGTTTTATGTGAGGTAGTCCAGGAAGGTTTATCTGATAACGTGGCATTTGAGTAGAGATCTGAAGCTCATGTAGCTTCAGATCAAAAGATCTCCAGCTAAGGGAGCAACGGGAACAGGGACTTAGGCAGGAACTTTCTGGGCCTGATTGAGGAGCAACAAGGACGCCAGTGTGGCAGGAGCGTGGGAATGAGGGGAGAGTGGTGGGATATAGAACTTCGGAGAGGCTGCAGGAGGCCAGACCCTACCCGTATAAGGCCTTACAGCAAAATGAAGAACTATTGGAGGGTTTTGAGGAAAAAAATGACCTGATCCGACTTAGATTTTTAAGTAACAAAAAAATTAATACAAAGAAAACACAAAGCTCAGGTGACTATAGATTAATATTAACAAATATTCAAGAAATATATGATCCTAGTCATAGGCAAAGAATAGCAAAAGCAGGCATATTTCCCCAACTCATTGTATAAAGGCAGAGTAACCTAGAAATAAAACTAGACATTATTAATGTAAGAGAGGAAAAATTGAGCATGATTATAGTCATGAATAATAGATGTAAAAGTCCTGGACAAAATAGTGGCAAACCAAATCCAGCAATGAATAAAGTAATGTATCATGAGCAAGTTGAATTTATCCCAGGAAAGCAAAGTTGTTTAAACATTAACCCATTGCCATCGAGTCAATTCCAACTCATAGTGACCCTATAAGAGAGTAGAACTGCCCCGTAGGGTTTCCAAGGAGTTGCTGGTGGATTCGAACTGCCGACCTTTTGGTTAGCAGCTGAGCTCTTAACTACTGCACCACAAGGGCTGCTTTAACATTAGCAAATATATTAATGTAACTCACTACTTAATAGGTTAAGGGAGAAAACCCATGTAACTATCTCATTATATGTAAAAAAGGCTTTCAATATAATTTGGCACCCATTTATGATAAAACTCTTCGCAAACTCGGAATAGTAGGGAATCTTCCTTTACCTGGTACAGAATTAAGAGAAAAAAAAATCTTACTAAGTCTGTCACTTTTGCCGTGATCATGCTAAGAGGTCCGGTCTGCGCTGTGTAGGTGTTAATTGAGAGCCCCGTGAGTACTCTAGGAGTTGCACTGGAGTGCAAGGTTTCCATCTCTGAATTCTGCCTTAGTAAGCAAGAGGACTGGGGCCGGAAGTGACTCTTCAGGGTTACCCCCTGGGGAGGTGTGGAACTTCGCAGAAGAGCATTTTGCCATGGCCAGCTGCGTGTTATTAGGGATTTAATGCATATTTCTCTCCTTTTCTTCCCAATTTAAAAAAAAACAAAAAACAAATGTATATTGAGCAAATGATAATTTCTACTTGAAGCATGGTGGTGTATAACAAGATATCTAAAAATAAGCATAATACCTCCTGGAGCCACTGAAGTATTCTTAGAAATAAAATGAACTGCTACCAGAAAATTTGCTTATGTGAACTGTGCTTTTGTGTGTTTTCTCATCAAGAGGCTATTTCCAGATGCCTTCAAATCTGATTGTCTAATAGTAATGTTGATGATAATGCAGCTACGATTTAGTATTTATTACATATGCCAAGTTCTTACTCTAAGTGTTTTACTACATGACTTAATTCTCACCACAACCCTATGGGGTTTTTATAGATGAGAGAACTGAAGCCCAGGAAGACTTGCCCAAGGCCACCCAGCCAGGAAGGGGTAGAGCTGAGACTTGACCTTGGTCTGTCTGACTCAAGAGCCTGAGCACTTAAGCTCTGCCATGCTTACCAGTACTTCCGGGGACTCTGAGCTCTGGTTTTTCTAATCAGATCTGGCCACAGAGAAACTTTTTGGTTTCCAGAATAGACAGAAGCCCACTACCTACCTGCCAAGCTCACATCTCCTAATCCAGCCTGGCACCTGCCTCATCAAGGTTCCTTCCTCACAAAATGGAGTAGCATTCCCTCACTCTCAGTATGCATGTCTCTGCCCTTCTTTGATACCAGGGACTTCTCTCTCAGAAGCCAGGGCTTTCTTTATTTTCCCCTTCTTTTGTGTGTGGAGGGGGGATGTCGTGGTTGTGGGGATGGGGGTATGCTGAAGTCTGTGAAATAAAACGAAGTTTTTTGTTCTGTTTTGTTTTTTTACAAAACTTAAATATGGAGTTGTCTTTGGGGAGACTCCCTGGCCCTCCACTCAGAGGCTGTGTAGAGGAGGACAGTAGCCATGTCAGATCATGCAGCATACTCAGCTAGCATTTTCTGTCCCCATGCTCTTTGTGGAGCAGGTGGGCTCAGTTGGCCACCTTCCCTGAGCAGGTGCCTTGTAAAAGTGTGGTGGCAGAGTTGTGACTTATACTCACATCATGCACCAAGCACCTTGTGAGGTAGGAACAAAGAGGAATCAGATAGGGGTGGTGGTTGTGTGGTGCAGTGGTTCCCAGATTTTAGTGGGCATAAGAATTACCTGAGGCAGTGGGTCTCAAACCAAGGGCTTGCTGGGCCCCACCCACATAGTTTCTGATTCAGTAAGTCTGGGTAGGGGCCAAGAATTTGTATTTCTAACAAGTTCCCAGGTGATGTTGATGCTGCTGGTCCAGGGACCACACCTTGAGAACCACTGTCCTAGAGAATCTTCTTAAATGCAAGTTCATGGCCATAACAGATTGAGGTGGAGCACAGATACCTGCATTGCTAATAAGTAGCCCAAATGAGCAATGGAGGTAGCATGATCAGGGTCACACATAGAAGCAGGCAGACAAGGAGGAAAATTTAATAGCACAAGTGCTAGATGCTTACAGTAGGTAAGTAGGTGCTGAGTAAGATAGAGGAGGTAGCTGTGTGCTGACACGGTCTGGGAGGACTTTCTGGAGGAGGTGAGGGATTAACAGGGCCTTGGAAGATAGATGAATTTCACTAAACAGAATTCTGTTTGTGGGAAGTATTCCTGCCAGCAGGGTATAGGAATTAAGGGCTTGGGCTGTGGAACTAGACCTGTGTACTCATTCTTGTTCTGTCCCTTTCTCTAATAGTCCATCTCAGACATCTCTCAGGCTTGTATAAAAAAACAGAACAAAACCCGTTATCATCAAGTAGATTCTGATTCATAGCAACCCTGTAGGATAGAGTATAACTGCCCTATAGGGTTTCCAAGGCTGTAATCTTTATGGAAGCAGACTGCCACATCTTTCTCCCTTGGAGCGTCTGGTGGGTTTGTTTGAACCACTGACCTTTTGGTTCACAGCCTAGCAATTAACCACTGTAGCTCCCCTTTCCTCCAAAGGCAGGGAAACTGACATGAATAAAGATACAGAAGCAGGAACGGGCTTAGGGACTGTTCAGGCCTGAGGGTACTGTGGTATGAGAGAAAGACATGTGGCCAAAAGTTATTTGGGTACTAAGTCAGATTTTGGGGGGCCCCTGCAGTGCATGGCTGTCAGACTCCTCCTCTTCAGAAGTAGAGCCTTGGTTTCCCCATGTGTATAAAGAAGAGGTGAAGATTACTCTGTTATTAATGTTCTGTGGCTACTACAGTTTGACCTTTTTTATCCTGACCTTTTAGTTCACCTGGCCTGAGTTCTTGGGCTCTAGTGAGGTAAACATGGAGGATTTTTGGGCCACGATGGAGACAGAGGTGATTGAGCAGGTGGCATTCCCTGCCAGCATCCCTATCACCAAGTTTGATGCCTCTGTTATTGCCCCCTTCTTCCCACCACTCATGAGAGGAGCTGTGGTCGTCAACACTGAGAAAGACAAAAACCTGGATGTGCAGCCAGCACCTGGTAAGGCCACCTGGTGGCTGACTGGGGTGAGGGAAGGGCCCAGTCAAGAATCTGGGATGTTGTCCATAGCAAGACAGCACAAATGATGCAGAATTATGGAAGGATAATGATAATCCGTGGCAAAATCTCCTAGAGGTTAAAGTCATAGTGCAAAGTGTCAAAGAGCTGCCAGCCATCTAATGTGGGACAGGGCAGACACAGCTCACTGTCAGCATTCTGGGAGGGACTACACTGAGTGGTGGAAATCTGGAGAGAAATGCTGACGGGGAGGCCCCAAGCCCACAGATTGCCATTGAGTACCTGAAAGGAGGGAGGATGGGCAAGGAATCTACCTTTTAAGCAGGTCTTTCAGGTGGCTTTGCAGGTGGTCTGTGGATTATGTGTTGAGCAACCCTGGACTAGCTCTTAAGAGCATAGGTTTCTGACAACTTGGGTTTGATTCCCAGCTATGCCACTCAGTAGCTGTGTGACCTCTGGCAGGTCCCTTCATTGCCCTGAGCCTCTGTTGTTTTATCTACAAAGAGAGCATTGTAAATGTTACTGACCTCCGAGGTTGTTGTGAAGACTAAGTGAGCTAATAACATAGTTATGGTGATGACCTTCTGCCTTTTTCTAAACTGTAACGCAGTAAGAAATAGGTTTTGTGTCATGACTGGGAATGATACCCATATGTATGTATGTATGTACGCTTATAACTCAAAACAAAATGTTCACAAAGCAGTACTTGTTCTTTCCAAGTGCAGCACACTCTATTTTCTATTTAATTTTAAAAATGCTGGCTATGACCTGCTAAATTGATTTCATGAGTCCTTAATGTGTTGGAATCCACAATTTAAAAAATAGTGGTTCTCAAACAGTGTTTTCCAACATTAGGTACTGAAACCTCACCTCATATTTGCTGCTTCAAGGCCCAGGAATGAATGGTTTGCTTGTTGATTATCTGGGCTCAGGTACACAGCCTGTACAGAGTATTTCTAAAATGTGAGCTGCTGCTCTTGGTGCTGCAGCTGTGGGCTTAACTTGCTTCTGAAAAACCTCAGGAGATTTTGGGTTAAAAGCTGACCCATACTGGGGTCCTTTGCAAGGGCCATCTGCTGGATATCTCACTTGTAGATGTCCAGAGCACAAAGCCATTTCTGAGAAATCACAGATACCTGTGGAAGTCATAGACCTGCCATGAGTCCCACCTCTCCTAGCACCCAAAGAAGTGCTCGGTGCAGAGCTTGCTTCCACTCCTTGCTGTTGCATAGGCCGAGCCCCTGGTTCTGTTCATCCTTGCGCATAAGGGGCTACCCATGACCTCTGTTGGCTGGCAGCAGCACCCTCTCCTCAGCACTGTCATCTCTTGCAGGCAATGGTAGTGCCTTGGTGAGGCTGCTCCAGGAGGGTACCTGCAAGCTCGAGCAGATTGGTTCCTACAGTGAGGAGGAGCTGCGGCAACTGCTGGGCCAGTGTGGCATCCCCTTTGGGGCAGAAGACTCCAAGGTGAGTGTCAGGGACAGCAGCAGAGATAGGGACTTTGGGAGCAGGCTGGCTGGTCCACTTTTCTGGGCAGGAATTGGGTCACCTGCTCCCTTGTGTTGGACACAGGGTGCTGGCAGTCAAGGAGGCCTGGCAGAGAGTAGCCAGATCATGGCAGCATGTGAGGCCTTTCCCTCCAGTTAGTTCCTCCTGTTCAAGGTAGTGGACCTAGACTTGGGGGTCAGGAAGCCTGCCTCTCCTGCTTACTGTGTGTGACCTTAGGTAAGCTCTTTACCCTTCTGAGCCTTATTTTCATTTGTGAAGTAATGTTGTTGTTAAAAACTGACCTCACGAGGTTGTTGTGAGAAATGCACGTTATACCTGTCTGGCTATCACCTATCCGACCTCTTAGAACTGGAGCCCTGGTGGTGCAGTGGTTAAGACCTTCAGCTGCTAACTAAAAGGTCGGCAGTTCTAATCCACCAGCTGTTCCTTGGAAACTCTGTGGGGCAGTTCTACTCTGTCCTGTAGGGTCACTATGAGTTGGAATTGACTTGATGCCAGTGGGGTTTTTTTTGTTTTTGTTTTTGTTTTTTTAAGTTCTTAGAAAATGGATGCTATTACATACATAGAGAGTGTGTTTGTGTGCTTTATTCTTACATTGTTTACTTCATGCCTCTGGGCTGTTGAGGATTTTCTGCTTCCTGCAAGTCCAAGTTAAAATGTTAGCTCCTCTTTGCAGTGACAGCTAAGTAGGAAGGACTCAGGCCTAAGGGTCCCCATCTGTACCTAGAGGAGGCTAAGTTGAGGAGGCTGCAAAAATGACTTTGGCCCTGAATAGTTTATTCTTTTGCTTTGGGTGTTGAAGTGAGCAGTTGATCTGAGCACTGGCCTGGTCCCTTAGCATTCACCCCCTGGTTTTTATCTGACCTTTTACCCCAGGATCAGCTCTGCTTCTCGTTGTTGGCCCTCTACGAGTCTGTGCAGAATGGAGCCAGAGATAGACAGCCCCCACCTCATCTCACAGGGGGTAAAATCTTCAAAGTGTGCCCCCATCAGGTAAGAGGGTAGCAAAGGAGAGCTTAGGGTGAACTTGTTCATGTCAGGTTTACTTGTTTCCCTGAGGACAGAGATGACTGTGAGCAGCTTTTCCTGCTTTTCATTCGTAGGGAAGGCAGACTGATTGTAACCTATAGCAGTAGGGGAGGGATGGGATGACATGGAATGAGATGGGATTTGGGTCTGATTGCAAGGAGTAGACCATGGTTTCTCAACATCAGCACCGTTGACATTTTGGACCAGAGAGTAGCACTGTTGACATTTTGGACCAGGTAGTTCTTTGTGGGGTCTGTTCTGTGCATTGCAGCGTATCTGTCAGCATCCCTGGCTTCTAGTGTGTTAGATAGCCAGTAGCACAGCCCCTTCTGCCCAGTTGTGACAACCAAAAATGTCTCCAGACATTTCTAAGTGTTCCTTGGGGGAACAAACTCATCCTGGGTGAGAGCTATTGGTATAGACACATGAGATTGCCTCAAGAAGAGAAAAGGCTTTGTTTTGTTTGTTTTGTCTTGTTTATTTCTAAAAATACCTGAGAGTTTGAGGGATGCCGCGAACAAAGGCTGCTCCAGAGACCGTGTCAGCTTCTGTTTTCCTCTCATCACGTGGCTTGTTATTTGACTCCTTGTAGCTGAGCTCAGGCTCTAGCATCTTCTGCTGCTTACTGGTCTAGTTTCTTAGGATTTCCCAGGTCAGACTGCCCATAAAGAGAATCTGATTGATCCAGCTCATCCTTTAATGGCCAGGCTTAGGTCACTGGGCAGCCTGTGGAGTAGCTGCCCGTGGGCCTGGTGCCTACCTGTGGGCTAGGGAGGCAACCTGTGTCATTCATCAAGAGTATTAATCTCCTGACCATGAGCTGGGCACTGCACCAGCTGCTGAGGATATAGGGGTGAGCTCATGTTGTTGTTAGCTGTCATCAAGTTGGCCCTCGGCTCATGGCAACCCCATGAACAACAGAACAAAATGCTGCCTGGTCCTGTGCCATCCCCATGATGGGTTGCGGATTGGATTGTTGTTATCCGTAGGATTTTTATTGGCTGATTTCCAGAAGTAGATCTCTGGGCCTTTCTTCCTAGTCCATCTTAGTCTGGAAGCTTCACTGACACCTGTTTAGCATCATAACAGCATGCGAGCCTTCACCAACTGCGCATGAGGTACACTGGCTGGGAATCAAACCCACATCCCCCGCATGGAAGGCGGGAACTCTACCACTAAACCACCAGTGTCATTGAGCTCGTATTTTAGTGGGGGAATAAAGTAACCACAGCTTGTGGCAGTAACTCTGAAGAAATAGACAAGGGCCTGAAATAGAAAGTAACAGGGAAGCACCTGTTCTCTAGGGGGCAGCCAGAGAAATCAGACCTGAAGGATGAATAGGGGCCCTAGTGATGAGCCGGGGAAGGAATGTTCCAGGCAAAGGAATGAGAAATCATTAAGGTGGGAAGGCACAGTGAGCCAAGAGTAGGGAGGTTGGAGGAGTCAGCAGAGGCCAGATCATGCTGCGCTTTATAGGCCCGAGCAGCAGTTTAGATTTTATTCTGAGAGTAATAAGGGAGCTATTGGACAGTTTTGGATGGGAATGATGACACGGTCTGGTTTTGGCTTTCAGAAGCTCACTCTGCCTACCTGTAGAAGGGTGTGGGCCAGTGTCTTAGTCATCTGGTGCTGCTGTAACAGAAATACCACAAATGGATGCCTATAACAAACAAATTTATTCTCACAGTCTAGGAGGCTAAAAGTCCAAACTCAGAGAGCTAGCTCTACAGGAAGGCTTTCTCTCTCTGTCAGCTCTGCAGGAAGGTCCCTGTCCCTTCAGCTTCTGCTTCCTGGTTCCTTGGAGATCTCCATGTGTCTTGGCATCTATCTATCTTACCCCATCTTTCTCTGCTGGCTTGTTTAATTTCTTTTATATCTCATAAGACATTGGCTCAAGGTACACCCTGCACTAATCCTGCCTCATTAACATAACAAAAGTCCATTCCCAAATGAGATTATAACCACAGGCATAGAGGTTAGGATTTAAAACATATTTTAGGGGGACACACTTCAACCCGTAACAGCGGGTAACCACCAGATCAGCTTGAGGACAAGTTGTGCTATATGACGGTGTAGGCCCAGGAAGATATTGGGGGCAGAAGGTCCACTGAGCAATCACTGAGTGGGGAGAGGTTGGCCTAACAGAGTTTTCAGTGCACTGAGGTGCGTGGGCCAGCAGGGTAACCTGGCTGCTTAAAAGGGAATCAGGTGACCAACTCCTTTAACAAAATCCCGTGTCTGAGGGAGGTGCTTGATACTGCCTCAGAGCTTGATACTGCTGAGACGATGTGTGCATATGACTGGGGACTATCTTATGAGGAGCGGTTGAAGATTTATAGGAGTGTGAGAGCTTAGAGCTCAGGGCTGTGGTGGGGGATCAGTAGGTGTGAAGGTAGGGAGATAGAGACAGGTAGAGTGCTCCAGTGTACGCAGAGCTGCCCAGCTGTGGTATGGTGGCTGGGCTCCCTGTCAGTGGGGTGGTTTAGTAGACTCCGTCAGGGGCTCCCATCTGGCAGCACCTCAGGGTCTGGTGGGGAGCTTGCTAAAAACCCAAATGCTTAAGATTCCACCCCACAGGCCCTGATAATTCCTTAGGTTTGAGTTGGTGCCCGGAATCTACATTTGTAACCAGCTCTTAGTGAGGGTGCTGTGCAGCCAGGATTGGGAGTCATGGACTAGGCGATGCTTTGGTAGGTGATGTGTTGGGGGGTATTTGGAGCAGATGCCTTCTGAGGTGCTTTTCTGCCTCAGTTGCAGACAGGGTGCTTCCAGCTCCTCTCATAGGAGGACAAGGCGGCTTCATTTACTTCATTTAGGGACATGAGTAGGAGGGGAGCATAATGCCATGGCTCTGGCAGGGTGGTCATGGCTTCAGTCATGACACCTGTTTGCTGCTCTTCCTGGGAAGAAGGGAGTGAGGACGGTCTTCAGATCTGCCACTTAACCCTGTGCTGTGCCCTCCCCTTCCACCCCAGGTGGTCTGTGGCTCTAAGTACCTTGTGCGGGGCGAGAGTGCCCGCGACCATGTAGATCTGCTTGCCTCTTCCCGCCATTGGCCACCTGTCTACGTGGTAGACATGGCCACACCAGTGGCCCTGTGTGCTGACCTCTGCTACCCAGAGCTGACCAGCCAGATGTGGGGGAGGAACCAGGGCTGTTTCTCTAGCCCCATGGAGCCACCTCTGGTGAGTACCTCCTGAGGAACTGGAATAAATCTCTCAGGCTGACCATGTTTCACCCTTTGGTTCTTCAGGAAGGCATCCCCAACATCCTTTTTCTGCACCAATATTTTGCCTTATTGCTTTGGAACCAGCATTTATTCCACAAATATTTACTGGCCAACCCCCATGAGTCAGGCCACAGCATGTTGCTTAGAAAAGTCAGGCTATCCCCAGCACAGGTGTCTTGGGGTAAAAGGGGTTGCCTTCTAGATAAGCCTAGAAAATTGCTGCTTTGGAGAGTCACGTGCCCATTGACATATTAAAGGCCCCAGCCAGCCCTGGAGTGCACTGTTGAACTTAACCCATCTTAAATCGATTTGACCATGAATATACTGCATGGCGTATCTTTTGTGATCTAGAGACACATGGGTTTAGAAAACACTGATCTTACCCAACCTTCTCCTTTTATTCAAAGGAGAAACTAAGGCCCAGACAGGGGAATGGACTTGTCCAGGGTCACACAGCAAGTTAGTGGCAGAGCCCCTGTCATGAGCCTTGGTACATTGTACCAGCAGTTCTTAACAGAGAGGCTCTGGTCCTCCAAGGCCAGCTGTGCCCTTTGCTGGAAGAGACATTAGGACTGTTAGTGAGAGGCAGGTACTCAAGAAATGAATGAGTACGTCTGTCAGGGTGCATTATGGGAGGGTAAGGCCTCTCTGGCTTTGCCTTGGAGGAGATAGCATTGTCATCATGTACCTTTTCCTTACTCCCTGGGTTCAGTGGCTCTGTGAGCTTGTCCTGGGGACTCCAGAAAGGTGTCTTAGCCTCAGTTAGAACCAGTCCCTCCCCACTTCCGCTGTAGCCTGCAGCCTGAATCGACAAGTCACGATAACCACAGCAGTTCAGGTAATCCAACATCAGCTCTGAGTGCATGCCGTCACTGTTCCTGTCCCTTTTGTCACACAAGGAAATGGAGGCACAGAGAGGAGGGGGAGAGAGGGGACTTGCCCCAGGAGACACAGTAAGTGGTGAAGCTAGGTTTTGAACCAGGGCTGTCTGACCACACAGCTTTTGCTCTCATCCACCACACAGGTTCTGCCTTAGTCATTAGCAAGTGGTTTCTTACATCTCTTCTAGAGTGTGTCCTGCCCAGAGCTCTTGGACCAGCATTATACTGTGGACATGACGGAGACTGAGCACTCTGTCCAGCACCCGGTCACCAAGACGGCCACACGGCGCATCGTCCACGCAGGCACACAGCCCAGTCCTGGCAACCCCAGTGCTGGGCACCACTCCCTAACCCTGTGCCCTGAGCTGGCACCCTACGCAACCATCCTGGCCTCCATCGCAGACAGCAAACCAAACAGTGTCCGCAAGCGGCCCATTGCCTTTGACAATGCCACGCACTATTACCTCTACAACCGCCTCATGGACTTCCTCACCAGCCGCGAGATTGTCAACCGGCAGATCCATGACATTGTGCAGAGCTGCCAGCCTGGCGAGGTGGTCATCCGGGACACCCTCTACCGCCTTGGGGTGGCTCAGATCAAGACAGAGACAGAGGAGGAGGGTGAGGAAGAGGAGGTAGCCGCAGCGGCAGAATAAGCCAGGCTGTTGTACAGGGATTGCACCAGCTATCTCAAGCCATAGTAAGGGCCTTGCCTGAGGCACGTGTATCCAGGAAACCGGCGGAAGTGTTCACCTTTGGGGAGGGCCTCTGACTGCTGGGACTGACCAAAGAGCTTCCATTTCCTGAGCAAAGTGGGGCCCAGCCCAGGGTCCTTGGTCCTGAATCCCACCACCCCTAGGGGGTCAGGAGAAGCACCAGGAAACCTTTTACTGGCCCTGAGAGAGCACTTGGGGGCATAGTCTGTTCAACAGAAGGGAAGGGAGGCTGAGGGAAAGGCTGGCAGCTAGTGGCTTCCCTGGGGCCTGCTGTGAGTCATGGGGTGGAGGTCCTGGGAGAACTAGATGGGGAGGCTGCTGAGGCATCTCTTCCCTCCACTGAGGAGCCCCTGTTTCCAGCCCCTGTGGCCACATGCGTTCCTTAGCCTGTTGCCTTTGATTTGGGGCCTTGAGGGCCTCATTAGCTATAGGGGCTCCTTTGGGCCCTTGATTCCCCCAGAGGAGGGATGCATTTCTCAACAGTCTGCTCTTAACCTGCACCCAAATCTGGGAGAGACAGCCACAGCTTTTCCAGAACTGTTCTCTGCCCTGAGCTTTGGGGAAGAGGATCCCCTTACTCCTTTCCCTGGCTGCCACTGCTGCACCCTGCATCCTCTTGGGCCATGGGACCCTCACAACAGAGGGGATGTGGCCTTTAGTCATGACACAACCTGGCAGCAGTAGGAAAAACTCCCTTCTATGAAGGGGAAGCAGACTGGGCCCACAAGTAAACAGCGGGACTGGCTCAAGTGCCCAAGGTTTGCTTAGGGCACGGGAACTGGCCGTGTGTTATTTAATTTATTAAAAGGAGCGGAGTCGGTGGTTTTTTCTGCTCCCTCTTCCCCTGACAAGAATAAAGTTTATTAAATTATCTGGTTTGGGTGAAGCCGGAGTCGTTTCCATGGTCATCATGTGGGGCAGAGTGCAGTTGAGCTCCAGAGGTGCTGAGCTCGTCACTACACATGAAGGAAGGAGGTCCTAGGGGGTTGGCTGGTGTGGCACAAAGAACCAGAGAGCCAGCTTTGTTAATGCTGTTAGTTTAATGTTGATGGAGACGTCCCGCAGCGTGACCATTAGTTATGATGAGTCAACTTGGGGGAGTATGTGCTGCTTGCTTAGTGTGGCCAGCCACACGCCAAGGTCCTATGCTCTTCCGCCCAGCATGATGGGGTAGTGGGCAGAACACCCCTAACTTTTAGCTGCCACGTGGCTCATTAGAGCAGTACCAGATCCAGGCGGGGTAGAGGTGGGGGTGAAGGCTTTTACAGGGCAGAGACCAGGAGGTACCGTTAGATTCTTTCAAAGGAGCCGCTTGTCCCAAGGGCCTGACCTGAATGCAGCCTCTGAGCACCAGCCCCCTCCTGCTGCTCCATCCGGTCAGGCGAGGGGGCTCCTACTTTGCCAGTCCGTGCAGTCCTGAGGGGCCTCGTTTTCTCAGTACTAGGGCAGCTCCTGAGGACTGGTTAGGGACAAAACCATTGAGACACGAGGGAACCAGGGAAAGGGGTTCCTAGAAGTGGGTACAAGGTTAAGAGTGAGCTGGGGGTTCTACCAGTTGGCATAGCAAACATGAGGCTGGCGGCACTGAGAACAGTGGGGGAGGGGATGGGGGCTCAGCCCCCAGCTGCTGGCTGGCAGTGATGGCCCAGGCTTCAGAAGTGGGGTCCTCCGACCTCCCGTGAGTCGTTCACGTTCCAGAGTTTCAGAGCTGGGCAGGCTGTTGAGTGACATGACCAAGGGCAGAGTTTGTATGTTCTCCCCATGTTGCCCACGCATGGAGGAGTCGAAGCTTAGAGGAGGGGAGAGGCAGCACTTCCCTGCCATCACCTCAGCAGAACTGGTAGTTGTTGGGCTGCAGCATTGACTGGGAACTATCCCCTGGCTCACAGCAGGCCAGGTGCTCGCTTGAGCTTTCCTCGGGCTCACTGCTGCCGCTGCCGCCGCTGCTGCTGCTCGTCAGGTTGGCGTAGTCCTGAGGGCAGGGGAGGCCAGGAAACGGTCAGCCCTTACTCATCGGGCCCAACCCGGCCTGCTTTAGCAAGCCCTGCCCTGAGCCTGGCCCTACTCACCTGCTCCTTCCTGTCCACTTTGGCCTGCTCCCGAAGGAGGAAGCAGATCTGCTGGAAAGTGGGTCTGCGGGTGGGCTCCAGGTCCCAGCAGGCCTGCATGATGCTGTATCTGGAGACAGGACAGGGTGCCTGTGAGAGGCTCCGCAGGGTCTAGGGATTTTTTTCCCCTGCCCCCAACAGGGTCCTACCCAGCAGAGGTCTGCAAACTGAGTCAGAAGTGAGCCTAGCACAAGACCTGTGCTAAGTCCTCTGTGTGCATTCTCATTTAATCACAGTAACCTTGGAGAAAGGTTCTTTTCATCACCCCTGCTTTGACAGATGAGGGAAGAAAGCTCTGAGATGGTATCTTGCCCAAGCTTATGAGCTAGGAGGGGACAATCTTGAAGTCTGCAGGTAGGTTTGAGGGATTGGCTGGAGAGCGTGAGAGGCTGGTGGGCTGGTTAGCCGGCTGGGTGGATCTACCCCTGCAGAGTGGCTGGGTGGAAGCTGGAGTGGCCGTTACCGAGCACACAGCTGCAGTGGGTGAACTAGTGGCCAGTTGGCCCGTGCAGAGGCTGGTTGGCTTGGGGCTGGGAGTGAGTGAGGAGTTCCTGGTGGGTTAGCTGTGCTGAGTCACCTGTCAGACTGCAGTGACTGGCCAGCTAGTGGGCTCTGAAAGGCTGGCAACCACAGATCACCAGGACAGAAGAAAAAAGCCTTCCTCTGGGTCACTGTAATAACAGCGTCTGAGTTAAATGTCATCGGACCAGCCCCATTTTCCCTTCTCAGTTAAAACTTCTCTAGAACACTCCCCTGCCCCATAGGCAACAACACTCCCCCGCCCCATAGGCAACCTAGGAAACCAGTGGAGAACCTGGCTTGTTTTAAGAGTCCATTGTGGGGGAGATGAAGCCTGACCCCAGAACCTTTTGGAGGGACAGACCAGGGCCACACTTCCTTCTATCCCCTTCCATGGAAATTCAAAATCCAGGCTGTCATCCTCCCTCCCCGAGACCCTTCACTTACATATTCTTTGGGGCAAACGCAGGCTGGGCCATTTGGTAACCATCCTTCACCAGTTTGTAGAACTTGCTGTTCACCAGGATGCCAGGGTAGGGGTTCAAACCTGCAAGGGCCAAGATCACATGAGAGGCCAGCTCAAGGCTTCACCTTCTTCCACATACACGTGTCAGTGAAGCTGAGGTGCCAGGGGTACCACCTGGACGGTGGTGGTGCCAGAACAGCCAGATGCTGTGCAAAGGGCTTAAGCTTGTAGGAAGTGAGGAGCCTTCACCCAGGCCTTCTCACACAGTACAAAGCTCCAGCACAGGCCTTGGAGTCAGACCAAAACTTCAGTTGTGTGTCACTGAAATGTGGCCAACAAGAATACCTGCACCCCCTGAGCTGGTTAGGGAATTAAAGAGTGTGAGTCCCTGGGCTTGTCCTCAGGAAGTGGGAGCTAGCAGGGTAACTCAAGCTGCATCTTTTTTTTTTTTTTTTTAATGAACTCTACGGATGTAGTCAAGTCCCCTTGGGAGGTATGTTTATTTATTGTGGTGAATATATACGTAACAAAACGTTTGCCATTTCAACATTCTTCTCACACGTACAACTCAGTGACATTAACTATAATTCCATCTGCATCTTTAAGGCTAAGGAGCCCTGGTGGTGCAGTGGTTAAGCACTCGGCTGTTAACCAAAAGGCTGGCGGTTCAAACCCTTCCAGCCATTCCATGAAAGAAAGACCTGGCGATCTGCTCCCGTAAAGATTACAGCTATGGGAGAGTTCTACTCTGTAACACATAGGGTCACGATGAGTCGAAAATTGACTTGACTGCACCTAACAAAAATAAACATCTCAGACGAGAGGGGAAGCGGCATTCTAGTCAGCAGAAACTGCACAAGCAGAGTCACAAATACAGGAACAGCCCAGAGGAAACAAGTGACGTGTGTCAGGGGTGAAAGGTCTTCCTGGCTCGCGCGGGAGCTGCGGCTCTTGGTTTTAGCTCAGCCTTTGCCCACCCCTTCAGTCCCACCAGCACTTGCTCTGTCCTGGGCACCAAGCAACCCTGACTAGCGTCCTCCCCCACAAGGTACAGGGCACGGAGGTTGGGCCCGGTGGCTTACCAAGTGAGAAGATCTCCCAGAGGAGGATGCCATAGGACCAGACGTCACTCTGAACCGTGTATATACAGTCGAAGATGCTCTCTGGAGCCATCCATTTCACAGGCAGGCGGGCCTGGCACGGCAGTTCCCTGTTACCTTGGGTCCTAGCCCACCAGCCCCTCCCCAGCCCAACCCACCCACTCCCAGCACTCACGTTGCCCTTGACAATGTAGTTGGAATCATTCATGATGTCCCTAGCCAGCCCAAAGTCCCCAATCTTGGCCACATGCCCACTGGTCAACAGCACGTTTCGGGCTGCCACATCCCGGTGGATGCACTGGGGGGAAGCACCGCGGGTTAGTCTGAGCTCTTGCCCTACCTGAGCCCAAGGTACGGGAGGAGCAGGGAGGGCCTCAGAGGCCTTGGGGTCCCCATCAGAGGAGAGCACCAGTTTGAGCTCTTTACTCTGGACTCCTCCACCCTTCTATCAGAGCCTGGATCTGAGACAATTTAATGTTTAGAAACCACCATCACCTGAGCTGCCATGCCCTTCTGACCCTTTGTCCATGAGCAGCAGGAGCTTCCTTAGAGCTAGGACATCCACTCAGGCTCTAGAAGCAATGAGCCCCTCATGCTGTGAGGAGCTGCCACCCACACAGCCTTACTCTATGCCAGCCCCTTCCCTAAGCATTTGTACTTGTTGTAACCCAGTTTTATCCTCAAACAATTCTGTGATTATGCCCATTTTTATAGACGTAGAAATTGAGGCTCAGAGAAGATAGTTTCTCCAAGTCCCCTAGCAAGTGGCAGAGCCAGCAGTCAAGCCCAGGACTCCCAAGTCTGTGCTGTTAGGGTGATGGTAAAAGTCCTACTCCCTGGCACTTACTGCTGGATTGAGTGTATTTTATATGTCATCTCGTATCCTCAGAACAACTCTGTGAGGGAGGTTCCATTATCATCCCCATTTTACGGCATGAGAGGTCATTGCTTCTGGGGCCTGAGCAGAGACTCAGGATTTCTTTACAGCCCATGAGACCGTGTGCTTTTGAGTAAAAGTGAAAGGATAAAGCTTGTTCATGGAAATGGTATTCTTCCCAGCCTTCTGCACGCTGGGGACACAGGCAGCTACTTGGGTCGGGGTGCCACCCCTCCTGAAGGAACCCTGGGCACCCCTTTTCCCACTCATTCCTGCAGCCCATTGATGCCCTGTGGCCGCTGTCCACTTGCTCCCTTGCACTCTGGCTTTTCCCTTGCCTCCTCACACACTCCCCTTTCCTCCCCTCATCCTCACTCATCAAGCCCTACAGGGGTTCAGCCTCCCTCTAGCAGGGCCTGGGTGGCCACATGCAGGGACCGGGTCTGACTCACATTCTTGGAAGCAAGGAAGGCCATTCCCTGGGCCACTTGGCTCGAGAAGTGGAGCAGGTCTCTGAGCTCCAGTGGCCGCCCGTCCTCCTTGTCCAGGCCTACAGTGGGAAGAAGCTTCAGGGCCGCATCACCACGCCCCTGCTCCTCCCTGGCCTCAGCCCCCAGCACCCCCTCTCTCCCCCACACTGGCACCTCCTTACCTTGCTCAGAGTAGGAGTCATTTGAAGATGAAGTGGAGACAGGCCTCATCTCCACATAGGTGTCCACACCCTGGCTGGAGAAGCCGCTGTCCCTACATAGGAGAGAGGGTCCAGAGGCTGGGTCAGTCCCCACCACTGCCCTGCCCCAGCTCAAGCCGTGACCTCACCCAGCCCCTCAGCAGGGAAGGGAAGAGACCTTGGGATCAACTTCAACATCACTTTCTGACAAGGATCCCCTCTGCCACATTCTATCTAAGTCATCATTGATCTCTGCTTGACCATCCCCAGCAATAGGAGCTTACAACCATATCTTCGGGCAGCTCTACCTGTTACCTCTTCATTGTTCCTATGGCATATCTGCCCCTGGGATGTTCCTCCTTCTGGTCCTGGCTCTACCATCAAGGACCACAGAGAAGAAGTTGGCTCCCTCTTCCCTGACACAGCCCTGCAGGGATTGGAACATACTCTAGGGCCCCTTCTTTGAGCTGTCTCTTCTCTAGACCAGGGTTCTTACCCCTGACCTCACATTAAAATCACCTGGGGAACTTTTAACAACCCACATGTCCAGGACACCAGACCAATGACTTCAGAATCTCCAGGGGCAAAAACCAGTCATTGGCCTTTTTTAAGTCTCTCCAGGTGGTTCCCGTGTACAGCCTGGGTTGGACCCACTGGTCTAGAGGAATGCTGCTTTCACTGTCATCAACATGCATATGAATCACCTGAATTACGATGAAGATTCTGATTCAGCAGGGCTGCTTGGGCCTGAGAGTCTGCATTTCTACCAGCCCCCGGGTGATGCCTACACCCCCACACTTTCAGTCTGAGAAGCACTGGTCTATATTAAATAGCCACTACTCCTAATATTCCAACCAGACATTTCTGGACACCTCTTACCCTCCTGTCGCCCTCTGCGATAGAGATGTGCTCCTTTCTTCATGTCCCCAGAAAAAGAACCCAGTGTTTTATTTATGGTCTGATCATGGCAAAACCATCCCCTCCCTTGTTCTAGAAGCAATACTTCTATTAATGTAACCTGGGATCCCATTGACAGGATTGCTTCACGTGCCATTTGACTTTGAAAGCACCCTGCCCCGAGTCATTTCCCCACCTGCAGATTCCACAATAGAAGTGATTCCTTTTTCTGGTTCTTGTTTTGATTTGATCTGGCCTGAGGCTCTAGCCTGCAGAGGCCCAGTGTTAGCCACCCTCACAGAGGGGGAGTCAGAGACTCAGAAGAGGAAGCAGGCCCGCTGGGTCCCCATTTTTGAGGATGGAAAGAAATAGCCTCCTTCCCCTTTTGCCTGCACAGGCTTGGCAGCCGACAGTGGCAGGATAGGGGCCCTTGTGCAGAATACTGCCCATTCTGGTCTGGTCTCAGCCCTTAGGAGCCTGGCTCTGAGGCCCCACAAGCCCCCAAGACTGAGACCTCCAGAGAACAGTGTGGTTCAGGTGAGTAAGTCCTGGACCAGGAGTTGAGAGAGCAGAATTCTAGCCCAGGCTCTGCTTCTGCCCTGACTCATGTATGGCACAAAACTCGCCACTTCCTCCTCTGGTTCCCCATGTGGCTCCGTCCATCTGCTTCTGTGTGGTTTCCAGGAATCACAGCATTACAGAATAGCAAAGCTGGAAGGGCCCTGAGAGGCCATCTCATTCAACCCCCTCATGGCTCGCTGGGGAAACTGAGGCCCAGGTGGGCCAGGGACTTGGCCACAGTCACACAGCTAATCCTGCTGTTTTGTCCCCTCTCACCCAACAAGCCCCAGATTCTACCCCACTTCTTTGTAGCAGGGAGGGGACGTTGGCTTCTCAGTGGAATGGTTGCCCTGCAGCCCCTAAACAGCACGTACCATGGGAGACATGCTGTGGTTAGCCTCACGACTTGCAAACCTGATCTTTTACAGATAGTAAGGTGATGGTTCAATGGTTAAGCACTCGGCTGCTAACCAAAAGGTTGGCAGTTTGAACCCACAAGCCACTCCATGGGAGAAAAGACCTGGCGATCTGCTCCCATAAATATCACAACCTAGGAAACCCTATGGAACAGTTCTACTCTGTCATCTAGGATCACTATGAGTTAGAGTCGACTTGACAGCACACAACAACAACCACCAAGCCATGAGCTGCCCATCTTTGCCCTCCAAATTCCCAGCATATTTCTGGTGCTCAAATATTTGTGGAATGATGGGAATAAATAGTAAGAAATGCTGAGTTGCCCAGGTAACCTGGGGTGGCTGCTCCCCATGGCACAGATAGGAGTGTGAGGGCCATACCCACACCCAACCCTGAGCTAGCTTTGGGGGCAGACCCAGGTGTTCCACCTCCCAGTGCTGCCCTCTGCTAGGGCACTACCTGTGGACGCATTTCTTCTCCAGGTGGATGTTCTTGTAGCCAGTGACCCCATCAGGGTCCTGGCCTGGGATCGGGCTGAGTCCCAGCATGGCCTCAGCCTTTCGGCGCAGGAAGTTGAGCAGGTCGCCATAGCAACAGTATTCAGTGATGACCAGGACAGGGCCTAGAGCAGCCAAGAGAGTGGGGTGGGGGTGGGGTGTGGGTTCACCCGTTGTTGCCACCTCCTTCCCTCCGGACATGTGAACAGGAACATGAGGCTGGGGTAATGAGGCACCCCAGACTGGGACTCAGGAGACCTGAGCTCTAATCCTGACCCTCTGTGGGCAGGTTTCTCCATTCTCTGTGCCTCAGTCACCCCATATGTCTAAGGCAGAACTTAAAAATTTGTTTTAGCCAAGGAATTCCTTTCAATGGGAATCGATGGTGGTGCAACATAGGGCAAATAAAAGCAAAGCTGTTATAGGTGAAGAGGATGAGGATGGATTTAGAGTCCTGACAACTCCTAGGACACCTCTATGGACCCTGGGGTGAGTGTTTGTCCAAGAATCTTTGGGTGGGGGCTACTTAAAAGGTACATTTGGGAGCTTCACTCCAGACCCACAAAATCAGACTCGTGGCAGGGCTGCGGAATCTGCACTTTTATCTCCCTCTCTAGGTGATTTTGATGTCCACTGACGTCTGAGAACCACTTGTTAGAGCTCCACAGAACTGTCTGCATCCCCAAAAGTAGCTTCTGACTCACTGGGGAGTCTAGCCTAGGGATTTATGGATGTTAAGGCAGGGTGCTGGAGGAGATGGGAAAGAGAAGATGGAGCGAGGTGGCCCTGGAGCCCTCATACACTCTGAGAGGCCCAAGGCCATGGATCTCTTTCCCCTGCCAGGGCCTCTCACCTCCATGTGTA
The DNA here is from genome assembly GCA_030035585.1 of Dugong dugon. Lineage (NCBI taxonomy): Eukaryota > Metazoa > Chordata > Mammalia > Sirenia > Dugongidae > Dugong > Dugong dugon. The sequence goes on along the minus strand of CM057460.1, from coordinate 186,264,007 downwards.
CAGGCTCCTAGAAGGTTGACTATGTTCTCATGCTGGCCCAGGTGACTCATGATCTTCAGTTCCGACATGAGGGCCTCCTTCTCATCAGCGTGAGCCGTGGCTGAACAGTAAGACCACAGATCCCACGGATAAGGAGAGGAAAGAACACGGAGAGTCACAGTGAGAGATAGGAGACCCAAATGCAGAAACCCAGGGGAGGAAGCAGGGGAGACCCAGAGGGATCCAGAGGCCCAAAGAGGAGAAGGAATGGACACACGGTTGGGAGTTAGAGAGAGGAGAGAGAGATGGGCTTGTCACTGAGCTGCTCTTGGGGTGACAGGATGTCAAGCCGCGGCCAGGCCATGGCCCCAGGTGGCCTGTGTGCACCCTAGCCTCCTTGGGACTCAGCCAGAAGTCCCTCCACACCCAAAGGTTGACCCAGACCTCCTCAGAACCAGAAGTCAGGGGAGCCTGGAGCTCATGAGAGAAGTCAAGAGTCCTCACCTACAACCCCAGCCTCTGTACAGGCAGAAAATGGGGGTGATGCCTCTTATGATGAAAAGTCATACCCACTTTCCAGCCCTTCCCCAATACTCCCTAACCTCTTCCCCTGACTTACACTTCAGCATCTTCACAGCCACCTTCAGGACAGCATCTTCCTTGCCCAGACCAAAGGCCGTGGCCTCCACCACCTTCCCAAAGGCACCAGCTCCGAGGGTCTTACCTACCACATACACAGGCATCTTAGGTCCCTGGGCACCAAAGGGCCTTCTATCTAAGGGCCCACAGACTCCCTGCCCCCTGCCCCCACTGGCCCTGTGACAGGGAGGGCATAAATGGTGCTGAGATCCCATCTCACCAAACTGCAAGTTGTTTCGGGGAAACTCCCACTTCTCATTGTAGGGCAGCTGGGTGGGGTCGATGAAGGTGTAAGCGTTGCCCTCATAGCTCTCGATGATCTTCCAGCGCACCTGGTACTTGGGCTTCTGCAGGCGGAGTCGGGGGTGCGGGGGGAGGTGGAAGGGAAGAAGGCATATGTCAGCCAGGTCTGGCCAGAGGATCCTAGATCTCATCCCCTGAGAGCAGGGCTGGAGAAGGCTGGGGGCAGCCTGACATGTGGTGAAAACGACAAGGTTGTCTCATGAACACTCCACTGAAGGCCTAGTCCCAGCTCTGACTCTGCCTTACTGTGTGACCTTCTCTTCTCTGAGCCTCAGTTTCCCTACCTGTGTATCGAAGGAGTTGTGGGGAATACCTCTGGGGGGCCTGACAGGAGTTTGGTCATTCCTGAGCCAGGAGGGAGAGTGGAACTTGAGATCTATTCATCCATACAAACATTCACCTATCCTTCCTCTCACCCCTTCATCCACCCAGGTATTTTACTGAGCACCTATTCGTGTCAGGCATTGCTGATTCAAAGTTGAACAACACAGAGTCCCTGCCCTCATGGAGTTTGCATTCTAGTAGCTGAGACTGGCGTTAACCTCAAGTAAATATATATGTAGGGATTTTTCAAACAGTGCTGTGAAGAAAATAAAGCAGGGTAATGGAACAGAAGGTCCCTGGGTAGCGCAAATGGCTTGTACTCAGCTACTAACTGAAAGGTTAGTTGTTTGAATCCACCCAGCGGTATTGTGGAGGAAAGGCCTAGAATTCTGTTTCCATAAGATTAAATCAAAGGCCAAATCTGTTGCCTGGTGACCCCAAGTATTACAGAGTAGAACTGCTCCATAGGGTTTTCTTGGATTGTAATCTCAACAGAAGCAGATCTCCAGGCCTTTTTCCATGGTACCGCTGAGTGGGTTCAAACTGCCAACCTTTAGGTTAGGAGTCAAACACAAGCCGTTTGCACTGCCCAGGAACCCCGTCCATAAGATTACAGCCATTGAAAACCCTGTGGAACAATTCTACTTGACACACATGGGGTCGCCGCGAGTTGGATTCAATCAACTGGACAGTGAATTCCTTTTTTTTTTTCAAATGGGATAGAGAGTGATGAGGGTGAAGTAGAATTTATGATAAGTTAGGGAAGGCCTGTGAGGAGGTGACCTTTGAGGTGAGACTTGAACAATGAAGAGGAGCCAGCCACATGGTACTCAGGAGGGAGAATTTTCCAGGCACCCTGAACAGCAAATGTGAAAGCCATGAGCTGGGAAGATCCTGGCAAGTTTGAGGGACAGGAGGGCGGCCAGTGTGGCTTGAAGGATGGGATAGGAAGTTCGAGGGGCTCGAGGGGCTTTTGGGCTGTGATGTGTGCGGTTTCCATTCTAACTGCAGTGAGAAGCCCTTGAGGGTTTGGACAGGGGAGTAACAAGGTGTGACTTTACATTTTTAAACTAGAGAGAGAGAGAAGTAGAGAAGGACCATGCCGACTAGGCAGTGAGCGTCTGGAGGACCAGGACCTTTGGAAAGACTGGAGTTCCTTCTCAGGTTTTCCATGTAGCCAGCGAGGCAGGGCCAGGATCTGGGAAGCAGGAGCGCTGCCTTTCTGTTTCCCACCCAGGGTGGCAGCTGTACAGGGGCATCCTGCCAGCGGTGCCCATGAGAAGTGCTGATGGAAGACTGAGTTTAGGGAGAAAGTAGAAGCTGGGATCAGGTGGTAGAGGACACTAAGGCCCTGGGTCAGCAGACCTACTTGCTTTCCGGTCAGGCCGTGGGGATGGGGACCAGCTGGCTTGTGCTTGTAGCTGAGCTCCTTCCTGAGCACCCACAGCTCCAGGGCAGCTAAACGTGTGTGAATGGGTGTTAGGGTGGCGAGGTGGCCTATGGCTGCAGGTCTTACCCAGGTTAGGAGAAAAGACTCCAGATAGCTGTCAGAAAGAACTTCCAGATGGTAGTTTGGGAGGAAAGACTACAGTTAGACATAAGGAAGAACTTCCAAGTTCTGATTAGCAGGGAAGACTGCAGGTAAACTTAAAAACATCCATGTCATGGCTTGGGAGAATAGTCTGGAATAGGACATAAAGAAGAACTTCAGAGTCTCCAAGGATTCCAGCCCTGCATGTGGGTGCCCTTCCAACCAGGGAGACACAGACAGCGTGAGGAGGGGCGTCTTTGACCTCTCCTGGCCACTTCCATCTCCAGCAGCCTCTGCGGCCGAGCGGCCGAGGCTGTGTTCTCTCCTCACCACTTCTCCTTCTTCTGTCCCTCTGCAGCTGGGCCTGAGTCAGCCCCCTCCTGCATCCAGCAGGGCAGGGTTATGTTGGGGGAAGTGGGGGATCAAAGGAGCAAGAGGTTGTCTGGCTGGAATCTCAGATTTTGGGATTCTAGATGCTGTACCTGGAGGAAGACTGAGCCTTCACCCTCCTGTCTCGGATCTCCCCATCCCTCTTCCCCTGCTCTGCTTGTCCACCACCAGGGCTGGATGCTTAGCCCCCAGGCCGGCCTGGGCTATCACTGGAAAGGGCCTCCTCAAGCTGATCTCAAGTGTGGCTCCCAGGGCTTCTACCCAGAGGGGCACCCCCTTCCCAAGAGAACCATTAGAGAAAGGTCTGGATGGGCCACCCCAGGCCAGATTTCCTAATAATGTAGTGTGACCGTAATGATAGCAGTGCTATGAGCACTTCCTGTGAGCAGGGCACTGACTAGGCACTCAACGTGCGTCATCTCATGTACTCCTCATAACACGCCTGGGCCCATCCCCACACCCACCCACCCCCTGGGAACTGAGGTGGTGATGCAGTCATCAAGGACCCTCCCCACCTTGGCCTGCTGGTTCTGAGTGGGTGGGAGTTCTCTGTCATGGGAAGGTGGAGACATGAACAACTCCATTGGAGGCTTCGAGGGACGCCCCTGTCTATCTCCAATGCACCCCGACCCTCAGATCTCAGCTCCGGACCCAGAATCCTGGCCTCTCGAGTGGCCTGCCATCCTCTTCCCTCCTCCCCATCCCCCTGCCCTCCCTGCGCCCCTCCTCCTCTCAGCCTGCTGACTCCTGCCCTTTTCTCTTCCCCCTGGGCCCCCCTTGTGGTCTCCCTGGAGGCTACAAAGGCGATGACTCAGCCCTGAGGCAGAAACACCCCTCCCACAGACAGGCAGTGAGGACTGGCCAGGCTGAGCCCCCAGCGAAGGGCCAAGTCTCAGAACCCCATGGGGCAAAGCAGGAGGATTAGATGTCAGGTCCTGGGGCAGGCGACTGGCCATCTTGAACCTTTAAGGTCTTGTCCCATGGCATGCCCTCCTTCCCTGGCCTCTAGATGGCTTAGCAGCAGTTGAATTTACAAGGTAAGAAATGAACTGGTGACTGGGAATGAATGTTCCAGAAATGGTACCATGGAGAGAAGGGAAGACATCTTCAAACCATGGCCAAGGGGGCTACTCAGCCGATGACAGAAAGGGCTCGAGGGGGACCCGGCCCTTCTCTGAAACCTCTACTCTGTCGGTGACTTGGAGGCAGTTTTTAGCTCCATATAAGGGAGAACTTTCCAACAGTCAGAGCTGCTCAAAGAAGGAACAAGGGAACAAGGTCTTGTTATTGGAGGTCGACGAGAACTTTGGGTGTGTGGTCAAGGAGATGCCCAACCTCAGACGTCCCTTCAATCCCAAAATGTATGAGCTAACTTTGGTTCCCCAGCCCACTTCCCTTCTGGGATGAGGGTATGTGGCTTCCGCTATGCCCAGCACCAGGCTAAATCCTCTACACACATTATGTCATTGAATCCTCATGACCTTCTGGTGGGTTGGCTGCCATTAAAATCCCATTTTACAGATGGAGAAACAGAGTCTTAGAGATGCCATCTTTCCCAGGATTCCATAGCCTGAGACTGGCAGAAGCAGAATTTGGACTCAAACTCATCTCCCAACCCTAGGCTCTTATATACTAGACCATCAGTAGGGTCTTGAAATGTCACAGGTGGATGAGCTGTTAAGGACCACCCATTCCTATTGTACAGGTGGAGAAACTGAGGCCCAGAGAGGGCAGTGACTCAACAAGGTCACATGACAAAACAGTGTCAGAGCTAGAAGTTCTGATACTGGGCTGTTTTCTTGGGGGCTGTGCTTGGAACAGTCTCCTCCTGCTGGGTGCTGGCATGGGCAGAGAGAGCCCAAGCCCCCATGGACCCCTGGGATTATGTGCCCCCAATCCCACTCCAAATCTTCTTCCCACAATAAAACCCCCAAGGCAAGTGTGGGGGAGAAAATGCAACAAAGGGGGCCCACAATGTGGGTTATTTACCCTGAAATAATATCACTCCCTTGTTCAAGGCTATTGATGGCCCTAGACTTACAGGATGGGGTTTCACCCCTCAGACTCCCAACCTGGCCCCAGCCCCTTCTGCCTCCTCATCCAGGCACTAACATTTCTGGAGCTTTCCCGGATATTGCCCTCCACCCCATTTGCACACACAGCCCCTCCCCAGAAATACTCTTTCCATACATCTCACTTGCATCTTTCAAGGCCATCTCACCATGCCCCCTCCTCCATCCTGTCTCCCTTGCCCCACCACTGCCTCTGATCTCCTATAGCCATCTAGCCTGGCACTTCTTAGAAGCTGGTCCCACTGGACTTTGCCCGTGGTCCAGACCTTGGGTGCTGGGTTGGGGAGGTGCCTGGGACTCTGCTTCCACAACACCCCTCACTCCCTCTAGCAGGTTCTTTAACCTTGCTGAGCCTCAGTCTCCTTGTTGGTAAAATGCATACTATTATAGTTCCAGCCTTTGGGTGGTTGCTAGGATAAAATGAGATGATTCAGAGAGAGGCTGTTCCACATAATGGTAAAAAAATATGGCTTTGGAGTCGGTCCCTCAGGGTTATTATCTACCAGCCATAGACTGGGACAACTGTCTCAACCTGTGGGGATCCCAGCTTCCTACTCTGTTAAATGGGTTAATGATACTGTCTCTATCACATGCTTGTTTTTGTTTGTCTGTTTGAACATTTCATTGTTGTTTAGGTGAAAGTTTATAGAGCAAATTAGTTTCCCATTCAACAATTTATCCACAGCTTGTTTTGTGACACTGATTGCATCATGTGCGTGTTGAGGGCATTAAATGGGATGATGTAGGTGATAAACTCTATAAAAAACCAAACTTGTTGCCCTTGAGTCGATTCTAACTCATTGCAAACCTATAGGACAGAGTAGAACTGACCCACAGGGTTTCCAAAGAGCGGCTGGTGGATTCAAACTGCCGACCTTTTGGTTAGCAGTCATCGCTCTTAACCACTGCACCATCCAGACTCCAAACTCTATAAAAATGCCCCTAAATACGCTATCACTTATTGAGCCCTCAAAGTGGCAGGCTGCACATTAAATGTGCAATGTGCAATAAATGGCAGCTTTGATTAATAACATTAAATAATTCTACCTCCTCCACTAGACTACTCACTACTGGAGGTGAGACACAAGCCTGGCCCTGTGGATGTCCTATGTGTGTGCCTAGCCCCATCTGGTCTGCGCTGGGTGCCAGGGAGTCCCCAGCCTGGGACAGAACTCCATGTTTCCATTCTCCCGTTCATCTCATACATCTCTCTCTCTCTGTAATCCACGCCCTCACTTGCATGGTTTTTGATTAGTGACTGTCTCCTGCACCAGACAGTAAACCCCTCAGAGGTCCTTGCATTTTGCCTCACCAGGAGCCTAGCATGTTGGCATACAATAGGCGCTCACTAGAGAGCTATTGGCTGACTGGCTGACTGACAGAATGAGTGTCTGTGGATCTGCACAGCCTGGTGGTCCTGTCCTGGATTTGGCTCATGGGGTGCCAAGCTGCCCCCACTCCTGCCCACCAAGGCCACCTGCTCACCTGCTTGTACTTGTACAGAAGCAGCACGAGCAGCAGTAGCAGCAAGGCCATGACCGACATGCAGGCAACCAGCACCGGTGTGAAGAGGGGCTCCTTAAGGCGATGTACCGTGGCTTCTGGAAGAGACAGGACAGAGCAGTGAGCAGGCAGGGGGGCCTCTGCACCCCCTCCCCACACTGAGATCAGGCCAGCACACTGCCTGGAATGCTGTAGGTGCTCAATAATGCCCTCTGACTGAATGAAGTTGTCCTGTAACCAGGAAGCACCCGGAACCTCAGGGAGCCTCTCCTGCAGCCCCCCCAGCCCAGACAGGGGCAGGGAGGACAGCCCTTCCAGCTCTGCTCATCCCCAACTCCAAACACTGCCCAGAATCACAGCCTCTTGGGGTCGGCCGGGGTACACCTGAGGTCATGCAGCCCCATCCCCACCACTACAAGGAATCCCTCTGCAGCAGCTTGGTCTAGTATCCAGCTGTTTTGCTTGCATACATACCCCCATTGACTGCGGGAGGGGCTCCTCACCCTACAACTCTGGGAAGCTGGGTCAGAAAGACCTCCTAGAGGGTGGACTGAGATCAGCCTCCCCTGCGTCTCCCCTGCAGCTTCCCATGTGCCCTTTGGGACCACACAGCTCTTCGCAGGGTCTGAAAGCTGGGTTCATGGTCCCTGGGACTCCTCTTCCCTGGATCATAGCCTTAGTTCTCTAGAAGTGGTTTAAATGACATAATTTCCATCCCCTTACCCAGGTCAATAAGGGGCCCTGGTGGCACAACAGTTAAGTACTTGGCTGCTAACTGAACGGTGGGCAGTTAGAACCCTCCAGCTGCTCCTTGGGGGAAAAGACCTGGCAATCTGCTCCGGTGAATTATGGTTACAGCCTAGGAAACCCTATGGGGCAGTTCTATTCTGTCCTGTAGTGTTGCTATAAGTCGGAATCGACATATAACAACAACAACACCCAGGTCAGGGGTTTGGGTCTGAGGTCAAATCTCACCTCTGCCACTTAGGAGTGTTATGGATTGAATTGTGTCCCCCAAAATACGTGTTGGAATCCTAACTTCCATACCTGTGGATGTTATCCCATTTGGGAATAGAGTTTTCTTTGTTATGTTAATTAGGCCATATCAGCGTATGGTGTGCTTTAAACCTGCTGACTTTTGAGATACAAAAGGAGCAGATTAGACGCAGAGAAGCAAGCACGAACAGAGAAGGGTACATACCATGTGGAAATCGCCTAGGAATCAAGGAAGGCTGGGTCTACAGAAATTCAAAGAGATCTTCCCCCAGAGCCAACAGAGAGAGAGCCTTCCACTAGAGCCGGCACCCTGAATTCGGGCTTCTAGTCTCCTAAACCGCGATAAAATACGTTTCTGTCCTTTCAAACCACCCGCTTGTCCCTTTGGACCCAGGGTTCCTTCATGGAGAAGCTCCTAGACCAGGGGAAGATTGATGCTAAGGACCTTCCCCCAGAACAGAGAGAGAGAAAATGTTCTCCTGGAGCTGGCACCCTGAATTTGGACTTCTAGCCTCCTAGACTGTAAGAGAATAAATTTCCCTTTATTAAAGCCAAAAAAAAAAAAAAGCCACTCGCTTGTGGTATTTCTGTTACAGCCACACTCGGAAACTAATACAGAAGGTATATGACACTGAGTCTGTGACTCCTCCCTAAGCCTCAGGCTTATCATGTCCAAAACTGGAAGGAAAATCAGATTTATCTCCTAGGGCTGTGAGAGCTAACTGAGAGAATGCACAATGCCTGGCCCAGTGCAAGCATCAGTAAAAGCCTGGCTTTATTACTTTAACACAATCAGCAGGAGGGAGACTCAGAGCAGCCACAGCCAGCTGTGTGCAGGGTCCGGCCCTGGCCACAGGTGCTCCAAGGCCAGCAGCTAGGGCACATGAGTGACTATCTCAGAGCCAGGCTGAGGCCAGGGACACTTTCTGCCCTTCCTGGACCCAGAGAGCCTCACTAGGGTCTGGCACCCAGTGGGTGCTGAAAGCTATTTGTTAAAGGCCTGAGAGTGCTGCAGTTCTCTGCAGCTGCAGCCTCTCAGAACCAGAGAACTAGCCCATCTGGAACCTTTGGGCAAAATAGAAAAAGGTACCCCTTCCTCTGGGCAGATGCAGCCTGCCTCTCAGCCCACGCAGCCTCGTGAGCAGTGGCCCTGAATGGATGAGACTGGGGCTCAGGGCAGGAGCGGTGTGGGGAGGTGGAGGGGATCCTCAAGGGCTGGCCCAGGGTGGGGGTCGGGTGGGGCTCGTTGCCCCTTTTACTTGCTTGTTGCCGGTCTCCCTGATCAGACTCCAGGCTCCAGGGAGACACAGGATCCCCTGCCTCGAGCAGGTGCCTGACGCACAGTGGATGCCAAGTACACGTTTTGAAGGAATTAATGAAAGTGTAGGAATATGAGCCAAGGTGGCCAGGTTAAGTTGCACTTCCCTTCTCATGGGACCTGTGTTTGCCCCCTCTGCTCTTCTCCCCAACAGTGCAGCCCACAGGGCTCTAGCTGTCCCCATCTCACTGCCTCAGGGGACCTGGCAGGCAAGAGGGGACCGGAGCTGGGCCCAGAGAGGTGGAACCCGGTATTGCTGGGATCTGCTCCAGTTGGACCTCTGGCCCTGGCTCCCTGGTGGCTGGGGGCTCTTTCCTGGGCCCATCCTAGCCTGGAGGGGAGTGGGAGGGTAGACTCACCGACAGAGATGGGCCAGAAGGCCTGGGTGGCGTTCCCTGCCCAGTTGTGGGCCCTGCACTCATAGGTCATGTTGTGTCCCAGGCTTCCAATGGCCAGCACGCTCTGGACAGTCACCTTATGGAAGGGCTCCTCGCTTAGAACCTCAGGGTGCGTGCCCTCCAAGACCAGCTCCTCAGCCCCCTCACATCTGGGATGAGCAGAGTGTGGCTCAGAGTTGTGGGGTGTCCAGCACCCAGGGCAGGACTCCTGGCATGCCCCTCCCACAAATGGGGTGCTCAGCCCTGCCCCAGCCCCTCAGGCCAGGAGGAAGTTGGGCCAAGTCCACTTACCTGTCAGTGTGGCCCCAGCACAGCAGCCACGTCACGTTGGGCCGTGGGTACCCAGTGGCTTCACAGACCAGGGCATCAGAACCATTGATGTGGGTCTGCATGACCCTTACCTCTGGGGGGTCTGAGGAGGAAAGGAGGTGCAGAAGAGGAAGAGATCAGATCAGAGGTCCCAAGTCCCTTCACCCCACCATCCCCCACTGAGTCTGCTCGGCCTAGCCCCTCCAGTACCCCCTCCCCTGGTTGAACCCATCTCTCCAGGCAGCACTGGGGATCCATGCCCCCAACTCCACCCCATCACTCACATCGAAGGATAATTTCAAAGGTCAAAGTTTTCCAGCCTCCCGCGTTTCTGGCCAGGAAGGAGTAGCGGCCAGCCTCAGAGGGCTTCAGGCGGGGCAGGGAGAGGGTGGAGGTGTACCTGCAGATTGGAACAGGCAATCTGGGGTGAACTTCAGCCCCGGCATGGCCCCTGCCAGGACATCAGTGTTTAGACAACAGCTGTAAGGGGTTTGTTTTATTGATGATAACATACCCAGTGCACCTAAGTTGGGTGCCTTGAGGCATGGGGAAACCACTAACTCTATTTCCTTAATTGACTTTCTTATCTATAAAGTGGTTTTATCTTGAGGTTTAGCAGAGGTGACTTCTGTAAAGAGCTGACACTGGCGCATCTCACAGGCACCCACTGATTGTACCTGCTTTACCACCATCACTGAGCTATACCTTCACGACAGCAGCAATCCCTGCTGTAAATGCCAGCACCCAAGTCAGCTGCCATCCCTCAGACACCAACCCTGCTGAGAGGGACTGTGAGTGAGACAAGGGGCAGGATGTACATCCCTGAGCTCCCGGCTGTGGGGCTAGAGAGCCTGGAGTTCAAGTGCTGGTGCTGCCATGTCTTAGCTGTGTGACCTCAGGCAAGTACTTAACCTCTCTGATCCTCTGCTTCCTTTTCTGACGGTGATACTGATAGTAACTAATTCCCAGAGTTGATCTGAGGATTACAGGGATATGTATTGCATGCACTCAATTTAATGATTTCCTTTATTACCAAAAAAGCAGCCCTGCTGGTGCAGTGGTTAAGCACTCAGCTGCTAACCGAAAGGTGAGTGGTTCAAACCCTCCAGCCACTCCATGGGAGAAAGATGTGGCAGTGTGCTTCCGTAAAGATTGCAGCCTTGGAAACCCTACGGGGCAGTTCTACTCTGTCCTATAGTGTCATTATGAGTTGGAATCGACTTGACGGCAACAGGATTTTTTTATTACCAAAAAGGCCTGCGAGCAAAAACTAACAGAAGGTTTTCTTGGCTAATTGAGATCACAGGTTATTCTTATTTTATTTTTTTCTTGATAGCTATTTTATAATTTGTCCATCATCAATATGTATTCTTTAGATAATAAACAAGTTTTTAAAAAATCATAGCAAATGAAGCATATGTCTGCACAGAAACTTGTAACTGAATGTTTATAGCAACGTTATTCATAATTGTCAAAGGTTCATTAACAGATGAATGGATGAACGAAATGTGGCACATCCATACAATGGAATATTATTCAGACACGAAAAAGAGTGAAGTACTGATGTGTGGTACAATGTGGATGGACCTTGGAAACACCATGCTAAGTGAAAGAAGCCATTCCTAAAAGACCGCATGTATGATGCCATTTACATGAAAGTCCAGAACAGGAAAATCTGTGGAGACCAAAGTATATTACCGGTAGTTTAGGCTGAGAGACGGGGGAGTCGGGGCTAGAAGGATAGCTAATGAGTATGGGGTTTCTTTTTGAGATGATGAAAATGTTCTCAAATTGACTGTGGTGATGGTTGCACATATGTGTGAATATACTAAAAACCATGGACTTGTAATTTAAACAGGTGAATTGTATGGTGTGTGAACTATATCTCAGTTAAAAACAAACAAACAAAAACTAACCCTGTTGCTGTTGAGTCAATTCTGACTCATGGTGACCCCATGTGTTACAGAGTAGAGCTGCACTCTGCAAGGTTTTCTTGGCTGTAATCTTTACAGAAGCAGATCACCAGGCCTGTCTTTTGTGGCACTGCCGGATGGATTCAAACCGCCAAACTTCCGGTTAGTAGCAAACTGTTTGTGCCACCCAGGGACCTATATATCTCAGTGAGGCCTTTTTAAATAACTAAATCACGGCAAATTACCACCTTTTGCTTGGAAAATACCTGTTGCCAGAACTGGACTAAAATCCATGGCATTCAAAGGGCAGGCTCATTGAGCCAGATCTTTGGGTACAGCACCCCTCTATGCATGTCAATTTTTGAGATAATTCAATGTAGATAACATTTATCCCTTAAACTGAAAAGAATTTAACTTTTTTTGATGTCTGAAAGTCACCATTATGAACACAAACTCATAGAAGCCAAAATTCAGTGATGCTCACATGGGCGGTTTGGTACCTAGGCTTGTCTGTCCCTACGCTGATGGCCCTAGACTTCTGTGTTCTAGGGGATCTCCATGTTTCTTTTTTACAGTCTTTCTAGCTGTGGATCCCTGAAGCCTATCCATGTACCAGTTTCCTACCGGGGACACAGACTGCAGCTTCAGAACTTCTGCTGTAGACTAGAGGCAGATAGAAACCCTGGTCAGAAAGAATCAGAAGGGAGAGAGGAGGAAGATGAGGACCAGGCAACAGCCTTGTTGCTTTTGATCATCGACAAGTGAGAGTCCAGGAAACGATGAGGTCTGGGCTTCAGGTACTAGAACACCCCAGAGGTTTGTGGAATATCTAACCCAGGGATGGCAAAAAGGTCTCCTCTCATGGCCCAACTAGGACGGAAATACTGCCCGAGGGGCTGTGTTGAGAAGGACTCTGAGGCTGCATTTAGACTCCGCGGGAAAGAGTTCAAAGATGCATTAGGGCTTTTTGTGCTGATAGCACTCCCATAAACATGGTGAAAGTTCCTAAAACTCGCAGGGCTTTCTGAAAGAAGTCCAACCCCACAGGTGACACAGTACAAGAAGGGCAAGGATTCTCTGTATGCCAGGGAGAGCAGCGTTACGACAGGAAACAGTGGATACGGTGGGCAGAGACGAAGTCGATTTTCTGGAAGAACGCTGAAACTACAAAGATTGTATTGAGGGTTGAATGCACTGAGCCCAACGGCAGATCTAAGAGAATGCTGGCTGTTAAGCGAGAAACGCATTTCGAACTGGGAGGAGATAAGAAGACCAAGGGCTGAGTGATCCAGTTCTAAGCTTCATCTGTTTCATTACAAAGACAATCAAATCTTGAGGTTATGTTCATTTCAAAAAAATGGATTAGGAAGAGAATGGATTGGGGATGTGTGTCTTGAGTGTGGGAGGGGAAGTTGTGGTGTGCGACTTGATCGAGCTGCATCCTCTCATTCTAATCGAACCGAGTGAAGAAATGATTATTTTAACACCTGCTATCAGCGTTGCCCTTAGGGAGGAAAATTTTTTGTTTAGAAAATGACCACTAATAAAAGGTAGGCCACTTTGGGTGGTAGAGGTAAGTCCCTGAGGACATAGTCCATAAGGCGACAGGAAAAACTTAATTTATAAAATGTTGTGCATGTGGAATAAACAGGATTCTGGGGTGGAGAGATGAGAGAAGAAAGGAGAGAGGATGTGGAGTCAGGTTGCACATTCTGAGAGGAGTTTTGAGGCCCTGGAGAAAAGTGGCCAGTGGAAAAGTTCTCAGAATGGGTGACCACAGGCCTTTAAAGAATTTGAGTATTTGTGATTGTGCAATGGTAACTCCCTGTACCCCCCAAACCTGTGTATGTGGCAGATATCCTGTGCAGTCACTATTAAGAGTGTATATATGAGTGGAAATCATGGGGTGGGGGCCTGTTGTCTACATCTGGATTGGCCACGGAAGAGGAGAAAAAATGAGACTGAGGGTTTCTGAGTGACCACGAGAATGCACACCCCCAAGAAATGGTGGAATTCTGAGAAGAGAGTTGGATTTCCCAAGGATGTGGGACAGGAAGGTAAGCCAGTTTGATCCAAATCTTCGACACACGACGACTGACATCGAGGTTATACATAATCAGGGAAAGTGAGACCCAGAAAGGGAAGGAATTAGCCAAGGTCACACAGCAAGGTTAAGGCATGACCCAAGTGTCTGGAACACTGGCTGAAGCATTCCCCAACCGGTTGTGGGGCTGCGCAGATGGGAGTTGATAGGTGATACCTGTATGTGTCCTCGATGATGTCAAAGTTGAGGCTGTGCTGCTGGTCAGAGAAGGGTCCCAGGTAGGTCCAGTTAAAGCCTTGCAGAGCCGGGTAGGCCTCCACCTTGACTTTGAGGTTGAACTTCTCACCCAAGCTCACCTCCTGGAAGAGGTTCTGCTCAGAGGTCAAGTTCAAGTAGGCACTCTCTGAAAGGCAGAACACACAGAGATCTGGTGTTACGGGAACATGTCCCATTTGGTCATTTGGTCATCCACCCACTGATCTATTTGTTCAGCTGGACCCTACCTGAATACCTACCATGTGCCGGGCACACAGTCCCTACCCCCAACACAGCTTGTTCTCTGATATTTCTTGTCCCACCACCCACCTCAGCAGCCTAAGGCTCAAAACTGTTTCCTCACTGACTCCCTGGGAGAACTCCTATCCTCCTTTGATGTGGGCAAATTCTTCTCCCCCTTGAGCCTCCGTCTCCTCTCTGTATAATGAAGAGATTGAATATATCTGTGAAATTTAATTTTTGAAAATCTTTTTAGCAGTAAAAAAAATCTGTTGTTTTTACATGCCCTCAGCCATTCCCCCTTCTTCTGGTAAGAGTTCAGCCAGTCAGGGTAATCTGTCCCCTCTGGACCCAGGGATTTGTTCAGGGAAGGCACATGAGTCCATGAGTCTAATGAAACTCAACTGTAAGATTTTTGTTGGCACTCTGGGAAAAGAGAAGCCCTCGCTCCACTGGGATTGACAAGCTTGGCCCTACTAGGGGTCTTGCTGCCACAAGGGGAAAGCCTGCTTGAGGAGTAGGTCAAAAAGCAAAACATTAGAGCTGAGAGTAGAGAAGCAATAGATTCTTGTTCACATTGTCAGAACATCTATATCCAACTGTGCCTGAAGCTGGTATCCACAGACTTTTGAGCTACATGGCTGTCTTAGTTAACTAGTGCTGCTATAACAGAAATACCACAAGTGGATGGCTTTAACAAACAGAAATTTATTCTCTCACAGTTTAGGAGGCTAGAAGTCCAAACTCAGGGCACCAGCTCCAGGGGAAGGCTTTCTCTCTCTGTCGGTTCTGGGGGATGGTCCTTGTCATCAATCTTCTCCTGGTCTAGGAGCTTCTCAGCACAGGGACCATGGGTCCAACGGATGCGCTCCACTCCCAGCACTTCTTTCTTGGTGGTATGAGGTCCCTCTCCTCTCTGCTCAATTCTCTCTTTTATATCTCAAAAGAGATTGACTCAAGATACAACCTAATTCTGTAGATTGAATTCTGCCTCATTAACATAACTGCCTCATCAACATCATAGAGGTTAGGATTTACAACACATAGGATAATCACATCAGATCACAAAATGGTGGACAACAACACAATACTGGCAATCACGGCCTAGCCAAGTTGACACATGTTTTAGGGAGACACAATTCAATCCATAACAATGACCGATAAAGTCCCTCTTTTGATTAGGCCAGTTGGAGTTGGTTTCTGTTACCTGCACCTGAAAGAGTCCTGACTAGTTTCTTCTAATGAAATCTTGCATGAATTAAAATCAATCTTCTCTGGTTGAATTTCAGGCAACAGAGATGTGGCAAGAATCCCCACTCACTCAGCCTCTTCTTTCTTCTCATGGAAGCCACTGAGAGGTCTCCTCAAAACCCCAGGGCTTTGCAAAAAGCCCTGGAATATATGATCTCTAGAAGCTCCTCTCCTTACTCAATTCCATGAATCTAAAATTTACTCTTCTACCTTGTCACATGTCTGCTCAGAAGTCCTCTGTCACGGATTGAATTATGTCCCCCCAAAAATGTGTGTATCCGTTTGTCTGGGCCATGATTTCTGGTACTGTGTGATTTTCCTGCCTCTATGATGTTAATGAGGGAGGATGGGTGGCAGTTGTGTTAGTAAGGCGGGACTGGATCTACAAGATTAGATTGTATCCTGAGGCAATCTCTTGAGATATAAAAGAGAGAAGTGAGCAGACAAACAGGGGGACCTCATACCATCAAGAAAGCAGTGCAGGGAGCAGAGCGTGCCCTTTGGACTGGGGTCCCTGCGCAGAGAAGCTCCTAGCCTGGGGGAACACCAAAGAGAAGGCTGACAGAGAGAAAAAGCCTTCCTTTGGAGCTGATGCCCTGAATTTGGACTTTTAGCCTACTATAACTGTGAGGAAATAAACCTCTCTTTGTTAAAACCATCCACTTGTGGTGTTTCTGTTATAGCAGCACTAGATAACTAAGACATCCTCCATGACTCCCCATCTTCTTGGCATTCAAGGCTGTCCTCAGTCAGGGCTCACTAAGTCCATCCAGCCATCTCCCCACTTCCTACACACACACACACACATGCTGACACACACAGTCAGTCACTCAGTGCTCCACCCATCTGGATCCCCTTCCATCCCCTGAACACAGCATGATCGTTCCAACCTTGGAGGTTTTGCTCAAGCCATTTCCTCCGCTAGCAACCCCATCCTCTTCCTCTCTTCTGTTTAGACCCTCTTCATCCTTCAAGACTCACCCCCACTCCAGTGAGTCTCCATTGACCACTCCAGGCCACAGAGGGGTCTCCTTCCTTTGAACTCCTGTTGCCCACCCAGACTGCACACTCATTAGGCACCACACCCACACTATTTCACTCATCTGGTTCAGTTCTCCCCTCCGGTAGCTATCTGCTCTCTGTCTAGTCTGTGAGGTTTCAGGACCATGTTTTTGTTTTCTCTCTCTTTTAGCCAGCCATCCACCTACCCACCCCACCAACCCACCCACCCATCCATCCATCCAAACTCCAGACTCTAATCACTTCCCACCACTTCCGTTACCACCCTGGCCGAGGCACCATCACCTCCAGCCTGGACCGTGGCAGTAGCCTCCTAACTCATCCGCCTGCTTCTACTTTTGCCTCCCGACAACCAGTCCTCAACACAGCACCAGAGAGCCCTGTTAAACCTTGTTACATCGCAAGGCATGTCATGTCACCCTGCTCAAAACCCTGCAACGGCTCCCCATCTTCCCCAAGATGAAAAGTCTAAGTCCTCACATTGGCTTCTAAGGCCCTACGTGATCTGCTACGCTCCACCTTTAGCTCTCTGATCTCATCTTGTGTTGCTCTTTCTCTCGCTCACTCCACTCCAGCCACAGTGGCCAACTTGTTCCTTGAACACAGCAAGCACAATCCTGTCTTAAGACTTTTGCTGTTTCCTCTGCCTGGTACTCTTTCCCCCAAGATATCTGCATGGTTTGTTCCTTTACTTCCTCTAAGTCTTTGCGCAAATGTCAACGTCTCAGTGAGGCCTTCCTTGATGATGACTCTATTTTAAACTGCAAACCTTGTATAATTTACTTATTTATTTTGCTCACTGTTTGTCTTCCCACTAGCAGAACATAATCTACATGAGGGCAGAGATTTTTGTATCCGATACATTGGTGGTTATATCCTCAACATCTAGAACAGTGTCTGGTAAAAAAGTATGAATGAATGCAAACACTTATTGAGTGACTACTGTATGCCTGCCCTAGAAAATAGATAGGATTAGAACCCATAGCTGGGGGAAAACTGTATGTGCTTTTGCTGTTTCTCCCCTTTATAAACCTCCCAGTGCAGGATGGGGCCCAGAACACAGCTCACATTCTATTGCAAGTTCAGTGTGTTGCCTGTACTCTAAGGGCAGTGATTCTCATGCTTCCCCTCCCCTCCACACCTCTCTGTCATGCCAGACTGAAATGACTCAGAGCCTGTGCCTACCCTTAAGAAGCTTCTGCTCTGCTTCCTGATTCTCAGCTCAGTGACTGGCAATGCCCCCACCCAATCACCCTAGCCAGAGACCTGGAGATCATCTTTAGCTCCTCCTCCTTCTTCACCCCTTCATCCCAACAGTCGTCAAGTCTTGTTGATTGTCTCTACTAAATAGTTCTGGAGAACAGACTCCTGTACAACCCCTACTACGACCCAGCAGCACCCTCTGCCATTTCCAGCCTGGACCACTGTATCAACTGTCCTGACTGTTCTCCAGCCTTTTGATAAACACACACACACATTTAATTATCACAACAAACTTGTGAGGCACTTAGTGTTGTTATTATTATCCCCATTTTGCAGGTGGGGACACTGAGGCACAGAGAGGTTAAGCAACCCGCTAGTCATTGGTGGAGCCAGGTTGGAACATGCCCGGGAGTGTATGCTCCTGACTCTCGGTGCAATCTGATCCCATTACTCTCCTCTTTAGAACCTTCAATGACTCCCACTGCCTACAGGATAAGATGCAAGCTTCCCATTTGAGTTAAGGCTCCTTTACCACCTGGCCTCTACTTCCATCTCTGCCTCCCTGGGCTCCTCCTCATGCCACTCCACGTCCCTGCTGTTGTCATCTTCTTATGGTGTCTCAAACACACTCTGCTCTTTATTTTGGGCCTTGCACATGCTGTTTCCTCTGCCAGAAGCACTGTTTCCCTTCCTTTCCCATCCCTCTGCGTGGTTAACCCCAGTTCATCCTTCCTGTCCCAAGCCTGGGTTGGGGACCCCTTTGGTGTTCCCACGACACCCTGCACTTCCCCCACAATCACCTTGGGTGATCGTGTCTACTTGTCCATGTGACATGAGTGCCAGCACCCAGGATAGTGCCAGGCATGAAGGAATAAATGAATGAGTGAACGAAGTCTAGTAGTGAGCTACTGGGAACCAATCCCAAAGCAGAAAAAAATGGTGCTAGACCAAAATGCAGCAATGTACTGTGGGAACTCCAAGGAGGGAGAGAGGGATTCTGGGAGAGGAATTGTGGCTCTTTAGCCAAGCTCTAAAGATTCTAATAAGGGTGTTCTAATGGAGGTGTCCTTCTCCTCTGCTACCAGCTCCCTCCTTCCCAAACCCCTTATGTACCCCCACCCCAAGATCCCTGCCAACTCCTCCCCACCACCCTGATGCTCACCTACCACCCGGAAGACCATGGAAGTGGAGCTGCCACCCTGGGCACTGGTGGCCACGCAGGAGTAGTTGCCAGCATCTTGGAAGCCTACGTGATGTAGGTTGTGGGTCAGGACTTTATGGTAATGCTTATCATGGAAGTCAGTTGCTGCATTGACTGTCAGCTGCAACCAAAAGGAATGGAGATGTTTTACCAAGGTTGTTCAGGGATTAGAAAGATTTGAGTTCAAATCCTCAGCCTCTATGGATTACTATGTGCCTGTCCTTGGGCAAGGTACTGAACTTTGAGCCTCAGTCTCCTTATCTGTTAAATGGGACTCATATTAGTCCTAGGGTTGTGCTGAAGATTAAATGAGATAACGTATGCAATGGTTAGGACTGTGCCTGGTACATAGCAGGCATGGGGGGTGGGGGGGTGTCGTTATTAGTAGCAGCCTAGTGCTGTTCCTTCCTCTGAATACTCTCCCTGTCTCCCAAAGTCTTTCTGAAATAGCCCTTATCTCCCTGGGCTTCAAAGGTGGCCTAGGAACCCTTTGCCTAGTCACAAGTGAGCTGACATCTGGCTCCTTGTTTACTGGCTGGGCCAAAGTTCATGGGTTAAGAGGCTAGAGTACCCCTCCCCCTGCCAAGATTCATCACCGGGAGCCTAAGTTCTAGTTCTGGATCAGCTACTGACTGTCAGTGGGATCTTGGGCAACTCTGTTCCCCTCTCAGCCTGGGCTGGGCCCTAAGCCCAGAGACCCAGTTTGGGGTGGGGCTGGAGGTTCCACCCTGCAGGGCCTGGTGTACTGGGAGGACAGGCAGACTTCACCTTGCTTTCTCCCCAGGGACTGACCTTGGTGTCTCCACGTTGGAGGAAGACGTCAAAGGCGGGGTTCATGCTGCTGGCTGAACACACGATCTGGGCAGCCTCCCCTTGAATCCGAATCAGCTCTGCAGGCTCCAGCTTCAAGGCCGGGGGCCCTGAGACTGAGGTTGAGAGAGGGACTTATAAACAACCTGCTCCCTGCCATGGGCCAGGCCACTCTCCCACCCCAAACCCTTGGAGGAGCCTTTGTCCCTTGATTTTTCCCTCAACCGCTGTGACAGCAAATCCTGTGTCCAGATGGAAATGTCCTCCATCACCCCCACCCACCCCCTAGCCTCCACCATCCTCTGCTTTGGACTTCTGCAACAGCCACCTTGCAGGCCTCCCTTCCAGACCTTCAACTGCCTACAACTGAGACTCCTAACAGTAGCCAAAGTAATCTCTTAACTACGTAAACGGTACCATGCCACTTCCTGTTTAAACAGCCAGTGGCTTCCCATCCTTCTCAGAATAAAAGCCAAAGTCCTTTTCACAGCCCCAGGCGCTGTTACTGACCACCTAACACCTACCACCTTTTGTTCACTGCACTGCAGCCACACTGGCCTTCTTCTCCACCACAGGGCCTTTGCACTTGCCATTCCAACCTGGAATGCTTTTCTTTCCATGCTTGAATGAGTGGCTGTTCTCATCCTTAGGTTTTTTTAGCTCAAAAGTTCCTCAGAGAGGCCTTCTGTGACCAGCTTAGCTGAATTATGCCTCCACTCCCAGCTTTTTCCAGGTTGATTTCTTATTTATCACAATTTGTACTTATTTTCTTTAGAGTTTGTCTCCCCCAGTAGAATGGCAAGTCCATGAAGGCAATCGCTGCAGCAACTAGCACAGTGCCAGATACATAGTGACCCTGTAGGATAGAGTAGAACTGCCCCATAGGGTTTCGAAGGAGCACCTGGTGGATTTGAACTGCCAACTTTTTGGTTAGCAGCCGTAGCTCTTAACCACTACGCCACCAGCGTGCCCACCCGATACATAGTAAGCTTTAAATTAACATTTTTGACTGTTGCTATTGTTGAAAGATGCTGTAGTCCAGTTTCCTGAGGTCCAGAGGCATCAAGTGCCTCACCCAAGGTCACCAAGGGGGTCACAGCAGAACTAGGGCCCAGGACTCTTGGCTTCCAGCCAGCCTAGTGCTCTGCAGGATGGAGGTGCCAGGAAAGAGCCCTAATGGTCTCCTGTGCCCATGCCCCTGGGGTCTTTGACCTCCTGGGCAGGTTTAGCCACCTCAGGCCCAGCTTCCCCACTCTGACCCTAGCCCTCATTGCAGGGTCCTAATTCCTATCTCAAGTCCAGGTCCTGAGCATGGGGCTCTGCTTGCTCTCACCAGTCCTTCTAGAAACCAGAATTCTGTCCTCAGCCTGGGATGTGGGAGAGTGGGGGCAGAGGATGTGTGAGACTCCTTCCTCCTCCCACCACCACCCACATCGAGAAATGTCCTGTGTGCTCACCCCCACTCCCATCTCTTGGCTCACCACCTCCACATTCATGTACTCAGGGCCCAGCACCATACTGGTACCACATCTGAAGGTGTGGGAGAGCTCCAGGTCTCCCTTTGTTCCTGGGACAATTGGAGCCTGTTCCCACCTCCTGATGCTGTACCTGCTGCCTCTTCTGCAGGAGCAGATCTTGGCAGGCTCACCTCCTTCCCATCAGTCAATCTCAGCTCAGATAAAGTGTCACTTGCTCAGAGATACCCACTCCGCTCACGCACACTCTCCATTCCATTCGTTTCTTTTCTTTGTTTTATAGCATGTCTCATTATCACAAGTGCTCTTGCCCATTGAGTGATTTATTTGCCTGTGGTCTGTCTCCCCACCCCTACACCTTTGCCCATTCTGCCCCAGCAGGTGTCCGATCGAAGTTTGCAGAATGGTTGGAAGGAAGAAGTGAAAGAAGGAGGACACCCATGACCTCCCATCAGGCCTGGCTCCCAGCCACTGCCCACATGCTGCCAGCTCTCCACTCTGCCCTCCGTGCCTCACCTGTCCTGCCCTGCCCCACTCACCTCTCTGCACCTTGAGCTGGATGCCGATGGACAGCACCTTCCTGCCACCCACCATGGTGCTGCAGTGGTAGACCGAGCTGTCAAGGTACTTGGTCTTGTGGACGGTGAAGCCACGCCACTTCAAGAAGGAGTAGCTGGTGTCGTGCCGGACAGGCCGGCCCCGCTCGCGCACCAGCGAGACATCAGCCTCCAGCTCTGGGTTAGTGAGCAGGCAGGGCAGCAGCGCGTCCTGATCCTCAAACACTGTCACCTCCTCCGCCAGGGTGTTCCAGGGATGAAAAGGGTCTGAGGTAGAGGGGGTACAGAGTTATAACTGCCTTTCTCCACCAGGCCAGCCAAGCAGTCCCTGGACAGGGGTGAAGGGAAGGGACAATAGCAGGACAGTTCAGCTGATGCTTTAGAGGGGCTGTGGAGTCAGATGCACCCAGGTTCCAGTCCCAGCCCCACTACTTGATGCTGTGTGACTTTGGGCCAATGACTCAACCCCTCTGAGCCTCTGTAAAATGGGCATCCTCCTAGGACCTCCCTCCCAGGGTTATTGTGAGGACCACATTAAATTAGAAGTGCTGCCACAGGTCCTTGTTCGTGGTAGGCGCTCAACAAGCAGGGCGCTGGTATCATTCTGTTAACGTTGCCCCACCCCACACCGCCCACTCCTAGTGGGACCTGCTGGTCGTGGAGCAAAGTCCTCACCTTTCACAAAGAGGTGGATGTTGGCGTCGCCCCTCGAGAGTTCTCCAGACTCAGTGCAGCGATATGTCCCCGTGTTTCTGAAGGTGGCATTGGTTGTGGTCAGGATGCTGCTGGGGGCCTCATGGTCCAGGGTCCAGCCGGGCGAGGTGGGGCTGTCCCACTCCACTCTGCCATTGCCCGCACATCGCAGGGTCACTGCTGTGCCTGGCTCCACAACCAGCTCTGGGCCTTGGGGCTCTATAACCGGGACCCCCTGACCTAGGAGGATGGGATTGCAGAGAAAATGAGGCCTCAGTGTGCGCCAGGGTGCCCCTTGCCTCTGAGACGGTGGTACCCTGGCAGAGCTGGTACAGGTCCTGGGCTGGGTCAAGCCTCTGCTCAGCTGCAATCTGCAGGATCACCTTGAGCAAGTCCCTGCCCCTCTCTGGTCACTTGCTCAGCCCCCAACCCCAAACCTGCTTAGGGATGAGCTGAGATTTCTGATATCCAACAAAACTCTCTTCTGAGACAGGGGGACTGGGAGTTTTTTCAGCCCCCTACCCATGCCACTGTCCCACTTGGGCTCCCCCCACTTCCTTCTCAGCTGTGACTGTATCATTCTTCACTCCAGGAGAAGGCTCCTCTAGCCCCTTGTCCAAAGTGGGTCCTTCAGGATCCCCAGTGCCCAGCCCAGGGCCCAGCTCAGAACAGGAGGCTCAGGCAAGCAAATGAAGAAACAAATGAATGGAGTGTTCTTGGCCAACTCCTCTGGCTGCATTCAGATGGAGAAGAAGAAAAGGAATGCAGGCTCTTAGCCCAGCAGAGTGGGAAGGTTCTGAGAGCTGTCTGTGTATCTACTCCCACTTTTGGATGTCTGGTCTGTAGCATAGTGGGATGGTTCAGAGTGTGGATTCTGGAGTCAAGCTGCCTAGATTTCAATCCCAGGCCCCTGTTAACACCTGTGAGCACTGGACACAGTTTCTGTGCCTCAGTTTCCACATCTCTAAAATGGGGACAATAATTGTACCCATTCATTGGGATGTTAGGAGGTTTAAATGCGTGGAAAGCTTTAGAACATCATCTGTCACCAAGTAAGTACTCAACAATAATTGACCTTCATGTTTATTGCCTAGTTTACCCCCATCAGCCCATTCCTGAGCCCCAGCACTGTGTTTACCGGAGAACCAATCTCTTTTAAGGAAAATTTTCTTGAAGGAGAAAAGAGAACTTGAAACCCATACCAGGCCCTCCGGGAAGAAGGCCCCGTTGCCCCTTCAGTGTCAGCATTTTTCCAAGACCTAAAATAAGACCAAAGGAGGGAAGTGAGAACTGATTCAAGGCCTTGGAGGGGCTGCCAGGCGCCCCTGGCCTGCGTGGGCGGAAACAGATTGCTGGCACTCTGGCCCAGCCCCCGGTTTCCTCTCAGCCCACAGCCCTTCTCCTGGGGATGTTCTCACTTCTGCTTCCCCACCGTCCTGGCCACTGTCACCTCTCCAGGAGAGAGACCCCTGAAGACGGGGTGCCACCTGCTGGACATGGAAACACCTTGGGCTTCTGGGCTATGAAGCCTGACTCTGCCACTGACATACTGGGTGACCCTGGCAAGTCCAGCTCCCTCTGCTCTAGCCCCTTCTGCTCCAGGTGATGGGGCCCAGCAACACTCTGGTGCTGGCCTCTGAGCCCTGGGGGACCCAGGGCTTCTCCATTGTTCTCCACAGCAGCTCCTTAAATGGGTATCCCTCCACATAGACCCCTGATTTAGAAAGACCTTCTCTGTCAAATAGTTCTTGGATTGCTTAATTTATGTTTTGATTTTGTATCCATCAGGGATGTGTAGGTTGTCTCTGATCCACATAAGGGATCACGTGAACCCACAAATACTGCCAAAGTCAACCCCTGAGGGCTGTCAGTAGCCCTCATGTGTGGTGTGACTACCAGGGAAGGGGACACATGTTATTTCTGGCAGGCTTTCTGCAAATCTGAACGGAGCTGCAGCTGCCCATTACTACCAAGGCAATCCAGGCACCCAAGCGGGGTTTTACTGCAGGAAAGAGCTCGAAATGTGGGGTTACATCAACTTGGGTCTGGAACTTGGTTCTCTGTCTTAGTAGGCTTAGACTCCTCTTTCGTTCAAAGGGAATAATCTGAGTTCCCACCTCTGAGACCAGTTGCCACTGAGTCAGTTCTCACTCATGGCAACCCCATGAGTAGAACTGTGCTCCATAGGATTTTTGATGGCTGATTTTTTGGAAGTAGATTGCCAGGGCTTTCTTCCAAGGTGCCTCTGGGTGGACTGTAATCTCTAGCCCTTTGCCTAGTAGCTGAGTATGTTAACCATTTGCACCACCCAGGGTCTCCCATCTCTGACAAATTCCGGGGAGATTCAATGAGATAATGTGCAGCCCCTGGCTCAGAGTCAAGGGTCCCTGCTTCTGAGCTACATTTCTAACATCTCTTCTGGCCCTGAAACTCTGATCTCCAAAGACTTTATTTTATTCACAGTCTATGATTATAATATTCCACGTCCTTGGACTCAGTGATTCCATGCTGTGTTCTGTTTCTGCACCTGCCAGCCACACAGCCAGCATCCCCTCCCCCGGCCTGTCCCTCTAGCTCCTGCCTTGGCCTCCTGGAAATGTGGTCAGAGAGAGACGTCTGTCCTGTTTGGTCCAATCGTGTTGTCCCGGATATTCACGAAGAACTGGGCTGACACCCTCAACTTCCGCCTCCAACTTCCCCTTGCTGGCATGGCTGGCAGGAAGGGAAAGACTGCTCAGCTCCTTTCCTCTCTGCAGCTGGGGGCAGGGGCTTGATGAACACCAACCATGTCCCCCTTCTGCACCTGTACTGCCTTCACCTCTCATCTTAGCTCCCAAGTCCCCCCACCCCTGCCCACTGGCCTGACCAGACCCCTCCATCATCAGCTCCCAGGACACGCCCCTTCCTCCACTCCCCTCAACACGCACACACAGTGCACAAAGGTTAGGACTCAGCCCCTCCTCAGTCCCAGCGACCTGTCACAGCGACCGGGAGAAGCGAGCCTCTCCCCATCTTGAGGGTGCTCCAACACCATCCCCTGACTCCTTCAGAGCACCCCCTACTCACTCACCACTTGTCTATTTGGCAGAAAGCCTAGGTTTCCAGCCCCTGCTCCTCATCTCTGCTGGGGCTAGGCACTGGACAACCTTCCACCGGCCCCTACAGGCAGGTTCTGGGGGTGAGGGCAGGACAAGGCAGTAAAATCAAACCCAAGGATTCCCATCTGGGTGATGGAAATGTTTTCTATCTGGATTGGGATGCTGGCTACACAAGCATATACATTTATCAAAACCCATCAAGCTGTACACTTTAGAAGCTGTGCTTTCTATTATATGTAAATCATACCTCAATAAAAAACAAAGAAAAAAACACTCCAGCCCAAAGGGATCACTAGGCCAGAAAAAGACTTTAATGGGCCATCTCCTCATCAGGGACCAGCCATGCCAACTCTCTGTGGTCCTGCAGCCCTGGACTGTTGGAGGCCAGAACTAAGGTCATCTGCAGTGGCGCTGCCAAGGGGTGGCTTGGAGCTTTAGTTACCTTCCCCCAATCTCCATCATCCCAGAAGACCCCTCCAAATAAGCATATGATTAAATATGAACCATGTTTGTTGGGCCAATTGTAGCTACAAGCCAAGCACACTAGCTCCTCACTTCCAATTTGGGCCTCTCCTAGATGGAAATTCTGCAGTCACTGCTGCTGCCTGGATGGGGGTGTAGTGTCCCACACAGCTCCCCATCCTGGGGCCCTGGCAGCCTATGTCTGGGAGGGTTGTGGCTGGGGAGAACCCTGCTGCCCTACCTCTCAAGCCTTCCTCCATCCCTAAACCTCTCTATCCCCACATTTTCATCTCTTGAGCCCTGGCCAAAGACCAACCGCTTGTCTCTCCTTTCCAACCCCTTACCCAAGGCTTCCAGACAATGACAACTTCCTTGCTCCTTACCCCTTCGGGGCAGCATCCATGCCACCTGGGAACTTGTTGGACTTGCAGACTCTCAGGTTCCACCTGAGATTTACTGAGTCAAAATCTGCAAGATCCCGAGGTGATTTAGGTGCGTAATAAAGTTTGAAAAGCGTTGCTCCAGTCTATGCCATCACCGCCCCTCTGTCTGCCACTGAATAGATGTCAACACTGAAACTCTGAGAGTATCTGGGACTTGTTTAGGACATACAATGAATCAGTGCTAAGCTGGGATGGATATACCACACTGGGCCAGGCTAGTTCCATCCCACCCTCACCCTCTTTTTCCTCCACTATCTCTCCAAAGCAGATACCCATAGACCTGCAATTCAATGCTGAGGAGATGGAAACACAGAGTGCAGGGACAGGGGTTCACAGAATCCTTTCACGAGGGCTTTCTCTGTCACATTCCTTCCCCAAGTCCCCCAGTTCTGTTCTTACCATGCCAGGCTGTGGCCATCAAGAGGACCAGTAGAGTCCACGGGCCCATGGCCACAGTAGGAAAGAGGCCAGGCTGATGCAAGACTGGAGGATGAGTGGGGCTCTGGATTCCCAGCTACTAGCTCCCTGGGGATCAGGACCACTGGACACACGTTCCTCTTCACTGCACTGGCTGTTGTCTTCCTCCTCCTCCTTGGGTTGATCTCCTGCTTCCTCTTTTTTTTACTAGGCAAGGCAACCACAGTGTTTGGAAATTTTGGGTCTTTAGAAGAAAACAAAGTCATGACCCCCAGGGGGAGGAGTTAGAGCATGGGCAAGGATGGCCTGAGCCTGAGGGGATATGGCTAAGTTTGAGGCCCTTCTGAAGCCACCTCCAAGGGGCTCTTAGAAAAAAGACATGTCCAAGATCAAGTAGTTAGTCAGTAGCACAAATGGGGTTCTCTAGAGTGGCCAGGGGACTCTGGATGAGTCAAAAGGGACACGAGGCTGGTTTGGGAAAGCCTAATAATAGTAGCAAGAAGCTTCCATTTTATAGGACACTCACCAGTCAAGCTCTTTACATTCATTTTCTCCTTTGGTTCCCACAAAAACTTTATGTGATAAGTACCGTGACTATTCCCATTTCACAGATGGGAAAACAGAGGCTCAAAGAGATCAGATGACTTGAGCTTGCCCATGGTCACACAGCTACCAGTGGTGGAGGTGGGATTTGAAAACCCAATGCAGTAATGGAAAGGGAACAGAAAACCCCTCTACTCTGGGAAAAGTTCAAGAATACATATTGGGCCTAGACGTACAGCAAGGGGTAGCGCAAGATCACTGCAAAATCTTCACCCCGAAGACCCAGGGACATACCACCTACCTAAAAGTGAGACTTAATCAGAACAACAGAGCATCCTCTTCACTCCTCACCACCAGGCTAACAAGTGTCAAGTAACAAGTAACAGCAGACTACTGCTGGGAACATGAAGAGAGACCCTCTATGAGGTGCAGAGCAAATGGAAGACCCAAAGTTGAGGGTGGAACAGATATTGAGAAAACCTTGCTGGCAAACAAAACCCCACCCTAAATACAAGGTAATGTTCTTGTAACCCATTGACACTGAGTCAATTCCAACTCACAGCAACCCTATAGGACAGAGTAGAACTGCCCCATAGGGTTTCTGAGAAGCAACTGGTGGGTTCAAACTGCCAACATTTTGGTTAGCAGCCTGAGCTTTTAACCACTGCACCACCAGGACTTTAAAACCCTTAGTGCTTAATGGCAACAGATTTAGTTTTTGGTTTGGTGCCCTGACTATAACCATAGCAACAACAATTGTCAAGCACAGCTCAACTCTTGACTATATTGACTCAATTCCCTACACTAAGGGCCCAGCAGAAGGGATGGTTACCCACTTCCAGGCATAAAAACTTAATCACAGTCTCAACTGTTCTACACAAGATGTCTAGCTTCTGATAAAAAAATTGCAAGGCATGCCAAGAAGTAAGAAAAAACAAAGACTGGAGCCAGATATCAGAACTGTCAGATATAGAATTTAAAATAACTATGATTAATTTGTTAAAGTCTCTAGTGAAAAGTAGACATCATGTATGATCAGATGGGTAATTTCAGCAGAAATATGAAAACTACTAAAAAGAATCACAAAGAAATGAAAACACAGTGAAAGAGATTAAGAATGTCTTACTTGGGCTCATTGGTAGACTTGACAAAACTGAGAAAAGAATCAGTAAACTTTAAGGCAGGTAAAAGAAATTACCTAAATTGAAATAAAAAGGGAAAAAAACGAGTGAAATACAAAACAAACAAACAAGCAAAATAGAGCAGAACATCCAAGAGAGGAAAGAAGGAAGCAAAGGAAATGTTTCAAGAAACAATGGCCAAGAATTTTCCAAAATTAATGACAGACACCGGACCACAGGTCCAGGAAGTTCAGAAAACACCAAGAAAGACAAATACCACAACAAACAAACAAAAAACAAACCACACCTAGGTATATAGTATTCAAACTGCTGTAAAGTATAGATGAAGAGAAAATCTTTTAGGCAGCTAAGAAAAAAAAAAAAAAAGGCACATTACATACAGAGGAATAAGGGTAAGAACTGTAGTAGACTTCTCATCAGAAACTATGTATGCGAGAAGACAATGAAGGGACATATTTAATGTGCTGGGGGAAAAACAAACATCTGTCAACCCAGAATGTTGTCTGTGTTAGCTGCCATTGAGTTGACTCCGACTTCTGGCAACATTATGTACAACAGAACAAAATATTGCCTGGTTCTGCATCATCCTCACAACTGGCAGTATGTTTAAGTCCATCGTTGCAACTATCATGCCAGTCCATCACAGTAAGGGTTTCCCATGCCCTCTTTCACTCTCACAAAACATGATGTCATCCTCTGGCAATTGATCCCTCCTGATGATGTGTCCAAAGCAAGAGAGGTGGAAAAGTTCTGTTGTGAGCCATAAAGTTTTTATTGGCTAATTTTCAGAAGCAGATAACCAGGCCTTCTTCCCAGAATTATATGCCCTGTAGAAATATCTTTCAAAACTGAAGAACGGATACAGACTTTCTTAGACAAAAGCAGAGAATTCATTGCCAGCAGATCAGTACTACATAACAACAACAACAAAAAAAAAAAGTAAAGATAAGTTCTTCAGGCAAAAGGAATTGAGAACAGATAGAAACTTGGAGCTACACACACACACACACACACACACACACACACACACACACACACACACACTAAAGAGTGGGAAATGGAATAAATAAAAATAAATATAAAAACATTTTTATCTTATTTTTAATTTTTGTCTAAAGCAGACGTTGGCAATTTTTTTCTGTAAAGGGCCAGAGAGAAATTATTTTAGGCTTTGTGGGCCACACAGTCTGTGTTGCAATTATTTAGCTCTGCCATTATAGTGCAAAAGCAACCACAAACAATACGTTAACTATTGAACGTAGCTGTGTTCCAATAAAACCTTATTTATAAAAAACAGTCAGCAGGCTATACTTTGCTGACTCCTGATCTAAGGCAAATGGTGAGTTATACCATGCTAATGATCAGAAAACTCAGTATTACTAAGCATGTCAACTCTCTCCTAAGTTGATCTATAGACTCAACAAAGTTCCGATCAAAATCTCTGGAGAGATTTTCTGTAGAAATTGACAAGCTGATTCTAAAATTTATATGGAAACACAAATGAACGAGAATAGCCGTAACAATTTAGGAAGAAAAGAACACAGTTGGAGGATTTATACTGCCTGATTATAAAGCTACAGTATGGTGCTGGAGAAAAATAGACATGGACATCAATGGAATAGAATAGAGTCCAGAAGTAGATCTGCACGTATACGGTCAACTGATGTTTCACAAAGTTGCAAAGACAATTCACCAAAGAAAGGATAGTTTTTCCAAAACACAGTGCTGGAACAATCGGATATTCATATGCAAAAAACAAAAACAAAAATAAACTTTAATCCATACCTCAAACACTATGCAAAAAATTAGCTCAAATGGATCAAAGGCCTAAATGTTAAACTATACAATGATTACAAGATAATAGGAAAATCTCTGTGACCTTGGGAGATAGGCAAAGATTTCTTAGACACAACACCAAAAGCATAATCTATAAAAAATAATTTTTTTGATAAATTGGACTTCATCAGAATTAAGACCTTCTACTCTTTGAAAGACATGATTAAGAAAATTAAAGGACAAGCCACAGGCTAGGAGAAAATATTTGAAATCTTGCATCTTATAAAGGACTTAGAATACAAAAAGAACTCTCAAAACTCAATAATAAGAAAACAAATAACTCCAGAAAATGGACAAAAAATTTGAACAAAGAACACATATGGATGGCAAATAAGCACGTGAAAAAATGTTCAAGATCAATATTTTTTAGAGAAATATGAATAAAACCACAATGCAATACCACTGCATATAAGAAAAGCTAAAGGGAAAAAATAAAAGCTGACAATTCCAAGTGCTAACAAGGATGTGGAGCAAGGAATTAAAATTCTTGTACTATGAAAACTGTGAGAGCTGGAACTCACCAGGACTGCCTTGTTTTTCAGGGTCTTGGAAGTTTTCTGCCTTTGACAGGGTCTGGTCTTACCACTTCTCTTTTCTTTTCTTTTCTTTTTTTTTTTTCTCTCCTTTTTTTTTTTTTAATTGTACTTTAGATGAAGGTTTACAGAACAAATAGTTTCTCATTAAACCATTAGTACACATATTGTTTTATGACAATGGTTAACAACCCCACGACTTGTCAATACTGTCCCTTTTCAACCTTGGCTTCCCTATTACCAGCTTTCCTGTACCCTCCTGCCTTCTAGTTCTTGCCCCTGGACTGTTGTGCCCCATTAGTCTTGTTTTGTTTTATGGGGCTGTCTAATCTTTGGCTGCATGGTGAACCTTGGGAGTGACGTCATTACTGAACTAAAAGGGTGTCCGTGGGCCATACTCTCAGGGTTTCTCCAGTCTCTGTCAGGCCAGTAAGTTTGGTTTTTTTGTGTGAGTTAGAATTTGTTCCACATTTTTCTCCAGCTCTGTCCAGGACCCTCTGTTGTGATCTGTCTCAGAGCAGTCAGTGGTGGTAGCCGGGCACCATCTAGTTGTACTGGACTCAGTCTGGTGGAGGCCATGGTAGTTGTGGTCCATTAGTTCTTTGGACTAATCTTTCCGTTGTATCTTGTTTTCTTCATTCTCCCTTGCTGCCGAAGGGGTGAGACCAGTGGAGTATCTTAGATGACTGCTCAAAGGCTTTTAAGACCCCAGACGCTACTCACCAAGGTAGAACGTAGAACGTTTTCTTTATAAACTGTGTCATGCCAACTGAGCTAGATGTTCCCTGAGTCCATGGTCCCCACAGCCCTCTGCCCAGCAATTCCGTCCCTCAGGGAGTTGGATGAGTTTATGGAGCTTCCATGACCTTTCCTTGTACAAGTTGTGGTGGCTTCCCCAGTATTGTGTGCTGTCTCACCCTTCACCAAAGTTGGTACTTACCTTATTGTCTATTTAGTACTCCCCCCCCCACACCCCACCCATCCCTTGTAACCAACAAAGGTTCTTTTTGTGCGTAAACTAGTTCTTAAGTTTTTAGAGTAGAGGTATCATACAATATTTGTCCTTTTGTGATTGACTTATTTCACTCAGCATAATGGTCTCCAGTTTCATCCATGTTATGAGATGCTTACTGAGACTGTATGTTTTTCTTCTTTATTTTGATGAGTAGGTTTGTTAACTTTCTTTGTGATTACCTTGAAATTTACCCTTATCTTCCTAAGCTTACTACTTTTCTATCACTGTTTTTAGGAAAATATTTGAGTTTTCCTTCTCTGACTGGTTTCCACCTTACAGTTTCTGGCTTTCATGGGTTTTGCTGTATATATTGCTAGTAGGGATGAAAAATGGTACAGCCATTTTGGAAATCAGTTTGGCGGTTTTTTAATAAAGTTAAAAATATCTACCAATCCTACTCCTAGGTATTTACCCAAGTGAAATGAAAATTTATGTTCACACAAAACCCTTTACGTGAATGTTTGTAGCAGTTTTATTTGTAATCGCCCCAAACTGGAAACAACTCAAATGTCCCTCAGCAGTTGAAAAGATAAACAAACTGAATGGATAAATCCATACAGTAAGATGCTACTCAGCAGTATAAAGAACAAACTTCTTCATATACGTGAATTTCAAATGCATTATGCTAAGTGAAAGAAGCCAAATTCAAAAGGCTGCATACTGATGATTCTATTTCTATGGCATTTTTGCCAATGGACAGAAAACAGATCATTGGTTGCAAGGGTATGGGGTGGACAGAAGTTGACTACAAAGAGTCATGGGAGTTTTTTTTTTGATGGTGGAACTATATTCTGATTGTGATTACGGTAAAAAGGCTATATATGTGTGTCAAAAGTAGCAGAACTATGCAATGAAAAGGGTGAAGTTTACTGTATGTAAATTAAAACAGAAAACCAAACCCATTGCTGTCGAGTCGATTGCAACTGATAGCCACCCTATAGGACAGAGTAGAACTGCCCAGTGGGTTTCCAAGGAGCGTGGTGGACTTGAACTGACGACCTTTTGGTTAGCAGCCGAGCTCTTAATCACTACATCATCAGCTAAACCTTAATAAAACAAACGGGAAAAAAATGTAAAAGGTTAAGAATAACCAAGGCAGTCTTGAAGAAAGTGAATAAAATAGAAAGTCTTGTTCTACCAGATATCAAAAGTTATTATAAACATAAGATGATTAAAACAGTTTGATACTGGCTTAAAAAAAAAAAAAAACCAAACCCATTGACGTCTAGTTGATTCCAACTCATAGTGACCCTATAGGACAGAGGAGAACTGCCCCATAGGGTTTCCAAGGAGTGGCTGGTAGATTCGAACTGCCAATCTTTTGGTTGGCAGCCAAACTCTCAACCATTACACCACCAGAGTTTCTGATACTGGCTTACAGGTAGACAAACAGACCAATATACAAAATAAAGATCCCAGAAATAGATCTATATATATGGACACTAGGTGGAACTGCAGAGTGGTGGAGGGAGCGGGGAAGGACAGAGTTTCCAACACACGGATCTGAGATAATTGGCTGTCCGTATATTTTTAAAAGTGGAATTGATTTCTACCTAACACCATATACAGAAATCAACTTCATTACCAAGTGTTGCCAGGGTACAGAGTAACAAGAAGTCTCGTACACTGCTGGGGAGAGTGTAAATTGATACAACCACTTGAGAAATAGTTTAGTGTTATATGCTTAAGTTGAAAACATACCTATCTCACGACACAACAATTCCACTCCTAGGCAGACATACAACAGAAAAGTGTGATGTGTGTTCTAGCATACGTGCAGAAGGTACATAGTGTTACCGCAATAATGCGGATTGGAGCTGCCTGCTGCAATAGCCAATTCTGAGACAAGAGTGAGGTGAGCAGCAACACGTTCATTATATATCGATATATCGGAGACAGAGGGGAATAGATTCCTCAAAAAAACCTGTCTCCCCCACTGGAGATCGGCTGAAGGCTTTTATAGGGACAGGATTATGGATCTCAGAAGTTTGTGTTAGTTTCCCCTTGAGGTGGTGATGTCTTAGATGAGTTAACCTTCTACTGGTATTCTTAGAAGTTATCTGGTGACATTCTTGGGGATTATCCGGCGACATCCTGCTTTTTCTTGTCACAAGATGGGTGCTTTGTCTGGTTTTTCATTCTTAGATCATCATCACTTGTCTTCCACCCTTCAGAGAGGAACATCGGTTAATCTTAAAGCTTTTGTAGAGACTGGAACCGGAGGGAAAAACAAAATCACGAGACAATGTGGAGGTTAGCAATGGGGAGTCAGTAATGGTGAGCCGGGCCTGTGCAGCCTCTTCCAATCCCCCCTTTTATTGGAAGTTTCTCAATCTTGGGAAACAGGGGGTCACTTCTTTTCTGGCTACTTCCTGCTGGTTAGGAGCGTCAGCTAGGGTGAGAAACCTCCTGATATCGACTAGGGGCCATAGGCGGGGGTGGGGGGTGAGTTAGAGTGGAAATTGGCTGCATCTTGGTGAATTAGATGACGATTGTCTTCAGAGCTTGAAAAAAGCGGCGCCCTGACTTACCAGGGTAAAAATTTTTCTAGCCTTAGGAGTATCTGTAGTTCCTTTTGTTAATATTCTTATAAAACAGGGAACACAAAAACAAACTAGAATAATCACTATTCTTAAGGTTCCTCTTTCAGGCTCTTCTCTGGCCCACTTAACTGGACCTACTGGAGTTAGGGTTGAGACTACCCATGGGAGGGCCAGAGTGTTCCCAGCTTGCAGGGTCAATGTCCCCTTTGCCTGTAGGATCACCGGCACCTTTTCTGTCCAGGTCTCCTGGAAACATAGAAAAATAGAGGGAAATAAGGTCAAAATCATTGTACTGTAAGCTTCTTGAACTTGTACTTCGGGCCTTGAATTGGAGTACAAGAGTATCCTGGCTTTTTGTTTTCTGCTTCTTTCTCTTCTTCTGGTGGGGCTGCTTTAATCTTGAATGATGCACCCACGCAGCTACTCTTGCTAATTCCAGAGAGTGGGTGGTCAGGAGAACTTCAAAAGTTCCCTCCCACTGAAAGGCCAGTTGATCTTCTGGGGGCTGATTCTTCCAGGCCTTCACCAGGACCCGATCTCTGATGCTGGGTTGGAAGCTGTGGAGGGAAGTGTCAGAAGGAAAAGACAAACGAGAAGAAGCCATACTGATTAACAGTGTTTATGACAGCTCTCAGAGAATGGACCCAGTCTCTTTTCTCTACCTCAGCCATCACTGAGGTGGGGAAAGTCGACTTTTTCAGGAATGGTCTCCCATATATTAATTTGTAAGGGCTCAATTTGAGCCCACTTCGAGGGGTTACCCAGATTCTGAGCAGGGCAATGGGGAGAACTTGTATCTAAGTGGAGCTTGTCTCCCTGCAAAGTTTCACCAAAGACTTTTTCAGAGTATGGTTCATCTTTTTGGTCTTTCCAGGCAATTGTGGTCTCCAGGCTGAGAGTAATTTCCAATTTATATCTAAAACCTTATTGACTTCTTGGGTGACTGTTGCCATAAAAGCTCCCCTGTTGTCACTCTGTACTGAGATTGGAAGATCCAAACAGGGTATGGTTTCTTTGAGTAACACCTTGGTCACTTCTTGGGCTCGTTTGGTTCGACAAAGGAAAGCCTCTACCCACCCTGAGTAGGTGTCCACAAAAATCAGCAGATTTTTAAAATTTCCAGGTGTCTGGGGCATTATACCACTGCCAACTGAAGGGGATCATTGATTGCCTTCATGAGTTCTAGGATTTCTGGTACATGTTTTATTTCTTTGTTGGCAGATTCAGAAGTCCCCTTTTTTCCTACAGGTCACCATATGAGTGAAGGACCAGATGGGCATATTTATTATCAGTATGTACAGTTATGCATCTTCTTATTCCTAGTTGCAGGGCCCGCCTGAGGACTATGAGTTCAGCCTTTTGAGCTGAAGTGCCGGCAGGAAGTGGAGCTGCCTCTAAGACCTCAGTTCGTGTCACCACCGCATATCCCACCTCGTGGCATCCTTTATATAGAAAGCTACTGCCATCCGTATACATTTCTATCTCTGGGTCAGTCAGGGGAACATCTGAGAGATCTGGTCTGCTAGAATAAACTTCTTCAATTATCTCTAGGCAGTCATGTACGGGTGCATCTTCCGAAATAGGCAGCAATGTTGTAGGATTGAGGGAGGAGACAGCCTTCAGAACCACATTTGAGTTGTCTAACAAGATTGCCTGACATTTTCCCATCCGTCCTGCCATGAGCCAAAAAGACCCTGCTTTTATTCCAAAAGAGGCAAAACTGTATGTGGTGTGTTTACCGTTAACTTTTGTCCAAGGGTGAATTTCTTGGCTTCCTGTAACAAGTCACATGTTGCAGCCCCGGCTGGAAGACAAGGGGGCCATCCCCAGGCCATGTTGTCCAGCTGTTTTGAAAAGTAGGCCACCGGTCGCCTGGCTGGTCCCAGGGTTTGAGTTAGTACCCACACAGCAATTCCCGGTCTTAATATCAGTGTATTCAATGGCAAATAGAGGCTGAGACTCGGGGCGTAAAGGAATACAAAAGAAGGCATCTTTCAAGTCTAGTACTGAAAACCAAGCACATTGACCAGGAATAGTAACCAAGAGAATACATGGGTTTTGGCACAATCAGATGAATGTCCTCTACTATTTGGTTGATTTTTCTTAGGTCTCGAACAGACCAATATTCTCTTGTCCCTGGTTTCAACACCGGTACGATAGGGGTATTGTACGGAAACTGGTAAAATTTTAAAAGTCCAGTTTTTATGTATCGATGCACCAATGGTGTGATTCCTTCTAAAGCTTCTTTGCAGAGGGGATATTGTCTCTAGTTTATAATAGGTGCTCTAGGTTTTAAAGCAATTTTAACCAGTGCGGCTGACTGGGCTCATCCAGGCCTTTCTTATGCCCAGACCTCTGGATTCACCTTTTGTTGAATGTGGAAAGGAAAGCCACTACGTGTCACTATTTCTTCCTGCAATAGTGTCACCCGCAAGGCACGTGCATTTTCAGGTGGGATCTGTAGAAAATGGAAAGGAACAACTCCGCCATCCTATTTGGGTTACTCCGATAAGGAGGATTGTGATTCTTTCAATTACACAAGTCGGAGGTAGAGAAACGAGTATGTATTAACATTGTTCCTCCTTCGGCGGGAATTTTTCTCAGAGGAAATTGCCCTGCTCGAGCCCCGGCAGTACCTTCACTGAAAACAGTACCCTGACGGGTGTGTGTAGTGAGGGGAGACCATAAGTGATGAAGTCAGACCCTTACTTCCCGATTCCCTTCCTTCATCAGTTTCTCTCAAGCTGGACGGACTAGAATCAGGCTCAGCCCTTTCTGTGGGGGACTCTGCCAGCATTCTTCGACCTGACCTGTCGGCGTCTACCGCACCTTCCCTATATGGCGGAGGGGAGCCGAAGCAGTTATCGGGGCTATTCCTTCTTAAGAGGGGACCGTCTGGTGAGGATTCAGGAAGCATTTCTGTCTTCAGTTTTTCCTGGAGAAGAACCTGGTTAGAGGGATTTAAAGTTTGATAGAGAGACATGAAAGCTTGAATATAGGGAACTTTGTCTCATTTTTCTTACAAAACAAGGCAAGCTGAAAAATCGTACCATAAGCCAAAGACCCATTTTGGAGACAGTGTTTCTGGTCCCCCAGCTGGTACTGGGGCCATGCATTGTTGCATAAGCATAGCGTTCGCTTTCTTGTCATAGGCTCATAGCTATCCCTCCTCCCGTTTGCTAGAATGCAGCCTAGAGGAGATTTGGCTGGGAGAGATGGGCCTCCCCCCATAACAGGTGTTTGTTTATGCATAAGCAGCATCAGTAACTGCTTTTCATGTGCCTCAACAGCAACCACAATTTGCAAAACCTGAGACTGAGTGTTAATATAAATATAGCAGCATTTATCTATTTAGGCACAAACTGTTTCTTGAGAGACTAACAGGCAAGGCTAATACTATTCTATTTTGTAAAATCAGAGCTCAAATTGCAGACACTCCTCTGGTTATGATAGTCACAAGTTTGCTACGTTTACCAACAGAACTTCTAATTCAACAGTTACAATATCTAAACCCATTAGTTAAATACTTTAGGAAAAAGGAAAATGATTTCTTATATCTAGAAAGTAGGACCTTAACACACCAGCAATATTCCCATATAAAACCCAGAGTTTCCTTTCTTTTACTCAGTCTTATGTAGTTAATTTCTGATCCACGTGATTCTGGATCAGCCGCAGTATATGAACCCATCAGCTTCTGCATAGTTTTGGAAATTCTATTCAGTCTAGTCACAGTCCTTTTAGCAAGTCCAGAATAGTACATCTTTCTGTTGAGATATTTTGGTCAGCAAATCAGCAAAGTAAAAACTTATTTGCAGATGACAAAACTTAATATGGCCATGATTAACTTATAAAAATAATACTCTTAATAGGGAAAGACCTGATAGAAGTTAATTACAAGTGCAACGTAAAGGCCAAATAAAACCAGTTAAAAAAAACTTTAGATAAAAATATTTCTAAATATAACCACTAACTGTATTCAAAGAGCTTCAGATGTAATACATAATAATTTTGAGACAAAATACCATATAGTCAGGATATACCAAAAATATAACAAGATTATCAAATCTCTAAATACCTGAATTGCAATTAAAAAAAAACTTCAAAGGTAAATGATGTGAATTCTGTAATCAAACCATTGGCTTTAATGATGTTAGATTCAAAAAAGATAAAGCTGCAACCAAGTTAGCAATAAAGGAATAATAATCTTATAGGCCACTGTGAAACAAACTTAAGTTATTTAACCAAAGATCCTAAAGTAAAAACCTTAGCTTTCTTTTCTAAAAGCCATGAGGCTTAGTATTCAGACTCAGGAATCTTATTCTAATGAGAGGCCAAACTTTCATCTTCCAGGCAGATTACACAAATAATGAATTAACCCTTTAACTCAGAAATTAAAGAAAATTGTTATTTTAACATAGAGAAACCCAATTCTTTTTGTTTTATATGCTACTTAACATTAAAATTCCTAAAAATCTCATAAATTAAACCGTTAAGCTTTAGTCAGACAGATAAAACTTGATGGTATCAAATAAATTTCTTCTCAGTAAACCTCTTAAACATTGCCTTTGTTGCATATCTCTTATAGTGCATCCCTTTACATGGCAAAAATGAACACACTCTAAAAGACCTATACAAAGAAAACTACAAAACACTACTGCAAGAAACCCAAAGGGATCTACGTAAATGGAAAAACATATCATGCTCATGGATAGGTAGACTCAACATTGTGAAAATGACAATTCTACCCAAAGCAATTTACAAATACAATGCAATCCCGATCCAAATACCAACAACACTCTTCAAAGAGATGGAAAAACTAATTATTAACTTTATATGGAAAGGGAAGTAAAGTGCTACTGAAGAAGAATAAAGTTGGAAGACTCACACTACCTGACCTCAGAACCTACTATACAGCTACAGTAGTCAAAACAGCCTGGTACTGGTACAACAGACACACATTGACCAATGGAACAGAATTGAGAACCCAGATGTAAATCCATCCACCTAGGGTCACCTGATCTTTGACAAGAGCCCAAAGTCCATCAAATGGGGAAAAGACAGTCTTTTTAACAAATGGTGCTGGCAAAACTGGATAGCCATCTGCAGAAAAATGAAACAGGACCCATACCTCACGCCATATACAAAAACTAATTCAAAATGGATCAAACGCGTAAATATAAAGCCAAAAACTATAAAGTTCATAGAAGAAAAAATAGGACCAAAGCTACAGGCCCTAATACATGGCATTAACAGGATACAAACCATAACCATCAACACACAAACCCCAGAAGATAAGCTAGATAACTGGGATCTTCTAAAAATCAAACACCTATGCTCTTCAAAAGACTTCACCAAAAGAGTCAAAAGAGAACCTACAGACTGGGAAAAGATTTTTGGACAGGACAAGTCAGACAAAGGTCTAATCTCCATAATCTACAAGAAAATCCAACACCTCTACAACAAAAAGACAAATAATCTTATTTAAAAATGGGCAAAGGAAATGAACAGACACTTCACCAAAGAAGACATTCAAGCGGCCAACAGACACATGAGGAAATGCTCGCGGGAGCACTAGCCATTAGAGAAATGCAAATTAAAACCACAGTGAGATACCATCTCACTCAGGCATTACTGGCATGAACCAAAAACACTGGAAATAACAAATGTTGGAGGGGCTGCGGGGAGGTCGGAACTCTTATGCACTGCTGGTGGGAATGCAAAATGATACAACCATTTTGGAAAATGATACGGCGCTTCCTTAGAAAGCTAGAAATAGAAATACCATACGATCCAGCAATCCCACTCTTAGGAATATATCCTAGAGAAATAAGAGTCATCACTCAAATAGACATATGCACACCTATGTTCATGGCAGCATTGTTCACAATAGCAAAATGATGGAAACAACCTAGATGCCCATCAACAGACGAATGGATAAACAAACTATGGTACATACACACAACGGAGTACTATGCAATGAGAAAGAACAATGATGAATCTGTGAAGCATCTCATAACATGAATGAAACTGGAGGACATTATGCTGAGTGAAACAAGTCAATCACAAAAGGATAAATATTGTATGAGACCTCTATTGTAAAAACCCATGAAAAAGTTCACACCCAAAAAGTAACAATCTTTGTTGGTTACCAGGGATGGGAGGGGTGGGGGGAAAATACTAAATAGGCAATATATAAGTGGTATCTTGGGTGAAGGGTGAGAGTACACAATACTGGGGAAACCAGCACAACTTGTACAAGGAAAGGTCATGGAAGCTCCATAGACACATCCAAACTCCCCGAGGGACTGAATTGCTGGGCGGAGGACTGTGGGGACCATGGTCTCGGGGAACATCTAGCTCAGTTGGCATGACACAGTTTATAAAGACAATGTTCTACATTCTACCTTGGTGAGTAGCTTCTGGGGTCTTAAAAGCCTGTGAGCAGCCATCTAAGATACTCTACTGGTCTCATCCCTTCAGGAGCAAGGGAGAATGAAGAGAACAGGATACAAGGAAAAGATTAGTCCAAAGGACTAATGGACCACAGCTACCAAGGTCTCCACCAGACTGAGTCCAGTACAGCTAGATGGTGCCCGGCTACCACCACTGACTGCTCTGACCAGGATCACAACAGAGGGTTCTGGACAGAGCTGGAGAAGGATGTAGAACAAAATTCTAACTCACAAAAAAAAAAGACCAGATTTACTGGCCTAAAGGAGACTGGAGAAACCCCGAGAGTATGGCCCCCAGACACCCTTTTAGCTCAATGGTGAAGTCACTTCCGAGGTTCACCATTCAGCCGGGGAGTGGGCAGCCCCATAAAACCAAATGGGACTAATGAGGCACAGCAGTCCAGGGACAAGGGCTAGAAGGCAGAAGGTGAACAGGAAAGCTGGTGATAGGGAACCCAAGGTTGAGTAAGGATAGTGCTGATGTGTTGTGAGGTTGTTAACCATTGTCATAGAGCGACAGATGTACTAACTGTTTAATGATAAACTATTTTGATCTGTAAACCTTCATCTAAAGTGAGAATAGCAGCACAATTGGAAGAGCGTAGTCGATGTCACTGAACTGTGCATGTAGAAATTTTTGAAATGGTATATCTTTGGCTATGTATATTTTCTCCAAAAAAAAAAAAAAGGTCGAGAAGGGAGAGGGTTGACATGTCGTGGGGTTGTTAACCAATGTCATAAGACAATATGTGTACTACTGTTTAATGAGAAATTATTTGTTCTGTAAACCTTCACCTGAAGTACAATTAAAAAAAAAAAATGAACACACTCATTAGCAGACTTAAATATATATACATATTCTTTCTCTTGTGGCATAAAAAGCAAAAGTATATAAACTTATATTATGACAAATATCTATTAACTCAATAACATCAATAAGTTACCTAAAATGTCTTGGGAATTATTTTAAGCCTATATATCATAAAACGTAACTGTTGTTGAAAGGAAAGTCTATTTAAACATTCTAAGATTTCATTCAACTTTTACTACTTCTCATATTTTTCCCAATCTAATTTTAGCATTTGAAGATTGTATCAACTGGCTTTGGAAATCACAAAGTCTCTCTGCTCAATCGACCAATGCTTAGTACGGATATAACCTTTAGTGTTTGGCTACTGTTGGAAACATTTTTCCAGGCCATTTCAGGTGTGTCTCATTGTGATTTCTATTTTTTTTTTTTTTTTTTTTTTTGACTTCTTAAAGTTCTCCTATAGTAGAGAGAACTTGTTTACAGTTTATGATTAGGATCTACCCAGTTTCTGAAAACTATAGCAAAGCAGCAATTTTTCTTATCTTTTGTCTTTAAAGAGTTTCCACCTAGCTAGAAACGGTCTTTCAAAATCTTCCCTGGAGCTACACGACCTTAGAGACTGGGAGCTGGGGAGGCCTGATTGTGCCCCATCCTCACTCTCTTGACTCAGGGAAGACATTTACTTATGTTTAAGTTGACAGAGGCATTTTGAAAGGCTATCTACCCAGTAAATAGCGAAGCTCTTCAGCAATTTTGTAAATGAATCCAACAATTCTTGGCTAGCCAGACTGGGGCATCATCCCAGTTCGTTTACATATGTTAAATTGAGGTAGGAATTTAAGGACTAGAGAAAACTAATTTCTTTTTTTACTGTTCAGGAGCTGCTACTTTTACTTTAAGACAAAACTATCCTCTTTCCTTAAATAAAACACATTCCATATCCAGCTTAAGTTACTTAGAAAGGTTTCTCTTTGAAGATTGACATAGTATAAAACATAAACATCTTAGTGTACTTCTCAAATAGGCCAAGTTATATCAAAGTTTCTCCAAGTAGCTTTTAAA
Source organism: Dugong dugon (assembly GCA_030035585.1). NCBI lineage: Eukaryota > Metazoa > Chordata > Mammalia > Sirenia > Dugongidae > Dugong > Dugong dugon. The sequence goes on along the minus strand of CM057460.1, from coordinate 186,221,226 downwards.
AATCTAAATCATAAGACAGACACAAGATGCAGTTTTTTCTGGACGAAGAAAGAACTGAGGTTCTATGACTTGCCTTACAAAATACAGCAATTCTTAGCCATAGCCACCAATTTAATACAAGACAAACTTAGACACAATGCTCTAGACCAGAAGCAAGCTCTTAGAACAAAAGGAGACAGAAAGACCGCATAAACTCACAAGACAATACCACACAAAACAAGGATATGGGGATCCTAGTTTCTTAAAGTGTACATAGCAATTTTTGCTAAGATCGACTCAATTCAATGGAAAAAACAGGTTCTAGATAAAGCTTATTAACTTGCTGGAGCCTCAGATGGAGGAATATTAGACCTCTTGACAAAACCTGAGCATCAAGCAAAGTTCCCTAAGGGAAAAAACAGACAACGCAAATGAAAGCTGATTTTCCCAAAGTGGCCACTGAAATTCTAAGTTACTTCTAGTATACTCAGTTTATAGTGTTTTTAAATATGAACCCCAAACCAGTGAATCAGGAGTAGGGGGAAATCCAGGCTTATTTATCAAGACATTAAGTGATAAGGTTCAAGCTTTTGGCTTCCTTCTTTCTGAAGCTTTCCCTTAATAGCCAAATCAGGGCGCCCAAGTAGATGGGATAATACTAGTTACACACAGACAATGGACAGGACAGACACAGAACCACAGTAAACAAATGGATGGGACAGACACAAAACCACAGTAAAAGAATAAATCCCGCAAGCTGACAGAGATTTTCTTGACCCCCTTCAACCTCTCAGATGGCGCTGCTTGCCGGCAGAGGTGATCTCAGAGAATCTCAACCTCCCAGACACACTTACAAGCATTCACACACCCAGAACCAGAACTCTAGAGTCACCAGGAGCCCCTACTTGTGAGCCTACTCACGGGGACGGTCATCTGGGGGCACTTGTCACCCCAGAAACCAAGGGCTCAGGTCCTGCTCCGGAAACCTCGGGCCTGCCCTATCCGCCCCGGCCCTGAGAGCAACAGGGAGAGGAGTCGCGGACTCACCTTGGGAGCCCTCCTATGTGGGTGTTGCTTTTCTTTCACCCACCTCTTTTGACGCTTTTGGGGACCAGCAGTGTCAGGACAGACCCAGGTCTGGCCGATAGTCTCCCCAGAGGCAAATGAAACCTCCCTGTGGCCGCTGTGTCTCAAGTGGCTTGAGCTCCCTGTACAGGCCACGAACTTTTTTACCGCAGTAACAAGGCTTGGAGCTGCCTGCTACGATAGCCAATTCTGAGACAGGGGTGAGGTGAGCAGCAACACGTTTAGTATATACCGATATATAGGAGACAGAGGAGAATAGATTCCTCCAAAAAACCTGTCTACCCCACTGGAGATCGGCTGAAGGCTTTTATAGGGACAGGATTATGGATCTTAGAAGTTTGTGTTAGTTTCCCCTTGAGGTGGTGATGTCTTAGATGAGTTAACCTTCTACTGGTATTCTTAGAAGTTATCTGGTGACATCCATGGGGATTATCTGGCGACATCCTGCTTTTTCTTGTCACAAGATGGGTGCTTTGTCTGGTTTTTCATTCTTAGATCATTATCACTTGTTTTCCACCCTCCAGAGAGGAACATCGGTTAATCTTAAAGCTTTTGTAGAGACTGGAACCGGAGGGAAAAACAAAATCACGAGACAATGTGGAGGTTAGCAATGGGGAGTCAGTAATAGTGAGCCAGGCCTATGCAGCCTCTTCCAATAGTAACACTTTCATTATAGCCCCAAACTGGAAACCTCTAAATATCCATCAATAATACATGGATAAATAAACAGCAGTATTTTATACAGTGGAATAATATAAATCAATAAAAACGTTGTCTACAGCTATTGTGAATACACAATAATACAGCTACACACGATAATGTGGACATTTTGTTGTATGGTTGCAAATATCTTCTCCCAGTCTGTGGTTTGTCTTTTCCCTCTTTATGGTGTCTGATGCAGTGCTGGAGGTGCTCACTCATCTATGGTAAGAAATTTAGGAGACAGCTACCTGGCTGGCTGACTGGAAGAGATCCATATTTGAGCCCATGCCAAAGAATTTAATCCGGCAGAATGTGGACCATTCTGATATTGAACAATATCATTAGTATCACACACAAGGAAAATATTGCTGAAGATAATTCAAAAACAGTTGCAGCAATACATTGACAGGTAACTGCCAGAAAGTCAAGCCAGATTCAGAAGAGGATGTGGAGTGAGGGATATCATTGGTGATGTCAGATGGATCTTGGCTGAAAGCAGAGAATACCAGAAAGATGTTTACCTGTGTTTCTGACTATTACCTGTGTATATGACTGTGTAGATCATGAAAAATTATGGATAACGTTTTGAAGAATGGGAATTCCAGAATACTTAATTGTGCTCATGTGGATACATAGACCAAGAAGCAGTCATTTGAAAAAGAACAAGGGGATACTGCATGGTTTAAAATCAGGAAAGGTGTGGGTCAGGATTGTATCCTTTCACCATATTTATTCAATCTGTATGCTGAGCAAATAATCCAAGAAACTAGACTATATGAAGAAGAACAGGGCATCAGAATTGGAGGAAGACTCGTGATGTGTGGATGGCACAACCTTGCTTGTTGAAGGCAAAGAGGACTTGAAGCACTTACGATGAGGATCAAAGATTAGTATGGATTACACCTCAACATGAAGAAAACAAAAACCCCCACAAGTGGACCAACAAGCAACATCGTGACAAACAGAGAAAAGATTGTAAGTTGTCTAGGATTTCATTTTAGTTGAATCAACACCCATGGAAGCAGCAGTCGAGAAATCAAACGGCGCATTGCACTGGGCAAATCAGCTGCAAAAGACCTTTGTTGAAAAACAAAGATGTCACTTTGAGGATTAAGGTGTGCCAGACCCAAGCCGTGGTATTTACAATCACCTCATATGTATGCGAAAGCAAGACAATGAATAAGGAAGATCAGAGAAGAAATGATGCCTTTGAATTATGGTATTGGTGAAGAATATTGACTATACCATGGACTACCAGAAGAAAGAACAAATCTGTCTTAGAAGAAGTACAGCCAAGTGCTCCTTGGAAGCAAGGATGGTAAGATTTCATCTCACATACTTTCGACAGGTTATCAGGAGGTACCAGTTTTGGGAGAAGGACATCATGTTTAGTAAAGTAGAGGGTCAGCGAAAAAAAGGAAGACCCTCAATGAGATGGATTGACACAGTGGCTGCAACAATGGGCTCAAGCATAATGATTGTGAGGATGGTGCGGGACTGGGCAGTGTTTTGTTCTGTTGTACATAGGATCACTATGAGAAGGAACTGACTCGATATCACCTAACATCAACAACATTCTGTCTCAAGTAGATTGCATTAATGACTTCATTTCTTCACTCTTTCCCATACTCAAGCCATTTGCCAAGTGACCTGGCTGGGCCTCTCAGAAAAGAGATGAAGTCTGCTTCTCCAACCCTTGAATCTGAGCTTGGTCACGTGACTTGCTTTGGTCAGTACAATGAGGTAGAAGTGAGGCTGTGCGGGTTCTGAGTCTAGGCCTCAAGAGGCACTGCATGTTTCCCCTTGCCTTCTTATACTTCTAGCATCATTATGAGAAAGACATGATCAGGTTGGCCCACTGGACCGATGAAAAGGAGAAACACGTGGAGCAGAGCAACATCCGCTAATGTGCCCTGGAGAAGCCCAACTTAGAGCAGCATCTCTAGCTGCCCTGTAGATGCATGTGTGAGCCCTACTGAGTTCAGCTAAATCAGCTGAATACTGTAGACAAGAGAGAATAAATGTTTATTGTTATATGCCACTGTGGTTTTGTGGGGTTTGTTATGTGACGAAAGCTAAGTGATATATATGCCATACACTTACCTTCTATGTTTGTTTGCCAACCATGCCCTCTTCTTGCGAGGTATTTTCATAAGTCCCACTATGCCAGTTTTTTTACATGTTGCTGTAAAAAAAAAAAAAAAAAAATTAGCATGGTGCACTTACAAAAATACCTCATGGGGGGGCACGATTTACAAACAAATGTAGAAGGCACTCGTTATTTGCATAAAAATACAGTAGTGTCCTTTGATGAATGAAAATTCTTAATTGTTATTAATTATCGATTTTTCTTTATAGTTATTTGTGTGTGTCTTGTTTAAGAAATCTTTCTGTACCCTGCGATCATGAAGATATCGTCCATGTTATATTAAAAAGTATTATTGTTTTTACTTTAACATTTAGGTCTATAATTCATCTGAATTGAGTTTTGTGCATTAGTTAAAGGAGGGGTTGGATTTTACTTTTTTCAAGTAGAATCCCATCTCTTTTCTATGTTCTGGATTTTTTATTTTTGTAACAACTTTATTGTGACAGAATTTACATACCATAAAATTTCCTCTTTTAAAGTGTACAATTGAATGGTTTTTGGTATATTCACAGAGTTGTACATCCACCACCACAAGCAATTTTCGAACATTTTTATCATCAACTCAAGAAACCCCATATCCTTTAGTTATTACCATCAGTCTCCTTACCCCTCCCCACCTCTCCCCGCTGCCCGAGTCCTAGAAAACCATGAATCTACTTTCTATCTCTATAGATTTGCCTATTCTGGACATTTCATATAAATGAAACTACACAACATGTGATCTTTCGTGTCTAGCTTCTTTCACTTAGCATAATGTTTTCAAGGTTCATCCATGTTGTAGAATGCATCAATACTTCATTTCTTTTTATTGTTGAATAATATTACATTATATGTATGTATCACATTTTATTTTTCCGTTCATTAGTGGACGGACATTTGAGTTGTTTCCACTTTTGGCTATTATGAATCATGCTGCTATGAACATTTGTGTACAAGTTCTTGTATGGGCATATGCTTCCAGTTCTCTTGGGTGTGTACCTAGGAGTAGAATTACTGGATCGTACGTTAACTCTATGCTTAACCTTTTGAAGAACTGCCAGACTGTTTTCCAAAGTGGCTCCACCATTTTACTTTCCCATCAGCAATGTATGAGGGTTCCAGTTTGCCCACAACCTTACCAACATTTGTTATCTTCTGTCTTTTTCATTATAACCATCCTACTGTTGTGAAGTAGTATTTTATTGTGGTTTTGATTTGCAGTTCCCGGATGACTAATGATGTTGAGCATCTTTTCATGTGCTTCTTGGCCATTTGCATATCTTCTTTGAAAAAATATCTCTTCAAGTCATTTGCCCATTTTTAATTGGGTTGTCTTTTTATTATTGAGTTGTAGGAGTTGTTTATGTATTCTACATACAAGTCGCTTATCAGATATATGACCCAAGCTGGGGTGGGAGGATGCCAGGAATAATTTCCCACTCCTGCCCTGTTGTATAGTCCTGTTTGCTTATACATAAAGAGGGCTATAGCCCACCAAAACGGAAGTCTCCCAGCCCCTTTTCCTTTCAAACACAGACCCTTTCTCAGCAGTAACCACTTGTAAGGGTTATGCATACCCTTCATGATGTTAGCTCATGCATGTACATGCTCAGCCATGTATTCTTCCATCCATACTTTGTCATTTTTAAAAATAGTAACATATTTATATACGATTGTTTATTTATTGCCTTGAGTCTTGGTTTTTATCACTTAACAATGTATCTTAGAGATCTTCCTATGTCAGCACATAGAGATTTACCTTGCTTTGTAAATTGCTGCATTATATTCCATGATACAGATTTACCATAATTGACTTCATCCTTTCTCTAATGTATAGATACTTCAGTTACTTCTGAATATTCTCCATTATAAACAATGCTACAGTGAACACCTTGCACTTGAACCTTTGTGCACATATGTGATCATTTGAGCAGGATCCATTCCTAGAAGAAGGATTGCTGGGTCAAAGAGTACCAGTTGCCATTGAGTTGATTCTGACTCATGCAGCCCCATGTGTGTCAGAGTAGAACTGTGCTCCGTAGGGTTTTCAATGGCTGATTTTCTGAAGTAGATCACCAGGGCTTTCTTCTGAGGTGCCTCTGGGTGAACTCAAACCAACAACCTTTCTTTAGCCTCTGAGCGTGTTAACCGTTTGCACCACCCAGGGACTCTGTAGTTAAAGGGTGAGTGTATTAAAATGTGGAGATACTGTTAAATTGTCATACAAAAAAGGCTACATGAACTTGCATCCCCACCAACAGTGTGGGGATACACGTCTTCGCTATATTCTTGCTAACATTGGATATTATGTATCTTCAATTTTTTTTCAAATCTGATAGGAAAGAAAAACATTATTTCACTGATGTTTTAATATGCAGCAAGTGCTGATTACTGGTGAAATAAATGTTTTTTTCCCATCTGTGTGTTGGCTACTGCTATTTCTTCTACGAACATCCTTTGTCCATTTTTCTGTTTGGTTTTTGCCTTTTATTGATTTGTTGGGACTATTTATCTTCTGTACTACATCTATGAATTTTGTTATTATATATGCTGAAAAATTTTCCCATCAGTCTGCCACTTCTCTTTTAACTTTTTTTTTGTTTTGTTTTCTTGTCTTTACTCAAACAGACGTTTTTAAATTTGTTTCTAGTCAGATTTGCTGATCTTTTCATTTCTGGCTTCTGGGTTCCGTGTCTTGCTTAGGAAGACCGAGCCATTTATTGTTTACAAGGCACTTTCATTTCTATTTTCTCATGCAGGCCTGGGTCACAGGGACTCAGTGCAGTGTGTATTATCTGCACTTTATTGATAAGAAAAAGGAAGGTCAGGAGGGTGAGTGACTTATCTCAGGTCACACAGCTACTTTGGGGAAGGCTCAGCGTCAGAATAGGGTTCTCAGGCTCTCGGGCACTTCTCCCTGCCACCTGGGTCACGCAGCCAATGCCATCCTACATCCCCCACAGCAACCCTGACAGGTCTGCACACCCTCTTTGGTTAGAAAGCTATTAGCCCATGCTGCCCTAGCTGGGACCAGATCTGCCTCATAGCTCCACCTGTCGCTCCTGGTACTGCATCCTGGACTCTGAGACCCACAATGGGCTTCCAGCAATACGGAGGCAGCCCCCCCTGGGATCCTCAGAGGCACCACGGCTCCAGGTTGAGCATTCCAGTTCATCGGCCACTTCCTGGGACATGGTCTCCATGTTCCTGCACATCGGTCATCCTCGCCCTCATCAGGTCTTCAACCACATGCAGGGTCATCAGTGTGGCATTATCTTTTTAAGGTCCAACACGTTAGAGGCGAGCCCCTGTGTGTGGTGACACAGACACGCTGACACTGCTGTGAGGACAGAGGATGGAGAGTCTTTGAGGATGGAGAGGCATGGTGTTACTGCCGGGCCTCAGAGCAGGAGTCTGCCAGGCAGAAGAGGCATTCCGAGAGAGGGAACGGCATGAGGGCACAGGTGGTGGTAGACCAGAAGTGTGGAGGAATGGAGTGGGGCAGAAATGCACAGAGGGTACAAACAGCCAAGTGCAAAGGGCCTTGACAACCAGGCCGGAGAGCATGAGCTTTCTCCTGCAGACCATGATTCTCTAATGGTCTGGGGACCTCCAAGTACAATCCACGGACCTCAACCTCAGAATTCAAGGATCATTGCCTATTAAAATGCAGATTCCAGGGCCATCACAGGCCTGCTGAATCAGAGACGGGGGTAGGAACCCGCACTGGGAGCAGGCTCTCCAGGGGATTCTGATGCTAACTCATGGGTGAGGCCACTGTCCTTGAAAACCTGTGAATGGTCTTGAGGAGCCCTGAAGGCCGCTAACACATATGTAAAGTTTTTGTCTGACTTCAGGGTGGGTAGCCCAGCTTTCTTATGATTCCCACCAAGCCCCTGACCCAGGCTACTGGAGACCCCTGTCTGGTGGGGGCTGTTTAGGTGGAGGAGGTATGTAGCTGGCAGGGGAGTGGAGGCAACAGCGGCTAGTGGGGGTGGCCCAGGTCATCCTGGCAGGAGCCGTCTCGGTCCCCAAGATCAGAGGACACTGCTCCTCTGGTCATTTCTGTCTGCCCAGCTAACTCCTACACCTTCTTCTGACTCCCTACCTCCAGTAAGCCTTTCCTGTTCCTGCCAGATGAGCAGGTGCCCTTCCTGTGCATTCCAGGCCTCCTGGACCACCCTATTCCAGCATTTTCCTCCCACTCAGGCCGCAAAGGTTTATTGGGTGCTTACTATGTGTCAGGCAGCATGCCAAGCACTTTTTGGAGTTTTCTCATTGAATCCTCAACCTAGAGGTAGGTGTGATTATTATCCCTGTTTTACCAAAGAGGAAACCAAGGCTCAGACAGTTTAAGTCACTTTCCCAAAGTCACACAGCAGCAAATGAGGGTATTTCTGCCTCCTGGGCCTGTGGCATACCTAACCATTATGCTCCACTGCCTTCAGATGTTTGAAGAATGAATGAGCCAATGAATCAATGCTGTGTCCAAAAGCCCCATGAGAAGAAAGACACTCTGTCTTCCTGGGAATGTGGCCTTTAGAGGGCTAACATCTTCTGAGTGTTGTTGATGTGCCAGGCACCATGCCAGGCTCCCTGCACATTTATCTCATTTGATCCTCTCTACCTATGAGTCTGGTTCGGTTCTATTCATTATCTCTATTTGGCAGATGAGGATACTGAGGCTCACTTTAGGTTACTTACCCAGGGCTCCAGAGCCAGTGGATGACAGAGCTGGGACTGGAACTGGGCAGCCTGCCTGCAGAGGCTGTGCACACTGCACAGGGTGACCCAGTGGTGAGCGTGCTCACTGTCCATGGACATGGGTAGAAGTGCCCTGGGGCTTGGTGGAGTGACCCCCAGCTAGGAAAGCCACAGTCATGCTGCCGGGAAAATGATGAGCAGGGATCCCAGACTGACGTCACCCCTTCCTGCAGCTGAGGAACTTTGAGAGGGACTTTCAACGGCAACTGGTGTGTTATGTGTCAGCCCGTGGATTAGGAAATCTTCAAATGTGGGCCATGCCACGCTCTGCATGTTCTGGGGGCCGGCCCTCATCTCCCTGTCTGGTTCCTGGCCCCTGAGTCCTCCAGACCCCACGGCAGGAACAGCTTAGCCCCTACCCTCCTGCCCACTCAACCTCAGCCCCAGTCCAGGCCCTGGGACCCAGGCAGTTCCCCAACCAGGGAGTGGAGAACCCAAGCCAGGAGCCAGAGACCCAGCATCAGGGCAGTCTGGCAGCTGGTCCACTTCGACCCCAGGCCAGAAAGGTTCTGCCACACCTACCTCCATGGTTAAGGGTTAAATGAATTTTGGTATCTGGCTAAGAGTCCTCGGGTAGCTCAAAAGATTAAGCGCTTGACTATTAACTTAAAGGTTGGTGGTTCCATTCCACTTAGAGGTGCCTTGAAAGAAAGGTCTGGTGATCTGCTTCTGAAAGGTCACAATCTTGAAAACCCTATGGAACACAGTTCTGCTCTGCACACATGGAGTCACCATGAGTCAGAGTAAACTCGACAGCAGCTGATTTTTTTTTTTTTTTTGGTAGTGGCTGTCTTAGAGTACTATGGAGTATTTGTATCTATATAGCATTCCAGCCCAGTACCAAAACAAAACCAAACCTGTTGCCATTGAGTTGATTACAACTGATAGTGACCCTATAGCTAGGACAGAGTGGAACTGCCCTGTAGGGTTTCCAAGGAGTGGCTGGTGGATTCGAACTGTCAACCTTTTGGTTGGCAGTCATAGCCCTTAACCACTGCACCACCAGGGCTCCCTTCTAGCCCAGTAGTGAAGATCAAGTCCAAACTTTGTAATGAAGCTTGCCAAGGCACCTTTACAATCTGTCTACTGCTGACCTCTGCCTCCTCTTCTCTCTCCATCCACCTTCCCCATCATACTGAAGGCAGCACTTTTAGCTCCCCAACTCACCTTGCTCTTTCTTACCTCTTTCTTACTGTTTGCATGCTACTGCCTCTATCTGGAATGTGTTATCCCTCCTCTCTTTACCTGACTACTTCTCTGTCCCATCCTCTCCCATGGACCCCTCAGCTCCACAACCCTTCTCAATGTTGGCCCACGGACAGTTACGAGGGTGGTTACTGGCACTGCCTTTCTCTCTCCCCACTCCCATAAGCATGGGCTCCTCCGTGGGGCCTGCATCTCTCCTGGTCATCTTCACACCCTCGGCACTGGGGCTGGGCCTGGCAGATGTTGGGTGCATGAATAAATGGACCAACAGATAAATGAAGAAAGAATAGGGGCTAGGAGTCCTTGGGTCAGAAATCAATTCATTAAGGCCAGAGCCCTTCTCTGCCTACAGGACCCTCCCAGTCTTGGTGGGAGGTAAGACAAGCACTTAAGTGTGTGCTGTTACAACGCAGGTGAGGTAACAGGCATCTATTGATACTGACCCACCACCATCTGTCATACTGTGGTGGCTTGCATGTTGCTCTGATGCTGGAAGCTACACCACCAGTATTTCAAAAATCAGCAGGGTCATCCATAGTGGACAGGTTTCAGCAGAGCTTTCAGACTAAGACAGACCAGGAAGAAAGGTCTGGCAATCTACTTCTGAAAATTAGCCAATTAAAAGCCTATGGCTCACATCAGAATATTGTTTGATATAGTGCTAAAAGATGAACCCACTAGATTGGAAGGCACTCAAAATACACAGTGACCACAACAATGAACTCAAGCATACCAATGATCATGAAGGTGGCACAGGCAATGCTTCATTCTGTTATACATAAGGCCGTCATAAGTAGGAGCTTACTCGACTGCAGCTAACAACAACAATCGATATCGATATAATTTAATCACCCAACTGGGGACACTTGGAGACCGAAAGGAGAGGCTATTAATAATGCACTTAAGCAGGGCATAGAAGCCCTGGTGGCACAGTGGTTAAGAGCTCAGCTGCTGACAGAAAGGTCGGCACCTCAAATCCACTAGCCTCTCCAAGGGAGAAGGATGTGGCAGTCTACTTCTGTGAAGATTTACAGCCTTGGAAACCCTATGCGGCAGTTCTACTCTGTCCTCTAGGGTAACTATGAGTTGAAATTGACTCAACGGCAGTGGGCATAAAGAGGGACTATTTTGAGTCACCCTGTCCTTTGGGCATTTTCTTTGTGCCAGGCCATGGACTCAGCTCTTTGTACAAATCACCTCATTTGATCCTCACAACCACCTTATGAGGTAGCTGTAATTATCTCATGGTACAGACGAGGAAAGACATGCTTAGAGATGCTAAGTGACCTTCCGAGGGTCACACAACTGATAAGTGGTGGAGCTGGATTTGAACTCAGGAACCCAGAGCCCACGTGCTAACCACTCGCCTTCAGCAGTAGCTGGGGCTCTCAGGAAGGTCAAGAGTAGAGGAAGACTGGCCTGGGCTTTCGAGCCAGACAAAAATTGCATTCCCCACTCCTATCTGTGTGATCACAGCTAGGTCTCTGACCTCTTGATGCCTTATCTTCTTCATCTATAAAGTGAGGAAGAGGTTCCTAACTCAAATCTAGTGAGACAATAATGCAGCGTAAAGTTGAGTCAACAAATATTCATGGAGCATTTACTCTGTGCCCGGCACTGAGGATGCAATGGGGAACAGGGCGGGAATGGTTCGGCCCTTTGCAGAGTTCACAGCTGGGGCAGGGCCAGGAGAGGGGCTAGGCCACCCCAGCTAACTACAGCTGCAGGGCATCCTGGGAGCATCAAACGGCTGGTGGGGGAGATCATGGAAGTCTCTGCCTAAGCGGAGCCTGAGGATGAGGAGTTGGGGAAGTGCCGAGAAGATCAGGGAATGTTCCAAGGGAGGATCAGCATAGATGACGGCCTGGAGGCAAAAGGATGCACAGGGCGTCAGAGACGGAGGGTATTGAACAAACATGAAGATCTGTAAGAGGCACCAACAAGGACTGGGACGTGGGAACACAAGTCACTTCCAGCTGAGGGCTGAGGAAGGCTTCTTGGAGGAGGAAGTTTTGTGCTGGGCTTCGAGCAAGACTTCTTCCAGGAGGCCAGAGCACCTAGCTAGAGTTAAATGAGTTAAATAAGCCTGTTTTTATTGTTTTTGTGTTTGCTTTCTCAGCCACCCAGAAGCTCTTTGATTTTGCGTATTTTAAAGGACCATTATACTCCAGTAGCATTTTAAATATTCATCCTCTTTACTCAGCAAGCCTGTGTCTAGCAATTTATGCTATGGAAACTAATACATAAATGTACAAATACACACACATGTACACATACACAAACACAATGATCATTGCAGCATAGTTTATAACTGAAAAATTGGAAACAAGCTAAATGTCCGCCAATGGGGGATTGATTGAATAATTTATGGTACATACCTGATTTCACATTATGTGCAGCTCTCAAAATGGATAAATTAGGTCTGTATTACCCCTGACCCGTGAGCATGCCCATGATGTATTGTTAAGTGATAAACAAGAAGTTGCAAAATGGCGTCTGTGGTAGCTTTGTTTAAAATTATGATTATACATTGATATATATAGGTATAGACATGAAACGTAAATATTAGCACACATACAGGCAAGAAAACCACTACAGAAATGGAACTCAGTTACTAACAGTGTGAAGCAGAATTACAAGACTTTCTATTTCTATATCCTATATTTTGGTAATGAGTTTTTTTTTTTTTTTTAATACAGGCGGACGTTACAGAAACACTTTCAGAAAATTGATTTTTTAATTGCGATAAAGCTGAGCAATAAGCTAAAATAAAAGAGGCTTTTTAGAGACAGTGCCCTAATTCAAAGAAGGGACATTAATGGAAGGTTGTGAGGCACCTCATCAGCTGAAGATCAGGGCCCCAGCAGAAAGAGCCCCTTTTAATGTTTCCCTCTTTTTCCAGGAACAAGGACCCTGGCTCTGAGGAGGGTGATGGAAGAATTGCGTAGTCCCAGTGGCTCATCTGTCTGGGAGGAACATTTCGACTCACCCGTTGCCCTGAGCCCAACTGAGTGGAAAACTTCAGAGGCAAGAGCCCAGCAGAAGCTGACCGACGGTTACCCCAACTCCCACCCACTCTCTGCACAAGAGCCGGAGAGGCTCAAGCTCCCTACCAAACTGTTTTATTACTTTTATCTAGCCCTCATGGGACATTGGTGGTTCAGTGGTAGAATTTTCACCTTCCATTCGGGAGACCAAGGTTCAGTTCCCAGCCAGTGCACCTCATACACAGCCACCACCCCTCTGTCAGTGGAGGCTTGTCAGTTGCTATGATGCTGAACAGGTTTCGGTGGAACTTCCAGACTAAGAATGACTAAGAAGAAAGGCCTGCTGATCTACTTCCAAAAATCAGCCAGTGAAAACCTATGGGTTACAATGGTCCTATCTGCAACCAATCATAGACTCAGGACCGGGCAGTGTTTCATTCCATTATGCATGGGGTCACCATGACTTGGGGCCAACTTGGTGGCAGCTAACAATAAGAACAACATCTAGCCGTCCGATTCACTGAACTCTTTCCTCTTACCCAGCACTTCCTTGTTCTTTTGTTTGGGGTCACGCAGCACCAGAGTAGGCTGGAGTCAGGGGCAGGAGTTTGAACCCAGGCCCAGGCTCCTATTCCATCCTGCCACAGCAACCGGGAGACCTTGGGGAAGTTGCTTCAAAACCTCCCTGAACATGTTTCTCTTACGTAATATGGGGATAGTAAAAGTAGTGGCTCATAGAGTTGTTGTGAGGGCGAAGTGAGAAAATGTGTATGAAGCAACAGGTCGGCCCTTGCACATAGCAACTGTTGAATAAATAGTAGCCAATGTTTTGTCATCCTTAATCTGGCTGTGGCGCCATTCGCTCCATTTACCAGTTGCCATTGAGCTGATTCCGACTCCAGCAACCCCACGTGTGTCAGAGTAGAACTGTGCTCCAATAGGGATTTCATTGGCTTATTTTCTGAAGTAGACAGTCAGGCCTTTCTTCCAATGCACTTCTAGGTTGATTCGAACATCCAACCTTTCAGTTTGCAGCTGAGCATGTTAACCATTTGCCCCACTCGGGGACTCCTAGCTCCATTTACAGCTGGGGAAATTGAGGCCCAGTGTGGTGTAATTCACCCAAGTTCCCGCAAAGAGCAAGCCTGAGATGGAGGGAGCCGCGGTCTCCCGACCTCCAGACGGAGGCTTTCCCATGAATGAGGATAATCTCTGCCTGGAATGTGGGCTGCTTATTCTCCCTACAGGGCAGATCTGAGTATTGGCTTGTTCACTTCCTCCCACAGCCAGGAGAAAAGATGTCATGTGTCCTAGGTGTTCTCTAAAGCCAGGATCCCTGGGAGGGTGGGCTTTGTGAGGCCAGGCCCTGCAGTGGGCAGGGGATTTCCCCTGGCATGGCTCAGCTGCCCCTGAGTTGGCAGCTAGGCCTGTGAGTCAGAGCCACCCCACATCTCTGTTCCTCTCCCCATTTGTAGCCACAGCCTCAGACTCCTGGATGCAGTCCAGGGAGACATGAGGCTCCAAAATGAGGCACAAACTGAGATGCCCCTTCCCTTGCTCAGAGAGACCAAGGGACTGGCCCAAGGTCACACAGCAAGGTGGTGGTAGATTTCAGGCTGAAGCTGGTCTGTCTCAAGTGGCCCATCCCAAAGGGGCCAGGTGGGAGGGCCAGGAAGCTCCAGCCTGGGTCCAGCACCCTTGCCCTCTGCCGCTTGCCCGACAGCTCTATTGCCACACTGACTGCCCCTGGCCCTGTGCTGCCGCCAGAGTCCCAAAGGCCTAGGCTTGGCAGGGGAGACTGTGGCCAGCACTGGGCTGGCCAGCAGTGACCAGGATGTCAGCTCGTGTCAGCTCCACAACCACTGAGCTGCTGCAGCCAAGCGACACCGCCAGGCCTGCCAGGTCTACACCCCTCTGCCCTCAGAGTCACAGTTCGGCCCCCATTCCCTCCCTGAACCTTCTGCTGGCTGCACTTCCCTCCCATTCCTTTCTTCCTCTTCCTCTTCTCTCTCCCTTGCCCTCTCTCCTCACTTCCTCCTGCTCTCTGCTTCCCTTGGGCACTCTGCCTGCCCTGCTCCTATCTGGGACCTGACCACTACTCACCTGGGCCTGGGATTGGGCTCTGGCGGATGCGTCTCACCAGCTACACCAGCTGCAACCTGGGCCCAAGGGCAGAGTGGAGGGGAGGGAAGGAGGGTGACCCAGCTTAATGGCCAAAGCCAAAGCACATGGCAGGGGTGGGGGCAGGGGCAGCAGGAGGGTCAGGCTGCTCAGCACCAGAGCCTCCCAATAGTCCTGCCCAGTCCTGTGCTCTCCTTGCCACCCCAAACTTAGCACTGCAGAACCAGAAAAGCCATCCCACTCTACAGCCTGGGAAAGTGAGGCCTAAGGAGGGCAAGAGACTTCCCTAGGTCACCCAAGGGGTGGAGGAGTGTGAAAACTCCCGTTTTATAGATGAAGATCAAAGATTACAGCCTTCAGTATGGATTACACTCCAACGTAAAGAAGATAAAAATCCTCACGACTGGACCGATAAGCAACATCATGATAAGCAGAGGAAAGATTGAAGTTGTCAAGAATTTCATTTTACTTGGGTCCACAATCAATGCCCAGGGGAGCAGCATAAAGAAATCAAATGACATATCGCATTGAGCAAATCTGCTGCAAAAGACCTCTTTAAAGCGTTCGAAAGCAAAGATGTCACTTTGAGGACTAAGGTGCACCTGACTCAAACCATGGTATTTTCAATCACCTCATATGTATGTGAAAGCAGAACAATGAATAAGGAAGACCAGAGAAGAATTGATGCCTTTGAATTATAGTGTTGGTGAAGAATATTGAATGTACCGTGGACTGCCACAAGAACGAACAAATCTGTCTTGGAAGAAGTACGGCAAAAACGCTCCTTGGAAGCGAAGATGGAGAGACTTCATCTCACGTACTTTGGACATGTTATCAGGAAGGACCAGTCCCTGGAGAAGGACATCATGCTTGATAAAGTAGAGGGTCAGCGAAAAAGGGGAAGATCCAATGAGATGGGATGACACAGTAGCTGCAATGATAGGCTCAAGCTTAGCAAGGATTATGAGGATGACGCAAGACTAGGCAGTGTTTTGCTCTGTTATACACAGGGTCGCTACGAGCTGGAACCGACCTGATGGCACCTAACAACAACAGCACAGATGGACAAAACGAGACTCAAAGCTGAAGGGACATGTCTGAGGCTCCTGTGGCCGGGGCGAGCCCCATCTGCCCCTCTCCACACCCACCGCCTCCCAAGGGCAAGGTCCGTAAGCGAGGCACAGAGCACCAAACCCACGAGAGACCACGAAGTCTGTGAGAAGCACCGTATTTAATATTAAAATCTTTCTCTTAAAAAAAAGTACACAGATAGGAAAACTTGACAGCATACAAAATAGCACTTTTGTTGTATAGATGTGAGTTAACGTGAGTCCTAAAAATACTTGTAAACCTAGGTGATTATATCTTTGGTACCGTAGTGAGAATCCACTTCCCCCTCTTGGACCAGGCTTTGGGGGCCCCCGGGCAGAGATACCAACCAGCGAGGTGGGGGTGAGTGCTGGCCCTCAGAGCATCTTTCCTCTCTGCACCTCTCCCTGCTGCAGCCTTCACTCCTTTGGCACCTCTGGTGCCCACTAGGTCGGGGTGTGGCTGGCAGAGCAAGCGAGGTGAGCGGACCTGGGCAGTGGCAAACCACCCACCATGGGGTACGGCCTCAGGGAATGGGGCAGCTGGAGGGCAAGAGGGCAACCCCCAAAGTATTCCACAACAGCAATGAAAACACTGAGCCCCAGGATTGATGAACATTCTCGTAGCCCCGCCTCTTATAACTCTTTCCCGGCTCACCCATGTGAGGCATCTTGTCCTTTACAGGGGCCTCTGGGCCCCCTGACTGCCCATATGTCTGTGCCATAGGCCTGGACAGCAGCTGCTGGAGGGGTAGGCTGCAGAGGTGGTTTTTGATTTGCCCTCTCTGCCCCCTTTGCCCAGAACAGCTCCAGAGAGGTCATTGCGGGTGCTAAAAGGGGTCCTGTGGTCTTCTCATGCACCTAGGGCAGGTGCCCGGGGCTTTCCAGGACACTAGCTGTCACTCCAAGTCAAGGCCTGCACAGCTGGGTTCTCAAGACTTGCCAGGGGCCTGGGGAAGGGGCACAGTTCCTGAATCCCTGGAGAGTGATGTGTGATCCGGAATCTCCCCAGACACCAGCTGCACCCCAGGCTACGGGCTTGGGGTGTATGGCCCTGCTTCATCAAGCAAGTGTGCAACCCCCTGGAATATTCTAGGATGCTAGTGCTGGTGGAGCAGTAGGAGTCAATGAGTCCAACATGTTCATTTCTCAAAGCGAGAAACTGAGGCCCGAAGAGGGCAAGGGATTCCTCCAAGGTCTCATAGCGGGTCCAATGTAAAGTCAGGGCCACATATTGGCCACATGTGGACACTTTCCGAAGGCATGGCAACACATGCATCACAGACATGGGGCCAGTCTCGCCCTGGAGACTCTGGTGGGTGCAGTAAGACTGAGGGTGTTAAAGAAAAGACCCTGGGACTGATGGGGCCAGAAGACATGACAGTGGCATTCTCTATGGCGGGGTTGTGCCATGGGCAGGAGCTACGGGCCAGATTGTCCTATACTTGGCCCAGTCCCAGCATTAATTAACAGCATTAATTAAGCACAGACGGCCCCAGACCAGCTCGGGCCTGGGAAAGGGGAGACTGGCATTGTGGGGAGGTGCCTTCTGGATGAAGCAATACTGTCCTGGCCTCAGCCCAGCCAGGAGCAAGAGATGCCAGGCCCCTTCCCCAGCTCTTGGGTGGATAAAAGTGCAAGGAGAAACTCATCAATCAACTGATGCCGACAGGCTGCAGCTCCTTGAGGGCTGGCTGGCTGAACAGAAAAATGTTATTTACCACCTCATTAACCCCAAGAAGCTCCCCAGGGATTCCAGTTTCCCCACTTGTCAGCCAGAGAGACAATCGCAGACTGTGGGTCACCAAGTCCAAACTTCCCTTCTTAGAGGTGGAGAAGCTGTGGCCCCGGGCAGCACCCTGGCTCAGAGTCATGTGGCCTCCCCAAGGGAAGAGGGCTGGTCATGGCCCCTGCGGTTCTCTTGCCACCTTAGCCCCTGGGGTTGGGGTGCAACGTGCCAGGGGCAGAAGCTTTCCAGAAGAGGGCAGCTTATGGGGCAGCCTAGCAGGAGGCCGGGCCAGGACAGGCCAGGAGGCGCTGGGTGCTGGGAGGTAGAGGGGGAGATTCAGGCAGGCAGGGTCGGGGCCAGCCCCTACAGGAAGCTGTCCTCTGCCTCAGCTCGAGGCCCTGGGCAGCCTGGACCCAGTGGCTGCTCTGGCCGTGGCTCCGGCTCCGGCCCCAGCTCATCCTGGGGCTGAGGTTCCAGCTCTGGCTCCTCTTGGGGCTCCAGGGGACTGTCACAGGAGATGGTGGAGGAGGTGTTGACTTCATTCAGGGTGGAGCTAGAGGGCAAAGGCAGGTGAGTGAGGAGGGAGGTGCTGGCAGGGAACCACAGTAAGATAATAGCAACGTTAGTTAAGAACTTTGTATGTCTGACCTTGTGCCATGTATCTTATGCACTTTTGCTCATTTAATCCTTGTAAAAACCATGCAAGGCAGGTTCTGTGAGGAAAGTGTAGCCCAGGGGGTTATATAATTGCCTGAAATCACACGGCTGGTAAGTATTGGAGCTGGGATTTTGGAGCAAGTCCTGCTGGCTCCAAAGCTCCTTCCTCCCTGACCAAAGTGTCCATCCCCTGAAGGTACACCATCTCATTTAATCCTCACAATAAGTCCCAAACAGAAGCGCTCTTAGGGTTTTCATTTTACAGATGAGGTAACAGGTTCTGAGCAGTGAAGCAGCTTGTCTGAGGGGACAGAACAGGGCCAGCATCCACCCCCTGAGCTGTTTGAGCTCTGAGCTTAACTCCTCTCTACGCTGTCTAGCTGGCGTCTTGGAATGTGAGTTTCTTAAACAGTCAGAGCTGAGGCCTTCAGGGCCTTCGAGGGCCTTCAAAGTCCCGTGTGCTCCTAGTGCATAGGGAGAAACTGAGGCTCAAAGAGGAGAAGGCTCCTGCCCGGGTCTCACAGCAGCTAGTGGCAGAGCTGGGCTCGAACCCAGCCTGGCCACTGCACCATGGGGTGGATCTTGTTTTGGGGGTGGATCTGGCCTCAGGGGAAGCACTTCCTCCTAGCCAAGGGGAGATCCTGTCTGAACATCAAGTCCAGGCAATAGCTGGGCCTTCCTCCAAAGCCCTCCCACACTGGAGGCAAAAAAGCAAAGCATGAATCTCCTTTCCAGTCTGAATTCTGGCCTGAGCCCTTACAGGTATCTCTGCCTCCTACAACCATGCCAGGCTCCCTGGGGCCCTCAGGGCCTGGTGTAGAAGGATAGACCACAGACCCAGGGCTAGCCATGACCCCAGGATAACAAGTGGGGTGCTGAGGGTGCTAAGTAGGTTTTCTCCTTCTCCTTGGGGAAGAAGAGATGGCCTATGGGGCTCTTAAAGGAAAAACGCTATCTTGCAAATAAGTCCCAGCCATTCTTTCTCTTACCAGCCTGTCCTTTCCACCTGAGGGCATCATAGGTCAAATGAGCAGGAATAAGTACTATTCGTTGGCAGGAATACGTACTTACCCTAGGTAACTGGCTACTTCCAAGGCAGGCCTGACAGCACACATATACACTCACATACACCATGCACACTACTCCCTTGGGCCCCAGGCCAGGGTGGCTACCTTGCAAGGCTAGGGGAGCCCTCCAATGGCCCCTCATCAGCAACCTCGGGTTTGGGATCAGGCAGGGGAATGATATAGTCATTGTCACCCTCGTTGGGCTGCACAGCAGTGTAGAGGACAGAGCTAGTGTCCAGGGTGGAGTGGAGGCCATGGAATCCAGGCAAACGCGCTTGGGAGCGAAGGATGGCTGGGTGGTCACTTCTCAGGAACTCCTCATCCACCTGCTGGTACTTCTGCTCCGCAGGGCAGAGAGAGCCGGAGAAACGTTGATGGTCAGAACCAGAAATGCCTTCCAGGATCATATAATGGTTAGGTTCTAACCCTGCCCGTCTCCCCTTATATAATAACTAAGGTAACTGGTGCCCAGAGAAGAAGCCCTGTTGGTGCAGCGGTTAAGTGCTCAGCTGCTAACCAAAAGGTTTGTGGTTTGAACCCACCAGCTGCTCAGTGAGCAAAGATGTGGCAGTCTGCTTCCGTAAAGATTTACAGCCGTGGAAACCCCATGGGGCAGGTCTACTCCGTCCTATGGGTCACTGTAAGCTGAAATCGACTCAATGGCAATGGGTGTGGTGCCCAGAGAGGAGTTACCCAAGGCCATACACTGAGCTGTGTGCTCACCTGGCATCTCACATGACAAGGTAAGCTCAGGTCGCCCAGGAAGGGAGCAGTTAGTGGACCAGCACCCGAGGTCCTAACACTTCTCTCCACTTCAGGGCAGACCGGTATGGGCTCTCATTTTGCCTCAAACTCCTTCAACGGGCCTCAGTTTTCCTCACTATGAGGTGGTGATGATCACAGTTCCTCTCACTGGCCCCGGGGCCATAGCGGGACATAGGGTGGGGCTGGGGGTAAGAGATGGACCAGGTTTGGCTATGTTTGTGCCAAATGGGAGACCCTGGCGGCACAGTGGTTAAGAGCTATGGCTGCTAACCAAAAGGTCAGCAGTTCGAATCCACCAAGTGCTCCTTGGAAACCCTATGGGGAAGTTCTACTCCGTTCTACAGGGTCACTATGAGTCAGAATCAACTTGATGGCAATGGGTTTGATTTTTTTAGGGTTTTTTTCTTTTTTTTTGGTGCCAAATGGATCTGTATCTCCTTCTCACGCTAATCCCTGCTGTGCGGCAGAGGAGGGTTTAAGACCCTACCGGCTCTGTTTGCCTTGCATGCACCTGCAACAGGGTCCTAGTGATCAGGCCCCTAGAGGTCACCTAGTCTGGGGCTGTTCAGACTTTCTGAGGAGCGCCTGGATTTGGCATGGGTGCATGGGCATGTGGAAAAATGCACAACAAATGGGGCTGTAGGCTCAATCCATCCCATAGGATTTCATTTCAATAAGCTGCAAAAATAAATTAAAACCACAGCCCCAGCCCATCTCTTCCTAGTACCAGCAGGGAAACTGAGGGCAAGGGGGGACTTACACCCAGTGTCTGACTTCTGGATCAGACTCTTTGTTCCCCATCCCTCCCCTGCCTCAAAATACCTTTTTGTAGCCCTCGCCCAGCAGTCTCTCAAGAAGCAGTACCAGCTGGGAGAAGGGGGGCCGGATCTCAAACTTCTCTTCCCAGCACTTCTGCATGATCTCATAGCTGCAGAGAGACAGCAGAGGGGGTCAGGGTCTCTGGCTCAGGGTGCAGGGGGCAGGGCTGGGGTGGGGTAGCTGAAGGCTGCTACCTCTCAGAACAGGTTGAGCAACACAACGGAGCTGGGAAGGGTGGGAGACAAGTGCTGTTTTTGCCAGTGTCTCTTCTCCTATTACTCTACCTGGATATTCCCTTGGGAACCCCTCCCTCTCACCCAATCCTGTGGTTCCAGTGGGGTTGACTACACCTTAGTGAGCACATGACTCAGGTCTGGCCAATAGGCATTTGGATGGGCATGTGATCTTAGCTGAGCCAATGAAAGTCAGCTCTGGGACTTTTGCTGGGACCGTATGGAAGAAGCACGGATGTACAGCTGGGGCTGGTGCAGCCATCTGGGCAGTGCTGGCCCAGACATGAAGCCAATATAAAGCAAAGCAGATTCTGGGGATAGAAAATGAGATTCCTGATAACATCCTTTGAACACCTAGATCCAGCTATACCTAGACTTTTCCAGATCTCTAAGCTGATAAGTCTATCTATCTTTGATCTAAGCTGGTTAGAGTTGGATATCTGTTGTTTGCACTCCAAAAATTCCTCTCAAATGCATGAGACTTCACTCACATCTCGTCTGATGCGTGGACAGGCTGGGCCATGCGGTAACCTCGCTTGATGGCATTGTAGAACTGCTCGTTCATGGGCAGCTCCGGATAAGGGGTGCCACCTGTGGGAGGGGCAGAGATGGGGTGGTTGGAAAAGTGGCAGGATACCTCTTCTACAGGACAGGGAGAGGCACACCAGCCCTGGCGTGGGGTGAGGGTGTAGTGACCCTCAGCCTTAGGAAGTGTGGGTGTTCTGGGTTGAATTCATGTCCACTTGGAACCTGCGAATGAGACCTTATTTGGAAATAGGGTCTTTGCAGATATAATCAATTTAAGATGAGGTCATTGTGGAGTAGGGTTGGCCCTAAATCCATTATGACTTGTGTCCTTATAAGAAGAGGGAAATCTGGACACAGAGACACAGATACAGAGAGAAGACAGCCATGTGAAGTGGGAGGCAGAGATTGGAGTCATGCCACCACAAACCAAGGAATGCCTGGGGTTAACAAGCTGGAAGAGGCAAGGAAGGAGCCTTAGAGGCTTTGGAGGGAGCATGGCCCTGATGATACCTTGATTTTGGACTTCTAGCCTCCATAACTGTGAGAGAATAAATTTCTGTTGCTTTAAGCCACATAGTTGGTGGTACTTGTTTACGGCAGCCCACGAAAATTAATACAGTGGGTTCCTTCATGGGCTCTGAACAGAGACTGCAACCTGCCCCAGAATTAGAAAACCAGAGAACAGCCAAGCCAGGCGGGCATTTTGATTGTTGTTGTTAGGTGCCATTGAATAGATTCCAGCTCATAGTGATCCCATGTGATAAAGCAGAACTGCCCATAGGGTTTTCTAGGCTGTAATCTTTATGTGAGCAGATCGTTAGGTCATTCTCCCATGAAGCTGCTGGGTAGGTGTGAACCACCAACCTTCCAGTTAACAGCCAAGCGCTTAACCATTGTGCCACCAGGGCTCCTTGGTGTTTTGATACCACTGTGCAAAGCCCTCAATACTCAGATGGGGCAAGGCCCTCACTAAGGCCACAGACTAGTAAGAAAGTAGCAGAGCAAGGACTTGAACCAGAGCCCCTTACCCCATCCCAGCACCCCCCCATCCCACAGCCCCAGGCCCCAGCGGGCAGGAGGGCAGAGGTATGATCGGTCAGGCGGATGTGCCCACAGGTGTTGAGGGCTGGGGAAGAAGGAAGCGCACCCAGGGTGAAGATCTCCCAGAGCAGGATCCCAAAGGACCACACGTCACTCAGGGTGGTGTAGAGGCTGTTGAAGATGCTCTCGGGGGCCATCCACTTGAGAGGCAGGAAGGTCTGCAGGAGGTCAGGGCGGCTGCTCAGTGCAAGGTGGTGCAGCCTTTGCTCCCTGCACCTGGGGTGGCAGGAGGGGCTGACATTCCCACCCCTGATCCTTTCTTACTCCCTAGTCCCTGTGAGGGCTTAGTCTCTGCTGCACACAGCTCCCACACCCAACCCAGTGCTGCCCAGAGGAATAGGAAGCCAGCTTTCTTCTCTCACTAGCTGAGGACATGCAGCTCCTGTCCCTGGGAAAAAGCCCCAGAGTCTGAGGTTCCTCACAGAAGAGGTCCCCCTTCCTGACCCCAATAGATGCTCTTTGTTGGGTGGGGTGTGGGGTAGGCGAGACAGGGACATACCAAAGCCCCACCCAGCTCTCATCCTGGCTCCCTTAGGTCTCTGGGAGCCTCATGCCCCCTCCATCTCTGGGATTTATTGTCCCCATCTGGAAA
Organism: Dugong dugon; assembly: GCA_030035585.1. Lineage (NCBI taxonomy): Eukaryota > Metazoa > Chordata > Mammalia > Sirenia > Dugongidae > Dugong > Dugong dugon. Next base: position 186,197,674 of record CM057460.1, on the reverse strand, counting down.
GTGGGAAGATGAATGGGAGGACAGGATGGCCACATTTTAACCAAATCAATCCCAGCTATTGCCTGTGATCTACTCATATGTCTTATCATGTCATCTGGGTTTCTTCCTCAACCACACCCAGCACATGGGGCTGCCCACCGCCACCACTAGAACACATTTGGCTGGCTCCTCCTTTCCACCCACCCCTCGCCCTGAGCCTGCCCGCCCCTAAGCCTGAAGCATCTTTGTCTCCTCCCACTCCATGCACTTCTGGGTGGCTTCGCTTCCCATCCCTCCATGCACAGCCTGGCAGGCACAGCCTATCCCAGCTGGGCAGGTCAGGGCATGAGGCCCAGTACTGATGTTCTATGAGCCTCAGTCACACCGATCAGAGGGACTCTGTTCCTGGGCTCAGATGTCCACAGTGACACTCCACAGGGGCCAGGGAAAGTACTCACGCTGCCTTTGGAGATGTAGTTTGAGTCTCGCATAATGTCACGAGCCAGGCCGAAGTCACAGATCTTGACCAACTTGCCCTCGCAGATCAGCACATTCCTGGCCGCCAGGTCTCGGTGGACACACTGGGTAGGGGGAGAGGGGCTGAGGCCTTGGGGGCAATCATAGGAAAAGACCCAAGGGGCCACACAAGTGTGAGAGCACTCGCTGTCCCCAACCAACAGAGGGGACACAGTTGTCGTATGGGACCATGTAACTGGAGGACTCTGCCTGGCTGACCCATCTCCCATCACTCCCATCCTGCCCCGGCCACACATACGTTCTTGGAGGCCAGGAACTCCATGCCATTGGCCACCTGGTAGCTGAAGCCCACAAGGTCCATGTAACTAAGCACTGGGGACTCGTTGATCAAAGTTGCCCGACATGTCCTCTCGGGAGCTAGAGGAGAACAAAGGGTCACCCACGTTCCCAAGGCCCACAGGCCATCTGCCCTCTGGCTCATGGAGACTGAATGGTGGCTACTGAACCACTAAGCCTTCCTGAAAAGGAAAATGATTCCTAATACCTAACTTCAACCTCTCCTACTTTATCAGAGCCCTCATTGGCCAGAAAAGCTTCTGGCATTCGCTCTGGGGCCACCTTTGCTCTGCCTGCCTGCTTCTCAGGGATACTAGACCAGCCAGGGGCTATTCTGAGCACATCACTCTTCCCCAAGGCCCCAGGTGGCCAGGTTCTCTCCCCATCCCAGCTCCTCTCCTCCCTGCGGGCTGTGTGCAGGCCCCTGAATCCAAGGCCCATGAACAGGGGTTCATATTGGGGCTCCCTACACAGGAGCTTTAGGCAGGTATCTAGCCTCAGTTTCCACATCTATGAAATGGGCACAACAGGCCTTCCTCCCAGGGTTGTTGCAAGGCCGGGCATGTGAAAGGCTTTGAAAAGAATGCCTCACTGCTCAGGTGTGAGGTGAGAACACTCTCCACTGACCAGAGGGCACGTAGTTGTCATAAGGGGCCATGTAGTTGGAGGACTCAATGTCTGCATATTTGACGTCCCCTTTCATGTCCAGCATGGGTACGTAGTCCACCGACTCATCCTTGCTCATGTCCATGTAGCCACCGTCACTCTCCCCAGTCAGGGACACATGGCTGCGGGTGAGAGAAGCATCATAAAGGGAGAGGCCACAGGCTCTCCCTTCGCTTCCCCTCCTGGCCCTCTGCTCCCCCCTGGGCCTGTGAGGCCCTGTCACTCATGTATTTCCTCTCACTCACTCACCCACCCTCCTTTAGTATGTCACAATGTTATGATCATGCGTTGAGCCCTTTCAACCCCGTCAGGCCCTGAGCTGGGTCCTGGGCTGCCAAGAAGACATAAAAGCCAGAAAGCTTACACTCAGAGGCGATTATAGCACCCGAGGACAAAGGCACGAGATGGGTGTGAACACAGGCTCCTTTCTGTGGCCTCTCCGCACCACCTGGCCATGATGCCCCGTGAGTGCCTGACCACAACCCACTGTGGGCAGCACCAAGCTGCCTTAATATCCCTGCCTGCTGCATCAGCTCCCAAAAGAGCTGCACCACTACATGCACATGTGTCTCTGTGAGTAAAAAAGACTGGAAGGAAATAGACCAGAATGTTGGGGAGGACGGGGATGAGCTTTACTGTCTTCTGTATGCGTTTCTGAAATTTCTCTTGTCTCTGCAATACACAGAGATTGCTTTTGTAATCAGCAAAAGAAACGTTATTTTTGGAAAGAAGAGGGGAATTGAGTTGCCTGAGGGGCGTGGGGTGGGGGCACTGAAGAGGGAGGCTGGTGTGGAGTGCCGGTAGGGGTGTGAGTGGGAGCCTGGCCTTCTTCCCTCCACTGCCTCTGACTCCCATGTGCCCTGGGACAGAAGTGGCTCAGGGGAGGAAGACATCCACAACACAGGGAAGGCATGAAGACTCGAGGAGGCCATGTCTGCCAAGTGCTGGGGCCAGGCATACAGTGGGCGGCCAGTAGTAGCAGCTGATCCCACCACTATTATCATTGCCCTTATTGTTATCCTCTAGCCTGGGGTGGCCACGCCCCCAGGTCTAGGAAGGACTTGTGCAACAGTCCTGGCTTCAGGAGCAGTGCTGCTCCTCCCCAGCCTCAGTTTCCTCTCCTGGACTATGAGGAGTGAGCCGGTGCTCTTCAAGGTCCCCCAAAGATTCAGGTGTCCGACCTCCCTTCTGGTACCTGGGCAGAGGGAGCCCGATGGGCAGGGCATTGCTGTAGAGCTCAGCGCTGGGTGGGTGGCGCTTGTCGGAGCAGTGTTGCAGGAAGGTGTGCTTGTTGCGGTGCAGGTAGTCCACTAGGTCGCCATAGCGGCAGTACTCAGTGATGATGTAGATGGGTCCTGCGGAGGGACAAGCTCAGGGATGGTCCCCGGAAGTGGGGGGGTCTCGGACTACCCAACAAGGCTAATCACAGCCTGGATGTGGGAGAGGCAGTTTGGTATGATGGTAAGAGGTCTTGTCACCAGGCAGACTGTTTTTTCTGTGCCTCTGCAACCATGAGCAAAGTACTTAGTCTCCCTGAGCCTTAACTTTCCCGTCTGTTAAGTGCGGCTAATAATACCCATCTCCTAGGGCTGTTGTGAGGACTAACAAGATAACACCTTTGTCAGCTCAGCTCAGTGCCTGGCACCTTGCAAACACACACTGTTATTAATATTTAGCTTTTATTGATATTTTTTTAAACTAAAGCTTGTCTTGGAGCCCACTGTATAAAGCAGATAAACGCAATGATTTATTATTATCAGTGTTCTTTTTAAATCCAAATATATTTTCTGAAAGCCAACCAGTTGGAGCTTGAAACTATCAATGAAAACAAAAATTTTGAAATTGGTGGTCGTTGCAGACACAAATTGTCCTATGCATGCAATGTACTTCTGTATTTTGTGTTGGCTGCACAATACGGAAGAAAATCCCCAAATCACACAATAACCAGCTGCAAAATGGCAATAACATGTTCTGCAGCCTAACTTGAAGTCAGATTACTCTTCCAATAAACACAGCTGGCAGGAGCAACTTGATTGCATGGTTTGAAGAAAAGCGTTCCTAGGTTAACATACAGGTGATCCTCAGTGTGCTCACACTGGTATGGCTAAGCGTTCGGCTGCTGACCAAAAGGTGGGCAGTTCGAATCCACCAGCCGCTCCATGGAAGTCCTATGGGGGAGTTCTACTCTGTCCTATGAGGTCGCTATGAGTCGGAATTGACTCGAGGGCAGTGAGTTTGGTTTTTTGTTTTTTTTTTTAGTTTCACTAGTTTCTAAATTCCATGCCCATCTGGGTCTGTGACCTGACGGCACTGGGAAGGACAGGATGGACGTACCTCCAGCTGGAGCGTCCTGTTGGCCTTGGGACTGAGGAGAGGGCGGGGAGGGGCCAGGCCATGCCTACCAGGCATTTTCCCAGAGTCCTCTGGGGGAGTGGGTTTGGTACCTCCTTTGGTGCAGGCCCCCAGCAGGTTGACCACGTTCAGGTGGGGCCCCAGATGACTCATGATCTTCAGCTCCGACATGAGGGCCTGCTTCTCACTGCTGCGGGCTGTGGCTGAGGGGAGGGGGAGCCTCAGGCAGGGCCTCTCACTGAGGCCCCATGGAGGCCCCACTGGAGTCTACTCTGGCTCTTCTACCCTACCCTGTGCTGTAAGACCCAGCCAGCCTAGGATTGTGAAGACCCACATGTGGGAGAAGGGAGTGAGGGTGGGAGGGAGGTGGGGGAAGGGAGGAGGAAGAAGGAGTGAAAAAGACGCCAGGGTGAGGCACTGTCTTTCTGGCGCCAAGAATATCTGAAATCAGGCCTGCTTTGGGAGTGTCTGTTCGTTTGGGGAGGGCAGGGGAGAGGTAGGGACCCACAGGTGAGGGGAGGGAGCAGGGTCTCAGCACTCACATTTCAGCATCTTGACAGCCACCTTCATCGTGGCCTGAGAATGGCTCAGGCCATGTGCCGTGGCCTCCACCACCTGCCCAAAGGCCCCAGAGCCGAGGGTGCGTCCTGGGGTGGAGGCAGTCTCTCAGCTCCCAGCCCACCAGGAAACTGCATCCCCTACTCTTCCCACCCAAGGGTGGGAAAACCACCTTCTGAGGTCAACCCAGACATCCCTCAAACCACCCTGGACTTAAAACATTCCCCTACAAGGAGGCTCCTGAAATCACAATGCTTTCTAGTCTTTCTGGTGTGCCATCCAAGTCCTGCCTACTTTCTGCCCCATCTTTAGTCCCTGGAAGCCAGCCTCCCTCCCCAGACAAGCACAGCTCCTCTGCTGCCCCTCAGCCACCCCAGCTAACCAAGCACTCCGCCTGTCCTCAATTAATACTTCCTCTCTCGCCCCATTTGAAGGCGAGGGTTCCATCTCACAGAGGTGCAGGGTCATAGGACCTTAATGCTGGGCGGTCCCTGGAGGACCTCATCCATCCCATTGTACAGATGGGGAGACTGAGGCCTAGAGAAGGCAGACATCAGCCTTAGTTCTCAAAGCTAATCATGACAAGGCTGGGACTAGACTCCAGAGTGTCTTCTCTCCTGCCTCGAGTCCCTAAACTGCCACTTGGGGCCTCCCTGGACTGACCAAGCACGAGCTGGTCCCGCGGCAGCTCCCATGTGGAGTCATAGGGCAGCTGCATGGGGTCCACGTAGATGTACTCATGTCCATCGGAGCTCACTGACTCGATCACCTTCCAGCGGATCTCATAACGTGGCTTCTGCAGGCCCGAGATTGGAGATGGATCATTAGGGGGAAGTCTGGACCTTGAGGCCCACTAGATCCAACTCCTTACAGAACAGATGGGCAGGTGTCCCTAAGGCCCAGAGAGGGGCAGAAGCATGTCTAAAGTCACACAGCAAGGTAGTAACAGAGCCAAGGTCTTCGTGAGCTCAGAGGGAACAGGCACTAAGGGGCCCTGGCTGGGAGGTGGCAGAGGAGCCTTCAAGACTTGACAGGCTGAGAAGCATCTGACAGTTGAGGGCCTGGCTCATCAAAACCTCCTCACCAGCTACTGCCAGAGCCTCAGCTGCTCCTCAGAGCAAAGGACAGTGACCTGAGGCAGGGACACTCTGCTGGAGGTGGGCCCCTCCTGGTGTTGAGTTTGAGTCACAGCAGAAATCTGAGAAAGATGTAACCTAAGAGTGTTGATATCATAGGAGGTTGGAATCCCAGAACTGTAAGTCTTAGAATGAAGGAATCATGGAGTGTTGCACTCATCATTCAGGAATCACAGGATGGTGAAATCCCAGAACAGAACACTGAAATGATAGATTAATAGGCTCAGAATGCATTTCAGTGGAATCATGGGAGTGTCTGTGGGTGAGAACTGGAAGAATCCTGAAGCCCGTGTAGTACACTCCAAAGGTCCCGTGCCCTGGGATAGGCAGGGTGGCCTAGACCAGGCCAGAGTCGCCCAGGCTGCTGGAGGGAGGCAGCTCGGACACCCAGAGTCACTCTACAGCAGGGTTCTGTGTGGGCCCCAGACATGGCCAGGTCATGCAGCATTCACAGAGGGCTGAAAGTCCATGCAAATAGTATGCCAACCTGCACCCCGTAGGCGAGGAGAGGCTTACCTTCTGCCAGAGCATGATGAGGATGATGAAGGAGATGACAGTGAGGACCACTAGGGCCAGGATGGCCGAGATCACCACCACCTTGAAGGGCAGTGCTGGAGGCAGAGAAGAGAACAGGCCCTAAGCAAACAGGGTCCTTGGCAGCTGCCCTCCCCCTGCCACCTCTGGCACCACAAATCCCTCTCTGCCCATTCTGCGTGGAACAGAAGCCCCACCCCAAATGGCCATGATGTCAGACTCTCCTCTCTGCAGCGTCTCCTGCAAATACCCCTCATGAACTGCCCCCAGCTCAGATCTCTATCAGCCTCCATAACCCTTCTGCCCTCACTGGGTCAGTCAGGCCTGTCTGCCCTAGCTCCATTCCCTAGAGCCCCCGCTAGACCATGAGCCCCCCGAGAGCTGGGCTGTGGCTCACCTCTCCTCTGAACCATGCCCTCACTGGTGCCATCATAGCTAGAACAGGGCTCTATGTTCCATGCCTGAGTGACTGACCAAGGGACGGAGTGACTGGGCACTGAGGGAGCAGTAAGCTTAGCCCCCAATAGGCTGAGAAATCCAGACTGCAGAAGACAGCCTGTTTCCCCCCTGCCCCCCAGTCTCACTCTGATTCCCCAGGTGGGGTCAAAGAAGTAGTGACAGTGGCTCTAAAGTGCATCCCCCAGGGAACAGTGGTAACCAAGTGGAGCTAACATTGGGCCCAAGTCTTCAGTCTCCTCCATCTCCAAGGCCTCAGCCTCTCTGCTGCCCAGCATCCCATTTCCTCCCACTTCCTGAGCTGCCTGCTAGACCCCCACACCCACCCAGGCCAGACCCTCATCTGTATCCTCTGCTCTGCCCCACTGGCCACCCACACATTCCCCAGAGGACTTACTCCCCTCCTCCTTTGTCCCCCACCTGCCCTTTTCTGCTCCCAAGGGAGCCCTGTTCCTCCTTCTCCGTGGGGTCTCTTCCCTACCCCTCCTCTTCAGGGCTCTAGACCAACCTCACTCCTCTCCCTGGTCCTGGGAAGGAAGCCCACATCTTCCTGGCTGTAGGGAGCCATCTCTGGCTAAAAGAGGGGCTCTCAATCCAGCGTCCCAGTGCCAGGTGGGCTGGTGCATGGCCTCCCCCTCAGGCAGCACCTGAAAGCTTTACTTCTGCCTTTGGTCAGAGCTGGTGTGCTGCTCAGGCTGTCCCACCCCTGTTGCCAGAGGCCCACTTGCTCAGGCATATGTGTGCGTATGTGGGAGTATGGGTGAAATCAAACCAAACAACAAAAAACCCCAAACCCGTTGCATCCAGTCGATTCTGACTCACAGTGACCCTATAGGACAGAGTAGAACTGCCCTATAGTGTTTCTCAGGTTGTAATCTTTATGCAAGCAGACCACTACATCTTTCTTCCATGGAGCAGCTAGGGGGTTTGAACCACTGACCTTTCGGTTAGCAGCCGAGCACTTTAACCACTGTGTCACCAGGGCTCCTTATAGGTGAGATAAAGGTATTAAAAAATCCCACCCCATCCTACCAGAGGGCAGGGCAGGGGGGCAGGGCTGGGTACAAAGAGATCTAGATGCAGTGTAATGTGTGCTTACACGTGTTTGCACACATGCAGACAGACATACGCATGCACAAGCCCGTGGGCCTGCCTGCGTGTACACACCAGTGTGTCCATAATGCTTTACATGGCCTTCAAGGCCCTGCTTGATCTGCTTTCTGCCTACCTCTCTAGCACCATCCCTTACCACTCCCCTCCCCTTTATCTCTTCTCCCCGACTCCCAAAACACACACATATTCTAAGCTCCAGCCAGACTGAATTCCTTTCATTTCTCTAAGACCACCTGGCCTCTGGGCCTTTGCACAGGCTGTTCCCTCTGACTGGACCACTATTCCTCACCAGGCTGACTCCTAGTTATCTTCCAGATTATAACCTGAAGTTTCCTTTTTCCAGGACACTTTCCTGAATCCCACAGCCAGGTGTGAGGCCCCTCCATCCTCCAGACTTTCCCCACAAATTGCTGATCCCCAGAGTGGGATGCCTAGTTCCTTCTCTGCCTCCACTCTCTGGACTACTGGACTGTGAATCCTAGGAGCGCAGGCAGGGCTGGGCCTTTTCGTCTCTATACCTCCACTGAGAAGTTGGGTCCATTTAACTATATATTAGATGAAGAAACGGATGAATAAATGAAGGACCTGCACAGAGGTTACCTGAATGCACAGGGATAGGCAGGGAAATATGCAAAAGCACCTGGACACTGGGAAGCACTGTTCATATGTACCAGAAGTATGCATGTACATGTATCTGCTAACAGACATGTATAAGTGTATGGGACTTGCGTTTGCACACTTCTACAGACAGGTGTGCTTACAATTATATACTTACAGACATGTACTACACCGGTTTGCACACATGCACAGGAATTTTACATGCACACATATATGCACTCAGAGGGCATAGCTTTGTTTGCACATGTGTATAGGGACCGTGCACCCATGTGCATATGCATCCAGACATATGCTCTGGGGGTTTATATACATGTCTGGGGATTGGGCATGCTCGTGTATGCAGTTTACAAACATACACTGGATGAATTTACACACATGGACAGGGATGGTGCATCTTTGAGTACATGCTTACAGACATAGACTCTAGCTTTACACATGTATCTGGGAATTGGGCATTCTCCGTACATGGTTTACAAATCTACACGTGGGGGGTTTACACCCGTATCCATGGATCAAGCATCCTCACGTACGTGACTTACAACATATATAAAGTTTACCCAACACTTAAGCAGACAGTGCTAGTCATATACAGGGTTTATAAGCATATACCTGTGCATGTACAGTGGATGTACACATGTACTGATATTGCACATGCTTGTACATGCTTAGAGAAATTCTGGTGTATTTCACATGCTCCTGGGCACCCATGGGCATGCTGACTCTCTTCACCCTCTGTGGGTGTATGGGAATAGTCCCAAATATGAGGGGACAGGGTGGGGCTGAGGGGTTGTCAGGGGCCGCAAAGGCTGGCGGACTCACAATGTGGCACCACGGTGACCTCCTGTGCATCGTAGCCCAGCAGGTTGTGCAGCGTGCAGTGCACGGACAGCGGCTGATCCACGCGTTGCAGGCGCAGCGTGCTCACCACCTCGAACTCCTGCTCTTCTGCCCAATATGTCACGTTAGTCTCCAGCTGGCTCTCCTCCTCGGAACTGTTCCCCAGGGGTATGGGTGGCAGCTCGCGCGGACACCTGCCAGAAAAGCCAGTCCCGGCACCTTCCAGCCCCTCCTCTTTTGCAGACGGGGAAACTGAGGTCAAAAGCAGGCCTTGCCACAGGATGGTGGTGGGAAGGGCTAGGGCGTGGCCAGTTACTGCTACTACCCACTGCCTGGTCCTGAGCTGTTTCCTCATGCAGTCCCTCAACTGACCAGCAGGTGATGCTCCCACTCCAGAACTGAAGACCGAATTGCAAAATCCATTCCTCTCATTTGCTAGACTTGCAGACTGGGGCACAGAGATGTTAAATTACTTGCTCAGAGTCACACAGTGATGGAGGGTAGAGGCAGACCCTGAACTCAACTCTGCCTCTGCCCACTACATTAGAATCTGCCCTAACCAGGAGTCCAGAGCAGATCTACTGGGTGGGTGAGGTCTCGGGGACACATACACTCACTGTGCTGGGTTGAGGATAGCTCAGAGGTCAAGGTAAGGAAAAGGGACACTTTAGGTCATGCAGAGCTTCATGGAGGTGGTAGGCTGCCTTCTAGATGTGGCTTTAGCCTGGAACAATGTGCCCAGAGGAAGGGGATGGACTAGGTGACATTCACTGGGTCCTCCTAGCCAGCTGTGGGTACCCTGGGAAACTGAAGCCTGAGGTCCACTCACCTCTTGAGGTCACTGCAGGTAGACCAGGTGAGGTGTGGCTGGGGCATGCCCCGACCACGACAGCGGACTGTCTGCTCCCCGCTGGCTGGGTGGCTCTCACTCAGCTCTAGCACACGGACAGGGACTGTGTGGAGAAGGGACAGGATCAGGCAGAGGAGTAGGGGTGGGTTGTCGAATAGACAGTTACTGGGAAAGACGGGAAAGGTCCTCCTGAAAGACCTGGCCCAGAGTCTCTTGGGGGAGGCGGGGCGTGCTGTAGACCGCAGGTGAACATTAAATACCAGGAATCACAGTGTGAAAACCAACAGATTCCCCTTCTGCTTACTTCAAAGGGAAAGCCTCAGTAGGATGCTAGTCCGTCTTTAACACCTGTCTGAGACTTGCTAATCTTCCCTTTTACCAAAGAGAAAGCCGGCCTCAAGCCCAGAGCCCTGGGCAAGCAAGAGCATGGAGCTAGAATTTAGTAACATTACTTTGTTTTCTCTGAGTTTATTTTAGTGGTTACTTTATATTTATGACATGTGATGTTGATTTTCCATTTACGATCGCGAGATTAAATTTTTTCTTTCAAAATAAACTTATTTTTAGAAAGTCAATTGACAAAACATTAAGCCATTATCATATCACTCCTCCCACTCAAAACCCTGCAATGGCTGTTCTTTTCACTCAGTAAAAGTCAAACTTCTATGCCCCCAACACCCCTAACTACCTGATCTCATCTCCCACTACTCTCCGCCTCAGTCCGTTCCAGCCACACTGGCCTTTCTGCCATTCCTCCAGCATTTACTCCTGCCTTTGTACGGTCAAAAGCCCTGGTAGCACAGTGGTTAAGAACTCAGCAGCTAACCAAAAGGTCGGCAGTTTGAATCCACCAGCCACTCCTTGGAAACCCTATGGGGCAGTTCTAGTCTGTCATATAGGGTTGCTAGAGTCCGAATCAACTCAACGGCAACGGGTTTGGTTTTGATTTTGCACTGCCTGGGATGCCCTTCTCTCAAATACCCACTTGGCTAATGCCCTCACTTCCTCAAGTTGTCACCCAAATGCCATCTCAATGAGGCCAACCCTGACCACCCTATTTAAAATTGCAACACTCACCACCTGCCTGCCCCAGCACTCTCTATCCTTCCTGCCCTACTTTTTGTTTCTTCTACAGCACTCATTATTTTCCATGGAATTTGCTGGTCCCCATCCCTATTGTTTCATGCTTGTCTCCCCCCACTAGACTCAAGCTGCACAAAGGCAGGGCCTCAAAAACCTTGAACAGGACTGGCATACTGTGGTCTCTCAGTAAACATCTATCGAATTAATAGTATAGAGTAAATAGTATGTGAGATGGAAAAACTGTGGTAGTGCTACATGCAAGCCCGAGGTTTTGGAAACACCAGTCTTGCCCGACAGCCTCCATGTTCAGATGGGGAAACTGGAGCCCAGAGGAGGGCATGCCAGGGTCCCACAGCAGTGTGTCAGTGTCAGAGCTGGGCCTAGAACCCAGTGTCCTGAGTCTGGGCTCCCTCTCTTGCTCCTCCTGTGAGGGGGTTGGACAGCGCAGGATGAGAGAAGGAATGGGGGCAGGGAAGGGCAGGGGCAGAGAAGTGAGAGGGTGCGCTTCTCACCGTTGACCTGCAGCTGGAAGGAGAGCTGGGCCTCAGCGTCCTCATGGAAGGCCCGCATGGTGTAGTGGCCAGCCTCGGCCACCTTCACCCGCACCAGTGTCAGTTCTGATATGTACCTGGGAAGTACGACAGGCCAGGAGACCCGGCTGTCAGAATTGGAAGTGCCCTTACAGTCCTCCCCGCCCTCATTGTACAGACAGGAAAGCAAGGCCCAGGGAGGGGAAGGGTGCCAAGGTCACATGGGTGTCAGTAGCAGCACCAGATCTCAAACCCATAGTCTCCTGAGTCCATACCCAAGGGCAACTCCATGAGCCAAGAGGGAGGACTGCCCTGTCTACATCTCATCCCCTCAGAAAGTCCTAACACCGCTTTATCCTATCATACTGTACCCTATGTCTGGCGGCTTCTCTCTAGCCTCAAGGCTATCATCTAGATGTGGTCGTGGCCTGCCTGTCACCCTCCTCACCAATCATCCAGCCTCTTTCTCCTTGGCTGCCCCCTTGCTGGCTCCACCCATCACAAGGGTAATTAAACATCTGGGCAATCACCTGACTGTTTGTTTCCCCTACTAGACCAGAAACCCAGGGAGGGATGGACTGCATCTGCTCTGGTCTCTGGCATGCCCAGCGCCTTGCCCAACGTGTGGCATGTAATAGGCTCTCAGGAAATGCGGGAGTTAGGTTTGTTGAAGGCCGTGGGATGCCTGGCGGCTGCAGAGAGCAATAACTTCAAGAATCAAGTGGGCAGGTGGCTGCTCACCGGGTCTCTGACACATTGCGCATGGACAGGGAGATCTCGCCAGTGCTGGTGTCACCCAGGGTGCGGTTGTCCTTGAACCACATGACCGTGGGCGCCGGGTAGGCCTCGAACACCACCCGCAGTGTGCGGCTCCGGTGCAGAACCGCGAATTGTACAGGGTCCAGCTCTTCCAGCAGCCGCAGATAGCCGCTCTCTGCAAGAGGCGGCTGTCAGGGGCGGGACTATGTCCTGCCACCAATGGGACGGTGCCTTCTGGAGGGGGAGGCGGGCATCAACCGAACGCCAAAGGAATCCAGTCTTATGGGGGCGGGGCTTCAGGCTGTAGGACCTGAACCCACGATGGAGTCTTCAGAGCTAGGGTTGAAGTTGGGACTTGGTCTGGAGCATGGGTGAATGTGGAGCTGATATTGGTGCTGGGGCTACATTTGGGGTTGGGACTGCCGTTGCAGTTTCCATCTACAACAATGGGCGTGTTCTGGCTGGCGATTGTGGCTGAGGTGAGTTGCAGCCTGGGACTAGCACTGAGGTTGAATTTGGAAATGGGGCTGCCTGCAAGTGGGACGGTGGTTGGAATTTGAAATCGGATAGGAGCTCGAGTTGGGAATAGGCGGGAAATCTAGACTGGAATTAGGGTTGGATTTGGGGCTGACACTGGGCTTTGGTTGGCACTGGCCTGGGATGCAACTGACATTACCCTGGGACTGTGACAGGGTCTGGTCTGGGTCCACCTTAGACTGGGGGCTGGGGCTGAGCCCAAGGTACACACCGACCACAGTGATATTGATGGCCTTTTCATCCTGACGCTCGTTCACACTCTCCAACACATTGCAGAGGTAAGTCCCTGAGTCGCCCAGCTCGGCGTTGGAGATGTGCAAGATAGAGCGGATGTGGGAGGGCATATCAAAGAGGAAGTCCGTCACTGGCTCCACCAGCCGCCCACTCTGCAGGGACAGGTGGGATAGGCCCCCCAAATCAGGAGGGCTCTCCAGGAAGTCAGGCTGCAAGCCCAGATGTCCATCCCTGCCTGGCCACTCCTCCAACCTCTGGCCCGACATTACCTCCATGCGAGGGTATGTCCACCCAAAGCTGACAACCTCACTTCCGGTCACAATGCACATGACGGTGATGTTCTCGCCCTGGCGGACCACAGTCTGCACTGCGTTCACCGAGACATTGATGGATGACACTGGTGGAAAGAGATTGGCTTAGGCCTGGGGAGTTTACCACCAGCCACCAGCACTTCAGCTTGGGGATGGGGTGGGGTCAAAAGAGGGAAGGAATGGCTGGTGTGGAAGATACATTCATTCAATAAATATTTACTGGTCACCTACTTACTATAAGTCAAGTACTATTCTAAGCACAGGGGCTACAGCAGTGAGCACAACAGACAAAATCCCTGCCCTTGTGCAACTGATATTTATTGAGTACATACCATCTTTTGTTTTAATTAATCTCCACAATAATCCTTTGAGGTAGGCCGCCATTATTACTCCCATTTACAGAGGAAGAAGAAGGCCCAGAGACATGATGTGCCTTCTGCAAAATCACTCAGATAGCAAGAGAGCTAGCATTCAAACCCAACTGGCTGCAAAAGCTGTACCTTTGCCCACCATGTTATACAGCCCAGCTCTGTCACTCAGCATGGTGCAACCTTGGAAAAACTCCATCCTCTCTCTGAGCCTCAGTTTCCTCATCTGTAAAATGGGGAAAACACTACCTCCTTTCCAAGGCTATAGTGAGAATCCATTGAAAAAATGGAGTTGCACACTTTATAAACTGTAAAGAGCTATACCGCTATGAAGGGGTATTCTTGCCTCTGCTGAGCACGAGGCCAGAAAGAGAAGAAGGGCTTACCCTGGAGGCTGTAGACATAATAGGTGTCAGAATCCACTTCTCTGTCCCCGATAGTGGTTTTGCAGACATAGGTCTTGTCCTCAAAGATACCAGAGAAGCCACGTTGGTGGTCATAAGGGAAGGGCAGTGGGATGTCCACTTTCTTCTCATGCAGTGTCACCACCAGCTGTGGGTCTGTCACCCGGCATGGGATTGTCTTTTCAGATACTTCCATGACAAAGATGAATGAGTCATCAGGGTTGATAGGAAGGAAGCCCATGGTGGGATCTGCCAGGAGTGGGGCCAAGACTGAGGGTCAGAGAAGCTGGGCACCTGGCTATCCCCTAAATCACTGTGTGATCTTGTGCCAGTACTGTCCTCTCTGGTCCTCAGTCTCCCCACTACAAAATAAGGATGCTGTCAGAAGTCCCTTCGAAGAAGACAAGCTACAAGTTGAGGGCAGCTGGTATGTGAAGTGTGGAGAATGGACATGGGGACCAAGCGGGAGCAGATTGGAGCCAGGAATGGGGTGGACTGGTGGGGAGTGGACAGATATCAGACCAAGGGATAGAATGAGCACACTCCAGGACTGGCTGGGTTCCATGATTTGTCTGTGTTTCTAGGATCACCGCACTTCACAAGGTCACTAAAGCACTCTGTGAGCTCCCCACCAACCCCCAGGTGCCTGCAGTTGAGAAGGGGCATGAGGGTGCCGACACAGGCCAAGGGCCCTTACCTGGCACAAAGATGTAGAGCCGCTTTCGCTCACTGGACTCCAGCCCGTGGGAGTCATTGTAGGTGCAAAAGTATTCTCCTGTGTCTAGCCCAGTGACATTGGTCAGCATCAGCATGCTGGAGAAGTTTCCGTCCTGGGTCTTGACCACTTCCTGCAGGGGCTTCTCGGACATCCGTTCCCATACCACTGGAGCTGAGCCCAAGCAGGTCAGAGTGAGGGTGCTGGAGATATTGAGGACAAGCTCTGGGCCCGGGGGCATGATGAACAGGCCCTGGGAGGCCTGTGGTCCCAAGAGCAGCAGCAGGGGCAGCAACAGCAACTGACCTTTGGGAGAGGAGGCATCACAGGTCAGGGCACAGGGGCCTCAGGACCTCTCTCCAGAGCTGAGCCTGGGGAGAGGTCATATATACACAGACCCAAGCCTTGCAGAGCACTCTTATCCAAAACAGACTGCAACGCTCCCCTCATAGCCCTGAAGCCTGATCGTCCAGTGTCAGCCCCCAGAGACTCGTCTGGCCTCCCTGGACTCCCGATCTCAGTCTCCTTAGACCCCTTAGCCTCTGAATCCTTTAGAAGTGCTGTGTGCAGACCGTGGGCATGAGAAGGCATCAGGAAATCCTCAGGAAGCAATTTCCAGGCCTCTAGTTCCTGAATTACTTCCCAGGTCACTTTCTGAACCTTTTCCCTGCAGCTGCCCAGGTTCTTCCCAGAGCCCAGAGCCCAGAGGTGGCCCTGTTCAGGGGCCTCAGATAACACAGCATGGGGGACAGACTGCTGCAGGAGAGATGCTGAGGCCCCTGGGGGCTGGGATGGGGGGTAGTTAAGTGATTGGTGCCCTTGCCCTGCTGAATGATCTTGGAATCCCCTGCGGAATGATCTTAGAAGTCAAGCCCCCAGCCTCGGCAGAGAGGGTTCCAGGGTGATGAATATAAGGCAGAGTCCAAGTGGGTGGGTGGTCAGTCCACTGGTCACACATCCTGCCAGATAATCTGACAGTCTGTCCAGCAGACCTTTGACTGGTCCTTGATTGCTTGGTCAGCTAGCCAGTCATTGGGAGCTGACTGCATGTAGTGGGCAGGGGTGAGGAGAAGGGTATGGATGAGATCAGACGCCCAGGCCAGCGCTTGGGAGCTCCCAGCCTAGCAAGGGGTCCAGGCTGGGGGGTGGGGACCCAGGAAGGCCATCAGGGGGTGCTCTGCATCCAGACCAGGACAAGGCACTGATACTTGTGAGTGCTGAGGAGAGATGGGAGTGACAATTGGGGGCTGAGGTGGTGACAGTTGGTGGGTGCTATGGGGTATGGAGGGCCAAGCAAAGGATTTGGGCAGATGGCTCCAGACAAGTAGGAACTCACTGAAAGTATCTGAGCTGAGGGGTGGGCATGGAAGGAGGCCTCCACAGAGACCCACTCAAAATAGAGGAAATGGAGGCTCACAAGCAGAGCGATGCTCCTGCACTCCCATGGCCTGGGCTAGTGTGCACTAGCCCTGCCAGCTCCAGGGGGCTGCTGAGCGGCTCCCCCGGGGCCCCTTCCCCTGCCTCCAGCCTACCTACCTTTGAGGACTGTTGCTGGCACCACACCTGGAGGCTTCATGATGTCCTGCAGAGTTAAACAGCGGTCAGGGCCCAGGGCTGGCAGAGGCAGTGCCAGGGCCCATCTTAGTACCTGGGTCCTGCAGAGCCACCCAGCCTCTGTGTCCATGGGACTGGAGTCAAAAGTCACACACATCTCAAGGCTGAAACAGCACTCATGACCACAGGCCCTGTTCCCTCCCCACAGACCTCAGCCTGGACCCTGCTTTGGCTCCCTCTCTGGGCCTTAGTTTCCCTGAATATACAGTGGGGGTGGTAGAGGTTGGGCTGGATGATATCCAGGGGCCTGCCAGCTCTGACAGCCCATCCTCCATCCTCCTCCGGGTGACAGCTCCAATACCAGGCTCTTATCTGCCAGGACAAATATTTGGGAAAGTGTGATGAAAGGCCTGGGGGAGAAGGAGGGGGCAAACCAGAACCCAGCGAACTCCTGCAGCTCTGCAAGCACAACAGGAAATGAAGGCGGCAGTGGGAAGGAAAGCGGGGGAGTCAGGGCTGTGGAATGTGGGGGGGGGGCCATCCCCCCATGCCTGGCCCCCTTTACTCAGCCCAGAGCAGCACAAGGAGGCCCAGGGGGAGAGGGGCCGGCCCCATAGAGCAGCAAGGCTGCGAACGTCCTTGGGGACCTTCGAATCCCCTCTCCCAGTGTCCAGACGGGGAAACTGAGACTCTAAGAGGGGAAGAAGTTTTCCAGAGGTTACACAGCAGAGCCTGTCTGAGAGGGAGACAAAGAGACTGGAATGAGAGAGGCAGAGAGAGACAAAGACACAGGGAGACAGAGAGAGAGGATGCATAGAAACACACAGTGATGGAGACAGAAAGAGACGAAGCAGGAACACAGAGAGACAGACAGATTGCACTGGTCTTCGCTCTATCCCTGCCCTTGGCAGCTGCACTGTGGGTCCCACATAACCATCCATAGCCAGGTGTGCCAGGGGTCTGCCTGCTCCGATGGGAAGGAGGCCAGAGTGGACGGGGTCACAGGGCAATAAATGTGGGAAGTGACCACATGACAAGGCAACTAGGAGCCTCTGATGCTGTGGGCTGCTGCCTCCCAAGCATTGTCCAGCCTGGCCCGCTGACACCCCTTTCTAGTAGAGCTGGAGTGAGCCCTACCTTGGTTCCTGTTACTTCCTGGGCCATAGTCATCCCTGTGGCCTCAGTTTCCAGCTCTCAAAATGGGATGATGATGAGTGTACCACCTATCAGGGTTGTATTTACCCATAGTGGTGGGGCCTGTGGATGCCAGCTCCAGCTCTGCCCATCACCCGAGAAGCTTTCTGAGCAAATCTGCTCCTCTCCACCTCTTTCTCCCCCTCCTTTCAGACCTGTCTGCCTAAGGGTCCCCCTCATTCCTCCCCTCTCCCTTCTCCTAATTGCTCCGGACTTAACGCTCGGCCCTTCTGAAGCCCCCTCTGCAGCGTCCCCCACTCCCGTCCCTCCTGCCCAGCCCCTGCAGCTGGATGCCAGGCCTCCATGGGCAGGAGGGAGCAGTGCCGAGGCAGAGCCAGCACCCCCAGAGAGGCCCATCTGCCCCTGGTGGGTGCCCCTTCTTGCTCCGCCCCACCTTCCTGCCAGAGATCTCAGCCAAGGAAAATCATTAGCAGCCGAGGCTGGGGGAGGGGGCGATTTCAGCCTCCAGCCCCTCCCCTCCCAGCCTTCCTGGCTGGCCACACTGTTTATTATTCTAAAGGAGGAATTTGGCTGGCCTGGAGTTGGGAGGTCACTGCAACTTGGGCTGGGCCTGGCTCTGGAAGGCTGGGCTGTGTGGGCTGAGCCCTCAGGGTGCACAGCCCCCGACCCTGGCTCCAGTGTGGCTGTGGTCCCTCCTTCAGGCCCTCTTCTGCTAGTCCTGGGGCAAGGGGCATCTTAGAATCCTTGAGACTTTGAGCTGAGAGGGACCCTTCTCGAATGGGCAGCAGGGACCCAGAGGCGGACAGAATCATGCCCCAGGCACACAGTGTAAGACAGGTTCAGGATGGGGGCGGGAGAGATAGACTGGGTAAAGGAGCTCTAGGAGAGTGTAGACCTTAGGGAGGGTATAGACACCCTGGAGTCCTGGACTGGCTTCCCTCTTTATGACATGAGCATTTTGGCTCCCCTACCCAGACACCTCTGACTCACTGTGAGCCTAGCAAGTCTCCAGCCCTCTCTGGGACTCTGTTTCCCCATCCATACGCGGAGAGGTTTGGATGGGTTATCTCAAGGAGCATCCCTGTTCTAAAACTCTTGCCTTTTTGACTCGCTAGAGAAAAAGGTTCTAGTCATATTCTCTCTGGGTTGGTTACAGGAGATTGGGGCTGGAAAGGGGTGGGGGGTGGGTACATTCCTGAGTCTGGAGTCACATGTGAATCCATAAACCCATCTCATTCCGTGGATGGAATTTCCCTCATCTTGGTCACATACTTGCTGTCCGGACTTTGACAAGTTGTTTTCCTCTTTGGGCCTCTGTTTCCCCATTGGTGCAATTAGGAGTTAGACAAACAGTCCTTCAGGTGACTTCCAGTCAAACGAACTGGTGACATGGAGCCCCAGGATGTGGCAGGAAGAAGGGTGGCCTAGGCAACAGGCGTCAAGAAGAACCAGGCCATCTCTGATGACTCCTGACACCCACAGGTGTCCCCTCAGTGCCTAACGGCCCTCTTTGCGCTTTCTAGAGCCTGCTGTGTTTCCAGCCAACTCCAGAGAAGCCTAGGCAGGGGCTGACTTGGGAGTGGTAGGCTTGCCTGGGACACTTTACCTTCTTCAGAGGGAGGGCTGAGCTCTGGGAAGGAGCAACCTGGGGCAAGGTGCATGTCACAGTCAGAGATCAGGCACCCCCCACCCCAACACACACATACACACTCTCCTGCCCTGGGAGGCCGTGGGAGCAGAGAGAGGGAGGGGAGCCTCGGGGCCCCTCCTTTGTCCATAAGGAGAGTGCTATGAGCCAGGAAGCCCTCAAGATCAGTCTTTCATTTTGGCCAGGTTGGGTGGGACAGAAGTCCAAAGACTGAGGAATTGCCTGGCTCCCTCAGTGAATCAGAGGGACCCCCTGGGGGAGCAGGGTGAGGACCCCAAGTTCAGGGGGGAAGAATGAGGGTCTCAAGTCCAGGGGGACAGAGTGAAGACCCCAAGTCCAGAAGGGCAGAATGAGGACCCCAAGACCAGAGAGCAGAGTGAGGACCCCAAGTCCGTGGGGGAAGAATGAGGACCCCAAGTGTAGGAGGTAGAGTGAGGACTCCAAGTCCAGGGGGAAGAGTGAGGACCCCAAGTCCAGGAAGCAGAGCAAGGACCCCAAGTCCAGGGGGAAAAGTGAGGACTCCAAGTCCAAGGAGCAGAGTGAGGACCCTAAGTCCAGGGGGCAGAATGAGGACCCCAAGTCCAGTGAGTAGAGCAAGAATCCCAAGTCCAGAAGGGCAGAGTGAGGACCTCAAGTCCAGGGGGGCAGGCATGCAGGGACGTCATTCTCAGAGCCCAACCTCCCCTCCTTCCAGCACATACACATCCCCACTCCTTTCCCACCGTCTTAATCTAAATAAATCCATTCCATCTTGGCCACATCCGCCAGCAGCAGCTTCCCTCCCTCGGGGTCCTGAGGCTCCCACGACACAGGCAGCCCTGGGAGGGGGGTCTGCACTGCTGCCAGTAGTGTGGCCCGCACACGGCATGCACGTGCACACAGCACAGAGTCCTGCCTACGCTGTCGCTCACACGCTCCTCTGAAACGTGTGTGCCACAGCCCACCTGTGTACCCAACCCTCCTGCAGGCATGAAACATGTGCACACCCACACAAAGCATGCATCAATGCCCAGCACACACACAGCACAAACTGCTGCCCATGTGCCTGCCCACATGCCCACATGCCCACATGTGTGAACAAATTGCACCCAGCCCCAATCATGGGTGTGCACATGCAACATACACAGAGCATGTACACATAAGACCTTAGACTCCTTGAACACACATGCATATGCATGTACACAGGCAAGCCACAAAGCCAACATGGACTGTGCATTCACTGTACGCCAGGCACTCCTATGTGCGTGTCAGTGTATTAACGCATTGATCCTCAGTCAACTCCATAAGGTAGATACAATGATCACGCCCATTTTATAGGTGGGAAAACTGAGGCAGAGAGTGCTAAAGAAACTCGCTAGGGAGTGCAGAGCTAGTATGGGCAGAGCAGAGATTTGAACAGAAGTAGCATGACTTCAGCACCTGTGTTCTTTGCCACCCCGTTTCACCACATTTCTGAGCTACGTGCATACTTGGATGGGACTGAAGAGGGCAGTGGGGGCTGACAGAGACAGATGGATTTGAGCTTTACTTTGCTGAGCATCAGCAGAACATGGTGATTAGATGTTGGGGGCTGGAGAGGGAAGTATCATAGATGATCCCCCACTCCTGTCTCTGGTTTGGGGTGCTGGGGACAGGAGTGTGTGTGTTGGGGGAATGCCATTTTCTGAGATGACTATGAGGCAGAGGAGCAGGACTGGCAGCAGCCACGGAGCTGGGTTAGGATGTGGAGAGATCTGTGGACCCCTGAGAGGACAGTGGGATGCTCAGTCTGGAAGTGGGGAAGAGGCTGAGCAGAAATAGCAGCCAAATGGAGATGGAGGAAGGCGTGCTGCAGGGAGGAGGGGTGCGGTGGGGCAGGCAATCTCAGGCCAGGGATGCACTGAATAAACAAGATGCCCCAGGGAGGAGGACGGAGGTCTGGCCATGGGGTCACGGGTCAGTCTTGGAATGTCAGAGCTCCACAGCTCTCAGGGACTTTCTATCTAATCCACCCCCCCTTCCTGTGTCCCACTGCATGGATGAGGAAACTAAGGCCCAGAGAAGGAAAGGGATAGGTCCCACTGTTTCAGCCTAGGCAAGAGGGGCTCAGGTGACCAGTGGGGAACTGTGAGCTGAAGCTCACCTGACTAGACATCCCTCTGCCTCCAGGCCCGGCTCCTGGGCAAGGGCCTGGTGGTAGGGGACATGAGGCTGGTGGCTCAAGGCTCTAGGGCTTCAGACTACAGCTGCTACCCCCTTGCTCCCTACAGGACACCCCCTTCTCTGCCACATACAGACTTATATTAAACTCACTTTCCCTGCACACGGCCAGACAAGGACTGGCAACTGAGATTCAGGAGGGATGACTTACTAAGTTGCTGGCCGAGCTGGGACCCAGACTCCAGCCCCCTGACTTACAGTCTAGTGTTCTTGCCTCCACACCATGGGCTCTTCACGGCCCCTGGGACAAACCTCAGGGGACCTGGGTTCTAGTCCCAGCTCTGCTACCTTCTTGTAGTATGATCCTGCCCCTCTCTGGGCCTCAGTTTCCCCATCTGCACAATGAGGTGGGCAAGGCTGTCCTGGGTACACTTACAGGGCTAACTTGTGACCCTGCTGTGAAGGCAGCTATGCAGAGTTGGAATGCTGGAGCGGGGGTGCAGGGGAGGGGCCCAGCCGGGATGTCATGACTCAGCTCAGAGACGGCAGCCAGCTCCAGGCCTGGGAGTGCGTGGGGGCAAGAGGCATCTGGAGCCAGGGACGGAGTCCTCCGGCCAGCAGCTAGAGTATGAGAGTGACCTGGCCCACAGTCTGGCTGATGTGGCCTTACCCCAAGTGGGCTGAGGGGACAAGAGCTGAGTGTAATCTTGTAGTATGAATGGCGGAAGCCCATCCATAGGGTGGGAAGATAGCAGTTGTAGTGGGGAGGCCTGGGAAGGAACTGAGGCTGTGGGGCTTTCACCTGCGCCCTCAGTCCTATGTCCCACTTCCATCTGTTGGTGAAGGCTCAGCCCTCCACTCTTTCACAACAGTTCTCCCCACAAGCCTGAGGATCACATTGAGGACCAGAGAGGCGAGTAACCTAGCCCAAGTCACACAGTGATGGAACCTGATCACCCAGGCCCAACTCTCTATGCCATGCTGCTTCTTCACCCAGAGGACCTTCATGTTTGCAGGTACCTTACACAATACTCCCGACAAAAGCAGCAGAAATGGCATGGGCTCTGGTTGCTTTGGAAGTCCAAGTGGATGGAAGAACTTGTACTGTCATTCCGATCCCCCTGCCCCTGCCCTCCACACAAGCTCATTGCCCCTGGCTCACTCCCCTGTACTCACACTTCCTCCCCAGTCTGCTTGCCTCCAGTCTGCCCCCTCCAACTTGTTCTCATATCCCAACCAGAGGAACCTTTCTGAAATATCTGACCACTCCATCCACCCCTCCATGGCTCCCCATTGCCCTTAGGTAAAGGCTGGTTTCTTAGCCCTGCCTTTAGGAACCCTCACACAGCTTCATCATGACTGAGGTAGGAAGGCTGCTGCCCTCCCAGCCGCCGAGGGCCTGAGTCAGGCCCCGACACTCGTCACTCACTGTGTGCTCTCCTCCCGAGGCAGCCTCCCCAGGGACACAATGGAAAGAAATGACCTATTTTCTGCAAGTTCATATTAAAGCGAAACAGTTGTCTGGATTGGAGCCAGGCAGATAAAGAACGGTCTGATCCCCCCAGCCTGACCCCCCCTCTTGCAGCACACACCCCCTCAACTGTCAGAGCATGTGTGCTTGGGGGTGGGGGTGGGCCCAGCTACTTGGAACAGTTCGTGGGAAAGCACTCAGTGTGTGCCTCACGGCTGCTGGGGGCCCAGGGGAGGTGGCCTGGGTCCCCACACAGGCTGGGAACTGGCCTGAGAAGGGAGGGGGGCCACAGCATCCCCTGCAGCCAGCCTGCCTGCAGAACAAGCACTTCCTGCCTCCTGCGGCGCCTCCCTGGCCTCCCCTCTCAGCCCCCACAGCCACCTCCTGGCCATATGGCCTAGCTCTGCCTGGGCCCAGTGGATCCCTAGATTCTCTGGATCCCATCTGGGCCCCCAACAGTCCCTTTAGAAAGGAGGAGGGCTCTGAAGGCCTTGAGAACAACAACATAAAAAATAATAGCTACCTGTGATTTACTTAGTTCGAATCCACTAGCCACTCCTTGGAAACCCTATGGGCCAGTTCTACTCTGTCCTATAGGGTCACTATGAGTTGGAATCGACTCGACGGCAATAGGTTTGGTTACCCACCTTCTGGCTATGACTTTTATGTGAATGATCTCACTGAAGTCTCAGAAAAACCACATGTTGTCAGTGCCATTTCCCCATTTTACAGATAAGGAAACTGAGGCACAGAAAAGTTAGATCATTTGCCCAAGGTCACAAAGCTTGTCAGTGGTGAAGCCAGGGTTCAATCCTGGGAAGACTGGCCCCGGAGCATGTAGGCTTAACACCCATGCAATATCTTCTCTAAGGCAGGAGGCAATGATGAGCCTGCAGGAGGATAGCCCAGTGCCTGGCACAATACCAGCCCACATACGCTAACCAGTCACCAGGGGTTTCTTTCGCCCTCTGCTTCCTGACTTCTTCTTTCATTATTTCATGATTTTTTTTTTCAACTTTGTGGGTTTTTTTTTTATCCTTTTATTTATTATTGTAATTTTTTTTGTGTGTGCGTGCTTTTTTTTTTTTTTTTTCTCCTCCCAACTGGGTGAACCTGAAGCTGACAGCTTGAGGGGTCAGAGAGTCACATCATCTTTCACAGAGCCTGGCAATTTTAGGGCTGGGAAGGATCATAAATACCCACTATTCACATCTCTCTCACCCTTTCTCCAAACAAAGGGGCTGCCCAGCCTACAACTGCACACCTCCCTTGACAGGGATCTCATCACCTCACCTGGCAGGCCATTCCATTCTCGGACAGCTCAGGCTCCTCAGACGTCAGACCACAGAAACAAATTTTACTACACTGAGCATAATCTGTCTCATTGTGTCCTCTACCCACTGGCACTGCTTCTACCCACCACTCCCCCCCAACCCAGAACAACATCCTTCTTCCCACTCCTTGTTCTGATGCCCCCTAACCTGAAAATGAACAAAAGCCCCTAGTGATTTGAAACACTTGCTATAAGCCAGGGACTCTTAGAAATGAGATGACATGGGGATTACGTTTCATCCTTACAACAACCAGATAAAGGGGGTACAGTCATTATTCCCATTTCACAGGTGAAGAGACTGAGCCTCAGAGAGGTTTGGTAACTTGCTCAAGGTCACACAGCTAATAAGCAAAAAGATTGGGATACAAACTCAGGCCTGTCTGAATCCAAAGCCTGTGCTCTTAACCGCCACACCAGGCTGCCTGTCTCCTGCCCAGAAACAGGTCTGTCCACTGAGAAACTCTCCTACATGGGACACACCCTAATGGTGTCCATACAGAATCTCGACTCTCAGGAACGAGGATCCTCAGAGGTCAAAGAGTGCTCCCCCTCCCCTTGCTGAGGGGCTTAGTGTGCAAGGGGCCTGCCCCAGGTCTCCCAGTAATTTGAAAGTGAAGCTCAAGGTAGAACTCAGAACCCTTCTGCAACTTCACTGCAGAGGCTGAAGGTTAGCTCAAGATCGGGGAGAGGGTCCTTCTGAGGAAACCCTGGATCTGTCAGGCACAGGGCTTGAACAGGGGCTCAGGACTGCCGTGGGGCTCAAGGATTTAGTGGCCAACCTAGGACCAGAAAGCAAGTCTAATGACACTCAGTCTACTCTCCAGTCAGTTAGTTCTTTCCTGTACCTTTGTCTTAGTCCCTTAATTTGATTTCCCACAGATCAGGCCTTTCCCAAGGGCCTCTGAGGTGAGGTGTCCAGCAGTCAGGCTAGGTGCATGGCCAGTTCTGCCCTAGGCCTGCTGAGTCCAGGGTGCAGGTCTGCCACCATTCAGAGAGGCCCAGGGTTTCTGCAGTGCAGGGTTCCAGGCCTCCACCATCCCGAGGCTGCCCTCCCTGTCCCCCAACCCCTAAGGCCTCATCTCAGGCCGGTGCCATGGCAACGGAGAGCGCCAGGCCCTGGCAGCCAAAGGAGCCCTTGAGAGGGGTCCCAGGCTGAGGCAGGGGAGGGGAGTGCAGCAGGCGCAGACAAGCAAACCTTCTGTTCCCCTGGCTGCTGCCGCCCAGGATCAACCCTGGGCCAGGGTGGGGGCCGCAATAGAATGGGGCCTCAGAGCCAAGTGGGCAGGGGGCAGGCAGGCCTAAGGGCCCATTTTCAGTGACCCACCAGCATGCGGCCTTCCCCTGCCAGGCCAGAGCCGGCAGGCCGGGCAGGCGCAGTTAGCTTACGAGAAAACCCGCCATTAATTGGTGCCGATTATGGAGCATTGAGATTCCCCTCAGAGCCCTCCTGGGCAGCAGAGCAGGAGGGAGGAAAACTCCCATGTCTCACTGACCGTCTCACTCTCTCAGCCTCTGTCCTCTCACCCTTTCTTTTGTCTTTCACCCTCATATTCTTCCATTTACTGTCACTTGGCTTTCTGTGCCTCACTTTCCTCATCTGGAAACTGGGGCTGGTCGTTGAGTTGCCAAGGCTATCATATGACTTAATACAAGTAAAACACTCACAACAGGGCCTGGCACACGGCCTTCTGCAAAGTTAGTGGCCACAGTATTATTATTCATTCACTCACAAGACAACAAGTCACTCACTTGCTCACTCCCTTAGCCCTGAATGCACCTCTGGAGCCCATGCTAGGCTAGGCCCTGTGTCAGCAAAGAGCTGAATACGATAAACAAGACAGTGCAGAAAAGCCTCTCCCCAGAAGGGCTCCCCAGGCACGAGGGAGTCGCTGCTTTTATTGTACTGTCAGCAGCTGCCCTTCCTAGTCATTTGCCAGAGGAGAGCGGTGAGGATCAGACAGGGGCACGGTCTCGTCCTAGAATTCTTGGATTTAGTGGTCACACTAGGACCAGAGTACAAGCCTAATGACTCCCAGTCCTCTAAGTCTTTCCTGTACGCTCATCTTAGTCCCGCAATTTGATTTCCCACAGGATCGGGAAACCCATCTAACAATTATCTGGGATTTCCACAGTAGGTGCTCAACTGATGCTTATGCAGCATGAGATCAAATGGCTGGGTAAGGTCAGCTCTTCTGGTCCTCAGGCCTGGGGCCTTGGCTGACCCCTAACACACGATTCACTAGGCTGGGGGATTGGGATGACAGGTGATGGTGAGCCTTTCCCTCCAGGGAGGTGATGAAGATGAGCTGCTGAGGGGCCAGAACAGACATATGGGACTCTGATGTCAGCAGGCTGGGCCTGACCCACCCGGGACAGGGAAAGAGCATGGGAACCTAGCCAGCCAGGCCAGGAGCATCATTTCCAGCTCGAAGCAACTTAACCCAGAGTCCAAGTCCCAGTTGTAGAACTGTGTGACCTCTCTGAGCTTAACTTCTCTGAGCCCCAGTTTCCTGGAAAAGACATGAGACCTTCTTTTCCACTGCTCTGAGTATTAGAGATGGTGATGAAAAGCACCTGACACGTAATAGATGCTCAGCAAACACTATTAGGATTGTATGATTATTCCAGTGGGGAGCGGGAATCAGGCTTTTTGAGGGAGGTGGCCTTGAGTTAGGCCTCCAGGGTCTAGCTGGTTTCCGTGGTGGGTGATGCTGGAGAAGGGTATTCCGGAGAGGCTCTGTATGAGCCAAGTTAGAGACATGGGTAATTGCGTTTTGGAGAAATGGCAGGGAGATCTGTTTGCCTAGAAATTGGGGCTCTTCAGCAAAGAGGTAGGTGGTGGGCAGGGAAGGAGGGCAGAGGTCACTCTGAGAAAGGCTTGGGGTGCTGGATGAGGATTTGGGCTTTGCCCCAGAGGCACTGGGAAGCCAACTCTTCAAGGTATTGACAGTGATATTGGGTGGCCACCTGCTAGGTGGGTGGCGATAATGGTGTATCTTCAAGTGCTATGGCAGGAGGGGGACCTCACATAGGAGAGTGACGTGAATGAGCATGTTTGCATTTTGTGAGAGGATGTGGATTAGGATAGGGACAGAGAGGCAGTGAGGCCAGTTTCAGGGTTGAAACCCTTCCAAATCCAGCCTGAACTGCCTGACTGGACCAGGCACATAATTTGCGGGGCCCAAAGCAAAATGAAAATGTAAGGCCCCTTGTTCAAAAAATTATTATGAATTTCAAGATGGTGACTGCAGAGCATTAAACCAAGCCCAAGGCCCCTAGTCATGGGGTCCTCTGTGACTAAAGGGGAGACCATCTGTTTATGTATCCATCCACCAATCCATTTATCCATCCACTTATTTATCTATTCACTATTTAACTAGCCATTCAGCAGACTGTGCCTGGGAGCTTACAAGGACCAAATACAGGTAAGACGGGAGTCTTCCACAATCCACTGGGTCACACCTGGGCCTTTACCCTCAAGCCCAGTGGCTCTGGGTTAGGAGGGGCCAGGGCTTCTGTGACATGTTTATAAAGCTGAGCTCTGCCCCTCTGTGGCTGACCCTGGAAATCACCTGCCCTTCCTTAACCTCAGCCTCAGGTGTGGAGAAGTTGGTGGGGGTCATAGCCCTTGGGATCTCACTTCCAGAGCAGCAACAAAGATGTGTAGAACAGCCATGAGCAGCCTGGCAGGGGGCTTTCAGGGCCTAAGGGTGCGGCTGGATGGAACCTCTGGGTCACTTTTACATAAGAGGATACTGTGGCCAGAGAGGAGAAGTGACTTGATCAAAGGCTCCACGGTACAAGAATTACCCAAGGGGTTTTCACTCTTGTCAGGATGGCACCCACTGCACTTCAGCTCGACTCTTTCCTCTGGCCTCACCC
The DNA here is from genome assembly GCA_030035585.1 of Dugong dugon. NCBI lineage: Eukaryota > Metazoa > Chordata > Mammalia > Sirenia > Dugongidae > Dugong > Dugong dugon. The sequence continues at coordinate 186,169,639 of CM057460.1, read as the reverse complement.
CAGCACCCACAACTTCCCCAGAGACCTGGAGGCTGAGCCCTGGAGAGCAGAGGTAGAGGTGGGCCTCCCAGTCCTGTAACAAGATGGTGAAGCCATAGCACACGTGGTGGCACACACAAGAGCCCAGGCCTGCAGGCCAGGTCCCAGGCTGGTGCTTTTGGGGATGATCTGAACGAGCTGGACCTCTCTGGACCTCAGCTTCCCATCCATACAATAAGGGGGTCTCACCAGGTGATCCCAAAAGTCCTTTAAATCTCTGAGCTTCTAGAAATTTCTGACCCCTTGGCCCTGCTCCCAAGGGACAGCCCTTTCTATCACAGGGCGGAGAAGCCGGTATCTCTGGCAGATGAAAGGTTTTGGGCACCTGAGACATCAAATAGTTCTTAACTGAAGTGCGGAGAAGAGAGCGTACTAATGCAGCTATAGCAATAGACTTTGATTTTAATCTCCTGCACTCTCTGAGAGGTAAGGTGCCCCAAAATACATCTGGGAAGGGAGGGCTTGGGGCCAGGGCCTGGGGGTTCAGGAAGCTCTTCTGCCTGAGGACTATGACCCTGAGGCTTGAGGGGGCGTGAGGTGGGCTCCTATGCTGGACACTCCAAGTGTGTGGATTCCACACCCCATCCCCCCAGAGTTGGGTCTCTGTGTCCACTCCTCCTTGTCTCTGGACCCTCTCATTTGTCTACCATTCATTAACCTTGCTTCCTCTTATACCAATTTCCACCTACACTCTTAGTCTCATTCATCTTGAAATCAGACACATGTGGTTCAAAAACTTAACATTGGAGGGGACTCAGAAGGTCACCCCCCCAAAAAAACACTTCCCATAGGCGCAGCTCTCTGGCCTTCCTTCCTCTGTCTCCCAAAAAAATGGGCACATGGGCTCTGTGGAAACTGCACAGGTACCGGACCCTCAAGCTTCCCTAGAAGCGGGTCCATTAGCGGGTTGTACTTATTGTTTCAAAGTTCCTTCTCATTATTGCAGGCTAAAGTTTTCCATTAGAGTTCATCGATCCTGGCCTCTTTTATGTAATGTGTAGGGCAAGGGTAGGAGAAAACCCTTTCATTGTGCAGTTAAATATGCACGATCCTGAGTACACAGCTGGGCTTGTGCAATTGCCAATCTGGCCTGGTGTGGCTTGGAATCCTGGAATTGTTCTAGAGCTGGAAGGGGCTTAGAGATCATCTGGTTCAACCTCCTTTTTGGGAAAACTGAGGCTAGGAGAGGGACTGACTTGCCCACAGTCACACAGGATGTATCCCAGGATCTGGTGACCAACTCTATAACTCTGAGAGGCCCCCACAGCTGAGAGGTTTATATGGAGTTTAACCTGGGGGTGGTCCAGGTCCTATCCAGCCTCTTCTCAGTGCTCTGGAGTCAGAAATGCTGGGTACAAATCCCAGCCCCACCACTTCCTAGCTGTGGGACTTTAGGCAACTGACTTAATCTCTCTGAGCATTTTTTCATCTGTAAAATGGGGAGAATTTATACCTACTCTCTGAGGCTGTTACAATGATTAAATTTATTCAGCAAGTATTTATTAAGCACTTACTGAACGCCGGACATGTTCTAAGTACTGAGGAATACAGCAGTGAACTTCGGAGTAACATATGTAAAGTACACTGAAAATACATAGAAAGTGCTCAGAAATTGTTAGTTACTGGCACTGTTATCCTGTCCACGCTGTCGCCTAGCGCTGACCCTGGGGAGGCACCTGATACTTCTTCTATCCCTCCTCCCTCCTGGTAGAGGGGTACTGTGGAAAAGAATAGGGGAAGATCTCTTCCTATTCCAAGGGCCCACTGCCCACAGGGTTCTGAACCATGTGAAAGAAATGAGGTGGGGAGGTGCTTGGTGTTTCAGGGTGTCCAGGGACCTGCTCATTCCTTCTTCCCTCCCCACCACAACCTGTCCTGAGCAAAACTCCCAGAGTCCCCTCCTTCAGCCCAGAAGGCAGCTGGCCTCAGACCCAGACTATGGACTGTGCCTGGAGGACGGAAGTGGACCCTTATAATGCACATAGTAGTCAAGTTCCCTTTCCTGGGCACAACGCTTTACAGGGTACAGACCAGTTTTGCAGCCAAGTGGTCCTGTGCGGGAGATGGAGAGAGCAGCAGCCCTCTTTAAGCAAACGGCATTAGGTACAGAACTGGGCTAAGCTTACCTCATGGAGCCTGCGTACTGGCTCTGCTGCTAACAGATGAGGAGACTGAGGCCCAGAGAGGCAAAGTGACAGAATCAGAGCTAAAGCTTGGTCAGTCTAATGCGCAAGCCTGGTGTTGTTTATTCACCGTGTCCCCTGCCTCTCAGATGAGGGAGCAGCCCAGAGAGGACACAGGGGCTTAGGTTCGCCACACAGGAGATGTGAGTGGAGCCAGGGCCAGTGCCAGATCTCGTGATGCTGAATCCACGGTGCTTTCCGCTACCCCACATCTGTGGGCAATTACAAGTTCCAGTTCTTCTTCCCACACAAACGGCTGCCACCTCCAGAGGAGGGAGGCCGCCTGATAACCATGTTCAAGCAGGAACCACTGTTCTGAAAGGAGGATGCCAACCAGATGGTCCCCTCCCCCATTCAGGACCAAGCCAGGGCCTGGGCGGACCTTGAAGCGGTCAGACCTGAGGTTAAACTCTCTGTGGGAGATGATGCTGAAGCCAGGGGCCAGCCCTGGGACAGGCGGATGGGGACTCTCTCCCCTCTGACCAGGGTCTCCCTGGTAACGAGGGGTTAAGACTTTGTATTCAGGCAGAAAGTGGCTCAGATATCAACTCTACTAGCTGTATGACCCTGGGCAAGTCACTTTAGCCCCTCAGAGCCTCAGTTTCCTCATTTGTAAAACAGGAGTAGTCCCAACACCAACATCAAAGAGCTGCTGTGAGTATTACAAAGTGTGTGAGGTACCAGGCTCTGTGCCTGGCATGGGGCAAGGGCTCTGTGATAGTGACCAGCAGGTCATGTCCATGAATGCTGTGGATTCAGGGCACTCCTGCTTAAAGGCAGAGGAGGCCTGCCTGACCGCCGCAGTTCTCACTGGAGGCCTCTATGTGCTCAGAGATCACAGAGGCAGGTAGGGACCCCCTCCCATTTGAAATGGGGGAAATGTGGTCTGGAGGAGCCCTTGATGTCCTGGAAGTGCACATGAGGGAAGGCAGGAGGCTTGGGTTCTGGCCAGTCTCTCCTCCTTTTCACCAGCACATTTTCTCAGCCCTACTGCCCGCAAAGGACCGGGCAGTGGGGGCAGAAAACAGATGAGAAGGCCTGGGGCCTGAACGGTCTCTGTTGTGTGGACGGACACAACACAAACAGGAAGAGAAGGCCAAGCAACAAGGCCCCAGCGTGTAGTGCAGGGCTGTGGCCTGGGAGCTCAGAGGAGAGAGCAAGCTCTGAGGACTGGAAGAGCCCAGGAAGGCTGCCTGGAGGAGGTAGGAGTAGGGAGGATCCTTGAAGGAAAAGTGGAGGTGATGAGGAAAGACATTGCAGGCAGGATAATGGGGAAGGCAAAGGCCAACAGGCAGGATCTTGCAAACTCCTGGGAATCCTGGGATCGAACTGGAGGAACAAAAGGCCCAAGTTTGCAGCAATGGGGGTGAGGGGCTAGTACCTTTCCAAGCTCTGCCACTTACTAGCTGTGTAGCTATAGTTAGGTGGCTACCGTGAGCCTCAGTTTCCTGGCGGGTAAACGGAAGGGAAAAGCAGTGTCTGCCTCTGGGGCTGCAGTAAGCGTAAATCAGTGGCAGCCATTGTTAGAAGCTGGGGTTTTCTACAAGCACTGGGGAGCCACAGAAGGATTTTGAGCAGGGAGGTGGCGTCACCAGATTTATATTTTAGAATGGAATGGAAAAGAAGCCAAGCCCGGAAGCGTGGAGACAGCGAGGAGGCCTGAGCAGTTCCTTGGGACCCAAGGAAAGGGCCCGGCTGGCTGGCACCCTCTTTACAAGAGGCTCCCAGATCTGACAGCCTGGTCCCAGACCACCAGCCCCAGGTGCTAGAGTGCTAGGCTAGGCCTGCGGCAGGCCCCCTTCACTCTCGAACTTTCCCAGTCGCTGGGGGTTTGGAAGGACATGTTAGGAATCTGGAAAATTTGCAAATCCATTTAAATCCCCAGAGGTTGCCTGGTGGCTGACTGGCCTAGAGCCAAGGCTTGGCCTGGGGGCTGGGGCTGTGGCCCTGAGGTCCCTAGTCCCCTGCTAAGTCTCCTTTCCATGTACCCGACATGTCATCCCCCAATTCCACTCTCCCCCCACCTTCCAGCTCTCCCTACCTCTTGTAGACAGTGCTGTGCTTTGAAGGCCCCCAACTGGCACCAAGAAACCTCTGGGGTTTGTTTAATGAGGGAGGGGCAGCACAGTGGGGAGGCAGGGACCACTCCCCCCAGAAGTGGCCTGAGCAGAGGAGGGGAGAGAAACAGCTCCTCCAGCCCTGACAACGTCTTCCGCCTCCGGGCCTCCTCCCATCTGGTTTTGTTAAAAATATTTTCCATTTTTTTGAGGCGCAGGCTGGGACAAGGGGACAGGTCAAAGGGCTAGGGCCCTCCCTCTCCCAGCACTTACTTTGCTGCGATGTCTTTTGATGTAAGCACAGTCCCAGGCTCTGGGCTGCCACCCGCTCCAGGAAGTCCTCCTCACTGCCCTCTCCTCGTTCTCTGGAGACTTTGCTGGACTGGAGATTGCCAGCGGCTGGGCAGGAAGGCAGGAAGGGTCGTCGCAGAAGACCAGAGACTCAGGGAATGAGGGAGTGGGGGTGCTGCAGCCCAGCTTCGCTCTCACTCCCAAAGCATCCTTCAGGAGGAGCTGAGCTGCCAGGAGGGGCCGCCCTGGGTCTGGCTGGCTGGGTCGCAGGGCACAGGCTTCTGTTCGGTGGCTGCTCTGAGGGGCCAGGCTCCCTTTTCCTTGGTGTTCTCCTCCTCTCCGAGTTTCTCATGGAGCGATCCTGGGTCCCAGACAGGGAGGGCAGGGACTGCTGGGCGTCTGGCAGCCCCAGGAGCTCACACCACTCTGGGCTTCCCTGCGCCCCCTCCCTGCAACTTTGGGGGAAAGGCCGCAGGACGGCCTCTGATTGGCCCAGCTGGGAGAAGGGGGGCGGCAGAGCTGGGAGGGTGGACGCGTGCGTCTGTTTTCAATTTCTCTTTTTCTCCCCCCTCTCTTTCTTTTCCCTCAAATTTCTTGTTTTTCTTCCTCGTTTCCTTCTTTTTGCTCCCTCCCGTCTCCTGCTCTCTCAGGATGTGAGGGGATGTTTAGAAATTCTGCAGCCCACGCCAGCCAGCGACTGAGTCACTTTTGTTAAAGAGGGGCCGGTCCCCACTTGATGCCTGTCACTGGTGGCAGCCTCCCCTTGCCATGGCACCCGGGGCGGGGGGGTGGGGGTGGGGGTGGGGGGCTCCTCTGTGCCTCAGTTTCCCCATCTGTAAAGGGACCTTGATAATCCCTATGATTGATTCAGTCAACATTCCTTCATTGAACAAGCATTACTAAGCACCAACTACGTGCCAGGCAATGTGCTAGGCTCCAGGGGCGCGGTGGTAGACACAGTCCCTGACATCAGGGAAGCTCAGACTAGTGGGAGAGAGAGGCAATGCACAAACTGGTACCATATGGGAGGACAGGGAGCTAGGAGTGCATTTTAGAGGACACCTAACTGAGGCTTAAGGAAATTAGAGAAGAGATGGAAAGACTCTCTAAGATTATCTGTCACTTTTCAGAAGGAGAAACTAAGGCCCAGGAGTGACTTGGCACAGAGAGAGAAGGCAATTTGCCCAAGGTCATCCAGCACACTGCAGATTTCCAGACACGTTTCTTTCTATCATCTCAGAGCCCCTGGGGTGCCAGGGAAGGATTATTTGCCCTGTTTTGAAGATGAGGAAACCTGAGGCCCAGAGGAGGGAAATTAGCTGCCCAAGCTCACACAGCAATGGCAGAGCTGGAGCAGAACTGGGTCTCGTGAGTTACGTGATCAAAGTTTCACAGGTCATCTGACCCTCACCCAACACCCATATTCCAGCATAGACCAGCCCTCCTGCCCTGCCTTCTTCCTAGGTTACACCTCTTTCCTTGTCTCTCTTCATTCAGTCGCTCAACAGCTATTTTTGAGTACCTGATCTGTTCCATTCTCCCGCCCTCCTTCCTCACCAGGGTCTGCTCCTGGTCTCCAGGTTGGGCTTTTTGTCCCGCACACTAATCTTCCATACTTACCTCCTCAGCTCAGAAGAAGGCAGACTCCTAGCTCTCTGATGCCAAAGGGCATTATTTCAAAAGGGCTTAGAGTTGAGCTAAGCCAACCTTTGCCTCCACTACTATACACATGGGGGAACTGAGGACCACAGAGAGGAAGAAACGCGTTCCCGGTCCACAGGTAGAGCCTGACTCTGCCTAGGGCTCCTTCCTCTGTGCCCTCTGCACTTCTGTCTACCCCCTTCTCCTCCCCACCCCACCCCAGATCATGGGCAGGGAGGTTGCTTCAGCTGGGATTCCAGGCAAACTACAGTCATCTATCTTGAAACAATTTCTTGGTCTTGTTGCAAAAGGGATTGCCTAGTTGGGCATCTGGGCTGGGCTGCAGAGAGGAAGAAGCATCCACAGACTTGCCCAGGCACAGGGCGAGGGCTGTGAGAATGTCCCAAGAGAGGAGGCCTGGTCCAGGGCTTGGTGGCAGCAGGTTCACAGAACGTGAGGGACCACAGAGTCAGGCCTCACAGGGACTTCTTGTGCCCAAAGACTTCATCAGGAGTTTGCAGCTCCCCTCCTAGCATTTGCTGGCCATTCGTTTCTGAAACCTTGGCCCAACTGCTAGTGCCAGGAGAGCTTGGAGAGAGCAAGGGAGCTTTTCAATCCCCTTGTTCCCAAAAAAGCGGGTCTGGAATCAGGATATCTAATCACAGACTTATTGAGTGACCTTGGGTAGGTCCCTTGGCCTCCCTGAGCCTCAGTTTCCCCATCTGTACATAACAGGGGCGGACTCACTGTGCTGGAAGGCCCTTGGGATGCTCTGTCTGTAATTTCCCTTACAGCTGGACCCTGGCTAAGGAGAGGAGGCTGGGGGGCCCCAGGACAGGGGGACAGCTGGGGTCCAGAGATGCAGTGCAGAGGGGAGGGGGGCGGCTGGTGGTGGCTCCCCAGGGAAGCTGGCGGCCGCCAGTTTCCGGCCAGCCCAGCCATCCAGCTGGCCCATCTGGAATCACTTAGCCCCTACCACCATTAACCCTTGGTGGGCACCAGGCTGTCATGGCTTCTCTCAGCTGAGACGGGGTGGGTGCTAAGCCTCACTGAGCCCCACAGGGCACTCGCCGAGGGCTGGACAGTTGAGGCAGAAGGGTGGGGCTCAAAAGGGGAAGTTCTGGAGCCAGAGGCAGAGCTGAGTTCAAATCCCAGCTTCTCCACTTCCAAGTTGCATGAACTTGGACAAGTCACTTAACTCCTGAACATTACTTTCCTCCTTTGGAGAATGGGGATAATAAGAGGGCTGACTCATAGAAGTGTTGTGAATTTGTAACGTAGGTAAAGGGCTTGGTACAGTGCATAGAACGCTACTGAAATAGTGACTATCCCTCAAGCTGCGTCCCATCACTGTGTGCCCCGGGCAGAGCCCTTCCTCCTCTGGGCCTCAGTTTCTCCTTGTGCACTCTAAGGGGCCGGCTGGATACCACATGGGCAACGCAGCACTGACATGCTGGGGTGTCCGCTGTGAACAGGGCATGTCATGAGCGTTCTCTCACCTGCCCAAATGCTGGGTGCCCAGTCCTCCCCTGCTCTTGGCCTCAGACAATCCTATCTCGGGGAAAGTTGAGCTGAGAGTGGGTGGGCAGAGTATGGAGTGTGGGGAGCCCTGCCTGAGGTGGACTGGGAGGGGGTGCAGAGGGAGAGAGAAGCTCTGGGCCTTGGGGTTCAGTACCTCCCTTCCCACAGAACAGTGGTATTGCTGCTCAAGGATTAAGAGCGTGGGCTCTGGGGTTGGCAGTTTCAACCCCAGCTCTGCCGCTGCCTAGCAGTGGGACCCTGGAGAAATTATATTATCTGAGCTGTCTGAGCCTCACTTTCTTCAACTGTAAAACAGGGACAAATGTGACCACTTCACAGGGTGGGTGACAGGCCTGAAGAAACAGTTCACATAAGGTGTTTTGTGCAGGAACTAGAGCAGAGTGAGAAAACTCCATACGAGATGACTGTTTGCCAGGGGTCACCAGAGGCTGCTGTCACACAAGTCCACCATCAGGGCTGGAGGAAGCTCTCCAACCTACTCATTTGACAGCCAAGACGACTGAGGCCCAAGGATGGAAAGCTACTTGTGCAAGGCCTTTCGGTGTGTCCATGACAGAACTGGGACTGGAACCGAGGCTTTTGTCTAAATTCTCAGCCCCGTGCTCTTCCCTGAAGGAGGGAACCAGGCTCAACTGACCCCCCTCCTAAGACCCTCACCCACGCTTGTTGGAGCCAGAAGCCACAGTGCACAGTGGGGTGGAGGGAGGAAGAGAGAGGGTCCGGAAAGGGAGCCTGAGTGGGAGAATTCCCAGTAGGCCGGCTCAGCACTCACTCAGGCAGGGCCAGCGGCCACCACATCTGGCTCTCCCACGCTCTCAGCTGCTGGCCCCTCCCCAGGCTCCCCTGTCAGGAGGTGAGGAAGCAGCACACATGTCCCAGGCAATTGGCACAATCATCTTGGATGTCAGGGCCAGAGGGGCCCTAAGAATGTATCCACTGTACAGGCATAGAAACTGAGGCCCCAAGAGTGGAGGGGACTTGTCTGAGGTTAGTGGAGAGACAGAGGCCTGGAATGCAGGACTTCTGACCCCCAGCTCACTATCTTTCCACCAATTCACTCCCCGTCCAGGTAGATGCTTGTGCCTACAGTCAGGGAGCCAGAAGAGGCACAGGGAAGACAATGCTTTCCTGCCTCTCGCCCACCTCTGGCTTTCTCTCAGTGCCCCAGGACCATAGGGAACTATGGTGTGTCCTTTTGGTGCACACAGATGGCTCAAGGATTATAAGAACAGAACCCACTGGACACACTGGGTCCTAAGGCCCAGAGAGGGCCAGAACTTGCTTGAGGACACACAGCAAGTTTGGGATGGGACCTCTGACTCCCAGACAGTCCTGTTCCTCCAACTATTTATCCAAACAGCAGAAATTAGTTGAGCACCTACTATAAACCCTGCCCTCAGAGCTCAGTAGCAAACACTAAGGAAACCACAAACGAAATCATAATATCAAATTGTGAGAATTGCAACCAAAGAGATATAGGGAATAATAGGCTAAGTGGATGGGGGTCCTTGTTTAGGGAGAGTCAGGCTTCTCTGGGGAAGACACATTTCAACTGAGGCCTGAGAGGCCACACACAATGTGGTGGTGGTGGTGGTGGTGGTGGTGGTGGTGGTGGGAACAGTGTTTGAGGCAGAGGGAACAGAATGTGCCAAAGCTGGGAAGCTGGAAGGAGGCTGGTGTGTTTGAACAGAAACAAAAGAATGGCTGGAGCACAGAGAGGGGTTATGGCTGAGTATAAGGCTGGTGAGAAGTCAGGCTAGGCGTTAAGGCCTTGTAGCCCCCAGAGTGGAGTCCGGCTTTTAACCTGAGGGATGGAGGGAGCACTGTAGAATTTTAAGCAGGTGGCTAATGAGATCAGGTCACTGTGGTGCTGTGTGGAGGATGGGCTAAGGGGTTGCGAGGCAAGGCAGGGGGCTAGTGTGAAGGTTGTTGGAGTCAATTATGCCCCAGATTTCCTGCCCACCTAAGAGGCTACAGGATCGGCATCCCCACCTGGAGCTGGAACTTCCAGGGCCTCGTCCATGCTTTACCACAGACTCACGGTGTGGCCTTTATTCTTTCTTTCCCCGGCCTCTGTGTCTCCTGGACACAATGAGTCACATGCAGTGGTCCTTCTGATGAGGACACATTGTCCCCTTTGCTCCCTAAGTGGGCTGTGTACCTGAAGACTGCCTCCCTCCCCTAGGCCTCTGTTCCCCCACGGGGAGGGGAATGAATGCCATTCCATCATTACAGAGACTAGGCAACATCAAAAGGTCCCTGGGTGGTGCAAATAGTGGTTGCTTTCAACTTCTAACCTAAAGGTTGGTGGTTTGAACCCACCATGGAAGAAAGGCCTGGTGATCCGCTTCCATAAAGATTATAACCAAGAAAACCCTTGGTTTGTAGGCCCCGAAAAGGAGTTCGGCTTTTAGCCTGAGGGATGGAGGGACCACTGTAGAATTTTAAGCAGGGGGCTAATGAGATCAGGTCACTGTGGTGCTGTGTGGAGGGTGGGGTAAAGCGGTGGGGGGCGAGGCGGGGGCTAGCGTGGAGGTTGCTGGAGTCGACTATGCCCCAGACTCCCTATCCACCTAAGAGGCCGCAGGGTCGGCATCCCCACCTGGAGCTGGAACTTCCAGGTCCTTGTCCATGCTTTACCACAGACTCTACTCTCTGTTCTGCTCTGACACACATGGGATCCCCATGAGTCAGAAATGACTTGCCAGCAACAGGTTTGGTTTTTTGCTTTTTAGGCAACACAGGAGGTCAGGGAGTCTTCCAGTACCCTTGAGTGCCAGCAGGTGGCGACCCCAGCCTCTGAAGGGGACTGCAGGAGAAGAGGCAGGAAACCAGGAAGAGAGAGGAGGGAAGAGGGGTCTGGAAGGCACAGATGCCTCACAGGAGCCCCAGCACCCACTCACGGGCCTCAATCTGCCCCATGGAATTACCATCCCAGCTTCTGAAGTGGGAGCGAGGGCTCAGAAAGGGGGAGTTACTTGCTCAAGGTCAGAGTCTGGGTACTTGTCTAGGGAATGCAGTTTAGGGAGTATTTCAAGAGGCTGGAGGTAGTGACATCGTAGGCCTAGTGCTGGCCCTGGTGCCCACTAGCTTTGCTTAAGCAAACCCTTTCCAACAGAAAGCTGAGCTCAGAACTCTTTCTCTTCCAGGGCCATAAACTCAATTTAAAAACCACATTATCATCAAGATCTTTATGAGGCCAGTGTCCCTGCACCCCACCCCAGGAGGCCCTGGTCAGATGTGTGAGAGCAGCCAGGAGGGAGAGCTTCCAGGGAGAAGGAGAGGTCCAATAAACAACCGCTCCCAGAGATAAAGGGGCTGTCGAGAGAGGAAGAGGCTGCCTATGTGGTGGACCGTGCTTCTCTGTGCACACACGGTCACATGCCACGCTGGGCCACTGTCTGAGGCAACCAGTCCCCCATGGGCAGATGGGGAGACTGAGGCTCAGGGAGGAAAGTGACATGGCAAGTCAGAGGCCAAGGTGGGGGAGGACTTGCAATTTCAGATTGGGACTTTTAAAAGAGGTTACAGTGTCCCTGGGTAGTACAAACAGTAAAGCACTTGGCTGCTAACCAAAAGGTTGAGTCGACCCAGAGGCATCTTGGAAGAAAGACCTGGTGATCCACTTCCAAAAGAAAATCTTAGCACAGTTCTACTCTGACACACATGGAGTCACCATGAGTCAGATTTGACTAGACAGCAACTGGGTTTTGTGTGTGTGTGTGTGTGTGTGTGTGTGTGTGTGTGTGTTTTCACAGTGTTCTCCTCAGAAGGGGGAAGCTAGGGATGTCACATCACGACTGGCTGAGGACTCTGATTAGGGGTCCACCTAGGGGTAAGGGCAGAGAGGAGAGCTGAGGCTGTTTTGCAGGAAGAAGTCGGAAGAGGAAGAGGAACCAGCTATTTGTTTAAGCAAAACCCCAGCTAATGGGGGAAGCACACACAGACTCACTTTCCCTGCAGGCAGGCTCAGCTGTGGAGGAAAGAAAACTTTCCAGATGGGCCACCGACTTGTTCTGTGGTCTCAGGCAGCGACTTCACTTCTCAGAGCTCCAGCTGCCTCTTCTGCAACATGGGGATCACAACAGACCCTACCTCACTGGGCTGTTGTGAGAAAGAACTGAGAATACATGCAATGTTCTTCTTGTTGTTAGGTGCTGTGTACATAGTGACCCTATGTACAACAGAATGAAACACTGCCCAGTCCTGTGCCATCCTCACAACCATTGTTATGCGTGAGCCCATTGTTGGAGCCACTGTGTCAGTCCATCTCACTGAGAGTCTTCCTCTTTTTCGCTGACCCTCTGCTTTACCAAGCATGATGTCCTTCTCCAGGGACTGATCCCTCCTGATAACATGTCCAAAGTATGTGAGACATAGTTTTGCCATCTTTGCTTCTGAGGAGCATGCTGGTTGGACTTTTTCCGAGACAGATTTGTTTGTTCTCTTCGCCAACACAATTCAAAAGCGTCAATTCTTCTTCGGTCTTTCTTATTCATTGTCCATCTTTTTCATGCGTATAAGGTGATTGAAAACACCATGGCTTAGGTCAGGTGCACCTTAGTCTTCAAGGTGACATCTTTGCTTTTTAACACTCTAAAGAGGTCTTTTGCAGTAGATTTGCCCAATGCAATGTGTCTTTTGATTTCTTGACTGCTGCTTCCATGGATGTTGTTTGTGGGTCCAAGTAAAATTAAATCCTTTACAACTTCAATATTTTCTCTGTTTAGCATGATGTTGCTTACTGGTCCAGTTGTGAGGATTTTTGTTTTCTTTATGTCAAGGTGTAATCCATACTGGAGGCTGTGTTCTTTGATCTTCACCAGTAAGTGCTACAAGTCCTCTTCACTTTCAGCAAGCAAGGTTGTTCCATTTGCATAACACAGGTTATTAACGAGTCTTCCTCCAATCCTGATGCAATGTGCTTGGTTGGCACTTAGTAAATGCTCAGTAAACATCAGTGTTGCTATGGTTATTCTACCACCCGTCAGTCAGTTTATTGTACATACTGTGGTGGCTTACGTGTTGCTACGATGCTGGAAACTATGCCACCGGTATTTCAAATACCAGCAGGGTCACCCATGGTAGACAAGTTTCAGCAGAGCTTCTGGACTAAGACAGACTAGGAAGAAAGGCCTGGTGATCTACTTCTGATAATTAGCAATGAAAACCCTAGGAATCACAACAGAATATTGCCTGATATAGTGCTGGAAGATGAGCCTCCTAGGTTGGAAGGCATTCAAAATGCACGGTGGCCGCAACAGTGAGTTTGAGCATACCCGTGATCGTGGAGATAGCCAGGACCAGGCAACGTTTCATTCTGTTGCACATGGGGTTGCCATGAGTTGGAGCTGATTTGACAGCAACTAACTAAACTAATTATTGTTATTATTACTCCAGTATAAAGTAAAGGACCAAAACTTGCAACCTCAGAGAGATGCAGTGAAAGGGAGTCAGTAGAACTTGGTCTATTTCCAGTGCTGCCACTGACATGCTGTGGGAACTTGGGAAAATCCTTTCTTTCCTTGAGCCTCTGGGCCTCAGTTTCCCTATATGTAAAATGAGTGGACTGCCTCTCTAAGGATCTTCCATGGTCAGGATGCTATGAAATCTATGACACCCCTGCCCTCCTACTCTGAGTGGGTGTTATGGATTGAATTGTTTCCCATCAAAATGTCTGTCAACTTGGCTAGGCCATGATTCCTAGTACTGTGTGATTGTCCACCATTTTGTCATCTAGTCTGATTTTCCTATGTGTCATAAATCTTATTACTATGATGTTAATGAGATGGATTAGTGGCAGTTATGTTGATGAGATCTACACGATTGGATTGTGTCTTAAGCCAATCTCTTTTGAGATATAAAAGAGAGAAAGAAGCCAGCAGAGAGACATAGGGACATCAGACCATCAAGAAAGCAGTACCAGGAGCAGAGCACGTCCTTTGGACCCAGGGTTCCCACACAGAGAAGCTCCTAGACCAGGGGAAGATTGATGACATTGACCTTCCTCCAGAGCTGACACAGAGAGAAACCCTTCCCCTGGAGCTGACGCCCTGAATTTGGATTTCTAGCCTACTAGATTGTGAGAAGATAAATTTCTCTTTGTGGTATTTCTGTTATAGCAGCCCTAGATAACTAAGACAGTGGGCCAGGGTGTTTGTTGGGGGGTCAGCAGGGCTGGGCTGAGAGTCCCTTGAGCACTCTTTATGGGCAGTGAGCACGGCCGGGTGTAGTCAAAGAGACCTAACTTTTGTGCTCAGCCCTGTGCCTACGTGACCTTGGCCAGGAACCTTGACTTCTCTGTGCTGCCTTTCTTCATCCAGCAAATAGGGCCAGTCTGCCCGATCTTTCCCAAAGCCCAGCGCTCAGAGAAGAAAGGGTCTAAAGTGGGGATCCTGTAAGAATGGTTGAGGGCCTTCCTGGGATGTGTCTCGAGGCACATCAAGCCTCCACCCCAGAGAGCACAGCGCTGAGGCGCTGGGCCAGGGGATGGGAGTCTTGGGACCACCTAGCAGCTGGATAGCTCCCCCTAGGCCTCAGGGTTCCCTGGTTCTACCTTCTCTCTGATCAAGGAAACCGTCCCTGTTTTGCCCAGAAAGTCCCCTGCTACCTTGGGCCCCATATCAAGGCCACCACCTAAGTCCTGGCCAGTGTCTTCACCACTCCTGGACTCCTGCCCAGCTTTCTCACTGCCCTTGGGCTCCTCACCTCCCTGGATCATTCTCCACATACCAGCCACTGTCATCTTTCCACCTTCCAACTTTCTAAACCCTTGCTAACTTCCCAAACCCCTCATCAGGCCAGCGGTTCCATGAGGCCTTGCTCTGCCCCATCACCAGACGCATCTCGTACTGTACCCACATCACTGAGCTCCAGACTGATCTTTCAGTTCCAGGAGCAGTGTGTGTCCCCAAGGCATCACGGCCTGTGTTCACACTGTCCCTCTGCCCAGAATGCCCCTCCCCTCTCCTGCCGGCTCCTGACTCACTTCTTCCTGCAAGTCTTCCCTGACTCCTCCCTCTGGGTCAAATCTCATTCCTGGCTCTCACCAAGATATAATCTTACTTTTATTTGTGTGAATATTTGATTCATGCCTGCTTTCCCCATCCCCACCCCCACCCAGGTTGAAAGCACCCCGCAGGCAGGGCCTCACCCAGCACCTAACACAGTCAGTCTCAGCACAAAAGAGATGTGCTAATATATATTTGTTAAATGAATGAATAAATGAACGAATGAATTCCTATACCTATTCCCAACCTGTAAGCCTACCATCTAGGTCTGATTTAATATATTCTCAGAATTAGAGAGGAGCTAGAAGGCACCAACCTTCCCACTCCCAGGACAAACCTAGAGTCCTCTGCCCAGGGACTGTCAGCAGTCACTTGCATACATCTGTGATGGGGAGCTCACTTTCTCTCATGACAGTCCATTTTATGATGGATGGAGAGCACTTTAAAATGGGTGAGTTGAACTTTGTGTCTGTGTCTGCAGATTCCTCATGCAGGTCCCAGGTTTGCCTTGTCCCTAACTCCCCAAACTCAGGCCTTCAGGCCCCACCACAGGTCTTCTCTCCCTCCAGGCCAAGTAGTTCCAATTACTTCAGCTCAGAGAGTGTGTCCAGTCTGGGGTCTCTTCTCCTTCCTCTGTAACACTTCTACTTTATCACTGACCCTTGAAAGGTTGGGTCCTGAGTGGATCCCAGAGCTCCAGATGACTTCTAGCAAAATTCCACCAACGCATCCACTTCCTGACCTAGGAAACAGCCTTATCTGCTGAGGCAGCCGTGTGTTCATTCAAGGCAGCCATGTGCTCATCTGGGTCAGTGATGACTCAGGCAGCCCCTTTTCTGCTCTCCCATAAGGGAGGACCTTCATTTTGCTGTATAAACTTGGGTACCGCCCCTTCCCTTTCTGGCCCTCAGTGCTTCCACCTGCACAATGGAAAAGGTTCCTTTGATCTGGTAGGGAAGCCCTGGGCTTACTGAGTTCCCTGCTCTGTTAAGACTTCATCAGAGCCCCAGAAAGGCAAGATTCTGATCAGGGCTACCTTCACAGATGTGTCACCTGTGCAGCCACACAGGGTCCAGTGCTGGGAAGAGCCCCATACTTGGTTCAATGCTCTGCTATTACTGTCTTGAAATTCTTAATAATTTTTGAACAAAGGACCTCGCGTTTTCATTTTAGACTGGACCTGAAAATTACATAGCTGGTTCTGATCCTGATACATCTACAGAGCTGCCCCCAGACCAGAGATGCAGCTGACCTACCCCTGCTAATATGACCTGAGGGAGAGAGGCTGGAACTGAAAAGATCACGTGTCCTTGCATATTGAGGGGGGTCCCTAGTGACGTAAGCAGATCAAACCCCACAGGGACTTCTGCACAGCTGTTTGAGACTGAGCCCGCTGAGGGGAGGGGAATCATCCCCCCAGGCTTCTTAACTAAGAGCCCTGTCCTCCATGAAGGTGTCCCCCAAATCCCTCAACCTTACTCCCCCTAACTAGGTGACTGATTTCCCCTCTTATTGGGTTACCCTCCCACTTGCGTAGCTGTGAAATGTTTGTCAGTCTCTAACTGGAGGGAGAAGGGGAAGCACACAGTGTATTTAAGCTATCAAGGGGGGTCTCAGGTATAATAAATGGATCAGGATTTTTGGATGGATTTTGATTCAAACAAGCCAATTGTTAAAAAGACGTTTTTTAGTCAATTGGAGTACTTTTAATGCAAACTGTGTATTAGATAACACTAAGGAATTTGTGTTAGTTAGATGTGATAATGGCATATTATGTAAGAAAAAGTCCATGTGATTTAGAGATGCATACTGCAGTATGTAGGGATAAAATGGCATGATGTCTGAAATATATTTAAAAATACTTTAGCAAAAAAGGGGAGAGTAGATGAAACAAGTGTGACAAAATCCTGGTAATTGTTGAAGCTGGGTGATGAGTATTTGGAAATTTATTATTCAATTCTACTTTTGTGTATGTTTGAAACTTCTCATTTAAAAAAAGGGGGTAAGGGAGTCGTTATGAGAATTCGTGAAAAGTTCCCCCAGAACATTCCCAGAAGATGCTCCTTCCCCGCCCCTTGCAGAACTTTTCCTCTAGCGCCACCTCAGGCAATCCCTGCGCCCTCCAATTGCATGCCGACTAGTGTATGTGCATATGTGCATTTTCCCGGGGAAAAGCATCTACAGTTTTCATCAGAGACTCGGTTGGGTCGTGACCCGCCCTCCTTTCCAAAAAAAAAAAAAAGACTAAGGGCCCTGCTACCTTATGACAGGGCCCTGTTTGAAGTCTGCGTTGCCCCCTCACCTCAAGCTGGTCACTGTGGAGTAGGCCACAGGCCCGGTGTGGCTATGTGACGCTGGCCCGCGGTCCCCCAGCCTCTCGGAGACCGTTTCTCCACCTGTAAAATGGGGTCGAGCGGCGATCCACGCGGCCGCGGGAAGGACGAGGCGTTCGGGCCGCAATGCCGCCCATCTCGCAGGAGATCCCCACACTTAGCAGAGCCTCGACCCTCGCCTAGGACGCACCCTTGCGCCCCCCACCCTCTCCAGGCCCCGGCGCATCCACCTCCCGCTTAGGGCGGCAATTTGTCTCCTTTTGAACCCCCCGCCCCCGACGGGTTTCCCCCTTTGATTCGCGGCCTGGAGGCTTCACCCCGCTTTGAAATGCAAACCGGCCTCGGCTGGGGCCGCAGCCAGCCCGGAGCTATAAAAGGTCTGGGTGGGGCGGGCACGGCGGCAGGGCCGGCGAGTTCAGGTGAGCAGTTGCTCGTCGGGGCGGCCGGCGGCGGCGGCTCTGAGGCCCAGCATGCGCGGGGGGCCCCGCAGCCACCATGTACGTGGGCTATGTGCTGGACAAGGATTCTCCCGTGTACCCCGGCCCCGCCAGGCCCGCGACTCTTGGCCTGGGCCCACAAGCCTATGGGCCCCCGCCGCCGCCCCCTGCGCCCCCGCAGTACCCCGACTTCACTGGCTACTCTCACGTGGAGCCGGGCCCCGCGCCCCCTACGGCCTGGAGCGCCGCCTTCCCTGCACCCAAGGACGACTGGGCCGCTGCCTATGGCCCGGGCCCCGCGGCCTCCTCCGCCAGCCCAGCCCCGCTGGCATTCGGGCCCCCTCCGGACTTTAGCCCGGTGCCCGCACCTCCTGGGCCCGGCCCGGGCCTCCTGGCGCAGCCCCTCGGCGTTTCGGGCGCACCGTCCTCGCCCGGAGCGCAAAGACGGACACCCTACGAATGGATGCGGCGCAGCGTGGCGACCGGAGGCGGCGGTGGCAGCGGTAAGGACCCCTCTCTCGCCCTGCGCCTCCAGACGGTTCCTCTGGGCACCGGCAGGTGCTGGGGCGCGGCTTTGGCTTCCTGTTGTCTGACCTCTGCCCTGGCCTTGTTTCGGTTCTGGGAAGTGTGCCCCACCACCGCCACCACCACCACGCTTTACCTAGGGGGCTGTTCTCTCACCTTCCTCCTTCCCCAGGCCGACTCTCCCCTTTCAGAATCCCAGCTTGAGGGAACCTTAGTAAGCACAATCCGACCCTCTTTCTTATCGATAGAGAAACTGAGGCCTGCGCAGTGAAGACATGCGTTTTGTGGTTGCGTGATAGAGCAGTAACTAGAATGCAAACTCCCAGATTTTCATTCCAGAGTTCTTTTAGCAACACTGGCTCTGGTCTTCTTCATCTCTTTCTTCTACTTCTTGTCCCAGCCCCAAGCAAAGGCTGCAGACCTGCCCCAGAAGGGATGAGCCACTGACTGTGTGAACATGGGCAGGTCGCTTTCCTTTCCAGGTCTCAGTCTCCACATCTGTACAGTGAAGAGATTGATGGGTCATATCCTGTGGGCTCAAAAAGACCAGTCTCTGGTTAGGTTGGGGGGCCCTACCTAACCTCCCCAGGGTCCTCCCTGAACTCTTGACCCTGGGGGAGGGGAAAGCAGGAGCAGTTGGGAAGGTGGCTACTGTTTGGCTCCTGAGCCTGTGAACCTCCTGCCCCCAGGCAGGCCTCTGATCCACCCTCTTCAAAGGCAGAGGAGGGGGCAAGACAAAAGCCCAGCTTTAATGAGGGGTGGCTTGACCTTCTTTATGGACCCCCCGCCTTTGTCATGTAACAGGCTGCGCTTTGGCTCACTAGTGACTCCTGTTGGCCGGAAAGTGAACATGATACCTTATTGTCCCAATCGTGTGCGGCCTGTCCTGACAAAGGCCACCTGGCCTTAGGGGTGGGAAGCTGGCCTGCCCACCCTTTGATGTCCAGCCCCTCCTCCCCTTCCCCCAACTGGGAGTGAGTCTGGGATTTGCTCCACCTCTTCTCTCTCTTCATCCCCCCTACTTCCCCCATACACACCCAGCCCACCCCAGGGGGAGATGCTGGGGAGGGGTTGACCAGTAGCTACAAGTTCTGGCTGTAATTACCTGCCCTTCTTGGAAGTCACGGGGGCACAGAACCTCCTATTTCCTGCAGGCCTCAGGGAACTGGGGTTTATGCTCTAGCTCTGCCACTCACTTCTGTGACCTTGGCTAAATAATACCAACTAATGTTATGGAGGAGTCCCTGGGTGGCTCAAAGGGTTAAGCACTCGACTACCAGCTGAAAGGTTGGCAGTTCGAGCCCACATAGAGGCGCCTTGGAAGTTGGGCCTGGCGTTCTCCTTCCGAAAGGCTACAGCCTTGAAAGCCCTAGGGAGTAGTTCTACTCTGCACACATGGGGTCTCCATGAGTTGGAATCAAGTCGGTGGCAACCAACAGCCGTAACAATGTTTATGGAACACTTGCCAATGGACCGGGCCCTGGCCTAAGATCTTGCTTGTGTTAACTCATTTAGCTCTTGTAACAACCCACTTAGGAGGTACTATTGTCATCTCCATTTTTAAGATGAAGAAACAATAGCATGGAGAGATTAGATAAATGCCCAAAACCATATAACCGGTAAGTGGTAAGTGGTAGACTGGAATTTGAACCCAGGCAGACTGACCACAGAGCCTGTGCTATAATCCTGTATACAATGACTTCTCTTAAATCAGTCATCTTTTCTGGGTTTCAGTTTTACCATCTGTGAAATGAGAGGGAAGGGAAGTTGTGCCGTGGTTTGTACCCTTGTTTGGGTTATAAAGAAAGGAGCCCTGGTGGCACAGTGGTTTAGCACTCGGCTGCTAACCAAAAGGTTAGAAGTTAGAGGTTCAAACCCATCAGTCGCTCTACTTCCCTAAAGATTAAAGATTCCAAACCCGTTGTCATTGAGTCGATTCTGACTCATAGCAAGCATACAGGACAGAGTAGAACTGCCCCATTCAAACTGGTGACCTTTTAGTTAGCAGCCAAGCGCTTAACCACTGTGCCACCAGAGCTCCTCCATAAAGATTACAGTCTTAGAAACCCTATGGGGCAGTTCTGCTCTGTTGTCTAGGGTTACTGTGAGTCAGAATCGACTCGACAGCAGTGGGTTTGGTTTGGGGTTACAAAATGATCCTTTTGCAAAATCTGATGGAAAATACGAATCTCCCTAGGAAAAAGATGTTGTTTAATTGGATGGACAATTTCAGGGCTTTTGGAGACCCCCCAGAAGCTGTATCCATGAACGCTGGGTTAAGAATACTGCATTAGATTACATGAGAGGAGGTGTCTGGGGGCACTGACCCTCAGGATCCTGCAGTTCTGTGTCTGGGAGACCCTGGAGAAGGAAGCTCGCTTTTCCTGCTTCTTGATTCCAGTTGCTGCTTCCTGCTCTTCAGACACTTGGGAGATGGATGGGGAGGTTCCCCATGGATGAGGACTTGGAGAGAGACCATTACCTCATGAGGGGGAAAGGACGGGCCAGTGGGAGTTAGAGGGCTGGCATGAGCCTAGGGAAGCGTCTAGGTTGTGTGATTGGTCTCTCTGGGCGCAAGAGCTGCTGAGCTAGCTCAGTCTCTGGTCTTGAAAGTCATTTGTAAGCTGTTGTCCCCAGGCAGATAGGGGGCCCGTGACTACTCTACACAAAGGCAAAAGCATTTCCCTCTTTATTCCCAGAGAGTAGAGGGAAGGGTCCTGGGAGGTTTAGGGGCTCTGGAGGCTCCAGGAAAGGAATTGCCTGAGCAGCTGGATTAGATCAGTTCTGCGGAAGACGTAGGAGCCTTGGCTTTCTTGAAGCCAGTAGCTCTGCCTGTCTGCTTCGGGCATCTGACTGTAACCAGTGCTCCTGAGGTGGGGGCAGAATTAGGATGGAATTGCAGACCTTCCCTGGGAGAAGAGGCCAAGCCCCTCCCCTCCTTGGCCTAGGTTTCCCCACCTGGGCAATGAAGCACAGGTCTCCAAGTCATTTCCCTTGTAATTCTATTGTCTGGGTTGTCTGGGACAACAGAGGAAAGGTCAGTGCCTGCCGCTCACCCCATCACTGACTGTCTACCAGGTCTTACATCTTCAGCCTGCTATCCTTCTTGGCCAGCCCCTTCTTCCCCTGTTGCTGAGCCTCCAGCATTCTAGAATTTCTAAACTGGACAGCTAGAGACAAATCACACAGACGGGGAAAACAAGGCCCAGAGACTGTAAGGAATGTTCCAGTTCCACAAAAGTGGAGGCTGAGCTAGGATAGATGTCAGATGAGTTGGTTTAAAATTTTCCAACAGTTTCCATCATACTCAAGAGAAAACCCATACTCCTTCCTGTACAGCATGTGGCCCCTGCCTGCCTCCATGACCTCCCTCGGGCCACTCTCCGCTTGGCCATGAAGCTCCAACCTTCCTTCACTTCCTCAGACTTGCCAAGTCCTACTTCAGCTGTTATGTATATCTGGTCCTTCTTTCTGGGAAGCTCTTCTCCCCGATTCTTTGCAAGCCTGGCTCCTTCTCTCCCTTCAGGTTTTAGCTTAATGGTCATCTCCTCAGAGAGGCCCTCCATGATTTTCCTAATTAGGCTCACTCTATTTAAAAAAAAAAGTTGTCATCAAGTCGATACCAACTCATGGTGACCCCAAGTGTTTCAGGGTAGAGTTGTGCTCTATACACTGTGCTCCATAGGGTTTTCAATGGCCAATTTTTCAGAAGTAGATTGCCAGGCCTTTCTTCTAAGGTTCCTCTGGGTGGGTTCAAACCATCAACCTTCTGGTTAGTAGCTGTAACAGAGTGCTTAACCGTTTGTGCCACCCAGAAACCCGTCATGATCTTTGCCCTGTTGCCTTCAGAGCATTAATACCAGTTTCAGTTTACTCACTTTACATGTGTGTTGGTCCATTGTCTGCTCCCCACCCATCCACCAAGGTAAACTCGCATGAGATTATTTACCCACCATCCCTAGCACCCAGCACAGTGCCTGGCGCTTAGTAAGTGCTCAATAAATTTTGTTGAATGAGTGAGTGGGGAAGTGTGAGGGGCAGTAAGACAACTCTGGGAGAAGAGGGGAGGGGTGGGATCTCAGCTTTGACAGGTTTCTGAGGTCCTGGCTATGGGATTGGAACACGTGACTGTCCTGCCTGCCCCCTCCCCGCTCGGACAGTACTCCAGACTCACCTGGGAAGCTGGAGTAGCTGAGGCCCGCGACTAAGTCTCCCTCTTTATTCTAAGGTGGGGGTGGTGAAATTGGGGAAGATGAGCAACAGGCTGTTGGGCTTCAATCTATAAACAAAATATTAATCAATTCCCAATGACTAATATCACTTGACTGTGGCTGGGATCAGAAATGACTACAAGCAGTTCTATTTCTTTTCTTTTTTTTAATCTTCACTCGTTGCATCTATAAATATCAGCATTTTCATTAGGAGAGTTATAAATCATGTCTCTGTCAGAGGCAGCCTCTAATTCCTTGTGAATGAACAGTGCTTAACCGGTTAATGGCCTATTAGGTGGCTGAGATCCCACACACAAGGGAGATGTTCACTGAGCTGATGAAACTGTTGCAACAGGGTTTAGATCTTGATCCAGATCCTTCAGCTTTCAGATGGGTAAACTGAGGCCTACAGAGAGGATGAGTTCTTCCCTCCCTGCCACATTTCAAGCTCTCTCCCTTGGCCTACTGCCACAGCTACCAACCTCTCACCTTCAGCTTCTCTCTGCTGTTCCGTCTGTCTTCTAAACCATTGCCAAATTTGCCTTCTCAAGGCACATCTCCTGCTCAAGAGCATTCCATGGCTCCCAATTGCCATAAAAGAAAATCCAGCCTCATTAATCCAGCATTCAGACCCTTCCCAAGATCTGGCCCCAACCTACTGTTGCAGCCACCACCTACCATCTGTTTTTCCCTCAAGAACGGGTCTTTGTTCTGTCCTTCTCATTATGCCTTGCATACAATAGGAGTGCATGATAAGGCTAACAACTGTGGTGTTTGCTGAGTCCCTACCATGTGCCAGGCATTGTGCCAAAGAGCTTTGCATGCTTGATCTCACTTAAGCCTCATAACAACTCTAAGAGGTGTGTAAGGATCTATTATTAGGCTCGTTTTACAGATAATGTTAATGAGGCTCAGAGAGGGTAACGTGGCTTGCCCAAGCTCACACAGCTAGGATGTGGCAGCACAGGGTTCAAACTCTACAGCCGATCAGGCATCTGTCAAATACAGCAACACACTCAGGAACAGGAGGAGCCTGAGACCTCCCTCCGCATGAGCATTCCCGCCCAGGTGGTGAAAAAGGAGGCCAGTCAGGGATGGGCTATGAGAGGCTGTGGGGGGTTGTGGGGGCCGGGCTGTTTAAAACTGGTTCTCCCGGCAGAAGCCACGTTTGACACTTTGTCTCTCAGATGTAGCTGGGAAGAGGAATGACCCAGTTAGGAGGTGGCAGAAGACTATTTTGGTTGGGTCCCCCCCCCCCCCCCCCACTTTGGCAGATAGTGCTGCTTAGAGCTTGGGGAGTAATTCTGAAGGTCCAAAATGGCTTTGATAGCAGCTCAGTCTGGCTTGTCAGTAGGAAGTTATCTTAATGGGCTGGCTTCTCAAGTTTATGTCCTAGAACTACTGGGATTTGCAAACAACATATTTATATCTGGAGTCAGGTTCATTATCATGTTAACACGCTAAACTCTCCCCACCCCTGCCACGCTCACCCCTTAAGCTTATAGGAGGCACTCCAGCATCGACAGAGAGGGAGCAGGCAGTAGTGAAAGGTAAGGTTGCTGCTCCTGGCTCAACACCCTCCATGACTTCCTGGTTGCTGTTGAGGCAAATCTAAACCCCTCACCCCAGTGCTTAAGGCCCTGCTGACCTGTCCCACTTCATCTGGTGCATCTCTCATTGGTTCATTCATTCATGCAGGCAGTAATATTCTCTGAGGGTCTTCTCTGTGTCAAATGCTCTTCTAGGTGCTGGAGATACAGCCTGGACAAGGCAGTTGGGATCCACCCTTAGGGAGCTGAGACTCTGCCCCTCTCTGGGCTCCTCCCTGCCTTTGGGCCTTTGCACATGCTGTTCTGTCTTCCGGAATATTCTTCCCCATTCTTGATATGGAAACCTCCTTCCCAACCTTTGGATCTTGGCTTAAATGTCACCTCTTCCAGGAGGCTTCTTCAAAGTTAAGTAAAGAATGGTTTCTCCTCCCCACTACCCGACGTAGTCTAGCTCCTGGTCTGCTGTCCTTTATACAACCAATGACAATTTGTAATGATCTCATTTGATTGTTTATTTTTAATCTGCCCCCTCCAAGTAAAAGGGGGAACGAACTATTTGACAAATAAGTACTGAGTGTCTACCATGGTAATAATAATAATATGAACTAACATCCACTGAGTGCTCCTCATGGACACTGTATTTTTTCAAAGCCAGGTATTTCTGATCCCAGGAGAGCACATTTCTCCATTAGATTGGTAGCTGGGACTAAGGCTGTAGGCACAGTGGAGAAGGACAGAGGATGTCCTTTAGAAGTTGAGTCGACCAGACCAATGGATCAGATGTGGGAAATAAGAAAGAGATGCCTCAGAGGGGCTGCCTAGGCTCTTGGCCTGAATGGCTGGAATATGGGAGGTGCTGCTTACCAAGATGAGGAAGACAAGGAAGCAGCAGGTGTGTGTCATATATTCAGCAAAGAGTCACCAAGTATTCACTGTGTGTCAGGCACCATGGTAGGCAATGGGTGAGCAAAATGGCACAGTACTTACCCATAAGGAGCCAAGGCCTGAGGGAGAGTATTTGCCAAGGTTACAAATGTGAGACTTCAGGACGCACACCTGCAGAGGATTAAGCAGGGACTTCACTTCCAGACTAGAAGAGGATGGCCAGGGTGGGGCAGAGGCCTGGACACTCCACCAGGAAACAACTCAAAGAAGCCTCAAGTTGTTCAGCATGGGAGAAAATGAAGGGGATGCGATCATCGTCTGCAGGTCTTGGAAGAACTGTCCCGGGCCAAGGGAGCAGGTTTATTTTGAGTGCCCCTATGGGAAAACCTAGCAGGAATATCAGTGGGTGGCAGATGCAAGAATGGCTGCTTTGGAGATAAGCAAGCACAGTCTAGTTAGGTATGCTATGCAGGTGTGGGCATCTGGCCCACGGTAGGAGTTCTGTCCAATAGAACTTTCTGTGATGGTGGAAATACTCCATATCTGTGCTGCCTACTTTGGAAGCCACTATCTACATGTGGCTATTGAGTACTTGAAATATGACTAATGTGACTGAGGAACTGAATTTTTAATATTATTTCATTTTAATTAATTTAAATAGTTACATACGGCTGTTGTTGTTAGGTGCCGTCGAGTGGGTTCCGACTCATAGCGATCTTATGTACAGCAGAAGGAAACACTGCCTGGTCCTGCACCACCCTCACAATTGTTGTTATGCTTGAGCCCATTGTTGCAACCACTGTGTCAATCTATTTTGTTGAGGGTCTTCCTCTTTTTCACTGACATTCTGCTTTACCAAGCACGAGGTCCTTCTCCAGGGACTGATCCCTCCCGATATCCTGTCCAAAGTACGTGAGATGTAATCTCACCATCCTTGCTTCTAAGGAGCATTCTGGGCTGTACTTCTTCCAAAACAGATTTGTTCGTTCTTTTGGCAGTCCATGGTATGTTCGGTATTCTTCACCAACACTGTAATTCAAAGACGTCAATTCTTCTTCTGTCTACCCTGTTCATTGCCCAGCTTTCACATGCATATGAGATAATTGAAAACACCATGGCCTGGGTCAGTTGCTACCTTAGTCTTCAAGGTAACATCTTTGTTTTTTAACATTTTAAAGAGGTCTTTTGCAGCATATTTGCCCAATGCAATGCATTGTTAGATTTCTTGACTGCAGCTTCCATGGGCGTTGATTATAGAGCAAAGTAAAATTAAATCCTTTACAACTTCAATATTTTCTCTGTTTATCATGACGTTGTTTATTGGTCCAGTTGTGAGGATTTTTGTTTTCTTTATGTTGAGGTGTAATCCATACTGAAGGCTCTAGTCTTTGATCTTCATCAGTAAGTGCTTCAAGTCCTCTTCACTTTCAGCAAGCAAGATTGTATCATCTGCATAACGAGTCTTCCTCCAATCCTGATGCTCTGTTCTTCTTCATATAGTCCCAGCTTCTTAGATTATTTGCTCAGCATACAGATTGAGTAAATATGGTGAAAAGATACAACCCTGATACATACCCTTCCTGACTTAAAACCACGAAATATCCCCTTGTTCTGTTTGAACAACTGCCTCTTGATCTATGTCCAGGTTCCTCATGAGCACCATTAAATGTTTTGGAATTCCTATTCTTTGCAATGTTATCCATAATTTGTTAGGATGCGCACAGTCGGATGCCTTTGCGTAGTCAATAAAACACAGGCAAACATCTGTTATTACATGTGGCTGGGAGCTGTCATATTGGACAGTGCAGGAAGATCCCTCTCAAGAGTTCCTAAAATGGTAACCCATTCCAGATGGGCTCCTTATTCTCCACTGAAGAGTCTTCATGTGCTCTTTTGGTTTCTTCGTCTCTGCAGTCATTTTGATCATCATGATATTCATGGTCATTAGTATCACAGCTAGCTTTTATTAATAATCACCTTGTGAAATAGATTATCATATCAATTTAATTATTTAATCTTCATAACAACTGTACATAGGAAGCATTCATGTCTCCATTTTATAGATGAATAGACTGAGATTCAAAGAGGTTCAGTGACCTGCCTGGGGTCACACTGCTAGCATGAGCCGTGGCTGGGCTGGGTTGGAGCCCTTGGGTCTGTCTGTCCCAAGTCTCCATTCTCTTTGCTGCTTCCCAAAGGTCAGACAGTTGACCTCGTTGGAGAAGACAGGGCAGGGAAGATGTAAAGTTGGCCCAGGAGGAGAAGGGTGCAGTGCTGACTGAGGACTGTGACTAGGAAGGAGGATGACGGCGGGGAGGAGAAGCTTGGCTAAGGCTGCAGGGCTCCTGCATGTAGCTGGCCTAGCCATTCCCCACTCTTCTCCCTCCCCTGCCAGCCTCATCTCTGCTCCAGGGCTTGAGTGAGGAACCAGGATAGAGCAGCCAGGGGCAGGGCCTAGGAAAGCGCCAAACCAGCCAGGGCAAGGCCCCGGTTGTGGGCCCAGCAGAGAGCCTCATGGCCCCAGGAAGGGCTCCAGCATCTGCCCATCATGGAGCTGGGGGGACTGCCACAGCAGAGGTCCCATCCCCTGGTGGTCTAGCTGAGGAATGTGTCCAGACTGGGATCACATGTCCAGCTGGTGACCGGACCAAATCACCCCACTCCCAGGCCAGCATGTTCTTTCCCCTGTGGCTCCCCGTCAGGCTACATTCCTTCCTGTCCTATGGGATCCCTCCAACATCTGCATCCACAAATAGCTCAGTTCTCCTTTTCATCTCTATAGCTCTTTGCCCTTTACAAATTGCTTTTACGTCCATTCTGATCCTCAGGGGGAAGGGAAGCCCAGAGAAGTTCAGTCACTCAGTAATCCTCCAGCTGAGGACGGCCAGGCTGGAGGACACCCCAGGCCTCTGCCTCTGGACAAGGTCTGGGAACTCAGCCACTGTACCCCAGGCCTTTCTCAAATCTCAGCAGAGTTTAAAGCTGCTAGGATGAGGCCCCTCACAAGGAACATTGCCATGCCGAGGCTGCCCCACTCCCTGCCACCTTTGCACCTCTCTGACACATGTCATCTGGATAACACCTTACTGATTTTATATTAAAGTTATTTGCATGCTTAACATATTTTGCAATTCTTTCTTCATCATCAAATGTACTTTAAAAATGCCTGCTATCCTTTTAATTAAGTATGTCTCATCCCTTCCCCACTCCATTTTCTGTGTTTTCTTCTCTCTCACACAGCACGCCAGAACACAGGTCGTGCTCTCCGTTGGACAAATGGGGACACTGAGGCCCACAGCAGGGAACGGGCTGGCCAAGGTCCCCACCAGGAGTTGGGAGCAGGCTGGGACAAGAATTCAAGACTTCCGGCTCTAAAGCCCAATGTTTTCCCCTGGGACGCTCCCTCGGTCTCAGCAGGCCCCAAAGAGAGGCACTGGCCAGAAGATACCCAGACTTCAGGGGTGCAGGAGGGGAAACCCGTCCTCTGGCACCTCCCGAGTCCCTTCTGTCTTTCCCATCCCTTGTTTTGAGCCTGGAGCTACCCTTCCACAAGCAACTAACAGCCTTTCCGCATCTGTTTTCTCATCAGGGAAAAGAGGGACTCAGAGGTAGAAATTTCTGACTATCCTATTCCCCTCCCCACCCGGGCCCCTAAAGGCCCATAGCTGACTCTTCTTTTGGCACCACAGACATGGTGAGCACCCCGTCTCCTCCTAGCCCACGGATGTAGGTCTCTGGGGCACTGGGCTGGAGGATGTTTGGGGCACACCCTCCCCATGGGCGCTGCCAGGGGTAGTCCTTAGAGAGGGTGCAGAGCTGCACAGAACATCAAGTCCAGAGGGCCCTTGGAGCAGGCACCCTGACCCTCTCCCGGTGCACAAGGGGAAACTGAGGCCAAGAGAAGGGAGGAGAACTATTTGAGGCTACAGAGCTGGGACTAGGACCTGCTCGTAAAAGCTGGGCGTTCAGCATGTCCTGGAAGGAGTTTAGGATGCAGTAGACCCTGGGATCAGACTGAGAATGTGTATTTTTAACAACCTTCTGCTTGTGTGTGAATGTGCGTGTACGTGTGAGTCTGTGTGTGTTGGAGAGGATTTTGATGCACAGCCTGTAGGGACTGACCACCCAGGGAGAGGTCAGGGAGGGTTTGGGGCTGGATTTATGTTCCAGTCACTGAGGACCAGAGCTGGCTCTTGTCATCCCCCAGGGCCACAAAGCCAGCAGGAAGAGGGCAAAGGAAGTGCTGACCCAGAGGCCATTTGTTTTTCCTGGAGCCACTGCCCCACCCTGGGGCAGGGGCCGCATTCTGTCCTTGCATGGCCCTGGCTGCATGGGAAGCCCTGCCCACTGCAGGCCACCATGGCCTGGGCCCCATCCTCCAGCTGGGTAGGCAGAGTCTAGACACTCAGACTGGGAAATCAGTCATAGAATTCTTCAGCAACAATAACAAACACAATCAGAAATCAACAAACATTGAGAGCTTTAGGTTTCCAAGTTGGAAGGGGCCTTATAAATAAACGGTCTCGTCCAACACACCGCCCATTGCACAAATCGATTTTCCGCATTCCTGCCAGATGGCCATCCTGCCACTACTGGGAATGAGTAACAGCTGCCCTTCCCTGCACACCTACTATGTGTCAGGTCCCCATCTCAAGTAATCCCCTGTACACCTGAGGGTTGGAGGTAATCAGACATTGCACAGTGTGATAGGTTTTAGTGCTGTTTCTGAGGTCGGGCAGACCTGTGTTCGAATCCTGTCTGCCAGATGTGTGAGCCTCTCTGAGCCTCCCTTCTCTTCATCTGTAAAATAGGGAAAACAGTTGCACAACCTCATGGGTTGTTGAGAGATGTAAGCAAAGTGCCTGGCGAGTGCTAAGTGCTCAGGACACATTGGCCATTCTTATACTAACAATTAGCCCCATTTTACAGATAGCGAAAATGAGGCTCAGAGAGGTGAGATGGCTGTTGTAGGTTGCCCAGCCAGTGAGAAACTGCATTGCACAACCCTAGAGGTCAGGATTATCTGGAGAGTGATTCAAGGCCCATTCCTGCCCCACCAAATCTGAGTTTCTGGGGCCAGAAATCTGTTCTTTTCAAAAGTTCTCCAGGCAGTTCTGAGGCTGCTGGTCAGGCATATGGAGCCATCAGCCTGAGGTTTCCAGGGCCTCTACCATGCACCCTTTAGGGGATAGGGAGTTTGCTATCTCCCCTGCAGCCCGAGCCGCAGGGGGATGGGCCATCCGTCATGTCCCCAAGCTGGAGCAGAGAGAAAGCCTCTTATTTGGGTGAGTTATCCAGAGCTTCCCCACCCGTGCTCACCTGTGAAGAGCTGGGGGGCTCTCCCTCCCTCCCACTTGATCATATTGGCATCTGGCCCAGAGGGTTACTTAATAGGTGGCTGGGAATAGCCGGCCCCACACCAGACAACTGTTACAAGAGCCTGGACTTCCCCGCATCTCAGTGTCCCAGGGGCCTGTAAATCATTCATCCCAGGCCCTCTCCCTGCCCCTTCGCTCTCACACACCTCCCTGCCCCCTGCCTCCCTAGCTCTAAACGAGGTACAGGTCCTTACAGGATGGGGGAGGGGAGGACTGCTTGGGGTGGTCAGTGTGCAGTTCTGGCCCGGAGCTGGCATTGGAGCCCAGGGCACCTGACAGTCATTGAAAATACAGTCATGCAAATATTAGGCTGGACTATAAGACATAAAATGATACTCGTGAAGAGTGTGCTTCTTAGCTCAAGTAGATACATGAGACTAAATGGGCAGCTCCTGTCCGGAGGCGAGATGAGAAGGCAGAAAGGGACAGGAGCTGGTTGAATGGACAAGGGAAGTCGGGTGGAAAGGAGGAGTGTGCTGTCACAATATAGGGAGAGCAACTAGGGTCACATAACAATGTGTGTTTAAATTTTTGTATGACAGACTAACTTGAACTGTAAACTTTCACTTAAAACACAGGAAAAAAAAGAAAATACAGTCATGCCTGCACATGGTAAAAATTTAAACACCGCAAAATCTTCCCTCTTACGTCTGGCCCTTCAGCCAGGGGCAGCGCCTATTAATGACGTGTGTATCCTTTCAGAAGGAACTCTATGGGTGCACAAATGTATGTGTCTGTGCATGTACAGGTATAAGCCCACCCCCCATTTTTATACAAAAAATAGTAACATCATTCGATATCTTCCTTTTCTTCACTTAACAATGTATCTTAGAAATTGGTCCCTCTTGGAACCTATGGAACTTTATCATTTCTTTTTAATGACTGCATAATGCTTCTCTCCATGGATGTACCATAGCTCGTTTAACCAGTTCCCCTGCTGGTAGACCCTTACCTTGTTTTTGTTGTTGTTAGATGCCATCACATTGGTTCCAACTCATAGCCACACTATGTACAAGAACGAAACACTGCCCCGTCCAGAACCATCCTCACAATCGTTGCTGTGTTTGAGCCCATTATTGCAGCCACTGTGTCAGTCCATCTCATTGAGAGTCTTCCTCTTTTTCGCTGAGGTTCTACTTTACCAAGGATGATATCCTTCTCCAGACACTGATCCCTCCTGATAACATGTCCAAAGTACATGAGATGAAGTCTCATCATCCTTGCTTCTAAGGAGCATCCTGGCTGTACTTCTTCCAAGACAGATTTGTTTGTTCTTCTGGCAGTCCATGGTATAGTCAATATTCTTTGCCAGCAACATAATTCAAAGGCGCCAATTCTTGTTTGATCTTCCTTATTCATTGTTGAACTTTCACGTACATACGAGGCGATTGAAAACACCATGGCTTGGGTCAGGCATACCTTATTCCTTAAAGTGATATCTTTGCTTTTTAACGCTTTAAAGAGGTCTTTTGCAGCAGATTTGCCCAGTGCAATGCATTGTTTGATTTCTTGACTGCTGCCTCTGTGGGCGTTGATTGTGGATCCAAGTAAAATGAAATCCTTGACAACTTCAGTCTTTTCTCTGTTTATCATGTTGCTTTTTGGTCTAGTTGTGAGGATTTCTGTTTTCTTTATGTTGAGGTGTAATCCATACTGAAGGCTGTGGTCTTTGATCTTCATCAATAAGTGCCTCAAGTTCTCTTCACTTTCAGCAAGGAAGATTGTCTCATCTGCATATCACAGGCAATGAGTCTTCCTCCAATCCTAATGCTGTGTTCTCTTTCATATAGACCAGCTTCTTGGATTATTTGCTCAGCATAGAGAGTAAGTATGGTGAAAGAATACATTGGTTTTAGTTTCCTGCTATTACAAACAGCTGTAGCTTTGGGCATTTATCTGTGGGTTTAATGCCCTGGAAATGGTATTAATGGGTCAAAGGGTATTGCATCTTACATGAGGCTAGAGAGCACCACAGTGGGCCCCATGGAGGATGCTCCAGTCATCACTCCTGGCCAGCATGTGGGATTCCCTGGTTCCAGGGCCACACAGTGTGACATCAAGCATTATGTTCTTTGGCAGAGTCATTTTCTTAGCAATAAAACTGTGTACTTCAAGCAGCTCCCCTAGAAAGAAGTAGGCCAGTGAGGTCCTAAACCACTAGCCCCTCCCAGTGGCCCAGAGAGGGTGATGGGGCCTCATCTAAACTGGCTGCCATGCAGGACAGAGAGTAACAATTGTGTAGCTAAAGCCCTACTCCCATCTAGTCCCCCCCCAGTCCACTGTGGGAAGAACCCAGGCCAGAGGTCAGGAGACCTGGGTCCTAGTTCATACCATCATCAGGCAGATGACCCTCAGCCACTGCCCCTTTCTGAGCCTTACTTCCCTATCTATGGAGTGGCTGTAATGGGCCCTGCACTCACTCATCAGAAAGGATGGGGTGAAAGCTGGGTGCCTGAGGGAGAGGGTGTCCCCATATCACTGGTTATTACCTCTCAGGCTGAGGTTTTGGTGGGCGGGGAGCCTCATCCCTTGCCTCAGGCCCATAGGGTGGCTATGAGTCTCCTGGGCATTTTAAAGGACCCCTTCCTGCCCCCGCCCAGCCTGGCTCGGCCCTCAGGGGTCTGCCTGCCTTCCCCATGGCCGGCCCCTCCCTTCCCAGAAGTAGAAGTCTCGCAGGGAGTGGGGAAGGGGGCTGCTATTTGAACTTCTGTCGCCAGCACTTAGTGAGGGCTCCATGGTGGGCTCTGTGGGCCCTATACCTGATGTGGGGAAGACTTGTGCACTAGAGGCGATAGGAAGAGCTTTAGACCAAGTGACATAGCTGCCTGGGGCTTCAGTGACCCAGACTGTACAGGGAGGTTGGAATAAATGGACTCACATCACCAGTTACCACGGAGTCACTCCAACTCATGGCAACCCCATGTGTGTCAGAGCAGAACTACGCTCCATAGGGTTTCCAATGGCTGATTTTTTTGGAAGTAGATCGCCATGCCTTTCTTGTGAGTCATCTCTGGGTGGACTTGAACCTCCAACCTTTCGGTTAGCAGCTGAATATGTTAACTGTTTGCGTTACCCAGGGACTCCAATGGACTCAATGGCCAACTTTTATTTGGACCTCAGGCTGCCAGATAACCTTACTGAACTACAGTTTCTTCACCTGTAAACCGGGAGGAGACTAAACTGCCATGACTCCTTATGGCCTCAGCCCAGTAACCCAGTGGGGCTGTGGATTCAGAGCTCTGCTCGGATCCACTGGTGGTGGCATTAGGCGGAACTGTTTTCGAGCAGACATTGAATTTTCTAGGCCAAGGAGGGACCCTGTCTGTAGTCAAGGCCTCTGCAGCCACTCCCTTGGCTCATGCTTGGGGCTCAGCCTGGCCAAGGGCCAAAGCTGTCCCGTGCTGCATCGGGCAGCCGGACTGAGGTCAGCGGTGTGGATGAGTCCAGTTTGGTCCCGCCGCTCTGGCAGGAAACTCAGGGAGAAGCAGCCCAGGAACATCTGCTGTCTCCTGTTATCCACAAAACCACTTGGCTCATGGGGAGCCCAGTGGTGGTTCTGCCAAACTGCGTGGGCGTGGTAGAGGGGGCAGGAGATGGGATGGAGGAGTTAGTGCTGGGGTGCTGAGGGACAGGAGGGGCAGAGCTGTGACCCTGGGAGGTGGCGGCCAGGCTGTGCTGAGGGTACTTTGATGAAGTGGGAGGGGGTTCAGTGGTTATTCAGAGACCCGCCCTGCCTTGGGATGCGTGTGGATCTGGAAGTGCTTGCTTGCGTATGCCTCCTATTTATAGCCACATGCTCGGCATCTTACAAAGGAAACTGGGTTTAGCCAGACCCCCACACCAGCTAAGGCCAAGCATGACTCTTAATATTCTCTCCAGACTGACCTCTGATCCCAGCCCCAAAGACAGCCCTGATATTAACCCTAGATGGTCCTCAGACCCAGCTTTGGCCTCAGGCTGAGCCTCACCTAGAAGCCTTTCCTCCGCCTCTCTCCTGGGTTGTTGCAGGTCTTCCTTTGCTTCCTCTTCTTTCCTCAGTCTGTTCTCCACACTGCAGCCATTCATATGGAAACCTACGTCAGACCTCATCTTTCTTCTGCAACAGCACCCATCCCAGTCAGACTAAAAACCAACAAGGCCCTGTGGCCTCATCTCCTCCTCCCTACCCCTTGCTCACACCCCCCAGCCTCCTCAATGGTCCTCAGACAAGCAGACATGCTCTCTCCTCGGGACCTTTGCACTTGCTGTTCTCTCTGCCTGGAGCTCTCTTTCCCTCCCAGGTCTCTTTATGGCTCTTTCCCTCACCCTCTTTAGATCTTTGCTCAAATGTCCCCTTCCCAGTAAGGCTGTAACTGACTATTTGAAATGACAAGCCCTCCAGTCTAAATTCCCAGTGCTCCTTCCCTGCTTTCTTTTTCTCTGAAATACTTATCATCAGTATCATCAGTGAACATACCAAATGTTTTCCACATTTACTTTTTGTCTGTCCCCTTCCACTAAAGCCTAAGCGTCAAGAGGGCAAGGAGTTTATTTTGCTCCTGCTGTACCCCAGTGACTGGCTCAGTAAATATCTGTGGAGTGAGCTGAGTCACTCTGTGCCTCCCTTGTTCCCATGGGGCACAGATGGGAGTGTGGATGGCAGGGAGTGAGTGCAGCCCCAGCTCAGGGCCTGGTATTTGGGACCAGGGCCTCTTGCAGTTCCTGACAGGTCCTGGGGGCCTACCAGCGACCCCAGTCCTTTCTGTCTGGCTTTGGGGCCAGCAGCTGCCAGCCATCCCACAGGAACTAAGGAGGCTGCACCCCAGGACAGTGCCTGCAGTGGCTTTTCCCTGCTGTCCTTCTCATGCACACAGAAGGAACAGCTGTCATCTCATTGGTCTGACTCCACCCTTGCCTGCCTGCTGTTTCCTCCATGTCACTGGTATTCAATCCCCAGGTCTGAGAACTCCCGAATCAGAACTACCTAGGGAGCTTGTTGGAGTCCCTGGGTGGTGCAGACAGTTAACGTGCTCAGCTGCTAACTGAAGGGTTGGAGGTTCGAGTCCACAACATGGAAAGGCCTAGTGATCTGCTTCCAAAAACTCATCCATTGAAAATCCTATGGAGCACAGTTCTGCTCTGACCTACATGGGGCGTCATGAGTCAGAATCGACTTGATGGCAGCTGGTTGGGAAGCTTGTTAAAATGCAGATTCCAGGCTCCATCTCCAGACTGTATCCTTAAAATAGTCAGGGGTGCCCTGAAGGAAGTCCATGGCACAGCTGCCTCTGGGAAGTGCTGGTTTAAAGCTGATGGAGCTGGCTATCAGCGTAGGGTAGGGTTCTGGGTCAGTGGGGTGAAGCAAATTGCTGTGTAACCCTGAGCAAGTTGCTTCCCCCTCTGAGCCTCAGTGCCTCCTTCCATAAATGGGTGTGAGAGCAGTACTTACCTCCCAGGTTGTGAGTTTCCAAGCCTGAGCCTGGAGGAGTGATTGTGAGGGCTGGGGCGTGCGTCCCTCCCCACCTTGGGGTCCTCCTTCAGAGGTGCCTGCATTGCTCTTCCTCCTGGGGGTCCTGCCTGGGCCTTTTGCAGGGTCCCCCTTCCGCTCATCTCCCCTCCTGGCCCCCCTCTTCTTCTCAGGTAAGACCCGGACCAAGGACAAGTACCGCGTGGTTTACACTGACCACCAGCGCCTGGAGCTGGAGAAGGAGTTCCATTACAGCCATTACATCACCATCCGGCGGAAATCAGAGCTAGCTGCCAATCTGGGACTCACTGAGCGGCAGGTGTGTGGGTCCTCCCACTGCAGCCACAGGAGCAGTCGGGGAGTTTGGTCTCCAGGCTGCCAGACTGATCAGGGAGCTTAGTCAAGGGGGAGGACAGAGAGGTTGAGCCTCCTGGCCATGGTCATACAGCACAGCAGAAACCTAGCTGCTGCCACCCCCCACTCAACCCAGCCCCTGCCCCCCAAACAAGAGCAGATTATCCAGTAAGCAAGGTAAGCACAGACTTCCTTGTGCTTACTTACTAATCTGTAGTGAACAATTTCACATTTTTTTCACCACATCAAAGATTCTGCTTCTAGGTATGGCTGGCATCTGTCTCTCTCCCAACCCCACAGCACCTTCTTACAAAAACAAAGCCTCTTTTCAAATTTACAATCCCTGACAGGGACGGATGACTCAGTAAACAAGGTAAGCACGGGCTTACTTGTGCTTACTTACTAATCTGTAGCGAACAATCTCACATGGGTTTCACTTTGATGTGGCATGGTGAAACCCATGTGAAATTGTTCACTACGGATTAGTAAGTAAGCCCATGCTCACCTTGTTTATTGGATAATCTGCCCCTGCCCCCAAACAGGGGAATAAGGGGCTCTGAGTAGCTATAGGCTACCAAGATCAAACCAAGCCCATTGCTGTCGAGTGGATTCCGACTCATAGCGACCCTATGGGACAGAGTAGAACTGCCCCATGGGGTTTCCAAGGAGTGGCTGGTGGAGTCAAACTGCTGACCTTTTGGTTTGTAGCCTGAGCTCTTAACCACTGCACCACCAGGGCTCAAGCTATAGGCTACAGCAGGCTGTAATCAGTGCTGTAAGAGGTAAGTGCTGATTAAATCTAGAGGAGGTAGCAGTCATAGGGAGAGCAGGGAAGGCTTCCTGGAGGAGGAGGTGTTAGAACATGGCTTGGAAGATGGGGAGGAAGAAGGTTACAGAGAAGGGTAGAGGGTAGGGGAGCAGAGAAAGCAGAGTCTAGAATGAGGAGAGTGTGTTCAGCATCCCTGAGGTCTGGGTGACTGGAGGGAGGCCTCAAATGTCACATTGAGAAATATGAGTCTCAGCCATCTTCCCTCTTTTCCCCTTTCACTGACACTCTATCTCCCCATCCCTGCTCTCTGATCCCACAGGTGAAAATCTGGTTCCAAAACCGGAGGGCAAAGGAGCGCAAAGTAAACAAGAAGAAGCAGCAGCAGCAGCCCCCACAGCCACCACTGCCCACCCTCGAAGTCGTCACCCCCACCCCAGCCGGGCCGCCCCTAGGGGGCCTGTGCTCCAGCTCTGCCAGCCTCCTGGGTACCTCATCCCCAATACCTGTCAAGGAGGAGTATCTGCCATAGCCCTGCCCAGCCCGACAGGCCTGGGGACCTGGGCACTCATTGCTGGAACTGTGACTCTGGCTGCAGGCCCAAGAGGTCTGGTCTGAGTCCCAGCCCAGCCACTGATCTTTCGGGTGATTTTGGACCGGTCACCCACCCAGCCCCTGCATCCCCTGGCCTATCTGTGCAGTGAGCCTGTGGACAAGGAGCTCTTCTAGGCCCTGGGTTCTAGGCCTCGGGGGAATAAGGGAGCCCAGGGAGGGAGTCTGTCTCCTGGGGGGCAGCTCAAGCCCCAAGGGGCTGGTCTCAAGGTCCCAGACCCCATTTCATGCACCACTGGTTCAAGGAGTAGGGTGGGTGGCCACGCTAGGAAGCAAACAGACCCTGAAGAAGGGGGATGGGGCTGAGAGAAGATGAAATGCTTGCAGACCTGACCTGAGGGAGGAGAAGTGTGGTCAGCTGGCACATGCCTTTTCCTCCACCCACCCGCATGGTGACATGCCCTGAACCCTTTCCAGGTGGGTGCTAAGCACAAAGCCTGCAGGAATGGACCTGAGGAGGAGGCCCTGATTGCCCCTCCTCTGGGCTGCAGTACCATCTCCCCTCCCTCCTATTCTCAGTGGGGCCTCCAGGTAGGGAAGGAGGAGCCTGGAGGGGGAGAAAGGGACAGAGTCCACCCTGCCAGGTGTCTGCCATCCCACCAGGCTGACCATCAGGGCCCAGGCTCAGGGATCCCCGGAGAACTTTTTCTGGACCAAGCAGAGCTCACAGCCGGACAAATGTTGTACATAGAGTGGAATCGCTCTGGTGCAGCTCCAAGAATAAATTGTTTTTCCTCTTTTAAAAAAATGTATAAAAATCATTATACATAGCATTAAAGGAAAATTTTAAAGAAGAATAAATCCTCCTCACCCTTCCCTAAGAACTGCTTATTCCCTTCCAGTCTGGGTAGGCCTACAACAAGATCATCTTAAAGTGCATTTTTAAGATCAAAACGGGACATTGTTAGAGTAAGTTTATGAGACTGAAAAATTTTGAGTCCATTTTGTAAGTGGAATCATCAAACTCAGTATATCAGTCCTTTGAATTTTTCAGATACCTTCAGTTCAGGGTTTTCTTTCAACAGATAATACCCATTGGGCACTGCCATGTGCCAGGCATGGCTGGGCCTGGGAAACATAGTCCTTGGCCCCCCGAAGTTCCCAGTCCAGTTGGGAGATGGCCCTGTACCTAGATGATGGTTCTGCTGTAACAGGATAAGGGCCAAGCAGAGCATCAGAGGAGAACAGGGAGGGCTCCTAGCTTGTCCTGGGGGTCTGGAGGATTCTTGGAGGAGGTGATGCTTGAACTAGGCCCTAGGAGACTAATGAGCCCTGGTCTGGCCAAGACAGGAAGAAAGATTAAAAAATATGAGCAATATGAACTTAAGCGATAATTTCTTTCAAAGTCCTGGGGGAAACTGCTGCCCTCAACTCCTTTTCAGAGATGTCTGCACCCTGGGCCCTCCTCTCCCTAGAGGTCTCCTGTGCCAGCTGCCTGCCCCTCTGTTTACTGTTCTGGGAGGTGGCCAGGCCATAAAAAGTGTGCAGCCTGCCTGCCATTGCACTTTGCTCTTGGGATATGTGATGACAATGCATGAGGTGGATCCAGTCCTGGCACAAGCCAGCGCAGTGCTTCTCTCTCTCCTCCTACTGGTGGCCATGAGGCACCCATGGCTTCTCCTTCACTAAGGCATGGGAACCAGTTGATACCAGAGGAAGGGACCGGGGTGCCAAGAGCAGAGGGGGAAGGGTTGGTGGAAGGGTGTCTGACTGAGTGACTATAGTTTTTCAATCTTCACATTTGCTGTGTGACCCTGGGTTAATTGCTTCCCCTCTCTGGGCCTCCATTTCCCCATCTGTGAAGCTAGGGAGTCTGTCTGCCAAAAAGAAATGGTCTGGTCAAGTAAGTTTGGGAAGCCCTGCAGATTTCAACTCTACTGGGAGTGTCACAGTGCTACATAAACACATCAAAGACTGACAAGTCTCACTGCAAAGAAACTCTTGGAATTTTCTTTAATCCAGCTTTCCCCACACTTCTCTATCCAGGAGTGCCTACTAATATCTACTAGCATCCAACTGAACTCCATCCACTCCAAGATGCTCTGAGCTGGAGGACTGCACCTTCGGCGATGACTCAGTGTTTAGTAGGAGGTTTTGTTGTCAGATGGCCTGGGTTTCTACTTCCAAGCTGTGAGACTTTAGGCAAGTTATTTAGCCCCTCTGAGCCTCGGTCTCATTTGCAAAATGGAAATAAAATACTCTGACCGATCTGAGTTGTGTTCAGCACAGGGTCTGGCACATAGTGTTTGTGTTTTACCCACCTGCTCATGGGGCTATTGCATCCTAGTGTGACATGCTGGCAGGCCCAACTGATGTTCTAACTACTCCCTACCCCCAATGCTAGGACAGATGGTGGTGGTGGAGATCTGATGCAGGACTAGCCTGTCTCCAGCCACAGGCAGACCTTCAGCTGGCAGGTCAGTGGCCAGGCCTGGAAGTGAGCGGCAGCTGCTGCCCACATGGGAGGTCACAGGGCTGGGTGGGGCTACAGGTTACTTTGGTGATCACCAGTCAATTGCAGTTTGTGCTCTGTGAAAAAGGAAACCACCTAAGAGAACTTCCAAACAGTGCAATGGACTGCCTTGTGAGGCAGTGAGTTCCCGGTCACCCAGAGAGTTGTACCAGAGGCTAGGGTGTTATGATGGCTCAGGAAAGGAACCCCTCAGGTCCCATCAGACCCAGCAGCTACCTGAGTGCTAAGAGGTGTTCCAGTCCTCCTATCAGGAATGGCCAATTCATTGCATATAGCAATTTTATTCTTTCCCCTCCTCTTGCCCATAAACATGGTAGAACCAGATAGGAGACAAAGGTGAGGATAAAGGAGAGGCCTCCATTATTTGAGTCCCAATACAGAACAGCCAGTATTCCCTGGGCACCAGTTGGGTGCAGGCCCCACACTGGTGCTGGAGACGGGAGGTGCAGAGAAAAATCAGATCTGGCCTGGCCATGGCCCTAGCAAAGCAGAAGCTGCACGTAAGCCCTATATTTTGCATATAATTTCAGGTTCCAGAGATGGCTGAAACTCCACTTTGAGAACCCACGGAAGATCCAACCCCATCAGTGCCAAGGGTTTGCTATGGACCAAGCAGAGCAGGCGACATAACAACTCTGGGGAAGGGCTCAGGGTCAAGAGTGGAGCAGTCTCACAGAGTGTGTCTGTGTGTGTGTGTTGACTGGGCTGTGATGGACGAGGATGGGAGGACTGTGGAGCTCGAGGAAACCAGCAGTCATGGCATGAGTGGCTGAGTTGCTCAGAGAGTGGGATGCAGAACTGGGGAGTACAGCTTGGATGGGAGAGGCCTTGGACAGGGCGGCTCTGGACGGTAATCCCATTCCAGCAAGGTTGCTCCGGAACCACTTTTTCTGAATCACACCAGAGGGACTAGCAGTCTGGAACCTCATTTTTCACAGACACCACTTGCTGGTGTAGCAAAACACATGCTCCACGGTGATAAAATCTGAGCGTTTAAGCAAATTAAAAATGTTTATTTATATGCATTTAAAAATATCTCCCTGTATAATTAAACAAAGTACATTTTCATCTAACACTTCCTTTAAATTAGCATGCATCTCCATTTCACTCCTGGTCTGATGTGAGACCAGAAGAAATAGAGAGAAGGGGGTAAGGGAGATTGAGTGTGTACCGGTTTGGATTACTAAGAGGTGATTTTGCCAGGTAATACCCCAATTCCCTCTGGGATGGGGGAGAGGGGACGATGTGGCAGAGATTGTCAAACGTGCTTGGTGACCGAACTCATGGCCAGTTGTGGGATTGTAAAATTGGGGCTTCAATGTGTAGATTGATTTATGTGGACAATGTGCTGTGATGAGTAGGTTCTAGAACATTTTGGAGTTTTGTTTGTTTTATGGAAGTGCAGATTTTACCAACGAGGGCTGTGCTGATGGGGGAGAGGGCCGCAGAAAGGTCTGATCTAGACAGCATAGCTGGGTGGGCTCAGGCTCCTGGATTCCAGGCCAGACCCTGCCTCTTTTTCTTTTCTTTTTTTAAATAATTTACTTTTTGTTGTTGAGAGTACACACAGCAGAACACACACACACACCAATTCAACAATTTCTACATGTACAATTCAGTGACATTAATTACATTCTTTGAGTTGTACAACCATTCTCACATTCTTTTTCTGAGTTGTTCCTCCTCTATTAGCATAAACTTACTGTCCTCTAAGGTTGCTGTCTAATCTTTCCAGTTGCTGTTGTCAATTTCATCCCATATAGATGATCTTAAAGGAGCACAATGCTCAAGGCAGACATTCTTTACTAGTTAAGCTAAACTATTGTTTGGTTTTAAGGAGACTTCAGGGAATATTTTTGGTTTAATGTTTAAAGATTCTCGGGGCAGTAACTTTGGGGATTCAGTCAGCCTCCATGGCTCCAGAAAGTCTGGATTCCATGAGCATATGAGAATCCATTCTACATTTTCCCCCTTTTGATCAGGATCCTTATATAGAGTCTTTGATCACCCTGGCTCTTCTTCACTGAGTGATTTTGCAAGTCCCACCCTCCTCCTCTGGGCCTCGGTTTCCCCATCTGAAAGACAAAGGCCTGGACCTATTTACACCTCACAGCCCCAGTGACTGCCACTTATGCTCAGTGGTCATTGCACGATGTGTTCACTCAAGGAAGGCTGAAAGCCCAGCCCTGCTACCCCGGCCCCAGGGTTGGGCTCCCCCAGGACTGGGTCTTCGAGGTAGAGAAAGCAGGTGCTACTGGGAAGGGACCATAAAGAGGCTTCTCTGGCTCCTGGGGCAACTACCTCACCCTACCCCCCCCCCATTCCTGTGGTTCTCTATGCCTTCCAAAGGGTTTATTAAAGCCCAAGTGTTGTTGGGGGGAGTGGTTTGAAGGGCTGCCACCCCTCCTGTAAGCAATGTGATGACAGATCCTGTGGCAGCCCTGGGGGAGGGGTGGGATGGGTATTAGGAACCCCAGCTTCTGTGTCTCCCCAGGCATGGCCCATAGCCCTCCTGGCTTCAGCACAGAGATTCAGTGTTCTATATGACCTTGGGCACATGACTTCACTCCTCTGAGCCAGTTTCCTCATGTGTAAAATGGAGATGCTCATACTTGTCCTCCTGGGCTGCAGGAAAGAACTAAAAACTCCATATTGCATGTTAAAGGGCATCACAATGCACAAAGTAGGACTCAATAAAAGCTCCTTCCCTTCCTAGCTCCCAAACCTTGGCAGAGGAGTCCCTCTGGGGCCAGGCTTAAAGGGAGGAGAAACTGTATGGAACCTTGGGGGGAGAGATGAGCATGGAACATAGCCAGGCCCTTTATCCCAGCTTTTGATTTAAACCCTCACCACCTCCTTGCAAGCTCCAAGGAGAACCCAGGGAGTGAGAGGCAGCAGCCCCTCATCCTCACCTCCTCCCAAAGGCCTCATCATGTCCCCTGATGGTATGATGACTGTCTTAGGCTGGGTTCTCTAGAGAAGCAAAACCAGTACAGTGTATAAATATATATAGGGAGAGATTTATGTCAAGGAAATGGCTCCCGCAGTTGTAGAGGCTGGAATGTCCCAAGTACATGGGGCAGGATAGAGGCTTCTCCTGATTCATATAGCCACAGGGGCTGGCAAACCCAAGACCAGCAGGTCAGAGAGCAGGGCTCTTGCTCACAGGGTGCAAAGATCAAAACGAATCCCAAGATGAGCAAGCAAGACGACAGATAAGCTGCTGGCTCAAGTCCCAAGAACTTGGACAAACAGGAGCCAGCTGCAGGATCCAGCACGAGCAAAAGCCCATGAACTTGCTGAATGTCTACTATATTTGAAGCAGGCCACACACCCAAGGAAACTCCCTTTCAACTGATTGGCTACTCACGGCAGATCCCATCATGGAGGTGATCACATATCAAATCTCATCATGGAAATTATCACAACATCATACAATTGAGAAACCACTGAGAATCATGACCCAGCCAAGTTGACACACAATCTTAACCATCACAGTGACCATATGATTTAATCTCTAGATTGGGGCTGTGTTAGGCTGGGTTCTCTATAGAAGCAAAACCAGTAAAGTGTATAAATATACACAGAGAGATATTTATATCAAACAAACAGCTCACGTGATTGTAGAGGCTGGAACGTCCAAGTCCGTGGATTAGGATACAGGCTTCTTCCGATTCACGTAGCCGCAAGGGCTGGCAAACCCAAGATCAGCAGGTTGGAAAGCAGGACTCCGCTCACAGGCTGTGAAGATTGATGAATCCCAGGATTGGCAGATAAGCTGATAGCTCAAGTCCCAAGAACTGGAGGCCAGACAAACAGGAGGCAGCTGCAGGATCCACAGAGAGCAAAAAGCCAGAACATCTGCTTATATTTGGATGCAGGCCACACCCCTAAGGAAATTCCCTTGCAACTGATTGGCTACTCACAGCAAACTCAGTCATGGGAATGATCACATATAAACACTGAGAATCATGGCCCAGCTAGGTTGACACACAATCTTAACCATCATAGTTCACCCCTTGTCAAGTTGGCACATGTACACATCTCCTTAAACCATACACAGTCTCTGAATAAAGACAATTATAAAGTCATACTTGCTCCTAACATGATACAGCTAACATGTGTACAATCGAAAATGCACTTGCCCTATTTACATCTTATATTTTATAAGTGAAGGAAACAAAAATATTTGATGCACACACACACAAAGCAGAAATACTCATAACAATTAGAGTCCCTGTTTCTGCAACTGGTCATGTGGCCGTAACTGGTATTTAGAACTACCTTCTTCCACCACCCATTCTGTATTCCCTTT
Organism: Dugong dugon; assembly: GCA_030035585.1. Lineage (NCBI taxonomy): Eukaryota > Metazoa > Chordata > Mammalia > Sirenia > Dugongidae > Dugong > Dugong dugon. The sequence goes on along the minus strand of CM057460.1, from coordinate 186,125,591 downwards.
GCCCTCAGCAAGCACCTCAGCTGGTCCTGGTTCTTTGCCTGGTGAGGTGACCCAAACCTTCATTCCTGAAGGGTCTGGGTCATTAGCAGTCATTTTGGAATTGGGTTGCTGTAGTTTTCCAGTGACTTTAATCACAGGGCATGGCAGTACTAAGAGACGCCCTAAGGGATCTCCTGCATTCCAGACATACTCTTCTTTGCCTTCATTATGTAATATCAATCTGATTTCCTCTTGGTAATCAGGATCAATCACACCAGCCAGTGTGGTAACTCCCTTCTTTGCCTGTTGAGCCAGAGGCATAAGGAGCCCAAAGTGGCCAGGTGGCATTCTTAGCTTCCAGTCCAATGGAATCAGTGATGTGTCTGCAGGTGGGAGCATTCCTCCCTTTGGAACTAACACTGCTAGACCTGCAAAGCATAAGGTCGTGGGGACAGGAAGCAAAAATCTTGCAAGTGGGTCACTAGGGGTAATACTGAGTGATGCCACTCCCATTTCTACTCCTTGATTCCTGGACCCATGAATCCTGGCTATGGGAGAAACAGCACCATATATTGGATGCTGGTTCAGAGCATATACGGCCTCCTGGAAAATATTGCCCCAAACCTGCAAGGTGTTGCCACCTAGCTGGCACGTAGTTGTGTCTTTAGAAGGCCATTCCATCGTTCTATCAAGCTAGCTGCTTCAGGATGATGGGGAACATGTTAAGACCAGTGAATTCCATGAGCATGGGCCCACTGCCACACTTTATTTGCTGTGAAGTGAGTCCCTTGATGTGAGGCAATGCTGTGTAGGATACCATGACGGTGGATAAGGCATTCTGTAAGTCTATGGATGGTAGTTTTGGCAGAAGACAAATCTATATCCAGAGTAAGTGTCTATTCCAGTAAGGACAAAATGCTGCCCTTTCCATGATGGAAGTGGGCCATTGTAATCGACTTGCCACCAGGTTGCTGGCTGATCACCTCAAAGGATGGTGCCATATCAGGGACTCAGTGTTGGTCTCTGCTGCTGGCAGATTGGGCACTCAGCAGTGGCCGTAGCTAAGTAAGCCTTTGTGAGTGGAAGTCCATGTCGCTGGGCCCATGCATAACCTCCATCCCTGCCACCATGGCCACTTTGTTCATGAGCCCATTGAGCAATGACGGAAGTAGCTGGGGAAAGAGGATGACTGGTTTCCAAAGAATGCATCATCCTATCCACTTGATTGTTAAAATCATCCTCTGCAAAGGTCACCCTTTGGTGAGCATTCACATGAGACACAAATATCTTCACTTCTTTGGCCCATTCAGAGAGGTCTATCCACATACCTCTTCTCCATAAATCCCTGTCTCCAATTTCTATCATGTTCCTTCCAAGTCCCTAATCATCCACCCAAACCATTGGCCACAGCCCATGAATCAGTATATAATTGCACATGTGGCCATTTCTTCTTCCAAGCAAAGTGAACCACCAGGTGTACTGCTCGAAGTTCTGCACACTGGAAGGATTTCCCTTCACCGGTGTCCATCAGGGAGGTCCCAGAAGGGGGCTGTAGTGCTGCTGCTGCCCACTTGCAAGTGGTGCCTGCATATCATGCAGAACCATCTGTAAACCAGGCACAAGTTTTCTCTTCCTCAGTAAACTGATCATAAGGAACTCCCCATGAGGCCATAGGTGCATACTGGGAGATGGAAGGTAATGTGACAGAAGTGGAGACCATGGGCATTTGGGCCACTTCCTCATGCAACTTACTCGTGCCTTCAGGTCCTACTTGGGCCCGATCTCATACAGACCACTTCCATTTAATGATGGAGTGCCGCTGTGCACATTCAGCTTTATGACTCTGTGGATCAGAAAACACCTAGTTCATGACGGGCAGCTCAGGCTGCATGGTGACTTGGTGTCCCATGCTTAAGCATTCAGTCTCTACTAAGGCTCAGTAACAAATTAAAAGTTGTTTCTCAAAAGGAGAGTAGTTATCTGTAGAGGATGGCAGAGATTTGCTCCAAAATCCTAAGGGTCTGTGCTGTGATTCACCAATAGGGACCTGCCAAAGACTCTAAACAGCGTCTCTATCTGCCACTGACACTTGAAGGCACCATTGGATCAGCTGGATCATATGGCCCAAGGGGCAGAGTGGCTTGCACGGCAGAGTGGCTTGCACAGCAGCCTGACCCTGTTGCAGAGCCTTCTCTTGTTCTGGGCCCCATTCAAAACTAGCAGCTTTTTTTTTCCCCCAGTAATTCTTCTTCTTCTTTTTTTTTAAACTTTTGTAGTTTGAATGAAGTTTACATTTCAAGTTAGTCTCCCATACAAAAATTCATACATACATTGTTATGTGGCCCTAAGTGCTCTCCCCATACTGTGACAGCACACTCCTCCTTTCCACCCCTGATTCCCCATGTCCATTCAACCAGCTGCTAACCCTTTTGGCCTTCCCATCTCACCTCCAGACAGAAGTTGCCCATTTAGTCTCTTGTATCTACTTGAGCTAAGAGGCACACTCCTCACGAGTATCACTTTATGTCCCACAGTCCAGTCCAATCCCTGTCCGAAGAGTTGGCCTTGGAAATTGTTTTAGTTCTGGGCTGATAGAGAATCCGGGGGCCATGCTTTCCAGGGATCCTCCAGTCTCAGTCAGACCATTAAGTCCGGTCTTCTTACTAGAATTTGAGTTCTGCACCCCACCTTTCTCCTGCTCCATCAGGGACTCTCTGTTGTGTTCCCTGTCAGGGCAGTCATTGGTGTAGCTGGGCACCATCTAGTTCTTCTGGTCTTGGGCTGATGAAGTCTCTGGTTTATGTGGCCCTTTCTGTCTCTTGGGCTAACACTTTCCTCATGTCTTTGGTGTTCTTCATTCTCCTTTACTCCAGGTGGTTGGGACCAATAGATGCATCTTAGATGGCCACTTGCAAGCTTTTAAGACCCCAGATGCCACTCACCAAAGTAGGATGCAGAACATTTTTTTAATTAGCTTTGTTATGCCAATTGACCTAGATGTCCCCTGAAAGCATGGTCCCCAGACCCCTACCCCTGCTATTCTGTCCCTCAAAGTGTTTGATTGTATTCAGGAAATTTCTTAGCTTTGGTTTAGTCCAGTTGTGCTGACTTCCCCATGATGTGTGTGCTGTCCTCCCCTTCACCTAAGATAAAACTTGTCTACTGTCTAGTTAGTGAATAACCCTTCCCTACCTCCCCACCCTCGCAACCATCAAAGAATGTTTTCTTCTGTGTTTAAACCTTTTCTTGAGTTCTTATAATAGTGGTCTTATACAATATTTGTCCTTTTGTGACTGATTGAATTCACTCAGCATAATGCCGTCCAGATTTCTCCATGTTATAAGATGTTTCACAGCTTCATCGTTCTTTATCCTTGCATAGTATTCCATTGTGTGGATATACCATAATTTGTTTATCCATTCATCCACTGATGGGCACCTAGGTTGTTTCCATCTTTTTGCTTTGTGAACAGTGCTGCAATGAACATGGGTGTGCATATATCTATTTGTGTGACGGCTCTTATTTCTCTAGGATATAATCCAAGGAGCAGGATAGCTGGATTGTATGGTACTTCTATTTCTAGCTTTTTGAGGAAGCACCAAATCAATTTCCAAAGTGATTGTACCATTTTACATTCCCACCAACAATGTATAAGTGTTCCAGTATCTCCACAACCTCTTCAGCATTTATTATTTTGTGCAAAACTAGCAGCGTTTTGAGTCACTTGATAAATAGGCTGGAGTAGCACCCCAAATGAGGAATACGTTGCCCCCAAAATCCAAACAGGCCCACTAGATGTTGTGCCTCCTTTTTAGTTGTGGGAGCAGCCAGATGCAATAACTTATCCTCCACTTTAGGAGGAATGTCTCGACATGCCCCACAATACTGGACCACTGAGGTGGAAGCTGCCTAAATTTTTGCGGAATTAATTTCCCACCCTCTAGCACATAAATGTTTTACCAATAAGTCCAGAGTCATTGACACTTCTTCTTTACAAGGTCCAATCAGCATAATGGCATTGATGTAATGAACTAGAGTGATGTCTTGTGGAAGGGAAAGGCGATCAAGGTCCCTGTGGACTAAATTATGACACAGGGCTGGAGAGCTGATGTAGCCCTGAGGTAGGCAAGTGAAGGTGTATTGCTGGCCTGGCCAGCTGAAGGCAAACTGTTTCTGGTGGTCCTTTGAAACAGGTATGGAGAAAAAGGCATTAGCCTGATCAATAGCTGCACAGCAGGTACCAGGAGACGTATTAATTTGCTCAAGCAATGAAACTACTTCTGGAACAGCAGCTGCAATTGGAGTCACCACCTGGTTAAGTTTTCAATAATTTAGTGTCATTCTCTAAGATCCATCCATTTTTTGCACAGGCCAAATAGGCAAGTTGAATGGGGGTGTGGTGGGAATCATCACGCCTGCATCCTTCAAGTCCTGGACGGTGGCAGTAATCGCCAAAAAACCTCCAGGAATGCAGTATTGCTTTTGGTTTACTATTTTCCTAGGTAGGGGCAGTTATAATGGCTTCCACTTGACTTTTCCTACCTTAATAGGCCTTACTCTATTTGTCAGGGATCCAATGTGGGGGTTCTGCCAGTTGCTGAGTATATCTATTCCTATTATGCTTTCTGGAACTGGGGAAATCACTCCAGGATGGGTTTGGGGACACACTGGCCCTACTGTGAGATGGACATGAGCCAAGATTCCATTAATAACCTGACCTCCATATGCCCCCACTCTGACTGGTGGGCCACAGTGACATTTTGGATCTCCTGGAATTAGTGTCAGTTCAGAGCCAGTATCCAGTATTCCCCAAAAAGTCTGATTATTTCCTTTCCCCAGTGAACAGTCACTCTCGTAAAAGGACATAGATACCTTTGGGGAAGGCTGGAAGAAAGATTAACAGTAAAAATTTTTGGCAGTGTATTGGAGTCCTTCCTCAAGGGGACCTGGCCTCCCCTTCATTTAAGGAGTTGTGGGTCTTTAAACTCAATCAAATCTGGAAATTGATTGAGGGACTATGACTCTCTATTCTGGCTATTTGAGTTAGACTACTGTTCCCCTGACCTAGAATTCATCCATTTTGTACAGATCAAGTATATATTTAGTAGATTTCCTATCTATTTCACTCCTAGGGACACCATGACTAAGTAGCCAACGCCATAAGTCCATACAAGTCAGACTATTCTAATTACTGCTTTGACTCCGCTGTCCATTACCGTAACCATGTCCACCTTGTTTTGGTCGATTGAGTGCAGCCACTTGGCCCCTGTTACAACGGGGTCCAATCAGCTCCATTGTAGTTAAGTGTCTTAATTTAGTTAGGGCCGTTCCCACTGTCAAATCTGACTTACATAAAATAGCAATCACAGCAGCCTTCAAGGATGCTGGAGCTCCCTTCACAAATTTGTTCCTCACAGTTGTGGTGTGTCCTCTGGGCACTCTATGTGTGGGTCTGTGGGTCTAACCTGATAAATCCACTCTAGCATGCCAATTTCCCTAAGCCTTTGGATACCGTCTTCTGTAGTATACCAAGGCAGGTCTGGTACTTCAGCTTGATTTAGTGATCCATGCTTCAGCAATCCAACCAAATAAACTGATTAGATCCTTTCTTAACTTCTCGAGCTGAAGCACTGAATGAATAGCTACGTTCCTTGCACCGTTATCCCACACCCTTAATAGCCATTCCCACACATATTCCCCAGGGTTCTGTTTGTACATATTAGAAAAGTCAAGCGGTTCTTTTGGAATGTAGCATACCTCCTCATGGGTCACACTTTGTACTTCACCTTTTGCAGCTCACTGGGACTTAAGTCTAGTTACAGGTCTAGAAGCCAGAATCAGTAGTGTGAAACTGTTTTGAGAACATTCAGCATTGTCTTGTACAGCATCTGCCTCAGGCGATGCCCTAGGCAAGGACTCAGGCAAGGGCTCTTTAGAGGCAGCTGCTCTCATTAGATGGGAGTGGAGGGACTAATGGTTTTTCTGGGCAGGGTGGCTTAGCAGACAAACATGAAGTAATCTCTTCAGGTGGGAGTGCTTCTAATGGCAGGAGTGATTCAATGGAACTTAGGGGCTCTGTGTGCCCAGCTTCCTGATTATCTGCCCATATATCCCCATCCCAAGTTTCAGGATCCCATTTCTTCCCAATCGAAGCCCTTACTTTAACTTCAGACACCTCTCAAGGTTGGCAATTGAGCTGGCATTGTAATTCAGCCACTCTTACAATAAGACTCTGGGTTTGGTTTTCAGCAATTTCAGCTCTGTTACTACAAGAAACAAGGCTTTCTTTCAAAGCACAAGTGGAAGCTTTGAGGTCATTTATGCAGCACTTGAGCTTTGACTCTGAAGCCCTGAGTGCATCTCTTTCTTTCACCAGTTTGTCTAGCAAAAGTAAGACCAACCAACCAGCTTCCTTATACTTTTCATTCTGATAAAACTGTAGAAAGATATCACACATGTGTTCACCCCAAGCCTCACCGTTCACCATTACCTGATCTACTATTGGTGTTATTTTGCATATTTGTATCTCTGTCTCATGCCATGGATTAGCAGTGCCCTCTTTACTGCTGGAAGCAGAGTCATCAACGTCTTTAAGACTAACCAGACTTGAGAACCAATTTAGAAAACTCATCTTTACAATTTTGTTTCTCTAGAATCTCTCCCGGTACCAAATGTCTTAGGCTGGGTTCCCTAGAGAAGCAAAACCAGTAAAGTGTATAAATATATATATAGAGAGAGATTTATGTCAAAGAAACAGCTCACACGATTGTAGAGGCTGGAATGTCCCAAGTCCGTGGATTAGGATACAGGCTTCTTCAGATTCACGTAGCTGCAAGGGCCGGCAAACCCAAGACCAGCAGATTGGAAAGCAGGACTCCGCTCACAGGCTGTGAAGATCGACGAATCCCAGGATTGGCAGATAAGCTGATAGCTCAAGTCCCAAGAACTGGAGGCCAGACAAACAGGAAGCAGCCACAGGATCCAGAGCGAGCAAAAAGCCAGAACATCTGCTTATGTTCGGATGCAGGCCACACCCCTAAGGAAATTCCCTTGCAACTGATTGGCTACTCACAGCAGACTCAATCATGGGAATGATCATATATAAACACTGAGAATCATGGCCCAGCCAAGAAGACACACAGTCTTAACCATCACAGGACCCCTTTGAGAGTGAAACGGGCACTATTTGCAATGATGCAGGGTCCACTAAGATGCACTGGTGCATACAGTCACTCTAGCTAATAATTTCACATCCTCACCATGTACTCATTGGACCCTCACAACACTCTGAGAGGTCAACCAAGCAGGGACCAGCTGTTGGCCCATTTTGCAGATGAGTCACGGTCACTTTCCCAAGGTCACAATGCTGGTGGACAGGAACTCAGGGGCTGATGATCTAAGTCACAGTGGAGCTTGCCCTGTCCCTTCCCCTTGCCCAAACATCCTCCCCAATTTGCTATCATCCCTGGTAAAGGAGGGGTGTCAAAGACCACCACTAGCCTGAAAGGTCCATGATATCTGGCCCTGTCACTGGTGTTACTCACTACCTCTGTGACTTTGGATAAGTAGCTTAACCTCTCTGTGCTTACATTTCCTCATCTGTAAAATGAGATGGATTGACACAGTGGCTGCACAAATGGGCTCAAACATAGCAACAATTGTGAGGATGGTGCAGGACTGGGCAGTGTTTTGTTCTGTTGTACATAGGGTCGCTACGAGTCAGAACCCACTCGACGGCCCCTAACAACAAAATCAGGTCACTGTGTTGAGTAAATAAGACACCTAGCCTGGGATCTGGCACACTTTAAGTGCTCAGTAAATATGGACTGGGTGGTTGGATACATATCTGACTAATGACTGTTGGTCTTTTGTTGGAGGGAGGGGGCAACCCACACTTGGCCAGTAAATGTTAACTGAGCAACCACTATGTGCTGGGCCCCTTGCTAAATGCTCTCTATGCAAAATGTCCACGAATTCTTCACACCTCTGTGAGGGAGGTTACATTTTTTATCTGTTTTACAGACGCGGAAGCGGCAGCGCAGAGAGCTTAAATAACTTGGGTAAGGTCACACAGCAAAGAAGAGGAGGCCTGGAATGCCCGACCCCAAGGCCAGGTCCATGCACGTTGCTTGCGTCCTTCGTTGCCCACTTAGGGAAAAAGAGGCCCAGAGAGGGCAGGTCACTTGTCCAAGGTCACACAGGAGACGGTGACCGAGGCCCACAGGAGACGGTGACCGAGGCCCACAGATCTGCGAAGTTCTCTGCCGCGGACCCCCGCCCCTCCTCAGCCCCGGCCTCTCCTATCTGCGGCTCTGCGTGCGGGGGCGCGCGCATCCCCTTGCCGTCAGTCCGTCAGCCAGTCTGTTTGAGTATCTACGCGGACGCAGCTGTGCAGCCCTCCTCAGCCTCGGGCGCTGCGCAGGGAGAACCAGGGAGTCCGCAGTGCCAGCCCGCGCCCCACGCCCGCAGCCGTCAGACGGCAGCGACCGCGCCCGCGCCCTTCGCCGCAGGTGCGCGGAATCGGCCGGGGCAAAGGCGCGGCGGCCGGCCGGCGGCACCATCTCTAGCCGTCGCTCGCTTCCTGCGCTCAGGGGAAGACAAGTAGGGAAGCCTCAGCAACCGGTCCTCCAAGATGAAGACGCTCCAGGGAGCTCACCTCCGCAAGGTAGAGTCGGAGGGCAGGGGCGCACCTGAGGAGGGCTGGAGAGGCCCGTCCCCATCGTGGTCCCTGGGAAGGGTCGGAGAGGGCACCTGGACCGGCTCAAGGCCCCGGGGAAAGCCGGCTGAACTGGATTGCGGACAGGGGCGGGGGTGCGATCTGACTGCCCCCCCCCATCCCTCCACCCCCATCTAAGGGTCGGGATGTAGCTGGATGGGAGCCCGGGTTCACTGGGCCGGGCCCGGCGAACAGGTGTGTGCAGCCTGAAGAGGCGCGGGGCAGGGGCTGGTTGGGGCCAGACCCCAGCCCCTCCCTATTCGCCTGTTTCCTCTAGGGACTGACTGGGGGTGATGATGTTAGAATAGCCAAGTGCCAGCCGTGAGCTGGACTAATTTGGAGGGTTGTGGTGTCGACCTGGCTTCCATCTGTGTACTTAATACTGAAGTAGCTCCTCGGGCCTGAAGGGGACTCCCCCTCCTTCCAGACTCCCCCTCCTTCCAGCGGCACTCCTGGCCTGCGGGTCCCACCACCTGCTTCCTCTCCGCCCCCTTCATTCTCCAGGCAGCTTTAGCTTCCCCTCCTGGGACCCCAGGCTGCCTCTCAGCAGGGCTGAAGGAGGCACTGGCAGGGAGGGGGAAACAGGAGACCTCAGGGAAATGGGGAGCTGAGCTGTGAGGATGAGGAAGCAGCCAAACCTAAGTGTTCCTGGCGCCCTGGGCCCAGAGGGCAGCCTCTCCCCACTTCGTTTGGTGGAGACTGAACCTCACAGATAGGTTGTTTGTGTGTGGGGGGTGGGGGAGTACTGGGGAAGTTTTCTGGCTTTTGGTTTAAAAGTCACAGTCCTAGCCGAGGAGTTAGACTCCTGGGTGCGATTTCTGCCACAGCTACTTACCCTGTGACTTTTGGGCAAACCCATTTTCTAATCTGAACCTCCGCTGGCCCATCCCCAGAGGGGGGCATTAAAGCAAACCCCACTCTCCTGGGGGGGGGTGTTGTGAACTCAAGGGGGTGGTAGATGTGAGGGTACTGTTCATTGGGGCTGGTGTTAACGGATGACCCCTCCCCGCACCCCTCCAACACACACACACACACACACACACACACACACACACACACACACACACACGTACAGTCATTCAAGCTCACTGCCCTTGGGTAGCCTGGCGTGGAATCGCTGTGATGAGTGGGTGTTTTTTATCTGCAGACATGAATGACTTCTTGGGGCCTTTTGTGGGTAAATCTCTTGGTACCTGTCCCCATTCATTCTTTCCCACTGTCTGTTCCTCTCCCCTTTGCTCTCCTTCCCCAGGAAAGCCCCTACCCCTCCTTGCCTCCTTCCAAACGTTATGTTAATAGCTCTGTTCTGTGAAGAACTGGCTGGAAGCAGGCTGAGAGCTTAGCAAACTCTATCTCATTTAATCCTCTGATAATTCTGATACCAGGTCTTATTATCCCCGGTTTATGGACAAGGAAACTGAGGCACAGAGGGGTGTAGCTCACTGCTTTCCTAAAGGTGGACTAAGCATCCTAGGACCAATAGGGCAGAGGTAGGGCCACATCCCTTCAGGGTCCCCTTCCTTGGCTTTCAAGGAGAAGGAGGCAGGGAGTGAGCAAATGCCAGGTATCAGCAAAGGAGCAGCATTGTTCAGAGATGAGCACCAGACTGGGAGTCAGGGGCTCAACATGCTGCTTGATCTTGGGCTCTTTCCTTCCCCTCCGTGAAACTCAGTTTTCCTATCTGCACAATGATGAAGGTGGATACTAGATTTCTATTGTCTCCTGTCCTGAAGAAGGTTAGAAAGCCTTTGGCTTGGGCAGCCCCTTTCCAGCCCCTGCCACCGGTGAGGACCTGTATCTGCTGGTTCCTAGAAGAGTGAGGGCAGGTCTGGTGAGCTCAGGCGTATGTTCCTGTGTGACAGTGGCGAGGGGGACAAGGAGTGGGAGCCTCACACCAAGGCAGAGTGGGAAGCGACTCATGAAGCCTCCAGCCCTGCCCCATTTATTTGGTCGCTTCCCTTTGTCTCCGGACCAGTCCCATCCTCATTGTGCCAGACTCCTGGGATTCACCCCATGGTGGGGCTGGGGTGCCCAGGTGGGCTCTTGATTAGCTCAGCTTTGGGAGACCCCATCCCTTGTCCCTGGAGTAGGAACAGTCTTCCCTCTGATTGGGGGAGAAGGGGGATGAGCTGCCAGCATCCTGCTCTTGGAACTCTTGTCGCCATGGAAACAGAGAGCCAGGACCCATTCTGTGAGCACGGAAAGGGCAGCTTCTCTGGAGGGATCAAAGGAGCCTCATTACCAAGCCCCCCTGCCAGCTGGCCTAATGGGGCCGGTTGGGTGTCAGGGTGACAGGCCTGCCTCACCACCCAAAGCCAGGGGCTAGCCCTACCTGGCTGATCTCCCATCCCTGCTGGATCTTACCTGGGAGGGAGTGGCTCCAGAGGGCTGATGCTGATGTATCTGGAGAGGAAGCCTTGGGGCAAGGGGACATTAGATGGAGAGGGAGCAGGTTTCAGATAGGTCTGAGAGGTATAGCTACCCTCACCCAGCATGTACCAGATCACAACTAAAGGAGCACCAGGCACATATTTGTTTTAAACCTTGGAGCTCAGTTACTTTAAAAGCAGCTCTATCATGTTCTTCATCTTTGTCACCATCACTCAGAACCATGCCAGGCTGTCCCCATCACCACTGCCCTGTGGCCCTCAGGTGAGATCACCACCATGCTCATCACTATCACTGAGAGTCAACCCAGCACTGTTAGCCTAAATTCTGTCACCTGAACTCATTGCCCCAACCCTGTCACCACAGCCAGACACCTCCAGTCCCATAACACAAAGTCATCCCTACCCTCTTTCACCATCATCATCCGGGCTGTGTTCATGTGACCAATCCCCAGCAACACTGCCTCTGTCACCACCTGATTTGTGTGTAGACACACACTTGGTCTAGTGACAGGAAGGGCAACTTTTGGGGAAAGAACCAGTTTGGTCAGTAGGTATTTGCCAAGTCCCTGTGCTAAGTTCTGATCTGGTCCTCAGCCATCTCAGGTATCTTCAGTGAGTTCTGTTTGGTGAATCCTGCCTCAGATCATCAGGGTCAGAAGGCTCATTAAAGATTGCCAAGACCCGCGTTCCTCAAACACATCCCAGCATGCTAGCTCCTGGAAGTCCTTTGCTTAAATAGAATTTGGGGATACTGCCTATTCTGGCCCCTAGTTGGAAGGTCACAGTGCATATTAGTCCATTAAAGGAGCTGACAAGTCCTGCAGTAAAGAAATCTGTTTTACTTCATCTTATCGCAGCTTTTTCTAAACTTTTTTGATTCCACAACACTTTTCTGCTGAACACCAATGAGCATCTGAAAGGATATGCTTTTGGAAACCCTGATCTATCCAATGCCCTAATTATCCAGTGGGAAAACTGAGGCTCAGAAGACACTTTCCTAAAGTCACACAGTGAGTTGGCACAGTCCTGGGACTAGAATCAAAGTTTGCTGACACCCAGTCCAGTAGTATCTCTGTTCTCCTACAAGCGTTCCTCAGCAGGAAGCAGGGGGTCCTTTCTCCTCCCTGAAAACCACGGACATTATTTGATAATCAGTTTCCTTTGCAGTTCCATGCTTCTCTGACATAGAGTGTGAATCTCAGAAGCAGTAGGAAAGATGTGACTGCTCCTTTCTCCCAGCTCATTCCTGGGGTCACTTATTGGGAACTGCTCTCTGAATTTCAAAGACAGTCGTCCTGGTATCTTTGGCCTTCCTTCCTAGCTGTAAGCCCAGGTAACTCATGGACACACTAACTTACATCCCTTGGGGCCAGGATCCCAATTTGCTGGAGGAAGGCCTCCATCTTCCAGCTTCAGCCCAAAATGAGAGTGCCAAGTGGACCTTCCTGTCCTCTTCGAATCATGGAAAGTGACCTGAGAGAGAGCTGGCCTCTGTTCCCCTTCATGCAATCATCTCTTCAACAGTGACAGGAAGATCACAACTCTCTGAGGCAGACTAGGCTTAAATAGCTTTTCCTGCTGCTGAGCCAAAATTCACCCAGAACTTGGTAGGTCCCCTTAAGTCACAGAGCATAAGTCTAATCCCTCCTTCAGGGCAGCCCACGTTCCCTCCAAGTCCTCCTCTTCCTATGCTAAGGGCTCTAGCTTCTTCCCTTTGTCCTCCTGTGACCTCTTTTCCTGAACATCCTCCAGCCTGGTCACCTACCCTTTGGACATGATCCAAACTGTCTATGTCTTTCTTAAAATACGGTGCCAAGAGTGGAGTAACAACACTCCGGCACTGGTGGTTGAGGACATGGGCTTTAGCATCAAGAAGAGCTGAGTTCGAGACCCCGTTCTCCCACTAGCCAACTTTATAAAAACCTTAGGTTTGTCATGATACCTCTTTGAGCCTTGGTTTTCTCAAAATTAAAATGGAGCTAAGAAGAGTACTCCACCACTTGTCTGTCAGTTTGTCGTACAGTGGTGGCTTGTGTGTTGCTGTGATGCTGGAAGCTATGCCACTGGTATTTCAAATGCCAGCAGGGTCACCCACGGTGGACAGGTTTCAGCAGAGCTTCCAGACTAAGACACACTAGGAAGAAGGACCTGGCGATCTACTTCTTAAAAAGCTTGCCAGTGAAAACCTTACGAATAGCAGCTGAACATTGTCTGATACAGTGTTGGAAGATGAGACCCTCAGGTTTGAAGGTACTCAAAATACGACTTGCTCCTCAAAGTAGAGTCGACCTTAATGAGGTGGCTGGAGCAATGCTTTCAGGACCTGCATTTGCTGATGTGATATGACTCAAAATGAGAAGAAATAGTTGCAAATGTCCGTTAAAAATTGGAACATGGGATGTACGAGGCATCAATCTAGGAAAACTGGAATTGGCAAAAATGAAACAGAATGCTTGAAGATAGATATCCTAGGCATTAGTGAGCTGAAATGGACTGGTATTGGCTATTTTGAATTGGATAGTCATATGGCCTACTATGCTGGGAATGATAAATTGAAGAGGAATGGTGTCGCATTCATTGTCAAAAAGAACATTTTAATGTATATCCTGAAGTGCAATGCTGTCAGTGATAGGATAATATCCAAACCCCTAAAAGGAAGACCGGTTAATATAATTATTATTCAGATATATGCACCAACCACTAAGGCCAAAGATGAAAAAAATTGAAGTTTTTTATCAACTTCTTGGAAACAAAGAAGAAGGATCAGTAGCTGGAAAATATGGCCTTGGTGATAGAAACGACATGGGAGATCGATCGCAAGATAGAATTTTGTAAGACCAGTGACCTAACAGCAACAACATGTGCTCCCTGCACTAAACGTTTTACTCATGTTACCTGATTTCATTCTGGAGAATGTCAGATTCTCTGACGTCAACAATGATATCTCTTGCTCTACATCTTCTTCTGAATCCAGCTTGAATTTCTGGCAGTTCCTTGTCAATGTACTGCTGCAGCCATTTTTGAATTATCTTCAGAAAAATTTTACTTGCATGTGATATTAATGATATTTTTTGATATTTTCTGCATTTTGTTGGAAATTTCACCTTTCTTTAGAACGGGTACAAGTATGGATCTCTTCCAGTTGGTTGGCCAGGTAGCTGTCTTCCACATTTCTTGGCATAGACGAGGGAGTGCTTCTAGCATTGCGTTAATTTGTTGAAACATCTCAGTTGGTATTCCATCAATTCCTGGAGCCTTGTTTTTTGCCAGTGCCTTCAGTGCAGCTTTAACTTCTTCCTTCAGTCTCAGTGGTTCTTGGTCATATGCTACCTCCTGAAATAGCTGAACATCGACCAATTCTTTTTGGCACGGTGACGCTGTGTATTCCTTCCATCTTTTTTTGATGCTTCCTGCATTGCTCTGTATTTTGCCCACAGAAACCTTCATTATTGCAATTCGAGGCTTGAATTTTTTCTTCAGCTCTTTCAGTTTGAGAAATGCTGAGCGCGTCCTTCCCTTTTTGTTGTCTAACTCCAGGTCTTTGCACATTTCATTATAATACTTTACTTTGTCTTTTTAAGCTGTTTCACTTCATCATTTCTTCCTCTTGCTTTAGCTACTCTACTTTCAAGAGCAAGTTTCAGTGAGCACAGAGTAAGTGTTTAATAAATGGTAACAGTTATTAAGATTAAGGAGCCCTGGTGGTGCAGTGGTTAAGCACGTGGCTGCTAACCAAAAGATCAGTGGTTGGAAACCACCAGCTTCCCTGGGGGGAAAAGATGTGGCAGTCTGTTTCTGTAAAGATTAACCCTTTACCGTCGAGTTGATTCCAACTCCTATTGACCCTATAGAACAGGGTAGAACTGCCCCATAGGGTTTCCAAGGATCAGCTGGTGGATTCGAACTGCTGACCATTTGATTAGCAGCCCAACTCTTAACCACTTTGCCACCAGGGTTCTTCTGTGATGATTATAGCCTTAGAAACCCTATGGGGGCAGTTCTACTCTATCTTATACTGTTTCTATGAGTCGGAATTGACTCACTGACAATGGGTTTGGTTTTTTTGGGTTTGGTTATTAAGACCATCATCATCATCGCTATCACCATCAAAATACGACCAGCCCTTGATTTGGCCTCTGTGTTGGCCAAACTAAGATCAAGGTGACTTTCTTAGTTTCTGAGCTACACTGTTGGTCCAGTAAGTTTGTAGTCAGCCCAGATGAGAGCTATTGATTATCTGAACCAGTATAATGTCTTTACCTTAGGGAAAAGAAGCCAACCTATTGTCATCGAGTTGATTGTAACTCATGGCGATTCCATGTGTTTCATAGTAAAACTATGCTCCATAGGGTTTTTAGGGTTTTCAGTGGCTGATTTTTTGGAAGTAAATCATCATGCCTTTCTTCTGAGGTGTCTCTAGGTGGATTTGAACTGCCAGCCTTTTGGTCAGTAGTCAAGCACTAACTGTTTGCACCACCTAGGGACTCCTGTCTTTACCCTTAGCCCTGCTCAATTCCATCTTTTGTTTTGGGGTTACAGTTCCAGCCTGGTCTCACCCTTCTCCCTCACCTCTCTTGTGTCTCACTGGCAGCCCGTCACCCCGGACCTGCTGATGACCCCTAGTGACCAGGGTGATGTAGACCTGGACGTGGACTTTACTGCTGACCGGGGGAACTGGACGGGCAAGCTGGACTTCCTGCTGTCCTGTATCGGCTACTGTGTGGGCCTGGGGAATGTCTGGCGGTTCCCCTATAGAGCCTACACCAACGGGGGAGGTATGGGCCTGAGGTCCTGCTTGAGGGTGACCAGTGTGATGAGCAAGGCTCTGGGGGAGTAAAGTTTGTCTCCTCCATGACCTTGGGCAGAATTAGTTACAAGTGGTTTATAATGACCTGGGTCTGGGAAAAGGGAGCTCACCTTGCCTTGTTTCATTTTATCACTCAAGCCCCCCCGCCCTCATCCCCAGGACGGTCACCCCATATAGTTTTCTCCCTAAGGCTGGGCGCTTCTTGGTCCCTAAGTGATGGGCAGAGGGGGCTGCCTCTGCTCATGCTTCAGGGCTGTGTCTGCCTATCAATGATGACTGTGCTCTTAATATTCCCCCATCCCTTCCTCTCCACTCCCCTTCTCCACAACCTTGCTCCATCAATCATTTGCTCTCCCTTTAATCTTCAGTCTTTCCTCTTCTCCCAGTTCCTTCCACTTAGACTACAAACACCACATCCCTCCCATCTTAACCGAATTCTCTTTTATCCCAGTTTCTCCATCCAGCTATGGTTCTAAGTCTCATTAACAATAGCTAGGGTTGAGCGCTTGCCGTATGCCAGGCCCCAGGCTTGGTGCTTTCCATGCCCCGTCTCATTTAACCCTGATGACAATCTTCCTGGGCAAGTACCTTTATGATGACAGGACACTGGGGCTTGGAGAGGCCTGGTTCCTCACCCAAGGTCACACAGTGGCAGACCCAAAATTCCAACTCAGGACTGCCTTCTCCAGAGCCATTATCTCTCACCAGGACATGCTATCCCCTCTCATCTCTACCAAACTCTAATATTAAATAACTGTATGCTTGTAAAGTGACAGAAACCCCCCCCCCCAAAAAAAAAAAAAAACTAGATTAAGCAAAGAAAAGGTGAATTTATATGACTAGAAAATGTAGGACTGGAGCTGGCCTCTGAAACTCCAGGAACCCAATAATGGCCACAGATCTCTCCCTCCCCATTTCTCAGCTCTTGTGTGCTGACCTCATTTTGTCTTGAGACGGCATCCCTCCTGCTGTGAGGAGGGGCCATGGCAGCAGACAACTCTGGAATGACCTCGTCCTCACCCATGCTTAGTAACACCAGTGGAAAGCCAGAGCTCCTCTCTCTAAGTAGATCTGTATAGAATTGCAGGGAAGGTCTCTGATTGGCCTGGCTTAGGCTCCATGCCCTCAGGGAGCTGGCCGGAGTGACCACCAGCCCTTCCAGAGCCATATGGGGTGTGTGGTGGACAGTACACTAAACGAGGTGGGTACCAATGTGAGATACCACAAGTGGCGTGGGGAGGGGTGGAGGACAGGCAGATTGGAGCCAGATTCTGAAGGGCATTGATTTCTATAGTGAGGAGTTCGCACTTTCTTCATTGGGGAATTCACCCATGCATTCACTCATTTATTCATCCCCTCATTCAGCGAGTATTTCTCCTGTGCTCTGAGCCCCACCCTGTTCTGGGCACCGGGGGCTACAGAGGTGAGTAAACCCCTACCCCAGCCTCTTGGGTCCTCAGTGTTCTCCAGGTGTAAAAGAGAAGACAGACCTGCATACACAGTCCCAGTCCATGCGAGAGGTGCTCCATCAGGGCCCCAGGTGGTCTCTATGGGTCAGGGAAGGGGCAGGGCTCGAGATGGGCTGTGGAGGGGAGGGCTGACCCTCCTGAGACCTCACCACCTCCTCTCCTCCTCTGCAGGCGCTTTCCTTGTGCCCTACTTCCTCATGTTGGCCATCTGCGGCATCCCCCTCTTCTTCCTGGAGCTCTCTCTGGGCCAGTTCTCCAGCCTGGGACCTCTGGCTGTCTGGAAAATCAGCCCCCTCTTCAAAGGTGAGGCCTCAGTGGTCCCAGGGGTGGGTCGGACCCGGGGGAGGCTGGGCGGTTGCCCCCCACTCTCCCCAAGGCAGAGAGGAAGACCCAGAAAGATCACCAAGGCTTTCTGGAGACCACCCAGCCTGGCCAGGAGGAGGGCCTGACCAAGCAGCCCAGCAGCCCCTCTGCCCTGCCCCCAGGTGCCGGCGCGGCCATGCTGCTCATCGTAGGCCTGGTGGCCATCTACTACAACATGGTCATCGCCTACGTCCTCTTCTACCTCTTGGCCTCGCTCACCAGCAACCTGCCCTGGGAGCACTGCAGCAACTGGTGGAACACGGACCTTTGCCTGGAGCACAGAGGCTCCAAGGGTGGCAACGGGGCTCTGCCCCTCAACCTCACCAGCACCGTCAGCCCCAGCGAGGAGTACTGGAGGTCAGGCCCAGGCCTTGGTGATAGCGACACCCTCCCCCCTGCACTGCTGAGGGTGGCTAAGGGAAGGAGTGAGTTGACATCCCCGAGGGCTCAGCATGGACTTTGAAGGCCCAGTTCATGTGCTAATGTTAGGTGGACTCTGGGTTCAAATCCCAGCTCTTCACCTAACCAGCTGTGTGACATTGAACAATTTACTTGGCTTCTGTTGCTTCATCTTTAAAATGGGGGTGGGGTGATAATAGGAGCTATTTCAGAGGTTGTTATGTGGATTAAAAGAAAGAATCCATATAAATTGTACAGTTCAGCCTGGTGGATAGTAAGTGCTCAATAAATGCTAGCTGATGATGATGATAGCAGTAATAGTAACCTTTCAGAGCTTCAGTTTTCTCCTCTTTAAAAGGGCATACTATTGGTACCTACTTCTTAGGATGTTTTTTAGTCACTCACTCACTCATTCATTCTTTCAATAAATGTTTATTGAGTACCTACCGTATGACTAGGTAAACCTTTAGCATAGGGCCGGAATCATACATAGTAAGAACTATCTCCCATTCATCCACTAGGAGAGATAATACTATAATACAGTAATGGATTGTTGTGAGGATTAAACAAGTAATGCTGGTAAAGGGTTTTACAGTAAGACATCACTGACCATAAACCCATCCTGTCGCACACTTTATAGCTGAGAAAACAAGATCCAGAGTCTTGCTCAGTAGCTAGTGGCAGGGACAAGGAGCCCAGGACTCCAGATTCTGATCCTGTTCTAGAATAATCCAGAGTACCCTGGTCCCTGGGTAGGGGCCACTGGCTGTCCAGAGGACATAGACCAGATACCCTCAACCCTTTACCTGCAAAGGGCTACTGTTAGGAATTTCCCCTCAATGGGCCCATGTCTTAGTCTCCAGCCTGGCTTTATTACACAGTTCATTCATTTGTCCATTCCAAATCCATCCAAGTGCCTGTACCTGCTGAAGAGTATGTCTGACCAGAAGGAAGGACTGGCTCAGGTCTGTAGCTTGAAGCCAAAGAATGAGACATGGTCATTGGCAGCTGCTGGGGATCTCGATGGAAATGCCATGGCTGACTGCTTCTGTCAGGGTGCAGGCAGGAAGCAGATGGCACTCTCAAAAGGTCTAACTAAAGAGAGTTTAATGAAGGGCCTTTACAGAAGTTAAGGAGATCAACAAGGAACGGTGAGGCACCAGGGACTAGCGATAGGGAGAGCTGTTCTCTCCCCTAAACCAAAGAGGCAAGGGTAGGAAACCGTGTTACTGAAACCAGGGGAATACTGGAGCCTTGGAAGAGGGCCTGCCCAGCAGAAGCTGTGGCTGCAGAAGAATGAAACCAGGTCCAGAACTTGGATGGTGTGTGTGTACACGTGTGCATGTAAATACCCCGACCCTTCACTCCTCCCACCCTCCAGTCTCCTGCTGATGCCTGTCATTGGCCAAACCCCCATGGAAGTCAAAGAGGCAGGGAACCTGCGTGGTGTAGAAACCAGCCTCCTGGGCACGGAGTTGGTCGCAGAAGGATAGAGAGGGATTAGGAGGGATGTCACATGGAGAATCACCAGTACAGCCTCAAAGGCTAGACACGGATTTACTCCATGCATGTCGCCCACAGCCGATACGTCCTCCACATCCAAGGCAGCCAGGGTATTGGGAGCCCCGGCGAGATCCGCTGGAACCTCTGCCTCTGCCTGCTGCTCGCCTGGCTCATTGTGTTCCTCTGCATCCTCAAGGGTGTCAAGTCTTCAGGCAAGGTAAAGCCTAGGAGGCCCCAGAGGTCTGGGGTGGGGGCTTCGTGGAGGAGGTGGGACATGAACTGAGCTTGGAAGGGTGAACAGATTTCAACCGGAAAGACGGGGAGGGAAAGGGCATCAAAATTGGAAGGAGGTGCACTGCCTGAGGAATGATGTGGAGATGAGGATGTATGGTGGGCGAGGCTGGTTGACTAGACTAGAAATTTGTCAAGGGCAGGACCCGTATGTTATTCAAGTTTGTATCCTTACTTAGCACTCAGCACTTTGGAGGGACCCAGCAAATGTTCATTGAGTACTTGGATGTAGGTTATGTGAGTTAGGGCTCTTTGAGATGCAAGTAACTGGAATCCAGTTGTCACACTCAGTTGGAAAGTCCAGAGCCTGTACTTCAGGCGTAGCTGGATCTAGGTGTTAGAGGGATATTATTAGGAATTTGACTCTCATAGTCTCTCAGGAATGCTTTCCTCCAGACTAGCTTCTTCTCAGGCTGCATTTCTCCATGTGGTTAGAGAAAAGCTCTGGGCTTGCATTTTATCTGCTTAACATAGAATTCTCTTCCCCTGTAGTTTGTACATGCCTAGAGTTGAGTCTCATTGGGTAAGCTAGATCATGTACCCATCCCCGAACCAATCACTTTAGCCAGGAGAGTGGAGTGATCTGATTGGCTGGGCCTGGGTCATGTGCCCACCCCTGGAGCTGGCGATAGAGTCAACCCCATCTAGGGGAAGTCGGGGTACTGTTATCTGAAGAAGGTGAACTAGATGCTGGGAGGGCAAAGGTGCAGATGTCCACTTTAGGTTATGAAGGAGTGGGAAGGTGATAAAACTATTTCAGAAAGACTTGAGTTTACTCAATCATTTATAAATTAGAACTTGTCCTTCTGCAAAGTGCTGAGAAGTGTTGTCCAAGAGGTCTAGAGTCATTAAAAGGAAGACTAAAAAGACAGAATAGAAACCATTTAGAAAGAGAGGAGAGGTAATCATGGCTGAGCCAAGCAAAGATGTTGGGACTTGATAGTGTTGGTGGAGGGGAGTGGCTGGAGCTATGGGAAAAGGAGGAGGAAGGGCAGAGAGGAGTTTGGGAATGTCGACTGTCTGATGACCACGAGAACGGGGGTTGGGGGCAGGAGAGTGGGCGACCACAGGGAGGCTCCTATAATCATCCAGGCAAGTGATGATGGCAGCCTGGACCAGGCCTGCAAGAAGATGGAGTGGATGGATTTGGGATGGTCTTTGGAAGCAGGGTGACAGGACTTTGCGGATGCATTGGATATGTGGAAGGAGAGAAGAATGGAGGGAGGGAGGGAAGGAGGGATGGAAAGAGAAGCATCATGGATGATGGTTGATTCTCAGCTTGGCTGAGAGGAAGAGTGGGGAGGTGAATAACCAAGATGGGGATTTCAGGAGGATGAGCCCTCACTCCCCACCCGTGGTCTCAGGTGGTGTATTTCACGGCCACATTCCCCTACCTCATCCTGCTCATGCTGCTGGTTCGTGGAGTCACCCTTCCCGGAGCCTGGAAGGGCATCCAGTTTTATCTGACCCCCCAGTTCCACCACCTGCTGTCTTCCAAGGTGAGGCCCTCAGGGCTAAAGTCGGGGAGGGAGTGGAAAAGGCGGGAGCAGGCTGAAAGGGTAGGAATCGTCCATGTGGTGAGCATCCACTGCTAGGCACTTTCTGTGTGTCTCTTTCATTTATTATTCTTAATAACCCCACGATGTAGACAGAATTTTCCCCATTGTATAGATGAAGAAACTGAGGCTCAGATGAGTTAGTGGTAAGTCTAGGGTCCCACAACGAGGGAATGGCAGAGCTGGGATTTCAAACCAAATCTGACTCCAAAACCTCAAGGAGAGCATTAATAATAATAATGATAACAATAATGATAATGACACATAACATTTATTATTTATTGACCATGACTGTGTGTCTGACCCTGCTCTACCAGTTTGCAGATGTGCAGTCACTTAATCCTTACTACCATCCTGTGAGAGTTCCTGGGTGGTGTAGATGGTCTTCACGATAGCTGCAACTGAAATGTTGGAGTTTTGAGCCCACCCAGAGGCACCTTGGAAGAAAGCCCTGGCAATCTACTTCCAAAGACTCAGCCCTTGAAAGCCTTATGGAGCACAGTTCTGCTCTGACACACATGAGGTCGCCATAAGTCAGAATCAACTTGACAGCAACTGGTACCACCCTCTGAAGTAGGTACTGGTACTATCCCCCCACTACAGAAGAGGGACCTGAGGTCCAGAGAGGCAATGTGGCTTGCCCAGGCGATACAGTAGAAAGTGGTGAAGCTGGGATCCAAGTCTAGGTCCCTCTGACTCCGGGGAGAAAGTAAAGGGGTTACATGGTATTTTTGTCAATATGAATCTACTGAAAAATTTACATTAAACAATACTTCTTTCAGAACTGGGCCAAGCTTAGAGATCATTTTCTAGACCCTGGGTAGGGAAACTGAGGCCCAGAGAGGGGAAGGTACTTGCCCAAGTCCTGCAGTATAAGTGTTGGAGCAGGCACTTGCTCCTGGCCACGTGACTTGTGAGCCAGACTCCTCACCTCGAAGTCTCGTGTCCCCTGTCTCTCACCCCAACCCCTCTCTTCTCTTTCCTTGGCCCCATGGACGCTACTGCACACCGTCCCTTCCCTTTGTCCTCCCTGTCCATCCTTCCTCGGCGCAGGTGTGGATCGAGGCTGCCCTTCAGATCTTCTACTCCCTGGGTGTGGGCTTCGGGGGTCTCCTCACCTTTGCATCCTACAACACATTTCACCAGAACATCTATAGGTCAGTGCCTGCGGCCTCCCAGACCCCAGGGGTGAGAGGGGGAGAAGACAGTGGCTGCCGAGAGGGAGGGGCCTCATGGAGTGAGGGTGGGGCTGGCTCACCCTGGCCTGTGCCTGGACTTCTGCTGGCAGAGACACCTTCATCGTCACGCTGGGCAATGCCATCACCAGCATTCTGGCTGGCTTCGCCATCTTCTCTGTGCTGGGCTACATGTCTCAGGAGCTGGGCGTGCCTGTGGACCAAGTAGCCAAAGCAGGTGGGCAGGCTGCCAGGCCCTGGTGGGGTGAGGGTGTGTGTTGGGGCATAGCCAGGGCTGGGCAAGTAAGCATATGTGTGGACCAGCAAGGTTGTGATGGATGTGCCGTGGTTGTGTGTGTGCACACATATGTGCACCCACCTGTATGTGCAAAACCCAGTGTGTCTTAGCTGGTCTCTGGATGTCCATGTGCAAAGGAATGGATGGGCAGATGAGTGTGCGTTAATCTGTGTGAGGAGGTCAACCAGTCTGTGTATGAGATTGTCTTGTGTGTTTTGCTTTGTTTGTCCAAATGAGTCATATCCTGTGTCAGGATGTCTACGTGCAAAAGATCTTGTGAATCAGTGTGTCTTGTGGCTGTGCCAATGGATATATATAAATATATGTGTTAGTGGAATTGTTGGTGCAAATGACTGTGTACATAATTTTATTTAAATGAGGTTCTAGATTTGGGTCTTGTATTTATTTGTGTGCACGTTATTAATACATTTATTCTACCAACCTGTGTTTATTGAGTACCTACAATGTGCCAGCCTGTGTCCTAGGAATTGAGAAAGTGTAGGAAGCGTGCAATGAGCATACATCTCTGGGTTGGTTAAATGAGTGTGCCCCAGTGGGTGTAAGTGACTGTGCGTGTGGATGTGGGGGCTGCTGTGTGCCCCAGGCCGCTGACTCCTTGTGCCCTTGGCCCCAGGCCCCGGCCTGGCCTTTGTCGTCTACCCGCAGGCCATGACCATGCTGCCTCTGTCGCCTTTCTGGTCCTTCCTCTTCTTCTTCATGCTTCTGACTCTGGGCTTGGACAGCCAGGTGAGCCTTGTCCACACACCAGTGGGCCCTCAGGGTGTGAATAGTGATTGTGTGAACATAAGTGTGAGTGCATGGGAGGGTCTGAGAGAGTGTGTGAGTACATGTGTGTGTGCATGAGCCAGTGGGCTCTCGGGGTGTGAATAGTGTTTGTGTGTGTGTGTGAATGCAAGTGTGAGTGCATGGGAGGGTCTGAGTGAGTGTATGAGTGCGTGAGAGTGTGTGAGTGAGTGTGAATGCATGTGTGTGAGCGTTTGTGTCTGTGAGTGGATGTGTGAGTGTGTGTGTGTGGTGGGGGCAGAGCTCTAACCCCCAATCCATCCCCTTCCAGTTTGCCTTTCTGGAGACCATCGTGACGGCTGTGACGGACGAGTTCCCTTACTACCTGCGGCCCAAGAAAGCTGTGTTCTCTGGGCTCATGTGTGTGGCCATGTACCTGATGGGGCTGATCCTTACCACGGATGTAAGTGGTGCTGCGGGGCGGGTGGCCGGCCAGGGTGAGGCTGGGGCAGATGCCTGTAGCAGTGTCTCTGGCCAGGCTGAGCAAACACTGAGCCACCTACACCTTCCTCTTTGGGAGACCCTTACGCCACCCAGGCCCCGGCCACCTCCCAAGGAGGGGCAGGCAGCCTGGCCTTATGATTATGAGTCTGGGCTTTGGTCTGAAAGACTTGGATAGAAACTTTGCTCTTGTACTTGGCTGAGTGACCTCAGGACAAGTGACTTAATGTCTCTGAGCCTGTTTTTCCCCATCAGTAAAGTGGGGATTCAGTGTATAGGTTGCTGTGAAAATTGAATAAGATGGTGCACATAAAGGGCTCAGCTGTCAGACCAGCATCATCTTGCTCTCTCAGCTGACCTGGCTGCTTGCCTGCCCTTTTCCTGCTTGGAGAAGGGGGCTGCAGCAGAAAACAAGGCTGGATGAGGGACCCCAGAGCTGTGACTTATGTTCCAGGGGGGCATGTACTGGCTGGTCCTTCTGGATGACTACAGCGCCAGCTTCGGGCTAATGGTGGTGGTGATCACCACGTGCCTTGCCGTCACCCGGGTGTATGGTGAGAAGGGCTGTGGGAGGCAGTGCCAAGGCTCCCCACAGTAAGGGAGTGGGAGTCTCCCCTGGAGTCCCTCTGCAACTGGGTCCCTGGTCCCTGGGTCCAGGGTTTCTGGCAGCGGCAGCTGAGTTGGAGGAGGGGCTGTGGGTCTTGTGGGTCTTATGGGCCTGTGGGTGGGGCCATTCCTCCTCCCCTCCCCTGTGCAGGTATCCAGAGATTCTGCCGCGACATCCACATGATGCTAGGCTTCAAGCCCGGCCTCTACTTCAGGGCCTGCTGGCTGTTCCTGTCCCCAGCCACGCTTCTGGTAATCGGGGTGGGAGGGAAGGTTGCTGTCTGGGACCCCAGGGCTAAGAGCAGGGGTCCTCTCTGGACATGCAGTCTGGTAGGGCTGCCTTGGCCCGAGGGGAGCCTCTGTCAGGGCTGAGGGGTGGGTGGGCACCAGGATCCTGGTCTACTCCCTGTCCCCTTCATGTCCCCCAGCTTTTGTAGCTGTCCTGGGCCTAGCCCCATGGTTGGCAAAATGGGTGAGGCTTTCTCAGGCCTCATGGCCTCAGGGCCTCAGGGCCACTTCTTGGGTCTTGGGGTTGGAGCAGCTCAGCGATAGGACATCTCAGGCATCCAGGTTATTCAGAGCTGGGCCATCTCAGGCCTTGCCAAAGCTCTAAGCCTGGACCATCTCAGACACTGGGTGGCTCTGGGCTGAGCTTTCTCATGTCTTGGGATGGCCCTAGGCCAAGCTATCATAGGCCTTAAGTTAGCTCATACCTGGGCTATCCCAAGCCCTGAGGCCTGTCTGTGGCCCACTGTGATGCTGTGAGTCCCCATCCCGCAGGGCCTGCTGGTGTACAGCATCGTCAAGTACCAGCCCTCAGAGTATGGCAGCTACCGCTTCCCAGCCTGGGCGGAGCTGCTGGGCATCCTGATGGGCCTGCTGTCCTGCCTCATGATCCCAGCTGGCATGCTGGTGGCTGTGCTCCGAGAGGAGGGCTCGCTCTGGGAGGTGAGTCTGCTCCACCTCCCTCCACCCCCAGCCTCCCCGACCTGTGGTCCTGCCCTTCGCCCACGCAATAGAACAGAAACATACCTTACCTTCTCCAGGCACCAATACCCTCTGCAGGCCTTTGCAAACTTCTTTTAGCCTGAACCATTTTTTCTAACCGGTAGCCTGAGCTATCAGTCAGCTCAGACATGCTTGGACTTAGGCAGGCTCCGGGGCTACATTCCTGCCCTGTGGCCCCTCACACCACATGGGGCCTCTGAAGGAGGGCAAATTCCAAAGACCGCTGATATTGGCCAATCTCCATATGTCTTGGGGAAACCTACAAAGACAAAGGACTTGCCCAAGGTCCCACAGTGAGTAGGGCAGGTGTCAGGAATCATACTCAGGTCACCAGCCCAGAGTTCCCTTTGGGACTCAACATTGAGGGACCCCAGGGAGTGGGCTGTCACCCTCCTCCTGTCCAGGAGCCCTGCTGTGACCCACGTGTGGCCTGGGATGGAATGATGGTGTGAGCCCTGCCCATGGCTAGGGCTTTGTGGAGAGACCCAGAAAGCTTAGAGAGTGCAAGCTGTTTGGCACAGGGATCCACAGGCCTTGGAAGATGGGAGTAGTGACCCTTTGTAGGCCAGCTGACATGCTGTGTGACCACTACAAGATCCTGCCCCTCTCTGAGGCTCCTGAAAGTGAGGTGAAGGGTGCCCTCTGTACACTGAGCCTTCCACTTCTGTGGCCTTAAGCGTGGAGCCCTCTGGTGGCAAGAGGCTGTCATAGTGGGCAGTCCTGGAGTAAGCCTGCTGGGGCCTGGAGAGAGCCCAGGAAGCCCTAGGACTGGTGCCAGCTAGAATTGGTTCAGGACAGCTAATTGATAATTATTCAGGAATTGAATAGCATGAAATTGACAACAGTGGGGATATTTACACCATGGAAATCAGCAAGTGTAAATCAGACCCCCAGTCTCACCATCCCCGATAAAGCTCCACTGCCCCTCAGCTGTCCCTGTCCCCACCTTCATGTCCCCACTCAGAGAGAAGCTTAGAGCTCCTCCCTGGCCCTGGCAGAAATGGCTGTAGTCTTGTCCCCCAGACCACACCCTGAGTTCAGCCATTGCCCGGCCACCAGCTGCTGTGTGACTTGGGGAAAACCCTTCTGTGAGCCTCAGGAGCCCCACCTGTGTTACTAAAGGAAGGACGTATCTCCTCGCTTGAGAGCCAGGGTGTCTGTAAAGCGAAGGAGGAGAGGGTGTCCTGGTGTCCTGCGGGTGGAGGGAATTGCTCAGGGAAGAAGGCTCTAGCTCCCAGGAGGCTAATGGTCCTCAAGCTTTCTAGTGAGCTGCTGGGAATGCTGGGCTTCCCGGCAGCCACTGGGCATGTCGATGGGGGTGTGGTGTGAGCACTGCAAAGACTCATTGCCAGCTTAGGAGCACTGCCTTCTGAGCCCAGGGCTGCCAGCACCAACTCACTAGAGTCTGAATCCAGGTTCTGCCATTTGCAGCAGCTTGACCCTAGGCAAGTTACAGTACCTCTCTGAACCTCAGTTTCTCCATCTTTAAAATAGGGACAGTGGTGCCTACTGATAGACTTGCTGTGAGAAGAAAATGAGCTCATCAACGTACTCAGGATTGTGGGAAGTGGAAAAGCAGAGTATTTAAAAAGTCCAGCATGGGAGCAGACTGCCTGGATTCAAGTCCCAGTGCCACCACTTCCTACCCTCTGTGACACTGGCCAACTTAACTAACCTCTCTGAGCTTTAGTTTCAGATAGTATCTGTGGAGAGGGAGGGTAAAAGTAACAAGGATATAGAGTCCTTGGGTGATACAAATGGTTAGCATGCTTGGCTGGTAAACGAAAGGTTGGAGGTTCAACTCTACCCAGAGGATCCTCGGAAGAAAGGCCTAGCAGTCTACTTCTGAAAAATCAGCCATTAAAAACCCAAAGGAGCACAGTTCTACTCTGACACACATGGGATCGCCATGAGTCGGAACGAGCTCGATGGCAATTGGTTGCATAGGGATAACGTAGAGATTATATAAGCCAACACTTAGCTCTGACATGGAACATGGGAGGGCTCAACTCTAGCCCAAGAGTTCTCACTGGGGGTGATTTTACCCCCAGAGGACATTTGGCATTGTCTGGAGACATTTTTAGTTGCTATAGGGAGGGCAGGGCGAGTTTTACTATTGGCTTCTAGTGGGCAGAGGTCAGGGATGCTGCTAAACATCCTTTAATGCACAGAATAGCCCCCACAGCAGAGAATTATCCAGCCTAAAATGTGACTAGTGCACAGATTGAGAAGCCGTGGTCTAGGCTCTATAGTGTTCAGTTCAGCTGGAAACAAAGACAAGTGCTTGCTCTCAAGGAGCTTGTATTTTAATGCAGGAGACAGGCAATAAACAAATTAATGCATAAAGGTAGTGGTAAGTGCTATATTTAAAGAAAGAAAAAAAAAAAGCAGAGTATGGAAATACAGAGTGATGGAGGATGGTATTTCAGCAAAGGTGACCAGGGAAGGCCACTCTGAGGAGGTGACGGAGACTTGACTAAATGGATAGGATGGTCCATGTGGATATCTAGAGGAGAGCATTCCCGGCAGAAGGGCCGACCCAATCCGTGCAAAGGCCCTGAGGCAGGAGGAGCTGGCTGTTTGAGAACAGCAAAGAGGCAGGTGTGACTGGAGCAGAGTGAGTGGAGGGAGAGAAGTGGGGGCTGAGGTCAGGGGAGTAGCCATGGGCCAGGCCATGAAGGCCGTGTGAGCACTCTGGATTTTATTCTAAGTGAGATGAGAAGACCCTGGTGGGTTTCTGAGCAGTGCAGTAACATACTGTTAATAAATACCACCATGCTTTGAGAACAAGCTGTGCTAGCCCCTGGCTAAGGGCATTACCCACATTATCTCCTTTGCAACCTGTACCCAGTAGGGCTCCACTTAATGCTGGTTGCCTGCCTTTCTGTAAGGGTCTGAGAGCTCTCCTCTCTGGCAGGGCAGGCAGTGGGCTTTGGGAATGTGACTTGAAGTTTGAGAAATAGGAAATCCTAGAATGTCCAGGGTTGGTCATCATCTTAGTCAGCTCCCTCCTTCCATGGAAACCGGGGCTTGGAGAGGGGAAGGTTGGACCTCAGAGTCAGAACAAGACAGAATGCCAGGACTGGAAGGGACCTGGGAGGCCCAGCTACTGTCCCCATCTCAGTTCTCTCAGTCTGGGTTCTTTCCCAGAAGCCCTCAGCCCCTTCCAAAAAAACCAAACCCACTGCTGTCAAGTCGATTCTGACTTACAGTGACCCTGTAGGACAGAGTAGAACTGCCCCAGAGGGTTTCCAAGGCTGTAAACCTTTATGGAAACAGACTGCCACATCTTTCTTGTGCCGAGGGCTGGTGGGTTTGAATTGCTGACCTTTTGGTTATTAGCTGAGCACTTAACCACTGCGCCACCAGGGCTTCTTCCCCAGCCACTTAGGACTCACCATTTAGGGGAAGGGGCCCAGAGTAAGCTCCTGGATTGACCTTCTGATGCTCAGAGAAGTGGCCCACACTGCAGTCATGGCAAAACCCACTCTTTATCGGTTCCTACCCTGTTCTGGGGCCCTAGTGATGCAGTGGTTAAGAGCAACAGCTGCTAACTAGAAGGTTGGCAGTTGGACTCCACCAGTCACTGCCGCTCCTTGGAAACACTATGGGGCAGCTCTACTCTGTCCTATAGGGTTGCTATGAGTCAGAATCGACTTGATGGCAATGGGTTGGATAGTTTTGGTTGTTAGCCACAGTTCCAGTGGGGCAGTGGTGGTTTAGTGGTAGAATTCTTGCCTTCCATGCGGGAGACCTAGATTCAATTCCCGGTCAGTGCACCTGTCTGTCAGTGGAGGCGTGTATGTTGCTATGATGCTGAACAGGCTTCAGCAGAGCTTCCAGAATAAGATGGACTAGGAAGAAAGACCTAGCAAGCTACTTCCAAAAATCAGCCAGTGAAAACCCTATGGATCACAACGGTCTGGTCCCATTGTACATGGGTGGTCATGAGTTAGGGACCGACTCACCAGCAGCTAACAACAGCAACAACATCCCAGGCACGGTGCTAAATGCATCACCTCATTGTCCTCACAACAGCCCTATGTTGTTAGTTGCCTCCAAGTTGATTCGGACTCTTGGTGACCCTATGTGTGCAGAGTAGAACCACATTCCATAAGGTTTTCAAGGCTGTGACATTTCAGAAGCAGATTGCCAGGCCTTACTTCCAAGGTACCTCCGTGTGGGTTTGAACCGCCAACCTTTCAGTTAGTAGTCAAGTGCTTAACCGTTTGCGCCACCCAGGGACTCCTATACAGCCCTATGAGGGGATCATTATTCCCAAGTTAAAGACCAAGCAGAGCACTGAGTACGCATGTGTCATGCCCAAGGGCCATCTGACTTGTAAGCGGCAGAGTAGGATTTACATCAAGGGGTGAGCTCGAATCACTCCCTGGGGAAATAATAGGGCCACCTCCAGCCCTCTGGAGTTGCTGTAAGGGCTCAAGCAGGTGGTCAGGTCTTGGCAGGATGCTTCCGAACACCACAGTTCTTACTGCTGTGGTTGCTCTGCCCGCAGCGGCTCCAGCAGGCCAGCAGGCCGGCCATGGACTGGGGCCCATCGCTGGAGGAGAACCGGACAGGCATGTACGTGGCGACGCTGGCCGGGAGCCAGTCGCCCAAGCCACTGATGGTGCACATGCGCAAGTACGGAGGCATCACCAGCTTTGAGAACACAGCCATTGAGGTGGACCGCGAGATTGCCGAGGAAGAGGAGTCCATGATGTGAGGCGGCAGGCAGTTGCCTCCGGGCAGACAGAAGCCCTGGCAGGCCTGTCCAGGGGCTGTGCGGGGCAGCCGCGCCCTCTGGTGTTCGGAGAGGCCAGAGGCTGTGGGAGGTTGCCGTGTCCTCCAGTGCAAGTTCTTCCTGTGGTCTCTGCCTCTCCTCAGACCTCTGTCACCCCTCTCCACCCACCCCCCACCCCCACCCCCACACACACCCCCCACACACTCTCTCTCTCTCTCTCACACACAGACACACTCACCATTCAAAGCCGAGATGATCCAGTCCAACCCTCACTGTACAGATGGACAAACTGAGGCTGGAGAGAGGGGACTTGCCCAGGGTCACACGTCAGAGAGGACTTGACCCCAGGCCTTTTGTCCAGCCAGCTCCCTTTCCCATGTGGCAGCCAGCACCACCCATCTCTCTTTAGAGAGCAGCCCCCTCATTTCTCTGGGGAGCCTGTCCCCACACACTTCAACACAACCCGAGCTGCGGTAGGGAGATTCAGGGCTGCCAGAGGCCCAGGGGATCGAAGGTTAGTTAAGTAGAGGGAAAGCACTTGGGGTTCACGTGCACAGGCCAGGTGGAAGGAGGTGGGTGGGACCTGGCAGGGCTCTGGAGGAGGGGAAGGTTTGGAGAGAAGAGGAGGGCAGGGTGGGGAGGGCCTCTGGGCAGCAAGCAAGGCCCCACAGAGGTGTGGAGGAGGGAAGTAGGGAAGAGCCTCCTCAGCCTGGAGGAGGCTGACCTGCCTGCTGGAGGCAGAGTGGCTGGAGGAGTAGGTGTTACCAGCTTACAGGAGGCTTTTCATCCATTGAGCATGGATGGGAGTGAGGACCAGGGGCCGGCGGGCGGGGTATTTGCATGATCTGGTTGTGTTTTAGGTAGAATATTGTTCTGGGTCTGTGTGCTGGGTGGTTTAGCTGGGGGGCAGAGGGAAGTGGGAGGCCTGTGGGGATCAGGTAAGAGGTGCTCTTGGCCTGAGCTGGGACGGCACGGGGTGGGGTGGGATGTGAGGACCCACTTCACTCACTGGATCACAGCCCTGGATGGGGGCAGGGAGCCCTGGGCCATGTTTAGGAAGGGGGTCAGGTGGCCTCACTTCGCAGGCTGTGGTGGTGAGAATAAGGGGTCATAGTCAAGTCCCAGGGCCCCTCTCCTCCCTGCTCCCATGTCCTGGCCCTTGACCTCACTCCCTCCTCCATCCCAGGCACTGCCTGTCAGCTGGCTTTGCCTGTGAATGGCAAAGGTGGGCATCTAAGAGACTCTGGGATGGCTGTCTACCGTGCTGTCCACCCTGTGCCCACGCATGGAGGTGGAGGTAAAGAAGAGAGCAGCCAGCACCCCAGGCCTGTGACCGGACGCCTGGGCACCTCCAACCCCCAGGTGTAGGCCGGTCTGCCCTTGGGTACCTTTTTCCCGGAGAGAGGACAGTGAGGGTGGAACAGGCCTGGCCAGGCCTCTCACACAAGGCATTCTCCATGGGGGCAGGGCACCCTCTTAGCTGTGGCCTATGGGTCCTGCCCTGCCTCTGCACCCATCTCTCTCCTGGTGTCTCCCCCCATATCTGTATTCTGTTGGTTCATTGTGAATAAACACCAAATGAGGTCGTCCTCCTTGCCCTGTCTCTTCAGAGCCTTACCTTGGAGGGCCATGCGGTGGGCAGCACAGGGCTTCCCAGCTTCCACTGGACAAACAAGGAAACAGAGGTTCAGCTACTTCCCTTCTCGGCTCTTCTGGTGTCTAATGTTTGCAGTTTCCCATGGCAGTGGTGGGTGGGTAGGACTGAGGAAGGAAGACAAACTCTAGGCCATTAGAGACCACCTACCAAAAAACCAAACTTGTTGCCATCAAGTCGATTTGAACTCATGGCAACCGCATGTGTTACAAAGGAGAACTGCTCCATAGGATTTTCCTGGCTGTAATCCTTATGAAAACAAATCACCAGGCCTTTCTTCCTTGGCACCACTGAGTTGGTTCAAACAGCCAACCTTTAGGTTAGTAGACGAGCATAAACCATTTGTGCCACCACATACATATGTGTAAATTGAGGTCCAGAGAGGAGAAGAGACTAAGATTACCCAGCCAAAGGGGCAGAGCTACGGGGCAACCAGAGTACACCAGCATTTTCCTTTCCCCTGCCCTGGGCAACTGTCTTTCTCTTTGCCGGGCCTCCCTCTTCCCCACCACCACGCCCAAGGCGAAGGCCAAGTTGGAAGACCAGAGTTGGGAGGAGCCAAGAGTTTCCCAGGCCGGAAGAATTTCCAGGTTCCATCCATTCCCTCCCAGCAGGACCCTGTCATATAAAAGAGCTCCAGGGTCTTTTAAATGCGAAGTCCAGGTGTTTGCAAAGGCTTTGCTTGGGGGTGGAAAGGAAGGGCCCTGCATTTTTCGGATATTAATAAATTTCCCCTAACAAAGGACCAGGCTGCCCCTCCCACCCCTCTTTGTTTGGGGCTCTGGGTGAGGGAAGAGAGATGAATTTGCTAATTTGCAGAGGATGCAAGAGTAGCCTTCACAATTCAAGGTGCTTCTTCCCACACCCCGGGGGCAGGCTCCAGCCACTGGCAGGGCCCCTGGCGGCAGCACCCCGCTCGGGAGGAGGCTGTCTCCCCGGCTATCTATCTGACTCTCTCGATGGCAGGCCTGGGCACTAGGGTCTGGTGCTTATTCCTTACCCAGCCACTCAGCTGCAGCCAGGTGTCCCAGGATTCGGGAATGGCGGGTCCTAGGGGCTCTATCTAGGGTTCTGTCCTCCCCAGAGTTGACGTCTGACATTGAAGGGTTCTAAGAGCTCAGCTGCTAACCAAAAGGTCAGCAGTTAGAATCCACCAGCCGCTCCTTGGAAACTATGGAGCAATTCTCCTCTGTCCTGTAGGGTCTCTATGAGTCTGAACTGACTTGATGGCAATGGTGTTTTTTTGTTTTTTTTTTTTTGGTTTAGGCGTCTATGAAACCACCAGCTTCACTTATCCCTGCCTCACCTCCTGGTCAATCATCTCCCTTTGCCTCATCTCACCTGCCAGCCTCCACTGCCTCCTTGCCTCCTCCTCTGCCACCAGGCTTGCAATTCCTGGGCTGCCCTCCTCCCAGGCCCATCTTCCATTCTGTCTGGCTTTTTCCATTTCCGCTGCTCCCAGACAGCCCTTCCTGCTACCAACCCCCAAACCCCCGCTGCTGCCTGCGCCATCTCCCTGCTGCTACCATCCTTCCCAGTTCCTTCATTGATTACGAGCCTCCCTTGCTCAGAACAGACCCTAGCCAGGCCCCAGTGCAGTGGGAGCTGATTCTGCACCAGTGACCTCAGCTGGGGGAATCCGTGACAGGGGTGTAGGCACCTTGGAGAAAAATCAGCCCTGTCCCTGTCCAGAATAGGGAGCAAAGCTGTGGGTGTGAGTGAAAGATAAGTGGCAGCTGACACTGAGTAAGTGTTGGAGAGACAAGAGGGAGTGGTGGGGACTGTGGCAAACCAGAGATGAAAGCATGCCTAGCTTAAGGAGGAGGCTACCCATCAGAAGTGTGGACACATAACCACCTGACTTTTTAAGAGCAGATGGAAGCCTGTTTTTTTTTATGAGAAATTTTTCAACTTTACACGTGGGAAGATGTAAAACAGTGTGGCTCATCAGGACCTCCCATCAGCCCCTTATGTGCAGGCCTGCTGCTCTGCAGAGTTAGGGGATGAGCAGCCCAGAGCAGCAGGGCTTGCCTGAGGTCCCCCGAGGAGAATGTGCTGGAGCTGAAGCCAGCCCCAGGCCTCCTGATCCACTCAATCCTTAGCTCCTGGGCACAGCTGATCTCCTTGCCCCAGGGAGGCATAGGGCCCCGTAGGGTGTGTCAGAGGGTGCGCTGGGGCATCCACCCCAGCTCTCGGGTGCTGGGAAGCACTGAGATGGGGCACTGGGGCATCTGCAGAGACCTCCAGCCCATAATTCTGTGGCTCTAAGAGCAAACCTTGGTGTGGGAGCTCTTCACCACACCGTCAGGGTCAGCTGCGTTCCTAAGGTCAAGTGAGGGTCAGCAGACAACCCCAGCAGCCCCAGTGGTCACCTTGGTGTTGGGTCCTCAGTAAGCTCTGCGGCTCTGTCCCCTCCACCACCCAAGCAAGTTCATCTCCCATCCTATCCTGAGCAAGCCCAGGCTGGGCTCCCAACTTGGCTTAGGCAGTGCCTCCGACTTTGATCCAGTGTCTTCCCCACCCACCCATTGGAATCCTCTCCATCTTTTTAAACCAGGTGCTGTCAAGTCAACCTCGACTCATGGCAACTCTGTGTGTATCAGACTAGAACTGTGCTCCATAGAGTTTTCAATAGCTGGTTTTTCAGAAGTAGATTGCCAGGCCTTTCTTCCAAGGCAACTCTGGGTGGACTTGAACTGCCAGCATTTCGGGTAGCAACCAAGCATGTTAACCCTTTGCACCACCCAGGGAATCCATCCATCCTCTTACGTCCCTCTTAAATATTTCTTCCTCAATTCTCCAGCCAGGTGTGGTCCCCTGGGGTCTGACTCAGTCCTACGTCTGGTGTGTGAGTCCTGACGGCCCCGCCCTGTCTTTGCAAAACACTCATGTTCTTCTGAGACAGCAGTTGAGACTCATAACGTGCTCCATGGACCCCAGAGCCCTTTGGGATGGCAACAGGGCATGTGCAGAGGGCTCGAGCTGCTCTGTCACTCGGATTTGGGATTGGTCCCAGCTCTGCCGCTCTCTGGCTGTGTGACCTTGGGGAATTCACCTAACCTGACTGAGCTTTAGCTTCTTAACCTGCAAAATGTGGATAAGGACTCGTACAGCAGCAATGTCACACAGGTTTAAGATAATGCTGTGGGCCCTAGCACAGGGCCTGCTTTTTGGTGGGCAGTGGATATACATTTGTTGATTGAAGGACTACGTTTGCGACCCTGCCTCTCCCCCACGGCTAGCTCCTCCAGGGAAGAGACTGAACTTCTCATCTGTGGACCCACCCCCCACCCTGACCCCACAATGCCAGCCCACAGCTCCGCACAAGGGAACATCAATCTGAAAGTGGTTGGTTGGTGGCTCTGGGGATAACTAGCGAAGAGTTAAATCAGTCTTCAGCCCCTTCAAATTCCACATGACCCCTGGGTGCTGAGCCTTGGGTCTGCAGTGGATGCTGTCCTCCAGACTCATTTTTTGCTGGTGGCTCATGGAAAATTTGGCTTCTCAAGCTCCAGGCCACTCCCTCCAGGCCTGAGGCCTCACTGACGCTGGTCCTACGCTGGAAGGGCATCCAGGGCTGGCTGCTGCCCACTGTCCTTGGCCAGCCTTCCCCTTCCTGCCCCATCTTGGCCTGACTTCTTGCCACCTTCTCCCCCAGGTCAGAGTGACAGCTTCCCCCTCTGGCCACCCAGAGGCCTCCTCCCAGCACCTAGTCCAGAATCACCTTTTGGGTGGAAGGAAGAAGGCCTTTCCCACTAAAGTTCATGGCATGTGTGAGTTGCAACCCCTAGAGAATTTTAGCAGTAGGAGCCAAGGTGGAATTGAACATCTGCCAACCAGAGCCACACAGCCGCGGCTTACATGGTATGTGACCCCGCTGAATCTGCTGCCTCGCTCTTCTGAGCTCCAGCTTCCGCAGATGTAAACTGGGAAGAATGGTTTTCCCCTTTCAGGGGATTAAATGAGATTTCGTGGATGCTCAATGCATAGTTTATAAAATGATCCAAGTGTTTAGCACAAAATGTCACGTGAAGTCCTTTGTGTGGGATGGTTATCATTAGCCAGCTGACCCTTGTACAGATGAGAAAACTGAGGCCCCGCACCCACCAACCCAGAGGGAAGACGGTCAGGGGATTGGTGTGCTTGGAGTCAGGGATGGTCCGAGATAGAGGCTCAAGGCTCACCCACACAGTCCAGTCCCATGGCAAGGCATCTTGGAGGCCAGGCGCCAGTGTCCCCATCTGTAACATGAATGGGTCTAACAGGGTCAGTGTGCTCCACAGAGGTGCCTTGGGGGAGAGTGATGGGCAAAGGGGTGCTTTCTGCCCCCACCTTCAGTGCCATGCTAGGGAGAGCAATAGAGGGGAGCGATGGCCCCGTTCTTCTGAGGTGGACTTGGGGATTGCCTGCAGCTGGTGGAAGGAAGTTTTCACCCCTCCTGCAGGACGAGGTTAATGATTAGGAGACCTGACGTTTTCTCCATCAAGCTGGGGTGCCCTGCCAAACCAGGGAACCAGAACAAAACAAAAAACCAAACCACTCGTCACTGTGACTCCTGCTCATGGCGACCTCATGTGTGTCAGAGTACAACTGTGCTCCATAGGTTTTTCAATCGCTGATTTTTTGGAAGTAGATCACCAGGCCTTTCTTCTGAGGTGCCTCTGGGTGGAACTTGAACCTCCAACCTTTCGGTTAGCAACCAAGCATGTCAACCATTTGTGCCACCCAGGGACTCCTTGCTAAACCAGAAGGCGTAGGGAAGTGAGAGATGGGAGTAGGCACAGCAATAAAATTGAATGGGTCCCAAGCCTGGCTTTGACCTTGACTTTGCTGACCCAGGGTCATGGGTTTCAGGGAACTTCAAGGCTGGAGTGGTGGCAGGAGTTAGAGTACAGGGGAAGTGCAAATTGTCAATATTGATCTAGCTGAGTCAGGGGAGGAGGACGGGGAAGTGGAAGGTTGGGGTGGGGCTTGGCAATAACTCTATCTTCAGGCTCCCAGTCTGAGTGTGGGAACTGGGAAGGGGGGTGCTCGATGCAGGAATCCCAAACTTGGGTACTTATTAAAACCGCTGTCCATCCCTAGTATATCCTAGTCTCTGAGGGTGGTGCCAGAAAGATCTGCATTTTTAGTAAACTCCCTGGGTGCTTCTGCAGTGACCAGCCCGGTTCACAATTTTGGGGGATCGCAGGTTCAACCCCATTGTTGTAATAATGAGGAAACTGAGGCCCAGAAAGGGGAAGATGATTCATCCATAGCTACATTAGGAGAGAATGGTGATGACCCCCCTTTTTCTTGAGGGAAGGAATAGACCCCCTCTGGATAGCCCTGCCCATTCCCAGCTGTGATCCTGGTCCCAGGAAGGGATGACTGGGCCAGGCTGCCCTGAGGAAGTGGCTCTGAGACCTTGGCAGGCCCAGGTGGAGAAGAAAGGAGGGTGGGGCACATTCTAGGAGGAAGAACAAGGAGAGGGGGCATTCCCATAGGACTGGGCGTGCCCTACCTTGCCCTGTGCAAATACTCCCAGCAACTGCTGGGGATGTTTCCTAAAATATTTGCTACAGCCTGGCTCTGGGAAGGCCACTTCCATTGCTGGCGGAACACCTGCGGCAGACAGAGCCCACCTGGGCCCTGAAAAGGCATGCCTATGTCACGACCCCCCACTCTGGCCTCCCTCTCCTCTGCTGCCTTTTCTCTCCCCACCCCTACCTGAGCCACTGCTCTGGGCCCTCAGCCTTCACTCTTGCCTCCCCCCTCGCCCCCACCTCAACCTGTTGAACACCTTCATAAACCCTCCCCAGAACCCCCAGTCACAGGTTCTCTCTCCTCATTTTGCTGGCCTCCTGCACCCCTTGCACTCCAGGTCTAGCTCCCATCCCAGCCTGCCCGACGTTCTGATTCTCTGCATGTCTCTTGCTCTCCCAGGTGGCGTCAGGGATTCCTGGGGGGCAGGACACAGGTCTAGCTCATCACAGACAGGTCTGTGCCCAGGGAAGCAGGCTTGCGGTATGACAGCTGAAAGTCTGAACCTCACCTCCACCACTCACTCCCTGTGCCATGTTCCTCCACCCTCTGCACTCTGGTCTCCTTATTCATAGAATGAAGAGGGTAATAGTGCCCACAGCAGAGGCTTGTCATGAGGCTTAAGAGAGAGCTCGAATAAAGGAGGTGGGGTGTGCCTGGCACGTGGTCAGCACCCAGTAAGTGTTAGCCACTGTCATTGTAGAGGAGGGTGCTGATGCTCACGTCCACAGGGCACCCACTCCTTCCTTAGGCCAGCAATACACATTTGCTAGGCGTCTATTTGTGCAAGAATGATACCCACTGTGTGCATCCTGAGCATGAACAAGATGTCATCCTGCCTTCAGAGAGCATAGCTTTGCAGACTTGTTAGGTGCTATCGAGTCAATTCCGACTCATAGCCATGCCATGACAGAGTAGAAGTGCTCCACAGGGTTTCCTAGGCCTTAATCTTTATGGGAACAGATCGCCAGGTCTTTCTCCCATGGAGCCACTGGGTGGGGTTGAACCAAGGTGACTTCAAACCACAGACAACTAAGGTGAGGTGGGTAGAGGGTGTTGTGGAAGCTTAGAGAGGGACCCAACCCAGGCTGAGGAGGGAGAAGGCCGTGCTTCCCAAAGGAGGAGATCACAGGCTGTATCCTGAAGGCTGAGGAGGTGTTGCTGTGTGCTGAGCAGAGAACAAGTGGGAAGCAGCCCTCTGCAGTGGGGTTTGGAGGGTGAGGAGGAGACTACAGGTAGACAACTGAGAGATGAGGAAGTTGCTGGAAGGAACAGAAGGTCGAAGGAAGAGGGTTTCTAAGAATCTTAGTCACTATTTGCTGGCTGTCCAGAGACAGGGAAGCACAGTCAGCATCACTCCGGTCCAGAGTATGGTAAGGAGGCCCCTGCCCTCAGAGTTAGGCTGGGCTTGAGTCCTGGCTCTGAGTCTCGAAAGAAGCCTCTTTGCCGCTGAATCTCAGTGTCTTCCTCTTTCTTTTGTAAGGGATAACTGGGACAAGCACTTCGTGTGAAAGCGCTTTGTGAACTTAGAAAGGGCAACGCGCCTGTGT
Source organism: Dugong dugon (assembly GCA_030035585.1). NCBI lineage: Eukaryota > Metazoa > Chordata > Mammalia > Sirenia > Dugongidae > Dugong > Dugong dugon. The sequence continues at coordinate 186,086,315 of CM057460.1, read as the reverse complement.
AATAGTAATAGTGTTTTAAACGGTGTTGATACTTTTTGAGAGTTGAAGCCATTCACAGGGCTCAAGGACCTCCTGTAACCTGCTCCTGTGCTTCCACCTGCTGGCCACTATCTGCAATGGCACCCTAAGCCCTCAAGCCCTACCGAACCTCCCGCGGAGAGATCCAGGGAACTGCTCCCTGAGGTGTGTGAAGGCGGAACGGAGTTGGAAGGAGGCTGGGCACTAACCTTTGCGGGGTCCAGGACAAGACTGAAAAAGGAAGCCCCCAGGCCACTCTGCAGCCTGTCCCCTTGTCTTCCCAGCCTCGGCCTTGCCTTCACTGCAAAGGTGTTCGTGTGTGTGCATGGGGCAAGCTTTCCCCGGCCATCTTCACACCAGCAGTGAGGACAGACCCGGAATGTGACAGGTGCAGGCCCTGGGCAAGGAACTCGAGAGGCCTGGACACACAGATCATGGTCTGGAGGCGGGTGTGGGCTCCATGGGCACATCTCCTTGGTCTGGGCCTCTTGGGTGAGGGCATGGCTTAGGGTGACTGGTTCAGCCTGGTTTTAGCACTAAAAGTCCCCTGTGAGCAGACCAGGGCTATTAGCCACCCTAACATGGCCCAGCAAAGGCTATAGCCTCTGGGCATCACCACTCTCGCTAGGCCTGGTCAGAGGTGAGTAGTTTGGGCTCAGAGAACCAAACTGGCCTCTCTTCCACACCCCTCTCTCCAATCCCAAGGCCCCTGACCCAGGCACTTGGTCCACAAGTACTTTTATGGGTAAAGAGGCTCATCTTTCCCTTCCTCCTTCTCCAAACCACTCTCCCACTCTCCAGGGGCTGTGAGGCTGAAGGCTTGTCTGAAGGCTCAGTGGCTGAGAGAAGAGAATGCGGGGAGGTTCGCCTGGAACAACCCCCTCATTGTACAAGGGAAACTGAAGCCTTGAGGAGAAGGTCCTTGCCGCAAGGCCCCTGAGGGAGACTTCTGCTGTTGACTGTTTATGGCAACCTGTATTCATTCCCTTTCCTCTTGTTCAGGGGATCTCCAGGTGCTGCCCAGGAAGCTGACCCCATCCCTGGCTCTGAGGGTGGGGCATGTGGTCCTGGTATAATCCCACAGTGATTGGCTCAGCCTTGATCATGTGACCTAAGTTGATCCAATCAAAACAAACACCAGGTCTTTTATTTTGCAGCTGGTGGCAGGGGGGAATCTAGAAGAGGAGGGGGATAAAAGCCTCCCAGTACCTGTACATGACCAAGACAGACAGACATTATATGCACAGAAGTTTGTAGCTATTTATTGCACTGAAAACACCAAGAATAAAACAGATGCCCCTTCTCCCCCACCCAGCCCCCCCATAGCAGAAAGTTTGAGCAGTGGTCATTCAGGTTCACAGCCACATATTTTTTTTTTTTTTAAAAAAAAAGAACTGAAACAAAACCCCAGACAAACAGTAACAAAGAACCAGCATGGGAAGTCTGGCAAATACATCCCCACAAAGGGTCTCCCTTTGAAGGGAGACAGGAGGCCAGGGGTCAGGATGTGCCGCACGATGGGCACAAGCCCAGGAGAATACTTTCCCGTAAACACATTTGCAGGCCCAAGCCTAGGTTTTTGCTTGGATTTGGATTTTTTGCGTCTAACGGATGTTTTGGAGGAGCACAGGGTTTGCCTGGTTAGGGTGGGCTCCTGGTGGCTTTTTCTGCCAGTGTCACCTGCCTGCTGCCTCCAGGTAATGCCCAGTGCCCTGTGGTCTACACCAGGTGGCTGCCCACCCACAGGAGTGGCCTTCACAGTGGGGCCATCTCAGCCTGGGGTAGGGATCTGCCTCCACCTCTCTGGCACTTGGAGAAAAAAGAGGAAGGGAGGGACACAGCGGACAGGAGGTGTGTCACCCAATGAAAAGCAGGACCTTGGGGTCCTCCAGCTCAGTTTCCTCTGGTGGGAAAACCAAGGCCCAGAGAGGGGAAGGGACCTGGCCAAGGTCACATAGCTGGGATTTGAAGCCTACTAATCCCCAAGCCACTGCTCTCTCCCCTGTAGTCCACTGCTGATAAGCAGCTGACAAGCACCAAAGAGGGGGAACAAGGGGCCACAGGTGGGAGAGAGAAGGGGGGACTGGCCAGGCCCAGAGTGAAACAGGGGCCCAGGCAGGGGCCAACCCTGTAACTCCCACAGCTGTACTGGGCTTCACACCATTAGGCTGTTTGATCTCCCATCAGCCCTGCAATGTAGGTTGGGTAGGAACCTTCCAACCTTTTTAACTGATAGGGAGACTGAGGCTGAAGAGGGGTGACTAGGCCTTGCTACGGTAATTGCAGCATCCCCTGGTGGGGGCCACACCCTACTTTTTGGCCTCGGGGTGGCTGTGGGGAGCTGAGGGCACACAAGCGAGCAGGTGGTTGTGGGCTGGGACACTGGGACCAGTGGGCTTTACTGGGAAGCCCTCTGGGCCCAAGGCAGACCAAGTGCCCACCCCTGGGCCTGGGCAGCAGGGTCTCTGTCAAGGACAGAAGCTGGTGAGGGTCCAGCTTGGAAACCAGCGGGCCTGGGCAGCTTCCTTCTGGCCTGTAGTCCCGGCCCAGCCTGTGTGACCTGCCCCCTCACTTCCTTGGCCCAGGCAGCAGGAGTTGAGAAAGCACCCAGCAGAAAACTTGGAAAGTTCTGGATCAAATATCCTCATCAGTTGTGCTCCAACCAACACCCCCTGGGGATTCTCTGGAGGGTTCGGAGAACCAGAGCCTCCTCCAAATCCCTGGGGATGTGACTCTTCCTCCCTAAAATCCTCCAGAGGGGACAGTATCTCATGCTGGCAAAACACGGCCACACAGAGGCCAAAAGCACAGAGAGGCAGCAACATAATCCCGAGTCAGACACTGAGAATACAACCTCTATTTTTTTTTTTTTTTTTTTGTCCAAAACATAAAGATTGATTTTGTTGAGTGCTTTTTCTTCTTCTCGTTTTTGTTTTTTTCAACATACTGCATATAAAGTCATGCAAAGAAAACAGTGCAGACAGTAGGTCCTGGTGGATGCACCAAAGCATTCCATGTCAGAGTCACTCCCAGGGGAGAGGGGAAGAGAAAGGAGAAGAGAGAGAGAGAATGGAAACCCAAAGCTCAGGATGAGGCATGGAGAGGAGAAATTCCCAGTGTCTGCTTTGGCTGTCAGACCCCAAGGCGAACACAACCTTCATGGTCCCCCAGAGGTGGGCAGGGGACATGGTGGACAAGCAGATGTCATGGGGGATGAAACCTTGGGAAGCTTGGTTTGGGAGGGAAGCAAAGAAAAGTCCAGATAATTCCATCCTGACAACCTCCCCACTCTCTCCGTGCTGACTAGCTATTTCTTAAACAGCACTGACATCTGATGCTTCCACAGTCCCCAAAGGAACCCCTATGTCAGCTCGTCTTGGGACCAAAACGTCGGAGAGGTCCTTCTCCCTGGGGCTAAGTCTACCTCAGCCCCACATATCCACTGGTGACAAAGTCCACCTCAGAGATGACCAAAAAAATAAAAAAGGAGATACCGAAGAGAACTCACCTCTCTTCCCACCCCTCCCCCCTTCCCAGCCCAACCCTCCTCACCATAACTGGAGAGGTCTAATTATTACATAAATATCCATTAATGCGAAATCCATTTACGAAATACACGGAAGTTTGGCTAGAAAAAGGCATGCGGTCCAAGTAGAAGCGATACCTAAAGGTTGCTTTCTTTAGCCCCCGAGAAACAATCAGATTCCCTCTCTCAGATTCGAAGGTGCTGGAATTCTCCACAGATGACAGGAGGGTGGCGGGGCAGGTTAAGTGTTGGAGGTGAACATCACCAGAAGGAAGGGCGGGGGAGTGGGCCAACCTGAGAGGATATGCTCCCCACACTGAGGGGAACGGTCAGAAAGAGAAACTCCTGGGTCGGTAGAAGACCTAGAGGTCAGGGCAGGGGAGAGGGGAGCTACTGAAGAAGTTGGAGGCTTGAAGCTCCTGATATCTGGTGCAGGGGAGGTTGGCTCAGGGAGGTAGGGGGTTCTACCCTTCCCCCTGGAGCCCTGGAAGAGGAAGGATCTAGGAGAGGGACTGGCAGATGCTGCAGTCCACACAACTCCGCCCCTCCTTCTCCCCACCCCCTGGTCCTAGCCTACAGCCTGGTGGGGTGGTCCTGGGAGCCAACCCCCTGGCACCCAGGCCTGGGGAAGCCCACCCTGGCAGGGGAAGCCACGAGGAAATAAAGTTGGTGGGAGAAGGCAAGCGAGAGGGAGAGGTGCGGCAGGGCATGGTGGGGGATGTGGCCATTTGCTCTGAAGTTGTGATGGCTTTTGTGAACAGGCAGGTTTTCTTGATGCAGGTACAGAGGTGACGATGTGGTGGTGGGGTGACATGGTGAGGTGAATTCCAGCAAAATCCAAATGGGAGAACCAGCAGCCACATTCCACGACAAGAAGTGGGTCCCCATGACACAGCAACGCAGTGACCCCCGGCTCGGTCCTTCAACTGTAAGACATGATGGGGACAGTGGGCACTGTGTTTTTGCTTGGGTGACCCTTCCCCACCTCTTTCGATGCAGTTCCAGCTGCCTCCCTGTGGGTCCTGCCCATCTCCACCCCTCTCACCTGCTGGCCCCAGGCTCAGCCTCCTCCCTGCACTCCCACCTTTGCACCTTTTAAAAGTCCCCCAGATTTGTTCCTGCTGCAGGCCAACCCCTCCATTCCATGGCATTGCCCTGTGGCTGGGATGCAGGCAGGACAGAGGGGCAGAGGCCATTACTGCGGGAGGACGGAGGGCGCCCCAGATCTGTGGAAGTGGACGATCTGCCATTTGCCGTCCCGGCGGTGCCAGATGCGGGTCTCCTCGGACTGGGCCGTGCGGGGGATGCCGCTGGCGTCCAGGTACTGCGTGATGCGAATGTAGGCGATGCAGGCCGACTCATCGCCCATCAGGTGGATGTGGGGGTTCAGGATGGTGGTGTGCACAGGCTTGCTGTTCCGGGACCACACTGGAGATGAGGCAGGAGGAGAGGGTGCGAGAGGGAGCAGAGGAGATGCAACTGGGGGCCTCCTCCTCACTTCCTTCACATTCCCCACTCCCAAGGACCCTCTCAACTGAGGCACTTCTGAGGTTTTCAAATGACGGGTCTCTGTGACAGGGCTCAGGTACCTGGCAGCCAAGAAAGAACTTCCAGGTGATGGGACCTCCCATCCCAGCTTAGATAATGATGGATTTCAGACAACTTGACTTCTTCAAACTTAACCAGTAACCAGTTGCCATAGAGTCGACTTCAACTCATGGTGACCCCATGTGTGTCAGAGTAGAACTGTGCTCCATAGGGTTTTCAAGGGCAGAGTTTTTGGAAGTAGATGGCCAGGACTTTCTTCCAAAGTACCTCTGGGTGGACTCAAACCTCCAACCTTTCTGATTAGCCGCTGAGCACATTTAACCCTTTGCACTACCCAGGGACTCCTCTTCAATCTTATGAGAATGGAATTATAGAATTGTTGTATCTCACACATAGAAGTATAGGACCCAGATGATTTCAGAATCATATGAGCTTAGTTAGACCACAGTCTCAAGCACAAATCTCTATAGCAGGCAAGCAGATACATAAACAAGGAAGATAAGCTGGGTGTAAGATGCTACATGACAGCCGACTCTTTGCCTCTGAGTTAGGGAGGCAATAGATAGTGGTGGGGATTGTGATGAATAGAGCACCATGTCCCATCTAAAGAGGGTGCCTTGCGCACAGCCTCCTAGTGGTTGCTCTGTGAGTAAGTGGGACTGGTACTGCCAGACCTTCTGATTTTCAAGAAAATCTGGAAATTTTTGGATTTTTATGTGAAACCCTTCATTTTAATTATGGACATCTAATTTGAATTTACCAGCAGCCATCTGTCAGTTTGTCGAACTGTGGTGGTTTGTGTGTTGCTGTGATGCTGAAAGCTACGCCACTGGTATTTCAAATACCAGCAGCGTCATCCATGGTGGACAGGTTTCAGCTGAGCTTCCAGACTAAGACAGACTAGGAAGAAGGACTTGGTGATCTACTTCTGAAAAAACTGGCCATCGAAAACTTGAATAGCAGTGTAATATTGTCTGCTGGAATATAGTGCTGGAAGATGAGCCCCTCAGGTTGGAAGTCACTCAGAATATGACTGAAGAAGAGCTGTCTCCTCAAAGTAGAGTTGACCTTAAGACGTGGATGAAATAAAGCTTTCGGGACCTTCATTGGCTAATGTGACACAACTCAAAATGAGAAAAAACAGCTGCAAACATCCATTAATAACTGGAATGTGGAATGTACGAAGTATAAATCTAGGAAAAATGGAAGTCGTCAAAAATGAAATGGAACACGTAAAGATCGATATCCTAGGCATTAGTGGGCTGAAACGGACTGATATTGGCCATCTTGAATCAAACAATCATATGGTCTACTTGCCAGGAATGACAAATTGAAGAGGAATGGTGTTACATTCATCGTAAAAAAGAACACTTCAAGATCTATCCTGAAGTACAACGCTGTCAGTGATAGGATAATATCCATATGACTATAAGGAAAATCAGTTAATACAACTATTTATTCAAATTTATGCACCAACCACTAATGCAAAAGATGAAGAAATTGAAGATTTTTACCAACCTTTGCAGTTTGAAATTGATTAAACATGCAGTCAAGATTCAATAATAATTACTGGTGATTGGAATGTGAAAGTTGGAAACAAAGAAGAAGGATCGGTAGTTGGACAATATAGCCTTGGTGATAGAAATGACAAGGGAGATCACATGACAGAATTTTGCAAGACCAACGACCTATTCATTGGAAATACTTTTTTAAACAACATAAATGGCGACAATACACATGGACCTTACCAGGTGGAATACACAGGAATCAAATCAACTACATCTGTGGAAAAAGACAATGGAGAAACTCAATATCATCAGTCAGAACAAGGGCAGGGACTGGCTGTGCAACAGGCCATCAATTGCTCATATGCAAGTTCAAGTTGAAGCTGAAGAGAATTAAAAGAAGTCCAGGAGAGCTGAAGTACGACCTTGAGTATATCCTACCTGAATTTAGAGACAATCTCGAGAATAGATTTGACTCATTGAACACTAATGACTGAAGACCAAACGACTTGTGGGATGACATCAAGGACATCATACATGAAGAAAGCAAAAGACCATTAAAAAGATGGGAAAGAAACAAAAGACCAAAATGGATATCAGAAGAGACTCTGAAACTTGCTCGTGAATGTACGGTAGCTAAAGTGACCAGAAGAAATGATGAAGTAAAAGAGCTGAACAGAAGATTTTAAAGAGTGGCTCAAGAAGACAAAGTAAAGTATTGCAATGAAATGTGCAAAGATCTGGAGTTAGAAAACCAAAAGAGAAGAACGTGCTCAGCATTTCTCAAACTGAATGAACTGAAGATAAAATCCAAGCATCGAGTTGGAATATCGAAGGATTCCATGGGCTAAATATTGAATGACGAAGGAAGCATCAAAAGAAGATGGAAGGAATACACAGAGTCACTGTACCAAAAAGAATTGGTCAAAGTTCAGGCATTTCAAGAAGTAGCATATGATCAAGAACCAATGGTATTGAAGGAAGAAGTCCAAGTTACACCGAAGGCATTTACAAAAAACAGGGTTCCAGGAATTGCCAGAATACCAACTGAGATGTTTCAAAACAAATAGATGCAACAGTGGAACTCTATGCCAAGAAATTTGGAAAACAGCTACGTGGCCAACTGACTGGAAGAGATCCATATAAGTGCCCGTTCCAAAGAAAGGTGATTCAAAAGAATGTGGAAATTATCAAATAATATCATTAATATCACATGCAAATAAAATTTTCCTGAAGATAATTCAAAAACAGTTGCAACAGTACATCAACAGGGAACTGACAGAAATTCAAGCCAGATTCAGAAGAGGACTTGGAAGAAGGAATATCATTGCTGTTGTCAGATGGATCTTGGTTGAAAGCAGAGAATACCAGAAAGATGTTTATCTGTGTTTTATTGACTATGCAAAGGTATTCAACTGTGTGGATCATAACAAATTATGAATAAGATTGCGAAGAATGGGCATTTCAGAATACTTAATTGTGTTCTTGCAGAACCTGTACATAGACCAAGAGGCAGCTGTTCGAACAGAACAAGGGGATATTATGTGGTTTAAAATCAGGAAAGGTAGGTGTCAGGGTTGTATACTTTCACCATACTTATTCCATCTGTATGCTGAACAAATAATCTTAGAAGCTGGACTATGTGAAGAAGAATGGGGAATCAGGATTGGAGGAAGACTCATTAACAATCTGCAATATGCAGATGACACAACCTTGCTTGCTGAAAGTGAAGAGGACTTGAAGTTTTACTGATGAAGATCAAAGACCACAGCCTTCAGTATGGATTACTCCTCAACATAAAGAAAACAAAAATCCTCACAACTAGACCAATAAATAACATCATGATAAACAGAGAAAAGACTGACATTGTCAAGGATTTCGTTTTACTTGGCTCTACAATCAACGCCCATGGAAGCAGCAGTCAAGAAATCAAACAACACATTGCATTGGACAAATCTGCCACAAAAGACCTCTTTGAAGTGTTAAAAAGCACAGATGTCACTTTGAGGAGCAAGGTGCGCCTGACCCAAGCCATGATGTTTTCAATCACCTTATATGCATGCGAAAGGTAGACAATGAATAAAGAAGACTAAAGAAGAACTGATGCCTTTGAATTATGGAGTTGGCGAAGAATATTGAAATACCATGGATTGCCAGAAGAAGGAACAAATCTGTTTTGGAAGAAGTACAGCCAGAATGATCCTTAGAAGGGAGGATAGCAAGACTTTGTCTCACATACTTTGGACATATTTTATCAGGAGGGACCAGTCCCTGGAGAAGGACATCATCCTTGGTAAAGTAGAGGGTCAGTGAAAAAGAGGAAGACTCTCAGTGAGATGGACTGACACAGTGGCTGCAACAATGGGCTCAAACATAGCAACGATTGTGAGGATGGCACAGACTGAGCAGTGTTTTGTTCTGTTGTATGTGGGGTTGCTATGAGTTACAACTGACTCTCTGGCACCTAACAACAATAACAACAACAATTTGAATTTATGGAGCCCTGGTGGCACAATGGTTAAGCACTCGGCTGCTAGCTGAAAGGTTGGTGGTTCAAACCCACCAACTGCTCCACGTGATAAAGATGTGGCAGTCTGCTTCTGTAATGATTACAGCCTTGGAAACCCCATGGGGCAGTTGTACTCCGTCGTATAGTGTCACGATGAGTTGTAATCGACTCAATGGCAACGGGTAGAGGTAATTTGAATTTAAAGCATCATGCAGGACACATGAGCATATCTACAGTACAGATATAGTCTATGGGCCCACATTTGCTACCTTAACTGTAGACACAGAATTATGAAAACCTGGGGAATACTAGAATTGTAGAATCTTAGAATCTTGGAATTAGAAGGATGGTATTAGTGGTCGTGGGGTGAGGTCACAGAGCTTTCCAGTGTTGAGGGGAAATGCATAGCTCTTGTAGTCATGACAGAATTGAAGAAACTATCTGAAATCAGCTCCCTTGATATAAACTGTGAGCCATCATTTTTGCTGTTGTTCTGAGAACTTTCAATTTTTCATTAAGATAGAAAACAAAAACACAGAAAGACTATGCCCTAGGGAGGGGATGGACAGGGGCTATGAGGGCCTCAGGCTTAAGAGAAACCTTCACAGCTTCCCTTAACCCATTGCCGTCAAGTTGGTTCCAACTTATAGCCACCGTATAGGACAGAGTAGAACTGCCCCACAGGATTTCCAAGGCTGTAATCTTTACAGAAGCAGACTGCCACATCTTTCTCCTGCAGAGTGGCTGGTCAGTTCAAACGGCTGACCTTCCAGTTAGCAGCCGAGCACTTAACCATTGTGTCACCAGGGCTCCCTTAGTGTAGCCCAAACGTAGATCTGAAACATGTGGAGAGCTGGTTTAAAATGCAGATTCCCCAGCCTCACCCCTAGAGATTCTAGTGCAAGAATCTGTAAAATTGAAAAATTCTCTTCCCCCTCTACCCCAATTCTGCCACAGTCAGGTTTGTTAGCCATTGATTTCCTGAAAAATGTAAAAACAAATTTTTTTCAGATCTGTAGAAAGTATTAAATAGCACCTGCCCCCTAACATGCTACACCCAGGCTTTGGATAAAGGACTCAAAATCACCAAGTCTTGGACATGGTAGAATAACATACATAGAATTCTGGACTCTCAGATGTATAGGATGTAGAGCTTTTTCATCATGGGCTGGGAGTGACCTCAGAGGTCAGAGGTCACACAGTGACCCTCCTACAAAATGCAGGAAGGCCTTTGTAAGCATTCCCGACAGCATCTAGGGCTAGAGGCACTCAAGACCATCTATATCAATGTACGCATTTAGCAGATATGGAAACTGAGGTCCAGAGAAGCAGTCTGACCTGTTCCAGATCATACACAACACCTGTGCCCAAGCTGGGCCCATTCCTGAAAGAAATGCAGTTGAACCTAGAAGGAACCTGTCTCTAGGTGGAACGGACTTAGAACAATCCCAGGAGGAGCAGACACAGCTCAGCATTGTTGGGGGGACTGGGCCTTGTTGTTGTCAATGAGGGCTGGAGGCCTGAGGGACATTTGTAAAGAAACAACCACCTAATGTTACCACTTCTTGCATACTTCTAATAGGATTCTCCTTGTGGACAAGATGGCAGAAAGAGCCAAGTTCTCAAGCAGGAAAAATTAGAAAGCTGGAAGGTGGGACTTGGAGGAGAGGGCAGTTTCCTCTGGGTCTTGTTCCCATGGTCCTGCCTTTGGTGTGATCAGATGGTAGAGTGCAGAGTCCAGGGGGCTGGTGCTAGGCTGAGCCCACCGCATGGAGCAGTACTGGGGCCGGCCAGCATGGCCTTCTCTCTGGTTATTCCCCTTTGCCACCCTGAGCCTGTGGAGCCAGGTCTTTGCCTGGTCTCTGCTCGGTGGGCATCAGTGAGTTCCTACTGGGAAATTAGCTCCCCTAAAGGACAGACCAGAGTAATGGTGGTCACAGAGGTCAGCAAGGGCGCTCCAGGGTGATAAGGACTGTTGGGGTTCAGCCACCTCTCCTCCCAAGGAGAATCCAATCGCCATTGCTAAGTTTGGAGAATCAGAGTTTGGTTTATTAAAGGAAGATGCCGCTTCTGTCCTCGCAGCTCTTTTGGGCGTGCTGTTCAGCCTCTGTACTCCATAATACTCAGTCAGAGAGCATGCAGGTCAAGGAGGAGGACCCGTCCCAGCTGAGGGTTGTTAGTGTGCAGATGACAGGAGGCCCAGTGGGGAAAGGAAGGGACGCTGGAGGGAGTCAGATCCAGGTTCTGCTACCCATTTCTCAGGTGCCTTTGGATAAGTCCTTTCCTCTCTCTGGGCCTCAGTTTCCCCTTCTGTATGATGAAGAGTCAGACTAGCTTAACTCCCTCTACCTGAGTCATTCAAATTATGCCTTTATGATGTTTACCATATATACAAGTGCCACGTGTACTAACAGCATTAAAATATTTCCTTAACTTCACTCACTTTGTTACTTTATATGAATGTATTTTAATGAAAACTTCCTAGCACCGTCATTAACGAACCACCAGTATCACAAAAGAAAAATTTTAGGAAGTCCAGTGAAAACAAAATAGAGTTATGTAATTCTATCTCCATGCTTTTGCCTTCAACGGATCTGAGCCCAAGACTTTCTCTCTTGGATAGAGAGATTGGGACATATCAAACCCATTGCGGTTGAGTTGATTCCAACTCATAATGACCCTATGGGACACAGTAGAACTGCCTCATAGGGTTTCCAAGGTTGTAAATCTTTATGGAAGCAGACTGCCACATCTCTCTCCTACAGAGTGGCTGGTGGATTTGAACCACTGAACTTTTGGTTAGCAGCTGAGCACTTAACCATTGTACCACCAGTGCTTGGGAAGTGTCAGAGAGGTGCTAAAGCCAGGCTAGCACCCAACGGAGCCTTTCCCCTTGACGTAGCCAGAAGTATCGAGAGAGAATAAAAAAGGGAACAACTTTCTAACTGTGAACTAATGCTGTTGCATGGGGTGCCAATATACATCCCAAATCATCTTGTGTAACCTCAGTGGTGCATGTCTTCACTTTGGGGGACCCTGGCTATACCACCAGGGCCTTCTTCCTGTCCTGAGCTCTATGGTTTTAACCTGCATGTGCTTTGGTTGGTCCCTGTCTGATCCCTGGCCAAGGTCAGATGCAGGCAAAGGCAGAAAGCGCCCCAGGTCAGGCCCAGCCTCAGCCCCCTGACAGCCCCTGGTTGCAAAGCTGCCAAGGCTTCTTCTGCAGAGAGAGGCCCAGGAAGGACAGACATGCAGGACAGAGACCTAGACAAACAGGCAGGGCACAGCAGTGTGAGCTCGGGGGCCTCTCCTTTTCCTCCAATCTCCCACCCACAGAGGACACTTGTATAACAACCCCCGAGACAGCCTGTGACCAGCTGGGCTGCTGGAATGGCCCCAGGTGTCAGGAGTGACATAACTTGGTATACAAGCATGGTGGGAAGGCTCCTTTATCTATAAAATGGGAATAAGGCCCTTCCTCAGGCCCCTCCCAGGATGGTGGGCAGGAGAGGGCTGGGAGGGCTTGTCACAATTATCCCAGGTCTCTGGCGCCCCCATTGCCCCATCCTCAGCTGCAGGAGAGGCAGCTGGCAGCCTAACAGGCCAGAGTTAGGAGGGGGAGCGAAGATGGTACCCACCCCTGTCCACACGGGGTCTTCTGCTTCATGAGCTCCTGAGCTGCCCCTGGGGCCCTGCCCATCACCCTGCTGTGCCATCCAGCAGGACATGGAATGACAGCAGACAACAGGTACCCCAGAGAGAAGGGATTGCTCACGGTTTTCAAAATAGAATCGATGGAAGTCCAGGCCTTCCACCAGGTTCCCCAGAGCCTCGGGTTCAAAGGCTGTCATTCCAGGGTCGCACATCTTTCTGGGGGAAGGAAGACAAAGAGGGGTTGAGGTCCCTTCTCAGGGCACCCTCTGATCCCAGGGGCCTGGAGGGGGAGAGAGCTGGGCCGTCCTAGGCTGAGCCTATGGAATAGAATGGTTTGGACTTACCTCACAGGATCAATTAGGTTGGTGGGTGGGAAGGAGCCTACAAACTGTAAAGTGTGAGGCATCGCTGACTGGTGGGTGCTGTTTAGAACTGAAAAGCCTGGTTCAGGTCCTGGCTCTGCCATTTACTGATTAGGAGACCTCGAGCAAGGGGCGTAACATCTCTAAGCAAGAGCACCATGAATGGTTGTGCAAAGTTGTGCAATGCCAAGCAGCCAGGCGGGAATGAAATTCAGCCTGTTCTCTCCTCCCCAGTCTGCACCCCCGGCCCAGACTGTGGGATGCAGAAGGACCTTCTTCCTAATTTGTTTCCCCAGAGGGGGTGCCTTTTCCTTCACATAAAGGTGACTTTTGCTCAGCAAGCCAGGTGTATACCCGAAGGGGGTGCCTTTTGCTAATCTGAACAAAGGTGCCCTATTGTCAGCAACAGCCCTGACTGTGAACCTCAGTTTTCTCTTCTGTAAGATGAGGAAAGATCATTGACTGAGATTGTGCTGGGAGGAGTGATCAGGGCATGGTCCTGGAGGCACTCTGTAATGGAGGTATTGAACTTTCAGCCCATCGGCCCCTTCCAAGTCTCCTTCCAAGCCTGCTGGGAGACCAGATGGCCAGAAGCAGAAAGGGGGGGAAAAACAATCTCTGCCTTCCCAAGTCTCTGGGGTCTTCTGCAGCATAAGATCGGCCCTTGTGACCATGGCAATGAAGCCATGGACAGGATAGGTCCCAAGGCAAGCAAGGTCCCAACCTGGGTGGAGCTGGAGATGCTGGGAGGAGGGTGTCAGGCCAGCACTGTCTGAGCTGGGCACTGGGTACACGCGAGACAAAGGGAGGTGAAACCCTGCTCCATCCTGACTGTCCCTATGATCCCAGACAACTTGCTTCTCCACTCAGGAGCTCAAATTCTCCAGATGGATGAAGCTGTTCAGGGGTAGAGGGGTGGTATGTCATGTGAGCCCTGTGGTCAGACCATGTGGGATTCTCAGGGCCCTTCTGGCTCCAGAATCCTCCAGGGCTGGGGGTCCGAGGCAGCCCCAGAGGCCTGTTTCAAACATACCTGAAGTGTCTTGGAGACTGACATTACCCCTGCCACCACTGGAGAAGTCCCACTCCTGGAGGTATCTGGGCATCCCTGCCTCCTAGGGTGAAGGGACTTGGAGACCATCTGCTCCAGCTCCATTGTCCATGTGGGGAAACTGAGGCCCAGAGAGACAAAGGGACTTATCTAGGGTCACACAGGTCCAGACCTAGAGGCACCCCAGCACCAGAGGTCATGGCAAGGAGTCAGAACTCAAAACAGGCTGCAGATCCCAGAGGAAGTGACATCACAGAGGTGGGAGGGGTTCCCCAGGGTTCCCCGTAATGGCTTAGGGTTCATAGGGGCCACCTCTCTCTGTCCTTCCCTCCCTGGCTATGTCCTTCCAGAGTCACTGGCATGATATACCCCCAACTTAACTGTTTTTACAGCTGCTGCAAGTCTTTTAACAGCCTGTTTCCATGCTCAATGCAACACCCAGGTTCACACGTGCATGCACACCTGTGCACACTCCTTGTGCACAGTCACAAACATGCACATATGTGTACAAGTGCATGCACACACAGACATGCTGGGCTCAGTTTCACATACGCACCTTCCAAGGTCCTTGTTCCTCCAGAAAGAAACAGTGAATTTCTGGGGGTTTTGCCACCCCCCACTGCTGCAAAACCTACTCCCCGCAATTAAAATGTGCCTGGCCCGCCAAGCATTCAGAAGACAAACTTCAGCTCCTGGGCACCGTGGAAACTAGGAACAGGCTGCCCAAGGAACAAAGCCCGGCCAGGTTATTCCCGTCTCCCCTGAACCTAACAGGCAAGGGTGCAGTCCAGATGTTCATCTCCAGGCCCACTCCTTACCAGCGCTGGTGGAGACGTTAAGGCCGAAGCCCAGAATATTCACTCTCCCTAGGACACACTGAGGGCCTGCTTCCCGGCCACACCAGGAAGGATGTAGGTGACCACCAGGGGCCACTCCAGCTCAGCTTGCACACAGCTCCCCTCCAAAGCCTGGTCCAGGCGTGTATGGGATCTATCTCAACAGTTGTTTTACTCTGTGTAATTTTCATGCACTCTGCCTCATTCCCCAGAAGGTTTACGGTTCAGTTTTGAGGTACCATTGCTCACCCTGGCTCACTGCAGTACACACCCTATGGATTCTTGCCCACTTCCAGAGAGCCTGCCCCTCAGAGGCCAGAGGTCTGAGGAGGTCCACTGTGAGGACCAGGCCCATGCAGTGGGACTGAGGAGGGATTTACCCCCCTCCTTCCCAGCTCATCCTGGGGAACGCCACACTGTCATGGAGACCATCCCCATGTTCCCTGGGAAAGCAAAGGAGTTTTGTTGGCATTCCTCCTGGGGAGCAAGACATGAGAAGAAGAGGAAGGCAGACCTGGAGAAGTGTTGTAAGCAGAAGACTTAGAGGAAAAAAGAAAAAAAAAGCATAAAATCCAAACGTAAAACAGAACAATATGAGTTCAGTCTGATCTACAGCACATGCAGGGTGAGTGAGTGAGGGTCCAAGACAGGGACCCCCAAAGTTAACCATCGGCACCCCTGAACCAAAATCCAGGCAGAGGGACATGCAGAATGAGCCCAGCCACTCACGTGTAGGACTCAAAATCTCCATTGCTTATGGCTTCAATCAGCTGCTCTGTCACTTTTATAATTTCCTGTTTCCGCACTGCAAGGCAGGAGGGGACAGAGAAATAGTAATAATAATAGTGATGGTCATGAAGCACCAACTACCACTTCCTGAGTCCTTATCATGTGCCAGACCCTGGGCTGGGACCTGAGGACCTTACAGAGATTGTGTCATTTATTGTCACACCATCCCTGGGATGTAGGTAGTATTATCCCCATTTCACAGAAGAAGAAACTGAGGTCCAGAAAGATGAAAAAGGTACAAAGTTCCCTCAACTAGAAAAGGTAGAGCCAGTATCTCAGTTGGTAGCCTTTGCCTCCAAAAAGCATACATGGTAGACATTCTGGCTCTAGGCTTGATTTGAACCTAGGCTTTGACTTCAAAATATGTGTCCCTACCACCTTGCTTTTTTACTGGAATCCAAACAGGAGTGGCATTTGTCACTGGCAGCCATGAACTAGGGGCTCTCCCATGGCCAAAGGGTGTCCTGGGACCACTGACTTACTCATCCCTTGAGTCCAGGTGAGCTTTGGGCTCCATTGGATGCCTGCAGGAATCAGGCACTGAGCTCTCTAGAACTTTGTAGACATAATGAATCCAAGTTGCTAAGACCTGACTCTCCTCTGTCTGCCACCAAAACACCACTAGCAACTGGGCTTTCCAGTGCAGGGTTAGATGTCAGGGGACTTGGATTCACACCTTCTTACTAGATGGGTGATATTCTGAGTCCCAGTTTTTCCATCTGTGAAATGGGGACACTACCACCATTGTATTCAGTACAAAATATGCAGTAGAAGGAACCCAGGCTTCAGCACCAGATAGATCTTCATCTAAATTCCAGCCCAAGCCCTTACAAGCTGTGCAGTCGTGGGCCATTAAATGAAGCTTCCTGGTCTGTCAAAGGGGGATAACAGTGTCCTGCTCCCAGGGTTGTCGTAGGATGGGATGAGATGATGATCGCGAAGCACACGGCCCAAAGCCTGGCACACAGTAGGTGCACATCGTTAGTGCTGGAATCGCCTGCACCCTCCCACTCAGCTTGCCTCATCTGCTCCTCACAAACACCCTGGGAAGCCAGCAGGTGTGGGTTCCCCCAATTTTACACACAAGGAGACTGGGCCTCAGTGATGAAGGCATTCCAAGCCAGGTGTCCAGGCTCCCAGCAGAGCCTAGCAGAAGCCTCACCTGGTTTCCCAGGGGCAGGCCCTCCTCCCTTCCTCCCCAGCCTCACACCTAGCTCCAAACCCGGCCAGCCTCCCGGAGCAGTCTCAGGTACGGTAGACTGACACATTGCTCAGGGCATGAGTTCAGTCTGAGCCTCAGCATTTCTCAGTCTGGGAACCAGCAAGGGAGACCAAGCCTGGCTGAGGCCTATACCTGCCCCTTCCCTCACCAGCTGCCTATGGCCACGCCCTCCACCCCAGGGGGCTCACTTCAGGCCCAGAAGACACAGAATCACAAAGCATCAAGGCTAGAAGAACACTTGAAGATCAGAAACTCCAGACCCCTTATCAGACCGGTGGGGAAACTGAGGCCCAGTGAGAGTTGTGACTTGCCCAAGGACACAGAATGTATCAGGTCTAGATCCTAGCTGCCAGCTCAGGGCCCTTCCCACAGGATCCTGGCACCCCCACATGCTCCCCGTCATGGCACATACCCCATATTTTTGTTTGGGACCATATACTTGCATCGCTCCCCAACTCAGATATCAGCTCCAGGAGGCTGGCCCGTAGCTGCCCTTGCCCTGCTGTATCCCTGGAGCTTAGTAAAGTCCTGGCCCCCAAAAGCATTCATTATTGAATGAAATGAATGAGTGTGCCTGGCATTGTGCTGTGTGTTTAATCTACGAAACCTGAAAGCCTCACAGCAAAACTTCACTGTGGTTATCATCTCCACATCAGTGATGAGCACACCAAAGGGGAGAGGGGTTAAATAATTTGCTCCAGGGGAGCTGGGACTCAACCAGCATTTGCAGCTCCAAAGCCCCTCATGCTCTTCTCCACACCATGTGTCTCTCAGGGCAGAAGTCCCCATACCAGCACGGCGCTTGGTACATGATGAGTTCTCAGCAGATGCAGCGATGATCATCTTCATCAGTGAATAATCAGTGAATAATCAGTGAATAATTGGTGGTGCAAATGGTTAACGCACTCAGCTGCTAACTGAAAGGCTGGAAGTTTGAGTTCACTCAGAGGCACCTCAGAAGAAAGCTCTGGAGATCTACTTCTGAAAAATCAGCCATTGCAAACCCTATAGAGCACAGTTCTACTCTGACACACGTGGGTCATCCTGAGTCAGAATGAATTCAACAGCAACTAGTTTTCTTTCGTGGTTCCGAGCAGAATCTCCTGAGCTGAGAATGAGTCCATCTTTAGCCTATGAGCTCCACAGGGTCACACAGGGTGATTGCATATCTATCTTTGGGGCCCTGCCTGGAGATGGGACAAAGGTGGCACTCAACTCATATGTGCTGAGTGGATGGATGGTTAGATGGATGGATGAATAAATGGATGGATGGATGACTCCAATCCAGTCTGGGGCTGCTATGTTTGCCCTGTTTCCTGGAATTGCCCAAGTTGCCTGGTAACCTCTGCCCCTAGTTACTGCAGAGAACCTGGCCCGCTGCTCAACCTTGCCCTCCTTCATGGGAGGCAGAGGCTGAGGATGGGAAGAAACACATACAAATTAGTACAAGGATCATCCTTCTCCCTACCCCTTCCAGAAGCCACCTCATACCAGCTGCTCCCATGTAGAATCAGGGGTGATGGCCCAGAGCAAATCTACCAGCTACTGGCAGGTGGGACCTGTGCCACCTCAAGTGCCTTCTGTACATGGACCTTAAGAACCCTTCCAGCTTGACATTCCATGATCCTGTGCTTAATAAAGTTTAGCAAAGCAGTCAAGGGATTCTGGAGCCAGTCTCCCTGGGTTTGGATCCTGGCTCTGTGTGACCTTGGGCAAGGTATTCCCTGTGCCTCAGTTTCTCCATATGTATAATGGAGATACTAGAAACACTTACCAATCATAGGGTTGTTTGAGCGTTGAGTTTAGAATATATCAGTAGAAATAGCTAACACGTATATGGTCCTCACCAAGAACCAGGTACTGCTCCGAGCCCTTTATAGCAACACACTTATGTAAATAATGATGCATTATGTAAAGCAATTACAGCAGTGTCTGGCACTCATAAATGAGAGCTGTGATTATTATCATGTGGAAATCTCTGTGAGCCAGCAGAGGTCTCCAGCCTGCAGCCTTACCCACGCATTTGGGACTTGCCAGCCCCCACAACTGAAGAGCCATTTTCTCACAATTGCGTGAGCCATTTTCTTGAAGTAAATTTCTCTTTCTGTATTTGTATATATGTTTCACTGGTTTTGCTCTTCTAGAGAACCCACACTAAGATACGTAGTGACTCAGTCTTGGCTGCAACCCTGGGGCTTATGGCCTGCTGGGCAGTTCACTGCACTGTTGAATGTTGTTGTCGTTAGCTGCCATCGAGTCAGCCCCCAACTCACGGTGACCCCATACACAACTGAACAAAATACTGACTGGTCCTGCACCATCGCCATGATTGGTTTCGGATTGGACTACTGTGATCTATGGGGCTTTCATTTTCAGAAGTAGATCACCAGTCCTTTCTTCCTAGTCCATCTTAGTCTAGAAGCTCTGCTGAAACTTGTTCAGTATCATAGCAACATGGAAGTCCCCACTGACAGATGGGTGGTGGCTGCACTTGAGGCACACTGGCTGGGAATTGAACTCAGGTATCTCACATGGAAGGTGAGAATTCTGCCACTTAACCACCACTGCCCATGCGCTGTTGGATAACTCTTGCCAATTGAGCCTTCTTCTTCCTTCAAGTTGAAATCTGTCCCCATGAAACCTCCCGGTTACAGCTCTGGTCCTCATTTTGCCCTCCAGGCTGCTGTGCCTGCTCCCCCAGCCTCCGTGCCATCCTCCAACCAGTCTTCTCATTCTCTAGGATGTCATTTCCAGACTCTGACTCAAGGACCCTCCTCGAGGTCCTTGAGCTCTCTGGTTGCCTGAGTATGGGCACACCACCTGAGGTCTGACCTGGATATTGCAGAATATCAGTTCTGTGGTGACACTCTATCCTCTCCTCAATTCTGGACACTATACCTCTATTAATGCAGCCTGAGATGGTACTAAGACAGTAAAAATACATTATCCTAAAGAATAATTTCCTATTAGGGCGAAGTCAACATTCTGAGTCCCACAAGTATGCCCAACTAACCACATTCCTGACCTTGCCCCTGTGGATTCCAACTCCATAGGTCTGTGCCTCTAGCCACTCAAGAAGACAATGCCTGGTGGGCAGGAATTCCCCAAACTCTCCCTAGATCCTGGGACAGAAGATCTGGAGGCCTGGTGCTCCTCAGATTTGGAGGAAGCTGCTCCAGTCTGGGCCTGTCCCATGGCCTCAGCAGCCCCAGGGCTATGTGAGGGGTTCATCCAGAAGCTTCTTGGTAGCAACCTCTGGCCTTGTTCATCTGCCAGGTGTTCTCTCAGACAACCCAGGAGTGCTCCCTACAGATGGGAAAGCAGAGGCCCCAGAGAGGTTAAGGCACTCTTTCAAAGTCACACAGCATGCCAAGCCCAGAATGGGATCAGAATTCCAGGTTGATACTTCCCAGGATATCTCTGTCCAGAGTCTGAGGTGGCTTTTGGGCTGAAGAGGAAATTAATTTTTCATGGTCAGGTCAGGAGGAGGTAGGGAGTAAGAAAGAAGCCTGGCAGAGTGCTGGGCAGCTCATCAGAGGGTGAGAGGCCTGTGCATTAAGCCTGAGGTGCTCTGAAATATTAATGTCCCTTTCTTTGCTTGGGGGAAAATGTTCCCTGGAAGATGACATTTCTAATTAACTTTAATGTTAGGTCAGAGTCCATCCCACCAGCTGCTATTCTCACTTAGTATGAAGACGTAACAAGTTAACACCAGAAAATGGTTCTCTGGAAACTTTCTCTCAGGCCTGGAGAGGCTGGGGGAGGCACAAAGATCTCTTCTGCTAAGCTCAGGGAGGAGTTCCTGGCTGAGTAGGCATCTCTTTCATTAGACCTGGCCTCTGGGGCTTTTTGTTGTTGCTGTTACTTGCCCACGCATAGAATCCCACTCACAGAGACCTCATGTGACAGAGTAGAACTGCCCCATAGGGTTTTCTAGGCTGTATTCTTACAGGAACAAATCTCCAGGTCTTTCTTCCATAGATCTGCTTTGTGGGTTCAAACTGCTGGCCTTTCAGTTAGCAACTAAGCAGCTAACCATTTGCACCAACAAGGCTCCTTCCTGGGACTTTTTACGGGTAGGGAAACTGAGGCAGGGAACACAGTCCCAGTTCTGCCATTAATAACTTGGGCTTGGCCTTTCTCCTCTCTGGGCCTCAGATTACTCTCTGTAAAAGGGGCATGCTGTTGTTGGGTGCCATCGAGTCCATTCCAACTTGTAGCTACCCTATGTGACAGAGTAGAACTGCCCTATAGAGTTTTCTAGGCTGTAACCTTTAAGGGAGCAGATTGCCATGTCTGTCTCCCACAGAGCTGCTGGGTGAGTTCGAACCACCAACTTTTCAGTTAGCAGCTGAGCGCTTAATCATTGTGCCAAAAGGGGCATAGATGAACTAAAATGCAATACTTTGCTAATTTTTCCTTCCAGATCCCTCTAAAGCAGAAGATAATGATTGCAAA
This sequence comes from Dugong dugon, assembly GCA_030035585.1. Classification (NCBI taxonomy): domain Eukaryota; kingdom Metazoa; phylum Chordata; class Mammalia; order Sirenia; family Dugongidae; genus Dugong; species Dugong dugon. The sequence goes on along the minus strand of CM057460.1, from coordinate 186,064,837 downwards.
TGCTGGGGCCTCACGGACACAGCCAAAATCCATTACCCCCAGTGGAAACTATCTCTGACGTTTCATAATTTGCATTAAGAACATATATAAATTTTGGTGCCCTGGTTAAGAGCTCAGCTGCTAACCAAAAGGCTGGCAATTTGAATCCATCAGTCACTCCTTGGAAGCCCTATGGGGCAGCTCTACTCTGTCCTATAGGGTGGCTACAAGTCGGAATCGACTCAATGGCAACGGGTATTCCATAACATCTCCCTGTTTGTTTAACATATAAATTATTATCTTAAAATAATCTTTGAGTAAAACTGATGCTCAAAGAGGATGCCATGTGGCTTCCTGTCATCCAACCACAAACTCCAGTTTGAAAAAAAGAAATGAAGATTTATTAAGCAATTACCATGTGCCAAACAGTGTGTGAGCACTTTGTACACATCCTCTCATTTCACTTGCACAGTTATCCTGAGGTTGGTGCTTTATGATCACCTCTTTACTGTTAAGGAAATGGAGGCTCAGAGAGGTTGAGTCACTTGTCTGAGGTCACCCCACAAATGGACTCCAGTGGGGAGACACAAAGCCAGATCACCTCCGCAGTCCTTATCTGCTCAAAGGCTAGGATTCTGAAGCCATGCCAAATCTCCTCAGAACCCCAGCATCCAACTCTTACCCCTGGGGCAGCAAGCCTTAAATATGGGGAACATCTTAGAAATGCCATGTCTTGGTTCATTACAGACCTATGGAGTTGGGATCCACAGGGGCAGGGCCAGGAATGTAGTTAGCAGATTATACTTGTGGGACTGAGAATACTGACTTGACCCTAATAGGAAATTCTTCTTCATGATAATGTTTTTTTTTTTTTTTTAATGTTTTACGTATTTTTGGTGGCAATTTACACAATCAAACATACATCCATTCACAGTTTCTACATGAACAGTTCAATGACATTGGTTACATATTTCACATTGTGTAACCGTTCTCACTATCTTTACCCCTATTGTTGCAGCCCCATTAATTAGGTTCTCTGCCCCTGCAAGTTCTCATCTGTGCTTTAGATGAACTATTGTCAGTTTAAACTCACGTGTTGTTGCTAGGTGCCACTGAGTCGATTCCGACTCATAGCGACCCCCTGTACAACAGAACAAAACACTGCCCAGTCTTGCACCATCCTCACAATCGTTGTTATGCTTGAGCCCGTTGTTGCAGCCACTGTGTTCTTCCATCTCATTGAGAGTCTTCCTTTTTTTCGCTGACCCTCTACTCTACCAGGCATGATGTCTTTCTCCAGGGACTGGTCCCTCCTGATAGCATGTACAACACATGTGAGTCTTGCCATCCTTGCACCTAAGGAGCATTCTGGCTGCACTTCTTTCAAGACAGGTATGTTCATTCTTCTGACACTCCATGGTATATTCAATATTCTTTGCCAACACCATAATTCAAAAGCATCTGTTCTACTTTGGTCTTCCTTATTCAAGGCACAGCTTTCACATACATATGAGGTGACTGAAAATACCATGGCTTGGGTCAGGTGCACCTTAGTCTTTAAAGTGACATCTTTGCTTTTTAACACTTTAAAGAGGTCTTTTGCAGCAGATTTGCCCAATGCAATGCCTTGTTTGATTTCTTGACTGCTGCTTCCATGGGTGTTGATTGTAGAGCCAAGTAAAATGAAATCCTTGAAACTTCAGTCTTTTCTCCATTTATCATGTTGCTTATTGGTCTGGTTGTGAGGATTTTTGTTTTCTTCGTGTTGAGGTGTAATCCATACTGAAGGCCGTGGTCTTGATCTTCATCAGTAAATGTTTCAAATCCTCTTCACTTTCAGCAAGCAAGGTTGTGTCATTTGCATGTCGAAGGTGTTACTGAGTTTTCTTCCAATCCTGATGCCCCATTCTTCTTCATATAGTCCAGTTTCTCAGATTATTTGCTCAGCATACAGATTGAGTAAGTATGATGAAAGGATACAACCCTGACGCACACATTTCTTGACTTTAAATCATGCAGTATTTCCTTGTTCTGTTTGAACAACTGCTTCTTGGTCTATGTACAGGTTTCTATAAGCACAATTAAGTGTTCTGGAATTCCTATTCTTCGCAATGTTATGCATAATTTGATATGATCCACACAGTCAAATGCCTTTGCATAGTCAATAAAACATAGGTAAACATCTTTCTGGTATTCTCTGCTTTCAGCCAGGATCCATCTGACATCAGCAATGATATCCCTTGTTCCACGCCCTCTTCTAAATTTGGCTTGAATTTCTGGCAGTTCCCTGTTGATGTACTGTTGCAACTGCTTTTGAATGATCTTCAGCAAAATTTTACTTGTGTGTGATATTAATGATATTGTTCAATAATTTCCTCATTCTGTTAGATCACCTTTCTTTAGAATGAGTACAAATATGGATCTTTTCCAGTTGGTTGGCCAGGTAGCTGTCTCCCAAATTCCTTGGCATAGATAAGTAAGAGCTTCCAGCGCAGTATCTGTTTGTTGAAACATCTCAAATGGTATTCTGTCAATTCCTGAAGCCTTGTTTTTTTTTGTCAATGCCTTCAGTGCAGCTTGGACTTCTTCCTTCAGTACCATCAGTTCTTGATCATATGCTACCTGTCATAGATTGAATTGTGTCCCCCCAAAATATGTTTATCAATTTGGTTAGGCCATGATTCCCAGCACTGTGTGATTGTCCACCCCTTTGTCATCTGATGTGATTTTCCTATGTGTTGTAAATCCTATCTTTATGATGTTAACGAGGCAGGATTAGAACCAGTTATGTTAATGAGGCAGGACTCAATCTACAAGATTAGACTGTGTTTTAGGCCAATCTCTTTTGAGATATAGAAGAGAGAAGTGGACAGAAAGACACGGGGACCTCATACCACCAAGAAACAAGAGCCAGGAGAATAGCGCATCCTTCGGACCCAGGGTCCCTGTGCTGAGAAGCTCCTCAGTCAGGGAAGACTGATGTCAAGGACCTTCCTCCAGAGCCAACAGAGACAGAAAGCCTTCCCCTGGAGCTGATGCCCTGAATTTGGACTTCCAGCCTACTAGACTGTGAGAGAATAAACTTCTGTTTGTTGAAGCCATCCACTTGTGGTATTTCTGCTGTAGCAGCACTAGATAACGAAGACACTACCTCCTGAAATGGTTGAATGTCAACCAATTCTTTTTGGTACAGTGACTCTGTGTATTCCTTCCATCTTCTTTTGATGCTTCCTGCGTCGTTTAAGATTTTCCCCATAGAATCCTTCACTATTGCAACTCGAGGTTTGAATTTTTTCTTCAGCTCTTTCAGCTTGAGAAATGCCAAGCGTGTTCGAAACTCACATAGATAATTCTTTATAAAAGGGCTATGCTCAAGGCAAAATTCTTTATTAATTGGGCTAAACTATTATTTAGTTTGGAGCCTTGGTGACATAGTGGTTAAGAGCTCAGCTGCTAACCAAAAGGTCAGCAGTTCGAATCCACCAGCCACTCCTTGGAAACCCCGTGGGGCAGTTCTACTCTGTCCTGTAGGGTTGCTATCAGCCAGAAGCAACTCGACGATGGCAACATGTTTGGTTGTTTAGTTTAATGATGGCTTCAAGGGATAGTTTTGATTCAAAGTTTAAAGATTATTTCTGGGTATTAGATTTGGAGGTTTCCCTAGTCTCAATGTTGTTGTTGTTGTTGGGTGCCATCAAGTCAGTTCTGACTCATAATGACCCTATGTACAACAGAAATAAACACTGCCCGATCCCGCGCCATCCTCAAAATCATTGTTATGTTTGAACCCATTGTTGCAGCCACTGTGTCAATCCATCTCATTGAGGGTCTTCCTCTTTTTCACTGACCCTCTACTTTACCAAGCATGATGTCCTTCTCCAGGGACTGGTCCCTCCTGATAGCATGTCCAAAGTATGTGAGATGAAGTCTCCCCATCGTTTCCAAGGAGCATTCTGGCTGTATTTCTTCCAAGACAGATTTGTGCTTCTTGCAGTCCATGGCATGTTCAATATTCTTCACCAACACCATAATTCAAAGGCATCAGCTCTTCTTTGGTCTTATTCATTGTCCAGCTTTCACATGCAAATGAGGCAGTTGAAAATATTGTGGCATGGGTCAGGCGCACCTTAGTCCTCAAAGTGACATCTTTGCTTTTGAACACTTTAAAGAGGTGTTTTGCAGCAGATTTGCCCAATGCAACATGGTGTTTGATTTCCTGGCTGCTACTTCCATGGATGTTGATTGTGGATCCAAGTAAAATGAAATCCTTGACAATAGATTTCAGTCTCCATAGGATAATGTATTTTTAAAGATTGTCCCTGGTGCCTTCACAGAAGAATGATTTGCTTAGTGCCAGGCTGTGATGATGGAGCGGCCCCGGCCCCAACTCGGAGTGGCCAGAGAGATCGGGCTGACCTACACAGGTGCACACACAGCGTGAGGCCAGTCTTCCAGGGCATCTTGGCAGAGTCAAGAGTCAGTCATGGACTTGGGAATGTCAAATGGCTTTAAAGCCTGGATTGCAAACGTGCCAAAATATTTATTACATGATAAAATGCTCTGTTTCCAATCATTGTATTCCTTTCAAGGTAAAATATCTAAACTCCTGAAAAATGTCTAAACTGGTATAGCTGAGCTCCCAGGGGATCCAGGTAGACAGCCTTTTTCTATATTTCAAACAAGGAGTCTCTGGTACACCTGAGTATGAGACCCCATGTTCTCCTGTCCCTGTGCTTGCAGAGCGAGGAGGTCTGGGTGTGGCAGAGCCAGCAGGGTCTTGTTAACCCATCTGAGGAACTGGTGCCCCCTGAGCAGAAACCAGTACTCCCTCTCCCTCCTCCATGCTCTAAGTGCATGTTCTATCCACCGAGGCCTCCAGAGTGGGGGTTAGGAGCCTGACTCTGGAACCAGACTGCTCAGGTTTCAGTCCTGACTCCACCCCTCCTGAGCCACAGGACCTTGGGTGAATTTACACAACCTCTAAGCCCCCTTCTTTCTGGGCTATAGAACGGGATGAGTAACAGTGCCTACCTCATTGGGTTGTTGGGAAGAATAAGTGAATATGTATAGAGTACTTGGAACAGTGTCTGGTACACAGTGCATGTTTCACAAATGGCAGCCAATTCTACTACTGTTATTGTTATCATTGCCTCTCTTAATCTCTGGTCAGTTATCTGGGTATTTACTCTCTGGTCCATCTGAGAGCTTTTAAGTGCTGTTCACCACCAGCTACAATAGCCATTGCGTTTCTGGTTGACTTTGACCAGTGTTTCCCATACTCCAGTCAGTTGAACTTTCTGAATTTTGCTGTTGCATTCTGTACTATTATTACTCGGTTTGTTTGTTTTGCATGTGTGTGTATGTGTTCTAATAAACTCACTTTAAAAAAAAAACAAACTTAAGTATACCTATTTCAGAAGGAAATTTTATACCATTACCATAAATTTATGACTTGGATATATTAAGTTAATTTTTTTTCTACTACATATCAAAGTAAATACAGAACCTCTAAAATACCACCAGTGGTCCAGCTAACCCACGTGAGGAAGCAATGCCCTACCATGTACCCATCTGTAAAGCGCCAAAGCTGGGGGTCCTTGCAGAGAGGAGGAAACGAGATTGGCATCGGGGCCCTTTCAGGCCAGAAGCTGTCAGTGAAGGTGTTAGCCAGCTGGTTCCAGGAAGCCCAGGGGCCCAGACACCAAAGCCAAGGCCCCTCCCTACCTTTGGTGTCTTCATCCTCAATGGTGGTGTTGGTGCTCTCTGAAGATTCCTGCCAAAGAGAACACAGGAGGCGGTGAGGCCCACCTGGAAAGCAGGACAAGGCACAGCCAGTTGGGGGCTGCCCCAGCTGCCTGATGATGTGGCCCGATCCCTGTGAGCCTCCTGGGCTCTGCCATCCGGATGCTGCGCTGAAAACCCGGCCAGACTTTCAAGCCTAAGTAGTGGGAGGGCCCAGCTAAGCAGGTGGCTGGTGGTGGGGGTGGGGATGAAGGGATGGATGCAAGGAGAACCCTGACCTTTCTGGAAGGGGTGGGATGGGGTATCTGGGCCCTGTCTGCTCTGCTCGAGGGAGCAAAGGGGGAGGGGGTATGTGGAGGAGCAGAGAGTCACCATGGTGGCCACAGAATGGGGAAGGTAGGTACACACTGGCAGGATAGAAACAGAGAAAGAGGGAGGAACAGTGTGATAGAGGGTGGGCTTTTCAGAGGAGAGAAAAACCACACAACAGAGTGAGACAGCAATGGAATCAGAAGAAGAGGGAATGTGGGCCACCATACCACCACCGGACCCCCTAGACAGAGCAGGGGCTGGTGGCTCTTTGCCCCCGACAGGCCCTGGGCAGCCTTGTAGAAGCTCAAGAAGGGCCTCCATGGTGCCCGTCAAACCAAGCCCACCCTCGCCACGACTGGCAAAAACCAAGCCCTGAGATGAGTTCTAGAGCAGAGGCGGAGGGTGAAGCAAGAAGCCAAGGGCTGGACGTGGGACTGGGTTTAAATCCACCTTCGTCTTAGAGATAGTTCTCAGTCCTACTGTCAGGCTGCTGGTCTGGGCCATGAAGTTGGAGGTGTTAACAGAAACACGCAAACAACACACACACACACAACACACATATTGTCACACAACACACACATACCAAGCACGCCCTGAGTACCCTCTCCCCGCCCCAGGTTCCCAGTGCAGCCTGCAGGAGCGAGGCAGGAGCGAGGGTTCGAGGCCCAGCATTTACCGGCATTTAGGAGACGGCAGACACTCACCATTAACTGAACGCTGGAACTGGACTTTCTTTTCTGGAAAAACAAGGAGAAGAGATGGGACAGGAAGAGACACAGCGTGAAAACGGCAGGGAGCAGCGGAATGACAAGGAAGGTTTGGGAGGAGGATGGGCCTCAGGGTCATCCTCTGTGGTCCTTTGCCAGCTTGGCATCGGGGCAAGGAGTAAGGGCCACCAGCCACAGCTGACCTGGCAGGGCCAGTCCTTTTTCAGCCTGAAGTTCTAGGGCCTCATCGACACCTGACTGGCTCTCACCGATCTAAACAGCACACTCCAGGCGGAGTCTCCCTTGGACCAGAGCTGCCCGCTATGCCAAGCTCTGATGCAGAGAGTGAATCCTAGGTCTTGGATGCCAATTGCCTAAGGTCCTCAGAATCCAATGCTCTTGGAGTACACAAGTACTCTTAGATCAGGAAATGAGGCCCAATGGTTCCTCCTAGGCTGCCCCACAACATCTCTACTGAGAGGACCCCACTCCTGGTTTAGTATCAGAGTCACTTTGGAAACTTGTCAAAAATGTACGGAACCAAACCCCCTCCAAGGACTGATAACTACGTCTGGGGTGGGGCTGAGGTATCTCCATTTTAAGCAATATCCCCAGGTGATTCCAAAGCAGGACCAGTCTTCTAAGTGGCCTTTGAAATCCTGCTTGCATTCATAGCTTCCCAGTGACTGGCCTTTATGCTGATTTTCCTTCATGCTGGTAGAGAAACTGAACACAGAAGTGAAGCTGAGCCTAGAACTTGGGTCTTTTGGCCCTGTCACTTGGTCTGCTCTAGCTTTGGGCATCTGTAGCTCCTAGTGTATTGTCTGTCGAACCAAGAGAAAGGGAAAAAGAAAGGACAAATGTACATTATCTTTTTCTTCTCTTAGCTCTCTGAGCTAGGAGTCTTAATAAAGACTCACATTCAAAGAAGACTGCAAGTCGAGACTGACCTTTCCACTGCACAGGGGAGAAACTGAAGCCGAGAGGGGAAGTGACCTGTCCAAGGTCTCAAGGTAAGCCACTAACAGAGCTGAGGCCGGAACCCAAGGCCTGAGTACAGGAGTCTCTGGGCATGCGCAGCCTGGGCCCTCTCCAAAAAAACTCGTCCTACCCTGGATGCACTTACATTTGAGAGGCCAGGAGGCCTCTCTCTGCTACGTGGTGCAGGAAGCAGAGGAGGAACTTGAGATGCCGTCAAGGCAGGCCTTTGCTAGGAGAATGTAGGAATATTCCTTGAGGGCACTCAGGTCTAAATTCTGGGCTTTCTAACTATAGGATCCAGGAGCCTAAGATCCTACGCTCCCCATCTAGGACCTTCATAGATGTGGCCAGGGTATCCCAGTGGGCATCTGCAGTATAAATGCTTACAGCCCTGTGCCTTCTCCAGCTGGCCCAGAGTGTGACTTCTGCAGTTAGCAGCCTATGGTCAGCTCCTCTCCTCTCCTCTCCTCTCTTCTGTTCTCCTCTCCTCCAGGGTCAGTCTCATTCCCTGGCTGGAGCCTGGCCAGGCACAGTGTGTGTAGGGAAGGGGACAGGCCCACACAGCTCCGCTGTCAGCAGAAACCTGAGGAGCCGTGCAGGGGCCAGGAGGTTCCAGGCGGGACACGAGGAGGAAACACAGAGCAGAGACTGCATCAGATTCAGACGCACAGTGACAGGATGGGACATGGGGGAGGGGTCACGACAGCATGGATGGGACACCAACAGGGGCAGTGAGTGGGGTTAAAGGGTGAGAGGAGTCATACCCTCCTCATAAAAGTAGGGGCCTAGGGATCTGAGTCGACTTGTTGGTAATGGGTTTGGTTTTTTTTTAGAGGTGGCAGGGGGGCATCACTTCTTGGTGGTAAGAAGACTCAACTTCCCTGAATCACAAATGTGATGATATTAAGAATCTCACACTGACTTTAGAGTTTAGTTCACAAGCGGCTTTCACAGAAAGTAGAGTCATGTCTCTTGGAACCACATGAAAGCATGGTTCTAAAGTTAGCAAGGATGCTAGAAACGGAGTAAGGTCAAAATTAGCCTTGAAAAGCCCTTAAAAGTCCATAAAGTACAGTATTCTGTCATATCTCTTATAATTCCAGCTGGGCCAGTTTTCCTCCAGCATTGGAACAAATCACTGTCTCTTCATCTAAGCCCTAGATGAAACCGCTCGTTTGTCTCTAGGACCAAGTCACAGAAAAAACGTGTATTTTCTCCCCTTTGGCTGAATTTCTGTCAGTTAGAGAAGCTGATGCCAGGACTCTATCAGGCCCCACAGCAACTTCCACTCTCCCCTCCCACAAGTGACAGGACTGATCCCAGGTCTTGGAGGGAGGGAGCACTGGTGCCCACACTCAGACCTGCATGTGTTCCTACTGGTCGTGAACACCGACTGGACCCCGCGCTCAGCTGCTCAACCCCCTCCCTTAGGGGAGCAACATATTGCAGGCTGGGCTCTCTGAATCCTGAGCAAGGCCCCCGTCTTCCAGCTGGACTTCCTCCCTCCTCCATGCAAGGAAGGGAAGCAGCCTGAGCCAAAGAGACAACTGGGCTTGGAATAGCCTTTGCCTTTCTCCTCCTCCTCACCCCAGTCCACCCTGAGAAGTCACTCCATCTGTCCCAGCTACAGGAAGCTGTGGCACTTTGCTCAGCGAGGCCCACCTGAGAGCCTGCAGGCCAGCCCAGCCCCACCATGCCGTGAGACCCCTTCTCTCTAACACCTCCTGGCCTTGCCATGAGAGCAGCCAGACTAGATCTTCATCCCAAGACTCGGCTGACGCCAACCCCAGTGGTTCTTCTATCAGCTTTGCCAAGCCCCACATCTAAGGGCCAGCAGACCAGGACAGCCTTTTCCTCTGCCTCTCTCTATTCCACTGACTTGGACCACAGCTCCTCAGTGCCCATGATCTATGCCTTGATGTCCCTAAATCAGGGCCAGGGAGATGGCTTTCCCCAGGGGCCCAGCTCAGTATCTGCACACCAGGGGCCAGGGAGCCCCGGCCACTCAGATCTCACAGAGAGTGCTATGCAGCCATCCTTGCATTACCCTTCCAAACTAGGGGTACAAGAGGGGTGATTCATAGGCAATCCAAAACAACAGGCAAGCCAGAGCTCAATTCTGAATTCCATTCCAGGATTTGGGACAGGTGCCTGTTAACTTTGTAAATTGGGTTGGCTTTGCAAATGTTTTCTTGTGTAAACTTCGTTTTCAAGAGAAATCTCACCCAAAAGTCCAGTACACAAAATAGATGAAAGATAATAGTACTGACTGATGTCTAATCAGCATGTATTACACGTCAGTACTCTGCTAAGCCCTCAATATACATAGTGTCTTCATTATTTCTCCCAAATAGCCCACTGAGCTGGGCACCCCTTTTAACTTCCCTGCATGAATGAGGAGATGCAGGCTCAGAGAATTTCAGTAAGCCGCCCAAGGTCTCGCCGCTGGTCAGCCCACCCACGGTCTCTTATCCACCGTGATGACCGTTACACAGACCTGTGCCCTCTGACATGGATGTAAGAAGCCCCTAACCTTAGCCGCTCAGCCTCCCACTTTCTCATCCCACCTACCCCATATGCTAAAGGAGATGTCTCCCCAGAACCTTTGGGTTCCCCTTCCGTTTGAATACCGCTGACTTAGGCTAATAACCAGGTAAGTATGCATCCTTTAGACGCCCAGGATGAGATGGGAGAATGACTAGACAGAGATTTTGTTGCTCTTTTTGTTTATCTGCTTTGAAAGCCAAAATCTTGGAAATTCTGAAGTCCAAACCCCTCCTACTCCTGCCCGTTGTACCTATGGGAAAACTCAAACCTGGAGAGAGCTCAGGGCAGAGGGGAGCCCCCATCCTGCTCTCTGACATCCAGCCCAGACCCCTTCAACTTGTCCCCCTCAACCAAGCGAAGCCAGCAGCCTGAGACCATAAATGCCACCATGAATGAAGCCACCAGCACACCTGGGTGGCTGTGTTTGGAAAGCTTCCCACACCTCCCAGGGTCCCGGGCACAGCCCAGCCCTAGGACCCTGGCCAGGCAGGGCTCTGAGCCCAGAAAAAGGCAGGGTCTCAAGAGACGAGAACCTGCAAGGCGATCCAGTGGCAGGGGAGAGTGGGGAGCTACAGAGAGCAGGGGGACCAGGCCCCTGAGAGTAGAGGGAGAAGAGAGAAGAGGCAGGAAGGAGGGCTCAGCAAGGGTGGAGGGAAGTAGCTCGGGCATCAGGGTGGGGACAGAGGGCAGGCCTGGGTCTCCCACAGCCCCTGGGGCTTGGCAGGAGGGTGCGGGGAGGAGGGGGCTCTTGGCACTGAACTGGCAGGCCTTTGAGACAGGGACACCTCTAGGTCCCAGAGCTGAGAGGAATGGCTGTCTGTCCTCCACGGGCTTTGTGGGCTGGGCCAGGGTGTGGAGTGGGTCAGGGGCCCATTCTAGCTGCCACCCTTGGGAGGAGCAGGCCATCCCTCAGGACCATCTTTGTCCCCTCTTCCACCCTCTTGCTCACCCAAAGAACCTTTGGACCTGCCCCTTTCCTGGTGCCCTCCCTAACCCCAGGCCACCTGCCCCTCCCGCTCTCCTTCAACCCCCCTCCCCCACCTGCCCCACCAAGTCCCAGCACTCGTGGTAAGAGGGCAGGCACTCGAAGCCCAGGTCTCTGGGTCTGGTGACTGTCTGGCCACAGATGTGACACGTCTGCCCAGAACACCATCAGCAGGGCCTGGCTGTGCTGTCCTGTTGATGGAAACGCAGCTGGAGGCAGGCCCTGTGAGCTCCCAAGGAGCTTACCTTCACACCATCGTTCTTCTTGTTTCCTCCACTCTTCCCTCCTGTGGAGGAGAGAAAGTAGAGGGTTAACAACACCAGGCAGGGCACCAGGGCCCACAGGGTGAGGAACAGCAGCATCCACGGGTGGCCGGTGGGCCGGCAGGCAGTGTGAGGAACAGAGCTGCGTCAGCAATGCTGGGGGAGACCTCCTTCTCCTCCTCCTCCTCCTCTTCCCTCCTCAGCGGCCCAGGGCAGCCAGTTGCCACGGGGTGGGCCTGAGCTCCCCAGTTCTCAGCAACCGCGAGAGTGGCCCTCTGGCCCCATGGGTCAAGGGAGGTGTCCAGCACGTCTTGGGTGGTGGGGGTGCTGCCTCAGCCCGGGGATTCCCTCTGGATCCCGGTCACCGCCCGTGCTGCTGGTGGCCAACCGGAGGCCCGGTTGCCTGCCCCAGGGCTGGATGCTCCTCCCGCCCCAGCCCTCTCTAATTTTAGCCCCATGCTGCTGTGGAGGTCATGTGTCAGCCCTGCCTACTCACTCTGGACAGCTGCAGGCTGCGTTTTTGCCGGTGACAAGAAGCAGATGCCCCCCTCTGGGGCCCACCCCTGCCACAGCACCCATTCCCAGCCTTTCTCCTGGGCAGCAGACTCAGACTCCAGAGCCCCACACTGAGGCTGACTGTCTTCCTGGTAGCCGGGAAAACGGGACCACAGTTCTCAGGGATTGTGGGAGGCCTCGGCCTCTGTCATTTCCCTTTCCCTCCCTCCTCGCCTCCTGGCCAGAGTCCTCGGAGAGGCCACCAGCCAGGAAATGGCACAGAATGCCCTGCCCAGGCTGGCACCAGGCTGCTTTAGACCTTAAGCAAATGCCTTAAGTTAAACGAAGCTGGGTATATAGAAAGTGCTTAGCACAGCACTCGACCCCTAACACAGTAGAGGCTCAGTAAACAGTAGCCATTATAATTTTTTTTTCCTGGTGGCCTGGAGAGGATGAGCTGGTGGAGGGGTCGGGGTGCAGACATCAGTGCCCCAGAGGCTCTTGCCAGACATCCCTCACATTCCACCTATGACCCCTTCCAGGCTCCATTCCAAAGTTTACCTCTTGCAAAGCAAGGGTGCACGGTCCCCTTCTGCTCCTTCCCATTCCCAAGGCTCTCACCTCTCCTCAAGCTCCCTCCAGTCCACAGGTCCCACTTTTAACTCTAGTTTTGCCTCCTGTATGTGCTCTCATCCTGTCTATGAAAGAGCCCAATTCTGAGCTGTCCGGTAGAGCCAGGGGGCCCTAATTTCTCCCAATTAACCTTTCCACCTCTTCCACCACCACTGACCCACACCCTTTGGAGCCTCAGAAAGAAAACACAAGCGGTGGGTCCACCTCAGAGCAACCCCTCCCACACGCCACAGCTGATAAAGCCCTTTCACCAGCTCATGTCTCCTTAGGATGAGCAAGTCTCAGCAGGCCCAGTTTTCAAATAAGGAAATAGAGGTCCGAAGAGGGAACAGGTGAAGTAGTGAGTTGACATCAGGTCAGGACTAGAGCCCAGGGCTCTTTCTGTATTTTGAGGCTAACCCCAGCACCTCGTCCTTCCTGGGAGATAGAGGCAGAGAGGCTTGCCAGGACCCTGCCCTTGAGTTGGGGACCTTGGCCAAAGCAGAGGCTGGAGGGGAAAGGTTGGTTCAGGCTCTGTCAATAAGTAAGTTACCTCCTTCTTTGGGACTCACTTTCTTCATCTGTAAAATGGGAAACTTGGAGGGGGAAGATAAGTGGACTAGAATGGGAACACAAACTTAAATACTTACAGTGGCCAGGCAGTTACTATAAATGAGAGAAGAGGGCTAGCCAAGGGCAAGAACATTATTTCCTCAAACATACAGTCTCTCACTTTTTTCTTAAAACACACAACTTTCTCAGACTCTTTCATCTTCCCACTTTTGATAGAATCTAGTACAAGAAATACGCCCTTTCCTCTCATACCTATGAGATATGCGAAAATCACAGGCAGCCTATGCAGCCTCAGGGTCAAGGAGATGGGCAGCTGTGGGTGTGGAGACCCAAATTGCGCCCCCTGGAGGAGGGCGCCTGCTCAGCCCCAGCCCACGCTGCTGGCAGGATTGCAGGTCCAGTGATGCCAGATACCCTGATTTTCAAAAGAAGCCAGAAATTTGGGGTCTTTTCTGAAATCTCTTGATTTTTGTGCTGAGAGCCAATTCCAAAAAAAAAAAAAAATTAAATCATCACTGGCCTGAGAGAGCACATCTAGAGATTGGATCTGACCACAGGCCACCATTGTATGAGCTCTGGGCTGGAGTTCTCTAGGGGTGCTTCAACTGTTAAAAAAAGACTCTGACCGTGTCGGCAGCTCATCTTTCAGTTTAAGGAACTGCAGGATCTTTGTCTGGGGAGAGGGTGGGAAAGCAGTCCAGTGTGGTGGGGAAAGCTAAAGGCTGAGTTCCAGTACATTCTCACCTCTGGGTCTCTCTCTTCCTGCCTGGTTAACTGGGCAGGTGGGCCCTCTCAGTGAATCCAGGGCTGTACCCTTTTCAGAGCTGAGCCCTTGCTGTGGTGCCAGCCACATGCACGCTTCAGCCTACTCCACTGGCCGGGTCCCATCCAGAGGGCCCCTTGGGTGAGCTTGGCTATATTGGCTCAGTTACCCTGTCAGCCTTTCCGGGCTCTGGAGAGAAGCCTCTGTCAGGCGCTTGCCCTGCCACTATCCAATGTGCTAAGGGGAGTTTCTTGCTAAGCCCTGACACTAATCCCTTCCCCTGGTCTCTTTGGGGCCACATGTCACAGGTAATTGGGCACTCCCCACCTTAACCAGCTGGGCTTTGGCCAAGGGCCTGGGAGGCTCCTTCTCTGGACTCCCTGGTGATCCAGCCTGCCTAAGGGCACTTGCTCTGGGACTGGTCAAACCTGTGCTGAATCCGGGCTCTGCCTTTCTCTATCAGTGTGGACTGGGGCAAGGCGGGCAGAGCTCATCTCCCTGAGCTTTAGTTTCCTCATTTGGAAAACAGGGATGGCAATAGCCCCCTCACTTCCTTGTCATGAAAGTCACCTAAGGGAATGCATGAGGACAGCTTAGCACAGAGCTTCAGTAATGGTGGGGATATTGTTCCTCCCTGGGCCTGGCTCAGTCCAATCAGACCTGTACCCCAATGTTCAGGAAGCCTTCCTCTGTGACTGGCCCCAGCCCTGCTGTGAAGGGGGTGGGGGGCAACTTTTGACCTCTCCCCATTTCTGGGTGCTGGCATATGGCAGGTGGGGTAAGCCCCTAGTCACAGGGTCCTCTACAGCCCCTACTGTCAAGAGGCTCTCTGGCCTGAAGGCACCAAAACATCCAACAGGATACTACCCCGGCAGACCAGTGCAGGGTGTGCTGGGAACTCTGAGATCCCATCACCTACCTGAAAAGTTCCTGGTGGCCAGCATGGTGGTGAGGATGGCTCCCTGCAACAGAGAAGAGGAGGGGAACACGGGGGAGAGTAGGGCAGGGGTGAGGGGGCAGAGGAGAGACAGAGAAACGAGAGGGGCAGTGGGTAAGGAGAGGCAGGTGCTGCCTTCAGAGACAAAGCCTTCTGCCCCTGCTCCTCCATCTGTTCCCCGACACACACTCCAGAGACCATTCCCCACCAAATACTTCCAGCTAGGACCTCAAGCCCCCCACCCATGAAGAAGTTAGGGGCTAGTGGGCCTTAGATGGACCAGCTCCTACGAACAGATATTAATAGGTCCCACTGGCCCAGCCAAGCTGGTGGATGGACTCCAAGGAAGTCTGCCAGTGGGGGCTCTGAAAGGCCATGGAAGTTTCCTGCCTGGGTAAGGACAGTAGACCCTGTGCATGCCAGCTCTCTACCTCTCCGCCCTCTGTGGGGCACTCAGCACCTCACTCCAGCACTTTGGACCCTGTGTGGCCCTGGGCTCAGAATCTGGAGGTGCTTAATGTGGAGAACTCCTCTCTGTCAGTCAGGGGTGGAGGCTATGGCCCTGTGGTCAGGCCTTCCAAGGTTCTGACCCTGTCTGAGTCTGCCCTGATTTGGACAATCTGTGAGTCTGACAGTCTATAATTTTTAGAATCCCTGATTGCAACATTTGAGACTTCCTCCACGACACTGCTCCCACTGGGAGTGGCACTAGGACTCAGTTCTCCTGGCAACAGCCAGCCACCACCATCTTGACCCATGGCCCCATCCTGAGCCCCCATTCCAGGCCCAGGAGCAGTTGATGAGGAGGTTCCAAATGATCCGGGCCTCAGCATCTGTTACTCATCATCCCCCGACTTCCTGATAGCTTGTCTGCCCCAAGTGGCCAGGGGTGCCCTGTGGTTCCTCTGCCTACCAGCTCACGGGGTCCTTGACAAGGGCTAGGCCACGAGCTGTCACGACCACAAGAGCACACAGTTCAGGGCCCACTTGGGTCCTACGGTTGCTTCCTTGGGGCCATGGCCGCTGTCTTGAGTCTCTCAGTACCCCCCCCCCCCACCGCCCCGCAGCACTTCAAAGCCAGGACCCCGCACCCCCGACCCGTGGTCTCCCATCCAGTCACAACTGACCCATCCACCATTGCCCTAAGGGGCAATGCTCACGCTTCCAGCTATTCCCTGTCCAGGACACTCTTCCCCACTCTGATCCTACATTTGGCTAATACCTGCTTATGTTTCAGGGTCTCAACTTAAACGCCACTTGCTCCAGCAAGGTTTTCCGGGATCCTTCCAGACCTGGCTCGTGGACGTGCTTTGTGCTCCCATGGCCTCTGTCACATCACTCATCATGGCCCTGTGGTTTCCTGGTCGCTCATCTGTCCTCCCACTAGACTGAGAGCTGGATCAGGGTGGCCATTGGGCGAATTCACTGCCAGCTCCCTGTGATGGCTATGGGTCAACTTGGCTAGGCTATGGTGCCCATTTGTTTGGTCAAACACCTGGATGTTGCTATGAAGGTATTTACATGTAATTAACATTTAAATCAGCTGGCCTCAAGTAGAGCAGATTACCCTCAATAATGCAGGTGGGCCTCATCCAATCAGTTGAAGGCCTTAGGAGCAAAAACTGAAGTTTTCAAGGCAGAAGGATTCTGCCTCAAGCCTGTAACACAGACATTCTGCCAAAGTTTCCAGCCCACTGCCAGACCTACAGATTTTGAATTTGCCAATCCTCAGAATCCTGTAAGCCAATTCCTTAAAACAAATCTCTCTCTCTTTATGTACATATATATATGTATATATATATACATATATATATATAAAATAAATATGTTTTATGGATAAATATACATATAGCCAAAAAAAAAAAAAAAGCCTGTTGGTGACCTCAAGTGTTACAGGGGAGAACTATTCCGTGGGATTTTCTTGGCTATAATCTTATGGAAGCAGATTGTCAGGCCTTTTCTTATGTGATGCCACTGAGTGGCATTAACCTTTTGGTTAATAGCTGAGAGCAAGCTGTTTGTGCCACCCAGGGACTATATATACATACACACACACACACACACACACGTGTGTATATACATATGTGTATATACATATCTATTTGTCTATCATATATATGTTGTTATTGTTGTTGTGTGCCGTCAAGTCAATTCTGACTCATAGTGACCCTGTAGGACAGAGTAAAACTGCCCCATAGGATTTCCTAGGCTGTAATCTTTATGGGAGCAGATTGCCAGGTCTTTTCTCCCTCAGAGCTGCTGGTGGGTTCAAACCACTGACCTTTCGGTTAGCAGCCGAGCACTTAAGCACTGTGCCACCAAGACCCTTTATCATATATATACATATATATCTAATCTTATTGGTTCTATTTCTCTGAAGAACTCTGACTAATACACTCCCCAAAGCCTAGCCCACTTTCCAACATACAGTAGGTGTTCAATACATGCTTACTGAATGAATGAACTGAAGCACTAGTGAGTGAGTCTCTTGGCTTCTGTGGAGACCCAGGCATACTACTCACACATCCGGGGTCATGTTACCTTCAGTTTTCTCCTGGCATTGAACTTCTTCAGGCAGTCCACGGTCTCCTGTCTGTGCATGCAGGAGGCCACAGTGGACCGGTGCTGGAGGGGAGGGGGGAGAGGTCTGTGAGCAGAAAGCAGGCTGGAAGAAAGGCCCACCCAAGCCCCCTCAGCAGGACGTCTTAATGGAAGTGTGGTTGGCATCTTGAGGGCGGAGGTTCTTTGTTCTAGGGGATGTCATCAACACAGCAGGATGTTAAGCACCCAGGAAGCTGAGCACCACTGGCAGTGGGAGTAGCACCCTCAGTCATGACACCAGCCTGGAATACTCCCCATTATCAAATCCCCCCCAGGACCACACGGGGTCTGAGTCTGTGGACTAAGGCCCCCTTGGCCCCATGCTGGGAGTCTGGGCCCCGAGGCCTGGAGGGGCTCTGGGGAGGGGCCCTGCTGAAAAAGGCTCACCGAGATCCAGGGGTGCTTGAGGGCCTCGGCAGCTGTGATGCGTTTGGATGGGTTGATGGTCAGCATCTTATTGATCAGGTCCTTAGCTTCCGGAGTGACGGTGTCCCATTCGGGTGACGGGAACTGGAAGGGGCAGAGGGGCCAGGTTTGCCCAGCCTGCCCCAGGCCACCCCTGCGATCCCCCAGCCCCTGACTGGCAGGGGAGCAGGCAGGGGTCCCACGGCCTACCCACTCGGGCATCGTAACTAGCGGGAGATGGAAGCTCCTCAGTGCAGGGACCCCTCTGGGACCAGGGGAGGGACAGATCCCCTGATCCCAGGATAACTGGAACAGGGACAGAGGGAAGGGTATCCCCCATTATTCTGAAGCTGTGCCTCACCTGGAGAGTAGCAGTTCAGTGATTTCAACTCAGGGTTCAGAATTAGAAGGCCTGGGTTCAAGTCCTGGCCCTGCCTCTGCCTGGCTGTGAGACCTTGGGCGAGTCACGTGACCCCTTGAGCCACCCACCCCCCCCCCCCGCCAAGAGACGTTGTGAGGATTGAATAGGCTATACAGCACATGGCTCATAGTTTGGTAGATACCAGCTATGCAGAAAAACAGGATAGCTTGGTAGATAAAAGCATTCATGCTAGAGCCAGACTGCCTGGGTTCAAATCCCAGTTCCATCATGACTTAGCTGCGTGACTTGGGCACTTACTTAACTTCTCTGTGCCTCAGTTTCCCTTCATGTAAAATGGGGATAGTAATAGTACCTATGTTATAGATTGGAGTGAGGTGTAAATGTGGTGATATATGTAAAACATTTAGAAGAGTGTGAAAGAAGTGTTAAAATCAGAACCAGGTGCCATCGAGTCAACTCTGACTCATGGCTATCCAATGTGTGTCAGAGTAGAATTGTGCTCCATAGGATTTTCAATGGCTGATTTTTCAGAAGTAAGTTGCCAATCCTTTCTTCTGTGATGCCTTTGGGAGAACTTCAGTTAGCAGCTAAGCTCGTTAACCATTTGCACCACCCAGGGAAATAAGTGTTAGCTATTATTATTATTTTATAGAGAGAGAGGGAGAAATAAAAGCCTGGCCTCTAGGGCTGTTCCCCCACTTCTGACCCCACTTTGGTGCTCTTTCTGCCATCTTGGGTCCCACGGGATAAATCCCGTCACTTTGGGCTTCCAGTCATTAGGTGTGTCGTGCTCATCACTGAGCCCCGTCAGTCTTCAAGTTCCACCTGTGGTTCATCTCCTGCCCCAGAACTAGAGAGCGAGAGGGGCCCTGAGTAGGATGGGAGGGCAGGAAGGAGGCACCCTCTGGTCTCTAGCCTCCCTGGGCGTCAACTTTCACTGTGAGGGGACCCAGGGATGGGGGGCGGGAGGGCAGGGGAGGAGCGACACTCACATCATAGGCACCGGCTTTGATCTGCTGGTACAGGCGATGCTGGTCCTCATCCCAGAACGGGGGGTACCCAACCAGCAGGATGTACAAGATGACCCCTGGGGAGAGGATGGGAGAACCTTCAACCCCCTGTGTGCAGGACAGATGAAGGGTGGCGGGGCAGTGATGGAGAACGAACAGAGCAGGCACCAGAGGAGAGGGTGGCCAGGGAATAAAAGGGTCTTGCAGTTCCCAGGACAGACTCACCACAGGCCCACAGGTCCACAGGCTTTCCATACGGGTCCTTACGCAGCACTTCCGGGGAGAGGTATCCAGGCGTCCCTGCGAACCCTGCTCCCCAGACACAGACAGGCAGACACACGCACAGAGTTTGGCACTTAAGTAACTCAGAGCGAGGCCCTGCTGGAAGAGGGAACAAGGGCTGCCCGGGAGATGGGAAGACACCTCCGCCCTGTCAGAGCTTAGTGTTACGCTATGCAACCCCTTGCTGCACTGGACTAGAGCAGGGTCGGCAGATACATAGTACACGTGTTCCCACTCCAGTTTATGGCAGAAACCATTAATCAATCACAGAGCTCCTTCCTGCGGGTCCTAACTCAGCCTCATAAGCTTCTCAACACAATCGTCTCTGTAGCCACTGCCAGATGATTGCTGTTGACACTTGAGGTGAAATCTATATGCCATGCCAGCTCCACTCCCAACCCTCTTCTAGGAGCTGATGATGGGACAGCAGGGGACCTATTCCTAACTCTGGCTTTGCCCCCTAGGTCCTCAGGTAGGCCTCTTTGTCTTCTGGGCCTCCAAATGGGAATTAGGGACTCCTGTCTTAAATACTGGAGTCCCTGGGTGGTGCAAATGGTCAAGTGCCTAGCTGATAACCAAAAGGTGGGCAGTTTGGGCTCACCCAGAGGTGCCTCAGAAGAAAGGCCTGGCGATCTACTTCCAAAAAATCAGCCATTGAAAATCTGTGGAGTGCAGTTCTACTCTGACAAACACGGGGTCACCATGAGTTGGGGTCAACTCCATGGCAACTGGTGGCATCTTAAATACCTCCCAGCATCATTGGAAGAATTAACTGAAACAGTGGATGAAAATATTTTAACAAGTAATCGTAAGAATAGCCACTATTTATTGAGTGTATGCTAAACACTGGGCTGAGCATTTTATATGCCTGGTTTCATTTAATCCTCACAGCTCCATTTTACAGATGAGGAAACAAAGGCTTAGAGAGGTGAAATGATTTGCCCTGAGTCACACAGCTCATAAGTGGCAGAGTCAGGATTTGAACCCAGAGCTCTGGCTCTTAACCATTGATTCATATGGCCCACTAAGAAAGTACTTCAGATAGTTAAAAGAAACTAAAATTATACCAAAATCTCAAAGACCACTGGATCATCTGAGCTGAAGTCCTGTCTATACTCCTTTGAAGTGTCCTTGACTTTTCCAAGTTTGTTAGCCTCTTTTTCCTCATCTGTAAAATCAGGATAATGCTTTCTAGCACCCAGGCTGCTAGAGGAAGTCCCTAGCCAACAGTGAGGGTACGTGCTCATGCGAAGAAGCCACATTACTGTTTTAATGATAACCATGTCCCTAAGCCTGGCCCCCAGGGAGACAGGATAGGCAAAGCCCACTGACCTACAGAGGCTGGCTGGGTTGGGGCCCTACACCCTGAGCATTGCCTTGACTGCAGAGACGGTCCAACAGCCATCCCCAGCCCATCATGCTTGGCAGAGGGTTCCTACGGGTCAATGTGTCAACACAAAGTTGGCCCCCAACATCCTTGCCACCTCCCGCCCCCACCCCCACTCACCGAACCATGCCTGTTGCTCCCCCTCCACCTCTATGGCCAGGCCAAAGTCCGCCAGCTTCACCGCAGCGCCTTTGAGCTTGGAGGCCAGCAACAGATTCTCAGGCTTCGCAGGACCAGAGAGGTGGGAGAAAGGGGGAGGAAAGGGCCAAGAGGACCATCAGCAGATTCAGAACCTCACCTCTGGGGGGCCCAGGTTTACAGGAGGAGCAGCTGGATAAAGGGGCTCCCTGCCCCCACCTCCAGCCCCAGCCCCAGGGCCCTGAGCATCAGTCCTCAGAGAGGGGACTACCTTACACCAAGGCCTCTGTGTTCTACAATAGGAAGACCCTTCCTCCGCCAGCAACCCCTTCCCTTCCCTCCTCTCTCCTCCCCTCAGGGTCTGGAGTTGGGGCTGACGTGAGGGAAAGAAACAGCCACCACCACAGCAGGTGAGAAAAAGTAACACCCCTACTACATGCCAGAACTGGGCCAAGTGTTCTGTGTACATTGTCTCATGTATTCATCTCAACAACCCTTTGGGGTGGGTATTAGTATTCACATTTTCCGCAGTGGTCTTCTTACATCCTCTGAAATGGTCGTGCTCTTTCCCACCTCAGGGCCTTTGCACTTTCTGTTCCCGCTGCCTGGATTGTCTTCCTCAAAGTTTCACAAGGCTGGCCCCTTCTCCCCATCCAGCCCTCACCCTCTGGTCGCAACCTCAAAGAGGTCCCCCGTGACTGCTCCATTGAAATGAGCAGCCCCCAGGTGGCCTCTGGCTTAACTCCTTTTTGTTACCTTCAGAGAGCTCATCACAATTTGTAATGATTTTCCTCATCTGTCTAAGTGCTTGTTCACTATCTGCCGCCCCCAGTAGAATGTGAGTTCCTTATCTGACCTGTTCATTGTATCACCAGCACCTAGGACAGTGGGTGGCATATAAGTATTTGCCATATGTATAAAGATAGAGAAAACCAAGGCTCAGAGAGGTAAGTGACTTGAGCAAGATCACACAGCTGGTAAGTGAGAGCCAGAATTGAGGCAAAGTCTGACTCCAGAGCTGTGGTCTTAAACACTCTAGGCTGAAAGATAGTCGGGGCTGGTACATGGGACCAGCAGCCAACCAGAAAAAGGCCCCAAACTTGGTTTCTTGGGCATCAAGTCTGCTGCCCTCTGCTGGCTCAGGCCCCCAGAATTCCTTGGGACTTAATATAGAGGGGAGCTGAGAGCATGGACTCTGCAGTTGGAGAGTCCTAGCTTCTAATTCCAGCACTGTCCCTTCTACGCTGTAGAACTTGGGCAGATTGTTTCACTTCTCTGAGCTTTAATTTCTTCCTCAGAAAAATAAGATAATACCTACCTCTTGGGGCGGTATAGGGATTAACTGAGGGGATCCATGAAAAGCACTTAACAGTGGCCTACAGTAAGTGTTGATAAACATTAGGATTCATAGTTCCCGCTTGGGGAGGGGTTCAGAGTCCCTGGAGACAGCTGGTCTCCTTCCCCCCTCCAACCCTCTTCCCCATTGGGACTTCCAAGGGGTCCCATGTCTGACCCTTCACTGCCCCAAGCTAGGCGGGACCCAAACAAATATAGCTCCTGTCTGCCCAGCTCGTTCAGGCCTCTTTTGTCCTCTGGGACAGCATTCCCAACATGTCCTGGGTCATGGTAGCCGTCCTGCCCTGATTTGATGAATGTGCTACTAATTAATCTACCCAGAGTGGCCTAAATTTGGGCTGCCTCTCCTCCCTCCTCCCTGTGCAGGGGTTGGAGCTGGAATGGGAACAGGCCCCCTGGGAGAAGAGCCCTGCTGTCTGGCCCGAGACCCTCTCCAAGTACACACTTGCCCGTGGTCTACACCAAGTCCCAAGGAGCTCACTTGGGGCTCCAGTGAGAAACCATGAACTGCCCATGACAGCCAGAGGTGGGTACCCCAACAGGGGTCTAGGCTGACAGGAGCATGATCAGGGAGGGGGCTGAGGATGAGGAGGGCCTGGAAAGCATGCCCTAGTGAGAACGGGGAGCGCAGCCTGCAGAAGACTCAGGAGCTGCAACATCGCTGCTTCCGGTATGTCCAGGGCTGCTCTGAGCTGGAGGTTGGTCTCTGTGACCCCAGAGGGCAGAACTGGGTGCACGGATGAAACCCCAACAGCAGGAAATATCGAAAGACCGTTGTCCAACATACAAGGGACTATCCAACAGGGAGTGAGTTTGTCATCACTGAAAAGCAGAGGTTTGATGGACACCTAGCAGAGTCACCCTAAAGGGACTACAACAGGAGCAGGCACTGGTTGAGTGCGGTTTTTGCACAAGACGACTGAGGACGCAAGATCCAGGGCTAGAAGACCAGGGCTACAGTTCTAGTTCCTCCATGAATGAACTGCCTGTCCTTGGGCAAATCCCTTGAACTCTTTAGGCCTTGGTTTCCTGCTCTAAAAAATGGGGACGACGTTATAAGCTACCAGGCACTGATGCCATGAAGCCACACAGAGTAATCCATGAAGCGTGTGCTAATGGGTCAGGGCTGGATGACTGGGACCATTCCTAGACTCCATGCCTGCTTAGTCCTGCCAGTCTCTTTAGGGGAGTACTCCAAGAGCCCCAAGTCCTATCGGTCTTGTCCCCCAGCCTGCCAGACATCCCAGGAACAAGAAAAACAACATCTGCTACTGCCGCTAACCAAAAGGTTGGCAGTTCGAATCTACCAGCCACTCCTTGGAAACCCTATGAGGCACTTCTATTCTGTCCTATAGGGTCACTATGAGTTGGAATCAACTCTACAGCAATGGGTTTGCTTTGGTTTATCTCATTTGACATCCTCACTCACCCCTTGCAGAGGTTGCTATGGCAATCCCCAAGGTAAAGACACGGAGGCTCCGAAAGGTTAAGATATTCCAGGTCATGCAGCTAAAAAGCGGCCTAGTTCGGATTTGAATCGAGCCTGCCTTCTTGCCCCATGCCCCAGAGTCAGTTTTGGCAGTCTGACTTCCTGGCCCAGCACAAAGCACACGGGGCTGCGAGTCGGAAGACTTGGGTCCCAAGCCTAGATGCTTTCCCTCCCTGAGCCCAACTTCCTCATCCAAACAGTGGGGAAGACTCCCTGCCCAGCCTAACTCAGAGAAATTAGAACAGTTCTGATAAAGCCACTGGCCGGAGGAAGGGAAGGCAGGAGTGGGGCAGGCTCCCCCATGAACTGCACCCAGGGGAGGATCAGTCACCTTCAGGTCCCGGTGAACCACCCCCATCTGATGGCAGTGCAGCACGGCCTCCAGGATCTGCTGGATACAGTGACTGGGGAGAGAGGGAAGAAACAGTCCTGGTGTGAGGGCGGGCAAGAATGCCTCACTCCTGTGCACCCTCTCCAAGTCTACCCAGCACTCAC
Organism: Dugong dugon; assembly: GCA_030035585.1. Lineage (NCBI taxonomy): Eukaryota > Metazoa > Chordata > Mammalia > Sirenia > Dugongidae > Dugong > Dugong dugon. The sequence goes on along the minus strand of CM057460.1, from coordinate 186,040,396 downwards.
CTGGCATCGGCCTCACTGTAATACTCCCGGGCTACTATGTCTTCAAACAGCTCCCCACCGGTGACCCTGGGGAGACAGGCAAGAATCACCCTCCCACAGAGGCCACAGGGCAGCCTCATCTCCCGGAGTCTCCAGGAAGCTAAGCCCAGGGACCTGAGAACCTCAGCCTCAAAAGGAAGGGTTAGGGCTGAAGGCCCGGGGACAACTCGGGGTGCCCCTGCTGCAACACCCTTGCTAGTTTCCAGCACACCCTCCCACTGACTCCCCTTTCCCCTCTGTCCCCTGCCCTTCTCCTGCCCTGGGCTCCAGGCTGGCATTAGGACCGTGGCTGGTACATTTGGAATACACCATTCAGGTTCATTAGGTTTCTAGAAACCCAGGGCTGTTTGTCACAGATGAGACCAGCATCACTGAGTTTTCTTGCCAACCCTGGAACCATCAAAGCCTATCTTTTCATTATTGCTTTTCCTTAAATTGACTGGATTTAAAAACATAAATAAATTCCAAAAGGAAACTTTATATGGCTACTGTGAGTGGGAAACTGGCACCACCAGCCATAAATAAAAGAGAAAAGCAAATAAATACGCAACCACAAAGGTTCAAAGTCTTTGTTGGTGTAGCAAGAAAACCAACTTGCACTGCTTGGGAAACTCTGGACCAGAAGAGGCAATTCAGCCCAGCCCAGGGACATTTGGGACTCCTTAGCCCGAGGGACCCATCCAGGTCATCCTTGCTCAGGCTGCCCCCAACACCCTTGACCCATGCCAGGGTGGGGCCAAACTTACAGGTCGAAAATCAGGTAATGGTGTCCCTCCTCAGAGATGCTGTCATGGAGTCGGACTGTGGGAGAGGCAGAGGTAGCGGTTGCATCCATGGCCGAATGCCCCCACCCCCACCCTCCCTCTCACCCCTCGTACACCCAGCATTCCAATTGCTCAGATGGACACTGAGCACAACTAGGTACCAGGTATTTTGACAAATGCAGGTGGGCAACAGCTTGCTGCCCCGAGTGCTCTGACATCGCCAAAAGAGGCCTGGGTTGAAAGACAATGGACTCCTGCTCTGGATGAAGCTTGGTCCCCTCTCCTTTCCAAGGCCTCAGCTTCCTCACTGGGCAGGCCAGCCTCATGCAAAGAGCCTGTGGCTCAGATCTCTGCCACTTACGTGCTGTGTGACTCTGGGCAAGTTGCTCTGCCTTTCTGAGCCTCAGTTTCCTTGCCCGACAATGAAAATGAACCTCCTAGACTTGCAGGGTCGTTGCAAGAGTTCCATGAGGCACACAGTCGGTGCTCACTCAGTGCTGGCCCTGAGCTGATGTCCCTGCTCTGCTGCTAGGACAGAGGAGACAATAGAGCCAGGTGGAGGTGGGAGTGACAGCGGTCTCTGAGTGCTGGTGTGCTGAGAAACTGCCGTCTCTTCACACCTCATTTGCCAAGAACAGAGGCAAGGCTCCCTGGAGCCCAGGGCTCTCAAAATTACCCTCTGAGCTCCTAGAAGGGGGGCCTGAGGCTGGGCTGACTCTGGGGGCCGCACACATCCAGCCAAGGGCGAGTGCTCCCAGGACAGATTCGCATCCTGCCCTAAGACACAACGTAAAAATATCCATGGAGGGGAGGCGGCTCAGTGAATTATGATACATCCATGTGGTAGAAAATTACACAGCTATTAAAATGATGCAGCAGTTATATATCCACTGGTTCAGAATCATCTCCAAATTACATTGTTTGATGAAAAAGCGAGGTACAAAACAGTGTGCGCGGTACTTTTTCAAAAGGGTGCATTTAAGCTTATATATGACACACTTCTCTCTGGAAGGATACGGAGAAGCTGGCATTGCGGGTGCCTTTAGGGAGAGCAAATGGGGGAGAAGTGGTCACGGGTGGTAGGAGACTTATTTTCACTGTAAACCCCAGTGTCATCTGAATTTTGGCCATGTTCTTGCATTTCCGATTCAATATTGAATCTCCTGGATTGTTTATGGGCTCTCACATCTGCACGTGTGGTTTGGGGAGTGGACTGAGGACAGGCATCAAGTATCCAGCGTGGGTGCTTATGGGGGAAGGGAGGTGGGAGCCGAGGACGGATGATGAAGGGGACACAAATTTAAACACTTCTTTTAAATCTTAAATGATAACACATATTTATAAATAATTGCCAGAAGATTTTTTAAATATATTTTATAGCAAAGAGAAGCAGGTTGCCTAACAGCACCTATGTTGTTGTTGTGCACCATCAAGTCGATTCCAACTCAGAGCAACCCTATGTGACAAAGTAGAACTGCCCAATAGGGTTTTCTTGGCTGTAATCTTTACAGAAGCAGATCACTAGGTCTTTCTCCCGTGGAGCTGCTGGGTGGGTTCGAACTGCCAACCTTTCCGTTAGCAGCCAAGCACTTAACTATTGTGCCGCCAGGGCTCCTTAATAGCACCTGTAATACTGCTTTAATGACTTTTTTTTTTAAATTGTTGTGCTTTAAGTGAAAGTTTACAATTCAAGTTAGTCTCTCATACAAAAATTTACACATACATTCTTATGTGACCCTAGTTGATCTCCCTATACTGTGACAGCACACTCCTTTCCATCCTGGATTTCCTGTGTCCATTCAACCAGCTTTAATTTCTTATCAACATTTTATTATAAAAATATGCAAACATACAGTCAAGTGGACACTTGTATAACCACCACCTAGATTCTATCATTCATATTTTTCTATACTTTTTATCACATATCTATTCATTCCTCTATTCATCCATTAATCTTTTTTTTTTTAAATGCATTTCAAGGTAAATTGCCTGTTTAATTTTTAAAATGCATATGTGTATCTGTGTAGTAAATGCCACTGGAGTAGCGTTGCCAGGTAAAATACAAATGCCCAGTTAAATCTGACTTTCAGATAAATGATAAATATTTTTTGGTGACGCAGTGCTTAAAGCACTTGTCTGCTAACTGAAAGGTCGGCGGTTTGAACCCACCACTAGCTCCATGGGAGAAAGATATAGAAATCTGCTTCCATAAAGATTTACAGCCTTGGAAACCCGATGGGGCACCTCTCCTTTGTCCCATAGGGTCGCTGTGGGTTAGAACCAACTCCACGGCAATGGGTTTTGGGGTTTTTTAAGTATAACCCACATATTTCATATGTGAGATATACTTATACCAAAAATTTCTGCTGTTTATATGAAATTCAAATTTAACTGGGCATCCTGTATATTTTTAGTATGGAATCTGGCAAGCCTATATTGGTGCCCTGTCCAGATCTTCTTGAGAAGGTTGGTGCACCCACGCCCCAGCTGCTGGGAGTATTGGCTGCTAACAGTTGCTTCCTCCCCCTTTACTGGAAAATTGCCCTTGGCTGATGGGAGTCACCTTGCCCACAAGGTTACCTGCAGCCTTCAGCCAGTGATTGTCCAATGGAGGTGTGGGAGAGGCAGCAGAGAGATGGTACAAAGGGCTGGTCGGCTTGTCTCAAGGAGAGACAACACTGCCATGTGATTTATGCCCCCTCCCCTACCCGGGATCAGGTCAAATTTAGACTTAACTTGAGACAACATCCTTGCTCGGCTCCTTCCCCTTTTCTATCCTGCTTCACCTCACCCCTTACAGGTCTCCCCTGGGAGCACACATCAGTAAACCACAATCACCAAATCCCTACCTCAGGCTCTGCTTCTAGGGAACCTGACCTGAGATAATATGTATAAGGATACTTGAGAAAAACCTGGAAGTGTATATTAAAAAAACGTTAGCTCTAGATGGTGGGGTTATAGGAGATACTTCTAAAATTATCTGTTCTTATTTATCTATAATAAACTTGCATTATTTGTGTATCAAGATAAAATTTTGGAAAACAATGCTCCTCTCCTGATCTTCCTTGAAGTGGACTCTTGGTGAGACTGCCCCAGGCAGCCGCGTGAGTCTTCCTTTCTTGAGTGTGAGAAGCTCTGAGAAGCCAGCTGCAGCCATAATCATCTCAGAAAGGACTTTTAGAATGGGGTCAGTGATCTTTGGAAGGAGCCTTCCCTCCCTCAAACATTGGAGTCCCAGATCCACCCTCTGACCAGGAGCCTCAGCCCCTACAGAGAAGATCCTTAGAGCTCAGGGAAATGGACATAATTGGGATGGGGGTGGGGTGGGCATTTGCTGTCTCTAGCTCAGATGTTGCCTTTGTGCTAAGTGGTTAAGGTCGGTAGATCAAATCCCCCTTGGATTTTCCTCCTTGGAAAACCCTATGGGGCAGTTCTACCTTGTCCTATAGGGTTTTATGAGTCGGGATCAACTTGATGGCAATGGGTCCCTCCAAGGAGCTGGTTGAGGGGGGACACAAGCTGGACTTCAGTCCCCATTAGGCAGTGAACAACTCATGCAACCATACTGGAGTCTGCTTCTGTCCCTGAGAGGTGGCTGAATCATACCTCTGAGCCCAGGAGACAGGACTCCTTATTTCAGTGCTATTTTCACACACAAAGCTTCCCTTTCATTGGTGGAGGCTGCCTAGAGAAATAACACAGTCAGGGTTCTAGAGGAAGGGCAGGTTTCAAGGGCCACAGACTGTTGGGTGGGGTAGTAATGGTCTCACCTCCTGGTAAAGTGCTTGGCTTGTCTATGTCAGTTGAGTTATGCTGTCACTTTATGACTTTTAAAAATACTATCATACAACAAATCTGTAACCTAGTTTTCGTTTATGTAGCTGGACTCATGAATTTTTGACATTCCTGTTGCATTTCCAACAGTTGAAATTTCTTCCTTGAAAGCTGAAGGACAATACTTGCTCCCCTACCTATGTGCGCCCCTGACACCCCACACCTGATATCCACTTGGGAAGTTAAATAGAAAGACTAAGAACATGGGCTCTGGAGTTGGATTTTCTCGATTCATATCCCACCTCCACCTCTTACAAGATGTGTGACTTTGGGCAAATGATTTAGCCTCTCTAAGCCTCCATTCCTAACAATAGAGCTCATACCACTGGACTGCTGTGAGGAATTAATGAGATAATGCTTGTAAAGCACATAGCACAATGCTTAGCACTAGGAAGAACTTAATAAATGAAGACTTTGTGATCTCCATTGTCAATGAACCACACTTCCCTTCCCCACCCCAAATCATCTTCTGGATTCTCAGGTTGTTCCTGGCACAGTCCAAGCCCCCTTCTCACTGGGGTGGCCTTTGAGAGTTTGCTTCATCTACAGGTGGTAACAGTCCAGAAAGCAGGGTATCGTCCTCCCCCAAGCAGGATTGGAGGAATAAAGATGCTTTATACATGGCACAGTTGGACCAAGCTGTGTGAGCCAAGTGGCTACACGTAGGCAGCAACCAGTAACCTTGGCTAGATTCTCTAAACAGGTTGGATAGGACTCTGTCTAAGTTTCTCAGGTTCTACACCCTTGGCTGTACCTCTTTGCACTTCTTTGGGCAGAAATTACAACCTACTTTAAAATGAGATGTTTGAAGGATCAGGAAGGGGCACCCTCCAAGGACCCTTCCAGTCCTGACAGTAGCTGAAGTTTCTTTGAGGGTTTTCCTGTTCTGGGATACCCTGCCGTGCTCCCAGCAACCTGCGTAGCAGCCACCTCCACCCCAACTCCCACACCCTGAGCCTCAATCCTTCCACACATCCTCAGTGCCTGGCAGAGACCTCAGATCGTGGGATGCACTTGACATTAGGTGAATGGATGAAAGCAATGAATGACTTGATGAGAACGACAATAATGAAGATGATAGTTAACATTTCTGAGCATTTGCTGTGTACCAAGCTTGTACTGGAGCCGCGGTGGTGCAGTGGTTAAGAGCTCCACTGCTAACCAAAAGGTTGGCAGTTTGAATCCACCAGGCACTCCTTGGAAACCCTATGGAGCAGTTCTACTCTGTCCTATAGGGTCGCTGTGAGTTGGAATCAACTTAGACGGCAGTGGGTTTGGTTTTTTGGTTTCGGCTTGTACTGAGTGCTTTACTTGCAATATCTCGTTTAATCCTCCCAACAATTCTAGAAGATAGGTACTGTGATTATCCCCATTTCACAGAGGAGGATACTGAGGCTCAGAAAGGGTCATAGCCTGCCTAAGCTCAAACACCTAGTAAATGGCAGAGCTAGGATTTGAACCCAGGTGTGTCTGACTCCAAAACCCATTCTCTTAACCACAATGTTGCCTCCACTGATGACCCAAAATCTTGATGACTCAGAAAAACAAACCCATTGCCGTCAAGTCGATCCTGACTCGTAGGGACCCCGTAAGACAGAGTAGAACTGCCCCATAGGGTTTCTAAGCTGTGCCTGGTGGACGTGAACTGCCAACCTTATGGTTAGCTGCAGAACTCTTAACCACTAAGCCACGAGGGTTTGCCTTAATGGCTCAGAGAAATGATAATCCTCTGGTGGTGTTTCAGGCAAGAGGGTATGTCTTAAGTAAGGTTATTCTGTGGGAAAGTGTAGGTTGGGGAAGAGAAAGGCAGCTTAACGATAATAAAGCACTTCCCTTGGGACAGCCATTGTTCTATGCTTTATGGAATCATCACAATCCTATGAGGCAGGTATCATTCCCATATTCCAGATGAGAACACTGAGCTTCAGGCTGGTTAAACAACATGCCTAGGGTCACACAGCTGTTAAGCAGCAGACCCAGGATTTGAGCTTCAGTCAGTCAGCCCCAGAGCCCATTACTTACTGCTCCATTATAGCTGGGAATGAGAGGGAGAAGAAGGCGCAAATGGGAAGGGGCAGCATTGACCTGAGACAGCTGACATCGTGCAGCAACACACACACACACACACACACACACACACGCTCCCTCCTCCTTCCTCCAGAACAGACAACCTTTATAAGAACCATGGGATTTTATAGACAGCGATCACTCACAACCCCCTTCATCATACAGATGGGAAGCTGAAGGCTGGGAGAGGGCAGGAACCGCCCAGGGCCGCCCAGTGAGGAAGGAAGCAGGGCAGGGACCAGGGTCCAACCAGCGTTCCTCCCTGCAAGCCTCCCCGCTGCCTCCTCTTTGATTCTGGCCCTGGAGCCTCTGGCTGCTCTTGTGCAGCTTTGCTCCCTTTCCCAGGCACAGCTAAGGGGAGGTGCCTTCTGGGTATAAATAGCAGATGGAGATGCTTTGCTTGAGCAAGAGAGTTAACCCTTGGGGCTCTGGTCACCGAGAGATGCTTCTCTCCCACTTCTCTCCCGAGGGAGATGGCTCGGTGGCTGTGAGAGTTAGGATATCCCTTAGAGAGCACCTAGGCCTTGCTTTCAAAACATAATCTATGAACCAGTAGCCTTGGCATCAGCTGGGAGCGTGTTAGACATACAGAATCTCAGGCCCCATCCCACTGAACCAGAATCTGCCTTTTAACACAATGCTCAGGTGATTAAAAAAGGAGAAGTGCTGGTCTGGATAGCCCTCTCCTTGTGAAGATAGGGAAAAGTGGCTCAGAGAGGGTAGCTCTTCTGCCCAAGGTCACACAGCCATTCCCTGATAGAACTAGATCTATAATCTGCACTTCCTCCCGTCATGACTCAGAATCCTGGAGGGCAGGGGTGAAGGCTCCCACCCCCACCCCACCCAAGTTGCAAGGATTGGGGGGGGGGGGGGGCGTCAGGCAGTAACCTGCTGTTTTAGTGCCCTTTTGGTGGGCTTTTCTGCCCTAGCTCTGCTCCCATTTACCTGGACCCTACCCCGCTGGCCTCTCCACATAGCCTGCGTCCGGTAGACCCCTGAGGCAGGGACCAACGGAGCTTGCCTCTCGGAGATGGGTGGCAGGGCTAGGGAGGCAGCAGGGCCACAACACCAGGCTGACTCAGCATGGGGGTGGACTTGGGGAGTGGGCCACACAGGCCAAGGCCAAGCGTTTCCCTCCTGGCCTATTTTCGTCTCTCTTAGAGCTCCAAGAGTTTTCCTGAAACAGCTTTTCCGAAGGAGGCTGCCGGCAGTGTGGGCAGGAAGGAAGGGCCCCCTTTTCACTTTCCCCCCAACCAAGCTGGTCTCTGAGGAAGGTGGAAACTATTAAAGATGCCCCCTTCCTCATCTCTACAGTTGCTGTGCCCAGAGAAGAGAGCACCCCTTCCACAAACACTCACATACCCTTCTCCCCTCCATCCCCCCTCAGATCCCTTACTCTTCCCCCAGGGCTCACCGATGTTGGGGTGCTTCAGCAGGCGGCAGATGCGGGCTTCACGCTCCAGCTTCTGATGGTCTGAAACACAGATGACCAGGTGAGGTCCAGGTGAGGGAGAAGCCTCCGCCCACTTCATCTCTCCCTCCTCACAGCCGCTTATCTCCACCTCCCAGGGCAGCCCTTAGGGGTTGGAAAAGCTTGCCTTTTGGCCAGGGCCTCTGGATTCTCCAGGAAGGCAGAGGGGTGTAGTGGGAAGAGTGAGAGGCCTGGGTTACAAGTCCCATCCCCTCTCTGGGCCTCAGTTTCCAGAACTCTCAAATGAGGGGCCTCTCTGAGCCCCTTCCTGTAGGAGGTCCAAGCTCCTTCCACCAGCCTGTAAGGCCCTCTGAGGCCTGACTCCTGCTGCCTCATCCCCCAGCTCGGCCCCTCAGGGTCTATGCTCTGCCCAGACTGAAAATCATTTCTCTGAGCACGCCTCACCAGCCCCTTCACTTTGGGACCTTTGCCTATGTGATTCTCTCAGCCTGGAAAACGGATTCACTGGCCATCATTTATTCCTACTCATCCTTAGATGTCATCACCTCCAAGAAGCCTGCCCTGACTGCCAGGTGGGTAGGGGGCCTCTCCCCTGTGCTCTCACAGCCCCTGACAGCACATTTCATGCTGTCTTATCGCCTGCATCCTTGAGGGCAGGGATCTGGCACATAGTAGGTGCTCAAGAAATAACTGAATGAAAGAACAAGCAACTGAATAAATGAACATGTTTCCAAGGGAGTAGATATTCTCTTCAGGAGAGGAGCTGTATTAATTCACAAAAGCCACTTCCCTCTGAGAGGACTCAGGAACAAAGACAGCCCCGAAGAGTCTGTAGAACTTCTCTGTGGCAGCCTCAGAGTGTACCCAGGGTACTCATACCTGCTTTCCCTGACTTCTGTCCAAATCTCCTAGGCCTCCCCACCCATCCGTGAGAGAGATCTTGCTCAGGATTTGCTACCTGTGGCCTCTGACTCTCAGGCTTTTGGGTACAGTCATATCTATGACTCCCTTCAGTTCTCCCAACAACCCTGGGCTGGGGGCATCGCTGTCCCGATTTTATAGACCAGGAAGCTGCAGCTTGAGCAAGGTGAGGCCTCAGTAGTAGCCAGTTCCCTTTCTTGTGCTTTTCTCACAAATTTGGTAGTTAATGCCTTAATTTAAAAAAAAAAAAAAAAAGCAATGAAAAAGGAACTGCTAACAAATGTTGAGTATTTACTATATGCCAGGTACGTGCAGAGCTCTTTATATGTATTTCTAGCCCTCACAACAACCTTTGAGGGAGGTTCTATCATTGTTCTGGTTTTACGGATGAGGATACAGAGGTTCAGAGAAGCTAAATAACTGGCCAAGTGTTACACCCGTGGTGAATGGAGGAGCCACGTGTTGTACCCAGGCAGTCAGACCCCAGAGCCTGGGCTTTAAAACCCTGTGCTGTACTGCTCTCCAGGCCCTGACTCATAACTACCACCTCCACCTGCCCCCAATTCCCAGATGGGAAAATCAAGGCCCACAAAAGGGAAACGATTTACCCAGACTCACACGGACACTCAGAGGCCGAGCATGGACTAGAACCCCAGTCTCCTAACAGCCCTGCGAGAGCAGGCAGGCACGAGAGAGGGTGATGAGGATGGAGAAAGGGCCCCCTTCCCCAGCCCCAGCCCCAGCCCCACCCCTTGTCCCCAGGTAGCCAGCTCTCCTTCTTCCCCTCCCTCCTCCATTAGAGCAATCACTGGCCATCCTCCAAGGACCACAGAAGCCAAGATCAATACCGAAATGTGGCTTTTCCATCAGTAAAGCAATTAAGTTCAATTCTGTTTCCATAGGCTCAGCTCCCCAGCTGAAGACTAGCTGCAGGCTGGAGAAGGGGATGTGGGGCCAGGCTGTGGGGGTGCACCCTTGGCTCCCCCTCCCTCCCTGGCCTCCTTTCATACCCTCCAGGGCAGGGGATGCCGATTCCTGGACAGAGGAGGGGGAGCCCCCTAAGGGTGGCCAAGGGCTGAGGAAGGCTGGACATTCCCCCGCAACACACATCCTGCCTCCCACCCACCGCACCACAGCAGAACCAGAAATCCGGCAGGTCAGAGATGGGCCTCTGAGAGGGGGCTGTGGGGTCGCTCTGACTCAGGCTATACATTTGGGGGAGGGGGATCAATCCAGAATTTTGATGTTTTCTACACAAGAGGTTATAATCCAAGGAGCAGGGTTACACTGACAGGATTGAAAGCAGCAAACGCTGGTTACACACCTCTAAGCTTGTGTCTAGTTCCCAGGTCTCACTGCTGGAAACTCTAGGAATTAACTGTTTTTGTAAATCTTGCCATCATTTTGTGAACGGTACAATTAGACTGCATTGCAACGTGCAGTGTTAAAAGCATTAATTTGTTGAACGTAAACTTATGCCGTCATTTTTATAACCCTATTTGAAATGTCTGCATTTTCGTATATAGACCAATGTTAGGGACCATGCTGCTGTTGACCTCTGAGGACTTGCTCTGTTATGTGGGTGGGGAAACTGAGGCCCAGTGAAGAAAGGTCCCTTTATCAATGTCCCACCTCATCAGGGGGCCAGGCCTTATATTAAAACCAGAGCTCTGAGGACCCACTCCTGGACTCCTCTTCCCTCCAGCCAATTGCTCATGGCAGCCAGGGAGTTTGTTTTGAAAATATAAATTAGATGATGTTACTCTCTGGCTTCAAACTCTTCAACAGCTTCCCAAAGTACTTATAATACAGTCCAAACTCCTCACTTTAGCCAACAAGGCACTGCCTCATCTCAGGCCACCCTCCTCTCAGCCATGAAGTTCCAGTCACACTGGCCTCAGGCACACCAAGCTCCTCCCCACCTCAGGGCCTTTGCACGTGCTATGCCTTCTGTCTGGACTGTTCTTCCCCTGGGCTTCCCATGGTTGCATCGTTTCATCAGACTGGTGTCACTACTCCTCCCCTGCCCCAGAGAGCCTTTCCTTGGCTGTCTTATCTAAAAGTATCCCTGCACTGCTCCATCGCTACCCCATGACCTTGTCTTATTTTCTTTATAGCACTCATTGCTACCTGAAATCACCCAGTTTATTCATGTGTTTCATGTTCTTTTCAGTCTCTCTCCTTAGAAGATGGGCTCAGTAAGAGCAAGACCTTGTCCCTTGGTCATTGCCACATTCCCAAGGCCTAGCTGCTAAGTAGCTCGTCAGTTCCCATAGCTAGTAAGCGGCAGGGCTGGGATTTGAATCCATATTCACAATCACTATACGATATTGCCTCCCACTCTAATAATGCATTTATTGATCAATCAATCCATCCAGCTCAGTAGAGTTCCATAACGGTGAAAGGGCAGAGAGAAGCCAGGAGTCTCCAGCCTCCTAAGTAGGTACCTGGAAGGGGTGCCCCCAAATGCCCAATCTGATGCTTTCTGAACCTTCTCCCTCCCTCCCTGGGGACAGTCTCCTGGTGTTAGGGGTGAGGGGGTCGGCCCTGCCCACGGCTCAGCAGGTAAGGTTGGGTGGAAACGCTGGGTAAGGCCCCTGGGGCCAGAGAGTCCCAGTGGGACAGGCCAGGGTAGGGGTATGGGGTGGGAGAGGAAACGCAATCATGCAGACGGGCAGGGCTCTGCCTAGAGAGAGGAGTGGGCTTCAGCAGGCCTGTGGGCATCAGGGTTCTGGCAGGAGGCATGTGAGCCAGGGAGAAAAGAGGCCTCGAGTCTGGGAACAGGAAGTGCATCCCACTCCTCCATAGGGCAATAACAGGGTTCCCAATCCTGGAAAGTTGGAGAAATAATCCCAAGAACCAAGAGTGCCAGGGAAGGAGTTGGGGAGGAGGACAGGGAAGACCCCCTCAGAGGCTCCCTCCCATGCACCTGAAGTTCAGGTGCAACCTGAATGAGGTCGTGCCATGTTTCCCACTCGGCGACCTGAAACTGGTGCCAGGGGGCCAAGGAAGTGACCCCTCAATGCTTGGAGTGGACAGTGGGGACGGTGGAGGTCACAGTACCCAGGCCAGTCACCTCTGGCTGCACCAGACCGCTAAAAACAGTTGCCATCAAGTCCATTCCGACTCATGGCAACCTCATATGTGTTGGAGTAGATCTGCACTCCATAGGGTTTTCAATGACTGTGATGTTTTGGAAATGGATCACCAGGACTTTCTTCCACAATACTTCTGGATGAGTTCGAACCTCCAACATTTTGGTTAGCAGTCAAGCACTTAACCATTCGTGCCAGTCCTAAAATGTTTTCTCTTTCTATGTGTGCCGAGGTGGGGAAAAAGCTAGGAGGTGTGTGGAGCACCTAGCAGGTAGGTATTGCTCCATGCACATTAGTTAATTCACTGAGGATGGGATTTAAATCGTGCAGGAGCTAGGGCCCCGCCCTCGGGGGTGGAACTCAGGCAGCTGCCTTTTTTTTAAGGGGATTTGGAGGGAGCTGGGGAGAGGCCAAATTTTTACTTTCATTTCATTTATTTCCTTATGGTTTATTTCCACTGTTTATTCTGTGAGCATGTAAAAAAAAAAAAAAGTGGCTAGTTTAAGAATAAACCAATAAACCAAACCCATTGCTGTCAAGTCAATTCTGACTCATAGCAACCCTATAGGACAGAGTAGAACTGCTCCATAGAGTTCCCAAGGAGTGGCTGGTGCATTCGAACTGCCGACCTTTTGGTTAGCAGCCATAGCTCACCACAGCTCTTAACCATGTGCCACCAGAATATCTCCTGGGTTTGGGAGCTCTTGCTAAAAGAAGCCAGGCCAGGCGGGGAAGGGGAACCACAGCTCCCTGGGGGGGGGGGGGGGTGGATAGAAGCCGCAGGTGGGTACAGCCCCTTTTGCGAGCTGCCAGAAGTCATCCAGGAGTGCCAGCAGGAGAGGCTTAGAGAGTGTTGCCAAATATTCAGCATCCAGATCCACTGGGGGCACCTTGAGTGGCAAACAAAGAAATCTGCTAAAAGAAGCTCGCTCTTCCTCTGCTGCTGGGAGAACATGGGCTGGCAGTTGGCACACTTCTTGGAGGAGGTTCCCCTGATAACCTGCCCACCCCATGCTCCTCCCTCACCTAGTCCCAGACCACCTTCCTCCCAGGAAGTCAAATAGTCAACACTTCACCAAAGAGAGGAGCCTTGGGCAGCTGCTGCCCGGTGTAGCCCAGAGTCTGTCTACGCTGCCGAGGAATGCTTAGTCACAGTCCAGAAAGGGGCAGTGCCCCTCCACGTTCCCCCATGCACATCTGTCTCTCTCTGTGAAGGGGTGCTGAAGGAGTGTGTGTGTGTGAGTGTGAGTGTGCCTGAGTGTGTGGTGAACTGACCTAAGATCCCCAGCATAGGGGGAGGGCGTCAGTTCCTGACCCCCCCTCCTCCTGGGGGCAATCTCAACATGTCACCGCAAGTCGTGGCACTAGCCCTGTCTACAGTGTATCTCAGGGATTGGGACAGCTCCCCTGATTACTGGAGACACAAAGCACAGAGAGGGTGCCAGCTTGCCACTGGTCACACAGCGATGGCACGGCTAGTCCATACATCTGGGCAAGTGGCAGTCCTACTGCCGCCTCCCTGCCTGCCCTGGGCTCCCTGCCCCTGCCCTCGGCCCTGGCCCTGGCCCTGGCTCCACACCTTCCAAAGGTCTCACCCTTTCACACCAGCCTTTCAGTTCCTCCCCAAGCACCCTCTGGAGGTCAAGTGTGCATCACCCTAGGGCCCTGGGACTTCAGAGACCCTTCCCATTTAGGCCTCCTCTGCTGAGTCTCTTCTCCCTACAGGAAACTGGCCCGGCCTGCAGGGGAGTGTGGTAACCAGGAGAGCGTGCTGAGCTCCCAGCAGGATGCAGACAGAGAGATGAAAGGCAGCAACACACAGTCCAATGAGGGGCCTGCTGGGAGGCCTATCGGAACAGTGGAACAGCGTGAACATGCTGTACCAGCCACAGTGCAGGGCCTTTGTGAACCACACACCTGCTGGGCCCTGGCCCAGACACAGCTGTGGCCCATGCCAGGCAGGGCTCAGCGTGGGGACGTCAAATAGCTGGAGGTGATGCCAGTCCCTCACACAACTTCTCCCACACTGCACAGGCCACGGGCTGCACAGCCCCACACCTGCACCCTCCTCACCTAACAAAATTCCCTCCATCCCCAGGCAGTCCCCAAGACTGCTCATACATTGTTCAGGGTGCAGGATTGGCATAGTAAAGAGAACCCTCTCCAACCCACCACCGTGCTCACCACCATTACCATCCTAAACCAAAACCAAACTAGTTGTCCTCAAGTCGACTCCGACTTACGGTGACTCCACTTGTGTCAGAGTCGAACTGTGCTCCATAGCGTTTTCAGTGGCTGAATTTTCAGAAGTAGACCACCAAGCCTTTCTTTTGAGGCACCTCTGAGTGGACTCAAACCTCTCCACTTGCAGTTAGCAGACGAGGGTGTTAACTGTCTGCACTACTCGGACTTGGGCACTCCTTTACCACCCTAATCACATGTTAATGGCAAGAAGCAAGTCACAGAGCAGGCTTCTGAAACTCTAATGTGCAGATGAACCACCTGGGCCTCTTGTTACAACGCAGATTCTGATACCTGAAATCTGGAGTGGGGCTCAAGAATTCGTATTTCCAACAATCTCCCCCCGTGCTGCTGGTGACTTCCAAAACTTCCAACAGCAATCCCCCAACTTTTCTACATATTAGAATTACTTGGGGATCTTTTCCAAAACCCAGGTCACAACTCAGACTAATGGAATCATCATCTTTGGGAGTAGGGCACAGGGATCAGTAGTTTTTTAAGCTCCCCAGGCGATTCTAGTGGGTAGACGGGTTTGGGATCACTGTCCTAGGGGGTATTTAGGGGCCAGAAGATGGACTGCCACGGCTGAAGCAGAGCACACCTGGAATTCACTGAACACTTATTGAGGACTTGGTGTGTGCCAGAGGCCCCTTGGTGGCACAAAGAGTTTGGGCTTGGATGGTAACCGAAAGTGTTGACAATTCAAACCCACCCAGCAGCACCACAGGAGAAAAGGCCTGGTGATCTTCTTCCATAAAGATTACAGCCAAGAAAACCCTATGAAGCAGTTTTACTCTGTAACACATGGCATCTCTATAAGTTAGAATCAATTTGACAGCACAAGACACCACCACCAATGGATTGAATTATGTCCCCCGCAAAAGATATGTTTAAGTCTTAACCCTGAGGACCTCTGAACCCAGGGGTATCATGAAAGAAGGCCTTGGCTATCTGCTTCCATAAAGATTATAGCCAAGAAAACCCTACAAAGCAGTTCTACTCTGTAACACATGGGGTCGCCATGAGTCCGAATTAACTCTACATGATGGGTTTGGCTTTGTTGATTTGGATATATGTTGGGTGCCATCCTAGGTGCTGGAGTGTAACAGTGAATGAGACATAGCCCTACCCTCTTGGAGCTTACAGTCAAGAGGGCAGATGGATGTTAAACAAGTAACCAAATCAATCTAAGTCTAGGTTGGGGAAAAGCCGTGAAGGAAATAAACACAGTAATGAGAGACATAAAATGGAGGAGGCCACCTAAGATTGAGAGGTCAGGGAAGGCCTCTCAAAGGATGTAACATTTGAGCTGAGACCTGAAGGTTGGGAAAGAGACAGCCATGTAAGGGGTATTCCAGCATAGGAATGGCAAGTGCAGATGTCTGGAGGTGAGAGATAAGGAGAATATCATAAAAGCAGCAAAAGGAAGTCCCTTCTGGCACCTCAGCCTTTACCCGGGTGAGGCCAGAGAGCTTAGTCTGTCTGGGGAGGCTGTGGCCTCCAGCCTAGGTCCCTTGAGAAAAGAAAAGGGGGGGATTTGTTCTCAAAGTACCCACAGGAAGAAGCCCCCAGCATCACCTGGCGGGGGCAGACCCAGGTCCTGGCTCTCACCCACAGGGAAGAAAAAGGGGTGAAGGGAAGGAGGGCAAGAGGGTGTGTGGGGCATGATTCAGCCACCTACCTCTGGCCGAGAGCTTCTTGGTGTTGATGATCTTGGCAGCATACTCCTGGCCAGCCAGCACCTTCACACACCTGCGCACCACCGAGAAGGCGCCCCTAGGAAACAGAGAAGACAAAGAAGGTGAGGGAAAGACCAAGAGCTTCATCTCCTGGAGACGCCAGAGTTCACGCAGCTGCCCCCCGCTACAGGACCTCCATCAGGGCTGCTCAAGCTCATGGGGGCTGCTCTGGAGATGCAGGAGAGTCCCAGAAGAACCACTGGTAGTGGGAGAAGCTTGGCCTCGCGTGAGATGAGCCTTCCAGAGTCATAACAAGTTAGGCTCTCCAAGCTGTAAAACGTTAGAATCATGTGGTGTTAGAACCACAGAATCTAGGTTCTTGGAAGTTTTTAGGTTTTTACTCTTTGAGTAGGCAATGCATTGACATGGTTTAAAATTCAAAAGATCCCAAAGTGTAAATGGTGAAAAGACTCCTTCGCTCTTGCCCCAGTACCCTCGTCTCCCATTTCCCCTCCCCAGAGACATCCTCTATTACCAGTTCCTTAAGGATCTCTCCAGATATTCTCCCCACACAAATGGTACTGAATCTTTGCATCCTCCTTTCTTCAGCAAATCATATATCTTGGAGATCCTCCTTCCATATCATAACACAAAGAGCTCCTCATTACACACTATTTAACTGTACAGCTGTCCTATAATTTACGTAGCCAATCCCCTATGGATGGGCAATTAAAACTCATTGCCGTTGAGACGATTCCGACTCATAACAACCCTATAAGACAAAGCAGAACTGTCCCATAGGATTGTCAAGGCTGTAAATCTTTACCGAAGCAGACCGCCACGTCTTTCTCCTGAGGCTGGTGGGTTCAAACCGCTGAGCCTTCTGTTAGCAGCTGAGCACTTAACTACTGCACCACCAGGGCTCCTTTGATGGGCAAGTAGGTTAGTTCAAATATGTAGCTATTATACACAGTGCTGCAGTGACTAACCTCATCCTACGCACATGTCATTTCCCATGTGTATGAGTATCTGTGGGATAAACATCTAAGCTGAGGTTGTTTGGCTCAAAGTTAGGTAATTTTGATAGCTACTAAGAGATTGTCCACCTCAGAGTTTATACCAACGTGCTTCCCCACTTGTATGTGAGGGGACCTGTTTCCTTCACTCTTGTCCACACAATGTGCTTATCAAACCTTTTTGTCTTTGCCAGTGAGACCGGTGGAAAATGGAAACTCAGGGCAGATTTAATTTGTAATCCTCGTATTAAGAGTGAGGCTTGAGTATCTCTTCAGATGTTTAAGAGACTCCTGGAATTTTATCCTCCAAGTACTAGCGCCTGGAACGGAACTTGGAGCGAGGGCTGTGAGTTTAAATGCTGACAAGAGAAACCTATTGTTGCACGTGACATGTGGCCCACTTGCCCGATCATTCAATTTGTCAACAGAAGCTGGAAATCTGGATATTTATGTGAAATTTCCCAATTTTTGAATACCGACCCTTTATCCCAAAGAAGTTTACACATGGTGTCAGGCCGAGCAAAACTGGTCTGAGGACTAGATCTGGAGTCCAGGCATCATTTTGTACCCTTTCTCACAAAGGTCATGTGGTCCAACCCCTTAACTCCACAGAGGAGGTCCCTGAGGGGCCCGCCACTGACCGTACTCAACACCATTACCACACTTGTTGTTTTTGTTAGTTGCCATCAAGTCAATTCAGACTCATGGCGACCCTGTGTGTGCAGGTTTTCAAGGCTGTGACCTTTTGGAAGCAGATTAGCAGGCTTGTCTTCTGAGGCTCCTGTGGGTGGAATAAAACCACCAACTTTTCAGCTAATGGTTGAATGCTTAACCATTTGCCATTTGCGTCACCCAGGGACTTATTGAGCCTGGTGTGCAGTGGTAAAGAGCTTGGCTGCTAACCAAAGGGTGGCAGTTCAAATCCACCAGTTGCTCCTTGGAAACCCTATGTGGCAGTTCTACTCTGTCCTACAGGGTTCCTATGAGTTGGAATCAATTCAATGGCAACAGGTTTAGTTTGGGTTTAGGGACTTATTACTACCTTAACCATATGCTCATAGCCAGAAGCTAGTCTCCTGAGCAGGCTTCCTAAACTTTAGTGTGCGTACAAATCACCTGAGTATCTTGTTACAGTGCAGATTCTGATTCATTAGGTACGGAGTGGAGCTCAAGAACATGCGCTCAAGTATAGCTCAGTGTAGATTCCTCAAGGTCACACAGCAAGCTGCAGACCGAACTGTGTCTAGAACTCAGATTGCTTCATTCCCGGGTTTCTGGCTTCTCCCACGCCCAGAGGGCCTTCCACTTCCTGACATACTAGGCCATGCCCAGGTTCTTGACGTGGGCACATCCTACCCTATTCTCCAAACTTTCATTCCCACTCTAAGTTTACAAGCAGGTGCAAAAGTCACAGAGATCAGAGTAACAGGAGCAAAGGGGTGGGGGGAAGATGCTGGCACCAGGGAAGGCTGCAGGCTGGCACCGATGCCTGCTCTGGCACACCCCTGAGCGTGATATCATCAGCTTCATGTCTGGGCAGTATACAGTGAGTGGCCAGAAAACTGCAGAGAAGGATGAGGAAGAAAGAGCCGGGATGGGGATTTTCAGCGGGAACCAGGAGTCTAGCCTTGTGTGCCATTAAGTATATTCCATTTCATAGTGACCCCATGTGACAGAGTAGAACTGCTACATAGGGTTTCCTAGGCTATAATCTTTATGGGAGCAGATCGCCAGGTCTTTTCTCCCTCGGAGCTGCTGGTGGGTTTGAATCACTGACTTTTGGTTAGCTGCCAAGTGTTTAACCATTGCACCGCAGGGCTCCTTGGGACTGGGTGAGGGACCAGGAATATGATCCAACAGGAAAAGTGGAGAGGGCCAGAATTCCCTTTAATAACACTCTCTCCAGGTGAGTCTTTCCCAGCTGGCTCGGCGCTGTCCCTTCGGCCTCCTAGGGAAGTCCTGCTAGATGCTTGCCTCCCACTGGAAATCAACACTGATGGGGCTATCCCTCGGGGACCTATCCTGGAGGGCTTGGACAGCCCCACAAACCTGGGCTCTGTCCCCACGCAGCCGAGGGTCTAAGAACTACTTCTCTAAAACAAGAGAAGCCACACTTGCTGAACTTCCTCCTGAGAACGCAGCGCTGAGCTTTTGCAAAAAGCAGAGGTTTTTAACTAGGGGCCATGCGAGAGTTGAGGGAGGGAGGGCTGCAGGTGTCCCTGAACCCTGAATGACATCTGTGCATCTGAGTGTAGGTATGCACATTTTTTCCCAGGTAAGGATGCATAATTTTTATCAGATTCTCAGGGTAGGGGGGTGGTTTTAACCCAAACCATTTCAGAACTGTTGACCCAGAGGGTGCCAGCCCCCTCTCATCCCCAAAAGGCTTTCTCCCTCCAAATACACGTTCACACCGAACCCCTTCTTCACCTTCAAAGCACCCCTGAGATGTTAGAATGATGAGCTCCCTTCTAACAGATCAGGGAACTGAGGCCTCAGGCGAGCAGGTGTACAACTAATAAGGCCAAGAAGAGAATCCAGGTTACCTGTGCTTTTTCTTCCGACTCTACCAAAGGCAGGAGAGCGTGGTCCTCAAGGGCAGGGCCTCTGGTGTCATAAAGACCCGTGTCTAATTCTGGCCAGCCCCTAACTAGCTGTGTGACATTGAACAAGGTGCTTAGCCTGTCTGAGTCTGTTTCTTCCCATGAAAATGGGAGCAATAATAGCATCTACCTTCTGGCTTTGTTGAGGCGATTAAGTAAGGTGAAGCATGCAAAACACTTGGCACAGTGCCAGGCACGTAGTCAAAGCATAAGAGGACAGGAGTGGGATTGGATGGGGTGAGGAAAGGGCTGGGCCCAGGGGCCCCTCTTTCTCCCTTTGCAGCCTCTGGTTAGGGTGCTGTCTCTCTCTGGGCCTCCATCCATAAGGGGGAAGGCTCACCCCTGCCTGCCATGGGTGGTGGGGATAGGGAGATCGGGGCAGAGGAGAGGCAGATGGCAAAAATGAGAGTGGGGGCAGTGGAGCCTGCAGCCCTAACTTCCTCTCTCTTTTTATCTTCTGTTTTAAAAAGGCATATTTTTGCATGCTTGTCCTGCTTGAGCGAGCGGCCACAGCCCAGCAGCCTTGGCAAAGAGAAGAACCAGCCCACTCCTCCTGTGGCCCTTGTTGAGCAGTTGGCCAGCAGGTGGGTGGGCAGGTGGGAGCCTGGGAACAGCACAGGGTGGGAGAGGCGAGGTGGACGGGTGGGGAGGGAAGGGGTGGGAGGAAGTGGCCAGGGCTCACCGAGAGGAAGAGGTGAGGCCTGGGTGTGAGGGCCCTGTGTGAGTGGGGGACACCTGTGGGCAGGTCCCAGGAGTGTGCCTGGGTGAGATAGCAGGGGCCTTGTATCTGGCCGTAAGTATATCAGTTGCCTAGTCAATGCCCTTGAATGTGTGACACTGTGAGGCTGTGGGGGTGACAAAGCACATATGTGTCACCCTGGGTAGGAAGTGTACATCCATGTGAGCCAGAGGGTCACAGAATGTGGGCAGGGAGAGGTGTGTGTGTAGACAAACAGACAGACAGGCGGACAGACACTGGAGGGACTGAATCTGGGATCGCAGCCCTGCTGCGAGGCCTGGGCAGGGATCTGCCCCAACGTGGGCCTCAATTTCTTCATCTGCAACATGGGGACTGGGGGGTGAGGCTTAATAGTATAGAGGCTTTTCTAGCTTTACTGTTCGATAGGAGTGCTGTCCAATAGAACTTTCTGTGATAATGGAAATATTCTCTGTGTTGTCTAACATGGCAGCCACTAGCCACATATGGCTATTAAAAAACAACAACAAACCCAGTTGCCCATTGAGTCAATTCTAACTCATGGAAACCCCATGTGTTATAGAGTAGAACTGCACCATAGGGTTTTCATGGGTGTGACCTTTTAAAAGCAGATCACCAGGCCTGTCTTCTGAGATACCTCTGGGTGGATTTGAACAGCCAACTTTTGATTAGCAGCCGAATGCTTAACCATTTGCGCCACCCAGGAACTCCACATATGGAGCACTCAAAATGGGGCTAGAGGGACTGAAAAACTGAATGGTTTTACTTTATTTTATTTAAATTTAAATAGCTATATGTGGCTAGTGACTACCACATAGAACAGCACAGTTCTATGTGGCTACGAGCAAGCACTCGTACATCAGACTAACCAGTGTTCAGGTCCCGGTTCAGCCACTTACTACACGTTACCCCAGGAAGCCTGTTTCCTCACCTGTAAAATATGGATAATAATAGTACCTACCTGGTACAGTTGTTTCAGGTTTTCAGTGAGATAATAAGATATGCAGTGGGTTCAGCACAGTCCCTGGAGGATAGTAAATGCTCAAGAAACAGCGCCTTTTGTAGGCGTCATTATCTACGACTCAGTATGAACAGCTGGCATCCTCGGAAACAAAATGGACCTGGTTTGCCAAGCTCAGGGAAGAAGCAAGGCAGGAGAGTGTGGAGGGCAATGGAGAGGAGGGGAGGGGTCTGCTCCCCAGCTGAGCAACCTGTCCCTGGGGTGTGGGTGGGCACAAGTGTGAGCAACTGTGTGTGAGCTTGCAGGCCGAGAGTGCGCCTAGAACTCCAACAGCTGGAGAGGGCAGGGTGATATTGGGTCTAGGTGGCTGAGAATGTGGAAATGTGCTAATGGGCCGTGAAAAGCAAGATTCACACAGGGAAATTGCTTTCTGGCTGCCTGGCAGGCTCGGTGTCCTGGGAGTTGCTGGCTGCCAGCCCACAGGGGGCCGTCATCGTCTCTGGCCTGACACACTCCGTGGTACGATGTGCAGCCTGGTGCTGCACCCAGAGCACTGCACAGGGAGTCGGAAGACCTGGCTGCACATCCGGCTTGGCTATTGGCTTGCTTACCCTTCTGGGCCTCAGTCTCCCCATTTGAAAGACGGCATGAGGAGTCCTAGCCCCATTTCCTCCTGGGGCCATTTGTGAGAGGTACCTGCTACGTACAGATGGGAAGAGATTCCTGCTACCCAAGACCAGTTACGGCCAACTGCCTTTCTTCTCCTGGAAAAAGCCTCTCCACTCTGACCCTGAGCCACGCGGAGCCCAGGGCACACCTGTGAGTGCCAGCAGACAGAGCATGGTTTATCGGGGGTTTATGGAGACAGCAAGCTTGCTGAACCCTGCCTCTCCTCCTTGGGGGTCTGATGCTCTGGGGTCCCCACCTTCCCCCACAGTTTTTAGGGTCTTCCCATCACTGGCTGCTTTCTCCAATGTACCCAGGTCTCCCTCACTCTGGAAAAAAAAAAAACCCCTCCCCATCAAAAGAAAAACAACCAAGAATCTTTCTTTTGACCCAGCAGCCTGGGCTGCTTTCTCCCGCCCTCCTTCTTTGCCGCCAAACTTCTAGAACAAGTGTCCGACATCCCCAGCCTCCTTTTCTCACCTCCCACACTCCATGAACCCGCTACAATCTGGCTCCCACCCCCGGGCTCCATGGAATTATTTGTGCCTGCTTCCTCCACCCCCACCTCCCTGGGGCCTAATCTGCCATGCCAGTCCCACACCAAGTGGCGTTTGGCCTCAGTGACCACTCAGCCTTGAGGCTTATTCTCCCTTTAGTTTCCAGGTCACTGGGGTCCTCTCTGCCATCTTCGCCTTGCTGACAGCGGCTTTACTGTCTCATCTTCCTCCCCAAATATCACTGCTCCCTAAGCTCCTGTCAGCCTTGTTCTTTGTCTACACATTTTCTTGCCACTTCCTCCTTCATCCCCCTTACCAGGAGTCATTAACTGGGATCTCTGGGAAGGCTCTGGGAATTCATTAACCCACCTAAAATTTTATTAAAATTATTCTGTTTGGGCAGAGTGTACATATTTTTCACTAGCCTCACAAAGGAAACTGTGACCCCCAAAAGGTCAAAGCCATTGACCATCACCAATAAGTCTGTATCTCCAGCTCCCTCCTCTCTTCAGAATTCCAGTCCCTCATCTCTAGCTACTCACAGACTATCTTTCCTTGATGCTACATGGCAGCCCAGTCTCCTCCCAAATACCTCCTGCCTGGGTCAAGATACCTAAACATTCTGCCATTATTGCCTCTAAGATGAGCTGGTGATTTCAGAAAGTTCCAGGTCAAATGCAGACCTGTTACTTGGTCCGTAATTCATTAGCCCAGGTTAGCTTATGAGATAACCCAGCACAGAGCAGGACCCAGGGAGAGTGGAGCTCAGGGCAGATAGGGTTAGAATTGTGGTACCCAACATGACTTCATGGGACTGTCCAGTCAATTGGCCTAATATAGCTGTTATAATTACTGTTCCACTCCCTAGTTTGGTGAGTAGTGCCTGAGGTCTTAAAAGCTTGTGAAAGACTGTCCAAGATACAATTGGTCTCTTCGCCTGGAGCAGCAGAGGAAGAAGGAGATCAAGGAAGCAGTGATGGAAATGGACTGCAGGTCTAACTGCTACCAGGAACTACTGTCTCCTTAGCCATGAGACTGGAAGAACTGGATGGTTTCCGGCTACCATTACTGAACCTTCTGATCAAGGAGTCAGTAGACGAATACTGATCAAAAGGGGAAAAAACGTGGGACAGAATTTCAAATTCTTACATAACGCAGACTTACCAGATCTACTGAGACTAGAGGAGCCCCCGAATCTATCGCTCTGAGAAAACCTTCAAACCAATGAACAGAAATTATCCCCTGAAGCCATCTTTAAACTAAACAACTGTTTAGCTAAATTGGTAAAAAAATGATCACCATGACCATTGAATTCTTTCAAAGAATTATCTGTATGAGATCAAATTGTCAATAGTAACTCTACAACATAGATGAGAAGTTTAGCAGGTATGAGTCTAAGTCAACGGTGGTAAAACCATATGGGGAGAGATAGTGAGAACGGTGATACAGCATGAAGAATGTAACCAATGTTACTGAATTGTACCTGCAGAAATTGATGAATGGGTGTATGTTCTTTTGTATGTGTTTTTACCACATTTTTTTTTAAAAAAAGCATGTTGGCACCTGAGCAGCTCCACCTGAGGAGCCGAGTGTGAGCCACGCATGGCTGCATCAGAAGCTGGTATACCCAGTAATTTCTTACAGTTGAGGTCCATCCTCTTTCCATTCCACTGATGAAGAAATTGAGGCCGAGACAGAACTGGCTCAAGGCCTGGAACCCGGGACTCCTGACTGTGTCAGCTTCTCTTTCCGGTCCCTCACACTGTCAGATCTGAGGGGACCCTAACCTGGGGTACAAGGATAGGCTTTAAGGTAGGGGCATTGTTGGGAAATGATATACAACCTTCCGTGTGGTGGGGTGGTTGTGTATTTTTCTGGGAACAGTGGCCACAGCTGATGTAAAATACTCTGAAGAGTCTGAGATTCCCCAAACAGTTAAAAAGCTGGGGTCAGATTCATTCAGAAACAAAAGGAAGATGCTGCACTGGGTGTTTCTACAACACCCACCTCTGTTCACCATTTGGGGCCCAGCTTCTCCATCTATGAAATCAACTGTTGGACCAGATCAGGCATTTTCAAGCTCTCTCTCTTTATTTATGGTTTTTGTTAAAGCAGTCATGCCCTTTCTTTAAAACAAACAAAAAACAGCTATGCAGGTCCCCCAAATGGCAAATAAATCAAAGGAGACAGGGGCTAGGGGCTGAGCAGCCCTGTGCTTGGCTTTCCCCTCTGCCTCCCCAGCTCACCACAGCAGCTCAGCCCAGAACTCCACAAACCACAGGATTTTACAGCCAGAAAATCTGAGGAGTTATCAGTGAACCTACACCTCCTCCCACCTATGGCTGCAGCCACCCACTCCCAGACTCCAGAAGTTATGCAGGGACTCAGTGTCTTCGAGCTGTCCCCCACACACCCCCTCACCACACCCCTCAAGCCTGTCGCATGCCAACCCAGCAGAAGTCTCGTGGGGGACACAAAAGGCCTGGGAACCGGAAGATTTCTTTTGCTGTAGGGAACATTGAACCAACAGAAGTTCCAACATATTCCTTGTTTTGGCTGCATATGGGTTTTCTTGAATGGGTGACAAAAAGAAAAATATTCACAGCATTTGGAGACAGGGCCAGAGTATGGCAAAGCAGTGAAGATGCTTGAGGGGCAACTTTCTCCCCAGCTTCTGATGGCCTCCTGGCCTGGCCTGGCCCTGTCGAAAGAAATCCCTGGGTGGTGCAAACGAGCACCTTGGAAGACAGGCCTGGCTATGTGCTTCCAGAAAACCCTATGGAGTGCAGTTCTGCTCTGCACACATGGGGTCACCATGAGTGGGAATCAACTTGTCAGCAACTGGTTTGGATTTTTTCATCTGTGTCAGGGAGAGAGCCCCTGAGGAGTAAGATAGCCAAGCACTCAAGCAGAAAGAGGCTGGAGCACCCAGTTTTCGTGTGTCACTGACTCATGTGACCACAGGCAAGGCTCTTGCCCTCTCTGGGCCTTGTTCGCCACCTGCAAAACAACACAGCACTCCTTGCACTGATATTCTGAATCAGAGCGAGGATATCCTGGCCCCTAAACCATTTTCCCGGAGCCCTGGTGGCACAGTGGTTAAGAGCTCAGGCTGCTAACCAAAAGGTCGGCAGTTCGTATCCACCAACCAATCCTTGGAAACCCCGCGGGGCCGTTCTACTCTGTCCTATAGAGTTGGAATCGACTCGACAACGGCAACAGGTTTGGTTTTTTAAAACAGTTTTCCACTTCATTCTTGCAGCAGAGCATCTCACTGGGCCAGGGCAGGGAGGTGGGGGTGGAGGTGCCAGGGAGGCCAATGGGTGAGACGAGGAGTGTGGGTTTGCGTCTCTGCTACCAGAGAGCCCACTGTCTCCAGAGGCAGCATCAGTCCATGGGACAGGGGAACAGTTCCGACTGTTAGAAAGTTCTTCTTTAAGTTGAGCTGAAATCCACCCCCCTATCACTCTATCATTCCCCCCAGCTCTGCCCTCTGGGGCCACACAGAACAGTCTGCTTTCTGCTCTCTAGCTTCAGGACTTCCCTGCAGAGATGAGGGGAGAGGGCACAGCCCCCAGGTATCTTAACTCTCTGCTAAAATCCCGAGTTCCTCAGCCTTCCCTCCCTTGATTTGGCTTCCGGGTCTTTCCCACCCTGTCCAGCCCCCCTCCTCTGGACAAGCTACAGGTTTTCAAGATTCCTTCTAGGTGCCAGGCCTCCAGAAGTGAGCAGGACAGCGAAGACTGAGACCCAGACTCCCTGGGGCTGACGTACTCTGTCTAAATACACACCTCAGAGTCTCTGCCTGTACTGTTCCCACTCTGAAAAACACTGTTCTACCCTCTTCCCTCTGGTTACCTCTTATTCTGCCTTCAGTTCCTGATGTCACCCCCTCAGGGAAGCCTTCCCTGCTACCTCCTTCACCCTGACTAGTTGAGGTCTCCTTGTAGCTCACAGCTCTATGTTTGTGGTTATAACCTTTATCTAGTTGCATTTAAATAATTTCTGAAGTGATTTAATTAATGACTGCTTCCCCACTAGACTGTGAGCCCCATGAGGGCAGTGACTGCATAAGTCTTGCATGTGGTACGCGCTGGGCTCAGCCCAGGGCTGGGAACAGAGTATGTACTTAGGAAATACTTGCTGAAGGAGGCAAAAATCAAAGACATGTTTCTCCTTTTACACGATCCCAAGACACCAAAGCCCTCTGCCTACTCCAGCACAGAAAATCCCACTGGCCTTTTTTTCTCTCCTGACACCTTGGTGGACAGTCAGGCCCCACAAGCATCTAGTGCCTGGGCTGGGCCTCAGCAGGTTGGGACATGCTCTGGGGGCTGGACCTGGCTTGCCTGGCATGAGAGATCCCTACGGTTCCACAGAGAAGCTCTGAGGAGAATGTAACACGGGCAGCACGCATGCAGGAGAAGGTGGGCTGTGGCAAAAGGGCCTGCACAAAGAGAGAGGAGAGAGAGATGGACAGAGACAAAGAGAGAGACAGAGAGACACACAGAGACAGAGAGAGACCAGAGGGACACGGAGAGAGAGGGAGAGAGCACACAGTCAGAACCCTCGCCCGCATCATACTGCTATCCTTGCCCTGGGAGGGTGGACCTGTGCTCTGTGCTCTGTCAGAGCCAGCATGGGTGTATGTTCACATGCATGTGTGGGCCTGTGAGCTTATGTGAAGGTACGTGCGTGTGCACGCATGTGTACCTGTGCACTAGCAACTGGACACAGGCATCGCATTCCGGGGCTTTGCCCTCGCCCCACTGAAAGGGTAGCGGCGTAGGGGAAGGCCTGGGGTGGGGGTGCCGACCCAGACTGCAGGGGTGCTGGCAGCCTTGTCACTGTGTGCTTGTGCTGGGAGGCAGGAGGGAGGGAGGCTCTCAGAGTGTCAGTGTATCTCAGCCTGTGTGGGGGCGGCTGCGTGGGGGCGGAGGGCTGCAGTATGCACCAGAACATTTGCGCCTGCCGCTCCAATAGTTCCGAGGAGGGAGGAAAGGCTGTCCTTTCCTGCCCCTGCCACCCCCTCCCCCTCCTTGAAGACCTGCCTTCTCCCCCACCCCCCACCTTCCCATCCTTTGGCCCCTGGTCCCTGTACATCATCTGGTCCCAGGCCTGGCTTTGCCACTGACTCCCCCTGTGACCTTGGGCAAATCACTTCTCTCTGCGCATTGTTTCTGTCATCTATGCAATGAGTAGACAGTCTCCCGGGTCCTTCCGGTATTGATGTTCTGGGGTCTGTAATTGCCCATGTGTTCCTTCCACAGAGAGAGGCTAAAGAGGGCGGTAATTTTCATGTAGCATTTCAGGCATCTGCAGAAATACATGATGCCCATTTTACAGATGTAAAGTTGAGGCACACAAAGGACACCCAGAGTGGCCCAGTTAATTAGAGCCAGAATCACAACTGGAAAGTGAACTCAGCTCAGAGTACCTCCACCCACAAGGCCGCTGCCCCTCTGCCGTTGAAGTGAGCAAGAGAGAGGATGTTCCCCAGATGCGGCACCAGGAGTGTTCCTACTCAACAGCGCCTTCCCTCACACACTGCAGGGACCTGGAGACTTGGACCCAAATCTAAGTGCTGCCACCCATCCCCGGAGCTGGGCCCTCCACCTCTCCAAGCCTCTGTCTCATCTGCAGGATGGGTGAGTAAGCCCCGCCTGTCTCCCTCAGAGGTGCGATAATGGATGGCAAAGCGCCTCTGAGGCCCCAGAGTGCCAGGTGGCTGTGAGAGATTATTAGAAGCGGAAGCACTTAGGCCCAAGTGTTCTCTCTCTCCAAGATGACATCGTCCTATTCTCCTAACAGCTGTGCCAGGGAGGGCCTGGAGTGCTAAACCCATTTTACAGATAGTTAGGCTTGGGTCCCAAGAGGGAGCCTAAGCACCCAGGACCCTGTACCTCCAGCTCAGGGAATGCCTCTGGGCCCCACTGCCCCCACTGATCACCCAGTCCAGCCTGGCTCCTGATACAGAGCTGTGGAGGCAAGGGGGGCATGAGGCTCAGGGAAAGGACACCCTTTGAGGAGCCAGCCCTCTCTGCTCCGTCAACCTTGGGACCAACCAGGACACTGACGCCCCTTCCCCCAGCCCCAGCCCACCCTTGGAGCCAATTTCAGAACCCTGTTTCTAGAGAGAAAAGAGTGGGCTGTGCCCTCTCCAGGCTTTCTCCCTCCCCTCTCTCCCTCTCTCAAGTAAAACCTTCTTCTGAGGCTCTTTCTTTAAGGCGCCAGTGATTACACAGGCTGCAGGGTGATTCTCTGTCTCCCTAACCTTCCCTGGCATGGGATCCAAAGCCTAGAGAGAGTTGAAGGCTGGAAGAGGCCTCCTCCTCCACCTTCTTGCCCTGAACCCCTTCCTGGGGCCCTCCGGCACCTCCCCTGTTCCCCACCGGCATGCCTACCTTTCTCAGCGATCCCAGCCTTCAGAGAAGGCCGGCTGTGGGCTGGGAGCTCTGCCTGCTTCCCAGGCCCATCCTGACCCTTAGGGGCTGGTGTCACTGCAGCTGCCACAGAATAGGGCTCCTAGGGTCTTTTTTTTTTCCTCTTATTCCCTAAGAGGAAGGAGGATTAGGATCAAGAGAAGAGGGAGTGAGCTAGTCTCTGGGTCCCAGGAGATAGCCCCACCCTAACCCTCTTGTTTTTCTTGTTGTTGTTATTACCTACCTTCAAGTCAACCCAACTCCTGGCGACCTCATGAACAATGGAATAAAACACTGCCTGGTCCTACACCATCCCCATGATCGGTTGTGGATCAAACCATTGGGCTCCTTTGACTGATTTGACGAAGTAGACTGCCAGGACTTTCTTCCTGGTCTGTTTTAGTCTGGAAGCTCCTCTGAAGCTCAGCATCATAGCAATACACTAGCCTCCCCTGAAAGATGGGTAGTGGCTGTGCCTGAGGTGCATTGGGAATTAAACCAGGGTCTCTCGCATAGAAGGTAGCATTCTACAACTGAACCACCAATGCCCCAAACTCAACTCTCTAGTTTCTAAAATCAAGTTCCTGGTGTATTTGAATTCATATATCTCAGTGGGACTGGCAGTTCTTTTACTTTCAATTCAGTAGCACCAAGAGGCCCCAGGAGCCCCCTGCCCAGGGTCCTGACTCTAGCCCGCACCCACCATCTGGCTGCCCACAAGGGGAGGAGGGGGAGAGTTTCTCTTACATCTATAGGCTACCCTGGGCTCCTCGAAGGCCTAAAGTCATCAGACCAGCCTCGCTGGGCAGGGCCAAGAATCTCTCGAGAGACACAGCCCCCCCTCTGCAACTGGGCAGCCAGGGCCTGCAAAAGGAGGTCCAAAGGCTCTCATGTCTGCTTTGGACCCAACCACCAATCCAGCCACCTCTGCCAGTCATCTGTCAGCCATCTGAAGTGAGCTTCTAAAACACGGGTCCAGCCTCCAGATGGTAACTGCAACGTCTCGGCTGGCAAGAACTGTGGATCATCCATTGAAGGATGGGACCTACAGGCGTCTTCATCATATTCCACAGAAGAGGAGCCATGCAACCCTGCCAGCCCAGGTGAGCAGGGTTTCGTCAGCCTCCCTCCCCCAAGCTGGGCAAACTCCAGACAAAAGGTAAACATCAGGCAAGCCCCATCCTCCATCTTCAGTGCTGCCCAGACTTTGAGGACAACTATCACTTCAGCAGGGATCCCTTAGTGAAGTCCCACTGCATGACAGGCCCAATGCCATGTCTTCACATGCACCATCTCGTTTAATCCTCACAAACCTTTATCTGATCCAGATTACAGGTATAGGGAAACTGAGGGTCAGTGATGGGATGGTCCCCGGGAAAGAGGATGCAGTTACCGTGGCAACTTCATCCCTGCTGGAGAGACAGTGTGTGGTCTGCCCAGTGTCTCAGAGCTTATGGCTGGTAAAGATGAACTCAAAGCCTGGCTCCAGAGCTGGTGTCCCTCATGCCACGCTGGATGCTACCCCTGACACACTGGATGCTCAGACTGAAGCTGTTGTGCGGAACAGGAGTCCATGGCCTCATCGGTGACGTGCCGTGGCCTTTTAAACCCAAACCATGAGAGGCATGGAGCCTGGCCACCCACATCTCCTTTTCTCCAATTCATGCATCCGTAACAGCCTTCTTGATGTCCTGCAAGCTCCTGACATTGCGTACAACATTTTGTAGGCTTATGCACTTTTCTGGGGAATTTGGACTTAGACTTTTGTCGGATTCCTGGAGGAATATGTGACCTAAAAAAGGTTAAAAGCACAGATTGTTCTGGAAGGATGAGATCTGCAATTGATTAGACAAGGCCTGGCCACGCCTGCTACCCTTGTTTTTCCTGCCAGGGCCACACCAGGGCTCCCTGTCCCCTGGAATTCTGATCCTCCCCTGGTCCCTCAAAGAGCCCAGGCAGGCAGTGGGGCTGAGAAGGCTCACAGGGTATCTTCCCTGCCAAGTCGCGCCCACAGAACCCAGTCTTCAATGATAACCATCTCCTCTTGGGGCAAAACATTACTTTTCTTTCCACTTGGAGTGCCTGAGTCACATCTCAACTCCATTTCACTGTCTGTGTGACGCAGTCCTGCCAGAGCCAAGCCTTGGCTGTACCCAAAAAGGAGCTCCTGGTTAACCAGAGAATTCTTGGGTTCCAGGTGGGCATTGAAAACTAGCTGGAGAAGGGGCCCCTGGCCAGGCCCGTGGTTCAGTGGACAGTCTCAGTCCTCCAGAACAGCCCTAAACATTTTGTTTCTGCCTACCGCTCCTCAGCGTAAAAACCTACTTAGAAAGCCTGGAAGTAGACATCTGCACATGGGTGTGTGTCCATATGAGG
Organism: Dugong dugon; assembly: GCA_030035585.1. NCBI lineage: Eukaryota > Metazoa > Chordata > Mammalia > Sirenia > Dugongidae > Dugong > Dugong dugon. The sequence continues at coordinate 186,009,065 of CM057460.1, read as the reverse complement.
GAGCTTGTGTGTGCTGTAGGTGTCAGAGTACCGTGCGTGTGTGTGTGTGTGTGTGTGTGTGTGTGTGTGTGTGTGCGCATGCACAGGCAGCCTACTTGTACACAGCCACAGGCCTACCTCCCACACATATGCAGACACCCAGCATGAGCGCACACATGCCTACAACACCCACACTCCCACACAAGCCTATGGTCCCAGGCCTCACACGTGTACCTGTGCATACATACACACATACATGTACACATTGCTGTGTGTGCACGCCAGTCCTCACACACATGTACATGTCCAGGCCTCATAGAAACACAATTGCGCCCAAGTCTCACATGAACACAAATATGTACATCCTTACACAGACATATTTGCACACGGCCAGACCTCACACACATTTACCTACTGACATGCACACCTCTCCGAACTACCACCCATGTGCACACACAGTGATGCATGTTCACACTTTTACTCCATGCCAACCAGCCAATGGCACCCCTTGTGACATTTGCACACATACACCCATGCAGTACACACTTGCATTTCCAGGTCTTACACATGAAGCATGCACTAGCACCTCCTACTGGTGCACATACGTGAACACCTGCACATCCTCTCAGTGCACTCAGTTGCACCCCACATCCAGTCCTTGTACAACACCACACATAGATCCCCTTCAAAATGCACACTCCAGACCTCACACCAGCACACATCTGCTTACAAGGTCCCTCTTTCCTGCACGCCTGCTGCTAGAGCAGGAACCAACCAGAGCACTGGAGCTCCTTTGCCCACAGTGCAGACTCCGCCTCCAAACTGCACCTCAGCCCTTGATCCATCCGAGGACCCTCCACAAACCTAGCTAGAGCATCCAGGATCCCTTCCCTGACACTCCACAGCCTACCAGGCTACCCCAAGGAGTTCCCCTCTGCCCTGGTCCTCCCACCCTTCTCTCCATCACCAGTCATCAGAGGTGGAAATGAACTCCAGGGCTGGCAACTTTGCCAAAGGACCAGAGATGATTTACCCTTTGTACTACTAGCCCTCTGCAACAGTGGTAGCCCCCTAACTTGCCTGATTGCCCTTCCCCTCCTCCCAACACTAAGGGAAGCCTGGCCAGTCCCTCAGATATTAACCCCTGCTGTACCCATGCCCTCACTCCTGGCAGGAGCTGGGAGAGGAAGGTGCTTACAGGTAGAGGTTGGCCACTCTGCACAGCTGGTCCAGGTGTAAAGTCAGGAAGGACTACCTCGGAGGTGGTGAACTTTCTGTCACTGGAGGCATCCAAGTTGAGGCCAGATAGCCACCCCAAGAGAAACAGGAGAGGGGATTCCAGCGTTGGATGCAGTTGACTGGTAAAACCCCTTTCAACCCTGAGTTTCTAACAGTCTGTGTGCCCAGGTCACACATACTTGTAGGTTTCTGTGCGCTGGTATGCACGTCAACCCCTCACCCCCACACACACACAACTACCTGGCTGGCCTCAGCACATCTGTGCGCCCGCAAACATGCCCGCACCGGCTCTGGGCACCCTGTGCACACAAGTGCCTGAGCGCAGGCATGCACATGTGCAGTGGGCACTGCAGGCCCATGCTCCCCTCCCGCAGCGCTGACCCCCTGAGCCCTCCAGGACTCCCGGAGGAGCAACTCACTTTCCCAGTTCCTCGAAGAGCTGGTACTCTTCCGTGAATCGGGTGCAGGTGATGGTGGCCATCCTGGTGCTGCGCAGGCAGGTGAGCTTCGGGGCCGGGGGACCAGGACTCAGACACTGCTGCTCTGCTCCCAGAACTAGGGGCCACTCGCCTGCCCGTGCTGCCGAGTGCCAACCAAGAGCAGGCTTGACTGACGAGCCCAGGGCTTCTGAGCAGGGCACTGTGGCTGCTCACAGCCTCGCGAGCCTTCGTCAGCATCCAGGTCCCCATGGCAACCCTCTCTGAAACGCCCTGTTCCCGTTGCCCCGGTAACTGCCTCCCCAACACCTGCCTGCCTTCCACTGTGAAACCTGCTCCCGATCTCCTGGCCCTACTGTGCACAATACTGCAGGCCTGTGTGGGCCCGGGGAGGGTAGACCCAGTACCCCTAGGGGTGATCAGCCAGGGGAGGGGTGGGGGAGGGGCAGAGAACAAACTCAGTCCATAAGTGATCTTCTCTGTTCCCACCTCCCCCACCCCTAACTGTGGGGCCCTTGCAGCAGACAGGATGGGATTCAGTGGGGCAAAAAAGCAGTTACCATGGTAACAGCCGGGGGGCCACATTCTGGGATGGTCCCCGGGAAAGACAGGATGCGGTTACCCTGGCAACTTCCTCCCTGCTGGAGAGACAGGTATTGCCCTGTTGCCCTGACAACAGCCGAGTTCTGAGGTTTACAGGGAAACGATAGCTAATTCATTGGGATGCCTCTGTCCCTCTGTGGATCACTGTAGTCTCTGTAACTGTCTTTCTGTTCCTCTCTGTAATTTTTTTAGCTCTACCTCTATCCTTCCTATTTCACTGTCTCTCTCTGCTCTTCCACCACCTTGCTTATCATGCTGGCCCTCTAGATTGGGGGAGAAGTGCAGAGGAGACACTAGGATTCCGGAGGGAAAAACCCTGGCTGCCTGCTACCCCACCACTCATTGCTGTGACAGTTGTTCCCCGCTGAGGCCTCTCCCGTAACCTCTCCCCCACTCCATGCCCCACAGGAACTGTGGAGATCTAGTCTCCTGGGGCTTGTGTCCTAGTTTCTGCTTGTGCTTCAAGTCAAGGTAAAAGCTGCGGGAGGCAGCAGCGGGGAGGGCAGCATGGCCTGGTGTACCAGGGGCTGGGCCAGCGGCATGGACCTGCCCTGAAACCTTCATTCCCAGATTTTGTGGGTAACTTCCCTGTCAACTTCAACTCTTCAGGACAGCAGCCATAGCTAAGGCCTCAAGATTGCACCCCTAGACCCAGGGGGTTAAGAAAGAAAGGGACTGGAGTTTAAGACGAAGGATCTGAGTTCAAGCTCTGGCCCTGACATTTATTAACTGTGTGACTCTGGGCAAGTCACTGACCCCCTCTGAGCCTCTAGCTCCTTTTCTACAAGGCAGGGGAACAAAACTGCCACTGTAGAGGAAGGCTCTGAAGGTGGAGGAGGCTGGAAGGCCTTTGGAAAGGGTGTAAGCATGAAGCCTCTTTTTAGTTTCTAGAACAGGAAAAGGCAGGTCTAAAGGGGAACTATGACTACTCACAAAACTCCAGCTTTGGACTTAAAGTCTCGGCCCTTTCACACCCACCTCCTTCACTCAGGACAGAAGGTGCCTTAGCTCACTTCACAGCTCAGACAGCTGAAGCATCCTGTCAGCATTTGCCCCCAAGAGTACAGATTGGAGGGTGGGGTGGGATCTAGGGATTCAAACCTTCTGGGTTTCTAGCCCACCCCTCCGAACCTCCACACCCCCTTCCTGGTCACCTCACTTGCTGGACACATCATCAACCCTAGCAAGTCCGTGACTCACTACCCTAGGCCCCTGGAGATAACTGGGTACCCTCCATTTCTGCCCCTCTTCCTGGAAGTTGGGGTGGGGGAGAAGGATGGGGTGAGCTCTGCAATCCAGCCACCTCTTCCCAGGAGAGAAAAGGGAGGGAGGCAGGGGGGAAGGAGGAGAGGCGAGCGAGGGGGGGCGGGTAATGGCTTAGCCACTAATTGCACCATTACCACCTTCAGAAAGAGGAAAAACCATTCGGTTTTGTTTCTGCGCACAATATGCTTCCCGCTTCTGCCGCCAACGTCGCAATTCAGAGGCAGAGAGGAGAGGCCTGTGCTCGGGGGCCGCACAGCCGGTGGGCAGCGGCAGGGCATGAACACTGTGGCAGGCCTGGAGGCACGGGTGGGGAAGTAGGGGAAGGGCTGGGCGCCATCCAGCAGTGCCCCAGACCCTTGAGCCTGTCCCCAGCAATGAATGGCTTCCATACATGAAAGCCCTGAAACAGCACTCAATGACCACTGAGACCACCATGTCATTGCCCAGGGGAGAGGTGGTGCTCCATAATGGTTAGAGCATGGGCGGGTTTCAGGCCAGGGTATAAGTCACAACCTACTGGCTGTGTGATTTTGGACGAGTATCCCAGCTTCTCTGTCCCTCAGTTTCTTCATCTGTAAAATAGGGTGAATGATATCCCCTTCCTCCAGGGCTGTTCTATGGATTTAATGAGATGTGCACAGTGACTGACACATTGTAAATGCTCAATAAATGGGAAGCTATCATTACTGAGACTCAAACATCCCTCCCCATCACACTCCTCTCTCTGAAATCATGGAAGAGCACACCACCATCTTCAATTCCTGGAGCTCTGTTCTTTGAGCCTGCACTGGAATTTAGCTGATGGTTTGGGCATCCTGTCTCCTAGTCCTATTTTGCAGCAATCCCTGTAGGACAAAGCACAGGGTCTGGGAGGAGAGGAGGTCACAGGACCTCCAGGTCATCAGGTCCCAACAGAATGATAATGCTACTTAAAAAACAAATAAAAGCAAATGTGCTGCGAGGCCATATTAATGCAAGTATAATGTTCTGAACAAAGGAGGTGATTGTTCTGCTGGGCTCAGTACAATCCCATCCACCTTTCTGCCCCCCACTGTAGGCACTGATGAAATGGAGCATACCACAGAGGTGGCCTATGTGGCTGCACCTCAGCCCCACCTACCCTGTTACCCTGTTTGTCCATCTTTCCCTACTTCCTTCCATCTCTCCTGTTTCAGCTCTCCTTCCTTCTCTCTCCTTTTTCCCTTTCTCACTTTTTTTCTTTCCATTTTTCTTCCCACTCTCCCTTGCATCCTTCCTTCTCAGTTCTCCCTATCCTTCTTATTCCTTTTCACTTCCTTTCATGTTTCTATCTCGCTTCCTCTGTCTCTCTGTCCCTGTCACTTTTCTCTCCCTCCCTGTGGTGACCTGGACCCTGTGCACCCAGTCCTGGGGAATGGGCAGGACCCAGGCTGCGGGATCCTGATGGGGAAAAGATGGCTCGAGAGGAGAGTGAGGGAGGAGGAGTCTTCATTGGCAATTGTCTTACACACACACACACACACAGACACACACACACTCCTCACACACACACACACACTCCTCACACACACACACACACACACACACACTCCTCACACACACACACACTCCTCTGGAGAGCCCAGCTCAAGGGTGTGGGCACTGCTGCAACATGGGGCAGGGTAGCTGTCACTGGCCCATCACACCATCACTAAACCCCCTACACTGAGTGTAGCAGCTGATAATTCACTGTATCCCCTGTACCCGTGGGGCTGGAAGCTGTGCCTGGCGGTGGTGGGCAGCAAGGAGCCAGCCATGTCTCTGTGGTGCTGAGAAAATGAGCAGATGATTGCATCGGGGGGATTGCTCCTGCCAGACTCCCTGCTCCCCAGGGCCATGGCAGGCACGCAAGTCAGCACATGTGCCCCATCTGGAACACGTGTGTGGTACTCAAGAGCAGGCCTGCATGCCATGGGCCTGTGGCCAGGGTGGGAGCCCTGGAGGCCACTGAGCATGGCTCTGATACACCAGCACAGTGGCCGGCACGTGGATGTAGGCCGTACTCCATGCAGATGGGGACAAAATGGGGCCAGGTGCGTTCCTGGGTTACATGGGCGTGGGTGGGTGTCCGCAGCCCCAGTGGCATTGGGACAGCAGACTCTAATCCCATTTCCACCCCTACACACATGCTCACATGTACACACATGCTCACATGCACATGCCCAAGTGCTCAGGGTCCTCCAGGGCTGGGCAGACACCGCAGGAAGTGTGCAATCTGAAGGGTCCCCATGGGGCCTGTCCCACTAAGGGCAGCAGGTGTGGGGCAGAATTGGTGGAAAGTGGGCCAGGAGAGAAAGGAATCCTGCAGAGGGTCTGAGTGGAGGGTGACGTGATTGATGACTCACAGCAAGTAAAGCCAGGCCTGCACTCAGAAGGGAGGGCAGGAAGTCAGGGGTCAGGGAGTAGCCAGCAGCAGGAAGCGTCAGAGGACACACGCCCTTGCAGGCAGCCAAGGGACAGAGACAATGGCTGCTAGAGGCTGAGGGCTACATGGTGTGACTTGCAGTGAGAGGACTCAAGTTCAAGTACTGTGGTTGGCTGTGAGCCCTATGACATGTCTTTTCCCTGTTGGAGCCTCCACATCTTCCTGAGAAACATGGGAACAAAATGTTTGTTCACTGCCTCCAAGGACATGAAAAATAGTTACTCTCACTGGAGAGCCAGGCCCTGTGCTAAGCGCTTTACACATTGCATTATTTAAATTTCACAACAAACATTCGTTGAGATAGGTACGATTCTTGCCCATTTTGCAGAGAAGTGATGTGATTTACCCAACCAAGGCCATCCAGCTGGGGCTCATGTGCAGGTCTGTGTGACTCCACCCCCTACCCTGTGTTTTTTGGCCTCCATTAGGGCAGGGAGGGCCCTGAGGGAGCCCATGCCCCTTACAGACAGGGTGGCAAGGCCCAGAGAGGAGACATGGTCCTCCTGCAGTTGCAAAAGTCAGAGGTAGAGTCAGGATGACAATCTGGAACTCCGGACTCCCAGAGCAGTGCTCCTTCCCTACCCGGCTCTGCCCAGCCTCTTCCCGGCACTAATAGGCCTGCTTGTCTGTGTCACAAGGGAGCCATTAGGCTACAAGCGAGAGGTGGAAACGGTGCCAAGGCCTTGGGTGGGGCTCAGAGCCCTGTCCCTCCAGCTGAATCTGGGGTGCTTTCCACTTCCTGGGAGACTGGTCATCAGGGCCCGGGACTCAATAGGCAGGCCCAACTTGGACAGGGCTGCCCCCCAACTCTAGCCCCTCTGGCTGGCAGATCTGCTGCCACCTGGGGCTGGTCCAGCCATGCAGGAAGCAGGGGGCCTCACCAGGCAACTCTGGGCTCTACCTCCCAAATCTGTAACCCAAGGGGCCAGGGCTGCCTCTGATCTGCCCTCCATCCCAGCCCTCCCCACCACGGGGGCTCAAGTGGTACAAGCATCCACCTGGCGCAGGGGCACAGGGTTCAGACCCAGGATCCCTGGCTGGGGGATCTCAGGGAGCCACAGGAGGCAGGAGGGGGACAGATAGGAGCCCGCTGATTTCCGGGCAGAGCAGACGCCCCAGCAGGCTGCACTTCCCATCACGATGCCTGAGTCTCACTCTCCTCTTGTTCCAAGACCCCCTACCTGTCTCGGGCCCTGGCCACCTACCAGCTCCCTCCTGTTAGCAGGTTTGGAGATATTGAGCTCTGGACTGGGTTTTGGCTACAAATTGAGTGGGGCTCCTGGGCCATGTGCTGGGTACTGAGTTAGATAGGCTCTGAGCTAGGCAAGCTCTGAGCTGGGATTGAGATTGGACCAGGGCCTGGGCCAAGCCTCCTTCCTTCTAGGGCACCAGGAGCAGGTGCCAGCCTCATCCCCAGCTGGGCTCTCTTGATTTGGGGCAAGGTTGGTTTCAGGGAGTAGGCCTTGGTGCCTGGTGGGAAGCAGAAAGGGCCTTCTCCGGTCCTGCACTTGTGGCCCCAAAGGGCAGGGGCCCCAGGAAGAGAAGCCAGAGCTGGAACTGGCGGCTGGGCCAGGCCACCTCGGGCAGGATCGACTCTCAGCAGGCGCAGGGGAGGCCTCCAGATACTCATGCAAGACTGGAGCCACAAGAGAGCCCTGGTGCCTTGCCACTCTGGAAGGGTTCCATCCACACAACTGGGACCAGCACCCAGCAAAGCTAGAGTGTCCTGGGTAATGGACAGACTATGAACAGCCTGTCCCCTGGGGTATACTGAGCCTGGGACATTGTCCCAGTGGGCCATTTCTTCAAAGCCTCCCTCCTGAGCAGGCAGAAATGCTGGGGGTTCCTGGAATCCAAAGACCTCAGCCAGTCCTGGACTCTGCCCCACCACGGCCTGGGCAGCAACATCCTAAAGTGAGAAAGGTTCCAGGCTGGGGAGGTAATAAGAGGGTAAAGACAGCAGGACAAGGAAGAAGGGGCCTGGGACATGGAGGGTCACCTCTGCCCTGCACCCCGGCCCAGACCCTCACTGCAGGGCTCAGCCCCCTTTGCAGTCAGGATGCAGCTCTGTAACCAAAACCCGAGCCCGCCCCCCACCCCGCCGCACCCCACTCCACCCCACCCCACCCATCCCACTCATCCACAAGCTGATGAGTCCTAACGGGCCTCCTTTGCCAGCGACAAAAATAACTATTTTCAAAATTCACAGCAGGGCTTTCGCCTACACACGCTGCATCGACTGGAACCTGAAGGGAGAGCTGTGGAACGCACCGTGCGGAGTGAAGGCGCGCTATGCGGCAGGCAGGCTTTTAAACCCCCATGCCCCTCCTCCCCACCACTCAGCTTGTGCCCACACACACACACAGAGTAGGGCGCCCAGGATGGCCAAGGAAGAAGAGCTCTTAGATGATCCATTATACACAGGGGGACACTGAGGACCAGAGAGGGCCAGGGATCTGCCTGAGGTCACACAGCTGCCCTCCCACAATTGCACAAGTCAGAGGTAGAGTCAGGATGACAATCCAGAACTCCTGACTCCCAGAACAGTGCTCCTTCCCTACCCTGCTCTGCTCTCCTGCTCTGTCCTCCTGGCACTGTCAGGCCTGCTTGCCTATGTCCCAAGGTAGCCAGCAGGCACCTGTCTATGGCAGGACTGGACTAGAGCTCATCCAGTGTGCCTCCTAGCCAGGCTGCCCACCCTTCTCTCACTCATTCGGCCAGGCCAGGAGCTCGCCCTAGCCCCAAGCACACACACGCACACACCCACCTGTGTGCGCAGACAGCACGGCACCCTCACTTCATGTTCCAGCATTTTAATCCCGTTCACAGGCTCCTCCACAGCCACTCCCTCAGCCAGTCCTCAACAGCCCTGTGAGGTGGTCAGAGCCAGGGCTGGCATCCCCATTCGCAGATAGGGCAATAGAGAGGAGGACTGTGCTCACTGTCCAAGAACTCGGGGTCCTGATTGTTCATTCAGGGGCTCATTTCTCAGCTGTTTCAACCATTCTTGGCCCTGCAGTGCCTAACAGTTCCTCTGGGTTCTGGGGTCAAGAACAAAGAGTCTGGCACCAGGACTGCCCTAGGCCACGTGGAGACCCAACAAGGTCACCTTCCCCCTGATCCCTGCACCTCTACCCTCAGCACTCAAGGGAACCCTTCAGAGAGCCACCAGATTGCTCATTCCTCAGCTGGGATCTCTTCACATCACCCCCTCCCCAGGCCTGGAGTTGCCCCCATGTGGCCCCTCACCTGAGCAGCACCATAGAATTCACAGTTCAAAGGTGAGGACTTAAATGAGCCAGGAGGCGGTGGCTTCAGGCAGGAACTCTATCATGGCCCCGGGCACCAGGTCCACCACCACAGAGTCACAAAGACATTAGAGCTCATTTTACAGGTGAGGAAACTGAGGCCTAGGGAGCATGAACAGGCCACCCAAGGTGACAAAGCATGTCAGTAGAGAGGCAGGACTGGAACCCAGACATCCCAGTCTGGTTTATTTTCCTCCCTACCACCAAGCCAGCCGAGCTCTCCACCCTGTTCAGCCGAGGGGCTCTAAGCCCTTATCTCTCTGGGCAGACCAGACTTGACCTCAAGATCCTCCCTGAGGAGAAACAGGGCCAGGCTGAAGTGGGGAAGTACATCTAGGAGGACAGAGACACCCGCTCCCCTAATCAGATCCGATGGGACATCAGCCTGGTGTTGAGTTTGCGGAAAAAGGATCGCAGCTTACAAATCTTGCATTTTTTCTTGCGGCGACCCCCGGAGAAGCCCCGAGCCCTGCCTTCCTCCTCTTCTCCCTCTTCCTCAGTGGCCCAGGGCCCCCAAGCACCCCCATTAAAGTCAGGGTGGGCCCGAGGATTCTCTGCCGGGTAGCGCACAGGGATGGCTGTGCGGTTATAGTCTGCCAGGCGGGCCAACAGGGCACGGACCACATCAGGCCGCTGGCCAGCCAGGTCCTCCCGCTCATAGGGGTCGGCAGTGATGTTGAAGAGCCACACGGCCTGGCGGGTGCTGGCCATCCGCTCCAGGTTCCACCAACTGCCAGGGAAGGCAGCCAGCGTCTGCGGTGGGATCCAGTCACCGTAGCCAGGATCTCCCGTCAGCAGCTTCCACTCGCCCACGCGGATGGCGGCCTGCACGGCCGTATTCCAGATGCCAAAGCCACCCTCCAGCGAGCCGTGCCGGGCATGGTTGTAGAGGGGATCAATGTTGTGCAGGATCTCTGTGCGTGGTGAGGCCCGGCCCTCGCTGATGGCCGGCCACACGTCATAACCATCCAGCCCATCAGCCGCTGAGGTGGTGCCACCTCCCAGGCCCACTAGGGTCGGGTACCAGTCAGTGATGTGCACCAGTGCCCGGCTTGTCCTTCGCTTTCGCTTGAGCAGGGGGCTGTGGACAAAGCCCAGGCCCCGCACACCACCTTCCCAGTAAGTGCCCTTGCGTCCTCTGAGCGGCCAGTTGCTGCCCCCTGAGAAAGTTTGGCCGCCATTATCGCTGGAGAAGATGATGATGCTGTTGTTGTAGAAGCCATAGCGCTTGAGGGCCCAGGTGATGTTGCGCACAGCCTCATCCATGCAGGTCACCATGGCTGCATACTTCCGCCGGGCCACGTTGCCCATGGTTCGGTAGCGGTACAGGTACTCGCGCGGGGACTGCAGGGGTGTGTGTACCGCCTGGAAGGCTATGTAGAGGAAGAGGGGCCTCCGGGGGCTGTGGCTGGCCAGGATGTGGCTGGCACGCTGGGCATACAGCATAGTAGAGTACTGGCCACTGAGCCCCCAGGCCACATTCTCGCCCTCGTGCAGGTCAAAGCCACACACCCCCGGGCCATCACAGTTGTCATAGGTGTAGTAGTCAACATTGCCTGTGAGCGAGCCCAGGAAGGTGTCAAAGCCCCGGCGGGTGGGCAGGCACTCCTTCCGGTAGAAGCCCAGGTGCCACTTGCCCACCATGTGGGTGGAGTAACCTGCCTCCTGCAGCTTCTGGGGCAATGTTACTTGATCCAGGGGCAGGCAGTTGGGCTGCTGTGGGCGGATGATGGAATGCTGGAGTCCTGTGTGGATCTGGTACCTGGCAGGGGAAGTGGAGGGCATAGAAGACACAGGTGAGCTACAGACCACACCCCCCACTAATACCCACTTTGAGGTGGGCTCTGATCCCAGCGCTACCCGCAAAAACCACAACAGTAACCACCATGAATTATCTCATGTGCTAAGCGCTTTGCATGTATTATCTCATTGAATGCTCAAAATCAACTGAAGCAGATGTTATTATCATTCCTAGTTTGCAGAGGAGGAGACTGAAGCTCAGAATGGTTACGCCACTGATACAGGATCACAAAGTTAGAAAGCTGGGGAGTTAAGAGCTAAACCCAACAACATTAACAATAATAACAACTACTACCAAGCACTCACTGTGTGCTAAACATTGTGCTGAGCCCCTTACATGAATTATCTCACTAAATACTCACCATAGCCTAGGAGGTATAGATCATTATTATTCCCAATTCTCAAATAAGAAAACCGAGGCTTGGCAAGTTGTATCACTTGCCCAGGAATTTACATGCTGTAGTTGGAGTTGGGATTTGTATTCCAGGCAGTCTGACTCCAGACCTCAGAGTCCCTAAGCTCTATGCCACTAATTTACTATGGAGTCTAGAGCAAGTCCTGCTCTCCCAGGCAAACTCCTATTGACTTTTCAAAGCCCAGCCCAAATGTTACCCCACTGTGAAGTCTCTCTCACAATTCTCCTGAGGAATGAGTTGCTTTTGATCCTGAGTTCCTCCAGCATTTAGTACTCACCATCATTGTTCTAAAGGAGCCTTGGTGGCACAGTGATTAAAGCACTTGGCTTCAAATCCACCAGCTGCTCGGCTGGTGGGAGAAAGATGTGGTAGTCTGCTTCTGTAAAGAGCACAGCCTTGGAAACCCTCCGGGGCAGCTCTACTCTGTCCCATAAGGTTGTTATGAGTTGAAATCAACTCGATGGCAACAGGTTTTTGGTTTATCATTGTTCTAAAGGAGCCCTGGTGGCACAATGGTTAAGTGCTCAGCTGCTAACCGAAAGGGAGAAAAGACCTGGCAATTTGCTCCCATTAAAGAACACAGCCTAGGAAACCCTATGGGGCAGTTCTACTCTGTCCTATAGGGTCGCTGTGAATCGGAATCTATCCAATGGCACACAACAACAACATCATTGTTCTACTTAGCCATGGGATTATATTCTGTTGTATGGGGGTCCTGGGACCAATCATATGCAATGGAACTATACCTTACTCAACCTTGTATTTCTAGCACCCAACTGAAGTTTAAGGGGCACTCAATTACTTATGGAATGAGTGTATGAAGAATGATGCTCAGAGGGTTTTAAAGCCAGAAGGGACCCAAGTCATCCTATCAAGAAACTGAGGTCCAGAGGAGAAAAAGGGCCTGGCCCAAGGTCACTCAGTGGTCAGGGGCAGAGCCAGGACTTGAACATAAATCCAAGCAAAGGGCAAACAGAGATGCTTTTCCAGAAAATGAAGTCACTTCTCTTCCTCCAGAGGGTGTCAGATTGCTTGTGTGTGGAAGTGAGTTGGTTAGAATGGGAGCTCTCTAAGGCCCTTCCAGTTCCTAAATTTTATGAGACTGGCTCCCATGTGCCTACCCGTGAGTTCACGTGACCCCTTGATCCAGGTCCTCCCACAGGCAGAAGCAAATGGTTAACAGAATCCTGCTTTCCTCGTTTACTCATTCATATCCCACTTACCCTCCTGTGGTCAAGGCCCCCAAGTGATCTGCCCATGCTGTCTTGCCTTTACTCAAGTCTTAAAAGTCCCAGAGTAAATAAGAAAACTGGAACTTCACAAGTATGCTAGAATTCCACACCTTTCTTCTCACCCCCAGGCACCCAAGTTAAGCCAAGACCTCAAAGCCTGACACCTTTAACAGGGGCACTGAGATAGGTTTCTCTGTTTTGGTTTTCTTATTCTAGAGCTATTACTATTGTTAGTTACTATTAGCTACTACGCCATTTTTAACACTATGTGCCACATATTTATTTTCTCATTTAATCCTCATAAAAGGCCTACAGGGAAGAATATCATTATCCCCATTCTACAACTGGAGTCGGAATCAACTCAACTGCAACTGGTTTTCTAGATAATGAAACTGCAGCAAGTGGTCTAAAGTTAGACAGCTGGCGAGCAGTGGTGCTGAGATTTGAACCCAGGTCTACCCAACTCATGCTCAAAATCTCTTCGTGATACGGCCTCTCCAGGCCTCAGTCAAGCTAATAAACGAGTGGACTTGACATAAGAAGCACCCAAGAACCCTAAGTTCTAGCCAGCCTCTCTTCCTAGGAGTGGGGCCATGGAACACTGATTTGTATAGTAAGGCATGCCAGCTAAGAGTCACCAAAGCTCGTCTGCAAGTGAGTAAAGCAAGAAACTTTGGCTCACTCCAGGTTTCCCCAACACCACTGGATGTGTTAACCACCCCTAACAAGAGCAATAAGCATCAGTTAGATGGAGCCAGCTGCAGGGGGCTGAGGGCAGAATGGTTGCCAGCCGCGCGCTTACCTAACTTCGCAGATCAGAGGGCTGGAGCGCTGGCCCGCTGGCTGCTCTACTCATTCTGTGGCTTAAACCAAAAATCAACCCTTGGGAGAGAAATACTAATGTGTGTGCCTCTCTCGGGAATGCAGATTCCTCCTCCCTCTTCTGGATTCATCCTCGAGGCTTGGTCTTCACACACACACTCCCTCCCTCTCTTCCTCTTCCTGCTCGCTCGCTAGATCTTTCTGGATCTAAACGCTGCGTGCCAGATCCAAGGAAGAAAAGGCACCACGGACTTCCAGCTCCAGGACTCTTGTCAAGCACCTGGCCTCTCAGCTTCCTCTCCCAGAGATCCTGATGTTGGGCACAGGCACTGAGTTGGGCCCTCCCTGACTCCCTGCTTGAGTTTCTCTCATCCAGGAACAGGGAGAATAAGGCTCTGGTTTCTGAGATCACAGTAGTGGCTATTGGGTAGAAGAGGTTGGGAGAAAGCAAGCCTTGGACTCCACCCAAGAAGGATTAGTTTCAGCCTTGCCAAAGGGTTTTCTCCTAAGTGGCCAGAGTTTGCCTCGCACACCCCCATCTCCTGTTTCCCTGTTCCTTTAATCCTGTAATACTGCTGCCTCACCAGTGGACAATTCCGGATGAAGGAAGCAGCACGTCTCCTTAGGGCTCCTAGCCAATTTGGGAGGATTTCACAGATGAAAAAGTAGAGGCTCAGAGAAGTGAAGTAATCAGCCCAGGGCTACACAGACCATGGTACCTTGTGTGTGTCTTTCTCTTCTACCTGACAATTCCCTGGTTTCCTTCCAATGTTGTCACTGAACAGTTTGGGGATCCTAATCCTCCCCATGATATTAAAAAAAAAAAAAAACCTGTTGCCATGGAGTTTATTCTGACTCACAGCAACCCAGTAATTTATAGAGGCTGTCGTTTATTGACAGCCAGCCAGAATACACACAACTCAGTGTATCCTCACCACTCTCCCAAAACTGTTCTTCACCCTATTTTACAGACAAGAAAACTGAGGCTTAGAGAAATTAATTGAATTACTCAGGTGCTTAGGGTGTGTAAATAGAAGCAGCAGCATTCAAAATCAAGCACAGAACTTCAGGGGCTGCCATGTTCCTCTAAAAAAGAGATGACCAGATGTCTCCTGCACGTTGTGTGGAGTGTGAGTGTCCTAGAATATCAGAGCTGGAAGACCTCAAAGATGATCCAACCCATTCAGTGTACAGGTAGGGAAACCGAGACCCAGATAGGGAGGGCAAGGGACTGACTAATGATCACCCAGTCAGCTGGAGGCAGAATTGGCCCTGAGCCTTGGTTTCCCAGGTCCCAGCACCGAGATTGTAGGTGCAGGAGAAATCTACAGACTGGGCTTCGGCGCCCAGCGCCAGCGGCCTCGGCCATCCATCCCTACCTGCCAGTGAGGAGTTGGCTCCGCGAAGGCGTGCAGATGGGCTGGATATAATAATTCTCTAGCTTGACGCCCTCGGCCGCCAGCCGGTCCAGCGTAGGGGTCTCGATATCTGAGCCATGGTAGCCCACGTCGTGATAGCCCTGGTCGTCGGTGAGGATGAAGATGATGTGGGGAGGCTGGAGCGGAGCAGCCGAGGGTTGTTCGCCGGCATCCCCGAGTCCGTTGGCCACCAGGCTTGGCTTGGTCAAGTCCCAGGACAAGTAGCCAAAGCTTAGCAGGCTGACCAGCGAGAAGCCGGTGAGTGCGTGCATCGCCAAGCTGGTCCGCGCGTCACGGCGGGCAGGGCTCCTCGGGCCTCAAGGCCTCGCGCGCCCAGGGCGCACGTCCCGTCCGCCCGCCAGCCGGCAGGCCTGGACCCTGCGAGAGCGCTCAGCACTCCCGGGTGCGGTTCAGTGGCCGGTCCTGGACTGGCGGCCTGACGGCGGGGCCGGACCTGCGCGGCCGCTGCGGGGCGCTCTGGGGAGGTCAGGCCCGCGCCGAGCTGCGCCCGTCTGGTTCCTTTTCCCCCAGCTCAGCCCGGCCAGCCTGAGACACAGCTTGGCGGCTTCCAAAAAGTGCTCTCCACCATCCTCTGACTCGCCTCTTCCTTCTAAACCCTCGATTTCTCCCGCCTCCTAATTTCTCTCGCTTCGGCTTTCCCTTTCTCCTCCCCCGACCCTCCAGACCCCCAGCCCGGCCTCTCGCCCCGCCCGGAGTCCTCAGAACAGGGAGGACTCCCCGCAGGGAGGCGGGCAGGACCCCAGCGGAGAAGGGGAGGGAGGCATGAGTTGGGCGTGTCTGGGGTGGGATGGTGGGGCGACACCGCGGGAGAGAATGCGAAAAAGTTGTAACATCTGCCGGGCTGAGCCCAGGTGGAGTGGCGGGATGCCGAGCCGCGGCTCCGCCCCCGGGCGGGAAGCCCAGGCCCTCTCAGCCCGCTGGCTCCAGTCGCCCCGCCCCGGCCGAGGCTGGGGAGGGAGGGAGGGGCGCTACTTGGAATTGGATGAACTGCCCCCGTATGGTCGGTCAGAGATTCCTGGATAACGCAGTCTTAGCCTTGCCAAGTGTTAACCCGCCCAGCAGCTCAGCGGGAGAAAGACCTGGTGATCTGCTCCCGTAAAGATTGCAGCCCAGAAAACCCTACGGGGCAGTTCTACTCTTGCACATGGGGTCGCTAGGAGTCAAAATCGACTCTACAGCCCACGACATTCCTTGGAACGGACCTGCACAGTTTTCAACAGGGTCATTCTACAGGTAGGGAAACGGAGGCCCTGAGATGGGTAGGAACTCCAAGTCACAGAGAAAATTAGTGGCTTCTCCCCTTGGGCTCACAGTGGCTGTTTGGGTGGTGGCTCCCCTCTGTGGGCCAGGAAAGGCAATAGGGAGAATGGGGAAGACTTCTTAAAGCACCAAACCAAAAAACCAAACACGTTGCTGCCAAGTCATTTCTGACTCATAGGGACCCTGTGATGTTGTCAAGCACCAGGGCCTGGAAATCCAGAAGCTGGGACTTGCCAGCTCCCCTCTTTTCAAACCCTGCCCCCACCTCGTTCAATAATTCACGACTTAAAAAAACCCATTGCTGTGGAGTCTATTCTGACTCATGTGTCAGGGCTGGAATCCAGAGGGCAGCAGCTGTTTTATACATCTTATATCCATAGAGTCCAGCACACAGTAAAAGCTAAATCAATATCTGTTGCATGAATGAATGGATGAATGGGCCTTGGGGGTCATCCTGCCCAATTCCCACCCAAGGAAACCTCCAGGACAGAGAAAGCAAGCTTGGCCACCTCGGACCAGGCAAGTATCATAAACGAGAAGAGGGTTGGAGGGCAGCTGAATTGCCATAAGGAGGCTCGGAGCTGCAGTGAGCTAAAGACCACAAGCCTTGTTCCTAGTTGACCGTTGCCATGCAGAATGTGGACCAATGTTACCAGATCTTCTGATTTTTTCCAAGAAGAATCCCAATCCAGATTATTATGAGAAATGGTCCAGTTTTTGAGTGTTAGTAACTAATTTAAAACAAAATTTAAACACTGTGCTGGCCAAATCATACCTATCTGAGGAAGATATGAAGCTATTGGGTGCCAGGTTTGCAACCTCTGCTCTGCGTCACTGTTTTCCAAAATGTTGCTAGGCTGCACTTTTAAATGAAGGGCAGTGGTGGTTCAGTGGCAGAATTTTCACCTCCCATGTGGGAGACCCAGGTTGATTCCTGGCCAATGCCCCTCATGCGCAGCCACCATCCACCTGTCAGTGGAGGCTTTTGCGTTGCTATGATGCTGAACAGGTTTTAGCATATCTTCCAGAATAAGACAGACTAGGAAGAAAGGCCTGGTGATCTACTTCCAAAAATCAGCCATTTAAAACCCTGGAGAGCACATTGGTCCGTTCTGCCAATCATGGAGATGGCGCAGGACCAGGCAGTGTTTCCTTCTGTTGTACATGAGGTTGCCGTGAGTCAAGGACCTACTAGACTACAGCTAACAACAACAACAACAGACACTTTTCAATGGGAAAACTGGGTTAAATAAAACCAGTTAGGTGTCTTTGCTACTAGGATTTCTTCAAATGTTTAACATGCACACTGTTGACCTTCAGGAGGGAGGTTGGTAAAGCTGAACTTCCCAGTTTTGTGTGGCCAAGGACTCTGTTTTTCACAGAGCTGCTTGAAGAGTCAATGTTTGGGGAACTTTGGGAAACATTTCTACCCATCATGCTGCCCAGGTGTGTCTTCTCTCCTAGCATCACCCCCTGCCAGTATTCTGTAGTAATCTCTTTGCTTTGACTTTAAGCCACTGTGTGTGGGGAAAGAAACCAGGTCTCCAAAATAGCAGCCCTCATGAAACTGCAGTTCGAAATGGGGGCCGTGTGGGGCCAGCCGCTCCTGTTTGCTCAAAGCCCCATATTTAGGATGACTAGATTTATCAGAAGGGAAAATTGAGCCT
Source organism: Dugong dugon (assembly GCA_030035585.1). Taxonomy (NCBI): domain Eukaryota; kingdom Metazoa; phylum Chordata; class Mammalia; order Sirenia; family Dugongidae; genus Dugong; species Dugong dugon. The sequence continues at coordinate 185,991,154 of CM057460.1, read as the reverse complement.
GTTGTTCTGGCAGAAGAAATGTGGAGGACAGGCAGGAAAAATACAGCCTTCTGAGGGGAATGCTGCTAAACTGGTGTTTCTGGAGGCTTCAACCGGAGGCTGTCCTGAGGTCAAAGAGGGGCAAGTCACTGGAGGTCAGATGGATGTGGGTTTTGCATTCTCTGCATTGAAATGTTGGTCCAGAGGAACTGGACAGGGCTGCCATGCATGCAGGTGGGAATCGAGAGGCTGTGTCACGGGAAATAGCAAGGGGACCAGGTGAGGATTCAGCCAGGATGAGAAAAGGCTGAGGGACGGAGAACCACAGGCTACAGATCTCTGTGGGGTTATCATAGGAAAAAGACAGACAGTGTTTCTGAGTGTTCAGGCTGTGGGCTCTGGCATCAGACTGCTTGAGTTCAAATCCTGCCACTTATTTGGGATCTGGCCTTGGGCCAGTTATTTCATCTCTCTCAGCCTCAGTTTCCTCATCTGTAAAATGGGATCATAATATAAATGAGATGCAGCACAGTGCACAGCACATAGTAAGCACTCAGTAAATGTGAACTGTTATTATGATTGTTCTTTATGGAAGAGGAAGGACTAAGACCTGTGGGTGAAAGTTACTGGGAGACAGATTTAAGGGATTACTTTTGTAGGAAATCTGGCAGCTTGCTTAATGAAAAGATGGCAATGATGGGTGAATCACCATGTGGAGAAGACTGGGTAGACCTCTTGGGCCCAACTCTTGTTCCCCAATATTCACATTTTTTAAAGAGTCTCTTGTTGACCACCAAAATCATGCCCACAGTGGTCTCAGAGGGCACCATTCCTCCTCTGACCTGCTCAGGAAATAAACATTGACTCTCAACTCTTCCTATAGTGTGCTTGCACAGCTGGGCAGGCTGGAACATTCAAACCAGACGTTTCCAAAGGCCCAGGGAAGACAAGGGGAAACCAACACAAAGAGTAATAGGAATCCAGGTCATATCGCTTTCAAGATGTGGCTCACTTATCTTGCCTTTGAGTTCTCTACAGGATGTTTACCTGCCTTCTTCCCTGTGACAATGTCCACTGGCCCTCCTACCACCCAGGTGGGCTCCCAAGAACTCCTAGATGTCTCAAGTTCAGACCCAAGAAGTAAGGCTTGGAGAAGCACAAGTTCCTTCTCCAGACAGGCTAAGCTAGCCTTTGAAGTTTCTATCTCAGGATCTTACATTAGCAGGTGGCATTAGCATTTGCAGAAGGTTCATGGGTGATGAGGGGGTGGCCTTGCTGTGATCCTGGCGGCCAGTCTCAGCAGCCCAGCAAGAGCATTTTCCCCAGTGGCAGGCCCCGTCTTACCCACCTCCTGCTTCCTCTTCCTAGCCCACAGGTGCCAGCGTTATGGCCCTACGCTTCAAAACGATTGGCATCAGGAATGAGAGATCTATCCCCCATCCACATAGGTGTGTTCTTGCTCCATAGCCCCCAAAGTACAACCACTTTAAAACACAAGAAGAAACCTCACATCTGCGCATGAAATACAGATCAGATATGGCAGGGGTGTGGTTTTGTTACTTCCTAACAGTCATAGATTTTTGCTGATGGAATCAGACTTCAAAAAGTACTGAGCTCCCTGTTACTGGAACTATGCAAGAAGGAGATAAAGTGTCCATCTCTCCAGGAGGTATTAGGAGAGAAAACTAAAGGATTTTAAGATTCTTTCAAATTCAGAAATGTTGATTCTAATTATTTATCCCCAGGATGCTTCTTAGGACACGGAAATGTGAAAGTGAAAAACTGGGTGAGTCTGTTTTGTGACTTTGTCTTTCACTGCTATGTGTGCAGGTGTTTGTGCGTGTGAGTAGGTAGGCGTGTATGTATTTTTGGTCATCTTTGAATTAAAATTACCTCAGTACAGACATTATTTCTGACTTATTGCCCTTGGCAAAGATCTTTGCACAGACTATATATACTACGGGGGCAGTGGTGGTTCAGTGACAGAATTCTCACCTTCCACGCAGGAGATCCAGCTTCGATTCCCAGCCAATGTACCTTAAGCACAGCCCCCACCCCATCTGTCAGTGGAAGCTTGCATGTTGCTATGATGCTGGGCAGGTTTCAGTGAAGCTTCCAGACTAAGATGGACTAGAAAGAAAGGCCTGGCAATCTACTTCGGAGAATTAGCCAATGAAAACCCTATGAAGCACAACGTCACAACTGGGATGGTGCAGAACCGGGCAACATTTCTTTCCATTGTGCGTGGGGGCGCCGTGAGGTCAATTTGTCTAGGCTGGACCAAATCAAGGACCTAAAAGAAAACAAGTAAGGCTTCTGAACAGTCAAAAACTGTCACAAAGTTCAAGCCCTTAGCTCAGAGGAAAGCTCCTCAGGCTATCCTCACTCACAGCCTGCTGACTCTTATTCTGTACACAATTCTTACGATGCTAATGAGTTAGTTTCCCAGCCCAAGCATATTCAATGCAGCTCAGAGAGAATATATAAGAAGGTGGCTTGAGGCAATTGCCCATTTTATAGTAATACTATTTCACAGTGAAATCATTATGGAAAAACAAAAGAATAACCATAAAACTCAGACTGATGGCCTAAGAGTTTGAGCTCATTTAGTGCAGGAACACAGAGCTAGATCCACCTGAACAGACCCAAGGGCGTCACCAAATCACAGCCCAACACAGAAGTGGATGGTGGGTCACCTTCTAGAGTTTAAATCTCGTTATAGATTCTCTTTTTAAGAAAGCAGGGAAGGCATCATCTATTTTTAAATGTTTCCATCCAAAATGGTGAATACGGAAAAACTCACATTGTCAGCTCAGCTTCAGTCACAGAACATCCTCCCTGCAGATGCAGGCTCAGGGTACATTTGCATTTGAAGAAGGTTCATCAGCGATGAGGGAGCTGCCTTGCTCTGATCCTGGCAGCCAGTCTCAGCAGCCCAGCAAGAGCATTTTCCCCAGTGGAAAGCCACATCTTACCTCCAGCCACCTCTTCCCAGCCCACAGGTGCCAACCTCATGGCGCCTACACTTCAAGCCCTGCAGATTCTCCGTGGCTGGAGAGGGCACATGGCTCTCGGGAGAGAAACGCACTGAGTGGGTGCACAGAATCCCAGTGCTAATGCCTTCTCCAGCAGTTAGGCCATATCCTCCTAATAAGCAGCACCTCTATTTGAAAAAAATCCTCCGTAAGAGAACGTTCCACAGGCTCCCTTGGCCACCTAGGCTAGTGACCACTTGTTCTCACTGTAACTCCCATGCTCTCTACACGTGCATCCTTAATGAGAATTAGTTAATGATTAATGGAAAGGTCAGAGGTGTTTTTAAGAAAGCCAGACTGGCTGTATGGTGGAGAATGGATTGCAGGGGTCCCAGTTAAGGGTCCATATAGGAAGTCCTGCATTTAAGCACTCGGCTGCTAACCAAAAGGTTAAAGGTTCAAGCCCACCCAGCGGCACCTCAGAAGAAAGGCTTTGCATTCTACTTCCGAAAAATCAGCCATCGAAAACCCTGTGAAGCACAGTTCTACTCTGACACACATAGGGGCACCATAAGTTGGAGTTGACTCAGTGGCAACTGGTGGTGGTGGGGGATGTGAGAAGTCCAGGTAGGGATATACCTGCCCAGATGAGTTGTTCTCCCCAGTGGGCAGGTTGAGGGGGGCCCAGTTCTTGCTGGATGTTACTTTAGCAACGTAGCTCTGGGAGGAAGGGAGTTTTCCTCCTCGATGCTGCAGCGTTTCTGGGCGAGACGTATGTCCCCCTCTAACCCCTGCTTCCGGCCCTTTCAGTGGTCCCACTGAGTATTCCTTGTCTTAGCGGTCAGAATCCCCATAACAGGCATCTGAGTCAGGAGTGGCTAAGGCCTGGGCACCCATAGCCTCTTTGCCTTTAACCCTTCATGGGGCTGGGCCCCAGGCAATTCAATGGCTCCTTTCTCTGGCACTCAGTGAAACATTCTTCCAAGCAGATTATTGAAAGCAGAGCTCCAGGTGCACAATGGGTGCTCTGTGCTCACAGCCGCTGCCCAATCTGTTTGCCCAGGCGGACTGCGGCCTCGCCCCTCCGCACGCTCCCCACCCTCCACCCACCGACCCCAGCCCCACCCGGAGGCCAGCTCAAAGGGAGGCCATATGAAAGGACTTGTTCTCTGCACTTTCAGAAGTTCCCGCTGTGGCCTCTGCCAGCCTTGGGAGGAATTAGCTTAACTCGACCCAGGCCTGTTTCCAGTCCATCCATCCGGGGCTCTGCAGTGCCCACTTTGATGTCTGGAGGCCTCCGTCCTCACTGGCAGCTGAAGTTTCTCTCACTCTTGCACACACACTCACACACACCCCAAAGAAAGAAGTGAAGTCCCAGGGACTCACATGGAAAGTGGGGGAGCTGAGATCCAGGCAAATGGACGGGCTCCCAAAAGGATGGCAGGCTGCCCATGCCCACCCTCAGCAAGGGTACCAAGCTCCTTCACAGGTTCAAGAAAGGCAAGAGAGGGTCCTGGTGAAGCGTGAGCCCCTCTGGAGCCAGATTGCCTGGGATCCAGCCTGGCTCGGCCACTTGCTAACTCTGTGACTCAGCTACGTGAGTTAACCTCTCTGAGCCTCAGTTTTCTTATTTGTATAGTGGGAATAATAATAGTACCCACCTCATTAAGTTGTTGTGAGAATTGTAACAGACAAAATATGTGAAGCTCTTAGCACAGTGCCTGGTGGCATGATGAGCTCTTACGAAATGATAGCTATTGTTATTATTGTTCCATTACTTAGATTCCATTGTCATTATTGACTTAGATTCTAGTCCTGCAAGTAAATAGCCTCAGGGAACAAACATCTGCATTCCCCTGATCAAGTTATCTGTCTCCTCCAAAACTTTCAATGGCTACTGTCTAAGTCATCTGATGTTGCTGTAACGGAAATACCAGTGGATGGTGTTAACAAAAAGAAATTTATTCTCTCACAGTCTAGGAGGCTAGAAGTCCAAATTCAGGATGCCATTCCCAGGGGAAGACTTACTTTCTCTTTCAGCTCTGGGGGAATGTCCTTGTCATCAAGCTTCCCCAGTCAAGGAGTTTCTCAGCACAGGGACCCCGGGTCCAAAGGATACGCTATTCTCCTGGCTCTTGTTTCTTGTTGGTATGAGGTCCCCATATCTCTTTGCTTGCTTCTGTCTTTTATATCTCAAAAGAGAATGGCTTAAGACACAACCTAATCTTGTAAATTGAGTCCTGCCTCGTTAACATAACTGCCACTAATCCGACCTCATCCACATATAGAGGTAAGGTTTACAACACATGGGAAAATCACATCAGATGACAGAATGATGGACTATCACACAATACTGGGAATCATGGCCTAGCCAAGTTGACACACCTTTTTTTAGGGGAGACGCAATTCAATCCATAACAGCTACGAACTACCTGCCTGCAGTAGAAAGCCCAAGCTCCTTGGTGGTCACTCAGGGTCAGAACCCTGTCTTCCTCTCTTCATCGTGATAGTCACTGGGTATGTGGAAGGTAAATGGGCCCCATCACTGCTATTACTACTTTCATTGTCGTTGTTTGGAGAAACAGACCTTTAACACAAACTTTTAAGGAGATTCTGCCTAGGGGAAAACCCTGAATCAATACCGAATTGAAATTTGGCGGTAATAATAAAAATAATACAAGAGCTTGCATGTATTGAACATTTACTATGTGCCAGGAGCCCCTGGGTAGCACAAACAGTTAAGCTCTCAGCTGCTGACTGAAAGGTTGGAGGTTCAAGTCCATGCAGAGGTGCCTTGGAAGAAAGTCCTGGCAATCTACTTCCAAAAAATCAGTCACTGAAAACTCTGTGGAGCACAGTTCTACTCTGACACGTGGAGTCAACTCCACCACAGCTGGTATTTTTGTTGTTGTTGTTTACTGTATGCCAGGTACCATGCTTGACTCTTTTTTTTATCTATTATCTCACTTAATTCTCTCACAGCCCTATGAGGCAGGTAAAATTATTATCACCTGCATGGTACAGATGGAGAAAGCAAGATGCACTGAAAAGGTAAGTGATTTACCCGAGGTCACACAGCTAGAAAGCATCTGAGGCAGGATTTGTACCTGGGTCTTAAATCCAATGCCTGCTCTATTAGACACCCCATCATCTGCTCTCCAGTTAGAGAAGCCCAGCCTGTCAAGGGCATATTCACTTACGAACAGTTTCCTTTCTCCACTTGAGAGGTTAGATACCAACTCTCCCAGTGTCGTGGAATGCCCTGGCAGCCCCCAGGGAACCTGGGAGGTCCAATCGGACCTGGGAATGGCATGGATACACACTCTGGGAGGCTCCCCACAGCCCACTGACAGCCTGGGTGGAGCTGCCTCCCACGCTGCTCCACCCACAGGTGGTTGTTGTTTTTATTGTTGTTTTTCTGTGCCGTTAAGTCAATTTCAAATCACGGCAACCCTACAGGACAGAGTAAAACCGCCCCATAGGGTTTCTTAGGCTGTAAGCTTTACGGGAGCAGATTGCCAGGTCTTCTCTTCTGCAGAGCTGCTGAGTGGGTTTGAACCGCTGTCCTTTTCGGTTAGCAGACGAGCACTTAACCATTGCACCACCAGGGCTCCTTCCACTCACACATGCCAAGTGGGAATTGAGCCACCTAGGAAACCTGCACTCAGACCCTTTCTTGCCCTTTGCACTCCCTCCATGAAGCCCCACTTCCTGCTCCAGTAGCTTCTGGATGTTCCAAAGCCCTCTGAGGCAGAGGCTTCCCCTGGCTGTTTATCTTCACAGACCCAGGTGTCACTTGTCACCTCTGCCTCCCGGGGAGAAACAAGAGTCATTCTCCCAGGGCAGCAATCTTGCTGAGCTTTTTTTCTAAGGGACAGCACAACCCAGCCCCCACTGCCTCCTGGTCTTGGCTAGACAGCACAGGAAGCTAGAGATGCTCTAATGACAGGGATGAGGCTTGCCTCTGTTCCCATGGCAACTGCTGTGCTCTACTTAGTCCATCACTTTTGAAGCTCCTGCTGGCGTGAAAGTTATTTTGCACAGAAGTGCTTCACCCTTATCCAGGAACGCTGCTCTGGGTCTTTAGAGCCTTCCAAGTCCCTTATAAAGCTGATTTTCTGTTTTCCCCCTTTGTTGAAACACTTTGATTCTTTAAAGCCCAGCTCAAACCTCACTTCTTCCAGGAGACTTTTCCAGATCCCTTTTCCCCTCCCTCCCCATGTGGAGTCAATCTCTTGCTCACCCACGCTCCCCAGGGTCAGGTTTATGGTTCTGTTAGATCACAGTCCACCCGTTTCACAGTTATTTATATGTCTCCTTCTGAGCCCCTGGTGAGTGATCAGCCCATAGTAGGTGCTAAACAAACATTTGTTTGAATTTATTTGAATTTCCCTTTCAAGATTTTTAAAAATTGCTATTATTAACAGTAACAACCATTACTAATAATCCCGTATGCTTGTAAAATTATTTACAGTTTATATATAGCTCCATGCTTCAGGGCACTGTTTTAAACACCAGCTCCACCCTTTCTAGCTGGGGGACAATGTGCAAGCCGTGTAGCCTCTCTCCACCCACTTCTCATCAGTAAAAGGGACTGTTGTAAATATTAAAATAAATGTGTAAAGGGTTTACTCAGCACGGGGCCAGATGCCTAGTGATGCCTCAATAAATGTCAGCTGTTATTAGAACTCATGGTCTCATTTGGACCTCATGAAGGCTCGATGATGCAAAGATTTTGTTAGTGTTGTCATTGACATTGATGACAGATGAAAAGACTGAGGCTCAGAGAGGGGTAGGGCTGTTCAGACTTTAATCGACACCTGTTGTCTGCTTTATGGCCATTTCCCCTTTTGTGGTAACAGAGCCCAGATTTTCTTTGCAGAACTTGCCTTCCTCATGGGCGGGTCAACTCTGGGAGCAGGCGTGGACACTCAGAGGATTAAATGTCCCTGGACACAGTGATTAGGTCAAGGAGGGGCAGGTGCCCCAAGCCTGTCCAAAAAGAAAAAGCTCATTGCCAATGAGTCGATTCAAACTCATGGCAACCCCATGTGCATCCAAATAAGGTTCAGTTCTGAGGTTTTTGTCTGAGTTTTTGTGAACAAGATTGTCTACTTTCTGCTGGATTTAGAGCAAGAAGACAATGTAACACAACCTGCCTGCAACTAACTCTATCGTTGTTAGTTGCTGCGGAGTAGATTCTGACTCAAGGGGGCCTCGAGGAGTCCCTGGGTTGTGCAAACGGTTAAGCACTCGACTACTAGCTGAAAGGTTGGTGGTTCAAACTCACCCAGATGTGCCTTGGAAGACAGGCCTGGCGATCTGCTTCCAAATGGTTGCAGTCTTAAAAACCCTATGGAGCAGTTCTACTCTGCACCCTTGAGGTCATCATGGGGTCTAACTCTAACAGAGAAGAAAACAAAGTGCATAAATGAGACAGAAAATTTCCTGATAATATCACTTGAGCACTTGAATCCTTTCTAGTCACACCTGAAGCTAGATCTACCCCCTGGACTTTAAGTTCTGCAACCCAATGCATCCTTTCTTTCTTATGCCAACTTGTGTTGGTGACTGTCATTTGCAAAGAAAAAAGTATCAACTACTGCAAGCATACTGTCTCCCCACCACAGAAATCAAGGATCTCTTTATTCTATTCAGTCACTCGATAAATACTTATTGAGTACCTGCTATGGGCCATCCACTTCCCTGGGTTGAGACTTCAGGGATGGATAAGACAAACCACCCAGCCCTCTTGGAGTTTATATTCCATTGTCACCCAGCTTGACACATAAAGAGACTGAGGCTCAAAGAGGATGTGTCCTTCAAATGATAAAGAGGGTCCAGGACCTGAATGAGGCTGCGCAGGAGTGAGGCAGGCAGCTAGGATTGTCAGTCACTGGCAGGCAGGGCTGGTTTGAGGACTAGTGAGTTTCTGCTCATCCCAGGTCACAACAGGGAAGCTCTTGGCCAAGGCCAGAGTTTGGACCAGGAGACTGAGGCTCTAGTCCCCTGGGTCAGAGAACTCCAGGCAGGGGATAGTTTCCTGGGAGTAGCATGGCTCTGAGGTCTGACCTGAGGGTGTGCACTCCCACGTGCCTGGCTGATTTGATGGACTGCCGCTTTGCACTGGAACTCTGTTGAAGAGCTCTCTGGCATCAAGATTATCTCGGGAGGAGGTCTCTTCTCACAGGAGTTTTCAATATACTATCAGGAGGAACGATCCCATTTTCTTTCCATTTTTTTTTTTTTTATTGTACCTTAGATGAAGGTTTACAGAACAAACTAACTTCTCATTAAACAATTAGTACACGTATTGTTTAGCGACATTGGTAACCAACCCCATGACATGTCAACACTCTCCCCTTCTCGACCTTGAGTTCCCTATTACCAACTTTCCTGTCTCCTTGATCTAGTCCTTGCCCCTGGGCTGGTGTGCCCCTTTAGTCTTATTTTGTTTTATGGGCCTGGCTAAAGGGTGAACCTCAGGAGTGGCTACATTACTGAGCTAAGAGGCTGTCTGGGGGCCATACTCTCGGGGTTTCTCCAGTCTCATTCAGGCCAGTAAGTCTGGTGAAAGAGCCCATTTTCTAGCCTAACCTGAGGCTAATTTTTTCCCCTTATCCAATGACTCATCCTTAGGAGAACCCAGTCTCTCAGAGGCCAGGCCCCTCCTAGAGGTTGTGATATAGAGAAGTTGGATTTGTTCTCAGCTTGCTTTGTTTGTCTCTGCATCACCAGTACCTAGCACAGCATCTGGCATATAGTTGTTGTTGTTAGGAGCCACTGAGTCGATTTTCAACTCAGGGTGACCCCATGTGACAGAGTAAAACTGCCCCATAGGGTTTTCTAGGCTGTAATCTTAATGGGAGCAGATCGCCAGGGCTTTCTCCTATGGAACCACTGGATGGGTTCCAACCACCAACTTTTCGGTTAGCAGCTGAGTGCTTAACCATTGCTCCTTGACACTGAATAAATTTTTCTTGAATCAGTGTTTGTGAGATTTTTTTTAATGGTGAGAGGCACCCACCCGGAGGCAGACTGTTCATGAAATTAATACAATTTAAGCTTCAGGACCCCTCACTTGCACAGGTCCCTCTCTAAGCCCTGGCACTGACCCTAGTAACCTGTTTACATGATCAATTTTGTACAAGCCATTTTAACCACAATCACTCTGACTTCATCACTGTCATATTTTCCCTTGTGCCAGATGGCTTTAGAATGACTGTGGCATGTTGAGGGTCTGGCTAAGGAGAAGTTGAATTTGGAGGTCATTATGGATTGAATTGTGTGCCCCCAAAAAAGATATGTTGAAATCCTAACCCCCAGGAGCTGTAAATATGACCTTGTTTGGAAATAGGGACTTTGAAGATGTTATCAGTTAACATGAGGTCATATAGGAGTAGGGTGAGTCCTAACCCAATCTGGGAGTCCCGGGTTGGTGCAAAAGGTTAATATGCTAGGATGCTAACCACTTGTAACTGAAAGCTTGGAAGATTGAGTCCACCCAGAGACACCTTGGAAGAAAGGTGGCAATCCACTTCTGAAAACTCAGCTACTGAAAACGCTGTAGACACACATGGGTCACCATGAGTCAGAGTCTATGCAGTGGTACCTGGTAATCCAATCTGAGGAGAAGAGATACAGAGACGGAAGAAAGATGACCATATGAGGCTACATCTGTACATGGGCCTACCAGGAGCTGAGAGACAAGAAAGGATCTTCCCCTAGAGCCTTCAAAGGGAACATGGATCTCCAGAAACTCTGAATTTGGACTCCTAGCCTCCAGAACTATGATACAATAAATTTCTGTTCTTATAAGCCACCCACGTTGCGGTACTTTGTTGCAGTAGCCTTAGGAAACTAAGGCAGGGATACGTTTAGTTTGGGTCTGGAGGAACTCTAGGTTCCAAGTGTGGTTTAATTGGCTATCTGGGTATAGAAATATCTTCTGGACTCTCTTACTGCCCACTGAGCCACCTCACCTGGCAAAATGACACAAAGGTGCAGGCCCAGAGTTTGTATGGCCATGTGAATATGCCTTACAGTACCTGGAAATAGAAGTATGTGAGTTAGAGAACAGCAGAGGAAGTTTAAAATCTAGGGAGTCAGAAGCTAGGCCGTAGAAAATTCTTCCAATTATCAAACCTGCGAAATTGTAACCAGAGGATTCCATGCTCAGAGATGCATAGATAGAATGGCAATTATTTCCTGTCAGGAATATTGTCTATAATACAGTCAGTGTATACAATTATAAATGCACCATAAACTTTTTTTTTCCCCCATGGGAACCATGTGAAATAGCGTGTATCAGACTGTGATTATCAGAATAGTCACTATTTATCAGACCTGTAGCAGTACTACAAATAGGGAATTCAGCCGTGTGTGAAATCCCATGTTTGATGCATCCCAACTTTCAGGACTTAAAAAGAAAATTTCCATTAACCACGTGAGAGGGAAGACTGGATTATCTTTCTCTTCTCTCTAGAGAAAATGATTACACACCGCTTTTCCTATGAAGAGGCCATCAAGAGTGCTCTAAGGTAGCACGTGTGGCCTGCTCTCTTTCTCCAGATCTTCATGGCTCCTGCCACCCAGGCCTTTCTCCCATTGTCTGCAGCAGGACTTCCCTACCTTCAGCCCCAAGGCCCTCATCCTGGTGCCTGGGTCTGCTTACCAGATCCTACTTCGAGAAACAATGGTTGGCCTCTATAGTAGTGGGCGCAGATCTCAGATTTGGGATTCCAGAGAATGAAGAGGTCAGAGTGGCCTGGATCCTATCTCCAAAACTGCCCTTCCCCGTCACTTTCCCTTCCTTTCACCCACCCAGAGAATGAAACAAGTTATTTCTGCTCTGAACCTGAGGGAACGTTGCCTTCATATTTGGCCACGTACAAACTGTCTCAATTATCCTCAAAGTTGCCTCTGTGAAAGGCCATCTAAACATCGGCAGTTATGCTGGGTTTTTCTTTCCACCTTCTCCTCCTCCTCCTTCTCCCCCCTAGCATGGCCCCCAGCCTTCCCTTACATTTTCCCTGTTCCACAGTGTCCTCAGAGGAACCCCAGCCCTCTTTACACCTACAACCCTACCTCCCACCTGCTTTTACCACCAGTTTCCGTGGCTGCCTCTCTAATCACATGATAGTCCAAGGAAGAGCACTGAGAACTAAAGACTGATTCAGTTGCAGGGTGCAGGCTGGGATTTAGTGGCCAGCGTTGTGAATGGGACAATCTAGAGTGCCCTCAAACACAACTTGAGCCAGCAAGATTCTGAGCTCAGTACTGAGAAGAGGGTATCAGTCTGGACTCCTTGGGTTGCAAGCGACAGAAACGCAACTTGCCGGTTTCGGCAAGAAGGGTGAATTCCCTGACTCCTGTAACCACCAGGAAAGACATGAGATAGAGGCTGACTTGAACACTTCCATCCTTTGCCTTTACCGCTTCCTGGGTGTCATTTTCATTCTCCCAGACAAGCGGCCCTCAGGCTTACCACAGAGCCACTCTCTTTAGTTCCAATTTCAAAGTCCTAGAGAAAAACTCTGATCCTCCTAGCTTAGGTTCAGGCACCCACCCTAGCCAATCAGCAGCGTCTAAAGGTGGGATCTGCAAAGAGATAGCAGCTCCCATTAGACTCATACGGATGCTGCTGGGGTAAGTTACATTTCTGGAAGAAGTGGGAGACCAGCTATTTCTCTAGGAAAAATGAAACTTTAGTTTAATAAGTAAGATGTGGCCCAACTGAAGGACCACTCAACATCAGAACTAACAGAGAATTTAGAACTACACCCACCGTCAATATGGTGGCTACTAGCTACATGTGGCTATTTATGTTTAAATTAAGTTAGTTCCTAAGCTGCACTAGCCACCTTTCAAGGACTAGTGGCTACCATATCAGACAGCAATGATATAGAACTTTTCTGACATTGAAGGAAGTTCTATTGGAGAGTGCTAATTTAGAGAATGTAGAGTCCAGCCCCTTCATTTTATAGGTGAGGAAAAGGAGGTCTAGAGAGAAGAAGGGACTTACATAAACATTCTCAACAATTCAGGGCCAGAATCAACACTCCCAGGCCAATGTTTAGATGGCCTTTCATGGAGGCAATTTTGAGGGTAATTGAGACGGCTTGCACATGGGCAAACATGAAGGCAATATTCCTGTTCCAATGTCCTTTCCTCTATGGTAGCATAGCACAAAAGGTTTTCTCTTCATCACTGATCTTGCAAAATTTTCCATAAGGAAAGGGTTCTGTGCTTAAATAAGTTTTTGAAACCATGCCTATTCTATCCCTCTCTTTAAAGGACTATCAGCATATCAAAGGCTCTGAAAAGTCCCGCAGTACAGACGATCACTTTGGTTATCCAGTATCCCAAACACATTTGACCGTAGAACTCCCCAGTTTTGTCTGTATATCATCTATTGCTGTCAGCAGAATTGGGGATCCACTGAACACAATTTAGGAAATGTGGCACTGGGTGATGCCGCCTCTCTTCAGGGAGCCCTCAGTCTCACAGGAGAGGGGACAAGCCCACAAGAATGGCAGGGCCGTCTCTTCAGTTCCATCACAAATATTATTGAGAACCTGCGGTGGGCCAGGCACTGGGCCGGGCCAGGCAAAGCCGTGTATGCCACAGACAGGGTGACTGGCAAAAGGCCACACAAGTTCGGGAAAAGTGGAGATGAAGTTTTTAATTGAAAAGAAGCTTTATTGTCTTCCTGTTTATAAAAGCAACATGCTTGTTGCATGGAATTTAGAAAACCCACCAAAATATTAACAAGCAAAATTAAGACCACCGTAATTTTCATGACCCAGAGAATGGTTAGCATTTTCATATATATTGACTAGTCCTGGTTTTCAATGCATTTCCACCTACATACATACATACGCGAATCTGGATACAAACGCATTTTCTGTACTTTATTCTGTCTCCTGCTTTTTTTTTCCATTGAATACATTTTAGACATTTTTTATGTCATCAAATATAGATTCATGCCCTCATTTCAATATCTATGAGGCATTAATTTTGAGTGGAAGATTCCGGAAGGCTCTGTTGATGAAGCAGCGTTTGAACAGGGCCTTGAAGAATGGGGAGGCAAAGATGGTGGCCAGGGCATCCTCACTAAAGGCAGCAGTGTGCACAAATGTCAAGTTGGTGACAGTCCTCTCTCTCATTAGATAGACGAGGGAACTGGGGCCCAGAGAGGGGAGGCAGTTTTCCCAAGGTCACACAATGGGTTAGTGTCAAGGGTGGGACTTGAACTCAGGACTCCCAACTCTCAGTCCTGGACTTTGGCCAGGAAGTCTAGCCTAGAGTCTTCTTACTGGCATTCGAGGTCTTGTATCACCTGGTTCTCATTCACTTTCATTATCCTAATCACAGATGACAGCCCATCATATATGGTCCCCGGTATCCACTTCATGCACAGACAGGGAAACCAAGGCCCGTTGAGGGGAAGGGCTGCCCAACATCAGTGAAGCAACACCAACAATCATTCCATTCGCATGGAGCAAGCTCTCATAGCACTTCAGGCCAAGGGCTGCGGTCAGGCTTGCATTCTCCTATGAGATCCTCTTGCTTTCTCCCAAGGCCTATGCCTGCCTGGCCCCTGAGTCACGGTCGGCCCGCCTGCCTGCTGTGAGTCAGCAGCATTTTTGCAGGCTGAGAACACCAAAGCTAGCCTCAAAGCCCTTCCTGTGTACCGTAGTGCGCCTGGCATGGCCTCTAACTAGGCTAGACGCAAGAGAGTCAGCGGATGAGCGGCCGCGGGTCATGGCTCGACAGCCTGGGAGTTGACCTGTGGGGTCTCAGGGAACTGGGTGACTCAGAGAAAGCCCAGTTGCCTCTGCGATGTCCAGAGCGGGATGCTGACCCCATGTGTTCTCTGTGAAGGAGTACAGGGTAAAGGTACTCATGTGGGGGCAGTGAGAACGTTCTCTGACACCCCCTGTAGCCCTCTTTGGACAAGTCACTCACCGTCTCTGGGTGACAAGAGGGGGTGTTAAGAGCACAGACTTTGCCACGAAACAAACCTGGGTTGGGATTGGAGTCCCAACTCTGCCTCTTACTCACAGTGCAACCTTGGCAAGTTCCTTGACCTCCCTGGGCCTCGGAACATGAGAAAGCCAGTAGGTACCTCACAGAGCTGCTGCAGGACTAAATGAGGTGATGATGTAACGCACTTAGCACAGTGCAGAGTGAGCGCTCAAATATCAGTACCTATTATTCAAATAACATTGTTGCTGTTGTTGTGTGCCATCCAGTCGATTCTGACTCATAGCAACCCTATAGGACAGAGTAGAACTGCCGCATAGGGTTTCCAAGGAGCAGCTGGTGGATTCAAACTGCCTACCTTTTGGTTAACAGCCTGAGCTCTTAGCCACTTCGCCATCAGGGTTCCATTCAGATAACAGTCAATATTATTCAGGGTCTCTTCTGACATTTTCCTTTTGTTCATTCACCCATTCACGCATTCATTCATTTAAGAAATATTACTGAGTGCCTACTAGGTGAGGACAGGGATTGGAACGAGTTGACATGGTTTTTGTGGAAAAACTGAGATGTTCAACAGGCAAGTGGATAATAAGCAAGAAAAACACAGATATGGTTGACAGTGACGGAAGAGACCACTTGAGATGAAGTGGCTGGGGCGGCCCCTCTGAGGAGATGACGCTTACGCTGAGACATCCATCTAAACCAGGAGAAGAAGCCGGAGGATTGTTTCAGGCTAGAGGAAGAGCCAGTGGGAAGCACCAGTGCCAGAAGAAGGCTTTGCTATGGGAGGAACAGGAAGGAGGTTGATGGGGCTGGAGCAGACAGAGTGGGTGCAGTGGGAAGAGGAGCAGTGGGGGGTGAGGCTGGTTCTTTTAGGCCATGTAAGAAGTGTTCAGAGTCACCACTCAGCTAACACACATGGAGCCACCATGAGCCAGGATCCACTCTACAGTAGCGGGTTTAACCGGTTAAGAAGTGTACATTTCTTTCTAAATGCATTCCATGCCTCTGTAGGCTGGCATTCCAAAGTGAGACTCCCAAATGCCGAAATTAGAACTAAGCTGGGATGAGCTTGACCTTTTTTCCAAGGGCAGCCTATGTCCTGTCCAGGCTCCCAGCACCAGCAGGGCCCTTGGAGCAGAGCCCCTCCCCGGTGCACGGAGACCACAGCAAAGCCACCCCATGCTGGGTTATTTCTGGTGGAGGGCCAGGCCTTCCAGCCACATTCCAGGAGCAGATCTGCCCAAACGGTTGGACCTGAGGAATGCAGAGCCCTCCCCTACCACAGACACAAGGAGCCTTTTCTCACCTTGGCCCTGGGGTGGGACTTTCCAGGGCCTGGGTGTCACTCGATTTCTGCTGTTTATGGTTAAGGCCTTTGCTCAGCAGAGAAAACACAGCTGTCAGCCAGAGACCCACACAACACCTGCAGAGAGAGGGACAGGGCAGGGGAAAGGAGGGGCTGCTCAGGCCCACTGGGGTCCTCTCCCTGCCTGTGATGTTCAGTCTAGAGTTTTCATGCTGGTATTCAAGGACCTGCATCTACCATGACCATAAGCAGGGATGACAGCCTGCCATAGATCACCCCCTGAACCCACTTCAGAGACAGGGAAACTGAGGCCCAGTAAGGGAAGGGGGCCACCCAGATAGACAATTGTTAGCACTGAGTACTAACTATGTGTCAGGCAGTGTTGTGAGAGCTTGACCAACATTTTACAACCCTATGATGCTGGTCACTCTTGGGGTTGTTACTCATTTTACAGATAGGGAAACTGAGGCTTAGAGAAGTTCAGTTATGTGCCCAAGGTCAAGCAACTACTAAGTGAAGGTAATCAGGATTTGAACCCAGGCCTTCTAACTCTAAAACTCACTCTGTTTTTTGTTTTGTTTTATTTACTTTTTTTTTTTCTCAAAGGAAACTTCTTATTACTACTATTAATGAAAAACCTGTATTAGGCAAATGTAAAAATAAACACAAGCAAAGCAAAATAATCTCAGTAAACTCTAGCTGAATACTGCTGCTGGTCAAAGATCTGAGCTTGAGTCCTGTTCTCAATGGATTAAAAAAAGAGATTAACAAGTGCCCAGAAGGTGTCGATGACGCACCTGTACTGAGCTGAGGCTTTCTCCTTGAAATAATCTGTAAGCTAAAACAAGATGGAAAAGGAAATCAGTTTTTCACTCTGCACTTTATTGTTATTTAACACAGCTTAGCTCTGTGGTCATTATTAGCGCTGTTCACCAAACATTTCCGAGTTTGCCTCCGGGGCACGTGACCAGTCTGGCCCTGAATTGTACACTACTTTCCAGCTAGAACAGTTCATTGCCGATGAGAGGCCATCCAGCACTCTTTTTTCAGAGAGGGGTGCCTGGTAGCTCGGGTCCCAGAGTGAGGACAGTGCAGAAGGCAGCCCCCAGCTGGGCCACAGTGAATACGTAACAGGAGCAAGAAATAAGTTTTCATGTGACAAACTGTCTTAGTTTCTAAGGCTGCTGTAACAAAGTACCACATAGTGGGTGGCTTTAAGCCACAGAAATTTACTGTCTGACAATCAGGAGGCTAGAAGTCTGAGTTCAGGGTGTCAGCAGGGCCATGTTCTCTCTGAAGGCTTGGAAGAAGAATCCTTTCTTATCTCTCCCAGCTTCTGGTAGCCCCAGGCATTCCTTGGCTTACAGCTGCAGCATAACTCCATCATCACGGGGCCATCCTTCCTCCATCTGTCTCTCTGTGTCTCACATCCTTTTTTGTAAAAACACCACTCAGATGAAATTAGGGCCCACCTTACCCCAGTATCACCTCCTATTAACTGATAACATCTTCAAAGACCCTATATCCAAACACGGTCACTTTCACAGGTGTATGTACATGTCTGTCTATCTGCATTGCACATGCAGACAGGCTCTGCCTCAAACTTCCAGGCAGCCATAAGACTGCTAGGAATAAGGCACGTACACCCACTGGTATCAACCATTCCATGGGTGCTATGTTTATCTGTGATTGAGCTGGACACACGAGACACTTACATAGTGTTGGCAAAGGGAAAGTCATTATTATTATTTATAGAAAACAAGCATTAAACAAGATTCCCAAAGGAGAACCACTCAGGCTTCCCCAAATTACCCATGTCCACTCTTATGTCACTGGGCAGGCGCACCGTGATTCAGGTCAGATGCTGTGTTCACGTCACCACTGCCTCTGGCTACCTCCATGCTGCTCAGGGGGCCTACATTGCTCCCCAGGCTTCTCTGCTCTTCTGCTTGGCGTCACTGCCATCTGGAAGACCTCTACACAGGATCTCCCAAGCCTCTGCCACTGGGCCCTTCTAAGCCTCTGCTGCCGGTTCCCACCATGCTTCCTAGGTCCTTGCTGCCCGGGGAGGGGAGGTATGCAACCCCTGCACAGAGCACACTCAGGCCTCTCTTGCCCTGCACAAGTATTACGGTTTTATTTTTTTAGGTCTCATAGCAAGCCTCCTGCTCAAAGGTGCTCAGCTCTCCCTCTGTGGGCCAGGCGGCTCACCACAGCTCTCTCTTGCCATCCTCAGCATTTGCTCTTTCCTCTGGGTCTAGGAGGTTCTCAGCGCAGGGACCCCAGGTCCTTGGTCCAAAGGACATGCTCTGCTCCAGACTCTTCTTTCTGATGATAGTGAGGTCCCCTCAACCTCCGTGGGATTAGCCGTTTTAAGCCTAGCAGGATGGCAAAACCAGCTGATCCCCGTGGTAGGCCACAGTTACCTTATTTGCATACTCATAGTAAACTGTCCAATGTCTGCAAGGGTTTCACACACCTTATTTGCATAGTCCCAGCCAATCATTTTGTGGGAGTTAAATGACCATGGCTATAAAGGTCATATAAAAGCAATTCACTGTACCATAGCAAGTTGTAGGAGTTAGGACTTCAACATATCTCTTTGGGGGACACAATTCAATCCATAACATAAGACATTAAAAATTTCAGATTGCTTGTTTACTGCAGTATAATGAAGCTATTTTGACTAATACAGCATGTCATCCAATATCATACTGAAGATACCAGTGCCAGTACCAGTTGCTGTCAAGTCGACTCCAGCTCTTGGCAACCCTATGTGTCTTGGTCATCTAGTGCTGCTGTGAGAGAAATACCACAAGTGGACGGCTTTAACGAAGAGAAGTTTATCTCCTCAGAGTACAGTAGGCTAAAAGTCCAAATTCAGGGCATCAGCTCCAGGGGAAGCCTTTGTCTCTCTGTTGGCCCTCTCATCAATCTTCCTCCAGACTAGGAGCTTCTCTGCACAGGGACCCCAGGTCCAAAGGACACGCTCTGCTCCCGGCACTGCTTTCTTGGTGGTATGAAGTTCTCCTCTCTGCTCACTTCCCTTTCTTTTTTATCTCTTGAGAGATAAAAGTGGTGCAGGTCACACCCCAGGGAAACGCCCTTTACATTGGGTCAGGGATGTGAGCTGGGTAAGGGTGTTACAATCCCACCCTAATCCTCTTTAAAGTAAAATTACAATCACAAAATGGAGGACAATCACACAATACTGGGAATCATGGCCTAACCAAGCTGATACATATTTTTGGGGGACACAGTTCAGTCCATGGCACCATGTGTGTCAGAGTAGAACTCTGTTCCATAAGGTTTTCAATAGCTTTTTTTTTTTTCACAAGCAGATAGGCCTTTCTTCCAAGCCACCTCCGGGTAAACTCAATTCTTCAAACTTTTGGTTAGCAGCTGAGCGTGTTAACCGTTTGCACTACCCAGGGACTCCATACTGAAGACAGCGTCCCCATTTTCAGAGCCCACATGGTCTTAATGACTGTGCTGTCCCAAGCATTGGCCAAGCCAAGACTGGAGCAAAGCCTACATCTTCCTTGTAGAAAGCTCTTACCTTTTACCATTGTCCCCTTCCCTGAGTTCACTACCTTGGAAAAAGAACCATTTCCCTAGGTGTCCTTGAATTTTTCCCCTCCTAGGACTTTGCTTATTCATTTCTCTCAGCCAAGAATGATACATACCTCTACTTCTTCCCCCAGCCAGTGTAGTAATAAAGAGACAGGCTGCCTGTGTTTGGGTCTCAGCTCTGCTATTTACTAACTGTGTGATCTTGGGCTAGTCACTTAACCTCTCTGGGCCTCAGTTTTCTCATCTATAAAATGGAGATAGTAATAGGACCACTTAACAGAGCAATTGTCGAGGATTCAATGTGTTCATATATGTAAAGCATTTAGAACTATGTCTGGCACATAGTAAGATATGGTGATATATAAGCATTAAACTATCAGTATTATCTCAGCTTGTTGAAATCCTTTGGGGCCCACTTCACATGTCACCATTTCCACGAAGCCATCTGCAGTCCTCTAAATGAAAGCACTCTCTGCCCACTCTTAGGGCAAGATACTCACTCCCTAGGTTGTAAGTTCCTTGAGCAGAGTTGCATCTGAGCCCTCTGGGATCTCCTACCTCCCACCACAATGCCAGCACTAGGCCTTGCACAATGTAGAATCAATGAGTGGTAGTCGGATTGAATTGACTTAAGCCAGGTGGGGAGGGGGTGCCTTGGGAATCAGAGAGGTTCATGCAGGGCCTTGGCCTGGCCTCGGAAGGGTCTCGTCAAGCCTGTACATGGAAGGCCTGCAGCTCTCCCTCTTAGTCCTGAAGGGTCACTCTAGCAGATTGGGTGCAGAGATTGGATATGAGGACATGGACCCTTGGCCTCTGGCTTTCCCCATGGAGGCCATGGAAGCTGGGAGGGAGAGGGTGAGCAGGGAAGCTCTGGCTTGGGTGCCAGGAGGTCTGGACTCTGCCATCAGCTCCCAGCATGACCTTGGGCGCTCCCCTTTTGGTCGGCCTTTTTCTTTTCCACAGTAAGATAGGGAAAAGTGTACCCTCCAATTCCCAAGTTCTTATGAGACTTAAATGAGGTAGTGGATGTGAAGGGGCTTTGCAAGCTGGAAACCCATACACAGGTGGGAAGACTGGCTCTGAGGCCCTAACTGCTCTCCGTCTCTCACCAGAGCTGGGCAGGGAGTACACTGGAAAAGTAGGTGTTTTTTTTTTTGTTTTTTTTTTTGGCGTGTGTGTGTGAAAATGCATAACAAAACATACACCACTTCAACAATTTCTACCTGTACAATTCACTGACACTTGTTACAGTCTTCAAGTCGTGCCACCTTTCTCAACAACATTTTCCAAACTATTTCCCCATCATTAACACAAACTCACTGTCCCCCTAAGCTTCTCGTCTATAAAACCAGTGTGGAGGTAGAGGCTGACCGACCTCCTCTAACTTCACAAGGGGGAAAGAGAATCAAGATCAACATCCCAAGGCTGATTCCTGTGAGGTGGAAGTCTGACATGCCTCCTCTCTCCACCATCTTTACCAATTCTGACACCAACTGTCCCTCCCACGGTACTCTCTACTTCTCTGCTGGGTTTGATATTCACTGCAATGGTCACCCAGAACTCACAGTCAATACTCACGATTATGGGGTTTATTAGGGAAGTAACAGTTACAGTTCGGGTTGAGGAACACTAGGGATACAGTTCTTCCATCAGGACAGCCTCTTCTCAGCTGTGCTCACAGGCAGGCCTCTCTCTGGCCCCTCAGCCTCTGCCCTGCTTGGGCAAGTGTTACAAAGCTCTTTTAGCTCTGCCGGTAAGTGCCCCAAGGTACCCTACTCCACCAGTAAGCCTCAGACTGAAGGAGCTCGGCTCTAGTTCTGTGGGTCAGCAAATCTAGCTCTACTAAGCGCCCGAAGGCACCCTACTCTTTCAGCAAGTCTCCTGCCTGAAAGCACTCAAGTTTTTTGCTCTCTGGGCTGGGAAGCCTATCATGCCGTCTCCTGCCTGTTTCTCCTGCCACCGTTTCTCTGCCACCGCTTCTCGTAGTCTTCAGTGTTACAGCTTTCTCTCTCTCTGCCTCCTGGTGCCAGGAGCTTCTCAGTACAGGGATCCGCGGTCCAAAGGACACACTCCATTCCTGGCTGTTCTTCCTCGGTGGTGGTGGAATCCTGTCTCTGCTCTGGAATTGGCTCTCTTTTAAGCCTAGCAGGATGGCAAAATTGACCAATCCCTTTGGTGGGCTACAATTACCCTATTTGCACAGTCCCACCCAATCACTTGAGTGGGAGTTACAAAACCATGGCGAGAAAGGCCACACAAAAGTGATCCATCACACCACATCATCTACCCTTTCGAGTTGCTGTTGTCAATTTGATCACGTATAGACAGTTCTTCAAAAGAGTATGATACTTAAGGTAGACATTCTTTTCCAATTAGGATAAACTATTACTTGGTTCTAAGATAACTTCAGGGGAGAGTTTTGGTTCAATGTTTAGAGATCACCTGAGGGTAATAGTTTTGGGAGGTCATCTGACCTCAGTGGCTCCAGAAAGTTTGGATTCCATGAGAATTTGAAATTCTGTTCTGCATTTTTCCCCTTTTGATCAGGATTATTCTACAGAATCTTTGCTCTAAATGTTCAGTAATGATAGCTGGGCACCATCCAGTTCTTCTGCTCTCAAGGTAAAGGAAGCTGTTATTCATGAGGCAATTGGACACATATTCCATTTTCTCCACCAATTCCTGACCCTCCCTCTGGAAAGACATGGAATTTCCTTTTTTACATGGCCCCATTAATTACACACATCCAAGACTGCGCCATAGAAACCATATCCTCCACTTTCTCCATCCCCATGGTTCTCTCTGTGAACGCATCCCTTCTCCTGCCTTCCTTAGTTTGGTGGCTTGGCTCCTCAAACCTCAGTTTCCTCTGTAAAGTGGGAAGAGTCGTTCCAAATCCGTATGGTTGTAGTAAGGATTTAACTTAGAGAAAACACAGTTAAACAATTCAGCACAGTGCCTGACACATGGTAAACTTGAATAAATATTGGTTAATACTAATTTGTTACACAAAGCAAGCACTGTCACAGCAGGAGACAGCACATGCAACACAGAGACAGGCAGCCATCATGGCCATTGCCTCTCCCCCTAGCCCGTGGCCTTCACATCCAGCAGCCTTTCGCTCAGCCCCTACTCAATGCCTGGCCAGGCTTCAAGGAGGACAGGCCCAGAGGATGTGGAAATCTCATGATTCCACTCACTCTGTAACTTTAGGAATGGCCCCTCCCTTTCTGGTCTGTACTCTTGTCGTCTGCACAACTAGGGCTTTAGGCTGAACAATCTTTGAGAGGCCCCGCCAGCTTTTTTGTCCCATGATTCTAACTTGTGTTGGTCCCTTAGGGCACCTATGGCCCAGTCCAGGCACAGGTGGACATCAGGAGGGCTGAGGATGGGCACCATGGCTGGAGCTCTGGACAGAGGCCAGGACTCCTGGTCTGTTTCCTCCTCTATCACTGCTTGCTTGAGCACTCTGTTCCTGTCTTGGGGCTGTTTCCTCCTTCATCACAGAAGAGCCTAGCCTTCCAGTTTGCTTTCCGTGGTTCAACAGCCAATCCCACTTTGGAACATGCCAACGCTGCCTCCACCACCCGGCATTATCACCTGCTGTGCCCTAACCAGGAGCACCATCCCCCAGGTCCACTTGGTGCATTTCTTCACTTCACTCAGGTCTTCAACATTCAGCAAAGCCTTCCCCTTCCACCCTACCTAAAGCCACGTGTGTGTATACTGCCCTGACACTCCTTGTTTTTCACTAAAACATCACTACCTGATACCAGTTGTCAAGCTGACTCTGACTCATGGGAACCCCATGTATGTCAGAGTAGAACTGCTCCACAGGGTTTTTTTTTCTTTTTTCTTTTTTTTTTTATTGTTGTAATTAAATGAAGCTTACATTTCAAGTTAGTCTCCCATACAAATTTTTTTTTTACATACATTGTTATGAGACCCCAATTGCTCACCCCTTTCTGCAACAGCACACTCCTCCTTTCCGCCCCTGATTTCCCATGACTATTCAACCAGCTTCTAACTCTCTCTGCCATCCCATCTCACCTCCGGACAGAAGCTGCCCCCTTTTCATAGGCTTTTCAATGACTGATTGTTTGAAAGTAGATCGCCAGGACTTTCTTCTGAGGCACCTCTGGGTGGACTCGAACAGTCAACCTTTTGGTTAGCAGCTGAGCACATCAACCATTTGCACCACCCAGGGACTTTACCTTATATAATAAAAAAAAAAACAAGCAAACAAACAAACCTAACTCGTTGCCGTCAAGTCGATTCCAACTCATAGCGACTGTATAGGACTAGTACAACTGCCTCATAGGGTTTCCAAAGAGCAACTGGTGGATTCAAACTGCTGACCTTTTGGTTAGCAGGCAAACGCTTAACCACCGTGCCACCAGGGCTCCCCTTATATCATACTAACATGTTTATTTGTAACTTATTTTTTGCCAGTCTCCCCACTAGAATATAAACCATATGATGACAGGTCCTCTCTATCTTGTTCAACATGATATCCTCCGTGTTTATAAAACAGGGAAAAGCACATAGTAGATACTTGGTATGTTGTGGAAGGAAGAGAAGGAGGAAGGACTTAAGGAAGAAAAAGGCGGGGGAGGGGGAGAGGGACCTTATATCCATGAATTTAATTTAAGATCACCTAAAACACCTTTTCTTTCTCTCCATTGCTGTTGTTAAGCTTTGCCTCTTTTCACTTATATTTATTTGTTCAACTGATATTTATTGCCGACCTGCTGTGCCTCAGGCATGGCGCTGAGCCCAGGGATATGGAGGAGAACCTGAGGACCCAGGCCCTTTCCTCCCGATCTCCCATCTTCTGAGGAGGAGACAAGTTAATATTTAACCCAGATAGTAAGCAGGGATTGTGGGAAGTGCAATGAAGGAGAATGGCAGGGTGCAATGTGACTAGGAGACAGAGGACAGGTGGGGACAGGAAGGAGTTATGGGAAGGCTTCTCAGAGGAAGGAGAGGAGAATCTGAGAGGTTAGTCAGGAGGATGGAGAGGGTGGTTGGGTGGTACTGGGGAGCTGGCTTGCCACTGTGGACCATGGCAGTAAAGGACAGGGTTCAGCACCCCCTAAGCTTGGAGCCTTCTCTGCCTATTTCCCTAAGAACCTTTTTTCCCTAGTTACCCCCTCAGTCCCCCCAACCAAGCCAAGATCCTCTCTCCATGCTCCTGGACATTCAAGTGGCCAGATCCGTTCTCTCTGAGCTGTCCGTGTCTTGCTGTGGACTTTGGGCTGCCCGACCTCTTCAAGAGCAGCCCTCTGCCACTTCACCCCTTGATACACACTGGGGTCAGGATCTGAGACACCCTCCCTGAACTCCGCTCTGCTACAGCTTCCAGACTGGGCCCTCTGTCTCCAGCCTTAGCTGGGTGCACCACTTTTCTGACTCCTCCACTCTTTTCTCTTCCTATTCAACGTTTCCTCCTCCCCAGAGACTGGAGAGCAAGCCCACGCCTCTCCCCCAGTCAGGCCCTGGCCGACCCCAGGGTGATGTTGGAGGATGCCTGAGGTGGCAGTTTCCAGACAGGCTCCATTTAATACATCAGGTGATTTCCCTGCGCCAGGCCCTTTACATGCTTCATCTCATTGCATACTCACAGCAACCCAATGGTTGGTCCCATTTTACAGATGAAGGCCTAGAACACTTGCCTTAGTAAGTGGTTGAGTTGGGGCTCCAACCCCAGATGGCCAGACACCAAAGCCCTTCTGTGCAACCTCCCAACTCCAGCCTCTCATGCCTGGACCACATCCCGATGGTGGGATGGTTATCTAGTGCCGCTGTAACAGAACTACCACAAATGGGTGACTTTAACAAACAGAAATTTATTTTCTCACAGCTTAGGAGGCTAGAAGTCCAAATTCAGAGCGCCAGCTCTAGGGCAAGGCTTTCTCTCTCTGTTGGCTCTGGTGGAAGGTCCTTGTCTCTTCAGCTTCTGCTTCCTGGTCCGTTGGAGATATCCATGTGTCTTGGCGTCTATCGTCCTCCATCTCTGCTTCTTTTGATTGCTTGTTTAATCTCTTTTATATCTCAAGAGAGATTGGTTTAAGACATTCTCTACACTAATCCTGTCTCATTAACATGACAAAGATGACCCATTCCCAAATGTGATTATAACCACAGACATACAGGTTAGGATTTAAAATACATATTTTGGGGGGGACACAATTCAATCCATAATGTGGGACTTGCTTGTGGTCCCCAGTGAGCCAAAGACCTCCTCCTCTTCCAGGGAATTCAGCTGTTTCCCCTAATGAGGGGGTGGGGTAGGATTGGGAGGAGATCAGAATGATAGAACTTTTCAAGCGTGGACAAGATCTTGGAGAAGGGAATTAGAGATCCTGTCCTCTAGACATTTTCATAAATATTAATAATTACAATCCCAGTAACCATTTGCCATCGAGTCAACTCCAACTGCGGCAAACCCATGCGTATCAGAGTAGAACTACTCTCCATAGGGTTTCAGTGGCTGCTATTTCGGAAATAGATCACCAGGCCTTTCTTCCAAGGTGTCCCTGGGTGGACTCAAATCTCCAATTTTTCAGTTAGCAGCCTAGCATTTGCACCAGCCAGGAACTCCTAATGATTACAATAGCTAATATTTACATGATGACCCTATGTGTGTCGGAATAGAACTGTGCGCCATAGGATTTCAATGGCTGACTTACCAGAAGTAGATCACCACACCTTTCTTCCAAGGTGTTTCTGGATGAAATCAGACTGCCAACCTTTCAGTTAGCAGCTAAGCACTTAACGATTTACACCACTCAGGGACTTCTAATAATTATAATCACTAATATTTATATTGTGCTTACTATGTGCCAGGCGCTATTCTAAGCAATTATACATGCGTTAACTGGCTTAATTCTCACAAAAACTATTATCCTCTACTTTACAGATGAGGGAAACTGAGGCATGGAAACATTAAGTCCACGCTGCAACTAACTGACTAAGCTGGGTTGAACCCAAACAGGTTCATCAGGCTCTTAAGCACTGACGAAGCATTTCTCAGACCATCACTAACAAGGCCCTTGTCTGCGGAATCACCCAGGCTCACCCTCGCCTTGACACAGACAAGGGCAAAGGAACCAGTCATCTCACTCTGCATTCAGCCCCAGCCTGCATCCTCGCCCTGCTGAAGGTTTGTCCTCCAGACCAGAGGCCATTTCCACAGTGATGGATCTTGATCCTGTTTAGAAGAAAAATACAATTTTCTTTTCCATTCAACAACTCGTGTTCTCTCCCCAGCCTCCAGCCACAGTGTTTATTTCAGCACGGAATGGCCTTTGAAGGTTTTTGCTTTTTGAAAGCCAAGAGGGAGAGGGAGGAGCTAAAAACACTTCAAAACATGTCCACGTTTTGTTGGAACACGGAATTTTTTAAGGATTAATAATGGATTTGGGAATCCATGGGTCCTGCTGCTCTTTCAAGGTGAAAAAAAAATAACTCCCTTGAATGTTGCAGATGCTGGGGTCTGGAGTGGGGGGAGGGGGCCGGCAGTCACAGCAGGGAGCAGTGCCAAGGGCCTCCTCGGGTAGAACTAAGCAGAGTCTGATGAAGAACTGTCCCAAATGCTGGTCCAAGGGCAGTTGTCATAGATCTACAGCAAAATGTCAAGTAAGAACGATGTGGTTTTCCCTAAGGCTCCATTCATTAGGTTTAAAAGCTTGTCTTTTCTTTGGGGATTATGCCCTTCCTGCTTTGCTTGATGTCAAAAAGTCCTATGCTTAAGGAAATTGTTGCGGTATTAAACATTTTTTAAAATGTCTTTAGTAAAAGGAAATAGTTGACAATCCTATCTCAGTCTCCCAGTTTTCTATGTATTTTTTTTTAATTTTTGAAACGTGTCTGATCTGTGAAATGCCGAGTCTGAGACCACAGTTGAGGAGGAAGAAAGAGATGGGTACAAGTTATCACAACCCAAAGTAGCAACAGGGCCTCATGTGGGACGGCCAAAGAGCCGAGGAGGGTTCAGTGGGGAGTCGCTGCAGTTGCAGATTGGGATGTACATTTTATGTGTCCACTTGGCTAGGCTATGGTGCCCAGTTACTCAATCTAGCACTCATCTAGGTGTTGCTGTGAAGGCGTTAACATGTATAATCAGTTAACTTTAAGGAGATTATCCTCGACAATCTAGGTGGGCCTCATCCAATCAGTTGAAAGGCCTTAAGAGCAAAACTGAGGTTTCCCTGGGAAAGAAGTAATTCTGCCTCTGAACTACAGCATCAGCTCCTGCCCGAGAGTTTGCAGCCTGCTGGCCTGCCCTACAAATTTCAGACTTGCCATCCTTCACAATCGAGTAAGTCAATTCTTTCTAATAAATCTCTTAATATGTAGGCAGTCCCTGGATTACAAATGAGTTCTGCTTCTAAGTCTCCTTCTAGCCTTCTGAACTGTGAGAAAATTAATTTCTGTTCTTTAAAACAAACCACTTGTGGTATTTCTGTTACAGCGGCACTAGGAAGCTAAGATACCTTCCCTCCAAGGGCAGAGGGACAGCCCCTTTGGCGTTTGTACTCTCTGCCTGGAACGCTTTTCTCCCGCATCTTCCCATGGCTTCCTTTTTCTTGAATTCTGAGCCCCAGCTGAAATGTCACTTCCTCAGACAGATTTCCCCACCCACCTAGCCCCCTATCCCATGAGCCTATGTCAGCATCTTCACAGCCCTCATCATCATCTGGAATTTTCCTGTGTATTTGTTTGCATGTTGATGGTCTGTGTGCATCCCTCACTTCCCTGCCCCATGACAGTCAGAACCATGCCAGCCAGGATCTTCCTGTCTGGCCGCTCACAGTGGCCCGTGCTTAGGACTCAAAAAAGATTTGATGAATGAAAGGATAAATGAATGAATGAATGAGTCTCAGTTTGCCTATTGATACAATGAGAAGGTATATATAAGTCAGAAGTTCTGGTCACAAGTGTCTTTTAAAATATCATGAAATGTTGGAATCCTCTCCGCAAGAAAACACAGACACACATTTTGCATCTAGTTTGGAGCCTACCCCAGCATTCCAGATCTTGCTGTGAGCCTCTCAAATTTGAAAACAGAAAACAATGAGGATCACCGCCATGATGATTGATATGGTTGTTCCTTTGATTGCAAAAGTGCTCAGGATTTGGGGTCCTGAATCCCTTTGTGGGGTATGTATTTCCTTATTTGGAGCAAGGTGTCTCATGATGCCCTATCCCCCACTCCTGCCCCTAACTCAGCAGACCCCTCAGCCGGTCGGTTGGGGCTCTGTTATTCTTGCCCCCGACTGGCCTCGCTGTTTTCCTTCTGGCCCTCTCCCCTCCTCTTCCTGCTGCTAGGAACTTAAGACAGCTGATTCAGGCCCCCAGAGAAACGGTCTCCCTTAACCCTAACACGGTGCCCCTAAAGACTTTCAGCTTTATAAACTCGTAACTGCAGATATCTGTCCAAATATTCTGGGGTGGTTGTAACTATTGGTGTTGGCTTGTAGACCTGAGCTGAGCTGCCAGGGCTTAATGAGGAAATACTTAACAGTCCCAGCGCAGGGTAATGGCCAGCGGGGGCGGGGAGCCCACCAACCGGTGCCAAGGAGCCTCGAGCTGGCCTCTGCTGGGCATCAGTGAACAAAACAGGCTATCGACCACTTTCTCAGAAAAGTGAAATTGACTTAATCCTGTTACCCTTTGGGAGTGTGGGTGGAAGAGGGCAAGATGGGCCAGAGACAGCAGGACAGCTGTCAAGAGTGAGAGTTTAGCCACGACCTTCTACGTTGAGACCCATGTAGCCAGACAGATGAAAAAGGCGCTTTCTCCTAGGCTGGGGCACGTGGTCTTTTCCATGATTAATGTGGAGAGAATGGCTTAGAAGCTTTTGAAGCCCGGGAGGAGAAGTGGTCCTTTTTTTCTCTCCTCTCCAGGCGCCTGTCTGGCGGATGGTGGGCAGGGAAGGGTCAGTCGTGTGGGTGGGGGCTGCTGCTGGGTCGCCTGGAACTTGCACGGGTGTCCACATGACTGGACATCCAGGCCCCCTGGCACTTGGAAGGTGGGCTGTGGGTGACTTC
This sequence comes from Dugong dugon, assembly GCA_030035585.1. NCBI lineage: Eukaryota > Metazoa > Chordata > Mammalia > Sirenia > Dugongidae > Dugong > Dugong dugon. The sequence continues at coordinate 185,961,275 of CM057460.1, read as the reverse complement.
AGGAAGAGGGGGCTGCTGCAGCCACAGCCAGGCAGCTACAGAGAGGCCAGGGAGGGAGGTATCGATGGAGGTATCGGTGGAGGCAGCTGCTTACGGCATTTCCTCTCCAGCAGGCCACATGAAACAGCTCTTGGGGGAGAGGGAGAGAGAAGGCGCTTTAGAAGTGCGTGTGAACTCTGGGGCCTGGCAGACAAGGTGCCCTCCATGAGAAAGGGCAAATGCATGGCCTCGGTCCTCCTGGAAACTTAGTCCAAAGGAGTACCCTTAGGTGCGGTAGACAGGAGAAAGGACTCATTGGCTGTATGGTGGGACAAAACTGCGGCTCTAGCCCACCCCCTCTCCCTAGGTGGAGGAAGTGCTGGGACCTGGCTGGGCTACACTTTGCACCTGTGGCTAGGGGCAATGCTAAATAAAAGCAAGGTACCCAGAGGTTCCAAGTCAGAAAAGTATATCTGACCTCCCTATATGGTCCAGCCTGTCACCAGGCCTTTGATTCCCAATTTTCAGGGCAATTAGACCCCACAAGAGCAGCCCATAATCTCCAGACACGTGGAGAAATAAAGTTCACTCTTACAGAAGGAGGGGGGCGGGGGTGTTCCCTCAGCACATCAAAAGCTCTGGTGACCTTGTCTTGCCTAACGTCCTTGTCCCTGCTGAGATCCTCCAAGACTCCTGGGGATGTGCAAAAGGAAATCATCAAAGGGACATCTGAAAAATGGGTTGGGATAGAACCCTACTCTCTTTACAGATATGGCCCTGGGAGTTGGGCTTGTGGCCTTAGGGGACGGGAAGAGAGTTGGTTAGGTGCCTTACTATTGGGCAGAAAGGCACACTGAGGTCCCAGAAGGGAGCTGCTTTAGGATCATGGAATGGACTTTCCTTTGGAGGCCAGCTGGTAACCCACTGGTTTTGCAGGTGGGAAATCTACAGCTCAGAGAAGGGAGAGGAACTAATGTGCCCAGAGCCCCCTTCACATAGCCCTGCATGACTCCCTCACCCAGGACCCCCGAACTTGGTGTCTCCTGCCTCTGCTCCTGTCTCTGGAGATGACCCAACATGCCATACCTCAGCACATTTCCCACCATCTCCTAACAGAGGCCGGGCCCTGCTCAGAGGAGCCTCAGGAATTTCCTTATAGGTGAGGGGGCCCAAGAAAGCACGAGATGCAGGGCTAGGCATCAGGAAAGCTGATTTCATCCTGGGTCTCCTCTAGAGAGCCCTATGACTTTGGCGGGGAGTTCTTATCCTTTTACAAATATCTCTAATATTTGAAGAATACATCACATTTTACAAGACTCTTTCACATATGCTATTTCATTCTATCCTTAATCTCTTGGGGCCTCAGTTTCCCCACATCAAAATAAGGAGACTAAACAAACAGATAGCTTCAAGTCTTTCTCCCCCACACGTTAATATTTTGTGAGAGGCTGTGTTTTATAGTATCTCACATGTTATATTGTATAGTTTTAGGATTTAAGGTGCTAAATTTTCTGTGTCCTGGGATTCTAGAATTCTAGGCTTCTAAAATTCAATGGTCTTTGGTTCTGAGACTATACAACTTTTTTGTTCCATGATTGCATATGCCAGTGGTTCCCAGATTTGCTGTTCTCATACCAGCTTTACCACGTATACCATGTCTGCATACCACCTGTATTATTATTCATTTAGTATTTTTCCTTAAATAGACTCTTTTTAACTTAAATAAACGTCTTTAAAATGGAAACTTTATATCACTACTGTAAATGGAAAACCAGTCTCACCTGCCATAAATAGGAGCTAAAAGTAAAAATAAATACAATAAAAACAATGTTATTAAATTCTAACTAGATACTGTTGCCTGCCAAAGGCTCCAAGCCCAAGGCTTCCTCTTAAAAATATATATATATATATATATATATATATATATATATATATATATATATATATACACTAGTCAGGCTTAGAGAGTTATTAACAACATGTTAACATCAAATTGAAACATTCTCAATGGCATAGTGAGAAGGACTGAAAATAAAAGTGAACTTTTCATCTCTTTCTCATTAAATGATACTGTGTTGTCCAGTCAGCACAACTGTACTAAGCCAAAGCTAGGAAGTTTCCTGAATACGATCAAATACTTTGAGAAACAGAGTAGCAGGCGTAGGGGTCTGGGGACCATGCTTTCAGGGGACATCTAGGTCAACTGGCATAACAAAGCTTATTAAGAAAATGATCTGCAGGAGTTCCGGCAAAAGAAAATGTTCTGCATCCTACTTTGGTGAGCTGCATATGGGGTCTTAAAAGCTGGCAAGTGGCCATCTAAGATGCATCAGTTGGTCCCAAACACCTGGAGTAAAGGAGAATGTAGAACACCAAAGACACAAGGAAAGTATTAGCCCAAGAGACAGAAAGGGCCACATAAACCAGAGACTTCATCAGCCTGAGACCAGAAGAACTAGATGGTGCCTGGCTACCACCAAAGACCACCCTGACAGGGAACACAGTAGAGAGTCCCCAATGGAGCAGTAGAAAGGTGGGGTACAGAACTCAAATTCTAGTAAGAAGACCAGACTTAACGGTCTGAGACTGGAGGTACCCCAGAAAGCATAGCCCCCGGTTTCTCTATCAGCCCAGAACTAAAACAATTTCCAAGGCCAACTCTTCAGACAGGGATTGGTCTGGACTATGGGACATAAAGTGATACTTATGTTGAGTGTGCCTCTTAGCTCAAGTAGATACAAGAGACCAAAGGGGCAGCTTCTGTCCAGAGGTGAGATGGGAAGGCAGAGAGGGTTAGGAGCTGGTTGAACGGACATGGGGAATCAGGGGCAGAAAGGAGGAGTGTGCTGTTGCAGAATGGGGTGAGCAATTATGGTCACATAAAAATGTATGTTAAAAATTTTGTATGGGAGACTAACTTGAAATGTAAACTTCATTTAAACTACAACAATAAAAAAAATTAAAAAATAAATGATACTGTGTTGTCCAGTCCCACATCTGGGCATTACCCAGGGACACATCCCTTCACTCTGCAAACACCATGATCTGCTGTGTGGGTGAAGGGACCTGGACCTCTCGCCTCCCAGGCCATATGCACATGGTCCAGAGAGTCTGGTTGGTTTCTTCTCTCTTGAGCTTTGAGCCAGGTATTCTTTGCATTACTACAAAACCAGTTCCTCAGATTTAGGCCTAGGGCTTTCCTCTGCTCGTTTCCCTCTGGATAAGAAGAGAGAGACTAGAAACCATCGAAGCTGATCACCTGGAGATGGTTGGAGACATCATTGGCCCTGGAGCCCCCAGAGGGAATCAGTCGGGTGGAAATGCACTTGCTTCAGTGCAAGTCTGGTGACAGCTGGACCAGAAGGTGATGTTTTGTCTGCGGCACATAGAGCAAGCACAGCACCAGTGGTGCTGGCACCCCAAAGAAGGGCTGCGGGGGGAGCTAGACATGACCCAGCACACCCATTGAGGTTCAGGGCTGCACTCACCTTCTTTGGGGCTAGCTGCAGAGCCAGGGTGGTATCAGGACAGGCCCTGAGCTGTGGGCAGGTGACCCCACATTCTAGTTCCGTTTGTTTCTGACCCACTCTGTGATCTTGAGCTAGTCCTTCTCCTCTGTGCTGCCACATCCTCAGGGTAAAACCAAGATGAACACACAGACTCTGATCACGTCTGTGAGAAGCAATCCTGTCTGATTGCCTGCTGGCTCACAGCTCTATCTTCAGCACATGTTTGCTCTCAACTAAATGGCTGCTGCTATTATTGCTGTAACAATAATGATTATCATCTGATCCTCACGATTCTTTGAGGAAGAGTGGGATAGTCAATAATTTTGCCATTGGCAGGGTGACTATCTATGAATGTTTTGGTGCACAGAAGAACCCCATGAATTTGATGACACTAAATCTTTTTCCCTCCTGCCAGGCCACCTCGTACCTGAGGGCAGAGTCAGTCCCTGGCCTGGGCTCAGTTTCTGGAACTGGCTGTGTGACAGCCTCTCCATGATAGTGACCTCGGCCTCACATCCAAGACAGCCTGTCCTTGTCTGACTCCAGCGCAATGTCTGAAGCCCAGGGCTGCCTTCCTCCCTGCTCTCTTCACCCTATGCCTATTCCCACCTCTTGGCCTTTGCCCTTGCTCTCTTTTTTGCCTGGAATGCCCTCTTCTCTCCCCCTTGCTTGATCTGTCTCCCAGGATCAACCTCAGAGACTCAGATGATGGTCCTGGTTGGGTCCCTGAGTTTTTGATTACTTTGGGTAAGTCCCTTGACTACAATGAGACTCAGTTTCTCCATTTGAAATAAAAGGATTGAGCTGCATGATCTCCAAGTTCCTTCCAGTCCTGGTGTTAGAAATGGCTGAGGCAGTGCCTACCATGAAAAGGAAGTGATCCTGGCTATGTGGACTCCCTGGGCTCAATGAAGACCCTGGCAGACTTGCAGTCAGGAGAATTGGCTCCATGGCCTCCAATGAGGTTTACAGCCACCATCTCATACATGTAGGCACCAGGAGGACAGAGGCAATGCCTGTATTTACTGACCCTCACATCCCCAGCCCAGCACAGTGCTCAACATATAAAAGGTGCTCAATAAATAACTATTAAATAACTCTTACATGTTGAAATGATGGGTTGATAGGTATCTTTAGAAAATTGAGATTGGAGTCAAATGCAGCCAGGTTAAAGCTCTTTAACCTTAACATCCCTCAAAGGGAGAAGCCCCCTTAGTCTTTTCCTCCAAGCTGAAACTGCAGCGTTAGCCCTGTCTAGGCACATGGGGTGTGTGTGTGTGTGTGTGTGTATGTGAGAGAGAGGGAGAGAGACAGAGAGACAGAGACAGAGAGATAACAAGACTCCATTAATTCATTTTAACTCACTAGAGAACTTCACATCTAAAGGCATCCTTGGGCTTTATGGCAGCTGTTTATCCTGCCTGACATTCATTAATTTATTTCACAAACACTTCTCGAGCACTGCTGTGTATGAATAGGTCTGATACCTGAAGATGGGCTACAGAGAGGGTGTGGGGAACAGGGGTGTAATTTGGGGTCAGAACACTTGGTTTCTAGCCCCGGCTCTGAAGAGAACTCTTTGTGTGACCTTGGGCAAGTTAACTTCTCTTCTGTGGGCCTTAGTGTCCTCAACTGTAAAATGGGGGAATTGGACTTGATAATATCTAAGGATCTTTCCAGTTCAAACGTTTCTATTATCTATGATCAAAGTCTCAACCTATGGCCTGCAGATTCCCAGAGTGGGGGCCACAGTTTTTGAAAGAGGTCCGGGAAGGAATCCGTGCACTAAGCATTGTGTGTAAACTAAATACTCGAAATACAACTCCTTTCATGTGGGTTGTAGTGAGGAGGCTAGGACACTTTGCAAAAGGGTCTCCTACTTTAAAAGATGGAAACTCTAGTGTGAACAGCATTAGCTACAGTAGCTTACAGTGTAGCAGAGAAGATATACAGGTAGTCCCCGACTTACAATGGGATTCCATTGCGATGACTCCATTGTAAGTTGGTTCAGACGTAAGTCAAATACCTCTTTTTTTTTTTTAGTTTTCATTATTATTGTGTTTTATCGTCAGTATCTTTCTAAATCCAATCTTGGAATATCTGTGAGTGAACATCTGAGAATGATAACATCAGCAAATTATGCGCTGCAACATTGTAGGTAGTACTTATACTAATGATAAATGTACAAAAAAAAAGTCGTAAGTGTGGTTTGTCGTAACTCGAATACATCATAAATCGGGGCTACCTGTAATCCAAGTAACTCGACTGCAATGAGAGAAATAGACGTGGGGCCTGAATGTTCAGAGGCAGGAGAGACCAAATATCATTCAGGGGTTATAGGCTCCACCAAGCTTCTGAGAAAATGACTGACCCTCTCCCATAAAAATGCACACAAGCACCAAATTTTACTTAAAGTTTCGGGGTGATCACAGGTCTCCAATTTCATGTCACAGACCTTAGGTTAAGAGCTCTTGATTGAGATAAACACATCAGCAGAAGTCAGGTGAATCTGGAGCAAATCACTAAGTTGAATTCTTGAACAAGGGTACACATAAGTTACTGGGAGAGGCTAGAGACACATGAGGCCAGCAGGCTAGAAGCAAATCCCTGGTTTCCAGGTCTCTTGGGGCCTCAGTCAAAGAGAGAGAGAGGAGCTTGGGTAAAATAAATCATGAACCATCTTCTCCATTCCTTCTTGTGCTAGACAAAGCAATTTTTTTTTTTATTTTTTCCCCGTATAAAAGTTTATACATACGTTGCTATGTAACTCTGATTGCTCTCCACATACTGTGACAGCACACTCCTTTCCACCCCTGATTCCCAACTCCATTCAACCAGCTCCTAACCCTCTCTGCCTTCCCATCTCACCTCCGGACAGAAGCTGCCTGTTTAGTCTCTTGTATCTACTTGAGCTAAGAGGCACACTCCTCATGAGTATCACTTTACATCCCGCAGTCCAGTCCAATCCCCATCTGAAGAGTTGGCCTTGGAAATTGTTTTAGTTCTGGGCTGATAGAGAAACCGGGGGCTACACTTTCCAGGGTACCTCCAGTCTCAGTCAGACCATTAAGTCTGGTCTTCTTACTAGAATTTGAGTTCTGCACCCCACCTTTCTCCTGCTCCATCCAGGACTCTCTGTTGTGTTCCCCATCAGAGCGGTCATTGGTGGTAGCTGGGTACCATCTAGTTCTTCTGGTCTCAGGTTGATGAAGTCACTGGTTTATGCGGCCCTTTCTTAGACAAAGCAATTCTTTAAGCTCTTTTGAAAGACCAAACTCATAAGCTTCAAAACATAAACAAGCAGAGCCTCTTAAATCACTGGGAAATTGTTTATGAGTATGATTATTGGATTAAATTGTCTAGTCATAATAAACAGAGACCTGGGCTGAGAATTTACAATCTCCATGATTGGATGTAGGAGAGCAGAGAATCAGGAAGGGCCTTTGTCAGGAAGAGATCCCATCTGGGATGGCCTTGTGCAGACAAGACCACCAGCTGGAAAACTCTGCCTCCATTTCCATGAACATGTTCCTTGAGGTGGTAGAAACCTGATAGACATGCAAGATTTAAAAGGGGAAAATATGCTTTTGATTCTTAAGCGGTAATAATTTTAAAGGTCACAGCCAAAGTCACCAGCACTACAATTACACTCAGCAGTCTCGTGGCAAAGGACAAAGGACCTGATGGCCAAGTGCAGTTTGATTGAGGCTGCTTGGCAGCCAAGGCATAGTAGACTCCCCGAGCGGCTGTGGGAGCAGACTGCCTGGGGAGGAGGGAAGAAGCAAGAGCCACCTAAAACAGTGCTCCTCACACTTTAACGTAGATCCAAATCACCTGGGCATCTTGTCACAACGCAGATCCTGATTCAACAGCTCTGGGAATGGGGCCGAGACTCTGCATTTCCAACAAGCTCCCAGGTGGTGCTGATGATGTTGGTTCTCAGGCTACACTTTGACAACAAGGCCCAAGATAATGGCAGTGACAGCAGTGGATGGCTAAGCCTGGGAACTATGGAATGAGACAGACCTGGGTTCAAATCCTGACTACTAGCTGAATAACTTTAGTTACTTAACCTGTTTAAGACTTGGTTCTTTATCTGCAAAATAGAGGTAATATGCAAGATTTTGTGTTCTTTAAACAAATATATATTAAGCATATACTATGTGTCAGGGACCAGTCCCTGCAGAAGGACATCATGCTTGGTAAAGTGGAGGGTCACCAAAAAAGAGGAAGACCCTCAACAAGATGGATTGACACCGTGGCTGCAACAATGGGCTCAAGCATAACAACGATTGTGAGGATGGCGCAGGACCAGGCAGTGTTTTGTTCTGTTGTACACAGGGTTGTTATGAGTCAGAACCGACTCAACGGCACCTAACAACAACAACATCATGTGTCAGGCTTATGCTAGGCCCTGGGACTGCAATAGCGAGCCCAAACAGACCCAGTTCCTGCTCTCATGGGTCTGAGAGTCTTTGAGATGATGGATGTAAAGTATTTAGCACAGTGCGTGGTCCATGGTAAGAGCTCAACAAATGACAGCTATTATTTTTAGTAGCAGTTGTTATTGTTAGCTGTCGTCAAGTGGTCCCCAACTCATGGCAATCCCATGCACAGTGGAACAAAACAGTTCCTGGTCCTGCACCATCCCCATGATAGGCTGGGGTCCAGACCATTGTGCTCCATAGGATTGTCATTAGGTAATGTTCAGAAGTAGATCACTGGGCCTTTCTTCCTAGTCTGTCTTAGTCTGGAAGCTCCCCTAAAACCTGTTTAGTATCAGAGCAACACATAAGCCTCCACTGACAGACAGTGATGGCTTCACGTGAGGTGCATTGACTGGAAATCAAAACCAGGTCTCCCGCATGGAAGGTGAGAATTCCTCCACTGAACCATCAATGCCCCAATAGTAGTAGCAATATCAATATCAAGTACCCAGGGGAGTTCTGTAAATGTTTGTTGACTGTATAAGAGGATTTGGGGTTCATTCTGCAATACAGGGGTTACAGACATGAGGAGTATACAGTCCCTGCCATTGAGGAGCCCCTAGTTTAGTGGGGAGGTGCATATTTAGCTTAGGTGTCCCCTCTAAGCTGCCCTGCTCTCCCCAGCAACACAAGTTAGATGCAGAGCTCACTCTCCATTCACAGACTTGGTCCTGAACCGCTCGCCTCAACTCACTTCTCAAAGTTGGTCCTGATTCTCTCTTGACTGTCCCACCACCAGCTTTAATTTTATTACTCGGCCTCCCATTTCTATCCTTTCCATACTCCTTTGACTTGAAAAATGCTGTTGCCCCTCGGTCATGATTCTGACCCCGGCCTGCGCCGCCGGCCCCACATCTGGAGACTAGTCACTTGGAGCCTTGTGCCACCTCGTAGGATCCCTACCTCACGTCCCTGCTCACCAGGGCCACATGAACAGATCAACCTAATACGACAGTGGAGAGACACCGATTCTGTGGGGCTCTGGGAAAAAAAAGACTTGGAACCCTCTGCAAATCCACATATTATCCTCAGGCAAAGGCCCAGCTGACCTGGGATAGACTTCCTGTCAACAGGCTGGAGTTTACGGTGCTGAGGGAATGATAACCTGCTCTAGTTGGGCTCGGCTTAGACATTTGGGTCTAGGCTCCCCCTCCCTACTCCTGGGACAGGCCTCGCTGCAGTGGGTTTCTGAGTCAAGGCCAGCAGGAAGGTGAGGAGGAACAGGGAGAAACTTCAAGCGATAGCTAACAGAAGCGCAACACAGAGGCAGTTCCAACCTTGAATTAACTGTGAGTGAACTGGGGATGCCTCTTAAGAGACTGTCCATCTAGTGACTGTCTTAAGAGACTATCCATCCTGTGCAGTGCTGGCCCTAGGGATGCAGTGATGAGAGGGCATTGTTCCTGTCTTCATGGAGCTGACCGTCTAGACAGGAGGCCAACACGTTAACAGCATTATATCATAACGTGATAGGCACCGTCATGGCATACAACTGGACCCCCTTGTAAGCCACCAGCAAAGGCTTCCCAGGAAGAGGTTCTTCAGCTGGGACTTGAAGGAGAAGGACCAGTTAGCAGGGAAAGATGAAGGGGGAAGAACGTTCCAAGACGAATAAACCATATGCACAAAAGCCTGCATCAAAAGGGCTGGTCACCCTGCCCCGCTTGGAGCAAGGGAAAATGAAGAAAACCAAAGACACAAGGAAAAGATTAGTCCACAGGTACCACAGCCTCCACCAGACTGAGTCCAGCACAACTAGATGGTGCCCACCTACCACCACCAACTGCTCTGACAGGGATCACAATAAAGCGTCCCGGACAGAGCTGGGGAAAAATGTGGAGCAAAATTCAAACACAAAAAAAGACGAGACTTACTGGTCTGACAGAGACTGGAGAAACCCCCAAGAGTATGGCCCCCGGGCACCCTTTTGACTCAGTACTGAGGTCACTTTTGAGGTTCACCCTTCAGCCAAAGATTAGACAGGCCCATAAAACAAACAATAATACATGTAACTCAATCACGTATACGATACTAAATAAATGGGCACACCAACCCAGGGGCAAGGACGAGAAGGCAGGAGGGGGCCGAAAAGCTGTATGAACGGAAATGAGGAGCCCAAGGTAGAGAAGAGGAGTGTTGACATGGCACGGGGTTGGCAACCAATGTCACAAAACAATATGTGTATTAATTGTTCAGTGAGAAACTAATTGGCTTTGTAAACCTTCATCTAAAAGCGCAGTTAAAAAAAAAAAAAGAGGGCTGGTCAAGATTGAGAATTAGAAGTGGTTCTACATGGTCAAAGTGACAAGCATGAGAAATGAGCATGGTGAGGAATGACGCCAAGGGGAGGGCTTGGAAGTCTGGCCATTCTAAGGAACTTGGACACTCTCCCAAGTGTCAATGGCACCAAGTAGTCGGCAACACGGTGCCATTGAAGGGCTCTATAGCACAATTCCGTGGCACAATTATTAACCCTATTTTTCAAATGAGGAAACTGAGACACTAAAGAGTAGGTAGGATACTGGCCGAAGGTCACGCTAGTAGAAAGTGCTTAGGCCAGGATTCAATCCTGGCAGTCTGAGGCCGGAGCCTATACTCTCAAGCATGTTGTTGAGCACACACACAGGTACAAATGCACGTCCATTAAAAAAAAAAAAAAAAAAAAAACCTACGCGAGTGTGAGGGCTCAGCCAAAGGCCTTACAGGCAAACTCTACTTAAACCCATTTAACAAGGAGCCTCTTAATGATCTCATTAGCCCAGACAGGGTCCTTAGGAAACTGGAGGAGAGGCCCTGCTTTAAATGGGGCCTCTTTGAAGTGGCCACCACCTGAAGCAGCCCCCTGAGAGAGCTGGTAACAAAGCGAGCCTGTGAGCACCACACCCGCATGGGCAGGCGCCACGGGCCTCTCTCGTGTGGCAGACCCTGGCCTCGGTGTGGCCACGGTGCCCTGTTGGGTTTCCACTAGCTTGCTCCCAGCCACCCTCTCCACAGGCTTGTTCAGATGGGTGATCTGGCTGGCCACAAAAGAGGTCATCCATCATGATGGCAGCAGGCTGAAAAAGCCTGTGGCCTTCCCTACACCTCACCCTCTCAGATCTGGACTTCCAGGCTCTCCTCAGCCCTGGTCTGGCTTAGGACTGGAGATGACCCATGGCCCTTCCTCACTCCAGGCTCAACCTCCACCCCCGTCTCCCCCAGTTCCTTTCGTCAGCCCTCCTGTCTCTAAACTGACCCCCTCCCTTCTGGCCACCCAACTCTGATTTCTCCATGATCTCTTTAAGGGCATTGCCTGGTCTTCCATGAGAGCAGCTGGGGAGACCCCAACTGTACATCCCCACCCCGCCCTTGTCCCATGGGTACCTGCTTCTCTGGCCACCTCTGGGCTCCCTCCCCCTCTGGCTGAGTCCAGCGTGAGTGGGAAGGGTCAGTGTCCCAGCAGGATCATGACATACACCTCCCAAGCTGCCCCCGTGAAGGCTTTGGGGGGTAGCGGTCTTCTGGGAAATAAGCACCTGGTCAATTGTCCCACCACAGGGTGCAAAATCCACACAGGCAGAGGAACCGATTCACCTTTCCAGAACTGCATGCCACTGCCCTCCCAGCAGGCTGTGGCTGAGGCCCCTGACTATTAATAGTCAAGCAGCTGTTTGCCTCCCTGAATGAGACTCTTTATTGCAAGCTGCGTTGACAAAACAGATCTCACTCCTTCCTGCCCAGAATATTTGGGGGTGGAGGGGCCGCAGTGAGGTGTTCCTTCCTTACAGGGAAGTTGAGAAGGTCAGCACCGGGAGAGACCTTAGATATGATGCCCTCTTAGTTAGGGAAGCCAAAGCCAAGTTCATTATCACCACCCCTGTGCCCCCTCACTCGCTCCTCCTCCTCCCACGTTCCCAGCTTCAGCCAACAGCCCTACCATTCCCTCTGTACATCCTCAATGTTCTCATCCCTCTTTTGTCCCAACTCCAATCTAGAAGCCTCAAAATCAAGGCCTTGAGTGACTGTCTCCTGCTGACCTGTGGCCTCAACACTCATGCCCCCACCCGCTTAATCAACTGTCCTTGTGGCTTTGCATGATCTCCCTTAGCTCCCAGCCTTCTTCCCAGATCTATTCCCTTGCTTGGTGCTCCCTTTTCCCACCCTCTTCACATGGTTTGGCAGTTCAAACCCACCCAGAGGCACCTTGGAAGAAATGCCTGGCAATCTACTTCCAAAAGTCACAGCCTTGAAAACTCTGTGAAGCACAGTTCTACTTTGACACATATGGGGTCTCCATGATTCAGAGTCAACTCCATGGTAACTGGTTTAGTTTTTGGCTTTCCATGGTTAATGGTCCTTTAAGTAGTCCTGGTGGTGTAGTGGTTAAGAGCTACAACTGCTAACCAAAAGGTTGGCAGTTCGAATCTGCCAGGTACTCCTTGGAAACTCAATGGGGCAGTTCTACTCTGTCCTATAGGGTCGCTATGAGTCAGAATTGACTCGACGGCAGTGGGTTTGGTTTTTTTGGTTAAGGAGTCCCTGACTGGTGCAAGCATTTAAGCACTCAACTACTAGCCAAAAGTTGGCGGTTCAAGCCCACCCAGAGGCACCTTGGGAGACAGACCTCGCAATCTGCCTCCAAAAGGTCACAGCCTTGAAAACTCTATAGAGGAGTTCTACTCCGTCACATGGGGTCACTATGAGTCAAAATCGACTCAGTGGCATCAAGCAACAACAAATGGTCCCTTAAGGCTTGGCTCAAAAGAGACCACTCCAGGAAGCCTTGTCTGCTTATAGCCCTGCTCTACTGAAATGATCTCTTTACTGAAGTTCTGCAAGAGTAGGAATGAAGTCTTTTTCTTCTTTGCATTCCCCCACCAGCCACCAGGACACTATCTGACACTAGCTGAATGAATGAAAGAGTAAATGAACTCTTCCTTGTCTGTCCCCAGGCCTACACAATCTGATCATCTGAACAGTCACCAAGTCCTATTATCTCAACCTGATTAAGAACAGGTGATCTGGGATCAGGCTGCCTGGGTTTGGATCATGACTCTTTCACTTAACAGTTAAGGGACTTTGGGTAAGTCACTTAAGCTTGCAAAGCCTTAGTTTCCTCATCTGTAAAACAGAGCCAGTAAAAAGTATCTGCCTTATAAGGTTGTTGTGAGAAATCAATGAGATAATGCATGTAGAATGCCTAGCCCAGTGCCTGGCACATTCAGCAAATGTTATCTGCTAAAATAATTCAACTTGATGCTTCTACCTGACCACAGAACCTTCTCTTCCTTCATTAACCACCCACTGGGTTAGAGTTCTACAGCACAGACCTGGAGAACTGCTAATCTAGGCCTACTCTCTGGCCATTTGACAGGTAGGAATCTGGCCAGAAGGAACAGAGGAGAGCAGCCACGGTCATGCCAGGCCCTATCACTTGGCTGCATCTCTGCATCTTGGCCTGGGCAGCAAAGCCTGTGGCTGCCTACTGGCCCAGCAGCCCACAGAGGCAGGCCTCCCAAGGAAGGCCCAGGCACCGAGGAGCCAGTCATCTTCAGGTTGGAGCAGCCTGGGCATGAGTTTTTATTCGCAAAGACCCTAAGCTGTGTTTGTGCCAGGAGTTAATGGAGTCTGTGCCTTTACCTGATGGGGTAGAGGTGGCTGGAGAAGAAGGTGAAGAAATGCGATGTTCAAGCCTTGTTGCTGATGTTCTCTGATTTCAGGAGGTTAGCTGGCTGCTCCTGCTCCCCTGGGCTCCAAAGCTTTCTTAAATTGTCTTCAAAGAGGAAACAAAAATCCCTGCCTGGTACAATATTTTTGAGTCCCCAAAGCACATTTACTTCCATGATCTCATTTGATCCCTCAGCTGCCCTCCCTGTGAGCAGAGGAGGGCTCTCTCCTACTTGGCTGATGTAAAACTGAGGCTCAGAAAAGGCAAGTGACTTAAGGCCAGAGTAAGTGTGTGACCATGCTGAAGCTGGAACCCAGGCCTCCTGGCTCCCTGTCTAGTACTCTTATCACCTGGCTGCTGTTTGAGACATGTAATAGAATGTTCTCTTTGGTGTGAAGGACCGAGGTCTTTTAAGCAAACAACTCTAGGCCCATAACAAAATAAAAGATGCTCAACCTCATTAGGATTCAGAGAAATGCAAATTAAGACCAGTGCCTGATACCGTTTTACACCCACTAGATTGGCAAAAAGGAGCCCTGGTGGCGCAGTGGTTAAGAGCTCGGCTGCTAACCAAAGGTGGGCAATTTGAATCCACCAGTCACTCCTTGGAAACCCTATGGGGCAGTTCTACTCTGTCCTATAGGGTCACTATGAGTAGGAATTGACTGAACGGCAAATGGGTTTGGTTTTCAGATTAGCAAAATGGAGCCCTGGTGGCACAGTGGTTGAGTGCTCTGCTGCTAACCAAAAGGTTGGCAGTTCAAACCCACCAGCTGCTCCAAGGGAAAAAGATGTGGCAGTCTGCTTCCAAAAAGATTGCAGCCTTGGAAACCCTATGGGGCAGTTCTACTATGTCCTGTAGGGTCGCTATGAGTCAGAATTGACTTGATAGCAAGGGGCTAGATAAGCAAAAAATTAAGGAGCCTGACAATACCAAGTGTTGGCAAGGATATCGATCAATGGGATGCTTATAGACTGCTGGGGGAATGTTTATTGGAATAACTGATTTGAAAAACAGTTAACATTATCTTGTAAAGTCATTCACTTTCCCTACAACCTATCAATTCCACTTCTGCTAGTGTATACTCCCAGGCGTATATATACCATTGCATACTATTTTGACCATGTTATTGTTGTTAACTGCTGTCAAGCCAGCCCCTGACTTATGGCAACCCCGTGTTTACAGGATAGAACTGCTCACAGGGTTTTCTTGGCTGTAATCTTTATGGAAGCAGTTCACCAGGCCTTTCCTTCATGGAGCCACTGGGTAGATTCAAACCACCAACCTTTAGGTTAGCAGCAAATCACAAACTACTTGCAATATCCAGGCTCCTACTTGGACCATACTGGTTGTTAAATTTTTGAAATTTTTTTAAATTAAAAATTCTGTTGTTGTTAGTTTCCTTCAAGTCCGGTCGATTCTGAGTCATGGTGACCACATGTGCACAGAGTAGAACTGTTCCATAGGGTTTTTAATGCTGTGACCTTTTGGAAGCAGATCACCAGGGCTGTCTTCTGAGGCGCCTCTGGGCGGGTTTGAACCACTAACACTTCGTAGTACTCAAGCGCTTAACCGTTTGCCCCACCCAGGGACTCCATTGAAATACTTCTTGCCAGTTGGTAAATAGCTACTACTCCGAGCCCTCACGTGGCCCCCTCTGCCCTGGCTGCCCCAGCCCCTCCTCTGGGGATCTTCCTCCCTAATGTCCAGCAATTAAAATGTTAATGTCTGACCTCTCAGAGTACCTTCAGGGCCATGATCCAGCTCCCCCCAACCCCCCTGGCATTCATTCTGAATGGTCATTGCCTTGCCTTTCAGATTTTTTTTTTTTTTTTTTTTGTGCACACCCGAGAGAAACTCTTGCTCACATGCACCAAGAAAAATGCACAAGTTTATTCATAGCACCAATGTTCTTAATAGAAACCACCAGCACAATGATAACCACAATAACAAAACAACTATAAATAACCCTGTGTCCGTGGACAGGAGACGCCTAACACCTGGAAGATGCTCAGTAAACAGAGAATCTGAGAAAACGAATCAGGCAAACGATCTGAGTTTCTGGACCTGGCCTTCTTCCTTGCTTATCTCCTTCCTCGTACCTGAAGTCCAGGCCCCACGGCCATTTCTTCCCTGAGTCCCCTTACCTCCTGACCTCCTGATTTTGAACCTGATTTGTGAGACATCTTCTCCGAGAAGCCCCTCCAAATCTTTAAACACAAAGAAGGAGACTCTACTCATTTTTTTATTAATTCATTCCTTCTTTGTATCTTTATTAAGCACTTACTATGTGCAAGGCACTGAGTGGAGCTTGGAAGAAACAGCAGTGACCAGACATGTCCTTATATTCTGGAGCTCACAACCTGCTCTGGGTGACCCCAACCCTAAAATTAGGTTCCCCAGAGCAGCCAGGTGCTGAAGTGAAGCCCACGTGCCTGGCTCAGTGGCCCTTCAGAGCAAAGTGGTAAATCAAGGTGGCTGGGGCTGTAGCCACCTGGTTGGGTGTTTTGTCCCCATATGCCTCCCATCACCTTTTGCCTGGGGAGGAATTTGTTTTTGCTCTGGGAAGAGAGGTATAGCTGAGGGTAGTTCAATGTGCTCATTTATTTGTTTGGTTTCCTTAATTTAATCTCTTTTACAAATAAAAATAAAGATTGTATGTTTGCCTAAAGAGTGACAGGCCCCTCCTGAGAAGCTATTATGACACTTTCCAGAATTAGAATCACACGGCTACTGCCTAGTGGCTTCTGTGCCTGGAGCAAGGTGGGGGGAGGGGGGCTCTAGGTGGGATGAGAAGCCTGACTATGTGATATTGGAAAAGTCGTTTCACCTCCTCAGGCCTCGTTTCCCTCCTTTATAAAATGAGAGGGTTAAACACACTTATAGATACAACTGTCACACTCATTATCTCATTTTGTGTTCAGAATACCCTGCATTGTTGTTAGTTGCCATCAAGCCGGCTCCCCACTCACGGCAACCCCATGTGTTACAGAGTACTACTGAGCTCCTTAGGGTTTTCTTGGCTGTAATCATTACAGAAGCGGTTTACCAGGGCTTTCTTCCATGGAACCACTGGGTGGGTTCAAACTGCCAACCTTTAGGGTAGCAGCAGATCGCAAATAGCTCGTGCCACTTGGCTCCTTCAATACCCTGCAAGGAAGGCATTTTGATTCCTATTTTATAGACGGGGAAATTAAAGCAGAAGAGACAGAAGAGTCCAGGTGACCCAACTAAGAGGCAGAGTTAAGACCCAAACCCAGGTTCCTAGCCCTTGCCTAGTGTCGTTCAGCCACACCAGGGTTTCTATGCTTGAACAACAATATGCAGATGCCTTTAAAATTTCCCACTCATCTGAAGAATATGTCCAGGAGTCATAGGGTTCTGTAGATCCAAGCCTAAGGCTCTGCTCAGTTTGATCTAAAGCACAATCTTGGTTTGTTCAGGGTGCTTTGAAGTCATAGACTTTGCCCTGGGCCAATGTGATCATAAATACAAACACCAACATGGGTGCAGAAGTCACGTGGCCATGCTGTAAGGCAGACATTCAGATGATCCAAAAATAGAATTTTTAATGTTTTGGATTATCATTGAAATGAAGTCTTAAAGAACTTGGGGGAAACTCCCCCTACCCTCTAATCTGAGATTCTTCCACGCTGCCTCCACATTGCCTGGAAGCCCCTCCCAGTTCTAACAGTCTTTGAGTTTCCCTGGTAACCATCTGCTGGTGGAAATGACAATTAAGCTGTTCAGCTGCCTGGTTCACTTGGTTCCCCATTACGGCTCTGCACCAGGGTCAAGAAGGCCTGAATTTACCCACCTGCAGCAATAGGCTGAAGAAAGAGAGAAACTCCCAAGGCTGGGAAGAGTCTCAAAAAACAGAATAGAAAAAGCATAAACCTGGATGAATATCATTTATCCATCTACCACCCCCACCCACTAATCTATCCATTCTTCAGACGTTCACTCCTGCCTGTTATGTTCTGGGTCCTGAATTTGGGGAAGAGAAGATGAGGTTAAAAGAGGAAGAAGAGCAAGGTTTACCATACTGTGTATGCTTGAAACAATGGACTCAAACATACCAACGATCTTGAAGAATGGCGCAGGACATTTCATTATGTTGTAACAGGGTTGCTATGAGTCGGAACCGACTCAACGGTAACTAACAACAGCAACTACAGTATGTACAATGTGCTACTGTCAATAATAAGGAGTCCCTGGGTGGTGCAAACAGTTAACGCTCTCAGCTGCCAACTGAAAGGTTGAAAGTTCGAGTCCATCCAGAGGCACCTTGGAAGAAAGGCCTGGCGATCTACTTCCAAAAAATCAGCCATTGAAAACTCTATGGAGCACGGCTCTATTTTAACACACATGGGGGTGTTGTGAGTTGGCAACTGGGAGTGGATCAATGATAAGCAATGTAGCACTGCTTCCTCCTGAGATGAGAACTGGTAACCTATAGGACAGGGTGAGGAGACTTACTTTTCTCTATATCCTTTTTGTACCTTTACAATTTTGCATCATGCCTATGTATCACATATCTATCATCTGCTATAGAATCAGTCTCCATTTCACACAGCACCTCTGACTGCCATCCAGTGCTCTGGCCACTCAAGCAGGCTGACTCCTCAGTGGTGGCAGCAAGGGGTGATTTGGGGGCAGTAAGTGGTGTGACAATAGAAAAGGACATCATGTTTGGTAAAGCAGAGGATCAGTGCAAGGGAGAGAAACCCTCAATGAGACAGACTGACATAATGGTCTCAACAATGGACTCAAACTTACTGACAATGATGAAGATGATGCAGGACCAGGCACGATTTCATTCTGTTGTACGGAAGATCACCATGAGTCAGAGCCGACTTGATGGCAACTAATGGGAACAACAACAGTAAGTGGGGTGAAGAGGGAGACATCTTTCAGCCCTGTTGATCGTGGGCTTGTGGCCTAGTCCAACAGGCTGCTGACCTAGATGCCCCCACTCATGCCCCAACAGGGTGCTGTGACCAGAACAAGCTGCTGGGAGGTAACAGGGGCCATCCCCTTGCCATGGCCTCAAGAGACCTGCTTGTGTGGGCTGATGCGTGGTCATATAGGAGTGACAGTGACCGGGCAAGTGTGCCCTTTTCTTTTCCCAGACAAATATTTGCCTTGGAGCTGTCAGGTGCTCACCCAGGCCTGCTGCACGGGTGAATGGGCAGCTTTCAGCAGCTGTGGTGTGTGGGGTGTGTGGGGCACATCCTCCATCCTCTTCAACTCTCCTGGGGGAGCACAAATGCCAGTCCACACATGTACCAGGCCTCCGGAGTCGCTGCTCATGGGCTCAGTACCCGGGGCCATGGGTGGAGGGAGGGGTCTCTCCAGAGACCTGGTCCCACTTTAAAATAGAGGTAGAATTAGGGAGGTGTCATTGATTGAATTGTGTCCCCCCAAAATCTGTCAACTTGGCTACGTCATGATTCCCAGTAGTGTATGATTGTCCACCATTTTGTGGTCTGATGTGATTTCCCTATGTGTTGTAAATCCTATTTCTGTGATGTTGATGAGATGGGATTAGCGACAGTCATGTAAACTCAATCTACAAGATTAATCTACAATTTAAACCAATCTCTTCTGAGATACGAAAGAGAGAAGAGAGCAGAGAGACATGGGGACCTCATACCACCAGGAAAGAAGCACCGGGAGCAGAGTGTTTCCTCTCGACCTGGGGTCCCTGGACTGAGAAGCTCCTCGAACAGGGGAAGATTGATGACAAGGAACTTCACCTAGAGCCACCAGAGAGAGAAAGCCTTCCGCTGCAACTGGTGCCTTGAATTTGGACTTCCTAGCCTTCCAGACTGTGAGGAAATAAATTTCTCTCTGTTAAAGCCATCCACTTGTGGTATTTCTGTTACGGCAGCACTAGATAACTAAGACAGGAGGCAATACTGGGACATCCACACTGACAGGTCTTAGATGACGGCTTCTCCTCAGACTGTTCTCCGAGACTCACCCCTCCCCTTGGGGCATCAGTACTTCCTGCCACACACTGGGCACCTTCTTCCAGCCTCGCAGCATCCCTGAGGGCTTGTCCTGTAACTATCCCTATTTTACAGGTGAAGAAGCTGAAGCCCAGAGGTGAAGTAACTGGCCCCTAAGTTCACCCAGCCCATCAATCACTCTGCCTGAATTTCAGCCCACATTGGCCTAGCTCTAGAGCCTATGCTCCTAACACTACACTGTAAGGCCTCCCCAGGAGGGTGCTGCCCCAGCAAAATGGCCTCAGTGCACTGAGGACTGGAATCCCTGGGTGGTGCAAACAGTCAAAACACTTGGCTGCTAACCAAAGGGTTGGAGATTTTAGTTAACCAGAGGTGCCACAGAAGAAAGTCCTGGCCAGCTACTTCCAAAAAATCAGCCATTGAAAACCCTAGGGAGCACAGTTCTTTCATCCACAGAGCCACTGGGTGGGTTCAAACCATCAACCGTTTGGTTAATAGCCAAGTGCTTAACTGTTGTGCCACGAGGCACCTACTCTGATACGTATGGGGTCTTTATGAGTAGGAATTGACTTGACAGCCACTGGTGGTACTGAAGACTGCAGAAATCCAACCACAGAGCAAGAGATTGATGCTGTTAGTTATGCTAAAATTTAAAACCTTTGTGCATCGAAAGACTCCGTAAGTAAAGTGAAAAGACAAACCACAATGGCAGAAGTTGGTAGCAACAAAGGATTCGAGCGCCTACAAATCAATAAGAAAGACACAAACAACCCAATGGAAACAAGGGCGGGGCATACAAAAGGCAATTAATTCACAGGAGAGGAAATTCCAATGACTAGAAATATTATGAAAG
Organism: Dugong dugon; assembly: GCA_030035585.1. Classification (NCBI taxonomy): domain Eukaryota; kingdom Metazoa; phylum Chordata; class Mammalia; order Sirenia; family Dugongidae; genus Dugong; species Dugong dugon. Next base: position 185,940,824 of record CM057460.1, on the reverse strand, counting down.
ATTTCACCCCCACTGATGGGAAAAAATACCGATTAAAAACAAGAATGAGAGACATTGGTACTCGTCGAAGTGGCCAAAATTCCAAAGTCTGACAATTCCCAGAATAAGCCCAGAGGTGGAATGACAGAAACTTACCACTGCCTGAGACACAGTAAAGCAATGGTGGTGAGCTCCCCTACACCCAGGACTCCCCCCCAGGGGCGCACACAGAGCCACATACGTATAAGGATGTCCAAGGCAATGCGGTTTTTGTTGTGGAAAATTGGAAATGACTCAAATACCCATCAGTGGGGGTTGGATTAACAAATTGTGGCACATTCCTAAAATGAAATGGATTAGAGTAGTGGAAATGTATGTGCCGGAGCTATGCACTTCAACACAGACAAATTTCCAGCAATGCTGAATGGAAAAAAGCAACTTGCAGAAAGTTATGTACAATGTGACGTTGTTTACAAAAACTTTAAAACCCACAAAGCACTACTTTATATATTTTATAAACGTATGCACATGTAGTACAACTGTAAAAACATATAGGATGATGTACACCAACTTCGGAATGGGGTAGTGACCATCTCTGGGCAGGAGGGAGAGAAATGGGATGAGAAGCTCATCAGCTTGTAATGCCTTACTTCACAATCTGGGTCATGGTAATATGGGAGCTGTATGTATTAGTCAAGGAGCCCTGGTAGTGCAGTGGTTAAGCACTAGGCTGATAACCAAAAGGTTGGTGGTTCAAACCCACCAGCTGCTGAGGGAGAAAGATGTGGCAGTCTGCTTCCGTAAAGATTACAGCCTTGGAAACCCTATAGGACAGTTCTGTCCTGTAGGGTTGCTATGAGTCGGAATTGACTCAATGGCAACAGGTTTGGGTTTTTGGTTTATGTATTTGTCCCTGTATTTTTCATATGCTTGAACTCTTTTATAATAATGGAAACAAACAGGGAGTGGACAGTTTCCCTAAGGTCAATTGTCTCCCAGGTCACTGATCACTGTTAGAAAATTCCATCTGGAATTTGCCTCCCAGCCATTGCTCCAAATTCTGTTCCTTAAAGATCTTGTGAGAAGACCCAACCATTGGTGGCATATATCCCAATTGTCTCCTGCTGTCAGCAGGCTAATTGTGCAGGTTGACAACTGCAGAGAGAAGGTCACATCTCCCAGCCGCCCTCCACTGTCAACCCCTTCCACACTCCTCACCACCCTCCACTGTCAACCCCTTCCACACTCCTCACCACCAGCTCTGGCCAGCCCTTCTGGCCTTCTCAGCAGATAGCTGCTCACATAGCATATTCTCATCTGTAGAAAGTCCTTGACAACCCCAGAGACAAAGGAGGCTCAAAGAACACCCACTACATTCATCAGTGGAGTTTTCTTTGTTGACCCTGGAGCAGGCTCCACGGAAGATGCTCCAGGGAGGAACTGAGCTGGGAATCATCTGCTATTGACCTGCTGAGTGACTTTGGGTCAGTGACACAACCTCTCTGTGCCTTGGTGTCTCCACAGGCACACTGAGGGAGGGATGTGATCAGACATGATGGTCCCAGACGGGGATGTATGAGAATCAACTGGAGCACTTTTAATAATGCAGTTGCAGGGGGTCCACCATCAGAATTGCCTGGAATCCATGTTTCCATTAAAACCCCAGGTGATCCAACGCACAGCCAGGCTTGGGATTTACTAGACGGTCATCCCAGGTTGGACACTCATGTATGTGAGAAAACTCTGTCCACATAGCCTGATTTCCTCTCTCCACCCCCAGTGCCTTCCTGTATCCTTGTTAATCATCACCCTGAATAGTTTATGCCAAGTAGGGTGCTGGGTGAGAATGAGGGAGCAGATGAGCTTCCAGAATGCAGCCCCCCTCAGCCTCCCACTCCTTAGTAACTAGAGAGAAGCTGAGAAAGAAGGTGGGGTAGGGGCAAGTACTAGAACCCCTCCAAAGGTGGAGGAGGGTCTGGTAGTGGGGGATACGGCCCATCTGCTGAATTCCTGCCCCTCTGTCTTCCCGGAGACCCAGCGCCCCAGCCTGGAGGCAGCTCCCTGCCTCCACCCCTACCAAGGCAGGAGTCACTGCAAAGCACAGAATTCCTGAATGTCAAAGGCAAACTGATGTTTTCCCAGTCGCAGCCATTGACCGCTGTCTTGCCACCTGTACTATTATTTAATTGGTATTTTCTTTTACATTGACTCACTGTTTTTTGCTTGACAGCCTACTTTAGCCCATCCTAAGCAATAATATCTGTGAAATAACAGGTTTGATGTGCTAGTTATTTTTTGTCTAATACACATTAAAATAAATACATAATGATTTCAATTTTAAAATGTCCATCTATCTCCTGAAATCACTTTGCGCGTCACCAGAGGAACACTCCTCGCTTTCGGAAATGCTGGACTCGTCTGACCCTCTTGTTCTACAGAACTGGAAACTGAGGTTCAGGGAGAGTAGGGACTTGCCAAAGGTCATAGCACTAGGGTTGAGCCCAGTATTCCCCAGGCACCCTGGTGATGACCTTGACCTTCTGGGAGACCTTCCTTTGGTTGTGCACTGCCCCCTCCTGGCAGGTCCTTCTGCAGCATAAGTCCTGGAAGGAGCAGCCGGGAGAGGGGGGCCTTACTGCAGGACAGAGGTGACTTGGCCCAAGGAGGGAAGCCCGGGGCAGTCAGGGAAGACGCCATTGAAGAGGTGGCATTTCCACTTGGCTTTGAAAAATGAACAGGAAAGAGTCAAATTGCAAACAGGAAAAAAGCAATTTCTCTCCAAATGGCATGAAAGGGAGTGAGATGTTCCCAGGACCATGTGTACTTAAGTGTCAGTTGCTGGTTTGGATGATAGGAGACACACTGGGGACAGACTGGGTCAGGCTTCGAATGGCGATTGTGGAGCTGGGACTTGAGCCTGTGGTCAGTGGGTGCTGGGGAGGTTTGACAACAAGAGAGTGATGTGATGTCAAATACAGTGAGTGGGCAGGAGAGCAGAGAGAACAGAGAGCAGAGGCAGCCTGGAGGGAATTGCGATGCGGCAACGGTCCAGGCAAAGAAGGCCAAGGGCCTACCTCTGCCTCTAACTCACAGGGGACCTCACCAAGTTGCTTCCTGCCTCCGGGCCTGGTTCCTTACGGGTAAGAGGGGAGAGCTGGGCTGGGTGCTCTCCAAGGACCCTTCCAGTTCTAAGATACAAAACCACATAAATAAGAAATCATGCTGGTGAGACTGTGCATTGCTACAACCCTTCTGGCAAATAATGCGGCTGCAGCTATTAAGTGAAAAACGTGCATCCCCTCTGGCCCCCTTTTTATTCCATCCTACAGAAACCAAAGCTCCAGTTTGTAAGAAGCAGCGCTATTGTACCAGAAAAAGAAAACTGGAAGTGAAGAAATAACTTGAATGTCCATCAACAGGGACCCTCCAGCTCCAGGACTGGTTAAGAGCACCCCGGCAGCTGGAACCTGTCCCATCCCTGCCACTCACTAGCTGCTGGCCTGGGCCTTGACCTCTCTGAGCCTCAGTTTCCGCATTTATAAACAGAACTGGTAAATCATTTCACATGCTTTGTAGGGTGTTGCCAGGGTTAAACTGGTTAGCGCTTGTAAGCCTTGCAGCATCGTAGGCCAGCTGGTTGTAAGCATCTACAAGTGTTAGCTGTTGCTATTCCTCAAAAGGTCTCTAATAGGTTATTATGTAAAAAAAGAAGTGTGTCACAGAGTTGTGTGTTTAGTATGACCGTCTTTTGTAGGAAAGAAAGAAGAGAGAAATGAAAAAGGTAAAGTAGAAGGAGAAGGAGGGACTAAAACCTTATGAACGGTGTCGATGTTTGTATGAGCAGAGCAAACACTGGATCCAACACCAGGCCACTAAGATTGGTTGGGGCAGGGGACTGGAGTGTGGGGACGTGGCTGGGAACAGACAAGAGGGAGGGAAAGATTATCAACTTTGTCTTTATATATCTCTGAATTGTTTAACTTGTTACTTCAGGTATAGGTGGTGCAAAGAGTTAAGCACTTAACTACTAACCGAAAGGTTGGCAGTTCAAACTCGCCCAGAGGGACCCCGGAAGAAAGACCTGGCAATCTACTGAAAGGTCCCAGCCTTGAAAACCTTATGCACACAGTTCTATTCTGAAATACATGGTGTTGCCATGAGTTGGAATCAACTTGACAGCAACTGATTTTATACTGTTATAAACTTTTAAAAACTCCAGTGAGACTGAAGAAAAAAAGAGTGAAATTGTCAATCCATGAGAGAGAGGAAGAAGGAAGCCGTGAGAAACCCATTGGCTGAAGTGACTCAGCCCAGGGAAAATAGGTTATTACACTGGATGATGGAGAGTACTTTTAGGTCCAGGGGCAAGGGGAATCTTTCCACTTAGGCCTCTCGTTTGAGAGTTCCAGTGCTGGAAAGCCTTTGTCCAACTCCTCATTTAAGAGAAGGAAACACCGAGATCCAAAGAGAGGAAGAGACTGACCCGAGGTCACACAGCAGAGCCAGGCCAAAAATGTAGTTTCCTGACTCGTAGCCCAGTAGCCTCTTCCCTGCATCATGCTATCTGCCACCTACCTCTGTGCAGATTCCTGTTAGGTAGAGAGGTATAAGAGCCCTGCCTGCTTAGCTTTCTTCTGACTTCTTTCATTCAAAAACGTTTCCTGAGTGCCGTCACTGTGCCCTGCAGGGAAATCCAAGATGACTAAGGCATGCAGCTTGCCCAAGAGGCATTCACAGTCAAGTGGTCTGGAAGCTTCTGGCTTGTACCACTAACAAAGACATCTTTTTCTAACTGGTAGAGAAATGCTCTGAGGCTGGTTATTTTTTTTAATGTACTGTTTCGTTTGCTGCTCTCTTAATTGTTGCCATGTTATATTTTATCAGTTTAATGTTTTAATTTTGTGCTTGGGCCCAGAGGGTATGATTTGGAAAATCAAGGAAATAAAGAAATTGTCCACATAAGAGGCAGCCTCCCAGGAGCCAAGGACGAAGCTTAAGTGCTGAAAATGAGTTTTATTAGGAACAAAACAAAAACAAACAACCTGTTGCCAGACAGAGGGTATTAGACCTTTTTTTTAATTTAATACCAGTTCTCTATTTCTTCCAAGGTCAGCCAAGGACACATGACCCAGTTTCTTCACTGCCTTCCTGAAGCTTTCCACATTCCTGCTTTCAGGACTATATAGTGAGCGCCCTCCTGGTGTGCCCTCCTCTCATCTTCAGGCAAGGTCTGTAACCACCCAGTCGCGCATTTGGCCAATATTTAGCCAATATTGCAGGCAGTGTGCTCGAAACCAGTTTCCATTGAGTCAACTCCAACTCATGGCGACCCCATGTGTGTCAGAGTAGAAGAGTGCTCCATAGGATTTTCAATGACTGATTTTTCAGAAGTAGATCACCAGGCCTTTCTTCCAAGGTGCCTCTGGGTGGACTTGAACCACTAACTTTTTGGTTAGCAGCCAAGCACACTGATGTTTGCACCACCCAGGGCTAGGGGGTAGGGATAATGCAGCCAACACACAGACACAAGTCGGCCTTCAGGAAGGAAGTTTACCTTCCACTAAGGCATGCATTCTCAACAGGGAAGATAACACCCCATGGGGGTGAAAATTGGTTCTTAGGGGGTGAAAAAATTTTTTAGCTATTGCAATGGTTTATATGGCATCACCTTGTTTATGATCTCAGTGAGTGGCCCATGCAGCCACTCAAGCAGAAACCTGGGCATCATCACCAATTCTAGCTGCCAGCCCTCTGTGACCTCAGTCTTTGGTTCTGGGCCTCATGGTGGCGCAGTCCACAAAGCCTTCCACTATCGCCCTGAAAATTGACCCCATCTGCCTTCAATTCCTTTCCTATCCAGCCTAGATCCCGGAGTCCAGCAATTCAGTAACTCTTTTGCTAACACTTTAGACCTCTATGCCTTTTTCCCCAGCCATTTAGCAAAACTCTAGGCCTGGAAAAGCCCCACTAAGTAAGTACCTTCCACTTGCCTGCATCTGGGCAGCTGAGCCCTGCTGAAAGAAATCACTCAGCAAGATAGGGTTCACATAAATGAATGACCACTGGCCCCAACTAGGTTGTTAACACTACCAGGCAGTTGTGTTTTTTGTGGGCAAGTTGCTTCTCAACTCTGAATGATCACTCTCCTCCTTCCTTCAAACTCCTCACCACCTCTTCTTCACTCTCAGCAGAAGACCTTGCCACCCACTTTGCAGAAAAAATAGAAGCTAAAGATGAAATCTCCCTTAGCATCCCACAGCAAACCTACATCTACATCTGCACCGTCCTCTCTTCGTTCCCGCTTCTGGTTCTGCAGAAGTCATCCCTCCTCCTCTCTAAGACCAACCCTCCGCCTACACGCCTGATCCCATCCCCTCACACACGCTGGTGAAGACTGCTCCATGATTAACTCCCCTATTTCTCACACCCTTGATTAATCTCCCCTTGATCTGCCATCGGAAGCCCTGGTGGTTAAGAGCTATGGCTGCTAGCCAAAAGGTCGGCAGTTCGAATCTACCAGGCACTTCTTGGAAACCCTGTGGGGCAGTTCTACTCTGTCTTGTAGGGTCACTATGAGTCGGAATCGACTTGACAGCAATGGAGTTCGCATCTGCCATCAGTTTTAAACGGACTCCAGTCTCTTCCACCTTAAAACATACCACCCTCCAACACACACATTGACCACGTCATCTCTCTCCTCCCCTTCACACAAATACACACACACACACACACACACACACACACACACACACACACACACACGTGAACAAAAGACCCACTGCCTCCTTCATCTCCCCTCCACTTATCAGACCACAGCATCTGACTCTCACTCCCATCACTCAACAGAAATGACACTCTCTCAGGTCACCAACAGAGTCCATGTGTAGTGCAAACGATTAATGCACTTTGCGGCTAACCAAAAGGTTGGTGGTTCAAGGGCATCCAGAGGCACCTCAGAAGAAAGGCCTGGCAATCTACTTGTGAAAAATAAGCCAGTGAAGCACAGTTCTACTCTGACACACATGTGGTCACCATAAGTCGGAGTCAACTCCTCTGCAACTGGTTTTAAGGCCATCAGCAATCTCCATGCCTGTCATGAAATTGAGCCCATTGTTCATTCTTCACCACTGATTCATCCTTCTCTTACCTCTCTGGCTGCTCATTCTCAGTCTTTGCAGGCATATCCCCCTTTTGTTGCTGTTGTTGTTAGCTGCCAAGTTGGCCCCTGACTTACAGTGACCCTGTGCACAACAAAAGGAAACTCTGCCTGGTCCTGTGCCATGATTAGTTGCAGATCAAACCATTGTGATCCACAAGATTTTCATTGGCTAACTTTTGGACATAGATTGCCAGGCCTCTCTTCCTTGTCCAACTTTACTCTGGAAGCTTTGCTGAAACCTGTTCAGCATCACTGACAGACAGGTGGTGGTTGCGCATCAAGTGCATTGGCCGGGAATCGAACCTGGGTCTCCCGCATGGAAAGCAAGAGAATTCTACCACTTAACCATCAACATGACCCCATATCTCCCTTTACACAGACCTAACACGTGGGAGTGCCTCAAAGTTCCACCTTGGGCCACCTTCTCTCCTCTCTCCACCTTCATCTCCCTGAACAATATTGTCCTCACCCACAACCTCAATTAACATCTCTCTGTGGACAACTTCCCACCTTCGTCTCTAGCCCAGACCCCTATGCTGAGTCCAGAGCCAGGTTTCCACCTGCCTACTCAGCGTCCACACTTTGGGTCTCAATGGCGTTTCAAGCTCAACATGTCTAAAGTAGAGCTTACACTTTTTGCCTCCTCCTTCACTATCTCCCCTCCATGCTCAACGCTCTCACCCCAGTCCTCTTTCAGTTTTTCCTATCTTGATGAAAGTTACTGTCCACTTGTCTGCACAGAACTCGGAGTCCATCCTGACTCCCTCTCCTTCACCCTCCCATTCCAGCACATCTCTATGATGATGTTACTTGCTGAATAACTCTAGGAACCTTCCACTGCTCTCCACTTCCACTGCCATCCCTGCATCCCCCACTTTGGCCACCATTATATCCCCTCTGGATGCCTTCTTAACTGGTCTTCCCTCATTTACTTGGATATTTACTACTCAACTCTCTACTGGGCATTTACACTGGTCACCCTTAATGTGGCCGGTCCTTAATGTGGAACCTGCCCTCTGCCCACCTTCTGCACTCCCCAAGCTACAAAGGCCTTCCCTTACCTCTCCGCTCAACTCTACCTCCTGCCTCAGACCCTTTGCACAGGTTTTTCCCTCTGCCCAGGATTCTTCCCTCCACCTTCCCCTAGACACAGTTCAGATTTCCTCACAAACACCATTTCCTCAGGGAACCATTCCCGAACCCCCAAGAAAAGGTAGAGCCCTCCTTCCTGTTAAATGCTTTCACAATAATAGGTAACACACATACAGTATTTATTATTAGGAGTTCTAAGCATTTCTGCTTAGTATTCAATTACCCCTCATGAGAACCCTATGAGGTAGAAATTATAATTATCTCCATTTTACAGATGAAGAAACTGAAGCACAGAGAAGTTATATCACTTGCTCAAGGTCACCTAGCTAATAAGAGGCAAAGCCAGAATTTTAGCCCAGGAGTTGTGATCCCAGTAGCTTTGAAACATTCTGCTATTCCATAAGAAAATGTTATCTTTTTCCTTCCTGCACTTAACCAGTGTTTATAACAGTGTATTTGTATGACTATTTAACATCCGTTTCCCCACTAGGCTGTAAGCTCTATAGGGGTAGAGACTGTTTCACCCCCAACAACAGGTGTTCAACAAATATTTGTTAAATGGCCGGAAGTAGATTAGTCTTCTCCCTCTTCCTCACTCACCACACCCAGTCAGTTACCTGGGCCTTTTCATATTCCTTCCTGGAGAAAGGTTTCCTAACCCTAGGGAGTTAAGGTATGTGCTTATCCTTGTCCTGAAATTGGGTGGAAAATTCAATGTGTCTGTACACATGCAAAATTTTCTAGAGCAAGGGCTGTGGTTCATGCTGTCATCAGATTCTCAAAGGGCCCAAGAGATTAAGACCAGCTGACTTAGATATTCCCCAGCCCAGCTCATCCTCTCCCTGCCACCCTACCCTCAACACTAAACAGCCCACATCTAGTTTTGCTCCCCACAAGTCCATCTTGCATGCTTTGGTCATGGCAATCTTTTCACAACGAAAACCCATGTCACACTCTTGCATAAAGCCAGCCAGAGGCTGTCTATTGTCCTTGGAACAAAGCCTAAACTGCTGGAAGTGGAGAGATTCTTGTAGGCCCTGTCTACTTCTCCTCCTGTGTCCTTAGTTGTTCCTCTTCCCCCGCAACTCTACAGCCCAGCAGCACAGAATGCAGTTCTGTGCTCTGGGTTCCCAGCCTACACCAGGTGGTTTTTCCTGCCTATACTCATGCGTTGCCCTCTTCTTGAGATGCCAATCCTCTGTACCTAGAAATTCCTACTCCACCTTTAAGATTCAGTTAAACGTCTCTTTTGGGTTGGATGCCCCTCCTCCGTGTTCCCATAGGCTGTGCCTGTCCCTGACAATTGCACTTAAGGCATCGAACTATAGTTGCTTGGTTACCGACTGTCTCTCTGACCCCTGCAAGCTTTGAGGGCCGCCGCCACGTCTTATTCGTCTTTTTACTCCCCTAGCTTAGCCCAAGGTACAGTACTTAATAAGGATTTGTTCAATAAGTACATTAATTAATGAATGAACTAATGACAAACAGTGCCTGGTTCGTGGATCCTAAAAAAAAATGCGTGAAAAGAGTCAATGAGCGGGCAACTGGAAGTTTGGGTCTAGAAAAGATGCAGACTAGGGCGTTTAGAGATGAATAAAACCCAGTTGCAGCGGTCAGACAAATCGCTTCAAGAAACAAGTCTAAATAAAGGATTCCGAAGGAGTCATTCATATCATGGCTGGCCCAGGGGGCGGGGCCAGGTCAAATCCCTCCCATTCCCCCTCCAATGGGAGATCTTGTTGACCTCTAAGCCTCCGCCCCTTTCGCCCGCCAAGACCGGAGCCGCCGCTCAAGGATAAAAGACTACATTTCCCGGAGTGCCGTGTGGCCGTGGAGAAGGAGGAGCCGGAAGTGGGGCGCGCGAGGTCTAAGGGCACGAGGGAAGTGGCGGGCGGGGACGGGGAGGGGGGCGTGCAGGTGAGCTGACGGGCTGGGGGTTGCCGGCATGGCCGAGGCCAGGAAGCGGCGGGAGCTGCTTCCCCTGATCTACCAGCATCTTTTACAAGCGGGCTATGTTCGCGCAGCGCGGGAAGTGAAGGAGCAGAGCGGCCAGGTGAGTGTGCGAGTGTCGTGTGCGAGGCCCACGTGCAGGATCCGGAGAGCAGCACCCGTGCCCTTTCCCGCAGGCGACATGACGGGTGCCCGGAGCCAGATTTTCCTGTTCTCGGGGGCGCGGGCCGGGGGAGCCCGAGTAGCTACAACCCCAACCCTCGCTGCAGCTCTCATTCTCTGTGGGCCTCAGTTTCCCCATCTGTGCAGTGGGCGGGCCGGGACCTGTGATCTGACGCTTAGGGCTTTTGTAATTCCCGCGCCCCTCACCTCTGCTCCCTTCCTGGAAGCAGCAGGTTAAAGTTTCTTAAGTCTCTGGCCACGTGGCCCCGCGCGGCACCCTGGGGCAAGTAGGTTGCCACGGGTTTGAGGGGCGGATTTCGACCAGCTCCGGGAGGGACCGCCAAGAGGAGGGCCCCCTCAGTTGAGCGGGGACTCAAACCTTTAGAGAGCCTCTGTACTGAGTCGGACAGCTTTGGGATTAGAATTTGTAGTGCAGTCTTTTCTACGTCATTCATTCAGCAACTGTTAATCAGGTGGTAGAATGGTAATCTCGGTTCTTCAGCCTTCTTGCGGAGTTTACAGTCTAGTAGAGGAGAGGGACATAAATCACAAAAGTAACTATAAACTTAACACTACATGAAGTGCCGAGGAGAGGCACAGGTGCTAAAACAGTGTATGCCAGATTGTCCTTGTTACAAGAGATACCTGAGACTGCTTCCCTCAGGAAGTGACTGTTGATTTGAAATCCGAAGGAGGAAAGTGGATATTCCAGGCAGAGGTCCAAATACCCTGGGGTAGAAGGGAGCTTGTTTTTGTACATACTGGCCTCAGGAAAGGTCCTTGAGGCTGGAGCATGGAGGGAGGACCAGGGCAATAGAGGTCCCCAAGGAGACAACAGAGGGAGGCAGGGGCTGGCCCAAGCAGGTCTTGTAGTTAGTTTGGTCTTAAGCCAAAAAAGCAGTGGGAAACCACTGGAAGGTTTTAAACTGGTGATTGAGAGGGACTGATTAGTCAGTATCCCGGGCCTCCTGAAGAGATCAAAGGGTGATGGGCCCTGAGATGTTATCTATGTTTCTCCCAGCCCTCCCTGGGCTTTGGAGCACATGCCTAGGAAAATTGTCCTGCCCTCATGGAATATACATTCAAGCAAATGACAAATATAAAAAGTAAGTTAGTGGTGCAGTGTGTCATGTGATGATAGGTGCTGGCTATAAAAATTAAGCAGCCAGGGGGATTAAGGAGTGTCAGGGGTACAATTGTAAATTGAGTAGTCTAGGAAGCCTCACTGAAAAGGTGACATTTTGGGCAGAGACATAAAGGAAATGATGGAGTGAGCTATGCAGTTAGCAGGAGAGAGAGCATTCCAGACCCTGGTGGGGGTGGAGTAGGGGATGGCCTGCCACGTTTAAGGGACAGTGAGGAGGCCTGTGTGTTCGGCTGGAAGCAGAGTGATGCTAATACTTGATATTTCAGGTTTATGGAAAGTCTTCGTTATCTAGGGTTGCTATAACAAATACCACAAGTGGGTGGCTTTAACAAACAGAAATTTATCATCTCACAGTTTAGGAGGCTAGAAGTCCGAATTCAGAGCGCCAGCTCTAGGAGAAGGCTTCCTCTTTCTGTTGGCTCTGGAGGAAGGTCTGTGTCTCTTTTGGGCTTCTGCCCTTCCCTCGATGATCTTCATGTGTCTTGGCATCTATCTTGCCCCACCTCTGCTTCTTTCCCTTGCTTGTTTAATCACTTTTATATCTCAAAAGAGATCAGTTTAAGACTCACCATAGACTAATCCTGCCTCATTAACATAACAAAGACAGCCCATCCCAACTGGGATTATAACCACAGGCATAAAAGTTAGGATTTACAATACATATTTTGGGGGGACACAATTCAAGCCATAACATGGAAGGAACCTGAAGTTTGAAAAGGTTAGCCCGGGGTTACCTAGCCAGGTAACAGAAGCCCTTGACTCAAACCCAGGCCTGCCTGACCCTGGAAGCGCACTACTGGCCATACTGCCCTGCTCTCTGAGCTCTCTGCCCTCACCCCACATTGTTCACTCAGCTTCCTTGGGGTACCTGAAACTTGAGGTGCTTGGCATTTCCAGAGAGAGTCGGCCTCCTGTACTCGGTTCCAAAGGCCTGGATTCCGCCTGGTGTTCTCTGCTTCCATCGAGACACTGACACCAGTTGGGCCCAGCCTCTTCCAGTGAAGCAGTAGACTTAGGTTGTGCCGCTGGAATGCCTTGGGTGTCTGGACTGTGGTTTGTACTGTCCTGGGGAGATCCATCAGCCAAACCTTTGAAGGCCTCTTGAAAGGTCAAGGGTGGAAAAAGCCCCATCTCATGGCCTCTGAGGGTGGAGAGTACCTGAGAGGCCAGAAGCTGGGTGAATGCTAGCCTAGAACATTCCAGCTCCAGCCTCTCAAAGATGCCTCTCACCAACACGTCTGAAAAGGTTTTACCTGGAATTGCTTGCCTTGATTGTTTCTGGATGGTTTTGGATAGACTGGTAGGGCTAAACAGGCATGTTTCCCAGAGCAAAAAGACCCCCTTCTCAGCCACCTATCTGTGCATGTCATGAGGTCAAGAATAGCTGGGCCCAGGGAAGGCCCCTCCTGTGCTGGGGGGCTGATTGCTGCCTCTCTTTATTTCTCTGCAGAAAAGTTTCCTGACTCAGCCGGTAACCCTTCTGGACATCTACACACACTGGCAACAGTGAGTCTGGTGGGGCTGGGGGTGGAGTAGGGACACCCCAAGCAATCAGCTTGCAATGAGCCAGGATGCTAACCTGGTCTAAGATGTGTCTCTAAGCCCACTGTGGATGTAGCCCCCTGGAAACCAGGTCACATGGATGGGTATTACTGGGCGGCATCTGGGTATGGTAGGGGACTTTGAGAGCTGTGGTCTCTTAAGGACAAAAACTTCTCAGCAGCTTGTCATTCATTTGATCAGCTTTTACTAAGCACCTACTGAATGCCAGGCCCTGTTCTAAGTATGGAGATACTGTGATGAGTGAGACAGATGCGGTCCCTTCTTTCCAGGAACTGACATTGTAGTCAGGGAGGTAAACATGAGTCAGAGAATGAAATATAAAATTACAGTGGTTGTAAGGATTACAAAAGGGAGTTATCTGGTGCCCAGACCACATACATGGGCCAGCCTGGCCTTGTATGGGGTTTGGGGCAGGGTGGGGGGCTTCCCTGAAGTGACTTTTGACGTGAGAGCTAAAGGAAGTGGAGGAGTGAACTAGGCAGTAGGTGTGGAGAGGTGGGAAGGGTGCACTTGGCATTGGGAACTGCGGTGCCAATCGATGCCTGTGGCTGGGGGACTGTACAGGTAAGGCTGGGGGGCAGCAGGGCGCACCCCATACCAGGCCTGGCCATCCATGGTGAGGGGAGGCTTTACCTCAGGAGTAGCAGGGAGCCATGGAAGGTGAGGTAAGGTGGGATGTAATCAGATCGGCACTTTGGCTGCAGCAGGAAGAGACTGGTTGGGAGCTGTGATGACATCCAGGCAAGAGGCGGTGGGGCTTGACACAGGGATATGAGGGTGGAGAGAAGCGGACAGCGGATTTGAGCAATGTGAGGAAGTGAAACCAGAATCTGCGAGTGGCTTAGAGAAGAGGTGTCAGGTTGACTCCCCATTGTCTGGCTTGTGCACCTGAACGGAAGGTGGGTCTGTGCATGGAGCTGGAAGGAAACCCAGTTTAGAGGGAAAGATTAAAGGACATGCTGAGTTGAAGTACCTATGAAACATGAAAAATTTTTCAGGGAAGAAGAAATAATCCAAGGGTGTATCAACAGAGGAATAATTTGAGAATGAAGGAGGGGTTAATAAATATTCTCTCCCATGCACTGGCCTGACTGCAGCTGACTAGGGATTGAAAGTCCTGTAGTCATGTCGCATGAAGAATGGGGGAGAATATTGAACTGTCTAGGATGGAAAAGAGATGGCAAAGGGGCAGGTGAGAGGGGTGAGGGACCACTGTCTGCATATCCTGGAGGACAGAGGGAGTAGTGCGTTCTCTGGGGCCCCAGCAGGCAAAGGTGGGACCCGTACCTACCTGCTTTAGGAAGATAGGTTTCAGCTTCTAAATGCAAGCACTTGATCATCAAAGTGATCCAAAAATGAGGTAGGCTATAGTGGGAGTGGTGAGCCCGAGTCATCGGGTGTGTAAGCAAAGGTAAGAATATCGTAGAAGGTGTTCCATCCTCCAATGGAGAGCTAAAAACAAAAAAAAACCCATTGCCATTGAGTCAGGTCCAACTCATAGCGACCCTATAGGACAGAGTAGAACTGCCCCATAGGGTTTCCAAGGAGCGGCTGGTGGATTCAAACTGCTGACCTTTTGGTTAGCAGCCTAACACTTAACCATTGTGCCACCACGGCTCCAATGGAGAGTTAAGGTTATTGAAAAACCTGCCAGCCCTCAGGGTCTTGGTTTTCTTCTGCTGCTAAGTCAAGCTCGGAGCACAGGGCATACCCGGCACTTCCTCTCTTTTGCCCTCTCTCACTCACAGCACTTCTTTCCTCAGAGAGATGCTTCAGCAAGCTGCACCTCACACCCTCTCCTGCCATTAGCCCCTTCTGTGAGGGTGGGGTGCTGCATGGGACGAGAACCTTACACCCACCAGAGGTGGCCTAACCTAGTAATCCCCGGCAAGGTTCAAACCCAGCAATTGCCTTCTTGGCCTCCCTGGATTGTATCTTCATCTGCATCATGAGGATAGTAGTAATTATCTCACTGCATTGTGAGAATTAAACAATCTATATGAAGTATTTATTGAGCGCCTTGTACAAGCCAGGCACTGTTCTATAAGATGAGAATAGAGCTGAGAACAAACCAGAGAAAAATCCTTGCCCTTGTGGAACTTACATTCTACTGGGTGAGGGGGAAGAAGCAGAATAAATTGATACATGTAATAGATGAAACCTGTTTTTAGCAGGAAATTCCTGACAAGTGGCCTTCCTGGGGATGAGGTCCTAGGTAGCCTGTCATCCCAGACTGTGGCAAAGCAGTGGCTACTCCAGCCAGAAAACCTGGGGCAGCTGGTGGCTCCCTTAGGTGGGGGTCAGGAGACTCAGCGATCCAGGAGCTATCCCACTGATGTCCCAAACTTACTCTGACCCTGGACAAGTCACTTTGTCCTTCGTTTTTGAGATGTGTGCTAGGCACTAAGGATAGAATAGGTTCCTACTAGCCCTCCTCCTTCCCTCTCCAGGCCTCGCTGTGCAGTTGGGGAGTCTGGCAGAAAGTAACTAAAATAACATGAGATAAAAGTACTCTGAAGAAAATGAAAATGAAACAGGGTGCTGGGGTAGAGACTGACTTGGGGGAAGTGTGATCAGGGAGGGCCTCCGAGGAGCCTGTCGTGGGGGTGAGACCTGAAGGACAAGGACCTGGGCAGAGGCTTCCAGGAAGCAGTGCAGCAAGTCCTGAAGGAGGAAGGGGCCTGGCCCATAGTGCTTACTGACTTAGCTGCTGGTATTACAGTGAAACCTATGAGAGTCAGAACGCGACGAGACTGCCTTGTTTTTCTAGGTCTCTAGGGCTGCTGTGAGTCGGAATCGACTCGACGGCAACGGGTTTGCTGTTGGTTTCTCTCTGCTTATAGTGGAAAATATTTGAGTTTTCCTTCTCTGACAGGCTTCCGCCTTACACAGCTTCTGGCTGTTGGTTGTACTGCCCGTATTATAGAACATTATCAACCATTCATGATTGTTTTGGAGCCTTGTAGAGAATTTTAAAAACTTTTAGGAGATGAGCGGAGATGCAGAGCACGAAATTGTACCTGCACTGTGTTTTCGTCACCGTTTGAACTTTCTGTGCTCGCTTCCTTTGGGGGTGGGAGGACGTGGGAAGGTCTTCCTTTTCCAATCCCCTGGAGTTGTCATGTCACCCATTCGGTACAGCGAGTCACCCTTGTCCTGCAGAACCTCAGAGGTCGGCCAAAAGTGGAAGGCAGAGGGTGATGCAGCACTGCAGGCCAAGAAGACCCGTGTGTCGGACCCTGTTAGCAGCTCCGAGAGCTCAGAAGATGAGGAGGAGGCAGAAGCTGAGACCACCAATGCCAAGAAGAGTAAGAGCGGTGTGCTGGGTGCTGCTGGGGGACCTGGGCCTCCCCATCAAGTCCCTATCATTGGTGCTTGGAGGAGCTCAGCCCAGGACCCTCCACCTTTTGGGAACATACTATGGGATGGGATTGAATTGTTCCAGGAGTGAATCACCTGCAGCTTCTTCTTCAGTGAGCTCTGAGAGGACCACGACCTTTTAGGGGAAGATTTGGAGGGCTCCTTGTTGTTTCTGTTTATTCCAGTATTTATTTGTGTGCTGGATGGGCATGGTGTTAGGGCTAGGGAGCCAGTGGTGTGCAGAAACAGATGGGCCCTGACAGTCTAGATTTGGTTACCTCTAGTCACCCCCGCCCACGGGGCCCAGGAGCTGCATTTTCACAAATCCCCATGTGTTTCTGATAAAGGCGGAAAGAATCATATTTTCAGAAGTACTGCTAGTGAAGAGGGCCGGCGGGCCCCTCTTCTCTGGGGGCTGCTTTGACAGTTGCTGATCTTCCTGGTTTTCTGGAAGTGTACAAGTTAGCACCAGGCTGAACTGAACACTCGGATATCAGAGTTGGCAGGGGTAACTCGATGAAAGCCTTTACAGCCCCTTCTCCCTGCCCCTGATTCCCAGGGCCCCTTGTGCTTCACCCAAGAATGGTCATAACTCTAGAGCTGGTCTCTTCTCTGCATTGTGTTTTTATTTTTGTTTACACAGAAGACGATTTCTTAATTTTAAAATATATTTTTGGATTATAAACAAGTATAGAATTCATTGGAGTCCCTGGATGCTGCAGACCGAAAGATTGGCAGTTCAGATCCACCCAAAAGCACTTCAGAAGAAAGACATGGTCATCTGCTTCCAAAAAATCAGCCACTGACAACCTTATGGAGCACAGTTCTATTCTGGCACACTTGAGGTCTCCACGAGTCGGAATCGACTCACAGCAACTGGTAATAGAATTCATCATAGAATATTTAAAAAGGACTTTTTTAAAAGGCCAGGAAAAAATTACCCATATTCTTGCCACCTACAATTTGGCAAATTATTCTTCTAGTTATTTTCCTGAGCATGTTTTCAAAGATATTTGAAATCATACTGGACATACATTTTATATCTTGCCTAATATTTTTAAAGTATAAATGCAAAACAAGTGTAGGAACTTGGAGGAGTACAGAAACACATAGAAGAAAAATTGCAGATTTCCTAATCTGCCCCACTCCCCTTTCATTCCCTAAATGCATCTCCTGGTGGGGAGCCTTTGCATCTATAGTAATAACCTGTATCCATCTATCCATACATACATTTTAAACAAAAATTGTAAAATTTTATACTGACTGGCGGTTTAACATTAATCAATTTCTTAAACCTGTGATAATGGTATTGTAGTTACACTTTTTTGAAAGGAGTCCTTCTCATTGAGAAAAACATACTGGAGGATTTGTGGGCAACATGATATGATGTCTGGCATTTTCTTCAAAATAACACATATGGGGAGAGGTGGATGAGAGGGTAGATGAAATAAGATTGGCCGTAAGTTGATAGTGGTGGAAGCGGTGTGGTTCAGTGTACTTTCTCTGTACTTATAAATGTGTTTAAGTTTTTCCATAATTAAAAAAGAGAGAGAGAGAGATGGCGTTAAATACCAGGAAAAGAATTGGATCATGCAGTACATCTCCATAATATCCTTCTTATTTAACAGCATACCTTTGAGATCTTCCCCTCCTGAGATCTGAGGGGACAGTACCCTTTTATAAAAGCACCATGAATCTATACATCTCAGCATCTGACTGGGCCCAATTCTCATGGTTCAGCTACCTCTCCACTAAGAACCTGTTGAAATTCTGGGCAGCTCTCTGGACCTGGGACTAACTGGTCACTGCTTCTGGCTTTCTGAGTGACTTTCAGGGCTGTGGTGTGGTAGCCTGTGTGAAAGGCACCCACAGAGTTGTGTGGTGCCTTCATGGTAGTACATGGAGGGATCTTGAGCCAGTCCTTTCCTTCTTGGGGTCTCCATGCCTTGTGCCACAGGGGAGTCGGGAGTCCACCACGGATGTGAGCATTCATCCTGCCACTTTCCTGTCGCTCCTGGAAGACGTGGCTAATGCATCATACAACTCCTTCCCGTAAGTCTGGGCTCAGCCTCAGACCCTCGTCCCAGCACCAGGCAGCCAACATCAGTCACACTGTTACCAGTTGCCATCAAGTCAGTTCTGACTCATGGCACCTCCACGTGTGTCAGAGCAGAACTGTGCTCCAGTAGATTGCCAGGCCTTTCTTTCAAGGCACCTCTGGCAGACTCGAACCTCCAGCCTTTCGGTTAGCAGCCAAGCATGTTAACTATTTGTACTACCCAGGGACTTTAATCAAACTGTTAGGTGATATGTAACCTATTGGCTGTTCTTAAGAGAAAAGAAATCTCACCTAGTTCATCCAGCAGGTGTTTGTGTCTTGCAGCCCCAAGATTAGTGTCTACTAACAACTCAGTCATGGGGACGGATTTGCCATCAAGCATGAAAGGAGAAGCCAAGGTGAGTGGGACTGCCTTCCAAGCTCTGTCTATGGGAGGTGAAATGCCTTGTAGGGGAAACCCCTTATGTCAGAGAAGGATAAAGTTGTGGGCAGTCTCCCGTCCTGGTTTCCAGTCTCAGTCTCTGTGTTACCAGCTGTGTGATCCTGGGTAAATCCCTTTGCCTCTCTGAGCCTGAGTTCCCTTCTACATAAGATGGGGAAGCTGCCTACTGCAATGGGCCACTGGCAAATTTAAAAAAACGAAAAACCAAACCCCTTGCCGTCAAGTCAATTCCAACTCATAGCAACCCTATGGGACAGAGTAGAACTGCCCCATAGGGTTTCCAAGGCTGTAATCTTTACAGAAGCAGACTGCCACATCTGTCTCTCGCAGAGTGGCTGGTAGGTTCAAACCGTTGACCTTTCAGTTAGCAGCCAAATACTTAACCACGGTGCCACCAGAACTCCTTAATGTATAAAAGTAGTTAAGAAATAATGATAATACCCTCAACAAACTGCCACTTACCACTTAGCAAGTGTCCCAAGACCTGTAACTCAGTTCTCTCAGCAACTGTGAGCCAAGGGACAATTTTTAGTATCTCTTTAAAGATGAGGAAGTAGACTCCGGGAGGCCGAGCAAATTGCCCTAACTCATATGGCCTGGCAGTGGTAGGTGGCACTGGTTTCAGACCCAGGCAGTCTGCACTCTTTACCCACCATGCCATACCCAGATGTGTATGTCACTATTGTTCTCTGTAGGCAAAGACCAAGAAAGCCAGCAAGATGATGAACTCCTTGCCACACCCTGCCTCCGGGAAGACAGTGGCCCACCTCCTCTCTGGGAAATCACCCAAGAAGTTGGCAGTCCCCTTGGCAAATACCACCTTGGTCTCAGAGACTGAGGAGGAGGGCAGTGTCCCGGCTGTCAGAGCCACTGCCAAGCCTGGTGAGAAGCCCCTACCTCTATGAACCAAGTCCCCAGGGTTTGTTCTGGAGGGATAGGTTTAGGCACTGCTTTATTAAGCCCTGGAAAATTATGTAATTCAAAGGTTTATCTCTGACAGCGAGAACCCCATGCCTCAAGTCATTTCCCCATCCCCAAGATGAAGGAGGGACAGCTGCAGGGGCACCTCAGGCTTTGCCAAGGGAGTTTGAGCAGCCTGGGTGGGTGATTGGAGCAATTTTTGGTTTATTACCATCAGGTGGCTTCAGGGCAGGGCTTCGAACCAGCTCCGCCTGCTTTAGTCATGGCCAACGAAGCAAAACCAAATCACCCAATTTTTTAAAATGCAGGTGGAGTGGAGTGGGAAAAATTATGAGTCAAAGCCCTGCTAGAAACTTAATCTCCAATCTCCCTCTTAGAAAGCAAGAGCAGTGTGCACGTTGCATAGCAGCTAAATCTATTGACCGATTGAGATGGAAACGGTCGCCCTGCTCAGAGATGCTGGTAGACTGTGCCACTTTGAATGTGTGTCACTCTCCACCATCTTGGCAATAATACAGTCTCCCAAATTAGGTCCCTGAAAGGGCTCAGTACGCCTCCTCTGAGTCTCCCATTCCAGGGCTTTAGCTCATAATTTTTCCCATTTCACTTCACACAAATTTTAAAATTTTAAGCCTGTTCCGATTTTGCTTCGTTGGCCATGACTGAACCAGTTTGAAGCCCTGGTTCAGGGACCACTGTGGAGGCTTAAGGTCTGAACAAGAGGCCTGGTGTTTGTCCTGCCCGCTTCAGTGGACCACAGTAGTGGGTGGAGATTTTATAAACCGTCAGATCCTGGTGCACATGTGTTGGGACCTATCATATGAGAGCCCACACCAGGGCTTCGGAGGTGTGGAGGAGATCAGGGATCATGATGGTACCCACCTTGGATGTGGGACTTGGAGAAAGGGTGGATCTGCAGCTCTGTACATGTGAGAAGTGAGCACTCAGCATCTGCCTTTGATTAGCAGTTGGCATGAGGGGGTGCTGGGGAGGGCCAGGTGAATGTGGAAAGGGTGACCCGCAGCTCCCTCCCTGTTCATGTCTCAGGGGTGGTGGACCAAGCCAACAGCTCCAGCGAGGACACCTCCAGCTCAAGTGACGAGACAGATGTGGAGGTAATTGCTACCCATCCTCAGGAGTTACCCTTTTCAAACCTCTGATCCTCCCAGGACTGTGGCTGGGACTTCGAAGACCTGTGGGACCTGATTTATTCAGCAACTGTGTGGGGGGACTGGGAGCTGGAGTGGCTGAGGCCTAGGGAGGGGAGGGATGGGAGCAGGCATTGCTTGTTGCCCTCTGAGTGGGAGAAAGTCTAGGGCTGTGAGAAAGCTAGAGATGCTGTCCTGCCTGAGAGACTAGGGAAGACTTCCTGGGAGGGGGCACTGGAGCAGGCCCTGGGAGCACAGTGGGATTCACCAGGAAGAGGTGGAGGGAACGGTGTTCCATCCGGGAAGAACTGCAGAAGGAAAGGCCCCAAGGGCAGAGAGCTGTCAGTACAGTCAGGGGTAAGCTGGGTGAGGCTGCTGAGATGGATCTGGGCCCACTGGTGAATGCCAGGCCTAGGTACGTGGCCAGAGTTGGGGAGGACTCTTGGTGTGTGGCGTTGTCTCACCGCTGACCTGTGACCTGGGAGAGGTACTCACAGGTCATTCCTTATTTTGCACCTCCCAAGTGCCAGTCCTCAGGAATACAGTGTAAGCAAAATGAGTGGGTTACTGCTACCACAGGGAAGTGAGGGGGTCCCTCGGCCTTTTATCTGCAATGGTGATGGATGCTTTGGAGAGCAAATAGACAGCAACATGAGCCTGACACAGATGGATAGGTGTCAACAGGGGGAGAGATTGGGGGCTGGAAAGAGCATTGAGTGTTCCAGGCAGAAGGGGTGACGTGCAGAGGCAGAGGCAAAGAGAGTTTGGTCCTTTCAAGGAGCATGTCTCCCTTATTAACTAGGGGGGGGGAAATGCTACAGGATGAGTTCCAGAGATAGGCAAGGGCCAGATCTGCTTCCTGACCATGGGGACCACCGTAAGTAGCTTGGGTTTTATTCCAGGAGCTGTGAGAAGCTGTTGAAGGATTTCAGGCACAGGGCCTAATTTATGTTTCAGAAAGATCTCTGGTTGCGGCCTGGTTTGGAGAACCAAACCAAACCCACTGCTGTGTAGTTGATTCTGACTCAAAGCAACCCTATAGGACAGAGTAGAACTGCCGCATAGGGTTTCCAAGGCTGTAAATCTTTATGGGAGCAAACTGCCACATCTTTCTCCCACAGAGCAGCTGGTGGATTTGAACCGCCGATCTTCCGGTTAGCAGCTGAGCACTTAACCACTAAACCACCAGGGCTCCTTGATTGGAGGACAGTGCAGACTAAAAGCAGTGAGACTGTTTAGGGGTCTGTTGGAGCACCACAGGCAAGAGGTCCTGGTGGCCAGGACTAGGGTGCCCCAGTTGCAAAAATGTTTTAGAGGGAGAACAGCAGGATTCCAGGATGGACTGGTCTGGTGCCTAGGGTACTTCCCATCTCACCCAGTGACCCTGTGAAGATGGAGCCCTCACCCCATCTGCTCCAGGCCTGTTCGTGGGCTGCCCCCCACGTTCCATCCTCACCTTTAGACCCTAGATGCAGCCCGCCATAAGGACGCCTCTGGCTCCTATCACCCCAGGCCCTGCCAAGGGGAAGGAGGCCACTCCTGCCCCTGAGAAACCAGTAGCCAAACACACAGCCTCAGTGGGCCAGAGGCCGGTGCAAGGCTCCGACAGCTTTGCGGAAGATCGTGAGATTGAGGAAACCCAGGGTCAGGTGAGGGTAACTGAAGACGAGGTGGAAATAGGGACCGACTGCCTCGGAAATGCCAGGATTGTAGAAGTTACAAAAGAGCTAAAAGGGGCATACGGGTTTATCTAGAAACTGAGGCTGAGAAGAAAGGCACCCAAGGCAGCTCAGCAAGCCAGTGGCAGGACTGGACTCCTGGCCCTCAGGCCTGTGCCCCACAGCTGCTTGACACCAACCATCACCAGCTACTTTAATGTTTAAGGGGCAGACAAAGATAAGCTATCCTGGCACATATCCCTATATGTGCCGTGTGGGAGAGGAGCTAGTGGTTGAGAATTCTCCTCCCAACACCAGACAGGCATGGGTCCAAACCATGGCTCTGCCCCTTAGTTTCGATCTTGAGTGATTTAACCTCTCTGAGCTTCTTGCCCTTTTCTGGCAAATGGGTATAAAGATCATATTTGTCTCAGAGAGTTGTTTGAAAATTAAATGATGTGGGGATGGGGCTTTGTAAACTGTGAAGCACCTTATACACTAAGAGGTAAAAGTTATTATTCACTGTCTACTCCCATCCTCTTGTTCTAGGCGAAACCCTTGGCAAAAACCCATCCTGCCAAAGCCCTGCCAGTCCTTTCCAAGGAGTCTCCAGGGAGAAGGGCAGCCCCATCCCCTGGGAAGGTGGGGGATGTGACAGCCCAAGTTAGAGGAGGCCCCTTAGCCCCAGCCAGCAGGGCTAAGAAGCCTGAAGAGGAGTCAGAGAGCAGTGAGGAGGAGTCTGAGAGTGAGGAGGAGGCCCCTGTGGAGACCCCCAGCCAGGTAAGTCCTGAGGAAGGCTGCCCCTCAGGGGCCCCTGTGGTCCCCCAGCAACCTGGGAGTGCTCCCACCAGAGAAGATTCAGCCTGGAGTTTTAAAAGGAGGAGGAGAGAGAGATGAAGCTGAGAAGCAGGGGCACCTGGGCTAGCTTGTTCAGCCTCCTGTGGAAATTGCCTGTCTTGCCCAAGCAGCACCCTGGAATGGCTGCTTCCCAGAGGATGCATCCTGCATCCAACTCTGTCAGTACTTCTCCCATTTGCCTCTGTTTTCCTGTCTAAAATGGACTGGTGACCTCGTCCCAGCTAGTCCTGTCATGAAGGGTCTTTAGAAGTTGTTTTAATTTCTGGTCCTCTGGCCTTCGGGCCAAAGCAGACCTAGAGCAGGCAGGGAATCCAATTACCTTATGTCTGCTGGGACCTACCCACATGCCTCCAGGGCTGCAGTGGCCAGGGCTGCAGCCCCCAAGGCAAGGCCAGAGGGGCTGGAAAGCCATTGGAACCAGAGAACAGGGAGGAGGAAGAATGGGACTGCAGTGGGTAAAAGGCAGCCCTGTGTTGACCAGGGTGAGGCCTGACAGGGAAGGAGTCCTGACCCATACCCAGGCCTGGGGCAGGACAAAATGCAGAGTGGTCAGAGGCCTTACTGAGAAGGAGGCATTTGAGTAAAGACCTGAAGAAGAGGGAGGGAACCATGTGGACATGTGGAGGAAGGTCATTCCAGGCAGAGAGAACAGCAAGTGCAAAGGCCTTGGGGTAGGAGCGACAAATCAGAGCGTGCAGGCCCTATCCACAGAGGGCAGCTGCTTCTCGGCTCAGGTCAGTTTTGCTGTGCCCAAGGGCTGCCCAGTGTTGTGAAGTCTTTATTTTTCGGGAGCCAAAATGTGAACTTTTATATAAAATCTACTTTCTCCATGGTAGCTCAAAAAAACAGAGGTGCAAGCTAAATACAGTATGTTTGGAATAGTCTGCATCCTCTGCACAGGAGGTTTCTAAGAGGGGAAGTGATCAGAGCTGCTGATACTCTGTGCTAGTCAGCTCAGGGCTGAGTAGCCGTGACCCTTCTAGGGAAGACAGGGTCTGCAGCTGCCCTGCCAAAGCCCCAAGGCCAGGAGCAGAGCCTGAGAGCAGCAAGGAGTCAGTGAGTGGATTGGTGAGGAGGCCCGGGCCATGGGGTTGAAGACCAGCTTCCAAGGTCCTCCTGCCCTCTGTGCAGAAAGCCCAGCGAGGGCCTCACTCTGCACCTGCTTTTCAGACTGCCCCTCCCTTTGTCACATCCAGAGTTCCTCCCTCTGAGTCTTTGCACCCTCCCTTTCTCCTCTAAGCTCAGTCAGCTATGCCCTGGGGGCCGGTGCTGAGGCTCCAGTAGTGGGTTGGCCAGTTGCGGTGCCCATGCTCACAGAGCTCCCAGCTGGTGGGGAGATGGGCTGTAACAACCCTGTGCTGGATGGTTGAGGGCACCAGCCAGGGAGGACTGCATGAAGAAGTGGTGTCTGTACTGAAACCCGGGAGATGAGGAGGCAGCAGCCAGGTGAAATTGGGGTGGGGATGGGGGTGTGAAGGCCCTAGAAATGAGGGAGTGTGAAGCTATTTGATTTTGAGGAACCAGGCCAGTTGGCCGGAGCACTGGTCAGGATGGGGGGTTAGGAGTGAGATGAGGCCAGAGAGGGAGGTAGGGGGGTCTTGGGAAGGCATCACCAGAGGGTTTTCAGAAGGGGGAGAACAAACTGCCCTTTCTCTTTACTAGGTAAAGGCCTCAGGGAAAATTTTACAGGTCGGAGCTGCCTCAGCCCCTGCCAAGGGCCCCCCTGGGAAAGGGGCTGCCACAGCCCCCCCTGGAAAGGCTGGAGCCACCCAGGCCAAGACAGGGAAGCCAGAGCAGTCCTCAGAGAGCAGCAGTGAGGTGGAGTCGGACAGTGAGGAGGAGACACCTGCAACCATGGCCCCACTGCAGGTGAGGCCCAGGGGAGGAGACCCCCTGCAGCCAGGGCCCCTCCCCAGAAGGCCTTCTGAGGACTTGTTGTTCCACTCTGTGCAGGCCCCAGCCCCTTACCCCCATCTCTGTGTGGCTCCTTCTCTGGTCTCTTCTGTGTCTGTGCTCATCTACCCTTTGATGATTCTGTCCCTTTCCAGGTGAAGCCCCCTGGGAAAGCCCCCCAGGTCAGAGTTGCCTCAGCCCCTGCCAAGGGGTCCCCTGTTAAAGGGGTTGCCCCTGCACCCCCTGGGAAGACAGGGCCTGCAGCCACTCAGACAGGAAAGCCGGAGGAGGACTCGGAGAGCAGCAGCGAAGAGGAGTCGGATAGTGGGGAGCAGACACCTGCAGCCAAGAACCTAACTGTGAGCGTGGCTAAGGTGAGGCTGGAGAACACCCTGCGTGGCCCTGTGCCCTGCCTAGAAAGGCCTCCTGTGGGCTCGTCATTCCCTCTCATACCTCGAGCCCTGTGAGGCTGCATTTGCCCTCCTCACCACCTGCGTCTTCACACACATTCCCTCTGGGGACCTCCTCCCCTGATGCTGTCCTTTGTTAATCCCAGGCAAAACCCTCTGGGAAAATGCCCCAGGTCAGACCCACCTCAGTCCTGGGCACGGGGCCTTCAGGGAAAGGGGCCGTCCTCACACCCCCTGGGAAGGCAGCATCTGTAGCACCCCAGGCCCAGGTGGGGAAGACAGAGGAGGACTCAGAGAGCAGCAGCGAGGAGGAGTCGGACAGGGAAGGGGAGGCACCGGCAGCTGTGACCCCGGTCCAGGTGAGGCCCGCCCTGGAAGGCTCCCTGCAGGCTCGCCTTTCTCCGGTGCCGGGAGGCCTGTGCCCTGCCCTGGCCCTCTTTTCACACTGCAGTTCTCTTTGCCTTAGTCTCGTGTTTCTCTGCATATCCACCCTCTGGGCTCCCTCCCCTGATCCTGAGTCTCCTACTCCAGGCAAAGCTCTCGGGGAAAACTGTCCAGGTCAAGCCTGCCTCGGGTCTCACCAAAGGGCCCTTGGGAAAAGGGGCTACCTCAGCACCTCCTCAGAAGGCAGGGCCTGTAGTTACCCAGGTCAAGGCTGAGAGACCCAAGGAAGACTCAGAGAGCAGTGAGGAGTCTGAGAGTGAGGAGGAGGCACCAGCAGCCATGACTTCAGCTCAGGTGAGGCCTGGGCTGGACCCTGAACTGGCCCCGTCCTGTCAACTCTGCAGGGCACTATGCTGCTCTTCAGTCAGACCTTGGGTTCTGGGCTTATGGGGAGGGACAGGAGTGGGGCTCCATGCTAGAATAGGTAGGGACTCTGAATCCAGGAACCTTCTCCAGCCTCTGTCTTCTGTGTCCCCTCAGACAAAACCAGCCATAAAAACTCCCCAGACCAAGGCCTCTCCAAGGAAAAGCACCCCCATCACCCCCACCTCTGCCAAGCTCCCCCCAATGCAAGTGGGTACCCCGGCCCCCTGGAAAGCAGGCACAGTGACTTCT
Source organism: Dugong dugon (assembly GCA_030035585.1). Lineage (NCBI taxonomy): Eukaryota > Metazoa > Chordata > Mammalia > Sirenia > Dugongidae > Dugong > Dugong dugon. The sequence goes on along the minus strand of CM057460.1, from coordinate 185,913,964 downwards.
CCAGCCTGCACAGCATCCCCAGCTATGGCCAGGGGTGCCCAGAGGTCAGAGAAGGAGTCTTCAAGCAGCGAGGGGTCAGAGAGTGAGGAGGAGGAGATGGTTCCTGCGGCAACAGTGGAACAGGTGAGGCTTTCTGTTTGCTTGGCTGCCCTCAGGGCTGGTCCCACATGGCCCTTTGTGCTCCTGTGAGACACCTCTCTTCCTCTTGTCATTCCAGGTAAAGTCTGTGGGGAAAAGCCTCCATGGAAAAGCTGCCTCGGCCCCTGCGAAGGCACCCTCAGTGCCTGGGACCACCCCAGTACTCCCTGGGAAGGCTGGGCTTGCAGCCGCCCAGGTCAAAACTGAGCTGTATGAAGACTCGGACAGCAGTGAGGAGGAATCAGACAGTGAGGAGACACCTGCGGCCGTGAGTCCAGCACAGGTGAAGCCTGGCAGGAGACTCCCATCCCTCCCACGTCTGTGCCCGGGCAGGGCTGAGGATGGGCTTGTCTGAGTCTGCTCTTGCCGCTGGGAGTACAGAAGCGAAAGCTCAGGGGCAGCCTCAACTCAGCCTCATTCCCCACTTCTCAGTCTCACTCTCTGCCCGTCAGAGCTCCAGGATCTCCTTTGTGGCCTTTTAAGCTCCTGTGAGGTTCCCTATGCCTTCCACAAGCTATATTGTACTCTCCGGGTCTGGGGCTCCTGTGGCCCGGCCCGCAGAGCTCCCAGCCTAGATCAGGGGGACATGGACACGTATACAGGCTATTCCAGCATGGTGTGAGAAGGGTGAAGAAAGAGAGTGCGTACCTGGGCTGGCAGAGCATGGCCGGTGATATCATCTAGAGGGTTTTCAGGAGGGAAGGCCTCTTGGACGAAACGGCATCTAAACTGGGCTGGAAGAGCTGGCCGGGTGGAGTGGAAGTGTAGAATGTTCCAGGCACAGAAACCAGCCTATGAAAAGGTCAGGGGCTGGGAAGGTGCCTGGCTCAGGTGAGTCGCCACAAGCAGCACATTATGGTAGGATCACTGGGGGAAATGGTGAAGTAGCAAGGAACGGCAAGAGGTTTAGAGCCAGACCACCTGGGTTCAAGTCCCAGCTCCATGTCCTAGCTGATCTCAGGTAGGTGATACAATCCATTGTTGCCTCGTTTACTCTTCTATAAAATGGAAATCGATCCTCACAGTGTTAGGAGAGAATTTAAGGAGCTCTCCCCTCTTCCAGCAAGCTCTGTCACCGTGAGGTGAGCCAGGCCAGTATGGAACAGAATCGAGAGTCAGATCTCCCAGCCTGGAAGAGCTGGGAGAAGTGGGGATAGCTCCCTCTCTGCACTCACCCACCCACAGTTTATTATTTTTTGTCACTTTTCTTTTTCAGTAACCGCTCAGAAATTAGTCATTTTTCTTCTGTACCAGAGCACATATTTCTAGCGGAATTTTTTGTCCCCCTCACTGTTGGCTTGTGTGCTCCACAGTCCTAGTATTGCTCTACTGAAGTTTTAAACTATGCCTGCGCCCCTTCCTGAGATGCTACAGGCTCCTCTTCCCTTTCTTTAATCCATAGACACGTTCCAGACCCAAAGGCTTATTTTCATTTTGCAGAGCATTTAAATATTTGTCTTCCCCTCTGAGCCTCCCACCTGTACTATGAGGAGGATGATTCATTTGCTTTGGTGTCTGGGGGAGGAAATTAGAGCCCAGAGGGTTGTTTGGTGACTTCCTCCAACTCAGCCAGCCAGTGGGGGTCAAAGTTGGGCCTGTGCCTCCAGGTGCCTGCCTTTGCCTTTCCCACTTCCTTATGCCGTATCTTGGCCAAAACTTTCTCCAGCCAGGGAAATGATTATGCCTTTGGGCCTTACTTTCTCTCAGGGTGAAAAGTAGAGCTGCTGATCCCTCTCTAGGGGCCTAGCTTTTTAGCCAGATGCCCCCTTGGAAGAGGTGCCTTTCCTAGTTTCAAGAGGCTGGAAGAGCCTCCACTAAAACAGGCTGGACTGATAGGAGGAGTCTTGTTGACCACCTTCTTTTCTTTGCCTTCATCTGTAAAATAAGGATAGTAACTGTGCTTCTGTTGTGGGGTTATTATGTGGATTAAATGAGATAATACTTGCATGGCCTCACCCTCAATGTGGTTGTAACCACTAACTGGGTCCCACACTGTGCTCAGCATTGCCAGGGTCAGAAGCAAGTCAGATGGGGCCAGTGATCTACTCAGGGATACCCAGCCAGCTCAAAGTAAACCATCATTTAGGAATTGAGGTTCAAAGCAAGCAAATTTTTAAAATGTAGCAAAGACTAAGGATTAGTGTGCCAGAGAGTCAGGAGAGAGATTAGTCAGGATATAAATACCATAGGAAGATAGCCCTAGTGTGAGAAGGGCATGAGAGATGCTTAGTTAGTGTTTGGTGAATGACTGAATGAATGTTGGAGTGCCGTCCGGGCCTGACTTTGTGTTGTGTGTTGATCGTACATCCTGTGACTTTGTTAAACTTCCTCATTAGTCCTAGTGGCTTTTGTAGATTCCTTAGAAATTTCTATATATAGATCATGTTGTCTGTGATAAGAAGACAGTTTTACCTTTTCCTTTCCCCTTTGGGTCTCTCTTTTTATTTTTCTTTTGCCTTACTGTCCTGGCTAGAACCTCTGGTACAGTGTTGAATGGTAGTGGTGAAAGTGACATCCTTACCTTGTTTCTGATCTGAAGTGGGAAGCATTCAGTCTTTCACCATTAAGTGTGATGTTAGCTGTAACTTTTCATAGATGCCTTTATCAGGTGGAGGAAGTTCCCTTCTGTTCCTAGTTTGTTGAGCGTTCTTATCGTATGAATGGGGGTTGTTTTCGTCAAATGCTTTTTCTGTGTCTGTCAAGATGATCATATGATTTTTGTCCTTTATTAATATAATGATGATAATATGATGAGATTGATTTTTCAGGTATTAAGTCAACCTTTTATTCTTGGAATAAACCGCCGTGGTCATGGTGTATACCCTTTTTATTTGTTGCTGGATTTGATTTCCTCATTTGTTTAAAAAAATTTTGTCTGTGTTTGTAAGGAATATTGGTATGTAGTTTTCTTTTGATGTCTTTGTCTGGCTTTGATATCTGGGTGATACTGGCCTCATAAAATGACTTGGGAAGTATTCCCTATTCCTCTGGTTTCTGAAAGAGTTTGTGTAGGGTTGGTATTATTTCTTTCTTAAATGTTTGATAAAATTCACCAGTGAAGCCATATAAGCCTGGCCTTTTTTTGTGTGGGGGAAGATTTTTAATTACTTGATAAAATTCTTTAATTGATATTGGTCTATTCAGATTTTTATTTCTTCTTGAGTCAGTTTTGTAATATGTGTCTTTTTAGGAATGTGTTTCATCTAAGTTGTCTAATTTGTTGGCATAAAGGTGTTCATAATATTGTCTTATAATCCTTTTAATTTCCATAAGGTCGGTAGTGATGTCCCTCGTTCTTGCCTGTCTTTTGGTAATTTGTGTCTTCTTTTTCTTGGTCAGTCTAGTTAAAGATTTATCAATTTTGTTCTTGTCAAAGAACCGGCTTTTGATTTCATTGATTTTCTCTGTTGTTTTCCAGTTTTCTATTTCATTGGTTTCCACTCTGACCTTTGTTATTTCTTCCTTATTTTGAGTTTGGTTTGTTCTTTTTCTAGCTTCTTGAGGTTGAATCTTTGGATATTGGTTTTAGGTTTTTCTAAGGTAAATATTTAAAGCTGTAATTTTCCCTCTAAGAACTGCGTTAACTTCGTCCCATGAATTTTGAAATGTTGTATTTTCATTTTCATTCTTTGACTCATTGATTATTTAGAAGGGGTTAATTTTCATGTATTTGGTGGCATTCCCAGATTTCTGCATGTTTTTGCTGAACAATGACTCATGGCGGCCCCATGTGTCTCAGAGTAGAACTACACTCCATTATGATGGGTTTTCAATGGCTGATTTTTTCAGAAGTAGATCAACAGTCCTTTCTTCCATGGCGCCCCTGGGTGGATTTGAATTGCCAACCGTTCGGTTAGGATCTGAGCTCTTAATCGTTTGCACCACCCAGGGACTCCTCAATAACACTGTAGGCGAGCCTTATATTCCCATTTTACAGAGGAGGAAACAGGCCAGTGAGGTCAAGTGACTTGCTTAGGCTCGCATCACTATTAAACGGAGGATCCAGAATGCAAAGTCAGGCATTCTGACTTCAGAATCAGTGTTCTTAACTAACTGCTCTCCTGGCACTCACCTTCTTCCTTCTGTAATCCCCTTTTCTCCTTCCAGGTGAAGGCCTCAGTGAAAGCTCCTCAGACCAAAGCCAAACCAGCTTCTCCCAGAGTGTCTTCAGTCAAAGGGGCAGCAGCATCAACTTCTGGAAAAGTGATCACTGCAGGTGTTCAGGCCAAATTGGCATCCCCGGCCAAGGCAAGTGGGGCCAAAGCCACAAGAGAGTTGGGGCAGAGAGGAAGACAACCGAGCAGTGCCCCCAGCCCAGATAAGGGTCCTACACAGGTGGGAGGGACCTCCCCTTAATTGTGCCATGGGTGGGAGCTTAACCTCAAAGGAACCATGCTGTTCACTTCTTCTCTGACACTGTTACCTCCTTGCAATTAAGGTAAAGCCGCCAGTGAGAACCCCCCAAAGTAGTGCCATCTCGGTGCAGGGCCAGGTGTCTGTGCCAGCTGTGGGGAAGGCAGTGGCTGTAGCAGCCCAGGCCAAGACGGGGGCAGTCAGGAGGCCCCAGGAGGAGGACTCAGAGAGCAGTGAGGAGGAGTCAGACAGTGAGGAGGAGGCACTAGCTCAGGTAAGGCCCAGGGGAAGGGTGGAGGGCAGCCTTGGGCTTCCCTACTGGCAGACTGCTTCCACTTTGGTGCCAGGAGCCGCAGTTGTGCCTCAGGCTGCAGCTCCTGCCCACAGTTCACTACCTTTGCCCCATCATTCTCCTGTGTCTCCGCATACACCCACCCTCTGAATTCCTTTCCCTGATTCTGTCCCTCTCCCTCTAGGTGAAGCCCTCAGGGAAGGCTCCCCAGGTCAAAGCTGCCTCAGCCTCCACCAAGGGGTCCCCAGGGAAAGGGGCTCCCCCAGCTCCCCCTGGAAAGACAGGGTCTGCAGCCGTCCAGGCAGGGAAGCCGGAGGAGGACTTAGAGAGCAGCAGCGAGGAGGAGTCAGACAGCGAGGAGGAGACGTCAGCAGCTGTGATGCCTGCCCAGGTGAGGCCTAATGAGGAAGCAGCTACACATGCCAGGTCTCCCAGCCACCTGCAGCTGCTCTTCCTTGGTCAGAACTTGGGATCAGGGCCAGGTAGGAAAGGAAGACCACCGATTAAGGCTTTGACTGCAGGATCTCTTCCCCCAGCTGCTGTCCTCCATGTATCCTTAGGTGAAAACTGTTGTGAAAACCCCCCAAACCAAAGCGTCTCTAATGAAAGGTGTCATGGGCACTCCCATGTCTACCAAGGCCTCCACAGCATGAGCAGACACACAAGTCCTCTGGAAAGCTAAGCCAGCAACTCCCACCAAGGCAAACCAGACCAAGAATCCAAAGATGTCACAGTTAGAAAGTGACAGGCAGGCTCAGTCTGTGGTACAGTACCTGAGGCCCTGGGAAAGTGGAGGAGGTCACATCCCTCACCTGGGCAGGTACATCTCCCTAGGGAGAACTCGTCTGGCTAATTGTGAAGATGACTCTAGGGAATGGGAAGAGAAGGAATGAGAAGCCATCTTTGATCAGGACCATTTTCCCTCTGTCTGCAGAGGGCAGCATGGTGGCTATGTCCTGCAGAAGTCCAGGGTGACAGACTCCAGTACGTGTAGGGCTCAAGCATGTAATGGAAAAAGTTGACACAAGCCAGGTGGAGGTGATAGATGGCAGTTGACATTCAGCCTTGGTGTCAGAAGAGACAGTAGGGAGTAGTGGCAACTAGGGCAAACTGAAGAGCCCTTGCCCCGTCTAGAAGGACAGCCCCGTCAGCTGCAGGTGATCATGACCTTGTGGAAATGCACCTCGATGTGGCCAGGTCTTCAGTTTCTTAAGAGGAGCTGGAAATCCACATGCAATCCTCTCTTAGGTTTCTGTTTTAAATTGGTTACTGTATCAGGATGTCCTAGGCTGAGGGAGAAAACCCAATTCAGAAGAGCTAGAATAATAAGGGGATTGACTGTCTCACCCAGAGTAGGGTAGCTGTTGTTGTTACATGTTGTCGAGTCGGTTCCAACTCATAGCGACCCTGTGTGGCTGTAAAGGCGGTTAGTTCAGCAGTTCAGTATCACTGGTGACCTGGATTTCTTCCCCCTTTATGTTCTACCAGCCTCATCACAGGAGGGCTGTAGTAGCTCCTAGAGAGCTAGGAAATCCCCCAGCCGACTTCCACTTAGGTCTTCTTGGCCAGATTTAGGGCGTATGCTCCCCCTGCAAAGCCAATCAGTGAGGAGGGGCTTGCCATTCCCGTGATTGGCTGGAAGAAGGGGGTCATCTTCCCCAAAGCATATAAACCAAACCAAAAAACCAGTAGCTGTCAAACTGACACCAACTCATGGCAACCGCATATGTGTCAAAGTAGAACTGTGCTCCATAGGGTTTTCAGTGGCTGATTTTTCGGAAGTAGATCACCAGGCCTTTCTTTTGAGGTGCCTCTGGGTGGATTCAGACCTTCAACCTCTCAGTTAGCAGCCGAGCATGTTAACAGTTTGAACCACGCAGGGACTCCTCTCACCAAGCCAGCCCCCTCATTTATGCTTGGCCTGGCAGGAGAGGATGGCAGCCATTGGGGTGCTGTTAGCCGGGAGTGTCACAACCAGGTGTGAGCTGTGCTTGGGCCACTGCCTCACTCCTGCACCCTTGTCCCAGGCTGTTGTCACCTCTCCTTCAGACCCCTGGCCAGTGGTGCTCCAGCCCTCAAGTTCTAGTTGCATCTGAGTCATACGTCCCTTCCAAGTTCAGAGTCAGCTCTGGAGAGAGCATAGTGGGGGTGGAGTCCTGTGTTTCCAGTGGCTCTGGGGTGTGCCAGGCCAGCAGCTGCCCTCTGGGTGCAGGAAGGGAGAGTCAGAGCCTGTGAGGGTCAATACTCACTGGCTGCATTTCCCTGCCCTGGCCCCTAGGGGTGAGCCCCAGGCTTCCTGGTCCCTCAGCTAACATCCCCCACACCCCCATGTGCTTGTTCAGATCTTGTCCCCTCGGAAGGAGGATAACTGCAAACCTGCCAGAAGCAAGACCCTGGCCCCAGCATCCCCAGAGAAGAAGGCAGAGGGATCCTCGGAGAGCAGCGAGGAGGAGCTGCCATCAGGCCAGGTAAGCCATGCCAGGGTCGGCAGGCCTCTCGGGGGTGAGGGCAAACATCCCACCATGGAGAACATCACCTCGCTCCTTACATTTAAACAGCACTTCACAGTTTCCAGAGCTCGTTCCTGTATTTGAGCCGTTCCTGTTTACAGTAACCCTGTGAGGTAGGGAGCAGAGCATAGTTGAACACATAGGCTTCAGAGCCAGACAGCATAGAGTCAAATCCTGGCTCTAACACTCCAGTTCCATGACCCTGGTCAGACACTGTGACCATTCTGAGGCTCAGGTATTTCAGCTGTAAAACAGGGAATAATGGTGCCTCTCTCTTGCTGTGCACAGTCCCCTACCCAATATGTGGGGCCTGTTCTTAACAGGAGAGCAGGTAATATTGTCCCAGTCGACAAGAATCAAGGCCCTAAGAGTTGGCGTGGTTTTCCCAAATTCTCATAATGCGTAAGAGGCTGCAAAAGGGCCCGTACACTGGTCCCTGGCTCCTTGTCTGTCCCTGTTTAGGACTGGGTGCCTTCTCTGCAGGGTACATCAGGACTCTGTGGGCCTCATCTGAGACCTTTGCTCAAGATCCTGTGACACATCTTCCCTTTGCCCTGCTGCATCAGGAGCTTAAAGCTCCAGAGGCCCCAGTCAGCCAGGCTAGTACAGCCCTGGCTTCTGTGTGAACCTCAGGCCCTCCCAGCGGCGGCACTGCCCTTTGTCCTCCTCAGTCTCAGGCCCCTGGAGTCTTCTGCCAGGTTCCTCAGAGTGCTGTTCCCCTCCCAGGGCCTAACCAAAGAGGCTGGAATTCTGTCGCCCACCCAGGCTGGTGGGGGCCTTTAGCTGTCTCCTCTTACATAGCCCATGTTATGTCCTTATTCTTCATTCCTCAGGGGCAGACAACTGCTGCTTGTAGCTTTCCAGTGATGGGGCGTTCACTGCCTTTCTCTTCTCAGTAGAGTGTTGTTGTGTGCCGTTGAGTCGATTCTAACTCCTAGCAACCCTACATGACAGAGTAGAACTGCCCATAGGGTTTCCTAGTCTATCATCTCTATGGGAGAAGATTGCCAGGTCTTTTCTCCTGTGAAGCTGCTGGTAGGTTCTAACCACTGACCTTTCAGTTAGCAGCCGAGTGCTTTACCATTGCACCACGAGTGCTCCTTCTCAATAGCACAGATTACAAAAATAATAATGAACAACTATAACTAGTGCTGTCGGTCACTTACTGTGCGCCCGTCACTGTGCTAAGCCCTGTACTTGCACCATTCTGTTTAATCCTCACAACAACCCTATGAGGATAGGTCTTTTTGTTAGTCTCATCTCAAGGAGGAGGAGTGAGGCTCAGAGAAGCTGAGTGGGCTATCCCAGCATCACACAGCCAGCAAGTGGGCAGACCTGGTGTGTGAACCCAGGCAGACCACTCTGACCCGCCACCCAGCAGTCCCCCGACCTCGGGGACTTTGTTTCCTGGGCAAGAAAGAACACAAGCAGGGGCTTGGGCCTCGCCCTCTCTGTGGCGCCCTCTCTGAGTGGAATCTAAACAGCTGGGAGGGAGGGGGCTGCTTCGTCTTTCTCTGCGGGGACGGACTAACACAATTAAAATGAACATCATGCTTAAACTGAACCGTTTAATTGGTACGTTAGTCCTGAAGATTCTGGAGTCCCTATTAAAAATGAAGAAGAAAATTGGCAGTATGCGCATTCCCCCAGGAAGATTCAGGGAAGACGGACTCAGCCTGGGGCCGCTGCAGCCTCCGCCTAGCTGGGGGATTTTTAGCTCCTTAATCCCCAGCTCGCTAATTATGATTATTACGGTTATTATGCATTTATCGAGCACTTGTCTGTTGACAAGTTTCATTCCCTGTTTTTATTATTAGCCCATCGATGCCAGGGTGGTGGGCAGAGTCCCAGGCTGAGAAACAGGGAAGGGGATTGTGGCTCCGTTCCCAGACCCCCTCCCTGTGCCTCAGTCTCCTCACCTGCAGGATGGGGCCCACTGTCCTACACTGAGAGACACTTAGGGGGTTAGTCTGTGGCTCAGCCCTGTTAGTGCGGAGCATAAACCTCAGGCCATTCAGCAGGGGAGAATACCAGCTGGTAATACCAGCCCGGCCTCACTCACTAGAGGGGTTCTGGTGCACTCTGGAAACTGCAAAGCACAGTACACACAAGGGTGCCAAAGGAAGACTTCCTTCTGGGGGGAGGTCAGAGAAAACCAGCCTGAGGCTGAAACAGTGAAACTGTCCATAGCCTGGACAACACTGGGCAGTGCAGCCTCAGAATCCAGGGACCACGCCCTGTCTCCGGGGCCCAGTGCTTCCGAACCAACCCTGGGGGCAATGCGCCAACCACCCACTGGGCCAGCTGAGCTCAGCACAACCTTGCTTCATTGCAGCCAGTGTGGGCAAAGTGGGGGTAAGGGGGCTGCTGACCACAGGCCAGGGACACAGACCAATACACCCAAGGCGATAGAGCCCCAAAGGGCAGTACTTCTCCAAGAGACTCCCTCACAACTGCCTGGGGGCTGGTTAACATATCCTGGGTCAGCCCCACCCCAGAGGGCTGAGACGCTATCCCCAGGGATCCTTGTATACCAGGGTTTGAGAAGGCTACCATGAGTACCCTTCTCCAGCACCCGCCACAGGACAAGTGGCCTCACCGGGGTTCCCAGCAGACTGGTGTCAGAGCCAGGACTAGAAGTGAGCTCTCCAGGCCCCAGGCACAAGCTCCTTCCAGGATCAAACATGTTAGGCCCCAATTTCACACCCCAATTTAGTTCCTTACAGGTCCCCTCCTTCTTTCAGACGCAAGCCGAAGCTCTGACAGCAGGGCCTATGTTTCAGCCTCAGGCTGGTTTTCTCTGACTTACCCCCAGAAGGAAGTCTTCCTTTGGCACCCTTGTGTGTACTGTGCTTTGCAGTTTCCAGAGAGCACCAGGACCCCTCCAGTGAGTGAGGCCGGGCTGGTATTACCAGTGCTCCATTCAGCAGGGGGGAAACTGAGGCTTAAGCTCAGGGGTGTGATCACACAGTGAAGTTGTGACAGAGGCGGGATCAGAATGGATCTCCCCATTCCTTGGGCAGCACAGCCTACCTTCTTAGCTCTGCAGACCTCATTGTACTCCTGCCCCCAACAGTAATCCTTGGTGGTCCCCTCTGCAGCAGGCCCCATGCATCACCCCCCTCTCACAGCCCAGAGGCCAGGGTGGAATGGCGTGGGCAGGTGGAGCTAGGAGGAGGAGGCATTTGCTGCTGAGCTGCTTTTAACATCCCGAGACGCTATTGTTTGCCTCGGTGGGTTCGTTGCCTCTTTGGTCCCCGACAATCTGTTCCTCTGTCTTCTCACATATATATAGATCCCCCCTCCCTCAGCTGTAAGCCTCCTCCCACTTCCCATCCTTCTCTCTTTCATCATGCGGGAAGGAAGGCTCTGGAAGTGGCAGATCAGAGCAGCCGTGGGGGAGGTGGTTTGACAGAGATAGGAAGGGTGTAAGCCCAGCAGAGCTCCCGCCCTCAAGTCAGTACCATTTCTTTCCCTTCTGCTTTACCTCTGTCGGCACAGCACCCTGGGGGGCAGGGAGGCAGAAGGGGGGCAGGACAATGTAGAGATCAGAGATTTGGGTTTCACTTCTGACCCCGCCCCTCTTGACCTCAGGTAGCACCCTTATTTTCTGGACCCACCTTTCCCCACTGGCCAGAGAGGGAGCAAAACTCACTCCCAGATCTGACGCTGGGGACTGGAAAGTAGACTTCCCTGACTCTCATTAGCTGGGCTTTTTGGAAGGAGGCTGTGAGCGTAAAGGAAACACCAAGGGGCCCTACTGTGCAGTGGGCACATCACTGGAGCCGGCTTCCACCGGCCTGGCCTGCAGGATACCAGGGAGTTGCTGCTGCTGCTGCTTTTTATTTTGATGTTTTATTGGAACATTGAAAACGTACTCAGAGACAGAATAATATAACAATCCCCCATGTACCATACCAGCCTCGACAATTATCAACCTGTGACCAGGCCCATTTCATCCAAACCCCCCTGCTCAGTCCCCAGCACCCCCGGGATTACTTTGAAGACAGTCCCAGGCCTGTCCTCAGCATCCACCAGGATTTCAGTCGTGCAGTTCTAAATGAGGAGAACGTGCCACTTTTTTTTTGTGAAGCATAACCACAATACAGTCACACCAAAAAAACTTGACGGTACTTTCTTAACATCACCTACCCAGTCCTTGTTCCCATTTCATAGATGATGATTTTTATACTTGATGTTTTCAAATGGGGATCCAGGTAAGGGCCACACAGTGCCTTGGGTTATGTCTCTCAAGTCTGTTAATCTCTTGCTTCCCACCCTGTCCCCTGCAGTTTATCTGTCACTGGGGGCAGCATCCTGGGCCTCACCCCAGGACGCTGCGTGAGAATCTCTGGGGTGAGAACTAGATGGCTGCCAACACTGACCTGTCTGACTGGGGCCACAATAAATGATTCTGGTTAGACTGGGAGAAGAATGCAAAACAAAACTCAAATTCTTAAAAATGGCCAGACTAACTGGACCACCTGAGACCAGAGGACTCCCTGAGACTGTCACCCTGAGACTCTTTAAACCTTGAGCCCAGACTATCCCGAGATCACCTTCTAACCGAAAAGCAGAGTGACACACAAAATAAAAGATATTACCCGTTAGATCGGTACTTTACTGAAACACATCTGTAGGAGACCAAGAGGTCAACATTTAATCCGAAGCAAAGATGAGAAGATAAGGGGGCAGGGAAACTAGAGTACTAGAAATGGAACAACCAGAGTACAGTTAAAGAGAATATGGACAACACAATGTGAAAAACGTAACTGATGTCATTGATCAGTTTGTATGGAAATTGTCAAAGAAGAACCTAATTTGCTGTGTAAACTCACCAAAAACAGGATAAAATATTATTTTTTAAAAAAGAAAGACTCTGGGGTGGGGCAGCCAGGTTGGTAACAGCTCCCTGGGTGAATCTTATGCTACTATCAGTCAAGGCGAAAAACTCCTCCAAGCAGGCCTGCCCAGCAGGTGTCTGTCTCTGCAGACAAGAAAGAGCCCTGAATTGGGGTTCTGGCCCTGGCTCCGCTTCCATTGGGCTGTGTGAGCTTGGCCACTCTCTTCCTCTCTGGAGTTCCAGTTTTCCCATCTGTGTAACAGAGCTGGTACTGCTGATCTTAGGGGTTCACTGTGAGGGTAGATGGGCCCCTGTGAGCTGTGAAGTGCTGTAATGGGGCTTGGCAGGTGGGTGGCATGGGAGGGGGCTGGGAATGCCCTGGGCAGCTAGAATGGCCTTTGACTTTGTTCAGCTGCCCCGAGCTATATGGACCCCTTGCCTTGTAAAACCTTCCCCCACCCTCACCTCCCCTTCCCTGGCCAAGCCTTTAATCACTGCGGGGGTGTGTTTTGTTTTTGTTTTTCAAGGTGATTAAACCCCCTCTGATTTTTGTCGACCCTAATCGTAGTCCGGCTGGCCCAGCTGCTACTCCCGCGCCAGCCCAGGCTGCGAGCGCCCCGAGGAAGGCCCAGGCCTCAGAGAGCACAGCCAGGAGCTCCTCCGAGAGTGAGGATGAGGATGTGATCCCTGCTACCCAGAGCTCCACTCCTCCTGGTGAGGGCAGCCCACAGTGTGGTGCTTCACTGCCGGCGGCCCAGAGGGAGAGGGCCTGGCTCCAGTCACACAGCAAGTTGTTGGCGAGGAGGGGCTCAGACCAGGTCTCGGCCTGTGCTACTTTGTCAGATTGCAGGGCTGGCTCAGATGCACAGCTCTGAAGACACGCTTCCCAGAATTTTTCTGTGGAGGCTCTCAGGTAGAACCCCAACCAGTAGCTGGAAGCTACAGGCACCAGGTTTTTACACAGTCTAAGGAAGAGCTTTCTAACAACTGACTGAACACGAAGTGGGCTGTCAGGGTGGTAGTGACTTTCCCGTCACTGTGGCATGTAAAGGCGGTTAGTCCCTAAGCAGAGATATCATAGGAGAGGATTACATGTATCAGTGGGAGACAAGACCAGATCTGGGCTTTCTTCAACTTCTGAGAATCAGTGATTTTACCAGTGGTAGCAGAAAAACGGTTGTTACTGTTATTGTTATGATGCTTTTTATGAGGAAATACTACTTGATCTTGGTAGGACCATTAAGAAATACGTATTTGCACACACACACACACACACAGAATATCACCTGTAATCCTACCACCTAGAATAATTACTATTAGCATCTTAGAACGGTTTAACTTTACAGAAACCTAAGGTGTTTTTACAGTGAGATCACATGTCATAGTGTTCTGTGATCTTCACTTGCTGTGTTGTGAACGTTGTTCTTTTGGTCATGACATCTTTACTTACAGTGTGGTTTCTCCTGGCTACAAAGTAGATGGAAGCTACAGGAACCAGGTTTTTGCACAGTCTAAGGAAGAGCTTTGTAACAACCGACTGAACATGAAGTGGGCTGTCAGGGTGGTAGTGAGCTTTGGGTGGACAGACCTTAGTTTATTTAACCAGTACCTTATTGGAGACAGCTGAGGGGTGTTCTTTGCTGTTATAGACAGTGCTACAATGAACATCCATACCTGAGCCTTTGCACATGGTCATGATGATTCTCCTGAGGGACTGATTAAAGTATAGGGAGGGGTGAGGAGAAAGCCTGGGTCACAGCCCCAGCAGCTGTTGAATCGCCCTGCACCTTGGTTTCCTCATCTGTAAAATGGAGATGATGACAACTGTCAGGAAAGGCTGGACATGGGGATTAAACAAGTTTCACCTGCATAAGTGTTGAGCCCAGTGCCAGGCCCCAGGAAGGGCTGAAATGGATATTACAGCTGCTGAGGAGGCCCTGGGGCTTCTGTGCCCTGACATGTCCCCTTCCCACCCCATTTCAGTCATTAGAACCAACGTGGTAGCCAGCAGCAGCGAGGAATCCAGAAGAGTGGCAGAAGGCGAGCAGCAGAAGGTGCCAGCCACTCAGGTACCCGGGGGCAGGGCAAGGCTGTGAGGGCCGTGGGGGCTCACCGCTCTGTCCAGCCTTATGTGCGGCACGCTGTCTACCACCCACCCAGAGGTAGCCACCCGATGCCGTGCTCCCTTCTGCTCGAGTTGTCAGGGAGAGTAATCGGGAACACGGCATCCTTGACTCTCCCATCAGTTTCCCAGCGTGGTTGGGCTCTGATTTAGTTTTCCTCCCTCTTGGTTTTGAAATGCCACAACAAAAGGTGTCCTTTTGGTTATTCATAATAGTGACTTAGCATTCTTTCCAGCCATCACCATTTTCAGTGCATATTTATTTGATCCTTGCCTGAATCTAAAAGCTGGGCAAGGTACGATAACAGCTCATTGTTCAGATGATAAAACAGCCTCCCCAGAGAGAGTTGTACTCTTCTGGTCGAATCATGTCTGTTTTCTGTCCCACTGAAAAGGAGAAGTTCACCGCCTTCCCCCCCACAAAACCCCGCCGGCTTCTGAGCGTCCAGGAGAGAGCTGGGCGGCTGTAGCGGGGAGTCAGGCACCTCTAGCTCAGAGGGGCTGGTGCACCACCCATTTGCTGGGCTCCCATGAGCTGAGCATGGGTGCTGGGAGGGTGGCCAGGCCATGGTCACTGCCCCAGAAACCTGCATCCATCGAGCCCTTCACCCAACAGGTAGTGCTGAGACTCTGCTCGGTGCCAGCAGAAGGCAGGCTGGGTCCCTGTCCTTGTTAAGGATGAGCGAGGAGGTAGCCATTTAACAAGAATACCAAAAAAACATACAGTACTTGCCAACTGTGGTAAGTGCTTTGAAGGAAACAGATAGCGAATAATGAGGTGACCCCAGGCCAGGCTCCATCCACTTGATGGCCATTCCCCAGTTCAGGATTTTGGGCCCTTCCTTTTCTCAGTGGCCCTGGGCAAGGGTTCCTGGTAGGAAAGATCCTGTTAATAAGGCACCACGGTAGTCCCTGCAGGGTGCTTTGGAAAGGATGGGCCTCCCTGAGGAGGTGACATGGAAGCAGGAGAGGCAGCCGGCCACAGGACAAGCTAGAGGCATGCCAGGCAAGCCTGAGAACCAGCAGCACAAAGGGGCAAAGGGACCAAGAGCTGGGGTGAAGTAGCAGGGGGCGAGGGGCCACAGCACGCAGGCCTGGCCTGAAGGGCAGTGGGAGGCCTGGAGGTTTTTGGCAAGGCTTAGTTATGCCCAGTTTCATGTTTAAGTTCTCTCTCTGGCTGCTGGTGGGTGTAGAAAGCAGGAGTGGCAACAGGGAGAATGTTTAGGAGGGTGTTGCAGCCACCAGGCTAGAAGCTTGTCCCTAATGAAGGCACAGATTGAGTGGTGGGGTGTGCTGAGCTGATTCCCTCCCCTGGGCTGCCGGTTGCCTTTGCACCCTTTGAGGAGGAATATGATTAACTCATAACCTGGAGCCCGGCACCCATTTTCCACCCAGGTGGTGACATTGCCCCTTTGCCTACCTCGCAGCCCCCTGCCCCAGCCCAGTGGCTTTTCCTGCCTGGATCCCCTCCCACCCCAGCCAGGCAGGATCTGACCAGGGCGTGGCACAGATGGCATCCCCAGAACCTGTGAGTCTCAGGGTTGCCTCTTGCTGTTCATAGGTGACAAAGAAGAACCCGGCTTCCCTCCCACTGACCCAGGCTGCACTGAAGGTCCTCGCCCAGAAGGCCAGTGAGGCCCAGCCTCCCACTGCCAGGACCCAGACTTCAAGTGGGGTGAGCTTGGGGAGCAGGGGACCAAGACAAGTCAGGTCCATGGCTGGGGAAGCAGATCAGGAACAGGGGAGTGGTTGGGAGCAGGGGACCAAGACCACCAGCTCTGCTCCCAGAGGCAAGGCTATGGTCATTTCTGGGCCCACCCTGGAGGGGTACATGATAAAAATCCACAGTGTGTGAGGGAGAGCACAGGCATGGGCTTCATTCCAGCGCTACCATTCACCTGCCCTATGACCTCGGCACACATGTTGACCTCTCTGGGTCTCAGATACCCAATCTGTAAGAAGGAATAACAGCGTGCATTTTAGAGAGTTGTGGAAGGGACCAAATGAGGCCGTGTGTGTGAAGGGCCTAACACAGTGCCTGAAGTGTTCAGTAAACACCAACTCTTCTTTCCCCTGATGTTTTTCTTCCATTCTTTCTCCTTGCACCAAATTAGGTTGGCAGTGCTCTAGGAAAGCCCCCTGGGCTAAGTCCCCAGAGCAGCCCCATCCAAGCCAGAGGAACCAACAAGCGCAGAAACCCTAAGCTTCCCGAGGCCCAGCCAGCTGCAGCTACTCCCTCGGGACGCCCCAAAGCCAAAGCCTCTGAGACCTCAGAGGACAGCAGTGACAGCTCCTCAGGGAGTGAGCAGGATGTTGAGGGTGCCCAGAGGGCCAAGTTGGCACACAGGCCAGGTGAGGGGGCCAGGAGGGAAGGCTAAAGTGGGCCTGGAAGGGGCTGGCAGGTGGCCCTGGCTCCAGCCTCAGCTCTTTTACCTTGACTTGCTCTGAGACCTTGGCCCAGTCATCCCACACTGGGCCTCGGTTTCCTTACCTGTACAGCCCTGTGAGGGAACAGCTGAAGTCTTGGGCAGGAGGGTGAGGCGTATACAGAGGGGGCAGAGTCCACCTTGGACTCCCAGCAGAATGCCTGTGCTTCTCCAGTAGGTCCAGTTCCCACCGGGAAGGAGACCTTGGTGGAAGAAACCACAGAGTCCAGTGAGGATGAGGTGGTGGAGCCTTCCCAGGTAACTGCAAGGGGGAGGACTGGCCACCTCGGGGTCTTGGGCCCAGAGCCCCAGGCCAGGCTCTGTCCACCCAGTGTGGTCTCAGGCTGAGGCTATCCCCAGGTCAGTGGTCTGGGCCCATCCTTTTCCCAGGGGCTCTGGGTATGGGTTCCTGATGGGCAAGATCCTGTCTGCGAGGCACCAGAGTGATCCTGGTTCCCCAGGTATGGCCCCATCTCAGTCTGTACACAAGGCTGACCTTGGTTTAGGTAACACACAAACAAAAACATTCTTTTTATTTTATTTTAACAAATGGGATTTCTTTTAAGATTACCATCTGTACATAGCAAGTGCTAGTGATTTTCCATCTGTATTAAATGTGTCTGTCTAAAATGTGTATTAACTGAAAGAGTGTAGGAGATAACCCCAAAGGGCTGACGTGCGGGCTGGTAAGCCTGGGCCTCCCTGGGCCTCCGTGCCCATCCGCTCTGCCCCAACAGTCTTCCCCACAGCAGACCACGTGCTCAGGGGCTGGGTGGGGCAGGGTCCGGACCTCTTTCACATTGGGCTTCTTCAGTCTCTCCTCTCAGGTTATGTGACCCCTCGGTTGACCCCGGCCAGTTCCAAGGCTTCAAAGGCCACTCCCAGGCCAGACCCCAAACCCTCAGTGTCCTCTCCTCCGGCCACCAAAGATGCCCTGGATGGCAAGCTGGAGGCAGAACCCCAACAAGCAGTTGCCACCATGTCCACTAAAACAGGTGAGTCAAGGACTGCAGGAGGGACATAGCAGGACACAGAGGGACATTCCCAACATGGTCCTGTTTGCCACCAGGGCCTTGCTGAGTGGGGCCTTGTGCTCCTGTATCAGACCTGAGGTGCTCATCAATGTGTATGTGGGGCCCACCCCCAGGGGCGTGACTGTGGTCTGGGACATCCCTGGAGGATGCTGATGACCCCTGCATTAGCGGAGGCAGCACCCTTTGGCTTATGGAGGAGGCCTTGGCTCTCTCAACTGTCCATATTGGCATTTCTTCCCAGATGTGGTTGATCTGGGCTCTTGGTGTGGGGTGTAGGGACTTAGAGGGTAGCTCAGACAAGTCTGGGAGCCATGTTTGGAGGAGTCTCCAACACCTGGAGAAGATCCCAGAGCCATGGCGTGGCCCCCTGGGCCTAATGTGTCGTAACCACACAAGGCAGGGTTGACCTGCCCAGTCTGCGTCAAGGCATGGTGCACATGGAAAATAGAAGCACCGGGGTTAGGATGCAGACCAGAGTGCACGGGAGGCTGTTCAAGGTTGCAGGTCACCCAGCCCAGGACTTCAGCCATCCCTGAGCCTGTCAGAGCTAAGGGGACAACTTCTCAGCTGGGCACCCCAGGACACCTCTCAGGGTTCCCCAGCCTTGGTGGTCTAGGGTATTTATAGGCAAGAAGCACAGAGATAGGCAGTGGGGGAAGGGGTTACCAGGTGGGCCTTGCCCTCCTCAGTTTCCCTCTCCAGCCAGCTCCTGTCCTTGCAAAGAATCACCAAAGGACTGAATTGGGCCTCATCTGCAGGAACAGGCTCCCAGAACCCTCGGCTCGGCCTGCCCAGCCCACCTCACCAAGCCCACCACAGCTCTGGAGCCAGAGACCCCACACTGGGGCTGGGGGCACTGTCTGAGGCCCATTGTACACTGCAGGGAGCAGCCCCCAGCCGTGACATGGAAGAGTCCCCCCCTGGGCTCCTCAGGGTGGACACTCCAGGGCCACACCACTAGCCCATCTTCTAGAGCCCAGCGTATGGAAGGCCTAGTATGGAGGAGAGTCTCCCGAGTCACCTAGGAATAGGTGGCATCAGACACTAACCGCAGTCCCACCCCACCCATGCGCCTCTAGGGCAGCCTGCCTGGTGCTGGCTCAGGAGAGGAGTCACCGCTCACTGACTTCCCTAGGTCTCTTCTCTCTGTGAGGGGCGGGTGCGACAGGGAGACATTTTAGAGGGGGCTGTGTAAGGTTTTTTTTACACACATAGTCAGCACACAATTATCAAAGGAGCGCAGAGGCGTGGAAAATTCTAAACAAAGGCTGCACCAGAAGTCGCTCTGGCAGGCAGCCAGCCTGCTCAGTCAGTGCCACATGCATGAGCGCCTTCCTCGCAGCCCCCCCAAAGCCACCTGGAGCCTGGGCCAGCAGGGGCCACGGGCACGCCGTGTGCAGGGGAACGTGAGCTGAGTGTCTACGGGGCCTTCACTTCTGTTAAAAGTCTAGGATTTGTAATAGGAAGAGCTGTTGTTTATCCAACCCCTCGTTTTGCAGACAGTGAACCTGAGGCCCTGGGAGGAGCCAGGTGCTGGTCAGGGTCACATTGCAAGTTGTTGGTGAACCCAGGACTCCTTCCCTCCCAGCTCAGGACTCCTGTCTAGAGGATGCTTTCTCCTTCCCGTCAGCCTTTTGCTGACAGACCTCAGGCCATTTTGTTAGCATTCTGGAGTTATTTTCCATCTCCAGCCCCAACTTGAGTGGAGTTTAGCGTAAGGAGACAAAGAAAAGAGCTCTGAATTAGAAATGACGTTGGGACGTGACATGGGTAGAAAGGTGTGAGCAGAGTGACCCCCGGGCCTCACTTTCCCCATCTGTACCACGTATGAGCAGGTGGATTCCGTCCTCAGACCCCCTTGGCTCTCACATACCATGAGAGATCTGCCCCCCAGATCTGTGACCCTGAGTCCTCTCTCCACAGGCAAAAGAGAGGCCACCTCAGGCACCAAGCCTCGAAAGCCTCGGAAGCCTAAGAAGGGGGCCGTGAGCCCCCAAGCTTCACCGCTGGCTCTGCAGAGCGACATCGCCCAGCGCCTCCTGAACGAGCCCTGGCCCCTGAGTGAGGCCCAGGTGCAGGTCTCAGTGGCAAAGGTCCTGGCGGAGCTACTGGAGCAGGAGAGGAAGAAGGCTGCAGATTCTGCCAAGGAGAGCAGCAAGAAGGCCCGGGTGGGCCTCAGGCGGAAGCTGTCAGGAGACCAGCCCGCTGCCGAGACCCCTAAGAGCAAGAAGAGAAAGAAGCTGGCGGCCGAGGGCAGTGGGGGGGGTGCTCCTTCCCTAGAGAAGGCCCCCGGGGCTCCCAAGGGAAAATCAAAGAGAGACAAAGCGAGTGGTGACATCAAAGAGAAGAAGGAGAAGGGGTCTCCTGGCTCTCGAGAGGCCAGTGAGAAGCCGGAAGGGGGTCCGGGAGTGGTGAAGCTGGATGGTGGAGACCAAAGCAACCCAAAGAGCAAGAAAGAGAAGAAATCTGACAAGAGTAAGTGACTGGCTGCGGCCCAGAGCTGGTTTCCCCATGCCCACACTGAGGGGTGGTGGGTGCCACGCTGGGGAGGGAGGGACCCTTGGCCAGTACCTAATCTTACCCCTCCTGTGTAGAAGGGAGAAGCAGGAACTGGTTTGCCCAGGGCCATGGGGGCAGATAGCAGCAAAGTGAGAACTGGATTCTGGAGACCCGGGCCAGGTGCTGGTGCTCACTTTGGGTGGCCAGAACCGCACGCTCTTAGCTTCGGGCCTCTCGGGTCTGAGCTCGGGGTCCAGCCTTAGCAAGGACAGGGAACAATGGCTTCTTCCTCCCAACCCAAGTCAGCAGATCTTGGAGGAGACCTTTCTCCAGCTGGCTCCCTGGGTACTGAATGGCCAGGGAACCAGAGGACCTGGTGTTCACCCCAGCCCCATCCTCTGTAGGCATCCATTTCCCCACCACTGTCACATTGTTAGCTGCCCTCAAGTCGGCCCCTAACTCATGGAGACCCCATGCACAACGGACCAAAACACTGCCCAGCCATGTGCCATCCTCATGATTAGTTGCTGATCAGACCATTGTGATCCAGAGGATTTCCGTTGGCTGATTTTCAGATGTAGATTGCCAGGCCTTTCTTCCTAGTCCATTTTAGCCTGGAAGCTCTGCAGAAACCAGTTCAGCATCATAGCAATACACCACATGTGGTACATTGGCCAGGAAATGAACTTAGTCTTCCACGTGGCGGGATAGAATTCTACCACTGAACTACCACTGGCCTCACATTCATCATAGCTGCCCCTTAAGGAGCTCCGTGCTACGTTCTGCATACAGTAGGCCCTCATTTCACCCTTATACCAGCCTTGTGCAGTAGGTGCTGTTCATTCCCATTTTACAGACAGAAAACTGAGGCTCAGGGTCATGGAGTTTGTAACAGGTGGAGCCAGATTCAGACTCAGGCAGTACTGTCAGGCACCTCCCTGTGTGTTGGGACTGAGGTGAATGAGACCTGATAGATGCCTAAAGAACCAGCTCCCTCTAGAGCCAATGCAGGCTCACCCACAGAGCAGGGCACGCAGGCTACTACCCAGAGCGATTTGTCTGGTTACACTGGGTTTCCATTTACAGCAGGATAAAAAGCGTCCTTTATAATAGGTGTGTAGATGCTTTTAGGAAACCCTGGTGGCACAGTGGTTAAGAGCTACAGCAACCAACCAAGAGGTCAGCAGTTCAAATCCTGCAGGCGCTCCTTGGAAACCCTGTGGGGCAGTTCTACTCTGTCCTATAGGTTCACTATGGGTCGGAGTCGACTTGGTGGCAATGGATTTTTTTAGATGCTTTTAAAAATGAGTTAACTGAAGGAAAAATAGTCCAGGTGGTCTGCGGATGGAACAGGAGTCTTGAGGCAGCTTGCAGGCCAGGATGGGTGGTCACAAAGGCCCGCCCGCAGGCCTGTGTTTGGTGGCTCGCCATGGGTGGTGGGGGGAGTTGGGAGACCCAGCATCAGGAGTGAGTTCTGGGTCTCTGGAGCCCCGCCCCTGTGTGTCTCCCAACAGTGACCCTACTAAAGAGTAACACCTGCCATTCAGGAAGTTTACTCTTTCTTTCTTCCCTCAGAAAAAAAAGACAAGGAAAAAAAGGAAAAGAAGAAGAAAACAAAAAAGGCCTCAACCAAAGACCCTGACTCACCATCCCAGAAGAAAAAGAAAAAAAAGGTAGAGTGACTTCCTGAGGGGTCTCAAGCCAGACAAGGGGCCCAAACCCAGTCCCCAGGGTGAATGTTGTCAGCTCCATCCCACACGTGTCAGGCTGAGCCCTGGGCATGGGGCAAGAAGGCCCCCCTTCCATTCTCGGGGTACAAAATGGAGCTTGTGAGTGGGACACATGAAGGAAGAGCCGAGAGGGCATGCCCCCCCACCCCGCCCCGAGGAGGCCCAGGTCTTGCGTATGGTGGGCCATAGAGTGACCCCATCCTGTCTGAGGTAGAAGGATGTTCTTAGGGATTGTTGGTGAAAGAAGGAAGGGCAGGCAGAGGGAGAGCAGGTAGGCCATTGCGGGTTCCCAGGTGAGGAAACATTACTGAGGATGTGTCTGCCCAGCTGGTAGGGCATCTCCACCAAAAAACACACCCTCTGCTTAACGGTGTCAAGGCTGACCACCAGAACAAGGCTGTCCTTACAGTCTGGGCCTCAGCACCTTATACTCAGATGTGTCCTTGCCGTGGCCAGCAGGGGCCTCAGCTGAGTTTAGGAAAGCTGAACATTCTGCTGCTACAAAGCCCTGGGTTTCTTTCTTGAGGGCACAGTGTGGAGTCCTGCCCTCGGGGATCCCTCCATACCCAGTGTCTGTTCTAGGGGAGCCACGAATCCTCAGTAGGGAACCACCATGTCCACGGGTGGGAGCAGCAGTGCGTAGGGAGAGGTTTCAGTTACAAGAGCCTCTCGCCTTTCTCCCCCCACAGAAGAAGACAGCAGAGCCGACAGCAGAGCAGACCGTCTGAGAGGCTCAGAGTGGCAGGTACATCCTGGCCCGGGAAGCCCTCACCAACCATCTGCACCCCGGGTGGGGTGGGAGGGCAGCAGAATCAGAAGGATCCAGAAAAGTGATGGAGATGCTGATACCGAGCACTCCTGGTGCAGCTGCTGTGCGTGCCCTGAGTGGTGGGCGCTGGAGGGGTGCCTGTTTGTGGATGAACAGGAGGCTTGAGGTCGGGCGCAGCTTGTTCTCACCCTCACTATGTGTCCAGTTCGTTTTCCTTATGATCTGTAACTTTGAGGCTTTCCTCCTGGGAAGGAAGATGGTTTGCTCGAGACAAGCCATCCCAATTAATCTGTGCTTTCCCAAAGAGAAACAGCTCTGCTGGGTGGTAGGAAAGGGTTAACTGTCTGAGTGAGTCACCCAACCTCTCTAAGCCTCCATCTGCTTGTCTGGAAATGGGGGTAACACAGAACTTCCCTCCTACGGTGGAGGTGAGAATTAAATGAAGTTAAGCACTTAGCCCAATTCCCAGGACACGGGAAGTGCTGATAAATGTCCCTGTGGTTAGTGGACGCCCCTCTGCATCTGAGATGCCGGCTTCTGGTTTGAGTTTATTCTACTTGGTGGAGAGAGAATTCAGGAAATCTTACGTCCGGATATGCTTCCTCTCCCCAGGAACTTCTTAGCCAAGTGGCGACCATTCCCTTGCCTCTGGCCTCTACCCACCATGGGTTGGAACTGAATTTTAACTTCCCCTCCGTCCCCAGAAGAAACCAGGACTGGCCACAGCCCAGTGTGCTGGCCAGGCCGGTGAGCCCTGCAGAGAAGCTGGCCCAGGAGGAAGTGTGCCAGCACCTGGGGCCTCCCCTCACCCCCACCCCCCCCAAGTGCACAAGACATCTCTCCAGACACAGGACGCTCATAGAGATGTGTACAGTATATATATATTTTTTTAACTGACCTGCCCTGCTCAGGCCCAACATGCCCGAAGGCTTCTGGACCTCCCACCACTTTGCCCTGCAGACCCAGGAGGCCCAGCATGTGGCTCGGCCCATGCCACTTGGTCTCCAGCTGATGCTGAGGCTTTATCCTCCTTTTGTCAGTTTCTCCCAGTTTTGTTTTTTTTTTAACAACTCAAAAAATAAAAGGTTTGAAGGAAAGATACAAGTTCCAGTGCATCTGGGGCAAACATTCATGCAGTTGATTTATTCTTGGCAAGGAGAGTCTGGCTGACATTTAGAGGTGAACGAACTGACATCCAGAATTCACTCTCGACTGTCGAGGCTCCGGGATACCAGGGTGGGCGGGGCACACGGTGCTGGAGGAAGCAATCTGTGCAGTAGAGACACAGCAAAGTACCCTGGGAGCTGGGGCAGCACAGAATTGGGTGGGGAGGGCTTCCTGGAGGAGGTGGCATCTAAGCTAAGGGAGAGCTTAAGGATGGTCGGGGTTGGTTTCCAGACGCTAGAGTCGGTCATGCACAGAAATGGAAGGGGGCCTTATGAGCTACCTTTTGGAGTTAGGACTTGAGCTGGAAGCAGAGGAAGTGACGTCATGTGTGCAGGGTGTCTTGGGGTCTGTACATGGTGGGGAATAGCTGTGAGCAGACCCAGTAGAAGCAGGAAAACCAGTTAAGCATGAGTTACCCTCACATCCGGGTAAGGAAGGTTCTGTGGTGGTGAAGGCAAAATGTGGATGAAGTCAGAAGACATCTAGGGGGGTTATGTGTTCAGGATGTGGTGATGGTCTGGGTGTGGACTGAGGGAGGGAAAAGCTGTCTCCCACTGCTCCAACCCAGAGATCCAAAGGCCGCTTCCCTGGGATAGCGCTTAGGCCCAGAACAGTGTGGAGCACAAGAAGGCTTGGAGCTTTCTCTCTGAGGCCTTGGCCTCCTGCTGGAGACAGCAGGAGGCAGTGGAGGAAAAGAAAGCACTGGGCTGGAGGTGGAGACCCAGGCTGGCATCCAGCTGAACCCTTGGGCAAGACCCTTCCTTTCCTCTCTCCTGTGAGTGTACCGGTCTAGGACGTGGGCTGCAGAGTGGGGTCCTGAGTGGGCTCTGTTGACTCACAGCAAGTCTTTAAATTAAAAACGGAGAGATCTCATTGAGTCGTCTCCATTTCCAGCTCTTGAAAAGTCAAGAAATCTGGCAGCAGGGGCCTCCACTTTCTCCTGGCACCAACCAGCTGAGCTAAGTAGGGTCAGCCCTTTAGGTAGGTCAGGGATGCCCCAGCTGTCCACAGCCCACCCCCGTTGTCCCTGACACAGGTTCCATGTCAGTCATCAACTCTTGTCACACTCGTACTGTTCTTGGTGCAGAAGTGAGAACGGTAATGTGAGAAAATGAAGCTGGACCGTGAGGACTTTGTGCTCAAAGAATGAATGGGCAAGAGTCTGTTTCTTAATAATGAGCGTTCCTGTGTGTTACACATGCAGACCAAGTGTGTCTGCAAAGCGTACACCCCCGCCCCCAGGCCCACCGGCATTTGTGTGGGGGATCCCTGGACAGGGTTCTCCCACCCAGGTAATGGTTCAAGGTCCATAGCCTTGAGAAGTAGGACCTCCTTGGGATAAAGGGCTGGATCCCAACAGAGAGCCAGAGCCAGACGTGTTCCACTACTCACTACCTTTTATTCTTACATGAGCCAGGCCGAGGCTGAGGACAAGCTTGGCGTGCGCTGAACACAGGGCAGTGGGAGTTGGCAGAGAGTGAGGAGGGGTTGTGGGTGGAAAGGCTGGCTTCCTGGGTGAGTGGCGCTGGGGAAAGGGAAGAGAGTGGCTCGTCCCCAGGCAAATAGGCTAGAGAAGCCGAGACTAGAGGTCAGGTAGGAGAGGAGGATGGCAAAGGTGCCCAAGGCTGGGGGTGGGGTAGTCCTCTCTCCCTGCGCATTTCCCTTCACTGCAGGCCTGAATCTTGGAGTCCCATGCTGAGGCTGCTGTGGTGTGAGGAAAAGGGTCAGCCTAGCTTTTGGCCCACCTCAGGCCTAGGCCAGTTGGTGGGTGGGGGTTGGGCAGCATGGCTGCCAAGTGCCCTCCTGCGTCGATGGTCTGTGCTGTTCTGACGACTGTCGTGTCCAAGGATGATGGAGAGCCAGGTGCCAGGTCTCTGATGGGATGAGGTGCAGGGCCAGAGACAGAAAGGGACACAAGGGAAGGGGGAGGGGGGCTCAGACCGGGGGGTGCGGGGGGAGCAAGAAAGCTGTGGCCATGTAGGGATGGCTGGTGTCAGAAGCTGCCTCTGCTGTTCTTAAATGAAGACTACGGAGAGAAGCAGGAGATTGAGGTTAGGTCACCTGTGGCGCCTGCCCTTCCCAGCATCCTGGGGCCTCAGAGCAGCTGAGGAATCTCCACCGTTCACTGCCCCCTGCTCCGGTACAAGTACTCATACCCCCACACAGAGCCAATCCTGTCCATCTGTGAAGTGACATCCCAGGGATGCTGGGCACCCACCCACAAGGGAGCAGGCCTGGCCAGGGCTGAGTTGCTGGGGATAGGACAGACCTCCTCTGTGGGGCCCTTACCTTCAGCCACACCCTGCTTGGTCAGGCCCAGCCCGGAGGTCAGGTCCTCCAGTTCCAGGGGCTCTGCAAAGGAGCAGCAAATGCATTTGTTGTCTGTAGCCCCGCCGTTACCTTTCCCCACCCGTCAGTGAGGTGCCTGTAGGCAGTCCCCAGACTAGCCACGGCCTAGCGCCTGGGAAAGCAGGAGCTGCGCGGACGGCTGCTTGCTGCATGGCTGTGAGCATCGGTGAGGGGGCATGCCTGCAGGCTTGGGAGCAAAACCCAGGAAGGAGAGTGATGAAATGAGAAAATGCAGGTTTCCTGGATGCATAAATGGGTAGTGAATGGATGGCCTGAAATATCAGAAGAAAGGAAGGACTGGTGAGTGAAGGGAAAGGAAGAAAGAAATGAACAAATGAATGAATGAGTGTGGGTATGAGGAGAGAAATAATAGATGGAGGGACAGACGAGTGGGTGGACGAAGGGGTAGACGCATGACTGAGTGGCTGCCCCCGAGAGCTGTCATCCTGAGGTCCTGGCCCCATGTACTGCAGGAGGACCTCTTGCCCCTCAACTGCACCAGTCTTCCTGGTCCTATGACTCTCCCTGGCACGGTGGCCACCGCTTACCACTGCAGTTATGGTGCCCGCGGCTCCTGGTGTGGGGGACCTCGGTGCCGTTGGGGAAGACGCACCAGCAGTAGCCGATGCTCCCATAGCACTGGAGCGGCATATAGTTGCCGTTCTCGTCGCACTTGGGCCTGAACATACCCGGGTGGATGGCAGGGATGCGGCTGACCTCTTCCTGGCACTTGGTCAGTGCTGAAGAGACAGGCATGGTGAAGACACAGTGGGTGAGTAGGCTCTGGGCTGGGCTCTCAGCACTGCCAGACACCGATACACCATTGCTGTGTGCCTAATGCCTTCTGCCCAAGTGGCTGCACTCACTCCACCCCATTGCACAGATGTGAAAACTGATGCCTGGACCAACAAGGTCCCAGATCAAAGAGGATGTGAATAACTGTGGCTAATTCATCCGAGAACTTTTCAGTTTCTCCTGAGACTCTCTCAGTGCCTATTAAAGTTTGGTATAGCACCTGTAATTCTGGTTTCTAGAGAATAGCAATGGGCCCTTTGGTAAGTCTGAGCTTCCTGTATTCAAGTAGAAATGGGGTTACCATTTGTTAGGGATGTTGTAGAGGAGAGTCAAGCGTCAGATAGAAGTTGGCTGAGATGGCATCTAAGGTGCTTTCTAGATTTAAAGATCTATGAATGTGTGATGGAGAAATCTGAGGCTCAGGGTAGGGTCCGGCAGTGACCGTGCACTGCAGGAAACAAGCGCAGAGGAAAGACACTTGCCCGAATGTGCACAGCCGATTAGAGACAGCACCAGATGATGACGCAGCCCTCTTCAAGGCTTTAGGGCTAAAATATCCTGGTTTAAATTTAAAATATCCTGAAACTGCAAGGCCCTCTTGTGCGGCACTCACTGGCTGCAACCCGGGGGAGGTCCCCTCTGAAGTGCGGGGATTGTTTTAAGCCCCTCCTGCCCCCTCACTGGAAATTTTGGAGAACAGGGCAGCAAAGGCCTTTATGATGATTCTCGGTGTGTTTTGATTTGTTTGTTCCAAGCCCCCTTGCACAGTGCCATCCTCCACAGTGGAGGTCACTGCCTAAAGGGAGGCCTCTACCTAGGGCCCTCATAGTGTGAAACAACAGACCCACAGGCAAGATGAAGCCTGGGGGGCAACCCAGCCAGAAGAAACAGGCAGGAGAGACAGGAAGTGAGAATCGAGAGAAGCTGGGGGTCCCTGCGGTCCTCAGATCAGAGTGCTCAAGGTGCAAAACTCTGCAGCTCCAGGAGAGCCTGAGGGAGCCCCCAGGGCCCTGGCACCCCAAAGCACTCTCTCACTGTACCTTTTGTTGGAGCCTCAGTGGGCTTCTCCTCCATGGAGTTCTTGCTCATTTCAAACAAGAGCCACTGATGCATCCAGGTCTCAAAGACCTAATGGGAACAAAGGGAGGCAGGAGTGGGGGGAAGGAGTGTGAGGCGCACTAGGTGTCTCTAAGCCCTGCCCTGCCTAGTTTTACCCTTGGGGACAGGGACACCCAGGAGTCCAGCCACAGCCTGGTTCCCCCTTAAAGGCCCCAGGGCTTTGTCCAGTGGTCCGTCAACTCCGAGTATTTTACAGTGTTCAGGCCTTTGTAAGTGGTGGTAAGCCTCCTCCAACTTCCTGAGAATGACCTCCCTAGCCCACCCCTCAGCTCATCTCTTCTCAGCCCTGCCAGAGACCTCCAGGGAAGAAGGTCTAGCACAGGGAAAGCTGCTGACCTTCCAGTCCAGGCCATCCATGGTGTCCTTAAGGTGCTTCAGGTTCTCTGGGAAGCTGCCCTTCAGCTGTGGGTACACTTTCAGGGGGTCAGTCCTCTGTAGGTGGCAGGGCAGGAAGGAAGGTTAAAAAGAGCTCCCTGGCAGGCAAGGTGAAATATGCAGCCCATGTTCCCCTGGTCTTCTAAGGGATGGACCCAAGCTGCACCAAGCCTGGACCTTTGACCTAAGCCATGATGGGAGGATGGGAGAGAGGTTAAGGACAGTCTAGCTGTACAAGATCCCAGAGCTGGATATTGGGAGACCTGGGTTGCAGGCCCAGGTCTGCCAATACTCATCCCCCATCTCCAGTCTTCTACTACCTGTAGACTCCGATCATCTTTCAAGTGTCACCTCCTCCAGGAAGACTTCCTTAACCACCTCGAGCTAGATTGGGTCCCCTGCACTTCCCCAATCATTGTCTCCCACGTTAGCCTGAGATCCCCATGGAATCAGCGGCTGAATCCAGTTACTCCCCACTGTGTACCCAGAGCCTTGAACAGTGGCTGGCACAGAGCAGACGTACAGCAAAAGTTGGGAAGGAGAAAAGGAGTATCTGAGCAAGTCACATCAAGGCTTTGGGCCACCATTTCTCCAACTCAAAAATGGAGGGAGGCTGGACTACACAGAACGTTTAAGGGCCACGCCTGCGTTCCTTCGACAATCCGGCGAGTATGTGTGTATGTCTGCTGTGAGCCAGGCATGGTGCAGGCCCTTGGAGTACGGCCATGCCAGGGTCTTCTACCAGCAGGCAAGGACACCTGAATGGCCCCACTCACCAGGAGCATATGCATGACGTGGTCCTGGGGCATGTTGCCGTACTTGGTGGCATTCCGCATGGGCTGTGGAAGGAAGGAACAGAGGGTTACCAGCACTGGCCCCCAGAGGAGGATACTGAGGGCCCCAGTGACCTGGAGTGGGAGCCAGCAGCTGGGGTTTGTGTAGAAGTCTGGAGTCCCAGGTGCTCAATAGGCCCATCTCTGCCATCTCCAAACATGAGCTCCTAAACAAGTCACTTTAGCTTCCCTGCCTTAATGTCCTCACTGGTCAAATCGGCATAAACTTTCCTGCCCAGGGCTTTGTCAACAGCAAACAGTTTTGTGAACAGAAACATTATTGATATACAGCATCAAGTGGTTTGAGAATGTGAGGGGACTGTAAGATACCACGGGAAATGAGAAGCACTTTATAAGCTGTAGAGGGCTATGCCTTCCTCCCCAGGAATGGTCTCAAGAAGCTCTTTCCTCCCCAACCCCGGAGAGCCCTCTTCTTCCTGAGGGGGGCCCTGCTCCTCCCCATCAGTCAGGACCCCCTCCTACCCTACGTTTTTCATGGGTCAGCTGCCTTCTCCTCCCCCTCCTTGGCACCTGCCCTCCACCCAGGCTGGGAAACATTTTTTCCCTTCCTCTGCCCAGGGTTGTCCTTACCCCCTGGGACAGGCCTTCCATGGGCAGTGCCCTCATCAGCATGGGGGTAGCCATCCGCATCTTGCTCACAGGCATGGCCGCTGTGGGGACAGGGCGAGTGGCATGAGTGTGGTCCCAGTGCCGAGTGTGGTCCCACTGCCCAGAGAGGGGGGGAATCAGAGCCCAGGACTAACACCTCAAACCCAAGTGCGGAGGGGCTGGAATTCCCAACCAGAGGGAGAGGGAACGGATGTCTCAGAGGTGAGGGAGGAGGGGGGCAGGGGGTAGGTGGGCACCCACGCTTGGGAAGCTTCATGCGCAGGCTCTCCAGCTGCAGACCCTGGGTGGTAAACGTCAGCTTGTCCAGCCGGCCCTGCTGCTGGTACAGGAAGTAGGCGGTGGTGGCCTGGCCTGCCAGGAGCAGAGCCACCAGGACAGAGAAGCCTGTGTAGAGGGCCCCACGGCTGCACTTGCTGTTGGGGAGGAGGAAGAACAGAGTCAGAACAGAGGCCAGCGAGGCGGCTGCGTCCAGGGATGGCTGGGAGTGAAGAAATATTCCTTCATCGCCATCAGCTTCCGAAGCCCCCTAAATGCACACTCTGAACACAAATGGTAAACTGGCTAGGGAAATGCAGCTTGAAGACATTCCCCAGGCCTCTACTCCCAACCATCGCTTCTCTGAAGTCCTCCCGGAGCTGCCCTTGGCCTTGACTGAGTGGGAAGAGCCAAGCGGCACTGTCTGACCCTGACAAGTCGCTCGCCCTCTCTGTCCCACCTTGATGTCCCACCTCTGCAATGAAGGATTGAGGTGGAGGATCTCTCTAGGTAACCTAAGGCTGCCCTCAAGGGGAAGGGGGCTATCATCCCCCTGCCCTGCAGTAAAATTAGAGTTAAAGAAAAAAGGGGCAGAAGCGAGATGGGACAGCAGAGAATGTGGCCCACGTGAAAAAGAGAAGTGGGGCTATGACATTTTAGGAGTGGATGAGAGGGTGGACAAGTACCAGGCCCCTCTCTGCAAGAGTCCCTGCCAGTCTTTGGGTCTCACTTCCCTCATCGATCACATGGGGACCTCTCATCTCAGCAATTCTAGGTTTGCGTAGTTTTCTTCTTTGAAGCAAGATCTAACTGTGACCACAGAAGTATCCCATGGTTATATCCACCCAGGGGGAATTTCAACAAGAGAATAGGTCCCTGAGCCTGTGTGACCTGGGTGGGTGTCTCTTGTTCTCTGGACTGGCCAGACCTAGGGAGCCCTTGCAGCGGTGGGCCTTGGATGTGTTTTGGGGTGCATGCGCTGGGTGTTACAGGTGGGGGATATACGGATCCTGCCTCAGGTCTGAGAGTTCCTGCACTGACCCATTCCAGAGGTGAGGCTACTAGGGTCCCACTGGAAACTGTCAGGATGAGACGGCACCCTGCTTATTCCAGCAACTAAACCCATTGCTATTGAGTGGATTCCAACTCATACAGCAACTAAAAAGACCAAAACAAAACAAAAATCCATTGCTGTCGAGTTAGCAAGGATAAAAACCAGTAAACCAGTTGCTGTCGAGTCGATTCCCACTCATAGTGACCCTATGTGTGTCAGAGGAGAGCTATGCTCCATAGGATTTTCAATGGTTGATTTTTCAGAAGTAGCTCGTCAGGCCTTTCTTCCAAGGCGCTGGTGGGTGGACCTGAACCTCCAACCTTTCAGTTAGTAGCCAAGCATGTTAATTATTTGAGTCACCAGGGACTCCCAACTAGCAAAGATAGTTTAAGATACTCCAGGAGACCCTTCTGCCTAGCAACTCATGACATCACAGACACAGCTCATTCTCATTGGCTTCCCAGACCTCCACGCTTTCTGGCCCAAGGCCCAGCCCCAAGGAGAGTTATTCTGAAAAGGGAGAGAAGCAGAACCCCTGTGTGGGGAAGGGAGAGAACCGGACAGGAGAGAAAAATAAGTTCCACTTCTTGGCTTTCCAAAGCAACAGGGCTGGCCTGGCCTCTAAAGGTGGTGAAAAGTCCACCCAAGTCTTCATTCTCGCTGGCTCCCAGCCTCATTGCTTCTACATGCTCATCCCTTCTGCAACCCCACACCTAGTTCTAGTCCCAGCGCTACCCCTGACTGTGAACTTGGGGAAGTCCCTGCCCCTCTCTGGAGCTCAGCTTCTCATAAAGCCTCAGAATTTAGAAGGAGCCCTGGTGGCGCATTGGTTAAGTGCTCAGCTGCTAACCAAAAGGTCGGCAGTTAGAACCCACTAGCCCGCTTCTCAGAGCCCTGGTGGTGCAGTGGTTAAGAGACACAGCTGCTAACCACAGGGTCGGCAGTTCAAATCCACCAGCCACTCCTTAGAAACGCTATAAGGGGTAGTTCTGCTCTGTCCTATAGGGTCGCTATGAGCAGGGAGCAACTCGACAGCAACGGGTGGTAGTAGTAGTAGCCTGCTTCTCAGTCGAAAGATGTGTCAGTCTGCTTCGGTAAAGATTACAGCCTTAAAAGAACCCTGTGGGGCAGTTCTACTCTGTCCTATAGGGTCGCTATGAGTCGTGATTGACTCAACATCAATGTGAAGAATTTAGAGATCGTATAGAAGATGAGACCACATACCCTGCATTGGAAACCTGGTTCTGCCATTTCCTCAGCTATGAGACCATGGACAAGTCTCTTAACCTCACTGAGGTAAGAGGACTTATTCACAGGGTTTTACTTTAAATACGATAATGAGGGTAAAGCTCTTGGCTCTGTACCTAGCACATACTTAGCACTTCATAAATAACACTATTACTACTCTCAGGGTTAATAGCTAACTTTAGCATCTGGCTTACTTCCTCTTTACGCATCTTGAATGCCTGTCCCCTGGCCCGGAAGAGTGCCAAGCCTTGTCACCCCCTCCCTTTATTTCCTCCTCGTGACTGCCTCCTTCTTGAATAAAGAAAACAATTAGTCAAAGTCAAGAGCCAATCAGAACCAGCAAGAATCATGATGCAAACGTTGCCAGGCAGAAGTGCTCACAGAAGGTTCCAAACAGGCTCAGGTCTGGAATGGCCCCTTGAGCACACAGGGTCAGGCTGGTTTTTAGAAGCAGTAACTGAACTAATGTG
Source organism: Dugong dugon (assembly GCA_030035585.1). Lineage (NCBI taxonomy): Eukaryota > Metazoa > Chordata > Mammalia > Sirenia > Dugongidae > Dugong > Dugong dugon. The sequence goes on along the minus strand of CM057460.1, from coordinate 185,880,953 downwards.
AAAATCAGACAAGAATTTGGCAAGGAGACATTGTTTCTCAACACCAAGCCCACCCTGGGTCTGCAACTTCCTGGATGGCCTGAGCTCAGGTGTCCTACCTCCCCTCTCTGCAAATCATGCCTCGAGGAGGGAGCTGTTTAGAGAGAGCTCAGATGGTAAAACGAGCTCAGTGTGTCCTGGGTTCAAACTCTTGTCTCCGACACTCAGTAGCTGTGATAACTTAGGTAAGTCACTTACTAGTAAGCTTCAATTTCCTCTTCTGTAAAAATGGGGAAAATAAAATCATAAATATTCCTAGGGTTATTATCATCAGGTTACTGTGAGGATCAGGGTTGTGTTTAGCCTTGAGTTATGTGTCAACACAGAACTAATCATTATGATAATAAAGTCACTTTATAATAAAGTCACTAACCATGACTGAGGACTTAGCATGTATCAGATACGCAATGAACAGCAACTATTAGGATGGCTATCATCATGATCATTATTATTATTATAACTGAGACCCAGAGGGAGGCGGTGATTTATCCAAGGTCACGCATGACAGTAGCAGAACCTGGACTCCTAGCCATGGGATTCCCCAGGATTTTCAGAGGCCGCCGCTCTAACTGTCTATATCTGGTTACATGGTCCCCCAGAACCCAGCTCCTTGTGACATCTCTGAGCGTCTCTTCCAAACCCCTTTCTACCTGGCAACAGCTGACATCACATTTGGCTGGGTGTCGCCATAGATCGCAAATAACTTTTTAGAGATTAGAGGGGGTGGAGGGTTGGGGTCGCTACACTCTGTCTCCCCCTCCCCCCTTTTCAGGGAAGCACATGGGTGATGCCAACTTGGGGCTGGGAGAGGGGGCCTGAGGATAGCCGTGTTGGCCTCTTGCTGCAGAGGAGAGGGGCACAGCCCACATTAACCCTGGGCCCCTTCCAGAAATTTAGCCAGAGCTCCTCCCTCCTTTGTGGACCCCCTCCCAACATCTCTCAATCCCTCCTGTGATTACAGGCGTCTCCATCTATTCTACAGACACCTGCAACTATAGTTCCCTTCGTACAAACATGTATACCATACAAGGTAATCAAGAGAAAACTTCTCTGTAATGAGCTGCTTCTGCCATGCTCTTTGAGAAACTGTTTGTCCATCTAGGAGTCACAACACTTTCAAAATCTGGTCCAAAGTTTCTAACCTAGGGTTCATGACCCAGCTTTGGCGGGGGAGGGGGCAAGGGAATTGGGGGGTGGTCTGCAAAGTCCCTGGCATCCTCTGCGACATGGTGTGAAATTGCTTTTCTCTAGGGAGGGAGTCCAGGGCTCTCTTCTGACTTTCAGAAGGGAGGTCCAGGCTGCAAAGAAGGTTCGAAACCCCTCATTTTACAGAAGAAGAAACTGAGGCCTAGAGCCAGCCAGAGACTTGCAGAAAGTCTGTGTTAGAGGCAGAACCTGAATCTGCCCCTCCTGTACTCCCAGTCCAGGGCTCCTTCGGGACACCCGCACACCTGTGCAGTCGGGGACTTGTGTGCTCTCTCCTGTGCTCACACTTACCTCGCTGGGCCTTGGGGGCGCTGGCCCAGGATGGGCAGCTGCTCATGGTTGGAGATGAGGTCGCGCTGGTCTTCCATGGCCCTGGCCTCTGATCTTCCCTCGGGGTTCTTGTTCCGCTGCTGCTGCTGCTGCTGTCACTTCCTCAGTCTGTGTGTCTGAGACCCACAACCCCCGGCTCACCTCTTGAAGCTGGTGTTGAGGAGAAATCTGATTCGTCCACAGGAGGCCACTCCGCCCACCTGGGAGAAGTGGAAGTGAAAGCCACTAAGCTGGAAATACCCCGCTTGGGCAGGGGCAGGATGGGGACAGCGGGGCTCCTCAGGCAGGTAGAAGGGCCAGCACCTTTCCATTGGCTCCCAGGGCCCTCATCATTTGTTTCTAGGCAGACCTCTAAATTCACAGGGCTCTTTGGATGGTTGAAGAAACAGGCAAATGTCCATTCTCTAGATAGGAAATCACTCTGAAGCAGAAAATACTTTTGTTTGTCTCCCCTTTTCACCCATACATGAGAGGCTGCTCACCAATCTGTGACCTTAGCAAGTCACTTCTTCTCTGGCCTCAGTTATGTGGTCTTAAAAATGGGGGAGGAAGGCTGGATTCAGTGTTCCCTCTGCTCCCTTGGAACTGGAACTTTCATGAACCTAAGAGGTCATGGTTCTAAGGCGGGGTACTACCAATCGCCACTTACAGTAATAACCACCACTTACTAAGGCCTCCTTTGTGCCAGACACTGTGCTGCTAATCGTTTGGCATGATTTTTTCATGTGATGTTCACAGCAACCTTTTGAGGAGGGTTTTATTTCATTTATGTCCCTTACAGGTAGGGACACTAAATTGTGTGGTTTGAATTCAGAAGCATGGGGGCCTCTGCAAGGGGGGCATGTGGGAGGGACAGGGGGAGGGTGCCTAGGGAGATTTATCTGTGTTGGCAAGGTTTTGTTTCTTAATCTTCTTGGCTTGTATACCGCATTTGTTGTACTAATCTTTGTCTTCTGTTTGTTTTTAAACTACCATTCATAATTTTTTTTTTTTTTAATTTAAAGATTCTGCGGTTCTCAGATTCAGTAAGTTTTGGATTTCAAGAGTCAAGGTTAATGTTCTGATCGGGGTCACAATAGTTGGCCCTGGTTAGAATGGGAGAAAAATATGGAGCAGAACTCGAATTCTTATTTAAAAGAAAAAAAAAAGCTACAAAAAAAACCAGATTTAGTGGTCTGACAGAGACGGAGGGACCCCTGAGACTAGGGCCCCTGGACACCCTGCTAACTCAGAACTGAAGCCACTCCCGAAGTCTACCTTTCAGCCAAAGATTAGACAGGCCTATAAAACAAACAATAACACATGTGAGGAATGTGCTTCTTAGTTCAATCAAGTATACAGGACCAAATGGGCAACACTTGCCCAAAAGCAAAGATGAGAAAGCAGGAAAGGACAGAAAAACTAGACCAATGGACATGGGGAACCCGGGATGTAAATGGAAAGGGAGAGAGGGCTGACACATTATGGGGATTGCAACCAATGTCAAAAAACAATTTGTGTATAAGTTTTTGAATGAGAAACTAATCTGTGCTGTAAATTTTCACCTAAAGCACAATAAATTTTTTTTAAAAGCCAGACAAACTGGAACAGTAGAGAACAGAGGACTCCGGAGACCATCGCAGTGAGACACTCTTTAAACCTAAAACCAAGCCTACCCACTGAGATCACATTTTAGCGAAATAACAGAGCGGCACACAAAATAAAGGACATTACCCGTAAGATCGGTGCCCTACTTAAAAACCATCACTATGAGACCAAAAGGTCAACAATTACTCCAAAACAAAGATGAGAAGATAAGGGGGCAGGGAGTCTAGGGTACTGGAAAGGGAACAAACAGAACACTATTAAAGAGAACATTGACACACTGTGATAAATGTTACTAATGTCACCAAATAATTTGTGTGGAAATTGTCAAATGGGAACCTAACTTGTTGTGTAAACTTTCACCAAAAACTCAATATAATATTATTTTTAAAAAGTCAAGATTAAGGTCGTACAACATTAAAAAAACCAAACCTAACCCATTGCCATCAAGTCGATTTGGACTCATAGCAACAATGTAATTAATGTCAATGAATTGTTCACTTAAAAATGTTAAAACAGCAAATGTTCTTGTTATATATGTATTTTACTACAATAATAATATACATTTTTTAAGCATCAGGGGAGATAGTATATGTATTTTGAGGGGAGAAAGAAGAGCAGGTATGGGCTTTGATGCAGATCCTGAGTTCAGATCCAGGTCAGGAATGTCCTAGCTGTGTGACCTGAGTCAGTCCCTCACCCAGTCTGAATTTGTTTTCTCCTCTGTAAAGTGAGGAGAGTAAATACTAGGCTTGCAGTGTTGTTAGACTAAGTAAGTGCTTAGCGCAGAGCCTGGCACAAAGTGGATGCTCGAGAAATGACACTGATATTATTCAAATGTTTACTGCTAAGGTATTTTCTGGATAATCGAGACAAACGAAATAATATATCCACATAAAAACTTGCACAAGAATGTCCACAGTAGCTTTATTAGTAATAGCCAGCAACTGGAAATAGCCAAAATGTCCATCGGCAGGTGAAGGGATAAACGAACCGTGGTTCATCCATCCAGTGGTATACTACTCAGCAATAAAAAGAAGTGAACTATTGATTCCCACAACAACCTGAATGAATCTCAAAATACTTAGTATGTTTTGGGAAAGAAACCAGGAAAAAAAAAAAGAGTATACACTGTATGGTTCCATTTATATAAAATTCTAGGAAATATAAACTAATTTACAGTGACAGAAAACAGATGTATAGTTGCTTGGGAGTGGGGACGCAGGGTGCAGTGGGAGGGAGGAATTCCAAAGGGGCACAAGGAAACTTTTGGGGTGATGGTTATGCTTACTATTTGATTGTGGTGGTTTTGTGGAAGGATGTGTATGTCAAAATTTATCAAATTGAACACTTTACATTTGTACAGTTTATTGTGTTCAAATTATACCTCAATAAAATTATTAAAAATAAAAAAAGAATTTTTTAAAAGATTTCTTAAAATAAATAACAAAATAAATTGTGCTTCAAAGGACACTATCAAGAAAGTGAAAAGACAAGACCACAGAATGGGAAAAAATTTTAACTTATATATCTGATAAGGGTCTAGTATCTAGAATATATAAAGAACTCTTACATCTCAACAACAAAAGGACAAACAACTCAGTTAAAAATGGGAAAACTATCTGAATGAACATTTCCCTTAAGAGATATACAAATGGCCAGTAAGCACATGAAAAATTATTAGGGAAATGCAAATCAAAACCATAATGAGGTACCAGTTCACCACCACTAGGATGTCTATAATCAAAAAAGACAGACATGTGTTGGTGAGGATGCAGAGAAATTAGAACCTTCATATGTATTTCTGGTGGGAATGTAGAATGGTGCCAGTGCTGTGGAAAACAGTTTGGCAGTTCCTTAAAAAGTTGAACATGGAATTACCATACGACCCAGCCATTCTATTCTATCCAACAGAAGTAAAAGCATATGTTCACATAAAAATTTGTACACACATGTTCATAGCACTATAGCTAAAAAGTGGAAACAACTCAAATGTCCATCAACAGATGAATGGATAAACAAGATGCGGTATATCCATAAAATGGAGTATTATTCAGCCATATAAAGGAGTGAGGACATTGGCCCTGTGCTGAAAACAGGGGAAGTTGACGTACTGAAGCTGAAAGTCCCAGTCTTCTCCCCTACCCAGTTCCCAGAATGTCAGAAACCAGGCCTTCGCCATCCAGGCAACAGATTGGAGGATCTTTCTCTGGGGACCATGACCATCCTAGGAGGAAAGACCTAAAGATCCTGACATTGGCAGTTCCCTAATGAAACAACACCTACAGGGAAGTCCTCAAGGAGTAAGCCCTACTCACATCAGAGCTTACGTTCATTTTCTAGACAACCACAGAACATGGAACATCTGAAGAAAGCCTCTAACATGAAAGAAAGTGAACAAAACAAACCTAAAAAAGCACCATGGTTGTTGTGAGGATCCTCTACAAGTCAAGGAACCAAGGAATGCCCAGGCTACCTACGAGAGAAATTGACACAGCTGAGACCCTGATTTGAACTTTTAGCCTCCAGAACTGTGAGAAAATAAATTTCTGTCTTTAAAGCCAAAAAAAAGCACCAGTGAGGAGACAAACTAACATTAATAGTCTTAGACATTGTTTCATTGCACCCATGAAACAAGAATTGATGTTATAAAGATAAAAATAATATTAGAAGAACAAATAAAGAGCTCTTGGAGATTAAAAAAACAAGGGCAAAAATTAAACAGTCAATAGATGGAATATAAATTTTTTAAAAATTCCAGAAAGTATACCAAAGACAAAAAGATGAAAATCAGAAATAACATATAAGAGAATTAAAGACCAGTCTAGGAGGCCCAACAGCCAAATATCAAATTTCCCAAAACAGAGAACAGAGAAAATGGAGGGGAAGAATTCATTGGTGAAACAATTTTTTTTTAATTTTCGGAACTCAAGGACATAATTTTCCAAACTGAAAGGACCCAGCGAGTACATAGGACAACATATGAAAATAAATCCCTACCAAGGTACATCTCTGTGAAGTTTTAAAACAATGAAGACAAAAATAGGATTCTGTGAATTTCCAGAGAGGAAAAAACAAGACATAGGCAAAGGTTCAGGAAACAGAATGACTTTGGAGTTCTTAACAGTAACCTGGAAAACCAGACGGTAATAAAGCAATGTCTTTAAAATTCTAAAGGAAAATGGTTTCAAGATATTTTCAGACATTCAATATGTCCAAAAGATTTACTTTCTCACACCCGTTCTCATAAAGCTTTAGGAAGGTATTCTCCATCAAAATGGAGGAGTTTACTAAGGAAAAAGGAAGGCTTGGGACACAGGACACTGAAATTCAACTCATGAGAGCACATGGGGTTCCCCAGGGTGATAATGAAGAGAAATCCCAGGAATAAAGCAACAGGTCCAGATTGGAGCAGCTCAAAGGCTCTGAAAGACATTTATTTCTTCAAGATGATAATTTTTTTAGAATAGCTGATATGCTTGAATGTACAAATGGGAGACTTAGATCATTTGGGGGGACTGTGAGGTTGAATTATGATAATTCCATGGAAAACTAAGCAAATCTGAAACCAAGACAACTTATTAACTCTTGGGAAAACAAAAGTTATATAGAAAATGAAGAGCAACCATAGTATACTATATAGCTCAGCTGTGAATAGCATTTACACTGTTGTAATAAGGTAAATATTGAATACTGATTTAACCAAACATACAGTGGAGGCATACGGGGGGACGAGAGGACAGGAAGAGTGGAGTGGGTGGGGGACAGGGAGGAAAGCTAAATCTTCATCTTCTGTAGTGAAAAACCAATCAGGTAATGTCTAACACTGAAAAATTAGGAAGTAACAATACCAGAGAGTTGTTCAAAGATATGGAGGTAAATACCAAAAGAATCAGCTAAAAAAAGTTTGAACGTGGTGTGAAGTGGAGGATGCGAAACTGCTGTTTTTCACAAGCCTTGTAGAAGTATTTGATTCTTTACGCATGAATTTATAATTTTGATACTTAAAACCGGAAGAAAAAAAAAAACCAAACCCATTGCCATCAAGTTGATTCTGACTCATAGCGAACCTATAGGACAGAGGAGAACTGCCCCATAGGGTTTCCAAGGAGCAGCTGGAGGATTCAAACTGCCAACCTTTTGGTTTGCAGCCAAGCTCTTAACCACTGCACTAACAGGGCTCCAGATTTTTTTTTTTTTTTATACCTAGCAACACTAAATTTAAAATAAAGGAAAAAATGCATCAAAGTCAATAGATTCTAAGCTGACTGCAATAACAACATGGCAGTTTATGCATCTTCCCTGTAGAACAACTTTAAGCCAAAGCTGAGGACGACCCCAAAGTCATCCTGTCCTTGCCCACAGGAGGCTGAAGACAAATTCCAGCCCGGAGGGTTGGTCCCAAGACTGAGTTTCCCAAGGCCCACACCATGGCTCCCTCCATCTCTTCCCAGTTGTCACACATACTCCACTGCCCCATTGGAGGAGCCCTGTCCCACTGACACTTCCCTGCATGGAAAGAGGGACAGAGTGACCAGAAGTGCTTGATGTCATGCCACACCCTAGGAGGACATGGGGGAAGGTGGAATCCAGCTCCCCCGTTGTTCGTATGGAGAAAGTCTGGGTCAGAGAAAGGAAAGGAACTGGCCCAAGATCACACAGCAAGTTGGTGGCCGAGCTGGGATTGACCCAGCGTTAAAAGAGAGCTCTGAGGCAGACAGCCTAGATTCACATCCCAGCTCCAAAATAGCTGGCTCCAGGACTGGAAAAGGGAAAATATAAGGTTAACCTGGGATAACTTTTTTACCAGAAAGCAAAGAAGTGCTCCAGGACTACTAGCATTTGTCAAGGAGACACGGCAGCCAACTTAAAGGGGCACTGACCCAACAAATATTAGACAATTTCAGCATCAAATAGAATAATTTACCTGTAGGAACTGTAGGTCAATCCCAGCTGATGCAGAAAAACTCTTCTTTACAGAAGAATGCAAGCTCATAAATGTAGAATAAAAGATAAAATTAGAAAATCACCTTTTTGTAATCCCCAGTGTAATAATGGATTCAGGCAAGGATCCAAGTATCATCAATGGATGCCAAAACCATGAGATGAAAGGCTGTGGGGGAACAGGGTATTCACATGCTGAACTACCACCCCAAAGATGGTTGCAAAGAGGGAAAGGCTTTTTACAATGGTGTAATCTAGCTGTCACCATCTTAAGTGATCAAACAGCATCACCAATAGTGGGACCCCCTGAGGTTGTGTGCCTCCTGATGGGGTACAATGATACACACTCAGCAACATCTGGGTTATGTCATTGCTAAAAAATCATTAACCTGAATCTTTAGACCCACATTCCAGTTTACAGTAAATACAGGGGGTAGAAGAACAAGTTAAATAACACCACGAGGAAAAAATCAGACAAATCCAAGATGTGGGACAGTCTGCAGGACGATGACTGCACCCTTCAAAAAGTCAATGTCATTACAAAAAGGCAGGGCAAGGGAAGGGATCCATTCTACATTTTAAAAGATTAAAGAAACATAATAACCAAATGTACTTTGTAAATCTTGACAGGATTCTGGTTTGGGAAGACATACTTTTCCTTATAAGATATACTTTTGTGGAGCTGGGGAAATTTTAATATGGACTGAATATTACATAGTATTTGGGAATTACTGCTTTTCTTAGGTGAGATAATGGAATTTTAGTCCAGTAGGGGACTATTAATCTTTTTAGGAGATGAAGCCTGCCTGAAGTACTTAGAGGTGATGTAACATAATGTTTGCAACTTATTTTCAAATGGTGTAGAACAACAACAATAAAAGATTAAATAGATGATGTCTTAGTTATCTAGTGCTGCTATAACATAAATATCACAAGTGGATGACTTTTACAAAGAGAAGTTTATTCTCTCACAGTCTAGGAGGCTAGAAGCCCAAATTCAGGGTGCCAGCTCCAGGGGAAGGCTTTCTCTCTCTGTCAGCTCTGGAGGAAGGTCCTTGCCATCAGTTTTCCACGGCTGAGGGGCTTCTCAGCACAGGGACCCCAGGTCCAAAGAATGTGCTATTCTCCTGGCTCTTGTTTCTTGGTGGTATGAGGTCCCCATGTCTCTCTGCTCACTTTTTTCTTTTATATCTCAAAAGAGATTGGCTTAAAATACAATCTAATCTTGTAGACTGAGTCCTGCCTGGTTAACATAACTGCCACTAATCTAATCTCACCTCATCAACGTCATAGAGATAGGATTTACAACACACAGGAAAATCACATCAGATGACAAAATGGTGGACAATCACGCAATACTGGGAATCATGGCCTAGCTAAATTGATACGTATTTTGGGAGGGCACAATACAATCCATGACAAATGGATAGAAAGAAAAATAGACAAATAGGAGATAGATAGAGATAGATGGATGGATAGACAGACAGACAGATAGCCATTGCCATCGAGTCAATCCCAACTCATGGCAACCTCATGTTTTACGAAGTATAACTGCTCAATAGGGTTTTTTTTTTTTTTTTGGCTGTAATCTTTACAGAAGCAGATCCCCAGATCTTTCTTCCATAGTGCCACCAGGTGAGTTTGAACCACCAACCTTTAGGTTAGTAGTTGAGCGCAAACCATGTGCACCACTCAGACAGATGGAGAGAGAGATAGATATAAATAGATATAATAAGAGTTGAATCTAAGTGGTAGGTGTATAAATGATCAACCTTTCTGTATGTATTAAATTTGTCATAATAATGGTTGGAAAAACATTTAAAGGCAATTGTGTACAAATTAAATTTTCTCCTGTAAAGAATTGTGCTAGCTGCTAAGAAGACCTTATATTCCCAATATTGTTATATTTACACTTATGGGTACAGTGGACTCTGACAGCATATGCACATAATGTGTGTTTTAACCTTATTGAAATGGTCTACCAAAACTTTTCCATTTTGACAGAGAAAAATTCCAGTTCCACCACTTGTTAGATGTGTAATCTTGAGCAAGCGATTTAAGTCCTCTGTGCCTCAGTTTCCTCCTCTTTAAAATGTGCATAATAAAACCTATCTCATCAAGTAGTTGGGAGAACTGAATGAACTGATACACACCCCAGTGACAAAGTGTGCAGTAAATGTTAGATAGTTCAATAATATAATTTTTTTCTGCTAACTTGTTATATCTCTGTAAAAATACCATAAGGGCAGTGTCTGACCTCTAACTTCACAAGGGAGAATGAGAATCAAGATCAACAGCCCAAGGCTGATTCCTATGCGGCAGGGGTCAGACACGCCTCCTCTCTCCACCTTCTCTATCAATTCTGACACCAACTGTCCTTCTCACAGCACTCTCTACTTCTCTGTTGGGTTCAATAATTCATTGCAGTGGCCACACAGAACTCACAGACCATACTCATGATGATGGGATTTATTTGGGAAGTAACAGGTTACAATTCAGGCTCAGGATCACTCAAGGACACAGTTCTTCCTTCAGGACAGCCTCTTGCCAGCTGTGCTCACAGGCACCCCTCTCTCTGGCCCTCAGTCTCTGCACAAAGGCACTCAGCTTTCTCTATCCCAGGCTGGGAAGCCCACTGCTCAGTCTCCTGTGGATCCTTCCTTCCTTGGTGGTGGTGGACTCCTCTTTTTCCCTCTTCTGGGGTGGCTTATTTCAAGCCCAATGGGATGGTAAAACCGACCAATCCTTTGTTGTTGTTGTTAGGTGCCGTCGAGTTGATTCCGACTTACAGCAACCCTATGTACTACAGAATGAAACACTGCCCAGTCCTGTGCCATGCTCACAATCGTTGTTATGCTTGGACCCTTTGTTGCAGCCACTGTGTCAATACATCTCATTGAGGGTCTTCCTCTTTCTTAACGACTCTGTATTCTACCAAGCGCGATGTCCTTTTCCAGGGACTGATCCCTCCTTATAGCACGTCCAAAGTGTGTAAGACGTGATCTCACCATCCTTGCTTCTAAGGAGTATTCTGGTTGTACTTTTTCCAAGACAGATTTGTTTGTTCTTTTGTCAGTCCATGGTATATTCAATATTCTTCCTCAACACCACAGTTCAGCAGCATCAATTCTTCTTCAGTCATCCTTATTCATTGTCCATCTTTCACATGCATATGATGTGATTGAAAATACCATGGCTTGGGTCAGGCACACCTGAGTCTTCAAGGTGACATCTTTGCTTTTCAACACTTTAAAGAGATCTTTCACGACAGATTTGCCCAACACAGCATGTCTTTTGATTTTTTTGACTGCTGCTTCCATGGATGTTGATTGTGGATCCAAGTAAAATGAAATCCTTGACAACTTCTGTCTTTTCCCATTTATCATGATGTTCTTATTGGTCCAGTTATGAGGATTTTTGTTTTCTTTATGTTGAGGTGTAGTCCATACTGAAGGCTGTGGTCTTTGATCTTCATCAGTAAGTGCTTCAAGTCTTCTTCACTTTCAGCAAGCAAGGCTGTGTCATCTGCATAATGCAGGTTATTAGTGAGTCTTCCTCCAATCCTGATACCCCATTCTTCTTCATATAGTCCAGTTACTTGGATTATTTGCTCAGCATACAGATTGAATAGATATGGTGAAAGGATACAACCCTAACACACACCTTTCCTGACTTTAAACCATGCAGTATCCCTTGTTCTGTTCAAACAACTGCCTCTTGGTCTATGTACCGATTCCTCATGAGCACAATTAAGTGTTTTGGAATTCCCATTCTTTGCAGTGTTATCCGTAATTTGTTATGATCCACACAGTCAAATGTCTTTGCATAGTCAAAAACACAGGTAAACATCTTTCTGGTTTTCTCTGCTTTCAGCCAGGATCCATCTGACATCGGCAATGATATCCCTGGTTCCATGTTCTCTTCTGAATCCTGCCTGAATTTCTGGAAGTTCCCTCTGGATGTACTGCTGCAGCTGCTTTTGAATGATCTTCAGCAAAATTTTATTCCCATGTGATATTAATGATATTGTTTGATAATTTCTGCATTCAGTTGGATCACCTTTCTTGGGAATAGGCATAAATATGGATCTCTTCCAGTTGGTTGGCCAGGTAGCTGTCTTCCAAATTTCTTGGCAGAGATGAGTGAGCACGTCCAGTGCTGCATCTGTTTGTTGAAACATCTCAAATGATATTCCGTCAATTCCTGGAGCTTTGTTTTTCACCAATGCCTTCAGTGTAGCTTGGACTGCTTCCTTCAGTACCATCGGTTTCTGATCATATGCTACCCCTTGAAATGGTTGAACGTCGACCAATTCTTTTTGGTATAATGACTGTGTATTCTTTCCATCTTCTTTTAATGCTTCCTGTGTCATTTAATAATTTCCCCATAGAATCCTTCACTATTTCAACTCAAGGCTTGATTTTTTTCTTCAGCTCTTTCAGCTTGAGAAGTGCTGAGTGTGTTCTTCCCTTTTGGTTTTCTGTCTCCAGCTCCTTGCACATGTCATTATAATACTTTACTTTGTCTTTTCGAGCCGTCCTTTGAAATCTTCTGTTCACTTCTTTTACTTCATCATTTCTTCCTTCCGCTTTAGCTACTAGACGCTCAAGAGCAAGTTTCAGAGTCTCTTCTGATATCCGTTTTGGTCTTTTCTTTCTTTCCTGTCGTTTTAATGACCTCTTGCTTTCTTCATGTATGATGTCCTTGATGTCATTCCACAGCTCGTCTGGTCTTCAGTAGTTAGTGTTCAATGTGTCAGATCTATTCTTGAGATAGTGTCTTAGTCATCTAGTGCTGCTATAACAGAAATTACCACAAGTGGATGGCTTTAACAAAGAGAAGTTTATTCTCTCACAGTCCAGTAGACTATAAATCCAAATTCAGTGCATCAGCTCCAGAAGGCTTTCTTTCTCTTTTAGCTCTGGAGGAAGGTCCTTGTGATGCATCAGTCTTCCCTTGGTCTGGGAGCATCTCAGCGCAGGAACCTCAGGTCCAAAGGACGGGCTCTGCTCCCAGAACTGCTTTCTGGGTGGTATGAGGTTCCCAACTCTCCACTTGCTTCCCTTTCCTTTTATCTCTCACAAGAGATAAAAGGTGGTGCAGGCCACACCCCAGGGAAACTCCCTTTACATTGGGTCAGTGATGTGACCTGGGTTAGGGTGGTGCTACAATTCCACCCTAATCCTCTTTAATGTAAAATTACAATCATACAATCACAAAATGGAGGACAACCACACAACACTGGGAACCACGGCCTAGCCAAATTGCTACACACATTTTTTGGGGAACACAATTCAATCCATGACAGATAGTCTCTAAATTCAGGTGGGATACACTCAAGGCTATACTTTGGCTTTTGTGGACTTGTTCTAATTTCCTTTAGTTTCAACTTGAACTTGCATATGAGCAGTTGATGGTCTGTTCCACATTGGCCCCTGGCCTTATTCTGACTGATGATATTGAGCTTTTTCCATTGTCTCTTTCCACAGATGTAGTCGATTTGATTCCTGTGTATTCCATCTGGCAAGGGCCATGTGTATAGTCGCCGTTTATGTTGGTGAAAAAATGTATGTGCAATGAAGTAGTCATTGATCTTGCAAAAGTCTATCGTGGGATCTCTGGCATCGTTTCTATCACCAAGGCCATATTTTCCAACTACCGCTCCTTCTTCGTTTCCAACTTTTGCATTCCAATCACCAGTAATTATCAATGCATCCTGATTGCATGTTTGATCAATTTCAGACTGCAGATGCTGGTAAAAATCTTCAATTTCTTCATCTGTGGCCTTAGTAGTTGGTGCGTAAATTTGAAAAATAGCCATATTAACTGGTCTTCCTTGTAAGCGTGTAGATATTATCCTATCACTGACATCGTTGTACTTCAGGATAGAGCTTGAAATGTTCTTTTTGACGATGAACGATGCAACGCCATCCCTCTTCAAGTTGTCATTCCTGCCATAGTAGACCACGTGATTGTCTGATTCAAAATGGCCAATACCAGGCCATTTCAGCTCACTAATGACTAGGATATCGATGTTTATGTGTTCGATTTCATTTTTGATTATTTCCAATTTTCCTAGATTCATACATCGTACATTCCATGTTCTGATTATTAATGGGTGTTTGCAGCTGTTTCTTCTCATTTTGAGTCGTGCCTCATTAGCAAATGAAGGTCCCGAAAGCTTGACTCCATCCACATCATTAAGGTCGACTCTACTTTGAGGAGACAGCTCTTCCCCAGTCATCTTTTGAGTGCCTTCCAACCTGGAGGGCTCATCTTCCGGCCCTGTATCAGACAATGTTCCGCTTCTGTTCATAAGATTTTCACTGGCTAATTGTTTTCAGAAGTAGACTGCCGGGTCCTCCTTCCTAGTCTGTTTTAGTCCGGAAGCTCAGCTGAAACCTGTCCGCCATGGGTGACCCTGCTGGTATCTGAATACTGGTGGCACAGCTTCCAGCATCACAGCAACGCACAAGCCCCCCCAAGAACGACAAACTGACAGACACATGGGACCAATCCTTTTGGTGGGCTACAAGTACCCTACCTGCACAGTCCCACCCAGTCACCTGGGCATGGGAGTTACAAGACCACGGCTAGAAAGGCCACACAAAAGCATTCCATTACACCGCAATCTCAAGCTGGGACTCTGCCTGTGTGCAGAGATCTGGTGCTGTTTAACAGAGGCAGAGGGGCTCTCATCTTCTCCTTCTGGCCTTTCCTAGGCGTCTCATCCTTGATATCTCACCTGGGCTGCACTACCCAAGATACCTGCCCTCCCTTGGTCTGGGTACTTCAGGCCCCAGAGGAGTGAGTTCCTAATAATTCACCCCAGGTGAGCCAGGCAGGTGGAGAGTCTCCAGGACCTCCACCCTTCCCTGTTCTCCTCCTGGGTCCCTGAGTCCCCGAGAGAGATGAGCCATCACAGGTGGCAGGCAGGCAGAGTCCACCACCCCACATAGCTCAGCCAAGCTCTTCTGTATGTGGCCTCCTTGGGCCCCCATACACCTCAGTCACCACTGGGGACTGGAGAGGGGGCTCTTTGTGGAAGCCAGCAGGCCTGGGCTCTAGTACCGTGTCTGTTATACATGCCCCAGGCAAGCCACTTATTTCATTGCTCTTATTCATTCATTCAACAAATATTTATTGAGCATCTACTTTGTGCCAGGCGCTGTTCTAGGTGCTTGGGATACATGATGAACAAAGCAGAAAAATATCCCCATCCTTCAGGAGTTGACATTCTAGTGGCAGGAGAAAACAAGTAAATTATATCGTTTGTTGGAGAGTGGTGAATGCTACGGAAAAAAGGAAAGATGGAGCTGGGGAAGCAGGGTGTGGGCAGATCTCAGTATCAGGATGGGCTTCATTGGTAAGGTGAGATTTGAGCAAAGGCTTGAAGCAGGTGAGCTGTTAACTAAGGTCTTGTCTGGGGAAAGAGTCTCCAGGCAGAAGGTGGAAATGCGGCTGCCCTGGCTGAAAACAGCAAAGAGGCCAGCGTGGCTGGAGTGGAGGGACTGAGATGGAGAGTGGGGGACGTGAGGGCCAGATCCTGTGGCCTTTGACAGGGCTTTGTTTTTTTTCATCGTACTTTAGATGAAGGTTTACAGAACAAATAGATTGTCATTAAACAGTTAATACAGATGTTGTTTTATGACAATGGTAAACAACCCCACGGCACGTCAACACCTTCCCATCTTGACCTTGGGTTCCCTATTACCAGCTTTCCTGTCCCCCCTGCCTTCTAGTCCTTGTCCCTGGGCTGTTGTGCCCCATTAGTCTTGTTTTGTTTTATGCGGCTGTCTGATCTTTGGCTGAACGGTGAACCTCGGGAGTGACTTCAGTACTGAGCTAAAGGGGTGTCCAGGGGCCATACTCTCGGGGTTTCTCCAGTCTCCATTGACAGGGTTTTGGTCTTTACTCTGAGTGAAATCAGGAGCCAAGGGAGGGCTCTCAGCAGAGGAGTGCCATTATCTGACTTTTTTTAAATTTTTTTGTGCATTAGGTGAAAGTTCACAGAGAAAATTAGATTCCCATTCAATAATTTGTACATAAAGTATTTCATGGCCTTGGCTTCATTCCCCACAGTGTGTCAGCACTCTCCCCATTTCTGCCCTGGGTTCCCCATTTCCTTTTGTCCTGATTTCCTACCCCTTCCTGCCTTCTCATCTTTGCTTTTGGGCAAATATTGCCTTTTTTGAACTTGTGTAATTGATTGTTCTAAGAAGCACGTTCCTCTGGGGTGTTATTGTTTATTTTATGGGCTTGTTTGTTGTTTGGCTGCAAGGTGGTCTCTGGGAATGGCTTCGGTTCCAGGTCAGAAGTGTGTCTTAGCACCATAGTCTTGGGGGCCCCTCCAGTCTCTGTCAGACCAGTAAATCTGATCTTTTTGTGAATTTGATTTTTTGTTCCAAATTTCTCTCCTGCTCTGTCTGAGACCCTCTGTTGTGATCCATTCCAGTCATAGTGGTCTGTAGTGGCAGGCAGGCACCATCTAGCTCTTCTGGTCTCGTGGTCGTGTAGACTGTGATTCATGTGGTCCATTAGTCCTTCTGCTAATTGTCCTTTAGACTAATTGCTCCTTTGAGTCTTTGGTTTTCTTCACTCCTCTTTGCTCTGGATAGGAAGAGACCAATAGCTGAATCTTACTTAGACTGCTGCTTGCAAGCTTTTAAGACCCCAGATGCTACTCACCCAAGTAGTATGCAGAACATTGTCTTTAGGAGCTATGTAGTGCCAATTGACGTAGATGTCCCCTGAGGCTATGGTTCTTTGCCTTTGAGCTAGGAATTTCATCCTGTGAGGTGTTTGGTTATGTCTAAGAAGTTTCCCTGACTGTGCTCCTTGTGTGCTCTTGTCTAGATTAATATACATGCAGCACCTACAATTATATATGTAGAAGTGCCCACAACCAAACCTATATCTGTAGGTGGGTGTGCTCCCTTACACCCTCCCACACCTCTTGGCATATCTATCTACCTATGTATTCATTCGTAAATTATTGTTTGTTAACACTATTGTTGCAAGATTGTCTATGCGGTAATAGTTACTGTAGTTGCCCTTTATTCTTGCATTCCTCTTCCACTATCTGACTTCTGCTATATTGAGAAATCTGTAAAATAGATACACATAATCCCCACTGGGAGCCCCTGGATGATGCAAACAGTTAACGTGCTTGGCTGCTAACTGAAATGTTGGCGGTGCGAGTCCACCCAGAGGCACTGTGGAAGAAAGGCCTGGCGATCTACCTTTGAAAAATCAGCCACTGAAGAGCCTATGGATCACAGTTCTACTCTAACACACATGGTGTCACCATGAGTTGGGATCAACTGACTGGCAACTGATTTTAATCCCACAGCCTCAAGGGGTTTGTGAAGGTCAAAGGAGAGACTGGATGGGAAACACTTTGTAACTAACAGCCCATAGTATAGTTACAGTGTTTCTGGGAGAAAGACTGGCTGCTCTGCTCATTCCTATCTTATCCAAGGGGCAATTGAGTCCAGGAGAGGATATGATTTGCCCAAAGTCTATGTTTCTACAACCAACTTGCGATCTGGGATTCTCCCACTATTCTCCCAGGGCAGAGGTGCCATCTGGTGGGTAGATAAACAGCTTGGTCTTTGGGCTTGTGATCTTGGCTAGTGGGGCTGGACTGGGCTAAGCCCTCTGCTATGAGTCGTTCATTCAGCAAGTATTTATTAAGCACCAGTTATATGCCGGATACTGATCTGTACTAGGAGCTGGGATACAAAGGCATTTGGAGACACCTGGCTGAGGACTAGACCCAGTCTCTGGTGGGGTCAGGGTTCAGTCGGTGCAGGAGTCAGATATTAGTTGGAGACCAGATTACCAATGGCTGGGTAGGAGCTCAGCCTGTGTTTGGGGTTAGGGGTCAGTCTGTGGCTGGGGTCAGGTCACAGCATGAGGCTAAAACAAAACAAAACAAAAATCAAAACCCACTGCCATGGAGTCAATTCCAACTTATAGTGGCCCCATAGGGTTCGAAGGCTGTAAATCTGTATGGAAGCAGACTGCCACGTCTTTCTCCCACGGAGCCACTGGTGGTTTCAAACTGCTGACCTCTCGGTTAGCAGTCGACTGCTTTAACCACTGCGTCACCAGGGCTTCTAAGTGCGAGGCTAGAGGCTGGTATATACCAGTCAGGAGGCTCATACGAAAAATAAAGCTAGAGAGACAGGGCCTGAATGAGGCTGTGGCTGTGAGCATAGAGGAAAAGGGACCACGATAAAAGTGTTCAGGTGGACAGGCCCATAGGACTCGGGGCCAAATGGATATGGAGAGAAGGATGGGGCCACGATGCTGCTAAGTTTTCAAGCCTGGGTGATGGGGAAGAAGATGACGTCATTCACAGAAACGGGAAGTCTTTGGAGCAAATGAGGAAGAGAAAGATGTCCAGATCGTCTGAGCACAGTCAAGCAGGGGGAGAGTGGTTTCCTATGTAAGACAAACATGCTGGGGCCAGCTCACGCAGGTCTTGTGGTCACTTGGGCATTATTCCAAGAACAGTGGGAAGGCAGTGGAGGGTGTCAGGCAGGGAGATGCTAGGTCTGGTTTATGTTGAAAAAGATGTGTGGCATAGAGATTTAAGGGGGCAGGTATGGGCATCAGGAGACCAGCTAGGAGTTGAAGTAACTTAGGTGAGAGGTGGTGGTGTCTCAGGGTGGTGATGCAGATACAGGAAAGTGGACAGATTCAATAGCTGCTTTGAAGGTGGAAATGTCAGGACTAGCTGGGGTGTAAGGAGCCCTGGTGGCACAGTGGTTAAGCACTTGGCTGCTAACAGAAAGTTGGGGACATCAGTGTGAACTCATATTTAGCTTAATAGATACAGATGGTTACATATAGACATATTCACAGATATGTGTTTATACACAGGTTAATATATGCACATATATTTATTTCCTTGCTCTGTCAACTGAGAAGCCCTAAGTCAATTACACCCCAGTAACAATAAGCATACCTAGCACACAACACAGATCTTGTTTTTTAACACCATTCTCAATGAAAGGAACAAGGGTTCTGTGGAGAAATGACTGATTCTGGGACTGAGGCAGTAAGCACATGAGATGAACCCAGAGCATCTTGTAGTGCCAGTAAGTAAGGAAGTGTCCAAATACACACACACACACAATGATGAGGGGACACAGGAGCTAAATGAAAGAGCTACCAATGGCCAAAACTGGAACAATTCGAGCAATAAAATAAATAAAGTAGTACGGGATTATAACCTGAAGTATAAAATAAATAACCACCAGTCTTAACTGATGTAAATAAATGATTGAATAAATAAATAAATAAATGGGGGAGAATAGACAAATCTCCCATGTAGAAGAATTCCAAATAATATACATAAATACTCTGCTGTAAAGAGGGTGGAGCATAGCTTTCACTTCCTAAGAGTGGGCTGAGCATAGTGAGTTCCTTCCAAAGAGTAAAATATGAAAGGGGAAAAAGAGTAATCTGACAAACACTATTGCAGCCAGGTGATCAAGGCTAAGGCCAACAGTGATAAGTCATGTTGATGGAATGCACCCTTGATATGATGTGATAAAAATGACCTTTTACCTCCGTAGTCTTCCTCCTCAAAACCTATAACCCCAGTTTAATCATGATAAAAACATCAGAAAAATCCCAATTGAGGGACATCATACAAAATACCTGACCAATACTTCTCAAAACTGTCAAAGTTATTAAAACAAGCAAAGTCTAAGAAACCATCATAGCCACGAAGAGCTTAAGGAGACATGATGACTAAGTGTAACGTGGTGTCCTGGAAAGGATCCAGGAACAGAAAAAGGACATAAGGAAAAAACTGAGGAAATCTGAAGAAAATGTGGACTTTAGTTAATAATTTGTTGTTTAGGTGCCATCGAGTTGGTTTCGACTCATAGCGACCCCATATACAACTGAATGAATTGCTGCCCTGTCCTGCCCCATCCTCACAATCATTGTTATGCTTGAGCCCGTTGTTGCAGCCACTGTGTCAATCCATCTGATCGAGGGTCTTCCTTTTTTTTGCTGGCCTTTTACTTTTCCAAACATGATAGTTAATAATGCATCAATATTGGTTTATTAATTGTGGTAAATATACCATACTAAAGCAAACTGTTAAAAATAGAGGAAATCGAGTATGGGAACTCTGTATATTATCTTCAAAAATTTTCTGTAAATCTAAAACTATCCTAAAATAAAAAAGGTAATTAAAAAAAAAAAAGACATCAGAGTGAACATATACATTTGGGAATTATCAACATTTGACAGTATTTCTACCACTCATCTGTCAGTTTGTTGTACTGGGGTGGCTTGCATGTTGCTGTGATGATGGAAGCTATGCCACTGGTATTTCAAATACCAGCAGGGTCACCCCTGGTGGACAGGTTTCAGTGGAGCTTCCAGACTAAAACAGACTAGGAAGAAAGATCTGGCAGTCTACTTCTGAAAAAGTAGGCCAGTGAAAACCTTACGAATAGCAGGATAAATGGAAAAAATATTGAAGTTGCCAAGGATTTCATTTTACTTGGATCCACAATCAACACCCATAGAAGTAGCAGTCAAGAAATCAAACAACACATTGCACTGGGCAAATCTGCTGCAAAGACCTCTTTAAAGTGTTAAAAAGCAAAGATCTCACTTTGAGGACTAAGGTGTGCCTGACCCAAGCCTTGGTGTTTTCAATTGCCTCACATGCATGCTAAAGCTGGACAGTGAATAAGGAAGACTGAAGAAGAATTGATGGTTTTGAATTATGGTGTTGGCGAACAATATTGGATATACCATGGACTGCCAAGAGAATGAACAAATCTATCTTGGAAGAAGTACAGCCAGAGTGCTCCCTAGAAGGGAGGATGGCGAGACTTGTCTCACGTACTTTGAACATGTTATTAGGAGGGACCTGTCCCTGGAGAAGGACATCATGCTTGTTAAAGTAGAGGGTCAGTGAAAAAAAGGAAGGTCCTCAATGAGATAGATTGACAGTGGCTGCAACAATGGGCGTAAGCAAAACAATGATTGTGAGAATGGCACAGGACGGGGCAGTGTTTCGTTCTGTTGTACACAGTGTCGTTATGAGTTGGAACTGACGTGAAAGCACCTAACAACAACTGACAGTATTTAAAATAGTTGAGGGCCAAGCTCTGGAGAACTTTACTGTTTAGAAATTGGATGGAAGAGTAGCCAGAAAGGAGACCGAGGAGTGGCCAGGGAGGTAGGAGTTGCTGGGAGCAGCAGTGATCACAGATCCCAATAGAGAAGCAAGGGCAGGAGTGCACAAATCTATCAAATACTGCTGAGAGGACCAGCCAGATGAGGACAGAGAAATGGCCATTGGATTTGGCCACACGGAGGTCATTGGTGACGATGACAAGAGCAGGTCTGTGAATTGGGTTGAGAGGTGAATGGGAGGGAAGAAGTGGAGACAGAATTGTGAGGGGGAGCAGAGAGGTGGGACAACTGGAGGAGGATGCAGGGTCATGGGTGGGTGTTAGAGGATATTTGTTGGTGGGTGGGAGTGATTCAGTAGGGAGGGAGGGACTAATGATACTAGTGAGAGGAAGGAAAAGTGCGGAGGTAGGTCCTGAGAGGCAAGAGGGGAGGGCCCAGAGCAGCTCATGCTTAGGGAGTCCTGTGGTGTTTCTGCAGCAAGCTGCCCCTCCACCAGCGTAGGTTGGGCAGTCCAGCCTCCTTCCCAGGCAGGAGTGGCCTCTGCCTAGGCTAAGCCAGCTCCCTGCCACCTCTCCTTTCTCCTTGATCCCCAGGGTCCAGGGACTCAGATCCCCCTTCTCAGCCTGGAGGTTGCCAGCAGCAAGTCCCCACCTCTGGGTTTGAGGGAAAGTGAAATTCTGGAATCACATAAAGGCCTTAGCTTCTGACTTTCATTCTCTCTTGGTGGAGCTCTGTCTCACCTCTTTGATTGCCATATGTCTTCTCATTTTATTGTGGGTCTCAGGGAGATAAAATGAGCTGCACAAATACACAGAGCTAGTAAAGTGGGGATTTGAACTCAGGTCTAAGCACTTAACCACCCTGCCAAGCTGCCCCTCACAGGCTCTTACTCACTCTGATCAGTCTTAGTGAAGACCGAGAAGACCTCCGGTAGTCCCTTTCTCAAGGGAATGGATTAGAAAGGCAGATGGGATTCCTTCCCAGTCTTCGTTACATGTGGGCAATTTCTACCTCCATCACTCTCTAGACAAGCTCAATATCAGTTCACTAGGCCTTTGTCCTACCCAGGAATGATTCCATTTAAGCATTTGCTCACATCCCTGATTGTTTGTTTGCATACCTCTAGAGACAGAGAGCTCACTACCTTACCAACAGCCCACTCTGGGCTGTAGGACAGCCTAGTAATTCAGCTGCTTTGGTTGAATCTCAAATCTGCTACCTACTAGTTTCCTGTGCCTCAGTTTCTTCATCTGTAAAATGGTAGTAGTAGTATTACTTCCTAGGGTAGTTATGCGGATTAAATAAGATGCTATATTTAAGGTATTTGGTAAATGATTAATAATAAATTTTAGCTACTAACATCATCATTATTCTTGAGGTAGAGCGAAACTTGCTTCTCCATAACCTCCACACTCTGGGTCTAGTGCCATCCCTTGGAACTCTAACGTCTTCTGCACTCACCTGCAGCCTAATCCTGTTGTCCTGCATTTCTCCGTTTTCATTTTCTCCTGATGCCAGGGTTTCTTTTTTGGCAAACTCAGTTACTCATTACATAAACACTTTTATGTAATGATTTCCCTAAGATCATGGTTTCAGCAAAGTCACTGGTTGTTTGCCAGGCAAGCATAGCTTTGCCAAACACACAACTGGGGTGGGGAAATGGTAGCTTCAACGCTTCTCAGCTCCTGCCCTCACACGCTTGCTTGTGAGCTCCCAGGCTTTTCCACCCCCCAGATCTGGAGAGGACCCCTCTGACTTCACACACTAAGCATCTACCAGCAGGCAGGATATGTAGAGATGAAGAACCCACACTCTGGAGCCAGACAGAGCCAAGTTCAAACCCAGACTTGTGCGCTTACTTGCCGTGTGATCTCGGCTAACACATTTAGCCAAGTCCGCAAAATAGGATTAATAATAATCTTGCCTACTTCATAGGGTGTTGTGAGGACTGAGTAAGATAATGAATGTGAAATACTCAGCACCGGGCCTACCTCAATAAACATTTTCCATTAATATTCTAGGTCTGTCCTGTCTAATATGGCTGTCTAGCATGAGCCCTTGAAATGTGGCTAGTCCAAATGTGCTATAAGTGTAAAATACATGCCAGACTCCAAAACATACAAAAAAAAAAAGTAGAATATCTTAGTAAGTTTTTATACTGATTATGTTAACATGAAAATATTTCACATATACTAGGTTAAATAAAATACACTACTAAAATTTATGTCACTTTTTCGGTACATTGTTAATATGGCTAGTAAAAATTTTGAAATTACATTTGTGGCTTGCATTATATTTCTTTTGAACAGTGCTATTGCAGTGGGCGGAGCCCTGGTGGCAAAGTGGTTAAGCAGTTGGCTGCTAACCAAAAGGTTGGCAGTTCAAATTCACCAGCCCCTCCTTGGAAACCCCATAGGACAGTTCTACTCTGTCCTATAGGGTCACTATGAGTCAGAATTGACTCAACAGCAATGGGTTTTTTTTTATTCTAGTGAGTGGTTTTAGTTTTTTTTTTTTTTTTTTTGCTTTTTTGCTTTCTTCAAGTGGGAAGAGAGATGATGCGTTTGGGTTGGGGCATTTGAATTTTAGAGTGGTTGGACCTGTCTCTTATAGATGGTGTCTGACATGCAGGGGCTATAAAACGAACTATAGCAGAACCCAGATGAGAACCCAGGCGCTTCCCCCATTGCAAAACGTGGCTTCCGGTTAGAACGACGCTGCCACCTGGTGGTCATCCACTAATGACTAATGCAAGCTTCCAGAGCAGCTGGGCTCCCTTCAGGACCAGGACTCAGCTGCCATGTACTTCCCAACCCTCTGCAGAGGGGCTAGGACTGGGAGGGTACTTCTCCTCCTCCTCCCCCCAATGCTGCCCTGGGCCTTGGTTCAAAAGACAGAACCCTGAACAACGCTGAGGGCAGGGCCACCTAGAGATGCCCAAGGTCAAATGAGCTCTTTGACAGCCTAATTTCATAAAGCCCCAGCCTGCCAGGGGTGGGAGGATGTAGTGATTTAGGGCACAGTCTGTGGCTGCAAATGTAACTTTGAATCCCTGCTCTGCCCCATTCTAGCTGTGTGCCCCTGGATAAGTCGCTTAACCTCTCTGATCCTCAGTTTCCCCATATATAAAATGTGGAAAATAACAGTGCTTACTTCAACAGAATTGAATGAGATAATACTTGTAATCTGAGTCAACAAATATTTACAGAGCACCAGGTATGCTCTTTTCCAGGTACTGGGATACAGCAGTGACCTAAACAGACAAGTGCAGTAATCACAAAGTCCAGTGGTTCTCAAAGCGTGTTCTTCAGACCATCAACATCTGCTTACATCTCATGGTCCACAACTTAAGTCATATATGAGCCACATGTAGCTGCCCAGGAAGGCTGGGAACTGCAGTCTTTTTTTCTGGGCAGCCATATGTCCAGCTGAAAATTGAATCTCATTTATAATAGAAGAAGGAGAGAAAGCATACTGAGGAACAATTGTCTCTGCCACACTAAGTGATTCTGATATAACTAGGCTGGGAGGTCTGGTGGAGACTTGTATGCTTCCAATGATGGTGAGCTCACTATCTCATGAAGCTACTTTATTCCCTCTTAGAGCAGATCTATTAGGATCTATTAAGAAACTTTAATTTATATTCAAGTATACCTTTCTACAATTCCTGCCCGCTGGTCTAATTCTACCTCTTTAGGATTACATACGAGATTGCTCCCTCTTCCCCAAGACAACTTCAGCTTTTTGAAGTTCCTCATATGTCTTCTCTTTGGACCACCTAAGGTCAATAGTGTTTCCCTGTAGCCATGTGTTGGAGAGGTTTTGCTGATCCCACATCAAGAGATTGAGAATGGTCTTAATATCACCCTCTCAGAACCATAGAGAGCCACCATGTCATCACTCAGGTCAATGAAGGCCAATTGGAAGCTAGAAATGGCTGGCAAGGCTAGAACTCAGAGGAAGCTATGCAGAAATGTATTCAATTCCAACGCTCCTATAATCTTGTCTCTCTGTTCTGTAATTCCCTCAGATTTATCTTGCAGGTCAGTGATTCTTTCTTTAGCTGGTTCTAACTGGCCATTTAAGTATTTAATTTCAATGATCTTATGTATTTTTATTTCTAAGAGTTCTCTTTGGTTCTTTTTCAAGTATACCTTATTATTATTTATACTTTTTTGCCTGCTCTTTTTTGCCCTATTGTGTATTTCTTTAAACATTTCTTATGTTGTTATTTTATATTCCCGTTCTGATAATTCTAGTATCATGTGAAGTTTTCAGGGGGTATATAAATCCATTTGTTGTTTCTGCTCTTACTCCTGGTGGCTTATTTCCTTGTGTATTGATTTTTTGTTTTCCTTCTTATCAGCTCAGTGTTTGGTTGAACCTAATCTGTGGGAAATAGGAGGATCTCAGTTTTGGGTGGTTTTCTCCTGAATTTGCTTTGGCTTCTGCCAGAAACCAGGGGACACTCCTGCCCGCGACCACGTCAGCCCGGAAATCTGATGATTTCTGACTCAAGGTGAATGTCAAATTCAGCTTCCTCACCTTGAGGCTGAAGATCAAGGTGAGGACAGAATCAAAGTTTAGCACAGACTCCTGCATTTACCCGCATGGCTATCCCCACCTTTCTTTGCCTAAAGCTCTCTGCTCCTTGATCCATTTTAGCTTGATATCCTTTTTCTTATCTCTTTCATGCCTTTGGAGATTTCCCCTACTTCTTGGGATCTCAGGAATGCATGTTTGTGCTAACTTATTCAGGATCTAGAAAGGCCATTTAAACTTTGTAGCTGGCTGAACTACGTCCTTTTTTTTTCTCAATAATTCACGAAACAAATCTTTATCGAGCCCCTACTTCGTGCAGAGTCTGGGCAGACGTTGAACAAGACATACTCCCTGCCCTGGAAGAGTTCACAGATTAGTGGGGAAAATAGGCTATTACAATAGAGAGTGACTAGTAGTACCCCGTAGGGAGAAGGGACGCTGTGGGAATTCAGTGGAAAGGTACCTTGAGGGGCATCCAAAAAGCCATCTTTAAGAAAGTGATGAAAAACTGATTCTAATGGAAGAGCAGAAGATAGTGAGGCCAAGTGAGGGGGAGCGGATACAGTACTGAGTGAGCCAAGCTGGGGGAAGCTTGGTTGGGCAAAAGGCTGGAAGCGTGAGAGAGCATGGAAAATTGGAAAAGTGAAAGCAACTAGGTTTGGCTTGGGCAGAGTGAGAGGAGGCTGAAGGGTGTGGCAGGGCCAGATCCCAAAGGGCCTGGTAAAACAGAGACTGGGTTCTATCCTGAAGACAATAGAGCTAGGCAGTAATAAAACAGCAGTGGGTGATATAATCCAATCAGTTTTTTTTTTTAATTATTGTAAAAATATACACTACATTTGCCAATTCAACATTTTTCACATGTACAGTTTGTTGTTGTTGTGTGCTGTTGAGTCAATTCTGACCATAGATAGCAACCCTATAGCTACCCCATACGACAGGGCAGAACTGCCCCATAGGGTTTCTAAGGAGTGGCTGGTGGATTCCAACTGCTGACCTTTTGGTTAGCAGCCTGAGCTCTTAACCACTTCTCCACTAGAGCTCTGTGAACAATTTAGTGGTATCGGTTACATTAATCATGTTGTGCAGTCATCACCAATAATTGTTGCCAAATTTTTCATCACCATAAACAGAAACTCACTGCTTCCTGAACAATGGCTCCCTTTCTCCCCCTCCCTCCTGCCCCTGGTAACAACTAATGAACCTGGGTCTCTAAACATTTGTCTATTCTGGATATTTCATATCAGTGAGGTCATAGCAATCTACTTGTCGTTTCATGATTGACTTATTTCACGCAGCACGTTTTCAAGTTTCATCCATGTTGTAGCATGTATCAGGGCTTCATTTCTCTTTATGGCTGAGCAGGATTCCACTATGTGTTTGTACCCCATTTTGCTTACCCATCCTTCCATCCATTGATGGACATTTTGGTTGTTCCCACCTTTTGGCTATTGCGGATACTGCTACAATCCAGTTAGTTTTAGATCACTGCTGCGGTGTGGTGTAGGGATTGGAAAGAGCCAGAGGGAAGACCGGGAGACCTATAGAAAAGGAGACTGTTGCAGGAGTTCAGGACAGAGAAGGTAGCCTGAAGGAGAAAAGGTGCAGTGCAGAGTAGATGGATTCGAGAGCAGGAGGGACCATCTCTGAGGAGCTGGGCTGGAGTTGCAGTTATATCCGCTGGCTTCAGGGTCACGTGCCAAGGCTGGGCTTCCATGGTCTGCAGTCTCAGGTGGGCAACAGCCCATTTATTCTGTGCTGTCTGTCGCGGTGGCCTAGAGGCTGCTGCATGCCAACCTGAGCCCCCCGCGATGGCTTGGCTTTCCTTGCAAACAAACCCCTCCACCTCCTGAAAGGAACTACTTTCAAAGACCTGGCTGATTGCATCCCTGGTTACCAGGAAACAAGAGCTTAAGCTGCAAAGTCCCGTCACAGGAAATAAAAAGAATGCTCCAGCAACCACCAGCGTTTTCCCACCAGGATTCCAGCCAGCTGTCACTGATGCAGCTTGGCATGAGAAAGGAACAGGCATAAGAATAGCAGAGGCTTCTTCAGTGCCAGGAACTGTGCTAAAACACTTGAATCTTGTTTAATTTTTATAATACCCTATGAGGCAGCCATTATTATGAAGAATTTTCACTAACTGGCTGAGAGGTTAAGTAACTTGCCTAAGGTTACAGTCAGAAGTTGTAGAACTGGGATTTTCCTCCAGGCATGTCTACCTCTTGTTGACCTGTGCACATCCTACCTTAGAAACCAGGCTGACAGGGCAGCACCCCTATTTTTTCTAATACATTTTCTATGACTTGATGGTTTTTAAGGTCAGGTATTCTGTAGAACGTTCCTCTAATTGGGTTATGGGTTTCTCATGTTTAGAATGAGGCTATGAGGGGTCTTAGGAATACCGCACAGGTGGAGTGCTCTCCTTGACACGGCCTGTCAGGGGGTACATATCAACATCTTTTCGCTAGTGGTATCAACCTTAATAATTCTGTTAATCGTTGCCAAGTTTCCCCACTGTGAAGTTACTACTTTCACTCTTTCCATACTCTGTTCCTTGAAAGATAGCACTAAGCTCAGGCCACACTCATGGGGAGGGCTTAAGTTCCACTTTCTGGAGTGAGAAGTATCCGCTTTTATTGGTAATTCTTTTGTGAGGAAGATTTGTCCCTTTGTCCTCATTTATTCAGTCATTTCTATCACTAGACTCCATTACACATTGGGTTGTAATCACATCCTTCATTTTTCAGATGAAGAAACAGGTTAAAGTTGACTTGTTTAAGTTCACAGGATAAGTTGGTGGGAGCCACGGCAAGATCCCAAGTCTCCAGGGCTCTTCCAAGGAGTGAAGCAGAATTGTGGTTAAGAGTGGAGGTTTGTAAATCCAGACAATGGAGTATTATTCAGCAATATGAAGGAATGAAGTACAGATACATGCCACAACGTGGGCGAACCTCGAAAACCTCATGCTAAGTTAGAGACCAGACCCAAAAGACTACATTTTGCAGATTTCATTTATAGGAAATGTCAGCATAGGCAAATCTAGACACAAAAAATAGATTAGTGGTTGCCTAGCAGGGGAAGCTAATGGGCATGGTTTTTTTGGGGGGATGGGGGTGGGGGTGTGTGATGAAAATGTTCAAAAGTTGATTGTGGTGTTGGTCGCACAACTGCGAATATACTAAAAACCATTTATTCACTTTAGATAGGTGCACTGTATGGTACGTGGATAAAACCTCAACAGAACTGTCATTAAAGCGCTGCTCGGAGTCAGAAGTGATACTTGTAAGCTGCTGCCTTTGGCCAACTGTTCTCTGTAGTGGCTTTCTTACGGGTTTGATGGGGATGGCAGCTCCCTTTCCATCAGGTTTTTGTTCAATGATGATTAAACTGCTTAGCAGGGTCTGGTATATAACAAATGCTGCTTCATCACAGTAACCCACTTACATCTCAGGACCTGTCGACTTACTCCCTCTGCCTGACTCTTCTTCCACACAGAACATAGCTTACTCTCTTGCCAGTTTCTGGTCAAAAAGCCCTGCGTTGATCTCCCTAAATAGCATATCAACTTTCCCCTCTAGAAATTATCACTACCTCGTACTTCCAGTGTCCCCTCACCTCTTCAGCATGGGACATTTAGCATCTTCCCCTCCCTACTGGGCCTAGCTAATTCTATTCATCCACTAACCACTGTCCTACTTTCAACAGGCCTAGCTCAGTCCTGCTCTAGGGACATTGCACATGGGTTTCCTCTCCTGGAACGCTGCTGTCCGCAAGTATGTGGTGGCCCCTTCCTACCCAGTGCAGCAGTCACCGTCTCGGGGACCAAACCCATTGCCATCAAGTTGATTCGGACTCATAGTGACCCTACAGGACAGAATAAGAACTGCCCTGCAGGGTTTCCAAGGCTGTAAATCTTTATGCAAGCACACCGTACCTTTCTCCCAGACAGGCTGGTGGGTCGGAGCTGCTGACCTTTTAGTTAGCAGCTGAGTGTTTTAACTACTGTGCCACCAGGGCTCCTTATCACAGGGATTGACCTATGGTAATCCCTTGCAGAACAGTCAGTACCATCTGGTACCCTTAGTCCTCAGAGCTGGATGAGCTTCCTGAAAACAAGAACTTTTTTTTGCTGATGAAAATAGGACTTGATGTGTATTTGTGGAGTGACTGAATCTCCACGTACTTTATGTACTGATACGGAACAATCTCCAAGATCTGCTGAGTGAAAAAAAGCAAGACGCTTTAAGAGCACGCTATCAATTTTGCACAGAAGGTGTGGTGGGAGAACACACACCCACACGTGTTTATATATGGAGCGTGTCTGGAAGGCTCCTCTTCTGCTCAGGCTACACTTGGCTCAACAGTTCCCACCCTGCTCTGGCTCTTTAAGTAGTCCATTTTTGGAACCAACATCATTTCTGAAACAAGGTCTCCAAGGCCTCGATCGGCTTTACATGACTAAGGCAACTTAATGTCATCAGGAGCAGTGTGGAAAAACCCAAGCACAGCATCACTATCTCACTTATCCTCACACTCTCTGAAGCAGTACACTCCGTTGAATACCTGCTGTTTCATCACAGCCTAGGCCCTGGTCAAACCTAGACAGGAGGAAGGAATCAAATACCCCTGAGGGGTGGCCCCCACATGAAGGAGATGAGTCGAAACAGAGTACGTGAAGGCAATTTATTCACAGAAAATAACTTGAGGAGTCCTGTTCACAGACGGCGACCACGGCGACCCCCCTTTCTGCGGGTGCTGTCGGAGGGGATGGGGGTGACATCCTCTGTGGGGAGGAAGAGAAAACATCATTGTCTGGAGTTGGATGGGAAGGTCTCCGGGTCTCCCTAAGCAGTGTTCTAACTGATCTGCAACAGACCCTTTTCCCCCAAATGAGCCCTCAACATAGAACATGTGAACATGGAGCTGCCCACCTTGCTTCCTGAAAATTCTCGATGTGGTCTAACCTCACTTTCCAGAAGGGGAAACTAAGGCTCAGTGAGGGTAAATGACTCCCACAGTGTCAAAGGCAGATATGACAAATGCAGGTGCATGTCACCTAATCCACTGACTCTGTAGAGGAAAAGCCTCCTGAACAGAGCAACTGTCTCCTCTTCAATAGGTAAGAGGTTAGAAATGTTCTTAAAAAATCTTAGGGTAGGAGAGGGTTAGAAGTTTAGACTGAGGAGTCAGTACATGTTGTTACCAACCACAGAGAAACAGTAAGGAAGGGCTATGACTTCCTTCCTAGGAGTTATAAGGAACCAAGGGATGACATCAGGGTAATTGGTGCTACACAAATGTAACACCTGCTGTGGTATTCAGCGGGCAGGGACTAAGGATGCAGGATGCCTTACAATGCAGGAAACAGTCCACACAAAATGCCAGCAGCAACCCCCTTAGGAAACATTGGGAAGGAAAGACAATTTGTAAATCAGTTCCACCAGATGCCACCTCAACAGCTGCACCTAACGCAGATGCAGATAGGAAGGACAACACCCACACTAAGGTGATGAGGGGCATTCAGGAAGAGATTTTAAGTCACACAGTGTCCCCTACAGCCCACATAACAACCTAACTGCCAACAGCCATCAGATCAGGCCCTGTGCTCATTGGACACACGATTTCCGAGGTCAATGCTTCAGAGCAAAATAAGTATTAGCCAGAGGAAGGCACTTACCAATCCGCCCAATCTTCATTCCTGAACGGGCAAGGGCTCTGAGGGCAGACTGGGCCCCAGGCCCAGGGGTCTTGGTCCTAGAAAACAAAGGTCTAAGTTAAGGAAGGCCTTTGGCCATCTCTGGCTGTTTCAGTTCTTAAAGCTTCTACTCAAGTCACTGGGGATTCTCCTTTCTCAGATACCAAAATCCTCTTCTTCAAAGGTCTGCAAGCTTGCTGTAAAGGGCCAAACAATATTTTAGGCTTACCAGGTCACTTACAGTTTTTGTCACATTTTTTTTTTTCCTAAACAATGCTTTAAAACCAGAAAAAGAAAAAAAAAAAAAAAAAAACAACAACAACAAAACACCCCAACTATTCTCAGCCCATAGACCATACAAACACAAATGGCAGGCCAGATGTGGCCCTCAGGCCACTTAGCCCCGCACTGCCTGCAGCCTGTTTAAGGCACTGTCTCTTCCTATCACATGCTGTCATTTTAAATTTTAAGTCTTCTTTGGTCCAATCTGTCTATTTCCACCTCCTCTGCCCACCCTGGAAACGCTGGTACTGCAGTGGTTAAGGCCTACAGCTGCGAACCAAAAGGTCAACAGTTCGAATCCACCAGGCACTCCTTGGAAACCCTATGGGGCACTTCTACTCTGTCTATGGGGTCGCTATGAGTTGGAATCGACTCGACAGCAACAGGTTTGGGTTTTCTACCCACCCTAGACCAAGATACCGTTCTCTTTCCCATAGACCACTTTATTTGTCCTTCTGTGACTGACTAAATTCACTCAGCATAATGCCCTCCAGATTCCTCCATGTTATAAGATGTGCCCATGGACCACTTCAGAACTTCCTATTTTATATGTTCCCCACCCAGCAGTCATCTTAAAAAAACAATCTCATCAAGTCACCACTACTGAAAAGTTTTCATGGCTTCACATCCCTCTTTTGGCTGAAGTCCAAATCCTTACCACATCCTACAAGATCCTACAGGACCTTGGCCCTGCCTATCTCTGGTCATACCTCATGCCACTCTTCCTCACAGGGGCCAAGTTCATTCCCATCTCAAGACCTCTTCTTTGCAGTTGTCTCCAGCTGGGATACTCTCCCTCCTGTCATTCCTTCACTGAACTGACTCCTGGCTCATCATTAAAGTCTTACCTTAAATTGCACCTTATCAACGACTCCATCCCTGACCAACACCATACTCTTGCTTCCTAGCACTTGCCACACATTCCCTGTTCTCAGCTGTTTAAAGTCTGACTCCCCCGCCAGCCCAGGTACCATACGAGGGTAGAGGCTACCTACTTTTTCCCACCACCCTCTTGCAACTCCCACTCAGATGACTGGGTGGGGTTATGCAAATAAGATAACTGTGGCCCACTGAGGGGACTGGTCAGTTTTGCCTTAAAAGAGAGCCAATTCCAGAGCAGAGAGGAGAGCTCACCACCACCAAAGGAGAGACCTGCAGGAGATGTGCAGTGGGCTCCCCACCCCACAGAGCGAGAAAGCTGAGTGTGGGCAGAGACTGAGGGCCAGGGAGAAATCTATGCCTAAACCACAAATTTGAGACTTGCCAGCTTCCACAACCACATGAGCCATTTCCTTTACGCGATTTGTGAGGATTTTGAGAGATGTTGGAGTGAATTAGGGAACTCAAAGACAGAAGGGAGAATACTAAGGGAAGAGGCAGTAGCTGATGTTAGAGATGGAGCGGTACAGCAGCTTGGAAAAGTCAGACATTTGGGACATCGTTGCTTCTGCCTCATAGGAACCAGCTTTGTGCTGATCCTTATAAAAGAAATTATTCATTTAGGGGGCGGAAGCCTATGATCAAATATGTAAATCCCTATAATGTCTTGTGCAAAGTCATAAAGGAAAAACACAGATTCAAATCTGGGTGTCCTGGTGCCCAAGCCCAGTGGTCTTATCACCACCCAGCCCCAGTCCCATACCGATTGCCTCCTGTGGCACGGAGTTTGATGTGTAGGGCAGTGATGCCCAGCTCCTTGCACCTCTGGGCCACATCCTGGGCAGCCAACATGGCAGCGTACGGTGAGGATTCATCTCGGTCAGCCTTCACCTTCATCCCACCAGTCACACGGCAAATGGTTTCCCTGGGGACAAAAGCAGTCATTTTTTTCTTGTTCAACAAAGATTCACTGATAGCTTAATAGGTCCTAACAAGGAAAAAGAACTATAGCTCAGATATGACAGAAGATGGAAGGTCACCACGAGCATGGGTCCTGTTCCTGGCAAATGTTAAGTGCCTGTTAACTGTATAGCACAGGGGATAGAAGTAAGCAAGATCACATGGGCTCTGCCTTCACGGGGCCCACAGACCAGTCGAGTCGGAAGACCTAATACAGCCTAACTCTGTATTAACACTTATATTCAGTTTCTATTTAATCCTCAAAACTACTTTACGAAGGAGGCACAAAAACATCTGTGAACTAAATGACCAAGCACAACATTTACATTTTAGTTGGCCTGGTAGCCACAGCAAAAAGAGAAACACTTCCTCACGTAAGCCACCTTATCTGGACAAAATAGTGATTCTTTTGGGAGAACATCCTAAACTGTCACTTAGTCCCAGGGTCATTTCTTCTCCCAGCCCCTTGCCGGCTGAGCTCTGTGACTAGCCACCCAGGTACTTACTTGCCAGAAAGATCAGTGACATGGACAAAAGTGTCATTGAAGGATGCAAAAATGTGGCAGACGCCAAAGACATTCTCTCCTTCAGCCACCTGAGGTCCAAGGCTGATGACCTGCTCTTCCTTCTTTTCCTTCCCCTTGCGAGGTGCCATGTCTGATGGAAGGAAAAGAACTCCAGTGTTAGCAACAAAAGGTTTCCAGAACCTCTTTTCCCTGGCTGTTATAAGGTAACCCCAAGTACTGCTCTTGTGCCAGTCTCCTTCCACCCAGGACTGTTATAATCACTCACCTCTGCCTAAGTCAAACTCATTTCTCCACGCACTCTGAAAACTTCAACAGGTAATTGAAAATTACTGACACTTTGCTAAAAGAGCGAAGTACCTTTCTGTTATTGTCGCCAGCAACCACCGAAAGCACAGCTCATAGCACCTACAGGATATAAGCTTAGGGCTCTAGAAGCAGACGCTGAGCATACAGTTGTTAACCAGTTGGCCCCCAAATCATGAAAAACGCACTGGCTTAGATCTCTGCAGGCCTTTGAGTTCAAACAGCTGCTCTGTAAACCTGTGCAGATCAATTCCCCTCTCTGGGCCTTATGTTCCCCCAAATGTAAGAGCTGGACAGACCTGCCTGCCTGCCACGGCACGCTGTCCTCTACCAACTGCTCTCCTCCCAGGGATACATCACCATACTCATTTTACAGACAGGTGAACAAAAGCTGAAGAATTTTATTCAGGGTGACTCAGAAAGCCACTTGCAGAGCAGAGAGATCAGAACCAAGTTAAAGGACTATGTCTACACACCTCATAACACTTCCAATACTAAAACTACTCCCCTGTTTTCAGACATCCAGGTACTACTTACATGAAGCCTAAAAGACCACACCCCCAAAACTAAGTAGAAGGCCAAGGCCAACATGTACCTATCTATCAATGGAAGCTGTTCTGAAGACTCTTTATTTGACAAAATGCCTGCGGCCTGCTGAATTCTGTACCAACTCATTAGCTTAAAATCTGAGGTTTCCTTACCAACATACCCTTCTAGACTCATCTCCTACCATTTCCTGTGTTCTGCCTGATCCCTACAAAAAACAATTTAAATGCTCTCTCCCATCCCCTAGCAAGACATCTCCTGCTACTTCATGCACAACTGTTTAAATCTAAATCCTTAAATTTTACTAGCACCAAGTACAAGGTACTAAAACATGTCCTCCAGGAAGGCTGATGGAAAAGACCTGTCCCAGAAATCCAGTGTATATGAGACAAATAGCTCTAATCTGATATATTATGTAAGTGCAACCAGTGTCACGGGACAAAGAAAAGGTAGACATTAGATGACTCAAGGGAAAAGTAGGTGAGAATGTGGAAGGCTTTCTGACTCCAAGACTCAAGTATCAGAATAATTTCCTAACATTTTCAGAAGACAGAACTAACAGCTCAGGTGAAACCAGGCTGTACAACTCCCTGCAGATACAGAAGACAAAGACAGGACGGCTTAGTCTAGGGTTATAAAGACAGTGGCAGAATCAAAGTGTCCTGACTCCCCGTCTAGCACTTATCCCAAGATGCTTCTACTCTGCACACCAATAAGAACCACCCTGGGCCTGGAAAAGTCCATGTTTCACATGTTCCAGTGTCTCGACAGTGCCTTCTTTATAATGTTTAGTCAGTATCTGACGCGCAAAACAGTAAAAGTACTAGATCTTACTAGGTGTACGAAGTTAATTGTCCCTACTCTCAAATTAGACTACCAGACCACAATTCGGGAGGATAAGTATCATTAAGGAAAGTGCCGTGGGGATTTACAGGAGAGAAGCCCTAAATTCTGCCTGGAGAAACCTTGCAAGGCTACAGTAGATCTGCTCTGGGTCCTCACGCAGCAACCAACATGAGTTCCTGCATGGTAGCTACTCAATAAATAACTGATTTTGCAGTTTCCCCCATCCCAAGTGGGGATGAGGAGAACGGTAACTTAGGGGCATATAAATGCATGGTAGGCCGTCAGGAAACACTGGTTTGCAGTCCCCTAGCCACAATTTCTGGCTTCAAGAGGCCTGCCCCAAGCGCCCAGAACGTACAGCGTGGTCGACCCTGCAACAGCTATAACTATTCAGACTTAGGAAGCACCCAACACAGGGCAGAGGCTTTCCCTGCATTTCCTCCTTGAATCCTCTCTACAACCACATGGGATTGGTGTTCCTGTTATTCTCATCTGCCAGACTAGTTAACAAATTTTGAGATTAAGCCCTGGCCTGAGGTCGCCCATAAAGAAGCTAACAAAGCAAAGGTGGGGGTCCAGATCTGACTAGAGTCCCCGCTCCTCCCCATCACGTTTTGCAGCTACCCAAACGTGGCTGTGGCCAAGCGCGGGGACCAGGCAAGGACCGCACTCACCCCAACTTCACAAACTGCATTCCTGGAGAGAAGCCGCCTACCTCTCTAAGCAGGGCGCGAACTTGAGCCTGGGTGGCCGCGAACCGGGATCCGAGTCGGGATCCGCCGGCCGCACTCCTCCCACCCGGCACCCGGGTCGGTTCCGTGGAAAGACCCCAGCCCCGCGTTCCCGGCCCGGCTGGACCCCCGTGTCGTAGGATGCCGCCCGATTGTCCCCAGCAAGGCCTCATACCTGCGTGTCGCCCCCAGACTCCGCCACCGGAAAGAGAGAATGGGAGAAGGCGGGGCGACGGGTCACTTCCGTGCTCCCGGAAGTGCTACTTCTGAGGTCACGGGGAGAGGCCCTGGCTCCCGGAAAATGCCCCCGTTAGCGTTTCCAAAGAGATGAAGATTCGTCCTTGGAAAAGACAGTTGACTCGCGGGAGAGCGAAAGGAAGCAAAGGTGCGAGGAATGTTGCTGCGAGCAGGTAGGCCTGTGCGACTGCACGAAGCCCTGCTGGGTGAGGCGGGGCTGTGTTCCCAGTTGGTGGTGGCTACGGCTAGACGAACTTCCGCTCTCTTGACCCTGGGCCTGGGGAACCTGGAGTCTGCACCTTCCCTCGTGGCACGGAGGGGAATAACAACAACAAAACCGCCGTAGTCACATAACTTTGGTCTACGAGGTACAGTGCTTTGTGCTAGCTGGTAATCATAAAAATAAATTACTTAGTATTTATTATATACCAGCCTAGGCTAAGCGATTTACAAGTATTGCTTCATTTAATCCTTATAACATTATCAAATAGATACTGTTTCATTCATTGCTTTTGTACAGATGTTGTTGTTAGGTGCCACGGAGTCAGGTTTCAACTCATAGCGACCCCCTGTACAACAGAACAAAACACTGCCCAGTCCTGCCCCATCCTCACAATCATTGTTATGCTTGAGCCCATTGTTGCAGCCACTGTGTAAGTCCATCTCATGGAGGTCTTCCTCTTTTTCGCTGACCCTCTACTTTACCAAGCATGATGTCCTTTTCCAGGGACTGGTCCCTCCTGATAACATGTCCACAGTACGTGAGATAAGTCTTGTCATCCACGTTTCTAAGGAGCCTTCTGGCTATGCTTCTTCCAAGACAGATTTGTTTATTTTTCTGGCAGTCCATAATATATTAATATGTTTACAGATAAGGGTTATTAAGTAACTTGCATGAGATCAGTCAGTTGTGGTGGATTGGGAATGCTAACTTCAAAGGCTTTATGCTTAACTTCCATATGACCCTCTAATAACAACAATCTGTACCTCAAAGGGTTGGGAGAATGGAGATGGAGATGTGGGGAAAGGTAAGAAGTGTACCTAGCAGAGCTTGGCAAACAGTAGGAGATATATATATATATATATATATATATATATATATATATATATATATATATATATATATATATATATATATATATATATATATATATATATATGTTTAAACAATGAACCAATGTCTAGAAGGGCATATAGTTCTTTGTGAGCTGGAGTGGACATCGCTGAATGACGGAATTCAATTTAGAGACTTCGGCTCAATTTAGGGAAGAACTTTTAAAAAATATAGTTCCTCTTTACCGTTTACAAGTGTAATTAATTACAGAACATCCATGAAATATAAACATGCAAAAAAGGAGCAAAGCAACAATCTTACCCACTGCTGTTAACACCTTGGTGTATGTCCTTCCTAAACATCATCTACATATATTCACACAGGATAAGCTTTTTTTTTTTTTTTTTTTTAACAGAAAGTAACTTTATAATATTTTTCTTTGGTGGTTTAAAAAAAAAATCTATGTTCATTATAAACAATTCACACAATATAGAAAAGTTTGTGAGAAAAAATAAAAATCATCCCCAAATTCTTTTTTCTAGAGACACCACTATTATCAAATTGGATAGCATCATTCCAGAAATAACTTTCGATACCTTTATCTATACACATAACTTTATATAACATTCAATTTTATATAAATGAAATTATGTTTTCTATGCTACTTGGTAACTTTTTTCCTGCTCAACATTGTTGTGGATCTCTCTCCATAACAAACAGTAGAGCTCTACAACATCTTTTACAAATCTTTACAATTTTACTATTATTTTGAATATGAAATACATTCACAAAAATAAAAAAAACACAAAAAATTACCAAGAGGTGTACAATGAATGCTTTCTCCTGCTCCTCCTCCCAGCCCTGTACCCAGCAACCCAATCCTCTCCCTGAAGACAGCCAATGATACCCTGGTTGCAACACTTTTAACAGCTACATGGTATTTGTTTGTAAAAATGTATCATAGTTTATTTAACCAGTTCTTGATTGATGGGCATTTAGATTATTTCTGGAGTTTGTGCATATAATCAAGACTGTAAAAACATATTTGTGCTATTCTCTCCTTAGGGTAAATTGCTAGAAGTCAAAAGGAATGTACATTTTAAATTTTGATACCTGTTGCTAAACTGTCATCTGGAAAGCCCATATAAGTTTTCATTTCTGTTACACTAAGAAATTAAAAATATCTCCTTACTGTATTGCATTTCTTTAATGATTATTGAGGTCAAATAACTGTTTATAGATTGTTCTGACTATTTGCATCTCTTCTGCTCATTGTCTGTTTATATTCCTTTAAGGAGATGCCTTTTTTGTTCTAAGGTAGCGAGTTCCCCAGTAGAGGAGATATGTTAGCAGAGGCTGGAGTGTTGTGAAATGAGTCCTTGATTTGAATAAGAGTTATATTAAATACAAAAACCTCTGCACCTCAGTGGAGCCCTGGTGGCACAGCAGTTAGGAGTTCGGCTGCTTAGCAGAAGGTCAGCAGTTCAAATCTACCAGCAGCTCCTTGGAAACCCTATGAGGCAGTTCTGCTCTGTCCTGTAGGGTCGCTATAAGTCAGAATCAATTGGATGGTAATGGATTTGTTTTTTTTTCCTGTACCTCAGTAAGGGAAGGCTTCCTGGAGGGAGCAGAACTTTATTTTATAGCTTAAGGCAGCCCATGTAATTGCCTCAGGACAAATTTTCCACAGGGAAGTCTTATGTCCATCCTGGAAACCAAAGACACTGCTTTCAAACTCAGCTTTGATCATTTAATCAACATGTTTATTACTTCTTCAAATAGTCTTAATGGTTAAGACAGTGGTTTCCAGAGTCAGACTACTTGAATTCAAATTTCAGCTTTGCAACTTCTAGCCACGGGTCTGTGGGCAAGATTTGTAACCTCTGTGGACTTTATTTTCCTAACCTATAAAATGGGATAATAATAGTATTTTTAAAAGCATATTAGATATAAATTTGTAAATACATATGTACACACACACATACACATATATACATATATGTTGTTAGGTGCCCTCGAGTCAGTTCCAACTCACAGCAACTCTATGTACAACAGAACAAAACACTACCCAGTCCTGCCCATCCTCACAGTCATTGTTATGCTTGAGCCCATTGTGGTAGCCACTGTTTCAATCCATCATGTTGAGGGTCTTCCTCTTTTTTGCTGACCCTCTGCTGTACCAAGCATAATGTCCTTCTCCAGGGACTGGTCCCTCCTGATAACATGACCAAAGTATGTGAGACAAAGTCTTCCCATCCCTGCTTCTAAGGAGAATTCTGGCTGTACTTCTTCCAAGACAGATTGGTTTGTTCTTTTGGCAATTCATGGTATATTCAGTATTCTTCGCCAACACCATAATTCAAAGGCGTCAATTTTTCTTCGGTCTTCCTATTCATTGTCCAATTTTTGCATGCATATGAGGTGATTGAAAACACCATGGCTTGAGTCAGGTGCTCCTTCGTCCTTAAAGTGACATCTTTGCTTTTTAACACTTTAAAGATGTCTTTTGCAGCAGATTTGCCTAATGCAATGCATCATTTGATTTCTTGACTGCTGCTTCCATTGGTGTTGATTGTGGATCCAAGTAAAATGAAATCCTTGACAGCTTCAATCTTATCTCTGTTTATCGTGATGTTGCTTATTGGTCTAATAGTGAGAATTTTTGTTTTCTTTATATATATGTGTGTATACACACACACACATATATCTCATTCTGTTCCAGGCGCTGGGATACCATAATAATGGCAGTTAAGCTGAAACTTGAAAGTAGAGTAGGCAT
The DNA here is from genome assembly GCA_030035585.1 of Dugong dugon. NCBI lineage: Eukaryota > Metazoa > Chordata > Mammalia > Sirenia > Dugongidae > Dugong > Dugong dugon. Next base: position 185,840,290 of record CM057460.1, on the reverse strand, counting down.
AGCTTGATGAAGATGGGAAGAACGTTCTGGGCAGGGAGAATAGCATATGCAAAGGTCCTGAGGTGGGAATGTGCTTGGAGAGTTCAAGACATTAAAAAACAGCCAGTATGGTTGGGGTGTTGTGAAGGAGGGAAGAGTGATGGGATATCAGGCTAGAGGCATGGCGGAGCCACCTCCTGCAGGGCCTTACCTCTTGTAGTGAGTCTGAAGGAGTTCTGGACTGATCAAGGAGAAAGATACAACCACAAGACAGCAGAACAGCCAAATGCAGGGGTTGGTCCCCCCCAGCCTGAGACCTTCCAGAGGTAGCAGAGCCACCAGAAGGGAAGAGGAGAAGGGAGAGGCTTATGTTTGCCTTCATGATGTCCTGCAGCAAGGTGGGGAATCTTTGGGTCAGAGAGCTCTGAAGAACAGATGCAGCTGAGGGTCCTTGTAACCAAGTGTTTTACCTTGTCTATGGCTAGCAGTGGTTGAACATAATTTTGTGGGTTATGCAAAGCAGGCACACTCTAAGTGGCTAAAAATCTGCTCTTTTGGGCTATTTTTTAAAACAATTGCATTTGGCACCAGGGGCCTTTTTTGGGCTAATGGGCCTTAGCTTGTTATGATGCAGTAAACAACCTGGGACCGATGCACAGAGGCCACCTTTGGCTCATTTATGTAACACCTCTTTGTTGCTGTGTCTGTATTCTTCACCCTACCCACACTCGTGTACTGTCAACACTGTGCTTACTACCACCTCTCATAGTTCATTTATTCATTCAGTAAATACAGAGCACATAGTGTGTTTCCAGCACTGTTCCAGGGGATACGTCGGTGACCAAAACCGATAACAAGCCCTACCCTCTTGGAGTTTACATCTGGAAAGTAAGGGGTAGGGCAGACATAATAACTGAGTAACTTTCTGTTATGTTAGGAGGTGATCAGTGCTATGAAAGAAGAATAAGTAGTGCAAGGTAAGGGATATTGGGGGTCAGGGTAAAGAGGTAGGGCAGGTTGCAGAGGTCAGTGATAGCCTTGTTGAGAGATTTGAGCAGAGATGGAAAATTATTATAGGCAGAGGGACTAGCAAGTGTTAAGGCCTAACTGTGGGCACACAACTGGCATATTTTAGGAACAGCAAAGAGGTTAGTGTGGCTGGAATGGAGTAGCAAAGGGAGCAGTGGGGTAGATGAGGAGCATGTAATGATGAGAGGTGGCGGGTGGTGAAGGCAGATCATATAGGTTGTTTAGGTCGTTGTAACAACTTTGGCTGTTACTCTGATGGAGCCATCAGAAGCTTTTGAGCAGAGGGGTGACAGAACCTGATTTAGTTTTCAACAGGATCGCTGTGGATGTTCTGTAGAGAGTAGACCATCAGGGGTGGGGGCATGGAGAGGCAAAAGTAGAAGCAGGGAGCCCAGTTAAGAAGCTGCGACAGTAAGCCAGGTGAAAGCTATTGGTAGCTCAGACCAGGGTGGCATCAGTGGAGGTAGAAAGAAGTGGTCAGGGGACTCCATAGAGACAGTCTGTGTTGCCGTCAGATCCCTGGTGGTGTGCACTTCCTAAAAATAAAACTTTCTCAATCTTTCTGGGGAAAAAAAAAAAAAAGAAAGAAAGAAAGAAGTGGTCAAAATCTCGGTGTATTTTGAAAGTAGATCCAACAGATTTCTTACTAGATTAGGCATGAGATGTGAGAGAAAGAGAATTGTCAAAGCTGATTCCAGTGTTTATGACTGGCATAACTGGAAGGATGGGATAGGGAAGACTAAGGATGAAGTAGGTTTTTTGGGGGGGAAATCAGATGTTCACTGTTAGGCCTGAGATTAAGATGTTTATTATTTATCCAGTGGAAAAGTTGAGGAGGTTGTTGGTATATGAGTCTGGAATTGAGGAGAGGATCTGGGCTAGAGGTGTAAATTTTAGATTCTTTAGCATATGGATGGTATGTAAAGTCATGAGGCTGGTTGAGACTGCCAAGGGTCTGAACATAAGCAGAGTAGAGGTCCAGGGGACTGAATCCTGGGACCGCTAACGTCAGGAGCATGGGGATAAGAGAAGGAGATAGTTATGGAAGAAGAAGTAATGAACAGTGAGGTGGGAGGAAAACCCGGAGGAGGGGTGACCTGGAAGCCACGAAGAAAGGGAGTCGAGGAGGAGGTGTGGGACGCTATCTCAGTGCTGCTGACAGGTCAAGTAAGACGAGGGTGGAGAGCGACCACTGGATGTAGCAGCATGGAGGACACTGGGGGCCTCGACAAGAGCAATTTCAGTTGGGTGGGGGTGAGCTTGTTCTCAGGGACTGGGAGGCATGAGATTGATGGCTTATGGAGGAGTCACAGGTGTTGGTAATGACCATGGCAGCAAATGGCTGAGATAGGGTGGAGGACAAGATCATTTGAGAGAGGAGGTCAAGGGGAACCAGAGGCCAGGGTATTAGAAGCATCATCCATGTGAAGGTTGAAATTACCAAGAATTAAAACAGGAGCAAACTGACTGAGATGACAGTGAGTCAGGGCTAATGCCTTCAAGGAAGGAGGGGGATGGACCCAGGGGCTGGTAGGTGACTGTGCTGAGGAGGAGGAGTGGGTGCTGTGGTGTGATGACATGAGATTCAAAGCTGGGGTCCTATCGGGAGTCTGGAGTGAGAGTGGCCTGAAAGTGGCAGCCAGGAACAGGGAGGACAACATCTTCACCTCCAAACCCAGGAGAATGAGGCTGTGGGAGGTAAGAGGAGAAGCCACTGAGAGGCCTGCAGGAGGGAATGTGGAGTCCTAGGGGAAAGCCAGGTTTCTAGCTAGGACAAGACAGGAACATTCAGAGAAAAATTGGGGATAGAGGAAATTCTGCTGTTGATGTTTTAGAATCCCTGAGGGCAGCAGAAGGCTTTGAAGAGTTGACTGAATGAATGAAGAGGAGGGAATTGACTGTAAGAAACCAGAACCCAAGATTTTTCATTGAAGCCCAGCCTGGAAGGCCCCTCACTTCCCATTTTTAATAACAGTTCTTACTTTAATTTGCCCATAGGCTCCATTTCTCCTCCCCTTGGAGAGAAGTTTTACAAATGGGAGAGAGAGGACGGTGGGGAGAAGAAGCTGTGGTTCAGAGATGGTGAGTTAGTTCACCACAGACACACAGCCAGGAGTCAGAGACCAACTGCAGTCCAGTTGGTGCTGGGGCCTTCTCAAAATTATTGGCCCCTGTCTTAGTTACCTAGTGCTACTGTAACATAAATACTACAAGTGGGTAGTTTTAACAAACAGAAATTTATTTTCTTAGTGTTTAAAACTGGAAAAAAAAAATAAACAAACTTGTTATGTTGAGTCAACTCCAACTCTAAGCAACCCTATAGGACAGAGTATAGGGCAAAGTAGAACTGCCCCGTGGGGTTTTCAAGGACCAGCTGGTTTATTCAAACTGCCCACCTTTTGGTTAACAGCTGAGTTCTTAACCACTGTACCACCAGGGCTCCCAGCTCTAGGGGAAGGCTTTCTCTCTCTGTTAGCTCTGGAGGAAGGTCCTTGTTTCTTTTTAGCTTCTGTCCTCCTTCCCTTGGTGATCTTCAGGTGGCTTGGCATCTGACTTCCCCCATCTCTCCTTTCTGCTTGCTTGCACTTAATCTGCTCTTTTTAGATCTCAAAAGAGATTGATTTAAGACACACCCTACACTAATACTGCCTCAGTAACATAACAAAGAAAACCCATTCCCAAAGGAGATTATAACCACAGGTATCGAGGTTAAGATTTACAACACATAGTTTTGGGGGGTACAGTTCAATCCATAACAGCCCCTGTGAGGTTTACAGCCCATTTCAGGAAACTGCTCCCGTGTCCCTGTGATTCTTATTCCTGAAAGAGTGGGGTCGGCAAGGAATGGGCCTGCCGTGGGTTCTGGGCCCCTGAACCATGCTAGCTCTGGTCTGCTTATCTAAGTGCAAACAAGGGAGGGAGCAGCATGTTGTGTGTGTTGGGGTTCAGGGAGAGAGAGCTGCAAAGGGTCTGGAGTGGCACAGCATAAAGCAATGCCCTGCACCCCTTCCTAGAAGCCCGCAGCCTCCATTCTCCTCAGGCCTTGGTTCATCTGCCTCTGATGCTCACAGGCCTCGCCCGCAGTCTGGGAACATCTCATCAGGGCCCCTATTCAGGTCCATTCCCCTTTCCCACTTACCATACAGAGATACATGACTGGGCCTGCTGGGAGTAAGGAGTAAGGGGCATGGGTGAAGGAGTAGGGATGAGAGGGGCTGTGGGGGAACAGAGGGCAGGTTTAGCTTGGTCGGGACCTCTTAGGGGGAGGTGCCATTAAATAGAGGCCCAGAGTGTGAGTAGAGGCCAGCCAGGGCAGGGAGAAGAGGGTGGGGGAGAATTTCCAGCCTGAGGAAACAGCCTGTGGGAAGGTCTTGGGGCAAAGGAAAACTTGACTGATTCAGAGATTTGGGAGAAGTCCTTCTTGGCTGGAGTGGAGGGAGCAAGTGGTTGGGGGTGAGAACAAAGATTTGGGGGTTGGGCCTTGTAAGGGGGTTCAGGGTTAGGACTTTACACTTGTGGGTGAGAGGCCTGTGGGGATAAGAATCCCCACTGGCATCCCCTCTGTTTGCTCCTAAGCCCAGCTCTGCGCAGGGGAAAGGCTGGACAGGGTTCCAGGGAGCTTGCCCTACCAACGGTAAGAGGAATACAGGGGCTGAGAATGCCTTTTCTCGCCCAAGTCCCTGCTAGATGGCACCTGATCTCCGCACTGCTGGCAGAGGACAGCCCTAGTATATCTGGGGAAGGAGTGTAGTTTCTGAGCTCAAAGTTGGTTGGGTGGTTGGTGTGTGTGTGTCTAAGTCTGCACTCAGACACCCTGCAGCCTCTTTGGCCCAAGCACTCACAAGGTCTTTCTGAAATGACTTCACCCAGGACGTGGTGATTTGTGATGTGTCAGGGGCCTTTTTGTACAGACTCCATTTCTGCCTCATCAAACCCTCAGAAGCTCAGAATTATTATCTGCATTTTACAGACCAGGAAGTGGAGGCAAGAGAATGTCAGGGATGTGCCCAAGGTCACTCAGCTGGTTCAGAGTGGAGTAAGTGTTCAAAGATTGCAACCGGGACTTCTAGATCCAGATCCAGGGGTTGGTGTACTTGGCCACACTGCCGGGCTGACTTGTGAGGGACCTGCTCTGAGTCACCTCGAAGGGAAGAACAGGACCCAGTGGGTTGATGGTAGCTGAACGTGGGTTTTGGGTCATTTATTCATTTAGCATGTTTAGTGAGCACCTATTATGTGCCAGGCACCGTGCTAGACACTGGTGAGGATAAAGCAATGGATAACATGGACATGGGTCTCTTTCCTCATGCAAGGGACAATCTAATGGGGGAGACAGCCAGACATTATACAAGTAAACTGGTCAATAACTTTATCCTCACAGATTGTGGTAAGTGCTGTGAGGGAAACAGACCCAAGAAGGCCGCACAGGTGGGCTTACTCACTCAGACTGTCTGAGGAGGAGACACTGAGGCCAAGACTTGAAGGGTGAGCAGGTGTAGCCTGGAGTGACAGCATTCCAGGCTGAGGGAACAGTACAAAAGTCCCCAAGGCAGGGAAGAGGTTGAGGAACTGCAAGGAGGTGGGGTGGAGTGAGGAGAGGGGAGAGAGATAGGGGTGAGGTCAGTGAGGAGGGTGGGAGCTGCGTCCTGTGGGCCCGATGGGCCCTGGTGAGGAGTGTAGGTTATATTCTGAATGCCTCAAGAAAGAGCAACATGTTCTGATTTGTTCATTTAAAAGTCCACTCTGGCTTTGTTTGGAGAATCGGCCGAAGACAAGCAAGAGCAGAAGCAGGAGGAGGTAAAGCTGGTCAGGCAGTGAGGGGAATGGTGGCTGGGACTATGATGGCAGTGGTAAAGATGGAGAACAATACCAAAATTTGAGTGATGCCTTGGGAGTAGAAACTATAGAACTTTCAGACCGATTGGATGCAGGTGTAAGGATGTTTCCCAGGATCCTGACTTGAGCAATGGGTGGATGGTGGGCTGTTTACTAAAATGAGGAGGCCTGGGGGAGGTCATGATTTGGGAAGGGGTCCAGCTCTGGCCCTGTCATTTTTAGAGCCACCTTTTGCAACATTCCAGCACAAAGATGGGACAGGCAGTTGTAGCTCGTTGGAAAGATCAGGGCTGCTGATGTCAATTCAGGAGCATCTAGATTGTGTTTAACATCAAGGGATTAGATGGGTTCACTTCAGACAGCCCACAGCCCAGGCAGTTCGACAGCTGGAGGTAGTGAGGGCCCCATCACTGCAGGTGTGCAAGGAGAGGCTGGTTGATGCCAGTCATGGCTGCTAGAAAGGGAGGCCTCTCTGAGGGGAGGTAGAACAAAATGACCTATGAGAATGCTCATTTCTCACTGTTAGAGACCAGGACCCTGGTGGCCCTGAGGCTGTGTGGAGTAGCTGGACATGGTGACTCTGTTTCTTTGTCTGGGTACATTCCCCTTTCCTGGCAGCACCCTTCCCCCCACTGCCATCTGTCGGGGCCTAGCAACTCAGACCCCGGGGTGGTACAAGGGGTGGGGGCAGCCCCAGGGACAGGCTATAATTACAGCTAGGGGCAGGGCTCTTGCTTTTCTGATGTCAGTGCCACCTGATGTGAGGTTCCTCTTTCTGGCACCTTGGGAGTGAGGGAGTCCCTCCCCCAGGACATCTGTTGACAGGCCCCTCCCCTACAACTGCAGCCACTCAGCATCTCTTGGAGGAGGGCCAGGCCCAGGGAGCAGCTACCTGCTGTGTTCCCACCTGGAAAGGCATTGAGTCAGGTGTCACAGCACCCTGGGGGGTGGGAGGCGGGTAATTGGAGGGGACTGCCAAGCTTAGTTAGTGGTCATGAAGCCCTGGAACCCGAGCAGAGGAGCCATAGCATCTAAGAGGCCCCCCAGACTTTCATCTTCAAAACCTCCCCATCAGCCTGGATGAAAGGGCCAGGGAGGGGCCAGGTATTAATAGTAATTATTAGTTTCGCTAAAAGGAGAAGAAATGGGATTGTCACCAAGTCCAGCTCATTCTCCCCGCTTTGTCCCTCTCTCCTTCCCGCATGCTCCGTCTCCTTTTTCTTTTCCTTCTCCTCCCTTGCTCCTCCACCCTCTTTCTCTTCTCTAGGTAGGCTTGTCCCTCTGTCCTTGTGTCATGGCCTTGGGATCCACCTGCCTTGCTTGGTCTCATCAGTTCTCTGTTTTTGAGATGTCTGGGGCACCAGCATGTTTAGGGGTACCCCTGTGCTTGTCTGGCTTGCAGAGGGAGAGGGAGAGATGTAGGGGTAGAGGGTGAGTGTGTCGGGGAGTCTGTTCAGTCAGTCATCTCCCATTTTACACATAGGCATTGAACACATACTCTGCACCCAGTACTGTTAAGCTCCGAGATTCAGTGCTGAGCAGGGCAGACACGGGCTCTGCTCTTAAGAGCTGGCATTCTAGTGGGAAGACAGACAACAAGTAGTAAACTGATAAATACGAGGTCATAGATTGTGATGCACACTGTGAAGGGACTGAACAGCAGATATGATGGCATGCTATGTGGGTGGCTACTTTAGACTGGGGGATCAGGGAGACCTCCCTAAGGAGGTGACGTGGCCTGAGATCTGAATGGCGAGAAGGACTCAGTGATGAGAGAAGGTGGAGAAAAGAGCTCCTGGCAGGCAGAGTGGCAGTTGCAAAAACCCTGAGTGGGAAAGAGCTTGGCATGTTTGACGAGGTGGAGGGAAGAGAAGGTGGCTGGAGGGGAGAGCAAGAGGGAGAAGGGGCGAGATGAGTTGGGGACAGGGCCAGCTTCATGAGCATGTGACCTGTGCAGTCACACAGGGCTCTGTGCTTGCTTTAATCCTCTGCTGTCACTGTCTTGAGATTCTGAGTAATTTCTGAATGGTAGTTCTGCATTTTCATTTTGCACTGGGCTCACAAATTATGAAGCCAGTCCTGGTTGGGGAGGTTGGCAAAAGAAGTAGGTGTCTGTGTGTAGAAATATGAGAACCACATGGCTGGTGTTTTTTGAATGAGTGAGTGAATGAATCCATATGTGCATATGGACGTGCTTATCTGTGAAGCTGTCCGAGGACCAAGTGGCATTGACCAGGCCCTGCTGCCATGCTGACAGGGCCCACACATAGACGTGGCCTGAAGTCACGCAGCCCTAACACTTTGTCGAGGGTTCACTGTCTGAGGGGGCCCCAGGAGCTCTGTGCACCAGGTCAGAAGCAGCCCCATGAACATGTGAATGAGGCCAAGCTTTGGGAAACAGGGTGACTGCTCTACCCCAAATGGAGGTGGCGCCCACTTGCCTGAGACCTTGGAGCCAAACAGACCTGAGTGCAAATATGGATCTGACAGTCTGCCTAGTGTATGTGACTAAGTAGACTGTGGGCAGGCGATTTGCTTCTCTGATCCTCAGTTTCCTCATGTGTAAAATGGAGATCACTACTTGATAAGATTGTTGAAAGGAAAACTCTTGGCAGAGTCGGAGCTTGGTAAGTATTTGCAGTAATAATTATTATTATCTTCATACAATCTCTGGAGACGTGTAAATATTTGCCTCTGCAACTAAATGTCTGCATAATCATGAACAAGTCACTGGATCCTCCTGGGCCTCAGTTTCCTTTTCTGTTAAATGGGGATGATGACAATCTAACCCATCTCTAACCAGGATAGTTGGGAGGATCCAACACAATCACCACTCTAGAGCCTCTTTGTAAACTGACATACAGATGTGAGTTGTTCTCACATTCCCAACCCCATCTCCCCCATCTTGGGCAGTCTTTCTCCAAGTCTTTTTTTTTTAACGACTATTTTATTGAGTTTTTGGTGAAAGTTTACACAGAAAGTTAGGTTCCCATTTAACGATTTCCACATAAATTGTTCCATGACATTAGTAACATTTATCACAGTGTGTCAACGTTCTCTTTAATAGTGTTCTATTTGTTCCCTTTCCAGTACTCTAATTTCCCTGCCCCTTCATCTTTTCTTTGGAATAACTGTTGACCTTTTGGTCTCACACTGATGTTTTTAAGTAGGGCACTGATCTTATGTATAATATCCTTTATTTTGTGTGCCACTCTGCTATTTTGCTAAAAGGTGATCTCAGGGGGTAGGCTTGGTTCTAGGTTTAAAGAGTGTCTCAGGGCGATAATAACATGGAGTCCTCTGTTCTCTACTGTTCGGTTTGTCTGGCTTTTTTTTTTATTTTTTTATATTTTATTGTACTTCAGGTGAAAGCTTACAGAGCAAATAGTTTCTCATGAAATAGTAGTACACATGTTGTTCTATGACATTGGTTAACAACCCCACAACGTATTAAGCCTTTAAATTCTCAACCTTTTTTTTTTTTTTTTTTTTGATGAAAATTACAGATGGCCAAAGATACACCGTTTCAAGAATTTCTACATTCACAGTTCAGTGACATTGACTACGCTCTTCCAACTGTGCTGTTATTCTCACTTAAGATGAAGGCTTACAGAACAAAATAGTTTTTCATTTAACAGTTACTACACATGTTGCCCTATGACAATGGTTAACAATCTCACAGCACATCAAGAATATCCTTACTCCACCTTGTGTTCCCTATCACCAGGGGACTTCCTTATCCCCTTCTGTCTTCTGGACCTTGTCAGTGGACTATTGTACCTCTTTAGTGTCATTTGTTTTATTTTATTTTATTTAAACACCATTTCAAAACTTTTTACTTACACATTTAAGTGATATTGACTATGCTCTTCCAATTGTGCTGCCATTCTCACCCAAGATGAAGGCTTACAGGACAAAACAGCCTCCCATTTAATAGTTACTACAAATGTTGCCCTATAGCAGTGGTCAACAATCTCACAATACATCGACAGTGTCCTTATTCAATTTGTGTTCCTTATCATCAGTTTCCTACTCTCCCTCTGCCTTCTGGCCCTTGTCACCGGACTCCTGTACCTCGTTAGTCCCATTTAGTTTTACTGGGCTGTCCATTCCCAGGCTTAACATCGAACCTCAAAGGTAACTTCACCTCTGAGCTGAAAGGGTGTCTGGGGGCCACACTCTTGAGGTTTCTCTAGTATTCTTTAGGCCAGTAAATCTGGTCTTCTTTTTTTTTTTTGGGAGTTAAAATTATGCTCTACATCCTTCTCCAGCTCTGCCCAGAACCCTCTGTTGTGATCCTGGTCAGAGGAGTCATTGGTGGTAGCCGGGCACCATCCAGCTGTACTGGACTCAGTCCGGTGGAGGCCTTGGTAGCTGTGGACAATTAGTCCTTTGGACTAATCTTTTCGTTGAATCCTGTTCTCTTCATTCTCCCTTGTTCCCGAAGGGATGAGATCAGTGGAGTATCTTAGATGGCCGCTCATAGGCTTTTAAGACCCCAGACACTACTCACCAAGGTAGAATGTAGAGCATTATCTTTATAAGTAGTGTCATGCCAATTGAGCTAGATGTTCCCCGAGATCATGGTGCCCAGAGCCCTCCGTCCAACAACTCAGTCCCTCGGGGGGTTTGGATGGGTCTATAGGGCCTCCATGACCTTTCCTTGTGCAGGTTGTGTTAGTTTCCCCTGTACTATGTACTAAAAAAAAAAAAAAAAAAAAATAAGAATTTGAGTTCTGTTCCATAAGGACCACTTGGTTCTTGGCAGAACACAGAAAACAGTCCTTGGATTCCCAGCCCTGAGTTGTTGTCATCACACTGGAAAGTCTGCCTAGGAGTGAACCTCAAGTTCAGGGTCCTTGGTTGGGCAAGGAAGAGGAAGGTCCAGAGGTTGAGGCAGGGGAGTGGGGAGGATGAGCTGAGGGAGGACAAACGAGCTGAAGCCAGAATTTCCGGTGGCCTTGCTTCCTGCCTCACTCTGGGGCAGGAAGCAGCTGGAAAGCTGCAAGAATTAGTCCCTGACAATGATCTGGAGCCGGAGGACAGCCCAGGGTGAGCAGAGGCCCCACATCATCTCCTCATACACCCCAAAGGCTGGTTTGCAGGCACTACCACAAATCATGGGAAACCCTGAGCAGCACTAGCCTTCGAGGGAGAACCCCATCCTCCATAGGCTGGAGGAACCCGGGGTTGGGGAGCTAAAAGGCCTTCAGAGCTGTCCTAGAGTGAAGAGTGTGGGCTCTGGAGTCAGACTGGTTGGACTGAAATCTAGGCTCAGGCACCAACCAACTTTGTGACCTCAGGGCTACTTAGCCGCTCCATGCCTCAGTTTCCTTAGCTAGAACACAGGGCTAATAGTCATGCCTTCTCATAGTGGTGGGACAATTAAGTGCTCTAAAGATATGTAAAGCTCTTAGGAAAGCCCAGCATATGTGCTTTAGAAAGGTTAGTTATATTCTTTTAAAATATAAGGCCACCCAGCAAGTTGTGACAGAGTTTGTCAAATCTCCTGGTAGATGAATTCAGAGCCTTTGCCTGTATTTTGCTGCATCTTTTGGTTGGCAGCATTCATTCATTATTTGTTTATTCAATAAATATTTATGGAGTATATTTATGGCACCAAAGGGTGGCAGATGGGGTGGGGGCTTAGGACCTGATTGGTTCTTGAAGGAGCGTTTGAGTGAGAACTAACATTTATTCAGTGCCAGCTAACTATTGGCTTAGATTATACACACTCAAATTCCCTCAACTCTGGAAATGGGGTGTTACCCCAGTTTAACAAACAAGGGAGCCAAGGTGAAGTACTGACACAAGATCACACAGTTAATAAGGAGCAGCTCTGGGACTCGAACCCAGGCCTGCCTTATTGCAAAGTTGTGCTTTTTAAAGTCTAGACTCCAGGTCAGCATTTGAGCTGGACGCCCTCTCCCTCTTGTCATGACTTTGGCAGAGCCAGCTCCCTAGAGGCCAAAGGTCTCAGCTGTTTTCTGTTCCCCTCTGTAGCAGGATCTTTGTCATTTCCTCCCTGGTTCTCCTGACTGTGTGGAACAACCTTGGGGCTTTCCCCAGAGGGGAAACCCAATCTGGAAGTGGCCCATGGAAAATGTGGCTGCAGGTGACTCCTGATGTTTGTCTCCTTAGCTACAGAGTGTTTGGGTGCCTGCGAGTTGGGGCAGGATCGGGGGCTCCTGGATGGGCACTGAGCCAGTGACTCCTCACCGGCCTATACCTGGCCTCCCTCTCACTCTGTGGCCTGAGGCAAGTCATAGCCCTCTCTGGGCCTCAGTTTCCCCACCTGTAAAAGCTCTGGCATCGGGCCCTCTGCAAGTCACCTGGGCTGGGAATTTATATGTTGATGGCTAATCCCCCGCCCACCTTTCCTCTTGTACTCTTGTGAGGATAAAATGGGGCAGTGTCTATGAAAGAACTTTGAAACCAAATACAGAGCTGGGTCATGGAGCCAATGCAGAGGCTAGTTATTATTTTTGTTGTTATAGTTTAAGTGAAAGTTTACATTTCAAGTTAGTCTCTTATACAAAAATTTATACATACATTGTTATGTGACCCTAATTGCTCTCCCTATACTGTGACAGCTCCTCCTCCTTTCCACCCCTGATTTCCCATGTCTATTCAACCAGCTGTAAAAACTAATTATTTTTGACTGAGGTCCTAAACATTCTCACTGTCCAGCTCTGGCTTCTTGCCTTACCCAGGCTTCTGCCTGTGCCCAAACACCCAGCCCCCTGACACTCTTGGGTCAGGGAGGAGACTGGGCCAAGGTGCTAACCAGGAGGTTTTTGGGCCTGGCATGAGCATCTTGAAGCCAAGAATTCACAACCTGGATACACCACCTGTGGGGCCTTCCTGCAGCCTGCCTGGCATCCTGCCCTGCAGGGCTGGCTCCTCAACTTTCCCCATAGCCAGATGGAAAGGGAGTTTGGGAGTAGGAAGAGGAGACCTGTGGCCAACCAGGAAGTGCCCTTTTGGCAGAACACAACACTTGCCTTGTGCCTAACTTGGGAAGCCCCTTCCACTCTCAGCCCTCAGTTTCCCCATCTGTACTTGAAGGGGACACATTCAGAAGGCCCTTTGGATTCTTCCAGGCCCAGATGTTGGGCTTCTGACTTCTGCCCTCCCCAGGCCTCCAAGCTCCAGTCCTGAGCAAATGGAGACCAGTTCCACCCTCAGGGGATTCCAGCTGGGGTTTTAATGACACTCCCCAGCTCCATCTGCTGCAGTAGTCCCCGGATGCTCTCCAGAGTGGACAGAAACCAAGGAAGGGAGGCAGGGGCACGCCCCCCTCCCCAGGAGAACACGAAGGCAGTGGTCTCACTTCCAGGGCCTGTGCGCATGGATGGAGAGTTGATGAGCTGCAGGGACGGCTAGTGAGGCAGCTCCATGCAGAGAGACCAGCCTGCTGGGTGCAAGGACACACCCACCCCTCCCACCAGCTGGACCAGATGGTGGGGGCAGCCAGGGTGAGGGCTTCTTGCACCTCCCCTCCCCAGGGGCTCTGCAGGGGTTTGGATTTCTTCCCACACAAAAGACGTGTGGGGAGAAGCCTTCCCCACAGCCTTGGGGCTCATGAAGCATTTCAGTCTGGTGGAATCACAGTTGTAGCATTACAGAACTCGAGTGTGCCACAGAATTCTAGGATATCAGAGGCACAGCATCCTAGAATTTTAGAAAAGTGAGTCATAGGATTGTAGGCTTCTAAGCTGTGTTGTCCGATGTTGTATCCACTAGCCACGTGTGGCTATGGCACTTGGAATGTGACTAGTCTGAATTGAGATGTGCTGTAAATGTAAGATACACAGTGGATTTTGAATACTTAACACAAAAGAAATAATTTAAAACTTCTCATTAATAATTCCTTTATACTAATTTCATTGAAATGATAATTTTTGGATATATTGGGTTAAGTACTGTATATTATTAAAAATTAATTTTACCTTTTCTTTTTAGGTTTTAAAATGTGACTACTAGGAAATTTAAAATTTTATATGTGCCTTGCATTGTATGTCTATGGGCAGAGCTGTTCTAGAACCTTAGATTCATAATATTTAAAAATCTCAGAATCATGAAATTATCTATTTAAAAAGTTAGAGTATAGAATTATGACATTTCAGAATCTTAAAGTAACAGAATTTTAGAACCAGATTCCTAGAACTTTACATCACTGACTGAGTCTTAGCCACTAACTCTCAAAGGCTGAAAGAATCTGAGAAGAATCCTGGGCCATCTCCTACCCAAAGCAGAGATCCCCCAGCCCACCCTGAGTAGCGCTGACTCAGCACCTGCCTACCTCTGTCCTTCCCCATGGAGAACTCAACTGCCCTCACGGCTGCTGAGGCAGTACTTTATGGGGCCTTTAGGACAAGTCTGCATCCTCTTCCCTGTGAAAGGTGGGGAGCCTGGCTGCTGTCTCTCTTCCTCCCAAGCTGCTGCCCTACAGACTACAGGGTGCACCCCAACATGTGTCCCAACATGTGGGCTCCCGGAACTCAGCAGGGACCGTCAGCCCCAGGTGGTCTTCTCTGTTTCCCCATCCCTCTGCAGAACTGTTCCTGGGACACCAATAACAGAGCGGGGTCCTTCTAGCCTCTCCAGTTTTCTTCTGGTATTTTTATTGGTTGAGCAGACATATTTGTGTTCAAAAATTAAAGTCCGAAAGGGTGATGGGTACTGTTCAATGGCTTTAAAAAAATTGTTGTTGAAAATATGCACAGCAGAACACACCAATTCAACAACTTCTGTATGTACAATTCAGTGACATTGATTACATTCTCCAAATTGTACCATTCTCACCCTCCTTTTCCAAATTGTTCCTCTCCCCATTAGCATAAACTCACTGCCCCCAAGCTTCATGTCTAACCTTTTGAGTTGTTATTGTCAATTTGATTCCATATAGATAGTTCTTTAAAGAAGCACAGTGCTCAAGGCAGACAGTCTTTACTAATTAAGCTAAACTACTGTTCGGTTTTTAAGAAGACTTCAGGTGATATTTTTGGTTTAAGGTTTAAAGATTGTATCAGGGTAATAGGTAATAGGTTCATCCAGCCTCAGTGGCTCCAGAAAATCTGGAGTCCCTGAGAGTTTAAAATTCTGTTCTACATTTCTCCCCCTTTTGATCAGGATTCTTCTATAGAATCTTTGATCAAAATGTTCAGTAATTGTAGCCAGGCACCATCCAGTTCTTCTGGTCATATGGCAAAGGAGGCAGTTGTTCATGGAGGCAATTAGCCATGCATTCCATTTCCTCCTCCTGTTTCTGACTCTCCTTCTTCTTCTGTTGCTTCAGGCAGCCTCTTTCATTTTGAGATTATCCTGTCTCTCCATCTGGGTAACTGGTCTGCACTACACGGCTCCTTGGTCCTGCCCTGCTCCCAGCTCCAGGAAGATGAGTGATGGGTGACTGACTACAGGTGTTGGCATGTGGGGTGTCAGAGGGATCAGGAGGCAAATTTAGAGTGTACCAAATCTGCCTAGAAAATGCTTTTTTTCTATTTAAAAGACTCTGGGGAGGAAGAAGGAAGAGGCTTTATTACTGACAGAGTCAGGAATTCCAAGGCAAGACTAAGTGACATTGACTCAGAGGGCCTCAGAGGAGGAAGAAGACTAGAGGCCAGTCAGGGGAGACTTCCTGTAGGAGGTGGGGCTGGAGCTGGACCTTGAATGATGGGGGAAGGGAGTAGAGTTGTGAAGAAGTGGAAGGGAAGGCATTCTGGGCAGAAGGAATGCTAGACACACATGGCCCATGCTCAGGACTTCAGGGGTCCAGTCTGCCTGGAGTGGAGGGGTTAGAGAGTGATAGGGCTGGGAAAGTGGGTCAGCTGGCTAAGGGCAGCCTGGGAGTGAGCCTCTGGGGTGTGTGTGTGTGTGTGTGTGTGTGCCTTTGTGCCTACGAGAGAGAGGGAGAACCCCAGTGAGCTCTAGGGGAATGTTGAATAAAAATGACAGTAACAGCTATAGCTACACCAGGCAGTGTGCTTAAGCAGTTTCCTAGTATTACATTTAATCCTCTGAGCAACCCTATGAGGTAAGTACTGTTATCACCTTCTACAAATAAACAAATGAAGCCAAATAGTTAAGTAACCATAAGTATGGGCTAGCTCTAGATTCAAACTCAAGACAGTCAGACTTCAAAGGTCTTAGGCACTGGATGGAGGGTGGGCTGGGGAGGAAGGCAGTTGGGGGTGTGGTGTGGTATGTGCAGCATAAGCATGTGAATGAGTGTGACTGTGTGCTCTGTGTGTGTATGTGGGATATCCCTGCCATTTTCTCAGTCTTCCTTCCCCAACACCCCCGCTCCATCTCAAGACAGACCCAGCCCAGACAGGTCGGTGTGAAGAGGGGGCCTTGGAATGGTAAGAATTTGTATGCTTGTCAGAGCAGATCGCCCCAGACAAGCATCTGGCCAGTCCCAGAGCCAACTTCCCAACAGGGTCGACACTGCCCCCATTGCCATGCTTCGAACATCCCCAAGGGTGCAGGAATGGTGTCTGGACCTGGGAGGCCTTGCCTTGCTGGTGCCACTTATTTCCCAGCTCCTGACAATCGGGCCCTCAGATCTAATCCTAGCTCTACCACCAGTCACTGGTGTCTGGGCAGGCCCTCTCTCTCCCCTCCCTGGGTCTCAGCGTCTCCATTTCTAGTATGAAGCACACCAGACTTGTTCAAGAATCACAAACTCAGATGCTATTGGGGCCAGGAGGATCATGCAGATGAACAAAGTGGGCTAGGTTTGTGCATATGGAGTGGTGGGGACAGAGGAGAACTGGACATCAACCTCCAGACCTGTGACCTAAACGATCCTTTCCTGTTCTCACCTCATGGAGACATTTCTGGACTTGTGTGGAGACAAGGGGCCTTGGGCAACCCACTCAACCTTTCAGCCTTTTTTTCTTTAACCAGAAAATGAAAGTTGTAATGCCTACCCCCTCTACCCCACTGGAATGGTGAGGTTGAACTAAAATAATTGATGGGAATAGTTGTGGAGAAACCCCTTTTCTGTTAATCTATCCTTTTGATTTGGGTGATGTTAAGTGTTTGACTCCAGGTAGTAAAGTGAAGTCTGTGGGTGGTGCAAATGGTTCAGCACTCAGCTGCTAACCAAAAGGTTGGAGGTTCGAGTCTACCCAGAGGTGCCTTGGAGGAAAGTCCTGGCGATCTACTTAAGAAAAATCAGCCACTGAACGCCCTACGAGCATAGTTCTACTCTGACACACGTGGGGTTCCTATGAGTCGGAATTGACAGCAACAGTTTTTTTTTTTTTTTCTGTTCTTTTTTTACTAATAAGAATCAGGAAATGAAGATGTCACTAGTGGAGGAGTGAGTGAGAAATGGCCTGAGGGTGAGGGCAAGGCCAGCAGAGCCCCTCTGAGAGTGTCTGAGCTTTCACTCCAGCCTGTTTGCCACATCTGAACTGGGCCCTGCTCCTGCCCTGCCCTCAGGGGGCTTAGAGCCTAGTGCTGATAACAGTGGTTTAGAGACCACACTTGGGAGTGTTTTTCCTTTTGTCAGGTTGTAATCATGAGTTACACTTAATGTGTAAAGCAAATTTACATTTGTTTGCAGAAGCCTTTACTTCTCTGTGTGGGGATTTTGAAGATCTTTCCTTCTTCATCCCTGTTCTCTAGGTCAAGTTGAACCCTCCAGAGATTTGAAAGAGCATGGGCTGGTGGCCTGAAGATCTTGTGTGTTAGCATAGTTCAGCTCTTTTGCAAGCTAAGGGAATCTCTAGTAGACTGCTGAAGCTCCATTTTCTCATCTGTAAAATGGGCATGAAAAGTCTCTGCTGTGTCTGCCACTTGGGGCTGCTGTGGAGCCCCTGGAATTGTTGTACAGAATTGTTGTTCAGTGCTTTATAAAGGCCAGAAAAGTGCTACACGTGAAAGGGACTGTGCTAGGTGAATCTGAAGTCCACTCTTCCTCTGGCAGTGACGGTCCCTGGGAGTGAGGGATGGGCCAGGGAGGGTGTGACAAGCATCCTTCGGCTCTGCCTGAAACATGGAACCTGGCCTCTGAAGTGGGACTGCTTTGGGAACCATTTGGAAGCACTCTCCAAACAGCAGCATCCTTGATGAAAGTGGGTGTGTGATGCCAAGGAAGAAGGCACAGAACCTAGGTGGTATTTGGGGGCTCATGGCCCTTGGGGACCAGGAGGTGAGTAAGTAGTGACAAGAACTCAGGCTCTTAGTTTGGTGGACCTGGATTTGAAACCTCTTCTGCCACTCCTGTCTGTGTGACCTTGGGAAGGTTGCTTTGCCTCTCTGAGCATCATGCTATCTGGGTTGCTGAAGTAACAAACAGAAAATGTGTGGCATGCACCAGAGTAAGTAAGTAATTGCTGTTAATTGTCCCCCCACCTCCCAACGGTCTGGTTTCCAGAACCTTTCATATCTATTGTCCGTTTGAAGCGTGGATAACCTGCCCATTTTACAGATTTCCTGCCAGAAAGCAGTCACTGCCTTTGAAGAGCTCACAGTAGTGTGTGTGTGTGTGTGTGTGTGTGTGAGAGAGAGAGAGAGAGAGAGAGTGTGAGAGACAGAGCACTATTACACTAACCATGTGGTCCGTGCTGTAATTATGGTGACCTGTGTTCTCCAAACCACAAATCAGGTCATGTGGACTGGCAGAGGCTATTTTCTGCCTCCACTGAAGTCCAAACATGAAATCACATGTAGTTACACATTCAGCGAATCACCTTTTATTTTTTTAAAGACACAAATGACATGAAATTTGAATTGTCCCTGAGAAATTCTACTGTATTCCAAGAAAATCACTAAAGCCATGACTGGGGCCCATACAGAGGCCTGGTAGGAGCAGGAAGGCTTCCAGGAGGAGGTGCTGCTTAAGTGGGGCCTTGAAGACTCAATAGGAGGTCTCCAGAAAGAGAAAGAGGCGTTGGCCTGAATGCCCTTGAGATAGGACTGCATCAGGCTTCTGTAGAGCCCACCTACCC
The DNA here is from genome assembly GCA_030035585.1 of Dugong dugon. NCBI lineage: Eukaryota > Metazoa > Chordata > Mammalia > Sirenia > Dugongidae > Dugong > Dugong dugon. The sequence continues at coordinate 185,821,481 of CM057460.1, read as the reverse complement.
TTCCTGCTCTTGACAGCACGGCTGGGAACTGGTGATACTGGCTAAAGTAGCAAACTGTCTTTGTCACTTTCATGGTTTTTTTAATTTTCACTTTCATTGTTCCAAAGACCCACCCTAGCCTTCTGGGAAATAAAATTGTTACAGATCATTCTAACAACATGGTTACATTGCATTGTATCTTTCCATGCATTCACATGTCTGTGTCCCACAGTACACTATCAATTCCTTAAGGGCAGGGGCCACATCTTTTTTGCTCACCTCTGCATCCCCCCCACTAACCCAGATGGTGTGAGGAAGAATATAGAAGAGGTGCTATAGGATGCTATGAGTTGGAATCAACGTGATAGTAACAGGGTTTGGTTTTGGTTTGACTACTAAATGTTGAATGAATAAACAAAGTACTATTGGTGGGCATTTTGTAGGCAGATAATGTTTTCTGTTTTGTCACGAATTTATTAACTTTCATCTGTTAGCAGATATGCCTGGTTATCTACCATGTGCCTGGCTCTGTGTGGGGGTGGGGGAGCAGCACTGGGGCTCAGTGGTGTCTGAGACAAACATGGCCCTGCCACACAGAGCCTACATTCTAGAGGGATGGACAGGCATCTGACAAGTAACTACACGAGTAATGGAGTTGTTCAGGGGATGCAGAGAGGGATGTGAAGTGTATACCAGAAGGCCTGTTCTCCATTAGCATGGTCTAGGGAAAGTCGCAGGAGGAAATGAAGTTTAACCTGAGACCTAAAGGATCCAAATTAATCATTTAGCTAACATTTATATAGTGCTTATTGTGTGACACATACCACATCAAGTGCTTTACATATTTTAACTCATTTAATCCTCACAATAGCCAGATGCAGTAGATACTATTATTATCCTTAACTTTGGACAGGAGGAGGAAACCGAGCATGGAAAGGTTGAATAACTGGCCCGAGGTCACACAGCATGTAAGTGACAGAGCCAGGATTCAAACCCAGGCTTCTAGCTCTACACTCTTAACAAGGAATTAATCAGATAAAGGGAGAATTGGGTTGAACCCTTTAGGACAGGGAAGAGATGAGGCTGGACAACTAGGCAGGGAATTTTATCCTGAGAGCAATGGGAGCCATCGATGGTTTTAAGTAGAAAATAGGCATGATGGGATTGCATTAGAGGGTGCCAAGCTGGAGGGGGAGAGAGCAGTTAAGAGTCTGTTAACATAGGCTGGGACAGATGATGGTGGCTTAGACTAGAGTGGCAGTGATGAAGGTGAAGAAATATAGTTGGGCTACAAAAAATAAAAAAATGGAGACAGAACCAATGGAACTCACTCATGGATGGGATGTGGGGACAAGGGGGAGGTTCAAGGTTTTTGGACCAGACATGTGGATTGGGTTCACAGAAGGAGGGGAGAAGCAGGTTTGGGAAGACGACGATTTCAGCTTTTGGTGACTTGGAGGTGACGTTGAGACAGCCAAGTAGAGTGTCAAGTGGGCAGTGGGGAGGCCACTTGGGTTGAGGAGGGAGTCTACATAGGGGGAGTGGTCAGCCTAAAGAAGGACCCAAAGCTCTGGGAGAGGTGAGTGCGTTCTTAGGGGATGGAGGAGTTGGGCACCTCAAGGGCAGTCTTCCTCAGAACCTCCCGAGGCGTGATTAGAAATGCAGGTGCGCAGTTTCACCTGGACCCACTGAGGTCAACTCCTTGGGGAGGCTTGGGTCTTTCCACCTTATAAGCTTTTGGGTGACAGTGAGCTGGAAGGCTTTAGGTCCAGCTCAATGAATAGCAACTTTGAAGACTTGAGTAGGAAGAGCAGTCAGAGATGGGCAGTCACCCCACCTCATGGCTGTTCCCTCAGTGCTCAGGGTGAGTGTTCTCTGGATCTGCAACTCCATTGGTGAGATGCCAGCTCTCGCTCAGCTTGGCAGGAGGATGGTTCTGTGACCTGACTGGCCTCTTTGCTTCCAGACCCTCCTTTCCTCTGCACACCTCTGTCACCTGCTGACGGCTTTCTCATCCCTCCAGGCCCTCAGGATAATGTTCAATCTCTGGAGGCACTCACACAAGGTCACCCCTAATCTGCTCCTAACCCTCCTCTCCAGTTTTCTAGATCACTCTTTCCTTCTTGCTTCCCCCATCCCACCCCCAAGTGCCACACGTAGCTTTTTCTAAACGCTTGCCATGTGGCCTTTGAACAGGCTGTTCCTTCTACTGAGAATGTCCCTGTCCCCACCCTGAACCCACCCATTCTTTGGGCTACTTCCCCAAAAGCCTCCTCAGACTGTTCCCTTCTTCCTCACTGACAGGGAAACGGAAGCAGAAGGACAAGTCTGTGCCCCCAGCAGGCCCTCAGCACAGCCAGCATCTAGACACAGGAAGGGACATGCAGGTCACCTCCACACAAGCCTGGGCATTTCCTGAGGGTGCAGATCCATTCCTCTTTCAACCCTGCATTCCCCTTACCAGGAGCACAGTGCCTGGCACTGAGGTTGCTCACAAGGCCTCATGTGGATGGAATGATCTTCTAAAGCAGATAGTAAGTAGCATGAGTAAGATTCTAGGGGCTTGTTTAACATGCCCAAAGCCCAGGCCATCTGCAAGGTCTTTAGATCATTCATTGATCATAGGAACACAGATTCCCAAGGAGAACTTGCTGACTTCTCAAACCAAACTGACAGGGTGGCTGGAGTGTGGGCTAGGATGTCACAACCTGTCTTTGAAAAATGGCCTGCCATTTGGGCTCGTGGCCACCTCCATTAGGCTCAGTCCTGTCTGACTATACCCCATCCAAAGGTGCCACATGGACATATCCGGGAGTTAGGAGCCTGGGATTCATCCCCAACTTGGTCAGCATCTCTCCCTATCCAGGCCTCAACGTCTTTCCCACTTGGAGACATGAGTGGGCTGACCAAATGGCCCTTCTCCCCAGTACAGGGAGGTCATCCTTTGGTAGAAATGGGGTGAGTTCATCAGACCCTCATGTGCCGCTCTCTTTGGTTTGCCCTGGTTGCTCATATATTTTTGAGGTTTGCCCTTACTGTTAGATAATCTTGAGCGTTTTAGGGACCTTAGGAATCCAGCAACTCGCTCTTCCAAATTTGCCCTGACCTTACCCCAGACCCACAGAATAAGGATCTGCAGCAGAGGGGTCTAGTGGTTTGCGTTATTAACAAGCTTCTTTAAGGGATTCAGTGGCCCAATCCGAGCCCCCTGGATGGTTAAAAAAAAAAAGCCCACTTGGCAGAAGTCAGATCTGGGCGCCAGCTCTTGCTCCCAGCTATGTATGAGACTCCCAGAAATTGCTTGGATTCTCTGTCCCTGGTTGTCCCCATCTGTTTAATGGGGACAGCCTTTGTAACCTCACCTATCTGGCAGGGTCCTTGATGTGGTTGAAATAGCACCAGGAGGTTGGAAACAGGCGCAGTGGGAGAAGAGATCTGCCTGCACAAGGTCATCCCCCTCTTCATCTGCCTGTTATGTGTCAGGTGCTGGGGATTCAGTTGGGAGCAACTTGTTGGGGGAAGATGACATTCTAGTAAACAACGAAACCAGTAAATCAACCAGATAACCACGAAAAAGGAAATAAAAGGGACGCCAGAGTCAGGGCAAAGATAGGGGGAGGAGGGAAGGCCTGCCCAGGAAGGGTCACTCCAGCAGAGACCTAATTGGCCGGGAGCCGTCCGAGGAGGGCCTGGGGCGTTGTCACACCCCTAGTGGTGGCAAAGACTGGAGGCCCCCTTAGGCCCGGCCAGGGCGCTCCCAGGGCCCTCGGCGGCACGGCGGGCGCGGGTCTTTGTTTCCCTCGTTCTCTCTGCCGCCTTTCCCGCCCCCCAGCCCTGCTGCCTCTCTGACCCCGAATAACTTGTTGGTTTCCCCGGGGCTTTGTTTCCCCTGGGTCACTGCCTCTGGGACTCCCGGCAGCTGCCTCGGGCCCTCGTGGGTCCAGCATCTGACACCCCCTCCGGCCCCCGCCCCCTACCCGCTCGGAGACGGGTCAAAGGCAGCCGCGTCACGTGGTCGCCGAGCAGCACCGAATCGGCCGGGAGAACCCGGGTGGAAGCCGAGAGATCCAGCCCCGATAGCAGCGCCCGGTCCCGCCCCGGTCCCCGCCCTGAGGCTCTCGCCGCATGCCCGCCGGTCGCCCGGGTCTCCGGAGCCGGTCTCCGGCCGGCACCCATGCGACATCACGGGATCGAACCCGACTCTCAGCGGCCGTGATTCGGGGAGGTAGGTGCCAGGGCCGAAAGGGGTACGGGGAGACAGGCTTGGGGCCCTCGGCGCGCGGGTACGCCCCTTTGTGCTCCGCGGGCCCGGGGAAAGGGAGGTAGTGCGCCCCAATTTCCAGTCTTCAGGGAAACCACCCCCTGCCGCGGGATTGAGGGGTGAAGCTGCAAGCTGCCCCAGCGCAGTGCTGGGGGCAGGGGCTGGGGGCTGGGCACTGGGGAGGGAGAGGGTGGGGGGAGAAGAGGAACAGGAGGCGGAGCCGGCGGCGGCGGCTGCGGCGTGGACCGGGGGTGGGAGCGGCGAGAGGCGGCCGCGAAGGGGTTAACCCCAACCCCGGCCAGAGCCCAGGCGGCGCGCGCGCGGCCTCGGGGACCCAGGCGTCCGGCAACCGGCCGGCAGCGCCTCCTCCCCCGGGTGGCGCCCCAGCCGCGGCAGGTAAGAGGCTGGGAGGGCCGGGGCCGGCCAGTCCCCTGCCGCTGAGCCGGCAGAGCTCGAGCGGGGCGTGCAGGCCGCGCGGGGCCCGAGTGGCCGCCGGCGCAAGTTTGGGGCGGGCGGGCGCCGGGCGGCCGGTTGGAGTCTACCGGTCCCCGCGCGCGGGGGTGGAAGGACAAAAAGGTAGGGGGCCGCGCCGGGGCCGGGGGCAGGCCGGGGTTCGGGCGAGGGTAGCGCAGCAGCTGTAGATCACGGATAATGTCACTCAAGAGGAATGCCCCCTCCCCCTTTTCAGCTCCCGAATAGGGGAAACTTTTGTCTGGCGAGGGAGGGGGTTAGAGGCCGGGTCTCAGCTTCTGCGAGGGTAAGGCAGCCGGACCGGTTTTCTCCAGGCTCTTAGCGGCCTGGTCTCTAACTTCCCTCCCCCTCACGTTCTGGGAGCAGGGAGTCCCCCTGTTGATCGCTGCTCTTTAATCCACTAGGATGGAGGTGACGATGAGGATGGGGTGGTTGTGGGACGCATGGGCTCTGGGAGCGGAGAATTGGGGGTGGGGGAGGGCCGCTAACCGTCCAGCTCTTTCCCAGATCCGAATACCCCAGCTTGCCAGACCCATGGGATACAGAGCCCCACACCTCCGCACGCCCCAGTGCCCCTAAAAGGAGGGCCTCCAAAATGACCTGGGAAGGTGTGCCCCGGTCTGAGATACGGACAGACCTGGGTGTCTGTCACTTCCCAGCTGTGTGACCTTGGGCTGGTTCCTTGCCTTCTCTGAGCCTCAGTTTCCTTGCATCGGAAAAATATAGTATCTGCCACAGTAAGAATACATTGAGAGCTTGTTTGTACGTCAGTAAATGGTGGCATGTTTACATTCAACAAGTATATAGTGTGTGCTTACTATAACCAGGCACTGGGCTCATTCATTAAATACATTATCTCATTTAATTCTCCCACGTTATTCCTAACTACATTTTACAGAGGGGGAGGCTGAGGCACAGAATGATAAAGCCCAAGGTCACACAAGTGGTGGAGCTGAGATTTGATCCCCCTCCCCTAGCCTGTGTCTCAACCACAGGATTCTACAAGGTCTTGCTGTGAATGAGCTCACGGTTTCATTTTCAGTTGAAATTATGAGGACATGTGCCCCCACCTGCACCCCATTGCCCTTATCCCCAGGCAGTGCGCTCTTCTGCCTGGTACTTGTTCTTGCTGAGGTTTTGTGTCTTGGCTATTGTCACTGTGGGCAGCTGGGGAAGGAGGGGCAGGCAGGTGGACCTGGTGCTCCTTGATGGTCCAGATTCTGGTGCCAGCTGGGTCCATGACAGGAATACCCTCCCAGTGCGGGTACCTAGGGCCCATCTCCCTGGCTCCAACTGGGGACAGCTGGTAGCTTTATCAACAGGCCTCTCTTTCCTTAGCATCCAGCAGACAGCAGAGCCTTCCATCTCCATTCAGACCAGGTCACTTTCAGATCTGCAGGGGGCAGAGGTGGGGCTAAGACGTAGAGCCCTTGGGTAGATGAGAGACCTAAGGCCAAGGGACTTCCATCTCAAGACTGCTGTTGTCTGAGTCAGCCATCAGCAAGGTCCTCATTGCTAAACTAAGGGGCTGGTCTAGTCAATGGTCCCAGACCTGGGTGCCCCAGCCCCAGAGGTCCTTGAGGACAGTAATGGGGGTGGACTTTGAGCAATGTCAAGACTGCAGAATCCTAGTGGAAAATGCATGTGAATACAGAATCCCTGAGCCTAGCACAGCGTCGGGCATGCTGTAGGCTCTCAGTCAGTACCCCACAAGTGAATGTACAGGGTGGTCCAGGCTTCCATGGCCCTTTGCACCTTCCTGGACTGCCCCAGTCTTTCGGTGGGGGTGATCAGGCTCTAATTGGAGGCCTGGAGTAATTACTTTAAAAATGGGAAACAAATTGCTATTTAATAAACAACATCCTAAAACCATGGCCTAGGGAAAGAGTGGTGGGTGGGGTAGATAATGAAAAAACTTGTTGGGGGAGGAAAGTTTGTGCACTACTGTCCTAACTGCCCAAGGACCGTTTCATCACTGCTTCTGTGATTTACAGGGTCTGTCGGCTTTTCCTGGGCCCTAGGAATAGAGGGTCCTTCTGGGCTGAGAGTTCACTCTCAGCTTATAATAGTAAGAATAGAAATCCCACTACTTAGGTGAACTTTGAGGGCCCCAGAAAAGTAGGAAGGAGCCCTGGTGGTGGAATGGTTAAGCACTTGGCTGCTAACCAGAAGGTTGGTGGTTCCGCCCAGTGGCTCCGTGGGAAAAAGACCTGGCGATCTACTCCTGTAAAGATTATAGCCTAGAAAACCTTGTGGGGCAGTTCTACTCTGTCACGTGGGGTCACTGTCAGTCAAAATCAACTCGATGGCACTTCACAACAACAAGGACAGAAAAGTAGGGGATTAAGTGGAGGGGCTGGAAGACTGAAGGGGGTCCTGAGGCATGGGGCTGTCTGTCCATCGGTTAGAGCAGGAGGAGATGCCTGTGGAAGAATCAACAGATGAAGGGAGGGAGCCACAGACGAGAAGATGGACAGCAAGCCTTCTGTCACAAGGTGTGTGCAAGGAGTTCTTTTACAGTCACAAGTTGAGGATGTGGTTGAGGTGTTAAAGCATGGGCTGGGGGCTGGCCTAGGGGCCAACTGCGAAACTGCCTCTGAGAAACTTGGAAATGGGCTCTGGTCTCAGAGGCCCAAAGCAGCCTGCTCTGGGCTTTGGACCTGCCTGACCTGTCTTCCATACTTAGGATCAAAGCTAGGTTTTTAAGTCCCTAGAGACTGGGCTGACTTCTGCTGGCTTGGAATTTGGTTTTGGGTATGGCTTGAAATAGCTGGACTGTTTGGAGGACTTGGACATTCTTGACTTGAAATGGAACATTAGGGTAATTTGTTAAATATATATGGTAAATGTCTATGGGCCGAGGTGGCAGGGGGAACAAAGTGGGTTGAGGTGCTTTTGGTTTCTGATATGGACAGGCTGCTGACCTGAGGGAGCAGCGAAGACAAGGGTCCAAGTGATGGCTGTGAGGCAGGAGGTGAGCAGTGATAGGTGGGCTTGGGAAGGTCACTGGAGGGAAAAAGCACTTCTGGTTGTTAATGTCAGTATGGCTTCTTGGGGGAGGAGGCATTTGAGAGGACGCAGGCTGTGTGAAGGGGGGCAGCGGGAGTCAAGATGGGCTGTGGGGACCCTGCAGTATCCTGTTCAGAAGTTTGGATTTTATTCTGTAGTTGGTGGAGAGGACAGAAGGTTGTAAGCAGCTCGTTGAGTAAATGCCTGTTACTGTGCCTTGTGCCAGGCACTGTGCCAGGCTCTTTATAAACAACCCATTGAAATCACACAATACCCCTGCAAAGGAGCTGGTGGGGGTAGTGGTGGTAACCCCCACCCCATTTTCAGTTGAGGGCATAGAGGCTCAGAGGTTGAATGACTTACAGAGCTGGAATTTGAACCCAAGTCGGACTGCCCCCAAACCTAAGCTGTTTTGCACTATTGTGCTGTTTATCTCAGGCATCCTCTGGCCATAGATAGTGGCAAGACTGGCAGTATTGAGGCCAGCTCAGAGAGAATGCTTATCCTGGTCAGCAGAGAACTCACCAGGGTCTGACTCAGGCAGTGGGATGGAGAGGGAGGAGGAGGCTGTAGGATTTTGCAGCTGCCTTGGGGTCGGCGTCATCAAAGGTGGCCTGAGATTTGGGGAAGGAGCCTTAAGGGATAGTGCCACTGCTGTCCAAGCCTTGAAGCATCTCTGTGTGCAGGGGGTATAGTCTTGTCCTAGAGGGGTTTCTAAGGGCAGAGACAGCCTCAAAGTTAGCAACTCCAGGGAATCTCATAGGGAAATAATAAGTTTCCTGGGGAGGAGGTGAGGTCTTCATCACTGAAAGTATGCAAAGAGTCTGGCAAGTTGGCAGTGGTCAGAAGGCATGCCTCAGTGGGTTAAGCCTGGGTGACCTCTCTCGGTTCCCCTTTCATCTTAGAACCTCAGCATTCGAGGTGGTGCTGGCTCACTTCCCCACCGTGCTTTTCCCTCAGGCTTTCTGGGTTGCCTCTTTCTGCACATCTTGGGAAGTTCCACATACGCTTGGCCTGAAGTGCTCGGGCCTAGGAGCCTCTTAGACCTCTGGAATACACTCAGCCCAGCTGGCCTTCGAGGTGCCCCTTGGGGATGTTGGGATTAGTGGCCAGAGCCTAGGCTGCCGGGGACTGTGGTTTCACAGAGGAATTGAACTTTCTGCTTCCAGTTTGGATTAATCTAATTTTAAAAATATGCTTCTTGAATGAGCATTTATTGAGCACTCATGATTTGAGGGCAAGGTATTGGAGGTAGCCTGCGGAGGTAGCCCACTTTGTGACCACAGTGCCCTATCCCCTACCCCATCTCAACGCTCAAGCAGGACTGCCTCTTCTCCACTCCCTGTGTGTGTCCCTGTCCTTTCCTTCCCCCACGGTTCTGCTCATGACAAGGATGCTGCACTCTGTCATCACCCCAAAAAACCCTCCTCCTCCAGTGCCCAGCTCCAGTGTCACCTCTTCCATGCAGTCATTCCTAATTTCCCAGAGCCAGCATTGCCTGTTTCCTCCTTTACATGCACAGAACTCATCATCTGGATCTCTCATGGGGCCCTTCACACACATGGCTTTGAATTCTGGTTCCTCAAAGACATGTCTCATATCCTCTAAACTGTGAGCACCAGAAGAAGTGGTTTAGGAGTCTAAAGTCCTGAGTTCAAATGCAGCTCCGCCACTCTTTTTTTTTTAATATAATTTATTTTTGTTGTTGTTGGGAATATATACAGCAGAACATACACCAACAGTTTCTAAGTGTACAATTCAGTGACATTGCTTACATTCTTCAGGTAGTACGGCCATTCTCACCTTCCTTTTTCAAGTTGTTCCTCCCCTGCTAACATAAACTCACTGCCCGCTAAGATTCCTATGTAATCTTTCTAGTTGCTGTTGTCAGTATGATCCCAGATAGATAGATCCTAAAAGAGCACAGTGCTCAAAGCGGACATCCTTTACTAATTAGTTAAGCTAAATGGTTGCTTGGTTTTAAGAAGATGTCAGGGAATATTTTTGGTTTAAGATTTAAAGTTTAAAGACTGTCTCAGGGCAGTAGTTTCAGGGGTTCATCCAACCTCTGTGGCTCCAGAAAGTCTGGATTCCATGAGGATTTGAAATTCTGTTTTGCATTTTCCCCCCTTTGATCAGGATTATTCTATAGGCAGCTCTGCCACTCTTAGCTGTGTGATTTAGGGCAAATTGCCTACATCTCTCTGGGCACTGATTTCCTCGACTGTAAAATAGGAATAATACTAGTCCTGTTATGCTAGGAAGTTGAGCAGGTCAGTGCCTGATGCATAGTAAGAGCCTAGTAAGCACGAGCTGTTCACTGATAACAATGGTTGTTATTATTGTTTATAACTAGGAGGTGATATGCCCTTTTAGAGATGGAAGGAGGACTATCAGTATCTGAGTTTCTGAGGTTTCTGCTTAATGTCTTGAGAAGGCTTGTTGAGAGGAGGAAACTGAGGCCCAGAAAGGTGGGGCAGTTTGTTCACGGAGTGGTGGGGCTGTTGGCCTCCTCCAGGCAACCTGACAGGATTTCCTATTTGTTATGCTATTTTCCTCTTTTCTCCTTTCAGCAGGGTTAAGGTGCTTGAGTTCCATAGGCTCAGCCTTCTCCCTGGTGGCCATGTTGAGGGGATCTAAAGCTTGCACCAGACAAGTTGGCCTGGCTGGGAGGCCCCACTGGGCTGGTGGGCCCCACAGCTGCCCTCATGACCAGGGACCCATATCCCCAGACTCCATGTGCTGGGACTGGAGCCTTGTGAGGCCTCCTGGCAAGCCTCCCTATGGCCTGGGAGTGGGGAGAGGATGGTGGTAGAGAGAGGTGACCTGGGCTAGGTCTTGGGGCAGGTGCCTAGGAGATCCACGCAGAGCAGAGGTTGGGCTTAGGCTCTGGAACCAGCCAGTCTGGGTTCCAATCCCTGCCTGGCCACTTCCTGCTTGGGGAACCTTGGGCAAGCTCTTTGGTTTTTTCACCTGTACAAAAGGGATAATAACTGCATCTGTCTCATAACATTTAGAAAGATAAAGCAGGTAAGGTGCTTAACTAAGAGCTCAGTCTATGTTAGTTATGATTATTGTTGTAGCTGGTATTATTGTTATTAACTAAGGAACTCATTTAAGGAGCCCTGGTAGTGCAACGGTTAAGCACTCAGCTGCTAACTCAAAGTTTGGGGGTTCGAACCCACGCAGTGGCTCTGCAGCAGAAAGACCTGGTGATCAGCTTTCATAAAAGATTACAGCCTAGAAAACCCTGCAGAGCAGGTCTACTCTGTCACATGGGGTCACTGTTAGTTGAAAATTGACTTGATAGCACCCAGCAATAACAACAGAAACAGTAACAAAAAGGCACTCATTTAATCCTCCAACAGCAGTGGGAGATGGGTACTATTACTCTCCCCCTTTTGAAAAAAAATTTTGTTGTAGTGAAATACATATAGAAAATATTTATCATTTCAGTCATTTTTATGTGTACAATTCAGTGATATTAATTACATTCACCATGTTGTACAGCCATTGCCGTTTCTAGATTTTTTTGCATCACCCTTAACAGAAACTCAGTACTCCTTAAGTAGTAATTCCCCATTTCCCCTTCCCTCCTGTCCTTGGTAACCACTAATAAACTTTGGTCTCTATACATTTGCCTATTCTAGATATTTCATATGAGTGGGATCATGCAGCATTTGTCTTTTTGTGTCTGACATACCACATAACATAATGTTTTCAGTTTTCGTCTATGTGGCAGTAGTTATCAGAACTTCATTTCTCTTTATGGCAGAGTAGTATTCCATTGTGTGGATATACCACATTTTGTTTATTCATCTGTTGATGGACAAATGGGGATTGTTTCCACCTTTTAGCTGTTGTAAATAGTGCTGCAATGAACATTAGCGTACAAGTATTTGTTTGAGTCTCTGCTTTGAAGTCTTTTGGGTGTATACCTAGGAGCGGAATTGCTAATTCTAATGCTAATTCTGTGTTTACAAAACTGTGTTTAGCCAAACTGTTTTCCACGGTGGGTGCACCATTTTACATTCCCACCAGCAATGGATGAGCGTTCTAATTTTTCCACTTCCTTGTCAACAGGTACTATTTTCCATTTTTCTGATAATAGCTATCCTCGCGGGGTGAAGTGGTATCTCATTGTGGTTTTGTTGATTCCTTTGATTATGGTGTTGGCAAAGAATATTGAATATACCATGGACTGCCAAAAGAATGAACAAATCTGTCTTGGAAGAAGCACAGCCAGAATGCTCCTTAGAAGCGAGGATGGCGAGACTTTGTCTCACGTACTTTGGACATGTTATCAGGAGGGACCATCCGTGGAGAAGGACATCATGCTTGTTAAAGTAGAGGGTCAGAGAAAAAGAGGAGGACCCTCAAGGAGATAGATTGACACAATGGCTGCAACAATGGGCTCAAACAAAGCAATGATTGTGTGGACGGTGTAAGACCGGGCAGTATTTTGTTCTGTTGTACATAGAATCTCTATGAGTCAGAATCAACTCAAGGGCATCTAACAACAACAGTGACTAATGATGTTGAGCATCTTTTCATGTGCTTATTGGCCATTTGCATATCTTTTTTAGTGAAATGTCCATTCAAGTCCTTTGTCCATGTTTTGCTTGGGATGTTTGTCTTTTTGTTGTTGAATCTTGGGAGTTCTTTATATATTCTGGATATTAAACCCTTTTCAGATATATGGTTCCCAGAGATTATCCCCTTTTAGCAGATGTGGCAAACAAGGCTGGGAGAGGTGGACGGCTCACCCTGGGGCAGTGTAGACTCAGAATCACGGTCAGTGGCTGCTGACTTCTGAGGGGCTGCTCTGTCCGGAGGACACAGATGCTTTGTGAGGCACCAGAAGGCAGGTCCGATGGGCACATGTGTCAGGGGAGACTGATTTCAACCCAGTGTAATGAGGAAACTTTAAAAAGCAGAGCTACCAAGATAGAAGGCATGTGTCTGGAGGGAGCGAGTTCCCCCATTTCTGGAGCTATGGAGCAGAATCTGGGAGCCCACAGTGAGATGTTATGGTGGGGGTTCTGGCCAAGTCCCAGCTTGAGGTATTTGGCTCTGTGAGGGAGGGCCTTGGATTCTCTTCATCCCCTGCTGGCCGAGGATTGGCCTGCCCAGGCAGGTCTCACAGGGCGCTAGGTGGAGGTTTGCTGTAGTCATCACTCAGTGGCAGCCACTTCTGGTTCACCACCAGCCTTGCCAATAGCTACCTGCCCAGGCAGAGGCCAGGTGAGGAGAAGTGCATGTCGTCATCTCGGGGCCTTTACCCGTGATGCGCCCTCTGCCTCCTTATCCCTGTTAACTCCTGCTCATGCTTTTACAGTGGTCTTAAGCATCACCTATTTAGGGAAGCGCTCCCTGATCCACCTGCAGGTTAAATCAGTGGTTCTCAAAGGTGGCCTCTGGACCAGCAGCATTAACATCACCTGGGAACTTGTTAGAAATGCAAATTATCTAGCCCCAACCCACACCTACTGAATCAGAAACTCTGAGGGTGGGGCCAGTAATGTGTGTTTTAACAAGTCTTCCAGGGGATTCTGATGCTCACACAACTTTAAAACTACTGGGATAGGTCATAAAAAAAAACCTCAAAACATTGAAGCCTCTCTCCTTGGGCTCTCCTGTTTTCAGCATATCAAGACACCCAGCAAATGTTGGGATCCAGAGCAAAGCCCAGCCTCTCTTTACCCTGCCTTCAAGGAGCCACCATCTGGTAGAACAGCGACGGGGCACAACTAACCCCAGCAGGGTTTCAGGAGACGGTATTGGGGCAACTTGAGGAAGGCATGAATGGTGGAGGGGACTGGAAGTGTGAGGGGCTGTGAGGGTGGCGAGGATGGTGAATCTCTGGGTGTTTTTGGTGGCAGGCTGTGTGCTGGGGCCAGGGCTGGGGTTGGGTAGAGAGTGTGGGTTCTGTTTCAGAGAAGGGTGTGGGCTGCTGCTGGTGTATGGGGGTGATTTCAAGGTCAGACGTGATCCAAGAGGGCTGAGGGTGACCAGTCCAGTGGTTTTAATAACGACGATGATCATAATTGCTGCTAACATTGAGAGCTTGCATGTGCCTGCTAAGTACTTTTTGTGTAATTTCATCTGGAGTAATCCCTAGAACAACCGTATAAGGTAGGCACTGTTGTGCCTGTTTTATAGATGGGAATAGTGAGGTCACACCTAGAAGATGGTAGATCTGGGAATTTTGTATGAGGTGGTTAGAAGCATGCTCTCGTTGGAAGGGGGTCAGTAGGAGATTGTCTTGGAATGTTTGTACAGCAGGTGCAGCTTAGATTGGTTTTCTGAAGGTATGAAAAGTACATTTCATCAAATGAGTGAATCAGGCTTTGGAGGAAGGAGGGCTGTGATGGAGATTGTGTTAGGGCCACTACTGCAGATATTGTCATTTTTTGTTTTCATCAATGGGCCATCTGAGGCTAAAACTGAGTGACGAGTTCAAGATCCCATAGCCAGGATGAGCGATAAAACTAGAGAGATGAAAGTGGGTCGCCTTTGGTTCTAGCAGGAGGGAGTGGGGGTCAAGATCAGAGTCCACCATCCTCCCTGCCTGTTCATTCTGTCTCAGTGTCCCCAAGGTGCTTCCCAAGAGCTCAAGGGCCTCTCATTTCACGACTGGGGAGCTGAGGCCTGGAGAGGGGCCCGGACTCACCCAAGGCCACACAGGGTGTCCGTGCCATAGTTGGGACCAGAACCCAGAGCTGCCTCTACCCCCCTGCAGGGAAGGATTTGTTTCCCGAAACTACAGCCCCCCACCCCCACCCCAACCATCTTCAGCTGTAACCCTCAGGGTGGCCCAGAGCAACGCTGGGGGCAGAGATGGGTGTGCCCTGGGGAGAGAGCTGCCAAGGAGGGTGGGGCAGCCTCCAAGAGGAAGAGCACTGAGAAGCCCAAACCCCAGACGGAAACCAAGTGTATTTTCTCAGTCTTGAGAGGATATTTGGAACAATGGAGGTCGCATGGGGGAAGCTGGACTATAAAAACGGCTTCTTGATATCCTTATAAAAAAAAAAAGTAGAGTCTTTAAGTTTGACTTTTGTTTCTCTGAAGGATGTTTATATAACTTCTTGAGGGCGAGATCCCAGCTTTGTTTGTGAGATTTGTCAGAGGCTTTAAAAAATTTTTATTTTGTTTATAGACTCAGCTTTGAAGCTGGGAAGAAATTGGTCCGGCCCAATCTCCCCATTTTACTGCTGGTGAAACTGAGGCTGAGAGGTGGGAAGGGGCCTCCCTAAGGTTGCACGGTAAGGCAGCAGAGTACATAGGATCAGAACTTGTGTCTTCTGTGCTTCATCAGGGGCTGTTCTTCCTGATTTACCACCCTCCCTCTCCCCCTGGGTCACTGGCTGGTGTGGGAGCTGGGCAGGAGCTGTGGAGGGGTCCCGCTTGGCAGTGCCTCTGAGCTGCTGGCTCTGGTGATTTGCCTGGTGGACAGAAGGCTGAGACGGTGTGCTTGGTGATGCCGGGACCCAGCTGCAGAGCATCTGCCCAGCAGCTGGGAGCTGTGTCACCCCCAGTGGGTGCAGAGGCTCGGGCCAGTGTGTGTTGTGATTCATCCTGTTCTCCCAGCCCTGAATGGATGACGAGGCCTGAGCCTTGATTCATGCCCACGCACACGGACTAAGGCTGCTGCCAGTTTGGGCTCCAATTTTGCAGATATGAGGGGACACAGGGAGCCTGGGGGTGTTCCCTCCTCCTGCCACTTCCTGTCTCATGCATATCCCATGATCTCGACCCATCCTATTTCCACCAGTGCAGGGGCCCGTACCTCTGAAATCATGTACGACATTTTGTAGGCATTTGTAGGAATGAATTTTCTGAAGAGAGAGTCTGTAGGTTTCGTGGTGACCCCTGAAATACTGGTAGGATATCAGGGGGCTGCTTGCATGCATGCAGGCTGGAGAGAGGGTTGTTGAAGAGGAGGTGTGGTTCAGGTAGAAAGTAGCCTGGCGGCAGTGTAGCGTGATGGCTCATTCAGCGTGTGGCCTCCCGAGGCCGACTGCTGAGTATAAACCAGCTCCTCTGCTTATTAGCTGGTTGACCTTGGTTAAGTCGCTTGGTCTCTCTGTTCTTCAGTTTCCTCATCTGTAAAATGGGGATAATAAAAGTATTTACCATATGGTGTCTTAGTTAGGCCTTAAAGTGAGATAATACATATGAAGGACTTGTCCCAGTGCCTGGTACAAAGTAATCACTTAGTAAAAATTTTCTGTTTTATTGTTATTAGTTCCAACTCTCCTGCTCATTTGCTGTGTGATCCTGGTAAGTGCCTTATCTTGAGGTCTTAGCTGCCATCTCCAACTCTGCAGTCTGTGTTGGGCTTTCCAGGAGCTGTAGGGCAGGGCCGAGCAGGGGAGGGAGGGGGGCCCTCTCTGCATTCCAGGACTCCCCAGGCCAGGCCCTCCCTGCTACCACCATATGTGGCTTTGTCCTGAGGCTGGGTTATATAACCAGCTGCACTTGACCAGGGAGGACATGATTCTCAACCTTGTTTTGTCCGTCTGTTGTCTCTTTCTCTCCCTTCCCCTGGTGAGCGATTGTATTAGCCGACCTGTTCCCCAAGCTGCACTGGTGAAATTAGACCCGTGCTTTTCTACTATCTGATTGATTTAGTCCAGAGGTTGGCTGTGCGGATGGCCCCTCCTCCTGCCGCCTGGGGACAGAACAGAGCTGATGCCTTTGTGCCTGCTTCTGGAAGGAGACAGGGTCTCCTTTGGGGGCAAGATGGGCTTTCTAAATAGCCAGGGTCCTTGGTCCTGCCTTCTAGGTCATAAGGCTGGGGGCTGCTGCCCGTGGCCCCTGGGTTTCCAGTGGGTATGACTCCCTACCCAGGAGTGTCCTCCCCATCCTTGCAGACCAGTGCCAATGCCGCCTCTCCCAGGAAGTCTTCCTTGATAACTCATCTGCAGGGAAGTCAGCCTCCACTGAACTCCACAGTGTGTTCTCTGTCCATTTTATGAAAACAGAGGTCACAAACTGACAGGCCACATCCGGCCCACAGGCAGAATTTACTTGGAGATTTTACATAAAAGTCTGACTTCTGGTTTCACTTCAAAAATTGGAAGATTGGAAAACCCTGAGCCTACGTTCTCCAGTGGCCACTGCTACCTGCTTCATATGGGGCCCATACACTCCACTTTGCCCCATCCCCTCCCAGCCACCTCCTGCATTTACAGGATCTTCTTAGCCTCTCTAGGCCCTGAGTCTGCAACCCTGCCCTTAAGGTATGGAGTCCTTTCTTTTCTGCGTTACGGTGTGGTGTTGGTATCTGTCTCTGTGGGCTCTTTCAGGACAGAGTGTGTATGTGTACGTGTGGAGGGGGGGTTTGATTCATCTCTGTGTCCTTCACATCAGTTTGTTTAGGCGCAGAGCTATGTACACAGTGGGAGCGTAATAAATGCACTCTGTGTGAATGAAGGCATGACAGTGGTGTGACTCCACTGGCTGTGAAGTTTCCATTTAATAGAGGCTTCTGGATCAGCCTTCCCTGTGGCCCTCAAACCCTCCTCCCAGATAAACTGCAGCTGCTTAGCCACTGACCCAGGAAGCTTAAGCTGCAGATAAACAGTGGCTGAAAGTGCTGCCTCTGCCCTGAGATACCGTGAAGGAGAGGAGCGTGTCACCTGCAGCTGCCCCAGGTTTTCCTCTCCCAAGGGGCTTGGAGCTGGATGGGGGAGGGGAGCTGGGACCAGCAGCCTTCAGAGAGTGTCAGGTCCAGACCCCTGTGTCTCGGCAGAGAGGGGTTGGGAGGGGGTGCAGATCAGGTGCAGGTGTCCGTAGACCAGCCTTTGAGGAACCTTGTCTTGGGTTGGTGGGGAGGATCCGCGGGTGGCAGTGCTGAGTGCCATCAACATGCCCCCTTTCCTCTCTGAACATCTCTTTCTCCCTCTGTGCAGGATCATGCTGGGCTCTGCTGGCTTGTCATGGCCCTTAAGTGCCTTGGGAGGCATCCTTGGAGAGGCTGGCAGAGAGGGGATGGGGCCAGTGGCCAGTGTCTCAGTGGGGTGAGGGCTCCCAGTCCTAGCCCTACCCTGGCCAGGCCCAGAGGGGTTTCACATCCTTTAGGTAATACCTCAGGAGAGGAGCACCCTGATGCCATGCGAGGAGGCAGGCTGGGCATCCTGGTCAGAGTGGGCAGGTGCACTGCTCTGGAGATCTGTCCCCACGGGCGAGCCTGAGCCTGGGGAAGTGGGAAACTGGCCTGGGTGGCCCATCAGAGACAGAGCCGAGTGCCACAGACTGAGTAGCTGAGGCTTCAAGTGCAGACCTGAACAAGCCCTTACAGATGAGTAAACTGAGGCACATAGAGGGGAAAGGACTCTCCCATTGTCACACAGTGAGTGAATGGAGAGCTGGGCCTGGATCCCAGGTCTTCTGACGCCTAGACAAGGCCATGCTCCTCTGTCCCCACCTCCCTCTAGATGGTAGGTGCTAGATCACAGCAGGGACAGTGGTCTGATTGTGATGACCTGGAGGCAAGGGCCTGGAAAAGTGAAGCCACTTTTCAGTCACTGCCTAGTCACTGCCACCCTGGAGCACAAAACTGGTTGGGTATGCAAATAACCCCTCCAACATCCTCATCCCACTTTTTTGTTTTTCCTTAAGCTGTCTTAGATGGGCCCGCTGCCCCGTGCCCATTTCCGCCTGGCACTGGGCTTCATATGCTTGATTCTTAGAACAAAGCTTCCTTCTGACGATCCTCCTGCTGACAACAGGAAAACGGCAGGCGTGGCATCAGGCCTCCTCCTCTGCCTTGTCTCTTGGGGAGCGCGGGCAGCCTTTGTCAGATGCCAGACCCTGGCAGCACTGTGGGGCAGTGAGGGAGGGCAGCGGCCACCAAGCCATGTCTCCTCTGGCACCTGGAGCCGCCCTGCACCGGCGCAGCTCTCAGACCCAGAAGTTCTCCCCCGTCAGTGGCCAAAAGGCATCAGACAAGGACAAATGTCCATTGGTCCAAGCAGTCAACAATTGTCCCAGGGCAGAATGCCTCAGGGACTTCAGCTACACCAGTGTAGTATCAGCCCCCAGGTAACCCTGTCCTCCTGGGGGCTGCAGAAACCAAAACGTGCTCAGGCTGAGGGAGGTAATAGTCCTTTGTTCAACACATTTTTATTTTTATTTTTTTGGCTTTTAACAAAGAGAAGTTTATTCTCTCACAGTCCAGTAGGCTACATCAACACATTTTTATTAAGCATTGACTTTGTTTCAGGCACTTTTCTAGGCACTGGGTGGGACACAGCAGTGAACAAAACAGACCAATTCCCTGATTTGGACTTGGGGTTGGCATTGGGGTGTAATCAACAAACCAACAGACACGTTGATTTGTCTGGTGGTGAGAAGTGCCAGGAAGAAGAATAAAAACAAACTTATTGCTGTCAAATCAGTTCCGACTCATAGCAACCCTATAGGACAGAGTAGAACTGCCCCATAGAGTTTCCAAGGAGCACCTGGTGGATTTGAACTGCTGACCTTTTGGTTAGTGCCTAGCTCTTAACCACCACCAGGGTTTCCAAGAAGAATAAAGCTGGGTTAAAGGGGAGTAGGGAGTGTGCCTCGAGGGAGTTATTCTTCTATATCGGGTAGTCGTGGAAGTCTTTCTGGTAAGGAGGCAGCAGACTCTGGAGGGGAGGGAGTCATGGGATATCTAGGGGAAGAGCATTCTAGGCAGAGGGAATAGCAATACAAAGGTTTTGAGGCGGGCGGGTACGTGGTGTGTTTGAGGAGAAGCAAGGAGGCTGGTGTGGCTGGGGCAGGAAGAATAAGAGTGAGTGTGGTAGAAGATGGGGCCAGAGGGGTGGGGTGGGTGGCACAGATCTCATAGGGCCTCTTGGGCCACTGGGAACACTTTGCTGTTTAGTCTAAGTGAATGGGAAGCTGCTGGAGGTTTTGAGCTGAGCTGTGACTTTTGACCTACGTTCTAGAAGGATTACTTGGACTACTGTCTGGAGAAGAGACTGGAGGGTGGCAAGGGTGGGAGCAGGAGGGCTGGCTGGGAGCCGCTGCAGCCACGTAGGTGAAGGAGGACGGTGTAGTGCGGGTGATGGCGGGGTTGGCAGCAGCCATGCAGGTGAGGGAGGATGGTCTAGTGGGGGTGATGGCAGGGGTGACAGCCACGCAGCTGAGGGACGATGGTCTGGTGGGATGATGGCAGGGGTGGCAGCCAGTGGTCGGATCCTGGACTTATTTTACAGGACAAGCTGCCAGAGTTTGCTGATGGATTAGGTGTGGGGTGTGAGAGGAAGAGGGTGTTGACGGCAAGGTTTCTGGCCTGAGGAACTGGAGGGTTGTGTTGCCGTTTACTGAGATGGGAAAACTGGAGGATAAGCAGGTTTGGGGAGAGAAATCGAAATTTTGGGTGAGATGTTGTAAGGGGGAGCATATGCTGGTAGGACTACATGGTGGAGATTGGTTCTGGTCCCTGCATGTTCCTGTTGCTGTAGGGGCGATTTCTGCCAAGGACGTGTGGGGGTTACCTGCAGCACCCTCCCCAACCCTGAGAGTCTGTTCTCTGAGAACAAATGTTTCCTGGTCCCTTCATGCTCTTTTCCGTCTTTTCAAACCTCTTCCTACTTTCCTCTTCCTTCTGGATGGAGGAAGAAGGCAGATTCCAAGAACTTAATTGTCATGGGGGGTAGTCTCAGCCTTTCTGTCTGGCAGAGTTCTTCTCGGGGCGGGGGTTGGGGCGAGCCCTGGAAGCGGAGGCCAGAAGCCTCAGGCCTTGCCCTAAATGGGCACCAGCAGCAGGTCTCCCCTCCTTTACTGAGAAGTCTTGAGCTGGCCCTGGGGTCTGAGTTTGGGAGGGAGCACTCGCATAACCCAATGGTTAAGAAACTGGGCTTGGAATCAGGCAGGTGGTGCAAATCCTTGCTTTGTTGCTTGGCTGTGAGACCCTGAGTAAGTGACATACCCTCTCTGAGCCTCAGTTTTCTCATCTATGAAAATGGGCCAGTCATATACCTGCTTCACAGGTTAAATAAAATTATGTACTTAAAGTACTTAGCGAAGGCCCTGGCATATGTCACACCCAGTTAACAGAGGTTGTTAATAAAATGATCTGTATAGTTGGTCAGGGTAAGGAGTTTAGATTTTGCCCATTGGGGTGGGAGTCATGGGAGGTTACTGAGCAAGAGCATGTTATGTATATGGTGTCGGGGCAGCTGTGTATGTAGGGGCTTGGGCTGAGCCCTCTCTACACATTCCTGAGCTCCTGAGGGCCCCTTGCCTTTACATCCCAGTGACTGGCCTCAGGGAAATGCAAGTGAGGGACTTTGAGGAGGGGTGGTGTTGAGGGGACTTGAGTTGCATGTAGGGCTCTGGTCTAGATTGGCAGGGCAGGGAAGGCCCTGAAATGGCCTTCCACTGGGCACTTGGATGTGACCTCGGTTCCTGGTCTGGGTGCAGGCTGGGTGGTGTCTGCATCAGTGGAGCCATCGAGAGGTTGACAATGGGTGGAATTTGGCCCCCTCAGGACCCACACTTCACTGGTGCCCTGGCACGCCAGCCAAGCCTATGCTTCTGCAAGCCTGTTTTCCAGCAGTTGAACCGTGCCAGGATGCCCAAGGACATTGCAGAGTTCCCCATGGCTTGCAGCCAGGCAGTCACCAGGCATGGCCTGTTTTTCTAGAGTCCACAGGTCTTTAGGGTTGGAGGGGACACTGGAGATACTGGGGATGTCTTTTTTTTTCAACAGCTGGGTAAACGGAGGTCCAGAGAGAGCAGGGCACTTGACCAAGGTCTCACAGGGCTGCTTCCCTCATATCTGTCACCTCCCTCTGTTCCCATGTCCCTCGGTCAGACTCCTGGCCTATTGCCCAGGCAATTGGAACAACCTCCCTCTTGTGGGTTCCCCAAGAGCTTTGTTTGTCCTCCTGTTATCACAGTCTTAACTGTAGCCTACCATGCAGACACTGTTTGAGTGCGTCTGGTCTCCTGTCCCCCTCCAGGGAGAATACTTGTGGCTGATTCTCCCAGACAGAACAGTGTAGCACAGGGGTGCTGGGTTCAGGCTCTGGAGCCAGACTGACCTCTATTTACACTCCAGCTCTGCTGCTTCCTAGTACAGTGACCTTGGGCAAGATACTCACCCTTTCTGAGCCTCAGTGTTTCTCTGTCCTTAAAATGAAAGCAGTTGTTGTTAGCTGCCGTTGAGTTGGCCCCTGACTCATGGTAACGGAACGAAATGCTGTCCCTGTGATCGGTTGCGGATCAGACCATTGCGATCCATAGGTTTTCACTGACTGCTTTTTGGAAGTAGGTTGTCAGACTTTTCTTTCTAGTCTGTCTGAGTTTAGAAGCTTCACTGAAACCAGTTCAGCATCACAGCAACATGCAGGTCTCCACTGATAGATGGTGTCTTAGTCTAGAAGCTTCACTGAAACCTGTTCAGCATCATAGCAACATGCAAACCTCCACTGACGGATGGGTGGTGACTGCACTTGAGGTGCATTGGCTGGGAATTGAACCCAGGTCTCCTGTGTGGAAGACAAAAATTCTACCACTGAGCCACTAATTAAAAAAAAAAAAAGAATGTTACCTAGTCGATTCCAACCTATGGTGACCCCGTGTGTGTCAGAGTAGAAATGTGCTCCATAGGGTTTTCAGTGACTGATTTTTGGAAGTAGATCACCAGGCTTTTCTTTCAGGATGCCTCTGGGTGGACTTGAACTTCTAACCTTTCTGTTAGCAGCTGAGTACATTAACTGTTTGCACCACCCAGGGACTTCAAATCACCAATTAGCAGTGCTTAATTTACAGGGCTGTCATGATTATCAAATGAGATAATATGTGAAGTGCTGGAATGCAATAGCTGATATATAGTAAGTTCTCAAAAATGATCATTGTTATTAAAAAGGCCCATAAATGCTGAAAAGTCTAGGGCATGGAGGAGAAGACAAAATCTTGGACAGGGAGGCAGAAAGCTTGGGTTTCAAGTTTTCTCTGAAACACTGATTAACTGCTCTTTTGGGAAGTCACTCGTCCTCTGGGAACCCCACTTTCTTCACTTGAGAAGGAGGGAAGAAATCCCACTCTGCTCTTATAAAGTCATGTGATGCAAAGAAATGTGTGTGAGAAAGCTTTGCCTCTGTAATGCTTTAAAAATGGGCAAGTGGTGGCTGTGGTGTGCTGATGAGGAGGAGGGCGTTGTAACCACAGTAATGGACAACTGGCTTGGCTGAAGGCTGGTTAATTTGCGGAATGCTCCGACGCCCACACAGGCTTCCCCACCCCTGCCTGCCTGCTCCCTGCCATCCAGGAGCTGGCCTTTAATGTTAGCCTCAGCCTGACGTATTTGAAAATAGGAAATGTGGGAGGTGAAAAGATCCGGCAGCATCTTCCAGGCCCCAGTGGGTTTTGGGTTATCCATTCTGATGCCATGGAATGTGGAGATTAAGAGCCAGACACTGGTTCGAACCTCAGTTTAAATACTTACCAACTGGGAGCTTGAACCAGTTGCTTAACTTCCATGAGCCTCAGTTTCCACATTTGTAAAATGAGGTCCCAATAAGGTGGAGGCAAAAGCATTTGGCAAAGGGCCACGTAGTTATATAGAGTCATTGTGTAATGTGCTTCAGCCTGGAGCATAGTGGGTTTATGGATTTATCAGTGGTGGGAAGTTGGGGTCATTGTGCTCATTGCTGGGATTAGGCTGCAGAGAGGATTCCCTACAGAATCACCCAGCTTAGAGTTAGGAAGGCACTTGGAGTCATCTGGTCTGACCTGAACGCTCTTCCCATTTTACAGGTGAACAAAGCAAGGCTCACACAGGAGCAGGTGCTTGCTGAGGTCACTGGCAGGTTAGTGCAGGCCTGGGCTAGGGTGAGGCAAGGGAGGCACCTAGGGCACACAGTTTAAGGATGTGCACACTGTCAGGTGCTAGCCCCGTACTTGCACAACCCTGAGAGTGCGCCTCCTTAAATTTTGTGCCCTCAATGCCTCACCCTAGCCCCACTCTGGGTTAGTGTCTGATCTAGGACTAGAACTCAGATCTTTTGACCTTGTATACTGTTCCCTCAGCCCTGGGAGTGCAGGGACACCTGAGAGGTACCTTCTAGAGTCTTACTGAGGCCCCCCTGGGCTTCTGTAAAAGGAGCTTGCTTTAAGTAGGTCACCTGGCACTTTTTGCTCTGTGTCTCTACTTTCTAGCTGTCTGTATTCTAGAGAAAGAGAGGCCTTCCTGCCCACCTTCTCTACCTCCTGCCCCCTCCCCCAGCCAGCTGTGCCTCCATGTAAACGTGTTGAGCCCCCTTACACCTGAGATGTGTTGGCGGCAGGCTCCTGTCAGTGGTGACAAGCTCCAGCTAGTCTGGTAGGATGAGGCCGCTTTCATGTGGGTCCTCATGGGGCCTCTTGGTCTCAGCAGGCCCCGTGTTGTGCCCACTAGGCCTCCAGGAGATTAGAGGGCTTCTGTGGCTCTAAATGCCTCAAAGCTTTTCCCTTCCTCTCTGTCGCCCAACCCAGCTGGCCCCCCTCCGTCTGGCCACCAGGCCTGGAGGCTTTTCAGTACCCCCCACCCCGCTTTGGTGTCTTCCGGGACGGCTGTGGCGGGGAGTCTTCCTGGGCCAGTCTCCCTATCACCACGCTGAGCCTGCTGGCTAAGCCTCAGGTGACTTCTTAAGAGTGGCCAGGGCTGCTAATCCCTGGCAAGGGTTCCTAGTATTTAGCGGTGATGGCGGGATCTAGGCCACCCTCATAGTGTAACATGAGGGGCCCTGGAAAGTCTGCCCAGTCCCCATGCCTAAGCCCCACACGCACAAACACATTGTCTTTGCTAATACTGCTGCTTATCGGGCCTGAGACTCAGCTGGTAGCCAGTTGCCTGTGTTCTCCGTGGAGTCCTCTAAGAAGGCAAATACGTTTTCTGGTGGATGCTTTTAAGTGTTTGCCGCTGAGAGGAGAACCCAGGCTAACCAGTTGCTGCTGAGTTGATTTCGACTCGTGGCGACTCCGTATCTGTCAGAGTAGAACTGTGCTCCAAAGGGGTTTCTTTTATCTTTTTGTTAAATTTTATTTTGTTCTTGTTGTTGAGAATATACACAGCAAAACATACACCAAATCAACTGTTTCTGCGTGTACAGTTTAGTGACATTGATTATGTTCTTCAAGTTGTGCAACCATTCTCACCCTCCTTTTCTGAGTTGTTCCTCCCCCACTAACATATACTCACTGCTCCCTAAGATTCCTGTCTAATCTTTTGAGTTGCTGTTGTCAGTTTGATCCCATAGAGATAGTTCTTAAAAGAGCATAGTGCTCAAGGCAGACATTTTTCACTAGTTAAGCTAAACTATTGTTTGGTTTTAAGAAGACTACAGGGGATATTTTTGGTTTAAGTTTTAAAAATTATCTCACGGCAACACCAAAGGGTTTTCAATGGCTGATTTTTTGGAAGTAGATTGCCAGATGTTTCTTCTGAGGTGCCTTTGTGTGGACTCAAACTTCCAACCTTTCGGTTAGCAGCTGATCACATCAGCCATTTGCACTACTCAGAGACTCTGTACCCAGACGAATCCTGCCCTTTTCCAGCTTACTGTGTGATGGTAGCTGAGCTGCTCCGCCTCTCTGGGCCTCAGCTTCTGGGATTTCAACACCCTGGCACAAATTCTAACGCCCTCCACACCTCTGTCAGTCACCTTTCTTCGCGGCAGGAGGTGGAGCAATGAAAAGGCCTAGCAGCTGAGCTGGGGTGGGAGCGGGGACCAAAGCCAACCTCACACACATTTAGGACCCAGCTGGCTCTAATAAGAGCTATTAGTCCTTCCTCTTCTTCTCAGGACAGGTGGGGAAACTGAGGCCTCGAGGGGTAAGGGCTTTGCTTACGGTCACGTAGGGATGTAGGGAGATGGGCAGAGCTGGGGCCAGAACCCAGTTATCCTTGCTGCCAGCAAGGGCTCCTTCCACTCCTAACTGCCACCTTTCTCAAGAGGGACAGGAGGACCCATCAGCATGAGGGTCAGGGACATGCTTTCTCCTCTTCCGAGGAGAGCATGTCCAGGCCGGGGTACCTGCCTGCAGAGGGATCCCTGGGTTGGGGCAACATCCAGGCAGGACATCCCCTTCTTAAGGTCAAGGAGGTGGGGCTGGTGGTTCCTGATGAGAGGTGTGGCAAGGGTGGGGGCTGGAGGCCTGTGGGAATGTGGTTGGTGGCTCAGGGTGCCCTAGGGCCACCTCCCTTTTTCCCTTTCTCCCTCCCGGGGAGGGGACAGCCAACAGTAATGCCATTTGTCCTAGCTCTGGGATTAGGTGCAGCCGTGCTAAGTGAGGAGTGTGGAGCCACTGAGAGGACGAGACCGAAGTGAAGAGGAGCTGGGCAGCTGCTGTCTGGAGCTTTGGTGAGTCTGTCGGTCTCTCCTGGCTCACCCAGTCTGACTTGGCCTCCCTGTACCCTTTGACCCTGTCCCTAGTCCCCTTCCTCATGTCCAGGCCTCCCCTGTCTGCCTGAATGTGTGTGTGTGCATGGGGTGTGTGGGCCTGGGACGCAGGACTTGGAGCAGTACTGGCCCCTGAGCCGGGTGCTGGGTCCTGTCTTTCAGGACCAGAAGCAGATTCCTCAGGTGTTCAAGCCCTGGGGCCACCCCAGGAAGATGGCCCAAGGCTGACCTGGCAGATCCCTAGTGGAGGAGGACGAGGAGGATGAGGGATGGGAAGGAAGGCGCAGTTGCCGATGGGGCTTCTCCTCACAGCTAGGCAAGTCCCCAGATCGACTTGTAGCCAACAGGTCGGAGAGTTAAAGATTTACCTCTGGGCTGTGGGGGAAAGTGGAATGAATGCTCAGATGTTATGTTTCTGGCTTAGGTCCTGTCTAGACCGTGAGAGTGAGAGGGGCCCTTAGAAAGTGTTTCCTAGTTCTTAACTCAGCTTTTGGGGGAGGGTGGCAGTGTGGGGGAGGGAGGGAGTGGTTTCACAACCCTCCTGAATTTATATTGAACATTGCGTATGTCTGGGGGGAGAGTCCACAACAGCTTTCCTTAGATTCTCAAGGGTTCTGCAATCCCCAGAGGGTCACAGACTTCTCATCCAGCCTAGACCCCTCATTGTGCAGGTGAGGGCACAGAGGCTCAGAGAAGGGAAGGGACTTGCCCAGAGGTTCCCAGGGAGTGAGTGGAGATGCTGGGGCAGGCCCTGAGCTCTCGTCTCCGTCTCCCTGTCTCTCCTCATCATCCTTCTTTCTGGACCTTGTGGGCTAACTTAGGAGACACTGCCATCACCTCCAAAGCGTTCAGAGCCTGGGGAGGGGCTGGGTGCTGATGTGGACTCCAGGCCCACACAGATACTGGCTCTGACACCCGTGGACGGAGTCCCCTTGACATGCTTGCTCCTTGGAATCTCTCAGGGGCATCTGGATCGAGGAGAGGGCATGTGGGAGGGTAGGTGCTATGATGACCAGCGTTTCCCAGCTCCTCTGCAGGGGAGAAGTTCAGGGCATAATGCTATTGTTTCTACCTCATTGGAAATAAATGACGAATAAACGAGACAATGATTGCGGTGTTTGGTATAGAGCTGGCACATAGCATACCCGTGAGGCATGCCAGTCACCACTCTCCCTTGTATTGTCCCCGTTACTGAGCTTTCCTACTTCTACCCCACTCCTGCCTCTCTCGCCTCTTCCTGAGAGTGAGGCCTCCTTCTGGGGCATGGAGATGGCCATGCATTCTTATGAGGGCCTTGCGTATATGGGATGACAGAGGCCCCCTGGGGTGGAGGAATGTGAGAAACCTTTGGCTGGAATCCTGCCTTTCTGGGGGACCTGTGGTACCCCACTGTGCCAGGACAGGCTTTCCTAGGAGGCTGGAGCTACGTGTCACTGGGGAAGCTGGGTCAGCTTGCATTCATGTGGCTTCAAGGCCTCGGGCAGCCTTGAGGCCGGTCATTTGTAGCAAGCCTCTCCTGGGTGTGCTCTGGGCGACAGAGCTGGCTCAGGACTGGAGTGGAATGCTGGACGGAGAAACTGTGTAGGGGTTATGAGCAGGTGCTCCGAGGTGGGTTCGCTTAGGGCAGTCCTAGCTCTGCTTCTTGTGGGCTATGTGACCTTGAGTCAGTCACTTACCCTCTCTGAACCTCAGTATTCTTCTCTGTAAAGTGCCGATAGCAATGACACCACCTCTTAGGATTGTTGTGAGGACTGGATGTCATAAGCAGGGAAAGTTCTCTGCACAGCCCTGGTGAGTGGGCGGAAGCTTGGTAAGTGTCGGCTGTTGCTGCTATCAATGAGGGAGGTTAGGCTATTTGTAAGAAAATGTCATTCCATCCTTTCCAGTGCCTATAATACTGAGCCACAGATAAATAGATGGCTTTGACTCTGTCGTAGGCAGATTTGGGGGATGGGCAGAGAGGGAGCCCTATTTTGGGAAACTTCACGTGCTAATGAATAAGCCTTCCAGCCCTTGGTCTGTGTGAGGATCTTTGGTGAGGCTGGAGGTCAGCTTGTCCTGACCTGTGCTGTTCTCCACGCTGGCCCTGCTGCCCCATGCTGCCTTGTTTGTTTGCTCGGTAAACCCTTTCTTCAGAGCTGGTACAAAGGTAGACTCTCAACTCAGACTCTGTTGGAATAAAGACAAATTCCCCAACAAGTGGGGTCTAAGTTCCTGAGGTTTTCCCTGACCGGGCACCCAGAACGAATGCCCAAGTAAAGAACCGGGGTGTGAACCAGTGCTTTGTGCTTGTTTGCTTGTTTATTGATGGGTGATTTATGGGTTTGTTTCCAAGGAGGATCATTAGAGACTGCTTGTGATGGTAAAACACACATAAAATGGGATGCAAACAAAAACAGAATGCAAACCATTCAGAGAGCAGAAAATGGGATGTACAGGGCACCTGGCACGGGTTAGCTGTTGTAGGTAAGTACAAAGGGGCCTGTGGAATCGGGAGGAAGCACCTAGACTCCAGAGGCAGGTGGCCCTGTGCTGAGTCCCATTCATCTACTCGTTAGCTCTGGAGCTGGGGTCAGTCACGTGCCTTCTATGGCCTCAGTTTCCTGATTTGTAAAATGAGGAAGTAATAGGTCACAGAAGGAGCCCTCGTGGTGCAGTAGTTAAAGTGCTCTGCTGTGAACCAAAAGGTCAGTGGTTTGCACCCACCAGCCACTCTGTGGGAGAAAGATGTAGCAGTCTGCTTTCCATAAAGATTTACAGCCTTGGAAACCCTATGGGGCAGTTCTACTCTGACCTGTAGTGTCACAATGGACTCGATGGCAGTGAGTAAGAGGTCACGGGGCTGTTGTAAGGATTAAATAATAGCATGTAGTACAGGCATATAGTGTGTAATAGGTGGAAGTTAAAAGTCCGAATGCGTCTAGCTTGGAGATTCCCCGTACCAGATTCAAAAAGGGGAAGGTAGTGAGGAAGGGCACGTTGAGCACCTGCCGTGGGTGCCACTCTGGGTTGTGAAATGAGCAATGGAAGGCAGAGATGCTTCTGCGCTGGAGAGTGCTCAGTGAGGTTAGGAGGCCAGGGTTGCAGCCACTAGAGCAGCATAGCGTGCAGCATTGCATGGTGGGGTGCAGAACTGGAGTGCTTATCCAGGCCTTGGGAGCCCCATGCAAGTGGAGCGGACTCCAGGCTGAGGCTGGCCTTGGAGAGGGATGGATGAGAAAATGAGGGGAGGGTGTGTGGAGTATGGGAATCCCTTTCAGGGTATGGCCTAGGGTAGGTGGGGGTAGGGCCGGCTTGGTCGGAGTGACCTCAACAGGTCCTTTTCTCTCTCTGGGCCTCAGCGTCCCCATCTGTTACTGCAGGGTGAACTGCAGTCTCTGCCGCCCTGTGACTCCAAGCCAGACCTCCGAGAGTTCTCTGGTGGTGCGGCACTGGACTCCGAGGTGACTGACAGGCAATAGCTTGGCCCCTGGCCAGGCAGCACAGTGGGGGCCAGCCAGGACTGGGGATGGGACTTACCATGAATTCCAGCAGAGGAAGGGATTTGCTTCTGGTCTCAGCCTCCCAGGGGTATAATTGCGCTGGAGAAACTCCCGCACAGCTGGGAAGCAAATGTGGAGAATTTTTTGTTGCTGCACTGTAGATGGTGGGTGGGGCAGGCTGTGGCAGGCTGACTGGTGGAGCTGGGTGGCTGTGGGGTGTGGCTGGGTGGTGGGTGGTGGTGTGACTGTGCTGGGGGTTTGACAGACTGGGACGGG
Source organism: Dugong dugon (assembly GCA_030035585.1). Lineage (NCBI taxonomy): Eukaryota > Metazoa > Chordata > Mammalia > Sirenia > Dugongidae > Dugong > Dugong dugon. The sequence goes on along the minus strand of CM057460.1, from coordinate 185,791,617 downwards.
CTGGGTCAGCTGTGGGGAGTGCCCTGGCATGGATGTGGGGCTACCAGTGCCTGGGCCTACAGCCACCACCCCTGCCCAAGCCAGTGCCCATTCACTTACCTGACCCCCTGCCCTGACCTCCTCTCAGCTCCGCTGGTGCTGGTGGTGTGGCTCAGATGCCTGCAGTGACGCCATGTGAGTTTGTCTGTGCATTCCCGTGTGTGTGTGTGTGTGTGTGTGTGTGTGTGTGTGTGTGTGTGTGTGTGTGTGTGTGTCTGTGTGTGTGTGTGTGTGTGTGTTGGCCTGCAGGGGTCATTGTCAGGAATGACCAAGGCAGGGTATAAAATCTGAGCTGGGTGAGCATGGGGGCCCTGGGGACCTTCCCCCGCTTCATCCTACAGCAGCATCCCACCAGAGACATAAAACCTTGGAGCTCAAAGGCCTTAGAAGTCACTTGGTCACCACTGCACTTTTAGTGCCTAGCACCATCCTGGCACCTAGTAGGTGCACAATTAATACAGGATGAGGGAATGGATCATTAGCTCATTCTCGACTCTCAGGGTGATCCTAAATCTTTCACTCTTTCCTGAAGCCCATTCTCTTGCTCTTCCTCTCTGGCTGCATCCTGATCTTCCTTCCTCTCTCTTTCTGGATCCACTATTGATTTGGTATGTGGCTTTGGGCAAGGTCGTTCCTGAGCCTCAGTTTCCACATCTGTTAAGTGGGTAATGTTTAGCCTACATTGTTGTGTTCTAGGCCCTGAGCTGAGTGTTTCACATGCATGGTCTTCCTTAGTCTTGGCAACAGATAAGTAGTATAAATCCTGTTTTACAGTTCGGGAAACTGAGGCTCAGAGAGTTGGAAAGACATGCTGAAAGGTCACAAGGGTAGTAGATAACGGAGCTAAGGTTCAAGCCCAGGCAGGCAGGCTCTACTCTGTGCTCTTGACTGTTTTGCTAGTGGCCACTGCACTGCCGCCTCTAAGATCATTAGGGCGGAATGAGATGATGCCTATAGCCCCTCTTGGGAAGCTGCTGGTGGGTAGTAGGCACTCATAGCACGTGAGTGGGGTTATTGGGTGCACATCACCGTGGGAGGCACGAGAAGCTCAGCCTCTGCGCCTGCCCTCAGGGAGCTCTAGGTCTCACTCCTGAAGCCACCCATCCATCAGGGCCCAGGTCTCAGGACAGCTTGCCCTCTAAGCAAGCCCTTGAACCTCTGCCCCCTTGCTTCCATGGGTCCTAGCGAGGGCTGGGGAGAACTAGAGCATTTTCAGGTGGGGGTGAGATAGAGAGTGACTTGCAACTCCAGAGCAGTGACCACGGTTACCGTGGTATTTCCCGAAAGTGCTGCGTTGCCATGGCATCTCCATGGCAACCAGAGCATCTCATTCATTATCCCCAGCACCTTGCAGGGAAAGCTGTGGCTAGGGCTGGGAGAGCACAGTGGGAGCCTGACTAAGGGCTGAAGCCTCAGTGGCTGAGGTTCCCCCACCCCCCCAATACCGTGTTTTCCTCCACAATCCCAACCAAGGTTCCCTTGCAGGCTCTGGAGCTGTTTCCCTTTCATGGGGTCTGGGTTCAGTCTTCAGCTCTGCCACTGACTAGCTATGTGATTTTAGGCAAGTAACTTAACCTCTCTGAGTCTCCTGTTCCTAGACTATAAATGTGGATAATGACAGGATTGGTTGTAAGGGTTAAATGAGATGATGTATGTAAAACTGCTTAATGAGGCCCATAGTAAATACTCAATACCTGTTAGCAATAATAATGACAACTATGATAGTTATAATGGTAGTGGTATTATGTTTATTGTAGGAACTCCTGGGTGTCATGGGGGGATGAAACACCAAACTTTAAGTCAAGAAGTGATTGACTCAAGATTTTGCTGTTTCCTATGTGACTGGCAAGTCACTTCACCTTGGAGCCTCTGTCTAGTTATCTGTAAATTGGGGATAATATCAGCTGTACATGCATTCATATCCTAAGTACTTAATAAGTACTAGGTCCCTGCCCTCGAGGGACACCCAAGCTTGTGGGGAGGGGCATGAAAGGAAATTGGTACTTGTCGGCCTACTGTGTGCCAGGCACCAGGTCAGTAGGCCGTGGCCCTGCGCCGCGGTTCTGCAGGCTGCAGGAGGTAGAGACGTGCACACAAACACCTAGAGTGTTTTCTGCACAGACCACACACTCGATGTGCTGGGGGCTGGGCAGGGAGTTCTCTGAGCAAAGGAGGTTGGATGTGCCGCTGTAGAGAGACAGGGATCTATGTTAACTGGAGAGTACGTGGACCATTTGAGGTGGGCAGCTGCAGGAGCCTCTGCCAATTGTGGCCAATGGGGACAAGTGCCCAGTGTCACTAGAACATGTCCCTTTTTTTTTTTTTTTTTTTTTAATATTTTATTGTACTTCAGGTGAAGGCTTACAGAACAAATAGTTTCTCATGAAACAGTAGTACACATGTTGTTTTATGACATTGGTTAACAACCCCACAACATATTAACCCTCTAAATTCTCAACCTTTTTTTTTTTTGGTGAAAATACACATAGCCAAAGATACACCGTTTCAAAAATTCCTACATACACATAGAACATGTCCCTTTTAAAGAGAACTTAGAAGTTCTGACTTTTATATGAAATCTCCTGATTTTAAACTGCTGATAGCTAACCCCCAAAAATTGAGAAAGCCTTGCAAACCAAAGAACACACACATCTGCATTCTGTTTTGGCCAGAGGGTCCTCATTTTCAGCCTCCCCACTCTGCAGTGGGGTGGATGGGAGCCTGAGGAATGAGATGTGGGGTGGGGAAGGGGGTGGTGGCTGGCGATGACTTCAGAGAGGTGAGGACGTTAGAACTGGGGTCTTGAAGGATGAGTAAGTGTCCCAAGGGGTAAGGGGGAGGCATTGCAGGCAATGGGAACTTCATTAGCAAAGTCCTTGGGGCTTGACCAGGATTGGTGTCTGGCTGGGCGAGGCTGGAGTTTAAGGAGATGGCTGTTGAGGCCCAGGGTTGGGGGAGCTTGGGTGGTCAAGGGCATTGGGGCCTCAGTCCCCAGCTGTCTTTGGGGCCTTGGTGGCTCCAGGGGGATTAGAAGCCCCCTAGTTCTCTGCCCCTGAGGCACAGCCACAGGGGCTCTGCCATGAAGTCGGGGAGGGGGGTCTGGTTGCAGTGGGGCAGTGCTGGGGGCCCCTTGCAAGCAAGCTGGGTGGTCAGCATTTTGTTTACAAAGCAACTGCTCCCCCTCCTCCTGTCTCTAAGGGTCACCCTCTGGGGACAGGGACTACTTGGCTCACTCTCCTTTCTCCCTTCACTCCCTGTCTGGCCTGGGTTTTTGTTTTAATAATTTATTTTATTTTGTTGAGAATATGCACAGCAAAAAATACACCAATTCAAGTTTCTACATGTACAATTCAGTGACATTGATTACGTTCTTCGAGTTGTACAGCTATTCTTACCCTCCATTTCTGAGTTGTTCCTCCTCCATTAAGATAAACTCACTGCCCCCTAAGGATTCCGTTGCTGTTGTTAATTTGATCCCATATAGATAGATATTAAAAGTGCATACAGCTCAAAGCAGACATTATTCACTAGTTAAGCTCAATTATTGTTTGATTTTAAGAAGACTTCAGGGGATATTAGGAGCCCTGGTGGCACAGTTGTTAAAGCACTCAGCTGCGAACCAAAAGGTTGGCAGTCTGCTTCTGTAAAGATTTACAGCCTTGTAAACCCTATGGGGCAGTTCTAGGGTTGGTATGGGTCAGAATCGTCTGGACAGCAGTGAGTTTGGTTTTGGCAGGGAATATTTTTGGTTTAAGGTTTTAAGATTATCTTAGGGCAGTAGTTTCGGGGGTTCATCCAGCCTCCATGGCTCCAGAAAGTCTGGATTCCATGAGATTTTGAAACTCTGTTTTTTCCCGCTTTTGATCAGGATTTTTTTTTAATAGAATTTTTGATCAAAATGTTCAGTAATGGTAACTGGCCTGGATTTTGCCATGACCTTCTCACTGGCCTTCTGGCCTCTAACATCGACTCTGCCCATTCATCCTGCTCCATGGAAAGACCACAGCTTCAGGAGATGAGAATTCTTTTCAGGTGCATCATGAGAGGAGTATGTGTGGGTAGGTAGCATTGCAGCCCAGCCCCGCCATGAAAAGAGCAGGCGTGCATCCCTCTCAGTCCTTGCTGTCCATCTGTAAAATGGGCGCACTTTCCTTTAGGGCTGTTGAGAGAGAGATGAACTCAAAAGTGCTTGGTAAGCTAAGCTGTGATCACAAAACACTGTTGTATGTTAAATAAGCAACAGTAGTGCATGATGGAGTCCCTGAGTGGCTCAAATGGTTAAGCAGTCAGCTGTTAATGGAAAGGTTGGCAGTTCAGATTTACCCAGAGGTGCCTCGGAAGAAAAGCCTGGTGATCTACTTCTGAAAACTCAGCCACTGAAAACCCTTTGGAGCACAGTTCTACTGTGACACACTTGGGATCCCCATGAGTCAGAATCAATTCAATGGCAGCTGGTTAGTGCATGATAATAGCAACTGACACTCATTCAGCACCCACTGTGTGCTCTGCATGGTTCTGTATCAACTCATTTAATTTTCACAACTTTGCAAAGTATGTAAGATTTTCCCATGTTACAGACTGGGGAGTTGGGGCACAGAGAAGTTAAATAACTTGCCCAAGATTATGCAGCTGCTAAGTGGTAGGACTTGGGTTTGAGCTAAGGTTGTCTGGCTGCAGTATGCATGGTAACCACTAGGCTTTCCATCCATAGATGAGCTTGGTGGAAGTGTAAGGGTCAGGGCCTGAACTCCTTGAAGTTGTTATTAAATTTCCCAGCATATGTGCATATTTTCTTGAGGAAAAATACTGCCAGATTCCCACAGGGGTCCATGACCCCCAGATGCCAGAGACTGTCTGCCAGTTGCATCAGTAACATGCTGAAAAGCTGTTAATGCCGTTGAAACCACAGCACTTAGGCCTGCAGGGAAGTTACTGGCCGCTGCTATCCTGGGCTCATCTCTTCCTCTTCCGTGGGGTTGGGTGGCTGGAGTGGGCCTCCCTACTTCCCTATCCACAGGCTCCTGTCCTGGCTCCAGACCAAGGGTTGGCACTTGAGCGTGGCTGCAGGGCAGAGGGCTGCCCTTATCAGTGGAAAAAGGGACATCAATTCACCCTGGGCATAAACAGGACCAGTCACCCAGCCTTCCTGGCTCTGGTCAGGAAGCTTGCCTCTTCTTGCCCTGCACACAGCTAGAGTTGCAGGGAGTATGCACAAAGCTCAGTACACTGCCTTATCTCTAAGCTGTGGCAGATGATGTTTCCTCCTCCTACCCCTGGCCAACCCTCCCTGTTCTTCTGGTCAGCTGAGGTACCACCTCCTCCAGGAAGTCTTCCCCAAGCCCTCCACTCCCACCCAAGGGGTTCAGTGGTCCTCAGTCCTTCCAAACACCCTTCCCTTCCCCCACTGTTGCCCTTGTCACCGTGCATTGTAGGTGCCTGTTTGCTTGGCTGCCTCTGGTTCACTGTGGTGCTGGCACAGAGTAGGAACTGGATTGTAGAATATCCGTGGTGGATCAGTTCCAGAGAGCATCTGGCCCAAGCCCTTTTTAACAGGCAGGAGGCGAGAGAGGGACAAGGTGTGCTTGGGGCCACATAGCACATCCCTGCAGAGCTAGGACTAGGACCCTGTGTCCCAGCTCCCAAGTCAGACCTCTCCTCATGGCATGCTCCTGCCTCTCACTTCTGAGCGCGTCTTTATAAAGCCTTCGTTTTCTTATTCTCACAAAAATAATAAATGGTTAGTGTAGAAAATGTGGGGAACATAGATGAACGAGGAAAATCACTCAGAGGTAATCACTGTTAACAATTCTTGGAGTTTTGCACCTAGTTCTGGCCAATGAATAAAAAATCTTTAACAAAAAATTGGCTCGCACATACTGCTTTATAAACACTTTCAAGTTTAACAATACGTATGTCATTATATTTCTGTGTCAGTAAATGTGCTTGTTCAACATGATGTAAATGACTGCCTAGGATTCCATCGTTACTACGTTCTCATTTCTAAAGAAAATCCCCTGTTGTTGGACATTTGCTGTTATAAACAGCACTGGGATTTGTATTCTTGTGGGGAAATCTTTACCCACTTCTGTAGTTACTACCGCTAGGATAAACTCCTAGAAGGGCGATTGTTGGGGCTCCGGACTGCTGCGTCTATACTGAGCATGCTGTGCAGTCTTGAGGCTGGGTGGGATTTCACAGGTCGTCACCCCTGAGTCACCCCTCCCTGGCTTCCCCAGCCCAGGCCCTCATGCCCTCCATCATGGGCGCTCTCCTAGCTTTCAGCAGCTGAGATGGATAGAAAGTTGCTTCTTGGATTGCTTGAAAATCTCTCACTCTCTGTGGCTTCAAATCCTGTTGAAGGGAGATTGGAGGGCCGTGGGTGTGCGGAGCTGTTTGGAGTGAGAAAATTGGGACCTTTGTGTAGTGTGTGTGGTGCATGGGTCTTCTTTAACTCTCTCTAGTGAGATGGGTGAGGGTGGCCTGCCCTCAGGAATCCAGAGTTCTGGCCTCCTGGGTGGGCCGAGGGTCCCAGCAAGTGAGATGCCTCCCCATTGCTCCCTCGGGTTTGATCACCTGCTGCACTGGGTTGGTGGGTGCACCCATGAGCACGTGCCCCAAAGATGAAGGATGCCTGGTTGCATTAGGGGCAAATAGTGACAGCTGCCATTTCTTAAGTGTTTCTTGTGCCAAGCTCTTCAGACACATTTATTCAGTTAACCCTTGGCCACAGCCCTGTGCTCCAGGGGTGATGTTACAGATGAGGTCACTGATGCTTGAGAGGTGCAGTGATTTGTCCACGGCCTTCCCACACAGCCGAGGCCCTGATGCTGCGCACTCCTGGGTTTGAATCCCACCTCAGCTGCTTCTACTGAGCCTCTGCCTTTCCGTCTGTCTGATGGGGCTGCTGGGCCCATTCAGAGGGATAAATGGATGGGAAAGCAATGTAGGCAAGTGAGGATGTGGTGTTTGGTCATGATAGAATTTTATGTCCAGCTCCTGGGCTTGTAAATGTTTATTTTCTTACTTTGTCCTTCTTGCTTCTGGATTTTTCTTGGCTTAATCATGGTCTGTGGTAATGATAATAATAATAAATAGCAACTACCATTTAGAGATACCATATGCTAGATACTGCTGTTAGTGATTTATATACATTATTGAACTTAATCCCTCAACCCCTTGTGAGGTGAGTACTCTTATCAGCCCCATTTCACAGATGGGGAAACTGAGGCTTGGAGAGATTAAGGAGCTTGCCCCACATCATGCTGCCAGCAGGTTGGGCAGCAGTACTTGAACTCGGGCCTGCTAAGGTCAGGTCCTGCGCATCCTCAGCCAGTTGACCCGAGTCCCCATCTGCCTCCTCTGACTTTCCTGTTCTCCCCACAGCCTCAGCCCCGTGGGCCCCACTGAACGAGCGGCATGCGGCACCCCTGGGCTAGTCCAGTGTCCTTCGACCTGCTGTCCAGCCCTCCCAGGAGGCCCTGACGCCCTGGGTCACTTCCACTCTGCGAAGGACCACGTGGGGGTTTGCCATGGTGACATAAAGGGGCACAAAGGAAGGAAGGAGCGCAACCAACCTGTGGACTGCGCCCTTGGCTTGGGGGAAGGTCCGGGGGCCTGATCCTCCACACCTCCTGCCCGCTGAGGGCCTCGCTTCCTAAGTCTCTGTGAATTTGTTGGTCGCTGGACTCTTGTGTCTCCTTCTGCGTGTGGCCTTGGGGTGGCCAGGGCAGGCCAGGCCTCCAGCAGCCGAGGTCGCAGGGCCAGGATGCCCACCCTGGCTCGCCTCCGGAGGCTGTGTCGGCATGTGTCCCCCCAGGCCGTACTTTTCCTGCTGTTCATCTTCTGTCTGTTCAGCGTTTTTGTCTCAGCCTACTACCTATATGGCTGGAAGCGGGGCCTGGAGCCCTCGGCCGATGCCCCCGAGCCCGACTGTGGGGACCCGCCACCCGTGGCACCCAGCCGCCTGCTGCCGCTCAAGCCTGTGCAGGCGGCTGCCCCTTCCCGCACGGATCCATTGGTGCTGGTGTTTGTGGAGAGCCTGTACTCTCAGCTGGGCCAGGAGGTGGTGGCCATCCTGGAGTCCAGCCGCTTCAAGTACCGCACAGAGATCGCACCAGGCAAGGGTGATATGCCCACGCTCACCGACAAGGGCCGCGGCCGCTTCACCCTCATCATCTACGAGAACATCCTCAAGTACGTCAACCTGGACGCCTGGAACCGGGAGCTGCTCGACAAGTACTGTGTGGCTTACGGCGTGGGCATCATCGGCTTCTTCAAGGTACGCAGGGAGTGGGGCCTCTCAGCAGTTTGAATTGCATCTTCACAGTTACTAGCTGGGTACCTAAGTTTGTTCATCTGTAAAATGGGTGTAATGATAGTGCCTGCCCTACAGGTTACAAGGTCAGTATATATAAAGCACTGGGAGCACACAGTGCCAGTGCCTAGTAAGCGCTTTATAAGTACCGGTTTCTATTAGGGGCACATGGCAGTGGCGTTGCCTGCTGTGCATAGGGTCCAGCACACACAGGCAGTTGTGTAAAGCAGGCCCGAGGGATGGTTCGAGGTAGGAGAGGACATGCATCACTAGGTGCCTCTAAACCTATCATGGCAATCTTCCAAGGGAGGGAATGTGTCCCCGTTTTGCAAGGAAACAAACCAAGGCTCGAGGGGTTTGTACAGCCTGTAAGTGAGGGAGTGAGATTTGAACCCAGGTTGGGTTCTGTATCCCATGCTCCTTAGCTGTGGTGGGGTGTAGAGTTTATGTACCTCCCAGACCAGAGCCACTTGCACTGGGAGAAAGAGGAGAAAGAAATTCCAGTTTGGCAGGTGGGGAGCTGCCCTGGGCTCTGTGGGGCACCAAGAACAGCCGCTGGGAGTGGGGTCCCTGCCGAAAGGCTGCTGTGGAGGATCTGTCCTTGGGCGGGGAGGCTTGGGTCAGAGAACGCTGATCTGCCGGTCAAAAGCAAGTGCTAGTTGGAACTCGAAGGGTGCTTTGGGGAGCATCTGTTTTGTGACATTGTTTGCAATCCCCACAATGTGTCAGCACTCTTTCCCTTTCCACCCCGGGTTCCCCATGTCCATTCTTCCAGTTTTCCTGTCCCTTCCTGCCTTCTTTTCTGCTTTTGGGCAGGTGTTGTCTGTTTGGACTCATACGCTTGATTGAACTAAGAAGCACGTTCCTCACATGTTTGTTTTATAGGCCTATCTAATCTTTGGCTGAAAGGTGGATTTTGGGAGTGGCTTTAGTTTTGAGTTAGTAGGATATCTGGTGGCCATAGTCTTGGGGGTTCCTCCAGTCTCTGTCAGACCAGTAAGTCTGGTCATTTATTGTGAATTTGAGTTTTGTTCTACATTTTTCTCCCACTCTGTCTGGGACCCTCTATTTTGATCCCTGTCAGAGTCGGTGGTGGTAGCCGGCTACTTCCGGGCTCAGGCTAGTGGAGGATGTGGTTCCTGTGGTCCATCAGTCCTTTGGACTAATATTTTCCTTATGTCTTTGGTTTTTTAAATGAATATTTCCTAAGTGCTTATTATATTTCAGGTCCTGTGCTAGGCACTGGGGATCACAGTGGTGATTGAGGTGGACAAAGTCCCTCCTCTCATGGAGCTGACGTTTCAGTGGGGTGGGCCAGACAGTGAACAAATAAACATATGATGTGGAAGGTGGTGATAAGTGTGCAAAACGAAAGCCGGAAAGGGCATAGAGGGTAGTGGGTATGGGGGTTGACTCTGTTTTGTCCTCTTTGATAAAGTGACTCAAGGGGAGTGAGGGAATGAGCCACGAAGCCCTGTGGGTGAAGACCCTTTCAGGCAGAAGGCACAGTGAGTACCCAGGCCCTGGAGCAGGCTCTGCTTGGTGTGAGCTGAGGGAAGAGTAGTAGGAGGTGGGTCAGAGTGGCTGATGTCCACCTGTTGTTGTTAGGTGCCGTGAATCAGTTCTCATGTGACAGAGTAGAACTGCCCCATAGGGTTTTCTTATCTGTAATCTTTCCGGAAGCAGATCTCCAGGTCTTCATCCTGCAGAGCCACTGGGTGGGTTTGAATTGCCATCCTTTTCAGTTAGCAGCCCAGCACTTATCTGTTGAATCACCAGGGCTCCTTGATGTCCACTTAGGGGTGTCCATCTGTTCCCCAGCCTTTCTGGACCCACCTGTGCGCTTGCCCGTGCTCGATGCTGCAGAGGCTGGTCTTGTTGAGGGTGTGTTTTTTCACCCACTCAGTCAGCAGGATGCTCTGCAACGAAGAGAGATTCTTCAGGCCAGAAGCCAGAGACCCTGAGGGGTCCTGCAATACAGTCCCTGGGAGGTTTGTTCCTCACCTGGCTGACTCACGGGGCACCCTTAACTTCATAGCACACACTTGGGGAAGCGCTGGCCTTGTTTATGGCTCTAGATGAGCATACGGCTGTTGTCTCTGTTGCCTGTTTTTCCTTTTCTTCTGGACTCTGTACCCTTTCCTGCCACGAACTCCAGTCTGTTTACTCCAGAGCTCCAGGCCTGAGAAGCATCAGGACAGCTGACATTTACTGAGTGCTAGCTCAGCGCCACGCCCTGCCCTCCATGTGTTTTGCGAATTAACACTCATAACCATCCTGTGAGGCAGGTGGGTGTTAACCTGATTGAAGAGAGAAGGAAATGGAGGCAAAGAGAGGCTAAGAAATGTGCCACATTTCTAATAAGTCACATGTCTAGTAAGTATAGATCCAAGATTTGAACCCAGGCAGTCTCACTCCGGAGACCTTCGCCTTAACCACTCTGCCATGAGTCCAGGAGCCTCAAATACCATTGATTCAGTAGACATTGCATCAGAAGCCACATCCAGTGCACAGAATTCCCACACAGTCTCTGGGGCCCAGACAGTGGGCTGGGCTCACTGGGCATGATTGGTATGACTGCGCTTGGACCCTATCTAGCCCCAATTATTTGTCTACAGAAGGTGAACTCAAAGTCTCAATGTGGGGTCAGTGGCAATTTCAAGTCTTCTGCTCTTCCTACCTTTGCATAAGACAAGATCCCTCCTTGGTTTTGAGCCTGTGATTTTTCTGCTCAAACGCCCGCCCCCTGGTGGTTATACTGCACCTTTCGGCGCTCTGCAAGGCCACTTTTGGTGCTCTGGTGAGTCTCATCTTCCAGTTCCCCCAGGTAGTTGGATTCTTAGGGCAGTGTGAGAGCAAGGGCTTAAAAGTCCAGACCCTGGTTCAAATTCTTCTGTCTCTCATAAGTAGTATGACCTTGGGCAGGGCACTCAGCCGTGTTTGTGAAGTGGGCCAATCTCAGCACTTGCCTCGTTGGGCCGTGTTTAAAACAACAGATGAAAGGCACCAACAGTACCTGGTACCCAGACACACTCATTCAAGGCAGCTATAGTGTTTTTTCATATTCAAGTTCAGCAAATGCAGTCAGTGGTAGTGCTTTGTCTTATGGCTCTGACCAACTTGTGCCCTGTGAGGTCCTTGAGGGTGGGGAGCAGGTCTTCTCACCTGTAGCTCCAGTTCCTGACGAAGGACCTGGCTCAGAACTGGTGGTAATGGTTGCTGATTGGATGGGGTAGAGCGTTTACCACCATGGTGTCCCCAGAGTGACTCCTCAGGACTGAGGAACAGGAGGGATATCCACTCCTGTGGGGTGAGGCCAGGTCCTTGGTGGTGCAAATGATTTGCTCTGGGCTACTACCTTAAAAGTTTGCAGTTCGAACCCACCCAGCAGTGCTGGGGAAGAAAGGCCTGGTGATCTGAAGATCCTATGGAGCAGTTCTACTCTTTAACACATGGAGTCACCATGAGTTGGAATTGATTTGACTGCAGTGAGTTTTTTTTTTTCTCTTTTTTTTTTAAATGGGATGAGGCCTGCAGTGGATTCAGCCTCTGCAAAGCTGAGGCTCACTGTCCATTTCCTCCCACTACCGGCTCCTTTCATTGCTGGCTGGGGTAGATGATCAGTAACTTGGCTTTCTCCCTTCTTTGATGGCTCCCAGCTGGACAGCTGGTTGAGCTGCCAGCACCTTGTGGTCAGCTCAGGGTCGGGGCTTTGAAATGGGATCCCCCAGCACACATGGTCCAGTGTGGCCTCCCAGGCCACAGCAGGTGATGGGCAGGCCCTGAAACGTCACTGGCCCCAGCCACCTTTCTCCTGCAGCCCAGGCAGCCCCCATCCTTGACCAGTGCTGGCTTTGGGGTGGTGGGCAGCCTGGGGCTAGGGGCAGAACCAGATTAATGAGGGCCCTAAGCACTGATAATATGTAGTGCCCTTTCCTCTGCTCACTCACACATTCAAACAGGATATGTGAGTTATATATATACATGTATGTGTGTGTGTGCGCATATTTATATATTACTGGCCCTCCTAGCTGGGGTTGCTGGATCAGCAGATGTGTATGTACAAGACAGTTCTCTCAAAATGGATCAGAGGCCTGTTATCTATTAATATAATCCCTCTTTGCCCAGTAGCTGCTCTTGTGGGATCCAGTTGCATATTGGGTAAATGTAGCAAGAGTTAGACTCAACAGCCCACCCCTATCTCTTGTTTATTAGAAACAAGTAGTATATTCCCAAGAGACATGCCAAGATAAGGAATTTCAATTACACGGGAGGGGACCATAGGAGACAGATGTCGATGGAAGCGTTGAAGTGGTTGGGGCCTCATAGCTTAAACAGTTTTTCCCGTGGGTACCCTTGTGACCCTGTGAACTTTATTTCTGGCCGGCACATTGTCACACACTGGAGCTGGTATCAATTCCATTTAGTGCCCTGCCAGTTCCCTTCCATTGTGGTGCTCACTTTTCCTTGTGTCCTGTCTGCTTAGCATCTATGGGTCTTTGCTTTGGACAACTTGTGCCCCTGTTTTGTTGATGCCCTAAACACATGCTTACCTTGCTTATTGGGTAATCCATCGCTGGCCAGGGGATGGCCTCTTAGGATGGGGCTCTGCGTTGGGCCTCAACACCCAAGGTTGGCTTGGGACAGTTAGCAGGCCCTCCTGGTGTTTGGAATCAAATCCAGACTCCTAATCACAGTTTACAAGGCCAAGGGTGGGAATTAGCAAAGAGCACTTCTGTGTGGAGGAGGTTAGTAAAAGGCACCCTTCTGGGCAGACACAGCTCTGCATGGGGGCACTAGGCTTGGCTGAAATGTCAGCCCTCACTCGCCCCGTCAGCTGGGGGCCCTTGTGCATGCCCACCTGACCAGCTCTCCATGATGGCCTTGTACAAGACCCTACCTCCCTCTCCAACCTAATTTGGTGCTCTTTGTCCACTCTTGCTTGTCCCACTCCACTCATTCTCAACATGGCAGCCAGATGGAGCTTTTAAAAATGCAGATGGGAACCAGTCACGCCACTGTTCAACCCTTTGATGGAGTCTTTGATGGCTTCCCAGTGCATGTAGAACAAAATCCAGACTCCTCCTCAGGCCTCAGGGTCCTTGCAGGTCTGGCCCCAACTGGCCTTCCTACCTTATCCCCTCCGTTTGCCTTCCTGGTTGCTTTGCACTGGCCCCACTGACCTTTTGCTGTTCCTTGACCATGATGAGCCCTTTCCTACCTCAGGGCCTTTGCACTTGCTGTTCTTGGAACTTGGCCTCCTAACCTCTCCCCTAGCTGACAGTTACTCATTCTTCAAATCTTACCTCAAAAGTTCCTTTCTTTAGGAAACCTCTGAGCCAGCAGACTGTGCCCTGGTTATCTACTCTTCCGAACCTTCTCTCCATAGCATGTGCCACATTGTAGTTTTATGTTTATTCCTGTGGTTATTTGATATCTCTCTTCCCTGCGTGACTCAAAGGTCCATGAGGCAAGGGCCATGTCTGTTCTTTTTCACTGTATCCTTGGCACTTAACACAGTGCCTGGCACAGTGGACAGTTGTAAAAAGAACAAATGAATCTCGTATTAAACACATAAATCATGTTCCAGGTACTGGGGAGCTGTCTGCTTCCCTTTCATTCTTTTCAAAAATCCAGTTATGTATCAGATATGTGTGTGCTTCCATTGGGTGTTAGGATCCAAAGGTATAAACGACATAGCTCCTGCCCTTGAGGTGGCACAGGCTGGTGGGAGAGAGACCCTGAACAGATAATGCAGCAGTTGAGAGAATTGCTGCAGCCGAGGCTCAGATGTGGTTCCAGGGAGTCCAGTGCAGACAAGGAGATATATGCGCTGGGTTTTGAAGGATGAGCAGGAGTTCGCTGGCCAACAAGACAGAATAGAGCTGCACAAGGACAAGAATAAACTGAACATATCCCAAGGCAGCTGGCTGGGAGGATGAGGGGGTTTGACACTGAGGTCCACGGGGAGAACATGAAGGTGCAGGGACAGTGAACCTAGGGAAGGGAAGAAGAGGGGACTGTGGTCACTGTCTGCAGGTCTCCAGTTTGCTGGGCAGCAGGAGGCCCTGGGAGAAGAGAAGCAGATTGCTCACCACCACAGTGACAGGGGTTGGCCTCAGTGGTTTTCAAATGCTTCAGGTGGTGCTAGGGGTTTATTGGAGGTTGGGAGGGCGCCTTTGCTCCCCTTCAGCAAACCTTTCCTCTTTGATCTCTTCTCAATTTGTGTCCACGTGAGATTTCTCCTGAAGAAAGGGTCATGTGGCAAAAGTTAGTTTGGAAGCCCCAGGCTGTAGAGGTGGTGGTTAGGTCCAGTGGGCTCCAGGACCAGACCAGCTGGCTATGCATTGATCCATTGAGGGCAGCACTCCTCATACAGCCTCAGTTCCCTCACTTGTGAAGTGGAGTAACCTGAGGCTGACGTGAGGACTTAATGAGTGATCGATAATACTGAGGGCTCTGTTCCCAGAATTTTGTCACATCAGTGCTGATCATCCTCCCATCTCCCCTTGAGGTATTTACTCTTCTTGGCCACATTTTACAGCAGAGGAAGCTGAGGTACAGAAGGGTTATGTAACTTGCCCAGGGCCAGGTAGTCTAATGGCACAGTCCCTGCTCACCACTGTTAGATTTTCTCCCAGTCATCTTGGACAAGTTACCTAGGCTTTCTGTGCCTCAGTCTCCTCATCTGTAAAATGGGAATGACAGCGATGTCTCCATTGTGGGAACATTGTGAGGATTAGCAGTGTTTCTGTGTGCAGAATTCACAGAACTAGTGCCTGGCTTTAGATAAGCGCATCGTACTTGTTACTATATCGTAAGGGGGTGGAGCTGGGTTTGCATGGCAGGTTAGCACTGGCTAGGAATATGATGAGCCCTCCAGGAATGTTAGTGAGTATTGTTGATGTTACTATTATGGGTCCACATCTGAAATCCCGTGGGCCCTTGGGGCTCTAGATCTGACAGCTCTGCCCCCTGCCCCCACCCTGCTGCAGGCCAATGAGAACAGCCTGCTGAGTGCGCAGCTCAAAGGCTTCCCGCTGTTCCTCCACTCGAACCTGGGCCTGAAGGACTGTAGCATCAACCCCAAGTCCCCGCTGCTCTATGTGACGCGGCCTAGTGAGGTGGAGAAGGGTGTGCTACCTGGCGAGGACTGGACAGTGTTCCAGTCAAACCACTCCACCTATGAGCCAGTGCTGCTGGCCAAGACGCGCTCGTCCGAGTCCATCCCGCACCTGGGTGCGGACGCTGGCCTGCATGCTGCGCTGCACGCCACTGTGGTCCAGGACCTGGGCCTCCATGACGGCATCCAGCGTGTGCTGTTTGGCAACAACCTCAACTTTTGGCTACACAAGCTGGTCTTCGTCGATGCCGTGGCCTTCCTCACAGGCAAGCGCCTCTCGCTGCCGCTAGACCGCTACATCCTGGTGGACATTGACGACATCTTCGTGGGCAAGGAGGGCACACGCATGAAAGTGGAGGACGTGAAGGTATGGCCTGGGTGCCACACGGGTAAGGCAAGGCCTCCCAGATGTGATACCTTTCATGCACCCCATCGTGACTTTTGTCCTATCTGCACCTTGCCTATGCTGTCAGTTACCTAATGAATGACTCCCCTCCCTAGGCTAGTTTTTTTTTTTTTTTTGTCTTGATGTAGGAGCAAATGTCATTTAAAATTACATTGAGGTATTGAGTATAGCAGGATTTTGCATCTAGGATATGGAGAAAGAGACCCGTCACTGAAACACACTGTTAACTCTCAAAATGCTTATGTCAATACCAGAGCTCTTATAAAACTCCTAAAACAGGAACTAGAGCTTGAAACGTACATCAGACACATTTCCAGTGAGGTATATATAGGTGATGGCAAAGGTAGTTCAGTGGTAGAATTCTCACCTTCCTTGCGGGAGACCCCAGTTCAACTCCTGGCCAAGGCACCTCTTTCATAGCCACCACCTGTCTGTCTGTTCAGTGGAGGCTTGTGCATTGCTATGATGCTGCACAGGTTTCAGTGGTGTTTCCAAACTAAGACAGACTAGGAAGAAAAGCCTGGTGATCTACTTCCAAAAATCAGCCAATGAAAACCTCATAGAGCACAATGGTCCACTCCTGTTGGGCATGGGGTCACCAATGAATCAGGGGCCAACTTGACATATATAGATAGTGGAATGCATATGTTTAGTTCAAAAAGTGTTTACAAAAAGTTACTTTATGTAAAAGCATTTTGCAAACCCAGTATTTTACACACACGTGAACAATCACTATTAAAGAGAAAACTAAGAATTAAGATCATTAAGCAGTCTTTAAAATACAGTTTTCATCCACTCACTTGTTTTCCTTAAAGTTATTTGCAGAGGAAACCACATCACAGGTGTAAATGGAAAGTCAGTATCAGTTGCCATAAATAGAGGACAACCGTAACAATAAATCCAGTGGAAACAAAACAGTGGGGTTAAATTCCAGAGAGGTACTGCTGCCTGCTGACCGCCTGTCCTCCTCGCTTATACGAGATTAGCAAGTGTTATAGACATGCTAGCACCAAACCGAGACTTCTTTTTGATGTTAGTTGTTGTTGTTAGGTGCCAGCAAGTTGATTCCGACTCACAGTGACCCCACATAACAACAGAGTGGAACGCTGCCCAGTCCTGCGCCATCCTCAAAATCGTTGCTGTGCTTCAGCCCATCCCTGCAGCCACTGTGTCAATCCATCTCGTTGATGGTTTCATGTTAGTAGCAGAAGTTAAAAAGAGGCTTATAAAAGGAATACTTTTCTCCCTGGCTATTTCCGGATTGGTGTTCCCTGGCCCACCTGAAATCATCTCGTCCTCTGGTGGGGGTTTGCCTGGGGCTGGAAGGAAGGCCCTGCTGCGGTTGGGTGCCTCCTTGGTCAGGGGTGTCCTCTGGTACATGGATCGCGCTCTCTTCTCTTCCTCACCCCCAGAGGAGGAGCAGAGCAAAGGTGTTGGGGAGCAGGCGCTGTATGGGGAGTCAAGACCTGGCTTCCAGTCCCAATTTGACCCTAGTTGACTGGGGACTTTTAGGCGAGTCCCTTCCCCGCTCTGAGCTTCAGCTGTAAAATGACAAGATGGGGTGGATGGGAGGCTCTCAGGCTATTCCCTGGAGCCCCGGGGGTTCCCAGAGGTGCTTGGATGGCTGGGGTGGGGGCGAGGAGGGACGTGCAGCTGGGCCAGGCTCAGAGCACTCCCGGCTCCCCACCTCGTCCAGCAGGGCGGTGCTGCTTTGATCTGTTTGGTACGTGGTATTTCCTTTTGAGATTTCATTTGAAGAAAGGGCCCTCCTGCAAAACTTTTAAGATGATTCCTGTTGAGCCTTCCAGCTGTAAGACTTGGTGCAATGCCACCATCTGTATTGAGGAGATTGCTGTTTTCTACTCAGCACCTTCTTCCAGTGGCCCGGCCTTGTTCTCTCCTGCTGGGACACAGGTCCTTGACCACCACTCTGCAGTCCAGGATTGACCACAGCCTCACTGTGTGCCCCAGGAGCCCTGGGGTTGCCCTTCTTGGTTTCTCACTTTCTGTATTTTTAAAGTAAGTGGAGTAAGTAAGAGCAGTCTGGAGCTATTTCTATAGGCAAATGCTAATAGAGGTGCCCCCTTCCTGCGCTCAGCACAGTGCAGACTACACAGGACTTCAACAGCCCTGGTCTCATTTGCCTTCTACATCCTTGTGAGTCAGAAAGGACAGTGTCTTTTCCTTTTAATCCCAAGCATAGGCTACAAGTGAGCCTTTCTTTTAGAGACATGAATGTCACCTCATTAACTTGTACAGGACTGGCTGTACAGCACGGTTTAAAAAATGCCAACAGCGGCTGCTTCTTCAGGGCTCGGGGAGTGCCAGGCTCTGTGCTCAGCCCTTCCCCTGCGTTACCCCAGCTGATCCTCACAGCAGCCCTGGAGGTGGGGTTTAGCATCATCCCCATTTCACAGAGGAAGGCACTGAGGCTCAGAGAGGTGAAGTAACCTGCCTGAGGCCACACAGCTGAAGCATGCCCATCTACCAGGCAGTACACAGCCTCGGTAGGATGCCGGTGGTGAGACCGCTGCCCGTGCAGGGCCAGGACTTTTAGTTTGCAAAGCCTTCTGACATCAGGATCTTACAGGTTTCTTAACAGCTTTGTGAGTCATTCAAGAGAGGGATTTTTTTTTGAATCCTAAACCCAGAATATAACTGAGCATTGGTCTCAGAAGCATCAGCATCCCGTCGCTGACTCGCAAAGCACTGGGTTGCTGTGCATTGGGACCTCGCATGGCTGGATACCCGGGGCACCTTGGGAAAAGTCATGGTCCTTGGATATCAGCCCTTCAGGGAACAGACACCCTCCACATTTGACAGATGGGCACGCAGAGGCACACAGTAGCAGTGACTCCAGACATAGCAATGGTCACCATTTTTCATGACTTTCGCGTGTGTCAGGCAGTTTTCCGTACAACAGCTCATTTAGTTCTCCCAGGAGCCCCATGCGGGAGATATTATCGTCCCCATTTACAGTTGAGGAAACTGAGGCCTAGAGAAGTGATGAAGCTTTCTCAAGGACATATAGCAGTGACTGGCTGGATCTAGGTCTTTTCTTGCCAGAGATCTGGTGGAGGTGGCAGCTCAGGGTTGGCTTCATGCATGTGTGACCTGTGCAGTGACTCGGGGCCTCCGCTCAGAAGGGACCCACACATGGTTCAGTGCTCTGCTGTCACCATCTTGAAATTCTGAATTCTTTTTTAATAAGGGGCTCCATATTTTTATTTTGCCCTGAGCCCTGCACCCTATGTAGCTGGTCGTGTAGCAGCAGGACCCTTCCCGGGCCCTCAGCAGGAGTTGCTGGATGCTCCTGGCTCCCCTCACTATTTTCCCCTCTTCTCATCCACCAGGCCCTGTTTGACACACAGAATGAACTACGTACACACATCCCAAACTTCACCTTCAACCTGGGCTACTCAGGGAAATTCTTCCACACAGGTAAGTGGGCCTGGCCCTGCCCCTACTAGCAACTTCCAGGGGCTCGTCAACATCCAGACCCTCAGAGCACTGTGCCACAAAGGGCAGCAGTGGGTTTACAGACCCACATTAGGGGCAAATGTGACACCTCTGGCTTCTCCAGAGCCAACAGCCCACAATAGCAGTCACAGCCCAGGCAGCGGCCTTTTCAAGGGAGCAGCAACATCGGTTTCCACTTGTCCCTCCCTGAGGCTTTCAGGCTATGCTGTCCTGGTTGGGGCATCTTCTCCTTCTTGACTCCCCTGCACCCCGTACCTTTTAAAATTATTTGTAGTGTTTCTGCTTGTAAAAGAAATTGTTTGAATTTTAAGAACAGTGTAGAAATACACAGTATAGAAAGTGAGAACGTCCTGTAATTGTACCCACCCTAGGTAACTACTGTCACTTTAAGGTTGTAAGAATCAAGGTTGTGGACTATGGGTTGCTTGGCTCATGCCTTCTCCTTTTGGGCTCTCCCAGGTTCCTCGCATGCTGCCCTTCAGGGATTCAGGAAGAGGGAGTAACCCCTGAATGGGTCATCTTCAGTGACCATACCCTCTAGCTGCCTTCTACTCAGGGCACAGTGAAGATATCCTCTCTTGAATTCTAGACAAAACCCTATTAGTTAATAATTCTGGGGGAAATATGTGCAATATAGCTCCAGAGCCAAATAGGAGACAACATATATTATCAACCCTTAACATATCAGAGATGATTGTAATTATATATATTAGAGAATTAAATATCCTATGATATATAAAGAGCTTCTACAAATCAATAAGTAAAAGACAAATGACCTAACAGAAGAATAGGAAGAGGATAAGAACAGGCACGTCAGTGTCAGAGCTGGAAGAAAGCCTTAAGATCATTGGCTGCAAATGCAAGGGTCCAGAGAAGAGAAGGAGTTGGTCAGGGACAACTTGAGTCAAGGGCACACTCTAGACTGGAATCTAGGGTGCTGGACTGGGGCTCTGCCTGCTCCTGTGCTATAGCTCAGATAACTCTTCTGGGCCTGGGCCCAGGTTGGAGGATCTCATGGCTGGGTGGGCCAGGCTGAGCTGCCTGTGCTGGGCTGCAGGTACTGATGCTGAGGACGCTGGGGACGACCTGCTGCTATCGTATGTGAAGGAGTTCTGGTGGTTTCCCCACATGTGGAGCCACATGCAGCCCCACCTTTTCCACAACCAGTCTGTGCTGGCCGAGCAGATGGCCCTGAACAAGAAGTTCGCTGTCGTGAGTAAGATTCCCTGCAGGGCAGAGCCGGGAGGGCTAGGGGCTGGGCTGGGGTCCACACTGCTGGCCTCTGGCTGCTTTTGCAGTGGGTCTGACAGCTTTTGGTTAACATCTTTGTGCCAGGGCAAGGACTAGCTGCATTTATAGATGCTGTCTCACTGAGGCCTCGCAGAGACCCCAAGGGGCAGGTATTGGCAGCCCCGTTTTATAGACAAGAAACCGAGGCTCAGGGAGATCATACCAGCTAAGAAGAAGCCCAGCCAGCACATAGGCTCTGGCCTGGCTGTGTCCTGAGCCCAAGTTCTTACCTTTATGCTAGGGTAGGAGGTTCCTGGAAGCTGAGGAGGCACTCAGTGAGGAGGGAACGAGGCTGCATCCTAGGCCCAGCCTGGGTCCACCAGCCAACTAGAGCCAAGAGAAGGCAGGAAAAGCCCTGTCCTTGTCTCTCACCACTGGGTGCTTGAGTCCTCTGTGCTGGAGGAGGGTGTGAGCACCGGATTGAGAGTCAGGAGACCTGGATTCTAGTCCTGCTCTGCGAGTCACTCTGGACTCTGGGCACATCACTCTCCCATTTGTACCGTGAGGGCTAAGACCAGCTGCCCTGACGTTCTAGCCTTGGTTTCTCTCTCCCGTTCTCCAAAGGGGAAGCTAAGGCCCAGAGGGGAAGGAGCCTCATGTTCACCCTGCCTTGTCCCTCCTCTCCACAGGAGCACGGCATTCCCACAGACATGGGGTACGCCGTGGCACCCCACCACTCGGGTGTATACCCCGTGCACGTGCAGCTGTACGAGGCCTGGAAGCAAGTGTGGAGCATCCGCGTGACCAGCACGGAGGAGTACCCCCACCTGAAGCCAGCCCGCTATCGCCGTGGCTTCATCCACAACGGCATCATGGTGAGTGGGCCCTGGCAGCCGGGAGGTGGGGAGATGCGGGCCTGCCTAGCCTGGCCCGTGTGCACACGCTGCCCCAGGAAGCCTGGCCTGAGGCTCTCCATCCAGGGAAGGTGGGCTGCCAGTCTGGCCCCTTTCATGAGCTCATGTTAGCTTGTATGATGAACGGGAATCAGGAGATTAGCATTCTTTAAAGCTGGCCCAGGCAGCTCTGCTAAGGACTTGGGACAGGCTGCTGTCATTCATTTGTTTGCTCATTCAGTAATTTTCCTTGAGCTTTTATGTGTCTGTCCCTGCTCTAGGCACTTGGGGACACAGGCGTGAACAAAACTGACAAAGATCCTGTGCTTGTAGACCTAACATTCTAGGGGCGGGAGACAGACATTGTGCTTGTAAATGTGTGAAGTATGTAATGGTCAGGTGGTGATAAGTGCCGTGGAGAAAAATCAAGCAGGGAGGGGACGTAGAGATTGCTGTAGGGAGAGGAGAAACTATTTTAAATAAGGTAGTTAGGGAAGGCCTTCCTGGGAATGAGTCATGCTGCTGTGTGAAGGAAGAGCATTCAAGGCAGAGAGGACAACAAATGGCAAAGGTCTTGGGGCAGGGTTGTGCCAGGTGTGTTCAAGGATTGACTAGGAGGCCATTGTGGCTGGAGGGGGAGCATGGTAAGAGATGAGGTCAGAGTGGTGATGGATGGATCATCTAGGGCTGCGTGGGGCCATTGGATGGACTTTAGCTTTTAGTCTGAGATGAGAATGTGTTGAGTGGAGCAGTGTTCTGATCTGACTCATATTTTAAAAGGATTTCCATCATTCTGCCTGTTCTATGGAGCAGAGACTGTAGAAGGCAAAAGTAGAAGCAGGGAACCAGTTAGGGGGCCACTGCAGTCATCCAGTGAGAGATGGTGGTGGCCTGGATCAGGATGTGATGTTGAGATGTGATGAGATTCTAGACTTATTTTGAAGGTAGAGTGTCTTAATTATCTAGTGCTGCTATAACAGAAATACAATAAATGATGGCTTTAACAAACAAAAATTTATTCTCTCACACTTTAGGAGGCTAGATGTCAAAATTCAGGACACCAGCTCAAGGGGAAGGCTTTCTCTCTCTGTCAGCTCTGGGGGAAGATCCTTGTCATCAGTCTTCCCCTGGATCTAGGAGTGATCAGCACAGGGACCCTGGGTCCAATGGACATGCTCTGCTCTTGGCTCTTCTTTCTTGGTGGTGAAAAAACCAAAACCAAACCTATTGCTGTCGAGTTGATCCCGACTCAGCAACCCTATGGACAGAGTAGAACTGTCCCATAGGTTTTCCTAGGAGCAGCCAGTGGATTCGAACTGCTGATCTTTTGGTTAGCAGCCAAGCTTTTAACCACTGTGCCAGTTGTAGGAGTTCCCTATCTCTTTGCTCGCTTC
Organism: Dugong dugon; assembly: GCA_030035585.1. Taxonomy (NCBI): domain Eukaryota; kingdom Metazoa; phylum Chordata; class Mammalia; order Sirenia; family Dugongidae; genus Dugong; species Dugong dugon. The sequence goes on along the minus strand of CM057460.1, from coordinate 185,768,738 downwards.
TCTCACCTTTTATCCCTTGTAAGATAAATGGTGATGTAGGCCACACCTCAGCGAAACTCAGGACTGTGACCTGATTAAGGGTGTTGCATCTCACCCTAATCCTTTTTAACATAACCTAATCTTGCCTCTTTAATGACAGGCAGAGATTAGGATTTTATAACACATGGGACAGTTACATCAGATCACAAAATGGAGGACAACCACACAATACTGGGATCATGGCCTAGCCAAGCTGATACATATTTCTGGGGGACACTATTCAATCCATGACATAGACCCAACGGTTGTAGGGTGTGCGAGAAAGAGGAGTCAAGGATGGCTCCAAGGTTTTTGGCCTGAGCCACTGGAAGGATGAGTTGTCATCAGCCCAGATGGGGCAGCTGTGGGAGTGGTGGGTTTGTTCATTCATTTATTCATTCATTCACCAACTGACCGTGAACCTCTTTGGTACCCGGCACTCCTATAAAACTCTTTGCTGGGCAAATGCTCTGAGTTCCCAGAAACTTTCTTACTTCCCTGTCTCTGTTACTCTTGGGTCTGTTCATCTTGTGCAGAGGATAGCAGCAAAGTATATAAAATGGCAAGGGCCTATGGGCTTATGCAGGGGGAAGTTTACAGACTTCAGAGGGTCTTTGGGGGAGAGGACCCCCAAGGACGGGGGCTGTGAGAGGAGACGAGATGAGAACAGGCTGATCCTTGCTCTGTGCAGTCACATGGGAGGCTGGCTTTCTGAGGAGACAACCTTACCCTTCTCCTGAGGAAGGGCCCTCCTGCTACTATCTGACCCTGGAGACGCCATGGCTTCTCTCCTGAACCCCATCCCCAGGTCCTCCCACGGCAGACCTGTGGCCTCTTCACACACACCATCTTCTACAATGAGTACCCTGGTGGCTCCAGCGAGCTGGACAAGATCATCAATGGGGGCGAGCTCTTCCTCACCGTGCTCCTCAATCCTGTGAGTGCTCCACAGCCTGTGGCTGGTGAGAGGAGGGGGTGCCGGACCGCCTGTCTGCAGCTCAGGCAGGCCCACCTGCACTTGGGGAAAAGATGGATGTGGGAGTGAGGGGCTGGGCATTGGGAGACCCACTGCCCAGGCCTGGCTTTGTCCATCCACTGCTGAGGGGGCTTGGTTGAGGCACCTGAGCTTTCTAAATCTTACACTTTAATATAATAGCATTAACAGTTTTGTCCATGTTCTCCTCCCAGTATTTGCTCATAAACGTGCCACATGTGTTACTATTCACCTGAGCCTCCGGGTCTCTCTTTCCTTATCTGTAAAATAGAAATAACCATCCTTGCGTGAGTAATATTGAATAACTACCAGGGGTATGTTGTTAATTGACTTTATGGGTAACTGAGTGCCCCTTATCTCCCAAGCATCCCACCCTCCAAAAAAAAATATAAAAGAAAACACAGGTCATTCCCACAATGGGTCAGCTTCCCATTTCTTGGTTGTGATATTTGGTGGATTCACACCTGGCTGTGCCATAGTTTGGTGACAGCCCCAGTGTACCTTGGACTGATCATTGAGTGGCCCTGCAACTGAGGCAGTGCCAGAAGGGTCAGACGTGATGGCAAGGGTGGCTCCAGATGCTGACTGGCCTCCCCCCTCCCCTTCCCTGGAACAGATCAGCATCTTCATGACACACCTGTCCAACTATGGGAATGACCGCCTGGGCCTGTACACCTTCAAGCACCTGGTGCGCTTCCTGCACTCCTGGACCAACCTCCGGCTGCAGACTCTGCCCCCCGTGCAGCTGGGCCAGAAGTACTTCCAGATCTTCTCCGAGGAGAAGGACCCTCTCTGGCAGGTAGGTGGAGGGATGGTGGGGCAGGGTGGCCTGGGTGCCTTGGTGGAGGGATGGAATGTCCGCCTGCTCCAGATATGGGCCGAAGGACTGGGGCCCCTCACATCTTACGCTCACCTTCACATGTAACTCAGGTGCACACTTGCTCACTAGTGTGAGTACATTTGCTTGTACACGTGTACATGTGCACACCTCCCCATACAGTCCTGTGTGCATGGACACTCATACACAGCTTCCTGAAAAACCATGTTCAGCCTCTACACTACTACTACCAATAGGTTTAGTATCAGTAAGATTTTTAAACCTTTTTAAAAGCTTGCAGTAAAGTTAAAACAAAAGTTTAAGTAAACTGGCAATGACACTAATTTTTATGTATTATCACGATATTTTATATCTGTCTTTATTGAGTAAAAATAGTCATGCTACATGTAAGTCCCACACCAGAAGAATCCTTTCCTCTTGGCAGTGTTTTGGGACTTGAAGATAATGTTTTACTCCAAGAACCTATTATGTTCTCTACTGAGGAGCACAGTATAAAACTTACATTGACCTTTTTATTACTGTCTTTATATGACTGTATAGGATTCTGAATGTTAAAGTATATATGATCTTGGCTAACACATTCTTTTATCTGTTTCAAATTAGAGTTGTATAAAAATCTCATTATCCTGCCTTAAATTGGTTGACTTTTTCTTTCTAGGATTCAAATATTGTAGTATTTAAAAAAGAAAAGAGCACATACATTAACTTTTGATACTTAGGCTTCAGATCAAAAAGGACTGAAGTCCCATTATCATCATCCATAGATTAACTTGCATGCTATTTAACTAGCCGTGCAAATATGAATGAATATGATAATTAGTCTCATCTATAAGAACCAAATACTTTAATTGTATTAAGGTAGTGAATAAAGATGTATAATATTTTTATTAATACCTTAAATATATTCAGTGGATTGAATGTGACTTCATAGCTATACTTTGATTGTATTGAAATATTTCTGAATTAAGAAAAAAAATGTGTTCAAAAACTGTAAGAGCATGGTGTAGATGATGTGTAGAAGATGACCGCTCTGCCTCAGTTAGACTCTTGGATAAAATCTGATGTCCCTTCTGTCTCCAGCAGGCTCTGAGCCATTGGAAGGAGACTGATGGGTTTTAGAGGGCAGCTGTTGAGGAAACCTGCTTCTCAAAACAGAAGCTGGAATTGGTGGCAGTCATAGTTCAGACCAGGTGTCCGCAAACCATGGTTCCTGGGCCAAATCCTGCCTGTCACCCGTTTTTGTAAATAAAGTTTAATTGGAACACAGCCATGCTCGTTCTTTTATGTATTGTCTGTGGCTGTTTTTAGGCTACAACAGAAGAGCTGAGGAGTTGCAACAGAGACCAGATGATAACACAAAGCCTAAAATATTTACTAAACTTTACAGTAAAAGTTTGCTGATCCTTGGCTCAGACATAGCTCATCCAGTTAAATTCAGCAAGTCTTCATGAGTTCCTATTATGTGCCAAGCATGGGGCTGGGCATGTTGCTAGGGTCTGTAGGGGGCATGAGATAAGCCATATATGGTCCCTGCCTGCAAGCAGCTCAGTGTCCTAAGGTGGGGATGTGACAAGGACATATGTAGCTATTATCCTTGTCAATCAGGGCTATAAGAGCCACATATCCATGTGCCCTGGAATCCAGTCATTGGGTTATCGGGGCCCCCCTCATGCATCTTCAACGATTGCTTTAGGACCCCTGCGAGGACAAGCGCCACAAAGACATCTGGTCCAAGGAGAAGACGTGCGACCGCTTCCCTAAGCTCCTCATCATCGGCCCCCAGAAAACAGGCAGGTCTCTCCACTCTTGACCCAGCGTCTCCCACCTCCTGCTGTCTCAGGCACAGAATTCTGGGAACTGTCTTGCCCTGTTCTCCCCAGTACCCACTAATCTGCTCCCTCTTCCCCAGGAAGTAGAAGTGAAGTTGGGGTAAACATGAATTGCTTGTTGTTACGTAGGTGGGAAGAAGGTAGAAGCTGGGATAGAGTGGGTACAGAATTCTCCTGTCTGTCCTGAGCCACAGACTCAAGGAGCTCTCCCTGTGTCCTCCTGGGAGTCTCTGAGTCTAGGCAGAAAAGCCCAGATCAGCTGGACTGCAAGTCTGCCAGACAAAACTAGTTTAGTGCCAAGAGGACTGTGATCAATTAATCAGGTCTGTCAGAGGTGCAGGAAAGAGAAGTGATGACATGATTGCTGAATGTTTGTCATCTACACAACCCTGTAAGTCATGAACGGGCAGTCCTGTTTTACAGACAATGAACTCAAATGTTGGAGAAGTTAAGTGACTTCCTCAAACACATTCAGTTAGGAAATGGCAGCTTCAGGTCTTGAACCCTGGTATCTGACCCCAAAGTTTATACTCTTTGTATTTTATTACTGTACTTTAAGTGAAAGTTTACAACTCAAGTCAGTCTCTCGTACAAAAATTTATGCATACATTGTCATGTGACCCTAATTGCTTTCCCTATACTGTGACAGCACACTCCTCCTTTCCACCCCTAATTTCCTGTGTCCATTTAACCAGCTCCTGACCTTCTCTGCCTTCTCATCTCATCTCCGGACAGGAGCTGCCTATTTAGTCTCATGTATCTACTTGAGTTAAGAAGCACACTCTTTACGAGTTATCATTTTATGTCCCATAGTCCAGTCTAATCTTTGTCTGAAGAGTTGGCTTTGGGAGTGGTTTTAGTTCTGGGTTGACAGAGAGTCCAGAGGCCATGTTTTCTGGGGTTCCTCCAGTCTCAGTCAGACCATTAAGTCTGGTCTTTTTGTTAGAATTTGAGTTCTGCACCCCACTTATCTCCTGCTCCATCAGGGACTCCCTGTTGTGTTCCTGTCAGAGTGGTGATTGGTGGTAGCCAGGCACCATCTAGTTCTTCTGGTCTCAGGCTGATGGAGTCTCTGGTTTATATGGCCCTTTCTGTCTCTTGGGCTAATACTTTCCTTGTGTCTTTGGTGCTCTTCATTCTCCTTTACTCCAGGTGGGTTGGGACCAGTTGATGCATCTTAGATGGCCACTCACTGGCTTTTAAGACCCTAGACACCACTCACCAAAGTAGGATGCAGAACATTTTCTTAATAAACTTATTTATGCTAATTGACCTAGATGTTCCCTGAAAGCATGGTCCCCAGACCCCCGCCCCTGCTACTCTGTTCTCGACAAAGTTCATACTCTGAATCCTGAAATTCTGCAGCCTCTTTCTTTTCTGGGATCTCTCAAATGTATGGTTTATATAGCAGATAAACTATAGACTCACACCACAGGGAATGAATGAACTCGCTAGGACTGTGATGGAGAAGGGAGCATGAGTGAGGGCAGGGTACCCAGAGGAGGAACCATCTAAGCTAGATTTCTTGGCCCTTTAAGAATTTCATGTCAACAGAACTGGAGGGTCTGCAGCTTTCTTTTTTCCAACCTTCTCCTAAGTGCCAGAGAGGGCAGAGGCTGGAAGGGACCAATAGAAACAGTAGTCAATTGGATGCGGCTCTGGAGTGCAGTGGTGAGAATTTTGATGCTGAGTCCTTGTTTAGTGATAAAGAATGCTGTGATGAATTAGTTATAGCTACAGAGGGTGCAGGAGTTGGGATGTCTACGTGCATGCCATGTATTTGCCATACTGGGTTTAATAGAATTTCTTTATTGTATAGCTGAGGACACTAAGGCCCAGAGAGGAAGGGACTTACCCAGGGTCTTCCAGAGGGTAATGGAGAGCTAGGAACAGAACTTAGGATTTCAGACTCCCTCTTCCGTGTGTTGCCTCCTCTCTCCCTCTTCTTCTTGGGGGCTGGGCCCTGGGTCTCAGCTTCCTTCCCTCCCACAGGCACCACAGCCCTCTACCTGTTCCTGGGCATGCATCCGGACCTGAGCAGCAACTACCCCAGCTCTGAGACCTTTGAGGAGATCCAGTTTTTTAATGGCCACAACTATCACAAAGGCATCGACTGGTGAGTGGGCCTTCTGTCCACAGCAGGATGGGATGGCCATTGTGGGCACAGTAGGAAGCAGCTGGCTCTTGCTCACATACAGATGAAGTTCCTGTAAACAGGATCAAAACACAGTGACCCTTGGGTCGTGATATTGGAGCCTTGTCACAGATAGGACACTTAATGAGGAAGCCCTTTGCCCCTTTGCATTATCATCTGGGGTCAGGGACCACTGGAGGTCAGAGTCGAGCCCCCCACCTTGCACAGGAACATTCTGAACCCCAGAGAGGAGAGGGACTTATCCAAGGGCCTGAGAGCTGGGGACAGAGCAGGGCTAAAATCCAAATGTCCTGAGAGCTGGCCCTTCCCACCCTGTTAGGCTGACCATGGGGCAGGAGGTGTTCTTGTAGGCCGGCTGCCTAGCCTTCAGGGACTTGCCCTAGGAGGTGGTTAAAATTGCAGCTTCCCATCAGACCCTGTCAACAGAGGTTACTTTAGGGTGGGTGTGGGGGACCAGCTCGGGGATGGCCTTACTCTCCAGTTTCCCAGTTTGTATCTTTCTATATTGTACGGCTTTTCTCAGCTTATATGTGTATTGCTATTATTATTTTTATGTCAGTGGGTTAGCTTGGTGGAGAGATTATGGGCCATGTTCTGTTTTTTGATATTTCTCTGTGTGTATTTTTCTTTCTTTTTTGGCCTGTCTTTCTGTTTTCTGTATCTTATCTAATCTATCTATTTATCATCTATCTCCCTAACATATCCACAATCGCTTATCTAAAACCTGTTGTGTCTAGATGTGTAATTGGAAGTCAGAATTTTTTGCATTTTAGAAAGGTAATATGATACCATATATCTAGCAGCACCCTCAGCAGGGCCTAGGGCAGTGCTCCATTAGCAAATGCAGTAACCTGAAGTAAAATATATTAATAGTTACACTGTGATGGTTGTTAGGTGCCTTCGAGTTGGTTCTGGCTTACAGCAACCCTGTGTACAACAGAACAAAACACTGCCTGGTCCTGCGCCATCCGCACAGTCGTTCCTATGTTTGAGCCGATCGTTGCAGCCACTGTGTCAGTCCATTTCGTTGAAGGTCTCCCCCTTTTTCGCTGACCCTCTACTTTACCAAGCATGATGTCCTTCTCCAGGGACTGGTCCCTCCTGATAACATGTCCAAAGTATGTGAGATATAGTCTCACCATCCTTGCTTCTAAGGAGCCTTCTGGTTGTACTTCTTCCAAGACAGATTTGTTCATTCTTCTGGCAGTCCATGGTATATTCAGTATTCTTCACCAACACCATAGTGCAAAGGCATCAGTTCTTCTTTGGTCTTCCTTATTCACCATCCAGCTTTCGCATGCATATAAGGCAATTGAAAATACAGTGGCCTCTGTTAGGCCCACCTTAGTCCTCAAAGTGACATCTTTGCTTTTTAACACTTTAAAGAGGTCTTTTGCAGCAGATTTGCCCATAAATTGGTCAGGTTTTGCTGCCAACTGACTTTTGCTGCAAACGTAAGGAAAAACAGTTTCTGTTTTCAGAGCTTTCTTGATTTAGGTATTACAGAGGATTGTAGACATATAAATGCTATTTTATAAAGAATATTCAGAAAGATGAGAGAGATATAGACTGCTAGGCTCCATTCCTGAGATTCTGATTCTGTAGGTGGGTCTAGGTGGGGTGCAGGAATCTATCCAGCCCCCAGGTGGTTTCTGATAAAGGGTGTTCTTGGGACCACAGGGTAGATAGAGTAGGGATTCCACAGATCCCTCAGCTAGGATGGGCTTTGGTTCTCATGAGTCCCTGAAGCTATGCCTCTGATTTTGTGTAGGTGTCCTTGAGAGGGTCTGGAGTGTTCAGTTAGTTTCCAGAGGGATCCTCAACCTAGAGGTGGTCCCAAAGGACTGGTATAGACAGTTACCTGGGTGGGATGAGGGGCATTTGTCTGGAAGACTGTCAGGCCCACCCACAGCAGGCTGGGGAGGGGAGACTGGGTGGCAGAAGATGACCCACCTCTTCCTTGGTCTTCTGGTCCACAGGGACAGCCCAGAAAGTGCCATCCTAGTTCAGGGTGGGGACCCTGCCCTCTGGAGGTAGAAGAGGGCAGCACCTCCCCTTGGTTCTGGCCCTCCCTCCATCAGAGGTGGAGCCTCTCTGAGTCCCAGCTCGCCCTCTAGAGGCAGAGAGAGTTAGAGCCCTATAACAGTGGGTGCATCAGACTCAGCGGGGGGTAGCGGGGATGGCATCCCAGCACTTAGGATTGAATGACACAACTCCTCCTCATGCTCCAATACCTGTATCACACCCATACGTCTTAAGATTCTTCTGACCCTGAGGTCTCCCCTGAAAAGGAATGAATGTGGGAGAGAGGCTGCCAAATGGCCATGGCTCTCAAGGAATCCCGACTAGAAGTCCTTGTTTGGATGGGAGCAATATTTCTCACTTGTTTTCTGAGGAAGTTCTTCCCTCAGCCCAACCTCTCATGCTGTGTTCCTCAGGCTCCTTCCTCATGAGTCTTGCTTGTGAACCCCTTCTCTGGGCTTCTTGCAGGTACATGGAGTTCTTCCCTATCCCCTCCAACACCACCTCTGACTTCTACTTTGAGAAAAGTGCCAACTACTTTGATTCAGAAGTGGCACCCCACCGGGCAGCCACCCTGTTGCCCAAGGCCAAGATCCTGACCATCCTCATCAACCCAGCAGACCGGGCCTATTCCTGGTACCAGGTGAGCCAGGGCTGGGATGGAGTCCCTGGGTGGTGGCCGGGAGACTTTCTGCCACTCAGTTACCCACTTATTCTTTCAGTCAGTATTTATTAAGCATCTAGTATGTGCCCCCTCTGAGCTAGGTACCTGGGCTGTGGCAGTGAGGAAGAATACAGGAAGGCTGCCTGCATGGAGCTCCTAGCCTGGGAGGAGACTGGCAGAAATCCATACTGAACCCCAGCCCACAGTTAACTGCCCACTTTCCTAGCTTCACCTGGGTTCCTTCCTCTGACACCAGCAAGAGGTGGAGGCTGGTTCCACCTTGATGAGGCCTAGAGTTGGCAGACAGTGACCTGGGCTTATACACACTGTAGAATCTGGGGGTGGGGGTAGCAGTGGGAATTCAGAGATGAACAAGACCAGACGTGGCATTGTTCATGGAGGATGCAAACGCCTCATCAGGTAAGGAAGTGAAACGCACTGTATACATGCTAGAGAGGCTGCCAGTCCTAGTCCTTACTTGAGGTTTACAAAGACTAGAACTTTAATTTCTACGACCTGACTTAATCCTGACTCTCAGTGCCATTCCACTGGGTTTCCAGTAAAGCTTAAGCTCAGACCTTTGGGGAGGATTCCTCCCCTGCAACCAGGCTTCCTGGGATTATGCCACAGTGCCAGAGTAGTGGGCGGCACCTGGGCCTTAGCTGCTGGTTACTAGGGAGGACTCCACCAGCCTGCATAGGAAGGCCTCTCATGCCTGGCCACTTTCAGTAGCTCCCTGCCACCCTTGAGCCTGTTCATGTGGTTGCTTCACAAGGCCACTCCCTCTTGGGGGCCTTGCTGTGTCCCTGCAGTGCTGGCAGGTGGTAGGGCACAGATCCTCCTTGCTCTCTGGTCCCGCAGACCTCTCTTCCCACCTCCCCTCCTGAGCCTGGTGGGGAAGCTGCCCTCTTTCTCTGATGTCTCTAGGACATTTTGTCTCTGCCTTGAAACCCTCGTCTCCCGTGGGCTTTGTCATTAGGGAGGTAAGTCAGAAACACCTGGACGCCGCTTCTAATCTCTGTTGTGCTGCAAGCAGTGAGCAGAGAACGGGCTGTTGTTCTCCTGGTGCAGGGGCAACGGAAATACCGGCTTATAGAGGGAAAGCTGTCATGGACTGAGTTGGTCCCACAGTCTGTACTTATGACAATGCTGTGCGTTTTCCACCTGCCACCTTGTTGGAGCTCCACAGCAGTTCTCTAGAAGGCAGAGGGGTTTGTGCACATCGGCCCTTCTGACAGATGAGAAAACCGAGACACAGCAGGCAAGTCAAGTGACTAGCTCAAATTCATGGGGTGGCATTTTGAACCCTAGTCTTCTAAGTCTAAGACTCTGTTCTTCTGTCTATGGTCAAGGGGGTAAGGGAGACAAGGCGGAGACTGCACCAGAGAATCCAGGAAGGTGCTGGAAGGCGAGGGAGGAGGGTGGCCTCTCTGTGATTGGAGGGCAGATAGGAGGGAGGCTCTTATGCACCATTATTGCGCCAGCCCCCTTCCCTGTGCTTTGTGTTGGGGTGGTGGTTGGCCTGTGAGGGTTATCCCTTGAGGGGCAGGACCCTGAACTCTGGAATTTCAGGAATTCTGCAGGAGCACTTAGCGATCCCACCCAGTGTTTCCCAAAGGGGCTGTGCACCCCAACAGCCTGCGGCATTGTTTTAGGGGATTCAGACTCCGCATTTCCTTCTTTCTAGTTCTTTCCCAATCCTTCTGATTTCGGTAAAAAGAAATTCTCAGTTTGGTGCAAGTGGCCTTTAACTCCTCTCAAACACTGTTAAGCTCCATTTTCAACAAAGAGAGAGCAGGTTTTGAGTTTGGGGCCTGCAGCAAGCATTTGTGTCTGGCTGGAATTTGAGAACATTGCTTATATATATATTTTTTTGTGTGTGCGTGTGTGTGTATGTATTTATGAGTGGTTACCTTCTATTTAGGAGCCTTGGTGGCACAGGGGTTAAGCACTCAGCTGCTAACTGAAAGGTCAGCGGTTTGAATCCAGCAGCTACTCCATGGGAGAAAGATGTGGCAGTCTGCTTCTATAAAGATTACAGCCTGGAAACCCCGTGGGGCAGTTCTGGTCTGTTCTACAGGGTCACTATGAGTCAGAATTGACTCAACAGCAGTGGGTTACCTTCTGTTTATGACAAATGAATCTTGTTTTTCATTCATGGAGGTGATACTGAGATTTCTTTTGAAATAAATTTATGTGAAGAAGAAAGGTGAGCCAATGTAAAGAAAATTATGTTGACAGTGGCACACACAGGTGGTTTGTGGATATGGCAAAAACTGTAGAGAGGTTGTGTGAATGACCAACATTTGGAATCCCCAATCTAGTCTGACTCCTGTTTTGCAAAGATAGGGAAGCTCAGGCTCAGAGGGCCCATTACTTCCCTGAGGTCAAGCAGCAGTGAGAGGCAGAGCCAGCCCAGGATCTCCGAGCCACCTCCCAGGCTGCTGTTCCAAGAAGGCATCTGCCTTTGTGCCCCCCGCACAACATGCTGACCCTCTTGCTTGCCCACAGCACCAGCGAGCCCATGATGACCCAGTGGCCCTGAAGTACACCTTCCACGAGGTGATCACGGCAGGTCCCGACACGTCCTCGAAGCTGCGCACCCTCCAGAACCGCTGTCTGGTCCCTGGCTGGTATGCCACCCACATTGAGCGCTGGCTCAGCGCCTTTCATGCCAACCAGGTAACTGCCTGTCCCTGACCCGTGGGAGCGCAACCATAGTACTGGTTTGCTTGGTTAATGGAGAGCCTCAAAATATCTCACTATCCCAGTAAGAGAGATGAAACTTCAACAATCAGAGATGGAAGCGTAAAGCCACCCTCTCTGGCTGCATTCTTGGGGAAATCTTACGGCAGAAGTGCTCCCTTCTCACTGTCTTGGAAGTTGAAGGTGGAGAAGGGAAGTCAGTCCTTCACCTCAAGGTAGAATGGAGCAGCAGCTAAGTGTGGGCCGTGGTGTCCAGGACGCCCGTGTTAGAGTCCCAGATCCGTTACTTCCTCCACTGTGTCACTTTGGACTCTTCTTCAAGCCTCACTTTCCTTAGTCACGGAGTGTGAAATGCCGCCATTAGTGAGTTAGACCTCTGGGGTCTTGAAGGGCTTTAGTCTGGTTTACCCCAGGGTTGATATGTGAGAATTCCCCAAGTCCTTGTCCACTGCAGCAGACTCTGTAGAAGGAGACTCAGAAATCTCTGAGGGACACAGGTGGAGGGGAGAGATGGGATCGTGGTGGAAAGGAGCCGGATCACACAAGGCCTTTTAGGGAAACCTTTGAAGGGTTTAAGCAGGGGAGCGATGTGTAGGCTGAGAGCTCAGAGAGAGGCCAAAAGAGGGATATCATAGGGGTATGAGAGGTACCAGGGTTTTGGTAATATCTTAAACTCTAGGAGAGGATGGCATTGGTCAGGGGAAGGTGGTGGAGAGCAGGGAGTTAGACAATAGAGAAGACTGAGCCTTGGGAACACTTACCATGCAAAGGTGGAGGGAGAAGATTCTAGAGTGCAGGGTCCCAGATTTGTGGCCAGTCCATTCCTGCTGCCATGGTTGCTGGCCCAGCAGATTGGGAGCCTGTCTGGTACTGATTAGAAATAGGTTTAGAGCACCCTTCTCCCTTTCCTTCCTTCCAGATTCTGGTATTGGATGGCAAACTGCTGCGAACAGAACCTGCCAAAGTGATGGATATGGTGCAGAAGTTCCTTGGGGTGGCCAACACCATTGACTACCACAAAACCTTGGCGTGAGTGCTGCCTTGGTCTTTCAGCAGAGGGATTCCACTGATCAGGCACCTGGGCTAAAAAGCCGAAGTCTTGAATGATTATGGGAGAGAGACAGGTTAATTAGAGTTAACACTTCCCTGATGACAGGTTAGCAGAGAAGCTAAGCTGATCTTAAGTCATATTAATAAAGGTATGCACTCAAGACAAAGGGAGGTGATGGGGTGTTTTATTCAGTCTGGGCTAGGTAAGTTAGATCAGCAATGAGCAGTCACTATTCCCACAAGGATCTCTTAGTATTAGATTATGATTTAAAATATAATTTCAGGAAAAAGAAACTAAATATATTGTTAATGGCTAATGATCCTGCTTGATCAGTACCCAGTGCCAGTCATTGAGAATGCCCTCCCCAAGACACATAACTGCCAGCCTGTGTTGCAGGGGTTAGGGCTCTGGAGGGGCTGCCTCCTAGTTCTGATCACAGATGAATGCCTCACTCAGCCAGATGAGGGCTCCAGGAGGAGGAGTGTTTTTGGGAAAGTCTTACAGCAGAAGTGCTCCCTTCTCACTGTCTTGGAAGTTGAAGGTGGAGAAGGGAAGTCAGTCCTTAGAGGCAGAATGGAGCAGCAGCTAGGAGTGTGGGCTGTAGCATCCAGGACTCCCGTGTTAAGAGTCCCAGATCCATTACTTCCTCAGCTGTGTCACTTTGAACTCTTAACTTCTTCCAGCCTCGCTTCCCTCATCTGTAAATTGGGGATAAAGATAATAAGTCCAGCTCCCTGAGAGTCTGTGAGCATTGAATGAAAGCCTGCATGGGGAGCTCCTAGCTCAGTGGCTGGCATGTATTGAGTGCCCAACAAATGGTAGCAATTATTATTGTTATTAGCATTGATGACTTTGCCCACCCTGTGACCCACTCAGATCCCTAGCTCACTTACCTACCAAAGATGAATTCTTTTTTCCTGATACCCTTCTCCTCAACGATCTTCTAATGGTTCCAGATCTGGTGCTGAATTCATGCCAGTATGCCTCTGCTCCCTGTGGCAGCTTCAGATCTCATCTGCCCAAAATGTCTTTGAAGGCCCAGCATGACATCAGATACTGAAGACGTACTTGCTCTGTCATTTCTGAAATTTACTCCATAAGAGAAACTCATCGGTGATGGGCAAGCTTAAAAGCAGCTGCAAAGATTGTATTTCCTGATAAAGATATAATTGATTAAAAACCAAAAGAACCTCCAGTAAAATTTCCCCCCTATTGGGTTCTTAAGGAGCCATGGTGGTGCAGTGGTTAAGTACTCGGCTGCTAACCGAAAGGTTGGCGGTTCAAAACTACCAGCCGTTCAGCAGGAGAAGTGTGGCGGTCTGCTTCTGTAAAGATTACAGCCTTGGAAACCCTATGAGGCCAGTTTTCCTCTGTCCTGTGGGGTCGCTTTGAGTTGAAATCGACTCAAAGGCAGTGGGTTTTTGGTTTTGGATTGGTTCTTGGGTAAAAAAATGTGTTGCTCACCACTGAGTTATAGAATGCTCAGAAGAGATTGCCCACAGTAATGAAGGATGGGAAAGTGATTTATGTTATAGAATGCTGAAGGAACTGAGGCCACTCAGCCAGGAGGACAGGAGACTCAGTGTTTATTGTAGCCCAAAGACAGAACTAGGGCTAAAGAAGTAAATATCATCCCCACACAATCAGTGTGGGTACAAAAGTGTGTGTGTCAGTGTGCTTTTGTACGTATATGCGTGTGTATGTGTGTGTGCACGCAAGTGTGTGTGTGTGTGTGTGTGTAGGGGAGTAGACTTCCTGATCTCCAAGGCTCTGCCATTCCTGGGGTCTGTGAACAGTATTGCCGTAAGGTGGGAAGGGGCTGAGTTAGGCCAGCTCCCAATCCACAGACCTTCCCCACCTCCACAGGTTTGATCCAAAGAAAGGATTTTGGTGCCAACTGCTTGAAGGAGGAAAAACCAAGTGTCTGGGCAAAAGCAAAGGCCGGAAATACCCAGAGATGGACTTGGATGTAAGTGACGGACACGCTGTCTGCAGTAGCTGGATAAGTGGAAGGGTTTCCTGTACTGGAGGGAGCCTTTTCTCCCCCTTAACCTATGTCCAGGATGTTAATGGCATTGGCATTTCTTGGACAGTGTTCTTAAGAGGAGGAAATATGGGCTAGGACTTGGTGGTCAGAATTGATGTAGTTCATGAAGTATCTGTTATCTGCTACTAGGACTGAGTGCTGTGGGGCTTTGAGGATGAGCCAGACGTGGTCCCTTTCTTTAAGGACTCCTTGTCTAGGAGGGAGACGAGACACACACATCAATAGGAATATGAGGGCAGAAAGCGTGGAGTGCAGTAAGAGGTGCATACATTGCTATGGGAATTCAGAACAAGGAGATGTCACGTGTAGCTGGGAGGGGTTTGGAAGGCTTCTCACAGGAGGGGAGGGTATCTCTGGAGTTAAGCCTAGAAGGATGAGGTAGAATTTGGATCTATGAAATCGAAGAATGGGGCATTCTCGCTGGGGAGAACAGCATGTGCAAAAGCATATAGGGGAAAGGTCACAAACTGAATCTTGTTATGTTTCCGTTTTCTCGTTGGCCTCATTGTTCTGATTAATTCTTTCTCTTTTCTCCTTATCACAAGAATTTTGACCTTGTGTGCTATATTTTGGTGCTTCTACTGTATAGAAGTTCTCTATTGGAGGCCACCATTTAGAAGAAGATTGTGAATAAATAATAGATGTATGGGATGAATCCAACAGAATGGTGGTTTTAGAAAGGGGTTCTCTCTTGAATCAACACATCACCAAGATTTGAGCTTTCCTTCCTGTTACAGTCTCGAGCCTTCCTGAAGGATTATTACCGAGACCACAACATCGAGCTTTCCAAGCTGCTGTACAAGATGGGCCAGACATTGCCCACCTGGCTACGGGAGGACCTCCAAAACACCAGGTAGCCGCGGCCACCACAGCCAGACTGAACATTTGTGATGGCAGGGACATCCTGCCGCACGCTGAGCCAGACTGACCTGCAGGATGGGGAGCTGGGCCTAGGCTGGCCAAGCATTTATGAGCAATACTCTGCTGAGGCTCAGACAGGGCCAGGAGGAAGAGTCCAGGCAGGTCCACAAGGGCCTCAGAGCATCCATTGCTGGCTCTGTGGCCTATAGGACCTCCCTGACCACCAGAGGTCAATTCCGTTCACAGCCTCTCTGTGGAGAGACCACTTTCTGTTGGAGAGAAGGCCACTTCCTGTTGGGGAGAGGCAATTTCCTGTTGGTGGAAGACCACTTCCTATTGGCAGAAGGCCACTTCCTGGTAGGACGGATTCCATGAGACTCTCTTCTCTTTCCCTCAGTGTGTTCTACCAACCATATCCTTTTCCTTCATCCCACCACCCACCCCAGCAGGGTGTCCTTTCAGTATTAGCTGCCATATTTTCCCTGTCCTCCAGACAATAAGGGAAAAGAGCCCAGCTGGGCCTTTTGCCAAACCAGGGAGAGGGACTGGACATTTCCCTGACTGTTTCAAGCCAGGCCATCCAGAGGGGTCATCTAGGTATTCAGAGTCAATTACTAGGTTGGATGTGAGTGTGGCCACCTCGAGAGATAGATCTCTGAACCTCTGCACACATTCTGATTAATACCTTCACCTCTCACCTTTCCTTTTTTTGGGAAAGACTCTCTGGTTCCTACAGTATCCACCCAGTCCTCAAGGCCTCCTTCAGGCCCTGGGGCACTGCCATGCCTTTTGAACCTGGATACCTAGGCCTCAACCCTACTCCCTTTCTTCATGCTGGGATATGACATGTGTGGTGTTTCCTGTGGTAAAAGATAGAGGCGGTTCAGGAGTCTGCCAGTATATACGTTCCAATGTACATACGTTGTCCCTGTGCCCACCCGGCTTCGGCCCCTGGCAGACACTGGGAAGAGCTGGTGAGACTGCCATCCACTGCTTTGCCCCAGCTTCCTGTGGCTGAGGGTTCCCAGAGACCCCTTTAACCTCCCAAATACTAAGAAGCTAAAGTATTTTAATATTTTGTTTTTTTTCTTGGTGCCAGAGTTTATACCCTGGGTGCTGGGGTCGCACTGTGTTATATATATATATATATATATATAATGTGTATATATATATTTTATTTTTTTTGATTGGGTTTGTTTTTAATTCAGTCGTACAAAATGATGGTAAGCCCCAGTTCCAAAGGGTGTCACATCTCAGTGCTAGAGAATGAGATGGAAGGGAGCGGGGTGTATCTTCATGTGTCTGGGGCCTCAAGAGACAGTATGGAGGAGCTCTTGGGAGGTTTCCGTTCCCTCTCCCAAGTGCCCTGTCTGTCCCAAGGGTACCCCAGGTGAAAAGCGGTGGTGAGATGTTCAGGGAAGAACAACCCTTTCCAGGAAATCTGGCTTCCTGAAGCCCAGTGACCCTGGGGGAATTTTGGCCAAAGGAAACAGCTGGGGCTGGGTTGGAGAGTTGGGGCCAAAGACTGGCCCATCCCCCCTCCCCCTCACATGGTGCTAGGTTGGGAGCTGCCCTAGGAAGTGGGATGCCCACTGGGACCCACAGAACTGTCTCCAGGCCCGCCTGCAGACAGTGGGATCTCTGGGCTGTTTTCTGGTTGGGGTCTGCTCCTACACCCCCCTTCTTTTAACAATGTGAAGTGACTGAAGCTGCGGTGCCTCTCCCCAGCCCACTCCAACTGCCAACTCAGCTTTGAACTGACACCCAGGAAATACTTTCTGGAGAGCCTTGTCTTGTTAAGAAGACTCTAGCATCTTGGCTCTGGAAGGGTCCTTCAACAGGTATGGAAATAGGTCCAGAAAGGGGAGGTGACCTACTTGACAATGTCAGAGCTGCGTGGGAGCAGGGCCGAGAATTGAACTTGAGGCTCCTGATCCTGAGTCCAGTGCTCTTCTTCCAATACCACACTGCCTCTGAGCCCATCCTTGGGACCCTACTCTGTGCCAGGTTCCTGTCTCTTTCTCTGTCACACCCTAGTCATTCCAGGATAAGGGGACAAACCACTCCTTCCCAGCCAGGGTGCCTTTGAGCTTTCTCAGTTCTAGATGGGCATTTTCATCCCTCTTTTGCTTTCCCCACCTTGAAGGGTCCATCCCCAGCCTGCGGGGCCTGGGCTTATCTCAGTTCTGGACTGATTCCCTTTTCTCAAGTTCTACCCTGGGGTGGAGAAGAAAGTTGGGTACTGGACCAGCTATGTGTGGTTTCATTGTGTCCTGCTGGAGAGTTCCTATTATCCTTCTCACTGGGGCCTTTAAGCCTGGAGACTTTGGGCCATGAGGGGAGGGAACAGATGAGGAACTGTCTGAGATCAGAGCGGGATGTACACACGCACACGCACGCGCGCACACACGTGAAGATTGCCCGCACAGTGGGATCAGACAGCAAGAGTGGGACAGTGCTTTCATAGCTCAACTCCTGGACCTCACTTCCCATCTGTTTTTGAGGGGTTGGGCTCTGTGTCTGTGAGGACCTTACAGCTCCCACATTCTCTGGTCTATCTTCTGGGCCTAGAGGCCTGCTCCCGTCTCATGGAGCCCAGAAGGCCCAGGCTGACTGGATGAAGCTGACACTTGTGGGGCAGGCAGTTCTCTTCTCTCTGCCTTTGGCCTGGGGAAGGAGTAGGCAGGCTTGAGATCCTGTGAGAGCAGAGGAGATATTGTGGATTTTTGTCCAGGCACTTTCGGGGGGACTGGGAACCTGAGCTGTATGTGTTCTAAGTCTGTCTGGTCACTGCTGCTGTTTCTCTTCCCATTAATAAATCTTTCCTGAGGACCCACTGGGTCCAGACACTGCCAGGACCTTTAGGGATGGGGATAAGTCTCGCTAGGGGTGCTCAGCTAATGGGCACACAGATTCCCACATGAGAGGAGAAAACCAGAGACTAGTGGGTGTAGTGTCATCAGCACCTCTAATCTTCCTCAGTTCACTGTAAGTGATTGGCCAGAAAAGTGTGGGAGAGAGAAATAGCTTAAATGGTGCAGGTGACTCCACCCTCCATTCTGTGTTTCGTCCGTGAGCCTTGTCCCCAGGGGGGTGCAACTGCCTCAGTCCCTCCAGGTTCTCATAGCCTCCCATGGTGTGGGCATCTCACCACTGGGAGGGCGAGTCTGCAGTTTAAAGGCGGACCTTTTTCAGGCCCATAAATATGAGGAAAGGAGCTCTGGCGGTGCGGCAATTAAGCATTCAACTGCTAACCGAAAGGTCGGCAGTTTGAACCCACCCAGGGGATCCATGGGACAAATGTGGCAGTCTGCTTTCGTAAAGATTACAGCCTAGAAAACCCTAAGGGGCAGTTCTCTGTCACGTGGGTTGCTATGAGTCAGAATCAACAGCACCTAACAACAACAACAACAAAATATGAGCAGCTGTGCCTCTGGGGCCCAGTTGAGGAAGCAGCAGTCTGTTCCCGCCAGAGGACACCTGGCTGGACTGCCTTAGCAGAAACTGGCAGTTCCCAACGTGGTGCTGTCCCCACGGGTCACTAGTGAGAAGAGCAAGAAAAAGAAATGTTTTACTGTCATTTTATCACGAACACCCACATGCTTACCATCTAGATTTACAATGATTAACATTTTTGCCACATTTGTTTCTCTCTGTTTATGGTTGTTTTTTTTTTCTGTTTTAAAAGTTGCAAACATGATGAGACTTCTCCCCTAGGTGCTTTAGCCAACATCTCCTAAGAGTTAGGACATATCCTTCACGTTGGCCCAATATCGGAGTCTTGGTGGTGCAGTAACTAAGAGCTCAGCCGCTAACCAAAAGGTTGGCATTTTGAGTCCACCAGCCGCTCCTTGGAAACCCTGTGAGGCAGTTCTACTCTGTCCTATAGGGTTGCTATGAGTTGGAATCAACTCGACGACAACGGGTTTGGCCCAATATATCACACCCATGACAACCGTCATTTCCTAACAACAGCTGCTATCCAGTCCACTTTTAAATGTTCCCTGTTGTCCCTCAAGTAACTTGTAGCTGCTTTTCAAATCAGGATCCAGTCAGGGTACACACATTGCATTTTGTACAGTGTTTCTTTAATCTCTTTTAATGCTGAAAAGACCACCCCCACCTCAACCCACACACACTTGGATTTTTTAAACGACAGACATTGATTTTTGGAGGCTGGCAGCCTGCTGTGTGTAGAAGCCCCACTTGGCTTTGTCTGATTGTCTCTCGTGGTGTCGGATAACCAGTTCCTCCATCCCCTGTATCATCAAAGGTAATTTAGGCTGTGTGGGTTTTTGTCTTCTGTGCTGACTTGACAGCTTCACTCCTGCCTGAGATGTGCTCCTATTGTCAGCTGTACCAAGTGCCAGACCAGCAGAGGGGCAGTCTCGGAGCTCTAGTGGCTCAGGGACGGTGAGGATGGGCCTCCTGGAGAAGACAGCATCCCGCTGGGCCCAGGAGGAAAGGAGAGAGGACACTGTAGAAGGCTTTGGGTCGCTGTTGAGAATGAGATATCTTGAGTCAGGAGGAGCCTGAGCTGCCTTTTTGAGCTGGGGATAGTCCACAGGCACCAGACAGCATCTCTCTCTCTCTATCTCTGTGTCTCTCATGGTCCTTGGGTTTTCACTCCCTGGAGGCCCAGGGTCTTTTGTGGACTCAGGTGTGCACTTGAGCAGAGCCAGGCCCCTGGGACACATCGGGAGGGCCTGGCTGGGGAGCTGCCTCCCCAGGCTATGGTGTGGGGAGAAGAGCACTGGGCTAGAGGTGGGAGAGCTGAGGTTGAGTCCCAGTGGGTGCAGTTAGTGGCCATGTGCTGGCTGTCCTCCCAGGGCCCCCTATTTCCCCATCTATAAAATGAGTGGATGGGGCTACAGCAGTGGTTTTCAAACATCCAAGAAAGTTCTAAGCAGAAACAACAGGTAGGACAGATGGGAGCAGGTCTGCTCTAGTTGCAGTGAGGTTGGGGGGCTCAGAGGCTCCCTGACCCAGAGGCCCTCGAGGCAGTGCTGGAATCGGATTTGCCAAGCCTGAGGTGGTTGCCCTTGGGGCTTGCCCTGCCAGCTCAGGTGGTGAGAGGTGGCTTAGCTCCTCCAGGGGGCTGGGGCTTTGTGTGGACTCAATGCCCAGGGCCTGGGGGAGAACTAGGGCTGCGTTTTACCCTAAGGTGTTCATCCTTCCTGCTCCTCTTCCTCTCTGGTCATGGAGGAGGAGGAGGAGGAGGAAAGGTTTTCTATGACTGTGTAGCTTTTATTATCAGCAAGAGGGCTCCTTTTGTAATTTTTGCATGAAATTCATGTCATTTCCTGGGGAGAGGAGAGAGCCGACTGGAGAGGGTGGGAGCACATTGGGGGAGCAGGCAAAGGCTTCCTTCCCTTGCTGGGGGGTGGGGAGGGGTGGAGAGGAGGCGCTACCCAGCTCATCTGATGAGGGCTCTCGAACCAGCCGTTTTGGGTTGTGTTAAAAGTGGCAACCTTCCTCCATTAATGTACAATCTCAAACTAACTGCTAATAAAGTGGGGTTCTGTTTGTACACATTGGTCCTGTTTGTGGCACCTTTTTGCAAGGGCAGGGGAGGGTGAAGATGGGGATGTTTGTATGCACGGCCAAAGTCTGCCCCCTGTTTCCCCATAGACATGCACGCACATGCACACACACGGTGACTTGGTCAAATTAACCACTGGGTTGTGAATTGACGCCTTCACAGATAGCAGAGGCCTATCTCTGGGCAGCTGCCTGGGGCGGCTCAGATGACAGAGAGAAACTAGATAGCTCAGAGGTGCTGGGGGTCAAGCGTGGCTCTGAGAGCCAGGAGACGCAGAGTCTAGAATGAGTTCTGTCACTGATGGGTCTTGTGACTAGCAGTGACAAGCCACTGTTACTCTTGATCCTCAGTTTCCCGCATCCTTTAGGGATGTGGAGGGAGTCAGTGGCCCCTCCGGGAAAACTTGCTTAAAATGCAAATTCTCAGATCCTGCTTCCAGAGATTCATCTCCAGCAGAAGTGGGTGGGGCCCAAGCATCTGCGTTTTTAACAAGCCCCTCAGGATGCCAAGGCATCCCACTGTGGGAAAACCTGCCTCAGGCTGATGATCCCCACAGGTCCTAGTTAAGGCTTAGAGCCCCACTGTCCAAGGAGCTAAAACTTTGGGTGAAGCAAATCACGTTCTACCCTTCCCAGCCAAACTGAGGACCTGACTTGAGATTTGCCTGGAGAGCAGAGAGCTGGGACCAAGCAGAGAGGTCCCGGTCAGCTGTCTGCAATGGAATCCCCTTGGGGAGCTTTTAAAAAGGCATATTCCTGGGCTCCCCCAAATTTACTCAGAACCCCTGGGAATGGGACCAACAGTGTATATTCTAACGAACTCCCTGATGCACAGGAAGGTGTGGGAACCACTGAATCAGGACACCAAGTATGAGCCAGGAGAAAAGGCATGGAATTGCAGACAGACAGCTCCTAAGGGGTGAGGGAGGGGTGTGCTGGGAGGTCTCACTCCATGATCAGGAGCCAGGAGAGCAGACTGAGAGGTCGGAGTAAACACACCAAAATGCCAGTCCCAATGGCACAAGGGCAACACCTACAGAGACCTCTTTGGGCTTTATCAACTGGGAGCTTGATGTGGCCATGATCAACAGAATGTAGCCGGAGTCTGCGTTAATGAGAACAGTGCCTTCGTAAGAAGGGAGGCAAGAGACCAATGGTGCTCAGACTGTGGCTAGAGGCTGGACTCCAGGGCTTTACGTTTTGACAAACATTGACCACCTGTATCATCCTCAGGAGGGTGACCAGGCCAGTGAGGAGATCTGGAAACCACATCACATGAGGAGCAGTGTCTATTGGCCTGGAGAAGACTTTGGGAGAGATGTGGCCACTGTCTTCCAGTTTCTGAAAGGCTTCTTCAAGTGGGGGGAAAGAGAAGAGTCTTCTGGAAGGCCAAGGGGACAGGACGAGGGCTGGCATCTAAGAATCATAGGGAGAGGAAAGAGCTGTTCTGCAGGCATGGGCAGCGATGTGGCCAAAGAGGGTGTATTAGTTTTTTGTTGCTGCTGTAACAAATTACCACAAACTTAGTAACTTAAAACAACACAA
The DNA here is from genome assembly GCA_030035585.1 of Dugong dugon. Taxonomy (NCBI): domain Eukaryota; kingdom Metazoa; phylum Chordata; class Mammalia; order Sirenia; family Dugongidae; genus Dugong; species Dugong dugon. Next base: position 185,746,467 of record CM057460.1, on the reverse strand, counting down.
ATTTATTATCTTCCAGTTCTAGATGTCAGAAATCCAAAATAGGTCTCGTTGGGCTAAAATCAAGGGATCAGCAGGGCTCGTCTGCCCTCCTCTTCTTCCCACCTTCCACAAAGGATGCATTGGACCATTCCGTCTGCAACTTGAATTCCCTTTTGCTGTGTAACCTAACATAGTCACAGGTTCCAGGCACCAGGATGTGGATGTCTTTGAGGGCCATTATTCTGCCTACCATGGTCTGTAAGGAGCTTCCTGTTTGGGGGGGGATCCAACCCAAGACCGGATGGCCACTTCCCAGCATGATACAGAAGAGATTCTGTGTCAGGTAAGGGGCCAGACTACATCAAGAGATTTTAGAGCTTTCAACAGCTGAGATGCTGTTTTGAAAGAAACACTTCATTGAAAACCAGATAAAGGCATGGGTGATCTCATTGGAGAGGGGTGGGGGTCTGGACTTTCACCAGCTCAACTCCTCCCCGTTGCCTATCCTATCTTGAAACCCTAAGAGTCCTTGAAACATGTTGCAAAAACCAAGCCCAACTTCTCTTAGGCCCCAACAGTCCTGCAATTCATAGTGAATAAAGCACATCAGACTCATCAGCCTTCACTGTGAGGAGTCCACTCAGAGAATCTGGTCCCCCGGTAGTGGTCCCAGCTCCCAGAGGCAGGCAGCTTCCTCAGAGAAGCCCTGGGTCGTGTACACAGGATGGTGTGTTTCATGATAGCAGAACAGTGGGGACAACCTCGATGTCCATCCACAAGGGATCTGCTAATAACCTCTGGTGTAGCCACACGCTGCAAATGGTGATATGGTTGAAAATAGTTCACTGGATCTCCAAGTCCTGGCAGGGAAGTCTCTACAAGTCTGACCACATAGTGAAATACCATTTGTGGAAACAGACTGGTACACAAGACGTATTTTTCCAGGGGGTATAGATGTACGTAGCTTTCACACCAAACGGATAACAATGCTACTTGTGGAGGAGGGTGAGGAGACTGGGGAGGGGGACTTTCAAAGGGGACTTTCACATTGACTGAAACTTTTTTTTTTTTTTTTACAAGGATGATGTATTCGTGTATCATTTGTGTAATGGAACAGTCTCAGTAAAACCTAACTAAAAATGAAATGGATGAAGCAGAAAGGGGGATTCTAGGCAGCTAGACTGTTGTGGGGATGATGGCGTGAGGGCCGGTGCTGCTGCCCTTAACCAGCCCTTAGGCTCCCATCAGAGTGAAGGTTCTGAGGCGGCCCCAGGGGGTGGGGGAAGGTCCTGCCTTGCTACGCTTATCCTGAACGTGTGTCAAGACCCTGAGCTGATGATCCTGCCTCTGCCATCCACCTGCTGTGTGTCTGTGGACAAGTCTTGGCTGCTTTCTGACCCTCTGAGCCTCAGCTTCCCCATTCTCACAGGTGGGAGAGTTAGACCTAACGTCACCTCTGGAATTTCTGACAAAAAAAAAAACCCACAAATAACCTGAATCTGGCCACAAGGAAACTGCAGGCACACGCATATTCAGGGATGGTTTTGCAAAATAACTGGCCTGAACTCTAAACATGTCAAGGTCACAAAAGCTAAAGAAAGGCTGAGAAATGGTTCAGGATTAAAGGAGACTTAAGACAGCTGGCAATCAAATGCCGTGGGTGACCCTGGAGGCATTCTGGACCAGGAAACAGTTATAAAGCACACTATTGGGATAACTGGTGAAATGTGAATAGGGACTGTGTGATAATAGTAGTGTTTCAATGTGAAATTTCCTGATTTTGATTATTGTGCCGTTATGTAAGAGTATATCATTGTAAGAAGTATGAGCTGACATATTTAGGGGTAAAAGGAAAGAAATGGGGGAGGAATCCCTATGGGATAGTTCTACTCTGTCCTATAGGATTTCTATGAGTCAGAATCAGTGGCAGCGGGTTTGGTTTGTCTAGTGGGTGAGATTGGTACTTATCAGGTGCAGTAAGTCTATGTCCACCAGGGGGCGCCATCACCCCAGCATCTCACAGGTTTCAGTTAGTGTGACTCGCCTCACAAAAGACAGGGCTGGTGGTTAATAGTGGTGGGCTAATAAGAGATTGGAGTCCCTGAGTAGTGCAAACGGTTAAAGTGCTGGGCTGCTAACTAAAAATGTTTTGAGTCCACCGAGAGGTACCTTGGAAGAAAGGCCTGGCGATTTGCTTCAAAAAAATCAACCATTGAAAAGACTATGGAGCATAGTTCTCTGACACACATGGGGTTATCATGAGTCAGAAATGACTCTCAATGGCAACTAGTTAATATCATGATTATACTATGATTAATAACAATATCAATATATTAAATAATATAAATAATAAAAGGTATTGCTTACTGTGTCAGGCAGGCCTTCTGCTTATCGAGTGCTAGCTCCTTTAATCCTCATAATGAACAATCTCTAGGGTAGGTATCATCATTCCTATTTTATAGATGCGACATCTGAGGCTCAGTGAGGTTAAGTAATTCTGCCAGCGTCACACAGCTAGGACCCCCTCTGCCCATAAGACTTCACAACCAGGGACCCACTGGGCAGTTCTGCCTCCTGGGCCGGTGGCTGGGAGTTGCCCTTATTTTGGGAGCTGAGAAGAGCAGTGCTTAACCACTACACCACCAGGGCTCCTTATGGTACAGCTTAGTAGTCAGAATACACACAACTGGACAGATTGTTTCAAGTACAGGCTCATATTGGCTGTGTGACCTTCGACAAGTACCTCATGACTCTGAGCCTCAGTCTGCTGGTCTGTGGAACGGCACATACTAAGTAAGGGCTGAGCTGGTTCTTGGCATCCGACTTTTGCAGCCCCACACCTGAGCCTGCAGGTGGCACTTCTTGGCCCTGAGGCTGACGAGGATGGATCTGAGGGGCCATGAAGCCCCCACACAATCTGGGCCCTTGTTGCATTTGATTTTTCTTCCTGGAACCCATGAAATGGAAGTGGTTGGGTGATCTGGAACACTGAGAATGACCTCTCACAATACACATAATAGTGTCAAAGGTGGCTCTGCTGTTTTGTTTGGTTTCAATTGAAATATGTCACATGTCATAAAATTCACTTTTTAAAGTGTACAATTCAGTGGTTTTTAGTATACTCACAAAGTTTTGCAACCATCACCACTATCTAATTCCAGAACATTTTCATTACCCAGAAAGAAACCCTGTACCCATTAGCAGTCACTGTGTGTTCTCTCCTCCCCTTAATCCTTGGAAACCACTAAGCTTTCTGTCTGAGTAGTCTGGACATTTTATATAAATGGAGTCGTATAATATGTGGCCTTTTGTGTCTGGCTTCTTTCATTTAGCATAATATTTTCATGGTTCATCCACGTTGTAGCATGTATCAGTACTTCATTCTTTTTTTTTCAAACACTTTTACTGAGATATAATTCACATACCATACAATTCACCCATTTAAAGTGTACAATTCAGTGACTTTTGGTATATTCACAGGTATGTACAACCATCATCACAGTCAATTTTAGAAATGTTTTTATCACCTCAGAAAGAAGTCTCATACCCTCTTCCTATCACTCCTTTGCCCCCTACCACTCAGCCCTAAGCAAAACACTCATCTTTCTGTCTCTGTGATTTCTTTATTCTGGATTTTTATATGAATGGGATCATATAGTATATGGCCTTTTATGACTAGCTTCTTTCACTTAGTATGGTTTCAAGGTTCATCCTTGTTGGAGCGTATGTCAGAACTTCATTCCTTTTTATGGTAGAATAATGTTCCATTTTATGGTTTGTTGATGGGACAATTAGGTTGTAAAACCTTTCGGCTGTTATAAGTAATGTTGCTATAAATCTGCATGTACAAGTTTCTGGGTAAACATAGATTTTCATTTCTCTCAGGTTTAATTCCTAGGAGGAGAATTGCTGGATCGTATGGTAACTATGGGTTTAATTGTTTGTGGAATTGCCGAACTGTCTTCCGAAGTGGCTGCACCGTTCTATATTCCCACCAGCAGTGCATGAGGGTGTGGATTTCTTCCTATCTCACCAGTGCTTCTGTTATCTGACTTTCTGATTCACGCCATCCTAGTGGGTGTGAGTGGTAACTCATTGTGGCTTCGATTTGCCTTTCCCTGATGACTAATGATGTTGAGGATCTTTCCATGATAAAAACACTCAGCAAACTAGGAATATAAGGAAACGTCCTCAACTTGATAAAGGGCAGCTAAGAAAAACCCACAGCTGAGATTAGACTTAATGGAGAAAGACTGAAAGCTTTCCCCCTAAGATCAAGAACAAGACAAGAATGTCTGCTCTCACCACTTCTATTCAACATTGTACTCGAGGCTCTGGCCAGGGCAATTAGGCAAGAAAAAAAAATAAAAGGCATCCAAAATAGAAAGGGAGAAGTGAGACTCTCTCACAGAAGACGTGATCTTAGAAAATCCTAAGGAATCCACTAAAAACAATTACAACTAATAAGTTCAGCAAGGTTGCAGGATACAAGATCAATATGTAAAAACCAATTGTGTTTCTATACACTTGCAGTGAACAATCCAAAAATGAAATTCAGAAAACAATTCCATTCACCATACCATCAAAAACAAACAAACAAACAAAATACTTAGGAATAAGTTTAACAAAAGAAGCACAATATTTATACTTTGAAAACTATAAAACATTGTTGAAGGAAATTAAAGAAGATCTAAGTACAACCAGAATGCTCCTTAGAAGCAAGGATGGTGAGACTTCATCTAGCTTGCTTTGGACAAGTGATCAGAAGGGACCAATCGCTGGGGAAGGACATCATGCTTGGTAAAATGGAAGATCAGTGAAAAAGAGGGAGGCCCTCAATGAGATGGATTGACACACTGGCTGCAGCAGGAGGCTGAAACATAGCAACGGTTGTGAGGATGGTGCAGGACCAGGCAACGTTTCGTTCTGTTATACATAAGGTTGCTATGAGTCAGAGCCGACTCACTGGCACCTAACAACAGTAACAAAAGTAAATGGAAAAAAACCCTGTGTTCATGAGTCGGAAGATTTAACGTTGCTAAGATGACGTACTCTCCAAACTGATCTACAGATCCAATGCAATCCCTATTAGCATCTCAGCTGACTTCTTTGTAGGAGGTAACCAGCTGATCCTAAAATCCATATGGAATTGCAAGGGACCCAGAATAGTCAAAACAATCCTGAAAAAGAAGAATAAAGAAGAATTAACATTTCCTGTCCTATAGGGTTGCTATGAGTTGGAATCGACTGGACACCAATGGGTAACACTTCCTGATTTCAAAACTTACTACAAAGCAGTGGCTATCAAGACAGTGTGGTACTGGCACAAGGACAGACGTATAGATCAATGGATCAGAATTGACAGTCCAGAAATAAATTCTTACATCTGTGGTCAACTGATGTTCAGCAAGGGAGCCAAGACCCTCCTATGGGTCCAGACCCTTCACTAGATCGTTAGGCGGTCCTTAAAAGGATTAACCTTGACAAGCAGAGGGTCTGCCTGACACACCCCTGACCCCACCCCAGACACCAAGTGTAGGGTGATGCCTGCTGCCTTGCAGTGACTGTGCCCTGTGGTTGGGTGAGAAGACACAAGGCACGATTTGAAATTCATGGGTGACATCCCACCCTCCCCCAGCCACATTCTGTCTGCGGCTGTGAGGACTCTCGGCCCAGGGTTCCCAAACACTCACCTGTGCCAGATTTCTGGCCTCAGAATCAACAGGGCGATTATTAAAAATTCAAATATCCAGGACCTGTTGCCCCAGAGTCTCATTCAGAAGCTCTGGGCGGGGCCCAGCAATCTGTGTTTTACCAAGTTCCCTGGGGTTCTGTTGCGTGGTCAGGTTTGGGAGCTCCTGGGGCTGGCAAGTCTTGGTCTGTTTAGTCAAGTGCACTGTCTTCCTGCCTATAAAGTGCCAGGCTGTGCGTTTCTACGGTAAGAGATGCACATGGGTCTTTCGCCCAGCTCTGTAAATCCCCTCACCCTCAAGCCTCTCCCTTCCCCTCCATTATGACCTTCATAGCCCTCAAATCTCTCCTCCTACCGGAATTCTTCCTGGCTTGCCTCCACATACTCTCTGATCACACATGTCCACCAAACCAAAAAAACCCAAACCCATTGCCATAGAGTTGATTCCAACTCATAGCGACCCTACAGGCCAGAGTAGAACTGCCCCATAGAGTTTCCAGGGAACACCTGGTGGATTCAAACTGCCAACCTTTTGGTTAGCAGCCGTAGCTCTTAACCACTACGCCACCAGAGTTTCCACAGATGTCCACAGAGCTGTTTTAAAAAAGCAGCAATATAATATTAAAGAGTATGATATAATAATATATAATATGTAGGATATATTACAGATAATTTTACTATAGCATATTACTGCATGGTACATTTTAAGGAGTCCTGGTGGCACAGTGGTTAAAGTGCTCAGCTGCTAACTGAAAGGTTGGCAATTTGAACCTATCAGCCCCTCCGTGGGAGAAAGATGAGACAGTCTGCTTCCGTAAAGATTTACAGCCTTGGAAACCCTATGGGGGCTGTTCTACTCTGTCCCATAAGGTCGCTATGAGTCCGAATTGACTCAGCTGCAGTGGGTTGGTTTTTTTGGTATATATACTTTAGGAGTACCTGGGTGGTACAAATCGTTAATGTGCTCGGCTGCTAACTGAAGGGTTGGAGGTTCGAGTCTACCCAGAGGCACCTTTGAAGAAAGTCCTGGCAATCTACTTCCAAAAAAAGTCATCCATTAAAAACCCTACGGAGCACAGTTCTACTCTGATACACATGGGGTCATCAGAAGTCAGAGCTGACTCGACCACAACTGGTAACTGGTAGATATATTTTATTATATTACAGATAAGTGTATTACAGGCAGTTAGGCCCAGATCATAAATTTATCCATTAATCATGATGTGGTGCAGTTGAGTGGACCCATCCAGTCTGATACGTCCTCTTGTGTCCATTTTACAGATGGGTTAATTAAGATCCAGGTGCAGAGGTAATGGTGCTCAGGTGACGTGAGTCTCCTTGGCCCTATGGCTCTCTCCCACTTGGACTGTAAGCTCACCCAGGTTCACAGAAGCTTCCTCCCATGCCCCCCTGGTGCGTGGCTGGCCTGGTGCTCTAAGGAGACGAGGAAGAGGGCAAGTCCTCGGGGGCCAGCCCACCCCCAACTCCCTTCCCCCTCATGAATGAGCATCGGGGCCCATCTACACAGCTGGAGTCAGTTATCCAGCTGTTTATGGGTCTTTGCCTCTGGTGTTTATAGTTCCGCCTTTGGCTCTGCTTACCGTCCCCACTAATTAGAACAATACCCCAGGAGGCGGCATGGGGTGGTGATGAGGTGGGGGACCACTGGATGGGGAGCTGTGGGCTGTGCCTGCGCCCTGGCTTCTGCCTTGCCTCATTCCAGCAAGAAATTCCGGCCCTTTACAAGGACAAAAGAAGGACAGCAACATGGCGCAAATTAAAAGCGGGTGAGACAGACAGACAAGGGTGGGAGAAAGTGGAAGCAAGAGAAAGGCTGAAAATGCAGCCTGCTGTGACTTAGTGCAGGCGAAAACCTGGGCCGCATCTTTCCTTTTAAAAAAACACATTTTTTTTTTTTTTAATCACAGAAGTTCTATGTGTGCATTGTGAAAATTTTAGAAAATACAGAGAAATAAGAAGAAAGTAAACATGCCTTGTATCCCACCACTGACGGACAGACACTGTTCACACTTTAGGGCCCTTTCTTTCCACCTTATATCTGAAGTTGTTTCCGTAGAAATGAGAATATACTGCACATTCTTTTGCCAACCTTTTAATCATCATAAATTGTAAACATCTTTATGTGTTATTAAATATTTTTCTACAACATCAAATTATATTACTATCATTATTGTTGGTAATACAGGATTATTGTGAAAAAATGGCAAACAACAGTGAAATACACAAAATCTAAAGCAAGAGTTTTGTCCTCATCCCCATCCCTGGGGTAACACTTCTCTTTGTTTCGAATCCTTCAGATGGCCTCCTATGTAGGTTACAAATGTGTGTACATTGTATAGCTGTGCCATTGTTTATTTAGCTGATCCCCTCCTGTTAGGCATTAAGGTTAAGTATGTAGCTGTGGCTTGAAGCCTACAGGCAGGCAATGTGACTTGGAAAACCACCAGGTACCAAGAGTGATCACAGTTTCTCCCAGGACACCTCATCAGTGCAGCATAATGAACAATGTCCTCAACAACATGCTGAGGCTGTTTCCTTTTAAAGTCTCCTACCATTATACATACTGACGACATTGGAGAAAAACAAGGGTCCAGGAATTGACAGAATACCAACTGAGATATTTCAGTGAATGGATGCAGAGCTACAGGTACTCACTCATCTATGTCAGGAAATTTGGAGGACAACTGCCTGGCCAACCAACTGGAAGAGGTCCGTATCTGTGCCCATTCCAAAGAAAGGTGGTCCAACAGAATGTGGAAGTTATTGAACAATATTATTAATATCACATGCAAGTAAAATTTTGCTGAAGATCATTCAAAAGCGGTTGCAGCAGTACATCGACACGGAACTGCCAGAAATTCAAGCCGGATTCAGAAGAGGATGTGGAGTGAGAATATTATTGCTGATGTCAGATGGATGTTGGCTGAAAGCAGAGAATACCAGAAAGATGTTTCCCTGTGTTTTATTGACTATGCAAAGGCATTTGACTGTGTAAATCGTAACAAATTATGGATAATATTGGGAATTCCAGAACAGTTAATTGTGCTCATGAGGAACCTGTACACAGACCAAGAGGCAGTCATTTGAACACAAGGGGATACTGTGTGGTTCAAAATCAGGAAAGGTGTTTGTCAAAGTTGTATCTTTTTACCATACTTATTCAACCTGTATGCTGAGCAAACAATCCGAGAAGCTGGACTATATGAAGAAGAACAGGGCATCAGGATTGGAGGAAGACTCATTAACAACCTGTGATATGCAGATGACACAACCTTGCTTACTGAAAGTGAAGAGGACTTGAAGCACTTACTGAAGAAGATCAAAGACTACAGCCTTCAGTATGGATTACACCTCACCATAAAGAAAACAAAAGTCCTCACAACTGGATCAATAAGCAATGTCATGATAAATGGAGAAAAGATAGAAGTTGTCAAGGATTTCATTTTACTTGGCTCCACAATCAATGTCCATAGAAGCAGCAGTCAAGAAATCAAATGATGCATTGAATTGGGCAGACCTGCTGCCAAAGACCTCTTTAAAGTGTTCAAAAAGCCAAGATGTCGCTTTGAGGGCTAAGGTGCACCTGACCCAAGCCGTGGTGTTTTCACTCGCCTCATATGCATGTGAAAGCTGGGCAATGAACAAGGAAGACCAAAGAAGAACTGATGCCTTTGAATTATGGTGTTGTCGAAGAATATTGAATATACCATGGACTGCCAGAAGAATGAACAAATCTGTCTTGGAAGAAGTACAACCAGAATGCTCCTTGGAAGTGAGGATGGCAAGACTTCATCTCACATACTTTGGACATGTTATCAGGAGAGACCAGTCCCTGGAGAGGGACATCATGCTTGGTAAAGCAGGGGGTCAGCAAAAAAAAAAGGAAGACCCTCAACGAGATGGATGGACACAGTGGCTGCAACAGTGGGTTCGAGCATAACAAGAGTTGTGAGGATGGTGCAGGACTGGGCAGTATTTCATTCTGTTGTGCACAGGATCGCTGTGAGTTGGAACCGACTCCACAGCACTTAACAACTATTATTGTAGATTTGTCTATTTCTCCCTTTAATTCTGTTAGAGCTCGTTTTATACATTTGGGGGCCCTGATGTTAAGTACATCTCATTCCCATTGCCATCGAGTTAATTCTGACTCATAGCAACCCTATAGGACAGAGTAGAACTGCCCCTGTAGAGTTTCCAAGGCTGTAATCTTTACGGAGGCAGACTGCCACGTCTTTCTCCTGAGGATCAGCTGGTGGATTCGAACCACTGACCTTTTGGTTAGTTAGCAGCTGAGCGCTTAACCACCGCACCGCCAGGGCGCCTTGATGTTGTTATTGTTGTCATTTTGATGTTAGGTGCGTAGATATTTGTAATTGTTATATCTTGTTGGTGAACTGACCCTTTTATCATTATATAATGTCTTTCTTTGTCTCTTGTAATAGATTTTGACTTAAAGTCGGTTTTGTCAGATATTCATATTGCCACTCCTGCTCACTTTGTGTTCTGTTTGCTTGGAATGTTTTCTTCTGTTCTGTGACTTTTAACCTGTTTATGTATTTGTGCCTAAGGTGTGTCTCTTGTAGACAGCAAGTCGATGAGTCATTTTTTTTTTTTTAATCCATTCTCCCACTCTTTGTCTCTTGAATTGAGCTTTTAATCCATTTACATTCACTGTAATTATTGATAGGGGAGGATTTAGGGCCTGCTTCCTTTTAAACTTATATTTGTTTTTATTTTTAATTGCTACAAGTAATACACATTCATTGCAGAAAATCTAAAAAATACAAATAAGCAAACCTAAGCATATGAAAATCACCGATAATACGGAGGAGGTAAAGCACCACCCTTTCCCTCGTTTGGTGTATGTAATCACAAGAGCTACTGTCTACTGAGTTCTCAGCCTGTGTGCCACACACTGTGCTGAGTGCCTCCTAGACATCGGTAGGTGCTGTTATCACACCCATTTTACAGATGATGCAACTCAGGCTTGTAGGTTTGGTCACTTGCCCAGCATCTCCCAGCTAGAAGGAGGCAGAGTCTGCCTTTGAACCCAGGCCCTCTTACTCCTGAGACCACTCTGTCAAGCTCCCCTTATACTGCCCTGCTCTGCTGCTTTTATATTTCTGCCGGAGGTTTTCTTTTCCAACATAATGGTTTATCATCTGCTTTTTTTTTTTTTCACTTAGAGGTAAATTGTAACGGTCTCCTGGTGTTGCTGAATATTCTCCTTGGGGATTCAGTTTTGTGACTGCACCACATTTTATTTAATTATTGAATATGTCAGTTCCTCTAGATTTTTAAGTATCATAAACAAACCTACGCGGAGCGTTTTTGTGGCAAAACCCTTGAGCACGTCCGTAGTTATTTCCAGGGCTGCCTGTCTAGTGGGCCTCTCGACCTGGTGGACCTCAGGGCAAGGAGGCAGGGTGGGATGTGTGCACATGGCTCTTGCTGCCGATTCAGCTGGAGGAGACACACTAGCCCAACTAGAACAGAGCGGGATGGCTTGTCTTGTACACAGCGCTCCAGCAACAGTCTCAGGGAGCTTAGAGAACCACAGAACTGCGAGGAGCAAACGACCCCTAGTCCACGTAGACAAGGGAGCGCAGCCCTCTCAGCCCCACAGAGAAGACCAGTCTGAAAAGGGGGCATCTCTGTCTCCAACAGAGGGAGGGGAGCATCCTCTTCCTCCGCAGACATGGATTCTGAATTGGGGGCAACTCCCAGAGGAAAGGAGTCCTGGTAGTGAGTGCAGTGGTTAAGAGCTCAGCTGCTAACCGAAAGGTTGACAGTTCAATCCACCAGCGGCTCCTTAGAAACCCTGTGGGGCTGTTCTACACTGCCCTATAGGGTCGCTGTGAGTCAGAATCGAACTAGAAGGTAACAGGTACCAGAAGAAAGATCCACACAACCCAGGGCTCTTCTCCCAGCAGTGCTCGGGAGTGTTCCAGAGCCCAGGGGTCAGGCCAAGCAGAAGTCCTGTCCCAGTACATGGAGCTCAGTTGAGTCTCAGAGGACTAGTTAGCCAGGATGGGAGGAGGAGAGGGTCCTGCTCAGCGAGAACACGAGCAAAGCGTGGAGGTGAGAGACAGGGTGCCAAGGGTTGCCGAGAGCCCAGAGGCCTTGGTCTGGGGGTGGAGGTCAGGAGGTGATAAGGCTGGAGACATTTGCCAGGCCCTGGGGGCCTTGGGAGTCACGTGAGGAATCTGGAATTTATCCCAACCGTGGCAGGGTGGCCCCACTGGTTAGGTACGGGAAGATGTAATGAGGTTTGTGCCTCCATGGCTGTTGGCTCCCTTCTCCCCTCCGTTCTCCAGGTCAGGCTCGGTGCTTGGTGCCGGGAATGAGGTGGGAGGAGGATGTGGGGTCTCAGCCCAGGACTAGGCCTTTGAGAGATTTGTAATGAGCCTCAGGGGGAAGTAGAGAGGGAAGAGCAGGGGGAGGGCCCAGGACAGAGTCCCAGGACCCCTAGACTTAAGGAACAGGTAGAAGAACCAGCAAGGAAGGCCAAGAGGAGTGGCCAGAGGGGTCAGAGGAAAATGTGGAGGGGTCCCAAGGAGGTCAAGCAGGGCCAGGGAGCAAGCACTGTCCCACCCACTGGAGAAGGGCTCTAACCCCCCTCAGGCACTATGAGGCAGGCAGTGCTTCCTCACAGTACAGGCTGATAGGGAGGCAAGAGCTTGGGCATCCTGGCTGTGCCTCTCCCCAGCTGTGCCTCTCCCCAGCTGTGTGGCCTTGGCCTAGTTGCCTACCCTCTCTGAACCACAGTTTTGTTATATGGAAACAACAGGAGGACGAGGATTAAATGTGGATTCAGTGAGATGATGGCTGAAATACAGAGTGAGGCCACCTGTGAGTACTCAATAACATTAGTTATCACGGCTGTGTCTACCCTGAAGCTCTCCTGAGGAGTGAGTGGAGGGGCGGGGGGGGGGGGGTGCAGGCCAGCCTCCTCCTGGTCTGCCCCTTCCTGGAGCTGAGGTTGGCTTCTGAAGCTCTCTTTGTGAGGCCCCTGTGAAGTGTGGAGGAAGCTGCTGAGGCCAGGCCCTGGGAGCTAATTAATCCACAGAGTTGACTGTAGCCTCCCCTCCACAAATGTCACCCTCAGCCTCTTTGGAGGCCAGCCCCCTTCTTCCAAGATGGGGCGCTCTTCCCTTTCCCCTTGGCCCCCCGAAATGTTGAGTCCTACACTAGGTACAAAGGGCATACTATGTGCCAGACCCCGGACTAAAGTACCATCTCAATGAATCCACACAGCATCCTTATAAAGGGGGTGCTGTTAGTACCCTTTCTAAAAAAACATTTTAATGTGTTTTCAGTGAAAGTCTACACATCAGATTAGGTTCTTATTTAACAATTTTTATACATATTGTTCACTGACAGGAGATACATTCTTCACAATATACCAGCTTTCTCTTTGGTCTAGGGAAAATGTTTACCATTTGGTTTAATTTACACAATTATTTTGAGAAGCACAGTACTCACAGGTGGTATTATTTATTTTATGAGCCAATCTGTCATTTGGCCAAAAGGTGACCTCTGGGAGTGGTTTGAGTTCCAAGTTTAAAGGGTATCCCAGGGCGATGATCTCAAGGGTTCATCTAGTCTCTACCAGTCCAGCAAGTCTGGAAGTCTGGCCTTCTTTTTTTTTTTTTTTTTTTTTAGGAATTTGAGTTTTGTTCTACATTTTTCTCCCATTCTATCTGGGACCATCTATTGAGTCCCTGGTCAGAACAGTTGGTGGTGGTAGCCAGGCATCATCTAATTCTTCTGGTCTCAAGGTAGGTGATGTTTTTCGTGTAGACTAGTTTCTTTGAGTCTTTGGTTTCCTTCTTTCTCTTTTGCTCTGGATGAATAGAGACAAATAACTGTATCTGAGATGGCCACTCGCAAGCTTTTAAGACCCCAGACGCTACTCACCAAACTAAGGTATGGAACATTGTCTTTATGGACTATATTGTGCCCATTGACTGAATTGCTCTACAAGACTATGGTCCTAAGCCCTCAAACCCAGTAAACCAATCCTGTGAGGTATTTAGTTATGTCTAGGAAGTGTCCATAACTGTGCCCCCTATGTGCTTTATTTTATATTTGAAAATATATGCAGCACACATAAACATGTATATACATATGCCTATAGGTACACCTGTACATGCACATCCATATATTCACATAGGCCTTCCTGTACATATATATGTATACGCATCTATCTACACAACTGTACACATATTTTTTAGTTATTAGCGTTGCTGCAAAATTGTATATCCCCCAATGAATTTTTTTTTACATTTTCTGCACAAATTGTTCATTGACATTATTTTGTTAGTACCCTTTTTTATGGAGGGTGAAACCAAGGCTCAGAGACGTTCAGTGAGTTTCGCAGACTCAGACCGTGGGTGGCAGAGCCAGGACCCTACCCCTCTATCTGACCACAGGCCCTGGCTGTGTAAATGTGTGCCGCCTTGTCACCCCAGCACACCCTCTCTCCCTGTCCGCCTGGTGCCCCCTCACACTCCTCCCTCCAAGGCTACCCCACCTGGCTGTGCTGCAGTGGAGGTGAGCCCTGTGATGCTCTCACAAGGCACCATTCATCCAGCTGATTGAAACCATGTGTGGTGCAGCCGGCCAAGGTGGCGGCAGCTCTGGAAGCCAGGGCTGGCTGGGGGCCCTGGGAGGGCTGGGGGAAGGGTCCTGCTGACCCACAGGCCTGCCAGGTGGCAGCGGGGGGCAGGGGGCTCCGGGCAGGACCTCACCCACCCCTCATACACAGCACAGTGACTCAGGACTGGAAACCTGACTCCTGGGCTCTGACTAGGGATTCAGGAGGCAGGGAGGCCCCTTCCAGGTGAGGGTGGGGAGCTGGGCCTGGAATGCCACAGGCCCTTGAAAGGCACTTTCCAAGGCTGTCCGGGAAGGGCAGGCCCAGTGGACAGGGTTTGGCTAGTAAGGAGGGTGTGTGTGTGGCGTGGGGGCGGGTATAGTCTGTACAACTCACCAACTTCTTTGAGCTTTAGCTTCACCCTCCGTATAAAAGGGTAATAACAGCACCCTCCTTACAGAGGTGCTATGCGGATTCAATGAGATGGTGTTCAGCTCAGGGCCTGACCCTGTGTACCTAGTGTCTGGCTTAACCTTTCAGGGGCCGAGGGGGAGGGGGAGAGGGGAGAGGACCTCATCTTGGAGGAAGAGGGCTGCCTCCAAAGAGGCTTGGTGGTGACATCTGTAGAGAGGAGGCTATAATTAACGCTGTGGTTTAATCAGCTACCCTGTGCCCTTGGACTCATGACCACTTCAGGTTTCCAAAGGGCAGTGCATTGTGTGATTAAGAGCGTATGAGCATAGGCTCTGGAGTCACGCAGACCTGGGTCCAAGTTCCATCTCTGTGTTTCCCAGCTGTGTGATCAAGGGCAATCTCCCCAGCCTCTCCGAGCCCCTTTTCCTCCCTCACCTAATGAAGCTGAGCAGAGGATGGAGCCACATGGGCTGGGTGAGGTTTGGGAAGCCCATGCTGGCCCTGTTGGTGTGCCACCCCTAGCCCCCAGCCCCAGCTCCACCCACCCCCAAACATTTTGGCCCTGTCCCCTGACCTCTGACTTTGGCCTGCTGGGGGAGTTGGGAGGGTGCTAAGCTTGGGGTATCTGAGTTCCCTGTGAGACCTGGAGGTGCCAGTTAGTGGAGGTAAGCAGGGGGAGTGTGGACTCCCTAGTCCAGTGTGAGGTACAACTGAATTAGCCACCCCTCCCAGGCCAGGAACAGAGAGGGGCATTGTTCACGGTCTGCCTCCCCTGGCACTGAGGCCCCCACAGGAAGGGGTGGGTGGGCAGGCCACACTGACCACAGCCTTGGCTATGCTGGGACCCTTCAGGGGCTTGGTCTTTCAGAAGGAGGTCCTGGTTTCCCAAGGAATACATGTTCTGCTGGGTAACTTAGGCCCTGTCCAGCCTGAGGCTGGGGAGACAGATGACTTGAGGGTGTTTGGTCTCGGCTGGGTGCCTCCCACAGGATGTCCTTGGTGTCTCCTCCGGGAGGGTGGGACTAGCCCCAAATTAGGAGACCCTTGGAGCCAGGGGTCCTCACATCTACCCTTGCTTCAAGGCAAGGCTGTCTGGTGTCGGACCTGGTAGAGCCCTCCCCTCCTTACACAGAGTAGTACTGAGTTAGCGAGGAAGGAGTGCCTGCATTCCTCAGAGAGGCCATGTACAGAAGCACAGGGTGGACAGCCGAGGAAACGGGGAGCAAGCAGAGGGCTCTAGTGAGGAGGGGACCTGGAGCCACTTCCTGGGTGTGCGATGGGGCAGCACTTGACCTCTCTGAGCCTGGTGTCCTGCTCCTAAAGCAGAGAAAAAAATCCCCACTACAGCATTGTATGAAGGTTGGGAAAGATTAGTTAGTGATGAAGAACCTCAAAGTGGTTAAGAGTGTGCTCCAGAAGTAGACGGGGCTCAAATTCCAGCTCTCCCCTCCCCACTGTGTGAGCTTTGGCAAGTCACTTTCTTCCAGGAAAAAGGGTTAGAAAGCCATCTTCCTCATGGAATTGTTGAGGGAAATAAATCAGCTGATAGGTAGTGATGGGCTTTGCATCATATTTGGCACGTGTTGTGATGGTCAGCTTTTTGTTTCAACTTGGAGGCCATGGTCCCCAATTAGTCAATCAAACACTAATCTAGGTTTTGCTGTGAAGGTATTTTGCAGATGTGATTAAAGTCCGTAATTAGTCAACTTTAAGTAAGAGAGATTATCCTAGATAATCTGGATGGGCCTGGCTCAATCAGTTGGAAGGCCTTAAGAACACAGCTGAGGTTACCCTGAAGAAGAAGAAATTCCGCCTCTGGACTTCAGCTTCAGCTCATGCCCAAGAGTTCCATCCTGCACTTCCTGCCGGCCTGCCCTACAGATTTTGGACTTGCCTTGCTACCCCAGCAATTGTATAAGACAACTCCTTGCAATAAATCTCTTTTTTTCCCCAACATGTACCATTTAGTGACATTGATTACGTTCTTCGAGTTTGTAACCATTCTCACCCTCTTTTTCTGAGTTGTTCCTCCCCCATTAACATAAATTCACTGACCCCTAAGGTTCCTATCTAATCTTTTGAGTTGCTGTTGTCAATTTGATCCTATATAGATAGTTCTTAAAAAAAGCATAATGCTCAAGGCAGACTTTTTTTTTTTACTAGTTAAGCTAAACTACAGTTTGGTTTTAAGAAGACTTCAGAGGACATTTTTGGTTTAAGGTTTAAAGATTATCTCAGGGCAATAGTTTCAGGGGTTCAGCCAACCTCATGGCTCCAGGAAGTCTGAATTCCATGAGAATTTGAAACTCTGCTCTGCAGTGTCCCCCTTTTGATCAGGATTCTTCTATGGAATTTGATCAACATAGTCAGTAATGGTAGTTGAGCACCATCCAGTTCTTCTGGTCTCATGGCAAAGGAGGCAGCTGTTCATGGAGGCAATTAGCCACACATCCCATATCCTCCTCCCATTTCTGACTCTCCTTCTTCCTCTGTTGTTCCAGGCAAATAGTTGTGCCTTGGATGGCTGCTTGCAAGCTTTTAAGACCCCAGACACTACGCATTGAACTAGTAGGTAGAACAGAAGCACTAAACATGTTATTAGGCCAATTAGCTGGGATGTCACATGAAACCATGACTCTAAACCTCCAAACCAAGAAACCAAATCCCATGAGGCAAGCAACATCAGCAGCTACTCTTTTCTGTCATTGTTATAAACATTATCTATCATAAAACTTTTGCCAATTCAACTTATTGCAAGTGTACAACTTATTGACAGCAATTACAATAATCAACCCTGTAACCCTACCCTTAATCACTGCAATATTTCCATCACCGATACCCTCCCCTTCCCCCCTCCCTCTTGCCCCTGGTAACTGATAATAAATTTGGTTCTCTGTACATTTGCCGTTTCTTGTGTTTTTATGTGAGGTCATCTAATATTTGTCCTTTTTGTGACTGACTGATTTCACTCAGCATGATGTCTTCCAGCTCTGTGCATATTGTAGCATGCATCAAGACTTCATTTCTCCTACTGGCTGAGTAGTATCCCATTGTGTGTACCACATTTTGTTTGTCCATTCATCTGTTGATGGGCATGTAGCCTGCTTCCATCCTTTGGCTATTGAGAATAGTGCTATGATTAACATTGGTGTACAAGTCTCTGAGTCTTCACTTTCAAGATTTTGGGTATATACCTAGGAGTGGAATTGCTGGGTCATATGGTAGTTCTATTTTTAGTTTTTTGAGAAATCACCACACTGTTTTCCACAACAGCTGTACTAGTTTGCATTCCCACCAGCAATGGGTAAGGATTCCAATTTCCCCGCTCCTCCCCAACATTTGTTATTTTCTGTTTATTGTTTGTTTGTATTTTTAATCTTAGCCCTCCTAGTGGAGATGAAATAATATTTCATTGTGGTTTTGATTTGCATCTCTCTGATGGCTAATGACGCTGAGCATCTTGTCATGTGTTTGGTGGCCATTTGAATGTCCTCTTTGGTGAAATGTCTATTCAAGTCCTTTGCCCATTTTATGATTAGGTTATTTATCTTTTTGTTGTTAAGGTGTCAAAGTTTTACATATATTTTGGTTATTAGATTCTTGTTGGATATATGGTTTTCGAAGATAATCTTCCAGTTGGTAGCTTGTCTTTTCACTTTTTTGGTAAAGTCTTTTGATGAGCAAAAGTTTTTCATTTTTATGAGTTACCATTTATTTATTTTGTCTTTTGCTATTTGTGCTTTTGTTATTATTAGAAAATCCGTTGTTGAAAGCTAGGCCTGACAGCATTGCCACTGCTTTTTCTTCTAAGAATTTTGTGGTTTTAGTTTGCTTATTTAGATCCTTAATCCATTTAGAATTTGTTTTTGTGTGTGGTGTGAGGCATGGATCCTGTTTTACTTTTCTGGATGTGGAAATCCAATTTGCCAGCACCATTTATTGAAGAGACTCTTCTTTTCCCATCTAATGGACTTAGCACCGTTGTCAAAAATCAGTTGACCATAGATGTGTGGGTTTATTTCTGGACTCTCAATTGTATACCATTGGTCTATGTGTTTGTTGTTATACCAAGTACCAGGCTGTTTTGATTACTGTTGCTGTATAGTATGTTTTAAAATCAAGAAGTGTGAGTCCTCCTACTTGGTTCTTCTCTTTCAATATTGCTTTAGCTATTCGGGGCCGCTTGCCATTCCATATAAAGTTGAGGATTGGTTTTTCTATTTCTGTAAAGAAGGTTGTTGAAATTTTGATCTGGATTGTGTTGAATCTGTAGATCGCTTTGGATAGTATTGATATCTTAACAGTATTAAGTCTTCTAGTCCATGAACATGGAACATCTTTCCATTTATTTAAGTCTTCTTTAATCTGTTTCAGCAGCGTTTTATAGTTTTCATTGTATAAGTCCTTCACGTGCCTGGAATTGTTTCCCTAATTTCCCTTTCAGATTTCTCGTTACTGGTGTATAGAAACCCACCTGATTTTTGTTTGTTGACCTTCTACCCTGTAACTTTGCTAAATTCCTGTTAGCTGTAGAAGTTTTCTTGTGGACTCTTTGGGATTTTCTATGTATAGGATCATATCATCTTTGAATAGAGATAATTTTACTTTTTCTTTTCCAATCTGGATAGCTTTTATTTCTTTTTCTTGTCTAACTGCTCTGGTTAGGACTTCTAATACAATATTGAATAGAAGTGGTGAGAGTGGGCATACTTATCTTGTTGCTGATTTCAAGGAGAAAGCTCTCAGTCTTTCTCCAAGAAGTAGAATGTTGGCTGTAGGCTTTTCATATATGTCCTGAATCATATTGAGGAATTTCCTTACTATTCCAATCTTCTTTAGAGTTTTCAGCAAGAAAGGGTGTTGGATTTTATCAAATGCTTTTTCTGCATCTGTAGAGATTATCATGTACTTCTTTTCCTTTGTTCTATTGATGTGATGTATTACATTGATTGATTTTCTAATGTTGAACCATCCCTACATTCCTAGAATAAATGCCCCTTGGTCATGGTGTATGACTCTTTTAATATGCTGCTGGATTCTTTTTGCTAGTATTTTGTTAAGGATTTTTGCATCTATATGCATAAGAGATATTGGCCTGTAGTTTTCTTTTCTTGTGGTATCTTTGTCTGGTTTTAGTATCAGGGTTATGTTTGCTTCATGTAATGAATTAGGGAGTATTCCTTCTTCCTCTGTCTTTTGGAAGAGTTTATACAGTATTGGTATCAGTTCTTCTCTAAATGTTTGGTAGAATTTCCCAGTGAAACCATCTGGTCCAGGACTTCTTTTTTGGGGGTGGGAGGAGGGGAAGTTTTTGATCATTGATTCTATCTCTTCACTTATTATGGGTCTGTTGAGACTTTCTATTTCCTCTTGAGCCAGTGTGAGTAGGTTGTGTACTTCTAAGAATTTGTTCATTTTGTATAGGTTATTCAGTTTGTTGCTGTACAGTTGTTCATAACATTCTGTCATAACTCTCTTTATTTCTGTTGGGTCAGTTGTAATACCCTCTCTTTCGTTTCTTATTTTGGTTATTTGCATTTTTTTCTCTGTCAGCCTAGCTAAAGAGTTGTCCATTGTATTGATCTTTTCAAAGAACAAACTTCTGGTTTTATTGATTCTCTCTATTATTTTTCAGGTTTTGATTTTATTTCTGCTCTGATCTTTGTTATTTCTTTTCTTCTGATAGGTTTAGACTTACTTTGCTCTTCTCTTTCTAGTTCCTGAGTTGTTGAGTTAGGCTGTTAATTTGAGATCTTTCTTTTTCATGTAGGCATTGATTGCTATAAGCTTCTCTCTGAGTACTACCTTTGCTGCATCCCACAAGTCTTGGCATGTTGTGCTTTCATTTAACTCTAAGAAATTTGGGATTTCTTCCTTGACTCATTGGTAGTTCAGTAGTGTGTTGTTTAATTTCTATATGTTTGTGTGTTTTCCAGGCTTTTTTCTGTTATTGATTTCTAGCTTCACTCTGTTGTGGTCAAAGAAGATACTTTGTAAGATTTCAGTCTTTTTAAATATATCAAGACTTGATTTGTGACCTAAAATGTGGTCTTTCCTGGAGAATGATATGATCTATGTGCACTGGAGTAGAATGTATATTGTACTGTTTTGGAGTGGAGTATTCTGTATGTCCCTTAAGCCTAGTTGGTTTATAGTGTCCCTCAGGTCCTCTGTTTCCTTGTGGATCTTCTTTGTAGATGTTCTCTCCAATATTGAGAGTGGTGTATTGAAGTCTCCAACTATTATTGTAGTGCTATCTATTTCTCCCTTCAATTCTATCAGTGTTTATATATTTAGATGCCCCTATGTTTGGTGCATATATATTTATGATTGTTAAAACTTCTTAATTAATTGACCCTTTTATCACTATATAATGTCCATCTTTATCTCTTCTAACAGATTTTGTCTTAAAGTCTACTTTGTCTGATATTAAGATTGCTGCCCCAGCTGTCTTTTGATTATTATTTGGCAATAAATCTCTTAATATAAATGTCCTGCTGGTTCTGCTTTGATTGAACCCTGATTGATACACAAAGTAAGCTTAATAACAATGATAATTGTTATTATTATCATCTCTCTGAGAAGTCCCCAACAGTGGATCTGCGTATAGTAAGCCCTTGACACATGCCATGGAGCCCCTTCTTACAAGAGGAACAGAAGTCACAACAGTTTCTTCCATGACTCCAGAGGGGCCCAGGCAGTAAGGATAAGTCCCGTCTCAAGACCCCAGCTGGGGCAGCCTCACGGCCCCACCCCATCTCACACCAGGACCAGTGCCAAACACGAGAAAGAACCACTCACATGCGTGCGAGACCATCTCCTAAACCCTCCAAGACAAAAAACTCATTGCTGTCGAGTTGTGACTCATGACGAACCCATGTGTTACGGAGTAGAACTCTTCCATAGAGTTTTCTTGGCTGTGATCTTTATGGAAGCAGATCGCCAGGTCTTTCTTTTGCCATGCTGCTGGGTAGATTTGAACCACCAACCTTTAGGTTAGTAGTCAACTGTAAATCATTTGCACCACCCAGGGACCTCCTAAACACTTCACATATTAACTAATTTAATCTTTACAACAGCCCTATGAGGTGGTTGCTATAATTCTTCCCATTTCACAGAAGAAGAAACTAAGTCTCGAGGAAGCTCATTATTTGCCCCAAATCCCACATCCAGGAAGTGAAAGAGTAGGGGCCCCAACTTGAATCAGACTCTCCAGCCTCTTGCCTTCCTAACAGCTATGGACCTGCCACAGTCATGGAAAGAGGTTTTGGTGCAACAGAGGTGGGTCTCTTTTCGTTTTTTCCCGTGGGTCTACGTTGAGCTTTTGAGTCAGTGGATCTTGATTTGAATTCCTGATTTAATTCATCTTTGCATCCTGGGTACTTGGCATGTAGTAGGTGTTTGATGCATGCCAAAGCTGGTCAATGAATAAGGAAGACCTTAGAAGAATTGATGCATTTGACTTATGGTGTTGGAGAAGAATATTGAATATACAATGGACTGCCAGAAGAATGAACAAATTTGTCTTGGAAGAAGTACAGCCACTATGCTCCTTAGAAGTGAAGATGGTGAGACTTTGTCTTACATACTTTGGACATGTTATCAGGAGGGACTAGTCCCTGGAGAAGGATATCATGCTTGGTAAAGTAGAGCGTCAGCAAAAAAGAGGAAGACCCTCAACAAGATGGATTGACACAGTGGCTGCAACAATGGGTTCAAACATAGCAATGATTGTGAGGACGGCGCAGGACCAGGCAGCATTTCATTCTGTTGTACATGGGGTCGCTATGAGTCAGCATCGATTTAATGGCACCTAGCAACAACAAGGTGTTTGGTAAATATTAATTGTCACATTTTCTTTCTGGGCCTCAGTTTTCTCAGCTGTACAGTGGGGATGCTGATACATTCTTCGAGCTTTTTAGGTGCCCAATAAATTGATTTCCTTTTTCTTATTTTACTCTTGCCACTTACCTTGTATATACACTCTTCTCTCCTGATATCGCCCATCCTCACCCCGAGCTGGGGTGGAAGGAGAGGGAAAGGAAGCCTAAGAAAGGAAGAGGAGAGATATAGGATATAAAAAGCCAGGACAAGGCAAGAGCAGGGTTTGTTAGAGAAACCAGGTATGAAAAACTATCTTTCAAAATATAAACATGTACACAGTAGCATGTGTCTGTTCAGTATTTAGTGTCAGCATATTATTGGATCAATTCTTACAAAGACATTGTATTGAAGGGCGGTGATGCAATAAAACTCAAAAGTATTCTTGTATAAAGTGCTAAAAAGCTGTAATTTGTGATTTCTCATGTCCCCGCTAGAAATCAGAATGTAGTAACAAATTAATTCACAAGGCCCCAGCGGGCCAGCGGTCTTCTGTTTTGGAGAATTATTAACACTTTCCTTTACCTTTCAGTTTTACAGTTTACAGTATTAAATGCATACAGTATGACTTAGTTGCTGGAAATCCTCTACCACTGAAACATGTAAAATTAAGAAATAAACTGCTTTAACTAAGAAAAGTTTTTAATTAATGTAGATGATAATTTATATGATAAGCCCCTTTTACGTAAGATATCTACACTTAGAATTGGACACTCAAGGTCTGTTCCCAAACAGTGACCACAGGGAGTTTCTGGCCCACTGGCCATTAGTATGAGAGCTTTTTGATGGTGCTAGTGAGAAAATACACCTTCCACTTACACACTCAAAAAAGAAAAAAGGAATAGCAGGGTTTGCGGATCAGGCAGACTCTGCCATTTTCTCGCTGTGTGCCCCTGAGCAAGTGACTTAACCTCTCTGAGCCTGAGTTTTCTCATCTGATAACACAGGGATAGTGAGAGAGTGCCTATCTCACAGGCATAAACACATGAGATTACCTATGTGAAGGGCTTAGCTCAGGATCTGGCTCCCTGGGCAAGTCCATGGACAGGGCCAAGGGGCGTGGTGGGGACCCACTAGTAAGCATTCAGGTCTGGCACTTCTCCCAGGTCCCCCCCAGGGCACCCCTTTCCCCAGGAAGAGGCAGGGCTGGCGGGGCTCATGTCTGCAGCCAAGGCGGAGCTCTGCAAGTTGGTAATAAATGAACAGGAAAGGAGATTCCATTACGCAGGAATGTCTGAGGAGGGGGTGGGGAGGGAGCCAGCTCCTCTCTCAGCATCAGCCGGCCCTGCGGCCTTGATTGATGTGCCTTGTACCGAGGCAGCAGCGGGGTCTGGCGGAAGGAGGCCCCCCATCACCCCTCCTGGAGCAAGGCCAGCAGCCAGATGTTGCTGGCCTTTGGGGAGTGGGTGTGGGGGCAGGGAAGGCCGGCAGTGGGCCAGGGGGCAGCCGGCCAGATGTTGAGCTTCTATATCCTTCCCCTAGCAGCTGGACTCAGGTGGCTTTGGTTCTGCTGTTGACCTTTGGCCAGTGGCTGTGCTTCTCTGGGCTTTGACTGTCCAGAACTGGGAACAGTGTGGTCCTCACCTCCCTGTCCTGCTGGGAGAAGCAACCCTGGAAAGGGCTTTAAACTCCAAGGAGGAAAAAGACCCACCTACCCAAGGTTCTTGTCTTATTCTGGCTGGAGCCATAGGGCAAGGTAAGTGAGCAGGGCCAGAGCCCTCCATGGGGTGGGGAGGTTGGGCTGTGGTCTCTGGGTCTGAGGTTTGGGGGATGTTACGGATTAATTGTGTCCCCAGAAATGTGTATTATAAATCCTAACCCCTATACTTGTGCATGAAATCCCATTTGGGAATAGGGTTTTCTTTGCTGTATTAATGAGGCCATATCAGTGAAGGGTGTGTTTTAAGCCAATCACCTTTGAGATACAAAATAAACAGCTTTGGCATAAAAAAAAAAAACCCAGAAAACCAAACCCATTGCTGTTGAGCCAATTCCGACTCATAGCAACCCTATAGGACAGAGTAGAACTGCCTCATGAAGTTTCTAAGGAGCAGCTGGTGAATTCGAACTGCCGATCTTTTGGTTAGCAGCCGTAGCTCTTAACCAGCGCATCCCCAGGGTTTCCAGATTTGGCACAGATGGGGGAAAATAGATGCCACACCACGTGAAGATTGCCCAGGAACTGAGGAACAGAAGCTGAAAAGAGACAGATACCTTCTCCTAGAGCTGGCACCCCAAATTCAGACTTCCAGCCTCCTGAACTGTGAGGAAATAAATTTCTGTTCGTTAAAGCCACCCACTTATGGTATTTCTGTTTTAGCAGCACTAGATGACTAAGGCAGATTCTGGGCAAGGAGACAGTGGTTCCACCAGCAGGTGCTAAGACAGAGGCAAGGCTTATTGCTTTATATGTGCCCCTCTGGCACCATGGTTGAAGCAAAGAGTTGCACAGCATCATCTCTGGGCCTTCCAGGGACTTATTATGAAACAGATAATCATTGGAAGATAACAGAAAACATATAGATAAGGAACAACCAAAAGAGAGAACCAGGTAGAATGATTAGCTGCTAACTATTTGGTGTATTTTTTTATTATTATTTATATTCTAGGTCTTTGTATACAAATACTTGTGTGTGTGTGTGTGTGTATTTTCCTAAAATCAGACTCATCGTCTTTTCCTAGCTCTGTGACCCACCTTGCTCACTCAGCAGCGTGGCGTGGACGTTTGCCCATGTGTTAGGAAGGAGAAAGCCTCATCGACCTTTCTAGTGTTTTTCCACTTGCAGTTGCCCGTATTGCCAGCCTTTCCAGTTATTTTCAAAATGTCCCTAATATGGACAATGCAGCACTGAATCTCTTTGTGCCCACATCTTTGCACACGTGTGGATTATCTCCTTAGGATAAATTCTAAGAAGTAAAGTTGCTGGGTCAAAGGGTATGTTGTGTGGGGGGCTCTGGGGACATAGGATCTAACTGACCTCCAGCAAACCTGAACCAATTTAACTCCTCCATGCAGATCCTCATTCCTCTGGCTCCGCTCTTGTCCTCCCCGCTGGAGCCTACCCTCAATGTGCCTGTCCCTGGCTCCCCCTTTGGAGGAAGCTGGGTGGTGGTGCCTGCAGGGACATCTACCTGTGGCTGCAGTGGGCATTCTGGCCAGAGGAGGTCTGTCTGCATCCTTCCCCGCTGTTCTCTAGAGGACACTGCAGAGCAGGGAAAGTCCTGGATTGGTATTGAGGGGGCCTTGGATTTATCCTGTCTGTTCCTTACTTTCCCCATCTATAAATTGGGGGAGACTGTGTCAACAGTTCTCTTCCAGTTTATACAGTCTGTGAAGGAGAGTGCCTCCTCTGTGCCTCACCCAGCTGGCAGAGATTTCTGTAACCATGTAGGGATGGGTGGTGGTGGGCACAAAGGCAGGACATCCACCTCGTGAGTACTCACCCTCAGGCCTTGGCCTGGGCAGTGATCCTCTGCTTACCACCAGAAGCAAGTGGGCCACCAGACAGACATGAGAAAGAGCTGGCTATGGTGAGGGCAGCCCAGCCTAGGTCCCCCAAAAAGTTATGTTGAAGTCCTAACCCTTGTACTTGTCAATGTGTCTCTGTTTGGAAATGGTGGTTTTTCTATTGTTATGAAATGACGCCTTTGAATTTCGGTGTTGGCGAAGAACAGTGAATATACCATGGACTGTCAGAAGACCGAACAGATCTGTCTTGGAAGAAGTACAACCAGAATGCTCCATAGAAGCAAGGATGGTGAGACTTTGTTTCACACACTTTGGACATGTTATCGGGAAGGATCAGACCATGGAGAAGGACATCATGCTTGTTGAAGTAGACAGTCAGCAAAAAAGAGGAAGACCCTCAATGAGAT
The DNA here is from genome assembly GCA_030035585.1 of Dugong dugon. Taxonomy (NCBI): domain Eukaryota; kingdom Metazoa; phylum Chordata; class Mammalia; order Sirenia; family Dugongidae; genus Dugong; species Dugong dugon. The sequence goes on along the minus strand of CM057460.1, from coordinate 185,720,002 downwards.
AGACTGACACAGTGGTTACGACAATGAGCTCAAGCATAACGATGATTGTGAGGATAGCACAGGACTGGGCAGTTTTTCATTCTGTTGTATATAGGGTCACTATGAGTCAGAACTGACTCCATGGCACCTAACAAAATTGTTATGTCAATGAGGTCATGCCAGAGTAGACTGTGTCCTAAAACTAATCCTTTCTAAGAGGTGTATTATAAAAAGAGCAAAATAGACACAGACACACAGTGGGAAGACAGAAGCCATGTGAACATCCCTCTACCAGCCAAGGAATGCCTCCCTCCCCTAGAACTGATGCCCTGCTTTGAATTTCTAGCCTCCAAAACTGAGACAATAAACTCTTGTTCTTTAAAGTCACCCACTTGTGGTATATTTTGTAACCAAAACACTAAGGAACTAAGACAGCTATTGAGTTCTTGGGGAGGGGATGTGTGACAAGGTAGTATGAGCTGTGATCTCTCAGAGCAGGGTTGGAGGAGGAGAATGGACTTGGGGGTGACCTCTGCAGGATTCCTGGAACCCAAGAATCCTGTGAATTGCACTGAACCAACAGCACCTTTCATAGTGTTCACATGCACATACTCTCATTTAGCTTCAAACACACACGCGCAGCCTCCTGCTCCCCACAGGATTCCCTTCCCTCCACACGCACACACGCACACACACACACACACACAAACACACACTAAAGTCTACACTTTCATTGCCTCACGCATACTCGATCACACCAGACACAAAATAAGACTAACAGTTTTAATAATAATTCACATTTACTGAGTATTTAATTTATGGCAGGCATTTCCCCCACCACTGTCTGCCATTTTGTTGTACTGTGGTGGCTTGCATGTTGCTGTGATGCTGGAAGCTATGCCACCAGTATTTCAAATACCAGCAGGGTCACCTATGGTGAACAGGTTTCAGGGTGGCTTCAAGACTAAGACAGCCTAGAAAGAAAGGCCTGGCGATCTACTTCTGAAAATTCGCCAATGAAACCCTATGGATCATGACAGAATATTGTCTGATACAGTGCTAGAAGATGAGCCCCCTAGGTTGGAAGGCACTCAAAATGCACAGCGGCAGGAACAATGCACTTGAACATACCAATGATTGTGAAGATGGCACAGGACAGGGCAATGTTTCGTTCTGTTGTACATGGGGTTGCCATAAGTTGGAGTAGACTCAATGATAACTAACAATCACAACCGCAGCAGGCACTGCCCAGGCAGTGTGCAATCCTCACAGCAGCCCTTAGGAGACAGGTGCAGTCAGTAGCCCCATTGTACAGGTGCGTTGGAGTAACTTGCCTGAGGGCACAGAGGTGGGGAGGAGCAGAGGCCCGCCCTCAGCACACACACCCGCTCCCCCTCTCCCTACACACCAGGCCCACCTTGCCCCTGCACGTGGCCTTCCTGCTCAGGCGGCAGTGACCCAGTGCTGGCCACATGAATCCCCCACAGGGGCGCACCCAGCCCCTGGTACACAGATGAACAGACCCAGCCTGTCCAGATTGGACAGGAGACAGAATCAACCCCAGGCTGTAAACCACCTTCTTGGCTACTTATGCAGACCCATAGTTTTTCCCAGACCTGTGCTTCCGAGCTGGGAGGGCAGCAGGTCCCCTCCCTCTGCATGTCTCTGAGCCTTTTCCCTTTCCCTCCCTCGCTTCCCCCTTCTCATCTCTTTCTCCTCACCCACCCCCTCAGGGGCAACCTTGTGGACCTGCTTACGGTGGGCCTGGCACTGAGGTCGATGCTGGGGCTCTCGTGGGGAGGGCAGCTCATTCTGTCCTGTGAGGCCCAGAGGAAGACACTTGCTCAAGGTCACTTGGAGCAGGTGGCAGAGCCAGGCCTAATAGTTAAGTCTCCCTATGCCCAGGCCAGGGATTTTATTTGGGGAGAAAAGGCATAGACACACAAGGAGAAATCTCGGTCTAAGGCAGCTTGTGCTGCATTTCAAACGAAGGGCTCTGACATGGACCATTCAGGGAGTTTAGAGTGAGGCTAACACTCATTACAGCTTCAACATATTGGGCCCTTATATGTGCCAGGCACTGATGCATTCTCTTCTTTAATCCTCGTGATAACCCAATAAGGTAGATACTAAAATGACATACTGCATGTGTCAAATCTGATACAAAAGACCTCTTTAAAGTTTTAAAAAAGCAAAGATGTCACTTCGATGACTGAGGTGCTCCTGACTCAAATCATGGTCTGCATTTGCCTCACATGCATGTGAAAGCTGGACAATGAAAAAGGAAGACAGAAGAAGAATGAGTGCATCCAAATTTGTGATATTGGCAAAGAATACTGAATATGTTCTGGACTTCCAGAGGAATGAACAAATCAGTCTTAGAAGAAATACAACCAGAACACTCCTTAGACGAGAGGATGGCAAGACCTTGGCTCGCTTACTTTGGACGCATCCTCAGGAAAGACCAATCACTAAAAAAAGGACATCATGTCTGGTAAAGTAGATGGTCACTGAAAATAAGAGAAACCCTCAGTGAGGTGGATTGACACGCTCACTAGCCAAAACAATGGAGTCAAACATACCAATGCTCATGAAGATGGTGCAGGACTGGGCATCAATTCATTCTGTTATACATAAGGTTACCTTGAGTTGGAGCTGACTCAATGGCCACTAACAACAACATTATTACCATCTTTCCCCCATTTTACAGGTAAAGAAACCAAGGTTCACGGCTAGTCTATAGCAGAAACAGAACTCAAACCCAGTTCTGTTTTCTTGAAAACTCAATCACTCCCACCAGGTTCCACTGCTTTGAATGAGGAAAGGACTGGGGCATCCAGCAGGTGAAAGCGTTGGTGAGGAGTTGGGATTTGAGAAGGCTTAAAGCATGGGCAAAAATGGAGGGGAGAAGGAATGTTCTAGGAAGTGGGCACTGCCTGGGAGGCTGTCATGTACCTGGTGAGCTCCAGGACCAATGAAGGGAAAGACAGGTCTGAGGGGAGACTTGTAGTTAAGGGAGCCAGGTAAGATCTTGGTACCCCTCGATTATTCCTTGAAGGAGGGGTGAAGAGGTGAGCCTGGCCCTGGTACCTGGGTCTGGGGTGCTCTTGGAGCCTCTGCCAGGGTTGGCCCCAGGGGAGCTGCAGGAGGGCCTGAGCCGGGCAAAGGTCTGCTTGGCGTCACTAACAAGGCCCCATGGAAGGAGGAGCCAAGAGGCCCGTGGTAGCTGTGCCACCCTAGAGAGTTACACTACTGGAAGGGAACATGGGTACCAGGCTCTGAAGGCCCTTGGATCATGTCAGCATCGTGTATGGGGTGACTGTGGGCCAGTATACCAGGTTGGCAGAGGTGAGTGCCCAGGCAGAGGCTGCCCTCAGCCTTGGCAGACCTGACAGGGCTGGAAAATAAGGAAGGGAGAGGGGAACCAGCTGTCTTTCTCTAGGTGGGGCAGCTGAGGTCAATACTGCCATATGCTCAGCTGAATCCCCAAATTACAGAAGTTAGAATCACACCCTAGTAGAACCAGTAAACTGTTCAGGCAGGAATCTCCTAAACCATAGCCCGTGGGTTCACATACCTCCTGGGCACAGCAACTTGATTTCTCCTGTTCTAGTTAAACGCCTCCTCATCCCTCAGGGCTCAGCTCAATGACTGCTCCTTAGGGAAGAGTTCCCTCTTACCCACCACACACTGGAGATGTGGTCAAATTCCTCTGGAATAGTACGTATAGAACTAGAGCTTCTCCTGTCATAGTTTGTAATTATATACTTGTTTGTGGGATTATTTGATTGATATATGTGCCCCTTCTAGCTGTGAGCTCTGAGAGGACAGGAAATATGTTTGTCATGTTCACAGAGTATCCTCCGGTCTTGGCATTTACTAAGCATGCAATAGATATTTGTTGAACAAATGGATGGGTAGATGAATGGGTAAACAGGATGGATGATGAATTAATGGATGTGTGTTTATGGATGGGTGGATGGATGGATAGGTGAGTGGAAGGATGAATATGTGGGAGGAGGGTGGATGGTTGAGTGAATGGATGTGTAGATGAATGGATGGTGGATGGGTAGGTGGATGAATGGATGGTGGATGGGTAGGTGGATGAATGGATGGGTGGATGGATAGATGAATAAGTGGAAGGACGTGTGGGTGGGTGGGGTGGATAGAAGGATGGATGCATAGATGACTGGATAGATGGGTGGATGTGTAGATGGAAGCTTAGAAAGTCAGCTGTTTAAAAAATATATACAGTTACCTTCGAGTCAATTCTAGCTCATGGCAACCCCATGTGTGTCAGAGTAGAACTGTGCCCCACAGGGTTTCAATCGTTGATTTTTTTTTTTTTTAAAGTAGATGGCCAGACTTTTCTTCCAAGGCATCCCTGGGTAGTCTCAAACTTCCAACCTTTTGGTTAGCAGCCCAGCGAATTACCTGTTTGCACCATCCAGGGACTCTGTTAGACTGTTAGAATGTTGATAATCATGAAACTCTAGAATGCGGAAGTCATGTCACTTTTATGTATTTTTTATACTGTTAGAATAAAACATTTACAGAACCCAGTTCTCTCATATGAGATAAGCAAATGGACTCTGAGAGGGGAAATAGACTTCGCCAAGGTCACATAGCAAATTAGGTGGCCCCCAAATCCTTGTTTTCTCAGCTTTTGGGCAAGTATTTGAAACAGCATTTGGGAAAGAGGTCAAAAACTCTTTGATCACGTCAGGTCTCTTCCATGTTTCTATGTGATTTGGGACAAGTCATTGGGCCTTTATTTTCTCTTTCAAGGAAAAGGTTGGATCATTAGAGGGTCCCTCCCAGGGCGAAAATTGAGGGTTTCACTTATATTCTTGGGAAGGCCAGTCTTGCAGGGCTTTGTCAGGCCTCCCCACACCTTTCCCAATGCCCACTGGAGCCATCAGGTGGACACCAGCCCAGTCTGGAGTGGGAGGGCCAGCCTCCGTCTCTCCCTTGAGCCAGCCTGGCTACCAGCCTCATCTTGGTGTGTGATTTTCCACACTCAGGTGTGCCACCAGGGGGACTGTAGGTGGTAGAAGGCCCCCTCGGTGAGTTCCTGGCTCCCACACCCTGCCTGGACCTTCCTTTCTGCTGTCTGGACTCTTGTACCCCTAGCCCCTAAAACTGGGGGGTGGTGTGTAGTGAGGAGAGCTCCCATGAGCCGGCCTTGGGCTACTTGCCCCAGCCCAGACGTAAAGGGGCTCCACATGTCGGTAGGTAGGAGGCCTTTGCGGCGGCTGGGTGACAAAGCCCTTAAGTGTGCTCAGAGGGGCACAGGATGGCGGGAGTCCAAAAGGAGGGCATCTCATTCTGTGTGTGAGTGTGCATGTTTGTGAGAAAGACAGACAGAGAGAGATTGAGGAGGAAGAGCCATACAACAGGTAAAAGCGTGGAGGTACGGTGAGGAAGAGGCAGAGGAGAGGAGGCTGGGAGGTGGCTCCCAGGGGCCATAAAGTCAGACTCAGGCCTTTGGACTTTATCCTCCAGAGAGGAGGGGACCTTTTCTTTCTCTTTAAAAAGGCTTTCACATTTAATTTATTTGACATGTAAAAACTTCATATTGCATGCTCATTGTAATAAAAAGCAAACAGAACAATTAAGAGTTCAATAGAAAATACATCTCCCTCTCCCCTTCCCCCAGTTCCCTCCTGAGAAGCAACCAACTCTGTTGCCAGTTCTTGCATATCCTTGGAGAGAATTCTAGGTTGTGTTTGTTTAATGCATACACCCCTTTTTTTACACAGTGGGAGCATATTATGCATGCCATTCTGCTCCCCTGTCTGGTCTACAGTTCATCTCTTAGCAGCACATGTGGGTCCATCTCATTGACTGTCCCGCTGTATGACGTGTTACATTTTATTAGCCCAGTCCTTACTGATGGCTATTTAGATTGTTTTATGCTTTTTGCTTCCACAAACAATTCTGCAGTGAATGTATCTTTGTGCATTCACCTTTGAACACATGGGCTGGCATATGAGTCAGATAGGTTCTAGAAGTGATACTGCAGGCTCAAAGGGTAGTGCACTTAGCATTTAATAGATATCACCAGATTACCCCCTGGGAAGGCTGTGAGCAGGGGGATGATAGGCCTCCATGGGCTGGTCAGTTGCTACTGTTGCATTTGGCAGGGGGTGGAGGGAGTAAGGGATTTGATTATGCGCCTAGTGGTCTCTAGGTCTGAGCCAGGCTAAAGGATCTCAAATGAGGGATTGTTTTTTAAGTCCTGTGAGCCCTTTCAAATCTCCCAGCTCTGGTGTAGGCCCACCCAGCACCTCGAAGCCTGGGGAAAGGTACCAGTGGACAAGTGTCTTTGCTGTGAGGAGAGGGCCCACATCCCTTGGGGTGGCTGCAAACAGCCTGGTGGGTAGATGAGAGACTGCCGGCAGCTGTGAGGGGCCTGGGTTCAGCCAAAGCCCGCGCAGAGGGCTGCCAAGAGTTTCTTTTCATTTTTCCAAGTCTTGTGCTTTGGGCTGGGGCACAGTGTCATCCTCATGTTTCCTATTACTTTACAAGGCTCCCATCAAAGCACCAGCCGTGCAGGCCCTTTGATGTCTGGGCCGGAGCTGCCTCTGCCTGGGGGAGAAGCAGTTTTGCTGAGGATCAGGAGGAGAATCAAACCCAAGACGGTCCCCAGGCCTTTCCTGATGTGCTCCCCACTCGGCTCTGACTGGGACCACCACAGTCTGGCCAAGCTGAAAGGCCCCTATGATATAGCCCAGAGGACGAGGCAGAGGCCCAGAGAAAGCAAGGGGCCTGCCCCAGGCCACACAGCGTGTTGGTGGAGCCCCTCCAGATCTGGCTGTGATCAGAGGCTGGGAGAGGCTGTGGGGAAGGTTTTTGCAAGGGTCAACAGCCCTGTAGCCTTTGATTCTCTTGGTCTCTCCATTTCCTTCCTTGCTTCCCAGACCCTTCTGGCAGTTCAGGGTGCTAGTGAAGTATGGGTATCTGCAGGCATCCCAGATGCTTTCGCCCATAGCTGTGTGACCTTGGGTAAGTTGGTTAACACCTCTGAGCCTGAACTTTCTCCTCTCTAAAATGGGATCAGGACAATTCCCACATAGGTGGGTCCCTGTGAAGGTGAAATTAGAAGATGCATGGAAGGTACTAGCGCAGTACCTGGTACATAGTAAGGCTTAAAAAGAGTGGCTCTTATTACCATTGTTGAGGATGATAATAACCATGATAATAGTAAAAGAGGCATGGGGAAAGCGTTTCTAAGGAGAAGGGGCTAGCAAGGAGTAGACCTGCTAAAAACTTCCTTGCCCCCGACCCTTGTCCTGCTCTAAGGAGAGACTGGACCTTCATTGCAATCCATAAATTTAGCCCCTTCTCTGCTCCTCTCTCAGCTCTCCATTCTCGAATACCAACTGCTGAGCCTTTGGAGGGGGTGGGGGTGGGTGGGGAAAGGGTGCCAGGCATGGAGAGGGGCAGCAATGGTGTCTGGGTTGTGGGCCCTGGCAGCAGGGAGGGGCATCTGGGAGGACGTGGCCCTGCAGCCCTTGCTCCGGGAGAGAGGGAGCCAGAGTGGGAAAGGGGGGATTATTTCCTGGCAAGGCTGAAAAGGTTTGGATTTGACTTGGAAACACATTGAGAAGTCCCTGGTGGCTGCCTCCTCATAATAGCCTTGCTGAAGTTGAGCCCGGGCAGGGGAGGCTGTTTTGTATAAAGGGGCTCAGGGGACCTCAGTGATGGAGAACGGACTGAAATCTCTCCCCCGGAATTGCAACACCCGCAGCCAAGCCTCCCGCGCTTCCTGCAGGCCTGCCCTGGGGCCAGAGGATTCTGACCCTGGCGCTTGTGCCAGACGAGGGACAGGGAACTAGGACAGGGGAGGAAGGTACCCTGCCCCCCACCCCTATGCTCACAGATGGGGAAGGGGAGAAGCACCTTCTGAGATGGCCCCAAGCCTTGATCCCTCAGCCTCCACCTTATTTTTTTTTTATCACATCTGTGTTTAGTCTGTGATATTACTTACTTAATATTTTTCTTTAAATTGACTCACTTTTTAAAACTGGAACACATTTATTTTAAAAGGAACTTCATACTGCTACTATAAATAAACTTGTACCATTTTCATAAATGCCTGTTGTTGCCAAGTTAGTTCTGACTCATGGCGAACCCATGTGTGTCAGAGTAGAACTGCACCCCGTAGGGTTTTTAATGGCTGTAATCTTAACAGAAGTGGATCTCCAGGCTTTCTTTGGGAGCTCCACTGAGTGGATTTGAACCGTCAACTTTTTGGTTAGTAGCCGAGCGCAGTTTGCACCACCCAGGGATCTTCTTGCCATAAATAGTAACCATAACACACACACACACACACAAACACACACAACAATGTTAAATTTTAGCTAGACCCCAGACTTGTTCTCTCGCTGATAAAAAAAAGATTAGCAAGTGTGAGAACTGTGTTAAAATCGGGCTAGCACTCCACTAGGATTTTCCCATTGACTAAGGTTGCCAGATAAAATCAAATAAAATAAAATATTGCACGGGACATACTTATACTAGTAAACTATTCATTTTTTTTTCATCTGAAATTCAGATTTAACTGGGAATCCTTTATTTGTATTTGCTAAATCTGGCATCCCTGTCCTTGGTGAATGAAAGAGAAGTTTTAAAGGAATAACTTCCTCACTGTTAAGAGATTAGATGATGCCATGTCCCTATGTCACCAAAAGTAATCTAGGGAAAGGCTGTTCTGATTCAAGGTAGAAGTAGACAATGGGAATTTGGGAATTTGGAGGTGGGAGAGACCCTTCCCACTGGGGCACTCTGAAAGGCTCCGCACAGAGAAAGGAGGAACAGGGGCTGGATCCTATAGGTCCGGGGAGTACAAGGCAACAATTTTGGAGTTTTGAGCACCCTTCCCCCCACCAACCCCATGGCCTGAGGGATGCAGAACACTCCTCAGGGATGAAGTTTTGACCCTGCTCTCAGAGGACAGAGGGACTTGTGTTTGAGTGCCTGTGGTTTGTGAGCAAGAGTGGCTTGTGTGTTTGCCCAAATCACACCACCTCAGGACAGGAAAGGGCTTTTGAGGGCATCTCTTCTAACACCTCCCCCCAGCCCTGGCTTACTTCTTGCAAGAATCTGAAGCTGGCTTGCACTTCTCCAGTAATGGGGTGCTCACAACCCTCCAAAGAATCTCTTTCCATCAATGGACAGCTTTGACTGTTAGAAAGCCCTTCCTCAGACTAAACAGAAATCTGCCTTCCTGTAGTATTTTTATGGATTTATTTCTGCCCTCAATGAACAAAATACCCCCTCTGCCCCAGGACAGTCCTTCAGAGATTTGGCAGCCATGATGATAGCCCACTAGGTCTGAACAGACCCATTTCTTTGACCTGCTCCTCTTACGGCTTTGGGTGTCTGGCTTCTTCATTTGCAGGGAAGTAGACTTGGGGCCCGAGACTGAGGCATTGCCTGGGTATCCCTGTCTATCTTCAGGCAGGGAGCAGGGTAGAAGCTGGCCACAGAGAATGCTAGGAGCTGAGGGTAGAGCAGAACCAGGACAGGGAGGGAAGTTCCATTCTTGGGGATGCTCAGCCTGCAGGAGTTGCAGGAAGAGCCCTGGACCACGGGTCTGGAGATCTGGGCTCTGTTCTCTGCTGTGTCACTAATTTGCTGTGTGGCTGCAGGCAAGTCCCCTCTCCTTTCTAGGCCTTAGTTCTCCTCTGTCTCCATCTATACCTTTTCCTATATCTTTATCATCTATAGCTATGTAATATCTTGGCCTATTCTTACAGGTAGAAACATTTGTGCCTATTCTGATTGATGGTGCTAGCTAGCTGAAGCCTGTGCTGGCTGAAATTCTGTGACGGGAAGGATTCTGAGGCTGTGTCTGGGCTCAGTGGGAAGACAGGCAGAGTGTGTCCGGTGGAATGGTGGTCCCAGAGCTGCATATGTGGGGGTCATGGCCTGGGGCAGGGGATGGCCTCTTAGAGTGTGTGGCTCTGGAAGGATAAAGCATCCCATGAGGTGATCAGTGAAGTTAGGTATGTGGGAGGGGCGGGCCTGCTGGGAGGAGGGGGCAGCCCTGCACGGTTATGTGTCCAACTTGCAGACTTTCACACGTGTGCTAGCGTACTCTCTGCCACCCAGATGGCCAGAGGACAGAGGCCCTCTGTGGAGTCTTGTGAACAGGCCAAGACTCATAGCTTGAGGGTGGTGTGGAAGGCGGCAGGGGAGTCTGGGTGGGGGTTGGGAGGGGGGTATACAGATGGGGTTCTCTGCCAGGGGTAAGGTCGTTAGGAAACAAAACCATGGGTCAGAGCTGGGACTCAGTTGCTACACAAAGGGACTTTCTCCCCATCCCTGCACTGCAGGCCCTGGGAGGCTGGCCTCTGAGTATCTCAGAGAGATCATGTTGAATCCTCAAGCTAAAGGAATCCCTAAACGTCAACTCCTCCTTCCCCCGGCCTAGAGTCAGGCTTCCTGAGAGATGACATCTCTTGCTTTGGAGGATGGCCAAAGAAGGAGGTCTCCTGACCTCCATGGCTCTCTCCTTCTGTCCCTGGTTCTGCTACTATCTCTCCGTGTGACTTAGAAGTCCCTTCCCTTCGCCTCTGGGCCTCAGTTTCCCCAACTATAAGACGAAGGACTTAGACAGATGGTCTCTAAAAGCCCTTCCAGGTATCACACTCAAGACTCCAAGTTCTCCGTAATCATAATAATAAGCTCTTATGGTTCCCAGAGCACTTTCCCGTTTACCACTTGGTTTATCTCTCAACAACCTGGCGAGGTGGGCATGCTGAGCACTATCCCTGCTGCTTGTTTGACGATAGAACTGAGGCTCAGAGAGGGGAAAACTCTTTTCCAAGGTCACCCACTGAGGTAATGATGAACTGGGACTTGGACCAGCACTCCAGACCTCCATCCACTGTACCCGCAGTTTGCAAGAGGGCTCAGTGGGGCCCTGGGTGCTGTGGAGGGGGATCCAGAGCCTTGGGGTCACAGAGTATGGGGGACAAGGAGGATGGGGTGGAGCAGGCACAGTTGCTTCACTTTGCCTGTTTTCTATATGGATTTCCATGCAGGAGATGTTTTGAGGAAAAATTATTTGTGGCCAAACAATTGGAAAGCCCTGTGCTGCTCCAAGACTTCTCAGGCGGGAGACACCGGCTCCTCAGCGGCACAAGCTCTGGTCAGGTGGCTTTGTCTGGGGTTCAGGCAAGAGCTTCACGTGTCTAATGGAAATGAAGGGGATTTTCGCATTTTAGATCAGCGATACTTAGCAAGGGATGACGTTTGGGTGGAGGTTGGAAAACATCACAATGCATAGAGTCACAAAGTATGAAAATGTCTACACCAGAGCATTAATGCTGGAAGGGTCTTTAGAAACCATCTGGCCAATACCTCCCCGCCCTTTACTGGAGGGAGATTGAGGCCCAGAGAGGGGGAGGAGGAATTTGGCCCAGGTCACACAGCATCAGTGGCAGAGACAGGACTAGAACTTGGGTCTGGCTTCCCTGATAGTTTCTGCATGGGCACTGTCTGGTGAGGCAACAGGGTGGGGCATAGGGGAAGGAGAAGGGATCTGGGAGGCTGGGGGCTAGACCTGAGGACAGGCAGACAAGAGGTATGTGGGGCCCAGTCGCCCGCTGATAAGAGACCCACAATACCATTCCAAAGGGATATTTTATCAAGATGTAATTTTTCCCGTTGCCGACACTATTTTCTTTCTCGTGCAGACTGCTGGCCTTCGCGATAAGGCGCCTAGACATGTTCACACTAAGGCAGCCAAAACATGAGGCAGGAGGAAAAAAATTCCCTTCTTAATCTCCCCCCACCCCAGCCCACTCCCCCCTCATTTCCTCTCATTCTCTCCCGGTTCTCATGCCTCCCCCCAAAAAAGCTGGCTGGCCTCTTCCTGCCTTCCAGTAAGTCTGCCCAGAAGAGCCAGGAAGGTATGTGGCCTGGAGGAGGTCAAGGGAGAGACTCGTGGAGGGGACTCCCTGGGGACATAAGCCCAGGCCACAGGCTCTCCCACGACTGTGCACGGGGGAACGGCAGAGGGGGGCATTTTGTTTACAGGTCTGCCTGGGAGCTGTCTCTCTCCCTCCCCTCCACAATCCCTACACACAGAACTCAGAACTCTCTCTGGTTTGGGGGTTTAAGCTGGAGGCAATTAGGGCCTCCCTCAAATGCAGATTCCCTGCTCCCTGACCCCCTCTCTTGACCTCCTTATCCAAGGTCTGATGGGAATTTCTGGGGGATGGGGGTTATCCTTCCTACTTCCTCTTAGTCTCCCCAGACTTCAGAGACATGGCCAGACAGGAGATCTGGGATCCTGACCCAACAAGTCTACTGTTGGACCAATCCCTTGTGCTCTTTAGATTCTCCAAGCCTCAGTTTCCCCATCTACCCACTCAAGGTGTTGGACTCAGATGTCCTGACCCTGAAATTCTACCTCTGGCTTTCCGAAGATGGTGTTCTACCCCGGCCTCCTGGGCGCTTGTCAGTGGTCTGCGGGGCCCCCACATATCAATACCCGTCCCTGCTCTGCTCAGGAAGTCCACCCCACCCTCCACATCTGGATGGAATTTATCCCCAAAGCAACTCAATTACCGGAGATCTGATCAGGACGGCTCATGTGTCAGAGGGGCCCTGGTGAAGGTTGCTCTGCCAGAGATGAGGGCTCCTGGGCCTGTGATCCCCCAGCTCACAGCCTGGAGCTCCTGCCTGAGGCCCCAGGGGAGACAGGGCGTGGTCAGCAGTGTCCTGCTGAGCAAGGGGGAGGGGACCCAGAAGGGGCTGCCACCTCTGCTTTGTCTCAGGCCCTCCATCCAGTCAAGACCTGAATCGGGGCATGGCGGCTACAGGCAAGGGCAGATGATGGTATGTGAATTTTAAACCCACTGGGGGAGCCCTAGTGGCACAATGGTTAAGAGCTGGCTGCAAACTGAAAGGTCGGCAGTTCGAATCCACCAGCCGCTCCTTGGAAACCCTATGGGCAGTTCTACTGTGTCCTATAGGGTTGCTATGAGTTGGAATCGACTTGGTGGCAACAGGTTTGGTTTTGGCTTGGCCTGGCAAATGCCTGGCCAATGGAGTCTGTGAGGAGTGTAACCACTTAGGGTTTCCTTTCACACTCTGACCCCTGAGAGGAGGAGCCTGGCTGGCAAAGGCCAGTACTTACTCACAAGGCTATGATAGTGAGGGTTTGGGAACCCAGTGCTGTGTCTTATTATGCCCACCGTGAGAAACTGATATAATGCCTGCTGGCTTTCTATGGCTTCTGCTGAGCTAGTTGGAAACAGTGGGCTTTGGGTTTTCCTGTTTTTTCAAGCCTCCACTTAACAAGTCTTATTCTGGGCCCATTACTCAAGGATTGCTTTCCTGGACATTGTTTGTACCTTTCTGCTGCCCCTACAAGACTCACCATCAATTTACACAGGAGGATCGGTTGAGCCCAGAGTTCTAGGCTATAGTGGGCTGTGCTGAGCTGGTGTCCACACTCAGTTTGGTGTCAGTATGGGGGCCTCCTGGGAGCAGGGCACCACCAAGTTGCCTGAGGAGGGATGGACTGCCCAGGTCAGAAGTGGAGCAAGTGGAAACTCCGGTTCGCACCAGCAGTGGGATCAAGCCTGTGAATACCCACTGCCCTCCAGGTAATATGAAGTCACGGCTCTGTGTAGGCTGCCAGGGCTTGCCAGCCTGAGGCCGCAGTGCGCGCACACACACAGATGCATGCACACACACACTTCCTTCTTCCACTGGAGACTCCAGTCAGGACCACTCTAGGACTCAATTCAGCAAATACTCACCAGTGCCAATTAAGAACAAAGCACTGTGCTCAGCTCTGCTGGGGGGAGAATGAAGAGCATGAGGCGGAATCTCACTCCTCAGGGGTTTATAATGTCACTGGGGATATAAAACCCTGATGGAAAAGGCAGCCTGCAGAGTGGTTACAGGGATAGGCTCTGGAGCCAGGGAGGGGTGAGGGATGGAGAAGACACATTTGAACACTGGCTCTGCCATGCACAAGGTTGGGGGGGGGGGTCTTTGGGCAAACCGTTTAACTTCCCTGTGAGCCTCATGTGGTTGTGAGGATGAACTGGCAATGCGTGTGAAACACTCAGCCCAGGGCCCGGCACAGAGTCAGTGCTCCATGAGTGGTTGCTCTAGTATCATGTTAGGAAATAATTAGCATCAAGACAATAACCTCTCATTTACCTGGAAGCCTTCCTTATGCAGAACCCAGCCGAAAACTCATAAGCTCCCCTTCTACAAAGGCTTTTGAGGGGTCACCAATAAGGAACATCAAGCCTGTGCACCAGAGCTCCTGGCCTTTTCCCTTCAGTAAGCGGATGACAGAATTGGAGGGATGAGCGGTGGCAGAGAGCTCTGACGGGGGTAGAGGGTCTGGGTTGGGAAGGAGGGAGGGTTCAGTGGAGGGCAGGCTCAGGGGCTGTGAATTTCCCTCTAACTCGTTAAATCCCCTGTGGCAAAGGGGAGCTGCTGTGGATTCATACAGAGGGTGACAAGATGGAAGAGCTTCCTCAGGGAACTCCCTCTGGGGACTGAGGCAGGTTACACGGAGGGGCGTCCTGCTGGCAAGGGGGCCAGGTAGGGTCTGCTGGGACACAGAGAGGACTTAATGCTGGGACCCTCATGTGAAACACCAGACAGGGAGATCACCATGCACCTGACAAAGCCCCGTTTGCATCCTTCACGTCACAGGATCTTCATAACTCGGTGAAGCAGTTACCTCCTCTCCACAGATGAGAAAACTGGGTCCTTAGTGGGGGGAGATCACACAGCTGGTAAGTGGCAGGGCAAGGCCAACAGCCTGTCTCTAGCTCTGGCATCATGGCCCTTTTTCCACAGAGGGTTTAGGGGTGCTCTGCCTGGCCGGGGCCAGGAGAGCGACCATTACTCAAAGTAGAACATTTAATAGCAGCACAGCACCAGGCAGTCTTGGGGCAGAGCGGGGCCAAGAAATGGGTAGGCCCCAGGAGGGTTAGGGGCACAGGCTCTACAGTCAGAAAAACCTGGGTTGGAGGCCCAGCCCTATTCCTTACCACCAGTGTGGCCTGGAGAAGCATCTGAATCTCTCTGAGCCTCAGTTTCCCCCAAATAGGGATGCCCATGGTACTGCCCTCAAAGTGGAGCTGTGAGGAGTCTATCAGATGGGGGCTCTTTTTATACTGTGAGCACCCAGAGGGGTGGGCTTGTCTCCCATTTGCTGTTGAATCCCTAGCACAGGGCTTGGTGTGTAGTAGGAACTAGTGAATATCATCATCATAAATTGTTCATGATTATTATGGTACTTACAATGTGTCCAGCACCATGCTGACTATGTAACTAACTGGGTGGTTAGACAGTCAGTGGAGGGTGAAGTGAATTCCAGCAGGCACGGGTACTGAGGCCCCTGCTAGGGGGTGAATACAATCCCTTTGGGGAACTGGACAGAGCCAGGCCCTATGCCAACCAGGGGAAGGGGCCTTGGGCTGGGGGGAGCTGGTGAACAGCTCATCAGAAAGGCCATGCCCACCAGCACAGGATCTGCTGATCCCGGCTCATCCCCTCCTCCCTCATCATCCTGCTGTGTGACTGGCCAAGGCCCAGCCCTCTCTGGGCCTCTGTTTCTCTTCCCAAAGGACAGATGGAGGAGGTGAGGGACAAGGAGCCAAGCCGACCCGTCAGGAGGAAGCTCCCACACCTGAGGCCTCCAGGCCTGTTGGGATCCGCCAGCCTGAAGGGGATTTCCTGGGGCCGGCCCAGTTCCCAGCCCTGCTGACGTTTCCCCTGGATGGGTGCCCAGGGTGGAGGGTGCCCTCAGAGCAGCAATCTCTAGTGGGGAGGGCAGGCAGGCACTCGCCCAGCCCACACGCAGCTCTTCCTCTAGGTCTCCGGGGTCTAACCACCCCCAACCTTGAGGTGGGGACGTGGGGGGGATCCCTCCTGTTGCAAGAAGAAGGCACTGCCCCTTGGCCCAAGATCCTGATTTGCTGTGTGACCTCAGGCAAGTCTCTGCCCCTTTCTGGGCCTTGGTCTTGTCTCTGAAAGAAGGAGAGCAAAGACTTCTAAGCTCTTTTGGAACTTGAACTCTGGGATCCTGCTGAGCACTGGGGGGTCTGGGAAAGAGAATTGGGGTGGGGGCTGGATTCCAGGGGCTAGCTTTCCAGCTATGGAGCAGAAGGTACAGAAGGTCAGGGGAGGGTGGTAAGAAAAAAAGGAGCCCCAAGGCCTCCAGGTAGCTGCAAGAGGGGACAAGGCGGGCCTGAGGCTTTGGAAACATATTTATTTTTTAGTGTCCTATGTCACTGGGGGCTTTTTCTTTGGGGTTTGAAATGCTCCAGAAGTCTGCACTCTTCATGTGTGTGTTTGTCGAGCAGAATATGGGCTGTATTTATTCATCCTTTCGCCCGAGCCCTTAAAAATATAGACGGCTAATGTCTTCAGTATGTATGAAATATCCCATATGCTCGGAAACAAAAGGGGCTCTGTTATTAAAGTTTCATTTCCACACGCCCCCTCCCCTCCCTCACTCCCGCCCGCCCCCCTGACACCCTGCCCTCCTCCCACCCGCTCAGCCTGCTCCGAGACAGAGCTAGCGTGAGGAGGTAGGCGGGCGGGCAGCCTGGCAGCTGGGCAGCCGTGGACAGAGCCCGGGCACAGCTGGTCCCTGCAGCTGTGGGTGCAGCAACTGGCTCCAGGTGAGGGGGAGACGCGGACAAGGAGGGTAGGGGCTTCCAGGGGGAGAGGGGCCTCTGGGTGCCTGGGATGGGCAGTGGAGGCATGGGAGCCGAGGTGGCCCTTCTGTGGGGCCGGGGCCTTGGCAGGGGCTGGCTGTCTGGGACGGAAATGCCCGCTCTGCTTCTAACTGAAACCACATGTGTCTTCCCAGCAGCGGGACCGGGAAGCGGCCAAGCCTGGGACTGGGGGCTGGGGGCAGGAAAGATGCAGGCTGGACCTGCCGCCCATCGTGTGCCCTGGGGTGGGCACGGGGGCTGCAGAGGAAGGGCTGGGGTAGTTTGCATGGGTGCAAGTGGGAGTGCATCAAAGAGCGTGAGTGGATGTCTGAGCACCGCGTGTGCGTGCAGGTCGCGTGGATGGCTCGTGTGTGTGTGTCTGAGGGTGCATTTCTGTGCCCACAGAGGGTCTGAGTGCATGCATAATGGCCCATGACCCTATGACACACACATGCCTGGGCACACAGGAGAGTGTCTTTTTGAGTATTCCTCACAGGCCTGTGGACGTGTGACTGTAGATGTACTTTGTGGGTCTTTCTGTGCACACAAGGGGCAGAGAACACGGCAGTGTGTGCGTGTGTGTGTGTGTGTTTGCAGGTGGGTGAAGTGTTCCTGTGCACAGGGCCGAACTGACCTCCCTCTTGGTCTCCCGTGGCGTGAGCTCTAATCTGCTATCACCCAAGCCTACGAGCCTGCTGGCTGCCTCTTGGGAAGGGGCTGGGGGCAAGGAGATGCCCCAGCTATGACTGAGTGGGTGGGCCCCTACTGTGTTGGGACTCCCTTGTGGCCACCATCCTCCTTCATTCCTTTTCCTCCAGCCAAGTCTTCCCACATCTGAAAAACTTCTACCCATTTCTCTAAAGGAAAGGCTGAGACATAGAACAAGGGGGTGATAACAATCCCTGATCCCATGTCTACTTTCATCTTTTTCAGAATACTCACCTCCGGGAGCTTGACATCTTCTAATGTAGCCCTGGAAGGTGAGGAAACCAACCCTGAGAGACAGGACCCCCGTGCCCACACCTCAGGGAGATGGTGCTGGGGGCTGCCTAGACTGGGGAGGGGCCAGAGGATTCCTGGGTCATGGACTCAGCCTTGGAGAAAAGGCTGGAGGTCACCCTCTCAGGTTCTCTGGCAAATGGGGCACCCCCAGGGGCCTAGGTGACCTGAATGCTGGCCTTCTCTACCTAAGAAATGAGCTTTGCTGGGAAATGGGCTCTGTATTCTGGTAGTGGCCCTGCTGGTACCTTGCTGTGGATATTGGACAGGTCTCCTCCTTTCTCTGGGCCTCAGTTTCCCCATTCCTACAATGGCAGGTTTGGGCCAGGACTAGTGTTTCCCAAGGCATGATATGCATGCCTCTGGCAGCACAAAAGATGATACCATGTGGACAGCCAATTTTTATTTGAACAAGTGGGGAAACATATATAAATAGCACATCAAGCCAGCAAGTAGATTTAAATAAAAATATAAACTACCCAAATGAATGAAGATTAGGGACCAATAGAAGATCCCTGGGATCCTGTCCAGATGGCAAGAAGCTCTCTTTGTGCTTCTACCATTTTAAATGCTCGTAAGAGTGTTGATTCCAGCTGTCTAGGATGCGAGGACATGATCTGTCATGTAGACCATCTTTTGGCCACCACAAATTAGCAGCCCTATAATTCTGTGATTACAGAATGAAAAGTCGAGTTGCCACTTTAGTCTGTGAGTGTGTGGTGGTGTGTGTGTGTGGTGTGTGTGCATTGGTGTGTGGTGTACGTGGTGTGTGAGTGGCGTGTGTTTGTGATGAGTGTGATGTGTGTGATCTGCATGATGTGTGTATGATGTGTGTGGTGTGTGATAAGTGTGTGGTGTGCATGATGTGTGGTGTGTGTGTGATGTGTGAGCATGTGTGTGTGGTTTGTGCATGGGTGTGTGATGTGTGTGGATGGGTGTGTGGTGTCATCTGTTGTGTGGCGTGTGATGTGTGTAATGTATGTGATGTGTATGTGGTACATGGTGTGGGTGTGGTGTGTGATGTGTGTGTAATGTATGTGTGGCATTTGTGATGTGTGTGTGAAGTGGATGATTTGTGTGTGATGTGTATGATGTGTGTGCTTTGTGTGTGTGGTGTTTGATGTGTGTGTAGTGTGTGTGTGATGTCTGTGCATGTGTGTGTGATGTGTGTGGTATGTGTGCATATGCGTGTGGTGTGTGTGACGTGTGTGTAGTGTGTGCATGATTTGTGCAGGTGTGTGTGATGTGTGTGGTGTTTGTGATGTGTGAGTGTGGTATGTGTGCATGTGTGTGTAGGGTGTGCATGCATGCATATATGTGTATGGATGTTTGGAGTGTGTGGTGTGTGAGTGTGGTGTGTGTGCATGTGTGTGTGGTATGTGTGCATGGGTGTGTGATATGTGTGCATGGTTGTATGGTGTTTGTGATGTGTGAGTGTGATGTGTGTGATGTGTGTGTGGTGTGTATGCATGTGTGTGTGTGGTGTATGGGAAGGAGCAGAGGATGAAATGGACAGAGCTGGGGAAAAGAGTAGCCCTTCCCAGGTGGGGGCTGGGTGCCAAAGGCCAAAGGCAGGGAGTTTGGGAAAGAGATTGTTCCCTGACTGACATTTTCAAGTGCTTTGTCCAGCCCCAGCCTCTCTTTGAATCACCGGGGCTGGTGGGCAGGCGCGTGAGGGGCCACCCTGGCCTTGGCTTTTCCTGCCATTCAACCCAGCTCCCTGGCCACTTGGCTGCATTTTGTCTGCCAGCCCAGGAATGGTCCAGGAGGGGTGCACTGGGAAGGTGGAGGGGTGTTGGGGGGATCTTCTCGGCAGAAGCTCCCCATCACTTCTGCAGGCCAGGCTGGCATTGTGTGCCCCCTCACTCCCCATTCCTGTGCTGCTTGCTGCTATTATTATTCACGGTGGTGATTGTTTATACACGGGTCTTCATTGGGGATTTGTCTTATCCCCAACTCTCTTAGCAAGTAAGACCGTGCTCTGCTGCAGGAAGCGGAACTCCCGGGGTTGTCCTTTCTCGTCTCATCCTGCAATGGCAGAGGGTACCAAACTTTGGCTCAAGGCTGTGGACAGCATCCTTGGGTGGGGATGAACTTACGGCCCCTTCTCGGGGAGGCGGCAGGTGCAGAGGAAGGGGCTCAGGGCTGTGTCCATCCCAGCACTGTCACGAACTTGCTGTGTAACCCTGGGCAAGTTCCTTGCCCTCTCTGAGCCTCAGTGACCCTGCTGGTCCCAAAAGGCATTGTCCTCAGTGAGGCTAAAGCGATGCTCTGGCTCTGCCACAGGATGGATCACCATTTGTCTAATTGTAAGGGGTTCTTGTGGCTTCCAGAAGTGTGCTTTCTCCAGGGCCAGGACCCTGTGAGCTTTGGGGCCTGGCTCCCTGGAGCAAGGATGGATCACACAGAGTCATCCACACTCCTTAGGCTCAGGATTCTTTGGGGTCTGGTCAGCTGCTTCACATCCTGGGGAGGCAGCTGACCAGGGTCAGGCACATTCCCTGCTTGCAGAACTTATCACATCCTCACTGGCCCTCAGTGGCCTTGTGGGTTCCACTGAGCCACAAGCAGCTACACCCGAGGCCAAGGGCTAACAGAGATCTGCTTGTGGAGCCCTGGGCAGCGTTATGAGCATCATTATAGAGAGACTCTGCTTGACCAGGATGTGGGACGTGGCACTGCTCAGTGGGGGGCATGTGGGCTTAAAGAGCAACTTCTCCCGAAAGAAATAATCTCATTTAGAAAATGAAACTGTCTGCATAACCATATGTCATCCCTTGGTGGGCTAAGCAATGGGTTCAGATGGAGGCGGAGAATTCTTGTTAAGCTTTTCTTACCCACTGACAAGGATGCCCTGACACTCCACCTCCTGAGATTTCACCTTGATTTCTCTTTCCCAGGTTTGCTAGTGTCAGAGTGTGAACATGGCAGCAGAGCAGTTTATCTATAGTCACACCAGTGTCTACTGGTGATAATACTAACTTTGGGCAAAGGAAAGCCGAAGTTTGCTGTTGGGTTAGGAAAAGAGAAAAAGGAGAACAAAAGTCAGGTGAACCTGTGCTCTGCTCCTGCTGCAGCTGTGGGGCCTTGCCGGGTCACTGTGTCTCCCTCAGCTCTGCTTTCCTGATCTGCAAAATGGGTTGTCACCAAGAGTCGTGGGAAAACGGTGCAAAAGTTCTGGCACATGCTGTGTCTGGCACTTGATAAATAGTAGCTCAAAGGTATTGGTCCTGTCAGTAACTCTCTGCTGACTGCAGGAGGGGTGTCACTGCCATTTTACACAAGGGAGAACAGAGACACCCGGTGATGGAAGAGCACCAACTCTCCCAGGCCTGGGTTTCAGTCCTGGCCCTGCCCCCACTGACTGTGTAACTTCAAGTGGGTTAATTAACCCCTCTGGTGGGCCTCAGTTTCTTTATCTGTAAAATGGGAATAATGATAGCACCTACCTCATAAAGCTGCTGTGGATTAAATGAGCCAACCTAAAGTTCCTGGCACATAGTAAGTGTTCAGTAAACACTGTTGTAGCTGAGTGGGAACCCAGTGGCCTGAGGTCTGGCCCTGGGCCTTTGTCCTTCAAGTAGTTCCCCTCAAATAGCTTCTCTGCTCTCCAGAAAGGGCTACAGCCTTTGTAGGTAGTAAGACCAGGTAGCCAGAGGCATGGGGTTTTCCAGGAGGGGTTCTCCCCCAATGGTTCGGTTCCAATCTTACCCACAGCCACTCACAGAACCTCTCCTGGAGGACTGCTGTGCCTCAAGTTGCCCGTGTGCTAGTGGATGGTCAGTAGCGGTGTTCTTCATTATTGTCCACAGCAGGAGTAGTGAGGGTGGTTTTGTTCCTGAAGGACCTTCAGAGAAACAAGGAAACTGGAGAAACTGGGGTTCAAAGAGGGGAATGTGGCAAGGATGCAGGGACCAGCAGGGTGGAGCCAAGAAGGTGGGGAGAGGGGAATAGGAGGTCCCTGGTACCTACCCAGGCAGGGCCTCCCTTCCAGTTCCGCTGGAAGCAGGAATGGGTTAAAGCAAAACCGGAAAGGAGAGGAAGAAAGCAAACAGAGTCAGGAGAAAAGCCTGGAGCTGAAGCTCGCTGGGGTTGTTTGGTCTGGCTGAGCCACCTCTGGGCCACTCCCAGCAGCTCTGCAGACAGCCCCCACTACACATGCGCGCACGCACACATACACACAGAGACACACACACCAGATACACACAGATATACACGGCTGACTTACACAAAGACCCACACACAGAGACACATGTAGACACGTACACGCACAGACATACACACATAGACACACAGACAAAGACACACACACAGAGGCACACAGACACACACAGACATACACACACACAGACAGACAAAACATGCATACAGACATACACCGACACACAGCCAGGAGACTCAGAGCCCTCCCCACCCCCCCACCATCAACTTACTCTAGCCCACCCCCTCATTGCAATAATAATAACATCTAGAAAGTATCGAGCACTTACCACCTGCCAGGCTCTGTTCTAAGCCCTTTACTTATATTAATTTGTTTAATCCTCAAGACAACCCTATAAACTGTGCAGTGTTCCTAGATCCATTTTGCAGATGGAGAAACTGAGTCTCAGAGAGGTTAGGTAACTTGCCCAAGGTCACACAGTGTGCTCAGTGGCTACTCCAAAGCAGGCTGCCGGAGCGAAGAACCCATTGGCTGACCACTACCCCACACTGCCTCTGACGGCATTAGGTCTGGCTCTGGGCCCAGCACCGGGATCAGCATTTTCACCCCAACTATCACCATAGCATGTGAAGAGCAACATGATCTTGCCTCTTCTCAGGCTCAGGGAGGGGAAGTGACCTGCCCATAGTCACACAGAGTAGAAGAAGCAGGACTTGCGGTGTCTAGTGTATGTTGGGCCAAGTTTTTGGCAGAGATGAGAGTGAGAACCTGATGGCCTGCAAAGTTAGGTTCAGCACTCTTTTGCCTCCTCTTCCAGCATCTTCTCCTCCCCAACCTACCCCCAAACTCTGAGACTGTACCATTGCCTTCCCCAGACTTTCCTGTCCGATATCTCATACCCTCACACTTGTTCACCCATCCAGCCTCTGCCTCAACAAGTGTCCTGAACTTCCTTAATGATAGCTTTGGTTTACTGTTAACAAAACATGTTTCTCTTCCATGATTTTATTTCATCCCATGTGGGACGGGGGAAAGGGGGAGTATTTTCTTCTTTTGATAGGCTTGAGTCCTGGCTCCATCACTTACTGAGAGTTCTTGCCAGCAAGGGGCCAAACTAAAATACTTATCAGGTCCTCCGTTGGTCTTCAAATGCCAACTGCACAGGTACAGGATGTGGCATAAAAGTAACAGTTGTACAGTGACGTCTTTGTGAATCGCAAACGTAATACAAGCCAGCAGGGATGTAGCTGTTGAAAGAAAATTTTAAAAAGCTAATCAGATCTTAGGTCGCATTAATAAAGGTATAGTGTCCAGAATGAGGGAGGTGATGGACTAGCTGTTCTCTGGGCTGGTCTGGGTTTTCTGGAATGTTGTGATCAATTCACCTCTGAGAAACTGACAGATTGGCCTGAGGGAAGAGGAAGGTAAACAGGATGGAGAGGGATCTGAAAAGTGTTTCCTGTGTGGAAGAGCTGAAGAGAGTGGTGAAGTTTAGCTTGAGGGCAGGAATAGAAAAGAGGAAGAGACTTATTCTGTATATCCTCAGAGAGTGAGATTAAGATCAGCGGGCCGAGAGATACAGAGAACGAGAGTTCACCTCTAAAGAAAGGGGGTGCGAAAGATGGACTGAGCTGCCTCTGGAGGAGGTGAGACCCTGACACTGGGGCTGAACAAGCTGAGACTGGGGACCCCACGCACAAGGGGATTTGGGAATCAGATGGAGGCTTTAGTCCCTCCAGTCCCAACATTTGAGTCAGCATCTCCTGGCTCCTGGCTCTTCCCACAGATGGTGCTGAAGACAAGGGGTCCCCCGGGGAGAATCAGACATGTCCCCCAGCTCCAGTCTCTGCATGTTGCATGGCTCAACTCCCCACACCGACCCCGCTGCCCACCAGGGTCAGGGCACAGTTTCTTGGACATGGTAAATCCACACACTTACCAGAGTAGGAGAACCCTTGGTGAGCATCCTGTCCAACCTTCTCACTTTATGGAGAGACAAACCAAGGCAAGTGAGGAAAAAGGGCTTGCCTGAATTTTGTGGGCTTGCAGGATGTGGCAGATCATAATTCGAGCTTGAACCCAGGTCTCCAACTCTGAGATCCTACCTCCCCAGCCTTTCAGGTCATTGGTCAACTCATAGTCGGACTTCCCCAATCAGAGAAAGCTTTCAGGCAGAATCCATCCGATCTTTCCCACATCTCTTAGTGTTCCTCATTTGAGATCTGTTCAACATGCATTTATTGAGAACCTTCTGTTGCTGTTGCTGTTGTTGTTGTTAGCTGCTGTTTGGGTCGGCCCGCGACTCACGATGACCCCATGCACAACGGAAGGAAACAATGCTAGTCCTGTGCCAGCCACCCTGACTGGTTGCAGATTGGACCATTGTGATCCATAGGGTTTTCACTGGTTGATTTTCAGAAGTAAATTGCCAGGCCTTTCTTCCTAGTCCATCTTAGTCTGGAAGCTTTGCTGAAACCTGTTCAGCATTATAACAACACCCAAGCCTCCACTTGACAGATGGGTGGTGGCTATGCATGAAGTACATTGACTGGGAACCAAACCTGGGTCTCCCAGATATACAGTAAGAATTCTACCACTGAACCATCACTGCTCCTCTTGAGCATCTACTAGGTGCCAGGCATTACAGTAGGTCCCGGGACGCAATGACCACCACACTAGAGTAAGAGGTGGTAGCCTTCTCCCACCCTGTCACCCTTCAGAGCACTTTGCATTTTCTGAAATTACCTGGCTTATTTATTCATCCCCATCCCACCCTGCCTTGCTGTCAACACCTCCAAGTCCAGGAGTGTGCCTTTTCACCGCTGTACTCCCAGCTCCCAGAACTGTCCTGGCTCACAGTATGTGGCCCAAAACAACTCACTGAATGAATGAATGGTGAACAAAACTGAAGTGGCACCAGCCCTCGTTCAAAGAACACTCCAGTGTCCCCCCGCCCATGCCCACATTCTATTTTCGGACTCCCTCTAGTGACAGGGAGCTCAGCATCTATTGAAGCATGAGATAATCCAAGGAAATCACTTAGCCCAGGGCCTAATCGTCCCATGATAGTTGATACTTACTGAGTGCTTTCTCTGTGCCAGGAACATTTAAATCCACACCACAGTCATGAGAAGTAGATATTATTATTATTATCTTTATTTTACATACAAGGAAACTGAGGCACAGAGAGTTATGTAACTCACTCAAGGTTTCACAGCAGATAAGTTGCAGGATATAATTTGAAGCCTGGGAGTCTGGCACTAGACAGCATGTCCTCCTAACCATAGAAACACAATGCAAGCACATATGTAATTAAAAAATTTCCAGTAGCCACATTAAAAAAGTAAAAAAAAAAAAAAAATGTGAGATTAATTTTAAAAAATACATTATTTAACTCAAAATAATACTATTTTTCATTGTTATTAGCTCCTGTTGAGTTGACCTCCAACTCACGGAAGAAAATACTGCCTGGTCCTGCTTCATCCCCACGATTGGTTGGGGATCGGACCATTGTGATCTACAGGGTTTTCACTGACTGGTTTTTGGAAGTAAATTGCCAGGCCTTTCTTCCTAGTCCATTTTAGTCTGGAAGCTCCACTGAAACCTGTTCAGCATCATAGCAACACACAAGCTTCCACTGACAGATGGGTGGTGGCTGTACATGAAGTATATTGGCCCGGAACTGAACTCAGGTCTCCCACGTGGAATGCAAGAATTCTACCACTGAGCCACCAATGCAAGAGAGTACCATTTTAACACGTAATGGAGTCCCTAGGTGATACAAACAGGTAACACACTTGGCTGCTGACTGAAAGGTTGCAAGTTGGAGTCTACCCAGAGTCACCTTGGAAGAATGGCCTAGTGGTCTACTTCTGAAAAGTCAGCAATTGAAAATCCTATGGAGCACAGTTCTACTCTGATACACATGGGGTCACCATGAGTTAGAGTCGATGTGATGGTAACTGGTTTAACATGTAATAAATGTAAGAAAGTTATTAATGAGATATTTTACGTTCTTTTTGGGGGACTAAATTTTTGAAATTTGATGTGTATTCTTTACACCACATCTCAGTTTGAACTCACCACATTTCAAGTGCTAAGTAGCACACGTGGCTAGTGGCTACCATATTGGACATCAGAACTCTATGTTATACTGCTTTTCAAGTGCTTACTGTGGTATATCCTATACATAGGAAGAATCTGATAAATATCAACCACTATTAAGATTATTTTTATCAATTGTTGTTGTTAATGTAGGTCCAGGGAAAAGCTGGGTTGAGGCCCCAAGCCCTTGACATAAATGTGTACTGACATCTCTATTCTCTTTTTTTGTTTTTTTTTTGTTGTACTTTACGTGAAAATTTACAATTCAAGTTAGTCTCTCATACAAAAATTTGTACATACATTGTTATGTGACCCTAATTGCTCTGCCTATACTGTGACGACACTGTCCTCCTTTCCACCCCGGATTTCCTGTGTCCATGCAACCAGCTCCTAACTCTCTCTGCCTTCTCATTCCACCTCTGGACAGGAGCTGCCCATTTAGTCTCACGTATCTACTTGAGCTAAGAAGCACACGCTTCACGATTTTATGTCCCATAGTCCAGTCTAATCTTTATCTGAAGAGTTGTCCTCGGGAATGATTTTAGCTCTGGGTTGGCAGAGAGTCCAGGGGCCAGATTTCTGGGGTTCCTCCAGTCTCAGACCATCTGACATCTCTGTTCTTAATCTGAGTCCTCCCAGCCAGCATCCTAAGGTCTCCCAGGCTGAGCCAAGCTTCCTGAACCCTTGGCCTGTAGGTGAGACCAGCCAGCTCTAGGAGTGGAGGGAGCAGCCAGGGCTGAGGTCTCTCCAGCTGGCCAGCTGGGTACCACATGAGTTGAGGCCTGCTTGGGGTTTGTAAGCCTGAGGCCCATCTGCTCTGGAATGTGTGGGACATCCACCTACATCTGGAAGGGAGAGTGTAAACGCACCTCTTTCCCTGGTTCCTTGAAGCAGCACCTCCTGCCTGCTTTAGGCCAGGTTAGCCTTTAAGCAGAAACAAATAAAAAAAAAACAGACAAACCCAAACACTCTTTTTAAACACAATTTTTCTCATGGAACCCCATGAACTAAAAAAATGGAGAAGAGATGAGGGGTCTGCACTCCCCCCTCAACCCTCTGTGGTCCCTGGATGGCGTTTACCCAGTGCTTGCAAAGAGACATGCAACTTACAGATTCCAAACCTGCCTGCACGCTAGAATCATCTGGGAAGCTTCAAAACATACTGATGCCTTGGCCTTACCCCCAGAGACAGCGATTTATAATTGGTCTGGGTTGTGACCTGGGTTTTTGGAATTTTTAAAAGACCCTCAAGTGATTGTAATGTGTAGACAAGTTTGGGAACCGCTGTGCTAAAACCTTAGGGACAGAAGCTCATTTAATCTTCACAGTAACTATATGAGATAGGTGTGGTTACGGTTTCCACTTTTCAGGTAGGAAATGGAGGCTCATGGAGGTAAAATAACTGACCAAGTTCAGCAGCCAGGAAACAGGCTTTAAAGGGGGTTTACTAGCCATGGTCTTAACCAGTGGCATGCTGGTAAATGGTTAACAACAGACTCTCCAGAGAATAAAAGCCCTAATGTGTAAAGTAAGATCCGCCAATTTCTGTGGTGTAAATACTCCTACCTTGGCAGATTTCAAATCCTACCACTGTGAAGTCTCTGAATGCAGAGCTGGAAAGAGATGTGCACAATGAGCTCTTGAGTCATAGGGGCCAGCTCCACCTCACCACTGGCCCCCTCCGCATGGTGATGACAGGTCCTAGTGAGTGGGAAGTCCATACGGCTAGTGATTTTCTAAATTTTCAGTCATAGAACACTTCCCCAAATGAAATTTTTGGGAACTCTAACAGCAGATAAAAAGCAGTAGGCTATCAGTAGAAGCCTATTTTATAAGCTTTAATATAGAATATTATGCTGTTGTTCAAACTGGTTGTTATGGATTGAATTGTGTCCCCCAAAAATGTGTGTCAACTTGGTTAGACCATGATTCCCTGTATTGTATGGGATCTGATGTAATTTTCCTATGTGTTGTAAATCCTAACCTCTATTCTTTTAATGAGGCAGGATTAGAGACAGTTATGTTAATGAGGCAGGACACAATCTATAGGATTAGGTTATATCTTGAGTCAATCTCTTTTGAGATATAAAAGGGAGAATCAAGCAGAAAGGAGAGGGACCTCATGCCACCAAGAAAGAAGCACTGGAAACAGAGGGTGTCCTTTGCACCTAGGGTCCCTGGGCTGAGAGTCTCCTGGACAAGAGGAAGACTGATGACAAGGACCTTCTCCTGAGGGAGAAAGCCTTCTCCTGGAGCTGGCACCCTGAATTCTGACTGCTAGCCTCCTAGACTGTGAGAGAATACATTTCTCTTTGTTAAAGCCATCCACTCGTGGTATTTCTGTTAAAGCAGCACTAGATAACTAAGACACTGGCCTAGCCCAGTTTGACCCCTCGGGGCAGGGGGATGGGGCATTTGCGAGCATTGGCACTAGTTGGCAGTGAAGAGCAGCTTCCACTGGAACCAGGAGACTGGTGTCCTAAGCCTAGCTCTGACCCGGCTGGATTGTGTGCTCTTGGGCAAGTCCCTTCCCCTCTCTGGACCTGAGATTTCTCGTGTGTCCAGGAGAAGACAGGGACTGGATGCAGGACCCCCAGGCTGTTGTTTTCCAGTCTGGCCTTGGCCCTGCCTGTACCTTGCACCCTGACCCCAGTATTTATAACGATGACTTCAGTTTCTCCAGTTCTGTTGAAGCTGGTTCCCTGGCCCATGTATTTATAAACCAAGCAGGGCAGAAATAGATGTGACATGCAGGGGACTTGGCTGATTTCGGGAGCAGGCTGGATTAGGTGAGACTATTTGTAACCGGCTCAGGTCCACCAGTGTCCTGGGGGCGGAATTCCACAGGCAATTAGGAAAGAGCCCTTGGAGACCCTGAGCCCAGCTCTGTAATTGTGCAGTTGGGGTCACTGAAGGCCAGGAGCGGAGGGATGTGACCAAGGTCACAGAGAGCGTGGCAGACAACCATATGATGTCAGTATTATTATTATCCCCAATACTCATTGTGTATCAAGTGTTTCACACTGAGAAGACAGTTTATCAATTTAATGAATTTGGAAAAAGATGTTCTCAAAGAAATAACGCTGATTGTGAAATTTTATTTTATATAAATCAAAAAACTAAACCCATTGCCATCAAATTGATTCCAACTCATGACAACCCCGTGTGCTTCAGAGTAGAACTATGCTCCACAGGGTTTTCTTGGCTGTAATCTTTCAGAAGTAAATCGCCAGGCCTTTCTTTCACCACAGCGCTGGGTGGATTTGACCTGCCAACCTTTCGGTTAGTAGCTGAGAGCAAACTGTTTGCACTACCCACGGGCCTATATTTTATATACCAGACCAAAACCCATTGATGTTGAGTCGATTCTGACTCATGGCAACCCTATAGGACAGAGTAGAACTGCCCGATAGGGTTTCCAAGGCTGTAATTTTTACGGAAGCAGACTGCTACATCTTTCTCCCACAGAGTGGCTGGTGGGTTCAAACCACTGACCTTTTGGTTAGCAGCTGAGTGCCTAACCACTGTGCAACAAGGGCTCCTATTTTATATAGAGGATTGCAAAAAATAATCCTAAAGTGATAGACATCTTCACAGTGGAACATGAGGGTTCTAAAATGGTGAAGAGTTGAATAATCAGAATATCAGTGTAAGAAATATATCTTCTAGGGGCTTATAGAGCTTATGGTCTTGAGTTTGCCACTTAATGTTGACTTTTATGTGTTCTACAATTGCATATGAGAATTTAACATAATTGTGAATTTCAGATACAGATGCCACACAAAACATAGAATGACAGCTGTCAAGGATTCCCACCTTACCATCATCTTCTCTTAGTGATACATAGCACTCCCTAGCCCTCTTTCCTGCTTATTATTTTTCCATTGACATTCATATTTACTTACTGTCTGCTTACCCACCTAACATGTGAGCCCCTTGTGGGCAGGGTTGCTTTTTCTTTTGTCCACTGTGCGCTACCAGTGCTTAGAATAGCGGATGGCACTTAGCAGGCAGTCAGAGAATATGTGTTGAATGAATGAATAAATGAATGACTGAGTCTCCACTTTACAAAGAAAACAACTGAGATTCAGTGAGATGAAGAGACTGGTCCAAAGTTACCCAGCTCTCTTCAGGCTGAACTGAGGTCTGGCTGATACTTATTTCTCCAGAGACCACCTGGCTTGCCCAGCTTGGGGAGTTCTTGGGGAGTCCCAGCCACTCAAAGCTACCTCTTGCCAAGGGATGCTTTCCCGATGCTCCCAGAACTTTCCCTCCTCCCCCAGCTTCGTATCATGCCCATCCAACACTGGCGCCTCTGCCCTGGAGGTGGACAGGCATGGAGGGGAGGAGGGAATTAGGGAGGCAGGAGGAGAGGTCAGAGCAGGCTGGGCAGGCAGGGAGGCTGATGGCTGAAGGCTGCTGAGGCAAGAAGGAAGGAGGCCAGGATTGGTCAGTCTGCCTTGCAGGACTGGAGGGGTGTGAGGGTAACATGGCATCACAACTGTGCATCCCTCTGGGACTGACCCCGCCCACTAGAAAACACCAGAACAGGGAGGATTCAGGTGCAGCTTCAGCCCTTGGCTGCTACCTCCCAACATACCACATTGTCCAAGACCATTTACACTGGGGAAACCAAGGCCCAGGAGAAGGAAGTGACTCTTCCAAGAACACATAGTAAGGTAATGGCAGACGCAGGGCCTCCTCACCGTCAGAGAGGCTTGGGATTCCCACTGTTGGAGCCATAGAGAAGGAACTCCCTATCTGAGCTCCCATCCCCTTCGTGGCGGGAACATACTCTCAGCACAGGTTCTTGAGGATAACAGAAACTCCCTTCCCACTTGCAGGGAGAACTCACTCTGGACACCATCCCTTGGCAAGTCACCACAGTGCTGCCAGGCAGGGATGGCACGAGCAGGTGTACCCTGAGCCATCTGGGCCAGTTCTGAATTACCCCTTCCCCCAGGGTAATCTTGTCTTTGTCGCTAGGCTATATGTAACGCTAATTCCTAGGTCACACCCATTCATTATTTCATGTGATAAACATTTATTGAGTGTTTACTATGTACCAGGCAATGTGCCAGGCTTTGGAGACAATCTCCTCTCTCAACCTCCCTCCACTTCTTCCATCCTTTCTTTTCTTTTGTTCATCCTTTCATTCATTCAGTAATTATTTACATTATTCAGAGAGTACAGCTTTATGGATAAGAGTGATATTTGGAGCTAGACTGTCAGGGTTTGAGCCCTGGCTTGACCACTTACTAGGTGTGTGAGCTTGGCAAGTCACGTGAGCCGTTTCCTTATCTGTAAAATGGGGATAATAATGGCACCTATCTTAAAGATTTTTGATGAGGATAACATAAGTTAATGCATGCCATGTGTCTGGAATAACATCTGATATAGCAAGCACTTCATAAATATTAGCTGTTATTATTGTTATTGCTATTACGTGCCTGGCACTGTGCCGGGTACTGAGGACATAGGACTCAAATGCTCCTCTCAGAGGACCCCTGCAGGCCAGCCCTCTAGCAGTCTCCCACCTTCTGCTCTGGCCTTGCTGTCTCCAGTCCTGCCCCAGATAGCTGGCCTTGCAACAGCTCCTCAATCCTGTACACCCCCTCCATTGTCTTTTCAGTCAGCAGGAGAGAGTCTAGGCAATTGAAGCCTGTCACAATCTGGCCACCTTCTCTCCCACCCTCACCTCCCACTGCCCTTCCACATATGGCCTGACCTCAGCCTCTCCAAGCCTGTGGTGTTCCCCAGATTCATCCCCATATGGTCCTGCCTTCTCACCTTCACTTGATCTGAAGTGCCTTCTGTCCATCAGAATCCCAAACTCTTTCTGGCAACGTCCTGCAAATCCTGCTGAAGCATCATCACTCCCAGGAAGCCTTCCTTCACTCTTCTCAGCCAAGAATCATGGGCTCCTCCTTTGAATCTGCACTGCTCTTTGTTCACAACTTTGCTTTATCCTGTGAGCAATGGGGAGCCATGAAGAGTTCTTGAGCAGGTGAGTGACACATCCAGAGCTGCCCTTTGAAAGAATGGATCAGAACCTATATAGGATGGAGACAGGGAGAGACTGCAGGTGGGAGGTCAGATAGGAGATTTCTGGGGCAGAAGGACCTTCAGAGGAATGAAGGTCTAGTCTTTCTAGGGCTGTCTCCTCTCTCAGCATATGTCAGTCCATAGAATCACATCCTGTGATTCTCCACCATGTCTCTATAGCCAGTGAGAGAGTCAAAACAAAGACACCATGCCTCAACCTGGTGCAGTGCACCTGCTTAAACCCTGATGCTCACTCCCTTTGTCTTCCTCAGAGGCCACAAGCCAGGCTCTTTTGGCCTGCGGGGGTACTCCAGTCCATGGGGATTCAGGTTGCACTGGGGAGGCCGGACTGTGCCATGCACCAGGTACTCAGGGCCTGAGGGCCAGGCTCACCAAGCATCCCCATAGCCCAGCCGGAAACCAACACACAGCAGTGCTCTCATTTCCTGCGGAATGACAAATGAGCCTGTATTTTCTCAACAAATCCCTGCAACAACCCTGTGAAGTAGGTACTGTTTTAACCCCTGTTTTGCAGACAGGGAAAGTGAGGCTCAGAAAGGAGACTTACCCAGGGTCAGGCAGCCACTGAGTGGTGGAGTCAGAATTCCAGCCAAGATCCTATTCCAAAGCCAGTGCCCTTCCCCCTCCAAACAGGGAGCAACAGAAGGGATTTCAAAGTCCCAAGGCCACCTTCTCCAGGCCCACCCATCTCAGAAGGCCACAACAGGAGGTGCACTTCATGGATGGGGACTGCAAACATCTGATGCCAGCAGATGGGCTCAGCTTAGCCGCTGGGCCTGTGGGGAGGCAGGGGAGAGGGGACAGGGGAAGCTGACCCCTCAGGGGGAACAGGGCTTATTTGAGGAGCTGGAGGTGGAGTGTCTGGGTGCCTGGGTACCTCTGACTCTGTCTAGCCCTGGATGAGTCCTTCCCCTCTCTGGGCTCAGAGTTTCCCTCTGAGATGTGCGCACTGGATTGGGTGGATTCCATTGGCCCTGCCTTGCTGAAATTTGGGTGCCCTGGAGCCTTGTGGCCAGATAAGGAATAAGGACTGGCGGGAGATGGAATGAGAGCTTGTTAGGGGCCTCAGACCATTTCTGCTGAGGCTGGAGGAGTCTGTCTCCTGGCTGCCAGAGAGATCTGCCCACACAGACAGGTCGCTGTGGTCTGAGTGGAGCAACCTCAGGGCCTTGGTGGTTCCTGGAGTTGGAGTCTGTGGCAGCTGAGAGCAGGGTAGAGCCCAGGCCCCAGCAGCCTTGACTCGCATTCTGCTCTGCACCATGTCACTCTGGACATGGTACTTTCCCTCTCCATGCCTCAGTTTTCTCACCTGTAAACTGCTTTCTCACGCCTACCTCACAAGAGATTTAGGTCAAGGGCTTGGACCAACATATAGCAGGTGCTTAGGAATTGGCAGCTGCCATTACTGTTACAGGTCCCCATCCCCATGGCTCCTGGATGGGGGTGTTCCAAGCCAACTTGCACACTGTCTGCCCCAGCCCCCTCGTTGGGCTGGGACTCAGTGGCTCCTTGGGAGGGATCCTTGAATTGGAGCACTCCTGCCAACCCCTCCCTCCTGGCTTGGCAGCCTGAAGACGGCGACCGGCCAAAAATATTTGTGTGGGTGGCGGAAAGTTAACTTTTCCGCCTCTCTCTTCTTTCCTGGAAACCGTGGCCACCATCAAATACAGCAAAACAGAAGCAGGAATAGAGGGAGGTGAGGCCCCTGCAGGGAGTCAGAGGGAGCCCTGCCCCCTCCCCACGCCCACTCCTTCTGCCTTCTGCCATCTGGCTCCATAGTGGGTGTGGGGTGCAGGGTAGGAGGTGGTTCCAAGTGCTTAGTGTCTGCAATGACAGAGGTGGATGGACCCTCCCACACCATCTGGTTCAACCTCCCAGTGTGTCCTTGGGGAAACTGACTCCAGAAGGCAGAAGGCACCTGCCCAAAGCCACACAGCCAGTTAGGGCCAGACAGCTCTCTGCGGAATTCTAAGGCCCTTCCTGAGTCTAAGACTCTTTGAAATTCTAATGGTAGGAATGTCAGGCAGCAGCTGGTGAGTGAGGAAGGCCCTGGAGGGGGTTGAGGGCCTAGCGCAGTCTCCTCTGTTCCTCTGTGTCCACCATTAGGGTCACAGTGTTAAAGCTAGGTTCGAACCCCAGCCTTGCTGTTTACTAGCTATGTGACTTAGGCAAGAAGTCACTTCACCTATCTGAGCCTCAGTTTGCTCATCTTTGAAATGGGATAATAATAATACCCAGCTCGTAATATGTGTTCCGGAGTCCCTGAGTGATGCAAATGATTAAGCTTTCGGCTACTGTCTTTGCCATCTAATGCTGCTATAACAGAAATACCACAAGTGGATGGCTTTAACAAAGAGAAATTTATGTTCTCACAGTCTAGTAGGCTAGAAGTCCAAATTCAGGGCATCAGCTCCAGGGGAAGGCTTTCTCTCTCTGTTGGCTCTGTAGGAAGGTCCTTCTCATCAATCTTCCCCTGGACCAGGAGCTTCTCTGTGCAGGAACCCTGGGTCCAAAGGACGCGCTCTGCTCCTGGCACTGCTTTCTTGATGTTATGAGGTCCCGCATTCTCTGCTTGCTTCACTTTCCTTTTATCTCTTGTAAGATAAAAGGTGGTGCAGGCCACACGCTAGGGAAACTCCCTTTACATTGGATCAGGGAGGTGACCTTAGTAAGGATGTTATACAATCCCACCCTAATCCTCTTTAACATAAAATTGCAATCACATATTGGAGGACAACCACACAATACTGGGAATTATGGCCCAGCCAAATTGATACACACATTTTTGGGGGGACATAATTCAATCCATGACAGCTACTAACTGAAAGGTAGATGTTCAAATTCTCCCAGAGAAATCTTGGAAGAAAGCCCTGGAGATCTACTTCCAAAAAATCAGCCATTGAAAACCCTATGGAGCACAGTTCTACTCTGACACACGTGGGGTCACCATGAGTCAGAATCCACTCAACAGCAACTTGTTTAGATTCCCCAGGGGGCACAAACTGTTTCTCAGCTACTAACCAAAAGGTTGGCAATTTGGATCCACTCACAAAAGAAAGGCCCAGTAATCTACTTCCAAAAGATGAAACCAAGGGGGGAGAAAAAAAACAGTTGCCATTGAGTCGATTTTAACCATTGAAAACCCTATGGAGTTCAGTTCTACTCTGACACCCATGGGGTCACCGTAAGTCAGAGTCAACTCAATGGCAATGGGTTTAATATGTGTTCAATATCGTGAGCTCCCGTTCTTCCTCCTGGCAGAAGGTTGGCTTCTTTTTCCTGATTTCCCTGCTGCTGAGGCTGTTCTAACAGGTGCCCAGTTATCTTTTGGATCCTGACGCGTGTTTGCCTTCCTCCTGGCTGGCTCAGGTTTGCCTTGGGGCCTGACAGTGCATTTATCTCTGCTGTCTTCCTATCAGAGTCTCTTGGCACAGCTTGGACCAGAAGCCAAGGCCCCAGCCTGCTGGGGGCTGGGGTGCCTGACCCCTGCCTGGGAGCAGACTGTGGCCTCCAGGCCGAGTGCTGCAGCAGCTGAGGTCAGCCCAAGCCCTGAGGTCACCAGTGTCCACAGCCTTTCACAATTCACTGGATTCTCACTGCCCCTGGGCAGCCAGCATAGGGGGGAGATGAGAATCTCTCTCCCCATTTTGCAATAGGATAGATGAGAGTCAGAGAAACAGAGTGACTTGCCTCAGTTCACAGAGCTAAGTAGTGGCAGAACTGAGTCTTTAACCAAGATCTGCTAATTGCAAGGTTTTCTCTCAAACGTAATTGGCCATCGGCCCTGTCTTAGACTCTCTCTGCCCATCCTGGGACATCTGACCCACCTCCACCCTATGCCTCCACAAGTAATTTCCAAACCTTTGTCCCCAGCCTGGAACTCTCCCTATTCTCCAGGCCCCCATGTGAAACTGCCCACTGCCTATCTCCCCCAGAAATCCAAAATCTAACTCATCTCTCTGCTCCCCTGAACACCTGCTTTTTCCCATTTATTCCTGATCTCTATTAACGAAATCACTGTCACCAGAGCTAGGAATCTGGACCGCATCCTAGACTCCTCCCTCTTCCTCCACACCCACTCTCCATCTGCCTCCGAGCCCTGCCAACTCTACCGCCCTGTATCTCTCTCATCCAGCCCCTTCTTGCCACCCCTTATAGGAGGCCTCCATCACCGCTTCTGAATGATCATCCCTGTTAGCATTCATAAGCAATCATACTATTATTGTTGGTGTTGTTATCACTCACAGCTCCCTCCACCCCCCACCAGATTTTAAGGCTTCATGAGCCAGGGTGCCATGTCTTCTTTATCCCCTACTGTCTGCCCAGGATCTTTGATGGTGTCTGAAATATAATATGAGCTCAAGAAATTTTTGTAAGCTGAATAAATAGCCAGCATGTATTGAGTTATGTCTCAGAAACTATGCTTAAGTCTTCTGCATGCATTTTCTCACTTACTTCTCAATGCATCACTAGGTCAGAGATATTGTCTTGGTTGTTAGTTGCTGTTGAGTCAGCTCTGCCTCATGGACACTCCATGTACAATAGAACAAAACATTGCCTGGTCCTACACCAGCCTCATGATCATGGTCTGCTCAAGTCCATTGTTATGGCCACTGCGTATTCTGAGTGCCCTCCCACCTAGGGAGCTCATCTTCCAGCGCTATACCAGACAATATTCTATTGTGATCCATAGTGTTTTCATTGGCTGATTTTCAAGAGTAGATCACCAGGCCTTTCTTCCTAGTCTGGAAGCCCTGCTGAAACCCGTCTCCAGTGGGTGACCCTGCTGGTATTTGAAATACCGGTGGCATAGCTTCCAGGTATCATAGCAACATGCGAACCACCACAGTACGACAAACTGACAGACAGGTGGTAGAGTCAGAGATATTATAATCCACATTTTACAGAGAAGGAAGCTGAGGTTCAGAGAGGTCATGTGACTTGCTAACCACCACACTGGTGGCAGAGCTGGGATTATAACACAAATCCTGGGCACAGAAGCACATCACTGCACAGTCTCCTTTTGCTACTTTAGCCTCCTCCGGGGGCCCAGCCGCCAGTCTTGTGTCCTCTGCCCCACTGTCCCTGTGTTCCCCAAAGTGGAGTACATGCCTTTGGCGGCACATGAAAGAATTCACTCTAGGTGCTGCCCAGTTAAGAATTTTTAAATATTAGATATTTATTTAATGTGTATGGAGAAAAAATGACTTAGCACAACATACTTGTGGTTTTCCTACAATTATTGCTTAAGATAAGTCTCAAGTAACAAAAGCAAGTTATTTAAAGTTAGTTTGAGGAAAAGTATTAAATAAATAAAGCCTCAGGTGGCATGAGGATATGGCGAAAATCTGGGATGGCTAATGACTGAAGCTTGGTAAACACTTTGCTGTGGATGTGTGAGACCTGCGCCCCAAGTTCTCAGGGCCACCCCAAGATGAAACAAAAACCAGTTGCCATCAAGTTGACTCTGACTCATGGTAACCCCCATGTGTGTCAGAGTAGAACTGTGCTCCACAGGATTTTCAATGGCTGACTTTTCAGAAGTAGATTGCCAGGCCTTTCTTCTGAGGCTCCTCTGTGTAGACTCGAATCCCCAAGCTTTTGGTTAGCAGCCAAGTGTGTTAACCATTTGTACCACCCAGGAACTCCCCAGGATGAACAGTTCTTAGAAATTCAGCTGGGAATACCCAGCAAGCTGTCTCACCTGCTGTTTCTTTCCTCCCCATGCAGACAGATCATCTTGAAGGGGGCCTCACAGACCAGAGACAGGTTAAGAAGGAGGGCTTGGGGCTCTACCACCCCACCCAGCCCTGGAAGGACTTTTCTTCCCTGTCAGCCTGAGCTCATCCCAGCTCTGTGTTGGCCAAGGAAGGTGAAGCTGTGGCGAGCCGAGAAGGCCCCCGAGGAGTGGAGACCAGTGGTCACACAGGTGGCCCTAGTGCAGGCCCAGCAGCCAGCTTCTCTGCACTGCTGAAATCAGGGAGCACCATGCTGGGCCACCACCTCCCACCACCACCTGTTGGGCTCAGTGAAGGGGGTCCCACTTCCTGCACCTTTGGGATCCCGGATGGGAGCTACAGATGTCTGGCCCTGGAGACTGAGGAGAGTGGCGGCGAAGAGGGCCTTCAAGGAGAGGCGGGGCTCATGGACCTGGAGGAGAATGGGGTGGCCAGCAGGAGTGGGGACAAGTCAGCCTGCAGAACCACGCAAGGGGCACAGCAGCTGCCCAAAACCCTGGGCACCCAGCCACCCAGCTGCTCCAGGGAGGCACGAGGGGGGTCCCAGCATGATGACAGAGTCAGCCAGGACTGGGATGCAGCAAAGGCCCTGCAGGTGATGGCAGCCAGCCCCAGCCCCAGCCCCAGCCCCAGCCCTGGCCCCAGGGTGGCCCAGAAACCAGGTAAGCTTGCTTTGCTTCCCTTCTGGTCCTTCATGCAGGGACTCCTAACCATATTTTCTCATGATACAGAACAATCCCACACACTGCCCCACGGACTGCCCAGATTAACAGCTGTGGAGAGATAGGGGAGGCTGTGAGTTACGTGCAGTCCGGCTGTGCCCCATCTAACCCCACTCTTTTCTCTGCTAAAGAAGACATGTGAGAAGGCAGTGAGAGAAAGCCGCGTTATCAGGCTTGGTTCAAAAAAAGTACATCTCTTGCTCTCGTCTGCCCATTAATCACAGTGTTAACAAGTGACTGTGGAGTGATGAGGCAGAACTCCCTCGTGGACGTACTGAGCACCAGCTATGTGCTGGATGCTGGGGAGGCAGCCCTGAACAAAACAGACGTATTCACTGCCCCCCTGGAGCTGCTGAGGGAGAGACTGAAGCCTCTAATCCAACCTCCTAATTTCACAGGTGGAGAAATAGGCCCCAAGTGAGGGAGAGACTGCTTTAGGTCACTGGGGGTGTCAGTGGCCGAGGTGGGCCCACATTCCTCACTTGGGCTTCATTTTCCCTTCTGTTAGAAGTGATGAAAAGAAGCACTGGTGATGCACCAGTTAAGCACTGGGCTGCTAACTGAAAGGTTGGTGTTTCGAACCCACCCAGCTGCTTCATGGGAGAAAGATCTGGCGATCTGCTCCCATAAAGATTAAATAAAAAAACAAACCAAACCTGTTGCCATCGAATCAATTCTGACTCATAGCGACCCTATAGGACAGGGTAGAACTGCCCCGTAAGGTTTCCAAGGAATGGCTGGTGGATTTGAACTGTCAGTCTTTTGGTTGGCAGCCAAGCTCTTAACCATGGAGCCACCAGGTCTCCCTATAAAGATCACAGCCTAGGAAATCCTATGGGACAATTCTGCTCTGTCACATGGTATTGCTATGGGTCGGAATCGACTCGACGTCACCCAGAGATGACAGAGGTAGGGCCACCTGGGCTACAGCGAGGCTCCAAGGACAGCACGTCAGGAAAGCTCAGGAAAGCTTGGTGCGCTCTGCACGGAAGGAAGGAATGATGATCGCCCTCCCACAGGCGTCTGGAGTCCTCAGAGCAGGGCAGGGCCAGGGAAACCCACACTGACTCACCTCCAGGGGCCAGGCCCATGGAAACACTGAAGTGGGTCCAGATGGAGAGGATGTGAGCCCAGCCATGCTCAGCTCAGGCAGGAGCCACTGCCAGCAGATTCCTGGGGGGCACAGCGTGTGGAGGGAACACAGGCCTGGGAGTGCTCGTGCGTCAGGAAACTATAGGAACACTCCATTTCTCTGCAGGCGTTGCTGACGCCCTGGCTGCCATGGTACCAGCCGTCCTGCCCACTCTTCTGTCTGAAATAATTCTCTCCAGGTTCTGACCACCACCATCAGCAACACCCCCCGGCCACCAAGTCACCCTTGGGGCCTGGGTCACACAGGGAGCTGGGCAGAAGCAAGGGGAGGGCCTTCAATTCATCTGGGACAGGTAGATGGAGGCTTGTGGGGTTGCAGGGAGGGCCCAGTAGCCTTGAGCTTGGAGGTGGGACCTCACATCAGAGTCAGCTAAAATCTAGATCTCCTAGAGCCGGTAGTCTCCAGGACTTGCTCCCTGTCTTCTCATGGACCATGGCTGGAGGTCAGGACACCTAAGTGCAGATTCTGGCTCTGATTGCCTGCTAGCCAAATTCTGGGCAAGGCTCTTCCTCTGGGTGAGCTTCCGTTTCTTTATCTGTGAAAGCAAAAACATGAGCCCTACCTACCTCATACAGCTGTAGTGAGATTGAAGCAATCTTGCGTGTGGCAGTGTTTTGGAAATTTTAGACCCGAAATCGGCACGTGAGGGATGTTGACACTAATTAAAATTATCATCAGCTGAACCGTACAACAGCTACTATTTGTTAAGCCCTTATGTGCTGAGCCTCCTGTGCTTTCCATGTATTGTTTCATTTAATCTCATCACAGTCCCATGAGGGGAATACTGTTATTATCTCCATTATACAGATGAAAAGACTGAGACTCCAAGAATATAAATGACTTGTCCAAGACGCTTGACTAGTAGG
This sequence comes from Dugong dugon, assembly GCA_030035585.1. Taxonomy (NCBI): domain Eukaryota; kingdom Metazoa; phylum Chordata; class Mammalia; order Sirenia; family Dugongidae; genus Dugong; species Dugong dugon. Next base: position 185,679,498 of record CM057460.1, on the reverse strand, counting down.
CTGCTAAGTCATGATTCAACCACAGTTTTCTGCAAATGGGGCTTTCACTCATAGTCACCGCTCTGCTCTGGAATTGTAAGGGGAAAGTGTTGTTTGTAGATACTGGGGAGTGGAAGAAGCCATGAATGGAGGGAGAGAAGAGGCTACCCTGTTGGCATCACACACTGTGCTGGGTCATTTAGTTGGTATTGCATTCTCCCTATCTTACTATAGTCTTTCAAGGCAGGCATTATTCTCCCCATTTTACAGATGAGGCAATTGAGGCTTAGAGACTTAAGTCGCTTTGCCTAAGGTCACACAGCCAGTGTTGGAGCTGCAACTATGATTGTGTTCTGCTGACCTCACAGCCTGGTTCGTTCCTCTTTTTAATGTCCAGCCAGATAGTCACCCAGTTCTGGCCTGAACATTTCTGGAGAGAGAGAAGGGAGGAGTGATGTCAGGAGGCTAGAAGGGGCAGGGAAGGCTTCTCAGAGGTGGAGACAGACGGGAAGCTGGATCTTGCCGGAGAGTAGAAATCGGGGTGGTCTTGGGTCAGAGCCCACACAGCCTTTCTGCTCCTCGGGAAAGGGAGTGGCCGAAGTCCCTTCTCTTTGCGCAGAGATCCAGAGGGAAAGACGCCTGTCGAGCTGCCAGGTTATTAGTGGATTAGAGCTTCCTTTCAAAGCTTCCCCCATTACCGCGAGAGGATTATAAGCATCTTCAGACAATTACACTCGTCCTTCCACAATTATACCTGCCTCTCCAGAGTGCTCCCTGGCAGTTTTAAAGATGAGCCACAACATCTTCTGCTTCGGGCACTGTAGAGGCCTTCATTTTGGCAGGGGAGGTCATGGGCATTTTTCTTTAAGGCCTGAGTACCAGCTGACCAGGGCAGAAGGGGGTCCTTGGCAGGCTGGAGGGGTAAGGTTGTGGAGAGGTGAAGTGACAAGCAGCCTGCAAGTCAAGTTTCCTACCATCAGCTTCAGCCCACTGGGAGCGCGCATGTGGGAAGGCCAGTGTAACATAGGGCTCATGATCAGGCCTCAGCCAGTCCTAGCCGGCCTGCAGCTCACAAAGACAGCCCCATGCTACAACCATCCTCTTTCCACAAAGTCTCAGCTGGCCATAACTGGTAGGGCTCCTTGAGATTATTGTGCAGATTGACATGCTGAAGCCCAGAGACAGCAGGTTTTTCTACCTCGCTGTTCAGCTGCCAGGCACTGTGCTAAATGTTTTATATGGATTACTTCATTTCGTCCTCTATGAACCTATGAAGGATCATATGAACCTGTGAAGTTCATGCTTTCCTTACCTCTGCTTTACAGATGAGGAAACTAAGGCATACGGAGTTTACGTGACTTGTCAGAGTGCTCTGGCTTGTAGGTGGAGAGTGGGGATTTGATCCCTGGGCCGTCTGAGCCCATGCTCTTAACCACCATCTGTGCTGCCTTGTTTCCATGGAGATGAGGCAGAAGGCTGTGTTCTTCCACCCACCTGGGGCTGGAAAAAGGTTGTTCAGACTCTGTGGGATGGTGCGGGATTCTGCCAGCCTCGTTCCTTGCCCCTAAAATGCACTTGAGGATACCTGGGACCCACTGCTGACCCAGTCTCTCCTCCACTGAGTGGCTTTGGGGGAGCTACTTTTCCTCCTCTCCAGGCCATTTGTTATTGGGGGTGGGAGGATTTGGAGGCCTTTCCAACTCTAGTAGACTCTGTTTCAAGCCTCTGGGCTGGGGATGGAGTGTGGATCTCGGTTGCCAGATGAGCCTACCCCTGGCCATGTCTATCTTGTTGAGGCACTGGGACACGTGCCCGTAAGAGTTGACTGTGGTCATTGGGTCAAGGACAAATCCCTGCTCCTCAGGCCTGTGGGAGTGAGGGTGACAGAGCAGGAGGCTGAGCAGGAAGCTGCCCAATCCACCTCCTGCTCCCCCACACCACACTGATCTTAATAGGAGGGTGATGGTGTAGGAGCATTGCTCACAGGTTCACATAGCCCTCACATGTACACTGATGAATGTACACACTTTCACATACACATAAACACATGTACACACATGGTATATATATGCCATGTTCTTATGCAAACACTCACATGTGTATACACTGACATTTGTGCACATGTGCACTCACATATCCATGCATGGGGAATACACTAGCACAACCCCCCATCCCCCCCCCAGGCCCTTTTTCACCCATGCACATCTACCTTTCACATGTGGACACATGCCTCACGCTTGGATACATAGCTACCCTCTCACCTGAAAACATACAAGCGGACGTGCACACTTTCATGGAAACACATCTCCTCCCACAGATAAACAGGTTAAAAGCATGTTCTTGTTTCCATTTTCGTTTGCTCACCCACCTCCGTTTGAAACCTCTCTTGCATGCACACATTCTCTCCTACAGGCATATCCACTCTTGCACACCCACTGTCACACACCTACGTACAGATTGAACCGTTTTCTCTCCTTTTCCCTTTTCCCTCTCTCTTTCTCTTTCATATCCACCCACACAGTAATCCCAGCCTCTCTCTCCATCTCACCCACAGTTTGTTTCCTGGTTTCCCACAGGCCAGCTGCAGCCACTTTCCCAGCACACGAACTCACAGGGTAGTTGGCACCCTGCCTGATGCCAGTACCCAGTCCCCCCTCGAGACCCCCAGTCCCACCCTATGGCTGCCCGAGGACAAAAGCAGCCGCAGGGTTGGAAGAACAGTCCGCAGCCCATGAGGTCAGGCATTCTGGTGTGTATATTCTGGGAGGGCTTGTCCCCTCTGTCACCTGACCTCCCACACTCGGAGCTAGCAGGCGACGTCCTAAACCCCAGCCACCTGCAGCTCTGCATTTCACAGAACCTTGGGTGGGGTGGGCTTATATCAGTGTGTTTTTTGCTTCCTTTAGTAGAAATCTAAACACAGAACCTTGATACATAAGACCGATGAAAGCGGAACTGCGTTGGTTGAAGGGGTGGGGTACTTGGAACAAAGGGAAACTTAGGTGAAAACCAGGGCCAGCATTTTTCCAAATGTGGTTCTGCTTCAAAATCACTGAGGATGTGGAGGATGCTAGCTATCACTCCTGTTTCCAAGTTCCTCCTCCCCGGACTGAGAGGGGGGCTGGAATCTGGGAATCTGGACTTTCAACAGCATCCCCGGTGATTCCGATGCACACTGACCCCTGCCGTAAGGTTCCACTGAGCCCAGTCGGAATTTCATTTGGTTCAATGCACAGATGGGGAACTGAAGCCGAAAAGAGGCCACAGACATCCCTGCCCTTGTTGCTGGCCCACTAGTTAAGTCAGGGGATGGCGGCAGGCTAGGGAGACTTTGCTAAGTCCTACCAATGGAAACAGAGTTACTCTAATTACTGGGGTGAGAAGGGGGAGATTGGTCTGAGGAGGTTCGCCGACAGTCAGTGACCTGCATCTGGATCTGACAGAAAACGGGAGAGGAAGTGTCAGTTATGGGGTCAAAATCACAAAGACAGATTTAAAAGGGGTTAACGGGATTGATAGAGAAACGAAGGGGAGACTCGGGCTAGGAAAAAAGAAAAGATTGAGGACAGACAGATGGACAGAGAGATGAAGAAACGGAGAGACAGACATCCAGGCAGCAGAGACTGAGGCACAGCGACAGGAAAGAGGGAGGGGGGACAGGCCTTGAGACGGAGGCCGAGCCCGTTGGGTGGGAGTCGCACCCCAGGGCTGGGCGGGGCGGGCGGGGCGGGGCGGGGCGGCGCTAGGGCCCGGGGGAGCGGGCGGCGGGAGCGCGGCTTGCTGCCTGCCCTGCGCTCCCCGCTCCCTGTCCCGGAGCAGCCGGCTAGGCGGTGGCGGCGGTGGTGAGGAGGGGGCTCCAGCGGGGAGGGGGCGCCGGAGGGTGGGTGGGGGTCGCGGGGCTCGCAGGGCGGGGCTCACTGACCGACGCGGCCAGGTACGCGGTGGCGGTGGCGACCAGGAGTGCAAGGACCGCGCGCGGCGGCTGGAGGTGAGTGAGGGGCGCGAGCTGGCTAGGGTCCCGGCGCCTAGCGAGCCTCACCCCTTCCCACCTGCGCTGGCCCCGGCGCCGCCCAGGAGAAGTGGAGCATCTGGGCTCCGGCCCCCGCACGCGGGGTGACCTTGGCCAAGTCGCTTCTACACTTTGGGTCTTAGTTTCCCCATCTGTACAGTGGGGGGGGGGGGGGGCTGGAGACATCTTGAAGCTCTCCCCCAGCTCAGGAGTCGGAGGACTACCCTACTCCTGGAAGCAGCACCCAGGGGCAGCGTGAAGGTTCCAGCCCTCGCGCCCCTTCCCGCCAGAGAGTTGGGAGCTGGGGGCAGCCCCGGGCTCATGGGTGGGCACTAGCCCGCACTCTGCACCCCCCAGCCAGCTCTGGGAATGGTCGCATGGGCTGGACCCAGAAACACAGCGAGATGGGCTCTCCCGGGGTTGACCAACATGGGCGCCTGTGGGGCAGCAGGAACGGCGTATGCTGGGCCCGAGTCCCCCTTCCCCGCGGGCGGGGCAACAGGGCGCCTCGGTCTGGCTATGCAGGCGGGGCACGCAGGACGGCCAAACCGTCACGGCGCGGGGACTACCTGGCCCAAGCCCCACCTGGGGAAACGGAGGCCCCTCCTGAACATCTGCAGGGAGAAGGGGGCCACTGTTCTTAGCGCTCCACGTCAGTTTCTCACAGCACCCCTGCTTATTACCCCATTTGCCAAGGAGGGAACTGAGGCCCTAGAGGTGAAGTCAGCAGCCCAGGTAGCCAGTGAAGGGCGTGGCTCCTTCCTAACCGGTGCACTGTGGAATCAGGGGTTCCATCCTGGGCCCTGGCATGACTATTGTGAGGAGTCTATGAAAAAAACATCTCGTTTGCTTCCCCCTATTCTCACCCCAACTTATAGGCTTATTCTTGATGGGGGCAGGGACCCTTTGTGTTGTCTAGAAGGGGACAGGAGCTGAGGGGGAAATAGCAAGCGCCCCATTCCCCACCCCCATCCTATCCTGAGTGGCAGGTGGTACTAGACTAAACCAACTTGCTGTGTGACCTTGGGCAAGCCCCTTGCCCTGGCTGGGTCGCAGTAAGAGTGTTGGCAGGGGGGCTTCTGTGGGGGCAACTGCATTAGGGAAGGCAGCACTGATGGTGGCCGTAGGTGTAATAAGAGGGTGCCTCAGCCCCCATCCCTTTGGAAGATAGAGAGTAAGGTAGGATTCTGATCTTGGACATCAGGGTGCACTGGGGCCGGGGACTGGAAGCCTTGCTGGTGTCAGCCTGCCCTGTCACCAACCCTGGCTCCTATACTGTGTTGAGGGGCAGAGCCACAAATGGCAACTGATGTTCTCCTCCCTCTACTACTTATCACATTACCTCACAAGAGAGTTGAAGATACCTTGTTTGCTTGGAGGGGTGTCCCCTGCCTCTGTCTCCTTATGAGATCTTGGATTAGTCCCTCCCTCCATCTGGTCCTCCATCTGTACAATGAGGGGAGTGGACTAGAGTCATTGTAGTGGGACATTCACAGAACCTCCCCCAGGTAATTGTTGGCTGCTGTGCCACACTTGCTCCCGACTCCCACTTTTCTGGCTGTGGGCCAGCTCTCCACCCCTATGCCACTATTCCCTATGTCAAGTTGCAGTTGGAATCAGCACTTACATGGTTAAAACAAGGCCTTTAACTCCTTCCTTCCCCTGTCTGCCTTGCCCTTCTCCACTTTCCTTCCCTAAGGTGTAAACCCAAATAAACCAAAAAATGTTTGGTGTTCAGGTGCCTGGTTCCTGGCTGATCCCTAGGCTCTTCAGCCAGCATTTTATCCAATGCCCCCATTTTAGAGTTGGGGAGACTGAGGCCAGGGAGGGGAAGAGATTGCCCAGGGTGGTTCTGTGTGTAGTAGGCTGCAGAGCCCCCTTTCCCTGGAGAAAAGCAGCCCCTTGACAAGGGGTGGGAGCACAGGTGGCAATGGAGCATCTGGAGGGATGGAGAAGCCTTTTCTCCATTCCCTCTCCACTCGTTGTCCTGCCCCATCTCTGTGGTTGGCGTCAGTCTCCCTGAGCCCACTTCGAAGCTCTGAGAGCTGGGGCTGGGCAGGAGTCAGCATCCTCCCTCCCTCGTTCCCTCTACCTGCCAGTGCTGCCCTCCCACAAGGCTGGGCACACCTCTGGCCTTGGGACCTAGCCTGGGAGGCACCTTTTCCTTCAGGGTAGCTCCCAGGCTTCCAGACATGAGCTCATCGGAGTCACTGATGCCAGGAAGGGAGGGACTGAGGGAGAAGCAGGCAGGGCTGCCCAGATTAGGGTACCACACCCCTGGGGAAGTGGAGGAGGCACTGCTGGAGAGGACCTGCACGTTCTGGGCACATCATAGTAAGGTGTGGGGGCAAGACAGGCCAGAAGAAGGCAGGCCAAGGCCCTGGGCTGCAGAGCAGGGACCGGGCCCTAGGCCCACCTCTGCCGTTCACTTGCTGTGTGACATTGAGTGAATCCCTTACCCTTTATGGATCTCAGTGTCCCTGGCTGAGTGGGGGATGGAGGTGGGGTAGTTCTTAGGCACTGGAGTCCCAGTGGTGAACCAGACAGACAGGTCCCTGTCCTCAAGAAGCTTGCATTTTAATTGGGGAGTTAGACAAGACAGAAGCAAATAAATGAGCAAGATAATTTTAGAGAGAGAAAAATGATTGGTGGTAAAAAGAAGCCATGCAGCTGAGATGGAGAGCAACTAGAGGGACTACCTTGGGTTGGTGGTCAGGGAAGGCCTCTCTCAAGAGGTGACATTAGAGCAGAGACCTGAACATTATTTGAAGGTGTGGTCACAGCTGGCTGCCTGGAGGAGGCGTGACCGGAACTGGGGCCTAGAAGAATGGGAGGGATTTGGTTGGGAGGAAGGGTGTTCACAGCAACCCTGTGGTACAGAGTAGAACTGTTGAATGGGGTTTTTTGGGCAGTAACCTTTACAGAAGCAGATCGCCAGGACTTTCTTTCACAGTGCCGCTGGGTGAGTTCGAGCCACCAACATTTAGTAGTCAGGCGCAAACTGTTTGCGCCAACCAGGGACTTTCAGAGGATGATAAATGGTCTCAACTGGGTGGGGGAGGGGATTGGCTGTAGACTGTGAAATACCTTCATCCCCTGAGGATTTCAAGCTGCAGATCCAGGGGAGCCCAGGGCCTGTGATTTTGGCGGAGAGATGGCTGGGCCTGCCCACCAGGAGGCTGCACTGAGTTAGATCAGAGTGCTTGTGAGCTCAGAATCCTTTTGTGAACTGTCTAGGGACATTGGGCCTCAGTGGCTACCATTGTGGCCAGAGGAGGAGTCAACATGGGGACAGCCTCCAGGCCCTGAGGCTTATAAAAGCCCTCTCTCTGGAATGAAATCTCTACCAACTGGCTGCTGTCTGAAATTCCACCATCCTAGCTTCATCTTTTCCACTTGATAAGGCAGTATGGTGTAGTACTGTGCTGACCTGTCCTATCCCATCATGCCACGCATCCCAGGGCTGCTGCAGGTGGAGCAAAATTAAATCTGCTTCCACATTACCTGCTTCCTGAGTGGGTAATGCACCGATCCTGTTATTGGACCTCTGGGTTCACGTCCTGGCTAGCTGTGCAATCTTGAGCATGTTACATAACCTCTCTGGGTCTTTGTTCCTCATCTATAAAACAGAAACAGTAATAGACCCTATCTTATACTGTTGTTATAAAAAAAACTAAATGAGATGATGATAAATGCTAAAAAAAAAAAATTGTGGTTATTGTTAGGTGCCGTTGAGTGAATAATTATTAATAATATTGTGTTTGATCCCTGTAAAATGGTGAGCCCTTGAGAAGATGGAGCTTGCTCAAGACTCATCATAGTATAGATTACCTTTTGATACTTAACTAGGAACAGGTTTTGGTGGTGGGAGGACAGGCACAGCAGGGTGGAAAAGGGCCCGGGCTGAGCTGTAGAAATGGATGCTTGAACTCCCAGTCTTAGCTAATTTGTTGGCAATTTTGCACAAATTATTTGCTTCCTCTGGACCTTTGGCGCCAGTTCTGAGCTGCTGTGAAATGGGCTAGTAAGGATCAGAGAGGATCATGGATGTGAAAGGGCTCAGTAGTCACCAAAAACATGAGGCCAGCAGGAGACGCTGTCACCGTGATGAGGCAGGCTCGATGAGCCCCGCAGACAGGAGAGTGGGCTGACCCTGGGGACCGGCTGCCTGGCTGAGAAGGAGGGGGTGGCCCCTGGGGCAGGTGCCAAGGGTGGGGCACCAGGCTGCTGGACTGCCTGGGAGGCAGCATGCTTAGCACCCAAGGGACCACACACCTGATCCCACCTGGTTCTTACCAGTGACTGCCCCTGTATGTCAGGACCTCCCAGGGGTACAGATCAGATATAGACTGTGACCACTAGCTGGACTGAACAGGGTTTGGAGGCAGTGGGTCCAGCTCAACCAGTCATTTCCAATGTGCTCTTTGGTCCCTGGGCAAGGGAGTAGGAGGCACGAACCTGAGACCCTTGCATCTAATCCTCCAGAATAAATCTCTTGGAGACTAAGAGAAGAATGCTTGATTGATAAAAGCCAAAGTCCTTGGAAAATAGTTAATGTTTATTATTACTTACTGTGTGCCGGGGGTCTTCTAAGTTCTTTATATATTAACAACTATATAAGGTTAGTACTGTTATTATCAACATTTTATAGATGAGGAGACAGGCATAAACAAGTTAAGTGAGTTTCCCAAGGTTACACAGTTTATAAATGGCCAGATTCAAAGCCAGGTTGTCTGGCCCCAAAGCCCGTGTGCTTAACTACTGTACAGGATGGGCTGTCCTGCTTTAGATAGGGTGCCAGAGGCTCAAAAGGGCCAAGGCATCTGCCCAAAAACACACAGCATTCCTCCTGGATGCTCATCATCCCTGTCCCTCAGGTCCTGGAAGAAGGAACCTCACTGGGTCTGGGGTCTGGGGCTCTGAGGCTGGCCCTTGAGCCAGCTCGGCCTCTTTTCTTCCCCTCCTCTCTTCCTTTTGGAGTAGGTCAGGAGGATCAAATGATGAGTGGGCATTGTTAGTGTCATGGAGCTTGAGTGGATCCCCGCTAAGTGCCTGGGTTGTAGTGAACTCCCATCATGGTACAGGTGGGGGAAACTGAGACCAGGAGAGTTCAGGGACCGGCCAAGTACACACAGGCAGAAGGGAGGCTCAGTTCTCCTCTGCTGGGACCTCTTTCCATGCCAATGGGTCATTTCCCCTCCCTCCCTGGGCCTCTTGTCCTGCCTTCTGAGCTTCTTGGTGCCTGTGGGCCCCGTGGGGAGATGGGACATTGGGAACCTTCCCACTAATCCTCAAGGTGGCCTTTGCCCTAGCCAGAACACAATTCCTAATATGGGGCCCTTTGGGAGGGCACATGGAGTCGAGGGAGGGGGAAGGGGAGGGTGCCAATTAAAAAATAGACTGTCACGCGCATGGGAACAAACATGCCACCACCCAGCCTGTGCCAGTTGACTCCCCCGTGCCCAGCTGCCAAGCCCCACTCCTGGCTCCCGCTGGGGGCCCCACCCACCCCCCTGGCTCTGGGCCTGAGGCTGAATCCTCCCCAGCTACCTTCTGTCCCTCCTCCACCCTGCTCAGCCTCCAGGCAGATGGTGCCCTCACTGAGCCCAGGTGGGCCTGTGGCTCAGCTGGGGCTTTAAGTGGTGCCAGGGGTGTCTGACATCATCACGCTCTGGCTCTGTGGCCTTGAATGAAGCCTTTTCCCTCTCTGGGCCTCAGAAATAGAGCAGTGCTATCAGCTGAAGCTCTTTACAGCTTTCAAAGCCTTTCCCAGATTGGTTCTCTCATTTAGGCCTCACAGACAGTGCTGGGAGGTGTGACCCGGTCAGAGAGGTAGTGTGACTTGGTGAAGGCCCCGCAGCTCAGTAGTACTGAGCAGAGGCCTATGCCCAGGCCATCTTGTAAATCCCAGTCCTATACAACTTCTCAGGGGAGGGCACGTGGAACCAAGGAGGTGGAAGGCCTTGCAACACTGATGGGAGCAGTGTTTGTATTCATTTTGTCTTTCATTCAGTCAACAAACGTTTATTGAGCCCCAGCTACGGCCCAGGCATGGGGCAGGGACAGAGCAGGGGAAATGACCAACAGACAGCCAAGGTCCCTGCCCTGCGGGGGCTGTTTACCACTGGGCAGGGCTCTGATGTGAAAACAAGTAATGAAGGAATTACAAATCTGACAAGAATTTGGAGGAGAGGCGGAGGGTGCTGTGGCAGGGGAATGCAGCCTGACCTCCTGAGGGCAAGGGAGGACTCCCCGAGACCTGTAAGCAGACCCTGGAAGATGAATGGGAAGGGGGCGGGAGAGGGGATGAGGGATGAAAGGGTGCTAGGCAAAAGAGGCAGCAGATGCAAAGGCCCTGAGGTGCAATAGTGCTTGGCACCTCAGTCTACCTGGAAGCCCACCTTGAAGGGGGACCATTGTGGCTGGTGGGGAAGGGGGTGGTAAGCACCTTGGGGCGGGGGCTACATGTGGGACAGTGATCCTAGAAAGGAGGGACAGTTCCTGGTGCTGGCCTGGAGGCTGGTCTTGCCTCTTCTCTTCTTTCCCTCAGATGCCTATCCTAATAGTACCGCCAACGGACCCCTCCACACGCCCCCAGTGAAGTGATGTGATGACTGAATGCAGAGGGCATGGGATATCTCTTCTTCCTCGGTCTTCTTAGTATTTTAATGATGACCAGATGCCGGCCAGAGAGTGGCATGTTCTTGGGCAACAGGCACAGTCCCTCAAGCTTAGTGCTTCTGTTCAGGTGAATTCATATTCTCTCTTATTCCTTGTGGAAGCCTATAGCTGTGGACTCCTGGAGGTTCAGCTTTGGGCTGAAGTGAACCCTGGTCCCTGAACTTGAACTGCTGCCTGTCCCCTGCCCTGCTTGCTCCAGGCACCTTCACCCAATCCCAGAGTCTCCCAGGACCTGAGTCCTGGTCTGAAGTCAACAAGCCTGTGTTTTGAGCCCAGCTCTGCTGTATGCTCTTGAGCACATCCTGTATCCTTTCTGAGCCTCAGTTTCCCCATCTGTATTATAGGGAAATACTCTAGTTTTTTTTTTTTAATTTTTTACATTTTTTGTATTGTACTTTAGATGAAGTACAATAGTTTCTCATTAAACAGTTAGTACACATATTGTTTTATGACAATGTTTAACAACCCCACGACATGTCAACACTGTCCCTTCTCAACCTTGAGTTCCCTATTACTCTAATTTTTCTATACTCAAAGTATGGCCCATGGACCATCACCCAGAAACTTGTTAGACATGCAGAATCTCAGGCCTATCCCAGATGCCCTGAGTCAGAATCTGCATTTTAACAACATCCCTGAGTAATTTCTGTGCACATGGAAGTTTGAGACACACTGCTCTAGTCAGTCAGTTTAAAACTTAAAAAAAAAATAATAATTAAAAGCTATAGAATCTTCCTCCATCCGCAAAGTTTTACATATAAGAGAGAAACCACCCACTCTATGTTTACAGGGGCATATATAATAGGGTTGCTGTGAGTCAGAATCAACTCAATGGCAATGGGTTGGGTATGTAATAGGAGGAGCCCTGGTGGCGCAGTGGTTAATAGCTTGGCTGCTAACCAAAAGATCGGCAGCCGCTCCTTGGAAACCCTATGGGGCAGTTCTATTCTGCACTATAAGGTCGCTGTGAGTAGGAATCGACTTGACGGCAATGGGTTTGGTTTTTGGTTATATAATAGGAAGGGGCAGGAATGTGGAGGAGTGGATTAGAGGTTAGGATGGGCATCAAAGGGGAAGAGGAAAAGGTAAAACCGTTTCAGGTGGAAGAGGGTGGGATTCCTGGTACCCCATTACCTCAGGTCCCTCCGTTACCCTTTAGAGCTCCTGACCAGGTGGCCTGTAAGAGCCCTTTCAGCTCTGACCTCTAGGGTGCTGGGGTCCTCTGTCTTATGGGTTTGGAAGGTGGGCGTGGAGGGAGGGTGCTTGACGGTCCACAGCTTGGTGATGTCTTTCCCTACTTGTCCACATCTTGGTGTCCTGCCCTCTTCTCTTTTGAATCCCTGAAAGAGTAGCCGGTGCTATTTTTAGCATGACAGGGTGGCGAGGAGAGAACATCCTAGTGCAATATTTATACCTCTGAGTCAACAGGATTACATTCACGGCTCCCAGAATGCGGCCCTCGCGGCAGGGCCTTCGTCACTACCATGGCTGCTGTGCCCACTACACGCGGGCAGGAGGGCAGCTTCCCAGGAACAACAGCCCACCCTTCTGGCCCTGACCATCCCTGCTCAGTGCCTCTAGGCCTAGGCTGTGAAAAGCGTCCTGAAATACTACAGAAAGCTAGGCTAGAAGAGAGTCGCTTTGATGATAACATCTCATTTTTTCAGTCATTCAGTGTATTTATTGAGCACATATTACATGCAGTAGGTGTGTGTGCACCGACGAACGAAACCGAAGTCCTGCCTTCGAGGGGCTCACCCTTGAGCCTGGTTCCCCATTATCACAATCACTACCACCAGGCCTGCCGCCAAGTGCTTTGCACATTTGAGAGCTAATCCTCCCAATCACCCTGCAGGGGCGGAATTAGGAGACCCTTTTTCAGAGGAGAAGCCCCTAGGTGGTGCAAATGGTTAAGCACTTGGCTGTTCCAAAAGGTTGGAAGTTTGAGTCCACACAGAGGTGCCTTGAAAGAAAGGCCTGGCAATTTACTTCCGAAAAATCACCCACTGAAAACCCTATAGAGCACAGTTCTCTGTTCTGACACATGTGGGGTTACCATGAGTCAGAGTTGACTCAAAAGGCAACTAGTTGTTTTTTCAGGAGAGGAAACCGAGGCTCGGCATATAGGCTTGCTAAAGGTCACCATAGCTAGTGATCAGCTCAGCTGGGATTTGAACTTAGATTGGCTAGAACACAATGATGATTTTAGATCAAGTGATAGGAAGTAACATTAGGCTTTGGGGAACCGTGCACCGCCTGGTGAGAGGGGCTTTTGGCTGGAAGGAAATCAACTGGTTAAGGTTGTCAGTCTCAGTGAACTCCAAGTTATTGGGGAGGTCGTGTGTACAAAGTTTTCATAAACCTGGATTGGAAAGACAGGTTCTCCGTGGGCTGGAATTCAAAATCATACAGAATCGGGTGATAAGGCCCCAGGTGGCACGTCTCGTGAGGCTGCACAGAGGTCTCTGGCTGGAATCAGAGACTGCACGCTGCTTCCAGCTTTGCCACTCCCCAGCCGTGAGATCCGGGGCAAGTCCCTTGGCCTTTCTCTATCTCAGTTTTTTCATCTGTGAAATATATAACAATCCCTGCTCCGCCTACTTCCATCTCTGATAAGATCCAATGGAAGAAAAGGTGCTAGGAAAACTAAAAAGCACTGTGCATATTCAAGGTATAGTGATAAGTTATATGTATGTAAACATATTTATTAAAGGTATTTTTTGTTAATATTGTGGAGTCTTACTGTGTGCCAGGCAACATTCCAGGCACTTCCCTGGTTGGTAGCTCACTTATAAATGCATTTGTAAAATCACAGACTGTAAAGCCCAGTGGATCCCAAACCTGCTGTGCATGAGAACCCCCCGCAGGAGCCTGTAGAAAGTGTATTTTCTGTGGCCCCAAAGGTCTGGGGCAGGGCCCAGGGACCTGCATCTTGAACACACTCCCTGAGGGATTCTGAGGAACATGCAGGTTTCTGATCTGGCCCAGAGAAGGGAAGTGTCTTGCCTGAGGCCTCCCAGTGAGGTGGAGACCAGGTTGAGACTAAAACTCAGGCCTCCCACTCGCAGTTGGGTCTTTTTCCCCTACTCTTTAGCCGCCCCCTGAGCACCCTTAAGGAATGAAACTGGAGGTGCTGATGATGATGAGTGATAATGTTGACAGCGGCTGCTAGCATTTATAGTGCTGTGTTAGGCATTTTACATGGCCTATCCTGTTTAATTGCAGTAGGGGTACCAAAGGGGACATTCTCCACAGCAACGTGATCCCCTGGGGCATTTGAGTATCTGGTAACAAATTTTAAAGTACCCCTGGAAAAGGGAAGCCAGGAGTGCAATACAGATACTGGAGAAGTGAATTTGAAACCACACCATTGGTACACGTCCCATTCTCCAGTAGCACGTACCCTCAAGGTAGGGTTGTCTGGTCACTTGGTATCTTATTCATCTAGTGCTGCTCTAACAGAAATACCACAAGTGGCTGGCTGTAACAAAGAGAAATTTGTTCTCTCACAGTCTGGTAGGCTACAAGTCCAAATTCAGGGTGTCAGCTCCAGGGGAAGGCTTTCTCTGTCTGGCTCTGGAGGAAGGTCTTTGTGATGCATCAGTCTTCCCTTGGTCTGGGAGCTTCGCAGCACAGCAACCTCAGGTTCAAAGGACGCGCTCTGCTCCTGGCATTGCTTTCTTGGTGGTGTGAGGTTCCCATGTCTCTCTGCTTGCTTCTGTCTTTTGTATTTCAAAAGAGACTGGCTTAAGACACTATCTAATCTTGTAGATTTCATCAATATAACTGCTACTCCATCTTATTACATCGTAGTGATAGGATTTACAACACATAGGGAAATCAATCATACAATACTGGGAATCATGACCTAGCCAGTTGACAGATATTTTGGGGGGACACAATTCAACCCATGACACTCAGCTGCGTGAAGCCAGGGCAGGCTGGTGGGAGGGAGACACACGTGCCTGCCCACAAAGTGTGTGTGTACCTGATGCATGTACATCCGTGCCGGTCGGCCACATGAGTACCGTGTGAGCCCTGTGTACGTGTGCCCCCTATGCTTACCTGTGGGTGCTCATTATGTGCAGATTCATGTGTATGTCCTGTTCCCTTCATGGGTGCCACTACATCCTCTTGTACGCTGAAGGTTCATGCACGCCTATGCACGCTCTGCTGTGTAGTGCAGGTCTGAAGCAATGCAGCATCTCTGTGCATGGCATGTGTGGAGGCGGATGGGCTGTTGCTGACTGGGGCCCTAAGAAGTTATTGAGAATGCGGGTGTGTGTGTATGTGTGTGTGCATGGATGCACATGCAAAGGGTTGAAATGCAGTGGGATCCCTGAAATCCCGGAGGGCAGAGGTAGAAGGGCCACGTGAGAACCTACTTTCCTCATTTGTGTTCCACCTTCCCGTATGCACACCATCCTCACACCTGCCAGGTGTGAGCCTGCCTCAGGACCTTAGCACTAGTGGTTCCCTCTACCTGGTCACTCTTTCCCCCGAGACATGCACATGGCTCAGTCCATCACCTTATTCCATTCTTTCCTCAAATGTCACCTTCTCAGTGAGGCTCACTTTGATCATCATATTCACATTACTGTATATCTCTACATATTATGTCTTGCCCACACCTGCTTTATTTTTCTCTGGAGCATTTACTATCTGACTTACTTGTATATTTACTCATATTTATTATCTTGCTCCCCTATTAGAATGCAAGCAGGGATTTTTGTCTGTTTGTGTTCATGACTGTGAACATGCCTGGCCCTTTGTTGGTGTCCAGTAAATACCTATGAAATCCACATACCAACTATGCTTATTTAATTCTTTCCTTTAACTTGTCTAACTTTTGTTACTGAAACATCTACTTTAGCCTCTCCCTAAGAAATAATATATTTGAGATCGCAGGTTTAGTGTGTTTATTATACTCTTCTCTAATAAACCTTTGAAATATATGTAATTATTAAGATTTGAAATAATCAGGGTACCACCAAAAATTCTTCTGCTTCTACTAGAAGTATGGGGGCTCCAACTTCTGGGAATCACTGATCCAGTCCCATCTGCCCTTTAAACAGATGGGCAACCTGAGGCCCATAGGAGGTCAAGGATTAGCCCAATGTCTGGCCTAAGTCATAACAGGGCAAACACTGGAGCTGAGTCTCCTGACCTCTGGTCTCCTTTTCTTTTATAGTTTGAGGGAAAAGAGGAGCCAGGGGGAGGGGAGCGGATGATTCAGCCTTTCCTCTGGCAAGAGATTTCTCCTGCTGGAGTGGAGCCAGACAGGCCTGGTAATTGGTGAATGGTGGCGGCCGGGCCATGGCAGGGTCAGCAGCAGCGGCAGCAGCTCTGTTCTCGCCTCTAGCACACCCAGGGCCATGGTGCCCTCTTGGCTGCTTGGCTGAGGCTCAAGCTGGGGGCGAACCAAGTGGTGGGTACCAGTGCAGGCTGTGCCTTCCCTTACAGGAGTCTTGAGCCTGCAGGCTTGTAGAGGGGGCCTGGGCTCCGACCGATGCCTGATGGCAAGGGAGGGAAAAAGGCCTTTGGTATGCCAGGCCACCGTAAGCCCTGGGCCTCATTCATTCCTACAGCAGGCTTGCAAGGTCGGGATTGTCGACCCAGTTTTGCTGTGGAGAGAACGGAGGTTAGAGAGGTTTTGTGACTTATTCAAGGTCACAGGTCTAGTAAGAGGCTCTGTTAGTCTCCTGGTGCTGCTATAACAGAAATACCACAAGCGAGTGGCTTTAAGGAACAGAAATTTATTTTCTCATGGTTTAGGAGGCTAGAAGTTGGAATTTAGGGAGCCAGCTCTAGGGGAAGGCTCTCCCTATCCAATCTGGGGGACAATCCTCGTCACGGCTTCTCTAGTGTTCTTGATATTCCTTGGCAATTTCCATGTGGCATGAATCTTCTTTGTTTTTGGTTGATTCTCTGTGCCTAATCTGCTCTTTTTATATCTTAAAAGTAAGTAGGTTTAAGACAGTCCTGAAACTGATAAGGCCTCATTAACATAACACAAAAAACCTTATTATCAAATGGGATTACACCCACATATTTTTGGAGGACACAATTGAATCCTTAACACTCAGGGTCACACTAGTAAGAGGTAGAGCTGGAATTCAAACCCAGTTCTTTCTTCTATAGCACATTGGCTAGAGGTTGATGCTTGTGTCCCCTGTGCAGAGAGGATGCTGGGAGCTGGGTGTTGGTCTGTGCCTGATTGTGGGCAGGAGAGGGAGACATTGGGAGACCAGACCCAGAGAGGGTTGGTGAAGGCAGGGAGAGAGGGAGAGAGACAGACAGACAGAGACCCAGCCTGGGATACTTGTGCAGAGGTGGGTTTGTGCAAAAGGGTGAAGTTAAGTACCTCCTTGAGTGTGCACACTCCTTGTACTTTTTAAATCACTTCTGCATCTTCTTTGCTCAACAGCTACTCTGCCTCATAGATAGATGAGTAAGTGGAAGCTCAGAGAAGTGGCATGATTTACTAAAGGGAGCCCAGCAAGTTAGAATCTCAGATGCCTTGTTTAGCGGGAAATAGAAGGGGAACAGACTGCATCTCTGGGCAGATCTGGTAAAGGAGGGCTGCCTGGGGAAGGAGCTGGGAGGCTAAACGTATAAGGAATCAAGAGGTGGGGCTGGAAACCATAGTCCACTCCCTAGCCACATAATCTTGGTGAATTACAAAAGCTTTGTGAGCCTTAGTTTTCTCATCTGTAAAATGGGGATAATGGTACTCCATACCTCACAGCTTATGAGGTTAAAATAAAACAACACAGTAAAATAATGATAGTACTTAACTGCACGTAAGAAGTGCTCAGTAAACTGCCACTTTAGTAATAGAGGCAGAGTGCACCTGGCCCGTGACAAGTTTGCCTATGGTGACCACTTGCCATGACCGAGGGATTCTCTTCGCCTTCTTTGGCAGATGTGAGCCAGACTGAGACCTAGAGAGGTTTATTTAGCACAGCCTGGGGGACGCGTGAGGGGCTGGCTGTGGGTTTGTCTGTCTCAGAGCGCGGGCACCTCCATGGGGGAGGTAGCAGTCTAAGAAGCCTTGTCCCAGGACAGCTCCGTGGTTTACCCACGCTCTGTGGCTCCAGCGTGCTTGGGCCACTATTATCATTCCTCCTGCGTCCCCCCCCCCCCCCGCCCCGATCCTCCCCCCTCAGTTATTTATTTTTCTGTGAGGAAGGAATGTGGGGAATTTACCACAGGGTGCTGGCCTTCACTTTCAGCTGCTCGGAGACTGCCTCTTCTGTAAGAGGGAAGCAGCCGAGACAGATGGCAGAGGAAGCAGCAGAGGGTCCTGGCTGGATCTGTGTCCTGAGCCGTGGGGCAATTATGTAACCCACCCAGAGGCCCAGGGCAGACACCGCTGTTTCTGATCTCTGGCCATGAGCCTTGAAGTGTGCATAGCTCCCATGGAATTGTGCCAGGATCACCCCATTCACACTCGGCCTCTAGATGAGCACAGATGAGTGTGTTTCTCTGTCATAGGTCCCTTCCTCTCCAGCTGGTTTTGATTTGGGGCATGGATAGGGGAGTGAGGTGGGGATTACCTTGAGCCTTCCAGGCTCTGCTGAGCATCCCACTGCTTGGAATGCATCCCCGTCTCCATCCTTTAAGACCTAGGGCATACGCCACCCTCTCCAGAAAGCCTTCCCAGATTGCTTCATCCTGATTCATCTGTCTCTTAGATTCTGTGTTCTCTGGGCCATTTCATGGAACATTCTGTGTCTTAGATCTAACACAGCAATTTCAGGTTTCATCTCCCTCTTCACCCACAGACTTGTTGCTGACCCCTTCCTCACCCACCCGCAATCTCCCCTTCTCCTAGGAACCACCTTCCAGATCTTAGATCTCTAGGGAGATTCAGTGGAGCAAAATATGGCAGTGGGAGACCTTGGATTGAGGGAGGGCTTGTCTTGCAGTCATTTATTCAGTCAACAGTTACTGAACCCCTTCTGGGTGATGGCCTCTGCTGGGCCTGGGGGCATTAAGCAAGGATGGAGACCTGCTCCGGCCCTACGCTGGCACAGGGCCAAGAGAAAGGGCCACGTCTTTGTGGAGAGCCCAGAGTGTGCCGGGCCTCAGGCTAGACCCTGGGAACCCCAAGATGACTTAGGCCCGGCCCCACCCTGGCAGAGGAACAGTTTAGGGAAATCAACCTCTTCTCTGCCCTGGCTCGCCACCTTTTTGTCTCCTGGATTATGTGTTTCTCCAGAAGGGTGTGGCATGGCAGTCCTTTCTGCACTTCCAAGGCTCCCAGGGACCTGGGGAGGAGGGTGATGGAGCAGGAGAAGGCTCAGAGGACGCAGTCTGGCTTACCACAGATAGGAATCTGGGTTCTGATCTTGGCTCTATATGAAACAGCCCCTCCCAGTTTGCTGTGTACCTGGGGCTGAGACCTGTCCCTCTCTAGACCACCCTTTCCAAGTTCCTGAAAATCTACTGATTATAGACTGATTAGCAGTGAGGCCCAGTAGAGCAGGCAGGAGGGAGGCAGTAGTTTCTGGCCCTGAAGGACCCTGTAGAAGTGCCCTGGGCAGTGAGCAGGGAGCAGTGCTTGTGGCCTACAGAGATGGCTTCCCCTGAGGCCTGAGCTGACTTGGAAACCCTAGTCTAACGTTCCCGCAGCCGCCCACCCCTGCCTGCCTGATCTTAACCCACTGTCAGCATGCAGACACCAGGAGTTTGGCCAGACACAGACAGCCTCCTTCCCCTGCGGCCTTGGCTTCTGAGCTTTCTCAGCCTGCTGTTTCCTCTGAGCCTCTTCCTGCTCTGAGGCATCTGGGCCAGGTTGGACAGGGGAGGAGCACTAATTTAGGAGTCTGAATGGATTGATGAGGGCTTCCTAGAGGAAGTGGCAGTTCGGCTGGGCCTGGGACAGTGGGTGGGGAAAGTGAGGCAGGATGAGTGAGTGTGCTGTGTGGGAGGACCTCTTCAGAAGAAAGGAGCCCAGGCTGGGACCAGTCAGACTGCCTGGATGCCAGTGCTACTCTGCCATCTGCTAGCTGTGGAACATGGGGGGTGAGTTTTTTTAATTCTCTGTGTCTTAGTTTTCCTCATCTGTAAAAAGGGGATAAAGGAACCTCCCCTGTGAGTTGCTGTGAGGATTAAATGAGAAAATACATGTTAAGCTCTTAGCTTGCCAGCATGTGGTGTTCAGAGAGTATTGGCTACTGTCATCCTCATCGTCTTCATTGTTATTCTTACAAGTACTTGTGGAAGATGTGGGGGGAAAGGAGGAATACAGAAGTAAAGCAGTTGAGACTCCTGCCCTTGAGGCATTTGCAGTCTGTGTGGGACAGTAAGGTCCAGACACCTATTACTGCAAAGCAATGGGTGGGGCAGCATGGCCCATGGTGATGGGCCCTGGACTGGGAGGTGAGCCACCCTGAGTTTGAATCCCGACTCTGCCTCTGACTATCTGTATAACCTTGAGCAAGTCACTTCACCTCTCTGAGCCCGTTTCTACTGTAACACAGAGATGAGAGTACAGCTGACCTCATGGGTCACTGGGAAGATAAATGAAGCACGGGCCAGTCATGATGCCTGAAGAGTAATTTTTACTGAAATGAATAATACACAAAGTGATGACATCATTAAGTGGTACAGATAAAATGTTCCATTGGTGGATCAGGGAAGGCTCTTTGGAGGGGGTGGTGGCATTTGAGAAGTCCCCTAGGTGGTGCAAACAATTAGGCGCTCAACTGCTAACAGAATGTTTGGTGGTTTGAACCTATCCAGAGGTGCCTGGGAAGACGGGCCTGGCGATCTGCTTTGAAAGGCCACAGCCTTGAAAACCCTAGGGAGCACAGTTTTACTCTGCAACACATAGGGTCACCATGAGTCGGAATTGACTCAACGGCAACTGATTTTTGGTTTCGGTAGGAAGGCTGGGAGGGTTAGGGCATGTAGAAAGGATGTGATGATAGAGAAGCGTTCCCAGTAGAGAACCTGTGCAAACTATACTTTGGAAGCAGAAACTCACAGGGCCAAGTGAGAACCGTGAGCCATTGAACTCCCTCTGGCCACTGCTGAGGGTACTGAGAGAAGGTTAGCAAGCTATTGGGAAGGCCTGATGTCAGGGGTCTTGAATGCCAGGGTGAAGACTCTCTGCTTGATTCTCCATGTCCTGGGCAGGAGAGAGGGTTTTGAGCAGGAGAGAACCACGAGTGGAGCGAGGCGGGAGGAAGATGAATCTGGCAGCGTGGGGTGGGTAGATTGGCAGGGGAGAGACTGGGGGCGGAGAGGCCATTTAAAAGGCTGTTGCAGAATTGGTTTTCCTGATAAAGAGCTGGGCTGACTCATCTGTGGAGGAGAGAAGTCACATACAGCTCCTCCTCAGTGCTGTCGATGTGGGATTTTCCTTTTTTCGTCAGTGAGGCAATTGGTTGCCTTTCTCAGAGGCTTTGGGAACGGAGGCCACTCAGCCAGCCACTGGGAGCATCTAGCAGGAAGCTGGGCTGCAGGGAGGACCCAGCCGGAGTGAGTAGGAGGAGCACTCTGAGGGGCCTTTATGGTTTAGGGTGTATGACTTAGGGCATGTGGCATCCCCTTTGTGGTCTCAGTTCCCCTCTGGGCATCAAGGGAGAGGCCTATGGGGACTTCTCCCAGATCATCAGCGAGCTGGGCCTGGGGCATCCCCTCCGGTTCCGATGCTTCCCCCATTGCATGTCTAGTGTGTCCTGGCAATCATTTCCACCTTAGCGTGTCTTATCCTTCTCCTGGGAGGGGGCTGGCAGTCTGCTGGGACCAAGCAGGTCATACTCACCGGGACTGTGTTGTGGATGGAGAACTCCCCAGGGAATAGAGGCTGTGTCATTTCCTCCTTCAGGGGGAGGATGCAGGGCAGGGGCTGGCAAGGTAGCCAGGCCATTACTCAGGCCTCATTCATCTTCCTGCCCCCAGCTGAGCCAGAGGTTGAGCAGCGGCCAGTGCTGGTTCCTTCCTGACCCCACCAGGGGGGCAGCTTACCCAGCCTATTTACCCTTCCTGTTGCCAAGACTCCTGGGTGGTCACAATGGGCTGCCTCCAGCCAGTCTCTCTTCCTACCTCTGCTCCCAGTCCCACCGCACCCATTGACGGCAGCCCGTGTGAAGAAGCATTTCCTTGAATTCTCCTTGTCCTGACCTTTTGCTCTGGCCTCCCTTCCCCTGCCCCACCTCCCTCCTGTGGATCCTTGGTCCAGACATGCCCACTGGGCAGAACAGGCAGCTCTTCCTGCGGAGGGGGGTGGGTGAGGGAAAGGGCTTGTCCCTGCCTGAGTAAAACTAGAACTGTGGTCTCCTGATTCTTAACCCAATGCTCTTCCCACTCTGCTAGTATTTTATGTCCTATCAGTCATTTCTACCTTAGTAAAAATAAGTTTACCAGCTCTTCTCCTGAGAGGAAGAAGGGAGAGGAAGCATGTGTTGTTCTAGGCAGCTGAATTTTCAGGGGAGAAGGCACTGCTGAGGGGCAGTGATCACAGACGAGGAAACAGACTTCTGCTGACCATTGTCCAGGAGCCCTGGGGCTTCTGTTGGGACCCCTGCCTCCAGAGATCAGGTCTGGAAGGCAGAGTAGTTAAGAGATGAGACTCAGCGGCCAGACTATCTGAGTTTTGAATCCCAGCTCTGCCACTTACATGTTGTGTGATCCTGGGCTGGCCTCTCTTTGTCTCGGTTTCATCTGCAAAATGGGAAGAATAATAGTATTTTCTTCTCAGGGTTGTTGTGAGGACTGAATAAGATGACAAGTACAAAGTGCACAGTACAGCCCCTGGGCTCTAGTGAAGGCTCAGTAATTAGCAATCAACCATTGCTAGAATCCTTGTTCTAGTGATTGTGTTCAGGGCTTATCACCTCCTCCCCAAATCTGGGATTGAATCCTGTTGGACCCAGGTCTCCTGACCCCCAGGCAGTTCTTTGTGTTTGCCCTCCACCTCTTCCTCTCTTGAAGGTCTGTCTTTAGGGCTCCTGATCCCATACCCACGGTGGGCCTTTAAAGGGCTGGCACCCCAACCTGTCCCTGCAGAGGCACCATGGCCAGCCCCTTAGGTATAGGTTGCAGCCAGGCGGATTAGGGGCTCAGCGAAGAGCCTGCTCTCTGTGGCCCTTGACCACCTCCCACCCCTCTGACACCAGGGAGCATCTTCTTGGACCCAGCTGGCTGGGGCATTTCCAGGGGTGGCAGTTCCCTAGTCTGGGTAAGTTTGGATTTAGCTGCCCCCCTGGTGCCCCAGATGGGGGACTCTGGGATGCCTGTAGTTGGCCAAGCCCCCCCTTCCCTAGCTTTGTTTGTGCAGGATGGCAAAAATCGCCTGGATTGCTGTCTGGGTCCAGTCCAAGCCTCCCGCTGAATTCCTTTTCCATCGAGTCACTGTGGGCTGAGGTGGGGGCATGGGAGCTCTCCTCAGAGGGCAGAGCTCACTCACCCCTGGCCTTTTCTGCCCAGTTCCTCTTGTTCCCAAACAGCAACTCAGGGGAGGTGCCAGGCTCAGAGAGGCAGGGGGATCAGTCAGTGGCAGCCCAGGCTGGGAACGGAGACTGGTGCGAGTCAGCAGACCTGGGTCCTGGGCCCACGGCCTTCTGTGTGACCTCACACAGTGCCCTTTCCCTTTCTAAGCCTCACGAACCAGTTTATCTCTGGGGGCCCTTCACCCTCTGACAGTTGAGAATTTTTCAAACCCATGGCTGCTAACCTAAAGGTTGGCAGTTTGAACCCACCCAGTGGCTCCATGGAAGAAAGGCCTGGCGATCTGCTTCTGTAGCGATTACAGCCAAGAAAATCCTACGGAGCAGTTCTACTCTGTAACCCATGGGATCAACATGAGTCAGAATCAATTTGGCGACAATGAGTTTGGTTCAGTTTGGCCTTTTAGATTCAGCTGGGGATGGGATTGAAGCAGAAAAGTGAGGAGAAAAGCAGGAAAATGCAGGGATTTTGAGATGTCTGGCTTGTTCAAACACGGACGTACTTTCTGTGTGCCTAGTAATGTGGGAACCAGCCAGCCAGAGAGCTTCATGCTCTCTGAAGTCAGGTAGAGCTAGATATAAATCCAGCTCCGCTACTTTCTGGCTGTGTGACCTGGGGCATCTCACCTCGCCTATCTGAGCCTTGGTTTTCTTATCAGTAAAATAACAATAATAATAGTTTGCGTTTCATGGGGTTGTTGTAAGAATTAAGTAAGATAATATATGTAAAGTGCATGTAAAAGTACACGGTAAATGCCCAATAAATGTTAGCTACTATTACTGAATTGTGCCGTAAGGGAGTTTGTAGGGACTGGGGATGTTTATCCTGACCATGTCCCATGGAGATGTGATGAGCATTCAGGCATCTCAGAAGGGCTGTCACATTGGAAAGAGAAAGCCCTGGGGGACAGAACCATCAAGAGGAGGTGGAGGTTATTACCAGCTTACTGTAAGAAGCAACTTTCTAGCTAAGAGATGCTAATTAGTGGAAGGCACCTCCCTAGGGTTGTGAGCTCCCTGTCAGTTGAGTGTGTAAGCAGAAGCTTGCACACTGAGGGGGGTGGCTTTGGGGATGCAAGAGTTGTATGGGGAATTGGACCTGGTGATGGCCACGCCTGAAATTCTGAGGTTCTGTGAATTGGGGCAACAAGCTTTGCCTCTCCATAGATCTGGAATCCTCTGCTGTGTGACCTTAAGAGAGTCACATCCCCTCTGAGGACCCCAGATCTATACAGTGAATTTGCTAGAAGGAGATCTGAACCATTCCAGGGAGTAGAGTGGGGTCACCAATTGCCAGCTCATTCCAGGGTATCATGAGCCCTTGCCTCATTCCAACTGAGCTTGATAACAGTAAGTCCTTGGCATCTGTTGCCTTATTGCTGCTCCCAACCCTAACATGAGCGCTTGTATCACCCCTTCTCTGTTAAGGAAACTGAGGAGTGAGGCTCCGAGAGATGTACCAACTCGCCAAGGCCACACAGCTTGCAAATGGCAGAGCTTGGATTTGGGCCAGGCAGGCTGGTTTCTAAGCAGAGCAGAGGAGATGGACATTATGTAAGATGGAGATTACAGTGTGGCCTTCTGGGGTGGTTGGCTGCTCCCTTTCTCAGCTCCCCCCAGGGAGCGGCCTGGTCAAGCCCTTCATCTTTTACAGATGGGTTGATCCAGGCTGGAGAGGAGCCCTACCAGGAGGGAGCAGGTGTCATGGGTGGGTGGGGCAGGCTGTGTGCTCTCACAGGTTGAGGGGTGGTGGAGAGCCAGGCCCTGATGGGAAGAGGGAAGAGAGGGGTTGGGGCCAGAGAGCTTGTCACTGGTGGGCCTGGTCTGCAGCTCCTCTGCTCTAGGCCTCCCTGCTGACTCCACGTGCCCAATGTGGGGATCAATGGGCTCTACTCTGGACCACTTTCTGGACCTCAGTTCCCCCATCTATAAAATGGGGGTGGTGGGGAAATAGCACCTCGATAGGGCCCTTCTAGCTCTGAGAGTCCATGAATCCTGAGCTTCCCTGGCAGGATGCCTAGAAAGACTGTCCCTGGAGACCCACTCAGCATGTCATGGCCAGTGCTAATGAGGGCAAAGTAGGAGGGAGGGCAGGGTCAGATTCCTCAGAAACTAATTAGCTTCGCACAGTTGGTGGGGGAAGGGGATGGAGAGAGGGATTTTTCCAGCCACAGACTGAGCTTCTAACACTGGCCACAGGGTGATCCATCTGTCCATCCACTCATCTGTTCATGCATCATTGTTCAACAAGCATAAATTGAGCACCTACTGGTGAACAAGACAGACAAGGTCATTGCCCCTAAGCTTATATTCTAGTTGGGGAGACACAATAAAAAAGGAAACATGTAAAGAGGATAATTTCAAACTTTGGTGAATGCTGGAACTGGGGAGATAAAGATAAATGGTTGCCTACAGTGTCTGGCAGTCTGCTTCCAAAAGGTCACAGCCTGGAAAACCCTATGGAGCAGTTCTACTCCGCACCCATGGGGTGGCCATGAGTCAGAATCAACTGGACGACAACCAACGACCACAGTGAATCTACAGATTAACAGAGGCCTGACCAGCCCGGTTTCTGACCCCGGTTCCCAGACTATAGACTCATTCCGAGCCCGACCCTCGCTGACTTTGTCTCCCATATGTCCCAAAGGGACCTTTTGGGATCAGCAGACAGCTTGGGCTGTAGACCACAGAGAACTGGATCTGATTCCAACTTCGTCACCCTTAGCTATGTGACCTTGGGTCAGTTACTTCTAAGTCTCTGAGCCTCAGTTTCCTCTTCTGTGAAACAGGGGCAATAATGCCTGTCTCATAGTGTTCATAAAGTGTTTCATAAAATAATGCAAAGTTCCTGCATAGTTGCTACTAAAATTAGTGCCATTTATTACTTTTCCAATGTTAAAACATGAGTATTTTTAAATGATCATTTAAATAAAATTGGAAAGAAATTCTGGAAGGATATCGAAGAAACTGATAACAATGGTTACCTGATTGTGGTGTGGGCTGTCTGGGGATGGAGGGAGACTGTCTCTGTATATCTGTTTATAAGCTTTTACTCTTGGACCATGTGAATATTTTGTCTGTCCTTAGAAAGGGAAATGTTAGTAGCATCTCTCTTTAAAATCAAACCCAATTACTATACTATGAGTTTGATAGTATAAAGGGCCCTATGGAAGACATAAAGAAAATGTTCCGTGGGTTCATTCATGCATTCAGTAATATGTACTGGGGGCCCGCTTTCTGCCAGGTGCTATTCTAGGGGCCAAGGTTAGAGTGATGAACAAGGTGGACAAAGTCATTGTTCCTAAGCTTATGTTTTAATTGGGCAATAAGACAATAAACAAGGAAGCATGTAAAGAGGAAAATTCAAACTGTGGTGAATGCTATAAAGAAAATAAAACAGGAAATGGGCTAGGAGAGGAGAAGGCTGATTTTAGAGGGAGGCCTCTTTAGAGAGGTGACATTCAAGTTGAAACCCAAGTGGCAAGAAGAAACCGACATGAATTGCCACTTGCAAAAAGATCATTTCAAGCAGAGAACAGCAAGGCCCTGAGGCAGGAACAAACTTGGCATTTTCAAGGAATAGAAAGAAAGCCAGTGTGTCAGAGCCTAGTGAAAGAGGAGAAGGGTTGAAGGAGCTAAGTCAGGGATGTAGCAGAGGCCTTGACTACCAGGGTGAGGGGTTTGTAACAGTTTGGTGAAGTATTGTATCAACAACCTTCAGGGGAAACCCAAATGAGGATCTGCTAATCCTGGAGGGATAATCAGGGCAGGCTTCACCCAGGTGGTAGCATTTGAGTGACCATGAAGGGTGGATCAGAGTTTGTTATGAGAAGAGGTGATTCTAGGAAGCAGTGAGTGAAGATCAAATTCCAGAAAACATGATCATGTTGAAGGAGGGGTGAGGTGACCACATTCTGTCTGTCTGTCTACCCCTGTGGTTCTGCATTCGCATTTGCTAACTGGGTCTCTGTCCCCCTGCAGCGTTGGGCCAGAACACTAGCCTCACCGAGAAGGATCTGAAAGAGGCCAAGGCACGGAGCCAGCAGATTGCAGCCCAGCTGACTACCCCTCCCAGCTCCAACTCCCGTGGCGTCCAGCTCTTCAATAGGCGCCGGCAGAGGGTGAACAAGTTCACTTTGGAGAGCCACGGCCAGAGAGGACAGAAGCCCAGCCAGGAGTGCCTCAGAGTGCGCCCTGACAGCCCCACAGGCCATGCCCGGGGGCTCGGCCTGAGTCCCACATCACACCCCGAGCCAGGCCGTCCAAAGAACTCCATCTCCCAGAGCCCTGGCACAGGGGTCCCTGGCCACAGCATGGAGGGGTACTCAGACGAGGCCAACTTGCTGCGGCACCTGGAGAAGGTGGCCAGTGAGGAAGAAGAGGTGCCACTGGTGGTTTATTTAAAGGAGAATGCAGCCCTGCTGACGGCCAATGGGCTCCACCTGTCCCAGAATCGAGAGGCCCAAGAGGCCCCACCGACCCCACCTCTGGCTGAAGTCCATAGCCCAGCTGCAGATGTCAACCAAAACCTTTCTTCGCCCAGCGCCACACTCACTACACTAGCTTCTGACAGCAACCACAACCCGCCAGCCACAGATGTCAAGCAGAACCCACCAGCAGCTGTCATTCCACTGGCACTTTCTAGTGCCCAACAGAATTCTTCTGAGGAACAGCTCCCGCCAAATGGCACAGTGCCAGATTCCAAACCCAGCACTCTATGTGCTGGCGGGCAACCCCAGGCACCAGCTGCAGAAGTGAAATCCAGCACTCTCCTAATTGATAAGGTATCAACTCCAGCTTCCACCACCAACACCTTCTCCAGGGAAGCCACTCCCATCCTCAGCTCGGAGGCCTCAACACCAGAGTTCATGTCAAGCTCCCTGCTCATCGATATCCAGCCTAGCAGCCTAGGAGTGTCGGCAGAACAAGAGATGCCTGGGCAGGCAGCCACCACCACACCCGCCAAGCTGTATAGTGAAGTCCACTTCACACTGGCCAAGCCCCAGTCAGTGGTCAACAGGACGGCCAGGCCCTTTGGGATCCAGGGACCAGGGGGTACCAGCCATATGGAACGAAGCCCGATGGTAGAGAGACGACATCTCGGGGAGAAGGCCCCAGCCCCTCAGCCCCCCATCCTGGCAGACAGAAGCCCCCAGCCACAGAGACACATAATGTCCCACAGCCCTATGATGGAGAGACGGCCCTTGGTGCAACGAAGTCCAGCTTTGGAGAGACGGCCCTTGGGGAACTTCACCCCACCCCCCACCTACGCCGAGACCTTGTCCACGGGCCCCCTGGCTTCCCGGATTAGGTCTCCCCCCTCTTATTCTGCCCTGTACCCCAGCTCCGACCCTAAGCCTTCCCATCTTAAGGCAGTTCCCACCAGCAAGACGGGCATTTTGGAGGAATCGATGGCCCGGCGGGGCAGCCGGAAATCCATGTTCACCTTTGTGGAGAAGCCCAAAGTGACCCCGAATCCAGACCTGTTGGATCTGGTGCAGACAGCCGATGAGAAGCGGAGGCAGAGGGACCAGGGGGAGGTGGGCGTGGAGGAGGAGCCCTTCGCCCTGGGGGCTGAGGCCTCCAACTTCCAGCAGGAGCCAGTGCCCCGGGATAGGGCCAGTCCCGCAGCAGCTGAGGAGGCCCTCCCAGAGTGGGCCTCGTGCCTCAAGTCACCCCGCATCAAGGCCAAACCAAAGCCCAAACCCAACCAGAACCTCTCTGAGGCGTCCGGGAAGGGGGCTGAGCTCTACGCTCGCCGGCAATCTCGAATGGAGAAGTATGTCATTGAGTCTTCAGGTCATGCAGAGCTGGCCCGCTGCCCTTCACCCACTATGTCCCTGCCTTCATCCTGGAAATACTCCACTAATGCCCCTGGGAGCCTCCGAGTGGCCTCTCGCAGCCCAGCCCGGACCCCACCTGCCTCCCTCTACCATGGCTACCTGCCTGAGAATGGGGTCCTGCGCCCAGAGCCCACCAAGCAGCCACCATACCAGATGCGGCCCTCACTCTTCGTCCTCTCGCCCATCAAGGAACCTGCCAAGGTCTCGCCAAGAGCTGCCTCGCCAAGAGGTGTCTCACCAAGAGCTGTCTCGCCTGCCAAGCCAAGCTCCCTGGATCTGGTGCCCAGCCTGCCCAAGGCAGCCCTGCCACCATCTCCTGCCCTGCCTCGGCCCTCACGCTCCTCACCGGGCCTCTACACCTCACCTGGACAAGATGGCCCCCAGCCCACTGCTGTGAGCCCTACCTACAGCAGTGATATCTCCCCCGTGTCTCCCTCCAGGGCCTGGTCTCCTCGAGCTAAGCAGGCCCCACGGCCCTCCTTCTCCACCCGGAACGCCGGGATCGAGGCTCAGGTGTGGAAGCCTTCCTTCTGCTTCAAGTAGCCAGACCCCACAGGGGGTCCCACTGCCTGTCAAGGCCTCTCTCTGAGGGCCCGATGGAGAGCAAATGGGGCAAGAGATGGCACAGGGCTAGTCAGGAGTATGGGAGTCTGAGATCCAAGGTCTGATGCTGCCACCAGCTAGCTTTGTGACCTTGGGCAAGTTGCCTCCCTCTCTGCGCTACAGTAGCCCCTCTCCTACCACATGGGGGATTGGACTCCCTGTCTGAGGGAATCTGATGTCTGATTCTCGTTGGGAAGGAGAGTCATGGGGAGTGAACTCCTTAGGAGGCTCTAATGAGGCTGAGGGGGCTTCCTTTGACCTTCGCGAGCTATAGGGGTACCAGAGTCTGAAGCCAGCGTCTTGCTGGGGAAATGGCCTAGAGGGGGCCCTAACGGGCTTTTGGAGCAAACAGAGCCTGCCACGCCCGTGGAATCAGCTAGCCAAGTGTCTGCCTCCTCAGCTGCCTGAGGGGGGCCTCCCTCGTTGTGGCCCAGGCTTCTGGCGTCTTTCTGCCTCTTGCTGGATTCTCACCTCCACAGGCCTGTCTCTTCCACCTCTACCTTCCAGACACCGCTTCCTCTCCACTGCTTCAGAGAGCTTTGCCTCAGCCTCCACCTTTCCTACTCCCCTTGGGTCCTTCTGCTGGATGAGGATGTGGCCCCCCACTGCTGTCTGACTTGTTTTCCTGCCCCTCTGCTCAACCACCTCCTTTCCCTCTCCCAGCATCTGGCTCTGCTTCAGACCTCAGTTCTGTTTCCACCTGGCTTGCCCCCACTGCCCTGGGGTGGGGGAGGTTCCAGGGAATCCCAAGAGGAGGAGGATGTGCAGATGTGGGCGTGCAGGTAGGAGAGAGACCCCAGCGACATATCCATTGACTAGTTTTGGCTTCAGCGTCAGCCAAGATCTTCCTGACAAAAAGCAGCCATCTTGGTGCAGTAGAATGGGCCCCAAGGAGAGAGTCAGGAGAGGAGGGTTCTGATCACAACTCAGACACCCATTTGCTGTGTGACTTTAGCCAAGTCACTTTCCCTCTCTGGGCCTCAGATTTCTCATCTATATACTGAGGGCCCTTCCAGCCATGACAGTCTGTGAAGATAGACTGGTGCTTTGGGAGAAAGGCTTTGTAAGTGACAAGACCGTCCCCTGAGGACAGAGGGAAAGGAAATGGGCTCCTGCTATAGGACAGGTGGAGGTTAGATGTCAGCAAGGGCACCCATTGAGGGTGTGGTTGGAATGAGCAGCTGCAGGAGGCCAAGGGATCTGAAGCCTAGGCTGTGTTGGTTCAGGTTCAGGATTGCCTGGAGATTGGGCAGCACGGCCGGGCTAGGTCAGGAGCAGAGCAGCTCAGTGGAAAGGGATGGAAGAGGCCTTAATGCTTTGAGGAAAAGGCTGGGACTTAGGAGATCTGGTCCTAACAGACTGACTCTGTGTATCTTTGGGTCTCACTTTCCTCATTTACACAGTGACGGTTTTGAGTTAGGTAGTCAAGGTCCCTGCTACCTCTGACACTTTTGATGTGCTGCAGCCCCCCAAAACCAGGCTTGGTGGAGAGTGAGAGAAGACAGATGCAAGAGATAGGATTCAGATGGAAGCATCTGCAGGCTGGGGGGCGAGGACCACTCACTTTCTCTTTCCCAGCCCTATTTCTGGGCTCTCCAGGGTGTGAAGGGTGGTGGGGGTGGTGCCCATGCTGGGCTGAGCCTGCAGTTTTCCTGAGCTCCCAGCTTGTCTCCATGGAAACAAGGGGTGCCTTCCCAGTGAGCTCATTCCACCTAGAATGCGGGGGTTACGCGTGGGGGAGTTGTGAGCAAGCTCAGCTCTTTCCTGCCAGCACCCTCCAGGACAGAGTGACACCCCCCACCCTCACCTCACCAGACCCCTGCTCCCTTTGACCCCTGGGGGCTAGCAGTGGAAGAGCCCACCCTCCATCCTGCAGCTCCTGCGGCCAAGCCGACCTCTTCTCGGACTCCGTTTTCTCGCCTGTTCTCAATACACTCTGCCTCCAATCTGCCTTGCTTCTTTCTTTCTTCCCTGCTCGCCGTCTCCCCGCCTTCTCCCTGATTCTGGCCTAGGAAGTGGAGCAGGAGCAGTCACACTCCATTATTCTGTGTGAAGGTTTGGTTGTGGGGTGTCTGTATGCTCTAACATCTGTGGGGTGTCTGGATGTGCCGGGGGACAGACCTGGGCTGGCTGGGAAGTGAGAGCTGCCCTCTCTTCCCTAGTCCAGCACTTAGGAAACCAGAATCCTGTGGAAATCGCATTCTGCTTTCTCCTTCCCTTGGAGTTTGGCCAGAAATTATGTAGACCATGGGAAAACCCCATAGCCCCTTACGGCCCAGGCCTGTTTGGGTTCTTTAAACATGGAATTTAAAAGCCTTGAGCCAGAGCATCCACTCTCCTGTTCCCTCAGGCCCCCTCCCCACTCCCTATTCTCTTACTCAGGTCATTTCCCACATTAGTTACCACCTGGCTCCTGAGAATATTTGAGTGCACACCCCTGGTGGGGGAAAGAACTGCCACCCAGAGTCAGGAGAACTGGTTCTAGTCCCCAGTCTGCACTTGACACCTTGTGTGACCTTAGGCAACCCCTTCCCAGCTCTGGCCCTCAGTTTCCCCTTCTGTGCAAAGAAGGATTGCAGAAGGTGGTCTGGGAGCTCTTTTTGGTCTCTGATAGTTTGTGTCTGACTCTGCTCTACTCATGCCCTCACCCCACACATGTACCTGGTGCTGGGGTAAGTGGGTGCTGACTTCTGAATTCTCACCTGCCTCATTTCCCAGGAGTTCTGGTGTATGGTGCATTGAGATCTTTGCCAGGAAGTGAACAGCTCTGAATTCCTGCAGCATTTTGTGCTGTGCCCCCCCGACCCCCACCTCCCCTGCACACATACATGCACAGTCGGCATTCAGACATGGAGTTAGTATGAGGTCAGCCTCTGGCTTTGCTTGGCCACCTCCAAACGATGGGGAGCTGCTCACCACTGCCCCCAAACCTTCCAACCCATGCTTGAACGGTCCTGTTTATAATCCTGGCTGAATTCTGTTACTCCTTCCACTCTTTGGCCCTAGCGTGCCCTTTGTGGCCAGCAAAGACAGAGACCACTCTTTAGAAATGTTCGGACAGTTAGAGTTCCAGCCCATCTTCTCGTGGCTAAAGAGCCCTGGTTCCTCTGCCTCAGTGCTTATGGACTGGCTTGGATCATGAGCTCGGGCCTCCACCTCCCTGGGTGGCACTGTAGTTGGGTGTTGGGACCTGCCTGAGCACACTCTGACTTGGCATTTGGCTCTGAGACTCTGGTCTCAGCCTCCAGCCCTTCCCTCTGGCCCTGGGGCAGGGACCTCCCTTCCCAGCTCCTCTCCTTGTGTTGCAGGGTCTGCCTCCTGCATCCAGGCTATCTGAAAGCTTCCTGGGATGTCACACACACACACAACAGCTCCCAGTGTCTCAGGCTCATGTGTACATAACTCTGGGGGTGAAAGGAAGTAGGTCCCACTCTGAGCCTTAACTTTTCTGCCTGATGGCTGGGGGCTTGTGTGTCCCCAGGAGGTCTCTAAAAGTTGCTCCCACACTACCCTCCCATGAAAAAATCTCCTGTTCAGGCTGCTGTACGACATCCCCCTTTACGCTAAAGGGCTCTACTTAGTCTGGGCTCATCTAGCAGCTGCTGCATTCTGTTTGGAAAAAACATACAATTTATGTCCCTTTCTTCCTTTAGGTTGGGCGGAATTAGATTCTGGTTGGATGAAAGAGTGATTGGCTTGATTATGGCTGATTACTGACTGGATCAGAGACTGGATCTTGTGGATGGTTTTAGACTTTGATTGGGTGGGAAACACTGAAGGGCTGGCTAGCTCCGGACTCTGATGGATGACTGCTGGTGAATTTGGACTGGAGTGCAAGGCTGGGTGGACTGGTTATTGCTGGAATCTGATTGGAAGAATAGTTGAATGGTTTAGCAGGTGCATGCTAGTTGTGGATTCCCGAGCCCTCCACTTTCAAACCAGTTCAAACTACTTAAACATGGTTTAGCTTTTGAGCAACAGATAGTGTTACACAGACAGACACACCACACACATTTCCAAGTGGAGCAGAATACACTGGGTGGTTATGTCTCTGAGCTTCATTTTCCTCATTAGTAAAGTGGGAAAGATAATACCAGTTACCTCACCGGTCTATTATGAGGATCTAATGAAAGATAAAGGATGAGACTAAACCATGTAGACTAGAAAGTCCTTCATTTAAAGAATGTAAAAAAAAAATGGCATTGTGGTGTCAGACCTCTTCATCTCATGCCAGGAGGAGGAGAGAGACTCACCGCCAGCATCAGCCCAAGGCTGATTGCTATGAGGCAGAGGTCAGACATGCCTCCTCTCTCCAAACTTTTCACCAATTCTAACACCAGCCGTCCCTCCACGGCACTCTCTACTTCTCTGCTATTGTTGTCATGTGCTATCAAGTTGATTCTGACTCAGCGACCCCATAAGATAGAGTAGAACTGCCCCATAGGGTTTCCACGGAGTGGCTGGTGGATTTGAACTGCTGACCTTTCGGTTAGCAGACTGATCTCTTAACCACTGCACCACACTTCTCTGCTGGGTTCGATAATTTATTGCAATGACCACACAGAACTCATAGACCATACTCACACTTCTGGGATTTATTAAGGACATATATGCAGTCCCCAGGTTACGAACGTCTGACGGACAACTCATACTT
The DNA here is from genome assembly GCA_030035585.1 of Dugong dugon. Classification (NCBI taxonomy): domain Eukaryota; kingdom Metazoa; phylum Chordata; class Mammalia; order Sirenia; family Dugongidae; genus Dugong; species Dugong dugon. Next base: position 185,645,268 of record CM057460.1, on the reverse strand, counting down.
GCTCCTTAATGTTATGGAACTTTGCCCTCACTTTGAAACAACTGAACCAACCCTTACAACAAATTCTTCATCCCAATCACTTTCACTTGCTGTGTGTGCAGCTTTTAAATCACTGAAAAGGCTTCAAGCCTTTTTTTGCACTGAAAAACCCAAAACAAAACCCCTTGCCATCGAGTCGATTCCTACTCATAGCGGCCCTATAGAATAGGGTAGAACTGCTCCGTAGGGTTTCCAAGGAGCGCCTGGTGGATCTGAACTGCCGACCTTTTGGTTAGCAGCCGAACTCTTAACCACTACACTTCCAGGGTTTCGTTTTGCACTGAAGTAAGGCTAAATAAGAACCATATGCACCTGTTCCAACTTACCTGCAAATTCAACTTAAAGACACAGGAACAGATCTTGTTTGTAACCAGGGGACTGCCTGTAATGAGTTACAACTCGGGATCAGGATCAGGATCAGGAAGCATGTAGGCAAAGTCTTCCTTCTTCAGTGCAGGACAGCTCTCTCAGCTCCTCTCAGCTGTGCAGGCCTCCTCTTGGTCCCCTGAGGACAGGCTCCTCTCGACCCCCCGAGGACAGGCCTCCTCTCAACCCCTTGAGGACAGACTTCTTTCAGCCAGCTGAGAACAGGCCTGACCTCTGCCCTCTTTGGTCAAGTGCTACAAAGCTCTTTAACTCCACCAGTAAGGATGCACTCTGCCCCTGGCTCTTCTTTCTTGAAGGTAGTGAGGTCCCCCTTTCCTGCCTCTAAGATGGCTCATTTTAAGCCTAGAGGGATGGCAAATCTGACCAGTGCCCTTGTTAGGGTTCTGTATACCTCATTTGCATGGTCCCACTTCCACCAGGCTTCTATGCACATTATTTGCATTAGCAGCAAGCTGTCCAATCCCCTTGGTGGGCCATAAGCACCTTATTTGCATAGTCCCACCCAATCATTGTGTGAGAGTCACAGAGATTATGGCTAGAAGGGCCATATTAAATAATTCACTGCACCACAAAGAGGTAGGAAACTGGCATGGCAGTGCATAGCAGAGCAGTGTTATAACCTCAAAGCATGTTCACCAAAGTCACACTGCCCACCCCATGCTGCAAGAAGTTAAATGAGGGGAGTGTACTCCTAGGGAACAATGACCCAACTTCCTTTTGTGTTTCCGTCTGTCAGTGAGAACGTCCTCCCTGCTCAGGTATCAAGGGAAACGTAAGGAGGTGACCATAGCAACATGGCAAGGGAGTTGGGGCTGAGTGAGCCTTTCACCAAGTCCAATCTTAAGAATAGTCAATATTTTTCAAATTTTGAATAGGTAATACATTCATATGGTTCACAAATCTGTACTTACACAAATACATTTAAAAAGCATTCCCGCCCTCTGTAGTTGTACACCCTGTCCCTATTTACTCCATTTCCTAATGGATAACCACTTTAGTGTGTATCCTTCCGGTCTTTCTTTCTGGTAACTAACATCTATGGATCCCTTACTCTCTTCCAGGCAATGTTCTAGTACACGTAATGTTCTTTTAATGGTTAGCTCCTTCAATCCTCACAACCACCCCGTAGGGTAGGTGCTGTTATTTTCCCCATTTTACAGTGGAGGAAGCTGAAGCCCACAGGGGTGAAGCCACTTGCCCAAGTTCACTCAGTAAGTGAAGCCAGCAACTCCCCAACTGTTACCACTAGTCATCTGCCTCCCTGTTAAGCACAAGAGCACACAGCGTGGTGTGTTTTCAAACATTCTGGGCTGAGAGGAGGAGTCCCTGGGTGGTGCAGATGGTTAAGCACACCACTACTAACTGAAAGGTTGGTGGCTTCAACCTACCCAGAGGCACCTCGAAAGAAAGGCCTGGCGACCTGTTCCTGAAAGGTCACAGCCTTGAAAACACATGGGTCGCCACGGCAACTGGTTTGGTTTTTTGGTTTTGGGCCGAGTTGGGGTGCCTGTGTGTTACTGCGGGCACTACATGACTCGGCGTTGATTTCCCGGCTGTGCACAATGGATAAATCAGACTCAGTCCTTTCCAACCCCCGTATAGAGGACTCCAGCACTAATGCCTGTCCTTACCCTCTCTGCTCTCTCCCCAGGACCGCCGGGAGAACCTGCCTATCTCCCCGCCCTGGACGTCAGGTGCGTCCCGGCCCCCCAGCAGCCTGGACGGCTGGGTGAGCCCGGGGCCGTGGGAGCCAGGCCGGGGAAGCAGCATGAGCAGTCCCCCGCCGCTGCCGCCGCCGCCGCCCATGTCCCCCTCGTGGAGCGAGCGCTCCGTATCCCCGCTGCGTCCCGAGGCCGAGGCGCGGCCACCCAGTCGCCAGCTGCAGGCACTACTGGCGCGAAACATCATCAACGCGGCCCGACGCAAGAGCGCCTCCCCGCGGCCCGCGGGCGCCGAGAGCCTGCCGCCCTTCTCTCCGCCGCGGGCGCCGCCGCCGCCGCCGCGCATGCGCTCGCCGCAGCCCGCCCTCGCCGGCCCTGTAGCGGCGCCCGGGGCCATGTTCGCCCCTATCCAGCGGAGCCAGCTGCTAGCCGGGTCCTCGCCCTGCGCCAGCCCCCGGAGCCCGCTGCCAGCGCCGTTCAAGCCCTTCCCCTACCGCCGCTCGCCCACGGACTCCGACGTGTCCCTCGATTCCGAGGACTCCGGAGCCAAGTCTCCAGGTATCCTCGGCTACAACATCTGCCCCCGCGGGTGGAACGGCAGCCTGAGGATCAAGCGTGGCAGCCTTCCTGCCGAGGCCTCTTGCACCACATAAATCCTGACCCCCACCCCACCCCAGGCGGGCCGGGCCCGAAGAAGAGCCGCCGGGCCTGATGAACCCCAGCACTACGTCCCCAGGGGTCTAGCCTTTTTGCACAGTTCCAGAGATGGGGGGCGGGGGGGAGGGGTGGGGGGGACAACGGAGAAGAGCTCTGGATTTGGGAATGGCATAGAGATCCAAGCTTGGGTCCTAGCTCTTACTCTGTCATTCAGTGGCAGTGTGACCCTGAACAAGACCCTCCTCTCTGGCCCTTAGCTTTCCCATCTGTTTAATGGCGCTTTGGCCAAGGCAATCTTCAAACATCTAAATGCCCCCTTCCATCAATATATGGAGCCCTGGTGGCGCAGTGGTTAAGCCTTCAGCTGCTAACCAAAAAGATCGGCAGTTTGAATCCACCAGCCGCTCCTCACACCCTACACACATAATAATGCCTTGGAAGAGGCAGGGCCTTGTGTCTGTGGACCCCCCCGGACTCCTCCTCTCTCCCCTCCTGCCTTTGCTCTTCAGAGCCTGGCAAATGAGCATGTTCAGAAGATCCTAGGCCCATGTTCCCTGTCCAGGCTCTGGCCTGACCATCCGGCTCCCTGGCACCAAGTCCCAGGCATGAGCAGCTGTTTTCCATCCTTTCCCAGACAAGCTCTATTTTTACCACAGTGACCTTTAGAGAGGCCCTGTGGGCCAGCTCAAGGTGCCCGCTGGCCCCTCTGGAGAGAAGAGGTGGGAAGATTCCCCCAGGCTCTGCTCATGCTACTTTCTCTTCCGCTCCAGCTCAGGCTGTCCAGGGTACCTTATCTGCAGCCAGGGAGGAGAGCTATAAGGCTATGGCCTCCTCAGGCCCAGGGTCTGGGCCTCCTCAGGCCCAGGGTCTGGGCCTCCTGGCCTCTGTAGGTGCTCTCCAACCCATCTCTCCTTTCTGAGCCCTTTTATGGCAGGTTCTGGGCTCAAAGCTGAGCTGGGGAGAGAAAAGGAGATAAGGAGCTACCCTGTGGCTTTACCTGATGGCCCCCAAGTTTAGGGTTGTCCATTTGGAAAGAGGGAGGTGAAGAGTTCCTTGTTATGGCAGGTATGTAAGCAGTGGCCAGGATGCAATAGAGGGGATTCGAGCAGGGTGTGGGATTAAGCTCAGGTGACCTCTCAGGAGGTCTTTCGGTTCCAAAATGTGTTCCATGGTATTAGGAAGGGGGATGAGGGATTGGCTGGGCTTGAACTCAGGAGGAGATGAACTTGGGTGGGTGAGTGAGGGGTTAGGGCCAGGGTCTGCCCATGTTTCTGGCCCCCTAGGAAGTACCCCACTTTTCAGTTTCAGGCCCAGCCCCAGGGTCTGGTCTGCATTGGGCCCAGATGAGTGGACAGTGCTCTGTCTCATTTCTTTCCTATAACACTCTGGCCTAGCTAGTGCCTGGTGCCCAGTAACCTTGGGGAGCCTGGCTTTGGGCTCTAGCCTATCCTCTAAGCCTTGGTGGCTCTGATTCCAATCCTTAGAAGGGACCGGGAAGGAATGTGGTGGTGAGTTCTGTTGACGTAGAGTTGGCTGGTGGTGCCCTGTAGAGATTCAGACTGTCAGCTTCAGGATGCTCTGGGTTGGCCAAGGAACAAAGGTATGTCGGCAGAAAGGATGCCAGGATGTTGCTAATGTGAGGGACAGTGTGATTTGGAGTTAGCAGTGGAGTCACCCACCCCTCAGGATGATGTTAGACCCAGGGCCCTTAATGAGGTTGGGACAGCTGAGGTCGGAAGTTGGAGGTGGGAGTGGAGTGCTTTGGAATAAAGGAGATGCCAGAGGATTTGGGACACAGGCCCTGTTGGTGGGAAGAGGAGAGGGTGCTCCTGCTGAGTCAAGGATGAGTGACCACATTACCACAGCCCCCAGCTGCTGTAGAGTCTTCTGTGGTATGGGAGGCTGGGGCTGAGAGGGGCTCTCCCAGAGAAGAGACATGATCTGAACTCTGGCTGCTGCAGAGGCATAGAGGATCCACTTCTACCTGCATTTCCCCAAAGAGCCAGCAGGAGGCAGCCTTCGGAAGCTGTAGTTCTGTCTCTGGCTATTCTCTGCTGGCCATTGCCTTCTCCCTGACCCACAACTCTAACCCACGAGAGCTTGCCTGTGTCCTGCCTCTTGCCTCCTGTAGAATTCAGCTCCAGCTCTCAATAAATGCTTTCTGCATCCTTCTGCCTCCTGTGTCATTTTCAGCTGCATCTGAAGTCCTTTCTTTCTCCACAACCATGCAAGAATACATGGGGGCTCTGGGTGGGTGGGAATATTTACAACACATGGGTTGGGAGCTTGGGAAGGTGAGATGGGAAACAACAGAAAAACTTGGGGCCATAGGAGAAGTTATAGGTTCAAGTCCTGGTCCTGGATGGCTAGTGGCGTCCCTGGGTAAGTCCCCTCCTCCAGGTCTCAGCTTCCCTATTTGCATAATGAGGGAGTTGGGGTGAGTGGTAATCTCAGGGTGGTATTGCCCAGGCTCTGGCCACAGGGCCTGGTCACCGGTGGAGGGGAGGCTGAGCTAGATCTGGGCCCAGTGCTCTTGGGCTGCTTCCTCAGGGCAGGCTGGAGCTCCAGGGTGGCAAGAGGAGCCATGATGAAAGGTCACATTGAGCCAAGGCAACTCTCATGAGGTCAGGACCCAGACCACCAGGAGCCCTTCTCTCCTGGGGGGGCGTCATGTGCCTAGAAAAGGTATTGGGGTCCCACTCCCAGACGAGGCCAGGCCTGCCCTGCTTACATCCCTCACCCTTCCTCTCTGGAAGCCCAGGCCCAGCAGACACTGGGCAGAGGAACCTGAGGGGCAGGGGGCTGAGGGGCAGTCCACAGCAGCAGAGTTCAGGCTTCTGCCTAGAGAGGGTCTCAGAGACACACCTACACGCAGATACTGACACGTCTCACCCTAGGTCCAGTGCACCGTTGCTGATGTCACCCTTCCCTGGGAGTTGTAGAGGCCTGGTGGCACTGTGGTTAAGAGCTCGGCTGCTAATTCAAAGATTGGCAGTTCAAACTCACAAGCTTCTCCTCGGAAATCCTGTGGGGCAGTTCTACTTTGTCCTATAGGGTCACTATGAGTGGGAATCAACTTGATGACTGTAAGGTTTTTTGTTTTTTTTTTGGTTTTCTGAGAGCTGTGGTTGGTGTACCTCTGACTCAATGTTTATCTTTACCCAGAACCTCTCCCGAGTAAGCATCCTTCTCCCTACTGGTCATCCCATCCCAGTGCCCAGACACCTCAAACCAAGTCCATGCAAAACTGAACTCAGTAGCTTCCCAAACTCCAACCTGCTTCTCCCCTTGTTACCTACCTTAATCACCCAAGCCAGAAACCTGGGAATCATCATTGACTCCTTCCTTCCTTCCTTCACCTCCCACATCCAATCTCTCACCAATACTTAGTAAGTCTCCAAATACCCCACAAATCCCTGTTTTCCTCTTCATCCCCTCTGTCACTGTCCTAGTCCATCCACCATCTCTCATCTGTTGTTGTTAGGTGCCACTGGGTTGATTCCAACTCATAGAGACCCCATGTGACAGAGTAGAACTGTCCCACAGGGTTTCCTAGACTGTAATCTTTACAGGAGTAGATCACCAGGTCCTTCTTCTATGGAGCCACTGGGTGGGTTTGAACCACCACCAGGGCTCCTATCTCTCACCTGGCTACCGTGAAATCCTCCTTACAGTCTCCCTGCCTCCAGGCTTGCCTCTCTGATTGTTTTACAATGGCACTCAGAGATATCCTTGAATGATGCCAATCTGAACATTCCACTCCACTGCTTTAAACTCTTCAATAGCTCCTCATTGAAAAGCCTGCTGTCTTAGTGCTGCTATAACGGAAATACAAGTGGATGGCTTTAACAAAGAGAAATGTATTCTCTCACAGTCCAGTAGGCTACAAGTCCAAACTCAGGGTGTCAGTTCCAGGGGAAGGTTTTCTCTTTTCTGTTGGCTCTGGAGGAAGGTCCTTGTCATCAGTCTTCTCTTGGTCTGGGAGCTTCTCTGTGCAGGAACCTCAGGTCCAAAGGATGCGCTCTGCTTCCGGCACTGCTTTCTTGGTGGTATGAGGCTCCCATGTGTCTCTGCTCGCTTCTCTCTTTTATATCTCAAAAGAGATGGGCTTAAGACACTATCCAGTCTTGTATACCTCATCAGTATAACTGCCACTAATCCATTTTATTAGATCATGGTGATTGGATTTACAACACATAAGGAAATGACATCAGATTACAAAACAGTACACAATTATACAATACTGGGAATCGTGACCCAGCCAAGTTAACAGATATTTTTGGGGGGCACAATTCAATCCATGACACCTAGTGCTGTGATCTGGCCCCTGCCCATCTGTCTGGCTTCATCTCTAACCACTGTCCCCCAAACCGTAGCTCCAGCTCTATGGATCTACTTGTGGATCCCCTAATCTCTTTAGACATGATGTGCACTTTCCTGCCAAGCCTTTGCCCCTCCTATGCCCAGTGAGCTCCCACTCATCCCTCAAGGGCCAACTCAGATGTTTCTTCCTCTGGGAAGCCTTCCCCACCCCCTCTACCCGCAGGCTGAACTGAGCTGGTGACACCCTCCCCTGGGCTCAACCAGAGCATTTCCCATCATGCATCTCAAAGGCTTGTTTACAGGTCTGACTCCTGCCTGGCTGAGCTCCTTGAGGACAGGGCTCTGTCTTATTTATATTTGATCCACTGAGAGAGGCTCAGAGAATGTGAGAAGGTGGAGGGGAGGGAGGGAAAGAGAGAGAAAAGAAGGAAGGGGAAAAAATGCAGGAAAGAAGGAAAGAATAAGTAAAGATACTAGAGACGATTCATTTATTCATTCAACAAATATCTATTGAGTTTGAACCAGGCACTGTTCTAGGCACTGAGGATACAACAGAAGCAAGCTGAAGTGAGTGGTAACTGACTCTTACCACTTCCAGGTGACTTTGGGGTGTGCATGCAAGTGTGTGTGTGTGTGTGTGTGTGTGTGTGTGTGTGTGTGTGTGTGTGTGAGAACACATGTAAGAAAGCCCTTCCATCTGCAAGGGCCTATTGCCGGGGCACCTGTCTTCCCTAGGGCCTAGTGCTTTTAGCATCTGGCCCCAGCTCCTGTTGCAGCCCGAAATAAGGCTGTGACCCATCGCAGGGCAGGGATGAGTCTCGTCAGCTGAGGCCAGAGCCGGCTGCAGGGCACACACTGCTCGATGACCACCGACTGCCGACACAGACCCCGACCAGTCACTCTCAGCTCCAGACAGAGGGGTTGTCCTTGAGGGCCTAACACTCCTGTCTGCCTGCTGTGGCCCCATCCTCTCAGGTACCAGGATCCCAGGGGAGCTGTGGGGAGTGGACAGGGGAGCCAAGCCAATTCCCAGGGCCCCTTCCCCACAGAGAGAGGAAGGGCCCTGCAGAGGGTCGGCTGAGTATGGCCATCACAGAAGCCTGGACCCTGGGTTAGGAGGAGAGGGACTCGAAGCTCTAGGTTACTCTTGGTTAAATGGGGAGGGGGTGCCTAGGATTAGAGGTGGGGGTAGGTAACGGCTCTGCTCAGGACTGCAGCATGTTTAGGCAATACAGGGAAGTAGCTTCCCTGTCTGTACAGCGAGGGGCCCTTCCCAGTGTCTGTGAGTCTCTGCAAGGGGTGTATCTATCAACAACATATCCACGCTCTGTGGGCCCCTCAGTGGTCACAGGTGGGGCACTCCTAGCCGCCTCATGACTCTCACCTCAAATGTATGCAGACACACTCATGTTTGCATATGGTTTAGGGGTTCATAGATTCCCTGAAACCCACCCATGGATCCCCATGATCTAGCCTAACCTGTTTATGTTACAGACAGGGAAACTGAGGCACAGAGCAGGAGAACAACTTGCTCACAGTCACAGAGGCAGTCAGGGGCCAGAGCCCACTGACCCGGGACCAGGGAGTCAGGATGCGGGGGTACAGATGGAGGCAGATTGTTCTAATGAGGGAGCTTAAAAATATCTGGAAGCACAGAGGTGGGCACAGGGGTGGGCAGCCATTTGGGGAGCCCAAGGTCTCTCTGCCTTCTCTCCCTGGGGTGAGTTAGGGAATCTGGATTTGGGGGTGAGTTAGGGAATCTGGATTTGGGCCTGCCAGGATTCTCTGGGGCTCTTGATCTCATGTTATTTGTAAATCTCCTCCAAGATTCATGGAAAGGGCTGTGAGATGCAAATGTGGGAATGGAAGAGGAGAAGGGAAGGAAAGAGAAGGAAGGAGAAGGGGTGAGGGAGAGGAGGGCACCATGCAAGTTGGCCCAGGGATTCAGAGGAATGGAAGGAGCTGCGATGGTCTCTCAGCTTTATTGGACCACCTATCCCCTTGAGTCTAGGCCTGGGAAAAGGCCCTAGAGACCACCCCTGAAGAGACAGTGCTTCCCCAGCAACATGGAAGCAGATTTGTGTGACCTGGAGCACCTCCCTAACACTCCCTGGGCCTCAGTCTCCTCCTCTGTACAGAGACCCCACTCTCTGGACTGGACCAAGGCTGGTGCAGGGCTGGAGTGAATGAAACAGGGCCATGGAGGAGGTATGTGAGGAAGGGGGGGATGGATGCCACCTGGCTCATTTGCAGAAGTCTCTTCTCCACAGGATGATCCCCAAGGAGCAGAAGGAAACTGTGATGAGTGCCATGGGGGACCTCTCTGGACCAGGTAAGGTGGGCCCAGCCTGTGGTTTCCTCAGACCCCATCCCTTCTGGGTACCAGGCCTGGGCAAACAGGTGTGAGTTCCAGGCCAGCCCTGAGGGAGCATCCGTGGAATCTGCCACCAGGGCTGGGAAGCTTCCTGAGGCTTCGGGAGGAGCCGCGTCCCTTAAGTCCACAGACCCAGGAGCTAGGGTTGAGTGACCCAGACTGAGCTCTGTCGCTGGTCCTGGCCCCTTGAGTCCTTATGTCAGTCCCAAACTGACATAAGGACTCAACTGAGAGTCCTGTGAGGGCTCTGGTCCCAGACCAAGCCCTAACTGTGGCCACAACTTCCCACACTTTACCCTTGTTTATTGTAAGTGTAAGGATCCCTGGGTGGTGCCAATGGTTTGTGCTCTGCTAGTAGTCTAATGGTTGACAGTTTGAACCCACCTACCGATGCCATGGAAGAAAGGCCTGGTGATCTGCTTCCATAAAGATTACAGCCAAGGAAACTCTACCGTAACACGTGAGGTGGCCTTGAGTCGGAACTGACTTGAGAACAATGGTTTTGGGTGTTTTGATTTTACCATAACCGGCTTTCACCAAGGCATCTAGGATGGCTCAGGGCAGCCCAGTCTCAAGGCTAGAGATAAGGGGGAGTGGGGAGTGGGGCAGAGCAGGCAACCCAATTTGACTCAAACAATTTTACCTAAATGCCTACTCATCTAATGAATAAATCATCTAAAATTCATGTTTATCGATTTTACAAGATCTCTTCCGAAACTCTTGGTATAATTTTGGAGTCTGTTAATGTGGCCTACTTTTGAGAATTTTAAGTATTTTTAAAATTAATTCAGCTAAGTCGGGGTTCTCAAACTTTAGTATGAATCATAGCGATGTGGCAATGCTGGTTAAAAATACAGCTTCCTGGCATCCACTCCCGGGGATTCTGATTCCGTGACCTGGAGTGGGGCCCATACATTTGCCTTTTAGACAAGTGCCCAGGTGATCCTGTTGCAGGTGGACAGAGGACCCAGCTCTGGTAAACACTTCTGCTGTTTTGACTCCCTCAGAGTGCTAAGAAGTATTTAATCCTGTGGTATAACTTGTCATCATTTTAACCTATTTTGTGTGTTCTTGCCTCCCTTTGTTCTTGTCAAGTTTCTTTGTGAGGTATTGGCGCTCTAGATGGAAGGGTCGGGCTTCAAATTCTCTTTTCTAATGTATAATTAATTAATTACAGAAGCCAAAATAATTGACCAAAAAAAAAAAAAGCCCAAACCGGTTGCCATCAAATATTGGCATACATCATTTATGCCTGATTTGAAGTGTATCCATTGTTCATTATTGCTACAGTATTAATTAAAGATAATTTTGAAACTAAAGTAGAATGAAAAAAAAAAAACCCCTCATGGTCTCACCACCAAAAGACAGCCATTATAACGTAATAAAACAAAACACTATTTTTATTATACGTACTGTGTCAGACACTGTGCTAAGAGCTTTTACGTCTTATGTCATTTAATTCTCACAAAAACCCTGTAAATTAAATATCATTATTGCCATTTTGAAGCTGAGAAAACTGAGGCTCAGAGGGGCTAGATGGTCATACATCTGACAGGTGGTAGGGTTGAGATTTGACTTTAGATCTCTTAATCTACAGAGCCACTTTTTTATTATATGGTTATAAAAATAATGATTCATTTTATTACACATTTAGACAAGACACACACGAATGTCTTGAAAAAGATGGTTCCTCATAATGGAACCACCTGGAGATAGCTACTGGGAACATATTTGTGTAAACCCTTCTTCTGGTTCATATATAAGCTTATTTATATAAACACATACACTTTATGTTGTGTTCTTCAGCTTGGTTTGTTTTTCCTTTAGCAGCATACCCCAAACTTCTTTCCATCCTACTCATGCCCATCGCTGTCAATTCCGACTCATAACGACCCTATATGATCCTAGTATGATTTATTTACCTCACTGCCTCCCCTCTCCCCACTCTCCCAGCATGCTGGTGTTTGGACAAATCATAGTAAGTGTGATCAACTTGATGGTGGTCATGAATGTTGGGACGCTTAGGATAGAGCCTGTGGATTCTTGTCAAGTGACTTGTTGAGGGGGTGCTCTCAGGAGCAGGGAAGTGAGGGAAGCAGGATATGCAGAGGAAATTGTTTAAGCAAGGATGTGGTCCAGGTTCAGTCTGACCTCGTGGAAGCCTCTGGAGCATGAACTGCACCACAGAATTCATCCCACCTGAGGCAAGGGGGCCTCGGCAGCTTCCATCCCGCTAGGCAGTTCTCTGCAGAAGGCAACAGCCGAGAACTGTTAGCCTCTGGTAAAGGGCATCTGGGTAGTAACAGCCACTACAAGATTGATACTCAGTTTCCATAATTTTTAAACCCACTGCAATAAACATCCTTGTGTGTATATATATATATATATATATATATATATATATATATATATATATACATATATATATATATATATATATATACATATATATATATATATCTTTGGGCATGTTTATTTAACTTTTTCCCCAGGAATGAATCCTTAGAAATGCAATTGCGTCAAACATGTTTTAGCTATTGTTTTTTTTTTCTTCCCTTCTTTTTTTTTTTTTAAATATTGAGCTCACTTCATCTGGATAGTATTTGAGAATATGATGCAAATGGGCTTTTTATTCTGTATTTAGGTATAGTCTTTCACATTTCTAAGCAAAAAAAAAAAAAAAAAACCACAGTGAAAACAATCTCCAGTCCTCCTTCATATGTCCCATAAGTAACATGTTGCTGCGTAGTCAATTCTGACTCATGATGACCCCATGTGTTACACAGTAAAACTGTTCCATAGGGTTTTCTTGGCTGTAATCTTTATAGAAACAGATTGCCAGACCTTCCTTCTGCAGTGCTTTTAGGTGGGTTAAAACTGCCAACATTTAGCTTAGTAGACATGTACAAACTATTTCCACCACCCAGAGAATAAGTAGTCACGACTAATATTTGGTATGTCTCCTTGAAGATTTTTCAATGTATGTACAAATATATAGTTATTTTTTAAATATACAAATGGGATCTTAGAATATATATTCTTCCGGAACTTTTTTCTTTTAAATTTAACCTACAGTGGATTTCCTTCTACTAGTAGCATGTAGAAGGCACTCGATACATATTTGTTGAAGAAATGAAGAAAACCAACCTCCTTTTCTAACAGGCTATTTAGTATTCCATTGTATAGAATCGGTCACAGTTTCTGAATGAGCCCTCAGCGCTGCCTGGTAACCACGTCCATTTCCCTCGTCCATTCACTCTCCCATACTACTCTCATAGATGACTTTGTCAACCCTTCTCCTCTCTCCTCAAACCTCCAGTACCTCCTTCCCCACCTTCATTTTCAGCTAATAACCTTACCTCTTACTGCACTGAGAAAAATGGAGCAACCGAAAGAGAACTTCTGCAAGCTCCCTTCGCCGCAACTGCCCCCGGGCTTGCACCTGTGCCCATGTCCTCAGTTGTCCTTCCTGGTAGGTGGGTGAGCCTTCCTTGCACCTGTCTGCAGCCCACCCTTCTGGCTGTGCCCTGGACGCCCTCCCCTCCCCTCCCTCCTGCTCAAGGACCTTCCTTCAGCAAGCTTTCCCTCCCGTCTGCATTGTCCAGTTCTCCCACAAGCTTATAAACATGGCGTTATTTTTCCCCTCTTAAAACAAAACGAAATGAAATCTTCCTGATTCCACAGCTGCCTCCAGCTGTGCTCCTTAGAGCCCAGGTCCTCCAAGCAGTTGTCTGTACTTTTTTTCTATACGCTCTCTCTTTTTTTTAACCTTTTGTTATGACAATTTCCAAACAAATACAAAAGTAGAAAGTACATGTCCCCAAGACCCTCCCTTTTATTCCTGGATCATTTCAAAGCAAATCCCAAAGATTATACAATTTCATCCTCCAAATATTTCAGAATGTATCAAAAATAATAAGACATCATGCTAAGTGAAATAATGCAGGCACTAAAGGGCAAATGTTGTATGATCCCACTTATATGAAATATTTAGAATAGGCAAATGCATAGTGACTAAAGTAGATTAGAGGTTACCAAGGGCTGGAGGGAGGGGAAATGGGGAGTTATTGCTTAGTGGATACAGAGTTTCTGTTTGGGATGATGCAGAAGTTTTGGAAATAGATAGCAGCAATGACTGCACAACATTGTGAATATAATTCATGTCACTGGTTTGTACACTTAAAAATGGCTGACAAATTTTATTATATATATAACATGTTAATCCATTGCCGATGAGTTGATTCCATTGATCTGTGCTCCATAGGGTTTTTAATGGCTTATTTTTTCTCAAGAAGGTCACCAGGCCTTTCTTCCAAGGTGCCTCTGGGTGGACTCAAACCTCAAACTTCTCCGTTAGCTGCTGAGGGTGTTAACCATTTGCACCACCCAGGGACTCCATATATATTTTATCACAAATTTAAAAAATTTCTTGGAAAAAATAACTAGGACATTGCTTTACATGACCACAAAGGAAATTAGTACTTTGAACAAAATTAACAATAATTATTTAATACTATCGAATAACCAATCCCATATTCAACCTTCTCCAGTTTCTATACAATGTTGTTTTACAGTTAGTTTGTTTTAATCAGGATGCAAACATTGTCTTTATTTGGTTGTTACGTTTCTTAACTCTCCTTTAATCTAAAACAATCCCCTCAACCTTTTTTTCCACATCATTGACTTATCTGAAGAAACTAGACCAGTTGCCCTGTAGAATGTTCCACGTGCTGGATTTGGCTCATTGCTTCATTATGGTGTGATTAAACTTGTTCTTCTGTCCATTTTCTCTTGAACCTATTCTAATTAGGCTTTCACACCCAAACGCGTGCAGAGGTTCACCTTTGAGCATGCAGACATAGAAACTGCTCCTGTAAAGATTACCAATGACTGAATGTTGCTAAATATAATCGTCAATTTCCACTCATCTTATTACTTGACATATCAGCAGCATTTGACTCCACTGACCACTCTATCTTCCCAGAAACACGTTCATCATTTGGTTTCCAGGACGCTCTTGATTTCTTCCTACCTTACTGGGTGCACCTTCCCAGGCTCCTGGGCGGGTTCCCCCTGTCTCCTCCATCTAAACGTTGGCAGCTGCAGGACTCAGTCTTTGGATTTCTTCTCTATCTATTCTCACTCCCTTGGTGATCTCATCTAGACTCCCAGCTTAAAATACCATTTATAAAGTGATGACGCCCACATTTTTGTCTACGGGTCAATTTTCGCCCATAAACACTGGACTCATATATCCACCTTCCTCCTCAGCATCTCCACTTAGATGTCCACAAGGCCCGACTTTGGAGACAATTATGGGAATTTGAATATAGGCTAGGTATTGGAGCCCTGGTGGCGCAATGGTTAAGAGCTACAGCTGCTAACCAAAAGGTTGGCAGTTTGAATCCACCAGCCACTCTGTGGAAACCCCATGGGGCAGTTCTACTCTGTCCTATAGGGTCGCTATGAGTTGGAATCGACTTGACAGCAATGGGTTTGGTTTTTGGTTTTTAGATAAAACAAAAGTTTGTTCATTTGCAAAGGTGGAGATCATTGATTCAGAAAAGCAAGTTACAAAACATGTACGCTATGACTTCCTTTTTCGTTAAAAACTCATATATGAATATATCCTCCTCCCCCCCAAAAAACCATTGCTGTTGAGTCAGTTCCAGCTCATAGTGACCCTATAGGACAGAGTAGAACTGTCCCATAGGGCTTCCAAGAAACTGCTGGTGGATTCGAACTGCTGACCTTTGGTTAGCAGCCAAACGCTTAACCAGTGCGCCATGGTTTTATGTGAATATACAGTCATTGAAAAAGACATGAAAGGATATATAATAAGGCGTGAAGAGTGGCAATCTCTGGGTAGTGAATAATGATACTTTTCTTTTTCCTTTACCTGTATTTTCTAACTTTCTTCAATATACACATATGCTTTTTTATGATAATAAAAGGCTATTTTAAAATGAAAAGAACACATGTCTAAAACAGCTCCAGATCTTTCTCCTTTTACCCCCTAGCCTTTCCCATCTCAGTGGGTAGCTGCACTATCCTTTCGGTGGCTCAGGCGAGAAACCTTGCAGTCATCCACAACTTCTCTCTCTCTCATATCCTATACCAGTGGCTTATTTTAAAAGATATCTAGAACCTGATCATTTCTCACTACCTCCACTACGGTGGGCAAAGAGCTGCACAGGAAATTCATGGAATAAATACAAATGGCCACTGAACTTCTGAAACAGTGCCCAGCTAAACTGAGCATCAAACACGTGCAAATCTCTTCAACTCTGTGGTGTCTTTTCTGCTTAGCAAGTGGGCAAAGATTCCAAAGAATGATGGCATCCAGTGTTGGCAAATGTGGGGAGAAACAGGAGTTTTCACACGCACTGTGCAGTGCTGTGAAGCAGTGCCTTAGAGGCTGTGGCCTGGAGTGCCTCCTGGACTGGGTATTAAGAGCCCACTCTGCCCTCTCCTGGTAGTCCCTTCCTTGGACCTGGGCAAGAAGCTGAGCGTGCCCCAGGACCTGATGATAGAGGAGCTGTCACTGCGCAACAACCGGGGCTCCCTCCTCTTCCAGAAGAGGCAGCGCCGCGTGCAGAGGTTCACCTTTGAGCTTACAGACAGCCAGCGGGCGGTGAGTGGCCCCTCCTTGTGCTCACGGGGAAACTGATGCCCAGAGAGGGCCAATAGCTAGCCTGAAGCCGCACAGTGAGCCAGGCTGAGGACCTCTGGCCCCCTGCGAATCCCTCAAGCTCCAGCTGTGACTTTCTTATCAGACTGAGCCCCTGCCTTGCTGTGTGATCCTAGAAGCGTTTTATTTCTGTAAGCATCTTTGCCAGATACCAAATATAAAGTGGATCGGGTGGGTGAGCTGTGGGCGAAGGGACTCTGCCTCTGCAAAAAAATGCTGAAGCATGGTCACAGGCTCTGGGCTGAGTCTGCGGCAAGCAGGATTTAGGTGTGACTTGAGCTCAATCTAAGATGGAAAACAGAGTGCTTTTTTCTTTTCTTCCCACTGAAAGAAGGAAAAAGCCACAGGACAGTCTGCTGGCAGAGAAAGAAGGCAAGAATGGTTTATTCCCAGGCCTCAAAAAGGCAACAAGCAGTCTCAGGTCTTTTTACAAAGCTGGGGGTATTCCACCTGCTTTCTGGGCTGAGGAAGGTGATGTGGCAGAATAAAAAAGATAACAAAACACCTGCGTGTCTAACACTGCTAGCTAAGCGCTTTCCATGTATCATCTCGTTTAATGCTGTAGGACCCTATGAGGCAGATATTGTCATCGTCCCCATTTTATAGAGAAGGAACTGAGGCTTTCTTGCCCAGGGACAATATTACAGTAACAACTCGGAGCCTTTCTCTGTCCCAGGTGCTGGGTTTAGCTAGCTGCACTGTTAACTCACCCTCCCCAAACCCCCAGAAGGTCGGCGCTAGGATTGTGTTCATATTTTTTTGTTGGGGACTCTGGCCTTTTGCTATGCTGAACCACCCTGTGGTTTATTTGCCCCCCACAGATCGTGGCCGGAAGCGCCACCGGGAAGGTGACCAGAACCGCGGAGCCAGGGACGGTGAGCGCAGAGGTAGGCCCCACCGGAGGGGGAGTTGGGGGCAGGGGCCACGGTAGCTCGGATGGGGTCGCCCGCAGCCTCTGAGCTCCCACCCCTGTGCCCAGGCTGTCAACGGCCCCGAGAGGCAGGAGAACTACCGCTCGGAGCTCCACATCTTCCCGGCTGCGTCCGCGGGCCCCCAGGACGCCCGCCCCGCCACCGCCCCTGCGGAGCGCGCCCACTCCCCCAGCGCCCTGGCTCCCGGTGAGTGGCCTCCCCGGGTCCTGGGACCAGGGCTAAGGGCCAGGACCATGGGTATCCTCGACTATGGGACAGGAAGAGCGCCCAGAGAGCGTCTTGTCCCCCCCTCTTGTCCGGCGCAGTGACGACCCCAAAGTCACACAGCGCGTCACAGTCCGAGCCAAGACTAGAACCCCGGCCCCGGACTTCTGGCTCCTCTGCCCCAGTTCTCCAGTTTCCTGGGATGGGAAAGGGTCCACTTTGCTGGGCAACGTTGGCTTCACGTCTCCCACTCACCTCTTTCCTAGTTCTGATCTTTCGTACTCTAACCAGGTCCGCGGGGTGGGCAGGAGTGGGGACTGAGGGAGAAAGGAGCGGGGTACCCCCTCCCGCCAGCCTCCGACGCGCCCTGCTCCACCTGCAGGCTACCAAGGGCCCCTGAAGGGCGTCCCGCCTGAGAAGTTCAACCACACAGCCATCCCTAAGGGTTACCGCTGCCCGTGGCAGGAGTTCATCAGCTACCGGGATTACCAGAGCGACGGCGGAAATTACACCACCAGCCCCACGGAGTACCGCAATTTCAACAAGTAAGATGGGGCAGGCTCTCGGGTGCCCAGGAAGCCAATCCCAACCACAGCAGTAGCCTGCATTTACCGCGCACTTTCTACATGCCAGGTTCTATCCTAGACACTTTATGTACATTTATTCAGCTCTTGCTAGAACAGTGCCTCAGTACATTGTAGGTGCTCAATAAATGTACTTGGACTGAGTGGACGAACGTGCCACACATCTTGTTGGATCCTAGCCACATGAGGGTAGGGCGGGTTCTACAATTTTTCCTGTTCTGCGGATGAAGAGACTGAGGCTCCGAAATATCACGCAACCTGCCCAAAGTCACAGAGCAAAGAAGCAGCAGCAGGGCTGGGATTCAAGTCTGGGTTTGTCTGACTCCAGGGCCCAGTTTCTTGTCCCCCATAACTGCTGTGTGCCACCTCTCTGATGGACGTCAGGTACACGTTCTTCCCTGGGTAGGGGCCCCAAATCTCGTCAGTGATAGGCCAGCGCAGCCATCGCCTCCCTTTCATCAATGGTTAAGAACAGGCCTGTTGTTGGATGCTGTCGAATCAATTCCAACTCATAGTGACCCTATATGACAGAGTAGAACTGCCATATAGGGTTCCCTAGGCTGTAATTTTAAAGGGGGCAGATCGCCAGGATGTTTCTTTTGCGGAGCCACTGGTGGGTTCGAACCGCTGACCCTTCGTGAGCAGCCAAGCGCTTAACCATTGTGCCAAGAGGGCTTCTTTGGAAGAGGCCTAAAAGGGTGGCTTTGGGGATGCCCCCAAAGTGGGTCCTGACAGTGAAATGCTGGCCACCAGAGGTGAGAGCACAGGGGGTGGCTCATACTGGTTTGGAGCATGGACCCTAAATGTGGGCTCAGATGCAGACTCTACGCCTGGCTGTGTGACCTTGGCCAAGTGACTTAGCCTCTTTAAGCCTCCATTTCCCCACCGGCAAAATGAGGCTATTATAGTACCTATTTTATGGGATTGTTATGAGGATGATATGAGAAGCCACAGGCAAAGTTTCTGGCAAGCGATAAACTCTCAATAAACAATAGCTATTATTATTATTGGAGTCCCAGGGTGGTGCAAATGGTTAATCCCTCGACTATTAGACGAAAGGTTGGCAGTTTGAACCTATTCAGAGGCACCTAGGAAGACAGGTCTGGTGATCTGCTTTGAAAGCCCTGTGGAGTACAATTCTACTCTGAAATACACGGGGTCGCCAATAGTCAGAACTGATTCAATGGCAACTGGTAAAATTATTATTTGCAGGCAGAAATCATGGAAAAGCTTACAAGGTAGAATTTGAAAGCGGTAACCTTAACGCTCTGTTCTGGGGGACGTGAAACAAGCCATAGCAGTGAAGAGAGGGACTTGGCACTGAAGAAAGGCCTTGAGGTGGAGGACACATTTCAACTGCAATTGGCTTCCTTGGTCTGATGCTATTTCTGGAAGTGTTCCTCTGGCTTGGGCTGCGTTAAGTGAGGAGGAGGAGGGTCCACAGAGAGAAGGCCCCAGTCCAGCTCTTCTGGCACCTGCTCAGACCACACATGGAGACCATGTCTGACAGACAGACAGCTGAGCACCAGGAGCTGGTGAGGTCTGGAGACCAGGCCACATGAGAAAGGGCTGAAGAAACTGGGAGTGGTCAGCCTTTAGAAGGGATGGCTCAGTAGGGATGTGACTGCTTTCAAACAGCGGAATGGCCAGGGAGTGCCTTACAGGAAGAATTGGGCCAACAGGCGCTGTGCGAGCCACGAGCCATGGCAGACCTTCTGGAGTTTCCAGCCAGGCAGGACTGACTTCTCACTTCTCCTGGGCCCCTCAGACCCCTCCTGCCCAGCTATTTAAACCCTCAGCAGACATTCAATCCTGGCAGGTAGCTTCCAGGCCGGCCAGCTCGGGTCCCAGCCCCGATCCAGCTCAAGCCTCAGGTATGACAGGCTGAGGAACATTCTTACTAGTAGAAGGAGAGCCTTAGGGAGGCTGGAGTCCAGCCCCCTCTTGGGACAAAAGGGGCAACTAGGCGTAGAGAGGAAGAACGGCAGTGTTGTTGGTCAAGCTCGGCTCAGACTCCAGTGTTCTGGGCTCCCAGTCAAGGGCCGAACTTGAGGCCTGCTCAGCTGGGAAACTGCCCAGCCTGCTCTGGTGGGGGCCTGGCTGTTGCCTCCAACGCTGGGGTTGTTCAGGCAGAAAACTTGCTGGCTGGACCCCAGGCCCTGGCCCTAGGTTTGCCTTTCTGTCCCAGGGGGGAGCACTTTCCTCTTCTTACTGGTCTCAGACTGTGGGGCAAACACTGCATGTGGGGCTACTTTTTATTTTTCTTAAAATTAAAAAAAAAAGTTTAAATCACCTAAGAGTATTCTCTTTAAAAAAAAAAATTAGATAATTACAGATAAAGCTAGGGCCCCTTTGCCCGTTGTCCTCCACCCCCAGTTCTCTTCCCAAAGGTCACACTGTTGTCAGGTTGATGTGTTTGTCTCCAGAACTTTTTGTATGGACAGCTACCTACCTGGAGAGGACATGGCTTTGTTTGTGCGTATGTGCGTGTGTTTTAATACTTTGCATTTCATTCTGTGGGTTGCTTTTTTCACTCAACATTAGGTTATTGAAATCTACCCTACTTAATACACATGGATCTAGTTCATGCCTTTTAAACTGCTGTATAGTATTCTGCCCTGCGAATACCCTGCGCTTGTCTTATCCACTCCTCTGCTGATGGACATTCAGGTTATTTCTAGTTCTTCACTAGTACAGGGCTCACACCTGCCTCCTTGTGCATACGTGCATGTGCTTTCCTGGAGGGGACAGAGTTTACACGTTTTCAGGTTAAAAAGATCCTGCCAAGGTTGTTGTTGTCAGCTACCATTGAGTCAGCCCCCCAACTCATGGCGACCCCATGCACAATGAAATCAGACCGTTTTTATCCATAAAGTTTTCATTGGCTACTTTTTGGAAGTCAGGGCTTTCTTCCTATTCATCTTAGTCTAGTTGCTCCGCTGAAACCTGTTTAGCATCATATCAACACACAGGCCTCCCTGACAGATGGGTGGTGGCTGTGCTTCAGGTGCACTGGCCAGGAATCCAACTCAGGTCTCCTGCATGGAAGGTGAGAATTCCACCACCGAACCACTACTGCCCCGTCCTCTGAGGTAGCGGCACTAATTTACCCTCCAACTAGGAGCATATAAGTGAAGCTTTGTTCCCACTATCTCACCAACTTTGCCCTATTCTCAGATTATTTCATTTTGCCAGTCTCCTGGGTAAGCAATGGCATGTCTCTGCTGTCATTGTCATTTCCCTGAT
The DNA here is from genome assembly GCA_030035585.1 of Dugong dugon. Classification (NCBI taxonomy): domain Eukaryota; kingdom Metazoa; phylum Chordata; class Mammalia; order Sirenia; family Dugongidae; genus Dugong; species Dugong dugon. The sequence continues at coordinate 185,624,170 of CM057460.1, read as the reverse complement.
TCTCATTGCTCTTTCCACTTCTGCCTCCTCTCTCCCATCTGAGGGTGTACTGTTCTAAGGGAAGGTGGTAAGAGGAAGGAAAAACTCTACTTCCAACTCTGCTCCTTCTGGGGCTTCCTTCAGGGGAGCCTAGAGTTTAGCCTAGGACAAGTTAGTTCTGACTCGGAAACTGCTATTCCTAAGAAATAAGCCACCTCCTCTAGGGGCAGTCTCAGGGAAGGGCAGAGTGGGAGAAACCTGTCAAAAGTAGTACGAAAATGTGCTGTATAGAAGCAGAAACTGAGGACCAGAGAGACGCAGGGAGGGGGCCACACATAGAGACCCAACTGTGGCTGCTCTGCCTTCCCTTCCTCACACAGCTCACCCCTCCTCCCACTCTTCTTTCCCCAGGACCCCAGTGCCATTTGGAGGACCCCTTACTGGGGACACCGTTCCGAGGGAAGTCACGCCCTTTGTCCCGGGGCTCAACAGTGGCTTGGAACTCCTCTGCCGCAGACCCAGCTTCAACAGAGTGGCCCAGGGCTGGGTCCGCCACCTCCCGGAGTCCGAAGAGCTGTAGCCCCTGCCTGAATCTTCAATTCCCCAATCTTGGGGTTTGGCTAACACCTGGAGCCCAGACTTGTGGACAGCACTTTACAATTTACACAGGGCCTTCACACACAAAGCCTCATTGCAAATGGCCTCAAAGGTCACAAAGTTCAGTGGGCTCCCAAAGTGGCTATGCTTCCAAGTCCCCTGGGGATGTTGTTTCAAATGCAGATTTCTGGCCTGCCCCAGACTGGCAGCCTCAGAATCTCCTGGTTAGGGCTTCTGTCTTAGTAAGGAACTCTCCCACCTGATTCCAGTGTAACTTGTCCATAATTTGTGCCTTTAGGAGTCGAAACCACTGATGGAATCCACCTCTATGCCCCTATTCCTCCCCACCCCAGTGCTCCAGCTTACACTCCTTCAGTGACAGAGAGCTAACTAGCAGCTGTCTTTGCTGTTTGTTGTGTGCCATTGAGTGGATTCCAACTGATAGTGACCCTATATGACAAAGTAGAACTGCCCCATGGGGTGTCCTAGTCTATAATCTTTACTGGAGCAGATCACCAAGGCTTTTCTCTTTCGGAGTGGCTGGATGGGTTCAAACAGCCACCCTTTTCATTAGCAGCCAAGTACTTAACCACTGCACCACCAGAGTTCCTTGAATAACTCCGACAATTAGAATGTTTTTCCATTCACTGAGATGCAGTCAGTCTCCACCCATCTATTCATGCTCTAAACATTTGCTCATCGCCTGCAGGGTGCTAGACACTGTGCTGGACCTGGGGAGAGTGTATGGTGAATAAGCCCCAGTCCCTGACCTAGAAGAGGAAAAGACATTTGGGTGGACTTGTTTGTAAAGCAGTTAATCACCCTAAAGTTCTCTAAAACCAAAAAAGCCAAACTCATTGCCACCGAGTCGATCCTGACTTATAGCAACCCTATAGGACAGGGTAGAACTGTCCCATAGAATTTCCAGGGCTGTAATGTTTATGGAAGCTGACTGCCACATCTTTCTTCCGCAGAGCTGCTGGTGTGTTTGAACTACTGATCTCCCAGTTAGCAGCTGAGAACTTAACCACCGCGCCACCAGGGCTCCTTCAACAAATCAAACTTGCAGAGGATGGTATGCTAATTGGCAACCAATGAACAAACTGTTGTGAGGTAGAGGAGGGAGTTCCTAACCCTGGGTGAGGGCTGGGATGTGGGGAAGCTTCCCAGAGGATTTGAGCAGGGCATGGAGGAAGAGGTACAAGTCCACCAAGGGAAGCGGAGTGATGGGAGGGCATTCCTGGCAGGTGGAGCAGCCCGTGCACAGAAGTGGAGTTGTGCATTGGTGCTGGGTGTTCTGAAGAAGGGAGAGGACTGTGTGAGAGGAGGCAGTGAGGGACAGAGTGGCAGGGGGAGCGTTACTGAGGGAATGGGGAGGTTTTTAAGCTAGGTGGTGAGTCAGGTTTACATTTTTGAAGGATCTTGCTGGTTGCTGTGTGGGGAACAGATTGAAGAGGAGTAATGCTGGAAGCCAGGAAGTCTGCAAGGAATGGGGTCAGGACTAGGGGGTTGTCCATTTGGATGGGGAGAAGGGCCCAACACCCCACCCGGGCATCTTACACGACAGGTGTGAAGTGGGGCACTTACAGAGCTCCTTCTTTCCACCTCCCATTCTGAGCAGGCCGGGGTGGGGGGGTTGATCTTGTCCTAGTCCCCCATCCCCCACCCCTGCCAATCCCACTACCCCAGAAGTCGTTTGGGGCTTTACTCCAGCTGTTTAGGGAAAGGAGAGAAATGAATGCTTCTCAGTTCAAGTGGTGATGATGATGATGATGATGATGGCTGCCTTTTACCAAGTGCCTCAGTGCTTGGGCTAGTAGTAAGCTCTCTACATACCCAATTTCTAATTCTCAGCACAACCCTGAGAGAAAACTAGTGTCATGCTCATTTCACAGATACGGATACCAAGACTCAAAAGGGGAAGTGACTTGTCCAGGGGCAGAGCCAAATGGGAACCTGTTTGATTCCAGTGAACGTCTCTTTTTACTGCACTGGGTGGCTGAACCAATGCCCACTCACTCTGGAATCACTTAATCACGATGCCCTGCCTTTGAGCTTACGAGTGCAGGCTCAGGACTCAGACCAGATGGGATGGGTTCTGATTCTGCCACTGCTAGCCCTGTGATCTTGGGCAAGCGGCTTCCTATCACTGGGCCTCTGTGTCTCCACGTGTAAGATAAGGACAAGCACAGAAGTTCCTTATAAGGCTGTTGTGAGCACAGTGCAGGATACATACGTAAAAGGGCCTAATCAGTGTTAGGTCTTGTGCAACTACTGCCCTTGACTGGAAAAGATGTTCTTGTAGTGGATGCGGCCTGAGAATCAGGCTGCTAGGATGTCGTTGGGGATCAGTAACACTGAAGCCTGAAGAAGGACTCAGCCTCCTATAGGGCTCCCTTTGGACAGGAATGACCTCCTTCCCTGCTGCCTCTCTCTGCCTTCTGCCTGCCTCCCTCCCTCTCATGGGGAGGAGAGGAGGTCAGGAGTCTAGCCGGTTTCTGGGGTGAACAGGAGAGTGGTCGCTTTTTCCTTTTGCTCTAGAGTTCCACTGTTTAGAATTGATTGCAATCGATGTGTTCTCTTGAATTTGAGGACTTCTGTTTAAAGCCATAACTCCTTGAGCTGGAGGCCAGCCACTAAAGTGTCGGAAACCTAGAAGAAAGGACTCTGCCTTGGCTTGCTCTGTCTGCTCTGGAGGGTAATAGCTGCCATGTGGCACAAAGGGGAGAGCCTGGAGGGGAGCATGCTGCATCTAAAAGCAAGTCTTCTTTCCTTTCTTCTTCTGATCACGTAACTTTTGCTGATGCTGTAAAAAAGAAAAGAATGTGCATTGTAAAAATTTTTTTAAAAATAATAAAAGAGGAAGTAGAATATAACAGTATCTGCACACATAGCTCCCCCCAGGTACATATACAGATCTTCCCACCCTCCTGCATTCTGCCCCATTCCCATAAACTGGTAACAGTCTAGTCCTTCTGGAATTATTTGAAGGCTTTTCCTCTTACGGAGATGCATTCAGCCCCCATCTATCTATTCATGCTCTAATCTTTTGCTCATCACCTAGAATGTGCTACAGCAGATGGGGTGTGTTAATGGAAGCTTACTTGAGCTTATTAACCATTTGTGTTCATGGCAACTTATTTGAGGCCCGTCAGCCCTTTGAATATATGTAGGAAATGTGGTGGGCCTGGGAGAGTGTGTGGTGAATAAACCCCAGCCCTGACCTAGAGAAGGAAAAGACATTTGGGAAGACATATTTGCAAAGCAATAAATCACCCTAAAATTGCCTAAAGCATGCTATTTGGCAACTGAGGAACAAAGTGCTGTGAGGTGGGGGGGGGTGTTCCTAACCCTGGGTTGGGGGTGGGATTCAGGGAAGCTTCCCAGAGAATTTGAGCAGGGCCTTGGAGGACAGGTGCAAGTCCATCATGGGAAGCAGGGTGATGGGAGGGCATTCCTGGCAATGAATTGTATCAAACATTTAAGGAATAAACAATATCAATGTTGCACATTCTCTTTCAGAATATAGAGAAAGAGGTAACATTTCCAAGTGGGTTTTATAAGGCTAGCAGAAACCCAACAATGATGTTCAAAAAAGAAAATTAAAAACCAATATCTTCCGTGAACAGACACAAACACAAATTTTACGCACACACGCGCGCGCACACACACACAACCTAAAAACCTCAAAACTTAGCTGAGAGAAACTAAAGACCTAAATAAATGGAGACATATACTATGGTCACAGATTGGAAGACTCAATATTGTTAAGATGTCAGTTCTTCCCAAATTGAGCTACAGGCTCAACACAATCCCACCCATAGTCCTGTCAGAGTTTTTGTAGAAACTGACAAACTGAGTTTAACATGTATATGGAAATGCAAAGAACTTAGAAAATCCAAAGCAATCTGGAAAAAGAAGGACAATGTTGGAGGATTTTCACTAGCTGACTTCAAGGCATACGTTAATGAAAACAGTGCGGTACTGTGTCACTGAATTGTACATGTAGAAATTGTTGAATTGGTGTATGTTCTGCTGTGTATATTCTCAACAACAACAACAAAAGTAAAATCAATTATAACCAAAAACAATGTGATACTGGGTAAAATCAACAAACACATATATGGAACAGAATAGAGTGCCTAGGAACAGACACACATTTATACAGGCACTTAATTTTTGACAAAGGCATCAATCAAAGCATCAAAAGACAGAAGGTGAATAGGCAAGCCACAGACTGGGAGAAAATATTTGCAAACATATCTAAGAAAGGATTAATATCTAAGGTATATAAAACTCCTATAACTAATAAAACATAAAAAAGGGCAAAATAATTGAACAGATACTTCATAAAAGATGTTATATAAATGGTCAATAAGTACACGAAAAGGTGTTGGACAGCATTTGTCATAATGGAAATGCAAATTAAAACCACAATGAAATACTGCTAACACCCACCAGAATGGCTAAAATTCAAAACACTTATCTTAGTTATCTAGTGCTGCTATAACAGAAATACCACAAGTGGTTGGCTTTAACTACCAAATTTATTTTCTCACAGTTTAGGAGGCTAGAAATCCAAACTCAGGGCGCTGGCTCTAGGGGAAGGCTTTCTCTCTCTGCCAACTCTGCCCGAAAGTCCTGTCACTTTTGAGCTTCTGTTCCCCCATGATCTTCATGTGGCTTGGCATCGCTCTTCCCCCATCTCTGCTTACTTAATCTGCATCTTTTGTATCTCAAAAGAGATTGACTCAAAACACACCCTATACTAATACTGTCTCATTAACATAGCAAAGAAAATTCAGTCCCAAATGGGATTATAACCACAGGTATAGGGGTTAAGATTTACAACGTATTTTGGGGAGAGCTGGGCAAAATTCTATCCATAACAACCGTTAAACCAAATGTTGATGAGGTTGTAGAGCAACTGGAACTGTCATACACTGTTGATGGTCACGTAAAATGGAACCACTTCAGGAAAAGTTCCGTCAGTTTCTTTTAAAACAAAACACACATCTATCATATGGCTCAGTAATTCCAGTCCTAAGTATTTAAGAGAAATAAAAATACATGTTCACAAAAAGATTTGTACAAGGTTATTTATAGCAGCTTTAATTCATTAATTTTTATTACTTAATGAATTTATTCGTTCTTTAATTCATAGCCAAAAATTGAAAACAGCCTAGGTGTCCATTAACAGAAGGATGTATAAATTATGGTAGTCACACAATAGAATGCTACTTAATAAAAAGGACCGAATTATACACAACACCATGGATGAACCTCAAAATATGCTGGTGTAAAGAAGCCAAACACAAAAGAGTTCATACTGCACGATTCCATTCTGAAACAGGCAAAACTAATCAGAACAGTGGCTACCTCTGGAGATTGGTGGGGGCGGGGGATGGGTAGTAACTGGGAAGAGCAGGAGGGAACTTTCTGGAGTGACAGTAGTGTTCTATATTTTGACAGGGGTTTGGGTTACATAGGTGTATACATTTGTCAAAACTCTTCGAATGGCATACTCAAGATCTGTGCATTTCAACCCACGTAAGTTTGACCTAAACATGAATAAACAAATATTGAACTCTAGTTAATTATATAAATGCTTAAGTGCTTAAAGATGAAGTGTACTGATGTCTTCAACTTACTCTGAAATGCATAAAAAATAGACTAATGATGGATGGAGGGTGGATAGACATGTGATAAACCAAATATGGCAAAATGTTAATTGTAGAATCTAGTTGGTGGGTATATGGCTGTTCACAGTAAAATTCTTTTAATTTTTCGGTATACATAGTTGACAATTTTTATAATAAAATGTTAGGGGGAAATATAAAGACGACAGAATCTCCGTGAGGAGTAGCATTTTCTAATCTTAGGAACGATATTACCCTAAACTAGTATTTTTCAAAGGGTGGACTTTGCCTCACCAACATATAAAACACCCAAGGGTGCTTGTTAAAAACACACATTTCCAAATCTATGGGAGTGGCTTTGGATACACTGCATTTTTTTTTTCTATAATTGTACTTCAGGTGAAGGCTTACAGAACAAACGGTTTCTCATGAAACAAAAGTACACACGTTGTTTTATAACATTGGTTAACAACCCCACAACATATCAACCCTCTAACTTCTCAACCTCTTTTTTTTTTTTTTTGGTGAAAATACACATAGCCAAAGATACATCATTTCAGAATTTTCGACATGCTGGATACACTGCATTTTTAACAGATCCTTCCCCAGTTCTTACTCAGGTCTACTGATATTTAAGAACACCGCTCTCTACTCCCATCTCTGGTGGTGAGTTTCACTCCACACCCAGGCCTTCAACTGCCCCCACTTCACTGCCAACTCCCAAATCTTGATCTCTCTTAAGCTCCCTCCCGCTTTGGGCTAAGGATTTCCATTGACCTGCCTTACATGTGTCTTAAACTCTCTGGATCCCATACTGGACTCACATTTTCCTACCCCTGCTTCCCAGTCTCACTCTCTTTCTCCAGCGTTCTCCATTTCTGGAAAAGGCACCTCTCTTACTCATCTAGTGCTGCTGTAACAGAAATACCACAAGTGGATGGCTTCAATAAAGAGAAGTTTATTCTCTCACAGTCCAGTAGGCTAGAAGTCTAAATTCAGGGTGTCAGCTCCAGGGGAAGGCCTTCTCTGTCGACTCTGGAGGAAGGTCCTTATCATCAGTCTTCCCTTGGTCTGGGAGCATCTCAGCACAGGAACCTCAGGTCCAAAGGACGCACTCTGCTCCTGGTACTGCTTTCTTGGTGGTATGAGGTCCTCCTGGTTATCTGTTTGCTTCTTTTATATCTCAGAAGAGACTGGCTTAAGATACTATCTAATCTTGTAGATTTCATCAATATAACTGCCACTAATCCATCTCATTACATCATAGTGATAGGATTTACAACACATGGGGAATCACATCAGATGACAAAATGGTAGACAATCATACAATACTGAGAATCATGACCTAGCCAAGTTGAGAGATATTTTGGGAGGGACACAACTCAATCCATGGGAGCATCCATCCATGAAGGTGACCAAGCCAGAAACCTGGGGGTCACTCTAGACTCCTCCTCCTTCACCTCCACTTATTTCAGGTCACTATGTCTTGCTGACTTGATTTCCAAAACATGTCACATCTCACTCTTTGCCTTAGTCCAACTGTCCATGTTACCTCCTGACCCTTCTCAATGGGCAGCGGAGGGTGGGGAAGAGTTGCTCAAAATACTAGAGGTAGCAATAAGAGTCAGGAAGTGAGGCATTATGACAACTGGATAGAGGCTAAGTAACTTGCCCAAGGTCACACAGCTGGGAGGTGCTGAAGTGAGAATTTGAACCCAGGCAGTCTGGCTTTAGGGTTTATGTTCAAACCACCATACTTTACTCAATAAACAAAAGTAGGGCTTCCCCTTAATTTTTGTGAATAGATTTAACTACATGTTCTTATTAAATTAGCACTAGCTGCTGTAACAAATAAATCCCCAAATCTCAACGACTTCAGAAACAAATATTTCTCATTTCACAATGTTCTCTAAGTGGTGGTAGAGGCACCCAGGCTCCTTCCATTGTGTGATGCTGCCATCTTCCAGGCATCGTCCTGCTCTGCATTCTGCTAGTAGATGTCGAAGGAGCATGTAAGGTGGGGTTAGATGTTTTCACAGGCCAGACCTGGCAATGGCAAAGGTTACTTTCACCAAGTGTACCTCAGCTTGTCCCCTAGAGGAAAAGGAAATGGAATTTGGAAAGTGCCTAAGAATTTTTATCACAATCTAATTGCTCATATTCTGATTTATTTAAGACTAATTGAGCACCTATTTTATACCTAAATTTATGCTGCTTTATGGCTTTTAATTTAAAAAAATCCATAATTAGTGCACAAACATTAGAATGTCCTCTCCTTCAAAAAGGCAAAGCAAAAAGCATAGAAGTTTCCTAGACACATCCAAACACTCTGACAGACCCAGTAGCTGGGGCTGGGGCCTGGGACCATAGTCTCAGGGGACATCAGGTCAATTGGCATAACAAAGTTTATGAAGAAAATGTTCTACCATCCCACTTCAGTAAGTAGCGTCTGGGGTCTCAAAGGCCTGCAAACAGCCATCTAAGATACATCTATTGGTCCCATCCCACCTGGAGCAAAGGAGAACGAAGAAAACCAAAGACACAAGGAAAATATACTAGCCCAAAGGATTAAAGGACCGTATGAACCAGAGACTCCACCAGCCTGAGACCAGAACTAGATGGTGCCCAGCTACCACCACCAACTGCCCTGACAGAGACAAGAGTCCCAGACAGAGCAGAAGAAAAATGTAGAACAGAATTCAAATTCACATAAAAAAACCAGACTTACTAGTCTCAGAGAGATTGGAGGAATTCCCAAAACTATGGCCCCTGGACACTTTGCTAACCCAGAACTGAAAGCATTCCTGAAGCCCAGTTTTCAGACAAAGATTAGACAGACCTATAAACCAAAAAATAACACACAAGAGGAACGTGCTTCTTAGTTCAATCAAATATATGAGACCAGATGTGTAGTTCCTGTCCAAAAGCAGGACGAGAAGATAGGGACAGGAACTGGACAAATGAACAAAGGGAACTCGGGGTGGAAAGGGAGAGCATGCCATCACATTGTGGGGATTGCAACCACTGTCACAAAACAATATGTGTACAAATTTTTGAATGAGAAATTAACTTGAGCTATAAACTTTCATCTAAAGCACACATACACAGACAAAAAGGCAAGGCAAGAATACACAGTTGGATAGTTATATACATATAAAATCACTGAACTTGGCCATTACAAAGGTACACATACGTTTCACATAAGCCTTTTAAATAAATTGGTTATAAATCTTTTACATACTCAAAAGTAGACAAAACAAATGCCCCTAACACCAAAAAAAAAAAAAAAAAAAAAAGGGTCTGTCATGGATTGAATTGTGTTCCCTCAAAATATCTGTCAAAACTGGCTAGGCCATGATTCCCAGTATCTTGTGATTGTCCACCATTTTGACATCTGATGTGATTTTCCTGTGTTGTAAATCCTACCTGTATGATGTTAATGAGGCAGGATTAGAGGCAGTCATGTTAATAACGCAGGACTCAATCTACAAGATTAGGCTGTATTTTACCTCAATCTCTTTTGAGATATAAAAGAGAGAAGTTAGCAGAGAGACAAGGGGACCTCATACGAAAACACAAGAGCCAGAGAATAGTGTGCCCTTTGGACCCGGGATCCTTGCGCTGAGCTCTTAGACCAGGGGAAGATTGATGACAAGAATCTTCTCCCAGAACTGAGAGAAAGCCTTCCCCTGGAGTTGGTGCCCAGAATTCGGACTCTTAGTCTCTTAGACTGAGAGAATAAATTTCTCTTTGTTAAAGCTATTCACTTGTGGTATTTCTGTTATAGCAGCACTAGATAACTATGACAGGATGTAAAAATATTTGGAAATACCCTGCATTGCTTCACAGTGATATTGCTAGAAATACAATGAAATTTTCTAAGTGCTCCTAGATTTTTTTTTAAAAAAAGGGGTGTGTGTGTTGTGTCAAGCCCTCTAGAGAAAAACAAACTCTCCAAAGAAGCTAAAATGGTGCCATGTGAGGCATGTACATTTCTTAATTACATATTTTAGGCAAAAGTGACATGCTATTGGTTTCAGGAAAAATGGCCTTGTAGATAAATTTTGCCTGTTTCCCTTCAAAATGACTTGTATAATATGAGGATGGTTTTATAAAGCTATCACTTATCAAACACCACATGCTGGGCTTTGTGCTAAGTGCCTTCTGTGCATTATCTTATTTCAACCTCACAACCAACCTTTGACATAAATACTAAAAAGGCCTGGGTCTTTTTATCAGCATGGAATAAATACAGAGATAAAAATCGGAACAGTCTAAAGCAAGATTTAAAAAACATTCACATTTATATACAACTTGTTTCCAACTTCCACTGACCTTGGGTTCAGCTACCCAAGGATAAAGAAAACAGAAATTTAGAAATAAGCCGATGACATTTGGAAAATTGACCCGTTTTAATTATTTAAAAACAAAACAAAACACAACATCACATTTCCTTTACCGTCTACAATTCAGTTATATCCAAACATTCTAAGACCAGACAGATCATCACCTGCCCAACAGCAGGGAATGGAAACAAGATGCTGAAGACGAGGGTGAATGCTGCGGATCAGAGTTCCTGCTGTCAGTCAAGTCTCCCGTTCACACACACTCCGCTTTTCATTTCAGTTTGTTAAGGTGTTTTACAGGAAGTTCTTGAAAATAATTTCAATCCCAGACACCACGCTTGTTCGATGATACACAGCTCCATGATACTTGCATTTCTATGAGATTGAGAGGAATAAAAAGTAATTCTGTCTTTTTTATTGGTGGTGTAGGGAAGTAAAACTATCAGCTAGATTCCTTCAGTAAGAAAATGGGAAAAGAAAAGATCTGGGCTGTGCTAGGTGCTGGTGTCTATTTATCTTTCCGAGGGGGTGACTTCAGAAGAGTTAAATCACACCCATGCCACTACAATGATTAGTACTAGTAATCTTTTTTTTTTTTTTTAAGATGATAAAAAGGAAAATACCCAAATGGATATAAAAATGGTCAAGTTTTTTTTTACCGCAGGCCAAGTCCCTGCTCTACCCCCCGCCAAAAAAAAAAAAAAGATACAAAATGAACATACAGTTGGGATGGTAACTCTGTTGAACATTCCAATTCACCAGTCACTTGTCCCCTGCACAGGTAAGGGGAACAGCCATTAGGGTTTATTAGTAATGTTATAGCAGTAACCCGATGTGTTAATGGCAGCTTGTTTGAGGTCCATCAGTCCTTTGAATACATGTAGGAAAGCATGGCTGTAGTTCTCTGACTGCCCACATCTGAACACATTCAGCTACCATGGAAACTACAAAGGAAGAAAAAATATATTTATTCCGAGATTCATTTACTGGGAGTTTTAAACGCCCTTTCTTCCATAGAGCCCAGGAGTGGTGACAATGTGCTAGGGACTGCTGTGTTTCCCAGCGTGGGCTCCCATCCTCTGAGGGTCCTGAGAAGGATAGTGGATTGGTCCTGGAGCCCTCATGAAAGGAGGGGGTGGTCCCATTGGGTGGAACATGTGTGGTCCAAAACCTGCAGACAGAAGAGAACAAATTTGTCAGGCTTGCAGTTCTCGACTGCATTTGATATCTTGAAATCATCCTAAGGTAAAAATAATCTACACATAAATCAAACTGACAAGGAGCTTAAAATGTCAGTTAACAAGACTTGTTTAGGACTGTCTACCTATATCATTTCCTTGGTTTTGGAGACCTTTCCCCTGAGTCCAAGTTGAAAAAAAAAAGACTCTGCAGAACTCAAGGTACCTGCTAGTATGTCCTCAGCCTGCCATGAATCCAGCATGCCAAAACCCACCACACAGGGAGGGGCAGGATTTGGGAGGGGAGGAAGAAATTATGCTGACGACAAGACCTGGATGATTAACCTCAATGTTCTATGCCAGAATGGAGGGTGTTCAGAAACCAGCGCTTTCTTCAAAGAGTATGGGATCACTGCCACAGGCGACCTGGCTACTTGTGATTGACTCACACTGTTACTGTCACTGACATTCTCTAGGGCCATGCTACACAAAACACCAGCCCTGAACTCTTCATTACTGGTTACCAACAAGATGAAGAGCTTGAGCCAAAATGTAACTCAATTACATTACCAAGCACACTGTTGGGTTCATCTGACAATATTTTTGTAATCATACTTTCTTGATGAAGGTGAAATGTCAAGTCCACAGCCCACATTTTGAGTAAGAGTGCTCCAGGGTATCAGTGTGGGTTTAGTTTAGAACAGGGCACAAATTGTTGATAGATCACTGCAGTGCAATAACTCCTGCTCTGATTATACAAATACTCACATCTTTGGAAAGGCCAGGAAAAAAATATCAGTAATTCTAACAACAACCAGGTTTACTTACAAACTTCTACTGGGCAAACTCAAAGAATCTAGCTGGTTGAGACTTGATGGTGCGGTGTGAAGACAGGACTTTCACAAAGATTTCCCTGGGCTAAGGAAGTCAGATCTATTTGCTAAGAAAGAAGCTGGACCTTACCTGGGGGTGGGGGCGGGGCAATGCCAGGGGGTGGAGGCAGGGCAATATTGACCACGGCTGGAGGACCACTTGGAGGTAAGTTGAAGTAATTGGCAGAGGCTTCTTCTTCTGCTGCAGGAGGAGGAGGAAGAGCTGAAAGACAGAACATAGCCAAGGGTAGAGTAACACAACTATGCAACACTGTTTCCACCCACTTTCAAACCCTCCAAGGTCCTGCTGGGAGACAAAGCCACTGCAGGAGGAGGTTCAACACCTTAGCTGACAGGGGACATCAGGGCAGATGGAGCATCTAAAGTCAGCAAGCTACCGGGTGGGCAAGAAGTCTGCACTTACCTCCTGGCAGTCCTGGAACGGGCTCGAGCTTGATTCCAGAGTCCGTGGTTCCGTCCTTCTCTTTTTCTTTTCCTCTGGCTGCCTGGGATCTGAGACACAGACACACACCATCAGCACTTTATCCACCTTATCTCACACCTCTGCCTCTCATGTTCTGCACTCAAGTGAGGTTCCTTCACTTTTTGCCTCCTTTTCACCAAATACTCTTTCCTCATAAATGCTACAGTGCAGAGGGAACAAGACCAAAGATTTTGAAGCCAGAAAGACTGGGGTTCCAAACTTACTTGCTAGAATTGTTGTAAAAACTAGAGGAGGCAACATCTACGTGCTTAGCACATAGAAAGCACTCCATAAGGGCAGCTGCTGCTATCGATGATTCCCCTCTCAGGTTCCAAGCTGGAAACTCATTTCCCCTTTGAGCTTTCAGGGTGTTTTTACATGTGTCTCTTTTGTGCAATCATCACTTTCAAACTTGGTTATTCTTCCCTATTTTAGTGTCTCCACTAGACAGTCAACCTCTAGAGGGTAGAATCTAGGTGCAATTAATTTGTAAACACTCAAATCTACTTTCCATTCCCTGGCATAACACTCAGCCTATAACATCAGGTCATAAAAACAGAACTCTTCAAAGGAGATTAATACACCAAGACCCTGGATAAATTTTTAAAGCATGATTCTCCCAACATCCATAGGAAACAAGTATAAAACAGAGAAGTAAGAAGAAATTCTTTTTAAAGATCCTATTCATTTAAGCCTGTTTGCCAAAAGTTTACTAAACCAAAACTTGTTCCTGTTGAGTCGATTGCGACTCATAGTGACCCTATGGGACACAGGAGAAGTGCCCCATAAGGTTTCCAAGGAGTGGCTGGTGGATTTGAACTGCCCACCTTTTGGTTAGCTGCCTGAGCTCTTAACCACTGTGCTACCAGAGCTCCAAAAGCTTACTAGTCCCCAGATAATGAAAGTTTCTTGAAAATCTCAGTAAAGATATTTTAATTTCGTCTAATTCTCACCTTCCCCATTTCACATTGAGTCTGCGGCCATTAACAATCAACTTATTAAAGGATTTCTCAGCAGCCACTTCTGCAGCTTGCCTTGTGGCAAACTGAATGAAAGCACACTGCTGTCTCTGCACAACGGTGATCGTCCGGATCTCTCCAAACTGGTAGAAATGATTTCTGAAAGAATGTAGCCAGAGAAAAACAAAGTCAACAACATACAGACATTTCCAAAAGATGGAAAATGGATTATTAACTCCTTCACTGACTCACCACCATGCAGGTGGGCCCCATAGTTACCTGCCTAACTACCTTACCCTAATCTAGGTTCTGCCTGTTGAGAGAGGAAAAGAAAAATAATGAGAGTAAACAGAGGCTGTCAAACATCTCAGGGCTTTCCCATGGAGGAAGGAGGCTCCAACTGGTTCCTTAAGGATCCTAAACCCTGTAGCAGGGGTTGGCAAACTATGGTCCATGAACTAAGAATGTTAAAATTTTTCAAGGGTTGTAAAACATAAAAGATGAAGACTATGTGACAGAAACTGTATATGGTCCACAAGCCTAAGGTATTTGTTATCTGGCCTGCTAAAGAAAAGGTCTGACGACCCGTGGGGATTATCTTGCTCACTTAGCCAGGGTTAAATGGAGACATGCTACAAAGTTAAAGGACCTTCTTCTTGACTTTCTCTCTTTGGAAGAGGTAATTTCCATCTGCCCAGATGTTTCATCTAGCCAAACATAATAAAAATTTACCAAACACCAGTCTCTTTAAAAAGCCAACCATTTAAACCATAAGAGTTTTATAATCTCAAAGCCCCCCCTTCCCTGCATCACTAATCATGCTTAGACATGGGCCATCCTTTAAAAATTCTAATGGGCTATTAGGCCAAACAGAACCTCATGTAATTATTACCATATGCAAGGATGGAGTAAGCACCGTTGATGAGCATTACTACTCTGGCATCATATACAACAATTTTATAAAAATTCTAGTCAGCATGATATTAACTAGAGTAGCTAAAGAAAAATGTACTCCATACAGAATTATCATGCTTGCCTGTGTTTTTGCCAGTAAATTCTTCCAAGGCCATTAAAAGCTAAAAGAGCTCATAATTACACCCACAAACCTTAGGTCTGTCTCAGAAATGGTATCACCCAGACCACCAACATATAGTGTGGTGATAGTCTTGTCCTCTGGTGGATCCAGACGAGGCATTGTTGATGCCCGCTTTAGAAGCTTATCCGCCACGGGGTCATTGATTCCGTAATATCGGTCTTTGATATTTTGATCAGCAAGGGGGTCATCTGGATCTGTAGGCTTCTCATGTCTATAGAGCAAGAGAAAATAAAGCATAAAGGTGAGACAAAGGAAATTTTTTTTTACAAGTATCACCCAACAATAGCTGCAATATTAAAGTCTCAAATGTATACCCTGAAATGACTTTTGAACTAGAAGTCATACCAAAATATAATTAGCAAAACAGTGTTACTATAAAAACAAAAAACCAAGCCTACTGCCATCGAGTCAATTCCAACTCAT
Source organism: Dugong dugon (assembly GCA_030035585.1). NCBI lineage: Eukaryota > Metazoa > Chordata > Mammalia > Sirenia > Dugongidae > Dugong > Dugong dugon. The sequence continues at coordinate 185,608,597 of CM057460.1, read as the reverse complement.
AGCGACTGTATAGGACAGAAAAGAACTGCCTCATAAGGTGTCAAAGGCTGTAAATCTTTACAAAAGCAGACTGCCACGTCTTTCTCTTGCATAGTGGCTTGTGGGTTCAAACTGCTGACCTTCTGGTTAGCAGCCGAGTGCTTAACCACCGTGCTACCAAGGTTCCCAGAGTTACTGTAAAACCAAAAAACCAAATCTGTTGCCACTGAGTTGATCTCAACTCATAGCGACCGTACAAAACAGAGTAGAACTACCCCATAGGATTCCAAGGCTATAATCTTTATGGAAGCAGACTGCCACATCTTTCTCTTGTGGAGCGGCTGGTAGATATGAACTGCTGACTTTTAGGTTAACAGCTGAGCGCTTTACCACTGTGCCCCAGTGCTCCTAGAGTTACTATCAAAATACGGGATTTACTCTATCACACAAGGACTTCCTAGCCTCCTATAAGCTATTTAAACAGCCATCTAGGGCGCCAGAGTTTCCATATGAAAAAATGCTTTTTGGCACAATGCATGCCAAAATAAAAGGGGACAAATGGTTACCTTTCTTTACGTCAGTGTTTCTTAATGTATTTGAGGTCCTGCATTCCACTAAGAATCTGATTAAAGCTATGTTACCAGCCCCAGGAAAAGGCATATATAATTTATGTCTGTGCCGGAGGGTCAGGGGGACTGTTAACCAACCCCCAAGTTAAGAATTCCCAATCCAGATGTTCGGCAGTCTTGACTGGAACATACTCATACACCCTTTAAGAGTCTAGCCTAATTTGACTTTACCTATACATTGGGATTCAAGTCATTTACACCATGACAATGAAGACTTACATTTCAGGCAGAAACTTTTAGGGCCAACATCTATATTATACGACACAGCAACTTGTTTCCAAGGATCAGTTATTAGCTATAAGCAAACTGTAATTTAAACAAGCTCTTCTAAATATAATAGTTCCAAGACATGAAATATAAGAAACTGGCTGTATGACTTTAAAGCAGAAATAGTGTAAGCTAGCATCCCTCACTTCCTGGATGACTAAACATCTGAAAGCAAATACTGAAGAGAGGTTCAGCTCTTGCCTGTAGGGACACTCCTCTCCTCTCTTGCACTCTCCTTTCACCCAGAAGGAGCAAATGTGGGGTCGATTCCTTTTGTAGTAGGGTGTGGTCCGGGCCAGTTTGAGGAGCATGTCACTAGTGGATGTAGTTTTCCCCAGCATGCCAACTGGCCTTGTTCCATCAGAGTTAGAAATCTATGCAGGAACGACAAATTCAAAAGATAAGACTGTATCGATTCACTAGGATTATTGTATCAAATATCAAATATAAAGCTACATCAAGAAAGTGACAGCACACCTCTCTCTCCATATTCTGTGTGTAGTACTCTTTGTTGACATCTGACTTTGGCATGTCATCCTTGAAAGACAATCCTGCATCACGAACCTGGATGGGCAAGCCTGGTATTGAAAAAAACGCAGATAGATGTCGTAAAATTTGATGAAAGGAATGTTTTAGAAAATCTTTTAGATGAACAGACTGACTATATGAGATCTGACCTGCAGATTAATGATGTATCTAGTTTTTAATATTACAAGATTTAATTTTAAAAATAAATACAAAACAAGGTTTATTTTTAGGCTGATACCACAGTTACAGTCACATAAGAGTCATTCTATTCTAGAACCACAATATTTCCTTAACAAACATATAAATAATATTAAACAACATATGACAGGACTCTCAATAACAGAGTAAGTTTCTGAACTTAACATACATAAACTCACATCTCCCTCTTCTCTTTTATTTTGATGTGTACTAAAAAACCCTTGTTGAATAATTATTTTTCTTAAAAAGTCACTCACTGTTAAAAAATCACTCCCCCTCCCCAAAGCTGTTACTCTGAAACAGTAGCAATGTAATAATATACAGTCCTAACACCACTCTTTATACAAAAATATAAAGCAGAATTAGTCTATGAGCTTTGACTTGGGATTACGGAAAAAAGCTTTGGATCAAGAAAGAGGCCCAAAGCAAAGAAATTACTTATCATAAGCTCAATACCTTCTACCTTACTTTTGCTACAGGCATATGTATGGGGGAGACAATTCTGATTAATTCCCAACTTTGTCTTAAGTTCCTACTGTTATTCAGGAGGACTCTGGAATGGCTAAGCATGGTTCTCCTCTTCCTGGGAAAGCAGACTACACTGCAAAATTGGGTCAGAACCAGAGATAGGGTGAGAGGTGGGAGACAAAAAGACCAGTTGGTTATCTAGGGTACCTGTATTTTACACTTTCAGATCTACCTGACAGGGCAGACATACCATATTCTAAGTCCAAGAGGCAGGTCTGACAGACATTCTTTAATTTGCTGCAGGTCTGGCACACTTCAGTCTTCTTGAAACGCATGCGGACCCCGGGGCACCAGCGAAATACTGTGAATGGCCTGGCACAGATCTGGAACACAAAGCATGAGCCACAGGGTGCTAATGGCCCTGAGCTGGACAATCAATCCAGGGGATTTAATAACAACAAAGGATTCAAAGAAAGGTATCCTGAACCTAGGGTTTGGAAGGGACCTTGGCAATCACCTAGTCTGAACGTTACCTGATGTTTCCATCCCATTTAGAACACCGTTTCCCAGTAGTTAAAATATTCACACAATACAGAAATGAAATATTCAAAAAGTTAAAGTCTCCCTACCCTAGAGATAACCACCATTAATAATCTGACCCTTAACTATTTTTGGGGGGGGGGGGGTAGTAGAAGGGTGTCATATACTCCTTTGAGAATCTTAAGACAACTATGACCTTCCTCTGCAGCTAAGATGTTCATGTGCATAATCATACATCACTTGGTATACAAACTCAGGGGCTTCAAAGCCCATCTACGACACCTGGTTAAAAACCTCTATGTTAGAGGAGTCATTTTCTCACCTCCCACAATAAACAGTTACCAGTCAGTGAGAACATAAACGATATATGAAAGTGCTGTAGCACTGACTTTTACTGTATTGTTGTATGCCACTGACTCAATTCTGACTCACAGCAAACCTATATGACTGCCCAGAGTAGAACTGCTGCATAGCGTTTCCTAGGCTGTCATCTTTACAGAAGCAGATCTCCATGTCTCTTCTCTAGCAGAGCCACTGGGTGGGTCTGAACCACTGACCCTTCAGTTAGCAGCTGAACGCTTAACTGTTGCCATCAACAGGTCTCCTTCACTGACTTTTATTAGAGGACTTCAAAGTTCAGCAAATTGAAAGCAAATCTGGTATACAAAGGAACATAAAGTAAAATCATTACTCTTTAATAGACATACTTACTTTGCATTCCTTCCCGTACTTTTCTTTGGTCTGAAATGAATACAGAAAAGAAGTGACATTAACAGAAAAAAAATAAAATAACCAGATGTCTATTCTTTTCCTAAATAGAACCCCAAAAATGTGTCTGGACATAGCCCCGGCATCCTAAAGAGAAAAAAAAAAAAAAATCCCTTTGGGGGTGGGGTGGTGATCTAGTCTAATTACTTGTTAAGTATTATAACCTCACAAGAGTCTTACGGATCTACCACCAGGTAAATGCGTGTGTTTCCACAGCCACAACTCTTTAAGATTCACAGCTGGCTCCCAAGTTCTCTTCTAAAGAACTAAAATTCCAAATGGTTTTCATGATCCCAAAATGAGGAAGGATGCAGCCATGGCCGGACCATTTTACCAGTTTAGTCAGAAGGCAACTACTATAGACTCACCCTGTGCTGACGCCCTATATAGTATAGTTAACCTCTGTTCCAATAACCTCTTCAAACATCTTGAACATACCAACATGTCCTCTGAGATTGATCACAATATAATAACTTAGCCCTAGTCTAATTATTAAATGTTAACTGCCACTAAATTTTACCCTTATAAATAAGGATGGGGATTCCTTGCTTCACCCCAGGCCCTAAGACCCACACCCACACACAAGAGAGTACAAGGTGTAGTGCCCAAAAGGCATTTGACTGGGAGTCAGGAAACCTGGATTCTAGTCCTGTTTCTCCTCCTAGCTTGTAGAGGGCCCTGGAGTCAGAAGATTTTATTTTAAATCCCATCTCCACCCATTACTTGCTATGTGAAAAGACAAACTCTCTGTGCCTCAGGTTAACAGACCAACCTCCTAGGTAAATGCTCAACAAACAACTATTATTATGACTCCCAGCTCACAGGATTGTTGCTGAGTTCCAAAGTGAGATAATAAGCAAACACTCCTTTGCAAACTGGCCTGCACTTTGGGTCAGTAAAGAAGCATCAGTGACGGCCAGCCAAGTACAACAACATTGACACAACACGAATAACTCCCGTCTCACACGCGACCACTCACCATTCGGATATATGGGTTTTCTCCAAGACACGTCTGGCACAGAATGGGGAAGTCCTGGTGAAAATGGGAAATCTGGTTGAAGACCAGGTTCCGAAGACCCCGCCATCTCTGCCACACTCATGGGGGCAGGGGAGCGGGAATTAAGGATGGGGGACAGGGCAGAAACCCTAGGTCCAGCACGGACCTGGCCGCGGGAGGGGGCGCTGTCTGCACTTCCGGCGGGCGGCGGGAGAAAAGAAAACCAGCTCGAAAGGCTGGAAGGGGTAGGGATGGAAAGGGGGCTGGTCCAGGACCCGGCTAAGCCCCCTCTCTCCAAGCCTATATGGGGGCCGCCCCTCCTGCCTCCTGCTCCGGCCAAGCCAGGCCGCGGAGCTTGCTCCTCCCCGGAATTCTCTTGGGCACTCCGCAGGCTCACCCTGCTCGCCCGCGTGAGGGCGAGCTTTCCCACCTCCTTCCGTCCTTCTCCGGCAGGCACACTCACCGCATCCTCCCAGTTCTGCCTGTTATAGGTGTTAGAACCTAGAGAGGTCGCCATCTTGAGAGCGTCTGGAGGCTGAGGTGGCTTCCGACTTAGAAGAGAGGACCGCCACAATCCCGCCGGGCCCGGAAGCTGGCACCTGGCCTGTCTACGTCTTATTTGTGCGTCTAGTGCGCCCTTTGGGGCGGGCCTTGTGCGTCACTACGCCGCCCGCTCTTGGAATTTCTAGGCTTAATTAGTGTCCTGGTACGTATAGCATAGCCTGATGCTTCTTTATGGGTTCCTGGGTGGCGCAAAGAGTTTGTTCCTACTTGGGATGAAGAGCCACAAGTTCAGTTGGCTTATTTAAAAACTGGGCGAAAGAAAGAACAAGTAATGAATGAGGGGCTGGCTGGGATTAAAACAGCGTTAGCTGTCACTTACTAAGCATTTATTGTGCTAAACCCTGGGCGAAAGACTTTCCATGCCAGTGTCTCTAAGTCTCACAATAATTTCTCTGTAGGGTTGCCAGATTTAGCAAACAAAAATAGAGGGCGCTCAGTTAAACTTGAATTTTGGGCAAACAAGAAATCCTCTAGGCAAGCATGGATTATCCTCTTATAGAAAAAGAGACTGAGTACAATGAAAATCATAAAACACCGCTGAAAGAGATTAAGGAAGAGTTAAGTAAATGTAAAGGTCATCCATGTTCACGGATTGGAAGACAATATTGTGAAGATGTCATTACTACCCAAAGTGATCTATAGATTCAATGCAGTCCCTATCAAAAGTTCAACAATCTTCTTTACAGAAATAGCAAAACGAATTCTCAACTTTATATGGAATGGCAAGAGGCCTCAGTAAGCTAAAGCAATCTTGAAAGAGAAGAACAAAGTAGGAGGAGTCACACTTCCTGATATTAAAACATACTATACAGCTACGTAGCACTGGTGGCGCAGTAGTTAATAGAACGGCTGCTAACCAAAAGGTGGGCAGTTAGAATCCACTGGCAGTTAGAATCCACCAGCCACTCCTTGGAAACCCTATGGGGCAATTCTGCTCTGTCCTATAGGGTTACTATGAGTCAGAATTGACTTGATGGCAACGGGTTTGGTTTTTATACAGCTACAGTAATCAAAACAGCCTGGTACTGGTATAACAATAGACACATAGAGCAATGGTATAGAGTTGAGAGTCCAGAAATAAACCCACATCTGTCAACTGATTTTTGACAAGGGCGCTAAGTCCATTCAATGGTGATAGAAGAGTCCTCAACAAATGGTGCTGGGAAAATTGGATTTCCACATCCAGAAAAGTGAAACAGGATCCATGCCTCACACCATACACAAAAACAAATTGTAAATGGATTAAGGACCTAAATGTACAAACAAAAACCACAAAATTCTTAGAAGAAAAAGCAATGGGCAATGCTGTCAGGCCTGGCTTTCAGCAATGGATTAATATAACAACAAAAGCACAAACAGCAAAAGACAAAATAAATAAATGGGACTTCATAAAAATTAAAAACTTTGCTCATCAAAAGACTTTACCAAAAAAGTGAAAAGACAAGCTACCAACTGGGAGAATATCTTCGTAAACCATATATCCGACAAGAATCTAATAATCAAAATGTATGCAAAACTTCAACAACTTAACAACAAAAAGATAAATAACCCAATCATAAAATGTGCAAAGGACTTGAATAGATATTTCACTAAAGAAGACATTCAGATGACCACGAAACACATGAAAAGATCTCAGCATCATTAGCTATCAGAGAGATGCAAATCAAAAGCACAGTGAGATACCATTTCATTCCCATTAGGGTGGCTAAGATAAAAAAACAAAACAAACAGAAAATAACATATGTTGGCAAGGATGTGGGGAAATTAGAACTCTTGCCCACTGCTGGTGGGAATCCAAAATGGTACAGATGTTGTGGAAAACAGTGTGGCAGTTCCTCAAAAAACTAAAAATAGAACTACCACATGACTCAGCAGTTCGACTCCTAGGCGTATACCCAAAAGACTTGAAAACAGAGACAAACAGGGACTTGTATACCAATGTTCATTGCAGCACTATTCACAATAAACAAAAGGTGGAAACAGCCTCAATGCCCATCAACAGATGAATGAATAAACAAAATGTGGTACATATATACAATGGAATACTACTCAGCCAGTAGGAGAAATGAAGTCTTGATACATGCTACAATATGGATGGAGCTGAAAGACATTATGCTGAGTGAAGTAAGTCAATCACAAAAGGACACAAAAGAAGACGTTCAAATGGACATCTCACTTATATAAAAAGACAAGAAAAGGCAAATGTATAGAGAACAAAGTTTATTAGTGGTTACCAGAGGTGGAAGGAGTGGGGGAAGTGGGGTTAACAGTGATGGAATTATTGCTTTGATTAAGGGTAGGGTTGCACAGCTGATTATTTAATTGCTGTCCCTAAGTTGTATACCTGTAAAAAGTTGAACTGGAAAAGTTGTGTGATATATGTATTTACAAAAAAAAAAAAAAAAAAAAAGAGTAGCTGCTGAAGTTGCTTATAGGATTTGATTCCTTGGTTTGGAGGTTTAAGGTCATGGTTTCATGGAACATCCCCTTTAACTGGCTTAATAACATGTTTCATGCTTCTGTTCTACCTCCTAGTTTGATGCATAGTGTTTAGGGTTTTAAAACCTTGCAAGCAGCTACCCAAGGCACAACAATTGGTCTCTGTTCACCTGGAGCAACAGAGGAAGGAGAGTCAGGAATAGGAGGAGGAAATAGGAGGAATGTGTGGCTAATTGCCTCCACGAACAACTGCCTCCTTTGCCACAAGACCAGAAGAATTGAATGGTGCCCACCTACCACTGCTGAACATTTTGATCAAAGATTCCATAGAAGAATCCTGATCAAAAGGGGGAAAATGCAGACAGAAGTTAAAATTTTTATGGAATTGAGGCTTCCTGGAGCCATAAGGTTGGATGAACCCCTGAAACTATTGCCCTGAGGTAATCTTTAAACTTTAAACCAAAAATATCCCCTAAAGTCTTCTTAAAACCAAACAGTTTAGCTTAACTAGTAAATGTCTGCCTTGAGCATTATGCTATTTTAAGAACTATCTATATGGGATCCAACTGACAACAGCAACTTGAAAGATTAGATAGGAACCTTAGGCGGCAGTGAATTTATGTTAATGGAGGAGGAAAAACCCAGAGAAAGAGGGTGAGAATGGTTACACAACTTGAAGAATGTAATCAGTGTTACTAAATGGTACATGTAGAAACTATTGAGTTGGTGTATGGTTTGCTGTTTATGTTCTCAATGACATCAACAAAATAAATAAAAATATCTTAAGAAAAAGAAAGAAAAGGACATTGAGGTTTAGAAGATTAAGTAAATTGCCCTTGGTTATGTAGCTAATAAATGAGGGAGCTAGGAATCCAAAGACATTAATATTATTTTTACAACTTCCGAAATGAAAAGGGCCTTATGGATCAACACATGTGATTTTTAAGAACAATCCATAACCACTCTGCCAATATTTCTCAAATTTCAAGCATTCTGTTACCACTTCCGTAATTTTTTGTCATAACCTATCATCAAACTACTGCTAAATGAAATAAAAATGGAGAGTAATGTGGTTGACAAAATTATGTCAGTGGTCAAGTGGACAACACCTCTAAGACTTTGTCTTAATCAAAACTTAAGCTAGCTTTTCTGTAAATCAGGCTACCCTTACTAACCAATGAGATTCTGACATCACTTTCACCCTCACTGACCAATGAAATTGTGACAGTGTTTCAATAGTAAATTGTATAAGCCAAACAGAAATAAGGTTCTTTTGCTTTCTCCTTTTGTCAGTGTAAGCTGGTCACTGCTGATATCTTTCCATATGTGGTTTGTTGCTACCCGATTCTGGAATCTTCTGCCTAAATAAACCTCATATAATAGATTAATTTATTATCAATTTAGTTTCTTTTGACAGTTTTGGCATCAGACATGGGATTCTGAAGGAGAGCCCTGTGACTCCCAAGGACTCTGTGGAAGTTGGAGTTGTAGATGCTGGTACCAGCAAAACTGTTCCAGCTTTCTGTCTCTGCTCTGTTTGTGGAGGTTGTCTGGTAGGTTTCTTCTCGGATCTGAACTTGGCTCCTTTTGCATTTTGAGTTCTTTGAGCTTTATTCAGGACTAAGGCAGACTGGGTCTGGACCTCTTGATGAACTAGGTTCATCCAGGTCTTTCTGCTACTTGCAGGTAAGACACTGGATCCTGGGATCTAAGGAATGCTGGCAAACTTTATGGTTAAAAATGGATGAAACTGAGTAAGAAAAATCTAGAACTACTGTGACCATTATGGGGAAATTTCCAGATAGATAAGTTAAAGCATCTCAGAGGAACCCTCAAGAAACGTGGCATTCCTTGATTGGTATTTGGAAGCCTACAGATGTTCAGGGGAATGATCAATTGCCTCTCAAAGAATACTAGTAGACCTGATGTGTGAGAAACTGACTGCCCCTCTGCCTCTTTAGCTTACCTTACCTGCTTACTCTTTGCCCTGCTTGCCTGATTCCAAGTCTCTTCTGACTGAACTTCCTTTTCCCTCTGTCTCTGAAGTCCCCTCTTCCTCGGACCCTAACTCCTCTCAACAGATGCCCTTCAAGGTTAAACCAGCTACTGATACCACTCCTGATGGGAGCCGGAAACCTGACCAGAGGAATTTAGGATCCTAATTGGAAGCAATCAGGGCATAGTGAAGACTTGGGAATAAGAAGCCGTTGTCAGACATTGGTCAGCAAAACCTAGAAGACGAGCCCCTCAGGTTGGAAGGCACTCAAAATACGACTGGGGAAGAGCTGCCTCCTCAAAGTAGAGTCAATCTTAATGACGTGGATGGAGTCACGCTTTCGGGACCTTCATTTGCTGATGTGGCATAATTCAAAATGAGAAGTAAAAAGCTGCAAACATTCATTAATAATCAGAATGTCAAATGTATGAAGTATGAGTCTAGGAAAACTGGAAATTATCAAAAATGAAATGGAACCCATAAACATTGATATCCTAGGCATTAGTGAGCTGAAATGGACTGGTACTGGCCATTTTGAATTGGACAACCATAATGGTCTACTATGCCGGGAATGACAACTTGAAGAGGAATGGCATTGCATTCATCGTCAAAAAGAACATTTCAAGATCTGTCCAGAAGTACAACGCTGTTAGTGATAGGATAATATCCATACACCTACAAGGGAGACCAGTTAATATGACTGTTATTCAAATTTACGCACCAACCATTAAGGCCAAAGATTAAGAAATTGAAGATTTTTACCAACTTCTGCAGTCTGAAATCGATCAAACATGCAATCAGGATGCATTGATACTTACTGGTTATTGAAATGCAAAAATTGGAAACAAAGAAGAAGGATCGGTAGTTGGAAAATATGGCCTTGGTGATAAAAATGATGCCAGAGATCCCATAATAGAATTTTGCAAGACCAGCGAGTTCTTCATTGTGGATACCTCTTTTCACCAACATAAACAGCGACTGTGCACGTGAACATTGCCAGATGGAATACACGGGAATCTATAGACTACGTCTGTGGAAACAGATGATGGAGAAGCTCAATATTATCAGTCAGAACATGGCCAGGGGCCGACTTCAGAACAGACCATCAATTGCTCATATGCAAGTTCAAGTTGAAGCTGAAGAAAATTAGAACAAGTCCACAAGAGCCAAAGTATGGCCTTGAGTACATCCCACCTGAATTTAGAGACCATCTCAAGAAAAGATTTGACGTGTTGAACACTAATGACCAAAGGCCAGACGAACTGTGGAATGACATCAAGGACATCATACATGAAGAAAGCAAGAGGTCATTAAAAAGACAGGAAAGAAAGAAAAGACCAAAATGGATGTCAGAAGACACTCTGAAACTTGCTCTTCAACGTCAAGTAGCTAAAGCAAATGGAAAAAAATGATGAAGTAAAAAAGCTGAACAAAAGATTTCAAAGGACAGCTTGAGAAGACAAAGTAAAGTATCATACAGACGTGCAAAGAGCTGGAGATAGACAAACAAAGGGAAGAACATGCTCGGCATTTCTCAAGCTGAAAGAATTGAAGAAAAAATTCATGCCTCAAGTTGCAATACTGAAGGATTCTATGAGGAAAATATTAAATGATGCAGGAAGCATCAAAAGAAGATGGAAGGAATACACAAGAGTCACTATACCAAAAAGAACGGGTCGACATTCAACCATTTCAGGAAGTAGTATATTATCAGGAATCAATGGTACTAAAGGAAGAGGTCCAAGCTGCACTGAAGTCATTGGTGAAAACCAAGGCTCCATGAATTGATGGAATACCAATTGAAATGTTTTCAACAAATGGATGCTGCGCTGCAAGTGCTCACTCGTCTCTGCCAAGAAGTTTGGAAGACATCTACCTGGCCAACAGACTGGAAGAGATCCATATTTATGCCTATTCCCAAGAAAGGTGGTCCAACCAAATGTGGAAATTATTGAACAATATCATTAATATCACACACAAGTACAATTTTGCTGAAGATTATTCAAAAGTGGCTGCAGCAGTACATCAACAATCAACTGTCAGAAATTCAAGCTGGATTCAGAAGAGGACATGGAATGAGGGATATCATTGCTGATGTCAGATGGATCCTGGCTGAAAGAAGAGAATACCAGAAAGATGTTTACCTGTGTTTAATTGACTATGCAAAGCCATTTAATTGTTGGATCATTAACAAATTATGGATAACATTTCGAAGAATGGGAATTCCAGTACACTTAATTGTGCTCATGAGGAACCTGTACATAGATCAAGAGGCAGTTGTTTGAACAGAACAAGGGGATACTGCGTGGTTTAAAATCAGGAAAGGTGTACATCAGTGTTGTATTCTTTCACCATAGTTATTCAGTCTGTATGCTGAGCAAATAATCCGAGAATCTGGACTATATGAAGAAGATGGGGCATCAGGATTGGAGGAAGACTCGTTAACAAACTGCGTTATACAGATGACACAACCTTGCTTGCTGAAAGTGAAGAGGACTTGAAGCACCCACTGATGAAAATCAAAGACCACAGCCTTCAGTATGGATTACACCTCAACATAAAGAAAACAAAAATCCTCACAAATGAACCAGTAAGCAACATCAAGATTAATGGAGAAAAGATTGAAGTTGTCAAGGATTTCATTTTACTTAGATCCACAATCAACACCCATGGAAGCAGCAGTCAAGAAATCAAACGACATACTGCATTGGCAAATCTGCTGCAAAAGACCTCTTTAAAGTGTTAAAAAGCAAAGATGTCACCTTGAAGACTAAAGTGCACCTGACCAAAGCCATCGTGTTTTCAATCACCTCATATGCATGTGAAAGCTGGGCAAGAATAAGGAAGACCGAAGAAGAATCGATGCCTTTGAATTATGGTGTTGGCAAAGAATATTGAATATACCATGGACTGCCAAGAGAACGAACAAATCTGTCTTGGAAGAAGTACAGCCAGAATGCTCCCTAGAAGCAAGGATGGCGAGATCATGTCTCACATACTTTGGACATGTCATCAGGAGGAACCAGTGCCTGGAGAAGGATATCATGCTTGGTGGAGGGTCAGTGAAAAAGAGGAAGACCTTTAAGGAGATGGATTGATACAGTGCTGCAACAATGGGCTCAAGCGTAACAAGGACTGTGAGGATGGCGCAGGACTGAGCAGTGTTTTGCTCTGTTGTACATAGGGTCGCTATGAGTTGGAACCAACTTGACAGCACCTAACAACAACAACAGAATATAGAAATACAATGGATTTTTTGTGAATTCTGAGATTTTTCTAGTAGACAATCATGTCATCTTTAAAGAAAGTTTTATTTCTTCCTTTCCTTTCTCTATGTCTTTTTTTTTTTGATATATTGCAGTTGCTAAGACCTCCACTACAATGCTGAATAGGAGTGGTGATAGCTGACATCCTTGCCTTGTTCCTGATTCAGTCTTTCACCATTCCATTGTGAGTTTTTGTTGGTGCCCTTTATCTGAAGAAATTCATTTTAATTCCTTGTTTGCGGAGAGTTTTAATGACGACTAGACATTGATTTTTGTCAAATGCTTTTTTGGGCATCTGTTGAGGTGATTGTATTGCTTTTCTTTGGTTGGTTGGTATGGTGAATTACAAGAATTGGTTTTTGAGTGTTAAATCAACTTCACATTCCCATGATAAACTCCATTTGATCATGATTTTATCCTTTTTACATATTGTTGGATTTGATCTGCTAATATTTTGTTGAGGATTTTTGCATCTATGATCATGTAGAATATTGGTTTGTAGTTTTCTTGTAATGGCTTTCTCTGGTTTTAGTATCAGGGTAATGCTGGCTTCATAGATTGTGTTGGGAAGTATTTCCTCCTTTTCAATGTTCTGGAAGACTTTGCATAAAATTGATATTATTTCTTTCCTAAATGTTTGGTAGAATACACCAGTGAAGACATCTGGGCCCGTAGTTTTCTTTTGGGGGAAGTTTTTTTTACCACAAATTCAATTTAGTATAAGACTACCTGTGTTATCTATTTCTTAGTGAGTGAACTATGTTAAACTGTGTCTTTCAACGAATTGTCCATTTCATCTGACTTTGCAAATGTACTGGCATAAAGTTGTTTTCAGTATTCTCTTATTCTTTTGAAATGTGTAAGATCTGTAGTGATGACCATACTTTCATTTCTGATATTGGTAACTATGCCTTCTTTCTCTTTTTCCTGGACAGTTTGGTTAGAGGTTTAAAAATTTTATTCATCTTCTCAAAGAACTTTTGATTTCATCGATTTTCTCTATTGTTTTTAGCTTCATCTGTTTCTGCTCTTCTGCTTATCATTTCCTCACTACTGCTTGCCTTGGGTTTAATTTGCTCTTGTTTTTCTAGTTCCTTGAGATGGAACACTAATTTGAGATATTCTTTTCTGATTAAGCATTTAATGCTGTAATTTTCCTTCTAAGCACTACTTTTAGCTACATTTTACAAATTTTGATTTTTTTCATATTTATTCAATTAAAACATTTTCTAATTTCCCTTGTCTTTTTTTGACTCATGAATTATTTAGAAGCACTATGTTAATTTATAAATATTTGGGGATTTTCCTAAATATTTGTGTTGTTGATTTCTAGCTTTAATTTTGTTCTGGTCAGAGAACATACTTTTATTTCAATTCCTTTGAATTTAAGTTTTTTAATGGCCTAGAATGTAGTCTGTCTTGGGGAATGTTTCATATACACTTGAAAATAATGTGCATTCTGCTGTTGTTGGTTGGAATGTTGTATAAATGTCAATAAGGTGAAATTGGTTCATAGTATTGTACAGGTCTTCTACATCCTAATTATCAGTCTACTTGTCCTAGTGTTTACTGAGAGGTGTATATTGTTGCAGAGCTCTTTATTTATTTTTGTGTAGATCCATGTTTATTTCTGGTATCATATTCTTTCTGCCTAAGGCACTTTATTTTTTTTAATGTTTTACAGTGTAGGTCTCTCAAAAGTGAATTATCTCAGATTTTGTCTGAAAGAGTCTCAATTTCACATTTATTTTTGAAAGATATTTTCACTAGGTAGAGAATTCTGGGTTGACAGTCATCTTTTGTTTCTTTCAGAAATGTAAACTTGTCATTTTATTGTATTCTAGTTTGTAAAATTTCTGATGAGAAGTTTGCTGTAATTCTTATCTTTGTTCCTATGTAATTTCCCCCCAACCCATGGCTGTCTTCAAGGTTTTTTCTTATAGTTTCTACTTCTCTACTGAAATCTGCTCATATATGTTGTTTATATTTTCAATCAGATTCTTCAACATGTTAATCAGAGTTAAAGTCTCTGATATTTCTAACATCTGAGTCATAATCTGTATATAGTCCTGTTGATTGCTTTGTCTATGGAAAGTAGGTTGGGTTTTCTTGCTTGTGTCTCATAATTTGTGATTGAGTTCCAGTCATTATATAAGAGTAGAGACTACAGTAAATAGTATTAATGCCTGGAAATGGGCAAGCTTCTTCTGTCCAGCCATTTGTGTGGGGATTGGTCAATCTCATTAGGAACTGAGCTGGGTTTGAGTTTTGTTGTTGCTATGGTTACTTTCAGTGCACCACAGTTTCACATACTCTACTATTATTTTGTGCTTTAGGTTGGGCTGAGGTGCTGAAGAACTTTTCTCAAGTGTTCATGTTTCATCCTTAGCTTTCAGCTGTCCTGCAAGCCAGCACTATAGTGGTAAGTCTCTTTCCATGCCCTTACCTGGCATTCTGCTTCTGTAAAGATCACAGCCAAGAAAACCTTAAGGGGAAATTCTACTGTCACATGGGGTTACTCTGAGTCAGAATCAACTCGGCAGCACCCGGCAGCAACAACCACCCACCCCCCAGCAGCTGATACTTGTTACTAGCTGCTTGTTAGACTGGTAGTGGGACAGTGGGAGGGAGGTTCTCTCCTTCAGTCTTTACCTGGCCCTTGGGAATGGGGCTTTTCTCAACATTCTTGCTCCTCCTCCCCGTGGCAGCCAAATTCTGCCTTGTATCTGTGGATGGTCTTGTGGGGGACAGTTTCTTGCCCTTCCCTCAGCAGTTACTGTTGTGTGTGCCGTTGAGTCAATTCTGACTCATAGCCACCCTATAGAACAGAAAAGAGCTGCCCCATAGGGTTTCCTAGGCTGTAATCTTTATGAGAGCAGATAACCAGGTCTTTTCTCCAGTGGAGTGGCTGGTGGGTTCCAGCCATCGACCTTTCATTTAGCAGCTGAGTGCTTAACCATTGCACAGCTAGGGCCTTTAATGGTATTGGTATAGAGTCCTGGCTCAGGGCTAAATCTTGTCCCTTCCTTCTGTCACTCCCCCAGTGGCTAAGGGCTTTTTGCTTCTTATGTGAGAAGGGCCTGTGCAAGGAAACAGAATTTCCTGCATGCCTCCAAACCAAAGGAAGCTCTTTAGAGCTGTCAGCCCACCTCAGTCTTTCTCATGAACACTTGGTGGAGGTTTTGGAAAAGAGCTTGTGAGTGCATGCAAACTCCCCTTGTGCCTTGGGCTCCCAAGGGTTCTATACTGTCATGTGAATCCAAACTTGGCCATTAGCAATTCTTTAATATTTTAGTTGCTTTCGTCTTACCTGCTTGTATGATGGCCAGCACCTCTTCCTCCCATGCTCGGCTACCAGTGAGCCAATCTACACCTCTCTTCTCTCCTTGAAGGATTCTGTCCCTCCTTGAAATTGAGGCTATTTGACTGCCTTGCAACGTCAACTCTCTGATGGATCAAAAAAAATCATGATTTGTCATTTGTCCACTTTTACTTGTTGCTAAGAGTGGGAATGACACTGTCTCCAGATGTCTACATCATAGGTAGAAGCAGAACTCCTAAGGCAACTTATTTTACTTACATTTAAAGGGAAAATTTCCATCACTACTATAAATGAAAAATTAGTATCACATGGTGCAATGCAATGGAATGCTTTTGTGTGGCCTTTCTCACCATGGTCTTATAACTCCCAACAAATGATTCGGTGGGACCATGCTAATAAGGTATATGAAACCCTAACAAGGGGTTTTGTCATCCCACTAGGCTTGAAATGAGCCATCCCAGAGGCGGGAAAGAGAGGATCCTACCACCACCAGGGAAGAACAGCCAAGAGCGCGTCCTTTGGACCTGGAGTCCTGTGCTGAGAAGCTTCTGGAGTCTGGAGACCGAGAGGCGGTAGCGAGAGAGACTGGCAGAAGAGTCCAGAAGGAGACAAGTGTGGTGGGCTTCCTGGCCCATGGAGCAAAAAAGCTGAGTGCCTCTGGGCACTTATCGGCAGAGCTAAAAGAGCTTTGTAACATTTACCTGAGTAGGGCAGAGGCCGAGGGCCAGAGAGGTGTGCCAGCGGCATGGCTGGGAAGAGGCTGTCCTGATAGAAGAACTGTATCCTAAGTGTTCCTGAACCTAAATTGTGACCTGTTACTTCCCTAATAAACCCCGTAATCACGAGTATTGTCTGTGAGTTCTGTGTGGCCATCACAGTGAATTATAGAAGCCAGCAGAGAAGTAGAGAGTGCCGTGGGAGGGACAGTTGGTGTCAAAATCGGCAGAGAGGAGACATTATGACCTCCGCCTCATAGGAATCAGCCTTGGGCTGCTGATCTTGATTCTCCTTCCCCCTTGTGAAGTCAGAGGAGGTCAGACACCGCCCTCACTCCCTTTTTACACTGCTTAGATGTAGCCTTAAAAAAATACAATGGAAATGAAACAGTTATTTAGTAAATAGCTACTGTTGCTTGCCAAAGGCTCTGAGCCACAAGTCTATGTTAAAAAAATTGAGGAAGTGTTAGATATCAGAAACATAATAGTATGGATACTTTCTCCTTGATTTACCCAGAAGGGCAGCAAAACAAAATAAAACCTAAGAAGGAAACAACTTTTTCATCATGTGATTCTGTTATTTAATGTCACTTTCATTTAACACTTAAATACCTTGTATCCCATGCAGTGAGGTGTATTTCACTACACTGTAATGCTGGAGCACAAGAAAATAAGGATAAAGTTATGAACTACAACTGGGCAAGTGATTTAGCTCTGAGTTTTTTAGTTTGATTCAGGCTGCCCTTGGAATGGAGTTCAGGAGAACCAGATGACAGAGGACTGGACTTGGCTCTCGGAGTATGCAGTCCAGTATGGGGGCCGCACACATACACAACCTCATAATACGAGAGAGGTAAATGCCCTGCAGAGGTATAGTGCTACGGATTAAGATTGTATCTGGGTGGCAGGTAGGGAGAGACAGGAACAGGAAAGTAATTCTGGAAGAGGTGCTGAGAGAGGAAGGAATATTCTAGGTAGAGAAAACACCACAGCGAGAAAACACAAAATAGATATGATGACATTTGGCTTATGACAAAAAGAAGCACATGTGTATAGGTATCTTTTATCTTTTTAGTATAACTCGTTTGCCATTGAGTTGATTCTAACCCATAGGACCCTAGAGGACAGAGCAGACCTGCCCCATAGGGTTTCCAAGGCTGTAATCTTTACGGAAGCAGACTGCCACATCTTTCTCCCACAGAGCGGCTGGTAGGTTCACACCACTGACCTTTCGGTTAGCAGGCGAGCGCTTAACCGCTGAACCACCATAGATACATATATGAGACCCACCCCTTACCTCCACTTCCCCAAATTCATCTACTACTCTTCCCCCCTATGCTCACTGCATCTCAGCCACACTAGCCTCCTGGCTGTTCCTGAAACACCCCAGGCAGACTCCCTCTCAGGAGCCTATTATATTCAAAAGATCAAAAAGCAAAAGCTATATAAATAAGGAAAAGGATGATATTAATTTATTTATTGTATTGGATGTGTCTACTATCTGCCAGACACTGCTCTACACTCTGCAAATACTGCAATTAAAAAAAGAAAAAAACAAAACCTCTGGTCTAACGGAGCTTATGTTCCAGTATGGGTTAGAAAATAAACAAGCACATAGTATATGAGATGATTAGTCCTATGGAAAACAATGAAGAAAAGAAGAGGGATGGAGAATGTGTTTATAGAGGACGGGACTTTGCAACATTAAACAGGGTTGAAAAAAACCTGTTGCTGTCGAGTCGATTCTGACTCATAGCGACCCTACAGGACAGAGTAAAACTGCCCCATAGGGTTTCCAAAGAGCAGCTGGTGGATTCAAACTGCTGACCTTTTGGTTAACAGCCCAGCTCTTAACCATTGTGCCACCAAGGCTCCATTAAATGGAGTTAGAGAAGGTTAAGTAGATACTGAGACTGGACCTAAGAAGGAATCCTTTGAGTAAAGACCTGAATGTGGTGAGGGTGTGTGCTATGCATGTATCTGGGAGAAGAGCTTTCCAGGCAGAGGGAACAGACAGTGCAAAGGCCCTGAGAGGTAGTCTGCCTGGATGTTTCAGGAACAGCAAAGAGGCTAGTGTGACTGGGGTGGAGCATGAGGGTAAGAATACATGAATTTCGGGAGGTGGAGGTTAAGGGGTGGGTCTCAGATCATGTACCTCATAAGCTATGGTAAGGACTTTTTCTCACTTGAGCAAGCTAAGAAGCCTTCCAAGGGTCTTAAGCAGAGAAGAGGTATGACTTAATCACTCTGGCTGCTGAGTAGAAAACTGACTAAAGAGTGGGGGCTGAGATCAGGGTGGTTTCAGGGAAACTAGTTTGGATACTACTTTAATAACCTAAGGGTCTATGAAGAAGATCGTAGCTTGGCCCAGTATAGTAATGGTGGAGATAGTGTGGTCAGTTTGAAGGTAGGGCTGACAGGATTTGCTGAGTTATTGGATGTGATATGTAAGAGGAATCAAGGGTGGTGCCAAGGTTTTTGTTCTGAGCAACTGGAAGGATATAGTTGCCATTTAGTTCGGGACAACTACAGGCGAGGCAGATGTGGTAAGGGAAAATTCAGACTGCGGTTTTGGACTTCCAGAGAATATTTTTGAGTTTGCGTTTAAATTTGGGAGATGGCCTGAAAACTGTGTGAGATCATTGAGTGCAGAGAGAAATGAAGCAGTAAAAACATGACCTAGCACATGTCAGGGTTGAGATGGGGAAGAATTTGCAAAGGATATGGAAGAAAAGTTGCCGGTACGGTAGAAAGAAAACCAGGAGTGTGTCCTGGAAATTAAGTGAAGAGTTTCAAAGAGATGGGAGAAGTCAACTGTCAGATGCCACTGAAAGGTTAAGTAGATACAGACTGAGACTTGACAGCTGTACTTGGCAGTGTGGAGATCTTTGGTGACCTTGACAAGAGCAGTTTTGGTGATGTGGTAATGGTGACAGCAGAACTGCAATTGTTCAGGTGAGAATGGGAAGAGGGGAGCTGGTTGGTAGAGATAGTTTTGTATTAAAGAAGTAAATGGGGGAAAACAGCTGAAGAGGGTATGAGGTCATTTTTTTTTTTTTTAAGATGAAAAAATCAAAGGATGTTGATGGAAATGATTCAGAAGAGGGAAAAATTATGAGGCAGCAGAGGCAGGGATGAATTGCTGATGTGATGTCCTTGAATACGCATGAGGTTGGAATCTAGTGCATTAAGTTGTGGCTGACTTTAGATGGGAGGAGCATGAACAATTCACCTAGAGTACTAGGAGGGAAGAGCATGTGGGTACAGATGAAGGTGAGTGGCTACCTGTCGGACTGGACTATTTTGTATATTTGGAAGGATATCTTTGGGTAGCAATGACCCAAGATTAAAGCTGGTAGAGAACTAACAAAATAGCATTTATATAACGGTTCTGAGAACATGTTTACAAAGAGCTCAAGCCACGTCTACCTATATAATGCTCTAGTGAACTAATCTGATAATGAAGTTTTAGCTTAGTTCATTTAAAGAAATGGCAGAAGGCAGCATGCCCCAATGATTTTCATATACCAGCTCTCCATCTCCTCCATCTTGACTCTGAGTCATGTCAGTTCAGTCTTCATGAACCCAAACAAAAGACACACTCAAGCTTCATCTGCTTTATTTCACTACATTAAGTTAAGCAATAAGGCAAAACAGTAATCTGTCATTAACAAACATTAAGGAGTGCCTCTTATTCCCAAAAAGGACCAAAGGAGATGTTTCTTCACAAATATGGATGATATTCAGCTCATTACACCTATTACCACTCTGAACAAAAGAAAACTTCGGTGGGTTAATCAAATCACAAATCTGAATTAACTGAGACTTAAGTTTCCAAAATTATAGTTTCAAGTGCAAATGGCATCTAATTCTCCTGTAGTAGTCCACACTGACTATGCATTAAACAATCTTACACCTGACCTAATATAAAAAAGCAACAAATACAATTCCTAATTCACCAGCTGAATTAGGAACCATTTCTATGAACACATAAAATACCAGCTTATACTAAAAACTACCTTGAGGAAACATTAAACCCATGGCTCTGTTATTCTGCAAGTTAATTTGGCTTCTGAAGAAATAATTATTCTATGATCAAAACTGTTTTTGTGGGAGTATGAGACCCATTAACATTATTACTTTTGGGAACATATACCAGCTTTAAGCCATAAACACATGACATACAACTGTGTGTATTCTATGCAAATGTGTAAACATGTGAAGCTATTCTCTACTCTGATGCCCATTTCCTACACAGGCGATTATGGAGCAGTGGCTTTAGAGTAGGCTTTAATAAGTAGTGAAAAAAAAATTACATCGACACTCTGTGAGGTTACAAAAACTTACAACTCTTCCTATAGTCTGCAAATTTGTGATTATCCAATCCCTACCCCAACTCCTAAGAGGCTAAACCCTATTTATCATTGTCATATTACAGATATGAATAATTTTTTCTTACACTGCAGCATATATATTACTCTGTAGGAATATTGTTTTATAATTGACTTGACCTTAAGAGTACAATTTAGTGTCTTTCAAAGGCTTCCTAGATATTTTTATCTTTCAAGGGGGAGCTGACAAGTTACTTTGTCCTGTCTGTAGTCTAGATTACAGTTTGTTTTTTTTAAACAAAAGACCTCAAATTAAAAACAAAATCAGGGTAAGCAGGAAATTTCTCTCCCCCAAATGTCTGCTGGCCACTTGCTAACAATACATTTACTGAAAATGTAATGCAGCTGGTGGTATATTTTGTCAAGTCTCATTTTAGAAAACATCACAGGCATTAAGGTTAGCAACCCAACTCCAGGGTATCAAGGGAAACAGCATGTGTGCCGTTTGGCCAGCATTCTGGGCTATCTGCTGAACTAATTGTATGGTTTACAATCAAAATGATCTTGACACATCATATGATAAAAGTCATAACTTCAGGAAGGGGAAAAGGTTCTTTCTTCATATCCAGTTTTGGACTGAGATTATAACTGTCAATTTCCCCTTCAAATCAATGGAGAGGGCATTAGTTCAGATGATGCCTAAAAAAACCCCTAACCTTAAAAATGTCTTCTGCATTTTGGGAGTGAACTTGTTCACTCAAGTCTTCTTTGGACTCTTTCCAGGTCCCAAATACTCTGAATAATTTACAGGGCTAAAGAAGCAGAGTAGTAGGGGTTGGGAGTAAGACACACCAAGATTACCTCCCTTTGGCAGTATTATTCCCTGGATATTATGGCAACATTTAAATGAATAGAATTTGCCAGCCCCTTCACATAACATGTAATTATCTGCTTCTCAAATTCTTCTTAAAAGACAAAGTTTCATATTCTACTGAGGAAAACATTTAAGAGCAATCAATAAATAAAAATTTCCTGTTCTGTTTTCATGAAGAGAGCAAATGAGAGCGCCTTAAGAATTTCACAGGTTGTTCCAATCATCACAAAGCTAAAGACAATGTGACAATTCTTTTTTTTTTTTTTTTTGGTCAAATGGCAATCTACGGCAAGATGGGAGCTATGATGGAAAGTGAAGGGACATGTTCAGACTGAGGATTTTATCTAATGCAATGCAAAAAGCAGCTGGTAGACTGAGACCAATGCTGGGCCATAATGGAGCAGGTCCACCTTTGGATTATCACTTTAAGTTTCATCTGTGAGATCAAACTGGGAGACGTTACAGTCAGAGCTCTCAGGTGGTAAATGTAACACCACTCCAAGGAACAGCTGTCTCCTTTTCTTGGGATGGATCTATGCTGTTGTTAGTCAACGTGCAGGGACTGGTGAGGGAGACACATGTTTACTGGTGTTACACAAAGGACAGCAAGAGGAACAGTAGTTTCCCTGTGTTCCTAATGCCTTGCCTATGCTCCCACTTGCCTACAAATAGGATTCAGTAGTGCATGAGTACATTGTTAATAAACAAGCCCTAACGGAGCAGTGGCTTTGATATTTTAACATGGGTTAGTGTAGACACTGTCCTTTGGGATCTGCCTACCAATGGAACCCTTTAAGGAAGAAGTGGGCCCAAGCTGAGTTCCACATGCTGAGTGAGCCAGATGACCTCTGTGCCCTGGTCACTTTCTTCGATAGGGCGGATAGGTGCTGCCAGGTTTTTAAAATCATGTTTCATCTTAAAGCACACGGTCACTTCGCCCTCCTCACGTTGTGGGGTAACTTTGACGAAAATTCCCACTTTGTTGGCCTTTCTGAAGGCTATAATGCTATAGGAGGAAATAAGTACAGCATTAGGTCACAAGACTGTCAAACCACTAAAACTTACATTTTATGGCACAACAGGAAATCTCTATGACAAGATCTGACCACCACCCCATTTATCCGCAATGAAGAGTTTCTTCTTCCGCAAAATGTCCATCTCTTAATTTTTTTTTTTAATATTAGAAAAGTAAAATACAGCCACAAAAAATTCAAGCGGGAAAAAGTTAAAGTCTTTCCCCTTATTCACCCCTTCAATACACCATCTTCCCAGAAGAAAACTGTAAACAGTTTGGTTCTTACCCTACCAGATATTTTCTATGAACTTACACTTCTCTGATTTTTTAGAAAACACGAATGGGGCATACCACTTCGTAACTTTTTTTTCCACTTAATATAACACAACCATCTTTTCATGCTGTTATATATAGACCATCCTCATTCTTTTAAAGATTACACAGTACTCTATCATATGTTTACCGTAACTGGTATACACTGAAGTTGCCAATTTTTTCCTATTATAAACAATGCTGCTGTGAACATCCCTTTACACTGATCTTTGTGCACATGTGTTGGTAATATTTTTATTAGATATAGACTGAACTGTGGAAGTTTTAAGAACTCAGAGCTTTAAGGGAATTTCTGAAATACAGTAAGTCAGTCTTTTCTGTAAATAACCTCTGTAAATTTTATGAATTTTAAGAATAGAAAAAAGTCTCTCCAGTTGCGGTTTCCATTTCAGGTTTTTCTCACAAGCACTTGAAGTTTTTGTTGTTAGGTGCTGTCAAGTTGGTGCCTCTTAATCACTTAGCTTCAATAAATAAAAGGGCAACAAAATAAGCAGAATTTGATTGACTATCCAAATGCTATACAGTTACTCTAAGAAAAGTCACTGGAATTAAAACATTTGCATATTTATACAGTATTATGTAGTATTAATTTCCAGATATTTGAAAGTTCTGTAAAATACATTGTTGTAAAATATAATTAATTCTTCTACTAATCCATCATGTACTCTGACTGGAACTTACGATCTATCGGAATATCTTCCCAGAAGTTTACCTTGGCTTAACAAACTTGTATATCTAGTTAACATAATTTAAGGACATACACGGGGTCACCGTGAGTCAGCGTCGACTTGACGGCAACTGATGGTGGTGGAGTGACCCACAAAAAGCAAGGATTTCAGAGAACGTATTTTGTATTGAACCAACCAAACCCAGATTTACATCAAATTCATGTGAAAACAAATTCAAAGTTAAGAACAGTATAAAGTAAAATGTAAGCTGTTCTCCCTCACTCTTAATTTCCCAAGCAACCACTAATACCTGGGGAGCTTTTTCAAAAAAATTTAGATTTCCAGACCTGCTAAAAGAGAATCTCTGGGGATGGGATCTCGGACTCTAAAGAATAAAGAACAAAACAAAGCACCTGCCCTGGTGCTTTCTCAAGTTAACCTGAGTTTGGTATCACTCTACTAATCTCACCTTCTCTTTATGTTTCCAACTCTCCCCAGGTTCTCTCTTTTCTCCAGCAGCTTGCTGAGGGAATTGTCAATCATTCTGCTAAAAACCCTTAAATGGTCTCTGTGTCTGTTTATTAAGCTAATGTCTTTTAACTCCAAATCCACCTTTCTAGACCCTGCTTTGTGACACAGAACTCTGCTAAACACATTTCTGCTTTGTAGGCTGGTTCCTGCCAGGATCTGTCAATAGCGGCTCTAACAGGAGACTGGAAGCCTGGAAGAAGAAAGGCCTTGCTCCTCTCTGTGAGCTTCCTGTTTGTTTGTAATTCCTATGCCCATCACTTCAGCAATATTTCCTCACCCCAGAAGTGGCAGTATCCATCTGCAGATTTCTAACTGTTGCATAATCAGCCTCACCATGCCACCCCTCCTCTGCCACCTTGAGATGCCAGTGCTCCCTCCACCGTCCCCAGAGGTCTGAGTTTCAGCTCTAACGGGCTCCTCCTTCAAGCTTCTGAATTTTAATAACTCTAACCATTTCCCTTTGTTCCCTCAGCATAGGGGTGGTAGATGCTTCATAAAGTTGCTACCTCTGGGATACTCTCGAGTTCTCTCTTACCCTTTCAGTTACCCATTTAACATGTTTAACCTACTTAACAATCCTTTGTGTTAAATTTCCTCTGTTCAAATAATTGATGCGATTTATGTCTTTAGACTGAATCCTGACTGATATATTCCCTATTCAGGAAAAGGTTTGGTTTTTTTACTTCTCAGTTATTAGGTATGACAGAGTAAAATCTATTAATTACTCTAAGGGGGAGGGTGGGAACAAATCCAATGGTTAATCTACAGGGACAGAATATTATATCCTATATCACAACCATTAGAAATCATGTACTTGAAAAACTTTCATTAACATGGAAAGATATAAAAATATTTAAGTGAAAAACAATGGCAAAAAAACTATATTTACAGAATGATCCCAATGATGGAAGACATATCTGGAAGGACAAACACCAAAATGTTAATGGTGTTTACCTCTTCTGGTGTGATAACGGGTAATTTTTATTTTATTTTCTTCTTCATTGCTTCATAAATTTTCCCAAATTTTCTATTTATTTTTTTAAAAAAGAAAGAAAAATCTATTTTAAAATAATCCAGATAAGAAAACTGGGATACATAAGTGAGCATCCTACATCAGCCAATTGTGGTGTGCGTGTGAGGGAGGGGGTATCACAAAAAGATCACTCACTCAGGGTCATCCTGAAAGTCCTGGGGTTCTGCCAACTCATCGTATTCTGCTGCTGCATCCTTGCCCGCTAAAACGAGCTCTTTGGGAGGCACTACCACCTGGAGAGCAACAACAAAGAGGTCTGGCTCAGAAAGGGTCAATGCACAGTAGTATGTTCATTCAGTGCAATGCAGCAAAGCACCGAATCAATCTAGACACATACAGTGAAACCTGGGAGAGCCTGAACCTGATGGGACTGCCTTGGTTTTTCAAGGTCTTGCAAGGTTTCCACCTTTGAAAGGGTGCAGTCTTACCACTTTTCTACACTCACTTTGGTGCAAAATATTTGAGTTTTCCTTTTCTGACAATTTTTCTTTCTTTCTTTCCTTTCTGCCTTACACAGGTTCTGGCTTTTGAAGGTTTTACTGTATATGTAAACGGCAAGTTTCAGGAAACATACAGCATTATATTAATTACATGGTGTTTTAAAACAGTTTCAGAATATATACATTTCAAGTAAAAGCATAAGAACAGAGAAACTCAAGGGAATGATAAAGTCAAATGAGTGGTTACTTCACTGTGGCTGCAATGATGAATTCAGCTGGAAAAGATACACCAGGGCTGAACAGTCTTTTTAATGTTTTATTTCTTAAGGGGCGGAGAGGCAGTTACATGCGTGTTTGCTATATTAGTCTCTATGCTTTTTGGTATATCGGAAACATTTCATCATTTTTTAAAAAAAGAAAAACAAAAACATTGTTCCAACATTGGATATTTTCTGAAATGGGGATGCTGGGTATGATTATGGTCACAGAAAACGGTTAAGGTCTCTTCAGACTTAGGTTGTAACTAGGCCTCAACTTTGCTATGTTACAGACTGACAGCAATGTCAACCAAATTTGCAATTATGGCTACAAATGTGGCAGGAGGAGGTGTAAAGAGAGAGAAAGACAGCAAATCTACACGCTAGTTATAAGCAGCAGGCATTTATTTCTGTCTCTGTCCTTAGTGGAGGTGCTTATCAGTGTTATTCAAAAGAGGAGCAAAGGAGAGATACAAATGTCGTCTCCTCTCTTTGGAAGTGATGCTAAGAAGCGAAATTGTTAAAAACTAGCCGAAGAAAAAGAAAAAGGGTGTGGGGAAATTCTATAATAATAAGTATTGATACAGGGGTCCTTTCTACTAACTGTTGTTATGAATATCAGACTGACTGCAGTTACAAGTATGAATGTAATGAGTACTATGCTGAATTAAGAATAAGGAATAGATGGTATGTAGAGAAACGTTCTTCATCTAAAATTTTAAGTACTAGATGAATCACTAAGTGACAAAATGTAGAAAGCCCACATTTTATCCATTTAACAAACACTTAGTGAGAGTCAAATTCACCCATTATAATATTTAGTTAAACCCCATTTCCGTCAAGTCGATTCCAACTCCGTGATCCTACAGGACAGAGTAGGACTGCCCCATAGGTTTTCCAAGGCTACAGATCTTTACAGAAGCAGACTACCACATCTTTCTTCCACAGAGCCACTGGTGGATTTGAACCACTAACCTTCTGGTTAGCAGCTGAACCACCAGGGCTCCTTAATATTTAGTTAGTGCTATGTGTACTTTATATAAGCCGAGGGAATTTAGAAGAGGCATAGCAGCTTTTAAAAGGAGATGATATTTGATATGACTCTTGAAGAATGAGTATCTGTTAGATTAAAAGAAATGAGAGTGTGTTAGGGGAGTGTGGATAGCAGGACACATTCTAGGTAAAATGAATAACATATGCAACTCTCCAGACATGAAAGTTCATAACCCATTGATCTGCTTGGATCACAATCATTAATCTGTACTATTTGGAGAACGTAAATGTGGGACTTGGGAGAAGATCATGCTGGAAGAACAGACAGAGGTGACGTCATTAGGGAGCTCTTACGCTAGGCCAAAGTTAGAGAGAAGCCAACAATTTTAGAAAGATCACCCTGGCAGCAATATGAAAAATGGGCTGCACTGGAGGTAGGGAGTGGGCTAAAAACAGGAAGATCAGTTAGGAAGTGTTTGTCACAGTCCAGGTAAGACGTGATAGGAGTCTCAACTAGAGCAGATGGCAGTGTGTTCGGGGATAAAGTAAAAAACTTAGGAAATGGAATCAAAAAAACTTGATGACTACTTGGTCGTGGTGATGAAAGACAGTGTACAGTCCTTTAAGACAGGTCAAACGAGGCCACTCCAGGCAAAGTTAGGTTCAATCAGGATGAAGCAAAATATTTCTTACCTTAGCAGTGCTACTGATATTGTCAGGGTCCCCCTCCTCGCATTCCAACAGAGTCACGTGGGTGAGGTTCTCCACTGGATTTGTTAGAGTCAGGAGCACCTGGCTCTCCTGGGGAACAGGAAAATCATCTCTTAGACATGCTACATACTGCCACATAGATTTACTTTCTTAGTTGCTACATCAAATATTCCACAAAATCATCACTCGTTGATTACTCCTGAGCAATAACACCTACGATTTAGAGTTATACTATATATTCTGTGGAGTTGCTATTTCCTGAGGAAATAGGACTGATCCTATAGAAAGGGCCAATTACTAGGTCCAGAAATTCTCAGGAATGCATACTACTTGACGTTTAATAATTTACAACTCTTGCCCCACCCAGGTTGCCACTTAAGGCCTGAAAAGAAGGAAGTCCTCATAAATAGAATATGGGAGCCACAGGCTAGCCAGGTGTACTAACATTAAAAAAGGCACAAGATTGTAAAAGCCTTTTAACATTTCTTAAACTATGATAATCTGTACTTGTTTATACTCCCTTGAGATAAGCAACAAAATCTTTAAAATGAACAGGGACTACAGATAGAAATGTCTTCATGAACATCATGAAAGAAAAGAGCTAAAGAGGCTGTTGCAGAATATTCTACAATTAAATGGGGTAGATGTGGTAGAAAGGAGTGTAGATGAGGACCCCAAGGTAGAGAGGGGCACCAGCAAAGAAGAAATCTAGCTGATTTCTGTTATCACACACACATACAGAGACAAACACACAGCCACAGCCAGACACAGACACAGACACACACAGACACACACAGACACACAGACACACACACAGACACACACACACACACACGATGGTAAAGAATCCCTCCCCACCCCCAGCAGGAGAAAAGGAGCTAAAGATGCCTGTGGGGCCAACATCTTCTCCTTTCCTTTCCCCACCTATGATTCCACCTCTATAATATATGCACACTGCTCCTTATATGTACTTCCAAAGATGCTGTTGTCAGGAATCCCAGTCTAAAGAAAAAGCTGCAGTCCCTTTATAATTCCAAAGTTTTTTTCTTTTCTATCCCTTGTTCATGCATCCCTGTGCCAAACACACACACAACCACCAACATACACACATTCATGAAGCTTTGATCAATTCTTTCTTTTTCTGTTAATAAGTAAGGTACTAACCTTCAGGTAGCGAAGGTTGGGAATTGACATGATTCTCACTTCTGGGATATAATTGCTATGCATGAATTAAAAATATACATTAATGTTCACCAGAATTCCTTAAAATTATTATTTTTTTAGCTAGTGCAGCAAATAACATATTTCATGTTAATTAGAACATATTATGGAAAAAGAATTTTAAAGAATTAGACCATCACTTTGATAAGAAGCACTTAAGAAAGCACTTAAGACATGACATGAAACCAAACTGGTAATGAGTTCCATCTAAAATCTTATGTGTACTTCTAGTATACATCTCGTATGTTTGTGTGTCATGGCAAATGTCTCCCTTATACATTTATTAAATATATTTTTTTGCGATCTTATTTTATTAATTCATTTGTGTAATTCTAAAGAGGTGACTGATTCTAAGATCCAAGGCTGATTTAATAATACATTTTAGGGGCGTTAACACTGCCACATACTTACCGAACACTTATACAGCACTTACTATGTGCCAGACACTGTTCTAAGCACTTTACAAATATTAACTCAAGTAATCTCCATTGTAACCTCTTGAGATAGGTATTATTATTATCCCCATTATACAAATGAAGAAACCAGACATAGGGAGGAAAAGTAACTTGCTGGTAAGTGGCAGAATCAAGACTCAAACCCAGGCAATATGACTCCAGGGTCCTTGCTTTTAACCACTATGCTATGCTGCCTCTCTAAACAGACAACAATATTGTACTTAAATGTGCATGTTCTAGACTCAAAACTGCCCAGGTTCAAATCCCAGGTTAGCCTTTATATACTATGTGATTTGGAGCAAGATATTAATTTCTTTGTGCCTTAGTTTTCTTAATCATAAAATGAAGACAATAATATCTCTCTCTTGAGATTTTTGTAAAGAATAAATTAGATAACACATGCAAAAAGTGCTTAGAACAGTGCTTAAAACAAAAACACAGGAATTGACTTGACAGCAATGGGTTTGGTTTATTATATAAGACAAAATCTTACATTGCAGAAACATAAAGTAAAAATAAGAAGTACATCTTAGAATCAAAGCAATAACGTATTTTAACTTCAGACCAGATGTTCTTCCTGCTAGGCATCAGTATTACCTGGATAACTTAATACAAATTCAAGGACCCACTACCAAGGATTTGGATTCTGCGGATCTCAAATGTGGCCAGAGCATCTGTATGAAGATTCCCAGGCAATTCTGCCATGATGTATGAAAAGAACACTTAAAGAAAAAAAGCTGCCGTGTAAATAAATATAATAAAAAAGTTGCCATTTCAATCATTTTTATATGTACTATTCAGTGACATTAATTACATTCACTATGTTGTGCAACCATCACCACTGTCCATTTCAAAAAATTTTTTCATCACCTTTCACCAAAATTCAGTACCCCTTAAGCAGTAACTCTTCATTTCCCCCTCCCACCACCTCGGTAACCACTAATAAACTTTCCTCTCTATGTATTTGCCTATTTTAGATATTTCATGTAAGTGGGAGCATACAGTATTTATCCCTTTGTGTCTGACTTCTTCAACTTAGCATAATCTTTTCAAAGTTTAACCATGTTGTAGCATGTATCAGGACTTAATTTCTCTTTATGGTTGAGTAATATTCCATCGTATGTATATATCACATTTTGTTTATCCATTTATCTCTTGACAGATACTTGTTTCTACCTTTTGGCTACTGCAAGTAATGCTGCAATAAACATTGGTGTACAAGTATCTGTTTGAGTCTCTGCTTTCAGTTCTTTTGGGCATATACCTAGGAGTGGAATTGCTGGGTCATACGGTAATGAGGAACCGCCAAACTTTCCCACAGCTGTATCATTTTACATTCCCACCAGCAATGGCTGAAGGTTCCAATTTCTTCACATCCTGGCAAACACTTGTTATTTTCCGCTCTTCTGATAATAGCCATTTTAGTGAACGTGAAGTGGCATCTCATTGTGGTTTTGATTTGTATTTCACTAATGACTAATGAGCATCTTTTCATGTGCTTGTTTGCCATTTGTATATCTTCTTTAGTGAAATGACTATTCATGTCCTTTGTCCATTTTTGTGACTGGGTTGTTTATCTTTTTATTGTTGAGGCTGTAGTAAAAAAGAACATTTTTTTCTCAAAGCAAATTTAAGAAATCAATATTAAAAGCACAGTCTGCCATTCGGAGTTTCTGTAACGAGTAAAATTCTTAAATTACAAAAGAAGCTTGTCACAGACTTCATATGTGCCATTTCTGTCATTCTGTTCATTCCTAACCAGTCCTGCACTAAATAAGAGTGGTTAGGAAAATGGAACATGTTTTATAGTGATTTACGGTACAAAACGTTTGTAAACATATTAGTTTGATTCTTCTCAACAACCCTGAGAAGGAGGCATCACAGGGGTTACTCTCATCTCAGAGATGAGGGAACTAAAGTTGAGACTCACACAGTAAGTGACAGACTTCATACGTGGCCTTCTTAGCTCCTCCTAACTCACTAGCCCTTTTTGTCTGCCACTGACTTGTTCTTAACTGCTATATAATATTCTGTAGCATGAGTGTAGATCAATTATTTCCCTGCTGATGGTTAATCAGCTTGACACAAAAATTATTTCCAGCTCTTTGCCACTAAAATGTTGCAATACACATCTTTGTAAATATGCCCTTATATACTGGTGCTTTTGTTTCTATAGAACAGATATCTGAGATAGTATTGCTGGTTAAAGTCTATGTAATTTCTCTTGACATTCCCAGATCACTCTCCACATCAGGCTGTAGCAATTCACAATCCTACCAACAATGTGAAAACATAGGTTTCCCCACATCCTTGCTAACACTAGATACTATTTATTTTTTGAACTTTTACTCTCAAGCCTCAGCATTTTTCCATATAGTTGTTAGCCATTTTGATTTCCTCTTCTGTAAGCTGCTTGTTCAAATCCTTTGCCCCACCTCCTCCCTCCTTTTTTATCTTTCCAATTTGTAGAACTGTATGCCAGGGACATTGAAATTTTTATATGTCATGAGTGGCAAATATTTTTTACTGCTCCACTGCCTGTCTCATGACTTTGCTGTTTATTTTGTCTTTTACAACTCATGTTTCATTTTGCTGAGGTCAAATTTGTCTGTCTTCCTTAGTGGCTTCTGTGTTTCCTGCCTTGCTTAGGAAGGGCTCTCTCACCCCAAAGTAAAGACAAACATTTCCCTAATTTAAAAAAAAAAAATTTTTTTTTTTGGATAAGTGGTTTTTATATACGAAATTCCATTTGACTGGTAAGCCCTAGTGAGTCGACACTAACCTAAATCACTTTTTCCCAGTTCAGTGAAGTATATCAGAACACCAGTAAATAAAACAACTATATAGGGATACTATTCAATCTGTTATACTTTACTATTTTTACTTTAGTTTTAAAAGATCATTCCCGAACTTAGGTACTTTATCCTTTGCAATGAATGACAAGTGACTCTCCATCCAATAATCAACAGAGCACACTCCTATGACCACTGGGTCCCTGATACAAACACCTTTGATTCTAAGTCTGAAGATTTATCTTAAACTTCATGGTATGTAACTAAATTCAAAACAGAAACACAACAGCAAGAAGACTATTCTGATGTATTTCTTTTCTTTTTTTAAGCCAAGAGTAAACACATTTCACATTGAAAAACCAAACCAAACAAAAGCAAAATATAAACAACACTAATTTTAAAAACCAAGCCCCAAATACTCACACAGCAACCAGCTGGATTTTGAATTTGATAGATGTTGGATTAAATTCTGGCTTGCTCAAATTATGTTCACATTTCTAAAGAGAAAAAAATATAATATGTATTGGTGGGAAAACAAGAATGCATTTTGCTAATTCATAGAGCTGCTGAATTCAGACGGATAACACTAGTGTTTTGTTTTCTTCTATTCTGCTACAAGACCACACGTTGTAAAATAGAGTGTATGCCACTGATAACCAAAATTTACAAAAGGCGTTGTTTCGGGGTTTTGAACGTAAGTGATCACACTGTCAAATATTATACCGTTATGGTGTTCAAAAAATACTGAAATAATAATAGTTAACACATACTTACTATATGTGCTCAACAACATACTCAGTGTCTGAACTGGACTTAAACATCACACTGCTCTTATGAGGTAGGTGTAGGTACTGTAACTTTTACAGATCATGCAAGTGGGGCACAGGAAGGGTACGTAACGTGTGCAACTTCACAGAACCAATAAGAATTGGAGCCGGGACTTGAATTCAAGTCATGAGACTCCGGATCCCATGTTTAAAAATACAGTTAACAATCATTTACTTACCTTCTAGAATGGGTACAATGTATACCTAGTTAAAAAAAAAATTAACATACAAAAAAGGCATACAGTATGAAGAGTCCCCATTACCTGTCTCCTTATTTCCCTCCCCAGAGCTAGCCATTTTCTCATGTGTTCTCTCACAGCCTATGCACATAAAAGTATACACATACATCATCTCTCTTTTTTCACAATAACATAATACGGGGCATTTCATATACAATGTTCTGCCATTTGTGTTTTTCACTCAATCTATCTTGGAATTAATTCCATAGCAGCAAAAAGAAGTGCTCTTGTATCCCACTACAAGGATTTCATAATTATTTAATCAGGCCCCAATTGATGGCCATTTGGAGTCTTCCATTATTTTCCTATTACAAATAATATAGCAATGAACATTTTTATATACGAATCATTTCTCACATGTGTAAATATATTTGTAGAATAACTTTTCCAGAAGGGATCAAAGGGTGCATGCATTTTTTATTTTAATAGATATTGTCAAATTGCTAACGTTTGCCAACCTTATGATTATGAAATGGTATCTCACTGTAGTTTCAATGTATACTACCCCAATTATTATAGGGTATCTTTTTCATATTTATTGGCTATTTGAATACCCTCTGCCATGGTTTGTTACTATCTACTGGGTTATCTTTTCCTGATTTGCTGAAGTTCTTTACGTATTATGGATACTAATCCTTGGTTAATCAAATACCTTTCAGATTACTTTTTCATTATGTGTGGCCTATTTTTTCATTTCTTTATGGATTTTCTTTGGGCTGAGGTCCAGGTTTTATTTTTAATGTAGTCAAATATTTATTTTTTCTCTTATAGTTTGTGCTTATTTGTCTTATTAATGGAACATTCCCCTATCTACAAGTCATAAAGATATTCTCCTACATTTCCTTCTATCCTAGAAGTTCTGTTCTTCATATTGCTCTTTAAGTCTTCAATGTATCTGAAATTGATTTTCCGGTAAGGTATGAGGTAGGAACTCAGTCTGATTTTTTTCCATAACCATTTGATCTAGCAAAATTTAATAAACTATTCTTTCTCCAATGATTTGCAATGCCTTTTTTTTTTAAGTAAGTATCAAGTTTCTCATATGCATGGGCCTGTTTCTGCTGTATTTACACTGTTCCAATAGTCTATGCGTGGTGTAACATGATACCAATACCACAATGTCTTAATTACTGTGAAAATCACGAACGAATGTTGAATTTTACCAAATACTTGACAAAATTTTATCAAATATATCTATTGATATGATGATATTATGTCCCTGACAGCTTTTTCGTATCAAAATTAGCCTGGCCTCATAAAAAAGATGGGGGATAGTCCTTCTTTTTGTTTTCTGGAAAAGCTTGTGAATGAGTTCCTTATGTCTGAAAATCTGCCAGTGAAACCATCTGGATCTGGTGTTTTCTTTCAGGAAGACTTTAATTATAAATTTAACTTCTTTAATATTTATACAGGACTATTCAGATTTTTAAATTTCTATCAATTTTGGTTTTACTTTTCTCAGAATTTGTCATTTTCCTTTAAATTTCCAAATTTTATTGACATAAAGTTGTTTGCAATGTCCTGTTATCTTTTATTTTTGTAGTGAAATCCTTTTCTCATTCTTGACATTGGTAATTTAAGCCTTTTTTTCCTCTAAAATGTCTTGCTAGAGGCCTATCATTTTTATTCTTTTTCAAAATCTAACTTTTGGCTTTGTTAATTTTGCTTGTTGTTTATTTCATTAATTTTTGTTCTGAATTTTATTATTTCCCTCCTTTTACTTTCTTTTACAACCTTGAAGATCCTATGGAGCAGTTCTACTCTGCACACATGGGGTCAACAAGAGTCGGAATCAACTCAATGGCAACTAACAACAACTTTTAGAGCTTGATTTTTTTCCCAACTTCTTATGAAAATTTTCAGAAGAATGGTACAATAAATACCCATTCATCTAGTCAACTACTGTCAACATCTTGCCTTATTTCCTTATCTAAGTATCTGCTTATATATTTTTTTCCATCTGGATGTAAACTATAGACATCATGACACTTTCATCCTAAATACTGAAGTCTGCATTTCCTAAAAATAAGAACATTTCTTCTATATAACCTTAATATTACTGTCACACCTGAGAAAATTAACAATTCCTGGATACATCAAATAGTCTGTACTAAAATTTCCCCAACAATCTCATTTGTGGCTTTTCCCCACCAAAATCAGGATCCAATCGATGTTCACCAATAACATCAGGTTATTTCTCTTTAGTCTTCTTAAAAATAAAATAGCCAAAACCAAAACCAAACCTGTTGCCGTCAAGTCAATTCCAACTCATAACGACCCTATAGGACAGAGCAGAACTGCCTCGTAGGGTTTCCAAGGAGCGACTGGCAGATTCAAACTGCTGACCTTTTGGTTAGCACCCACTCTCTTAACCACTGCGCCACCGGGGCTCCAAAATTAAAATAGTACTCTTAAAATACTCCTTAATAAGGATGTACATTCAGTGTATTGTTTTCAAACTCACTTAAAGTAATTCTTCTCCTGTGAAGCTGAAAATCAGTTAAGTTCACTACTTTCAATTTCAGTGTTTGGTTTTTAATTATTTGTTTTTATTTTTTGAATGTAAAATATTTGCATGATTCACAAATCAAGATTACATAAAAAGTATACCTAGAGAAGTCCTGCTTCAATCCCTATCTTTTCACCCCAGAGGTAACCTATATTTTAACTTTCTGGTTCATTCTTTCAGTGTTTCTTTTTGTAAGAATAAATGAATAGACACACATAAACATATCTATTTTCTCTTTGTGTGTGTTTACATATATATATTCATTCTTATTTTTCATCCTTTTTTAAACAAAAAGTAGCATACCATATACACTGCCACGCACCCTTGTTTTCTGCATTTCAAAATATAACCCAAATTACTACACTCTTTTTTAATATATTTATAGTACTCACTGTGTGGAAATACCATAATCTGCATTTTTTTTTTTTTTTTTGTATTTGTGGTAGACTACAATAAGTGAGGCTGATGGGTCAAAAGGTAAGTGCTTATTTAATTCTGGAAAATATTAGTGTATTATATAACTGACACTAATATTTGTATTAGTTTCACTTACATTTTAATATTTACTATTAATTTTTGGAAAGAATCAACTTTTGATTTTGCTGATATATTGGTTCTTACTTCATTAATACCTACTCTTCTTTTTAGTTTCTTTGGACTTAATTTGCTGTTCTTTTTCTAACTTCTTGAAATGAATAACCTTTATAATCTTTTAACTTACCTTATTTTCTAATACATGCATCTAAGTGTGGCCTTAGTTGCATCCTGCAAGTTTAGCTATGTAAGAATTACTTATTTCTAACTTAATTGCATTGTGATCAAGTAATATACTGTAACAATAACAATTTCATCTTTTGAAGAACGCTGAGACTTGCTTTATAACCCAGTGTACAGTGAATTTTTATCGTGTTCTGTGCGTGCTTGAAAGAATGTGTACTCTGCAGATGTTGGGTATAGTGAGTGTTTAAGTATGCCCACTAGGTCAAGTTTACTAGTTCAAATGTTCTCTATCTTTATTGACTTTCATCTGTTTGTTCCCTCAGTTACTAAGTATGTTAAAATTTCCCACAATGATTTATATGTTTCTCCATGCAATTTTCTTAAATTTTGCTTTATATATTTTGAGTCTATGTTATTAGGAATACACAAATTTAGAACTGTTATATCCTCCTTGTGAATGGAATCTTTTCCGTTATGAAGCATCTCTTTTTAAAATTGGTATTTGCATATCTTTTTCCATCTATTTTCTACTTTCAATCTTTGATTCTCCTGTTTGTGTTTCTTATAATCAGTATATAGATAAGTTGGTGCATTTTGTTTTCTTGATCTAAGAATTTTGTATCTTTTAACAGAACTATTTAGTTCATTGGAATTAATGTAAATACTGACATATGTGGCTTTAAATCATCTTACTATATGCTTTCTATTTTCCTTTACCCCTTCTTTTCCTTTCTTTTAAAAAGTTACTCAATATAGAAAACTGCTAACATATATACAAATACAGAATAGTAGTATAACCCCCAGATACCTAGCTTCAACAATCAGCAACTCATAGCCAATCCTGTGTCATCTATACTCTCATCCACTTTCCCTCCATGATTATTCTGAAACAAATCCCAGACATCATGTCATTTCATCCATAAATATTTTGATGTATATCTCTAAAAGATAGATATTAAAAAAAAAACACTACTTTATAACACACACACACAAAAAAAAACCAAATTCTTTAGTAGAATAAAAAATCTAACTAGTGTTTAAATTTCCCCAAAGGTTTCATAAATTTTTCCTTATTTCCTTCACATTGTTTGGTTGATATGCCTCTTTAGTCTCTCTTAATCTAGAGCTTTGTTATCTGATACAGCAGCCACTAGCTACATATGGCTACTTAAAATTAAAAAAAATTAAAGATTTAGTACTTCAGTTGCACTAATCACATTTCAAGTGCTCAATAGCCACATGGTACAAGTGACTACTATGTTTGACATTTCCATCATCACAGAAAGTTCTAATGGGTAGTACTGATCTAAAGGTTTCCTGTCCATCTGCTCTTTTGTTTTGTTTGTTCTGTAGACTCCCAGAGCCTGGATTTTGCTGATTTTTCTTCTTTTAATTATTTTTTATTATTCCTTTTTATTTCCTCTCTGCTAGCCTAAAAGCTATAGTTTTTCACTATTCTTTTAGTGGTTAGCACTATGTGCTTGGGTGAGTTACTTAATCTTCAGATGCCTTGGTTTCCACATCTGTAAAACAGGGAAAATAATAATACCTACTTCATACATTCTGATACACGCTACGACAAGGATGAGCCTTGAAAACACGTTAAGTGAAATAAGTTAGACACAAAAGGACAAATATTGTATGATCCCACTTATATGGAACACCTAGAATAGGCAAATGTATAGAAACCAGTTTATTAATGGTTACTAGGGGTAGGAAAGGAGACCTGGTGGCGCAGGGGGTAAAGCATTCAACTGCAAAGTTGGCAGTTCGAACCTACCAGCCATTCCATGGGAGAAAGATGTGGCAGTCTGCTTCCGTAAAGATTAAAGTCTTGGAAACCCTATGGGGCAGTTCTACTCTGTCCTATAGGGTTGTTATGACTTGGAATTGACGCGATGGCAATGGGCTTAGTTTTAATGGGTTTGGTTTTTAGGGACACTGAGTTTCTGTTAAGGGAATGACAAAATTTGGAGACAGACAGTGGTCATGGTTGCACAACATGGTAAATGTAATTAATGTCACTGAATTGTACACATAAAATATGTTGAAATGGCAAATGTTTTGTTATATATAATTTTACCATAATAATAATAAAATAATTCCTACCTCATAAACTTGGGGGGTTAATATATCGAAAGTATTTTAAATAGTGCCGGACACCTCGTACATTCTCTGTGTTTTCTACTTTTATTCACTACATTCCAGAAGTTTTGATATTGATCAAAAACTAATCATGTTTACTTTATTTCTGCTTTTCTCTTGTACAAATGGTCACTCTGCAGAATGGAATACTTACCCGGCAGCGTAGGGACCGTTTTATCAGGAGGTGCTTGTGGCGAGGATAGAGCTGTGAGGCACAGACTGGCTGGAAGTCTGGCTGTAAGAGGCGCTGATGAAGGGTAGTCACTAGCACAAAGGAAGAAGCCAGGCTTAACTTATGGGGACTTGCTCAAAATCAGACTTCCATGAAGCAGTGCTGCCTTTGTGAATAGTGTTCTTCAAAAAAACTACCACAGAAATTTGATAGGTATTTAAAGTTCTTCAAACAATATCTATTTTATATTCTACAGGATCATTTTACTACTAACAACTATGCCATTAATAATCTCAGGCAACAAGGCATATAGTAACAAAAGAAGATTTAAAACAATTAGAAAGAAGTAGAATATTGTATAAAATTACCCTCTGTTAAATTTACTGGTCTTGTATAATAGTCTTCCGGTAGGGGTTCCACTTCATCTACAGCCTGAGCTGGCTCAATCTTTATCTCTTTCTGGTCCTCTCCTTCTTTAAGGCTAAAAGATAAAAAGCAGTGATTTCTCAAGGGTCTACCTGCCTATCCTCAAAGTCCGTGGTATCGATAATTGAAGTATTCTTCTATGGTATAGAATGTATTTTCTGTTTAGGTCACATCCTACATTCCAGTTAATCTTTTCTAAGTATTAGAATCTTCTTCCCCTTTGGCAACTCTTATTTTTTTTATATATCTGCTTTTCTCCTCAAAGCCATTTAATGTCCAAACTTACGAAAGTCCAGCAAGGGTACTGATGGATGCACCAGCTCGTGGTCGCTGAAGCCTGGTTCCAAGACCATATTTGTCCTAAGGAGAGTTCAGAAATTCCTATTAGAAATTCCATATTTACACATCCTATTTATTAAAAAAAAGAACTTTGGGAGGGACAGCATGAGAAGCTCAGGGAAGTAAGCCAAAAAAAAAAAAAAAAAAAAAAAAAAAGCTAAGTTAAAAGCTTTTAAATAGAATAATATGTAGCCCCAAATCATTATCCTATTCTTCAAATAATAATAAAAGCACCAATCATGGAAATTGGAGACTGAGACTAGCATCAAAATACCTAAGCTATGGCTCAGGCCACAACTATGTGGAGTGTCTAAGGCACACAGCAAACATCTTCCTAGAACACCTGTTACCATCTGCTAGCTTCCTCAGGGTCAGCAAGAATCATAAAAGAGAACTTACCACTACATGAATAGTATGTTGCTGTGGAGAGCCCCAAAATAGCAGCAGGTTGCAACAGAGACAAAAAAGTGCAGCATAAGATAGAAGCAAACTCATACAGCAGGCAGGTTACATGGGAAAGTTGGGAGAATAATGCATTTAATTTAAATTCCTCTCCTAAATATATACCAGTACATATGCTGATCATACCACTGGAAAAATTCAGTAAGACTTCATTAAAGTCTTTGACAAACGTAGGTGCTCTGCAAGTTTTAATGTTTTATCAAATTCTAAAACTAAATATTTTTATATGGACCTTACCAAATCTTAGGGTTTCAAATAGCTTAACCAATTCTCATGTGGAAGCTGTGCGAGAAGCTACTTAACCTTCCCAGGTCTCATTTCTCAAGTGTGAAACAGGGATACATCCTAAGGGATTGTTGTGAGGATGAAACAAAGTATGTATAAAGTACTTAGCACAGTGCTTGGTGCATTGTTAGTATTCAAAAAATGTTATCTATCAAATGTCAACTTGCTTGGCCCCAAGCAGGCACACAGAGAACAAATTTGTTCTGTTACAGCAAATAAAACCCAGGGACAATAGCAAAAGCTCCTAATTTCCTGCTTTAGACTGGTAACATATAACCTAGTAAAGAATGACTTCCACACATAATGCCTATAAAAAAACTCCACTTGCATATATTACTATTTAACCACACAAATGCACTGTGTAAAAGTCAGTGTTTCTTCAATCAATAATATGGAAAGGGGCCAAAAAATTACAACTGGGGTTGGAAAACCACCACTACCAGGAAGTCACAGGTGGACTACACGGGCCGTATGAATAAAATCTACCACTGGCCACTGGTCCCCCTTCTTCTCTGACTTCCAGTAATACTCAAAATCTATAAATAGTTGAGTGTTATGGTGCCTATGAGATTAAACAGTAGCTTCTTTGGATAATCAGAAGAGAAAGGGGAGTGATGGAGAAATAAACACAACTGTCCTGATAACTCAGTCACAGAAATAAGGACACAGCAAAAGCATAACTGCTGGACTTAAACATCTGTAATTTGAGGAACCTCTCTCTGTTATACACCATTCAGAAATCTAAGCACAAGGATCACTTTCTGAAATGGTCACTATTCTCATGCCACAGAGGTAGATCAATGAACCGTGAAGTCCTTTTTGTACCAAACCCTCACCGAAAAAGCCAGAGGCATATAGTTTCGGCGTCGTGCCAGTTTCTTGCGATCTCGCTCAACTTTCTCTTTCTGAGCAAGCTGCTGGTAATATTCAATCAGTTTGTTCATCTGTAAGAAATGAAAGACTCAGTATTTGTGTCATGAAAAACCTAACGGGAAACATACAAAATTCATCGACTACACTAATGAGGCATACAATAAATAGAGAAGACAAAATTGTTAAGGTGGGCAAGTTTGTCCTTTTTCTTCAAGGAGATTTCTCTTCATTACATGATCTGCTTTCAGAATTGAAATGGAACCTCCAAGTTTAACAAGAGAAGGAAATGGGAAATGAAAAGGCTTGGAAATGTCATACTCTCTTTTCACTGCTCTTTTACTTCATTACCTATTTCCCCATTACTTACTGCTCCTGTTGTTTCTCCACTGCCAGAGGACCATTTATCTCTAAGACTGTGACATTTCACACTTTTTCGTATTTTTAAAAATCTGTGTATATATAGCTTTGATATGTATAAAAAATACAGGGCTTTTCAATTTTTTGTATACAAGGGATGAAGTTATAAGTTCCTTTTTAAGTATTCATAAACTTTCCATCCAGTGCAAATACATCAAATGCTTTCCATACAGTACAAACCGACACACCTCACTCTTTTTAAAGGCTGTACCTTATTCCTTAGTATGATGTCCTACAAGATATTCAACAATTTCCCATAATACCTCATAAATGATCTCATAGTAGCCACTCTTGTCCTCTCAATTCAGGAGCGATTATTTTTTACAAATCTGATCCTGTCATCTTCCTGCTTAAAAACATTTAAAGGTTTCCCAAACTCCTTAACTTGGTCTGCGTGGTCTTGCTTTGTCTGACCCCAAATACCACTCTCCCTCCCCTAATACTGTTCTCCACTCTAGTCACACTCATCTTTTGGTTCTTGCCTAGAGCTTGCTTTGCTTCTTCTAATTCTTTCCACGTGCCGTTCCTTCCACCTTGAGAGCTTTTTCTTCCGTGCCTGTCACCCTCAGATCTCAGTGCAGTGTAGATCTAACAAGTTGACATTTCCCCTAATAAATGTTTACATGGCACAATTTATTTCTCCTACACATTACTTGAATCAATTTGATAGCAGCTAACAACAATAGCACATCGCCTTATCACAGGTTTTCTCTATCTGCGGATTATTTATTGATTTTTATTTTCCCAATAGACTTAGACTCTATAAAGGCAGTGACCATGTACCCCTACCGTTTAACAGTCTCTAGCACATAGTAAGTTTTCAATAAATGTGATGTAGATACTGCCAAGAGGTCAAGAAATCTGTACCAATTTACACTAATACAACAATAGAATATGTGAGAAAGATCCATTTTCCCACATTCTCTTTCTGGATATTTTTCAGTATTTCTAATTTTTGCTGATCTCAAAGGTGAATAATTGTAAATTATTGTTTAATTTGCACTTTGACTGACTGTATATATTTCATTCCTATAGCAGTTCATCATCTTTCTCATATTCTAGCTCCAGGAGTAAAAAAATCCGCTCTAATACCTACTGCACAGAATATTTCACTATGAACTATTAAAGGATGTTGCCTTAGTTATCCAGTGCTGCTGTAACAGAAACACCACAAGTGGATAGCTTTAACAAACAGAAGTTTATTTTCTCCCAGTCTAGCAGGCTAGAAGTCCATTCAGGACATCAGCTCCAGGGGAAGGCTCTCTCTGTTGGCTCTGGAGGGAGGTCCTTCTCATCAATCTTCCCCTGGACTAGGAGCTTCTCTGCACAGGAACCCCAGGTCCAAAGGACACGCTCTGCTCCAGGCACTGCTTTCTTGGTGGTATGAGGTCCCTCACTCTCTGCTTGCTTCCCTTTCATTTCTTGTAAGATAAAAGGTGGTTCAGTCACACCCCAGGGAAACTCCCTTTACATTGGATCAGGGACATGACCTGAGCAAGGGTGTTACATCCCATCCTATTCCTCTCTAGCATAATCTAATCTTGCCTCATTAACCACAGGCAGAGATTAGGTTTTTACAACACACAGGAAAATTATATCACATCACAAAATGGAGGACAACCACACAATACTGGGAATCATGGCCCAGCCAAATTGATATGTATTTTTGGGGGACACAATTCAATCCATGACAGATGTTCAAGTCATGCTCCTATAAGCAACCACTACTGAGTCCCTGGGCCTCTAAATTGGAAACACCAGGAGTTAAAGTAACTACATGTTAATGATATTTCCAAGAGAATTTCAGAACAAATGAAGCCTTAACTCAGTTGGTGGGTACATGCAGAAAAATAAAAAACATAACTTGTTTCCTTGTTCTGATTCACAACTCAAGTACAGAACTAAAACCACACCTAATTTCTCTCCAACTTAAGTCAGGCTGGAAAAAACTGCCACTTAATGAGAGGCACTTAATATGCATAGTAAATAACAAAACTCACATCATGGGCTTCTAAGCATGGGTCATATGCACTAACAAAATAGAAGACATTCAACCTTTTCCCCCATTTTTTCTTATTTCCTTTCTCTCTGATCACCCTTTACTTACCCTTTGTGTATGAGGATTTTCAGGTTCCTGCCAACCGCCACTAGCTGCAAAACAAAGAAACATTAAACAAGACTTTCACATTTGATTTTATTTTCATAAAACCAAGTCTTCTGCAGGCCACAGAATGAAACTCAAAAACATAAAATGACAGAACCTCCAAGAAACAATCTTAGAAATTATACAGATAACAGTACACAGGTTAAAAAATAATTATTATACACACACATACACACATATATATAAAATGACGATCATCACCACCACAACTAATGCATGCAGAGACAGCTTTTGTGTCAGGCACTTTAAACGCATTACATTTTTACTCTCATAATAATCCTCTGAGGTAAGGACTCTCTATTATTAGCCTCATTTTATAGATGAGGAAACTGAGGCTCAAAGAGGTTAAATAACTTGCCCAAAGTCATGCAGACAGTAAGTCACAGAGCCAGGATTCATCTGGAGTCTGACTCCAGAGACCCTGCTCTTATCCACACACACACACACAACACTGCAATTTCTATGACCTTGGCGTAGAGAATAATTTCTTACATAAAAAACAAACAGC
The DNA here is from genome assembly GCA_030035585.1 of Dugong dugon. Classification (NCBI taxonomy): domain Eukaryota; kingdom Metazoa; phylum Chordata; class Mammalia; order Sirenia; family Dugongidae; genus Dugong; species Dugong dugon. The sequence continues at coordinate 185,564,180 of CM057460.1, read as the reverse complement.
ACAAATCATAAAGGAAAAGATTATTCAAGAAAGTGGAAAGTAAAACCATATTTAATAGTTTCAACAAATGGTGCTGGAACAATTGGATATCCATATGCAAAGATAAGAACCTCGACCCGCACTTTACAACATATACAGAACTTAACCTGAAACAGATCACAGACTTCAGTGTAAAAGTTAAAACTATAACATTTCTAGAAAAAAATTAGGTGAAAATCTTAATGATCTTGAGTTAGGGTAAAATGTCTTCAGTAGGACACAAAAAGCACAAATGATCAAAAAATGGTAAGTTAGATTTCCTTGAAATTAGACACTTGTGCTTTTTAAAAGACGCTGTTGAGAAAATAAAGAGAGAAACCACAGACTAGAAGAAAATATTTGCAAAAGATAACCAACAAAGGACTTGTATCCAGAATATATAAGGAACTTTTACAATTCAATAAAAAGACAAAAAACCCAATTAAAAAAATAGGCAAAGGATTCATACAGACATTTCACCAAAGATATATGGTTGGCAAATAAGCACACGAAAAGATGCTCAAAATTATTAAACATTAAGAAAATGCAATGAGATATCACCACACACAGTCCCCCCGCTGTTGTCGAATCAATTCTGATTCACAGCGAACCTGCAGGACAGGATAGAACTGCCTCATAGGGTTTCCAAGGCTGTAATCTTTACAGAAGCAGATTGCCATCTCTCTCTCCCATGGAGCGGCTGGTGGGTTCAACCTGTCGACCCTTCAGTTGGCAACCTTTTGGTTAGCAGCTGAGCGTTTAACTACTATGCCACCAGGGCTCCTTCACACTCACTAAAATGGCTAAAATGAAAAAGACTGACCACACCAAGGGTTGTCAAGGAACTAGAATTCTCTTACTTTGCTGGTGAGGATGTTAAGATGGCACCAGGCCACTTTGGAAAAACAGTTTGGCAGTTTCTAGTAAAGTTAACTTATACACTTATCCTATGACCTAGCAATTCTACTCCTAGGTATTCACCCAAGAAAAATAACAACATATATCCACACAAAGACTTGCAGGCAAATGTTTCTAGCAGCTTTATTCACATGATCCCCAAACTGGAAACAACTCAAATGTCCATCAACTGGAGAATGAATAAACAAATTATGGTACATCCATCCCTACAATGAAATATTACTTAATAATAAAAAGCAGAAATATGTATGAATCTAAAAAGCATTATGCTAAATGAGAGAAACTAGACATAAAGGACTATGTACAACAAGATTCCAATTATATAAACTAGAAAAGGCAAAATTACGGTCATAGAAAATGTATCAGTGGTAGACACAGGCCAGGGTGTAGGGAGAAGGAATTGATTGCAAAGAGGCATGAGGGAACTTTTTGGGGTGATGGAAATGTTCTATATCATGATTGTGGTGGTGGCTACATGACTATATACATTTGTAAAAAATCATAGAATTCTATACTTAAAAATGGTGAGCCTTATCATATGTAAAGTATATCTCAATAAAGCTAACAAAGAAAAGGGGGGGATAAATTATAATGAAACACCATTTCACAACCATCAGTACGGCAAAACTTTTTTTTTTAAGCCAAAAGAGAATTTTATTTCATTATGTAACAAAAAATTCCAAAGAAAGATCTGGTATAGGTGAATCCAGAGTCCCAGACGTTGTTGTCAAGACACAGACTCCATCCCTCTATGTGTTGGCTCCATTTTTAGGCTAGTTCACCCTTTGTATTGGCAGAATGCAATCAGTATGGCAAAACTTTTTAAGAGTCCAACAATACTAAGAGTTGCCAAGGATCTGGAGCAATGGGTAGTCTATTCTTATGCATCACTCATGGCGCAAAAATTTGTAAACCACTCTCAATCCAAAAAAACCAAACCCACTGCCGTTCAGTCAATTCCGACTCATAGCGACCCAATAGGATAGAGCAAAACTGCCCCATATGGTTTCCAAGGAGTGCCTAGTGGATTTAAACTGCCAACCTTTTGGTTAGCAGCTGAACTCTTGACCACTATGCCACCAGGGTTTCCAAACCACTCTGGAGAGCTAAAAATGTACATACTTTATGACCAACAATTTTACTTCTAGGTATACAAAGAAGCCCTTACTCTTGTGCCTTAGGAACCACACACAAGACTATTTCTAGCAGCACTGTTGTCAAAAGAAAAAAAAAATGAAAACCTAAATTTCCAGCAAGCAGAGGCTGAATAAGTAAACGTGGTTAAGACATGCATGAATCAAGTATGTATCAGAAACATAATGTTGACTCAGAAAAGTGCAAAGGATACATACGTTTCCATTTGTTTAACATTGAAAAATACTATTTGTTAGTAGCTACACATGTATGTTGAGAAGTATAAAGATATGGATGGAAATTAATAAACAATGAATTCAGTATTGCAATTACCACCTCTGGGAAGCAGAGAAGAAGGGGGATGGAATAGGGGAAAAACTACACAAGGGGCTTAAACTGTTTTGGTTATGTTTTATTTCTTAAGCTGGGTGGTGAATTCATGAATGTATATTATTGTATTACTGTATAATTAAAAATAATTTGTTTCAAAACAAAAAGGACTCAATTATTTCCTAAGGTGACATCGTACCCTCTTGCAAGAAATAGCAGAAATGACATCCTTTAGTACAATATTCATATTTTAGAGGTTGTATTACTTAAGGCAATTATGAAAAATAAAGAACTATGTGAGAGAAATGTTTCACTTGTAGTAAAATTTAAAAAAATCTGAACCTTTTACATAATTGCTTCTTTAGAGCTGGTAATTTATTCTAAACAACAATCTGGGAGACATAATGAACTCATTATTTTTCCCTGCACATTAATGACACGATGGCTTCCTCATAAATAAACAAAAAGTTCCAACTAAAGTGGTTTCAGGGCTTCTCGGACACCGATGACATCATGGAAGAAAGAAAATTATCTGTACCGTTTAAGAGCTCCTTGGATTTAATTATCACTGTCAAGGTACCCTAGAGGAGATAGGTTTCTAGAGCTAGCACAGAAGTTACATTTATATTTCTAAAACATAAATTCACCAATCCCAGTGGTTCATAATCCAAATAGTATGAAACATTCCCTTCACAAAGCAAACAAACTTAGAAATATATTTGAATTTCTGGGCTTTATTTCTTTTACTTGATAAAAAGAGACCAAATACAAACGTAAAGAGTGTACTAACTCACTGAGGCACACACTATGTCACTGAGAATGTTTTTGTCATTTCACTTAAACTCTTAGATAAATTCTAACAATCTACCTGTTACACTGACATTTAAAATATACACACATAAATATTTGCTGACAATCTAAAAAGATACCAAAGAGTTATGCAAACATTCTCATCCTCTTTTTCTGAGTTGCTCCTCAGAAACTATATGTAATATAAATTATACGTCAGGTAAACATCGACCTGCCGAGTATTTTTAAAATATATTTGTCTAGCTTTTGTTTTTGAAAAGAGTATGTACTTTATTAACTCAATGTACCAAGCCAGAAAAACAGTCAAGAGCGCAAGCATTCTAAATCAAAGGGCAAACTCAACAGAATCAAGGGTTAAAATTTTAAGAACACAGCTGAATCTAAAGAAGCTTTGCCCAAGAAGGAGAGTTAGGAAAGGAGGAGGATATTGAATGTGTGGTTAACTGCCTACATGAACACCTGCCTCCTTTACCATAACACCAGAAAAACTGGATGGTGCCTGGCTACTATTAGTGAACATTTTGATCAAAGATTCCATAGAAGAATCCTGATCAAAAGGGGGAAAATGCAGAACAGAATTTCAGATTATCATGGACTCCAGACTTCCTGGAGCTATGAAGTTTGGGTGAACCCCTGGAACTACTGCCCTGAGAAAATCTTTAAATCTTAAACCAAAAATATGCCCTGACGTCATCTTAAAACCAAATAGTAGTTTAGCTTAACTAGTAAAAAAAGGTCTGCCTTAAACATGCTCTTTTAAGAACTATCTACATGGGATCAAACTGACAACAGCAACTCAAAAGATTAGATAGGAACCTTGGAGGGCAGTGATTTTATGTTAATGGGGGAGGAACAATTCAGAAAAAGAGAGTGAGAATGGTTACACAACTCGAAGAATGTAATCAATGTCACTAAATTGTACGTGTAGAAACTGCTGAATTGATGTTTTGCCGTGCATATCCTTCTCCCCTCAAAAAAGAAACTTCACTTATATTTACTTTCAAATTGCTTAAGAATCTATAGAAAGTTTTTTAACTAAAGTCCATCTTCATTTTAGTTACGTCAGGGGGAAAAAAAAACCTGTTGCCGTCAAGTCAATTCCAACTCATAGCGACCCTACAGGACAGAGCAGAACTGCCCCATAGGGTTTCCAAGGGGTGCCTGGTAGATTCAAACTGCCGACTTTTTGGTCAGCAGCCAAACTCTTAAACCACTTTGCCACCAGGGTTTCCTTAGTTATGTCAAACAACATATAATGAGATTGTTATGGGCTTCCTGATATATTCTGTAATTTCTATCAAAATCCAAAAATGGAAATTTTTACAAATGTAAAAAGTTTTCAGAAAATTAAACAATGAAATTTCATAAAATAAAAGATAATAGGAAGTTAGTGATACTACTATTTACATAAAGCATAAATAGCAACTCAAGATTTTGAACAGTGTTTCATCTCTCTGATGTTTAACCATCAAGTCCTTGGGTGGCGCAAATGGCTAAGCACTCATCAGCCAAAAAGTTGGCAGTTTGGTTTGAACCCACCCAGAGGTGCCCTGGAAGACAGGACTGGCAATCTGCTTCTGAAAAGTCACAGCCTTGAATACTCTATGGAGCCCTTCTAGTCTGCACACATGGGTCATCATGAATTAGAATCAACTCTAGGGCAACTAACAACATAAACCAAAAAAACCCAAACCCGTTGCCAATGAGTCGATTCCAACTCATAGCGACCATTCTGACTCATAGGACGGAGTAGAATTGCCCCATAGAGTTTCCAAGGAGCACCTGGTGGATTCGAACTGCCAACCTTTTCGTTAGCAGCCGTAGCAATTAATCACTATCCCACAACAACATAGGAAATGTAAAAAGAAGAAAAGATTCCTGATAAAGATAAACATACTCTTCTGAAATGCTCCAATGACTACATGGCTTAAAATGGTCTTTAAGTCCAAACACATACAATTTTCCTGTTTCACTTATAACTCTCTCTCTCTCTATACATATACACGTATCTCTGAACATGTTTGAGTATTTCTCCAGGACAGATACTGGACACAGAATTGCTGGGCAGAAGGATAAAAGTAATTTAAAATTTTTATAGATATCATCAAATTGCTCTTTCAGGTAGTAGCCTATGAGAAAAATAATTTCCCACATTCTAGCCAATAACTGATATTACTAGAGCTTAAAACTTTTGCCAAATTGATAGATGAAATTTTAATTTGCATCTCCCTGATTACTAATGAAGCTGAACATATCTTTTTGCATATTTATTGACCATTTTTATTTCCACTTCTGAGAGCTGCTATTCATATCCTTTGCCTATTTTTCTACTGGGTCCTATGACTTTTTCTTATTTATAGGAGTTGTTCATATGTTTTGGTTATCCGTCTTTAGTCTGTTATATATGATCCAAATATTTTTCTTAGTTTGTTACTTTTAATTTTGTTCATGGTGTACTTCATCATCAGGAGTGTTTATTTTTTTATGATGAGCGTGGATATTTTAATTCTAAAAAAGCGTAAGACTTATGAAAGCTATTTTACCAACTCTAAGAAAACTAAATAGTATTACTCATCTCAGGTAAAGCCACATGGCCTATAAATGTGAGAATATTGGAAAATAGAAGATTTAATGACAAAACACTCTAAATTTAGCTCTCACTGCTCCAAAAAGTAGCAGAAACAATAATCTGTGGGTAATAATAGTACTTCCAATTTCATAAAATCTCATGTTTAAGTTCACCTCACTCACCCACAGATTTGTCTGCCATGCCCACATCTCTAGACGTCCACCGACAAAATCCACAGGCCAGGTAATAGGCTTTCTTCATTGTGGTCTTGGCTGGGTCATCTGGGAGCTGTGTGGAGATGCTTGTTGCTCGAGTTGAGAGGGTATGCATGCAGCCGGGACAGTCAAAGCAGTTGGCGCATCTGTAACACGGCAAATAAAACCATACATTAATTCAACAAATACTTACCAAGAACTTACTATATGCCAGACACTGTTCTATATGTTAGAATTCAAGAGAGAACAAACTGTAAGAGAGGAGTGGCTCTCAAACAAAAAAGAAATTTAAAAAAAAAGTATTCCCAGGGGCTTCTTATCAGCTTTGTTTTAAAATGTCAAAAGTATGTTATGTTTATTATCAACAAACAAACAAAAAAAATGCAATCATCATCAAAGCTCCAGAAGAATTAGAACTTGACCCAACCATACCCCACAGAGGAAATCACCATTATCAGTCTGGATTTTACTATTCTAGAATTTTATACTTATACAGAGCACAAAGATTTCAGAAAAAAAGAGAAATGTCACAGCTTATGCCTTTAGAGATAGCAGACCAATCACGCGGTGGAAAACTGAGAAGCAGCAATACAGTAAGCTGTGAAACTGGGCTTGGAAAATAACTGCTCATTTGCTGTGCCAGAGAACTGAAACATATACCACATAATGCCATCAAACTGGAATGGGTCAGAAGAGATACATCTTCCAGGCTTTCTGTTCTCTCCTTACACAAAGCTCTCCCTAGTGCTCAGCCAACATCTCTCCTTCAGCAATGTCTCCTCTATGCCCCATTGTTTTTAATTCTCTAAGATTTCACCTCAAGTCCTGGCTTTGCTCTGAAGTTCTATCTCATAACTCTAAATATCTATCATTTTGCCATCTGGATGTTCTCATTTGCTAAATGAGGATAAAAATAGTACCCACCTCACAGGGATACTCTGAGAATTAAATGATAAAATTAATGTGTGGAAAGTACATAACACAGTGCCTGGCTCATCAGGAGCTATTTCCTGTAGGAAAGACAAATAATAGTGGTTCACATCCATGGATGGATAGGGGTATGATTCGTAGCAAAAGGACCTTCACAGCAAGCTAAAAATCAAACGGTACGCAGTAGCAATGAGCACACCTAGTGCCCAGATCTTGGTTTCCAATACCTTCTCCTGTAAAAGGAACCAGGGCTTCTTGGAGAAATTGCTAATTTTAGGATTGAGGCAGTAAACTTACAAAATAGGCCTGGAGCATTCTATAGTGTTAGAAAGTAAGGAATTGTGCAAACAACCCAAAATAAAATAAAACAAAAAATAAAAACTTCCACATTTACAATGATCAGGTATGTCAAAAGAAAACAGCTCCTAATGGCCAAACCTGAACAATTTGAGCAAAATAAATACAGTACTGGATTATAACCCAAAGTATAAAATAAATATTCATGAGTCCACACTGATATAAGGAGCCCTGGTGTTGCAGCAGTTAAAGCAATTAACTGCTAACTGAAAAGTCAGCGGTTTGAAACCACCAGCGGCTCCGAGGGAGAAAGATGTGGCAGTCTGCTTCCGTAGAGATTTACAGCCTTGAAAACCCTATGGGGTCGCTATGAGTCGGAATCAACTCAACGGCAGTGGGTATACTGACAGAAGTAAATGATTGAATATATAAATAAATGGGGGAGCAGAGACAAATTTTCCATGCAAAAGAACTGCCAATAATTTATGTAGGTAGTCAGCCCTCGAGGAGGGAGAGCATAACTGCCTACTCCTTAAGCGTGGGCTGTGCACAGTGACTACCTTCCGAAGAGTACGGTACAGGAAGGGAGAAACAAAAAAAACTTTACAGTGAAGAAACCTGACAAAGACTAGCTCAAACCAGGCAATCAAAGTTAACATCAACAGTGATGTCATACTGATAGCACATATCTTTGATATGTATGATGTGACGACAGATGGCGCTTTACCTCTGTGGTCTCCCATTACTCCAGTTTAATCATGAGAAAAACATCAGACAAATTCCATTCAAACAAATTCCAAATCTATAAAATCCCTGACCGGTATTCCTCAAAACTGTCAAGATCATCAAAAACAAGCAAAGTCTGAGAAACTACCATCGCCAAGAAGCGCTTAGCAACACATGACTACTAAGTGTGATGTGGTATCCTGGATGGGATCCTAGGATAGAAAAAGGACATTAGGGGAAAACTGAGGAAATCTAGATAAAATGTGCAGATTAGTTAATAATAATGTATCAATATTGGTTCATCAATTGTGACAAATATAAGATATTAACAATATGGGAAACTGGGTGTGCGGTAAATAGGAACTCTCTGTACTATCTTCACAAGGATTCTGTAAATCAAAAACTGTTCTAAAATTTAAAAAAATCTTATTTTAACAAAACCAAAGGACATTTTATCTCTGGCAAAGGTGGATGCTAAAGAATGAAAAACAACTGGTTAAAAGAGAGTTAATTCCATGTGTTTTCTTACTATTTAAAAAAAAAAATAGTCCAGGAAAAAGAGAAAAAGTGGATCCTAGTCTTACCTATTCTTTTTCAGTTTGGCTTCAGCCGATGGCATATTTTCTAAGCAACTGGGACAATAATGGGAATCCACCTAGAAGGAAACAAGACATCAAAAAATCAGAGGAAGACAAACTCAATTTAGCTTGCGTGTATGTCTATGCCAAATAATGAATTTTAGAAACGTATTATAATGCAGCAGAAGGTGAGAAACCACTAGTCTGGCAAAGAACCTGGACTATTTTCAGTTTGGGGCTTACTCTTTAACCACCTGTTTTTCCTACTCTCCGGATTTTCTATTTTTCCTTTCTGACCTTTCCTGTTCCCTTTTATCAGGGTTTATGTGTTAGATGTATTGAGAGTAGTTTCAATAATAATTAAAAGTTCCAACTGAAAAACTCTATAATAATCTAATGAACAGATTAACAAATAACCCAATTTTTAAAGCTATGAACCAAATATTCTCTCATCTAATTTAGCTTTATCTGAACGAATAACTTGACAACACTTAGTTAAGGGACATTAAGAAAAAAGTTTTTTAATTGCAGGAATGATACATGTTCAGTGTAGAAAATCAAATTGTTGTTGTGTTGTTAGGTGTCATGGAGTGGGTTCCAACTCACAGCAACCCTACGTACAACAGAACAAAACTTTGCACTATCCTGCACCATCCTCACGATCGTTGCTGTTTTGAACCCAATGTTGCAGCCACTCTGTCAATCTACCTTGTTGACAGTCTTCCTCTATTTTGCTGACCCTCTACTTTACCAAGCATGATGTCCTTCTCCAGAGACTGGTCCCTCCTGATAACATGTCCAAAGTACATGAGACAAAGTCTTGCCATCTTTGCTTCTAAGAAGCATTCTGGTCGCACTTCTTCCAAAACAGACTTCTTTGTTCTTCTGGCAGTTCATGGCTTATTCAACATTCTTCCCCAACACAGTAATTCAAATGCATCAATTCTTCTTTGGTCTTCCTTTTTCACTGTTCAGCTTTCCCATGCAAATGAAGCAAATGAAAATACCATGGCTTGGGTCAGGCGTACCTTACTCCTCAAAGTCAGCTATAGCCAACCAATTAAGAGATTTTTTTCCCTCAGTTCATTTTTTTTTCCTAAATGATATTTAATTTGCTGTTGTTGTTGAGAATATACACAGCAAAACATACACCAATTCAACAGTTTCTACAGGTACAATTCAGTGACACTGATTACATTCTTCAAGTTGTGCAACCATTTTCACTTTGCTTTTCTGAGCTGTTCCTCTTTCATTAACATAAACTCACTGCCCCCTGAGGTTCCTATCTAATCTTTCCAATTGCTATTGCCAATTTGATCCCACATAGATAGTTCTTAAAAGAGAACAATGCTCAAGGCAGAACTTTTTTACTAGTTAAGCTAAACTACAGTTTGGTTTTAAGATGACTTCAGGGGATAGTTTTGGTTTAAAGTTTAAAGATTATCTCAGGTCAATAGTTTCAGGGGTTTATCCACCCTCCACGGCTCCAGAAAGTCTAGAGTCCATGAGAATCTGAAATTCTGTTCTGCATTTTCCCCCTTGTGATCAGGATTTTTCTATGGAATCTTTGATCAAAATGTTCAGTAATGGTAGCTGGGCACCAATCGGTTCTTCTGGTCTCATGGCAAAGGAAGGAGTTGCTCATGGAGGCAATCAGCCACACATTCCATATCCTCCTTCTATTCCTGACTCCTTCTTCCTCTTATGCTCCAGGTGAACAGAGACCTATTGTTGTGCCTTGGGCGGCTGCTGGCAAGCTTTTAAGGCTGCAGTCAACAAGCGATGAACTAGGAGGTAGAACAGAAGTGCTAAACATAGTATTAGGCCAATTAACTGGGATGTCCAATGAAACCATGACCCAAAACCTCCAAACCAATGAACCAAATCCCATGAGATGTTTGGTTGTACACAAGCAGCCTCAGCAGCTTTTTTTTTTTGGTCATTGTTTTGAGTATATTTTATCATACAACTTTTGCCAATTCAACTTTCACAGGTATACAACTTATGGACAGCAATTATAATAGTTGGCTGTCAATTAAGGCACTGAAATATTGAACAACTAAAATAATTAGTCTTATTGTATTTAACTCAAAAAAAGCAGTCTAAATACTAAATTCATTGCACTTTTAAAGGCCTGAATATTTATTTTCTTTAAGGTAGATAGATTATTTGATAATTGGAGAATTCTAAACACCCACATAAGGGTAGTTTTATATGAACATAAATACTATGATGGAAACTGGTATCTTCTCTCATCTTCTGCAACAGTCTTGGAAAAGATTAACAAAGTTGCTGCTCAGATAATGTGCAGGAACATAAAATACAGTACTAATATTTACACTATCACAAAAGGCAAAATGTAACTGATCCCTTCTTGCTCCCTTTCCAAATTCTGCTCAATCCCTTCAGGTAAACCTCCAGTCCAACCTTCTCCATTAGCACTTTCTCGACTGCCCCAGCCTTCATTAACCCCATCCTTCCCCAAACTCTGATGGCCTCCACCTCACAGGTACACAACAGACTATGAAAGATGCAGTCACAGGCTGTGTCCCAGCTGAAGAGATCCTAAGAAATCATGGAGACTGAACTCCCTAATGCCCACTACAGAAGAATCTGATCCAGGGTGGAGTTGGAACAGGAAAGCATTATAAAGAGAAGGGACCTGCCGAGAAGAAACACACACACCTTACAAAACATGTGGAATATGGCATTGATTTTTCTTGTGTTGCTGGGGGTGTGTGTGGGTGGGGGGGGGGATGTATGTCATATATATAAATACATATGATATACAATGTTGATTTTTCTTATTTTATTGCTTTCCCTGATTATTCTATTATTATGAAAAAATCCCCAATAGAATAAAATTATTAATAATGTGTAAAATGGTTTGCAGTATAGAATATGTTTTTATATACATTTTTAACAGTCCAGGGCTCTTCAGTAAAGTGCTTGGAGTCAGACTGTTTACAAAGTTCAAATCCTGATGCTCCCTCCCATCCCCACCCAAACTGCCCACTCTGTGACCTAGAGTAAGCACTCTGTTTCTGTTCCTTTACCTGTAAAATGGTTTTTTAAAAAAGTATCCATTTCATTAGTTTGTAGGAAGGATTAAAGGAGATTATGCAAAGCATTTGGCACATAGAAAGTACTGAATAAATGGTAATTATTACTACAGTCAAGGAGTCCTGGTGGTGCAGTGGGTAAAGCGATGAACCACTAACTTAAAGATCAGTGATAGGAAACCACCAGTGGCTCCACAGGAGAAAGATGTGGCAGTCTGCTTCTTAGAATTACAGCTTTAGAAACCCTACGGGTTCACTATGAGTTGGAATCCACTCGATGGCAGTCAGGGTTTATTATTATTACTGTCAGCAGAGCCCTGGTGGCGCAATGGTTAAGAGCTTGGGTGCTAACCAAAAGGCTGGCGGTTTCAATCTACCAGCTGCTCCTTGGAAGCCCTATGAGGCAGTTCTACTTGTCCTATAGGGTCCCTATGAGTCGGAATCAACTCAACGGCAACAGGTTTGGTTGTTTTTTTTTTTTTCCCCGTCAGCTTTTCCTTCATTACATGGTGAGTTACTCAACAGCAGGGTGTATATCTTATTTTTCTTTTAATCCCCAAAGCTCACCCAATGAACAAGATATGCTAAGTGCTGCAGAAATTTTGAGGTTTTGGTGTTATTTGCTGATTTTCTGGGAGGAGGGGATCTTCTGCATTCTGAACAATCCCATCTTCAATACCCACTGTGCGTATGCACAGCACTGCACCCTCAGGAGAAGAGCCACGAATTTAACATTTTGCGCTTCTTACATGACAGACCACATTCTAAGCACTTATCACTCAGCTCACCCCACCCCAAGCTCTTCCCGTACTGCAGGCCTGGGCCTCAGCCAGAAAGCAGGGCAAGGCAGTCTGATGAGGGCTCCGTTTCTTGTCAAAGTAGGGGCAGAATTTCCAGGATGGGTGGGGGCATGAATGAGAATACCGCGCCCCTTCGCCCGCTAAATCAACCCTGAAAAGCTGTCTCGTTCCTCAAGTGGCCCGAACTATGCACCCTACACTTCTTTCTCCCCCAAGCCACCCAGGAGATAGATAGCCAGGGTTCCCTCCTCCGCAATCAAGTCTGTCCAATCAGAGGGCGCTCTAAAACCAGTAGATCCGCTCAGCCCCACCCGAAGCCGCCCCTCCTCTCCAAGTGACAAATTATAAGCAAGTTAAATCGCAGGCAAATCTGAGGGACAGAAGAAATAGCAAATCAACAAGCTGGGAAAATGACTACCGGCCTCCAACAGGCGGAACTTCCCCGCCGGTCGCGGTGACCAGGATGAACACCCCCCACCCCCACAACACACACACACACACACACACACCCTTTACAGGACGACCCCATTACCTCGTGAGACACACATTCCAGCGACCGCAGCTCGCTACAATAGCGGCAGAAGTAAAGCTGCGAGAGCGGGGCCCGAACCTTCTTTTCTCCCTGGACTAGGTAGAGAACCCGCTCGGATTGCAGCAAAGACGCCATCTTGGAGAGGGAGGAAACAACGACACTCCCACTGCATCACGTGATCCGAGATCTGCGTTTTTATCGCCGCCTTCCCTAAGTCTTTCAACGTAGACTTTGACGTAAGGCTTCTGAATTAGAAAGGCCTTGCGCCGGTGGAAATGCGCGTGCGCAGTGGGATTTTGGTAGCTCTCCCATTTTTGGCCTGCTGCCGAGGGTTTTAGAGAGAGTCAGCAGATATAAGGCAGGTGGGCATTAAATTTTATTGTGGTAAAAATTGTTGTAGAGAAAAACTTGAACCCTGTTTCAAGTTAAAACGGAGAGTTTTATTAAGGGTTTAATACAATTGCAATTGGGAAACTACATAGCCCATTGAAAATGGAACCAGGTAGTCCCAGGGAGGTTTCAATAAAAGTATTCTTAGGGAGTAAAAAGAGGAACCAAACCATAGGGAGGGCAGTTACAGGAAAATCAATGAGTATTGTCATAATGACACTCCGATTATTAATAGTATAATTAGTGATTACAGATAGTTTCACAGGACGCTTACAGCATGGTCACAAGATGCTTACATGTAGTTTCTTTGTCTGTTTTAAAAAAAGAAAAAATACTTTGCTGGCAGCAGCACCCTTGGGGAGTATGGGTATTTTGAGGGGTGCAAATGGTCACTTGGTTAAGACCACCCAGGGCATATGGTTTCACATCCTGGTTTTGACCACTGAGGAAAAACATGTTTTTCTCAAAACATAGCTGTTAGTCTAGAATCCAAATTAAAATTAGACAGCATGGTCAGCATATTATGCCTCTGTCTCACTGACTTGCACTGAAAGTTGCCTTTTCCTGACACAAAATATATATAACAAAAAATTCCACTCGAACCATTTTTTAAGTGTACAACTCAGTGACATTACATTCACAATATTGTGCAACCGTTACCACTATTTCCAAAACTTTTTCTTCATCACAGACAGAAACAGTACCTACTAAGCAATAACTTCCCGTTCCTCCCTCCCTCCAGCCCCTGGTAACCACTCATCTGCTTTGGTCTCTATGCATTTGCCGGTTCTCGATATTTCATATAACTGGAATTATACAATATTTGTCCTTTTGTGTCCAATTTATTTCACTTAGCATGATGTTTTCAAGGTTCATTCACGTTGTAGCATGTATTAGAACTTCATTCCTTTTTATGGTGGAATAATATTCCATTGTACAAGTATACCACATTTTGTTTATCCATTCATCTTTTGATAGACTCTTGGGTTGTTTCCATCTTTTGGCTATTGTGATAATGTTGCAACGAACATTGATGCACAAGTGTCTGAGTCCCTGCTTTTAATTCCCTTGAGTATATACCTAGGTGTGTGATTGCTGTGAGACATGGAAAGTCTCCTGGTAGAGGACTAAAACACCTTATCTCCTGCCAGGTCTCTTTCCCCACCTTCAGGGTCTGGATTCTATTCCCCATAATTCCAGTTCCATCGAGCCCCATCTGCCAGACTCTTCAATTAGACGTGACTGTGGAGATCCGTGTTCTAGTGCCAGCTCCAGGCCCCTTCCCAAACCTTCTCCCAATCTTTCCCCCCCACCTCTGCGTAATATTCAGGCTTTAATCACATTGCCATGCGTTGAGTCCATTAACTGATGCTGACAGTAGTGATAATAATAAAAATAATCACAGTAAACTTTTATTGAGTGTTTACCATGTGCCACCCACTGATTTTTTTTTTAAATTGTGGTAAATATGTAGGTAACAACACGTTGTCCATTTCAACAATCTTCACATGTATAGTTCAGTTCAGTGGCATTAAATATGTTTGTCACGTTGTTCAATCATTACCATTTCTGAATTTTTCCATCATCTTTAACAGAAGTTCAGTGTCCCATAAGAGTCATGTCTTCGTTTCCCCCTCCATCTCCCAATCTTTTTATTTTTAACCATATAGTTAATACTTGAATACATTCTTGAGACACCTCTGAGAATCCACTTGACAAATATAGGAGTGTGAAAGAGTTAACATCCTGTGGGGCAAAACTTGACCAACGTAGGGTGGGAGCCTATGAATAAATGTCCCTCTTTTCCATCCCTCAGGCATTTTCCATGACTCCTCAGAACATTCCAGCGGGATCAAGCCCTAGTGGTACAAAACAGTGACCACCTTGATAACGTACCTTTGTATTGACTTTCTTTCCTCCTATTTCACTCTTCCCAGCCCTGTACTCACCCCAGTTCACTAGGATCACTTCTCAGTGTAGGCTCCCTGCTTGCAAGATCTTATATTAGGCTCTGCTTTCTGTGGAGGCTCAGGCTAAGACAAAGACCCAAAAGTTGAACTGACAGGTCAAAGAGTAACCACATTTAATAAATATTGACAAGGAGCCCTTGTGAAAAGCTGGACCAATTTACACTCTGACCACAAATATATGAGAGTTCCCATTTCTCCTCTGCTTTGCCGGTGTAGGATATTATCAAATCTGGGTGAATATTTTTTGGCACTTTCTAGCTGTGTGATCTTGGGAAAGCCATTTGCCATTTTTCACCTCTGAGTTTTGTTCTATAACACATAGCATGGGAAAAATAATTCCTGTCTTGGTGAAAACAAAAAATTATCACGGCCATGATAGCACTTTCAAACTATGAAGCACTTAACCAGTAACCAGTTGCTGCCAAGTTGGTTCAGACTCACAGTGACCTCATGTGTGTGAGTAGAACTGCACTCAATAGGATTTTTTTTTTAAATAAAGAAACATTTTATTTAACTTTTTCAGCCATGAGGCCCAAGGAAATGGAACTTCATGGAAACTAGAAATGATACCAAAACGTGGATAAGGCCAGCTTTAGAGGCCACATGGTATCGGCAGAATGTGGTTTTCTGGAGTGATTTTGGGCCTTCTCAGTTTGCCACGCCAGGTGTACCATTTTGTCTAGCAGTTTTGTAACAGTTTCTGTGGTAACTGTCCAGGTTGATGAGTTGTCATAGAATAGTGAAGCCCAAACAACTGAACCATTTACAGTATACAAAGCAAAACAGTCAACATTTCTTGGTGACACAGACGTTCGTTTATCAGTAAACTCAACAGTACTCAATAGGGTTTTTGATGGTTGATTTTTAGGAAATAGATCACCAGGCCCATTGCCATCAAGTCAATTCCAACTCAGTGACCCAAAATGAATTGATACAGCGTCTACAAAATGGGCTAAAACATAGCAACAATTGTGAGGATGGCACAGGACCAGGCAGTGTTTCGTCCTGTTGTACATAGGGTTGCTATGAGTTGGAACTGATTGAATGGCACCTAACAACAACAACAGATCACTAGGCCTTTCTTCTGAGGTGCCTCTGGTTGAACTGCCAACCTTTTGGTTAGTAGCCAAACACTTAACCATTTGCACCACTCAGGTACTTGTGAAGTACTGTTGTTGTTGTGAGCCATGGAGTCAATTCCAACTCATAGTGACCCTATAGGACAGAGTAGAACTGCCCCATAGGGTTTCCAAGGAGTGACTGGTGGATTCAAACTGCTGACCTTTTGGTTAGCAACCCAACTCCTAACCACTGCGCCACCAGGGCTCCTTCCTCGTGCTACTGTAACTCAAATACCACAAGCGGGTGGCTTTAAAGAACAGAAACGTATTTTCTCACAGTTCTGGAGTCTGAAAGTCCAAATCAGGGTCTCAGCCATGTTGATTCCTTTCCAGGCATTCCTTGGTTCCTTGGATATCCTCAGATGGCATCTGTCTTCCCCAGTACAGTATGTGGTTACTTCTGTATCTAATTTGCTCTTTTTATAACTCAGAAGTGATTAGGTTTAGGACACATCCTACACTGATTGGCCTCATTTACATAACAAAGAAAACCCTATTCCCAAATGAGATTATATCTGCAGCTATAGGGGTAAGGATTCCAACTCATATTTTTTTTTTCTTTGGCGGGGGGGAGGGGACACAAATCCCTAATACTATGTTTTAATTTTGCTCCTTTTTTGTTGTTGTTTTGCTTTCTTCAATGGCGGTTCATCATCTACAGGACAAACCTTCTCACTCTTGGGATAGTGGAGGGGGTCTTCCAGGATGTGGGACCAATCTACTTCTTCAGCCTCATTTTCTAAATACCTGCCACTTGCACTCAAGGTCTATCTGACTTTTGTTGATCCACTAATAAGAATATGAAGTACCTTTTAATGCCTTCAGACCCCATGTACAAGGTGCCTCAGCCAGGAATACCTTTATCTGCTTACCAGTTCAAAGGTGTCTTCCTCTGTGAAACCTTGTCTGACTCCTCAAAGAGGGACTTGACCATGCATGCCTTTGTCTCACAGCTGTGTTCTGTTAAAGCAACTTGCGTACTGCATGCCTTCGTATTTTTTTTAACAAATCCCTTTCCCTTTCTAGACCATGGGCTCGGTGATGCCCTGGCAAAGGGCTTGACCCACAGTAGGTACTTGTGATGGTTAATGTTGTGTGTCAACTTGGCTAGACCATGATTCTCAGTGGTCTGGCAATTATGATGTAGTTTTCAGTTATGTAATGATGCAATCACCTCCATAATGAGATCTGATATAAGGTAATCACCTCCATGGTGAGATCTGCTATGAGCAGCCAATTAGTTGAAGGGATGTCCTTGGGGGTGGGGCCTGCATCTAATATATATGGACCTTCTGGCAAAGCTCCCTGGCTTTTGCTCTCTGGATTCTGCATTCAACTCGTCATCATCTGAACTCCGGTTCTTAGGACTTGAGGCAGCAGCCTGCTGTCTGACCTGCCAGTCTTGAGTTTGTCAGTCCCTGCAGCTCCAGGAGTCAGGAGAAACCCCCAGTATGATGCCTCACCCCCAGACTTGGGACTTTCCAGCCTCTACAAATGTGTGATCCATTTCCTTGATATAAATCTCTCTCTGTCTCTCTCTCTATATACATATATCTATATGTATACACACACACACACATGCTTCACTGGTTTTGCTTCTCTAGAGAACCCAGCCTAAGGCAGTACTCAATGAATTTTGATGACTTTTATGTCTAGGAACGTTTATGACATGGACAATTGCTAAATTTGCTAACATTACCCGATAGGTATTATTTGCACAGCAAGTTACATACGTAGAACAACACTGAGAGGCAGGTACTATAATTATTAATCCAATTTTACAGGTAAGGAAACAGGCTCAGAGAGGCTAAGTAACTTGGCCAAGGTTGTGGGGATATATGCCATTTAAACATGGCTGCACTATTGACAACGGCAGCCCCCACAGGCCTCTATGCTGTACAGCATGTTGAGACTTGTGCCCAACATGTTGAGACTTGTCCCCAACATGTTGAGACTTGTCATGACTTGTTTTCCCAAACCTATTGTCCCTTTACTGATTGGCTTGTTTACCTGAATTCCTTCTCCCTTACCCACACCCAAAGCCCATTGTTCTGTTATTTGCTTCACTGCTTGCTGTATTGACTATAAATAAACTCCTGGGACTGAAGCCGGGGTCGACTCCTCAGAGTGACCCTCCTGGCCCCACTTCTCTGTAAGAGTTGTGTTTGGTTACTGTCTCCACCATCCTGACAACCGTCGTCGCTGCGACAAATGGTGCCCCGTGTGAGGATGCTGTAGACATCCTCGCACTCAATCCCTGAAGGTGGTAAGTACAGGACACGTCCATTTCGGGCTGCCCTTGCAGCCCCGGGAGCGGCGGGGTTTTTCCGCGGGCGGAACTTTCCCTGACGTTCTCATCTCGGGCTACTATAGCCCCGGGAGCGGTGGGGCTTTCTCGTACGCTCCCTCAAGGGATTTCAGGCTTTGGGCCAGGAGTTTTCCTATCACTCTTTCCTTCATTTTCCTATTCCTCCTTGCTATGGGGAATTCTCTTTCTTCTGAACAGCGTCAACACAAAACCCAGTTGTTGGGATTGTTAAAGGCCTCTAAGCTCAAGGTGTCAGAAGAAGCCCTTACCCAACTTCTGCTTTTAATTGAGTCTGCCTGTCCTTGGTATCCCTTGCGGGGAAACCTTGATGTAGAAGCATAGGAACGTATCGGTAACATCATTCGTGACATGAACATCCCAGCTTCAGTTCTTATTGCTTGGCATCACTGCCGCCTCGCTTTACAGCCCCTACAGGCAGCTCCTTCTGCTCCCTCCCCTAGTAAAGAAAATGTTTATGACCCTCCTCTTTCCATGCCTCCCAAGGCTGATTTCTCTTATGGAAAGATGTTTGCGGGAGGGCCGTGAGAAAGAGGGGTTTTCTGCTTATCCTGTCATTCGGGGATCAGGACTGCCCCATCATGATGGCCTTGACTTTCAAGTTTTTAAAGAACTCCATAAAAGCATGATAGAGAATGGTTTACAGTGTTCCTTTACAAAAGGAATTGTAGAAGCTATAGGACAAAACTATGAGATGACACCCTGGGATTGGAAAGTTTTAATGTGAACAGTCTTAACCCCTGCCCAATTTAGCGTATGGAGTCAAGAATACAAGGAACATTGTAACCTTTATGCCATGGACAATCTTAACCATAATATCCCTGTTAGTCTTGACATGCTCCTGGGTGTTGGGAATCATTCCACTCCCCAGGCCCAGAGTCAGATGAATAGGCAAGCATTCAGTCAAGCCTCCGATGCTGCCATCAAAGCCTGGAGTAAAATCCCTGATTCCAGAACACCCACCAGCTCATTCTCCACTATTCGCCAAGCGGCAAACAAGGCTTCCATTGATTTTATCAACCGCCTCCAAAAGGCCATTTCCCGACAGGTAGATAATCAACAAGGGCTGAAGTTCTTTGTCTCCAGCTTGCTTGTGAAAATGCTAATGCTGACTGTTGGGCTGTTTTAGTCCCCTTAAAGGCACAGAATCTTAATTTAGCTGAAATGATTAGAGCACATCAAAATGTTGGCACAGAAACTCATAAGGCACAAGTATTAGCGGCAGCTCTCCGTCCACCCACTGCCACTTGTTTTGGGTGTGGTAAACCTGGACATTTTAAGAAGGACTGTCACAGTTTAAAAAACAAAAATGTGAACACTAAATTTCCAACCCGAAAGTGTCCCCGCTGTGGTGAAGGCAGTCATTGGGCTAAGCAGTGCGGATCTCAATTTAACAATCAAGTCAACCCTATGTCGGGAAACGGGAAGAGGAGCAAGAGCTCTCGCGCCCTGAAAAATCCAGAGAGCCCCTGAGTGTGGAGTGTGGAGACCACAGCATAGACTCCAAACAGCAACGTTTGCGAGTCAATGATTTAAAAGCAGCTACTGAAGGGAGTGCAGGATTAGATTTACCCTTGACAGAAGGTGTCATAATAGATGAGGCAGGAAAAGTTTTTCTTATAGCAACACAGGTTTGGGGACCCCTGCCTCGAGGATATTTAGGACTCCTAATGGGTCGCTTTACTATTACATCTCAAGGTCTAACTGTTCATCCTGGTGTAATAGATTCCGATTATGAAGGCCAAATTAAAATCATGATTTCCAGTCTCTCTTCTTGGAACATTACTCCCTCTGATAAGATAGCACAGCCAATTTTACTTCCCTTTGTAGTCCCCTCTGCTCGCATTTCCCCAAGATGGGCTGGGGGTTTTGGCAGTACTGACGCTTTTTGGGTTAGTAAGTTACAATCTTCCCGAGCATATCTTACTGTTCAGGCCAATGATTGCATGTTTAAAGGGCTCGAGGATTCTGGGGCAGATGTAACTATCTTCTCCTCTGATTCCTGGCCCTCTTCTTGGCCCAAGAAGCAAACCGCTGAAACCCTCACAGGAGTTGGAGGAGCACAGTGCCCTTTTCAAAGTACACTTCCCATTGTTTGTTATAGCCCTGATGGACAGCCCGCTTCTATCTGTCCCTTTATCCTTCCTTTACCTACTATATTATGGGGACAAGATTTACTCTCCCAGTGGAATGTTCAAATTGGCACCCCTCAGGATTTTTCATAGGGGCCACTGCTCAAACAGAGCCTCTGCTAAAATTAACCTGGATACCTGGCCCTCCTGTTTGGGTTGAGCAGTGGCCCATTAAAGAAGAAAAATTAAAACACCTTAAAAAAGTTGTCCAGGAACAGTTAGAGGCCGGACACATCTGGCCTTCCTGTAGCCGTTGGAATACACCTATTTTCTGTGTCCCCCAAAAATCCAAACAATGGAGGCTCCTTCATGACTTACGGGCTATTAATCAATGTCTTGTCCCTATGGGACCTCTCCAACCAGGAATTCCCAATCTGGCCTGTATTCCTCAAACATATAATATTATTATTATTGATCTTAAAGATTGCTTTTTTACCATCCCATTCCATCCCGATGATTGTGCTAAATTTGCCTTCTCAGTTCCTTCTATGAATAATTGTCGTCCTATGCAGCGTTATAAGTGGACTGTTCTCCCGCAGGGCATGGTCAATAGTCCAACTATCTGTCAATATTATGTTGATAAGGCTCTTAAGCCAGTCCGAAGGGCCTTTCCCTCATGTCTTATATATCATTATATGGACTACATTCTCCTAGCACATCCCAAACCAGAACAACTTGATTCGCTTCTTGCCTCTGTTCAACACGCGTTACGAGGTTTTGGCTTACAGGTAGTCTCTGAAAAGGTTCAGTCTTTCACCCCGTAGCAGTATCTGGGATACTATCTTGACACCCATATCGTTCGCCCTAAAACACTGGAAATTATAATTCCCAAGGCTTTAACTCTAAATGACCTCCAGAAGATCCTTGGTCATATTATTGGCTGTGACCTTCACTCAGCATAACAACCTCTCAACTAGCCCACTTATTTGAGACCCTTAAGGGTGACCCTGCTCTAACCTCTATGAGGACACTCTATCCCCACGCTCGCCATGAATTAACACTTGTTAACCAAGCCATTAAAGAAAAATTTTTGACTCGTTTACAGATAAATCATCCTGTTTACCTTCTCCTATTAAATACTCCTCATAGTCTTACAGGTGTGCTCTGTCAATTTACTCCTGACTTCAGAGCACTTGAGTGGCTTTTTCTTCCTTATCACCCTCCGCAACAGTTGTTTACATGCTTCTCTCAGCACATTAACTTATTAATGCAAGGACGCACCTGCACTCAACAGCTTTTGGGTTCTGACCCTCATTTTATATACTTTGGGGTAACGAAAACAGCTTTTGATCATGCTCTTCTTAATTCTGAAGAGCTCCAGATTGCTTTGGCTGATTTTACTGGGCAAGTAATTTATTCTTATCCCACTTCAAAGCCACTCTCTACCCTACAGCTTCTTCCTTTACAATTTTCTACTATGCTCTCTCCTTCACCTCTTGCTAACGCTCCTACCACCTTTATAGACGGATCAGGAAAAACTGGAAAAGGAGCAGTCACTTGGCAAACAGACGGTGCCTGGCAACATTTCATTACATAAAAGGCTTCCACTACACAGTGTGCTGAGCTGTCAGCAGCTGTTGCTGTCTTTGAAATTTTTAAATCAATGCTGTTCAATTTAATTGCTGATTCTGCTTACGTTGTTCACGCTATTCAACATATTAGTGATGTAACTCTTCAACTTAGTCCCAATTATGAGTTATTTACTTTATTCAAAAGGCTTCAAACCTTGCTTAATAGCCGTAACTCTCCCTTTTTTGTGGTACATGTGCACTCCCATACACCCTTGCCGGGGCCTCTTTCTGATGGCAGTTCTCGCACCGATTTACTTGCTGGCTCTGCCTTTTCTAATGCATGAACTTCTCATAATTTCTTTAATCAAAATGCACGTGGACTTCAAAAACAATTTTCTATCTTCCTTACTGAAGCACAACATATTGTTTGCACCAGTCCTGACTGCCAAAGCTTTTCTCCCACCTCCTTTGCTGCTGGCGTCAACCCACATGGTCTAATAGCCAATCAATTGTGGCAAATGGATGTAACACACTATCATCCCTTTGGGAAACTTAAATATCTCCATGTATCCATAGACACATGTTCTGGGTTTCTTTATGCCACAGCCCTTTCTGGGGAACGTTCTACTCATGCCTGTCATCATTTCACCCAAGCCATTGTGACTATGGGATGTCCCCAAGCTCTTAAAACTGATAATGGGCCTGCATATACTTCAGCTAAATTTCAACAATTTTGTGCCACTTGGAATATTCTTCATTCCACTGGCATTCCTTATGACCCTCAAGGGCAAGCCGTAACTGAACATGCCCGTCATACTCTCAAACAGCTCTTAAATAAACAAAAGAGGGGAGATGACGGGTCTAGAGTATGTGACCAGAATGAAAGACTTGCCAAAACTCTCTTTACTTTTAACTTTTTTTCAGTTGCCAAAGATGGTCGTACCACTGCAGAACGACATTTTACCCCCCCTGACACCTGACCTCACCCAGCGGTCCTCTATAAAGATCCTATAAATCCCTCTCTCTGGCAAGGACCTGTAGAATTATTAACCTGGGGGTGAGGGTATGCAGCTGTTTTGTCTCCCACAGGTCCACTTTGGATTCCCGCCCAATTAGTAAAACCATATCATGACCCAGCGACAGCCACCACCCTTCCGCTGGGAACCGCCGCCACTACCCCTGCTGCGGCTGCCAGAGCTGCCATCCGATCCGACTCCAGAGCCACAACGGACATCATCACCCCCTCCCCTGGGGAAGGAGAATGAACAACAGAGCTCTGCAATACCGGTAACATGGGGAGGTCTGAAAGCCCTCTCCTCAAAAGCCAAACATATCCTCTTAACTACAGGTGCCCCACCTACACCTAAAAATCTATTTCTAACTTTGGTATGTGTTCTCCTCCTCCTCCTTTCTCAGATACCAGCAACCTCTGCCCCAACCACCTACTGGGCTCATGTTCTTAGCCCCCCTGTCTTCCACCCGGTTACTTGGGAAGAACCAGAGCCCCCTCTTTCCTCTAATGATACTGTCATTACTGGGGGAGAATATTTGGCCTATTCGAAACCACTTACTAACTCCCCCGAAGAGGGATGGTTTGTACTGTCTACAAATTGGACACTCTATGCTGACGCCCTTCCTTTGAGTTTCACTACCCAGCCACGCACTGCTTCTGCGTGCGTGCCTATACTAGAACAATGGTATATGAATTACATTTACTACAATGGCACCTATAAGCAACCAGCCTATTCTAAGCAATTTTTCATTAAAGCCATAGGCATTAACGGCACGTTCAGTGCCTATATTACTCACTCACCCGCTTCCATCCCGGTATGTCAACACCCACAGCTATCTCTTACAGACCCTATCGATAATACTTGGGTTACTTGTCCAACTACTAACTTTTCTTCATACGCTCTCCCTTTCAACATTTCACTAGAAAATTGGGGCCCTCAAGGTTTAATTTTATTACCAAATCGCTCTCCTTGGCAGTCGGCAATGCCATACCATTACCTAGGACATTCTAAGTCCTGGAACCCTGGCCTAGCCGGACCCATTCTTCCCTTTCATTATTCAACCACTCATTTTTCCCCATTAAAAATCCCTTCGTGGTGATTAGGTCTCCCTTTTTATGAAATAACTCTCCGTTCAGGAACCTTTCTGAGGGGGACAAAGGATGCCAAGAACCCACTCCCCAAATTACAGTGGACCCTCCATGACCGTAACGATTCTGTGCTTATATGCATGTCTCGACCATACATTTTTGCTATAACTTCTAGTCCTCCGGATATCATTAAAATAAATGCCTCTTTTCAATTGACATTATCCAGTGGCTCTACTTGGATTACTCCATGTCTGTCCAGGCAAAATGTCTCCACTCTTAACATCAATTCCGTATTTGTTCTTCGACAAAAAAGCCACCTTTGGCTGTCCGTTAATCTTACACACCCCTGGCAAGATAGATCCCCCCTTGCTCAGGTTGTTGATGCATTACAGAAAATATGAACTAAAAGGTTTCTTGGAATTCTCATAGCCTCTATTATCACAGCCACTGCTATTGCCACTATGGCAGCTACTGCCGCCGCAGCTCTCTCCCAATCTATTCAGACCTCCCAGCAGTTTAATACTTATAAGCAAAATGTTACTTCTGAAATGCAAACTATGGCACATATTGATCAAGAGAGCCTCAAGCATCTGGGTGCTTTAGAAGCCTCAGTCCTTTGGCTTGGAGAATGACAAGAAGCCCTATGGGAACATTCTCAATTAACCTGTGATGCTGAATACACTCACTTCTGTGTTACAGCACTTCCATATAATGAGTCCTGGAAGGATGTTAAAAATAATCTTCTGGCTAGCTTCGCTTCTCCATTGAAAGGTGATATTCAAAAATTACAATTTCAATTACAAGAACAGCTGTTGAGATTACAATCAGAGTCTAATAAGGCTACACTTAATACACTTAATGATTTTGCCTACTGGCTCAATCCCGCACATTGGTTCTCTGGACTCAATCTCCGTGTCTGGATCCTTTTTGCTATAGGATGTTTAATAGTCTTGTGCCTCCTTATAGTCATCCAATGTCTCTACTCCCTGAAGATCTCCCATCATCAATAGACGTCAGCCTTCTATGCCTGGACCATTCGCTACCAGTTACCTAAACAGGAGATGGGAAAAATAAAGACCTCCTCTTAAGAAGGCCCTTCCTATGTTATTATTTTGATAATCAGTAATTACCTGTATTTGGTTAATCAGTAAGTTCCCAATGAAAATTTGTTATGTGTAAATTCCTCTATATTTTCTGCTTCTCCTAGTTAGATGCGTCTATATAGATAGATTTCTAAGTTAGATGATTCCTTTCCAATTGATAGTAAATTTGTGTAAATCAGTGTTTTTTTGATTGTTAATGAATCTTTGAGCCTTTATAAATCTTTAAGCCTTTAAGAATAATAATTTCAGTGGATATTAAAAGTTAGTGTTTACCTGACAAAATGAGAGTCAGAGGAAACCCATGGGTCCAACAATCAGGATATTACTAGTGCAGAGGATTATATTATCCTCATAAGATCATCCTCTATTGTCTTACACACCTGAAAGGCACATTGAGTCCGCTCACTCCAACTATGCAATTGATAAGAGCATCGCTCTTACTTAGTAACCTGGTGAAGAACGAGATGTTATCCGGTGGAAAACCAGCACCGTGAGTTTAAAGAGCCTGCTATGGCCGCCATCTAGGCAACTAAGTCCAGGTGTTACTCATAGCTATGCTACTTCTCCTCCTTAAACATATGGAGTGTGCCCCAGCCGTAGCTGAACTCACAAGGACTCACTAAGACACCAGGCCCTGAGGTGTGGAGACAGTAGCTGAGATAATCTTAGACTTTATCTCATAGAGAAAATTTTACTTTATCCTACCGGACACTTGTTGGACCAGTGGAAACCCTCTTGATTCTTATTTCATTAATTCAACAAAAGGGGGGAAATGTGGGGATATATGCCATTTAAACATGGCTGCACTATTGACAACTGCAGCCCCCACAGGCCTCTAAGCTGCACAGCATGTTGAGACTTGTGCCCAACATGTTGAGACTTGTCCCCAACATGTTGAGACTTGTCATGACTTGTTTTCCCAAACCTATTGTCCCTTTACTGATTGGCTTGTTTACCTGAATTCCTTCTCCCTTTCCCACACCCAAAGCCCATTGTTCTGTTATTTGCTTCACTGCTTGCTGTATTGACTATAAATAAACTCCTGGGACTGAAGCCGGGGTCGACTCCTCAGAGTGACCCTCCTGGCCCCACTTCTCTGTAAGAGTTGTGTTTGGTTACTGTCTCTACCATCCCAACAACCGTTGCCACTGTGACACAAGGTCACACCAGTAGGAAGTGGCAGAGCTAGAATTTGAACCTGGGTTATCTAACTCAATACCCTATTCTCTTACAGATTATGCTATAGTTCATGGGTTGACAAACTTTTTCTGTAAAGGGACAGATCATAAATATTTTAGGCTTTGCAGGCCAAGAGGCAAAATCCCTCCTGATTGCCTAGGGTGGGTTGCTCCTGGTGGTGGGCACACTTGACACCCAGTTGCACTAAGCTGGAGCAAAAAGGGAGCCAGCCCAAGGAGGAAGTACCTGCCAGTAGAACGTTAAGGGTTCGGGCAAGAGGAAGAGGGGCTGCTGGCATGGTCACTTAACTCTCTGCTCCCGTGACACTCAGATCCTGTCTCAACTTGGACCTACTAAGATTCTTGAACTGAAATGCCACCACTTTGTGACTGTTATTCACCAGCAGCAGAGTCCCCAGCGTGTAAGCTGCGACCAGCATGGGCTCTGGGCAGGATGAGGTGCAGGCAGGTGCTGGGAGCAGAGGAAGAAACAGGCAGAGGAAGATGCCTGGCTTGGTTTCTGAGGCTCACAGTGCTAGCCCAGCCCAGTGGTTCTTGCAGACTGTACCAAAAACAGGCGGCAGCAGCGGTGTATTTGGCTCACGGGTAGTAGTTTGCTGAGGCCCGCTGTAGCTTCATGGTGTAGTAGGCTGCATGACTTAGAATCATTATTTACTAGAAAGATTCTAGTTTAATCCCTGTACTTTTTGGATGAAGCAACTGAGACCCAGAGAGTCAAAGAGACATACCGACTGGTTTTCTCACTCCTATTATAGCATTCGGTTTTGTAATTCCATAAATGCAATTCCCTGCTTCACACCATATCTGTTAATTCATATCCACAGTAGGATAAGAAACTGGCTGCTCTTCTAACAACACTTATGAAAGCAAATACAGGGGCAACTGGAATGCTAATGGATAGCCTATTCAATATGGTAAGGAAAGTTTGCAGGAATTGCGTCATTCCCAATTGGGGCACAAGAGTTTCATATTCTGAGACTGCTTTCCCCTTGGCTCCAATGAGAATTTACCAATGGTACCTCAAAACTAACTGTGATGGTTAGTGTTATGTATGTCATCTTGGCTAGGCTATGATTCTTAGTGGTTTGGCAGACGTTGGACTGATTGCTCTTCCATAATGTAATATACTGTAATCACTTCCATGATAAGATCTGATATAATATAAGCACCTCCTCCATGATGAGATCTGCTGTGAGCAGCCAGTCATTTGAAGGGGGAGTTTTGGGGTGTGGCCTGCTTCCAGTATATAAATGGATATTACAGCAAGGCTCACTCTTGCTCTGGATCCTACATCCGACTTGTCAGTATCTGACCTCTGGTTCTCGGGTCATGAGCCAGCAGCCTGCCTCCTGACCTGCAGATTTTGGGTTCATCAACCTCTGCAGCCATGTATATCAGGAGATGCCTCCAGCTTGATGCCTGACACATGGATTTGGGACTTTCCAGCTTCCACAACTGCACGAGCCATTTCTTTGAACTAAATCTCTCTCTTTCTGTATCTATATGTCTATACATTTCACTGGTTTTGCTCTTCGAGGGAACCCAGGCTTAGACATCTGGTACTGATGTGGTTTTTGTTGTTGTTATTAGGTGCCGTTGAGCCGGTTTCGACTCAGAGCAACCATATGTACAACAGAACAAAACACTGCCTGGTCCTATGCATCCTCACAATCATTGTTATGCTTGAGCCCATTGTTGCAGCCACTGTGTCAATCCATCTGTCAAGGATCTTCCTCTTTTTGGCTGATTCTTTACCTTACCAAGCATGTTGTCCTTCTCCAGAGACTGGTCCCTCCTGATAACATGTCCAAAGTATCCTCGCTTCCAAGGAGCACTCTGGCTGTCCTTCTTCCCAAGACAGATTTGTTCATTCTTCTGGCAGTCCCTGGTATATTCAGTATTCTTCACCAACACAATAATTCAAAGGCATCAATTCTTCTTTGGTCTTCCTTATTCATTGTCCAGCTTTTGCATGCATATGTGGCAATTGAAAATCCTATGGCTTGAGTCAGGCGCACCTCAGTCCTCAAAGTGACATCTTTGCTTTTAACACTCGAAAGAGGTCTTTTGATGCAGATATGCCCAATGCAATACATTGTTTGATTTCTTGACTGCTGTTTCCATGGGCATTGATTGTGGATCCAAGTAAAATGAAATCCTTGACAACTTCAGTATTTTTTTAGTTTATCATAGTGTTGCTTATTGGTCCAGTTGTGAGGATTTTTGTTTTCTCTACGTTTTGTTTTGTTTTCTCTACGTTTCTCATACTGAAGGCTGTGGTCTTTGATCTTTATCAGTAAGTGCTTCAAGTCCTCTTCACTTTCAGCAAGCAAGGTTGTGTCATCCGCATAACTCAGGTTGTTAATGAGTCTTCCACCAATCCTGATGCCGCATTCTTTATCATATAGTCCAGCTTCTCAGATTATTTGTTCAGCATACAGATTGAATTGGTATGGTGAAAGGATACGACCCTGATGCACACCTTTCCTAATTTTAAACCATGTAGTATGCCCTTGTTCTGTTTAAACAACTGCCTCCTGGTCTATGTACAGGTTCTGCATGAGCACAATTAAGTGTTCTGAAATTCTCATTCTTCACAATGTTATCCATAATTTGTTATGACCCACACAGTTGAATGCCTTAGCATAGTCAATAAAACACAGATAAACATCTTTCTGGTATTCCTCTGCTTTCAGTCAGGATCCATCTGACATCAGCAATGATATCCCTGGTTCCATGTCCTCTTCTGAATCCGGTCTGAATTTCTGGAAGTTCCCTGTCGACATACTGCTGCAGCTGCTTTTGAATGCTCTTCAGCAAAATTTTACTTGCATGTTATGTTAATGATACTGTTTGATAATTTTCACATTCAGTTGGATCACCTTTCTTGGGAATAGGCATAAGTATGGATCTCTTCCAGTTGGTTGGCCAGGTAGCTGTCTTCCAAATTTCTTGGCATAGACGAGTGAGTGCTTCCAGTGCTGCATCTGTTTGTTGAAACATCTCAATTGGTATTCTGTCAATTCCTGGAGCAGAGTGGTGCTAGAGGAACAAAATTGTAAAGGTAAGTTTTCTGAACTGATTCTCAAGTCTGTCTAGTCTTAAAGGCACTGATGACCCTGCTTCCAGTAGTAAAGAGGGCACTGCTAATCCATGGTTTGAGGTGGCAACAGAAATAAGCAAAATGTCACCACCAATGCCTCAAATGTTTGTGAGAGACAAGGCTCCAGGTGATTGCATATCGGATACTTTTCTATAGTTCTGTTAGAGTGAGACGTATAAGGAAGCTGGTTGGTTGGTCTTCCTTTCACTAGACAAAGTGGTGAAAAAAAGAGATGAGCTCAGGGCTTCAGAGTCACAGCTCAAGCGCCATATAAAAGACCTGCAAGTTGCCACTTTTTCCCTGAAAGAAAGCCTTCTTTCTTGTAGTAACAGAGCTGATATTGCCAAAAACCAAACCCAGAGTCTTATTGTACGAGTGGCTGAATTATAATGCCAATTAAATTCCCAGTCTAGAATGGTGTCTGAAATTAAAGTGAAGGCATCTACTGGAAAGAAAGATGTGGCATCCTGAACTTGGGACAGGGACATATGAGCAGATAATAAGGAAGCTGGGAGTATTAAGCCCCCAAATTCCATTGAATCATTCCTGCCAACAGAACCAGCCCTCTCACTCCCATCTGAAGAGGTTACCCCACCTCGTGTCTGATGAGACTAATCCAGCTTTGCCTGAAGAGTCCTTGTCGGAGATATTGCCTGCATTGCCTAGGGCATCACCCGAGGCAGTTACCTTATAAGAAACTGCTGAATGTCCTCAGGACCCACCCCACCACCCATTTTTGCTTCTAGACCTGTAACTAGACTTAAGTCCCAGCGAACCGTAAGAGGTGAAGTACAAAGTGTGACCCAGGAGGAGGTACGTTACACCCCAAAAGAACTGCTTGGTTTTCCTAATATATACAAACAGAAACCTGGGGAATATGTGTGGGAATGCCTATGAAGGGTGCGGGATAATGGTGCAAGGAACTTAAAGTTGGATCAGTCTGAGTTTATTGATATGGGCCCACCAAGCAGAGATCCTTCATTCGATGTTTCAGTTCGAGGGCTTAGAAAAGGATCTAATAGTTTATTTGGTTGGTTCAGTGAAGCATGGATTAAACAGTGGCCTACAGTAAATCGAGTTGAAATGCCAGACCTGCCTTGGTATACTATAGAAGAAGGTATCCAAAAGCTTAGGGAAATTGGTATTTTAGAGTGGATTTATCAGGTTGGACCCACAGAACCACCCATGGATTACCCAGAGGACATACCTTTTACCACAACAGTGAGGAACAAGTTTGTGAAGAGGGCCCCAGCATCCTAGAAGACTGCTGTGATTGCTATTTTATGTAAGTCAGATTTGACAGTGGGAACTGCACTAACTGAATTAAGATACTTAACTACAATAGGGCTGATTGCACCCTGTGGTGGTAGGGACCAAGTGGTGGAACTTAATCGATAAAGACAAGGTAGGCACGGTTACTATAAAGGATAGAAGAATCAAAGCAGTAATCAGAATAGTCTGACTTATATGGACTTAGGGCATTGGCTACTTAGTCATGGTGTCCCTAGGAGTGAAATGGAAGGGAAATCTCCTAAATATTTACTTGATCTGTACAAGCAGAATTCTAGGCCAAGTGAGCAGTAGTCTAACTTGATTCACCAGAATAGAGATTCACGGCCCCTCAATCAATTCCTAGACTTGAGCCAGTTTACAAAACCCTTGAATGAAGGGAGGAGGCCAGATCCCGTTGAAGAAGGACCCCACTACACTGCCAAAAATTTGTACTGTTAATCTTTCTTCCAGCCTTCCCAAAAGGGATCTGTTACCTTTTACGAGAGTGACTGTTCGATGGGGAAAAGGAAATAATTAGACTTTTCAGAGATTATTGAAGACTGGCTTTGAACTTGCATGAATTCCGGGAGACCCAAAATGTCACTGTGACCCACCAGTCAGAGTAGGGGCATATATAGAGGCCAGGTCTTATCTCAAGTCCGTCTCACAGTGGGTCCCAGAACCCACCCTGTAGTTTTTTCCCCAGTTCCAGAATGCATAATTGGAATAGATATACTCAGCAACTGGCAGAACCCCCACACTGGATCCCTGACATTTGGCGTAAGGGCTATTATTGTAGGAAAAGCCAAGTGGAAGCCATTATAACTGCCCCTACCTAGGAAAATAGTAAACCAAAGCAATACTGCATTCCAGGAAAGATTGCAGAGATTACTGCCACCATCAAGGACTTGAAGGATTCAGGGGTGGTTATTCCCACCACATCCCCATTCAGCTTGCCTATTTGGCCTGTGAAAAAAACAGATGGATCTTGGAAAATGACGGTGGATTATCAAAAACTTATCCAGGTGGTGACTCATTGCAGCTGCTGTTCCAGAGGTGGTTTCATTGCTTGAGCAAATTAATACATCTCCTAGTACCTGGTTGCAGCTATTGGTCTGGCTAGTGACTTCTTCTTCATACTGTTTTGGAAGACCACCAGAAGCAGTTTGCCTTCAGCTGGCAAGGCCAGCAATATACCTCCACTGTCCTATCTTAGGGCTATATCAACTCTCCAGCCAAATGTCATAATTTAGTTCTCAGGGAACTTGATCAGCTTTCCCTTCCACAAGATGTCACACTAGTTCATTACATTGATGACATTATGCTGATTGGACCTAGTAAGGAAGAAGTATCAATGACTCTAGCCTTATTGGTTGGACATTTGTGTGCTAGAGGATGGGAAATCTACCTGACAAAAATTCAGCAGCCTTCCACCTCAGTGAAACTCCTAGGGATCCAGGGAGGTGGGCATGTTGAGATATTCCTTCTAAAGTGAAGGATAAGTTGTTGCATCTGGCCCTTCCTACAACTAAAAAGGAGGCACAACACCTAGTGGGCCTTTTTGGACTTTGGAGGCTACATACCCCTTATTTGGGTGTGCTACTCTGGCCTATTTACCAGCAAATGAAGAGTAGCAATGGGCCTATGCTCATGGAATTCAGTGGTCTTACCATGTTCCCCATCATCCTTAAGCAGCTGGCTTGATAGAATGAGGGAATGGCCTTATAAAGACATAATTATAGTGCCAGCTAGGTGGCAATACATTACAGGGTTGGGGCAGTGTTCTCCAGGAGGCTATGTATGCTCTAAACCAGCGTCCAATATATGGTTCTGTATCTCCCATAGCCAGGATTCATGGGTCCAGGAATCAAGGGGTGGAAACGGAAGTGGTACCACTCAGTATTACCCCTAGTGACCCACTCGTAAAATTTTTGCTTCCTGTCCCTGGGACCCTATGCTCTGTTGGTCTAGAGGCCTTAGTTCCAAAGGGAGGAATGCTCCCACCAGGAGACATAACCCTGATTCCACTGAATGGGAATTTAAGAATGCCAGCTGGCTACTTCAGACTCATCATGCCTCTGGATCAACAGGCAAAGAAGGGAGTTACCATATTGGCTGGTGTGACTGATTGTGATTGATCCTGATTACCAAGGGGAAATCAGATTGATATTATATAATGGAGGTAAAGAAGAGTATATCTGGAAACAGGGGCTCCCTTATGATGTCTCTTGGTATTACCATGTCTTGTGATTAAAGTCAATGGAAAACTACAGCAACCCAATTCTGAGATGACTTTCTAATGGCCCAGACCCTTTAGAAATGAAGGCTTGGGTCACCCCACCAGGTGCAGAACCACTACCAGCTACAGTGCTTGCTGAGGACAAAGGGAATACAGAATGGATAGTGGAAGAAGGTATCCCCCGCCTTGTATACAAAAATTAGCAGATGTTCAAGTCCCTTACATAAAATGGCGTTTGCATATAATCTACACATATCCTCCTGTATACTTTGAGTCATCTCTAGATTACTTATAATATCTAATAAATGTAAATGCTATGTAAATAGTTGTTATACAGTTCTGTATTGTTTAGGGAATAATTACAAGATGCAAAGTGAACAGTGCTGAAACAATGAGTTCTGGAAAGAGACTGAGGATCTTTAAAATGGTGGGAGGCTACAGCAGGGTATGCCTACACATCATTTCATTTGCATGAAGTCAGCATACTGCTCGGCATGCAGAGAATTCAAGTTTTGCTTTTTGGAACTCTTTTTTCTTTTTTTCAAATATTTTTGATCTGTGGTTGGTTAAATCTGCAGATGTGGAACTCGTTGATACAGAGGGTGGACTGTAGTTCTAAATACCAGCTACAACCATGTGACTAGTTGCAGAAATGGGGATTGTAATTGTTATGAGTACTTCTTCCTTGTTTTATTATATGTTTGTGTGTGTATATATTTATATACATACATACATACATACTTACACATACATATATAGGTACATATATATATATATATTTGTTGTTTTTAGGTGCCGTCCAGTTGGTTCCGACTCATAGCAACTCTATGTGCAACAGAACGAAATGCTGCCTGATCCTGCACCATCCTCGTGATCACTGTTATGCTTGAGCCCATTGTTGCAGCCACTGTGTTAATCCATCTCTTTGAGGGTCTTCCTCTGTATCGCTGACCCTCCAGTTTACCAAGTATGAAGTCCTCCTCCAGGGACCGATCCCTCCTGATAACATGTCCAAAGTATTTGAGATGAAGTCTCATCATCCTCACTTCTAAGGAGTGTTCTGGCTGTACTTCTTCCAAGACAGATTTGTTCATTCTTTTGGCAGTCCGTGGTATACTCAATATTCTTCACCAACACCACAACTCAAAGGTGTCAATTCTTCTTTAGTCTCCCTTATTCATTGTCCAGCTTTTGCATGCGTATGAGGTGATTGAAAACACCATGGATTGGGTCAGGCGAGACAGATTGACACAGTGGCTGCAACAATGGGCTCAAACATAGCAACAATTTTGAGGATGCCGCAGGAGTGGGCAGTGTTTCGTTCTGTTTTACGTAGGTTTGCTATGAGTCGGAACCGACTCAGCAGCACCTAACAACATATATATAACAAATATTTTGTTTTCTTCCCTCCTTTATCCAATTACTTATAAGCTATAGGACATAAACGGGGCTAGTACGTTTTTGGTTGTACGCATGTTAGTTATCTCATGTCCAGTGCAGGTATGACTTCAAATTGTTTTTATTTAGAGATTATATATGGTTTAAGGAGATGTGTACAGGTGCCCAGTTGACAATGGGTGGACTGTGATGGTTAATGTTATATGTCAGCTTGGCTAGGGTATGATTCTCAGTGGTTTGGCAGACATTGCACTGATTTTTCTTCCATAATATAATATAATGTAATCACTTCCATGATGAGATCTGCTGTGAGCAGCCAATCAGTTGAAAAGGGAGTTTCCTTGGGTGTGTGGCCTGCCTCCAGTATATAAATGGGTATTCCAGCAAGGCTCACTCTCACTCTGGTCCTGCATCCAACTCGTCATCATCTGACATCCAGTTCTTGGGACATGAGCCAACAGTGTGCCACCTGACTTTAGATATTGGGATTTGCCACCTCCCGAAGCCCCTTGAGTCAGCAGCCTGCCATGTGACCTACCGATTCTGGGTTTGTCAGCCCCTGCAAACATGTGAGTCAGGAGAAGCCTCTAACCTGATGCAAGACCCATGAATTTGGTACCTGCCGGCCTCCACAACTAAGCCACTAAGGCCAAAGATGAAGAAATTGAAGATTCCTACCAGCTCCTGCAGTCTGAAATTGATCGAACATGCAATCAGGATGCATTCATAATTACTGGTGATTGGAATGTGAAAGTTGGAAGCAAAGAAGGATCGATTGTTGGAAAATACAGGCTTGGCGATAGAAACAATGCTGGAGATCAAATGATTGAATTTTGCAAGACCAATGACTTCTTCATTGCAAATAACTTTTTTCACCAACATAAATGGCGACTATACACATGAACCTCGCCAGATGGAATACACAGGAATCAAATAGACTACATCTGTGGAAAGAGACGATGGAAAAACTCAATATCATCAGGCAGAACAAGACCAGGGGCTGACTGCGGAAGAGACCATCAATTGCTCATATGCAAGTTCAAGTTGAAATTGAAGACAATTAGAACAAGTCCACAAGAGCCAAAGTACGACCTTGAGTATATCCCACCTGAATTTAGAGACCATCCCAAGAATAGATTTGATGCGTTGAACACCAAAGACTGAAGACCAGACAAGTTGTGGAATGGTATCATGGACT
Source organism: Dugong dugon (assembly GCA_030035585.1). Classification (NCBI taxonomy): domain Eukaryota; kingdom Metazoa; phylum Chordata; class Mammalia; order Sirenia; family Dugongidae; genus Dugong; species Dugong dugon. The sequence goes on along the minus strand of CM057460.1, from coordinate 185,528,198 downwards.
TCATACATGAAGAAAGCAAGAGGTCATTAAAAAGACAGGAAAGAAAGAAAAGACCAAAATGGATGTCAGAAGAAACTCTGAAACTTGCTTTTGAATGTTGAGTAGCTAAAGTGAAAGGAAGAAATGACGAAGTAAAAGAAATGAACAGAAGATTTCAAAGGGTGGCTTGAGAAGACAGAGTAAAGTATTATAATGACATGTGCAAAGAGCTGGAAATAGAAAACTAAAAGGGAAGAACACAATCAGCATTTCTCAAGCTGAAAGAACCGAAGAAAAAATTCAAGCTTTTAGTAGCAATATTGAAGGATTCTATGGGGAAAATATTAAATGTCGCAGGAAACATCAAAAGAAGATAGAAGGAATACACAGAGTCATTATACCAAAAAGAATTGGTCAATGTTCAACCATTTCAGGAGGTAGCATATGATCGGGAACCGATGGTACTGAAGGAAGAAGTCCAAGCTGCACTGAAGGCATTGGTGAAAAACTAGGCTCCAGGAATTGATACAATATCAACTGAGATGTTTCAACAATCAGGTGCAGCACTAGAAGTGCTCAGTCATCTCTGCCAAGAAATTTGGAAGACAGCTACCTGGCTAACCAACTGGAAGAGATCCATATTTATGCCTATTCCCAAGAAAGGTGATCCAACTGAATGTGAAAATTATCAAACAATATTATTAACATAACATGCAAGTAAAATTTTGCTGAAGAGCATTCAAAAGCAGCTGCAGCAGTATGTCGACAGGGAACTTCCAGAAATTCAGACCGGATTCAGAAGAGGACATGGAACCAGGGATATCATTGCTGATGTCAGATGGATCCTGGCTAAAAGCAGAGGAATACCAGAAAGATGTTTATCTGTGTTTTATTGACTATGCTAAGGCATTCGACTGTGTGGATCATAACAAATTATGGATAACATTGTGAAGAATGAGAATTCCAGAACCCTTAATTGTGCTCATGAGGAACCTGTACATAGATCGAGGCAGTTGTTCGAACAGAACAAAGGGATACTGCGTGGTTCAAGGAAGGTGTGTGTCAGGGTTGTATGCTTTCACCTTACCTATTCAAGCAAATAATCTGAGAAGCTGGACTCTATGAAGAAGAATGGGGCATCAAGATTGGAGGAAGATGCATTAACAACCTGTATTATGCAGATGACACAACCTTGCTTTTTGAAAGTGAAGAGGACTTGAAGCACTTACCGATGAAAATCAAAGACCACAGCCTTCAGTATGGATTACACCTCAACATAGAGAAAACAAAAATCCTCACAACTGGACCAATAAGCAACGTCATGATAAATGGAGAAAAGATTGAAGTTGTCAAGGATTTCATTTTACTTGGATCCACAATCAATGTCCATGGTAGCAGCAGTCAAGAAATCAAAGGATGCATTGCATTGGGCAAATCCGCTGCAAAAGACCTCTTTAAAGTGTTGAAAAGCAAAGACGTCACCTTGAAGACTAATGTGCACCTGACCCAAGCCATGGTATTTTCAATCGCCTCATATGCATTTGAAAGCTGGACAATGAATAAGAAAGACCGAAGAATTGACGCCTTCGAATTGTGCTGTTGGCAAAGAATATTGAATATACCATGGACTACCAAAAGAACAAACAAATCTTGTCTTGGAAGAAGTACAACCAGAATGCTCCTTAGAAGCAAGGATGCGAGACCATGTCTCACATAATTTGGACATGTTATTAGGAGGGATCAGTCCCTGGAGAAGGCATCATGCTTGCTAAAGTAGAGGGTCAGCGAAAAAGAGGAAGACACTCAACGAGATGGATTGACACAGTGGCTGCAACAATGGGCTCGAGCATAACAAGGATTGTGAGGATGGCCCAGGACTGGGTGGTATTCTGTTCTGTAGTACATGAAATTGCTGTGAGTAGGAACCGACTCGATGGCACCTAACAACAACAACAACAGCCTCCACAACTGTGTGAGCCACTTCCTTGAATTAAATCTCTCTCTATATATATATATATGTTTTACTGGTTTTGCTCTTCTAGGGAACCTAGCCTAAGACACTAACCAAAGCTCGTCCCCCTCAGTCTCCCTTCTGTGTGCCTACTAGATGTATAGGAAGCCAATGCCTGTTGCTTGACAGCCCTGGAACACTTTCTCTGTGCTCTGCTGAAGCTGCAGAGAATGAGTTGGGCAACCTCTCTTGGCTGGAGGATGCACAGGGTGACCTCAGGTTCTCCACTGCAGCTGTTTCTCAACTGTAGCTAATGCTTAAAGCAGGCCCTGACACTGAAATGCTGGCTCTCAGGAGACAGCCCATGGCTCACACTTTCCATTCTACTCATTTCCTCCTCCAGTGTGTGTATCCCCACTCACCCTGTGGGCTTACAACAGACTCAAGGGACCTGACGCTCAGCAAGATAAGGGTGAAATCATGGAATGATAGAAGAGAGTAGAGATTAACTAGCTCAATTCCCTTATTATAATGCTGGAGAACTGAAGCCCAGAGAAAGAAAGGGACTTGCCCAAGGCCACAGAGAAAGTTCAACGTGAACCTAGAGTGTGAACTCAGGTCTTGGTTCCCAGTTCAGTGTTTTCACTACACTTGGCTGGCCCTCCATCCCTATACAGTTTGCCACCCAACGCAATTCCTGTTCTGGGAGACCACCAGTGTATTGTTTGTTGAATTGAATACTGAATTCCTGCCTAACTTAGTGCTTGGCACAGAGCAGGCACTCAATAAGCATTTGTTGAATGGATGAATAATACCTTCAACTGTCTGGAACTTGCTGGCAGATTGAAGCCAGCGAATAATTTTTTTTTTTTAAATGAAGTTTTTTTTTAGAAGGTAGAGGAAGGAATGAGGGTAAAGGATGAGGTTACAGTTTTAAATAGGGTGGTCGGGGTAAGCCTTGTGTAATAGATTGAATTGTGTCCCCAAAAATGTATGTTGGAATCCTAACCCCTATACCTGTGAATATAATCTCATTTGGGAATAGGCTTTTCTTTGTTACGTTAATCAGTGTACAGTATGTCTTAAACCTAGTGACTTTTGAGATATAAAAAGAGCAGATTAGACACAGAAAGAAGCAAGCACAAATGAAGGAAAGATAGGTGCCATGCGGAGATCTCCAAGGAACAAAGAAGAACGCTAGGGCAAGAGAAGCTGAGACAAGAATTTTCCCTGAGAGCTGAGAGTCGGTGAGAGAGATCCTTTCCCTGAAGCCAGTGCCCTGAATTCAGACTTCTAGCCTCCTGAACTGAGGGAAAATAAATTTCTGTTCTTTAAAACCACCCGGTTGTGGTATCTCTGTTATAGCAGCACTAAGAAACCAAGGATAACTTGTGAGAAGGTAAAGTTTGAGCAAAGATTTGAAGGAGAGGAAGGTGGGAGCCAGGTTGGATATGGGGGGAGGGGCCTTACAGGCAGAGACTAAACAAAGGCTCTTTGGCCTGTTTGTGGCTGTTAAGGAATGAGTAAGGGGAAGGTGTCTTAGTTATCTAATGCTGCTGTAACAGAAATACCGCAAGTGGGTGGCTGTAACAAACAGAAGTTTATTTTCTCACGGTTTAGGAGGCTAGAAGTCCAAATTCAGGGCACCAGCTCTAGGGGAAGTGTTTCTCTTTCTGTTGGCTCTGGGGGAAGGTCCTTGTCTCTTTTTTAGCTTCTGTTTCTTGATTCCATGGAGATCTCATGTGGTGTGGCCTCTGTCTTCCCCTATCTATACTTCCTTTCTTAATGTGCTTTTATATCTCAGAGAAGATTGACTTAGGACATACCATGCATTAATATAGCCTCATTAACGTAACAAAGAAAACCCGTTGCCAAATGGGATTATAATCACAGGTATAGGGGTTATGATTTACAACACGTATTTTTGAGGGACATAATTCAGTCCGTAACAGGGGGGTGTAGGAAATGAGGTCACAGAGGTAATGGGGGTGCAGCTTGAGAAGGTCCTTTAAGGATGTTAGATTTTACTCTGAGGGAAGTGGGGAGTCATTGCAGGGATTCAAGCAGAGCAGTGACATGATCTAACCTACATTTTACAAGAGTCATTTTGGATGCTTGTGGATTGAAGTGTGTCGCCCAGAAATGTCTGTCAACTTAGGTAGGCTATGATTCCCAGTATTATGGGAATTGTCTACCATTTTGTCATCTGATATGATTTTCCTATGTGTTGTAAATCCTATCTCTATGATGTTGATGATATGGGATTAGTGGAAGTTATGTTGATGAGGCAGGACTCAATTTACAAGATTGGATTTTGTCTTGAGCCAGTTTTTTTTGAGATATAGAAGAGAGAAGTGAGTAGAGAGACACGGGGACCTCATACCACCAAGAAAGCAGTGCTAGGAGCAGAGCACATCCTTTGGACCCAGGGTCCCTGCTCTGAGAAGCTGCTAGGCCAGGGGAAGATTGATGACAAGGACCTTCTTCTAGAGCTCACAGAAAGAGAAAGCCTTCCCCTGGAGCTAACACCCTGAATTCTGACTTCCACCTGCTAGACTGTGAGAAAATAAATTTCTCTTTTTGAAGCCATCCACTTGTAGTATTTCTGTTATAGTAGCACTAGATAACCAAGACAATGCTGTATTGGGACTGGACTGTATGGAGGTGTCTTAGTTTCCTAGGGCTTTAAAGTGGGTGGCTTTAAAGGACAAAACTTATTTTCTCACAGTTCTGGAGGCTAAAAGTCCAAATCAGGGTCTCAAGGTGTCATTTCCTTCTGTGGGCCTCTCTCCTAGTTTCTGGTGACTGCCTGCAAGCCTTGGCATCATCATAGCATTCCCTCTGACCACCCCACCCTGTGTGTGTCTGTCTCTTTGTGTGTGTACTCCCCTTTATAAGACACTCAAAAGAGATTAGGTTTAGGACCCACCCTACTCCAGTATGACCTCATTGACATAACAACAACAACAACAACAACAACAAAGCTATTTCTAAACATTCACAGGATCACAAATACAGGTTCACAGGTACAGAGTGGGAATGTCAGAGTAGGGAGGGGGGGGGGAGGTTAGGATTTCAACACATAATTTTGGAGGTCACAATTCAATCCATAACAGGAGGCAAGGGTAAAAGAGGGGGGCAGTCAGAAGACTACTGCAGTGATCCAGGCAAGAGGTGATGGTGCCATGGATACATTTTGAAGGTAAAGACTATGGGACTTCCTGATGTCCAACTCTGGGGCATCATGTCCATAGATTACCATGTGAGGGTACACCTTAGTCATGCAACAGAGTGGCCCTTGTTGGGCCGGGGGATAATCCATTTCATGGTTTGGCCAAATTCAGCCACTGGGAGCTTATTTCCTCAGAAATTACCAAGACTATCCATTTTTTCTCCCTGGGTAAATATTAAAAGCACTGCTGAAAGGATCAGACACTTTTATGCTTAAAAGAAGAGGATGAAGCTAATTTGTTCTGTCTTGTTTACTTTGTTCCAAATAGCAAAGGATGGTGATTACCACACAGGAAAGGATATTTCGTAAGTGGCCTAGAGATAGAGCCAGTCAGTTGCTAAACACATTAATCAGGTCTTCAGCAGTCCAGCTCATGCTGAGAAGGAGAAGCTGGTGTGGGAGAGCCCAGACCATGTGGAATTTGGCAAAGAGCTCTTCCAAACAAGCTTTACGGTTGCTGTGAGGGTAAAATTAGTTAATAAAAGTAAAGCACATTAAGTGCTAGGTAATGATTTGTTATTAGGCCACAGAGTTTAGCACAGTCCTCTAATTTACAAGTGGGAAAATAGGTTCAGAGAGAGGAAGCCTTTTGTCTAGAATTACACTGGATGTCCAACTTACTTGATCAGCACTAAGTTGATTTATTTTATTACATTTAGGCAATTGGGATTTCTAGTCCTGCCCACACTCCCATCTGTGATCTTGAGTGCCTGTTACAATTCATTTCTGGGAAGCTCTTTGAGATTTTGAGCTGTCAGTGTCTCATCTGAGAATGTTTTCTGCCCTCACTGGGATGTTCATTGGAATGCTTTGTTACTCTTGAGCACCTGGGGAAGCCAGTCTCCAAGTTGGCATCCGACGATCCCTGTCTCCTGGTATTCATACCTTTGTGTAGTCTCCTTCCACATTGGGCCAGGGTTGGCCTGTGTGACCAGTAGCAAACAACAGAATTGACGACATGCTACTTCTGAGATTAGATTATGAATGACTACAGCTTCTGTGTTGAGAGCTCTCTGGCTGGTGCTCTCTCCCCACCTCTCTTTTCCTCTCTCAGATCACATGACAAACTGCTATGTTGTGAGCAGCCCTGTGGAGAAGCCATGTGGCAGGGAACTGAAGCCAACAGCCAACAGCCAGTGAGGACTGAGGTCTGCCAACAACCAGTGGTAGTTCGGAGTGGATTCTCTAGCTCCAGTAAAGTACTGAGGTGACTGTAGCTCCAGCTGACAGCCTGATTCAGGGGCAGATTACCCAGTAATCAAGACAAGCACGAGGTTACTTGTGCTTACTTACTAATCTGTAATGACCATAAGTTTCAAAGACGTGGTGAAAAAAGTGAAATTGGTCACTACAGACTAGTAAGTAAGCACAAGAAAGCCCGTGCTTATCTTGCTTACTGGGTCATCTGTCCCTGTCAGGTATTGTACATTTGAAAAGAGGCTTTGATTCTGAAGGAAGGTGCTGTGGGGTTGGGAGAGAGACAGATGCCAGCCATACCTAGAAGGAGAATCTTTGATGTGACGGAAAAGGTGAAATTGTTCACTGCACCATGCTTACCTTGCCTGTTGGATAATCCAGCCTGACTACAGCCTTATGAGAGACCCAGATCTAGAACCACCCAGCTAAGCAGTTCCTGGATTCCTGACCCGCAGAAAACTGAATAATAAATGTTTGCTATTAAATTTTGGGGTACTTTGTTATACAGCAATAGATAACTAATACAAAAACTTTCCCTTGGCACCACCGTAACAGTTAACCTTTGCTGCACTATATATTTCTCTCTCCATCTCTCTCCCTTCACCATCCTTGCCATAGCCTTGTGCCCTGCTCAGGTATACTCATCACCAATATCTTCTCTGAGGCTAAACCCAGAAGTTACCAAACCTGCTGAATCGGTCACAGTAGCAACAGGAAATAGAGGTGGGCTAAAATTGCTAATTTGAGAAAAGTTTAATAAATGAACTATTTGCAAAAGTGTAGATGGGGGAAGGGTAATTATAATGAAGACTGCGGTACCCCGGGGATAGTAAAGGCAGGGTACTGTCTTTGCCCTGGCCTGAAAGAGTAAGAAGACGGAAGAGTTTTTGGAACCTGGAGACATGCAGAGCTATGTGGAGAGGGCCTCTTGGCAGGAGCTGGGACTTTTGGGTCCAGGATGCAGCCAATCATTGGCAGCTCCTGCTGATGCTTTGCCCATAGCTGAACCCAACAGGAAGGCAGAAATCATGGAAGCGTGTCTTAGTTTGGGTCCCTCAGAAGCAGACTATGATATAAGGATTTAAGTGCAAGTCATTTATTTGAGAGGTTCAGGGTATACCAGTAGGGGAGTGAGGAAGTGACAAGGGAAGAGAATACAGCTAATAACAGTGTGTTATTAAACCAACTATCATGGTGGGTGACTGGAACTTAGTCCCATGGAGAAACTCTGGAAAACAATGTAAACACATAACTCAGAATTATTCTACCAAGGAGTAAGGGAGTTGGGCTTTTTATACACCAGCTCCCTATAGTCTTTGATTGGGGGCTGCTTCTGGAGGAAGGCATTATAGTGTTAATTCCTGGGTACTTCTGGACTATCAGACTGGCACACTGGCCCTCTGTGGATCTGCGAAAAGCTTTCAGACACAAAGATGCAGACCCTGGCAGTTGGAAGTCTGCAGAGCACTCAGGTGGTTAAGGTCCAAGAGACTTGGGCAGGGCATTGGCAGTGCCTAATAGAGGGCCCACTGATATGATACATGCATGTGCATCTCCCATGCACAATGCAGGATGGAGAAGGGTATGGAGAATGTATCTGGAGGGGTAAATGAAACTTAAATGCATATTCAAAATAAATAAATAAATTCACTAATGTTGTCTTAAATGACTGTTATTCAAAACAATAATTGTTGCTTTTGATTCTCACAACTAATGTCTTTCCCTTTATCAAGGGGGCAGTGGTGGTTCAGCAGTAGAATTTTCACCATCCATGAGAGGGACCCTGGTTCGATTCCTGGCCAATGTATCTCAGGCGCAGCCACCACTTGTCTCTCAGTGGATGCTTTCGTGTTGCTATAATGCTAAACAGGTTTCAGTGGAGCTTCCAGACTAAGACAGTCTAGGAAGAAAGGCCTGGAGATCTACATATGAAAATCAGTCAGTGAAAACTCTATGGATCACAACAGTTGGATCCCATTGTGCATGGGTTGTCATGAGTCGAAGGCTGACTTGGTAACAGCTAACAGCAACAACAAGCCTCTGTCACACTCATGTATCTAATTGTCTGATCCTACACTGTGCATTAGCTGACCTACTCCATCTTGTAGAGCAGAAAACAGAGGCATAGAGAGGACTGAATTCAGGAAGAGTCAGTTAGGTGCAAGGCATTGAGGATCAGTTCTGCTGCTCACTGGCTGGGTAATCTTAGACAAGTTGCTTTTCTTCTTTGGGCCTCTGTTTTCTCATGTGTAAAATGGGGGTTAGTAACATTTTCACCATAGAATTGTTATGAGGACTAAGTAGTATAATAAATGTAAAATCCTTGCTATCCAGTAAAGGCTCAAGAAGTGTTTTTAAAATAAATAGTCCTTTTTTGAAAAGAATAATAAAGGCAAAGGCTTTTGTTGTATTTTTCTTAAGACCACAGTTTACTTTGAAAGTTAGACTGAGCAAACTGAGGTATCTGCTGGTGATGGGCATTCTCTTCTCTCTGAGCTGCATGACTGTGTGATAATTGAGCACTTTGGAATTAAGCCATGAGAATTGATTCCAGTGGTACAACCACACTGAGACCATGTGACCATCACTCCACTTCAAAGCTATGAAATGGAGCTCTTCCATTTCCTTTTCTTCCTTCCTATCTCCTCAGCAACTTGTTTTAGCTCAAATTCCACGTTTGGAAAATTCTATCATTTTACCTTCTTACCTAATCGTTAGATCAAAGAGGTCTTTCAGCTAAAAAAAAAAAAAAAAAAAAAAAAAATTAATTAAAGGAAAATAAAAATTCCTGCATTTAATTTTCAGGCTAAAAGTGTATTTCTTTTGAGAGCTAGCAAGCAGGTAGGGCTTCCCCAAAGAGTTATTGTTACGTGCCATTGAGTGGATTCTGACTCCTAGTGACCCTGTATGATAGAGTAGATCTGCCTCATAGGATTTCCTGGGGAAACCCTGGTGGTGTGGCGGTTTAGAGCTGTGTCTGCTAACCAAAACTTCAGCAGTTCAAATCCACCAGGCGCTCCTTGGAAACCCTGTGGGGGCAATTCTGCTCTGGTCCTATAGGGTCACTGTAAGTCGGAGTTGACTCGACGGCCATGGGTTTTTTTGGTAATCTTTTGGGGAGCAGATCAACAGTCCTTTCCATAGAGTGACTGGTGGGTTTGAACTGCCAACCTTTTGGTTAGCAACTGGGCCCTTAACCATTGTGCCACCAGGGTTCCTTTCCCCAAAAAATAAGAGGACATTTTTCCCAGGAATCTATAGAGCAGAAAGAACCTTAGGAATTTTTCCATTGGGGGAGCGGGGGGCAGGGAAAGGACGAAGAGCAGTCATCTCAGGAGTCCTGGTGTCCAGTGTCTGACTTTTGGGAAGAAATAAACTTTTTAAGGACCTGTTAGAAGGGAGCTAGGAGGGCAGTGGTGGTTCGGTATAGAATTCTTGCCTTCCACGTGGGAAACCTAGGTTTGATTCCTGACCAATGCACCTCACGCGCAGCCACCACCCATCTGTCAGTGGAGGCTTGTGTGTTGCTGTGCTGCCGAAAAGGTTTCAGTGGCGCTTCCAGACTAAGGTGGACTAGGAGAAAGGCCTGGTGATCTGCTTCTAAAAATCAGCCAATGAAAACAACCGTCTGATTGGTCCCCAAATGATCATGGGGATGGCTCAGGATCAGGCAGCATTTTGTTCTATAGTGCATGGGCTTGCCGCGAGTCGGGGGCCAACTGGATGGCAGCCGACAATGACTAGAAGGAGGGAACTGGTGTCAACGCCAGCACATCCATCAATGGAGCAAGATGGGTCACCTTGCACAGATACGCTTTTTACTCAAAACCTACAATTCCAAGCGTACAATTTTGCCTTTAGACACAACCTCAGAACTGGAAAGAGAAGTCTTAGCTGACCTTTCATCTTCTTTTCAGCATCCTGACTATCATTCATTCGACAAATGGAGCACTTATTCTGCTCTCAGGTGCTGGTAATAGAAAGACAAATATTTGCATCAGAGTTCCGAACCTAGGACCTTGATAAAATCAATCCCTGCCCCAAATTGTTAGTGCAGAATGGTATAGAATTTAGGCTCTGGGGTCAGACAGTTCTGGGTTCATATTCTGGCTTTGACAATTACTAGTGGTGTCCTTGGCAAGTCACTCAACCTCCCTGAGCCTCAGTTTCCCCATTTGTAAAAGGAGGGGTTTGGATTAGATGATCTTTAATTTGCCCTTTAATTTTGGGGCACGCTGTTTCTCTATGTAGTGAAAATTCACAAAGAGAAGACTCATACATAGGATGAAGGATCTACATCGGGGCCCAGGAGGAAAAAAAAACTCCTACATATGAGTAGATATATAAGCACACACACATACACAATATGAATACACACTCTATACAGTGAAACCTGTGAGAGCCGGAACTCGATGGGACTGCCTTGTTTTTCTGGGTCTCAGAAATTTTTGACAGGGTTCAGTCTTACCATTTTTTTATCACTTGTTTTAGTGGAAGATATTTGAGTTTTACTTGTATGACAAGTTTCCACCTTACACAAGTTCTGGCATTTGCAAGTTTTACTGTATATCATAGATTAGTATCTACTATACATACAAATAAATAACATTTACCAGTCAGGAGCTCTTCCAGATTCATGATCTCGTTTATTCCTAGTTCATCCTCACCAAAACCTCTTGAGGTAGCCATTAGTATTTACGTTTTGCACAAGGGAAAACTGAAGCTCATAGAAAGCAAATACTTTGCCCAAGGTCACACAATTATTAAGTGTCAGAACCAGTATTCAAACTCAATTTTAAAAAAAGTATGAACCACATGATCTTGTTATTACACCATGTACCAATTTTTGCTTGGCAGTCAAGCCTTTGGGAAGAATGGCATGAGTTAAAGAGTCCAGGATCTTTTTCCAACACTGTAGTCTCAACAAATGGCTTGTCAAAGTATCATTTTCAAAATATTAAAAATATGACATATCGATACACGTAGTGAGCATGTATCGGCGTTTTATTTAGGATGGCAAAGAATGCTGAATTAAAATCGATAAGTTAGGTGTAAAACTAGGTAATGTCCTACACGGCAATAAAAACATAACCTTGGGGTTATCTTTTCTATCAGACAGAAATGATTTGCATCTCTATTGGAAAAAACAAACCAAACCAAAACAAAATAAAAAACATTTATACCTTACCAGTTTTTTCTACAAGTTAGTATCTAACTTGTCTGGGCCTAACTGAGAGTAAGAGTCCATGGGTGGTGCAAATGGTTCCCTTGGCTGCTAACAGAAAGGTTGACTGTTCGAGCCCGCACAAAAGTGCCTGGTGATCTACATCTGAAAAATCAGTCATTGAAAACTCTATGGAGCATAGTTCTACTGTGATATACATGGGGTTGCCATGAGTCGGAATTAACTTAAACACAACTTTTTTTTTTTAATTGATGTTATTGTTGTTGGGTGCCATCGAGTTGGTTCTGACTCATAGTGACCCTATGTACAACAGAAAGAAACACTGCTCGATCCTGTGCCATCCTCACAGTAGTTGCTATGTTTGAGTCTGTTGTTGCAGCCACTGTGCCAATCCATCTCTTGAGGGTCTTCCTCTTTTTCGCTGACTCTCTCTTTTACCAAGCATGATGTCCTTCTCCAGGGACTGGTCCCTCCCGATAACATGTCCAAAGTTCGTGAGGTGAAGTCTCACCATCCTTCCTTCTAGGGAACATTCTGGCTGTACTTCTTCCAAGACAGATTTGTTCATTCTTCTGGCAGTCCATGGTATATTCAATATTCTTCACTAACACTGTAATTCAAAGGCATCAATTCTTCTTTGGTCTTTCTTGTTCGTTGTCCAGCTTTCACATGCATATGAGGCTATTAAAAATACCATGGCTTGGGTCAGGCACACCTTAGTCCTCAAGGTGACATCTTTGCTTTTTAACACTTTAAAGAGGTCTTTTGCAGCAGATTTGCCTAATGCAATATGTAGTTTGATTTCTTGGCTGCTGCTTCCATGGGTGTTGATTGTGGACCCAAGTAAAATGAAATCCTTGACAATGTCAATCTTTTCTCCATTTATCATGATGTTGCTTATTGGTCCAGTTGTGAGGATTTTTGTTTTCTTTATGTTAAGGTGTAATCCATACTGATAGTAAACAGTAAATCAAACAAAGGTACATTTCCCCAGAGAGTCAGATGACCCTGAGGCAGGATTGTTAGGTCATGCTCTAGTATAATGTTGAATGGACAGCCAGTCATCTTTTTTATTTGTTTCCGAGTTTTGGATAATTTTTCCTATTAGTCCACCTCTATGATCATAAACTAAAAAAATTATTTATGACCACAAAATGGCTGCTCTCATTATATTTAGGGGTTATTTGGCCTAATTCATTTACATAGAAGCCGCATTGTTTTATCGTCAGCAAATCTAGAGCCATACAGTTCTGAGCAACTACTACATTCCAAAGATATTCTCAACTTTACTGAGATATAATTCACATACCACTCCCCCCACCCCACAAAAAAACAAAAAACAAAAAAACAAACCCAAACGAATTGCCACGGAGTCTATTTCAACGCAGGGCCACCCCAGAATAGAATTGCTCCATGCGGTTTTCCATGCCTGTGACCTTTTGGAAGTAAATCACCAGACCTTTCTTTTGAGGAGCCTCTCGGTGGATTCGAATGCCAACCTTTTGTTTAGTAGCTGAGCACTTAACTGTTTGTGCCATCCAGGTACTCCACACTTCAGTTAATCCATTCAAAGTGTACAATTCTTCTAATATGTATGATGGCTTCTAATATGTTCAGAGTTGTGCAACTATCACCACAATCAATTTTAGGACATTTTCATTACTCCAGAAAGAAACCCCACACTCCTTAGCTATCATCCTACAATCTTCCATCACCTACCCCAACCCTGTTGTTAGTTGCCATTGAGTTACAGCAATGATTCCGAGTCATGGCAACCCGATATGTGCAGAGTAAAACTGTTCCATAGGATTTTTCAAGGCTGTGACCTCTCAGAAGCAGATCATCAGGCCTTTTTTCTGAGGCACCTCTGAGTGGATTTGAACAGCCAGTCTTTCTGCTAGTAGTCCAGCACTTTAACTGTTTGAGCCACCCAGGGACTCCTACTCCAGCCCTCAAAAGCTCCCAACTCACTGTTGTTGAGTCGATTCCAACTCATAGCAACCATATAGCAACCATACAGGAAACTCTATGGCCAATAGAGATTCCAAGGAGGGGCTGGTGGATTCGAACTGCCAACCTTTTGGTTAGCAGCCTAAGGCTTAACCACTGCACCACTAGGGCTCCACTTCAGCCTAGGCAACCACTAATCTACTTCCCATTTCTATTGATTTGCCTATTCTGGACATTTCATACAAATGGAATCATACAATATATGGTCCTTTGTGACTAGCTTCTTTCACTTAGTACAATGTTTTTAAGGTTCATCCATATTGTAGCATGTATGACTACTTCATTTCTTTTTAATCCCCAAATATATCCCATTGTATGGATATACCATATTTTATCCATTATCAGTTGACGAACACTGAGGTTGTTTCCACTTTTTGAATATTATGAATAATGCTGCTATGAATAGTCAAGTACAAGTTTTTGGGTGGAAGTATGTTTTCATTTCTCATATATATATATACATATATATATACATACATACACACACACACACACACACCTAGGAGTGGAATTGCTGGATCATAACCATATGTTTAACCATTTGAGGAACTACCAAACTGTTTTTCAAAGCAACTACATCATTTTACATTCTCACCAACAGCGTATAGGTGTTCCAACTTCTCCATAGCCTCATCAACACTTGCTATTATCTGTCATTTTGATTATAACCATCCTAGTGTGTGTGAAGTGGTACTGAATTGTGGTTTTGACTTGCATTTCCTTGTGACTAATGATGTTGAGCATCTTTTCCTGTGCTTATTGGCCATTTGTATATCTTCTTTGGAGAACTGTCTATTTCTTTGCTCATTTAAAAACTGGGTTATTTATCTATTTATTATTGAGTTGTAATAGTTCTTTATATATTCTAGATGCAGGTACCTTGTCAGATATACAAAAATTTTCTCACATTCTGTAAATTATCTTTTACTTTCTTGATGGTGTCCTTTATAAGACAAAAGTTTTTAGTTATGATGACATACAGTTGCGGTACTATGGATCACTTTTACATGGCTTTTCTCACCATGGTTTTGTAACTCTCACCAAATGACTGGGTGGGAATATGCAAATGAGGTGATTGTGGCCCACTGAGGAGATTGGCTAGCTTGCTAATAATGTAAATAAGGTGTATGGCACCCTTGTGTGTGTGTGGGGGGTGGGACTATGTAAATAAGGTGTATGGAATCCTAACAAGGGGATTGGTCAGTTTTGCCATCCAGCTAGGCTTAAAGGGAGACATGAGGAGAGAAAGAAAGAGAGAGGAGCTGTAACATAGAAGACGGTGATAGATGGTGGCATAAGGTGGAAGGAATCAGAAGACTGGTGCAAGATGGCTATAGTGGGGCTTGCCGGCCCATGAAGCTAAGGGATGTAACACTTGCCCGAGAAGGCCCCCAGCCGAGCCTGGTGGCAGCAAGACTAAAATAGGGTCCAGTGGCAGAGGATGAGAAGAAGCTGTCCTTATTGAGGAACTGCATCCTGAGTTGTTGTTCCTGTTACTTCCAAGTTGATCTCGATCCTGAGTTGTACCCTGTTACTTCCCTAATAAACCACATAACAGTAAGTACAGTTCAGAGTTCTGTGAGACATTGCAGCAAGTTACCAAACTCAAAAATGGGAGGGAGGGTGCTGAGGGGAGAAGGAGTAGTTGATGTTAGAAACAATGGAGTGGTACAGCAGTTTGGACAAGAAGGACATTTGGGACATCTTTAACCTCTGCCTCATAGGAACCAGCTTTGTGCTGATCCTTCTGAAAGAAAGTATTCATTTACAGTTTATCTATATTTTCTTTTGTTGCTTGTGCTTTTGGTATCATATCTAAGAAATTATTTCCTAATCCAAGATCACAAAGGCATAATCCTGTGTTTTTTTCTAAAAGTTTTATAGTTTTCCCTTTTATATTTAAGTCTTTGATCCATTTTGAGTTAATTTTTGCGTATGGTGCTAGGTAGGGGTCCAAATTCATTCTTTTGCATTTGAATATCCAGTTGTTCCAGCATCATTTGTTGAAAAACCTATTGTTTCCCCATTTAATTGTCTTGACACCCTTGTTGAAAATCAATTGATCATAAAAGTGAAGGTTTATTTCTGGACTCTCAATTCTATTTCATTAATTTTTATGCCTATCATTTTGTCAGTGCCACACTGTTTTAAATACTGTAGCTTTGTAATAAGTTTTGAAGTCAGGAATGTGAGTCTTTCAACTTTGTTCTTTTTCAAGATTATTTGGGCTATTTGGGGTCCCTTGGGAACCTTGGTGGCACAGTGGTTAAGAGCTCAGCTGCTAACAAAAAGGTTGGCAGTTTGAATCCACCACCTGCTCCTTGAAAACCCTATAGGGTAGTTCTACTCTGTCCTATAGGATCACTGTGATGCAGTGGGTTTATTGAGATGATCATGTTATTTTTGTCCTTTATTCAGTTGGTGTATATTACATTAATTGATTTTCCACCTTGCATTTCTGGGATAAATCCTACTTGGTCATGGTGTATAATCTTTTTTAAATGTATTTCTGGATTCAGTTTGTTAGTATTTTGTTGAGGATTTTTGCAACTGTATTTATAAGGAATTTGGTCTGTGTAATTTTTATTTTTCCTGTAATATGTTTGTCCAGTTTGGGTATTAAGGTAATATCAGCCTCACAGAATGAATTGGGAAGTGTTCCCTCCTTTTCTGTTCTTCGGAAGAGTTTCTGAAGAATTGGTATTAATACTTCTTTAAATGTTTAGTAGAATTCACCAGTGAAGCCATCTAGTCCTGGACTTTTCTTTTTGGGAAGTTTTTGATGGCTAATACAATCTCTTTTTATTGTTATGGGTGTACTCAGATTTTCTATTTTTTCTGAGTCAGTTTTGATAGTTTGTGTCTTTCTAAGAATTTGTCCATTTCATCTAAGTTATCTAATTTATTGACATAGTCTTTTGAAGCATCCCTTTATAATTCTTTTTTATCTCTGAAAGGTTGATAGTACACCTACTCCTCACTTATCAACTATCTCATTATTCGAAATTTCACATTTATGACAATAGTAAAATAGCTACTGTCTGACTGTTTTGCACATTAACGACATATGTCTGTCAGTATTGAATGCCGTGGTACAAGGCAAGAGCAACACTGGCTGTGATGGTTAAGGTTATGTGTCAGCTAGGCTGGGCTATAATTCTCAGTGCTTTGGCAGTTATGTAATGATGTAGTCATCCTCCACTTTGTGATCTGATGTGATCATCCTCCATTTTCGCATAACACTGATTTTCCCATAACAACCTGGTCTTTGGAACCTAACCATGTCGATAAGTGAGGAGTGGGTGTAATGGCTTCTCTTTTATTCTTGATTTTAGTAATTTGAGTCTACTCTTTGTTTTTCTTGGTCATTTGATTTTGCTGACTTTTTCAAAGAACCAATTTTAGATTTTGTTGATTTTCTTGGTTGTTTTTCTATTCTCTGTTTCACTAATATCCATTCTAATTTTTGTTATTTCATTCTTTCTTCTTGCTTTCATTTTATTTTGCTCTTCTTCCTTTGTCATAAAGTGGAAAATGAGGTTGTTGATCTCTATTCTTTTTTAATGTAGGCATTTATAGCTATAAATTTCCCTTTCTGTACTGCTTTAGCTACATTCCATAGATTTTTGTATGTTATGTCTTTATTTGCATTCATCTTAAAGTATTTTATTTTCTGATTTCTTGTTTGACTCATTGTTTATTTAATAGTGTGTTTAGCACACTTGTGAATTTCCAAAATTTGCTTCCGTTATTAATTTTCTATTTTCACTCTGCTGTGATTGGAGAGCATAGCCTGTAGGATTTCAGTTCTTTTAAATTTATTGAGGCTTGTTTTATGGCCTGGTTATGGTATATCACGGATAATGTTCTATGTGAGCTTGAGAAGAATGTGTGTTCTTCTGTTGTTGGGAAGAGTGTTCTATAGATGTTTTTTAGGTCTTGCTTGTATATAATGCTATTCATGTCCTTTATTTACTTGTTGATCTTCTGGCTAGTTGTTCTAACTAATACTGAAAATGGGGTATTGAAGTCTTCAACCATTATTGTTGAATTTACTATTTCTCCCTGAATTCTGCCAGCCTTTGCTTCACATGTTTTGGGGCTCTCTGTTGTTAGGTACATATATATTTATAATTATTATATATTATTGATGATTGACTTTTATCATTATAAAATATACCTCTTTATCTCAAGTAATATTTTTGTTTTTAAGTGTATTTTACTTGATACTAGTATAGCCACATCAGCTTCGCTATGATATACCCATGGTATATAATTTTTCATCTTTTTTACTTTTAACCTATTTGTATCTTTGAATCTAAAGTGTATCCCCGGAGACAGTGTATAGTTGGATTTTTTTTTAATGCAATCTGACAATCTCTGCCTTTTGATTGGCCTGTTTAATCCATTCACATTTAATGTTATTATTGACATAGTTTGATTTACATCTTCCATTTCACTTATTTTCCATATGCCAGATGTCTTTTAATTAATACATTAATTTTCTTATCATGGTAAATATATATATAACAAAAAATTGCCATTTCAATATTTCCACATATCTTTTTTGTTCCTTCATTACTCCTTTACTACTTCCTTTTGCATTAAGTGAATATTTTCTAGTATAACTTTCAGTTAATTTAATGATTGATATTTTTTATTTGTTCTTGTTTGCTAATCTAGTCCAATGCCAGATGACCAAAGCCAAGAAATTAATCTCCATCAGGTTTCAGCTGTAGTCCCTATAACAGTAGGTGAATTCCTCTTTTAACAAGGTCCCCAAAATTTGCATGGTGACTAATACTTTCCATTGTGTCTTTCTTAGAATTTATCCAGACATCTAAAGATTATTCACCAGTTTACCTAATTTAATATCAGTTAAGTTCATAAAGTTAAAGACCTTGGAAATTATTTTAAGCTGATATATTACAATCACTGATAATATAAAAAATTTAGGAAATTCGGTACGAATTTTTCATGATAGCCCCCATCACTTTATTACACCATCTTGTTTTATATTCTTCATAACTATCACAAACAGATATCTTCTGGATTCTTTATTTTTTTACTTATTTGCTGTGATTATCTTCCCACTAGATGCAAACACAGAGCCCTGGTGGTGCAGTGGTTAATAGCTCAGCTGCTAACCAAAAGGTCAGCAGTTTGAATCTACCAGGCACTCCTTGGAAACCCTATGGGGCAGTTCTACTCTGTCCTGTAGGGTTGCTATGAGTCAGAATTGACTTGGTGGCAACAGGTACAGTATGGATAGATGCAAGCACAATGAGGAAAGAAAATTTGTCTTCGTTGCTTCTGTATCTCAAGTGCCTAGAACATGCCATAGACATTCAATGAAGAATTTTGAATGCAGGAATACATGAATTAAATTTTTACTTATAATAATTGTATCAGACTGGAGGATAAGCCTCATTTTATATTTTACAAGTGAAGGAACTGAAGCATCAGTAATCCTTTAGCTATTGCGTGATAGAATTCTGGTTTCCTGATTTCCAACCCAATATACTACATCATTCTTACCATTAAATAAATATACTTGTACAAGTGAAAAATGAAAGGAAAAAAATGTCTGTATAGATATGATTCCTAGAGAAATCACCTACTATGGATTACATCCTAGTGAGGGCCTCTTTAGGCAGTTTTGAAAGAAGCCAATGTCAATTGTCTACACTTCTTCTGTACAAATTTCCTCTACTCTCTGGGGTCCACCAGTGTGTGTTACTTCTTTTTTTGAGCTCTAATTTGGAGTAATTGTAATTGAAGACCCAGTAGATGAGATGTGAGTTGCTCCCTGATTTTAGTTGTAACAAAAGCCTGTTGCTGAAATTGACTATTTGTTTCCCCCTAACCTCCTTGAATGGCTTCCTGAGTGGCGTAAGTGCTCGACTACTAGTAGAAAGGTTGGCGGATCGAACCCACCCAGAGGCACCTCAAAAGACAGACCTGGCGATCTGCTTCAGAAAGGTCACAGCTTTGAAAACCCTGTAGAGCAGTTCTACTCTGTATACATGAAGCTACCATGAGTCAGAATCAACTGGACAGCACCTAACAACAACAACCTCCCCAGCAGGTCCCCAGGTAATGCAAATGGTTTACAGCTGACTACTAACCTAAAGGTTGGTGGTTGAAACCCACCCAGAGGCGCTGCAGAATTTGAAAGGCCTGGCGATCTGCTTCCGTAAACATTATAGCCAAGAAAACCCTATGGAACAATTCTATTCTGTAACACACGGGGTCACCATGAGTCAGAATCAACTCCACAGCAAGGGGATCCTCCCCAATATAGCATCCATTACTCTTCCCTCCTAATGTCTTCTTAGCAAAATCAGTCCAGCTGAAGTGACAGACTTAAAGCTGTACCCTTTCCATAGGGTATTTGAACTTTCTTTTTTGGTTTGCTTTTGGGTTCTCAGGGCAAATCAGTATTAAAGAGATACTGATACACTGCGAAGTGGAAAAGCCATACTAAGCATGGCTCCACATTCTCTCACAGGAATGTCAGTGTTTGCCGCGGGGCATATGGAACAGTTGTCCAGCCAAAAGAGCCCACCCGCCTTCCTGAGATTGTCCTCCTTTACCTTTTTTTTCCCTTTAAAAAAGAGTTTTGGGTTTAATTCATCACAATTATGTAGTACTTGGAGCCCTGGTGGCATAGTCGTTAAGAGCTACTACTGCTAAAGGTCAGCAGTTCAAATCCACCAGCCGCTTCTTGGAAACCCCGTGCGGCAGTTCTACTTTGTCCTATAGGGTCACTATGAGTCAGAGTCAGAACAGACCGGATGGCAGTGGGTTTGTGTGTGTGCGTGTGTGTAGTATTTACTTGTTTTTAGGATCTCACAGTTCTCTTTTGATTAAAATATGTTGTTGGGAGACACCCTTAGAATTTCTGTCGAATCACCCATATCATTCCCCTTCATTTTCCCTCTAAAAACCTGACACGTGCTCACGATGATTTAGGAGTCATTTCTGCCAACCTCATCCATAAATCAGAGGAAACGGTAGAGGAGTAAATTTAGGGATGTGACGCCCTATCACACTGAGACCTTAGTAAGGAAGGCAATGTGGTTTTTACCATATCCGTTTGACAAAGGAAGAAACAGAAACACCACTGGAATCCAAGACGTCAAGGTGTGGCTGATAGCCTGCCGAGGCGAACGCTCTTTTTTTTTTTTTTTTTTTAAGAGAAGTGCGATTGATGAAAGCTCTACTGCTGAATTAAACATTGTGGGTGTCAGGATGGGACCCGTGTCCCCCCATCACTCCATACATCTCAGAAGGGGGTTAGTAGATGGCAGAGTTGGCTTTGCTCTGTCTGGAAGCTAGGCCTCAAACAGATGGCATGGAAAGTCTCTTAGACGCTGAACTCTAATGGGCTGTCACCTTGAATTGGGCCATTTAATTGTTATCACAAAATAAACAGGATGTTTAGAGGCATGTTACAGCAGACAAACAACCCGATTCACACTGGTCCTCTAAGTCAATTCTCTCACAGGGCTAGGATACAGGTGTTCCACTTTTGTGGATTGCGACTCATGGCGACCTCATGTGTTACAGAGTAGAACTGCTCCATAGGGGGCTTTCTTGGCTGTAATCTTTACAGAAACACTTCGATGGTCTTCCGCAGTGCCGCTGAGTGGGTTTGAACCGCCAACCTTTTAGATTAGTGACCAAAACAAACCAAAACCATTGCCGTCCAGTCGATTCCAACTCAGTGGCTGATAACAAAATGCTCGCGCCACACAGAGCTTAGCTTCACTTTTCATAGAATCAAAGTCGGAGAAGCAAGCCCGTTGTTAAGGATCCTGCCCCCAATGCGTTGCAAAGCAGGACCGCTAAGTCTCAACTGCTCCAACCAAACTTCTTTGCTATCTTTTCCCGTGAAGAGACTACAGCTGGTAAGGATCTTCTAGGACACATTTTAGGCCAACCCATCGGTTTATAACACGGGGAGCGGAGACTCCGAGAGGCAAAGCCACTTCTCGAAGGCCACAGGCAAGTCTGTGGATAGCCCGAGAAGGGGAACCCGAGGCTTCGGTTTATTCTTTTCCTTGCTGGCCGCTTTCTCCCCCGCAACTCGCGGGGGAGCCAGGGGCGGAGCTGAGCAGGGTTTGCACCGACCCGGGGCCCGGCTTTCCGGGGCGGTTCCTGGCGGCCACGCATTCCTGAGCGACCCGAGCAGAGCGCGCCCAGGCGGGAGCCGCGCGTACCGGCCTCTCGTGCGCGTCCCCGCCTCCCCGGATCTCGGAGGAGCCCTGCCACGATCCGCGCGCTCGCAGGGGCTGAGATTCCAGGGCTAGGGGGGCTTCCTGCTGCCGGAGCCGGAGCCGTCCGGGGGACCTCGAAAAGCGCGCAGGCCGTCCCTGTCCCTGGAACTTTCCGCTGACCTTCCGCGATCCGATTGCGGCGGGCCCGCGGTGTTTAAAAGCAGTTCTGTGGATCCGGGGTGAGTGGGACCATCGGGTATCGTTTGTGGGGCTCCGGTCGAGCGGAGCTGTTCGGACTCGGAACCAAACCCTCGTACTGTCTTTTGCCCCAGTGCCCTCCCAACTCCCCCTTTTCACCCTCTCTTCTACCCCTTCCTCACTTTTGATTTCTTGCCCCTCTCCTTTTCCCCCCTCTTCTCTCGCTCTGAGTGAGCCCCTAAGTTCCAGCCACCTTGGGCCTCCGGGAAGGCCGGAGTTTGGGTGAGTGAGCCCCAGCCACACACACGGAGACGTGCTTCTCTCCGGCTTCGCTGCTTCTGCCTTGTCGGGAAGCGCGTCCCTTCCTCCAGGAGGCTCTGCTGCCTTTGTGCTCTCCTGGCCGGGCGTCAGATCTTAGCTCTCCAGCCTGAGGCACCCGCGTGGGTGCTGCGCTGGGAGTTTGGTTCTTTGTGCCACTCAGAGCAGCGGATTATCAGGCCTACTTCTCTAAGAGCCCTGCATAAAAGGAGCCAGTAGTTTATAGAGTCTGGGGTGGTGAGTTCCAGTCCTGGCTCTGTCACTATTTGACCATCCCATCTCCAAGCCTCGTTTCTCCATCCGTGGAATGGAGAAAATAACCTTTGTGTACAGGATGCAAATGAGAAAGGGGGTGTGAAAAGTATCTTTGAGAGAAACCTTCCTTCCAAGCTCCCTCCTCCTCTGGGCTGTCTCTTCACTTAGGATTTAATTGTTGCAGGTGTCTTATTTTCTTGCACTCCATCCCTCCTTCACAAACATGTAAATTCCTTGAGAGGAGGGTCTGTTTATCTGTCCTGATCCCTGAGACTTCGTCAGCACTCCACACAGGGCCTGGCAGGTAGTATACGGTCAATACCTGTTTAACTGAGTGAAAAAAAGAAAGATGTGCACCATGAAAGTCAGGGGTGGACAATTTTATTGAGAGTGGTCAGGCTGGGCTCTTAATCATGGCAGCTTCACTTGCTTCTTGCTAAACAGTTGCCTTTGAGTCTGTTGTTACTCATGACGACTCCATGTGCTGCGTCATGTTTTCAAGGCTGTGACCTTTGAGAAGCAGATTGCCAGGCCTTTCTACCCTGGCATCTTTGGATGGGTTCAAACCACCAACCTTTTGGTTACTAGTTGAGCACGTCAACAGTTTGTACCTCCCAGGACTTTGCTGTCTATAAAAACCAAAACCAAACCTGTTGCTGTCAAGTTGATTCCTATTGATGGTGAGTCTATGTGTTACGGAGTAGAATTGAGCTTCATAGGGTTTTCTTGGCTGTAGTCTTTACAAAGGCAGATTACCAGGCCTTTCTTCCTTGGTACTGTTGGATTGGTTTGGGCCACCAACTGGTTAGCAGCCAAGTACAAACAATTTGCACCACCTGGGGACCTTCTCATTGTCTATAGACAGTGAATATTAAACTCCCAAAAGCTCCAGGCTGTAGTGGTGAAAGCTGCTCAACTGGTTGGTTGACTATCAAAGGTTTCTTGAACATCACCTCTGTATCTGCTATGATCCATGGTATCTGCAGTCGGTAAACAGTCAGTAAGGACTGTGAACGCCTGATTGGGCTGGGTGTGGGAAGAACAGTTCCCTGGGAGCCATGAGACTCTCTGAGGCATTTCCCCTCTCTGACCTCACCATCCCAGCTATAAAATGAAATGGAATGGAAGTGGAACAGATGTGTATGTGTGTTTGGTTGAGCCCACTTGACATGTTCCTTGGGTTGTGCAGACCACTCAGAATCCCTCTGAGCACACACAAGACAGCCCAGCTGAGTTTCAGAACATCATGTGTTTCTACAGTGACAAGCAAAAACGCCCAGGGGAAGCACTTCTCTGGCAGTGAGCTGCTGCCTTCAGCTGTCTCAGGGTTATAAGTCATGTTCCATCACATATGACCTCTGGATGGTGAACCCCACGCTGAAAGGTCAGGAGATTCCTCTCCCTGGTACAGCCTGTGAATCACTGAGCTGTGGTGAAGTGTTTGAGACACAAAGCAAACTAGAGACTCTGGGGGCCTGTGGTTGAGAACAGCCCAACTGTGACAGATTAAGGAGGTCACAGCCTTAGATACTTTCTCAGCCACATTCTGATCTTTCCTTAAAAAACTTGCTTCTTTTTCTTCTCTATGGATTGCAACATACAAAGGCAGTATCTCCCAGTAAAGAGGTTCTTTATCTTGGCTTGTCTTACACTGCGCTATTGGGAGTGATATCAAAGATAGGCACTTGTACTCACACTCTCTGAGTCCCTCAGTGGTGCAAACAGTTAAGCGCTCGACTGCTAACCCAGAGGTTGGCAGTTTGAACTCACCCAGAGGTGCCTTGGGAGAAAGTCCTGGTGATTTGCTTCCAAAAGGTCAAAGCTTTGAAAACCTACGGAGTATAGTTCTACTCTGACACACTTGGGGTCACCATGAGTCGAAATTAATTTAACAGTAACTTTTTTTTTTTTTTTCCACTCACACGGTTTATAGGAATAAATGTTGTCATTAGCACAGTCTGCATCTCCCATCTGGAATAATCCAGGTAACCTGAATGATGTAATAATAATCATGTTTGACAACTATTGAGTGCTTGCTATGAACCAGACACTATTCTAGGCTTTTTACATGTTTAAACTCATTTAGTCTTTACTAATCCTATAGGATAGGTACGATAATCACTTCCTTTTTATAGATGAGGAAACTGAGGTCCAGAGGGGGTAAGTAACTCACTGGTGATCACACAGGTAGTGGCAGAGTGGTAATTTGAACCCAGGCAATCTGGCTCTGGAATGTGTGCTCTGAACTTCATGGGAATTGGGGGTGGGTGGGTCTGGGTTCAGATCTTGCCTCTGTCACTTACTTACAGGATGACCTGGGGTAAGTTAAGTGAGAATTTGACAGCTACTAGGGACTAGTGCATCACTAGGGACCCTAGTATTCTTACTCACTAGGGAACCACAAGGTGAACTTCAAGAGATAATGGAGTACATGCAGGAGTAAAGGCTAAGAGTAAAGTAGGCAGGCAGAGGATGAAACAGGCCAGAATTATAATTATTTGTCTTATTAAAAACAGCAAGACAGAATCAGTGACTAAACTGTGTACTTTAAATTGCTTAGTAGTGTATAGACTGTTGTTAGTTGCTGTCAGGTTGGCTCTGACTCATGATGACCCCATGTATAGCAGAGTGCAGTGTTGCCAGGTCCTGCTCCATCTTCATGATTGTTGGTATACCCAAGTCCATTGTTGCAACTACTGTGTATTTTGAGTGCCTTCTGACTTAGGGGACTCATCTTCCAGCACCATATTGGACAATTCTGTTGTGATCCATAGCGTTTTCTTTGGCTAATTTTTGGAGATCGCTAGGCCTTTCTTCCTGGTCTGGAAGCTCCACTGAACCCTGTCCATCATGGGTGACTCTACTGGTATTTGAAATACCAGTGGCATAGCTTTCAGTGTCATAGCACACACGCCACCACAGTATGACAAACTGGCAGATGGGTGGTGGTGTGTATAAATACATCTTCCTTATTTTATTGATTTGAACTCTGATTGGCTGATTGGGCGTGTGAATTGCTGATGATCCACTAGATAGGACTAGGAAAAATGAAACAGAGGAGGCAGAAGGAGAGATAGGTAAAAATAAGCTAGGGTCCCCGAATCAGTTTCAATCAATGATGACACCCATCCGGCACACTTGTCACTACTCCTAATCCCCTGCCCCAGGCAGACGTTGATAATCAGTACTTTGTAGCTAACTTCCACAAGACCTGAGAACCCTTCTCTAGTTAGCGCTCTGGACAGCCTCTACCAATTGACTGTGGAGCTTTTATCTTGCTCTCCTGGAGACTTCCCACTCATTTCTCTGCAGATGGCGAAGGAAGTAGCAAGTGGCAAAACAGGAGGCCTTTCTTTATCAGTGTCCCGGGTGGTATCACAGGAAAAAGCTTGGGGTGTTTTTTCAGAAGAACTTTCTCCTCCTCTCACTCTGTTCTATTTTTCTCTTTAGGAGTCTTCAACCCAAGACCATGCCAGAACTGGGGATGGGCCTGGGGGGAGGTAGGGTGTCAGGAGAGCAGAGTCAGCCTCTGAGAGCTGGCCAGACCCTTAGAGATCACCTTGCCTATCCTCCCCAAATGACTGATGGGAAAACTGAGGCCCAGTTTGAGAGAGTGACTTGTTCGGGACCACACAGTGTATTAGTTTTCTATTGGTGCCAGAAAAAATTACCGCAAACCTAGTGGCTTAAAACGAAACAAATTTATTATAGTTCTGTAGGTCAAAAGTCCCATACAGGTCTCATCGGTCTAAAATCAAGGTGTCAGCAGGACTGCCTTCTCTTCTGGTGACTCTAGGTGAGAATGCAAACCAAAACCAAACCAGTTGCCTTTGAGTTGATTCTGACTAATGGCAACCTCCTGTGTTGCAGAGTAGAACTGTGCTCCATAGGGTTTTCATAGCTGTGACCTTTTGGAAGTAGATCTCTAGGACTTTCTTCCAGGGTGCCTCTCGGGGGGTTCAAACCACCAACTTTTTGGTTAGTAGCCAATTGCTTAACCGTTTGTGCCACCCAGGGACTCCTGCTTATTTGGCCAAATTCAATTTGTTGAGGATGTTAGACCAAGGTTCCCGGTTTCTTTCTGGCTGTTAACTGAAGGCCATCCCCTGCTTGTAGTGGCTGTCATGTTCCTTGACTCATAGACCCTTTCCTCCATCTTCAAAGGCAGCAACAGCAAGTTGAGTCCTTCTCATGTTACGTCTTGTTGACTCATTCTTCTGCCTTCCTCTTCTACTTTTATGGACTCGTGATTAGATTGGGCCCACCTGAAAAATCCAGGATACTCTCTCTATCTCAAAGTCCTTAACTCTTGCCTCTGTTCTCATGGCTCTGCCCACTGGGTCATTCTTTCCTTTTCATATTCACAGGAATAGGACCTGGACATCTTTGGGGGGCCATTGTTCTGCCTACCATACACAGTGAGGCCTGCTTTGGGAGACTGACTTGGTGAGGATCACACTGTGAAGAAGGGGTAGCATCGCCCCAGTGCTCTTTCAGCTGTACCACTGAGCCTCCCAACAGCCCGTCTCATGGGGAGCTCGTTTGTCAGCCCAGACACAGCAGGCACTTAGTCACAACAAGTAACAATGATGGATGGTAGTGGCTGGAACAGGATGCTGTGGATTTGTCCTGGGTTTTCTCCTCTCCTGACTCTCTGTTGATTTCTAAGACTCTGTGATTGGCTGGGTCGGATGGTACATGCTGTCTTGAACAGCTCTGGCTGTGTTCTGATCTCTTTGAAGTATCCTGGTGTTTTTCCATTTTTCCAGTCACAGAGCAGCAGATAGAAACTCAGGCAGGGAACAAGTCTTTAGTCTGTTAGGATTTTTGGACGAGGCAGGGGCCACTTGGAGGAATAGGGGCAAGAGAACAGAGCGCCCCACAGGGAACTTGGGTCATCGGAAAGGCTTCCAATTTGATTCATGTCATATTTTGATAATCGTGTGTTCTCTCCATTCCTTCCTCTGGCCCCTTTCTTTGGAACAAAGGTCCCTGGTGAAGTGGAGTCTGTGCTGGGTTGGTAAATGTTTGAGGCTCATTATTATACACTGGGAGAACTGTTTCCAAGAGTCAGTGTGAGGCTGGGTTGGCCTTCTCCTACAGGACTTGGCATGGGAAACCCCCCCACTTTTTATCAGCCTCTGTGCCACCTTCTGAGAACAAAGAAATAAAGGTTACCCCCTGGGCAGCAGCTCCACCTCCACACACCCATCTCAGTATACAGCTCACGAGCCCAGGGAATCTAAACTTGTTTTGGCCTCACCAGCCCAGGCAAGCCAGTGAGAGAGAATCCCAGAGGATTTCATTTTGAAAGGCCATCCCTCCTCTGTCTGGTCCATACAGGGTAGGCTGTGAAAGAAAGAGTCCCCCCTAATCCTTTCTGGATGTAGGGAGAGTCTAGATAACCATCAAATCAGAGGATGTCATTTTATTTTGGAGATAGGGTTCTTACTTTTAGGGTCATTGGGACTTCTATAGGGGTGAAGAGTCTTTCTGCACCTCCTCCCCCAACTAAGTTCCAGGAGTTGGGCTTAAATGTGAAGTTCTTCAGTCTGTCTGTATTCATTCCTTCACTGATCTTCTATTTATCGGGCACTTACTGTGTGCCAGGCACTGTAATAGGTGCTAAGGATACAGCAGTGGACAAGAGATGAGGCTTCTGCTCATTTGGGGCTTGTATTTGAGTGAGAAAAGATGGCCCATGAAAACAAACAAACTAGTTCATTTTTAGACTGTGAAAGTGTATGAAAAAAAGGAAAGTAAAGTATGAGACAGGATTGCTGGTGGATTAGGGTGGTAATTTGAGAGGGTGAGTCTGGGAAGGCTTTTCTAAGGAGGTGTCATGTAAGTTGAGGTCATGGACATTGAGACACTGGATACTGAAAAGGAAGATCTGGGGGGAGAATATTTAAGGAAGAGGGAACAGCAACAAGCATAAAGGTCTTGAAGTGGGACCAAGGCTTATGATGCAGGCCATTAGGTGCCCAGGTTTCTAGGTGGCCAGTGAGACCCCTTCTTGGTACCTGAATTGCCCTCTCTGTCTGGCCTAAATGCTCCATTTGTCCGTGACAGTCCCACCAGCTCCTTCTGAGGGTAGAGCCATAAAGGAGAGGTCCTAGAAGGTGGGCGATGCTGGTTGACTCCTGAGTCCTCTGCTGTGGGAACTGTCAGCCTGTTTGCTCACATTCTGTAAGATGCTTGAAGAGTGATGAGTCTTCAGGCACCCCCAGCATCGTGACTAAGAGCTGGTGCTAGCTATCCCCTCTCTGGCCTCTGCGTCTGGTGGAAAGCAAACAACAGCAGCGCTGTCTGCTTGGAACTCTTGTAGTGCTGGACTGAAGCCACACCTGCAGAGACCACCTGCCTCTATCTGCCTTTTCTCCCACTTTAGGATAATTACACTTGCCTGCCAGCAGGAAGTCATTTCTTTTATTGCCTTCTTCATCAGTCAACCATTGGCAATCTCTCAAAAGTTAACTGTTAGCTGCAGCTCAGATGGGGAGGTTGTGTGTTTCCAGTGGAAGGTCAAATTTGCCCAGGGAACAGGCCATCAAAGGCTATTTGTTTATGAAACTTATCTCTGCCGTTTCCTAGGTCAGATGCAGAGAAGTCATGACGCCTTAACTAGTGGTGGGGTCTCTGAACTCTTTATGAACTTAGGAGCTGTGTGTATTCAGTAGCTCAGTTCAGTATTTATAAAGCCCTTACTGTATACTAGGCACTGTGCTAAGTGCGTTAACTCATTTAACTCCCTTAGGAACCCAGTGAAGTAGCTACTGTTGTTATTATTATCCTTATTTTACAGATGAGCAAACTGAAGCTCTGAAGGGTTAAGCCACTTCCCCAACCCACCTGTGGACTTCGTTGATTATGTCTGTTCTGCTCATCCTGCCTTCCTCCTAATTTCTTCCTTTTGAACTCCTACTTAACCTTCAAAGCCCGCATCTGAGACCTCCTTCTTCATAAAGTCTTCTATCCTGCCTGAGCAAAAGCAAAGGCATGAGGGCTAATGTTGTGTGGGTATCTACTATGTTTGCTGGTGGCGTAGTGGTTAAGTGCTTGGCTGCTAACCAAAAGGTCGGCGGTTTGAATCCACCAGCTGCTCCTTGGAAACCCTTTGGGGCAGTTCTACTCTGTCACATGGGGTCGCTATGAGGCGAAAGTTGACTCGCCGGCCCATAACCCTGTGTTCCAGGTTTCTTTACATATTGTCTCACTTCACTGCTTTTGTTGTTGTTGTGTGCTGTGGAGTTGATTCCGACTCATAGCGACCCTGTATGACAGAATGGAACTGTCCCATTGGGATTTCTGGGCAGAAATCTTTACAGGAGCAGATCACCACGTGGAGCAGCTGGTGGGTTTGAACCAGGGTTTCCAACCGGTTCATTCTGGTTGGAACCTCTGCTGAGAAATTTCCAGATATATTGAATCAGAATCTACATTTTAACACGAACCCTAGGTGATTCTGTAAGAATCACATGGGGGTTTTGTTGACCTGTAGGGTTGGAATCATTAGCATCGGCTAGGAACTTTTTAGAAATGCAGATTTCTCAGGGGTTCAAACTGGAATGAACTGGTTCGAAGCCCTGGTTCAAACTGCAAGTGATGAGACTGAGGTTTAGAGATTATAGGTGATTTGTTGAAGGTCACACCGCTAGCAAGGGTGGAAGGCGGGGTTCAGATTGAGATCCTCTTAACCCTAGAGTCCACGCTCTC
Organism: Dugong dugon; assembly: GCA_030035585.1. NCBI lineage: Eukaryota > Metazoa > Chordata > Mammalia > Sirenia > Dugongidae > Dugong > Dugong dugon. The sequence continues at coordinate 185,497,935 of CM057460.1, read as the reverse complement.
TCGACTTCTTTGCTCTTCACCAGTAGAACGTGGCATCAACGTCTAGTGTAGCACTTCACTACCTTGAATTATAATTCATTATTGCAATTAATTTGGTTTTTTTACTCTCCAGATAAGACTTGAGCTTAAGGGCAAGCACTATATTTTATTTATTTCTATCTCTAAACCCACTCCATGATCCCTAGTTAAGCACGGCACCATAAATATTTACCGAATTAGACTGAATTGTTAACTACCCCAGTTTCATACTTGGACTGAATGAATAGGTCAGTTTAATTAATGAATAGGTCAGTTGATTTAAAAAAAAAATCATTAACATGGATTCCATCTTCTTTGTTCATAAAGTAAAGACATGTTCCAAGTCTGGGATGCTAACAAACACTGGCTGAAGGAGGGGAAGTCAGTGAGTCCCTATGTCCAAGGATTATTAATCATAATAAGAATGGGCATTTGCAGAGTTCTTCCTGTGTGTCGGATCCTGGTGGTGCAGCGGTTAAGCGTTTGGCTGCTAACCAAAAGGTCAGCAGTTCAAATCCACCAGCCACTTTTTGGAAACCCTATGGGTCAGTTCTGCTCTGTCCTGTAGGGTCGCTATGAGTCGGAATCAACTAGACGGCAATGGGTTTGGTTTTTGGTACTGTGTGTCAGGACATTGCTAAGTACTATGTGTGATTATCTTACATAATCATCCCAACCCTCTGAGATAACCCACTGCCGTCGAGTCTATTCTGACTCATAGTGACCCTATAGAACAGAGTAGAACTGCCCCATAGGGTTTCCAAGGTTATAAATCTTTATGAAAGCAGATTGCCACATCTTTCTCCTCTGGAGCAGCTGGTGGGTTTGAACCACCAACCTTTTGGTTAGCAGCTGAGCACTTAACCAGTGAGCCACCAGGGCTCCTTACCCTATGAGAAAGAAGCTATTGTTTTTGTTTCCAGCTGAGGAAATGGAAGTGTAAGAAGTTTTAAGTAATTTACTCGAGGTTGCTTAGCTAGAAAATGGTGGAGCCTCACTTAAATCCAAGCAGACTGACCTTAGAGCAAATGGGCTTTTAACACTTCTCTGTAGTCTAAGTGTAAAGGAAAGAATTTCTCCACATTCCCTGCTGTTTCCAAATATTTCCTGCTCTCAGAAGATTTTCCATGGCCCTGCTGGAGCAAAGGAACTTAGGGATTTTTAAATTCAAGAAACATTTATTCTGTGCTTATGTCACTTAATAAGGAGCCCTGATGGTGTAGTGGTTAAAATGCTAGGCTGCTAACTGAAACGCTGGCGATTTTAACTCACTGTCTGCTGCATGGGAGAAAGATGTGGCAGTCTGCTCTGTAAAGATTACAGTCGTGGAAACCCTATGGGGCAGTTCTGCTCTGTCCTATAGGGTCACTATGAGTTGGACTTGACAACAATGGATTTGGTTTTTGGTATACCACTGAATGAGTCCTTGGGTGGTGTAAATGGTTACGCACTCAACTGACTACTAGCTGAAAGGTTGGTGCCTCAGACCCACCCAGAGGTGCCTTGTAAGACAGACCTGGCAATCTGCTTCTGAAAGGTCACAGCCTTGAAAACTATGGAGTGCAATTCTATGGTTCACACATGGGGTTGCCATGAATTGGAACTGACTTGGTGGCAACAAACAACAACAACAGCGTATCACTAGTAGAGAGGGAGGGCATTTTGTGCAGGAGAAACAGAAGTGCGCTGGGTTGGATGAAATCAGCGCTAGGGCAGAGATGGAACCCAGACAAAGCTGTTTCTGCCATCCCTCTCCCAACCCCTCATTCTCTATGCATGTGTGTTTTTCCCTATCTGGTGGAATCTCCCACTACAAGTAGGATTCCAGTGTTTCTTCCTCTGTCTCTGATGTTCTTAACTATGGTGATGAATAAATAACTGAGAAGGCTTCACTAGATTTATTTGCATTTGGGCCTTAGGCCAAAGGAATGAGATGCAAAGGGTGGAATTGCATATATCAGTGATTCTGATGGGAAATTTCTATTTTACTTTTGTTCCTTTTTTTTTTTTTTTTTTTTTTAAATAATGTATGTGGTATGTATGTGTTGGTCCTGGAATATTACTTGCGCCTACTTGAAAATACTACCTGAAATAGTACTATTTTCAAGTTCCTTAGGGCTTAGGACTTCAAGGCCTCCTTGTCCCCACCCTCCCTCGCCAGATGTTGGGTAGCAAAAAGACATACTCAAGAAACCTGCCCAGTTCTCACTGTTTATGTCAGCTTATTCTCTATTGGAGTCCTTGGGTGGTGCAAACCGCGAATGTGCTTGGCTGTTAACTGAAAGGTTGGAGGTTGGAGTCCATCCAGAGGCACCTTGGAAGAAAGGCCTGGTGATCTACTTCTGGAAAACCAGCCATTGAAAACCCTGTGGAGCACAGTTCTACTCTGACACGTACGGGGTTGCCACGAGTTGGCGTCAACTTGACAGCAACTGACTTTACTCTCTCCTACCACCTTCTCCAACCTATTCTCTTCCCTTAGCTCCCGTCTCAAGCAGGATGGTGATGGAATTGAAAAGAAGACTGAAAATTAGGAGGCCTGAGTTCTACTCTCAGTTCTGCCATTAACTTGCTGTGTGACCCTGGACAAGTTATTTCCTTTCTTTGGCCATTATTTCCCTCATCTCTAAATGGAAAATAAGTTTTGTGGTTTAAATTAGCTAACAAGGAGATTCCGTGTAGATTCCTAGTACAACATAAGTTTATAGAAGTTTTGTCTCTACAGAACATACCTAGTAGGGTAGAGTATTGCTGTATTAGTATTCTCTTGCTGCTTAACTAATTACTGTAAATTTAGTGGCTTAAAACAACACGCGTTTGTTATCTCACAGTTTCCATGGGTCAAGAGTCCACTCATGACTTAGCCAGGCTCTTTGCTCAGCGTGTCACAAAGCTGTAATCAAGGTGTCGGACAGGCTGCACTCTTATCTGGAGGATCAACTAGGGAAGAATCTAGTTCTAAGCTCATTCGAGTTGTTGGCAGAATTAATTTCCTTATGGTTGTAGAACTCACAGTGTCTTGCTTCTTCAAGACCAGCAGGAGAGTGTCTTTGACTCCAGGAAAGCCTAAGCTCTCTTTTAAAGGACTTGTAACTGATTAAGTCAAGCCCACCCAGGATAATCTCCCTTTCAATTAATTTAAAGTCAGTGATTTGAAATCTTTCTTACATCTGTAAAATCCCTTCACCCTTGCCATTTAATGTAATCTAATCATGGGGATAACATAGGGAGGGGAGGAGAAACAGAGCTTATGGTTGAATTCTGCCCACCATATTGCTTCCAGTAAATATTTATAATTGTCTCTGGAGCTTGCTGGAACCGGGTCCCCATTTTCTGAGTAGGTCAAATAACTTCATTTATGAAATCAGATCTAAAAATTCCTGTCCCTACACTAAAACTATACTGCTTTTAACTTATTTTTAAAACGCAATATATTATGCTTCCCTTGTCACTATAAGTTGGAATTAACTTGACAGCATTTTTTTTCTTCTAATTATTCACAGAGTTATTTTTTCCCAATCCCATTAAACAAATATGTAGTTATTTACAGAAGAAATCATTTAAATGTCAACTTTTTATGTTTTATTTTGGTACTTTTTTATTTGAAATCATCTATTATGGAACAGTATTAATTTAAGAAATCCTCTTTGTCTTTTGTCTTTAACCAATTCTTAAAATCTGTTCTGTCAAACAGAGAGCGATGTGTTGAAATCTCCCACTGTAATTGTGGATTTGTCTATTTCTCCTTATGGTTCTGTGATTAGGTACATAAAAAACTGAAATAGTTTTATCTTCCTGGTATCTTAGTAATACTTTCTGTTTTAGCGTCTGCTTTGTCTGATAAGATAGCTCTCCTAGTTCACATAATTCAAGATTAGATGGTATTTCTTTGCTATTCCTTCACTTTCAGTCTTTCTAAATCCTCATGTGTGTCTTTAAAAAAACATATTTCTATGTGTGCATATACAAAATATAAAAGTATATAAATATATATTTTTGTATATATGTATGTAAATTTTTAGTTTTATATAGTCTGTTAGTCTTCATTAGTTTGGGTTTAAGTCTACCGTTTTTCTATTTGTCTCACCTGTTCTATTTTTTTGTTGTTTTCCTTCTTCTTTTTAGCCCTGGGCAATAACTTGGAAGTTATGTACTCTTTTGCTATTTTTAATGTCCACCCTAGAGATTGCAGTATGCATCCTTGATTTAACAAAGCCTAATTTTGATTCTTTTTCCATTTCCCAGACAAGAAGAAAGTCACAACCCTTTCATTTTATTTCTCAGTTCGTTATTTATTTTTTACTGTTATTGAGTAATTTAATTCTGTGTTTTTGTCTGAAAATGTCTTCTTTCACTTTAATTCTTGTTATTTATTTTTGTTCAGCTCTTTAAAGATATTGTTCCGTTGTTTTCTAGATTATGTTGTTTCTGTTGAGAAGTTGCTGTCATTTTAGTTGTTCTTCATTTAAAGATTTTTTTTCTCTTTATCTTCAGTTTTCAGCAGTTTTGCTGTAATGTGTCTAACTATGAATTTCTTTTTATTTATCTTGTGAGTAATTCATAGGGCTCCTTGAATCTGCAAATTGATGCTTTTCATCAGCTTTGGAAATTTCTCAGCCTTTATTTATGTAATACTGCTTCTGTTCCATTCTCTCTTCTCTCCTTTTGGGACTCCTTGTCACTGTTTCTTCTATGTCCCTGAACCTGTATAGTAGGCTAAATGGTGACACCCCCCACCCCCCACCCCGATATGTTTATGCCCTAATCCCTGGAACCTGTGAATATTACCTTGTGTGACAAAGATGTGATAAAGTTAAGGAGTTTATCCTCGATCATCTGAGTGGACCTTAAATACAATCACATGTATCCTGATCAGAGCCAGGCAGAGGGAGCTTTGAGATAAAAGAGAAGGCGGAATTGGAGTGATGCACCACAACCCAAAGAAGGCCTGGAGCCCCTAGAAGCTGGGGGAGGCAAGGAATTGCTACTCCCCTAGATCCTTTGGAAGGAGTGCAGTTTCGTCAACACCTTGCCTCCTGGCCTCCAGAACTTTTGAGAGAGTAAATTTATATTGTTTTAAGCCATCCAGTTTGTGGTAATTTATTACAGTAGCCCTACAAAACTAATGCATCCCGTTTTCTGTATTTTCCATCCTTTTGGTTCTCCCTGATTCATTGATAAGTTTTTTTTTTCCTGACCTATTTTCCGTACCTTTTTTCAGCTATGTCTAATCTGCTGTTAATTTCATGCAATGCGTTTTAAATTTCTGTTATTGCATTTTTCAGTTCTAGAATTTCTATTTGGTTCTATTAAAAAATCGGTTGTGGTTTTTCTCATAGTTTTCAGTTCTCTGTCAAAATGCTTATTCTTGAATTTGTTTTTCTCCTTGAACAGTGTTTCTTCCTAAGCAAAGTTACTTGAAGTCTTTGACAATTCCAATATCTGGGTTCTCTCTAGGTCTTTTTCTATTGTTGGTTGTTTCTGATGGTTCTATTTTTGTCTACTTGTCTTTTTACATTCATGGTTATTTTTGATTACGTATTAGACATTATATCCAAAAACAATAAATAATTCAAGGCATATGGTGATGCTCTTTCCTCTAGAGAGGATGTATGTTTGCTTCTCCAAGGCACCTGGAGGCACTAACAGTCTGGGACAAGCTTAATCCAATTTTAAAGACTGATGATTCAGAGTTGGGTTGCAGTCTCTGGGAGGACTGGTATATTTCCAGTTCACCCTTAGTCCTAAGGTAAGGGTGCTGTTTGAAGTCCAAGCCCAAAGTGAAGGTTTTTTTTTTTTTTTTTTTTTTTTTTAAATCACGTACTCTCCTTGTTTGGTAAAGTTGTAGACTCCAGTGTTTATGTTCTTAATCCCCTGAGTCTGTCAGAGCACTGTTCAGTCTCTAACATTCTCTAGGGGAAAAGCTGCCCCAAATGCCAGGCTCACTTCTCTGGATTTCTGTTGTGGTTTTTCTCATACTTTACATCTTAGCCTGGTGATTCTTCATTTTTTTGTTAGTTCTCCATTGCCTTCAAGCAAATTATTTTTTTTTTTTTGTCGAACTTGTCTAGTTGTTCTCAGTAAGAGGATTGGTCCAAATTGTCTAGCTTACCCTTACCAGAAATGAAAAGTCCTGATCTTTGTAGATTGCATATCTCTTCATCTTTTTTTTTAAAATTGTGTATTAGGTAAAAGTCTACAGAGCAAATTAGATTCACTTCTCATTTAATAGTTTGTACGTAGTGTTTTATGGCCTTGGTTTTGTTCCCCACAATGTGTCAGCACTCTCCACATTTCCGCCTTGGGTTTCCCGTTTCCTTTTGTCCCGATTTTTCTACCCACTCCTGCCTTCTCATCTTTGCTTTTGGGCAAATGCTGCCCTTTTGTTCTCGTATAATTGATAGTTCTAAGGAGCATGTTCCTGTGGGGTGTTATTGTTTATTTTATGGGCTTGTCTGTTGTTTGGCTGAAAGGTGATCTCCAGGACTGGCTTCAGTTCCAGATCAGAAGAGTGTCTTAGGGCCATAGTGTCGGGGGTTGCATATCTCTTCTTAATTCTCTAAATCTTGAATGGCCTTTGACCAAAAGCAGTAAACGTTTAACTAGACTTAGAAGAGAGCTATGGATCTGGCATACTCATGCTCATACTTCTGGCTCTCTGTTGACTGTTTGGTGGTAGCTGTAGTGTAATGGTAAGTATAGGGTTAGGAGACCTGGTTTGTATCCAGTTCAACCATATACTTAGCTTTATGATCACTGGCTGGTTAACCTCTCTCAGCTTTAGTTTTCACACCTGTAAAATAGTGTCCCCCCCCCCCGCCCCCGCCCTGGATTATTCTGAGAGTTAAATAAGTTAATTCATGGGACGAGACCTGGGACAGTACTTTGCACTTGGCATTTGTTAAACAAATGCTGGTTTGTGTGATCCTATGTTTGAGAGAATAAGGGGAAGGGTACTTAACTTCTCTGTGCTTTTTGGAAGTGAAAGAGTGATGTCTTTTGAGTAAATAATAGTAATTCCTAAGAGCGTATCATGCATATAGCAAGTACTTGATAAATGAATGAATGAATACCCAGGACAGAGTTACTTGTCCTGGTAGTGCTGAACCAAAAACAACATTGCCCTGCTGGAGAATAAAAGGTTGCCTGCTGCGTTAGAGAGCCTCATAGTTGAAAGACGAATTAATATTACAGACTAGTTGCCTTGAATTTATTTATTCTGTAACTACCAACTTGTGGGAAATCCTAAGTTATGAAATTTACATAATTTCTCTTATAACTAGAAATTTTGCCATATGATTGGCTAGAACAATGATTCATTCTTTTTTCTTTTTGTAAACAAATTTTTAGTTGCTTGAGAAGAATGGTCCCAGAAGGAAAACTTGGTGTTTCCTAAGCAGGTAGCAAGGTATCCCCTTTCCTACTTAGTTTGGACCAAGTGGAGTACTTGGTGGATGGGACGAGTTTTCCACCCTTGGAGAAACTACAATTTTTTACCCATATGCTCAGTCTTGTTAATGGATACAAAATGGTCATTTTTGGATTATTGACTGTTTTTCATTAAATTGGCTGAATTGCTTAACCCCTGTGGGCTAAGGAGGAGCAAGGATGTGTCCAGCTCCCAGGGCTGTGGTGTAGGACCTGGAGCTGATGGGATGGCATGTTTGGTACTAGTGACTTCTCTGCTGGTCAGCGCAGGGTCGTGGTAATGCAAGTTTCTTAGACAAACTTATATTGAACGTGCGTTGAAGTTTACTATTCATTAATGAGGTAAATAGCAGAAAATATTTGCCAGTTTAAAATGACACAGGAGATAGGAGTTTAGGTCTGACTCTGTTTTACTTCCAGTGGTTATAAAAAGGTCATGTTTTTACCAGTGTTAGGGCTAAATTTGTAATATGAATGGTTCGAATCATATCCCGACATGAGCCATTAATCAGAAATAACGAGTAACAGTTCTGAGAAAGAAATGATAAGCAGATGATCCAGAGTTATTAATTAGATGTACCAAGAAACAAGATTTTATGCACTCACAAGGAGCCAGTGCACCCAGATGGCCAACCGAGGTCAAACAGGAGTCAGCCAGCAGAAGATTAGAGACCTGCTTTTTCTCAAGCAAAACTTTCCAGCATAAAATTAAAGATGCTGAATGTATGGTTTAACTAGTTCTTATTTTGGGGACAAAATTTTTCTTTTATAGGAAGGGGTAGAAGTGACTGGAACCCCTATGACATAGCGGGGAGGAAGAGCCCATTGAAGACACATGTTTTAGGATTGAGATGGAAATGGGGATAGAGCTCCCTGTGACCTCTGACACCTGACCGTGTCTATGGCCAGGCCTGGAGTCCTGGAATGATAGCTCTGGAAAGGCCCTTGGAATACATCTCAACCTGCAATTTTCGTACTGTATTCTGAGCAGTCCAGTGGGTCAAGGGAAAGCTGAGCAGCTGTGCTGGACCAATAGGTAAGCAGTCTGTGTCAAGCAGGGACACCAAAAAAAGGGAGGGGGGAACACAAGAAAAATGATTTTCTCAGAATTTTTCAGTTATGGGAAAAAAAGTACTTCATTTCATTATAACATGGAAATTCTTTGCGTTATAGTTTAGTGTTTGCTTTCCTTTGAATTGCATGTGTGAAGGGGGCAGGCACCTGAATCTCTACTGTTTGGGGCCTTTACAAGTATTTATCCTGCCCTGCTGACTGGGTAGGACCCACCCCCTCCCTGCATTTCTACTAGAGCAGCTATACTTCTGTCTGTTTTAGTGATTGGAATTTTACATACAGTTTCTTTTGTGAAAGAGTAATATTGGTACAGGCTAGGACACAAGTTACTGAAAGTTTCATTTATTTATCTACTTGCTCTGTTTTGTTTAGTTAGGGACAGTGACATGATCACATTTATGCATTTGAATGATTATTCTGGAAGGGAGGGGGCTTGAAGGTAGATGTCTTAGTTTCTTAGTGCTGCCATAACAAAATATACTGTAAGTGGGTGACTTTAAGGAAAGGAAATTTATTTTCTCACTGTTCAGGAAGCTAGAACTTTGAATGCAGATCATTGGCTCTTGGAGAAAGTCCTTCTTTGTTACTTTCACGTTTTGGTAGCTGCCAGCGATGGTTGGGCTTGTGGATGCATCTGCCTCCATTTCCCATGGTGTCTTCCCTCTGTGTGCGTGCGTCTTTCTGTGTCTGTACTCCCCTTTATAAGGTACCACTCAGAAGGGATCAGGTTTAGGACCCAACTTACTCTGGTGTGGCATCCTGGGGTTGTGCAAAAGGTTAAGTGCCCAGCTACTCACTGAAAGGTTAGCAGTTCAAGTTCACCCAGAGGTGCCTCAGAAGAAAACCAAAAAGAAAAAACAAACCCCGTTGCCTTTGAGTTGATTCTGGCTCATACCAAAACCTGTTGGCATCAAGTCAATTCTGACTCACAGCGACCCTACAGGACAGAGTAGAACTGTCCATAGAGTTTCCAAGGAGGGGCTGGTGGATTCGAACTGCCGACCTTTTTGTTAGCAGGTGAGCTCTTAACCACTGCACCACTGGGGCTTCTGTCTGACTCATAACCAAAAAAACCAAAGCCATTGCCACTGGACTCATAGTAGCCCTATAGGACAGAGTAGAACTGCCCTGTAGGGTTTCCAAGGAACAGCTGATGGATCGGAACTGCTGAGCTTTTGGTTAGCAGCCGAGCTCTTAACCACCGTGCCACCAGGGCTCCCTCTGACTCATAGTAACCCTGTAAAAAAAACGAACAGAAAAAAGAACTATCGCCATTGAGTCGATTCCAACTCATAGCAACCCTATATGACAGAATAGAACTGCCCCGTAGGATTTTCTTGGCTGTAATCTTTACAGAAGCAGATCATTAGGTTTTTCTCCTGCAGAGTGGCTGGTGGATTCAAACTGCTGACCTTTAGGTTAGTGGCCAAGTGTTAACCACTGTGCCACAAGGGCTCCTCCCTTGGAAGAAAGGCCTGGCAATTTACTTCAAAATAAATCAGCCATTGAAAACCTTATTGAGCACAGTTCTACTCTGACACACATGGTGTCTCCATGAGTTGGAATCTACTCAATGGCAACTGGTTTTTTACTACTCTGATATGACACATTAACATAACAAAGAAAAACCCTATTTCCAAACAGGATCACATTCACAGATAAAGGGGTTAGGTCTTCAACATATATTTTTTGGGGAGCACAATTAAATTCATAACAGTGGGGGAGGACCCCTAGACCTCAGTTTCATCATCTGTGAAATAGGCCTGGTACTAGCTTTAATGCTCCATGATTCTTGATTGTGGATGAACCCTGAAGCCGGACTTCCTGTAAATCATAGGTTTTGCTTATGAAATCAGCTGTGGAGATTATGTATTCCTGGCACTTAGAGTCACGCAGACTGTTAGATGTTTATGGATTTACTGGAAAGGCCTTTTGTGGGGCTTCTTTGCATAAAGCAAACTAGCTGTTGATGAAATCAGGAGACCACAAAGCAAAATTTCTCCCACCCCTGGCCTTCCTTAACAGTGTGTGTCTCCTGTGACTCACGCTTCTGTGTCTTCGACCTTGGCGAAGTGACAACAGTTCCAAGGCTGACGCAGGGCTGGCCTGTGCTGCTACCTCCTTTAAAATCCTGGGCCATGGGGAGCTTGCCAGAGCTGCTCTTTCATCCTGGAACTTGCTCAGATCTGAGCAGCCTGGTTGCAACACACTGTCAAATAAAAAAATCCAGACTTTGAATCACAAAGTTCAGGTAAAATTCAACTTTATTAGCACCTTGCGATCAATTCTGAAATCACTGTGCTAGAAGGGGTCCTAGAGACCTTAGAGATCATGGAGTCCAGGGGTTCCCAAGCCTGGCTCTTCCTCTTACTTTCCGTCTTGAGTCTACTTTGGTAAGTCTTGAACAGGCCCAGAAGTCAGCTTTTTTTTTTTTTTTAAATAATATTTTATTGTGCTTTCAGTAAAGGTTTACACGGAAGTTTAGGTTCCCATTCAATAATTTTGACACAAATTATTCAATGATATTGGTTATATTCTTCAGAAGTCAGCTTTTTAAAAATACTGCCCTGAGCTGATTCTCACAGCTTGGTACTTGGTATTTGATCTAGTCTTGGAAACCCTAGTGGTATGGTGGTTAAAGAGTTCTTCTCCTAACCGAAAAAGGTCAGCAGTTCAAATACACCAGGCACTCCTTGGAACCCCTCTGGGGCAGTTCTACTCTGTCCTACAGGGTTGCTATGAGTCAGAATCGACCCGATGGCAACGAGTTTGGGGGTTTTTTTTTTTTTTTTTAATCTAGTCTACCTTAATTTTTTTATTGTTGTAAAAATATAGATAACATAGCCTTTACCAATTCAACATTTTTCACATGTAAAATTCAGTGACACCAATTACATAGCCTACTTTAATTTTATTTGATTTAAAAATCACATATATACTTGAAAGCAGAGACTCCAACAGAGACTTGTGCACTAATGTTCATTGTAGCCCTATTCACAATGGCCAAAAGTGGAAACAGCCTAAATGCCCATCAGTGCATGAATGGATAAGCAAAAAATGTGGTACATATATACAATGGAATACTACTAAATGACACTACCAAATGAATAATTTCTTTTTTAAGGATCAGCACAAAGCTGGTTCCTATGAGGCAGAGGTTAAAGATATCCCAAATGTCCAACTTTTCCCAGCTGCTGTACCACTCCATCATCTCTAACATCAACTACTCCCTCTCCACTCAGTACTCTCCCTCCTGTCTTTGGGTTCCCTAATTTGCTATAAGGTCTCACAGAACTCACGAACCATATAAAGGAAATGGCTTACGTGGTTGTGGAGGCTGGCAAGTCCCAAATTTGTGGGTCAGGCGTAGGCTTCTCCCTGGCCCTCAGTCTCTGCCCAAAGACACTCAGCTTTCTCTCTCCATGAGCTGGAAAGCTCACTGCACTGTCTCCTGCAGGTCTCTCCTTTCTTGGTGGTGGTAGGCTCTTCTCTTTCCTGCCTCTGGGGTGGCTCATTTCAAGCCCAGTGGGATGGCAAAACTGACCAGTCCCCTTGGTGGGCTGCAGTTACCCCAGACCCACCCAGTCACCTGGGTGGGAGTTACAAGACCATGGCTAGAAAGGCCACACAGAAAGCAATCCATTATGCTACAATTACTTAGCCTGTAAGAGCAATGAAGTCTTCATAAACCAAAACCAAACCTGTTGCTGTCGAGTCGATTCTGACTCATAGTGACCCTATAGTACAGAGTAGAACTGCCCTGTAGGGTTTCCAAGGAGTGATTTGTGGATTTGAACTAACTACTGACTTTTAGGTTAGCAGCTGAGCTGTTAACCCCTGCACCACCAGGGCTCTGAAGTCTTGATACAGGCTACAATATGGATGGAACTTGAAGACATTATTCTGAGTGAAATAAGTCAATCACAAAAGGACAAATATTGTATGACCTTACTTATATAAAAAGACAAGAAAAGACAAATGTATAGAGACCAAAGTTTATTAGCAATTACCAGGGGCGGGGGGGGGGGGAGGGGGGATTTATCGGTTATGGATTACTGAGTTTTGGTTTACAGCGATGGAAAAATAGCGTTGATTAAGGGTAAGGTTGCACAACTGATTATTGTAATTGCTATCAATAAGTTGTACACCTGTAAAAAATTGAATTGGCAAAAGTTGTATGATAGATAAATTTACAACAATGACTAAAAAAAAAAAAAAAAAAGAGCAGCTGCTGAGGCTGCTTATGTGTAACCAAACACCTCATGGAATTTGGTTTCTTGGTTTGAAGGTTTAGGGTCATGGTTTCATGGGACATCTCAGTTAAGTGGACTAATAATGTGTTTAGTGCTTCTCTTCTACCTCCTAGTTCATTGTGTAGTGCCTGGGGTCTTAGAAGCTTGCAAGGCACAACAATTGATCTGTATTTGCCTGGGGCAACAGAGGAAAAAGGAGAATCAGGAATAGGAAGAGGGTATGAGACCAGAAGAACTGGATGGTGCCCGGCTACCATTACTGAAAATTTTAATAAAAGATTGCATAGAAAAATCCTGATCAAAAGGGGGAAAATGCAGAGCAGAATTTTAAATTCTCATGGACTCCAGACATCCTGGAGCCATGAAGGTTGGATGAACCCCCGAAACTATTGCCCTGAGAAAATCTTTAAACCTTAAACCTAAAGTATCCCCTAAAGTCTTTGTAAAACCAAATAGTAGTTTAGTTAACTAGTAAAAAATGTCTGCCTTGAGCATTATACTCAGTTTTAAGATTTATTTATATGGGATCAAATTGACAATAACAATTCGAAAGATTAAATAAGAACCTTAGAGGGCAGTGAGTTTATGTTAATGGAGGAGGAACAATTCAGAAAAGGAGGATGAGAACAGTCACACAATTTGAAGAATGTAATCGATGTCACTGAATTGTACATGTAGAAATTGTTGAATAGGTGTATGTTCTGTGTATATTCTCAACAACAACAAAAATAAATTATTAAAAACTATGTATATATGCATTTATTCCTTTTTAATAGAAAATTATAAAGTAAAAACCCAAAAAGGCCATTTTCTCCTCTACCCAGATGGTGTAAAAACTGAAATACATGCTCGTTGTTAGAACATTCCAACAGTAGAAAAGCACGCAGAATGAAAAGTAAAAGCCTCTTTCACTCATGTCCAACTCCCCAGAGGTAACCACTGTAACACTTCCTTGTGATTCTGCTCAGAATTTTTTTCTTATTTTTTTTTACTGTAATTTATCTATTTTTTTTATTGTACTTTAGATGAAGATTTACAGAACAAATAGTTTCTCATTAAACATTTAGTACACATATTGTTTTATGACAGTGGTTACCGACCCCATGACATGGCAGCACTCTCCCTTTCTCGACCTTGGGTTCCCTATTACCAGCTTTCCTGTCTCCTCCTGCCTTGTCATCCTTGCCTCTGGGCTGGTGTGTCCCTTTAGTCTCATTTTGTTTTATGGGGCTGTCTAATCTTTGGCTGAAAGGTGAACCTTGGGAGTGCCTTAGTTACTGAGCTAAAAGGGTGTCTGGGGGCCATACTTTCTGGGTTTCTCCGATCTCTATCAGGCCAGTAAGTCTGGTCTTTTTTTGTGAGTTAGAATTTTGTTCTACATTTTTCTCCAGCTCTGTCCAGGACCCTCTATTGTGATCCTTGTCAGAGCAGTCAGCGGTGGTAGCTGGGCACCATCTAGTTGTGTTGGACTCAGTCTGGTGGAAGCTATGGTAGTTGTGGTTCATTAGTCCTTTGGACTAATCTTTCCTTTGTATCTTTAGTTTTCTTCTTTCTCCCTTGCTCCCTATGGGGTGAGACCAGTGGAGTATCTTAGATGGCCGCTCACACGTTTTTAAGACCCCAGACGCTACTCACCAAAGTAGTATATAGAACATTTTCAGAATTTTTCTTTTGTTTATGTATAAATCCTCATCTATCTGTCTACTTACATCTTCTATAAAATCTGAACCAAAGAAATCATCCTGTTCACACTATCCCTTACCTTGTTTTTTTTTTTCTAATTAAAATATTTTGGAGCTCACCACAGATCAGCATATCCAGATCTACACCTGTTCTTTTTAATAGTTATTAAATAATTTAATATTTGTAAAGCACTTGGAACAATGCTTGGCTTGTAGTAAGCATTATGCAAGTATTTGTGAAATAAGTGAGTGCATATATGAAAATTGCTGCGTGGCATTCCACTGTATGCATATACCCTATTTTACTGTTCATGGACACTTGTGTCTGTTGCTGTTACAAACATGGAAGACATTAACATCCTTGTATGCGTATCTTGAGGGCTCTACTTTGGGTATGGTGATCAGTACTTTACTTTGGGTAGCAATGGTGTGCACGGAGCAGAAACAGAAGCCAAAAGCAATAGAAAAGTTAGTGAACATGGAAGAGCAGGAAATGGGACAGGAATTGGGAATTTTGCCTGGAACCTAGAATCATGAAATTATAGATCTCAGATCTAGACGGAACTGCAGCATTGCTCGTTCCAACTTTGTGCCCTCTGAGCAGGGAGCGTATTACATCCGATGTTTCCAAGCTGCGTTGAGTTGCTGAGGCTCCACAGTGAGCTGGGAGTGGGAGTGGGAGAGAGGGGAGCAGTGTTGTGAGAACTTTAACATTTTTGGAGGAAACCCTGGGAACTACTAGCTCGAAGTACTTCACAGTTTTAACTGTAGATTGGGAGGACATAAATACTTATTAAGCTGTTTGAACCTAACTACTTAATAAATGGAAGTGCTGAGTATTTCTTTTGTCCTGGGGGACCATGAAAAGTTACTAAGACACTGAAGGCGCCGTAAGTCTAGATAGTTTGGGGACAACTATATTGTATCTTTACCCATCAGAATTCATAGCTCCAAGTGAGAGAAACCAAACTCACGCTGGCTTAACCAAAAACTGAATTATTGGCTCATGTATCTGGGATGTTCAGCCTCGGCTGGGTTCAGGCGCTCAAATAAGGTCATCAAGATTCCATCTCTCTTTTCTATGACAGGCTGTCTCCACATGAGGCAAGACAGTCCCAGGTGCATACTTTTCCAGACTCACATCTTTTCAATTTAGCAATCCCAGCAGAAAGAACCATCTTTCCCAATAGCTTGTGCATAAAAGCCCTGGGGAGGACTTTGGTTGACTTAGCCTGGGTCACTTTCCTATCCCTATATTGTGGCCAGGATTATGGAGATTTTTAATGACCAAGCCTAGGTCACATATTCATCCGGTGCTCTGGTGAGTTCCCCTGCTAGACCGCATGGAATAGGTAGGTTCTCCACAAAAAAAGAGTCCCTGGTGGTGCTGCTAACTGAAAGGTTGGAGATTCGAGTTCACCCAGAGGCATCTCAGAAGAAAGGGCTAGTGATCTACTTCTGAAAACATCAGCCATTGAAAACCCTGTGGAGTACAGTTCTACTCTGACAAACATGGGGCTGCCATGAGTTGGAATCAACTCGACAGCAACTGGTTCTACAGAAAAGACGGGATTCTGTTACCGGAAGAAGGGGAAAGAGATTGTTGTTATTAGATGCCATTAAGTCGATTCTGACTCAGTGACCCCATGTGACAGAGTAGAACTGCCCCATAGGGTTTTCTTGGCTGTAATCTTTACCGGAGCCGATCACCAGGTCTTTTTCCCACAGAGTGGGTAGGTGGGTTTGAACCCCCAACCTTTCAGTTAGCAGCCAAGTCTTAGCGTGCTTAACTGTCGCACTACGAGGGCTCCAGGACCAAAAAAATAGATTTCCCATTTTACAGATGAGGGAAGAGGACTGGTAGCATGGTAGTTTACTGGTTAAGCGTGGAGGCTCTGGGGTCCCACCAATCTGGGTTTACTTCCTTGGACAAATTAATTTTAGAGTCCTCATTTTAAAATGGAAATCATTGAAGATACCCAAACCAAAAACCAAACCTGTTGCTGTCGAGTTGATTCTGACTCATAGGGCCTATAGGACAGACTAAAACTGCCCCATAGGTTTTCCAAGGAGCTCCTGGTGGATTTGAACTGCCGACCTTTTGGTTAGCAGCTGTATAAATAAAAATAAGGTTGATAGTAATAGTCCTTAGCTCATAGGGTTGGTAGTTGAGGTGAGGACAAAGTGAGTTAATACACATAAAGTGTCCAGTAGAGGGCCTGGCACACAGGACCAAAAACCAAACCTGTTGCTGTTGAGTTGATCCTGACTCATGGCGACTCCATGTGTTACAAAGTAGAACTGTCCCATAGTGTTTTCTTGGCTGTAGTCTTTATGGAAGCAGATTGCCAGGCCTTTCTTCCATGGTGCTACTGGATGAGTTCTAACTGCCAACCTATAAATTAGTAGTCAAGCACAAACCCTTTGTGCCCCCCAGGGACCTTGACACATAGGGAGCCCTCAAGAAATGAAGCTATTATTGTTAATGACTAAGGGTCCTAAAAGATCACACAGCTGGTAAATGACTCAAGCTTCTGACTCCTGGAGCAGATTTCCTTTCGACTCTAGAGGCAGGCAGAGGGTACACAACAGTGATTTCCCCTTTCCTGTCTGTTGCAGGTGAAGCAACATGGATGCTGGCAGCCAGGTCCCCATGGACATCATGCTCCCCAAGCACGTCCTGGACATCTGGGTCATTGTCCTCATCATCCTGGCCACTATTGTCATCATGACCTCCTTGCTGCTGTGCCCAGCCACTGCTGTCATCATCTATCGCATGCGGACTCATCCTGTCCTCAATGGGTCTGTCTGAGAACCTCCCAAGAGGGCTAGGTGAGGGATGAGGACAGGAATCCCCTCCCTCAGCCTCTGCATCTTTCCCAGAAAAGCAGCAGGAAGGGACTTTGGAGTGGGATATGTGAGAGGAAACCTGAGTTCTAGTTTTGATTCTGCTACTGGCCAGCTGTGTGTTTGGTCAAGGCACCTAACTCTATGAGTCCCAGGTTCCTTATGATTCAAGTGAGGACGATGATCCCTGGCTTTCCTACCTCATGAGGGACGAGAACCAAATGACTTAGCAGAGGTTAAAGCTGTTTATGAGCAGTCAAGCCACTACACATATACAAGGTGTTATTGATGAGTGCTGAGAAGCCTTGAAGACCCAAACAACCTGATGGCTGATGATGAGCTTAAAGGTGGTGAGAGTGACATTGGGGCAGGGCCAGTGCTCTCAGGTCAAACCAAGCAAAGGGCACTCTGTCCTCATTCCAAGGGGCCAGCAGCACATAGGCTCAAAGTTCTCTTCTTTGAGGTGCCAATCCCTCTAGTTTTCTCAGATGGGAGAGAATTGAGGGATGGGGAGATGGGTGGAACTCCCCAGGACCTTCTCTGCCCCAGAATCTCTGCCCCTGTACAACCTGGAGGAAGGCTCTGCCATTTATTCTCAATGCCAAGCTGAGCGAAGGGCTAATATGCTTTCTTTTTGAACTGGAGTCTCACATCTCTGTTACCTCTGGCATTCAAGCAGTGCTGGAAAATGCAGGGGATTGAGTTCCCTGCCCAGCTTTTGGGATCTCTGGTCCTCATCTCTTTGTGTTTCCCACACCAGAGGAACTTTGTCCCCTCTGTCTCAGCTTCTGCTATAATTAGGTCAATTGTATAATGTGTCTGTCCTTCACTCCCTCCCACCCACACTGCCACCAATGCAAGATACACACTTACACTTTAAGAGGTGTTCCTAGGACTTTGGAACCAACTCAGAACAATGATGGTTATTTTAGATGCTATGGCAGGTGTATTTATACAGAGAGATTTCTGGACAAGTTAAGCTCTTTGATACCAAAATCAGGAATATCCTGGGATTTACTATATAAGAAGAAAGCACAGATATAAGGATATTATTGTGTGGAAACAATGCTTTTACTCTGATTTGATTTCATTGATGTACACAACCAATTTCCAATAAAATACTAGAATGAGCATGTCTGAGGCCATTCTTTAAAGAGCACCTATTTAGGAACTCAGGGAAAAGAATTCCATTGAATTTATGGGCCTTAGAGACGTTTGAGGAGCCCTGGTGGTGCAACGGTTAAGCACTTGGCTGCTAACCAAAAGGTTGGAACTCACCCAGCATCTCCATGAAAGAAAGGCCTGTCAATCTGCTTCCGGTTAAGATTACCACCTAGAAAACTCTATGGGGCAGTTCTCTGTCACATGGGGTCACTGTGAATCAGAATTGATTTGATGGCACCCAACAACAACAACAACAACAGAGACAGTTTGAATGTAGGAACAGAAAGGGAAAGAAGAATCACATTGACTTTCAGGGTTTTAGCTTGGATAAGTGGGTGAATAGTTGTACAGTTTACACAGTTGTAGAATGAAGTGGGAGGAAAAAAATTTGGAAGATGATGAACTTAATATTGGGTGTGTTGAGTTTGAGGTGCTTGTGATATTCAAGTGGACCTGTTCGGGAGCAGATGGAAACCTGAGTCTGTCCCTTGGGAAAGATCACACAGCTAGAGTTATGGCTTTGTGGCTTATCAGCAGATGGTAGATGATGCCAGACAAGTGGACAGGATCACCCAGGCAGAGTGTAGGGAGTGAGAGGAGGGAGGTGCTGAATGCAGGGCTTGAAGAACACTAGGGAAGGGAAAAGAGTAGAGAGTGGCGAGGAAGAAGAAGCAATGGAAAAGATCGCTTGATGTGAGCTGATATGAGAAAGATACAATCACAGTTGGTGGGTTGAGGAATGAATGAGAGGTTAGGAAGTGGGAACAGTGACAACAGACATCTCTTTCTAGGAAGAGGGCTGTAGTATAGAGGCAAGAGTTGGAGAAAGGTATCCGCAGAAAAATGGTCTAGGGGAGATAAATATGTTTAATCAGGTTCTAATTGGTTTGCTCAGCATGTAATCTAGCTTTTTTTCTAGTATGCGTTCCTTGTTGGCTAGAAAGTGAAAAACTATATTGAAAGTGAAAAAACTACATTTCCCCAACTCTACTGCTAGAGATTCAGGCGTGATTTAGGTTTTGCTAATCAGAGGCTAGGAGTCCCTGGGTGGTGCAGACGGTTAAGTGCTCTAATACTAACCGAAAGGTCGGTAGTTCGAACTTACCCAGAAGCACCTCGGAAGACAGGACAGGTGATCTGCTTCTAAAAGGTCACAGCCTTGAAAACCCTATGGAGCAGTTCTACTCTACACACATGGGATCACCATGAGTTGGAATCAACTGGACGGCAACTAACAACGACAGAGTTGAGAGAGTTACGGCACAGTGTGAGACATTCATGGTGCTGGTGTGAACCCAGCAGCTGCAGCATGGCCTTGGAGCCAAGTCAGCAGCTTTCTGATACCTGGATTACAGTTGAGATGTGACAGTCCCACAGTCCACAGCCTAAACTATAGCTTTCTTATTCCCTAGCTTTCTGATTATGGCAAAAGTAGCAGCAGCCAAGAGGGCCAGTTCTGCAGTGTTGGATCTGGGAGATATTCTAGTAACCCTTGCTTTGTATGTCAGCAAAAACAAGGGAGACCCTCCATGAGATGGACTGACACAATAACCACAACAATGGACTCAAATATACCAACCATCATGAAAATGGTACAGGACGGGACAATGGTTTGTTCTGTTATACACAAAGTCTCCATGTTTCAGAGCTGACCTGACAGCAACTAACAAGATTTTTAAGCACGTAATTCCCTATATTAAAGTCCTTTTTACTTAAATTTTCTAGAGTTCACCTTGTTGATCCGGATGGAAGAAATTCTGTTAATTCCTATCAGTGATAGACCTAGCAATTCACGTCTAAGTCCATCATGTGATCCAGGATTGGTATGGAAAGAGCTCTGTTAATGAGGAGGCAGATAGTCTTGGAGAAACAGAGATGCTAAGACACTGGGGTCTCAGGAGGTGTCCGAGAGGTCTGTTGGCAGTCATGGAATGAGAACTTGGCTTGATTGGCAGTTTCTGGAACCATACCCATAAGAATGGGGAGATAGTTACGTGAGCATCATCCAAAAGTCTGAGGACAAGGTACAGTGATTTTTGAAAAGAGAGTGAGAATACAAATTTCAAATCCAAATTTGTTGGTCACTTTGAAAAATAAAGGTTCTAGTAACGAATAACAGAGTTTTAAAAATGGCGTCTATTGAGACCAAATTACTGGGCCGAGGGCTGTGGGGACCATGGTCTCAGGGAACATCTAGTTCAATTTGCATAACAGTTTACAAACAAAATGTTCTACAATCTACTTAGTCTGGGGTCTTAGAAGCTTGTGAGCGGCCCTCTAAGAGACTTCACTGGTCTCACCCTGTCGGGAGCAAGGGAGAAAGAAGAAAACTCAAGACACAAGGAAAGATTAGTCCATAGGAGTAATTCGCCACAACTACCACAGCCTCCACCAGACTGAGTCCAGCGCAACTAGATGGTGCCCGGCTACCACCACTGACTGCTCTGACAGGGATCACAATAGAGGGTCCTGAACAGAGCTGGAGAAAAATGTAGAACAAAATTCTAACTCCCAAAAAAAGACCAGACTTACTGGCTTGACTGAGACTGGAGAAACCCTGAGAGTATGGCCCCCAGACACCCTTTTAGCTCAGTAATGAAGTCACTCCTGAGGTTCACCCTTCAGCTAAAGATCAGACAGGCCCATTAAACAGAACGAGACTAAAGGGGCACACCAGCCCAGGGACAAGGACTAGAAGGCAGGAGGGGACAGGTCGAGAAGGGAGAATGTTGACATGTCATGTGATTGGTAACCAATGTCACAAAACAATATGTGTACTAACTGTTTAATGAGAAGCTAATTCTGTAAACCTTCATCTAAAGTACAATTAAAAAAAAAAAGAATAAACAAAAGCAAAGAATTGAAAATGAGATTCTAAAAAAGACTTGGAATTGTTAAGATTAAGTATAAAATCAAGCAATTAATATATAATAATTCCTAAATTATTCCTTCTGCTTTATATTTTATCTTGATATATGTGTTCCTGGGTGGTACAGTTTGTGCTCAACTACTAACCTAAAAAAAAAAGTATCTACTGAAATTCATGCTTGTGTTACCAGTTGTGTGAAATGATTTAAATTTAAAAAAAGTTAACAGGATATATGCACTCTTATAGGTAAGATCAATAACTGAACATATCTTCCATGTACTCCTAATATTTGTCAGTTCATGTTTCCACATTGCTTTTAACTTTTAACATCTTTACTGAAGCTATTAGAAATTTTTTTGAAGAAAATGATGTTCGGTAAATCAGACAAAACATTATTTCTTATAATAACCCCAATTCCTCTCCTACCTCTAACTCCAGTAATAACCAACAAATTTGACAAATACTAGAGAAAAGAGAAACAATTGCCATATTTATATAGCCACAGAGGAGTGGTCTGATGCATGTGGTACATTCAAACAATGGAATAAAACATGGCAACCGAACATTATTATAATGTTAAGCAACAAAAAGCAAAACAGAAAATTGCACATACTCAGTGGCATCTCCAGAATTTTTATATAATGGACTACGTACAGGGTGATAATCCGGTCAGGAAGTGCAACACAAACTGCTATAGTTTTCCATAGACCTTAACCTAAGCCTGGTCAACTGCCCATAGAAAAGAATTAGGGGGTTGCAAGTAGAGATAATGGGGAGCCATAGCTCTTTAGCCCACCATTTAGTACTGCCACTGCATCAACGAATTATATTTCAAAGTAGACAATATATTTGGATTTAGAAAAGACCTCTTTAAAGTGTTAAAAAGCAAAGATGTCACTTTAAGGACTAAGCTGTGCCTAACCCAAGCCATGGTGTTTTCAATTGCCTCATATGAAAATCGCATGTGAAAGCCGGACAATGAATAGGGAAGACCGAAGAAGAATTGATGGCTTTGAATTATGATGTTGTCGAAGAATATTAAATCTACCATGGACTGCCAGAAGAAGAAACAAATCTGTCTTGGAAGAGGTACAGCCAGAATGCTTCTTGAAGCAAGGATGGCGAGACTTCGTCTCATATACTTTGGACATGTTATCAGGAGGAACCTGTCTCTGGAGAAGGACATCATGCTTGGTAGAGAGAGAGTCAGCAAAGAGGAAGATCCCCATCGAGATGGATTGACACAGTGGCTCCAACAACGGGCTCAAGCGTAACAATGATTGTGAGGATAGTGCAGGCCCAGGCAGTGTTTTGTTCTGTTGTACACAGGGTGGCTATGAGTCGGAACCTACCTGAGGGCACCTAACAACAATAGCAATAAGCGTCAAAACAAGGCTGGGAAGGAGCATTGAGAAGGTTAAAAGAGTTTTATTGGGGGTAGTGAGATTATGGTGATTTTTTCTTTGCATTTGATTCTTCATTAGTTGCAACTGCCTATAGTGAAATTATGGATACATGCATTGTTAGTTTGTTATTGATAAAAATTATTTCTGTGACACTCTGTACCATTTCTTATTGTAGGGGTAATTTCTGCTGTTATACTTCAGTGGTAACTGAGTTCATCAGACTTCTTTTTTTCAACCGAACCTGTATTTGGAAACTGACATTTCAAGGGCATGCCGCCGTACATACCTACCCAGTCCAAGGAAATGCAGTTTAGGAGATGTGTACCTGTATGTGTGTGTGCACATACGTGTTAAGGTGCAATGAGGGCCTCTTGAAGTGCACATAGAGCATTTCATGTTGAGCTATTCACTTAACCACCCATTTGGCCATAAACATGTTTGGAAATAAACAAACTTGCTAGTATTACCTACCAAATATGCACAAAGCAAATCTCATTTCATTTCAGTTTTTAGTAATAATATTTACTATTAGTTGTCAATAATAAAAATTATTTTTAAATTTGTTGGTTGAAAGTTTTTTTTTCTTTTTTTTTTGCTTTCCATCCACAAATGTACTGTTTTTCCTCTACGGCAATGATTCTCGAACTTTCGTATGCACCAGAATCATCTGGAGAGCTTAAACAAATTAATAACTGCTTTGTGTCAGGCAAGGAGCCCTGGTGGCACAGTGGTTAAAGTTCTCAGCTACTAACTGAAAGGTCAGTGGTTCAGAACCCACCAGATACTCTGAGGGAGAAAGATGTGACAGTCTGCTTCCATAAAGATTACAGCCTTGGGAGCTCTATGGAGCAGTTCTACTCCGTCCTATAGGATTACTAAGAGTCGGAATCGGTTCGATGGCAATGGGTTTGGTTTGGTTTTTTGATCCTTAACCTGATTCAGTGGGTCTAAGGTACAGCCAAGAATTTGGCATTTTTAATGAAGTTTCATGTCCAAAGATAAGGAACTTTGTTTCCATTGTGATAGCTGCCTACTCCTTAAACCTTCTCCTAATTGTCTGCTGGAGGAAAACCTGGACCATTTTGTGACTGATAAGTATAGGATTAGTCTTGCGCAATTTAAGTCCTGAGAAGCAGTAGACTGGGAATTGGTGGATGTGGGACCTAGGCTTTGTGTGTGCTGCCTAGCCTTTCTGAGTCTGACTCCTACTCTATAAAGAGGCAGTAAGGAAAGGTATCAGAATTGAATGAGAAAATCATTCCATTTTTTCCCCAGTGAATGAGTGTAAAGAACTAGGCAGTCCACCAGATGGCGGTGAAGCTCTTTTTTTCCAAATGGAGCAATTAAGCCCTAAAAGTTTTTAGTTATTCTCATCACATTCTTTGTTGTCGCTACTTGCCATTGAATTCAATCCGACTCATGGCGATCTGATGTATAACAGAACGAAAAGATGTCTGGTCCTGTGCCGTCTTCACGATCATGTTCGAGTCCATTATTTTGACCATTGTGTCAATCCATCTCATTGAAGATTTCCCTTGTTTTCACTCACCCTCTTCTACTTTATCACATTTCTAGCAAATCAGTATTTGATTGTTGCATTTCTGGTTTCAGAGCCTCTGGAGGTAACATAGGGGTCATCCAATCCCAACTCACCTATAATGCAAGAATTCCCTCTGTACCAGTTGGGTTGCCATGGAGTCGATTCCGGCTTCTGGCAGCCTGTGTGTGATGTAGAGCTCTGCTCCACAGGCTTCCAATGGGTGTGATCTTTTGGAAGAAGGCCTTGCTTCCAAGGCAGCTTTGGGTGGATTTGAACCACCAACCTTTAGGTTAGTAGCCGAGTGCTTAACCATTTACGCCACCCAGGGACTCCTATCTAAATCATGGGGTGTATGAAAGGCTCTTCAATTCCCGTAAAGGCTTACATGCTATAAAAAATGTCTCCGTATTACCTTATAATAACTCTATATAAGTCTCAATAATAACCTTAAGGAGCCCTCATGGTGCAGTTGTTAATTGCTGGCTGCCGAAAAGGTCGTCAGTTTGAACCCACTAGCTGCTCTGTGGGAGAAAAATGGACAGTCTGCTTCTGTAAAGATTATGGCCTTCGAAACCCTATGGGGCAGTTCTAGTCTGTCCTGTAGGGTTGCTATGCGTCAGAACCGACTCGATGGTAACGGGTTTGGCTTGGGTTTATAATAACATTATTACAACAAAATTATAAAAATCATACACTGTATAGCTTTTAAATTTGGAAAGCTACAGATATGCAGAGAATTGTTTAAATGCACCAAATTTTGAGCCAGACAAACCAAACATCTATCTGGTGCCCCCTTTTGAAAGTGGCTGTATCAGAATCTCACTGTCCTCGTTTATAAAAGGGGGGACCATACTTATCTCAGTAGTGCTGCTAGGAGATTGATCAAAGGAGGGGCTATACCTAAAACATTTGTAGAGAGCCCCGCCCGCAGTGAGTACTCGACGCTTACGTGTTACCTGAAAACAGAGGAGGAGCATTAGATCTACCTTAAAGAACATGGATACGGATGGGGCAAGTTGGCTGATTGGCTTCACTGTATTCATTTCACCCAGATACCCCAGGAAACATTCCCAGGGTGACCAGGAGAGTGACAAGTGCAAAAGAAAGAATGGGGATGGAGAAGGAATGAGGCAGCTAAGCAGTCTGAGGAGAAATTAGGAAATAACGTAAAAACCTAACTCAATTTATTCTATTATCCTCATATTCTACTTATACATTCTTCTTCTTTGCAATTACTTTACTTTAATGATCAAATTTTTCTTCTCAGGTTTATGTCTCAGTGAAAAAACAGATTTTCCTGTTACTGTACAATAAAAGCTTAGCAGTGTGTAGAACTCTGTGTCAGTGAAATGAAAACACACAAATAAGAGCGAGAATAAGCAAATGCACTTCACCAAAATTTGTCATTTCACAACAACAATATAGGAAATATATTCTTTGTGAATTTTCAATCACAATTAGTGACTTTAGCATTCCCACTACTGGAGTGCATTTTACAAGATTTGCACCTCAGAAAACATATTAAAATTTTTTTTTGTAGTTGTTAGAAAAAGTCCACACATTATTAGACAAATGTGCTTGTTTCATTCTACATAACATTCTTTGGGTCATGTATAATAAAGAAATAATACTTAAAACACAGCTATTTTGTGTTCTAGGAATTGACCAGCAGCTGGCCACAGAGCAATTTTTGCCGTCTGTGGACATCATGGCAGTAGCTTGCTCGTAACTTTTCTTTCTACGTACGTAGTACTAAATAATTTTGAATTTATGGGGAGTTAAGTTAAGCTAAAGGAATTCCAACTTTGCATTTTGTTGCAAGGAGCCCACGCTTTCAAAAGGGACCTTTTGGTAAACTGATGTGGGATGATAGATTTTTTTCAGCCATCACATGAGTGGAGTACAGAATTCCAAACAATAAACGTTATTGCATCAGGAGCTATGACATGATACCTGTTAGAAAGGGAAAGGAGAAAGAAAAGGGGAAAAGAGAAAAGTAAGGGCAGTAGCCAGAATATGAGCTAAGTGGGGAGACTGCAGCTTTGTCAGGCAGCCAAAGGCAGTATGCTCAGAGGAGTAAAAGAGATAATATATTTAAACGTATTTCAATTCCAGGCAGTTACTCTGTCTTCTCATATTCTACTCATATACCTGTGCGTGTGTGTGTGTGTGTGTGTGTGTGTGTGTGTGTGTGTAACTTAGTAAATATTTTACCCCAGAAAGCTTCTTGGGGAAAGTTCTTGGATGAGATGTAATGTTTCGATAATATCCACTTCAGAAATATTAATTAACCTAGGAGAATGGAAGAGCCTAAATGAAAAGCAGTAGCTTAAGCATGCAGATGTGCAGAACTCAGTGAGCAGATTGGCAAGAGAATGAGATAATGGAAAAGAATGAAAAGTCACCCAGAAAAGAGCCCTAGAAACCTACTAAGAGTTGGGTTTTTCACTGATGTTTAACAAAGTTTAGCTACACAGAATAGTAGAGGACTGTATCCTCTTAATTTCAGTAAAGGTTTTTTTTTTTAATTCTGGAAAAACAAAAACAGATAAAAAAAACTACCACTTTTCAGTCTTGCAGCGCAGATACTGAAGTGGTAGATTTGAGAAAATAAGCTACGCATTGTGGGAAAAAAAAAATCTGGCAAAGGCTGCAAATTCCTATCAATCCAAACAAACAAAATAAAACATGTTGCTGTCTAGTCAATTCCAACTCATGGTGGGATGTCTAAACTTTGGGAGGTGCGGGAAGTATCTCTGTCCTTTGAGATGTTCTGTTTTATTCTGAAAAGACTGAATGTGACAAGACCAGAGATTCTGATTATCAGAAGCAGCCAAAGCTACATGTAAAATAGAAGCTCAGGATATCTAAGAAAAGAGATAAGAATGTACAAAATGGCCAACATCATACAATCTCCCTGGTTCTTGTGCAGTTACTGGAATTTTTAACTTGATTTGAATATTTTATCCAAAAACATTCTTCAAGGAAACCTGTATCGTTCTTCATAATTAGTTGGAATGCTCAGTTTTTTCTACTGACTGTCACTGAAATACACTTTAAAATATTTGTTGAAAGTCTCTGTTACAAAGTTTCATTAAACTTACACAAATTTTGTCGAAAAGCTGTTTTATACAAGGTGAAAATGAGGATAAAAAGGAAAAGGAGATATGCTTCAGACATGTTTTGAAACTTGGAATTTAAAAATCAATCAGAAAAACATTCCTGAATGGAAAGAGAATAAAATTATAGGTAAAGGGTACCTTCCTTGAAATGTGTTGTGGTCTTTGAGAGGTCTCACCACAAGGACCTCCACAGAAGAAAACTGACGGGTTGGTAATTTCTGCAACGGGGGTGAGGGGGGATAGAATCTGTTTGAATTCCTAGTTTTAATACTCTTCCTGTCACAAATGATCTTTATTTCAGACACTAGTTTTTAAAGTAGGTCATATTTTCTGCCATAATATTTTTTTTTGAGAGAAGAATGGAGTATAGGTTTAACTATTGTGCTTGCATTCTATGAGAGTATTCTATTGCCTGATTAATGGCTTTTGGGGAAAAGTGGTGATTTTTTTTGGTATTCTGATATGAAAAGAAATGGAGACAATTTCTTAGCCTGGTCAGGAAAGGGGCAGGCATGTGGGGCTGAAATGGAGGCTTGAATAAGGACAATTACTGGGACAGAGTATTGTTCAATTTTAGAGCTTCGATACGCATTTCCAAAACGCCCTGTTCAGAAATATTGTGCCACTATACTCTTACACTAGCATTTATTAAGTTTGCGCATCCCCTGCATGCTTATAAATCTCATATATAATATTTGCTTGTTTGAGGGTGTGTGTGTTGGGGGAATAAAATATACTCTTTCATAAATTTCTGTTTTTTTATTACTAGTAAGATTGATCATTAAAATAATCAGGTATTATTTATTAGTGTATTTTAACATTTTCAACTCTTTATAATAATTTTAAATTTTGATATATCAGGTACACTAAAATGCACAAATTTTCGGTGTTCAGTTTGATGTGTTTTGATAATTGTGTATGCCTATGTAGTTTCCAAGGAGCGCCTGGTGGGTTTGAACAGCCAGCCTTTTGATTAGCAGCCACAGCACTTAACCACTACATCACCAGGGTTTCCATGTAAATATCATCTGAAAAAAAGAGAACATTTCTTTCATCCTTAAAAGTTCGTTTGTGCTACTTCCTGGTCAATTTCCATACCGTCTCCCAGGCAACCACTTTGTGATTTCTACCACCATAGATTAGTTTGTCTGGGTTTCATATAGAATTATACAGCAGGTACTGAGTTCTGTGTCTGGCTTCTGCTTTTGGGAATGATCCATGTTGTTGAATGTATCAGTAGTTAGTTATTTTTTATATCGCCAGGCAATATTCCATTGTATGAACACACTATAATTTGTGTAACCATCTTCTTGTTAATAGACAATTAGGATGCTCTCCATTTTCGATTATTATGAACAAGGCTGCTATAAACATTCCTGTTTAAAAAAGACTTATTGTGAACATGTTTTCATTTCTTTTTGATAAATGCCTAAGTGAAATTGTTGGTTCATAGGGTGGATGTAAGTTTAATTATAAAACCAACTTCCAAACAGGTCTTCAAAGTGGTTGTATATTTTACAGTCCCATCAGCAGTACATGAGAATTCCAGTCGATTCACATGTTTGTCAACAGGTATGAAATTATGTATTATTGTGGTTTTAATTTTCATTTCCCTGTCGATGAAAGATATTGAGCACCTTTTTCATGAGGTTATTGGCAAGTTGTATTTCTCTTTTGTGAAGTGTCTAAGTCTTTTCCTCAGTTTTAAAACCTGTGTTCCCTTTTTATTAATTTGTAGACATTCTTTACATAGTCTGATATAAATCCTTAATCAGATTCATGCTTTCCAAATATTTTCTCCCAATCTGTGCTTGTCTTTTAATTTTTAGTGGTGTTTTGATCAGCAGATGTTTCTAGTTTTGATAAAGTCTAGTTGAACAATTTTTTTCTTTTATGGTTCATGTTTTTTGCATTCTGTCCAAGAAATCTTTGTCTACCCCAAGGTTGTAAAGATATTTATTCTTCTAGAAGGTTTACAGTTACAGGGTTTCCATTTAGGTCTATGATCCATCTCAAATTAATTTTTGTGTGGAGTGAGCTTAGTTTTTTGTTTTTGTTCTTTTGCATACGAATATCCAGCTGTCTCAGCAATGATTGTTGAAGTATCTCTTTATTCCACTAAATTAACTTGGCACCTTATAAGTATCAGTTAACTGTATATGTGTGTCTATTTTTATGCATTTCCATTGATCTATTAGTCCGTCTGTATCCCTTGTACGTTACATGTCCTATGTCCTGATTATTATAGGTTTACCGTACATCTTGAAGACAGGTAGTATAAGTCTTCCAACTTCTTTTTCAAAATTATTTTGGCTTTTCTACATCTTTTGCATTTTTATATAGAATTAGGAATCACATATTAAAAAGTGGCTGGAGTTTTGATTGAGATTACACCCAACCTATAGATCAGTTTGGGTAGGATTAAAATCTACAATATTGAATTTTCTGGTCTATGAACATCACATGCCTCTCCATTTATTTATTTGTTCTCTAATTTTGAGCAGCAATATTTCGTAGTGTCAGGGTATAGATTTCGCACATATTTTCTTAAAATTCATTCCTAAGAATTTTAGTCTTTTTAGACTATTACAAATGGTCTTTTTTCCCACTTCATTTTTTTCAATTGTTTGTAGCTACCATATAGAAATGCAATTGATTTTTGTATATTGATATCCTACAACCTTGTTTAATTTGCTTATTAGTTATAGTTTGCTTTTGTTTTTTAAAGAATCTCTGTTAGTCAGGCATAATCATGAATGTAGAAAACCCTAAGGATTCTAACCTTAAATAATTAAAGCTAACCCTTTTGAATGTTTATCGTATGTGTGCTTTAAATGGATTAACTCATTTAATTCTAAATTCATCCTTTTGAGGTAGGTGCTATATTAACCCCTGTTTCCAGGTGAACAAATTAAGGCAGAAAGAGGTTAAGTGCCTTGCCTAAAATCATCTAACTTGTTAGTAACTGTCGTGGATTGAATTGTGTCCCCCCAAAATATGTGTCAACTTGGCTAGACCATAATTCCCAGTATAGTGTGGTTGTCCTCCATTTTGTGATTGATGTGATTTTCCTATGTGTTGTAAATCCTATTATTATGATGTAATAAGATGGATTATCGGCAGTTATATTGATGAGACCTACAAGATTAGATAGTGTCTTAAACCAATCTCTTTTGAGATATAAAAGAGAGAAGCGAGCACAGACACATGGGAACCTCATACCACCAAGAAAGCGGCACCAGGAGCAGAGTGTGTCCTTTGGACCCGAGATTCCTGTGCAGAGAAGCTCCTACTCCAGGAGAAGATTGACCACAAGGACCTTCCTCCAGAGCCGAAAGAGAGAGAAAGCCTTCTCCTGGAGCTGATGCCCTGAATTTGGACTTGTAGCCTACTAGACTGTGAGAGAATCAATTTCTCTTTGTTAAAGCCATCCACTGTGATATTTCTGTTATAGCAGCACTTGATGACTAAGACAGTAACTCAGGTAGGATTTCAACTTAAGCAGTCAGGCATCAAAGCCTGTATGTGTACTGCTTCTTGTATAAGGGTGCCATTGTAGAACCCACAGGGTTCTAGTGCATAGAGAGATAACTTGAAGTATCAGGTAGGCATTAAAAGGAAATGGCACTTGAACACAGCTTTGGAGAAACGAGAGAATTAGAAAACTCTCAGAGATGAGGAAAGAACGTTCTGTTCCAAGTGAATGGCAAGAGCAAATGTAAAGTGAAGAGTAACTATAGTAGATTTTGTGAGTTGATGAAGCTATCCATGCAGCTCAAGTGAGGAAAACTTGAGAGATGTACTTGAGAAGGTGAGGTGGCATAGATAAGAGAGATGACATAGTGGGAGAAAACCTTGCTAAAGTGCATATTTTAGAAGCTAGTATAATAATTTTACATGTTTTTTTGAGCACTGGGTAGTTACAGAGGCTTGTAAGTGTGAATTGGAAAAATTTCCAAGAATTCATTTTATTAACTCTAAAACTTCTTCACTATATTCCTCCATGTATTTATACTGGCGACTATCTTATAAAGCATGTCCCATCTGAAGAACTTTTGATTTTTAAAAGATCATCCTCCAGTTTTTAAATGTGTAATTTTTCTTTTCTTTATAGTCTCCCTCCTCTGGAACATTAAAAACTTAAAACATTTACAACATACAAACTGGAAGAAGAGAGGAAATGTCTTTCCTCAGCAACCCATTTAAAGGGCCCCAAACACATGAATATAGCAAAACATTGGAAAACTTGTCCCCAAATTCTCAAGGAGAGGAAAGCCTGAATGCTTCAGAAAAGGCCTGATCCTCACATATGGCCTTAGTGTGCCCTCAGGTAGTCACAAAGCTTAAACTGAGTCTGATAACTCACCCTTCTAATTATTCTCTCCTGACATCACGCAACTTTAATCTAATTAGCAGTAAAAAGGCTCATCTTGCTGATATACTAAGGCCCACTTTCTATTTTCAGAGGGCACTGGTAGAAGGAGACAAATACGTTTATCTTTCATGGACACCTCAGTTTCTTAAACACAGGATTACGTCTCTGAAGCCAGGGCGTGAACTTCTCCCCAGTTGCTCTCCTGTTGTCAGACACAGCCCAGATGGTAGAATTTTCCATGACGAAGCAGAAAGGGTGATGCCAAGTCTAGCAGGGCATCTGAGGAAACCGTACATTTGCAGGACAGAGAAAAATCACCATCCTGAGGAAATCACATTGAGATTGGGGAGGAGGAATTGTGTCCCCCTGTTTCCAGAGCCCGTCTGGGTCCCTTAGGAAAAAATACTCAGTGAAGGAGCCTTCCACAATGGCCACTTTAGGGCAGGGGTTACCTCCGCACATGTTTTTGTGTGGTGCCTAATATGTAGGAGAAATAGGGGCCTATGTGTGACAACCTCCAAAGACAAGATTCTGAGCTGAGATATGAAGACCGTTCCATCTGTATCACAGGGATCACAATCCTGAGAGGCCCAGCCATAGTCAATTTTCTTTGAGTTTGCACTGTCATATTTTTTTTTTTTTTTTTTTGGGCCATGTAACTGATGCTCTACCTGGGGTCACTGTAGAGAATTTGCTGATACAAAGTGTTACAGAAGTTGCTCAAGCTTTGAGTGGGGATGGGCCCGGGGAATCTTGCCTGCAGCTCCAAGTGCGCTACTGGACTACAGAGAATAGAGAGGCAGGAAAGATTCCAAAACAAATTTAGAAAGTATGTTTATGTTTGGATACAGGACATAGGTGCAGAACCCCTGGCAGGAATGATTTTCAGAGCCAGGAATTACTCAGCCCAGCCATCCAGAAATAAGAGTTGGGGGAGGGAGAGGAAGTTTGACCAGCTCCCCAGAAAGAAGACGTTAAGAGTGATTCCTGGTACAAATGCTTAATGCATTTGGCTGCTAACTGAAGAGTTGGAGGTTCAAGTTCACCTAGAGGCACCTCAGATGAAAGATCTGGCAATCTACTTCTGGAAAATCAGCCATCGAAAACCTATGGAGAACAGTTCTACTCTGACACACATAGGTTGCCATGAGTCAGAATCAATTTGATGGCAACTGGTTAGCAAAGCCTTATACATATCCTCTGTCTCTCCATCATTGCCCTTGTCCCAAGACAGGGCCTTAGCCATGTCATTGGTGTTTCTCTAGTCCTGATCAACATATCAGGCTCTGGGCAGTGGAGGGGCAGTGCAGCAAGACATTGTCCTTTGAAGAATATTCACCAGGAAGGGGACTGTGACTCCTGACCCCACCTCCCCGTCCTGCTCTGCCTGCCACAGCCCAAGGCTTAGGATGGAAGTGGGAACTTCCGGGCTGCTCTCTCTGGTCTTCTTGATTCTCTCATGGAGTGTGAGATGGACAAGTCCTTCTGCTCCCAGCAACTCAGCACTGGATTCTACAGAGATGGAGACCTGTTGATTTTTTTTTCCCCTTTTTTGTCAGTTGTTGTGAACAGTTTCACTGAATGGAAATTAAGCAACATCCCTGCCAGGCCTGTAATGTTTATAAGTGAATATAAGGAAGTGAATGTCTTTGGCATTTTGTTTGAATGGTCTGGTTTTCATCCTGTGCTTGAAAGAAAGTAGAGTGCCCAGAAGAAACATGCTCTGTGGTGCAGTGAATTACTTAATATGGCCCTTCTAGCTATCGTTTTTGTAACTCCCACCAAATGACTGGGTGGGACTATGCAAATGAGGTTCTTGTGGCCCACCAAAGGGATTGGATAGCTTGCTAATAATGTAAATAAGGTATATGGCACCCTTGGGGTGGGACCATGCAAATAAGGTGTATGAAACCCTAATGAGGGGATTGGTCAGTTTTGTCAACCCACTAGGCTTAATATGAGCCATCCCAGAGGCAGGAAGGGAGGACCTCACCACCACCAAGAAAGAAGAGCCAGGAGTGGAGCATGTCCTTTGGTCTCAGGATCCTTGTGCTGAGAAGCTCCTGGAACCAGGAGACTGAGAGAGAGATCTGTAACTCCAAAGATGGCAAGAAGTGGTGGCAGAGAAATGGCAGCAGCAGAGGCAGGAGACCAGCAGGAGACGATGCAGTGGGCTTACTGGCTCACAGAGCAAGAAAGCTGAGTGCCTTCCGCTGAGGCTTACGGGCAGAATGGGTACTTACTGGCAGAGCTAAAAGAGCTCTGTAACACGTGTCAGAGCAAGGCAGAGGCCAGGCCGAGGGGCCAAGGGCCAGAAAGATACTTGTTTCCAGCACAGCTGAATAGAGGCTGTCCTGATCGAAGAACTGTATTCTGAGTGTTCCTGAACCT
Source organism: Dugong dugon (assembly GCA_030035585.1). Taxonomy (NCBI): domain Eukaryota; kingdom Metazoa; phylum Chordata; class Mammalia; order Sirenia; family Dugongidae; genus Dugong; species Dugong dugon. The sequence continues at coordinate 185,463,766 of CM057460.1, read as the reverse complement.
GAATTGTAACCTCTTACTTTCCTAATAAACCCCATAACCATGAGTATGCGCTGTGAGTTCTGTGTGGCCATTGCTAAGAATTATCAAACCCAGCAGAGAAGCCGAGAGTGCTATGGAAGGGGCACTTGGTGTCAGAATTGATAAAGACGGTAGAGAGAGGAGGCATGTCTGATCTCCGCCTCATAGGAATCAGCCTTGGGCTGTTGGTCTTGATTCCCTTTCCCCCTTGTGAAGTTAGAAGAGGTTAGATGCCCCTGCCATGCCAGTTTTACAAGCTCCCACCCTGTTATCTCTGTTGCTGGGTGCCATTGAGTCTGGCTCATAGTTACCCCATGTGACAGAGTAGAACTGTCCCATAGGGTTTTTGGCTATAATCTTTATGGAAGCAGATTGCCAGATCTTTCTCCTGCAGAGTCACTGGGTGGGTTGGAACCGCCGACCTTTTGGTTAGCAGCAGAGCACATAACCGTTGTGCCACCAGGAACCTTCTGTCATCTCTGTCCTTAAACTTCTATGCGTCATATTGAAATCCAAAGCTGAAGATACAAGTCATCCCATTCCCCTCCTGGTCCTTTCCCATGGTCCTCCCATTGCAGCTTAGTACCTTCTCAGGACAAATGAAGCTAGTTGTACAATTGCCCCAGTTACTGATTAGGAGAAAATTTCTGGATCATAGAGCAGGGAATATGAATGTCTTAATTGTAGTTTATTTTCTCCAGATTTTTAAATCACAAAGAAATCACTGGTTTATGGAGACATGTGCCATAGTTTAAGACCTGGACTTAGAATCGGAGTTTTTGGAGTGAAATCCTGGATGCTGACCTATCTACACTTTTTGGCTTCAATTCCCTCCCTTGCAAAATAAGAGCAATAGTATTGCACCACCCTTTTTCATCTGCTCTTCTGTATTGTCTTTCTCAGTTGGTAGCAATACCATCTTCTAAGTCACCCAAGCCAGGAACCTAAGATCCATGCTGTCATCACCCTACCTAATCCATGCCGATGTCCTGTCGATTTAACTCTTGCATGATTCTTCAATCTGGCATTTTTTCTCTCCCACCCACCCAATTATCACCATCCTAAATCAGGCCACCATCTCTGGTCTAGACTATTGTAACATCCTCCTGGTGGGTCAGATTCCACTGATATCCCTCTTAAAGTCATCCTCTCTCTGAGAACCACCAGAACCGTCTTCCTAAAATCTTTATCTCATTTATGAACCCCCCTTTTGCTTTAAACCTCTTCCATGCTCTCCCCCCCACCCCATGTAAAAGCCCTCTGTGGCCCGATATCTGCTCTCTGTCCTCAGTGCTTCTCCAGCCTGTGCAGGATGGTAATTTCTAGCAACATCACGCAATTTTAGTTCTCTTTCCCCATGGCCACCAGGGTAGTAAGGTGTCTCTCTCCAGGCCCCTCAGCTCTGTGCTCACCTCAACCAACCATGACCCTACTGAGAGGTGTGTGGTGTAGCAATACGCCTGCTTCATGCCGAGGAATGCATAAACATTGAATGTGGTACATCTCATCACTTCCATTTACATCCCCTTCCTCACAGCCCTGGAAGAATTGACTCATGGATTGCACATCCCTTTGCGGGGTTGCCCAGTTTGCAGCATGGTGGTGCTGCGTTTGGGGGAAGGACGGTGTCACTGCCCCAGAGGGTGGCTGTTTGGAGGACGAGGACAAAAGAGTGTGTGCTGTCGACAGGTCACGATGGGCGGGAGAGGGTTAAAAAGCAGCCCCGCAGGGAGGTTTAGGCCTAGGCGGGGGCTTGGGAGAGAGAAACAGTTGCTAGAGTGGAGTGCGGTGCGTGGCTCAAGGTGCGTCATCAAAAAGCAGAGGCTGCAGCGAATGGGCTGTCAGGCTAGTGGAGGCCTCTCGCCGGCACAGCACCGAGGCGCCGCGTCCTCCGCGGAAGCGTCTGAGTTCAGGCGCCACAGCGTCTCCGGCGCGACAGGCTGCGCGGTCAGCAACCGGTGACCCCACCCCATCCTCAGTCGTTCCGGGATCCCTTCCTACCTCCCTTTGGGGGATTCTGAGGCAAAAAGGTAGCATGTGGAGGACAGCTGCTTGCCCACCTATCAGGGGGGCGCGGGGCACCTTGCAGGTGTGCTAAGGCAGGCGGAGTGGTGAGGAGCAGGAGGAAGACCTGGAATGGGCAGGAATGGCGGGGAGGCGGGGGTGTAGGTGGGGGAGTCCCAGCTTCTGCTACGGGTGTCGATCCATAGACGCTCAGGGGCCTCACGCCCACCCAGGCCTTGTGCTTCATATAGAGGAGGATGCTGAAGCCCACTTTTATCTAACATCATATAGGATCTGTCAGTCTCAATGCTGGGTATGTTAACCTGGGTAATCGGCACAACACCCACCAGCTTCATCTTAAGAAAAAACCCAGACCCGCTGCGATCTAGTCCATTCCGCCTCAGCTGAGTAAAGTGAGGTTCCCAAGGTTACACAGCTAGTAAGATGCAAAGCTGAATTCCATAATTAGGCAGGCTAGCCCCAGGAGCTGCGCCCTTAGGAGTACACACTATGCGCACGGGTAGTTCAGGAAAATGGCAGACGGTCCGGGGAGGCGGGGGCCGAAAGACAAATAGGCCCTCAGGTAGTGATAATATCTTGGGTAGTGAAACTTGATGAAGATCTCAGACTGGATCAGCAGCCTTTCAGTAAAGGGACAGATAGTGTGTATTTTAGGCTTCGAGGAGCCATCCGGTCTCGAAACAAGGACTCGAGGCTGTGGTGGTAGCGTGCAAGGAGCCTTAGACGACATGGAAAGGAATGTGGTTGTTCTCCAGTAAAGCGCTCTTTATAAAACAGGTAGTGGGCTGATCTCTGTTCTAGAGGAAAAAGCTGCAAAATCTGTACATACATCATCTCTCTGCATACAGCATGAATTCCCAGAGGCAGAATTGGCTGGGTTAAAGGGCAGATAAACATTTGTCATTTTGATACCGACTAGATGTACTTGTGAACAGGGATGTACATGATCACACGTAGGCTGGGCAAGTGGAATCTGGCTCCTGTGTGGGGTCAGATAGAAGAGGGAGATAAGACTCGGAGCTGTTGCTGTGGTTCAGGCCTTGAACGAGGATGTGTGGGGAAACTAATATCCTTTTGAGTTTTTACAGAACGCAAAGCATCGTGCTGGGTGCTTTATTTAGGGCTGGAGAAGAGTAAGACTGATACAAAAGGATGTAAGAGAATCCTCTTTCCACAACAGATAAGCAAAGGAGGAGGCGAAGGGATCGACATGCATAACCATTTGTGAAGGGTGACTGTGGCATCACAGCCACCAGCTGCAGCCTCACACTACTTCATGCTGCTGGCACGACCATGAAGAGTGTGCCAGACGTGGCCGGGCCACCCAGGGAAGAGGCCACAGACCTTAGAGCTAACCAGGTGGGTCCCAGAGTTTCAGCCTCTCCCTTTATGAAATATACAGCAGGAACAAGACAGTGACACAATAGTGCACTGCGACATAGAACCAAAGCGAGAGGGGCGTCCTCAGCAGGACTGTGGTGTGGATTCAAAGGGAAGAGAGATCAGACACAGCCACAGGGGTTCCCAGAGGCTTGTGAGAGAAGTGGCTGTTGATTATGTAAGGGGCACTGTGGGAAGTATGCAAGGGGAAGGGGGTTGTGGGAACTAAGACCAGACAGGGAGGTGGGAGGGCCTTGTCTGCCAGAGTTAAGTGAGGGATTTATACATACATTTTTGATAGGTAGTAGGGAACCATTAAAGAATTTTGAACTGAGGCGTGATGAGATCAGTAGTATTTATTAATATACTTAATATATTAATAGAGCTGAGATAGAATGGACAGGATTTGGTAACCCCTTTAGCAAAGTGAGTAGTATCTGGCTGGGCGAAGGGACTAACAACCCTTTTCTTTCCTATTTATCCAGCCTAATTTCCCACTCCTATGCCCCCTGTAGGATGTTTCCTTTGAAGTTAATAAAGATATCAGTCCATGAACTTGAAAAACATTTCCACCTAAGCTTGCCACTTACTGCTCTTTTAACCTCCATCTGTGTCCCCTCTTCAGATGCAAAAGAACATCTCTTTTATTGGGAAAACCTCATTACCTCCTGAGACCACTGCTGGAGGGTGACAGCAACACTCAGGCCATCCCACCTGGGGACAAGCAGAGGACAAGCAGAAGACAAGAGCAGCCCAGCAGTAAGCCTTGGTAAGAACTCTAGAAGATGGGGTTAGGCTGCTTTGGGAGAGCAACTAAAAACCGGTCCTGCAAAGCGTTTCGTGCTCTCTTGAGCTCACCTGGAAATTGAATTGCATTTCAAGGGCTCAGGGCCAAAGGAGCCACCAGTTGGAGGCCTCTCTGGATTGAGGAAGTGCTTCTCCAAAGTGTTTTTCCAAGGCTCAGTTTCAGAGATTCCTATAATTTCAGCTCCTCCAATCTCATACAAATGTTGTAATGCCTTCTAAAACATCCACTCTATTCTCAGACTTTTACTACCCTAACTGAGACAGTCTGATATGTTGTGGGACATTTTTAACTGTTAGAAAGGCCTTTATTTGAGCCATAATCTGTCTTCCTGTGACTGCCACATACTGATTTTTATATACATCAGTGGCAATGCAGCAAACTTGTGTGCATGTGCACTATTTGCTAGTAGCTATCAAAATGTAAAATGTGCATCCCCCTGACCAGCATTCTCACTTCTAGGACTCTATTCTACAGAAATGAAAACACAAGTGTGTAACCTACGAGCTTATGAGGATGTTCCCAGTGAATCGTAATAGTTTTCTCCTTAGCACTGGAGCTATCTGAGCAAAACTTGAGTCATCTTTGGGGGTGGAGGAGGGGCTGTTACTATAGAGGGGACTCCTGCATCAAACAGGAGATTGGACTTGATGACCTCAAAGGTTCTAATTATGAGCCCTTGAGTTGTTCGGCTACGGAGAGAGAGGGGAGCAGACGTCTTTTGTATCACTTACTTTCTTCTCTGCTTCATTTGTTTTTTCTTCCTCTTGGCACAGGCCATGGAGCTCCATGGAGAAAGGGATCAAGATCAGGTCAGCATCAGGAGCCTTCACATGGCCCCTGAGATGTTTGAGGGCCACCTCTTCCGCTTATGCTGGGAGTGGGGAGGAATCCAACATGCCTCCCATATTGTATTTATGGAAGCACGCAGTATCTTCCAATCACTAAACCTACAGTGCCTTACAAATGGGCAGCAGCAGGGGCAGCAGTAGCGGTAACAGCAGGCACATCAGGTGCTATGGACATGGCAGCGACCAAGCGTGCAGACTTGGGCCAAATAAACTCAGCACTGGCGGGAACAGCCTTCATGGATCAGGAGGAAGCAGACCCACCATGGCCTTGACAGGCGCTTCTGACATACCCTTGTAGGTTCTTAACATGGTTGTAGCAAGTGCTGCAAGCATGTTCTTGTCCTCAGAGGGCATTTCCAGCATGTCAGCAGAAGCTGCTGGTCTCTGCCCAGAGGGCAGCTTGAGTGTGGTGATTGCAGAAGCAGAGACTACCAGCAAGCCTGTTGTAGAAACAGCTAAAGGTCCAGTAGTAGAACTCCTTGTCCCAACCTTGCAGAGTGAAGGCAACATGAGTAAATGGGATGGAAGCCAGTGAGTCTTCCAACCCAATGTTGAAGCCTAGAGGGAAAGAAAGGAAAATGACAACTCCCAATAAAAGGTGTTCTCATTACCATAGGACTGGGCTGAACACATCAAATCTAACATGATTATTCTGCTCATCCTTAGATGGCCATAGAACCACTAGGCAGCCCAGGGAGCAGAGGTCACAGCTTCTCCTTCTACCAACACACCAGCCTTATCCCCGCTGCAGAGGAGTCTAGGTGGGTGGCCAGATTTCCCTTCCCTTCTTACTTTCTACTGTTTTCAATTCATCATTTCCTGTGAAAGGCCCTGTACTCAGTTCCGTGTGGTGAATCGAGATCAGGGAAACACTAACTCTCTCCTCAAGGCTCTCACAGTGTAGGAGAGTGGATTGCAAACTTCTCTTTTTCTCTTTGCCAGCTCCTGAGAATCACGAATGCTAAATCATGAACAGCACAAGCACTGCAAGGAATCGTGTAAAATTAGAACAATCTGGCTGTTTTTCTCTCTGGGCTACAAGCTCCGTAAGAATGAGGAGATGGCACTTTAGCCAAATCAATTTTTCAGTGAGTTGGATGGCTCTTGTTGGAAGAAAAACTTAAGTCTTGCTGCTTACCCGCTGTGGGCCAGGCGCTGTACTCGGCATTTTGCACGCGTATCTAATGTTCACAACAGTTTTATGATCGAGGCATCATCATCTCAGTTTTGCAGATGAAGAAAATGGGGGTTCAGAGGACTTGAGGAACTGCACAGGTCATGCAAGCTAATACACGACAGAGCCAGGATTTCAAGCTATGTCTTTCTCATTATATAACCTGTGCTATTTGTCAGCAATTGGGAACTATTTCTTTTCATTGCTAATAGGTGAAAATGGGTATACCTTTCTTTTAATTAAAAAATCATAATTTAGACTTTGAGAAAAGTTGCAAAACTAGTAGACCATGTCCATATATTCCTAACTCAGCTTCCCCTAATGTACATACTGGAACCAGGAATTTAATATTGGTACAATATTACCAACTAAACTAGAAATCTTATTTTCATTTCATCAGCCTTACCACGAATGTCCTTTTTCTGCTCCAGGATCCTGTTCAGTATCTCACACTACATTTAGTTGTTAATTTCTCCTTCGTTTCCTTCAGTCTGTAACGATTTCTTAGCCTTTTCTTTCTTCACAACCTTGATACTTTTGAAGAGTCTCGATCAGTTGTTTTGCTGAATGCTGCACAGTTCTGGTTTATCTGATGGCTCTTCATGATTCGTCCAAGGTGGTGCATTTTAGACAAGTATACCACAGAAATGCTCTTATGTCCTTCTCAGGGCATCGTATCACGGGGTTCATGTCTTCTTACTGGTGAGGTTAGCTTTGGTGACTTGGATAAGGGAACTTCTAAGAGGTTTTTCTGCTCTATTAAGATATTTCCCTTTGCGATTAGTAAGTATCTTAGAGAAGATATTTTGAGACTCTGCAAATATTCCATTTCTCCCCAACCTTTTGCTTACTTCTTTTAGTATTCATCAGTGGATCGCGTCTGCAGCAATTATTTCTGCAGTGTTGGCCTAAGATGATAAATTTTTTATTTTCCTTTTTCTTTATACATGTATTGATTGGAATGCTACTGTAAGGAAGAACTGTCCTTTCTCATTTATTTATTTATTCAATTATTTGTTTATATCGGCATGGACTCATGCATATTTTTTTCATTCTAGGGGTTATAATCCAATGTTTTGTTGCTTGAATTATTCAAGCTTTGGCCATTAGAAGCTCATGTGATCCTTCCACAAGCCATCTTTTCTCTTGAGCACTTTCCGGCACCATAAGCTATTCCCAATTTATCTTCTATTTTCCCTGCTTCCTCTCTGGAATTAACCAGGGAATTGAAGCACACTTTCTCTTGTGATCTCAGCGCATACAGTGGCCTCATACAAGGACAGCAGCAGCAGTTAACACTTGCTCAGCATCCCCACTAAAACTTGGAATTGTCATTTTTTTTTTCCCATTCTAATAAGTGTGTAGTGGTATTATATGTGGCTTTAATTTGGATTTCCTTAGTGTTGAACGTATTGTCATATACTTATTTGGCATCTGTATATCTTCTTGGTGAAGTGTCTAAGTCTCTTGACTATTTTTTTAAAAAAATGGGTTGTTTATGTATTATGAATAAAAGTCCTCTGTCTGACATGTGATTTGCAAATGTTTTCTCCAGTCTGTAGCTTATCTTTTCATATTCCTAACAATGTCTTTTGCAGAACAAAATTTTTAATTTTTTAAAAGTCCACTGTCTTTCCCTTGTGAGATGGCATGATTTTGCTGGTTCTTCACATATTTGGCAATTTTGAATTGTATTCTGAACATTTTGAATATTATGAGACTCTAGGTCTTGTATAGACCCCATGGAGATGTTGATTTCTTTGTTTTAGCTTCCATTTGATTCAGTTAGGTGCACTCACAGTTCCTACCTGCCATCTATGGGCTGTGGTTCCAATGTCAGTTCAATTTTCAAAGCTTACGAGTGCTACTTGGAGCTGTCTCACGTTTGTACCACCTAGCAGAATCTGGTACCTGTTTGATTGCCTGCTGCATAGCTCTGCTCTCAATACCTTTCATTTGTTGTTTACTATTCAGAGTCACACATCTGCAGCTTGGAGATGAGCCCAGTAGCTCAAACACAACTTCCTGGGATTGTTTTAACTTCCTCATCTCTGCTAACCCCCCAACAACACTTTCCTGCATCCTGGTGCTCCTTTTTCTGGTCTTTTGAATACAAACTGGGAATGTAGTTTCTCTGCTCTGCTTTGCATTTTCTATGAATGCTCCTGCCTCCATTATCAAGCAATGAGGGATAGAGATCAAAAACTCAATGGGAGTGCCACTCTTTCTCCAGAGCTCAGGTGCCTGTCTGGAGCTGGAGAAAGAATAAAATGCACCCCTCCCCCAGTCCTGCATTCTCCTGGAAACTTAGGGACCCTTTTCCTGCTTCTCAGTCCAGAAATAGAGGACTTCTATTGGAGCTCTTTCTTTCTGCACTAGTTTAAAGTTCTGGGATTTGAACTTCCTTTTAATCCAGACTGGTAGAGACTGGAAGAAAAAAAACCAAAAACGTATGATTGTTCAGTGATACTTCAAAATCTATTTTCCTTCTCCAATTCTCCTGCTGCCATTTTCTTCCAGAGTCCATAGAAAACTGCTCCATGCGCTTTTAACAGCATTTGCCTGCTGGCTGATGATGTTGAACATTATTGCATGTGCTTATCTGCCATCTGTGTAGTCTCTTTAGTAAAATGTTTGTTCATGTCTTTTGCCCGTTTTTTAATTGAAAATTTTTTATTGCGTTTTAGAGGGTTCTTCATATATTGCAGTAGCTGGCCGATGCATGGTTTGAAAATATTTTTCTTCAGATTGTACTTTCTTTTCATCGTCTTCATAGGGTTACTTGCGGAGAAAGAGCTCTAATTTTGATGACGTTTGATTTATCAATTTTCCCTTTTATGGATTGTGCTTTTAGTGCCAAGTCTAAGAGCTCTTCGCTCAGCCATATGTGCTGAAGAATTTCTCCTTTTTTTCCTTAAAGGTTTTATAATTTTACCTTTTACATTTCAGTCTGCAGTTCATTTTTTAGTTCTTTTGTGTATAGTGTTAGATTTAGGTTGAGGTTCACTTTTTTTGCCTATGGATGTCCAATTGCTTTGATACCATTTGTTGAAAAGGCTATCCTTCCTCTAGTGAATTGGTTTTTCACTTTTGTCAAAAATAAGTTGGGCATATTTGTGTGGGGTCTGTTCTGTTCCATTCATCTATGTGTCTGACTATCTGTTAATACTGCACTGTATTGATTACTATGGATATATATGAAGCCTCTCTCCTATTTTCTTTTTCTTTGTCAAGAAATCAGTCCGGTGCCTTTCCATATAACTTTGTAGACCAAGCTTCTAAAAAAAACTTGCTGTTTGCTAGACAAACATCATTGGAAAGACAATGCAGAAATGGGGAGATCCATGAAGAATAGTTTTCTGATACTTTATATTTAAACATATTGAGAACAATATCTAACTCTTAATATTTTAAGTCTTATCTACCCTTCTATCCAATAACTAAACCCGTTGCTGTCGAGTCAATTCTGATTCATAGCAACCCTATAGGACGAGTAGAACTGCCTCATAGAGTTTCCAGGGAGCACCTGGTGGATTTGAACTGCTGACCTTTTGGTTAGCAGATGTAGCTCTTAACCACTATGCCATCAGGGTTTCTTTCTATCCAATAAGGAGATAAATTTGACAATGCATGTACTGGTCTGCTTACCCAAAACTTGAATTAGGACATGTTGGCACATCTGTACATTTATTTACCTATCCTGTTATTTATCTATGAAAGTAAAGGCAAAACACATTTTCCGTCTTGAGGACTGTATCCCGAGAGAACCTTGGAAACTGTGTGTCTGGAAAATGATACTAATTTATTGCCTTAATTATGACTACTTTTCTTTATCCTTTTTGTGGTAGAACTAATATTGAAAATATTTTCTTTAGTTCAGAACAATTACACCTAACTTATGATAGAAATCACCATGCTCCAGTTTTCACTCTTCTGCATGATTCGTCTTCCCATCTGTGTTTTTCCCTATTTAATTTCTGATGTCCCATCATTTCCGTTACATGTAAGGTTAACATCATTATCAAGTGGAAGTGATTTAAAGTAACATCTTTCCAGAATAAAAAGACTGAGAATAACACTCCATTCAGTACCGAGATAAAACCAAGATTACTAATTGTAGTAGTGCTAAAAATATGAACCTTCATATTCCTGCTTTCCAGACTACCAGTCTCTTTCATGTATGGGGCATTTTACTCTTCTAGAGAATCATCTTACTCTACCAGGCCCCTACAATGAACAAACTCATGTGACAGTCATCATCTTTCTGCCACCCACTTTTAGATTTTCCTTTTTTCATGATGAAGAAAACAATCATGGAAATGCAGAACAACAGTTAATACTTAAAATTATCCATGTATTATTTCTGTGGAAGAAGAAAACTATAGACATAGTTATGGTAAGTTACTATTTCTGTCATGAGTACTTAATTTCTCAAAGAGCCAGATATTTAGTTCATGCTGACCATAAAGTGTCCTTACAATCCCTCTGTCTTTTCTCTGATAACATTTCAAATTTTTACCAATCTTATCACTCCATATATACCTATGCATATTTTAAATTGGCCAGTAAAATTATTCAAATCATGGCTCTGGACCCATAGACAATGCAGTCATGTTAATGATTTTTTACATAATTTAACTATTTACTGTATCACTGCATAAGTATTATGAATGAATGAAAGAAGTTATTAAGAATAAAGGAAAAATGACCATCCTCACTGTGCTTCCATTCATTTTTCTGCTGTTGTTATTGTTGTTGTTAGTTGCCATTGAGTCGGCTCCAACTCATGGCAACCTTATTATGTATAATGGAATGAAACGTTACCTGGTCCTGTGCCACCTTCAGGATCATTGGTATGTTTTCTGCTACTAATCATTACATTTATTATTTAAAAAAAAAAAAGAAAAAGAAGAATCTAGTAAGAAACCTTAGCTCTAGAAAGAGTATTGTGCACTTGAATTTTATATCACATCTCACTTGGCAAAGATATGCTAGCTCTAGTTCAAGTAGGAGCCTTTGAATAATACAATTCATCTGGTATTGGGAACTTTGCCTTAAAAAGCACAGTACAGGTACTCAATAGCATTTTACTCGCTGTTAGAAACTCAACAATATGCAAGAAACGCTCAGCTTTTAAAATACTTCTCATGGCAAGGTAAAGTAATAATAGAGACACTAACCTGCAACAGAAATTGTTGTTCCCTTCTTCTGGTTGAGTCTGGAGTTGGGGATAGAATAGGACACAGTCTTTTGAGTTCACATACTAAAGGACTTTAGGACTGAAGACTCAATGGAGAATAGACCCTTTCCGTCTGCTCTGTCATTTTCAGAGTGTGGCTTTAAATTATGCCCATAGGGGTCTTTCCAGCATGCTTCAGGTTCTGCGGATGCTCTGCAGACTTGCACACCAGATGGATAACTCTGGTATAACTGTTCCTGATGAGAATTTGTAGGGAAACTTTCTAATCCTGTGAAATGTGAAGGGAAGATGGAGTTCAATTAAGAAACAAACAAACAAACCAAAAAAACAATAAACAAACAAACAAAAAAACCTGTTGCTTCGAGTCGATTCTGAACCCTAGCGACCCTACAGGACAGAGTAGAACTGCTCCATAGCATTTCCAGGGAGTGGCTGGTGGATTTGAACTACCAACCTTTTGGTTAACAGCTATGTTACTTAACCACTGCACCACTGGGGCTCCAACTAGGAAAACTATTGTCTAAAGATTCTATGTTTTAGTATGTGAACAGGGTGAGCCAAATGGAATGGCTGTCTATCTCTTGGGTACCTTAGGTGGAAAAAAAAAATGATTCTGTGAAAATGACTGATTACCCTAAGAGATCAAAAGTAGCAGAAAAAGGCAAGAATACGAAACCTTAAAATGAGATATTAACTAATATTGAAGAAAAGAAAATACCAGTGAGAAGTTGAGCTTTAGGATTTATAGTTATTTTAGAGGAACACTAAAAGCTCGTTGAAGGGCACATTTGTAATTAAAAATCATTACACATATGGGCTGGTATATGGATGAGGCAGCGACTAAAAATACAACTACACTACCACACACATTGGAATGTCACAGCAAATTCATAGCCCTCACCAGACCTAACACCAAACTTTACTAATGATTAGTGAAGGATACAAGCTTAAAGCAAGGACAGAATGGCAGCATCCATCTCTGAAATGGTCCAAAACTATCAGACAAACTTCTAAAAATATCATTTTTCCACACTGGGAGGAATTTTGGCTGCAGAGTCATAGATGAGTGTTAACTGTGTGTTTAACACATATGTTGTACATTTAAGTTTAGAGCTTCTTAGTGTTTACATTCATCAGTCAAACAGATAGGCTAGCTACATGACTTTATTCACCAGTTGGGCCCCATAATCCATAGATTCCAGTTTTGTTTACAATAAGCAACTTAGAAAGACCAGGTATATCTTGTAAATTTATTCTTAGGTGAGAATTTACCGGGTTATTTTTCTGTTTGCAAATTCCATCAGAGTGTTTACAAAGACAAGGAAATTACAGATGGGCTGTTAATTCATTCTTTCCGGCCTATTCACTCAACCCTTACTAAAATTTTATCATATCCTCCCTTTTATGGGGACATGCATGAGTTACAGTGCTGGGAGTGGCAGAGGATTGAATCAGCATATGCAAGACCATCATATACTTCCCAGACACTCTACTGTGCATTTTGGAGCTTGGCTTTTTTTCAGGCTCCTTTCGGAAGATAACGGCACATTTCTGAGCATGCTTGAGATGGACCACAGGCTCCAGTGAGAGTGTCTCTGGCCCTTGCCTCTCTTAACTCTTCCTTGGGCTGAGAATTCTTGACGGTCTAGTGCTTCTTATGCATTTTCCAGGCCTCCACCTCTGATCTACGTTGAGGGCCACTAGGGCATACAATGCATAACAGGGAGCAAACATAAAAATAGAAGTTGTTTGAAAAATGGAGCAAATATATTTGGAAAGCGTAAACTGGAAAGTGTAAGTGATAACATTGGGTCTACATCTGATGAAGTTCAAGTATGTTTGAATATATGCAGTGCATCAGAACTTCAATGAGGCAGAAAATTATCCTCCCTGAACCCACAGGCCAGAAAATGATGAACAATGACTGTAAATTAGAGACAGGATTCAGAGATATACAGGTGTTTTGGTGGCCCTTGATATTTCTAATTTTTTTTTTTCAAAAGAATAGAACAGAAAGCTCAGATGTCTACAGAAATCAAGTGTATGATAAAGTTGGTTCCTAAAACCCAGTGGAGAAAAGATGGAGCATTCCCTAATTATTCTTGAGACTGCGGGGTAGCCCTAAGGAAAAAAAGAAATTTTAATTCATACTGTAACTTTACTGTAGAATAATTTCAAAAAGATCAAAAATATAAGTGTCAAGAATAAAATATTCTAAAAATTATGAGAGAAGGATTTTATAACTTAGTGGGAGAAATGCATTTAAACATATGATGGAAAATAAACCCCAAAGAAAAGACATATTTCATTCACTCATATTATAAACAATCAGTGGAATGAACATAAAGAAATCCCAAATTATGGTGCTTTAAAGAGAATAGAAACAAAAAACATGAGATTTGAGATAAAAATTCATAGGTTAAAAAAAGCTTATATTACATGAAATCTCAAGAAAACAAGAATCAGGAACATCTGTACATTTGTATAAACAAATGTATTTGGAAAGAGTAGTGAAAGCTGCATAATATAGTGAATGTAATTAATGTCACTGAAATGTACACTTTAAAATACTTAAAATGGTGATTTTTTTGTTATATATATTTTACCATAAAAACATTAAAAAATAATTTACTCTATTAATTTGATTCTTGTTTATGCACTAGATATTTTTATTGATGAAGTCATGATACTTGGCTTAGTTTTCCACCAAGATCCACCCTACATGTTCAGCTGTCCTGGAATTCCTTTTCAGATTTTGAATTTAAAGCCTAAGGGGATTTAACATTAGAAAGAAAAATATTCAGGATAAAGAGGGTAATTTAATTAGGAGGAATCACACACACACATAGTATGTACACACATACATAAACACACCTATATATATTTCACATAATCTGCAGTGAGTTTGGAAACCCTAGTGGCGTAGCGATTAAGAGCTACAGCTGCCAACGAAAAGGTCAGCAGTTCCGATCCACCAGGTGCTCCTTGGAAACTCTATGGGGAGTTCTACTCTGTCCTATAGGGTTGCTGTGAGTTGGAATCGACTTGACAGCAATGGGTTTGGGTTTGGTTTTGGTTTTGGCAGTGAGTTTATTAGGTATTTTAGAGAAAATTATTGAATACTATCTTATTTTTATCCCATATAAATATTTTTAAAATAAAATATGAAGTAACGTACATCAAGAAAATTAACTCATATGTAGAAAAGTTGACGTGATCACTTATATTGTTATTTAAATTTTTCTTGCCAGTCTTTACCCTCAATCCACAATGGTTACTGTAATGTTTGACAGCTTTGATGCTTCTTCATGTTCCCCAGAGCATCCAGTCCAGTGTCTCACTTGTGCAAATGGCTATTTAAATACTTTTCCATTGTTTGAGCTGACTACTTGGCTATATGTATGGTGGAAAGGGTTTGTCCATTTGTGTAGCTCTCTGGTTCCAAGGACACTCTCTGCCAGACCAAGGACACAGAGATGTGGATCACAGGATGACCAGGCCACAAGGAAGAAGAAGAGTACCCAAAGATCATTTCATTTTATTCCATTCAATTAATTCCCATCAGAACAGCTTCCCAGCTCATTCTAAGGTGAGGAATACAAGGTCCAGTCATTTTCCTGGACCCAGTATCTGATGTCTGGAAGAAGGAGTTAGCAAAGTAACCAAGAGATTCATAACAAGAGGGAACAACAGAGACAAATACCCACTGACCTGAGAGAGGGCAGCCCAGAGGAGAGCGAGAGGCAGAGGGAGTCAGCACCCAGCACAGGGATCCTCTGCCCCAGTGTTCAGAGGCCCCCGGACATGGTTGGCACCCTCACCAAGAGCTGATACACAGACAAAGGTTTGCAGAACATGGGGGCCTGAGGAGGAGAGATTACAAGAAGCACATTGACAGAGGCTGCCTTTGAACAAATCTAATTACAAATAACGGCAAGATTCTAAGCCAAAAACATCGTTAATTGCCTGACTCTGGAATTCTTCCATCAAAATGGCAAAGAACTTACCTAACTCTTGGGACATCTATTACTTAACTGGACTTTTCTCCACAGACTTTGTCACTTGAATCAGATGTCAGACAAGTTCCCCTTGGATAACCCTGAGATATGGCTGAAGGTTTGATTCAATGAGCTTTGTGAGCAATAATGGGGGCAGGGACCACGAACACAGGAAGTCATCATTCAGATGAATTATACTGTAATGATCAGTGGATGATTTAGCCTTTCCACAGCTGCTGCTAGCTTATCATAGAACTGTGCTTCATAGGGTTTTCAGTGGCTGATTTTTCAAAAGTAGATCACCAGGCCTTTCTTCCTAAGTGTTTCTGGGTGGACTTGAACCTCCAACCTTTTGGTTACTAGCCGAGCACATGAACCATTTGCACCACCTGACTCTGAATGTATGTTAAGTAACACTTAATGACCCGAACAACCCAGCTATCAAAATCTTCATTTTCCCATTCTCAGATCCAAGAAATTTTTATTTATTCAATTCATTCAGCAAATACTTATTCATTGGACACCTACACTGTGACAGACATTGTTTCAACTCAAAGGGGCCAGAGTGGTGGAGCACTGGAAGCAAAGTCAGCATAATGGTGTCTGTGTTCCTGTTGTACCTCCTCCACACCATGTAAGTCGCTGTTAGGTTCACCATAACCTGGAGTGCTATGATGCGCCTTCCAGTACAGCTGAGGTACCACTGCAGACACTTCCCACTCTCTCATCTGGACTCTTGTGCATTTTCAACACTTACCATGGAAGGCCTGTGGACTCATTGTAAGAGGTTTTTCCTTCAGAAAGTGAAGTCTGATTCCAACTGAAGGCCTTTAAAAATTCAATCCTCTCTGTCTGTAACACTCTTCTTTATTTATTTATAGCTCACTCTTCCACAATCTTCAATATCTGAAAGCCATTATAGCAAATATCTTGATAGAGTCCAGATAACAAGAAATATTTGCATTTGTGGTGTGTGTTCCCATTGGAAGAAACATCTGCTTATACTCCTAGGACAACTAACACTACTGCCACTTTGCAACCTTGTTATAAGTCCATTTTATTTGCCAAGCACTTTTCTAAATTTTTTTTTTATATATAGATTTCTCCATTAATGCTAATATAAAGGTAAGTACTATTACCACCTTCATTTATAGTTGACAAAACCGAGGCAGAGGGAGGTTAACAGTCTTATTGGAAAGGGATGGCAGAACAGAGAACTTGGCCCAGAAGGTCTGGCACTGGAAACATAGGTCTTAATCAAGGTCTTGGTGTAGGAAAACAACAACAAAAAAATCCTTAAA
Source organism: Dugong dugon (assembly GCA_030035585.1). Taxonomy (NCBI): domain Eukaryota; kingdom Metazoa; phylum Chordata; class Mammalia; order Sirenia; family Dugongidae; genus Dugong; species Dugong dugon. The sequence continues at coordinate 185,447,014 of CM057460.1, read as the reverse complement.
ATCCTTACCTATTTCATCACTGTTAAAATAATTGATTCTGGGGCCACTGTGCTAGAGATGTAATGGAATTTCCATCATGGGTTGGGTGGGGGCCACCGTAACACCTAAGGTCATGGTGGACTTAACCCTGGCTACTCCTGGGCACCACTTAAGAATAGTGTGTCATTTTCATCCCAGTGGTAATCATTTATTTTGAATAGGTAGATGGGAAAAAAGACAAGAAATCCTCAGTGCCTTTCTTTTCTGCTTGGTTTGGATTTTCTTGGATATAAAAAAAAAAACAAACCCGAAAACCAAACCTATTGCCGTGAGTCAATTCTGACGCATAGTGACCCTATAGGACAGAGTAGAACTGCCCCATGGGGTTTCCAAGGAGTGGCTGGTGGATCCAAACTGTTGATCTTTGGTTAACAGCTGAGCTCTTAACCACTGTGCCACCAGGGCTCCTTCTTGAATATAATTAGTGCTTAAAACAGTATTTCAGAAATGTTCAGAGTCTGAGATGGAATGGAACCATTCTGTTTAACCTGCTTTCTATCTCTAAACTGAAAGAAGCATCAGCAAAGGAACAACCATTAAGTACTATGGGAAGGGGGCCGTTTGATTCCTCTTAGCACATCTGATGATTTGCCAGACCCTAAAACACATTATAGCCAACATTCCACCTTCCATGCAGTTCTAAAAGCAGGTCTTCAAATTGATGTGGAGGTCCAACCTATGTAACTATGGTAAACATAGTGTTAAGAAAATATTAGAAGGTAAACGAATATTCAACTTAAATTTCTAGGGGAAAAAAAAAAAAAGAAATCAGGTAGAATTCAATAAAAGTAGAAAAAAAAAGGAAAGCCATGAAATAATCAAATTATTATAAAATCCAGTACTGTGAAAATTACAATAACAGAGACAAATATGTTAAAAAGAGAAACAAAAAGAGGTAGCATATTTCAAACAAACTAGAAATAAAAAGGATTACTAGACATAGTCCAAAGTATTCTGGATAAATGTATGCTAAGATATATTCTGTTTTTGATAAAATTATTTTTTGGAAAAAATACATTACCCGAATTAAATGAAGAAAAGGAGAAATCTTACACAGAGCAGTACATGAGGCACCATTGAAGAGTTCATCAAAAAGTTAATTGTGCTATATGTATATTACAATAATACAACAAAAGAAATTTGTGTATTATGCCACCCTACGTATATATTTAGGTTGATTTGTTTGTAAGGATTCTGGTTGATTTTTTCCCTTTTTGACCTAATTTTTTCATTATGTTTTTTCTGGCAGTCAGCGGTGATAACCCTACTCTCCCTAAGACGTGGGAGTGGGGGGTCCAGCAGAGAGGGAGAGTCCACTAACTTTTTCTGTCAAGAGCATGTACATCATCAATTCTGTTTAAAGGAACAAAAAGTAGATATTTCATTTTTTAATTAAACATAACCTTTCATTTTTAGCTCCTTGTTGCAAAAAAGATTCATTGCCACATGAAAAAAAATTTAAACAATTATATAAATTGTTGGAGATTTATACCATACATTTAATGACAAATTCACTTTAGCTAGTGTTCAGACTACTCTTTCAACCTTTATGCACAATAGGAATGCACAAACTCTCAAGTCCCACACATAGTTCACTATGTCTTATTTGTAGTCTGCTACTGGTAGTCAGGGATAGATGTACACATTGACAGTTTGGACAAAGGACCAGCCACTTGCTTCAGTGTGAAACCATTTTGCAGGGCCATTCTAGTTTCAGAGCTCCTTGGGGGATAGTATGAAGACTCTGGTACCACTGCCTCACAGTTCAACTCCAGCTCTCCCCAGTGCCTCACTAATGAACCTCCTGCAGTCAAATCTCCATCTCAGATTCTGCTTCCAGGGAACTGGACCTAACACCCAAAGTTCTTTATAATTTGTGACTCAGGCACACCACATTTCTTGAAGACTAAGTAGAAACTGTGCAGGTGGAGACTTGTCTGAGAGCTGAGAAGAAATTCTAGGTAACAGTGTTCCTGCTGAGGCAGCCACGTAGTATCCTGAAGGAGCAGAGAGCATGTTGGGCCAGTCAAGGCTGCCAGGGACACAAGAACATATGGGTGATGGGTCCTCTGAGACCTGGTACCAAAAGAGCAGGAGAGACCTGCTGGGAGTTTAAAGGAGTAATGTATGTTCCACTGACTATAAATTCAGCTTCATGACTGCTGAACAAAGGATCTAACAATCTCTTATAGGGACAGGGAGAAGAATGAGGCTAGGTATAATCTAAACTTAGAGCAACTAATAGCAACATTGTCCATAGAATTTCTTGTTTTGAGTCGTAAAGTATTAAGGTAAGTGATTTTGTTTTGAGTACGGCTGTGTGATGCTAGAGTTAGAGATGTTACACTTAGCACGAAAGAATGGGTCTAAGAAGCTATATTTGCTTATCAGAGAGGAGATGTTTATGTGATCTGTATCATCCAGTAAACGAAAAGAAGCACATGAAAGGATCCTCCTTTGCAAATATCACAGGGATTGTATTAAGGCATCTCATGCTTAATCAAGACACATCCCCACTCATAGGTTGGGGGCCACAGGATTTACACAGAGTTCAGAATTGCTATGGATGGTGACTTCTGTGTGTTCCTGTTTCAGTTATCTATTGCTGGGTGACAAACCACTCTCAGATCAATGTTTTCAAACGGGAACAACCATTTATCCCAGCTCATTGTTTTGTGGGTCAGTTGGGCTCACCTGGGTCATTCTGCTCCATGTGGTTTCAGCTGTGGCTGTAATCATCTGGAGGCTCAGTTGCCACTGAATGTCCAAGATGACCCACTGGAGACTCAACTGATTTGGAATGTCCAAGATGGTGGCAGTTGGTCCTGGCTGTAGGCTAGGATCACATGTTTTGGGTTGTCAATTGGAGCACTTTAGTTCTACTTCATGTGACCTCCTCAAGTGGCTAACTTAGACTTTCATGAAAGTATGGTGGTTTTGGGATAACCGGACTCCTTCTATGTGGTAAACTGTAAGAGTTCAAAACTGGAAGCTATCAGATCCTTTTAAGTCTTAGGCCAGGGACTAACACAACATCACTTTTTCCAGAGTCTATTGGTTAGAAGCAAGTCACAAGGTCAGGTCAGATTCAAGAGTAGGGGACTAAATGATGAGAATACCAGAAGGAGTTGTTCATTAGTGGCCATCAATGTAACAGATTACCACAGTCTCCCATTTTTTTCTCTTTCTAAATCAGATTTTCATTGTGATTGCCCTGTCCCTTCATTGAATGTTGGACACAGGGGTCTGATAACGTGTGAGCTTTAGTTCACAAGTGTTTGAATTAAGAGAAGGCACATCTGAAACTTATTTAGAAACTATCATGAGTCCTTGAGCTTTGAGCTTTAGGCCAACATGATGGAAAAAAAAATTTTTTTTTAACTTTGAGTATTTATTACCTTTGTTTTTAATGTAATTTATTTGATTGTAAGTTTATATAATTGGATTTTTTATTGTACTTTAGATGAAGGTTTACAGAACAAACTAGCTTCTTGTTAAACAGTTAGTACACATTGTTTTGTGACATTGGTTACCAACCTTATGACATGTCAACACTCTCTTGAGTTCCCCATTACTAGCTTTCTTGTCCCCTCCTGCCTTCTCGTCCTTACCCCTGGGCTGGTGTGCCCCTTTAGTCTCATTTTGTTTTATGGGCCTAATCTTTAGCGGAAGGATGAACCTCAGGAGTGACTTCACTACTGAGCTAAAAGGGTGTCTGGGGGCCATACTCTTGGGGTTTCTCTAATCTCTGTCAGGCCAGTAAGTCTGGTCTTTTTTTGTGGGTTAGAATTTTGTTCTGTATTTTTCTCCAGCTCTGTCCAGAACCCTCTATTGAGATCCCTGTCAGAGCATTCAGTGGTGATAGCCAGGCACCATCTAGTTGTACTGGACTCAGTCAGGTGGAGGCCGTGGTAGTTGTGGCCCATTAGTCCTTTGGACTAATCTTTCCCTTGTATCTTTGGTTTTCTTCACTCTCCCTTGCTCCCGACAGGGTGAGACCAGTGGAGTATCTTAGATGACCACTCATAAAATTTTAAGACCCCAGACCCTACTCACCAAAGTAGAATGTAGGACATTTTCTTTGTAAACTATGTTATGCCAATTGAGCTAGATGTTCCCCAAGAGCATGGTCCCTGGCCCTCAGCCCAGTTATTTGGTCCCTCAGGGAGTTTGGATGTGTCTATGGAGCTAAGATAATGGAAAATTTTGATTCCTTCCATTAGGGAGGGTGTGAAGATATTTTACAAGCTAAAGGAAGGGAAGTGAATAAATATATGTGGCCAAGGACAAAGACGGTGGTAGGTTGAATAATTTCTCAAAAATATATTTTCTATCCTTTGCTATGAAAACCCTCCTTACTGGATATATTAACTACTGCTGCATAACAAATTACCACAAACTAGTAGCTTAAAACAACACATGTTTATTATTTTAAAATTTTTGTGGCTCAGGAATTCTGGAACAGGTTAGCTGCATCTTCTGTTTCAACGTCTGTCACAAGGCTGTATTTCAGTCACCAACCAGGGCTGGCGTCTCATTTGAATGTTCAGCTGGGAGGGGATCTGATTCTAAGCTCACTCAGCTTGTAGCATGATTTATTTTCTAGAAGGTTGTTTGACTGAGGATTTCAGTTCCTTGTCAGCGATCTTGGTGCCCCCTTCAGTTCCTTGTCACATGGTGCTCTCTGTAGGGAAGCTTGCATCATAGTGAATTACTTCATCAAAGTCAGCAAGGAAGAGCATCTGTAGTAAAACAGAGATTACAATCTTATATAGTATAGTCACAAAGTTACATCTCATCACTTTTGCCAGGGTCTATCGGTTAGAAGCAAGTCACAAGTTCTGGCTATACTCAAGGAGATTTCACAGGGGATGAATACCAAGAGGTGGGGATAATTGAGTCTGCCTGCTGAGCCCTTCCTTGAGGTAGAATTATACCTTGTATACCATTCATTTCAGTCCTGACCATGTGGCTTACTTCTGCCAGTGGAATGTGATGAAAAGTGGTATGTGTGGCTTTCAAGAAAACACTTTAAGAATTGTCATGGGATCTTCCACCTTCTCTTTTACCCTCCCTACAAGACAATATCTAGATATTCACCAGCCTAATTCCTGCACTTTTTGGCATGTATTAAGAATAAGAAATAAACTCTATTGAAAGTCACTAGGATTGTGCCTGTGTATGTGTGTTGGGGTAGGGGGAGGTAGTTAGCTGCAGCATAATTTAGCTGATGGTGGCTGACAGAGCTGGGCTAAGAGATACCAGAAATGGCTGGTGAAGCATCCTGAGGCTGGAAACGTTGGAAAGCTATCACTGTCCAAGAACTGTTAGGGGGCTGGCAAGTCCAAAACCATAGTCAGGCACTTAAACTAGGAGAGAGAAATATTAGGGCTGTGAGGAGATTTTGGATTTAACTGCCACACGACTACGTGACTCAATCCCTTGAAGTAAATCTCTCTCTATAAAAACATATACATATATCTCAGTGATTCTGTTTCTCCTGGCATCCCTAAGACAGTCATTATTAAGATTTATCTTCACACAGTGTACAGTTCAGTACCTGAGGCACAAACTTGTTATGTATGCTTCTTGTGATGCTCCCAAATCACCTATGTATATTATTACTTATGTTACTATGTTTTTTCCACTGTTATGCTTTTTTTTTTAGTCTATGATTTTTTCATTGAAATATTTTATCTGAAGGTACACAAAAATTAATCAATTGCTTTTACCATGTGACTGTGACATATCAACTCTACTGCCTCCCAATAGTTAATAATCACTTTTATGACATTACAGTAATTCAAGTCATCGGGAAAAGACAGTATCAAGTGAGACTTCCTTAGCACTTATGACCAATCCATCATAAATAAATACCAGTCTTAAAAACCACATTCCAGAGTAAGTACAGTTAAACCAAGAACTGACAAGAAAGTTCAAGAAGCTCACTGGCTATATGCTATACCAAATGGATGAAAAGTAAAACTGACTTTATACTACAGGTCTAAATAAATAAATAAATAAATGAACCCTATCATTTCGGTGGGTACGCTTAGATTTCTTCTACCAATCACAGAATGCTCCACATCAGTAGGATAAACTCCTTAGAAAAAGATTGAAAAGGTTTGATAATCAACTCTCAAATTTTAGGCTTTGTTTTTCTACTTCTATCAGTTTCTTGACATATTTAGTATAAGCAAGAAAATCTTTTCAGTAAATTGAGCACTTGGGAGTCAGAACGATCTTGCAGAACTCCGGCAAGTTACATATATCCCACGTTGCTTTTGGTTTCCCACCTCTTCTTTGCTTCAAATCCCCATGCAAGTTTCTTCTTTTTCCGAACAACCTGTGAATTTTTAGCCTCCTTTTTGGCTTTTACAAAGTTGCGGCAGGCAATAGCTTTGGCAATTTTAACACCAAGCTCTGGAGTAGCCAGCTGGTTGCTGAGTTCCTCGGCCTTCTCAATATTTCACTCTTCCACAGCCTGGTCTACGCTCTTTTCAAGACCTGACTTTTCACTTTTTTTCTTTTTTACAGAGGTGTCAAACCTATCATTGACTCCAAAATACTGAGTAAGCCCATCCACTGGGTTTCGTTTGAGGATTGTTCAGTACAAGATGTCTCTTCATTCTTCAATTTACCTTTCCTGGCGCGTTTTCTTTTTTTTCCGCCTGAATCCTGAGCTTGAGGTTTTCTGTTCAGAATGTTTTTTATGCAATTCTTGAAATGTATTCCACATATGTAAGGAAATTCCAGAAGGGCACTCTTCATATGCATTTACATTTGCCTCTGTTTCAGTTTTTGGTCCATTTGTCGGGAAATCTGAAATTTTCGTATTTCTAGTCATCTGATCTTTAGCTTCCTGTAGGTGAAGTCCGAAGTTTTCTCATGTGGCTTCATCTTCAGAATTCAACTCAACATCACTTTCATTGAGTCCAGGAGGCAACAGCCCACTCCACATCTTTTCTTGTTTGGTGAAACAATACTCTTCATCTCATGTTCAACAGAGGCTCTGATTGGTAGTTATAGGCCGGTATGGAAGAGGCCGCCTGGCCGCCATCTTAAGGCTACGCTGTTATGTTTTTAATAATATATTTTTAATAATTTTCTTTTTTTGCCTTTTTGGTGAAAGTTTACACGGCAAATTAGGATCCCATTTAACAATTTCTACACTATTTGTTCAGTAACATTGGTTACATTCTACTCAGTGTGTCAGCTTTCTCATTATTTCCATTCTAGCTGTTCCATTTCCAGTAATCTAGTTTCCCTGTCCCCTTGCCTTCTTATCTTGGCTTTAGGATAAATATTGACCATTTGGTCTCATATAGGCACTTTTTTTTTTTTTTTTGTGCTTTAGATGAAGGGTTACAGAGCAAATTAGTTTCTCATTAAACAATTAATACACATATGGTTTTGTGACATTTGTTGCCAAACCTGAGAAGTGTCAACACTCTTCCCTTCTCAACCATGGGTTCCGCATTTCCATTCGTCCAGCTTTCCTGTCCCCTTCTGCCTTCTTGTCCTTGCCCCTGGGCTTGTGTGCCCATTTAATCTCATATACATGGTTAAGCTATGTGTATTATTCTTTTATTGGCTTGTCTAATCTTTGGCTTAAGGCTGAAAGGTTAAAGGCTAAAAGGGTGTCCAGGGGCCATACTCTGGGGGTTTCTCCAGTCTCTGTCAGACCAGTAAGTCTGGTCTTTTTTTATGAGTTATTATTTTGTTCTACATTTTTCTCTAGCTCTGTCCAGGACCCTCTATTATGATCCCTGTCTAGCAGCAGTGATGGTAGCTGGGCACCTTCTAGTTGTGCTGGACTCAGTGTGGTGGAAGCTGTGGTAGTTGTGGTCCATTAGTCCTTTGGACTGATCTTTCCCTGGTGTCCTTGGTTTTCTTTATTCTCCCTTGCTCCAGGAGCAGTGGAACCAATGGAGTATCTTAGATGGCCGCTCACAAGCTTTTAAGACCCTAGACACTACTCACCAAAGTAGGATGTAGGACATTTTCTTTATAAACTATGTTATGCCAATTGAGGTAGATGTCCCCTGAGACCATAGTTCCCAGCCCTCAGCCCAGTAATTCAGTCCTTCAGGGAGTTTGGATGTGTCTATGAAGCTTCTATGACTTTGCCTTGGTCAAGTTGTGCTGACTTCCCCAGTATTGTGTACTGTATTATCCTTCACCGAAGTTACCACTTATCTATTGTCTAGTTAGTGTTTTTCCCTCTCCACCCCTGTCCTCCCTCATAACCATCAAAGAGAAAACACTTTTTTAAAGGGGCACGGTATCATGGGTGATATTGTTTATTTTATGAGCCAGTGTTATTTAGCTAAAAGATGACCTCATGGAATAGTTTTGGTTCAAGGTTTAAAGAGTATCTCAGGGCAATAGTCTTGAGGAGTCATCCAGTCTCAACTGGTCCAGTAAGTCATAGATGGCCACTCGCAAGCTTTTAAGACCCTGGATGCTACTTACCAAACTAGGACGTACAACATAAACTTTTACATATTATGCCAATTGATTGAGTAGTCCCATGAGAGTGTGGTCCTATGCCTTCAGACCTCATAAACCAATCTTACTAGGTGTTTGGTTAAGTCTAATAAGTATCCGTGTGTCTTAGGCTGGGTTCTCTAGAGAAGCAAAACCAGTAAAGCATATAAACGTATATATATATATATATACATATATATATATCAAGGAAATGGCTCACTCAGTTGTAGAGACTGGAATGTCCCAAGTCCATGGATCAGGATAGAGGCTTCTCCTGATTCATGGAGCCACAGTGGCTGGCAAACCTAAGAGCAACAGGTCAGACAGCTGGACTCTTTCTCACAGGCTGTCCAAGATTGGCAGGCAAGACCACAGGTAAGCTGCTAGCTCAACTCCTAAGAACCAGAGGTCAGATGAACAGGAGCCAGCTGCAGGATCCAGCATGAGCAAAAAGCCCCTGAGCCTTGCCAGAATGTCTACTTATATTCAATGCAGATCACACGCCCAAGGAAACTCCCCTTCAGCTGATTGGCTGCTCACAGCAGACTCCATCATGGGGGTGATCACATATCAGATCTCAACAGGGAAGTAATCAGAACATTATACGACTGTCAAAACACTGAGAATCATGGCCCAGCCAAGCTGACACACGATCTTAACCATCACACTGTGTTCGTGCCCTCTGTGTGCTTTATTGTATATATGAATATATATGGATGCACACACTTAAATATGTATATATATGTGTATATATATATATATATATATATATATATATACACATGGTATATGTCTTACTTATCTAGTGCTGCTCTAACAGAAATACCACACGTGGATGGCTTTAACAAAGAGAAATTTATTCTATCACAGTCTAGTAGGCTACAAGTCCAAATTCAGGGTGTCAGCTCCAGGGGAAGGATTTCTCTCTCTGTCTGATCTGGAGGAAGGTCCTTTCCATCAATCTTTTCTTGGCCTTGGAGCATCTCAGTGCAGGAACCTCGGTCCAAAGGACACGCTCTGCTGCCAGCACTGCTTTCTTGGTGGTATGAAGTCCCCCCACCTCTCTGCTCACTTCTCTCTCTTACATCTCAAAAGAGATTGGCTTAAGACACTATCTAATCTTGTAGATCGCATCAATATAGCTGCCACTAATCCATCTCACTACATCATAGTGATAGGATATACAACACACAGGGGAATCACATCAGATGACAAAATGGTAGACAGTCATACAATACTGGGAATCATGACATAGCCAAGTTGACAGATATTTTGGGGGGACACAATTCAATCCATGACAATATAATCTTCTGGGAGTCCCTGGGTGGTGCAAACAGTTAAGGTGCTCAGCTGATAACTGAAGGGTTGGAGGTTCGAGTCCACCAGAGGTGACTTGGAAGAAAGGCCTGGCGATCTACTCCTGAAAACTAGCCACTGAAAACTCTACGGAACCCAGAACTAAAACCATTCCCAAAGCCAACTCTTCAGACAAAGATTAGACTGGACTATAAAACATAAAATGATACTTGTGAAGAGTGTGCTTCTTAGTTCAAGTAGATACACAAGACTAAATGGGCAGCTCCTGTCTGGAGACGATTCAAGAAGGCAGAAAGGGATAGGAGCTGGTTGAATGGACACGGGAAATCCAGGGTGGAAAGGAGCAGTGTGCTGTCACATTATAGGGATAGCAACTAGGGTCCATAACAATGTGTGTATAAATTTTTGTATGAGAAACTAGCTTGAGTTGTAAACTTTTACTTAAAGCACAATAGAAAATAAATAAACAAAAAAGAGAAAACCCTATGGAGCACAGTTCTACTCTGACACACATGGAGTTGCCATGAGTCAGAGTCACCTCGACAGCAACTGGTTTATAATGCTCTAATCCAACATTACAAAAAGGATATACGGTTGCTTTTGTACATATAAGGTTGCTGAGTCAGAGTTGACTGGATAGCAACTGGTACAGGATATCTAATTGCAGCTGAATAACAAAAAGGGATAGAAAAGCTAAAAAAAGAAAAGAAAAAAAACAACAACAGGATTTCCTACAGATTCTGCCTGTTCTGTTGTCATTTCCCAATAATGGACGATCATAGAGTTCTCATTTTTAATGTGGATTTCCAACCCAGAGTCTGCATGATTCAAACTTCTGAAATTTATAGGAAACATTCTATAGATCCACTTTGCTTTATTAAGGGTTTTTGCTCCATGAACAGTAGAAAGTTGAAGAGTTATTTTCCATTGGTTACACGGATGATAATATTATACACCTACTCCTCACTTACTGACTCTCTCGTTATCTGACATTTCCCATTTACGACAATAGGAAAAAATCTACTATCCGACTATTATGTGCATTAATGATGTACATCTGGCAGTAATGAATGACGAGGTGTGAGGCAAGACTAATGCTGGCTGTGATGGTAAACGCTATGTGTCAGCTTGGCTGGGCCATGATTCTTAGTGGTTTGGCTGTTATGTAACGATGTAGTCATCCTCCATTTTGTAATCCGATGTGATCATTCTCCATTTTCCTGTAACACCCTGGTCTTTGGAACCTAACCTTGTCGATAAGTGAGAAGTGGGGGTACATAGTATATGAAGCAGGAGAGGGAAATTAAGTGTAGGAAAATAAAAATAAAAACCCAGGACTATCCAAGACTCAGTGAGAACCCAGAGGAAATACATATCAAAAAATGGCATTATAATGTAGCATTTGGGCCTGAGAAGCCCAAATAGTACACGATAAGAACCAGATTCCAGACAACAGATCTTTGTCCAAAGACAAACATTTTACAAATACTCTTTATGAGTTGTATTGGAGAATAAGAGCTGATCCTCAGGGTCGTAGTGATGGTAACGAGTACCCAGGGGCAATCCCTATGTTGCTCTCCCTCTCCAACTTCAAGAAGAATAGACATTGATAGTGGTCACACAGCAGCAGAAACACCTTCCCCCCTCTTGTCCCACTGTCTCAGTCAGGTGCCTTTCATACTTGTGGTGCCTGGGAATGTCATTCTGCAACTCATCTGGCAGCCCCTTGGACTTGTGCCCGGGAGGCAAGTGCTCCCTTCTTTCCTCGCCTCTGTCTATGCCTCTGCTGATCCACAGGGTACAGGGAGTTGAAAGATGACTATGGATTTCATCTGTTTTTCCACTAATATTTTTTATCTGTGTTATGAGCCAATCCAGGCTACCAAACTGCATTTAGTTATCATGTCTCTTTCATCTCATCTGATGTGTAACAGTTATTGTGTCTTTTTTTTTCCCTGTGAATTTGACAATTTCAGAGAGTACTGGCCATGTATTTTGTAGAATTTTTGGTTTGTTTTTTCATGATTAGAAGAATTTATGAATTTTGAGGAAGAATACCACAAAAGTGGCGTGCACTTTCCATCACATCGTATTAGGGGGCACATGATATCAATATTGCCTATTACTGCTTATTTTAACCTTGTTCACTGGTGAATAAAATTAATATTTTTCCCTTTCTACACGGTATTGGTTAGAAGCTAGTTACTATGTTCAGCCCTCAGTCAAGCAAATGGGAACTACAGTTCACCTCCCAGCATAGAATTACAAATTTTTTTTCTTTATTAGCCCGTGAAAGAATCTGACTCAGTAAAATTCTTAGGAGTTGATTAGTCATTTTATCAAAAGAAAATAATCAGATGTGGCAGTTTATTCAAAGCGGATGAATAGTATTTATCTGTGGTCTGCCCATGGCTCAGCTAACAGGGACATGCAATCATTAAGGACGAATTGAAGGCTTGGCTCATCAACACGCTCAGTACATTGTTTAGGGATCTACATTGCATTACTTTTTCCTTCTTGAATTGAGAATTCAACTTTCAGATGGTTTTATTCTAATGAGAAATCAGCTTCTTTTCTGAAAATGTCTTTTGAAGCAGAGTTTTAACATTATTGGTCACCGTGTCAAGGAAATGAAGTTGCAAATAGAAGTTTTTTCTAAAATAAAGAGCTGTAGCATGGAGACTTCCATTAGCTGAGCAGAACTTCTCCAAACATTTCAAAAGCGTTTCCCCTATTGATTCATCTCTCTTTTTTTCCAAAAATATTGGAGATTCAGTGATTGCCTGGAGTTGCTCCACAGGCCTTGCAAATCCTCAGCCAAATTTTGCAGAGAAATACCATCCACCACAAACAGGACTCGATATTCCTTTAAACTTGCCCCCAGCTTCTTTACATCATAATCATTGATGATGCCCACAATAGGCAAAGTGGCCAACGCTCCAGCCTTCAAGGCGTCCAGCCAGATCTTCTGCCTCAGAGAACTCCTCTTTCTTTCAATGGCTTCCTCAGTAACATTGGGCAGGGAGAACGTTAAAATATGGCACTTTTATTACTCAAGAAGAAGAACAAAGTGGGAGGCCTCAGACTACCTGATTTTAGAACCTATTATACCACCAAGGTGGTCAAAAAAGTCTGGTACTGGTACAACAACAGATACATAGACCAATGGAACAGAGTTGAGAATCTGGACATAAAGTCATCCATCTATGAGCAGCTGATACTTGACAAAAACCCAAAGTCCATTAATTGGCGAAAAGACAGTCTCTTTAACAAATGGTGCTGGCATAACTGGATATCCACCTGTAAAAAACTGAAACAAGACCCATACCTCACACCATGTACAAAAAGTAACTCAAAATGGATCAAAGACTTAAATATAAAATTGAAAACGATAAAGATCATGGAAGAAAAAATAGGGACAACACTAGGAGCCCTAATACATGGAATAAACACCATATGAACCATAAGTAACAATGCACAAGCACCAGAAGAGAGACTAGATAAATGGGAGCTCCTAAAAATCAAACCCTATGCTCATCAAAAGACTTCGCCAAAAGAGTCAAAAGACAACCTGCAGACTGGGAAAAAAAATTTGGCTATGACAAATCCAATCGGCATCTAATCTCTAAAACCTACAAGATTAGGCAAAACCTCAACAACAAAAAGACAAATAACCCAATTAAAAAATGGGCAAAGGATATGAACAGGTACTTTGCCAAAGAAGATATTCAGGCGGCTAACAGACACGTGAAGAAATGCTCACGATCATTAGCCACTAGAGAAATGCAGATCAAAACTACAATGAGATATCATCTCACCCCAGCAAGGCCAGCATTAATCCAAAAAACACAAAATAATAAATACTGGAGAGGTTGTGGAGAGACTGGAACACTTATACATTGTTGGTGGGAATGTAAAATGGTACAATCACTTTGGAAATCGATTTGGTGCTTCCTTAAAAAGTTAGAAATAGAAGTATCATACCATCCAGCTATCCTCCTCCTTGGAATATATCCTAGAGAAATAAGAGCCGTCACACGAATAGATATATGCATACCCATGTTCATTGCAGCCCTGTTCACAATAGCAAAAAAATGGAAACAACACAAGTGCCCATCAAAGGAAGAATGGATAAACAAATTATGGTATATCCACACAATGGAATACTACGCAATGATAAAGGACAACGATGAAGCTGTGAAACATCTTATAACATGAAGGAAGCTGGAGGTCATTATGCTGAGTGAATTTAGTCAGTCACAGAAGGACAAATATTGTATAAGACCACTATCATAAGAACTCAAGAAAAGGGTGAAACACAGAAGAAAACATTCTTTGATGGCTACGAGGGTAGGGAGGGAGGATGAGAGTTATTTACTAATTAGATAGTAGATAAGAATTATCTTAGGTGAAGGGAAGGACAGCACACACTACAGGGGAAGTCAGCACAACTGGACTAAACCAAAGCTAAGAAGTTTCCTGAATACAGTCAAACACTTTGAGGGACAAAATAGCAGGGGTAGGGGTCTGGGCACCATGCTTTCAGGGGACATCTAGGTCAATTGGCATAACAAAGTTTATTAAGAAAATGTTCTGCATCCTACTTTGGTGAGTGGTGTCTGAGGTCTTAAAAGCTTGCAAGCGGCCATCTAAGATGCATCAATTGGTCCCAATCACCTGGAGTAAAGGAGAATGAAGAACGCCACAGACACAAGGAAAGTATTAGCCCAAGAGACAGAAAAGGCCACATAAACCAGAGACTTCATCAGCCTGACACCAGAAGAACTAGATGGTGCCCGGCTACCACCAATGACCACCCTGACAGGGAACACAACAGAGAGTCTCTGATGGAGCAGGAGAAAGGTGGGGTGCAGAACTCAAATTCTAGTAAGAAGACCAGACTTAATGGTCTGACTGAGACTGGAGGAACCCTAGAAAGCATGGCCCCAGATTCTCTATCAGCCCAGAACTAAATCAATTTCTGAGGCCAACTCTTCAAACAGGGATTGGACTGGACTGTGGGAGATAAAGTGATACTTGTGAGGATTCTTAGCTCAAGTAGATACAAGAGACTCAACAGGCAGCTTCTGTCCAGAGGTGAGAAGGTAAGTCAGAAAGGGTTTGGAGCTGGTTGAATAGACATGGGGAATCAGGGGTAGAAAGGAGGAGTGTGCTGTCACAGTATGGGGAGAGCGATTAGAGTCACATAACAATGTATGTATAAATTTTTGTATGGGAAAAAAAATACGGCGCTTTTGGGCAGAGAGATCTTTTAATAGGATATCTGTCAGGATTGGGAAATCATACTTAGAAACATACATCATTGCTGGAAACCGAGAAGATTTGTGGTTCGTCCATCTTAATCTGCCTAAAACAGAGCAGACAATTGTTTCAGATCTGCTGTAGGAATTTTTCTCTTTCAAAGTGCTTTGGTTTACTTTTCTATTCATTCCGTAAATCGATGTCCACCTTAGTTCTAATGAAGTAGAAATTTGTCTTCATATATTTGACTGCCTTGGCAAGTTGTGCATCAGTTTCTCCGAAGCATGTAGCAGAAATGATAATAAAGAAGTTGCATTCACCAAATTTTACTTTCCACAGATCCTGTGGCTGGAAATTAGTGGTCCCAATACCAGGCAAGTTCCAAAATGTCACACTGGGAAACCATGGGGGTTTGTATGGAGTTGTCTTCATGGTCATCTCTACCACAGTGGTGTGGGTTGCATGGTCTTCTTCATACTCAACTTCTCTCAGGGCATTGATGGAGCTGGACTTTCCCACATCAGACTCCCCTGTCACAGCAATATTCAGTGGGGCACTATCCATTTCTTTTACTGCATCACCAGTTACAGTACTCACACCATCAATGTAACATTTTTCCAAGTCTGACTTGATCAAATTGATGCTTTCCTCAGAGAAGGTGTTTCCATCTTGAAACTCTTAAAATATACATTCATACTGGAGGCCAAATTTTGGCTTTCTTCATTGTTAGAAGTAGAAGAGAAAATATCACCCAAGGTGAATAAAGGATCTAAAAGAAGGAAGGAAGAGGAAAGTTGAAAGAAATTACTACACTTGAAGAAGGTCTTTGGGATTTGCTCTTACCAAAAATACCATATTCTTACACTATTTCCCTTACTCATGTCCTAACACAGGTTAGTTTTTATTTTATTTAAGCTCTTTGTTATGGGAATTTTAAACTTGTACAAAAATGAGAAAGAATGACATAATAAACCCTTTGTGTCCATTAGCCAGTTTCAACAATCATCGAATCATGGCCAATCCTTACTCATAACCTTTTTCCTCTAAAGCAAAACCAAGTTACTTCATCATCATATCCATAAATACATCAGTTTAGGTCTCTAAAAAATAAGGAATTTTAATTAATGTAACTTCAATACTATTATGACACTTAAAAGTTAGTAATAATTCCTCACTGTCATCAATACGTAATCAGTGTTTAAATTTGCCCAACTAGTCCAAAGGACTAATGGACCACAACTATCACTGCCTCCACCAGACTGAGTCCAGTATAACTAGATGGTGCCTGGCTACCATCACTAACTGCTCTGACAGGGATCACAACAGAGGGTCTCGGACAGAGCTGGAAAAAAATGTAGAACAAAATTCTAACTCACAATAAAAGACCAGACTTACCCACCTGACAGAGCCTGGAGAAACTCTGAGAGTATGGCCCCTGGACACTCTTTTAGCTCAGTTAATGAAGTCACCCCCGAGGTTCACACTTCAGCCAAAGGTTAGACGGGCCCATAAAACAAAATGAGACTAAAGGGACACACCAGCCCAGAGGCAAGGATGACAAGGCAGGAGGAGACAGGAAAGCTGGTAATAGGGAACCCAAGGCTGAGAACGGACAGTGTTGACATGTGGTGGGGTTGTCAACCAATGTCATAAAAAAAATGTGTACTAACTGTTTAATGAGAAACTATTTATTCTGTAAACATTCATCTAAAATACAATAAAAAACATTAAAGAAAAAAGATTTGCCCAACTGAAAGTAATTATTTATTTATTTATTACAGTTTTACTTTAAGATGCCAACAAAGTCCACCCACTGTATTTGGTTGATATGTTTCTTAGGTGGCATTAATTTGCTTTACATATACACTTTTCTTGACTTTGGAACTCATGTTCATTAGTCATTTTCTTTCAGAAATATTATTCACTTTTAATAACACCAAGCTTTTTCATTCTTCAAATTCCAGTCTTGACCCATTTACTCACTTCAATCTTTCTACATTTTCCAGCCCTTATTTAGCACCCTTATTGTCTTTTTGTTTTCAAGCTTTATTTTTTTTTAGTTGTTAGCTTGATATATATTTTTTCCAACCTTTGACTTTTAATAAATTCACATGTTTGTTTCTAAGGTGTGTCTCTTGTAGACAGAACATTGATGGATCCTGTTTTCTTATCCATTCTGTCACTCTCCGTCTCTTTATGGGTGCATTGAGTCCATTTACATTCAATGTAATTATTGATAGATGTGAGTTTGTTGCTGTCATTTTGTAGTGCTTTTTTTTGTGGTGCTGAAGTTTTCTTTGTTCTTACTCTCTTATGCTGAGTTACTTTTGTTTGTGGATTTTTTTTTTTCATTTCTTTTGTTTTTGCTGAGACTTTATTTTTCCTCTTTATTTTTGTGAGTATGTTTGTTAACTTTCTTTGTGGTTACCATGAATTTTACCCTTATCTTTCTAAGTTTGAAGCAGTCTACCTTTACTTGGTATCACCTTGCCTTCCTCTCCATTAGAAGGTTCTATACCTATGCCATTTATTCCCTTTTATTGTTTTGATGTTGTAGTCATTCACTGATTAACTGCTCTGATTCCCTGTTGTATTTCTTTCAGTTTGGGATAGTCCTTGAGAGTTCATTTCCTAGATTGGTATCTGGCTGGTACAATCCTGCATCCTAGATTCTGCCTGTGAGCTGAAGTTGTTTGTTCTCAGATCGAAGAACTCCCTTTAATAATTCTTGTAAGTTTGGTTTGGTTTTTACATAGTCCCTTAATTTCTGTTTATCTGGAAATGACCTAATTTCACCATCATATTTGAATGAGAGTTCTGCAGGATATATTATTCTTGGCTGGCAATTTTTTTCTTTCAAGATTTTATATATGTCATCCCATTGCCTTCTTGCCTGCATGGTTTCTGCCGAATAATCTGAGCTTAGTCTTATTGTTTCTCCTCTGTATGTGACTTCTTGTTTCTCACGAGCTGCTCTCAGGATTCTTTGTTTGTCTTTGGTTTTGGCGAGTGTGATTATGATATGCCTTGGTGATTTTCTTTTGGGGTCTATCCTATATGGGGTTCATTGAGATTCTTGGATGGTCAGCTTTTCATCTTTCATGACATTGGGGAAGTTTTCTGTTAGCAGTTCTTCAATGATCCTCTCTGTGTTTTCTGTTTTCTCCCCCTGTTCTGGAACTCCAATCACTCACAAATTTTTGCTTTTGATTGTATCCCACATAACTCTCAGGGTCTCTTCATTTTTCTTTGTTCTTTTTTCTGAGTTTTCCTCAAACAGAGTTGTATCCAACTGTGTGTCTTCAATTCCACTGATCCTGTCTTCCACCGTTACAAATCTGCTTCTCAGCCCTTCTATGACACCATCCATTTCTGAAATCTTGTTGTTTATCTTTTGGATTTCTAATTGTTGTCTTTGTGTAATTTCTAGTTGTGAATTTATTTTGGCATTTTGTTCCTGCATTATTTTCCTGAATTCTTCCAATTTTTTGTCTGTATTTTCCATGAATTTGTCTATTTTTTCCCCATTTTTGTCTGCTTTTTGTTTCAGCTCTTGGAGAATTCTGAGTATTAGAGATTTGAATTCCCTATCAGGTAGTTCTAGTGCCTTTTCTTCTACTGGGAAGTCATCTAGTGTTTTATTTTGGACACCTACTGGAACCATCCTGTCCTGTTTTTGTAAATGTTTTGATATTGTCTGCTGTCTTCGGGGCATTCAGTAGTTATTTTTCTCATTTATTGGTTGTAGATTTGTTTGTTTTGTCCCTTTTTTAAAAAAATTGGCTATATCTGAGCAGGCGGGCTGTGTGTTCTTTGTTGTTTGCTCGTCTGTGGGCACAATACTTTTAGCCTCCTTCTCCAATTGGCAGGGTCAGTCACTCAGATATGGTACAGCAGGGCAGATCTAGCTCAAGAGGAGCCACTGGGATGGGTTGTTTGTGGCACTTACTACAGCCACCAGGGCTGGCCAGCAATCAGTGCAGGGCAGGTTCCAGCAGGCCACACCTGCACTGCTTGGTGGTGCCATGCCAAGCACACGGTGCAGGTAGGCAGGATGCAGCAGGGAGATTGTTACGTGTGGAGCTAAGATGGATATGGGAGAGAGGAGAGAGGAACAGGAGCCAAAAACATACAAATGAACCAAAAAGAATGCTAGGGGAGCTTGCTGTTGGAGTGGAGAGATGAGAGACCGTGATATGGAGAAAAACAAAAAGGGGAAGTGGAAGAAAAAAAGAAAAGAAAAGAATGAATAAATAAAAATTGGAAAGGGAAAAGAACAGTGAAGTTCCCAGGGATCCCACTGGTGCGGTCATGAGGTCTGGGGAAGTTGTTCTCAGGTGTTACAGTAAAGCCTGGCTAGAAGGGGTAGAGGTATACAACGCCAGGTATTCAGGGAACAGAAAGAGAAGGAAGATATAGAGAGATGAGAAACTGAGTAATGAAGAAAGACAAAAAGGGAAAAAGAGGGAAAACAAAACAAAACAGATTAAAAAAACAAAAAGAACAAGAAAAGCCCCCCAAAAAATCAGGAAAAAAAAAACAGCAAAAAAAGAAATGTCCTCAGGGATCCCTCTGCCAGTCAGTGCAAGCCGAGGGGGTAGGCTCCAAGCTGCACAGCACCGCCGGGCCAGAAGGGGCTCCCAACTCAAGAAAAGGAAAAGAAAAGTAACAAACAACCCCAAACAAACAAAAGCACCAGGATCCCAATAGCGCAGCAGCCCAGGCCAGGAAGCATCTCCCCACTTGAACAGAGCTCTGCAGCCCCTCAGGAAGAAGCAAAGATGGAGCACAGAGCCAGGTATTTGAGCGAAAGGAGGGGGAGGTGGTGAGAGGTAAGGAAGAAATCAAAAAGAGTGGAAAAAAGGCAACCCCATCAGCCAACAAATGGCACTCAGAGAGCCAGCTAGTGCGGGCTGGTGGAATCCAAGCAACTGGTGCTTCCCGGACAAGAGACTGTGTCCGCGTGAAGCAGAGAAGGCTGAGTCAGGGTGAAGAAGGGTGGGGGGTGGGAAAGCATATATCACAAATTACCAGTTGTTTTGTCTCCCTGTGGAAGCTCTGTGAAGCTGCTTTCTAGCACCCCCTGTTTGCTGGTCTCTGATAGGAGTCCAAGATGGCGGATCCGCACTGCGTTAGCTGATAGAGGACCTCTGCATGACTCTCTCCTCACTCTCCATTCTCTGTCAGTTTTCTCACTCCATTTGGTGCTTGGCTGAGTTCTTTATCTCTTCATTTGATGTTTTAGGGTTTCAGGATTGTTGTTTTCTTGGTTCGGGTTAGTTTTTCGGATCTTTGCTGTGGAGGGACGGCGTGGTGCTTCTGCCTATAGAGCCAGTTTGCCGGAAGTCAAGCTTTATTTATTTTGTTGTTGTTGTTGAGAAAGTACACAATGAAATATAAACAAACTCAAGTTTCTACATGTATAATTCAGTGACATTGATTAAATTCTTTGAGTTGTGCAGCCCTTCTCACTCTTCCTTTCTAACTTATTCATCCCCTATTAACATAAACTCAGTACCCTCCAAGGTTCCTATCTAATCTTTTGCGTTGCTGTTGTCAGTTTGATCTCATATAGATAGTTCTTAAAAGAGCATAATGCTCACAGAAGGAATTCTTTACTAGTTAAATTGGTTTTGAGGAGACTTCGGGAGCTATTTCTGATTTAAGTTTTAAAGATTATCTCTGGGCAATGGTTTCAGTGGTTCATCCAGCCTCTATAGCTCTAGAAAGTCCAGATTCCATGAGAATTTGAAATTCTGTTCTGCATTTCCCCCTTTTTGATCAGGATTCTTCTATGGAATCTTTGATCAAAGTGTTCAGTAACGGTAGCTGGGCACCATCCAGTTCTTCTGATCTCATGGCAAGGGAAACAGATGTTCACAGAGGCCATTAGCCACACATTCCATTTTCTCCTCCTGTTCCTGACTCTACTTCTTTCTCTGTTGCTCCAGGCAAATAGAAACCAACTGATGTGCTGTGGATGGTTGCTTGCGAGCTTTTAAGACCCCAGGCACTACGCAATGAACCAGGAGGTAGAACAGAAGCATTAAACACGTTATTAGGCCAATTAACTTTGATGTCACATGAAACAATGACCCTAAACCTCCAAATGAAGGAACCAAATGCCACGAGATGTTTGGTTTTACATAAGCAGCCATGGCAACTACACTTTTTTTTTTTTTCTGGTAAATATATCTATCACACAACTTTTGCCAATTCAGATTTTATAGCTGTACAACTTATTGACGGCAATTACGATAACTGGCTATGCAACACTACCTACCCTTAATCAGTGCAGTGGTGGTTCAGTGGTAGAATTCTCGCCTCGCATGTGGGAGATGTGGGTTCAATTCCCAGCCAATGCATCTCATTGGCAGCCGTCACATCTGTCAATAGTGGCTTGCGTGCCGCTATGATGCTGAGCAGGTTTCAATGGAGCTTCCAAACTGTGATGGACTAGGAAGAAAGGCTCATTGATCTACTTCCAAAAATCATCCAGTGAAAACCATCTGGATCACAAAGAGATACCATCCGATTTGCAACCAGTCACGGTGATGGCACATGACCAAGCAATGTTTTGGTTTGTTCCATTGTGCATGGGGTAATCATGAGTCAGGGCCAATTCAGTGACAACTAATAACATTTTCTTTTAAACTTTTTATTTTTATACATTACTCTAATTGCACAAAATATCTTATTATGTAAAACATTATTTGTTAGTGGAGAGCTTCAGGGAAACCTAAATAAGGAGCTTCACCATGTGAAGATTATTTTTCACATGGTAGCAAGCAGATTAAGAGTATGAAGAATGATGGTCATGTATTGAATTGTGTCCCCCCAAAATGTGTGTCAACTTGGCTAGGCCTGATTCCTAGTATTGTGTAGTTGTGGTCTGATGTAATTATCAGATTTTGTGATCTGATGTAATTATTCTATATGTTGGAAATCCTAACCTCTACAAAGTTAATAAGGCAGGATTAGAGACAGTCATGCTAATGAAGCAAGACTCAATCTGTAAGATTAGGTTGTACCTTGAGTCAATCACTTTGGAGACAAAAAGGAGAGAATTGAGCAGAGAGGAGGACGACCTCATACTCCCAAGAATGAAGCAATGGGAGTGGGGCGTGTCCTTTGCATCTGGAGTCCCTGCGCTGAAGAGCTCGTAGACTAGAGAGAGGGTGATTGATGACAAGGACCTTCCCCCGAACCGTCAGAAAGAGAGAAAGCGTTACCCAGTAGCTTGCACCCTGAATTTGGACTTCCAGTCTCCTAGAATGTGTGAGAATACATTTCTGTTTGTTTAATCCATCCACTTGTGGTATTTCTGTTATAGCAGCACTAGATAACTAAGACAATGATATTAGCAGATTATTCTCCACTGATCTTCTCCTTGATCCATCTTCCCCTTCCTTAGCCCTGGCCTGTGTCCCAGGTAGACACACATAAGGACTGTCTCACCAGAAGGTGCTCTCCCTACAGTTAACACTGTAATTCAGCCATTGGGAGGCAGCAGCAGGTGGGTATCCAAGTGTGGAAGGAGGGAGAGGTGAGTGCCTTGTCTTCCTGTCATCCTGCCTGCCTGGGCTGCATCTCTGGCTATCGTGGCATCCATCACAATTTGTACTTTCCGCTGTAGGGCTCCTGTCGGCTGTTTCAGTTCCTGCAGGGCTTTAGGAACAACAGTTTCTTCCTGTCTTCCTTTAGCGTTAAGGTCAATAAAGGCTTGTCACACTTTCTTGCCTGGGAGTCTCACTATCCCTTTTTTCATCTACTTAACCCAGCCCACATCTCTGGAATTGCCCTTTCATTGGCGCGTCTTCATTGGAACACCTTGGGATGAATCCTGCCTGCACTGTAATACGTGACTGATTCATCCCTTAAGTAAGGTGCTGCAAGGATACGTGTGTCATTTTCTTCCTAAAAGATATAGTATGTATCTAAAAAAAGGATAACCAGTTGCTGTAGAGTAGACTACAACTCATGGCAACCCCATACGTGTCAGAGTAGAACTTTGCTCCACAGGGTTTTCAATGGCTGATTTTTTGGAAGTAGATTGCCAGGCCTTTCTTTTGAGGCACCTCTAGGTGGAATTGAACCTCCACCAATCTTCTGCAGTATAATTGAGTCTCTTGGTGGCAGGGTGTGTGTTTTGTTCACTGCTCCATCATAGATATCCGTAAC
Organism: Dugong dugon; assembly: GCA_030035585.1. Lineage (NCBI taxonomy): Eukaryota > Metazoa > Chordata > Mammalia > Sirenia > Dugongidae > Dugong > Dugong dugon. Next base: position 185,423,725 of record CM057460.1, on the reverse strand, counting down.
AGTGTGATAATTGACTCTTTAGGAAATGAATGGATGAATGAAGTCATGGAAATAGGAAAACCACTTAAACACTGTTGTGGACAGCTGTGCCTATTCTCCAGCCCTAAGCACACTAAACCCACTACCATCGAGTCGATTCCAACTCATAGTGACCCTGTAAGACAGAGTAGAACTGTCCCATAGGGTTTCCAAGGCTGTAAATCTTTTCAGAAGCAGAGTGCCACATCTTTCTTCTGTGGAGCGGCTAGTGGGTCAAACCACTGACTTTTGGGTTAGAAAACTTAACCACTGTTCCACCAGGGCTAGTTCCCAAGCACAGTGAGCCATTAAAGGGTAGCTCCATTTAGAGAGTGGGCGCCAGGATTCTGATTCAGACATACGACGCCCTACTAGCAAACATGAATTATCCTTAGAGTTACCATTCAAAATGTACATAAGCCAATACAAGCATAGATACTCACTACATGATCAGCCCCCGGCTTTCTTTCAATGTAAAGGAAAAATGGAAAAAGCTGCCCAGGTAAATAACAGCTACAGAACCCTGTTCACTCTGAATGTAGACAGCTGGATCTCCCTGTTTTCCAAAGTAGGAGCTGCCACCCACAGGTCCATAAGCTCCTGGGATTCTTGTTTTAAAACAAAGCAAAAAAAAAAAAGCAGATACAGAGAACAAATCCCCACAGATGTCAGGAACCAAAGTTATTGAAATTTAGCCATTGGGATCTACAATTTTATCAAGCTCTCCTGTGAATTCTTAAGGATGTTACTGGTCAGATGCATGACAGGGAGAGGTATTCCTACAGTGAGAGAGAGAGACAGAGTGAGACAGAGAAAAAGAGGACAAAAGAACATGATAGGCATAGTAAAGTGTGTGTGGGTCAGCCTATTAAGGTAGATCCTAATGCCTGGATCTGTCCTATGAGTAGAAACAACCCGACAGCAGCGAGTTTGTTTGGGTTTTTAAGACCTGGATCTTAGAATGTTGAATAATGGGAGCAAGATGGTCTCTGAGAATTTCTATATATGGAATGTCACACTAGGCCTTTAAGAGATGGTACCAGGGCACCAAGACAGAGAGTTGATCATTCACACTCTGGCCAAGCTGAGGACATATATATGCCTCTGGCTGTGGTTCTCAGCTTGGGCGATTTTGTCCTCCAGAGGACGTTTGGCAGTATCTGGAGACATGTTTTTGGTTCTCGCAACTGGGTGATGGGGATTCTAGTAGCATCTAGTGGGTAGAGACCAGAAATGCTGCTAAACTTCCCACAATGCATGAGACAATCCCTTCTCCTTCCCCTACCCCCTAAAACTAAGATTGTCTAGCAAAAATGTCAATAATGCCAAGGTTGAGAAACCTAGGACTCTGGTAATGGTTGAGCAGTGCAGTCACACCTCCTTCAAGGCATGTCCAGCACAGAACAGCCCAGAAATCCTGGGTGGAGAGTGTAGGACAAAGTAACAATTTTGGAAGAAATTGCTTTCATAAATATGTGATGCCCGGTTGGGGGAATTCGTTACTGGCATTGCCAAATATTCTACTGAGAAATGTGGAGGAGTTCATTCAGTGTGTCATATTGGAGGGAGGGGATTGGGATTTGGGCAAATATTGGGAATTTTGCTGACACTTCTGATTGTCTAGTATCTATTTTCTCACATCCATTCCCAGAGAAGATTGGAAGATAGGGATGATGATGAAGGGGGCAGGGACCAAGAGGTGCTCACAGCAGGCAGCATGGCAGCTTGTCCCTGAGTGATGCACGTACAGCCATTGTAGGACTGTCCAGTGAGCTCTGCAACCCCAAGCAAGATGGGCTCAGAGCGACCTTGCAAGGCCTGTTGGAGCAGCCTCAGAAGCCTGAGAAGCAGAAACGCTGGGGCTGGAAGAAACCAAGTGTGGAAGTAACGTTCATGGCCAAGGCTCCAGGTGTGATCATACCTGGCTTTTGACCTTGAAGATGTAGCTAAAGAATATAATAAAAGAGAAGTTAAATCTGCAGGTAATAATCTGCAGAAATAAACACCACAGCCAGATATACTGAGGAAAGGGAAAAATATCCATTAGGCATGGCAGAATTGCACTGCAGGAGCAAATGCTGTTCTTTAGCAGATTTCACACTCTCAGTTGCCCTGTCTCTTCCGTTTAGGATTGATCCTATGTTTAAAAGTGCTCACTCTAAAATATGGCCCAAAGGTAGAGCAAAATGGAGAAGTGAGTGGATGCTCCCATTTATTCCCCAGCAACTAACCCACTGAACAATGAATAAAAACAAGCACAGACTGAGATCGCAGAATTCTGGGTGGCAGCTGAGGTGTTGGAGAGTTGGTGTGAGTCCAGAAGTGGGGGAGAGGACAAGCAGGGAAGGCACAGAAGCTGGGAGAACCTACCCACTACATTTCCAGCACTCTTTCTTTGCAGGCATTTTGAGATGGGGCTGGGCAACGCCTCATACAGGGAACACATTGTCTTAGTCTTCTAGTGCTGCTATAATAGAAATACCACAAGTGGGTGGCTTTAACAAAGAGAATTTATTCTTTCACAGTCTAGTAGGCTACAAGTCCAAATTCAGGGTGTCAGCTCCAGAGGAAGGCTTTCTGTCTCTGTCGGCTCTGGAGGAAGGTCCTTGTGATGGTTAAGATTGTATGTCAACTTGGCTGGGCTATGATTCTTAGTGTTTTGGCAGTTGTATAATATAGTGATCACTTCCCTATTGAAATCTGATATGTAATCACCCTGCTGAGTGGTATCAGCAGGGGCCTGGCCTGTGGTGGCTCACCGGCCCCTCAGCCTTCATTTCTCTGCCCTCCACTACTCACTTCCTTCCTGCTCGCCTTGCCAAGGCATTTGGCTTTCTCTGGATCCTGCAGCTACCTCTTGTCATCTGATCTCCAGTTCCTGGGACTTGAGCTAGCAGCTTACCTGCCTATCTTGGGATTCATCATCTTCACAGCCCGTGAGTGGGAGCCCTGCTTTCCAACTTGCTAATCTTGGGTTCACCAGCCTCTGTGGCTGCATGAATCAGGAGAAGTTCTGTGGTCTTGCCTGCCAATCTTGGGATTCGTCAACCTTCACAGCCTGTGAGTGGGAGCCCTGCTCTCCACCCTGCCGATCTTGGGTTCACCAGCCTCTTCGGCTGCATGAATCAGGAGATGCCTCTATCCTGACCCAAGGACTTGGGACCTTCAAACCTCTACAATCGCGTGAGCCGTTTCCTTGATATAAATCTCTCTATATATACATAAATATGCGCTTTAATGGTTTTGCTTCTCTAGAGAACCCAGCCTAAGACAGTTCTTGCTCTCAATCTTCCCCTGATCAAGGAGCTTCTCAGCGCAGGGACCTCGGGTCCATAAGATGCACTATTCTCCTGCCCCTTGTTTCTTGGTGGTATGAGGTCCTCATGATCTTCTCTCTGCTTGCTTCTCTCTTTTATGTCTCAAAAGACATTGGCTTAAGATACAATCTAATCTTGTAAATTGAGTCCTGTCTCATTAACATAACTGCCACTAATCCCATCTAATTAACATCATAGAGACAGGATCTACAATACATAGGAAAATTACATCAGATAACAAAATGCTGGACAATCACACAGTACTTGGAATCGTGGCCTAGCCATGAGTCTGAGGAAACAATTCAGTCCATGACACACAAAAAGGAGCTAATCTGAGGAAGCTGTAGCCCTTTTCTTTAAGGTATGAAAATTTGTGGCGTGTGTAACAGGGAGAGGGTGAAGAGAGGCCATGATGCTGTGAGAGAGTGCTGTTGAGTCTCTCTGAAGCCTTACTTGGATGGACACTAGGACCAGGAGGAACTGCAAGAGCAGCAGGATGAGGGGAATACTTTGAACAGACAGTGACACAGAGGGAAATAGCTAGCTCTCTGCCCACAGTGGGACACCATAGGAGAGCCTGGGAAGAAGCATCCATGAGGGAAAGACATAGAAAGCCTCCTACATTTGCCTCAGGAAACTTGAGCCCCATCACTTACTTCAGTCTGCGACCAGCTGAGCCCCTCTTCCTGTGCATGCATATTGAATTCCAGAGATCAAGCATTCAGAAGCGAATAGGCACTGAAAAAAAAGTGCCCTCTAGTGGTTCTCAGGAGAAGATACCACGTCCACTCTCACTAGGTAGATTCTGACTGGTAGTGACATTGCGGGGTGGAGTGGAGCTGCCAGGTGGGATTCCCAGTGCTGTGAATCTTTGCGGAGGTGGGCTGCTGCATCTTTCTGCTACAGAGTTGCTGGTAGGTGTGGACAACAGCCTTTCAGTTGGCAGCTAGAATACAAAAAAAGAATACAGAATTTAAAGTTAAAAAAAAAAAATGGCTCAAGTTCAACAAAAAATAGTGAAGCACACCAAATCACAAGAGAAGAAGAACCAATGAAAAGCAAAACACCAAGAAGAGGAAACATGCCCTCTAGAGGTCATACTAATGCAGAGTTGATAATTTTCAGACTATGTTGCTAAATATGTTTAAAGAAAGCAAAAAGCACACAGAAAGTGAAGTGGCAGAGATCAAGAAACAAATGGAGGAACAGAACGGAGACTCAACAAGGAAATTGAAACATAAAAACAACAACAACAAAGAGAACTACTGGAATTGAAGAATAAAGCAATTGAATTAGAAAAAGCAAGAGAAAAACCCAACAGTAGAGTCAAACAGACAGAAGATAGAATAAATGAACTAGAAGGCAAAATAACTGAACTTATCAAGTCTCAAGAGAAACAAGAGAAAAGAACAAAGAAAAGTGAACAAACCCAAAAGAAAATATGGGATTCAATTAAGAAATCTAACATTAGAATTATTGGAATCCCTGAGCACCATGACAACAATAAAGGCATAGAAATAATTTTCTAAGAGATAGTCAGAGAGAATTTCCCAGATCTGAACAGAGAGCCAAACCTGCAAATGCAGGAAGCTACATGAACTCCAATTAGAAGAGACACAAAAAGATCAATTCCTCGCCATATCCTAATAAAATTCTTGAACAAAGACATGGGGAGAATTCTGACAGCAGCAAGAGAAAAATGCAATATAACATACTGTCTTAGTCATCTAGTGCTGCTATAACAGAAATACCACAAGTGGATGGCTTTAACAAAGAGAAGTTTATTCTCTCACAGTCCAGTAGGTTACAAGTTCAAATTCAGGGCATCAGCTCCAGGGGAATGCTTTCTCTGTCAGCTCTGGTGGAAGGTCTGTGTTATCAATCTTCCCTTGGTCTGGGAGCTTCTATGTGCAGGAACCTCAGGTCCAAAAGATGTGCTCTGCTCCTAGCAGTGCTTTCTTGGTGGTATGAGGTTCCCATGTGTCTCTGCTCGCTTCTCTCTTTTATATCTCAAAAGAGATTGTATTACAACACTATCTAATCTTGTAAACCTCATCAGTATAACCTCATCATAGTGATAGAGTTTACAACACATAAGGAAATCACATATAACCTCATCATAGTGACAGAGTTTACATCACATAAGGAAATCACATCAGATTTACAAAATAGTACACAATCGTACAATACTGGGAATCATGACCCAGCCAAGTTGACAGATATTTTGGGGGGACATAATTCAATCCATGACACATACCAAGGAGCTTTCATAAGGATCAGTGTGGATTTCTCCCCAGAAACTCTAGAGGCCAGAAGGCAATGGAGCGACATATAAAATACTGAGAGAAAACAATTGCCAACCAAGAATTCTTTACCCAGCAAAATTGTCATTCAAAAACAAGGTGGGAGGGTGGTGGTGGGGAAATCAAGACATTCCCAAACAAACAAGCTCTGGCAATTTGCCACTACCAGGCCAGCTCTGCAAGTATTACTCAAAGGAGTACTCCAAATGGAAAGGCAAGAGCATTAAATAAATGATTGCATCCATACCCAGGAAAAAATAAACAAAAAATAAGAGACAGAGAGAGAGAGATCTCAAAAAAAAAAAAAAAAAAAAAAAAGCTACAGCACGGGCAATCAAGTGTATAATATTTTCAGGGAATAAACTCAACAATTAAATTCTGCAAACAATACAACATCAAGTTTCAAAGAAGTTAAGTACAAAGTAAACTTACTGAATATACGTTGTATATTGATGTTAATGGAATCCTGGTGGTGCAGTGGGTAAGAGCTTGGCTGCTAACCAAAAGGTCAGCAGTTTGAATCCACCAGCTGCTCCTTAGAAATCCTATGGGGCAGTTTTACTCTGTCCTATAGGGTTGCTGTGAGTTGGAATTGACTGGATGGCAATGGGTTTAGTTTTTAATTGATGTTAATGAAGACATAACAGCAATGCAGAAGGGACAAGCATATCAGGAATAAATTTATGTTATTTTATGTTAACTGTTGTTCATACGTTAAACGTTGTTGCAATTGTAAGTTATGTAATGTAACATATGTGATAATTGCTAAGAAATCACCAAGAAGAAACATTCAGAAGAAAAGAAGGAAGACAGAAAGGCTCATCACAAGACAGCAGCCCAATACAAACAAAAACATAAAAATCAGAATAAAAAACCAAAGAAGATGCAAAACACTCAAAAAATAAATAGCAAAATGAGTGAGGGGGACACTTCATTTTCAGTAATAACCTTAAATGTAAATGGTCTAAATGCCCCATGCAAAAGGCAGAGAGTGGCAGAGTGGATTAGCAAACATGATCCATTCTTTGTTGTCTACCAGAAACACACCTTAGACATAAGGACACAAACAGACTGAAAATAAAAGGTTGAAGAAAAATATTCCATGCAACCAGTAAATAAAAAAAGGCAGGAGTGGCCATACAGATATCAGATAAAACAGACTTTAAATCAAAATCTATTACAAGAGATAAAGAAGAAATTGCATAATGAAAGAGTCAATCCAGCAAGAAGACATAACAATTATAAATATGTATGCACCCGACAGCAATGCACCAAAATTCATGAAACAAATACTGACTAATACGAAAGGAGAAATAGACAACCTGACAATAGTAGTAGGGGACTTTAACACACCACTTTCAATTATAGACAAATCATCTAAAAAGAAAATCACTAAGGACATTGAGAATGTAAATAAAACCATAAGCCAATTGGACTTAACGGACACACAGAAAGGTGTTGCTTGACATTGGTTTGGGTAAAGCCCAACCACATACACACAGATGGTCCTATAAGGTGTCTTTGTTTGTTTGTTTGTTTTAAAGGGATAGTAGCTCTCCTTTTTCTTATTATTTCCCCTAATAGTTTTAAAGACCCCAAACCCAGACTCATGAAGCACTGGACCATGGGCGGGATACAGGAAGGTGAGGCAGAGGACATGGCTCTGGGTGCAGGCTTTCGGGCTTTGTCCAGCGGGCAGGTGAGCGGCAGCTGCGGGGACTGCTGGCCTGGGCTGCTCCTGCTGCTCTGGCAGGCGGAACAGCAGGCAAGGCTGGGTGCTGTGCTATCTCCTCGCTTGCTTCCTTTTGCTCTGCTCCTGTCACTGTGCTCTCAGCTGCCGCCCATTTCTCCAGCCTCCACCAGCAGCTTCAGCTGCAGCAGCATCGGCAGCAGCAGTGACGAGGACGACCAAAGTGGCTCCCATAAGATTTTTAAATGGTGTTCACAGAATGTCCAAATCACATAACGTCCTATTTCACAGAATGTATCGTGGACATTAAGTGACACATACCTGTATAAAGAACACCTCACCCAGCATCAGAACAACACACGTTCTTCTTCAGCACACATGGATCGTTTTCCAGAATAGACCATGTGCTGAGACACAAACCAAGTCTTAACAAATTTAACAAGATTGAAATCATGCAAAGCATCTTCTCTGACCATAATGGTAAGAAGCTAGAAATCAACCACAGAAAAAACAAGGGAAAAACAAACAAACAAAAACGTGAGCAAATGATACACTACTAAAAAACTATTGAGTCATAGAAGAAATCAGAAGTAAAATTTGGCTTAAGTGTCTTCTCCATTGAGTACGAGCCCCAAAAGTGAGGATTGTGAGCTATCAATCATTATAAAAGGAAAGGTCTCTAAATGGCATTATGCTTTATCGATGTATCCTGAGAGGTCTTGGTTTTCCCCATAAACGTAAGAGAAGATTGTTAGTAGCCCTACCTTTCAATGAAAACCCGAAAAACTCCCCCAGATCCTCGAAACTCCACTAACAGCAGAAATGGAATGCAAAGGGGGCTTCTTCACTCCTAGTCTGGTGTCCATGGAATGTAAGGAATGAATAGTGCTGGATGGGGAGGGGCATGAAAAGATGACTTGAAAATAACATAAGATTGAGACACACAAACCCACATTTCCTGTGTTTATAAACCATAAGACATCTAGTGATACATACATTTTAAAGTATTCTATGGGGAAGCTCTAAGAAGCCCTGGTGGTGCAACGGTTAAGAGCGCAGCTGCTAACCTAAAGGTTGTTAGCTGGAAACCACCCAGTAGCTTCAAGGGAGAAAGACCTGGTGATCGGCTTCCGTAAAGATTACAGCTAAGAAAACCCTGTGGGGCAGTTTTACTCTGTCACATGGGGTCACTGTGAGTCAGAATCAACTCAATGGCACCCAACAACATGGAGAAGCTCTAGAGGAAGGCAAAACAATTGAATAAATTTCGCCGTGTAAATAACATCTAAAACATTTGTTTTAGATCTTTTTTTTTTTTAATTTATCTTTTTAAAATAGTATTTTATTGTGTTTTAGGTGAAAGTTTGCACATCATATTAGGTTCCTATTTAATAATTTTTATGCAAATTGTTCCATGACGTTGGTTATATTTTTCACAACGTGTCAGCATTCTCATTGTTTCTATTCTGTTTGTCCTGTTTCTGTTAATCTAGATTCCCTGCATCTCCTTATCTTCTCATCTTTGTTTTAGGATAAATGTTGACCATTGGGTGTCATATAGTTGATTATTTAAGGGAGCACAGTACTCACAGGTGATATTGTTTATTTTATGAGCTAATCTATTATTTGGATGAAAAGTGACCACCAGGAGTGACTTCAGTTCCAAGTTCAACATGTATCTTAGGGCGATGGTCTTGGGGATTCCTCTAGTCTCTATCAGCCCAGTAAGTCTGTCCTTTTTTTAGAAATTTGAGTTTTGTTCTACATTTTTCTCCCTTTCTTTCGGGGACCTTCTATAGAGTTCCTGGCCAGAACAGTTGGTAGTGGGTAGCTTGGCACCATCTAGTTCTTCTGGCCTTAGGCTAAATGAGGCCGTGGTTCGTGTGGGCTATTAGTCCTATGGGCTAGTTTCTTCTTTGAGTCTTTGGTTTCCTTTATTCTCTTTTGTTCCAGATGAGTAGAGACCAATAGTTGTATTTTAGATGGCCACTCGCAAGACTTTAAGACCTCAGACGCTACTCACCACACTAGGATGTAGAACCTTGTCTTTAGGAACTATGTTATGCCAATTGACCAAGTTGTCCTAAGCCTTCAAACCCAGTAAATCAGTCCCGAAAGGTGTTTGGTTAAGTCTAGGAAGTATCTGTAATTGTGCCCCCTATGTGATTTATTTTATATATATATAAAAAATATGCATGTATTATATATATGCAGTACACACAATCATGTATATACATATGCCTACAGATACACTTATATGTAACTCGTTGCTGTTGAGTCAATTCCAACTCATAGCGACCCTATAGGATAGAGTAGAACTGCCCCATAGGGCTTCTAAGGAGCAGCTGGTGGGTTCGAACTGCCGATCTTTTGATTAGCAGCCTAACCCTTAACCACTGTGCCACCAGGGCTCCAACCTATACTCACATGTGCCTTCCTATACACATTTATGGATACATATCTACCTATGTAACCACATGCATTTTTTTACTCTTATTACTGTTGTTGCAAAATTGAATGTTATACAATTTACTGAAATTGTCCTTATTCTTGTGGACTTCTTGGTGTCTTCATTAACTTTGTTCAAGTTGCACAGATTTCACCCATATTGGGTATTGCCTTTCCCATCACCAAAAATAACCAGTGTCTATTCACTATGAGTAGGAATCTACTGGACTGCAACGAGTTTGTTTTTTCCTTTTTTACTATCTAGAAAGTGATTCCCCCACCCTCCCCCTCCCATCCCTGGTAACCATCAAAGAACATTTCTTTCTGTGTGCGTACCTATTCTTGTCTTTTTATAAAAGTGAGACCATGCAATATTTGTGCTTTTGTGATTGACTTAATTCACTCAGCATAATGTCCTCCAGATTCATCCATGTTTATAAGATGTTTCACGGACTCCTCATTATTCTTTATAGTATTCTATTGTACGTATGTACCACAATTTGTTTATCCATTCATCCATTGTTGGGCGCTTAGGTTTTTGCTGTTGTGAACAGTGCTGCAATGAGCAAAGGTGTGCGTATGTCTCTTCGTGTCAGAGCTCTTATATCTCTAGAATATATATCTAGGAGTGGGATTGCTGGATCATAAACGTCATGGATTGAACTGTGTCTCCCAAAAATATGTGTCAACTTGGTTAGGCTATGATTCCCAGTATCTTGTGGTTGTCCTCCATTTTGTGATTGGTGTAATTTTTCTATGTGTTGTAAATCTTAATCTCTGCCTGTGGTTAATGAAGCAAGATTAGATTATGTTAAAGAGGGTTAGGGTGGGATGTAACACCCTTACTCTGGTCACATCCCTGATCCAATGTAAACGGGGTTTCCCTGGGGTGTGGCCTTCATGATCTTTTATCTTACAAGAGATAAAAGAAAAGGGAAGCAAGCAGAGAGTGGGGGACCTCATACCACCAAGAGAACAACACCAGGAGCAGAGCGAATCCTTTGGATCTTAGCACTCCCAGACTACAGGAAGATTGATGACAAGGATCTTCCTCCAGAGCTGACAGAGAAGGCCTTCCCCTGTAGCTGATGCCCTGAATTTGGACTTGTAGCCTACTAGACTGTGAGAGAATGAAATTCTCTTTGTTGAAGACACCGACTTGTGGTATTTCTGTTACAACAGCATTAGATGACTAAGATGATAAGCTATTTCAATATCTAGCTTTTTGAGGAAGCACCATACCATTTTCCATAGTGGATTATTTCCATAATCCCAGCAGTGTATAAGAGTTCCAATCTCCCCACAACCTTGCCAGCATTTGTTGTTTTCTGGTTGTTTTATTTTATTTTAATTAGTGCCATTTTTACAGGATGAGATGGTATCTCATTGTAGTTTTGATTTGCCCTGATGGAGTAGTGGTTAAGAGCTCGGCTGCCAGCCTAAAGGTCAGCAGTTGAAATCCACTAGCAGCTCCTTGGAAACCCTATGGGGCAGTTCTACTCTGTCCTCTAGGGTCACTACGAGTCGGAACCAACTCAACAGCACCTAACAGCAACAAAATGGATAATGATCACAAGCATCTCTTCGTGTGTTTGTTTGCTGCCTGAATGTTCTCTTTGGTGAAGTGTGTGTTATGTCCTTTGCCCTTTTTTAAATTTTTTATTATTGTGCTTTAGGTGAAAGTTCACAGCTCAAGTCAATTTCTCACACAAAAATCTACACACACATTCTTATGTGACACTAGTTGCAATCCCTACCATGTGACAGCACACTCCCGCTTTCCACCCAGGTTTCTCGTGTCCATTCAAATAGTTCCTGTCCCTTCCTGCTTGCTCATCCTGCCTCCGCGGTGGGAGCCACCCATTTAGTCTCATGTATCTGACTGAACTAAGAAGCACACTCCTCACGAGTATTATTTTTTGTTTTATAGTCCAGTCTAATCTTCACCTGAAGAGTGGGCTTCGGGAATGGTTTTAGTTCTGGGTTAACATAGCCATCAGTGGCCATAGTTTTGGGGGTTCCTCCAGTCTCTGTCAGACCATTAAGTCTAGTGTTTTTATGTGAATTTGAGTTCTGCTCTGCACTTTTCTCCTGCTCTGTCCGTGACTCTCTGCTGTGTTCCCTGTCAGGGCGGTCATTGCTGGTAGCCCGGCCTCATCTAGTTCTTCTGGTCTCAGGCTGATGGAGTCTCTGGTTTATGTGGACCTTTTGTCTCTTGGGCTAATATTTTCCTTGTGTCTTTGGTATTCTTCATTCTCCTTTGTTCCAAGTGGGTTGGGACCAACTGATGCATTTTAGATGGCCTCTTGCAAGCTTTTTAGACCACAGATGCGGCACACCAAAGTGGGATGCAGAACATTTTCTGAATAAACTTTGTTATGCCAATTGATCTAGATGTCCCCTGAAACAATGGTCCCTAGGACCCGGCCCCAGCTACTCTGTCCCGCAAAGTGTTTGGTTGTGTTCAGGAAACTTCTTAGCTTTTGCTTTGGTTCAGTTGTGCTGACTTCCTCTGTATTGTGCGTTGTCCTTCCCTTCACCTACGATGATTCTTGTCTACTATGTAGTTAGTGAGTTCCCCTCCCCCACCCTCCCCACCCTTGTAAAGAACAAAGAATGTTTTCTTCTTTGTTTAAACCTTTTCTTGAGTTCTTATAATATCACACAATACTGGGAATAATGGCCTAGCCAGATTGACACACATTTTTGGGAGACAAAATTCAGTACATAACAGGTATTGATCTGGGGTTTTTGGGTACCTGGATCTTCATTTTAGTACTTTGCATGAGCTCTGGAAAGTTCACAATCAGCATAACTTCAATTATTGTTTTGTTGATTTTTCCATTCTGTCTCTTCTTCTGAAACGCTAATTAAACTTGTGTTAGACTTTCTCACCTACCCTACCATATCTCATAGTAAATCATTCCTATTTTTCATATGCACATTTCTATATGTTAAATCCTGCATAATTTCCTTTGCTCCATCTTCCAGTTCATTTCTAGTCACACTCCGTCAGCTCGAGCTCAGTCACACGGCCACACTTAACTGCAGTGGTGGCTGGGAAATGTAGACTAGCCATGAGCCCAGAAGATCAGCTTGTGGCGGTCACTGCAGACCAAAACACTCTCTCCTGCACCCACGGTGTTCTGACCACAGAGCACAGTAAACCATGGTCCATATGTCTTCCCCGCCTGTTAGGGCCATGCACAATATAAGATGGATCCTTGGCTATAGAGTGCAGCCAAAAACGGAGAGATGACTCAGACACTTCTTCCATGATGATGTTTAATCCAGCTACTTGACCAAGTCAGTTTGAGTCTGCTCCACAATTTTTACAAAAAGAAAAGAGGCTCATCCAGAATGGATATGAGATATTAAATCATTAGGTAGTCCAGATGTGAAATACACTTCTGTCTCAAACACTAGAAATCAAGCCTGTAGTGGTGACACTGGCTATGAGCTAGACTTCAAACAGAAGGCCAAGTCCAGCATTGGCTCTGCCATTGACATGTTGATTGACAACACAGCATATCATGAACTGAATTGTGTCCCCCCCAAAATATGTGTTTTAAATCCTAACCTCTATGCCTGTGAGTATAATCCCATTTGGGAATGGGTTGTCTTTGTTATGTTAATGGGACAGGATTAGTGAAGGGTGTGTCTTGAGTCAATCTCTTTTGAGATATAAAAGAGATTAAACAAGCCAGCAAACAAGCAGAGACAGGGGAAGAGAGATGCCAAGGCACGTGAAGGTCGACCAGGGGCAGAAGCTCAAAGAGACAAAGACCTTCCCCCAGAGCTGACTGAGACAGAAAGCCTTCCCCTAAAGCTGGTACCCTAAATTTAGACTGCTAGCCTCCTAAACTGTGAGAAAATAAATTTCTGCCTGTTAAAGTCACCCACTTGTGGTATTTCTGTACAGCAGCACTGGTTAACTAAGATCTAGTGTGTTATGGGAGCTTCATACACATTCCATATAATCCTTCCAAAAATTTTAATGTTTGGCACTCTTGTCTCCCTCCACTTCTGCATCTCCACCTTGCTTGGTTTTCTTTCCTTTTCCTTCTTTGTCTGTGTTTTTCACTTTCTCTGATCACTTTTTAAATGGAGAATATGATTCAAAGATCTGGTGACCCTAAAAAAGAGCAGAGACAAAAATAACTTCAAAATGTTCACTCTGTGTTGTATTTATCGAATTAGCTCAAATCAAGAATACCACATGCTGACAGCAAATACCTCTATTCCATGCATTGTTAGTAAGCACTCAGTGAGTGTCAGACAACAATTCAATTTTCAATATACTGATGATGTTAGGATCAGTGCAGGACATGAAGTGGGCAGCCCACAGGCAGATATTCTCTCATTTCTCAGTTCAGGATTCCAGACACATCCCCTGCCTTTGTATTTTCCCAGTATAGTTCAAGTCTGTGTTGCTCAATCACTGAGAATTTTTCAATACTTCTGAGAAGAGTTTTAACACCACCAGCCACTGAATCTAGGAGGTAAGGGTATACAGGAAAAGTCTTTGGCATTTTTATTTCTTTCTTGTATCAGCATTAGAAATCATTTTCTTTATTTTTTCTTTTTTTTTAATAAGAGGAAAGTTTGGGCAGAGACAGGGAGGTGCAGTGGTAGAGTAGAGCAAGACAATTTCACACGCATATACACACTCTCACACAGAAAATAAGTAGATGACATTTTCCCCCCACCTACATGTAAGATATTATTTGTTATACTTGATTTTTGGGAGTTCATTGAGTAAACCACCAAAAATAGTATTTTCCATTGTGAATTATCTATCATCTATCTAGATATCTATCTAGATAGTTAGATACAAATTAAAGATTTTTCCATAAAAAGTAAAAACAGAAGAATTTAAGCATTTGTGTTCAGTTCTTCAAGAGTTATTTCCATAAGATTTATCAACTTCATTCACTATCCATTGATTCTTAGTGTAAAAGATAAGAATTCAGTTCACTGTCATTATTATTCTTTATATTCAATTCTGAGGCATACTAGATATTCCAAGGTCTTTATATACATAAATTCATTTTAATGCAAAAATAATAAGCTGTGTTTATCTATTTATTTGTCTTTATTGAATAGAAATTTACTTTTCTCACAATTTAGGAGGCTAGAAGTCTAAAGTCAGGGCACAGGCTCTAGGGAAATGTTTTATCTTTCGGCTCTGGAGGAAAATCTTTTTCTCTTTCAGCTTTTCTTCCTCAGCTCCTTGGTTATCTGCACATGGCATCAATCTTTCCCCATTTATGCTTCCTTGCTTCTGTGCTTCATCTGCTTTTTTTGCTGAGAGCCAAAGGGTGGAAAGTTATGGATTGAATTTTTCCCCCCTAAAGTATGTGCTGGAAATCCTAATCCCTATGTCTGTGGACATAATCCCATTTGGGAATAGGGTTCTTTTGTTATGTTAATGAGGCCATATTATTATAGAGAATGTCTTAAGTCAATCACTTTTGAGATATAAAAGCAATGTTTATTTTATCTAGATTGTGTTTTCTCATTGATTAAGAAAAATGGGCATTTACTATTTCCCTAACCTCTCAGTATCCTAGCTCTGAAGACACACATGTGTATTCCAATTTAAAGGGGGCTATGAAGAGCAACATAAAAAATATCTAAACTTAGAAATTCCTCTGTGGAATGGTAGAACATTGAAGATAAAATGAGATCTTAGGGTTGCCCCAATGGAAAAACACATACAATAAGAATCAGACTAGACTTCGGTTATCATCAGCAGCACTGGATGCTAGAATGGAGCGGAGCAATGCCTTCAGAACTCAGAGGACATAATAATAAGCCCAGGAGTCTCTACCCTGCAAAATACGAAAGAGCTATGAGAGACAAATAAGGACATGTTCTGAGATGAATGGAATCAGAAAGATTATATGCCATGCACATATTCTGTATAAAACGTTGTCTTAGTTATGTAGTGCTGCTATAACAGAAATACCACAAATGGGTGGCTTTAACAAACAAATTTATTTTCTCACAGTTTAGGAGGCTAGAAGTCTGAATTCAGGGTGCTGGCTTTAGGGGAAAGCTTTTTCTCTCTGACTGCTCTGGGGGAATGTCCTTGTCTCTTTTGAGCTTCTGATCCTGGGTGAACTTCATGTGGCTTGGCATCTCTCTTGCTCCATCTCTGCTGTCTTCTATCCTAATTTGCTCTTTTTCTATCTCAAAGGTGATTGACTTACAACACACTCTACACTGATATGGCTTCTTAACATAACAAAGAACCATTTCTCAAATGGGATTATAACTACAAGTATAGGGGTTAAGAATAACAACACATATTTTTTGGGGACACAATTCAACCCATAACAAATGTTGAAGTTATCTCCGTGAAAAGAAACAGAAACGGAAGAAGGAAAGGGAAATAAGGGAAGTAATGGTATCCAGGAAACACCTTATCCATCCTGAAGGGTAGCAAGGGTACTAGGAGAGGAGCAGGGCAGCAGACCCAGAGAGGAGGGGATTAGAGGCCTCCAGAAATTCTGTGTTCATGAAAACTTAAATGCAATAAAATGGTTGAAAGGATGGATAAATTAGAGAACATGATAAAACGCTTTTATTTTTCTGACAAGGGCAATTAGAAACATCGGGGAAACAAAAAGCTGTATAAGAAGGTTATGATCCAAATAGGAAGAATGATTTTGAAGAAACCTACTCTAACACTAGAAAAGAGAATTCATTGGTCTTATCCATAGGAATCTCTTCATTCACGTCCTTTAGTGCAGCTCACTGTGTCTTTCAGTTTTCTTATTTACACAGAGAAAGGCAAAGTAGAGCCCAGCACCTGACTAGACAAAGTATGCTTAGGTCTACGGATTTTTTAGGCTGTCTCCATAAAAACCACGTTGCATGTCGTTTTCTTTCACTCAAAACAAAGCATGAAGAGATAATTTTTACTACACATATTCCATCTTCTGAAAAGATTTCAACTTTCTGTCTGCACACCCGAATGTCCACCCTGTGATCACACTAGGGTATGGGGTGGACTTGGGGTATGTGGGAATCCCCTAGACACACTGTCTACAGGGCCTGTTGCCCTGTGGGGGATAATGCAGAATGGAGAGAATATTAGGAGAGAATTCTTAGCCATGGCCACAGAAGAATTCCAGAAACATGAGCTTTAGCTTCCTGCCATCAAGTTCTGAGACCTGAGCATGTTTATTCATTTTAAGAAGAGAAATGAAGAGTGAAATGGTTAGACATTCAGGGGTGGGAGGAAAGGAGGAAATATCTGATGGAGACCCATCTTGTTAGATAGGGCAGGCATGAGAATGAAGGACTAAGAAGGACACATTCCTCCACAGATGGTGTCTCATTCCCACGTCATGTGAAAAATTTGATCACAGATTCACCTGACCACACTTACTGGCTCACTGTTTCTTTTTGTTGTTGTTGTTCAACTATTGTAATTTGCCACAATTTTTGGTGTGGTAGATGGGGGTAGTACGGTCTCCTGCTTTTTGTAGAGCTTACACTATAGGCCCTGTAGCCCTACCCTCCATGTGTGTAAGCAGAGGCAAGTGAGAGAGATTTTGTAAGACCAACATTAATAGTACAGTACATACATTTCCAAATCATTCACACATACCTTTTCTGTCCACAAACCCAAAGGGTCCTTATTGTTATATTCATCCTCAAAGAAAATGAGAAACCGATGAATTATAACAGTTCAAGTGACAGTTGTCCAAGTGACAGTTGTTAACTGACGGAGTTTGGATTTAAATCCAAATCACTGAAAAAAAGTGCTAATAATGAGCTAAGCTCCTATTTGGGGAAAGAAACAGCAGAGGATGAAAGCACTCGCAGTTTGCCACTCTTGACTCTCTCAGATCAGGATGCAGGTAGACTTTGTCTTATGCCAAAGCAGGAGGGGCAATGTTCCTTGAATCGTACCTACTCAGAGGCAACTCCAGATCTTTCTGGATACTGAGTATTTGAACAGTTTGTTCTTTTGCTTTAGAAAAATCTCAAGTAGACATTTGGCTCTGAATTAATCTCAGAAACACACTAAGTCCAGACTCGCCCCATCCCAGCCACCAATGCTCTCTGACCCAGGAGACTGCCTGAGGCCTGCATACCTCAGATCAAGAGTCCCATACATCATTTCCAATTTCCATCCACACTGTGAAATCTCTCACCGTTTCCTGGAGGAAGAGGGATTTCTCAGGTTCAGAGATGAGTTGTGGAGGCACTAGTGCCTAGTCAAAGTGGCATTGACCACATGGCAGAGAAATCTCCTCTGCACAGTCTTATCCCTTTCCTGAAATCCACCTAGTACAAGAGACCCACAAAGACTTCCCAAATGTCTCAAGGAGTCAAAGGGCCTAGAACAACTGAGAGTCTTAGAGACTTCTGACTGCTTTTCCCCCTCTGAAGGCTGGCCAACATATCCAAGAACTCACCACATTTCCAAGAACCTAAACGTGAAATCAGACTTGCACAAACTGCTCTCCTTGACACCTTGCTCATTTCCCAGAAGACACTGTTTGCTCTGTGGCTCTGTAGGGGAGGTGAGGAGATAGGAGAAGGTCGTGGCCACCTGGGAACTCTCCAGATACCCGAGAGCTTACCCTATCCATAGCCCTGGCCTCTACATAGAGCTCAATACAGGGCAAGTCTCTCAGAATAGCTTTCCTGGGTCCTGTACAAAAGCTTTCATAGGTCCGAGTACATACTGTTCCCTCTGTTGGTCCCCGTCTCCCCCTCTGTGAGCAGTGTTCTTCCTGTCAGCTGTGGCCCTCCCCTTTAGCATGCCTGGTGGACTGTTCTGTCTGACTCCTCCCCATATCCCTGTAGACCAGTTCTGGAGTTCTCAGTTCTCAGGGATCACTGTCCTGACAAAGTGAAGGTGGAGGTATTCAGTGGAGCAGGTGGGTAGCAGGAAAATTTTCTGGCAACTGGCAACTAAGAGCCTTCTTGGGTGTAGTAAGGCTTTATTTATCACAAGGCATCTCCACATATGTTAACCTATGTAAGGATTCCCAAAGCCCTCTTTTAGAGATGGGAAAAGAGAGAATCAATGAGGAGTTATGTCACTTGCCAAGACTATCTTGCAAGTAACATAGCGGACCCAATACCTATATGATTGAGCTTGAAGCCTAGCGAGAAACTGGAGTAGAACAAATTATTAAAAATACTAACTTAAATGGTGCAGTGCAATTAATTACTTTTGTGTGTGGCCTTTCTAGCCATGGTCTTGTGACTCTCACTCAGGTAATTGGGTGGGGCTGTGCAAATAAGATAATTGTGGCCCACCTAGGGAATTGGTCAATTTTACCTTAAAAGAGAGCTAATTCCAGAGCAGAGAGGAGAGCCCACTACCACCAACGAAGGAGAGACTTGCAGCAAAGACCCGGAGGAGATGGTGCAATTGGATTCTTGGCCCACAGAGTGAGAAAGCTGAGTGTCTTTGGGCAGAAACGGAGGGCCAGGGAGAAGTATATGCCTGACCCACGAATTTGGAACTTGCCAGTCCCCACAACTGCCTGAGACATATCCCTTACATAGTCCATGAATTCTGCGTGACATTGCAGCAAATTAGGGAACCCAAAGACAGGAGGGAGAGTACTGAGACAAGAGGGAGTAGTTTATGTTAGAGATGATGGAATGGTACACCAGCTTGGAAAAGGTGGACATTTGAGACATCTTTAACCTCTGCCTCATAGGAACCAGCTTTGTGCTGATCCTTAAAAAAGAAATTCTTTGTTTAAATGGTTATACCAAAACCATCAAACCTGTTGCCGTCGAGTCAATTCCAACTCATAGTGATCATATAGGACAGAGTAGAACTGCCCATAGGGTTTCCCAGGCTGTAATTTTTATGGAAGCAAACTGTTGCGTCTTTCTCCAGCCGAGTGGCTGGTGGGTTCGAACCACTGACTTTTAGTAGCTGAGGGCTTAACCACTGTGTCACCAGGGCACCTTTAAATGGTTATAAGTATGTAGAATTCAGATGTAATTGAGTATAATGAGACTGGTATTGTAGAATTGTGAATGTGGAAATGAGGAAAATTCAACAGTGCTTAAAGGATACATTGGCTGGTGCTTCCCAGGGGGAGGATTTCCTGCCTTCAGGATTGCAGAATTGGATGAACATGGTGTTCATAAGGTGGACGTCACTGGAAAAATAATCACCCCAAGCAATCCCACTGCCTTTCCTGTGTTCTAAGCACTTTCAGTGAGTCACCTCTATTAACCCTTAACAGTTAAGCACTTGGCTGCTAACCGAAAGGTTGGTAGCTCAAACCCACACAGCTGCTCCACGGGAGAAAGACATGGCCATCTGCTTCTGTAAAGATTGTCGTTGTTGTCAGGTAAGGTCGAGTTGGCTCTGACTCATAGCAACCCTAGGTACAACAGAAGGAAACACTGCTCGGTCCTGCACCATCCCCACAATCTTTACTATGTTTAAGCCCGTTGTTGCAGCCACTGTGCCAATCCATCTTGTTGAGGGTCTTCCTCTTTTTTGCTGACCCTCCACTTTACCAAACATGATGCCCTTCTCCAGAGAGTGGTCTCTCCTCATAACACGTCTGTCTTAGTTATCTAGTGTTGCTATAACAGAAATACCAGAATTGGATGGCTTTAACAAAGAGAAATTTATTCTCTTACGGTCTAATTGGCTAGAAGTCTGAATTCACGGTGTCAGCTCCAGGGGAAGGCTTTCTCTCTCTGTTGGCTCTGGGGGAAGGTCCCTGTCATCAATCTTCCCTGGTCCTAGGAGCTTCTCAGCACAGGCACCCCGTGTTATAAAGTACACTCTATGCTCCCAGTGCTTCTTTCTTGGTGGTGTGAGGTCCCCGTGTCTCTCTGCTTACTTCTCTCTTTTATATCTCAAAAGAGATTTGCTTAAATTGTAGATTAATCTTGCAGACTGAGTCTACATAACTGCCGCTAATCCCATCTCACTAACATCATAGAGACAGGATTTACAACACATAGGAAAATCACATCAGATGACAAAATGGTGAACAATCACACAATACTGGGAAACATGACCTAGCCAAGTTGACAGACATTTTGGGGGGACACAATTCAATTCATGACAATGTCCAACGTACGTGAGATGAAGTCTTGCCATTCTCATTTCTAAGGAGCATGCTGGCTGTACTTCTTCCAAGACAGAATTGTTCCTTCTTCTGGCAGTCCATGATACAGTCTATATTCGCCCACACCACAATTCAAAGGTATCAGTTCTTCTTTGGTCTTCCTTATTCATTATCCACCTTTTGCATGCATATGAGGTGACTGAAAATACCATGGCTTGGGTCAGGTGCACCTTAGTCCTCAAAGTGACATCTTTGCTTTTTAACTCTTTAAAGAGGTCTTTTGCAGCAGATTTCCCCTATGCAATACATCATTTGATTTCTTGACTGTTGCTTCCATGGATGTTGATTGTGGACCCAAGTAAAATGAAATCCTTGACAACCTCAATATTTTCTCCATTGATTATGATGTTGCTTATTGGTCCAGTTGTACGGATTTTTGTTTTCTTTATTTTGAAATGTACTGAAGGCTGTAGTCTTTGATCTTCATCAGTAAGTGCTTCAAGTCCTCTTCACTTTCAGCTAGCAAGATTTTGTCATCTGCATATCGCAGGTTGTTAATGAGTCTTCCTCCAATCCTGATGCCGTTTTTCTTCATATAGTCCTTCATCTCTGCTTATTTGCTCAATGTACAGTTTGAATAAGTATGGTGTAAGGATACAATCCTGATGCACACCTTTCCTGATTTAAAACCACTGTAAAGATCATAGCCAAGAAAGCTCTAAGGGGCAGTTCTAGTCTGTTACATGGAGTCACTATGAGTTGGGTTTGACTTGATGGCACCCAACAACCACACACCCCTATGAGGAAGGTGCACTATTACATTTCACAGTGAAGAAAGTTGGTACAGAGATGGAAGAAACTTGCCCAGGGATTAAACTGCTAGTAAATGGAGCAGCTAGGATTCAGATATAGGCTGTTTGGCTCACAGCCCCTGCTGTGACAACAACCTTCTCCTGAGAATTGAACATGGGCACAGATAAATAGTGGTGTCATTTTAGGGACAATGGCCCTCAGTGTGTTAGGTTGGTGTTCAGCTTTGCTTGGTTTGGGGTGTATTCTATAGATCTATGGACTCCCCTGAAAAATTCTGAGACTCTGGACAGAGGTGAGGCCAAGTCAGAAGACATGGAGCATTGTCAGATGCTCGGGCAGCAGGACTCTCAGCACGTGGGCTTGGGGAGATGGGGACAGGGAAGGAAGAGGCTCAAGCTCTAGTCTCGGCAGCGTCTGGTCAGCAGCAGCCGTCTCAGCGCGCGAGGCTTTTGTTGATTCAGAGCTGTCTCCACAGCTGCAGGATTTACAGAATCCCTGACTCCTTCTGTCACAACAAAAGTCTGGTATGTATACAGACCTGCCCCTCAGGGAATCCCTGGTACTTCCAGGAATTAGAAAGTAAAATGACATCAGTGTGTCCCTCTCCATAAGCAATTGGCCTTTCCAGGAACAAGATGTAGCCTGCACTCATATTTCTCTTTTAGATGGATAACCATTTAGCCTGGGTGGATTTAAAGCATAAAGTGGTCAGAAGGAGAGAGCTCTCAGGAGGGACCCTGAGGAGGGTTTGACTCTGCAGTCTCTCTCAGCCCCTGCCACCCCCACCACCAGGGTTCACTCCCACTTCCTCTTAACCTCCTTTTCTACTTCACTGCTTTTGATGGGGTTTTCCTGTCACTGGTCATAGGAAGAGCCCTGAGCAGGGGTAGAAATCTGGTTTTAGATCAGAGCACAAGAGGTGCAAAGGGTTGCTGACATTGGCTTTTGGTTTTTCAGTGAAGACAGAGACGCGATCATCCACTGAGAGGGGTGGAGAAGGGTTCAGGATTTAGAAGAGAATGAGAAGGTTTGGAGTAGTTTTCAGGCCCAGTGGTTGTGTTTGTTGCCTGGAGAGATGTAGTCAGATTTCCTGACTTCATGGAAGCCCTTTCAAGGTCAGCTACAGACATTGAGCAACCGAAATTATGCAATTGAGCAACAGAAATCCAGAGGAGAGAGGGAGTGTGGAGGCATTTGCAAGAGAACATTGAAAGCTGGACCAGGAATGTGAGCCCTATGGGGAGGAATGTGACGGAAGGAAGGGCTCTACCCTACCTCCAGATTCACAACTCAGTCACAACTGTTTACTAAGGGAAACCTGTGCATGTTAACTGCTGCATAAGAATTTCCAGGTGAGGAAGAGCGGATAGCCCTGTACTGGGCCATAGCCAAAAAAGAGTAATCATTCTAGACTCTTAAAATAATGCTACTCTGGTGTTCCACCAATGTCTGGTTCTGAGAAACTACTTTGTTATGAAGATAAGAATCAGGGCCTTAATACCCTGCCCAGTGGTTAGAAGTTTGTGCAATTGGCCCATTTGAGGATTGGAGGGTTGGATTTGGGCTCCCTGATTGTTGTAATTAATTTAGAGCATTGTTTTGGGCATTGCAGTTGCCTTGCCAGCATCCATTCCACCCCATGTCAGTTTGGGTGCAATTAACCATGTCATGAGGAGCCCTGGTGGCACAACTGTTAACTGAAAGGTTGGCTGTTCGAATCCACCCAGCGGCTCTGTGGGAGAAAGACTTAGCAATCTGCTTCCTTAAAGTTTACAGCCAAGGAATTTCTGTGGGGCAGTTCTACTCTGTCATATAGAGTTGCTATGAGTTGAAAATTTACTCAATGGCACCTAACAACAACTATGCCATAAGTCAAATGGCAGGGTCCTGATTATTTAAAGTCAAAGAGAATAATGTTACCTGCTTTCCCACACTGATTGGTTGGAAAATTCAGTGTTTTTATTCAATTGCTGCACAAAGCATGACACTTTCCTCTGTGAACCAGGACTTATGTATCCAGGTTGTTTCTGCCAGCCTTTTGCAGCTGCAAATCCTGGACATAGTCAAAGCCGACAACAGGGGAGGACAGAGCTAAGAGAATGGAGGTCAAACTATGCATAGCACATCTGACCATTCCCTGTTCCTATATTCTTAGTTACATGCGTTTATAAGATTCTTGTAGATATTAAGCCAATCCAATTTTATTTTTTCTTACTTACAAAGGAATCCTAACTGATGCAAGCATGAACCCCCTTTTCTACTCCCTTTTCCCCCCTTCCTTTTTTCTTTCTTTTCCTCTCCTCTCCAGGATTTAAGACAAAAGTACAAATATTTAGTGCTGATATTAAAGAAACAACAGCATGGTATGAGTGTGCAGTTCCTGGGTGGTGCAAGCAGTTAACTCGCTCGGCTACTAACTGAAACTTTGGTGGTTCAAACCCACCCAGAAGCACCTTGGAAGAAAGGCCCAGCAATCTCCTTCTGAAAAGTCACAGCCAAGGAAATTCTATTTAGCACAGTTTTACTCTGACACATATGAAGTCTCCATGAGTCAGAATCGACTTGATGATAACTGGTTTTGATTGGTTGGGTATGAGCATGGAAGTGAAATTCACATAGGTACTCCTGCATAAGTGGTTCGCTCATAAAGGAATGAAATTGATAACAGACCAAAAAAAAAAAAAATTGCCTACTCTTTATATGACCCCCCTGAGATAAAGTTGATCCAAACAAACAAACAAACAAAAAAAACCCAAAAGTGTTGCGTCGACTCGTCTCCAACTTATAGCTACCCTATGAGACTAAAATGTCTTTCATGCAAGAGTCTGCCCGTTAGAATGTGCACACAGGCAAATGTTAAGTGTTTGCGGTAACTTTAAGAAGATGTGAGTACCACAATGAAATGGAGATTTTTTTTTTTTACTTGCCTTTTTTTGCCTGGAGCCCTGGTGGTGCCGTGGTTAAAAGCTTGGCTGCTAATCAAAAGGTTGGCAGTTTGAATTCACTAGCCGCTCCTTGGAAACCCTACAGGGCAGTTCTTCTCTGTCCTATAGGGTCTCTATGAGTCGGAATCGACCTCACAGTAACGGGTTTTTGGTTTTTCTTGCCTATTTCTCAAACTTTAAGTTCAAGTTTAAGGGCCCATAATATTTTACTCAGGAAAACTCACGGATGGGGTAGACTCTTTCTACCATCTTCTCCTCAACCCCTCCCAACCTCTCCCCTTCTGTTATTAGTTTCATTGGCCAGCACCACTCCAAACAGCTGGTCAGTTGGAGGAATTGGTTTGGATTTCTGATTGAATCAGCTCTTACCTCAGTGTTTTCCTTCAAATGACTCTAACAGTCCCAGGATCTCAAACTCTCTATTGAACTAGCTTTGCCATCTGGCGATTGTGTTAAAATCTTTGGCACTGTTAACTGTTTATTTGTATGGAACGTATTTCTAAGATGGAGTCTGTCAATACTTTCTTCAAAATTTTTTTGAAACGTCAAGCTGCTACTTCAGGGAATGGTTTGAGAATTATAATTTCAAAGTGTAATTTGACAGAAAACACAAATTTATGTAACAAGTATAATCTCACAGACACTATATACTAAAACAAGCATACTTTGTTATAAGATTTAGTCTTTAACCATTAATAATATAGCCTCAACTTTTGGAGTTAACTAGAACAATCACTGTAACACAAAAACTTTGTAAATCAGATGCTGTATATCATAGGGGATTCCTGACTGTACTTAATAAATATTTAAGTGGAACTATACTTACGTTTTCAAGAGATGGAGCATACATACTGCTAAACTAAGAGGAACTTGGCCCCACTTGGATGAATGATTTTTGTACATTGTGCCCTTATGATTATTGAGTGTGAGAACTATTCAACTCAATTTTTGTATTTTATTAAGATGATAATATAAGACCATGCTATAAATTCTCAAAGAGCTTGTGTCAATAAAGTTTATTTCATCTCAATGTCCTCTTAAATAAGTATTTTAGAGTGTGCTTTTGTTTTTTATATTTAACTACGATTTGGATTGAAATGTTTTTAAAAGTTGTGAATTGTTCATGCCACACAGAATAATATATGTTTTTTCTGACTTCAGGAACCCTGTGTTGTTCACTATTTTTTTTTTCTATAGAGTATCATGTAAGACACACAGAGTCACCCCCAAGCAACTTAAAAAGTCCACTCCTATTGCTACACAATGGTGGGATGTAGGGAGTGCAGATCAAGAAACAAGAAACATGTGCTGAGTGTTTTGTTTGTTTTTTATGTGCCTGATTTTGTGAAAGGTGCTGACAATGTAGACAAGAGACTAAAATACGTTACAAATCTCAGGCCACCTTCTGAGGTGTGTGAAGTTTTTTTTTTCTTTTCTATTACTGAAGTTATTTTCTGTTTTGATTCCGCATCCCACCAAGGAAGTCTGCATAATCTCAGCATTCTCTGGGGTTTGCATTTCCCTGTCCTCTGGGCAGTGTCTAAGTTTTGAGAGATTGTACAATGTCATGATGGTGGCATGTCTGATACCCAGGTGTTATTATCTGTCCATGTTTGCATTTGCAGAGATGTGCATTGTTATGTCAAATCTCTGGTCACAGATCACACAGGTTACGATGCCTCCATTCTATCCTTTCAAATAATCTCACTTCAGAATCAAAGCTCCCACCTCAGCTTCTTCTGCATTCCCCAAGAAGGCATGTGGACAATTGGACTGCCATCTCCAGAAACTCTAGCATCCTGGGAAACAAAACCATCTGAGGCCTTTTTCTGAATCTACCTTTCATGCCATGGCAGGCTTCCAGATCTATATGGGGATTTTATTATTTTCCCCCTCAACCTGAACTTTTCCCAAAGTAGATTGCAGAGTAGAGTAGCAGTCATATGTAAGGGAGTCACCAGTGTCTATGCTCTCAAAAGACTATTAAGATGTTCAAATGCTCAGAATTATCCATGGAATGAGCATAAAAACTTTACCATATTACACAGAGTATTGTGCTGGGAACTAGAAGTATGGTCTAAATCTCCATGGCCCAGTCTATGTTATTAGGGAAGGCTTCCATGGAGGAAATAGTGTCAAAACTAAGCTTTGAAGGGTAAGTTGGAGTAAGCTGGGCATGTGGTAGTGGGAAGAGCCTTCTGGGTAAAAACGAGATTATGAACAAACACAGAGAAGCATGAAACAGCTTGGTGCATCTGGGGAACTTCAGGTAGATTGCTGTTTGTGGAACTAAGAGTGCAAGCTCAGAAGTTGTGGGAAATAAAGGGGAGAGGTAGCCAAGGAGGTTCTTGAATAACCTATTAAGTGAAGGGTCTGTGCCATCTAGTAGGTACTAAACAGAGAAGTGAAGCTTAAAAGGTGACCATAAAATTTATCACTCAAACAACAAATTTCGACAATAAGTGAAAAATGGGCCTGTGCCAGCCCAACTGGGATGACGGCCACTATCTGTATATATGGGTTGGTTAAACCAGCCTGGGGGTGTTATGGACAGTGGATTGGAGGAATGTGAGACAGAAAGCAATGCAACAGTTCAGGACAGGGATCAGGGGAGGGATATATTTGTGATATGATTAACATGTTGAATTGACAGACTTGGATATTCTTGGGTATGGTAAGGGTGCGAGGGAGAAATGTAACTTTTTGTCTTTGGGTCTTGATCAGTGAATGATCTAAGATAGGGTCTGGTGAAGAAGGAGCAGGTTTGGGGGTGAGTGTGTGAATAGTGAGACTTAGCTCTGTACATGCTACAGCAGATGTAATAATGGGATATGCATGCTTAACTCAGAGAAGTGCCTGTAAAAGTGTATTGAAGAGGAAATACCTGAAATAAACAGAATGATGAGCACTTCTTTGTACTACGTCACAAGTGTCCAGGATTGTTGTTAGAAAAAGCAATTTTCCATTTTCTCTACAAATAACATTGGAATATGTTTGCTTTATAATTATTTTCAATACACTCCCATGAGGATTATCTATTATTCCCTCCAGATTACCATCTGCTCCTCTCCACTCTTCCCTGTATAGACTGTAGCAAGGTGTCTTTCGTCCTCTGAATTCTTTTTGGTTTGGCCAGTGGACATCACTGGCAGGACTCTGGAAGAAAGGAGAGTGGGCTCAGGGGTTTTATTTTCTCCACTCACCTGGGTAGGCCTATGGAGTTAAATTGCCTCCCTCTAGTGTGGCCACAACTCCTGTCAGATGGCCCTCTCTACAAGCTATTATCTCTAGGTTCCAACAACCTGCCCCTCTACTTGCTATTTCAGGCCTGGAAGGCGTCATTCCACTCTGTTGCTTGTTAGGGGTTGTGCGTATTAAGGTTGTGTGTCAACCTGGCTGAACCATGATTCTCAGTGGTTTGGCAGTTATGATGTAGTTTGGCAGTCATATAATGATGCGACCACCTCCATGATGGGATCTGTTGTGAGTAGCCAATCAGCTGAAAGGGAGTTTCCTTGGGGATGTGTCCTGCTTCCAACATAAGTGGACTTTCTGGCAAGGCTCATGGGCTTTTACTCCCACTGGATCCTGCAGCTGGCTGCTGTTAGTCTCATCTCTGGTTCTTGGGACTTGAGCTAGCAGCTTACCTGCGGTCTTGCCTGCCGATCTTGGGATTTGTCAGTCTTCGCAGCCTGTGAACAAAAGCCCTGCTGTCTGACCTGCTGATCTCGGGTTCACCAGCCCCTGCGGCTATGTGAGTCAGAAGCCTCCAGCCTGATCCACAGACTTGAATCTTTCCAGCCTCTACAACTGCATGAGCCATTTCCTTAATATAAATCTCTCCCTATGGATATTTATATGCTTTACTGGTTTTGCTTCTCTAGAGAACCCAGCCTAAGACAGGGGTCAACACTTTCTCTTGGTGATCTCCCTATAACATGCCCACACCTTAGAAAATACCTTTCCTTATTGAAGTCTCCTCAAATGACCTAGTTTGAGGGTGCCATCAGTCTCTTGTCAGGACTCTAACTAATACAAACCTGTATCTATTTTCAAAATATTGATTATTTTTAGGCTTCTGGTAGAGTGGTGTGAAAAGCAAACACTTTTGAAGCAAGCAGACTTGCCTGGAAATCCTGGCCCCAAATCCCAGTTGGTTTTGAAGAATAGTTTCAACTACATCTCCATCTGCCCCCTAAAATTATGACATATGCCTCTGCACCAGGTGTATCTCTATGGGTACAGTGAAATAAAGAAGAAAAAGAATGGGAATGGGTGAATGAAAAGTGTTAATGAAGATGAATGGTAACTTTAATGAATTAGGGGGAAAAGGAGACTGATCCTGACTTACATGACACTTTGCATAAATTTTATATTCTTATCCCAGAAGATTTATTTAATGATTTCAACAACAAAAGGAAATGTTCTTCAGATGAACGATTCATTACCGTTGGTGCTAGGAAGATAAGCAATTTCCATAATTCCTTTCAAGGAATTTATAACCCTAATAAACAGAAGAAAGTATTATCTTAAATCTCTCTGACTTGGGTGGAGAAAAGGGTACTCTACTGAGAGTAGGACCTCCAGATGTCCTGGCTGCCACCTGAGAAAGAGCCTGTTGTACTGTTCCCAAGTTGGTTTTTAGCCTGAGGTGAAGAAGTCTTTCAGGACTTTTTTCAGGACAGTCTTAGTGTCCTCAGCAACTATCTCAAGCATACGATTGTGTTTCTCTTGTCTGATAAAGGCGGCAATAAGGGCATCTAAGAATGGGATGTAGCTGAGAAGAATAAGGAACATCTTCATGACTCTACAAGTCAAGCACTTCAGTTTCCAGTCCCTTGCGATGACAGCCCGCAGATCCTGGGACTTCATGATGGCCTTGTACTCTGAGGATTCCTTGCCCATACTCCTAGCCAACTGCTGAAGAGATTCATCATTCACACCAAAGGACAATTGGTAGGTTTTCAGACACTCTGCCAAATCATCTATATCCCTCATGCCTGGGGTGTTCTGGAAAGAGTTTGTGGCTATTTTCTCCTGCAGGTAGGTCACTTTATCATTAAATCTCTTCTCTGGTTTTGTAGGGGGCCATGGTACCTAATATCAGAGAGGTCCACTTGCAATGTGACTCTGAGCTTTGGGAAGTCATGCCATAAAGGTTCAAGGCTAGAGATCAGGAATATGGTGGGTTTACATACTCACGTCTTCTGGAGATTTTCCAGGATATTTTCTCTGATATTCTTCATTAGCTGCCCTTCTGTGAGCACCGTTGTGCTGAGGTCCATGTGTAGCTCTGTCCAGACAATGCATAACTTTTTTCCCATCTCCTCAATGGTTTTGGCAAGCAACACATGATTCATGTTGAACTGTTCGGACACAATGAATACGAACAGGTCATACTGGCTGAACTGCATTTCCACTATGTAGTCCTCTAGGCTCTGGGAGGTAGTGCCCATGCCAGGCAAGTCCCAGAGTACCACATCTGGAAAACAGGAGAATGAGTAGGAGGCACGTGTTAGGGTGGTTCTTACCACTCCAGTGGGAGCCGAGGCCTCCTCCTCATGCCCAATGGCCCGCAGCGCGTTGATGAAGGTGGACATGCCGTTGCCGGAGTCCCCTGTCACAGCAATGTTGACTCGTGTGCTAGGCACTCTCTGCAGGGTCTCTATGGCAGCAAAGACCATCTCCAGCAAGTTCCCATCTGCCAAGGCCATCTGAGCTTTCATGGCCTCTGCCTCTGATAAAATGCCTGAATCCTTATGGTATGGCAAAACAGAGGTGAACGATGCAGATAATGGAGCTTGAGGGGACAGAGGGGACACTGCCGTGTTGATAAGCAGTAGAGTAACCTGCAGAGGTGGGAAGAGCAGGGGAGTTAGGGTGGCCAGGAACAACAGGGTGCACAGGAGTCATCTGACTTAGCATCCCGAGCTCAGAGTTTTAAATCACCAACCAAGACTAGAGCAAAGACATTTGAGGTTAAAATCAAAGCAAACAAAAGCACTCGTTCAGGAGATGTCCACATTCCTTGGGAGGAGGAGGAGGGGGAGGACCTTTGAGGAATGCTGTGAGGCTGGTTGTGCTAACAATCAACCTTCAGTGCAGGAATGTGGTCTTAGGATGACTTGAGCAGCAGAATGTCAGGTCAGCCCCTCAATCCTGAGCTAAGTGAGTGTACGTCCCCAGTCCAACCCAACTAAATGGGTAAGACTGCCCATTTTCAATCCTCTTCAGGGTGGGGGGAGCCCTGGTGGTGCTGTGGTTAAGAGCTACAACTGCTAACCAAAAGGTCAGCCAGCAGTTTGTATCCATTGGCTGCTCCTTGGAAACTCTACGGGGCAGTTCTATTCTGTCCTATAGGGCCCTATGAGTCAGAATCAACTCGATGGCAATGGGTGCAGGGCAGGGGGAGGGGGAGTGCTTACCCCAGCTTCCAAAACCAAACAACTCACTTCCAACATAAACAAGTTCTTCCTGAGTAAAAAAATTATTTATTTTTATTAACAGTGTAAAAAGTGCTTTTTTTTTCCTCTCGATGTAGTCTTTTTTAAAAATTTTTGATGAAAATTTTAGATAACTTCTAACACTGCTGGTTGCACCTAAATAAATGCTTGTTCTTCATTTTCTTCAATATCTAAGTCACTGCAAGCCTCCCAAATAAACTCCTAAAGATTTCTAAGTTCACATTTATATTTGTACATTCTTGTTTATAATTATTTCTATTATTAACATAAATATTAAAGCTCTTTTCTAAATGTAGGTTTCTCTTGTTGGCTGAATCTCTCTAACCAGAGTGAAAGCATTTTGCGGGGCAGGGATGGGAAAGAGAATTGGTTGGTATTACTTAGTGGTTTCTACTCCAGGGCATTAACATACAGAAAGCTGCCTGGCCAATGGACTTTCAAAATCATACAGCTACAACTGATTGTTGTGGCATTTTCTCTTAACATTCTCTTACTCCTTTCTGTGTGAGCTAACACAAATCTTTAACATTTCTAGAATTCAGGGCCATCTCTTTGACTGAGGTTGGCTCTGTGAGCCCCCTTCTCTTCTGTGAGAGGGTACCTGCCAGACCCACATGTGTCCTCCTGTGAAGCTGCCTGGAGACTTCTGCCACAGAAGGCCTGATGTCCCATCTTCAGGAGAAGTTGCACAGTCATCTGTAGGTCCTGGGGTGCAGCTTCTTGCCCTTCCCCTCCTCCTCTGAGACGCATCCCAGTCTTCCCCATGTGCATCCCCCAAGAGGGGTCTTGCTTGCACCTGTCCTGGGAGCCCCATCACTCTCCCTAGACTACTCAGGCTGCTGCTTTTGCAATGTTCAGTGCTTGGACTCACCCTTCCTTGGAGGGAATGGGTCTCAGAGCCCCACTTGATTTTTGCGACTAACTTGGCCACGTGCAACTTGGACAAGTTCCTGAAGCCCCGGTTTTCTGCTCTGTGGAGCAGGGAAAGTGATGTGACTCACCTCACAGGACTCCTGAGAGGGTTGCATGGCCTTATGTATGCAGAGTACTCCTCAGGGACACACAGAAAGCTCTCGATGAATGCTTTCTGATCTTGCTGTTACCTCTGAGGTCAGCTTTCCTCTTGTTCTTCCTCCTCCCTCTGGCTTCTTACCACAGTTTACTAAGGGCCGTTGTCTTTGAGCCTCGGTTATTTGCATGTATTTTCTTGTTTAATCTTCCCTGAACACTGTTAGATAAAATATATGGTGATTCTGAATAATGGTGAAGAAACAGCATCTTCCAGATTAGAAACAAGCTAATGGTTAGGGATCTAAGATTTGAACCCACAAGTGTGACTTCATGATTCTGTCTGGACAGGAGGAGAGGAATATCCTGTTTTAACCCAATCTCCAGTTCCATGTGTTGATTATCGTTGGATGCTCGGGCGCTTCCCTTAGAGATATCTCGATCCAGTTATTGTCATCACCTCTCATTCCCCCTTCCTAAATGTCATTTCCCTAATTTGGGGCAACAACTGAAATCATTACCTGCTGTCACCTCCCACTCCCCATCCTGTGTTAAAGAAAACTGTTGTGGAATGTGTTGTAGAGACACTGAACCCATTAAGAGATGGATATGCCTAATGAAATGATCAGAAATATGCAAAGACTTCAGAGTGAGGAAAGATACTTGGAAGTTTCACTATCACAGATCCTGTCTTCATTGAGACTATAAGACCCTGAGCCCTGTGCCCACAGCAAGTGTTCAGGTCATCTGTGCAAGACTTGTGGCACTATAAGAAAGCCAGGGCAGTGCCTCCAACCTTAAGGCAAGTAGAGATTACGCTGGGCTAGGA
This sequence comes from Dugong dugon, assembly GCA_030035585.1. Classification (NCBI taxonomy): domain Eukaryota; kingdom Metazoa; phylum Chordata; class Mammalia; order Sirenia; family Dugongidae; genus Dugong; species Dugong dugon. The sequence goes on along the minus strand of CM057460.1, from coordinate 185,390,809 downwards.
AGGTGGATGAATAGCATGGTGGACGGGTAGGGGCAATTCTCATTGGATGTGAGAGTGGAACTCTGGGCTGGGTCCTAGCTGGAGAGACTTTCTAGAAAGGGAAGAGTGAAGGTTGAAAGGGAACTCTGAGGTGTGGATTAATGAAGCACAATACACTTTTTGTATGTCTTTAAATTACTGGTTGACAGTTAAACTCTGTCCACCTGCTCCTGAGCATGTAGCCTTCTCATACAAACCCCATCTTAAAGCAACCTGGGTGGGCACTGGTTAATGCAGAGTATAGACTGCCCTACGATGGTTGTGGGGGGGTCAGTACAAGACCATATTCTTTCCCAGATCTTTTCTGTGACCGTGTCTGTGACCCAAGCCAGCCTCCCAAAACCTGTCTGCCCAACTGTCTAGCCAGTACTGGGCCCTGTGGAAGAGAGAACCTTAAGGGCCGTGGCCCAAGGCCCAGCTCTCTTGGTCTTCCCCCACCACCCGATTCGCTCATATGGTCCATCTGCCTTGCGCCCCTCATGGGGCTTCACCAGCTGCACAGAGGACCTGGCTGAGTCCCAGTGTCAGGGCTCCTCCGTGGCTGTAACTGCTTTTGTGCCAGAGAGGGACGTGGTCAGTTCTGTGTGAGGTTGGAGTGCCCTCCAGTAGGAGTCAGGTGTCAGTGTGCCTGTGAGTTTGTGTGCATGAGCCTCCAGGACACTGCCTCACAGCGCTGACCTGGAAGTTTAGGGGAGGTCATCAGAATTAGGCCTGGGTTGCAATTGCCTCCCCCCAACTCCATTCTCTGAGAACTCTGCACAGATTATACCACTGGACGTACCCCACCCCAGAAGAGGGGCCAAGGACCCCTTGAAAAGGCGGATTAGGACCTTCTGGAGGGAGCCCAGAGACCTGGTTCAACTAGAGATGGATAGCCATGCTTAGATAGGAGAACCAGCCCCTGTGAGGAACATCTTCCAAAGCTTTCTAACTGAGACCTCCAGTGAGGTATACATTTCCTAAAGGAACCAAGTACACAGTCACACACACACATGCACACACCTTAAGCAAGGGTATCCTAAAAGGACTTGCCTTAACTCCACTCTATACTCTGACATTCTATTCTAGTCTAGTCTGTTTTGTGAAGTTCCCCCCCCCCTTTTTTAGTGCTGGTTACAGTCCATTTTATGGATTGAATTGTGTCTCCCAAAAACATATGTTGAAGTCCTAGCCCCTGTACTTGTGAATGTAACCTTGTTTGGAAGTAGGATTTTTGTTTTGTTCTCAGCTAAGTTTATACAGAGTAGGGTGGGTCCTAATCCCGTCTGAGTGGTATCTTATACAACTGAAGAATGGACACAGAGATAGAGTCACACACACAGGAGCAAGACAGCATATGAGGATCCCTCTATAAACCAAGGAATGTCAAGAAATGCCTGGGGCTACCAAGTGCTGGAAGAGAGAAGGAAGGATCTTTCTCTAGAGCAAAGAGAGAAAGAACTTAGTCCTGCCAAAGCCCTTAACCCAGACTGCCAGCCTCCAGAGCTGTAAAACAATACATTTCCGTTTTTCAAAGCCACCCACTTTGTGATATTTTTGTCAAGGCAGCCCCAGGAAACTAAGACATCCACTAAATGGACTTCATGACCTAAGGCATACAGAATGAAGAACACAGACTAGTGGAGACTCCATTCAGGGCTATGTATAATTCATGCCATGCCCAACTCTCCTGAGCCCCAAACAAATGGACTTGTAGAAAAGTAGGGCCTGACCTTGCACCAGACGTGAACTCTGGGGCAGCAGGGACTATTGTGTGTCGAGAAAACAACGTGAACCGAAGCCCCAGATTTGTTCCCCATTTGATCATCATCGGAAAAGGCTGAGGGAAAATCAATGAGCCAGTTTATTCCAGGAAAGCATAATATTTTTCTATATGATCCATGGGGACTGTGCTGGACAGTGCATTTTCTGGAAAGATGGTAGAAACTACTACCCTCTGCCCCTCACGCCACACACACCTCATTAAAGTTATCTACAAAGGAAAGATTTGGTTCCTGCGGTGAGGACGGGTCTCTCCAGCCAGGTAATAAACATTTTTAACTTATAGGAATAATTAGGGGTACAGCCCCCCGTCCCTGAACCTCCACCTCCCAGGTCCCTATTTCCTGGGTGGTTCAGTCTGGTGAACTGATTGAACTAATTGATGGACTATCACAATTTCAGGGTATCCCAGACATAGCCTGTGGTTGGCCTTGATCTCAGGAGGACATCACCACGTTGAAAATCAAGAGATTCTGCTTAGACTCTAAGAGAATAAGAGTGACACATCCTGCCCTCTTTCTCCAAGTTTGTTCCCACCATAAAATGTCTAATGCTAGGAGCATCTAGGTGAGAGGCACACTACCCGCTACACTTATGGGTGGGTAGGGTTTGGAACTACAAAGGTATTTGAGGGTGTTTTGCCTGGGTTCCTGAAGAATGTCAGGGATGGGACCTGCTCTGAATTTGTCACTGAAATGAAATAAGCCAAAACCCCAAGCTTAACTGCCTTTGGTGTCAGGGATCCACCTCTTGAAGTCTCACCATGAGCCCGGTCATTAGCCAAGTTGCCATCTTAGCAGCCCTCTCACTTACCAGCCCCTGGAAGCAGAGGGGCATCCATGATCAGAAGTCAGGGACCACTTCTGGGACTTCACCACCTTCCCTGGGAAGGGCTCCCTGACCTCCCAGACAGAGGCAGCTCCTTCTGGGTCCGTCCAAAGCTTGAATCCAGATCCAGCTTTTCCTGAAGGATGCGAGTAACTCGTGGAGGGGTTGGAGTTATCTTAGGAAGAGTGAAGAGATCTCGAGAAGCACTGGAAAGTGAGAGCCTGCTAGCTCCGAGTTTCCTTCCTGCAGCCAGCACTCACTCCTCTGCTCTTTTTATAGCCAAGTCCTTCTCCCTGGCCACACCTATCCCCCCATCCCCCACCAAGGGGAGGGAGTTGCAGTGAGGGTTGTTTTCAGTCTGTAGTCCAGGAAAGGACTGTAGTTCTCAAAAGAGGAGAGGCAGAATGGGTTTCAGTTTCTTATGTCTAGAAGCTCTAGGGTTCAGAGAGTGCAGGAGATGAAGCAGCACTGGCTTGTGCCCAGATAGGCGGGAGGGCACCAGTGGACTCCCTGCAGCCTGTGCAGAAATTCCTGCCTGTGTGGGCAGTAATGGGCCCCTGTTCACCTGTCACGCCTCACCCTCCTGCCAGCCCATGTACTTGGATATTGACGCTGAGCCATTTGCTACTGGCAACATTCAACCCCCCAAGTGAGACCTGGTCCCACAATAAGTGCAGACACCTATGGAAAAGTTTCTTCTCTGGGGTGCCTTGCCCCTGCCCAGTTTAGTCCCCACCCCCACACTGCAATCCTGCTCTGGACTGTTGAGTGCTCCATCTAGCTCTGGCTCCTGCACACTGCCCTCAGCCCTCTGTCCCTCTACCCTCTTGTAAGCACACTTGCTCTTGTCACTAACTGTTGTGTCTGTCTGACCTCACAGATCCCTCTCATTTCTATGAGTGACTCACAGTACCCAGGTCATCCTTCTTCTCCCTGCCATCCTGGGTGGTGTCCTATTTCATACAAGCACCTCATTGAACATCCTGGTCTCCTGGTTTGCAGCTGGCCCCATTTACAGTGACTTTCATATACTCACAGCCTCCTCCACTGTCGTATGGCCACTGGCTGCCCCTGAGTGTCACCTGAAAATTTTCCACACCCAGCATCACTAATGCAGATGTCCTACCTCTCACCACAGACCAACGCCCCAATCTGCTTGCTCAAAGTAGCTGCTCTTCACCCTTCTTGGGGTTTGCCACCTCGTCCCACCCTTTCCTATCCTGCTGAGAGTCTGTGATCTTGAATTTAAATAGAATATCCTCTGCTTGTCCTCTGAACTCTTTTCACCCTCCTCTGTCCTTTCATCTCATCTGCCTGCAAACCTCAGGGCAGATAAACAACCCCTTCTCCCTGTGCCTGGACAGCTGGTACCTGTTGGAGAAGAACATACTCTAGGGCAGATGGGCTGGCTATGAGTTCACAGTGACACAACTCCCCTGGGGCTTTCATGACCACAAGCAGCTTCTTATGGTCCCATTAGCCATGTTGTCTGATCAGGTTGATAATTTACTCTCTGTGCCCCCTCTGGAATGTAAGCTCTGTGACAGTAGGACACATACTGCCTCATCCCCAGTGCCTACAACAGAGTCTGGCATGTAGCAGGTGCACAAAACAAAGTTGTCAGACGTATAAGACCTCATACCCAAACCTCTGAGCTCCCTCCCTTCCTGACCCATACCAGGTGGCCTTGCCCATTTCTTTACTGAAAAAGTAGCAGCAGTTAGAGAGAACTGACTCTAATTACACGGAGCAAGTCAACAGGCCACCTTGGGCTTCAATCTCACATTCTCACACATTAAGGCAGAAAGAAAGCAGAAGCCCTGCCTGCTCCACCTGGAAAAATCTATCTCAAAACCCTTGATTGCCTGTCATGGGCCACATGCCAGCCTCTGGAGCACTGATGTTCCCTGGGCACAGGGGAGTGTGACTGCCTGGCTTGCAACACTTCCACTCCATGGCCAGGACAATACGATCATTACCTGGAGAACAGAGGCTAGCAGGATAGAGTCTGAAATCCTGAGCAGGCTTGCAAGATCAAACGAGGTCCAGTTGCTGCATGTTGACCATTATAGCCCCAGGCCTCTCGACTCTCCCAACATCTTCCTGTTCCATCCACAAAGGCTTCCCCAAGGTTTTAGTCTGCCCTCGGTTTCTCTCATGCCCAGTCCTCTGTAAGATCTGTTCCCACTGCCTGGAATAAGGCTTCACCTCCTCACCCTCCACTCAGGCACCACGGCCTTGGAGAGGGTCCATCAACAAACCCTCGCCCGTTGTCTCAGGACCTGCCACCTGCTTCCTGCATGCTCTGTCCTTCCTCTTCACAGCATAAGGCACGCTCATGACCACCTAATACACATTGTAATAGATTGGTGACTACCTGTGTTCGGCACTAGACTACAAGCTCAGAATCTGAGGCACCAAGCCTGTGTTTCTCATGTGTATCCTCAGATCTTGGCTTTGTGCTGACTGACCTGCTGGCAAACATGAGAAGAGAGTGGTCTGAGTCCCAGCACTACTCACTTCTTACTGTGTGACCTTGGACCAGCCGCTTAGCCTATCAGTGATCCCTGTTGCCTCATTCTGAGAGGGAAGAAGTGGGCAAACCTCGCCGGGGCTCTGAAGTCAGGGAAGAGATGCCCATGGCACAGGGCTGTGAGATTGTATGTAACAGGATGGTAGGGTGGCTCTGCTTTCCCAGGGTTTGGGCAGAGACATCAAATGCTGATAATGAGTTGGGAAACCACTTACAGAGCTAACTGACATGTTGAGGAGATAGGAAAACAAGGGTCACTTATAAAGCATATGTCACAGGAATGTGCTTTCACTTCATGCCAACAGTGAGGGCCTCAGGAAGAACACAGTGGCTGGACATGGTTTCTGGGAGCAAGTCGGCCTCAGCCAAAAGAAGCTGGGCTGCCCAACCTGTTGCAGAGACCAAGGAGGGGGTAGGAGGCTTGTGGGTTGTGGTCTTGCCTATCCCAAAGATCCCAATGGAGACATCTGAGGGAGCCCCCCATTGTCCCTCCTATGAGAGGTCAATAGGGACATTTTCCACCCCCAGAGGCCATGGAGGCCAAATTGCAACTATATCACATGAGTGAGTCCTTCCCTGCCCCTTCCTGGGTCACACATTGTATTTCACCTTTTGGGGCTCGATGGGACTTAAGTCTAGTTATAGGTCTAGCAGCAAAAATGGCTGGTAGTGATGTATTCTGAGAATATTCAGACATGTCTTGTAAGGCATGTGCCTCAGGTGATGCCCCAGGCAATGACTTGGAAGCCTCCCCAGGCGATAATTCAGATGCCGCCACAGGAGATATCTCAGACAAAGGGTCTTCAGACACAGCTGGGTTAATCTCATCAGATCCTGGTTTTACTGTGGAGGGTGGCTTAGTAGACAATGATGGAGTCTCTTCAGATGAGAGTGAGCGAACTGGTTCTGTTGGCAGGAATGATACAACAGAATGTAGGGGCTCAGTGTCCCCAGCTTCCTGATTACCTGCTCATATGTCCCCAGCCCAAGTTTCAAGATCCCATTTCTTCCCAATCAATGCCCTCACTTTAACTTCAGACACCATTTGAGGTTAGGAATTCAACTGATGTTGTAATTCAGTGACTCTTACAATAAGACTCTGAGTTTGGTTTTCAGCAACATCAGCTGTTATTATAAGAAATAAGGTTTTCTTTCAAAGCACAAGTGGAGACTTTGAGGTCATTTATGTGACACTTGAGCTGTGACTCTGAGTCCTGAGCTCATCTTTATCTTTCACCACTTTGTCTAGCAAAAGTAGGACCAACCAACCAGCTTCCTTATACTTCTTAGTCTGACAAAATTGTAGAGAGGTATCAAACATACGATCACCCAGAGTCTTGCCTCTTGCCAATACCTTGTCTATTGGTGGTGATATTTTGTGTATTTCTATTGCCACCTCATGCCATGGATTAGCAGTGTCCTCTACTACTGGAAGCAGAGTTATCAACATCTTTAAGACTAACCAGACTTGAGAACCAATTTAGAAAACTCATCCTTACTATTTTGTTTTTCTAGAGCCACTCTTGGTACCAAATATCTTAGGCTGGGTTCTCTAGAGAAGCAAAACCAGTGCAGTGTATAAATATACATAGAGAGAGATTTATATAAAGGAAATGGCTCACATTCTTGTAGAGACTGGAAAGTCCCAAGTCAGGCTGGAGGCTTCTCCTGACTCACGTAGCTGCAGAGGCTGGTGAACCCAAGTTTAGCAGGTCAGACAGCAGGCCACTGGCTCACAGGCTGCAGGGGCTAAAGAATTCCAGTATCAGCAGGTAAGCTGCTAGCTGAAGTCCCAAGAACTGGAGATCAGATGAACAGGAGCTAGCTGCAGGATCCAGAGTGAGCAAAGTGGGGAAGGTAGAGGTGTGGAAGAGGGTAGAAAAAGGTGTCTTTTTCCAGCACTGGATAGGAAAAAAGATGTTAGGGCTCCCTGGAAGCATAGGAATTAATCTACAGAAGACTATCTTTGTAAAGGAGCTTGTAAGCCACCAATAAGAAAAAGGAATGTAAGAGTATAGCATTCTTTTTGTTCATAAGCTTAGGCTCTTACTTTAGTAGAAAAGATTATAAATTGTACTTGCAAATCCTGTCCAGTTTCTTCTCTGCTTCTTAAATTCTTCTGTTTGGGCTGAAGACTCAACATGTGTGTTTTCAGTGCAGAAGGGAGCTTATGTGGGAAAGTTTGAGTAAAATCAGTTTGGCTCTTAAGGTCTGAGATCACAGAAGAGACCTTTTCTTTTTGTGTTGTATATTCTGGCTTCAAAATCTTTAAATACCCACTGTTGTTTTGAAGTCATTTGTAAGAAATATACATTCTTAAAAGACAGTTAAAACATTTTTAAGTAAGTGATTTTAGGGAAGTAGCAGTCTTTTCTTTTTTGCTTGAGAAGCATACTAATTGCTATGCCTCTTTTCTCCTGGAAGACATGGTTATTCAAAGGCACAGCCAGTTAGAAAACTCCCTCCCCCTTTGTTTTTCTGTTTCAAAAAATTCTGTTTTCAGTAAATGGTGGGTCCACAGTGGGCTCTGGCCCTTCTGCCCCACAGCTTGTGTTCAGACTAGTTGTCAGTTCCCTGTGCTGTCTCTGCTCTTAACAAGACTCAGTCAGAGAATCAGAGCAAGGAGTCCTGGGAGTGATTGTGCCTGGTTCTGTATTTTAGGTGATAGCTTTTATTTAATTTACTGGGTCATGTAATGTAGACAGATGTTAACAGTTTGGGAAATCCTAAAGGAATGTTAGTTCCAAGCATGACAACTTTAGAAGCAAACCATTGTGAATTCATTAAAATGTGAATTCGGTAATGTTAAACAGATCTTTTTTATACCTTTATACCGTGCTCCCCCTATTTTCTAGCCTTGGGTGTTTTTGTCTGGGTAGTGGGAGATCATGGGCTATCCTAAAGGTGGAAAATTAAAATTAAACAAAAATAAAATAGAAAGGACCACTCGTTGGGTATTTTCTGTATATTTGACATACTGACTATTGATTGATTATCTCATCAAATTCACCCTTCAACCATAGTAATGTGGTAATGTTATCCCCGTTTTCAGGTAAGAAAATGAAAGCTCAGAGAAGTTAAGTAACTTGCCCAAAGCCAGACTGGTGGTAGGTGGGAGAGCCAGAACTTGAACAAAGTTCTGTCTGATTCTCAAGTGCAAAGCTCTCAGCCACTATATCACAAGGCCACTATCCTTCTTCTGAGGGTAGGAGAATTTTGATAGGTCTTGAGCAAAAGAAAAAGCAATCCCATTCTCTTGGTTGCTTTGGTTGTTCATTTGTTTCATGTCTGGCTCCTTTCTTTCCACCCTCTCCTAGAATGTGAGTTCTGTGGAGAGACCTTGTCTGCTTGGGCCTTGCTGTATCTCCAGCTCCTAGAATATATATAACAGACAAGCAATAAATATTTAATGAATGAACAAGCATGTATAATTAACCATGAGAAATGGAAGTGAAATTTTTTTTTATGCTTTAGGTGAAAGTTTACAGCACAAATTTGTTTCTCATTCAAACATTTATACATAAATTGGTTTGTGACATTGGTTGAAATTCCTGCAATGTGTCAGCACCCTCCCCCTTTCCATTTACACCCCAGGTTCCCCGTGTCCATTCATCCAGTTTTCCTGTCCCTTCCTACCTTCTCGTCTTTTGCTTTTTGGGCTTGATTGAACTAAGAAGCACATTCCTTACATGTGTTATTTTTTGTTTTATAGGCCTGTCTAATCTTTGGCTGAAAGATGGACTTTGGGAGTGGCTTCAGTTCTAAATTAGCAAGAAGTCTGGGTGCTATAGCCTCGGGGGTTCCTCCAGTCTCTGTCAGACTAGTAAGTCTGTTCTTTTTTTGTGAATTTGAATTTTGTTCTACATTTTTCTCCCGTTCTGTCCAGGACCCTCTGTTGTGGTCCTTGTCAGAGCTGTCGGTGGTGATAGCTGGGCACCATCTAGTTCTGGGTTCAGGCCAGTGAAGGCTGTGGTTCATGTGGTCCTTTAGTCCTTAGATCTTTGGTTTCCTTCATTCTCCTTTGCTTAGGACAGAATGGGATCAATAGATATATCTTAGATGGCCACTGGTATGCTTTCAAGACCCCAGATGCTACTCAGCAAAATAGGACATAGAGCATTTTCTTTATGAGCTATGTTATGCCAATTGACCCAGATGTCCCTCAAAACTGAACTGATATTTTTGTTCATAAAATTTTTGTTAGTCTATCCTATATTTGTAAATACAGTAAAGTGCATCTTAGACTAGTATTTAACAGGCTTATTAGTGGCATATATAGACTTTTGGACAAGAATAAAACATATATTACTCCATATGCTTTCTGGAGATGATCAACAGTCTAAGTGTCTATCATTTCCTTCCTGCTCACCATGCCCCTCATCAGGCTGGAGAATTTTCTAATTGGGCACAAGTCTGATTCTTTGAACAGTCTGTATCATAAGTTCTGTGAAGGCAGGGGCTCAGGTGTTTCATCTCTGTTTGTGTCCACAGTGCCTGGTAGGCAGAGAGTACATATTTAAAGAAAAATGAAACAAAATAAAGAGGGTAGCTTGCCTAGTCTGACCATAAATATTAGAGAATCATCCCCTTTTAGAGATAGAGGATACTGTATCTATCCCATCCCCTCCTTTTCTAGAGATGAAAGTGACTCGCCTGAGGTCATCCAACTAAGTACAGCTGAAAACCAGGACTCTGACTCCCAGTCCAGTGTCCTTTCTTCCATTGCTTTTTGAGAAAAAAAATTTTTTTGCTTATTATAAAGGCAATATTTGTTTAATTTAGAACATTTAGAAAATTCAGATTTTAAAAAGACAGAAAATAAAACCATCTGTTTCCACCACTCACAGTGACCATCTTTCCACTCTTTTTTGTGCATATATATAGAGACTTGTATGTATGTGTTACATAATCATATAACTACAGAAATACCTGGTTTTGTTGTGCTTCATTTTATTGTGCTTTGCAGATATTGTGTTTTTTACAAATTGAAAGTTTGTGGCAACCCTGCGTTGAGCAAGTCTATCAGCACTATTTTTCCAACGGCATGTGTTCACTTTGTGTCTCTGTGTCACATTTTGGTAATTCTCACTATATTTCAGAATTTTTCATTATTGTTATATCTGTTAGGATGATCTGTGATCAGTTATTTTTGATGTTACTATTGTAATTGTTTTGGGACACCACAAACTGCATCCATGTAAGACAGCGAACTTAATCGATAAATGTATGTGCTCTGATTGCACCACTGACCAGCAATTCTCTCATCGCTCTCCCTCTTCTCGGGCCTCTCTATTCCCTGAGACATGACAGTATTGAAATTAGGTCAGTTAATAACCCTACAATGGCCTTTAAGTGTTCAAGTGAAAGGAAGGGTCGCATGTCTCTCTAAATCAGAAGCTAGAAATGATAAAGATCAGTGAGGAAGGCATGTCGAAAGCTGACACAGGCTGAAAGCTAGGCCTCTTGCACTAAGTAGTTAGCCAAGTTGTGAATGCAAAAGAAAAGTTTTTGAAGGAAATTAAAAGTCCTACTCTAGTGAACGCACAAATAATGAGAAAATGAAACAGCCTTATTTGTGATATGGAGAAAGCTTTATTGGTCTGGATAGAAGACCAAACCAGCCACAACATTCCCTTAAGCCAAAGCCTAATCCAGAGCAAGGCCCTAACTCTCTTCAATTCTATGAAGGCCGAGAGAGGTGAGGAAGCTGCAGAAGAAAAGTTTGAAGTTAGCAGAGGTTGGTTTATGAGATTTAAGGAAAGAAGCCATCTCCATAACATAAAAGGGCAAGATGAAGCAGCAAGTACTGATGTAGAAGCTACAATAAGCTATCCAGAAGATCTAGCTAAAATTGATGAAAATGGCTACTAAACAACAGATTTTCCATGTATACAAAACATTCTTATATTGGAAGAAGATGGTATCTAGGACCTTCATAGCTAGAGAGGAGAAGTCAATGCCTTGCTTCAAAGCTTTAAGGGATACGCTGACTCTCGTTAAGGGCTAATGCAGCTGGTGACTTTAAGTTGAGGCCAATGCTCATTTACCATTCCAAAAAGCCTAGGGCCGTTAAGAATTATGCTAAATCTACTCTGCCTGTGCTCTGGAAATGGAATAACAAAGCCTAGATGACAGCACAACTGTTTACAACATGGTTTACTGAATATTTTAAGCCCACTGTTGAGACCTACTGCTCAGAAAAAGATTCCTTTCAAAACTGACAATGCACCTGGTCACCCAAAAGCTCTGATGGAGATGTACAGGGAGATTAATGTTTTCAAGCCTGCTAACACAACATCAATTCTGCAAGGAGTAATGTCAACTTTCTAGTGTTATTATTTAAGAAATACATTTCAGAAGGCTATAGCTGCCATAGTGATTCCTCTGATGGATCTGGGCAAAGTAAATTGAAAACTTTCTGGAAAGAACTCACCGTTCTAGATGCCATTAAGAACATTCATGATTCATGGGAGCAGTTCAAAACATCAACATTAACAGGAGTTTGGAAGAAGTTGATTCCAACATTCATGGATGACTTTGAGAGGTTCAAGACTTCAGTGGAGGAAGTAACTGCAGATGTAGTAGAAATAACAAAAGAACTAGAATTAGAGGTAGAGTCTGAAGATGTCACTGAATTGCTGCAATCTCATGATAACACTTTCATGGATGGGGAGTTGCTTCTTATGGATGAGCAAAGAAAGTGGTTTCTTGATATCGAACCTACTTACTCTTGGTGAAGATGCTGTGAACATTGTTGAAATGAAAACAAAGGATTTAGAATATTACATGAACATAGTTTATAAAGCAGCAGCAGTTTGGGAGGATTGACTCCAACTTTGAAAGAAGTTCTATGGGTAAAATGCTATCAAACAGCATCGCATGCTACAGAGAAATCTTTTGTGAAAGGAAGAGTCAGTCTATGCGGCAAACTTCATTGTTGTCTTATTTTAAGAAATTGCTACAGCCACCCCAACCTTCAGCAACCACCACCCTGATCAGTCAGCAGCCATCAACATCAAGTCAATACCCTCCACCAGCAAAAAGATTATGATTCGCTGAAGGCTCAGATGATGGTTAGCATTTTTTAGCAATAAAGTATTTTTTAATTAATGTATGTATTTTTTTTGACATAATGCTACTACACACTTAATAGACCACAGTATAGTGTAAACATAAATTTTGTATGCACCAGGAAACCAAAAAATTTGTGTGATTCACTTTATTGCAGTGGTCTGAAACTGAACCCACAATATCTCCGAGATATGCCTACATAACAGCTCGTATTTACTGAATGATTATAGAGCAGGTTCTGTTCTAAGTGCTTACATGTCTTAACTCATTTATTACTTACAGCAACTCTATGAGTTATATACTATTATTATCCCTACTTTACAGAGGAGAGAATGGAGGCATAGACAGATTAAGTATCTGAAGGTCACACAGCTATTAATTGGTTGAGCCGATATTTAAACCCAGGCAATCTAGCTCAAGAGCCTGTATTCTTAACTACTACTCCACACTACCTCTATCCATAATACTTTGTAATCTACTTTTTTAAAAAGTTGAGATATAATTTACTTATGGTAACAGTTACCCTTTTGGGAGAGGTTAGTTTGAGGAATTTCAATAAATGGTAAACCACCACCACTACAATCAAGATATACAGAATATTTCCATCACTCCCAAAAGTTCCCTTTTGCTTCTTTGTGATCAGTCCATTTTCCTACTCTCAGCCTTTGGCAACCACTGATTTGATGATTTCTGTCCCTACAGTTTTAAAGTTTTGCCTTTTCCTGAATCTCATATAAATGCAATTATGCAGTATGTAGCATTTTGTGTCTGACTTAATACTTTTGCGATTCATCCATACTATTGCCTGTAGCAGTAGCTTGTGGTTTTGTTTTGTTTGTTTGTTTGTTTGTTTTTATTGCTGAGTAGTAGTGCCTTATATGGATATACTAGAATTTTTTATTTCGTTCACCAGGTAAAAGACATTTAGGTTGTTTCTAGTTTTTGACAATTACAAATTGAAGCTGCTATTAATATTCACATACAGTTCTTTATGTGGGTATATATTTTTATTTATCTTGGATAAATACTCAGGAATAGGATTACTGGGCTATATGGTAAAAGTATAAGTTTAACTTTATAAGAAAATACCAGGATTTCCAGCAACATGGTGCTCCAGGCAGAAGCACCACACCGTCCCTCCACAGAAAAGATCCAAAAAACTAAGCCAAACAAAGAAAATAGCAATCCTGAAACCCTAAAACATCAAATAAAGAGATAAAGAACTCAGCCAAGCACCAAATAGAATAAGAAACTGACAGAGAACAGAGAGTGAGGAGACATACATGGAGAGGTCCCCTATCAGCTAATGCAGCATGGATCCACCATCTTGGACTCCTATCAGAGACCAGCAAATAGGGGGTACAAGAAAGCAGCTTCACGGAGCTTCCAGCAGGAGACAGAACAACCGGTAACTGGCAATATATGCTTTCCCACTCCCCATGCTTCTTCACCCCCACTCAGCCTCCTCTGCTTCCTGCGGCCACAGTCTCTTGGCCGGGAAGCACCGGCTGCTTGGATTCCACCCACCCGCACTGGCCGACTCCCTGAGTGCCATTAGTTGGCTGCTGGTGTTGCTTTTTTCTGCTTCTTTTGATTTCTTCCTTACCTCTCACCACCTCCCCCTCCTTTTGCTCAAATATCTGGCTCCATGAACCATCTTTGCTTCTTCCTGAGGGGCTGTGGAGCTCCGTTCAATTGTGGAACTGCTTCCCAGTCCTTGCTCCCATGCTGGTGGGATCCCAGGGCTTTTGGTTTGTTTGTTTGTTTTCTTTTTCTTTTCTCAAGTTGGGAGGCTGTTCGGGCCAGGTGGTGCTGTGCGGCTTGGGACCTACACCCTCAGCTGGCGCAGGTGCACAGAGGGATCCCTGAGAACATTTCTTTTTTCATTTTTTTTTTTTCTGTTTTCTTTGGGAGTTTTCTTGTTCTTTTTTTTTAAATTCGTTTTGTTTTCTTTTCCCTCTTTTTCCCTTTTTGTCTTTCTTCATTACTCAGTTTCTCGTCTCTCTATACCTTCCTGCTCTTCCTGTTCCCTGGATACCTGGCACTAAATACCTCTATGCCTCCTAGCCAGGCTGTACTTCAACATGTGGGAACAACTTCCCCAGATCTCATAGCCACACTGATGGGATCCCTGAGAGATTTGCTGTTGTTTTTTCTTTCTAATTTTTATTTAGTCATTCTTTTCTTTTCTTTTTTTCTCCTTCTTCCCCTTTTTGTTTTTCTCCATTTCATAGTCTCTCATCCCTCCACTCCAACAGCAAGCTTCCCTAGCACTTTTTGGTTTTTATGTTTTTGGCTCCTGTTCCTTTCTCCTCTCCCATACCCATCTTATCTCCACACATCACAATCTCCCCCCTTTATCCTGCCTACCTGCACCATGCGCTTAACATCACACCACCAAGCAGCGCAGGCACAGCCTACTGGAACCTGCCCTGCACTGATTACTGACCCACCCTGGTGGCTGTAGTAAGTGCCACAAACAACCCATCTCAGCAACTCCTCTTCAGCTAGACCTGCCCTGCCGCACCATATCTGAGCGACTGACTCTACCAGTTGGAGAAGGAGGTGAAAAGTATTGTGCCCACAGATGAACAAACAACAAAGAACACACAGCCCACCTGCTCAGACATAGCCAAATTAAAAAAAAAAAAAGGACAAAATGAAAAAATCTACCATCAGTAAAGGAGAAAAATAACTACTGAATGCCCCGAAGACAGCAGACAATATCAAAACATTTACAAAAACAGGACAGGATGGTTCCAGTAGGCATCCAAAATAAAACACCAGATGACTTTCCAGTGGAATAAAAGGCACTAGAACTACCTGATAGGGAACTCAAATCTCTAATACTCACAATTATCCATGAGTTGAAGCAAAAAGCAGACAAAAATGAGGAAAAAATTGACAAATTCATGGAAAATACAGACAAAAAATGGAAGAATTCAGGAAAACAATGCAGGAACAAAGTGTCAAAATAAATTTACAACTAGAACTTATACAAAAACAACAGTTAGAAATCCAAAAGATAAACAACAAGATTTCAGAAATGGACGGTGTCATAGAAGGGCTGAGGAGCAGATTTGAAACGTGGAAGACAGGATAGGCAGAATTGAAGACAAACACTTGGATACAACTCTGTTTGAGGAAAAATCAGAAAAAAGAATGAAGAAAAATGAAGAGACCCTGAGAATTACGTGGGATACAATCAAAAGCAAAAATGTGCGAGTGATCAGAGTTCCAGAACAGGCGGAGAAAACAGAAGACACAGAGAGGATCATTGAAGAATTGCTGACAGAAAACTTCCCCAATATCATGAAAGATAAAAAGCTGACCATCCAAGAAGCTCAACGAATCCCATAAAGGATAGACCCCCAAAAGAAAATCACCAAGTCATATTGTAATCACACTTGCTAAAACCAAAGACAAACAAAGAATCCTGACAGCAGCTCAGGAAAAGCAAGAAGTCACATACAGAGGAGAAACAATAAGACTAAGCTCGGATTATTCGGCAGAAACCATGCAGGCAAGAAGGCAATGGGATGACATATATAAAACCTTGAAAGAAGAAAATTGCCAGCCAAGAATAATATATCCTGCAAAACTCTCGTTCAAACATGCTGGTGAAATTAGATCATTTCCAGATAAACAGAAATTAAGGGACTATGTAAAAACCAAACCAAACTTACAAAATTTATTAAGGGAAGTCCTTTGATCTGAGAACAAACAGTATCAGACCACCGGCTGAATATAAGACACAGGATTGTACAAGCCAGATACCAACCTAGGAAATGAACTCTTAAGGGCTATGCAAAACCAAAAGAATTACAAAAGGGAACCAGAGAGGTGAATCTGTAAATGACAACAGTATCAGAACAACAAAAGAGGGAATAAACAGTGTATATATAGAACCTTCTAATGGAGAGGAAGCCAAGCGATAGCAAGTAATAATAGACTGGTTCAAATCTAGGAAGATAGGGGTAAATTTCAAGGTAGCAACAAAGAAAGTTAATAAACCTACTCATCAAAATAAAGAAAAAAATAAAGTCTCAGTAAAAACAAAACCTACAAAAACAGAAGAAATGAAAAAAATCCACAAACAAAAGGAACTCAGCACAGGAGAGTAAGAGGAACAAAACTGGAGGATGTTATGCTGAGTGAAATAAGTCAATCAAAAAAGGACAAATATTGTATGAGACCTGTACTGTATAACTTATGCAAAAGCTTAAACACAAAAAGAAACAATCTTTGTTGGTTATGATGGATGGGAGGAGTGGGGGGGAACTAAACAGATAAGTGGTAACTTTGGTGAAGGGTAAGACAGTACAAGTTACTAGGGAAACCAGCACAACTTGTACAAGGAAAGGTCATGGAAGCCCCATAGACACATCCAAACTCCCTGAGGGACTGAATTGCTGGGCGGAGGGCTGTGGGGACCATGGTCTTGGGGAACATCTAGCTCAATTAGCGTAACACAGTTTATAAAGACAATGTTCTACATTCTACCTTGGTGAGTAGAGGCTGGGGTCTTAAAAGCCTGTGAGCAGCCATCTAAGATACTCCACTGGTCTCACCCCTTTGGGAGCAAGGGAGAGTGAAGAGAACAAGATACAAGGAAAAGATTAGTCCAAAGGACTAATGGACCACAGCTACCACTGCCGCCACCAGACTGAGTCCAGTACAGCTAGATGGTGCCTGGCTGCCACCACTGACTGCTCTTACTGGGATCACAGTAGAGGGTCATGGACAGAGCTGGGAAAGAATGTAGAACAGAATTCTAACTCACAAAAAAAGACCAGATTTACTGGCCTGACAGACTGGAGAAACCCCGAGAGTATGGCCCCCGGACACCCTTTTAGCTCAGTGGTGAAGCCCCTCCCCATGTTCACCATTCAGCCAGGGATTGGACAGCCCTATAAAACAAACAGGACTAATGAGGCACAGCAGTCCAGGGACAAGGACTAGAAGCCAGGAGGGGACAGGAAAGCTGGTGAAAGAGAACGCAAGGTTGAGAAGGAACAGTGTTGACATGTCATGGGGTTGTTAAACATTGTCATAGGGCAATATGTGTACTAACTGTTTAATGAGAAACTATTTGTTCTGCAAACCTTCATCTAAGGTACAAAAATAAAAAAAAAAAGAATTATCTATGTGAGATCAAATTGACAAAAGCAACTCGAAAGGTTTGATGGGAAGCCTAGGGGACAGTGAGTTGAAGATAATGGTGATGGAATAGTTTGGAAAAGGATAGAGAGAATAGCAGCACAACTGGAAGAATGTAATCGATGTCACTGAATTGTACACGTAGAAACTTTTGAAATGGTGTAACTTTGGCTATGTATATTTTCACCAAAAAAAAAGGTCCTCAAGGTCGAGAAGGGAGAGTGTTGACATGTTGTGGGGTTGTTAACCAATGTCATAAAACAATATGTGTACTGACTGTTTCATGAGAAACTTTGTTCTGTAAACCTTCATTTAAAGTACAATAAAAAAAGAAAAAAACAAAAACAAAAACAAATTATTTTCCAAAGCAGCAATATCAGTTTGCTTTCCCCCAAGCAATTGCTTCTCATCCTCAACAGCAAATTATTTATTGGTAACATTTGTATTCTGGCACTAGCCAAATAATTATCTCTACATGGCCTTGTTAGAAAAAGTTGTTACTTAAATGAAGGGTTTCTAATTTAAGTTTTGTTGTGTTTTTAAAAAAATGTTTCTTTACCTCTACCTTTGCCTTTTATAAATATAGCATCTTACAATGAGAGGGGGGTGGACAAAGATGGGTGACCTTTCTCTCTAAGCCTCCTGGTTGGCCTTGTGAGTAGAGACCATGGTGGGTGATGGCAACACACTTAATTCTTACACTTTACCTATTTTCTTACTTGGACAAAAGCTTAGCAGAGAGGTTATCACTTCCATGCTTTACACTGTGTGCCTTGCTCAGCTTTCAGGGATGAGGTGCCTTGTGGGGAGAAGAATATGTGGTCACATTCAGGCTGTGTTGCCAGTCTCGCTCCCTTCCCCTTTAGATGGGAGCACCTGTGAGTGTCCTAGTGGTAGCTATTTACATAGTCAGCTGGGTAGGGTTTTCAATTCAGTCCGTTGCTGTAGCTGTCCTTTAGCCTACCCAGTGATTTGAATAATGGGACTATGACATCTGGGTAGTAAAATCAATGGTGAAGTAAGAGGAGGTTGACAAGATAAGGGTAGGAATCTCAAATTTTTGGTGGGCTTCCACTATTGTCTAATATATCGTCTCTGACACTAGCTAGCATTTTAAGAATTTTTATTTCCATTCTAAACAAAAAGGCCAAAGATGTACTGAGCTATATCTTCTTTTACAGGTTTTTTTCAGCAAAATGTTTGCAAATTGCTAAGTGTTTATCATTCATTCATTTAGCAAAGTTGCCAATTAACTCCTATGTTTATGGTACCCTTCTAGATGTTTGTTTTGACATAGGTTCTTCCAGAGTTTTTTTCTTGCTACCTTTTTAACCTGCACTTGGTATCTCTCATGTATAAACATTTTAGAAACAAATGTCACCTAAAATAAAATAGAGCCTTTTACAGCTCCTCCTCCCAGTTTGGTGTGGGCTTTGCACAAGAAGGGAGGGAGGCAGAGGAGAGAAGTGGGAACCTGGTCATGTGATACTGCATGTCTGGCAGACGCCCTTTGGTTCTGAACAAAAACACCAGCTGTTTACTATTTTGGGTGAATGAGGTTGTTGGTTGCTCTGAGCATTTTCTGTAAGGGAACCCTCTTCTCCTCTAGCTCTACACACAGAAATCATCCCAATCCTGCTTTTTGGCGTTTGGGTAGAGGAAGAAAGTGTCTGTGTTGAGGCCCAGTGCTGACAGGAAGAAATGTTCTGCCTGGAGACTTACTAATTCTGACTGCTTCTAATGCCCCACTCCCTAAGTGAACTTGGGATCTAGCTGTTCTTGCAACCCTTTGCACTGCAGAAGTGAAGTGCCCCTTTAACCTAGTGAGCAATGCTAACCAGATCTTCAGCAAACAAGAAATGGTCTCTTTAAGGAGTGAGGGAAGGAAGACTGGCTTTTTCGTAACATCGGCCTTTAGAGTCTCTCATCTCCTCCAGCATCCTGGAGGAGAAGACCAAGTTTCGTCAGCCCACCTGCAGGATTCTGCCGTTCTCATATATTGTCCTGACGCAAGGGAAGGACAGCTACTCAGCAATGTGCTGGCCCCTTATCACAGTTTGCCAAAAGGTTAGCATATTTATCCCTTTGGGATTTGTAGGGTTTTGTTTCCTCTTAAATTTACTGCTGTCTTTTAACCCCTATTTCTCGGTAGCCATCCAGATTTTGACTTTGGGTAGTTTATGCTCCCAGGGTTTATATTAATGCTTGCTGAGCACACAACAAATACTAACAGTACTGAGCATAGTATTGCAGAGTGTATTTCAAGACCTGATGTAACAGTGTTTAGGATGTTTCACTTTATTATTCCTTTCCTTCGCCCCTGCAGAGTCCGTATAGCCAAGACTAGATTGTGGAGAAAAGGAAGAAAAAACTTTTAATAACTATCTCTGGGAACCAAGATGTGGCTTAGTCACATGCACCATAACGTTCCACTGCACCAAAGACCCAAAAAACCGAGTGAAACAGAAGGAGATAACAATCCAGGAACCCTGAACATCAAAAAATGTCTAAGAACTGAATGGAACACTGATTGGAAGGAATAAGGAAAGCAGCAAAAGAGGAGTGACACAGAAAGGAGGAGCTCGGCCAGCCTTCCCAGCTGCAGTGACTAACTTGACAAAGCCAGGAGTGACCTTAGGTGAAGAAAACAGCAAAGCCACTTCACAACTTTCCTAAAAGAGACAGAGGACCTCTATAGACACACACAGAAAGAAGCAGAGACAGGGAGGTTGCCAGATCCAGAACCGGAGATACTCAGGAGAAGCGGTCCTTGACCTTGGGGGCGAGTGGCATGCACGAGGTGGTGGACCCATGGAATGTCAGTGGGAGCTCTCCCACTCAACTGGTCTTCAGGTGCCCCAGCCCCTTCCTCACGCTAGAGAGAGGACAGGTCCTGTTCACTAGCTGCAGATGCAGGGTGCCCTGGCACTCCCATATCCTAGCCAGAGAAAGTACCCACCTCGACCCATCCTCCAGATCAGAAGAGGCAGAGGGTCCCATACACGGACCGCCTTCCCTGACTGGGGGACTACAACACAAAGCCTATCTTCTTTCCCCTACCCCACCCAACTTCGTCCTCTACGCCCCCTTGCCCACCCAACGAGTGAGACTAGGAGTGCCCCCAAGCATGTGCCCACTGGCCACCTACTCCCCTCCATCAAGGGCCAGGTAGAGGGCGGCAGCAGCTGGACAGGGAGAGAGCTCACCCACCGCTCCTTCCTCCTTCCTTCCTTTCAGCACGAGGCAGCACCTCTGTGTGCTATTCCACCACATATGACTCCATCCCTTAATCCGCTGTCTTAGTTATCTAGTGCTGCTGTAATAGAAATACCAGAAGTGCATGGCTTTAACAAACAGAAATTTATTCTCTTGGTCTAGGAGGCTAGAAGTCCAAATTCAGAACAGGTGCAAGCAAGACCTCCTTGGGGGATACAGCTTGGGGGGGATGGGATGTGCCTCACAGGAGAAGGGGAGGGGCAAGAAGCTGCACCCCAGGACCTACAGGTGGCTGTGTAACTTGTCCCAAAGATGGGACATCAGGCCCTCTGGCGTAGAAGGCTCCAGGCAGCTTCACAGGAAGACACATGTGGGTCTGGCAGTTAACCTCTCACGGAAGAGAGAGGAGCTCACAGAGCCAACCTCAGTCAAAGAGATGGCCCTGAATTCTCAAAATGTTAAAGATTTGTGTTAGCTCACACAGAAAGGAGTAAGAGAATGTTAAGAGAAAATACCACAGCAATCAGTTGTAGCTGTGTGATTTTGAAAGCCCATTGGCCAGGCTGCTTTCTGAATGTTAATGCCCTGGAGTAGAAACCACTAAGTAATACCAACCAATTCTCTTTCCCATCCCTGCCCCGCAAAATGCTTTCAATCTGGTTAGAGAGATTCAGCCAACAAGAGAGACCTACATTTAGAAAAGAGCTTTAATATTTATGTTAATAATAGAAATAATTATAAACAAGAATGTACAAATATAAATGTGAACTTAGAAATCTTTAGGAGTTTATTTGGGAGGCTTGCAGTGACTTAGATATTGAAGAAAATGAAGAACAAGCATTTACTTAGGTGTAGCCAGCACAGTTAGAAGTTATCTAAAATTTTCATCAAAAATTTTAAAAAAAGACAATACTGAGAAGGAAAAAAAGGCACTTTTCACAGGGTTAATAAAAGTAAATACTTTTTTTTTTTTACTCAGTGGGGAATTTTTTACGCTTGGAAGTGAGTTATTTGGTTTTGGGAGCTGGTATGAGCACTCCGCCTCCCCAAGCCCTGCACACATTGCCGTCGAGTTGATTCTGACTCATGGGGGCGCTATAGGACAGAATAGAACTGCCCCATAGAGTTTCCACGGAGCAGATGGTGGATTCGAACTGCCGACATTTTGGTTAGCAGTTGTAGCTCTTAACCACGGCTCCACCAGGGCTTCCCCCACCCTGCAGAGCATTGAAAATGGGCAAACTTGCTCATTCAGTTGGGTTGGATTGGGGAAGTATGCTCACCTAGCTCAGGACTGTGGGGCTGACCTGATATTCTGCTACTCAAGTCATCCTATGACCACATTCCTGCTCTGAAGTTTGATTGTTGGTGCAACCAGCCTCAGAGCATTCCTCAAGTGTCCTCCCCCTCCTCCCCCTCCCAAGGAATGTGCACATCTCCTGAATGAGTGCTTTTGCTTGCTGTGATTTTAACCTCAATGTCTTTCCTATAGTCTTGGTTACTGATTTAAAACTCTGAGCTTGGGATGCTAAGTCAAATGATTCCTGTGCACCCTGTTGTTCCTGGCCACCCTAACTCCCCTGCTCTTCCCACCTCTGCAGGTTACTCTACTGCTTATCAACACGGCAGTGTCCCCTCTGTCCCCTCAAGCTCCATTATCTGCATCGTTCACCTCTGTTTTGCCATACCATAAGGATTCAGGCATTTTATCAGAGGCAGAGGCCATGAAAGCTTAGATGGCCTTGGCAGATGGGAACTTGCTGGAGATGGTCTTTGCTGCCATAGAGACCCTGCAGAGAGTGCCTAGCACACGAGTCAACATTGCTGTGACAGGGGACTCTGGCAACGGCATGTCCACCTTCATCAACGCGCTGCGGGCCATTGGGCATGAGGAGGAGGCCTCGGCTCCCACTGGAGTGGTAAGAACCACCCTAACACGTGCCTCCTACTCATTCTCCTGTTTTCCAGATGTGGTACTCTGGGACTTGCCTGGCATGGGCACTACCTCCCAGAGCCTAGAGGACTACATAGTGGAAATGCAGTTCAGCCAGTATGACCTGTTCGTATTCATTGTGTCCGAACAGTTCAACATGAATCATGTGTTGCTTGCCAAAACCATTGAGGAGATGGGAAAAAAGTTATGCATTGTCTGGACAGAGCTACACATGGACCTCAGCACAACGGTGCTCACAGAAGGGCAGCTAATGAAGAATATCAGAGAAAATATCCTGGAAAATCTCCAGAAGACGTGAGTATGTAAACCCACCATATTCCTGATCTCTAGCCTTGAACCTTTATGGCATGACTTCCCAAAGCTCAGAGTCACATTGCAAGTGGACCTCTCTGATATTAGGTACCATGGCCCCCTACAAAACCAGAGAAGAGATTTAATGATAAAGTGACCTACCTGCAGGAGAAAATAGCCACAAACTCTCTCCAGAACACCCCAGGCATGAGGGATATAGATGATTTGGCAGTGTCTGAAAGCCTACCAATTGTCCTTTGGTGTGAATGATGAATCTCTCTGGCAGGTGACTTGGAGCATGGGCAAGGAATTCTTGGAGTACATGGCCATCATGAAGTCCCAAGATCTGAAGGCTCTCATCAGAGGGGACTGGAAACTGATGTGTCTGACTTGTAGAGTCATGAAGACATTCCTCATTCTTCTCAGCTACATCCCATTCTTAGGTGCCCCTATTGTCCGCTATGTCAGATGAAAGAAACACAAACATATCCTTGAGAGAGTTGCTGAGGACACTAAGACTGTCCTGAAAAAAGTCCTGAAAGACTCCATCATCTTAGGCTAAAAACCAACTTGGGAACAGTACAACAGGCTCTTTCTCAGGTGGCAGCCAGGACATCTGGGTGTCCTCTTCTCAGTAGAGTACACTTTTCTCCACCCAAGTCAGAGAGATTTAAGATAATACTTTCTTGTATTTATTAGGGTTATAAATTCCCTGAAATGTATTATGGAAATTGCTTATCTTCCTAGCACCAATGGTAATGCATTGTTCATCTGAAGATGAACATCCATGTGAAAGGAAAGTTAAGGTGATATATGAAATAAAAGGTTAGTTTCAAGTTAGAAAAATAGGGGTTAATTTCAAGGTAACAAACCTATCTATCAGAATAAAAAAGAAGAAAAACATAAAGTCTCAGCAAACACAAAATCAACAATAATGAAAAAGATGAAAAGAAAATATATAAAGAAAAAAGAACTCAGCACAGAAAATTAAGTGGAACAAAGAAACTGTCAACACCACACACACACGTACAAAATACATTAAAATGACAGCAGTAAACTCATACTTATCAGTAATTACACTGAATGTAAATGGCCTAAATGCACCAATAAAGAGACAGAGAGTGGCAGAATGAATTAAAAAAAAAAAAAAAAGATCCGTCTATATGCTGTCTACAAGAGACACACCTTAGACACAAACAAACTAAAACTCAAAGCATGGAAAAAAATATATCAAGTAAATAACCAAAAAAGAGTAGGAGTGGCAATATTAATCTCTGACAAAATAGACTTTAAAGCAAAATCCACCACAAAGGATAAGGAAGAACACTATATAATGATTAAAAGGTCAATATACCAGGACACAACCATAATAAATATATATGCACCCAATGACAGGGGTCCAAAATACATAAAACAAACTCTACCAACATTGGAAAGAGAAACAGATGGCTCCACAATAATCGTAGGAGACTTTGACACACCACTTTCGGTGAAGGACACCACAACTAGAAAGAAACTCAATAAAGATACAGAAGATCTAAATGCCACAATCAATCAACTTGATCTCATAGACATACACAGAACACTCTACCCAACAGTGGCCAAGTATACATTCTTTTCCAATGCACATGGAACATTCTCCAGAATAGACCATAGATTAGGCCACAAAGCAAGACTTAACAGAATCCAAAACATCAAAATATTACAAAGCATCTTTTCTGACCATAATGCCATAAAAGAAGAAACCAATAACAGAAACAGTAAGGAAAAAAATCAAATACATGGAAACTGAACAACACCTTGCTCAAAAACTACTGGGTTATAGAAGAAATCAAGAACAGAATAAAGAAACTCATAGAATCAAATGAGAATGAAAACACATCTTACCAAAACCTTTGAGACACAGCAAAAGCAGTGCTTAGAGGTCAATTTATAGCAATAAATGCACACATCCAAAAAGAAGAAAGGACCAGAATCAAAACATTAAGCGTACAACTTGAACAAATAGAGAGCAGAAAAAGAAGCCCTCAGTCACCAGAAGAAAGGAAATAATAAAGATTAGAGCAGAAATAAATGAAATAGAGAATAGAAAAACAATTGAAAGAGTCAACAAGATCAAAAGTTCATTCTTTGAAAAGATCAAAAAAATTGATAAACCACTGGTCAAACTGACAAAAGAAAAAAAGAAGAGGAAACAACACGAATAAGAAATGAGATGGGTGATATCACAACAGATCCATCTGAAATAAAAAGGATCATAACAGAATACTGTGAAAAATTGTACTCCAACAAATTTGAAAACCTAGAGGAAATGGACAAATTTCTAGAAACACACTACCTACCTAAAGTAACACAAACCGAAGTAGAAAAACTAAATAAACCCATAACAAAAGAAGCAACTGAAGAGGTAATTAAAAAAAAACAAAAAACAAAAAAAACCTCCAAACAAAAAAAAAGGCCTGACCTTGACGGCTTCTCTGGAGAATTCTACCAAACTTTTAGAGAAGAGGTAACACCAGTACTAAAGGTATTTCAAAGCATAGAAAAGGAAGGAATACTCCCAGACTCATTCTATGAAGCCAGCATAACCCTGATACGAAAACCAGGTAAAGACACCACAAAAAAGGAAAATTACAGACCAATATCCCTCATGAACATAGACGCAAAGATCCTCAACAAAATTCTAGCCAACAGAATTCAACAGCATATCACAAAAATAATTCATCATGACCAAGTGGGATTCATACCAGGTATGCAGGGATGGTTCAGCATAAGAAAATCAATCAATGTAATCCATCACATAAATAAAACAAAAGATAAGAACCACACGATCTTACCAATCAATGCAGAAAAGGCATTTGACAAAGTCCAACACCCATTCATGATAAAAACTCTCAGCATAATAGGAATAGAAGGGAAATCCCTCAACATAATTAAGGGTATTTAAACAAAGCCAACAGCCAACATCATTCTAAATGGAGAGAGACTGAAAGCATTCCCCCTGAAAACAGGAACCAGATGAGGATGCCCTTTATCACCACTCTTATTCAACATTGTGCTGCAAGTCCTAGCCAGAGCAAAAAGGCAAGAAAAAGAAATAAAGGGCATCCAAATTGGTAAGAAAAAAGTAAAAGTATCCCTATTCCCAATGATATGATCTTATACACAGAAAACCCCAAAGAATCCACAAGAAAACCACTGGAACTAACAGAAGATTTCAGCAAGGTATCAGGATGCGAGATAAACATACAAAAATCAGTTGGATTCCTCTACACCAACAAAGAGAACTTTGAAAAGGAAATCACCAAATCAATACCATTTACTTAGGAATAAACCTAACCAGAGATGTAAAAGACTTATTTTCTGTAAATACAGACAAGTACAAGACACTACTGCAAGAAATCAAAAGAGACCTACCTAAGTGGAAAAACATACCATGCTCATAGATAGGAAGACTCAACATTGTGTAAATGTCAATTCTACCTAAAATGATCTACAGATACAATGGAATCCCTATCCAAATTCCAACAGCATTTTTTTTTTAACGAGTTGGAGAAACAAATCACCAACTTTATGTGGAAAAGGGAGAGACACCAGATAAGTAAAGCATTACTGAGGAAGAC
Organism: Dugong dugon; assembly: GCA_030035585.1. Lineage (NCBI taxonomy): Eukaryota > Metazoa > Chordata > Mammalia > Sirenia > Dugongidae > Dugong > Dugong dugon. Next base: position 185,364,333 of record CM057460.1, on the reverse strand, counting down.
AAAGTGGGAGGCCTCACACTACCTGATTTTAGAAACTATTATATCGTCAGGGTAGTCTAAACAGCCTAGTACTGGTACAACAACAAATACATAGACCAATGGAATAGAATTGAGAACCCAGATGTAAATTTATCCACCTATGAGCAGCTGATATTTGACAAAGACCCAAAGTCCATTAAATGGGGAAAAGACAGTCTCTTTAACAAATGTTGCTGGCATAACTGGATATCCATCTGTGAAAAAATGAAACAGGATCCATATCTCACACCATACACAAAACTAACTCAAAATGGATCAAAGACCTGAATATAAAATGTAAGATGATAAAGATCATGGAAGAAAAAAATAGGGACAACGCTAGGAACCCTAATACACAGCACAAATAGTATAAAAACCATAACTAACAATGCCCAAACATCAGAAGAGAAAGTAGACAACTGGGAGTGCCTAAAAATCAAACACTTATGCTCATCAAAAGACTCCACCAAAACAGTAAAAAGAAAACCTACAGACTGGGAAAAGTTTTTTGGCTGTGACATATCCAATCAGGCGGAACCTCGAAAAAAGAGGCAGAGAAAATCAGATTGATCAGATCTGACTTTATTAGGAATTTACAGACAGAGGATGGCGCCAAGATTCTCGTAATGGACAGCTATGCACCAAGAGTCACCCAGGTTGAGGTCTGGGCAGGGCAGTGCTGGAGTGGGAGTTTATATACTACTTAGTGCTTATGTGCAAGGATATGAGCAGGGGAACCAGGGAAAAAGCATGTCTAATCTATAAGGATGTGGTTGTTTTTGTATGTTACTGGGTTTCAACTGACATTACCACGAAGTCAGGTGTTCCGTGTGTTTTCTCTTGGCTCAGGTCACTGCTCCTGCTCTGGTTCTCTCCCAGAGTGCTGTGCGGGTAGGACCCATCTTGCATTGTTCGTGGCCCTCACAGGTGGGGAAGGCATATTATTGTACCCCTTTAGACTTCTTGAATTTTTAATCACTTAGCATATAATCTAGTCAAAAATAATTAAGTTAAAAAAAAAAAAAAGATTATCACAGAAATAGGGCTGCACCCAGGGACGCTGGGTCTGTAGTGGGTTCACGGGAGCCTAAGACCGGCATTTGCCCAGTACTCAGGACTTGTGTTCTCCGACTCCTGGTTCAGATTCTGCCTGGCCTGGAGCGTGGGTTCTAGATGGGGTGACCTCTCTTGTGTTATTGAAAGGCCTCTTGCCTCAGCTCCTCTGCCCTCCCCTCACTTATCATACCAAAAGATAGAGGGCTGCCGGACCTGGGGTCCTTGTGCCTTTTTCTTGCCTTTCTTGGCAGTGACTGTGTTGCTGGGAAGAAGAGCATTTGGAAATGTGATTTGACTTTTCTGTTGTTGGAAATGTATCGGCTCTGCAATGTGCAAGGCTGTTTGTTTCTCTGCTGTGGGTCAGCTTCATGGGAAGGGTTAGCACAGGTTAGAGATGATATAAGTTCTACCAGATGCCTTACACACTCTTTGGGGGCTCAGGGTCACAGTCCCTTCTTCTCCGTGGTGACCACTTGAGTACATGGGACCTGAATTTCATGAATGAGGACAGGTCTGTGGCAGAGGAAGATTTCGGTAGGTCCTCAACAACAACAAAAATTGAATGAAGGTGTACCTAGCCTGTTTTTGGTATTCCTGATGTTCTGTTATGAATGTTACATTCTGATCATTAATAGACCAAAAGTTGACTAATATCCTCCTTGTTCCTTTCTAGGCTTATCACATTTTTGATGAACATAAAAGATAGTACGCTGAACACTGTGACACAGAAAATGAAAAATAAACATTAGGTAAAGGGAAAACTTTAATTAGGGTAATTTATGAGAAGGACAAGTGCACAAGTGTCATGGATTGAATTGTGTTCCCAAAAATACGTGTCAACTTGGTTAGGCCACGATCCCCAGTATTGTGTAGTTGTCCTCCATTTTGTGACTGTAATTTTATATTAAAGAAGATTAGGGTGGGATTGTCACATCCCTGATCCAATTAAAAGGGAGTTTCCCTGGGGTGTGGCCTGCATCATCTTTTATCTTACAAGAGGTAAAAGGAAAGGGAAGTGAGCGGGGGGCAGGGAGACACCCATACCACCAAGAAAGCAGCACTGGGAGAAGACCACATCCTCTGGACCCGGGGTTCCTTTGCGGAGATGCTCCTATACCAGGGGAAGATTGACCACAGGACCTTCCTCCAGAGCCTACACAGAGAGAAAGCCTTCTCCTGGAGCTGATGCCCTGAATTTGGACTTGTAACCTACTAGACCGTGAGAGAATAAATGTCTCTTTGTTGTAGCCATCCACTTATGGTATTTCTGTTACAGTAGCACTAGATAACAAAGACAACAAGATAGGAACAGAATCCAAAGGTTTCAATTTCGGAAGCCTAGACACTTCTTGGTTGTTAACACCCACTGCATCTGAATATTTTGTGCCTGAATTTGAGAAGTTAGGAGATAAAAGAGGAGAGTAGTAAAAGCAAGTGGAAATATAAAGAAATACAAAGGGTCCCTTAACAAAAAAGTTGATCAGCCTCACATCTAAGCAGGGCAATGCAAATTGGAATGGAATTTACATGCAAATACCATTTTTCACCTATTAAGATTTGGGAAATTTGCAAAGTTTGACAGTTTGAAATTGTAGACAGATAGTGTCACATACTGCATGTGAGAATACAAAATGACACAGCCTGTAATGAGAGGAACTGTGCAATATCTAAGAAAATTACACTTCTATTTACACTTTGACCCAGTGATCCTACTTTGAAGATTCTAGCCTGTAAAAAACAGGAAAAATTATAGAAGACATATGCCTAAAGCTATCAGTTGCAGCACTATTTGAAATGGGAAAAGACCGTAAACACTCTAACTGTGGTATGTGAGAAGGACTCAGGGACAAGTTGACAGAAGTCGACAATTTGAGAATCCATATGGATAAGTGGAGTAAATTGAAAGACATTAAATATGGCTTATTCTATGAAGTCACAGTGTAAGTAAAACAAATTCATTTGTCAGCCTTGACCTACACTAGGTCCCTAGGTGGTGCAAATGGTTTGCGTTAGATTGCTAACCTAAAAGTTGGTGGTCCAAACCCACCCAGTGGTACCGTGGAAGAAAAGCCCTGGCAATCTGCTTCCAGTAAGATTACAGCCAAGAAAACCCTATAGCGCAGTTTTACTCTGTAACACATGGGGTCGCCATAAGTCAGAATCAACTGGATGGCAGCTAACAACCACAATAAGGAATTGGCTCATTCTTTCAAAAACTGATAAATAAAAGGAATGAATCTATGTTTATAATGTTTTGTGTATTAAAGTATTTAAGTTGTCTTTCCTATTCAAATAGCATAGTAACCAAATGGTTGATGAAAGGAAGTTGCTCATTGTATCAGTTTTTCAATCAATAAATTCAGAAGCAATGATAGCATTAGAATACTACATTTTTCATCTTAAAGAAATAATGGACCTAGACAATGATTTATCTATGAGTGCTAACATTACAAAAAGAGATACGCAGATATTACGTGCCTTCTAATGGAAGTACAAATAACAACAGTATGAAGTTTTTTGCCAAAGATTAAAAGAATCAGTTCAAGCCTCCATTCCACAAGAACTAGAGGGAACAGAAGGACATGTGAAATGATATTATGAGGACAAAATTCACAAAACCCAGGCCTATGGGAAACTCTGCAGAGCAAAAAAACCAATTTCCTCAATCAATAGTTTGAAAGGAAAAAAAATAAAAAAGAAGAAACCTATAGATAACAAAGAATATAGTTAGCAATTAACTGAAATATGCAGTCTTTATTTAGAGCCAGAATCAAACAAAAGGTAAAAAAAAAAAAATTATGAGAAACCCAGGAAAAATTAACTGGATACCGGATGTTGTTAATGAATGATTGCTATTTTTTATGAGTGATAATGGTAGTATGGTTGTATATAAAAAAGTGTCCTTATCTTTCAGGAGTGCATGCTAAAAATTTATGTCTGATATGAGATAATGTCTGGAATTGTCATTAAAGTCATGGTGGGTGGTGCCACATATGAAAAAAGATTGGCCATAAGTTGATATTTGTTTAATCTGAGTGATGGGGACTTATTGTACTATTCGATCTACTCATATACATGTGAAATTTTTCATAATAAAACGCTAGATATAAAAGCTATCGAGACCCAGAGAGAAGACTTTTAAACTCCCCAAATCATACTATTTAGGAAACCAGTTTAGCCTGCCTCTATGTGGTGCGAACTGTTTGCATCCGACGGCTAACCTAAGGTTGAAGGTTTAAACCCATGTAGCAACACCACAGAAGAAAAGCCTAGTGATCTGCTTCCTTAAAGATTACAGCCAAGACAACTCTATGGGGCAGTTATACTCTGTAACGCATGGGGTTGCAATGAGTTGGAATCAACCTGAAGGCAACGGGTATAAGACAGTACTCTCTGAGTCTTGAAAGGCATCGAATTTATTTTTGGCCAAGTTCCTCCGAGTCATGTCAGCCAGGAAGGAGAGAACGTGGCCTACCACCTAACTAATGTAATTTCTCCCAGAGCGCGGTGTTGTGTTCTTCACTGCTTCATGCCCTGCACCTGCAACAGTGCCTACATTACGGTGGGTACTCACGTGATGTGGAATCAACTCCGTTTATTCACACAGATCAAAACACACCATGTTCAAAAGATTTCATGTCCAAAGTCCTCAGAACCCCTCCTAGCCTAAAACTGCTATGCGTGCTCTCTGCTGTTGCCCACAGGTGAGGAGGGTTCATTAATCAATCCTCCTTGGTCAGGATGAGGAAATCTGAGTGAAAAATCAGCTTCCAACCCATTCCCCTGCTGTGTGTGTGGCCTGCTGGATATAAAACTCTCTGTCTGAGGCTCCTGGTCTGCTTTACCTAAGCTTCATTCTGTTACTAAGTTTCAGAGAGCAAAGGGACAATCTGACACTGCTTCCTAGTTACCATCTGCATTCGCCCTCCCCCAGATCCACCGCCTTTGTCTGTATGGACTTATTTTTGAATGAGCTTTCCCTTCCATTTCCTGCAACTGCAGTACACCTGTACAGTTGTATCCAGAGCCCCCAGCAGCCAGCTCCACCCACTGCCAGGAGATAGGGGTTGATTCTCTGCAGGCTGTTGTATGTTTTTGCTGGGTTTGAAGACACCTCTTTCAAACCCTGCTCAAAAACACACACATTCACACAACCTTAGAATATATGGAATAGGATTCTTCTGAATTCATCCTCTGTTCCATAAATGAGCCCTGGGTTCCCTCCTGACTGTGCCTGAGGTCAGGTGACAGACCCAGGAGGGCTGTGCAGCAGAGATGGATGAGGAGTTCTTGTCTGGGAGGCCTGAGTACTACTTTGGCTGGCACATTTTATCTTCAGGTTGTGATGAGTTTTTTGTTTGCTTGTTTGTTTGTTTGTTTTCTTTGAAAAAACAAAATCCATCTCTTCTGTTAACTGGTAGATAGTTGGAAATGTCGCTTCTGGTTCCAGTGAAGAGATGCCAAGAAAACCAAACACATTGCCAAGGAGGACCAGCAGGTGATTCCGTTCCCCTTTCTTACTCCAACGGACTTCTCTAAGGTGTGGTTTCTCCACACATCCTCTTTAAAGATACTCTGCATGACTGAGAGAGTACACCTGATGAGATGTGTTTCTTTGTGGCTCGTTATGAAGACTGACAAGCAGTGTAATGCATCACCTTGCAATGTCTCCCATCTTTTCTGAGCTCACTTCTCTTTTCCCCCTATTCTCACTGCCCTGGAGTATACCTTACAAATAAAACAGTAGCATTAATCATTTAAGGATCCTAGACTAGGACATATGCATGCATGTACATAAACGCACTCACAGCAAAAGTTTTATAAAACTATATTTACCGTTCATAAACTTGACATAGTCTCTCTTCTATTCAATCATTAAAAATGTTAGTATGAGACACTTCGTTGCTTTTACAACCTTCAAATTGTTCATGTGCCACAATGTGAAAACTAGTGATCTAGTGAATGATCAGGGTTTCTGGATACAAAGGAACTAAGGAATGACTGAGACATGGCTTGGAGAACTGATAGAGTCTAAGGAATCAGAGTCCTTCATGAATCCCAAAACCAATCTGGTCCAAAGTCCACGCTTGCTTCTTTTGTGGATCATTTTTAAAGGGGCTTTATTATCTATTTATGGTGATGGTTGATTCTACTCCTCTCAGGAAAACAAGAGTTTATTATCAGCACAACACTTTGATGATGGTGCTGGTCATTGCAGGTAAAAATGAAAGAGGTATGAACTGCTCAGAGGTGCTCACACGATGGAGAGAGCATGATGACTGTCCCCATGCTTCAGTCTTCTAAAAGTGGACGTGAAAATTGTAGGTAGAGGAGGACAGCTGTGGCAGAAGAAGGCAGCTTCCTTTAATGCAGCTGAAATCTTGAATGTAGATGGAGAAAAAGGCCAGTTAGACACCTCTATTCTGAAAACCTATCATTCCCAAGTCTCCAGTCCCTAGAAGACGTAGCCTTTGCCATTGATGCTTGCTCATCCATCCATCTGTTCTCACCAGGCCGTTCAAATCAAGACATTCCATCTCTCCATGCTAAAATCAGTAGAAGTAGCCTCAATCAGGAAGAGAATATGAGAAGCAAGCAAACACTGGTCTCAGCCTACAAATTCAGGCTGCCTGAGGGAACATGGACACCAGAAGCACCTGCGTAAGAATCACATTGCCATATCATGTATTACATGCTTGCTCTGGTTTTGACTGAGTTGCAGTCTGAGCACTGGAAATCATAAGAGAGCAATTTTGCTCTTCATTAACTATAACTTTCTAATTATCTCAAATCTACCACCACCTTTGTAGAAACTTCTAGAATCAGAGACTTATGGAAAATCCTAAAGCCACATTTATTTTCCCTCAGGATGATCCCTTTCCTCTGACATATTTCAAAGCAGTATTTACTGCCTTAAGACAAAGGTGGTGTGGTGGTGAAATGAGTTTTGCCCTGCTTCTATGAAAGAGAGAAAAAGAAAAAGGTTGGAAGACTTTTCCCCTGGGCCCTTGTTACAGTTGCCCTAGTCCTTTGGAGAAGCTTGTTACTTTTACCCAGGGAAGAAGTCAGTCACTGCCAGCAGAAAAGTCAGTTATTATGCAAATACGGTGTGTAAAATTCACCCAATACGACTGAGCCACTTGCCTATATAAGCATCCATCCCACAGAGATTGAGGGGAACCTCACTACCATCAAGAAGAAGAGCCCGGAGTGGAGTGGGTCCTTTGGAACCAGGGTCCCTGCACTGAGAACCTCTTGACCCAAGAGACAGAGCTATAACATGAGTGGTGGCAGCAGAACCAGGAGACTGGCATGAGATGGTGCAGTGGGTTTCTTGGCCCATGGAGTGAGGCATCTACAGTGGGCTTTCTGACCCCCGGAGCTAGAGAGCTGAGGGTCTTTCGGCAGGAGTCCTGCAGGCAGAGTAGGGTGCCTCTGAACACTTGGCAGTGGAAATAAAAAGCTGAAACACTCACCTGAGCAGCGCAGAGGTCAGGGCCAAGCAGAGGCAGAGGGCAGGTGGGGCAGAGGCCAGGCCTGAGAATAGGCAGAGGAGGCCAGGGCTGAGTAGGGGCAGAGGCCAGGCCCAAGCAAGTGCAGCTGAGGCCAGGCCTGAGCAGGGGCAGAGGCAAGGCCCAAGTTGGGGTTGGGCAGCAACAGCCGAGAAGAAGTTGTCCTGATTGAAGAACTGTATCCTGAGTTAGTCCTGCTACTCCTAAGTTAATCCTGATCCCATATTACTTCCCTAATAAACCATATAACTGTGAGTATGGTCTGTGAGTTTCGTGTGGCCATTGCAATGAATTATTGAACCCAGAAGAGAAGTAGAAAGTGCCATGGGGAGGACTGCTGGTGTAAGAATTGGTAAAAAGGTTGGAGACTGGAGGTATGTCTGACCTCCACCTCACAGGAATCAGCTTTGGGCTGATGGTGATGCTGATTCTCATTTTCCCTGAAGTTAGATGAGGTCTGACACTACCACTACCCCACTGCAGGTAGCTCCCCTGTGAGTATTCTGAATGTGAAATACAGGGTATATTTTTCTTTAGTCACCACATTTGTATTCCTCAAAAGTATTAGATATGAATACTTTGTGGTGAGGACTTGGGTTGGGAGTAGTTTGGTAAAGAAAGGGAGAGACAGAAAGAAAGAATCAGAGAGGGAAATAAGAGGAAAGAGAGTGTAGTTTCCTTCTTATCCTGTCTGCCATGCCTCTCTTAAAAGTTTTTATCCTGGGCTGTACAATAGACCGCTAAGAGGTCACCACTTCTGCTGAGACCACCCCACCCCTTCTCCAAGTAGTTGAGAGGAGACAGTGCTGACACAGCCCTGAGTCTAGGAAACCACTCAAGTTACATCTGCCAAAAGTTGCTTCTGGCACCCAAACAAAAATGTAACCACAACAAACACTGTATTAGATGGTGCCCTGTCTTATGACCCTGTCCTCCTCAATATTTGTCCATTGGAGCATTGTCCATGCTTAGGATCATTGAATAGGTTGTTAGTAGTGACTTGTAAATGTTTTCCTCCTCGCTAGACCAAGACAGACGAAATCAGTCTGTGTGTGCTTTACTTCCCTCTGGATTTCCATCACTAAAGGTGGCCCACTATTTAGAAGTCTTCAATAAACTGCTAACTGAAAGACAAAAGTCAAAATGCGGCTTTGACATTCCCCTTGAATACAGGAACAAGACAAGGATGCCCTTTATCACCACTCCTATTTAACATTGTGCTGGAAGTTCTAGCTAGAGCAATAAGGCAAGAAAAAGAAATAAAGGGCATCCAAATTGGTAATGAAGAAGTTAAACTGTCCCTGTTTGCAGAGGATAAGGTACTATATACATAGAAAACCCTAAAGACTCCATGAGAAATCTACTGGAACTAATAGAAAGATTCAGCAGAGTAGCAGGATACAAGATAAACATTCAAAAAATCAGTTGGATTCCTATACACCAGTAAGGAGAATGATGAAAAGGAAATCAGGAAAACAATACTATTTTCAATAGCCCCTAAAAAGATAAAATACTTAGGAATAAATCTGACCAGGGATGTAAAAGACCTATACAAAGAAAACTACAAAACACTACTGCATGAAACCCAAAGGAATCTACATAAATGGAAAAACATACCATGCTCATGGATAGGCAGACTCAACATTGTGAAAATGTCAATTCTACCCAAAGCAGTTTACAAATACAATGCAATACCAATCCAAATACCAACAACATTCTTCAAAGAGATGGAAAAACTAATTATTAACTTTATATGGAAAGGGAAGAAGCCCCAAATAAATAAAGCACTACTGAAGAAGAAGAATAAAGTTGGAGGACTCACACTACCTGACTTCAGAACCTACTATACAGCTACAGTAGTCAAAACAGCCTGGTACTGGTACAACGAGAGATACATCAACCAATGGAACAGAATTGAGAACCCAGATGTAAATCCATCCACCTATGGTCACCCGATCTTTGACAAGGGCCCAAAGTCAATCAAATGGGGAAAAGACAGTCTTTTTAACAAATGGTGCTGGCAAAGCTGGATATCCATCTGCAAAAAAATGAAACAGGACCCATACCTCACACCGTATACAAAAACAAAATGGATCAAAGACCTGAATATAAAGCCTAAAACTATAAAGTTCATAGAAGAAAAAATAGGACCAACACTTCAGGCCTTAATACATGGCATTAACAGGATACAAACCATAACCATCAATGCACAAACCCCAACAGATAAGCTAGATAACTGGGATCTTCTAAAAATCAAACACCTATGCTCTTCAAAAGACTTCACCAAAAGAGTCAAAAGAGAACCTACAGACTGGGAAAAATTTTTGGACAGTACAAGTCAGACAAAGGTCTAATCTCCATAATCTACAAGAAAATCCAACACCTCTACAATAAAAAGACAAATAATCCTATTAAAAAATGGGCAAAGGAAATGAACAGACACTTCACAAAAGAAGGCATTCAAATGGCCAACAGACACACGAGGAAATGCTCGCGATCACTAGCCATTAGAGAAATGCAAATTAAAACCACAATGAGATACCCTCTCACCCCGGCATTACTGGCACGAATCAAAACCACTGGAAATAACAAATGTTGGAGGGGCTGCAGGGAGATCGGAACTCTTATACACTGCTGGTGGGAATGCAAATGATACAACCATTTTGGAAAATGATATGGTGCTTCCTCAGAAAGCTAGAAATAGACATACCATTCGATCCGGCAATCCCACTCCTAGGAATATATCCTAGAGAAATAAGAGTCGTTACTGGAATAGACATATGCACACCTATGTTCATGGCAGCATTGTTCACAATAGCAAAACGATGGAAACAACCTAGATGCCCATCAAGAGATGAATGGATAAACAAACTATGGTACATACACACAATAGAGTACTATGCAACGAGAAAGAACAACAATGAATCTGTGAACCATCTCATAACATGGATGAAACTGGAGGATATTATGCTGAGTGAAATAAGTCAATCACAAAAGGACAAATATTGTATGAAACCTCTATTGTAAAAACCCATGAAGAAGTTCACAGACAAAATGTAACAATTTTTGTTGGTTACCAGGGATGGGAGGTGTGGGGGGAAAAACTAAATAGGCAATAGATAAGTGGTATCTTGGGTGAAGGGTGAGACAGTACACAATACAGGGGAAACTAGCATAATCTGTACAAGGAAAGGTCATGGAAGCCCCATAGACACATCCAAATGCCCTGAGGGACTGAATTGCTTGGTGGAGGGCTGTGGGGACCATGGTCTCGGGGAACATCTAGCTCAATTGGCATGACATAGCTTATAAAGACAATGCTCTACATTCTACTTTGGTGAGTAGTGTCAGGGGTCTTAAAAGCCTGTGAGCGGCCATCTAAGATACTCCACTGGTCTCATCCCTTCGGGAGCAAGGGAGAATGAAGAGAACAGGATACAAGGAAAAGATTAGTCCGAAGGATTAATTGTCCACAGCTACCAAGGCCTCCACCTGACTGAGTCTAGTACAGCCAGATGGTGCCCGGCTACCACCACTGACTGCTCTGACCAGGATCACAACAGAGGGTTCTGGACAGAGCTGGAGAAGGATGTAGAGCGTAATTCTAACTCACAAAAAAAAAAGACCAGATTTACTGGCCTAAAGGAGACTGGAGAAACCTTGAGAGTATGGTCCCCAGACACCCTTTTAGCTCAGTGGTGAAGCTACCTCTGAGGTTCACTGTTCAGCCTGGGAGTGGACAGCCCCGTAAAACCAAATGAGACTAACGAGGTACAAGGGCCAGAAGGCAGAAGGGAACAAGGAAGCTGGTGATAGGGAACCCAAGGTTGAGTAAGGATATTGTTGATGTGTTGTGAGATTGTTAACCATTATCATAGGGCAACATTTGTAGTAACTGTTAAATGATAAACTATTTTTTTCTGTAAGCCTTCATCTTAAGTGAGAATAACAGCACAATTGGAAGAGCATAGTCAATGTCACTGCACTGTGCATGTAGAAATTTTTGAAATGGTGTATCTTTGGCTATGCATATGTTCAGCAAAAAGAAAAAGGTTGAGAAGTTAGAGGGTTAATATGTTGTGGAGTTGTTAACCAATGTCATAAAACAACATGTGTACTACTGTTTCATGAGAAACTATTTGTTCTGTAAGCCTTCACCTGAAGCACAATAAAATATAAAAAAAAAAAGAAAACACATAACCAAAGTGAAAAGCCAAGCTAAAGATTAAAAGAAAATAGATGCAACTCACGTAGATGGCAGAAAATTGTTATCTAATATATACAGTTTGTCATACCATTGTGGCTTGCACGTTGCTATGATGCTGGACACTATGCCACCAGTATCTCAAATAAACAACAGTGTCACCCATGGTGAACGTGTTTCAGCAGAGCTTTCAGACTAAGACAGGCTCGTAAGAAAGGAATGGTTATCTTCTAAAAATCATCCAACAAAAACCTTATGAATCACAACAGAAAAAAAAAAAATCTGGTTTTGAGTCCCAGGTCTTCCACCTGTTTTCTGTGTGATTTTGAGTGATTGACTTAATCCTTAGAGAGTATAAATTATTTTGAATAAACAAGGATAAATACAAACCCCTCCTGCAGTTACTGAGAACCGTCAGGTATCTGATGGGTGTGAAGGGGCCTTGCGTGTCTGCAGTCCTGCCCAGCTATGTGGTTTCATCAACGCTGATTTCTTCCTCCTCTTTTCTCGCTGTCTTCTCACTGCTCCACCCCCAACTCTCACACACATTGCCCAACTCTCTCACCGTGAGCATATAACAATAGTAGCAAGGTCTGAGGGAAACAAATCTACTGTTCTAGTCGTAGTCGTAGGGGCTGGGAGCAGGAGGGTCAAAGGAGTGTGGAACTGCCATTTGCACAGGACACAAAGCTCCTGCTGTGTGAATCTTAGTTCAGGCTGCATTTGTGGAGCCAGGGGTCAGGAGAAAATGACCTCTCAGGGGTCCTGGAGGATGCCTCAACTTGTTACTAATTTGTTTCTCTGTGGTTTCCTCACTTACCAAGCTGTAAGTTGAAAATAACACAGCTGACCTGTTCTCTCGGGGCTCATCATATAATGGACTGAGCTGTTGGCAACAGGAAACATACCCGTCTAGTTTCACTTTTCTGATCCTGGAAATATGGTAGATTCTGAGATGTGGCTAGTCCCCCACTCCTCTGTGATTGGTCAGCCTCACACTGAGGGGTGAGGTGGGAGTCAGGCAAACCTTTGATTTCTGTCCATCTGCCTTACTGCTGTTGCTTTATAAGGGTTAAGAGGACCTGGATGTCAGTTGAAGAGACTGGACCACTGGAGCACAGAAGAGGAAGATTCTTGTGCTTTGAACTGCAGTGACCACATCAATCAGACACAGAATTTTCAGGTAATTTATCAGGACAATTTAGAGCTGATTTCTGAACTAAAATACCTCCTTTCTCTAAGTGAACAATGGGTAACAAAACATTTAGGATCATGGACTGGAGAGCTGGGATGCTCAGTTTGGCAGCTAGGGAGCCCTCATTGGTAGGCTGCAGGACTGTCTCCTTGATGGTTGTAGTTAATTGTTCAGGTTAAGGAAGATCTAAAGCAAATGTTTTGGATGTTATTTACATGGTGAAATTTATTCAATTGTTTGCCTTCCTCTAGAGCTCCCCAGTGTTGCTGGGTGCCATCGAGTTGATTCTGACTTACAGTGACCCCATATGACAGAGTAAAACTGCCCCATAGGGTTTTCTTAGCTGTAATCTTTCTTCCTTGGAGCCTCTGGGTGGTTTCTAGCTAAACCTTTAGGTTAGCAGCTAAGCTCTTAACCATTACACCACCAGGGCTTCTTAGAGCTTCCCTATGGAATAGTTTAAAATGTATATATCACCAGATTTTTTATGGTTTATAAACACAGGAAATATGGGTTTGTGTGTTTCAGTCTTATGTTATTTTCAAGTCATCTTTTCATACCCCTCCCTATCCAGTACTTTACATTCCACGAACACTAGTCTAGGAGTGAAGAAGTTCCCTTTGCATCTCATTTCTGCTGTTAGTGGAGTTTCTAGGATTTGGGAGTGTTTTCGGGTTTTCATTGTCATGTAGTGGTACTAATAATCTTCTCTTACATTTATAAAGAAAACTAAGACCTTTCAGGATTCAGTGATAAGGTATCATGCCATTTAGAGAGCCTTCCTTTTATAACGATTGATATTTCACAGTCCTCCCTTGTTGTGCTCGTCCTCAATGGAGAAGCACTTAGGCCAAATTTTACTTCTGATTTCTTCTATGATCCAATAGTTATTTAGTAGTATATTATTTAGTTTCTATGCATTTATATTTATTTTTTTGCCCTTATTTTTTCTGTTGCTGTTTTCTAACTTCATACCATTATGGTCGGAGAAGATGTTTTGTATGATTTCAATGTTTTTATATCTATTGAGACTTGTTTTGTGTCCTAGCATAGGGTCTATTCTGGAAAATGATCCATGTGTGCTAGAGAAGAATGTGTATTGTTCTGATGCTGGGTGAAGAGTTCTATATACAGGTATGTGTTGCTTAAAGTCCATGATACATTCTGTGAAATAGGACGTTATGTGATTTGGACATCCCGCAAACACCATAATAATACTTTATGGGAGCCCACTTCTGGTCATCCGTGTCCCTGCTGCTGCCGCTGCTGCTGCTGGAGCTGCTGGTGGAGGCTGGAGAAACAGGCAACAGCTGACAGGGCAGTGACAGGAGTGGACAAGAAGAAGCAAGCAAGGAAACAGCAGAGCGTCCAGCCCCGCGTACTGTTCCACCTGCCTGCACAGCGGGAGCAGCCGGGGCCTACAGGCCCCGCCGCTGCCACTAACCTGCTCGCTGGACAAAGCTGGAGACTACACCCAGAGCCATGCCCTCTGTATTCCCTCCATGGTCCTGTGATTCATGAGTCTGGGTTGGAGAAATAATGAACAAAAGGAGAGCTGCTTTCCCCTTTAAAAAAAAACCTTATGGGACCACGAATGTATATGCAGTAGGACTTTGCCCAAACAGATGTTAAGCAACACATACCTGCATGTCTGTTAAATTCAATTGGTTTATGGTTTTATTTACATTCTCAATGTCCTTAGTGATCTTCTTTTTTGATGTTCTGTCTATAATTGAAAGTGGTGTGTTAAAGTCCCCTACTATTATTGCTGAGTTGTCTATTTCTCCTTTCATATTTGTCAGTATTTGTTTCATGCATTTTGGTGCATTGCTGTCAGGTGCATATATATTTACAATTGTTATGTCTTATTGCTGGATTGACCCTTTTATTATTATGTAATATTCTTCTTCATCTCTTGTGACAGATTTTGATTTAAAGTCTATTTTATCTGATATCAGCATGGCCACCCCTGCTCTTTTTTACTGGTTACATGGAATATTTTTATCCACCCTTCTATTTTCAGTCTGTTTACGTCCTTATGTGTAAGATATGTTTCTTAGACAACAAAAGGATGCATCATGTTTTTTAATCCATTCTACCATTTTCTGTCTTTTGCACAGGGCATTTAGACCATTTATATTTAAGGTTGTTACTGAAAATGAAGTATCTACCTCACTCATTTTGCTCTATATTTTCTGAGGGTTTCGTGTCTTCTTTGCTTTTTATTCTGATTTTTCTGTTTTTGTTTGTATTTGGCTGCTGTCTTGTGATGAGCCTTTGTGCTATCTTCTTTCTTCTGAACGTTTCTTTTTGGTGATTTCTTAGTGGTTATATGTTACATTACACAACTTACAATTGCAACAATGTTTAACATATGAACAACAGTTAACATACAACCTTAACATAATAAATCTATTCCTGATATGATCCCCCCTCCCACGTTTCTATTGGTGTGTCTCCATTAACATCTATATACAACCTGTATTTGATATAGTTTACTTTGTACTTATTTCTTACAAACTTGATATTGTATCATTTGCAGGATTTAATTATTGAGTTTACTCCCTGAAAATATCATATACTTGGTCTTTACGATTGCCCATGCTGTTACTTTTTTTTTTTTTGGAGATCTCTCGCTCTCTTATTTTTTGTTTATTTTTTTTCCCGTGTATAGATGATTACTTATTTAATGCTCTTGCCTTTCCATCTGGAGTACTCCCTTGAATAATACTTGCAGAGCTGAGCTGGTAGTGACAAATTTCCAGAATTTCTGTTTCTTTGGGAATGTCTTGATTTCCCCCTTGTTTTTGAATGACAACTTTTCTGGGTAAAGAATTCTTGGTTGGCAGTTGCTTTGTTTCAGTATTTTATATATGTCTCTCCATTGTCTTTTGGCCACTAGGGTTTCTGGGGAGAAATCCTCACTGATTCTTATGAAATCCCCTTGGTATGTTATATTGCATTTTTCTCTTGCTGCTTTTAGAATTCTCCCCTTGTCTTTGGTTTTCAAGAATTTTATTAGGTTATGGCTCAGAGCTGATCTTATTGTGTCTCTTCTAAGTGGAGTTCATGTAGCTTTCTGTATATGCGTGTCCGGTTTTCTGTTCAGATCTGGGAAATTCCCTCTGATCATCTCTTGGAAAATTGTTTCTATGCCTTTATTGTTGTCATGGTGCTCTGGGATTCCAATAATTCTAATTTTATATTTCTTAATTGAATCCCATATTTCCTTTTGGATTCGTTTGCTTTTCTTTGTTGTTTTTTCTTGAAACTTGATAAGTTCAGTTATTTTGTCTTCTAGTTCATTTATTCTATCTTCTGTCTACTTAACTCTATTATTGAGTGTTTTCTTGCTTTTTGTAATTCAGTTGCTTTATTCTTCAGTTCCGATAGTTCTCTTTTTTTATGTTTTCAATTGCCTTGTTGACTCTCTCATTTTGTTCCTCTGTTTCTTCCATGATCTCCAATAGTTTGTTTTCTGTGTGCTTTTGCTTTCTTTAAACATATTTAGCACCACAGTCTGGAAATTATCAACTCTGCATTAGTCTGGCCTCTATAGGAGAAATTTCTTCTTCTTTCTGTTTTTTTTTCCATTGGTCCTTCTTCTCCTGTGATTTGGTGTGCCTTAATATTTTTTGTTGAATTTGGGCCATTTTTTTTTACTTTAAATTTTGTATTCTGTTTTTTGTAGGAATTTTTTTTTTAATTGGGCACCCTGGTGGCACAGCAGCCAAGCACCCGGCTGGCAACCTGATGACTGTGGTCCACACCCACCAACTGCTCCATGGGAGAAAGATGCAGCAGCCCATCTCCGCAGACTCCTGGCCCTGAGAATCCCACAGGGCAGCTCCACTCCACACCACAGGGTCACTATGAGTCAGAATCAATCCAGCAGCAGAGGACTTGGTATCTTCTCCTGAGAACCACTAGAGGGCATGCTTATCCTTAGGTTTTATTCAGTGCTGATTCACTTCTGGATACTTGATCTCTGGAATTCAATACACATGCACACGAAGGGAAGACTTAGCTGGTCAAAGACTCGAACATAAGTGCTGGGGCTCAACTTTCCTGAGGTGAACGTGGGGGGCTATCTATGTCTTTCCCTCATGGATGCCCCTTCACAGGCTCTCCTACGGTGTCCCACTGTGGGCAGGGAGCTAGCCATTTTCCTCTATATAGCTGCCTGTCCAAAGTATTCCCCTTATCCTACTGCCTTGCATTTCTTCCCTGTCCTACTGCCTGTTCATCTCAATCCTCAGTGAGATTCAACAGCAATCTCTTACAGCATCAGTCTCCCTTTGCATCCTTCCAATTGCACAGCTGGGAAATTTCCACAGACAGTCTGTGCTGCCTTACAAAATCGGGCTACAGCTTCCTCAGATTAGCTCCCTTACTGTGTTCCCTGTTTAGGGTGTTGCCCAACCCAGTCCCAAAATGCCTGTGATAAGCAAGTGCCCATGATGTTAGTAGGTAGGTTCTTCCAGCTTCTGTGCCTTCCCTGTTCTTCCTCTCCCCTGCTTCTGGACTCACACTGACTCTCCAACATTGCAGCTGTCATCAAGAGTTCTGAGCTCTCAGTCTGTGCTTGTTTTTATCATGGCTCAGTGGGCTAGTCACTGGGGTAGTAAATGGAAGTGTCCACTCACTTCTCCATCAAACTCTGCCTCTAGACCAAATTTTACAGTGAACACCTTTAAAACATGGGATCGGGCCTGAATGGATGAGGCAGGCAATTGAGAGTGTGACATCTGCTAAAGCATTTGCCCCTCCAGTGCCATTCTGGCATGCCTAATGGGAACTTTTCCCTTTCCTCAGTAAATCTGGCTGTTGTGTTTATTTCTGGGATTACCTGCAGATTTAACTTATCTTTTATTATATTCTTTATATTCTTTAGCCACATCTTCCAGGTCAAAAGCCAAGTATGATCACACCTGGAGCCTTGGCCATGAATGCTGCTTCCACACTTGGGTCTTCCCAGCCCCAGCATTTCTGCTTCTCAGGCATCTAAGGCTGATCTACCCGGCCTTCCTGGATCACTCTGGGCCCATACTGCCTGGGGTTGCAGAGCTCACTGGGTAGTCTTACATTGTCTGTATATGCATCACTCTGGGATGGGCTGCCATGCTGCCTGCTGTGAGCCCCTCCTGGTCCCTGCCTTCTTCATATTCCTCCCTATCTTCCAATCTTCTCTGGGAATGGGTGTGAGAAAATGGATACCGGGCAATCAGAAGTGTCAGCAAAATTCCCAATATTTGCCTAAATCCCAATCCACTCCCTCCAATATGACACATTGAGTGAAATCCTCCACATTTCTCATATGTTTTACTTTCTTTCCAGTAGAATATTTGGCGTCCCTAATAATGAATCCCCCCAACCAGGCCTCACATATTTACGAAAGTAATTTCTTCCAAAATTGTTGCTTTGTCCTACACTCTCCACCCCAGGATTCCTGGGCTGTTTTGTGCTGGATATGCCTTGAAGGAGACGTGGCTGCACTGCTCAGCCATTACCATAGTCCTGGATTTCTCAACCTTGGCATTATTGACATTTTTGCTAGACAATCTTGGTTTTAAGGGGTAGGGGGAGGAGAAGGGATTGTCTCATGCATTGTGGGAAGTTTAGCAGCATTTCTGGTCTCTACCCGCTAGATGCTACTAGAATCCCCATCTCCCAGTTGGGAGAACCAAAGACATGTCTCCAGATACTGCCAAATGTTCTCTGGAGGACAAAATTGCCCAAGCTGAGAACCACAGCCAGAGGCATATATATGTCCTCAGCTTGGCCAGAGTGTGAATGATCAACTCTCTGTCTTGGTGCCCTGGTACCATCTCTTAAAGGCCTAGTGTGACATTCCATATACAGAAATTCTCAGAAACCATCCTGTGCCCCTTATTCAACATTCTAAGATCCAGATCTTAAAAACCCAAACAAACTCACAGTTGTCGAGATGCTTTTGACTCATAGCAACTCTGTAGGGCAGATCCAGGCATCAGGATCTGCCTTAATAGGCTGGCCCATGGCACGGTTTACTCTGCCTATCATGATCTTTTGTCCTCTTTTTCTCTATCTGTCTCACACTGTTTCTGTCTGTCTCACTGTAGGTATACCTCTCCCTGTCATGCATCTGACCAGTAGAGGTCACTACTATTAAGGAGTAACATTCCTTAAGAATTCACAGGAGTGCTTGATAAAATTGTAGATCCCAATGGCTAAATTTCAATGACTTTGGTTCCTGACATCTGTGGGGATTTGTTCTCTGTATCTGCTATATTTTTGCTTTGTTTTAAAACAAGAATCCCAGGAGCTTATGGACCTGTGGGTGGCAGCACCTACTTTGGAAAACAGGGAGATCCAGCTGTCTGCATTCAGAGTGAACATGGTTCTGTAGCTGTTCTTCACCTGGGCAGCTTTTTCCATTTTTCCTTTAAACTGAATATGAGAGCCGGGACTGGTTATGTAGTGAATCGCTATGCTTGTGTTGGCTTACGTTCATTTCGATTGGTAACTGGAAGGAGAGCTCATGTTTACTAGTAGGGCGTTGTTTGTCTGGCATTATCAGAATACTGGCCCCCACTCTCTAAGTAGAGCTAGCCTTTAATGGTTCACTGTGCGCTTAGGAAGGAGCCTTCGTGGCGCAGTGGTTAAGTTCTTGGCTGCTAACCTAAAAGTCAGCGGTTCGAACCCACCAGCCGCTCCACGGGTGAAAGATGTGGCAGTCTGCTTCTGTAAACATTTACAGCCTTGGAAACCCTATGGGGCAGTTCTACTATGTTCTACAGGGTTGCTATGAGTTGGAATCGACTCAGTGGTAGTGGGTTTGGTGTGCTTAGGGCACAGAATAGGCACAGCTTTCCCCAAAAGTGTTCAAGTGGTTTCCCTATTTACATGCCTTCATTCATCCATTCATTTCCTAAAGAGTCAATTATCACACTGTTATCGGTATCTGTGATGGAGCAGTGAACAAAACACACATCCTGGCACCATGAGGCTCAATTATACTACAGAAGATTGTTGTAGATTGGAGTTCACCTAGAGGTGCCTCAAAAGAAAGGCCTCGC
This sequence comes from Dugong dugon, assembly GCA_030035585.1. Classification (NCBI taxonomy): domain Eukaryota; kingdom Metazoa; phylum Chordata; class Mammalia; order Sirenia; family Dugongidae; genus Dugong; species Dugong dugon. The sequence continues at coordinate 185,344,290 of CM057460.1, read as the reverse complement.
AATCTACTTCCAAAAAATCAGCCACTGAAAACCCTACGGAACAAAGTTCTACTCTGACACACATGAGATCACCATGAGTTGAAGTCCAGCCCATGACAAATGGTTTTCCTTTTTTAGATGCATAGTATATCTTTTAGGAAGAAAATGACACACATATCCTTGTAGCACCTTATTTAAGGGGGGAATCTGTCATGTATTACAGTGCAGGCAGGATTCATCCAAAGGTGTTCAAATGAAGATGCACCAATGAAAGGGCAATTTCAGAGACGTGAGCCGGGTTAAGTACATAAAAAAGGGATGGTGAGGCTCCCAGGGGCTAGAAAGTGTGACAAGCCTTTAATGACCCTAAGGCTTAAGGAAAATGGGAAGAGGATGTCGTCCCTAAAGCCCCGTAAGAAATGAAACACCCGACAGGAGCCTTACAGTAGATAGTACAAATTGTGATGGATGCCGCGATAGCCAGAGATGCAGCCCAGGCAGGCAGGATGACAGGAAGACAAGGCATTCACCTCTCCCTCATTCCACACTCAGATACCTACCTGCTGCTGCCTCCTAATGGCTGAATTACCCTGTTAACTGGAGGGAGAGCACCTTCTGGTGAGACAGTCCATATATGTGTCTACCTGGGACACAGGCCAGGGCTAAGGAAGGGGAAGAGGACCTGGGAAAAGATGAATGGAGAATAGTTTCCTAACATCATTGTCTTAGTTATCTAGTTGTGCTGTAACAGAAATACCACAAATGGATGGCTTTAACAAACAGAAATTTATTCTCTTACATTCTAGGAGGCTGGAAGTCTGAATTCAGGGCACAGGCTCCCGGGGAAGGCTTTCTCTCTCTCTAACAGTTCTGGAGGAAGGTCCTTGTCATCAGTCTTCCCCTGGTTTAGGAGCTTCTCAGCTCAGGGACCCCATATCCAAAGAATGTGCCCCACTCCCCACCCTTCTTTCTTGGTGGTATGAGGTCTCCTTCCTCTCTGCTGGATTCTCTCTTTTATATCTCAAAAGAGGTTGACTCAAGATACAACCTAATCAGGTAGATGGAGTCATTAGCATAACTTCCTCTAATCCTGCCTCATTAACATCATAGAGGTTAGAATTTCCAACACATAGGATAATCACATCAGATCACAAAATGGTGGACAATCATACAATACTGGGAATCAGACCTAGCCAAGTTGACCCACATTTTGGCAGGACACAATTCAATCCATGACTGTCATTCTTCATACCTTTAATCTGCTTTGCTACCATGTGAAAAATAATCTTCAAGTGGTGAAGTTACAGAGTCGGAGCTCCTTATTTGGGTTTCCCTAAAGCTCTCCACTAACAAATGAGGTTTTACATAATAAGATATTTTGTGCAATTAGATTACTGTATAAAAATAAAAAGTTTAAAAGAAAATGTTATTTGCCACTGAATTGGCCCTGACTCATGGTTACCCCATGCACAATGGAACAAACCAAAACACTGCTTGGTCACGTGCCATCCCCTTGACTGGAGGCAAATCAGACAACGTTCTGTTGTGATCCAGAGGGTTTTCACTGCTGATTTTTGGACATAGATCACTGGGCCTTTATTCCTCGTCCATTTCAGCCTGGAAGCCCCACTGAAACCTGTTAAGCATCATAGTAGCACGCAAGCCTCTACTGACAGACTTGATGGCTGCCCATGAGGTGCATTGGCTGGGAATTGAACCCACGCCTCCCACATTGGAGGCGAGAATTCTACCACTGAACCAGCTCTGCACTGATTAAGGGTAGGTAGGGTTGCACAGCTTGTTATTATAATTGCTGTAAGTTGTACAACTGTAAAGAGTTGAATTTACAAAAGTTATGTGATAGGTGTATTTACAACAACAACAATAAAGAGGAGTTGCTGTGGCTGCTTATGTAAAAGCAAACACCTCATGGGATTTGGTTCCTTGGTTTGGAGGTTTAGGGTCATGGTTTCATGTGACATCCCAGTTAATTGGCCTAATAATGTGTTTGATGCTTCTGTTCTACCTCCTAGTTCATTGTGTAATACCTGGGGTCTTAAAGGCTTGCAAGCAGCCATCCAAGGCACATCAATTGGTTTCTATTTTCCTGGACCAACAGAGAAAGAGAGTCAGGAATAAGAGGAGGAAATGGAATGTTTGGCTAATTGCCTCCATGAACAACTGTTTCCTTTGTCATGAGACCAGAAGAACTGGATGGTGCCCAGCTACCATTACTGAATATTTTGATCAAAGATTCCATCGAAGAATCCTGATCAAAAAGGGGGAAATACAGAACAGAATTGCAAATTTTCATGGAACCCAGATTTTCTGGAGCCATGGAGGCTGGATGAACCCCTGAAACTATTGCCCTGAGATAATCTTTAAAACTTAAATGAGAAATAGCCCCTGAAGTGGTCTCAAAACCAAAGAGTTTAGCTTAACTAGTAAAGGATGTCTGCCTTGAGCATTATGCTCTTTAAGAACTATCTGTATGGGATTAAAATGACAACAGCAACTTGAAAGATTAGATAGGAACCTTGGAGGGCAGTGAATTTATGTTACTAGGTGAGGAACAACTTAGAAAGGAAGGGGGAGAACGGCTGCACAACTCAAAGAATTTAATCAATGTCACTGAATTGTACATGTAGAAACTTGGATTTGTGTATGTCTTGCTGTGTATATTCTCAACAACAAAATGAATAGAATTTAAAAACAAAAAGAAAATAGAGGTGCTAAATAAGGGCTGGAATGTGTAGAAAGACTGCATTGAGTAAATGAGTATAAACTAGGGGTTGAAGAATGAAAAAGCTTTGTGTTATTGAAAATGAATAATATTCCTGGAACAAAATAACTAATCAACATGAGTTCCAAAGTCAAGAAAAGTGCATATGTAAAGCAAATTAATGCCATCTAAGAAACATAACCAAATACAGTGGGTGGACTTTGTTGGCATCTTAATTAAAGTAAAACAGTAATAAATAACCTACTTGCAGTTGAGCAAATTTAAACACTGATTAGGTACTGATGACGGTGAGGAATTATTATTGATTTTTAAGTGTGGTAATAGTATTGAAGTTACGTTAATTAAAATTAATTATTTTTTAGAGAGCTAGACTGATGTATTTATGGATGGGATTATGGGATATCTTGGTTTTACTTTAGAGGAAAAAGGTGATGAATGGGATTGGACATGATTTGATGGTTGTCGAAGCTGGCTGATGGACACACAGGGTTTACTATGTCATCCTTCTTAATTTTTGTGCAAGTATAAAATTTCCATAACAAAGAGCTTAAATAAGACAAAAACTAACCCATGTTAAGACATAACCAAGGAAAATAGTGCTGAGAATATGGTATTTTAGGTAAGAGCAAATCCTAAAGAACTTCTTCCAGTATGGTAATTTCTTTCAATTTTCCTCTTCCTTCTTTTAGATCCTTTATTCACCATGGGTGGTATTTTCTCTTCTCCTTCTTATAATGAAGAACACCAAAATTTGGTCTCCAGTATGAATGAGTATTTTAAGAATTTCAAGACGGAAAACAAAATCCTCTCTGAGGAAACCATCAATTTGATCAAGTCAAACTTGGAAAAAGGTTACATTGATAATGTGAGTACTGTACTTGATAAGGCACTAAAAGAAATTGATAGTGCCCCACTGAATATTGCTGTGACAGGGGAATCTGGTACAGGAAAGTCCAGCTTCATCAATGCCCTGAGAGAAGTTCGGTGTGGAGAAGAAAATGCGGCCCCCACTGGTGTGGTAGAGACAACCAAGAAGCCAATTTCATACGAACACCCACGGTTTCCCAATGTGAAACTTTGGGACTTGCCTGGTATAGGGACCATTAATTTCCAACCACAGTATTATCTGCAGAGAGTAAAATTTGTTGAGTACGACTTCTTTATTATCGTTTCTGCTACACGCTTCAAAGATAATGAGGCACAACTTGCCAAAGCCATTAAATATATGAACAAAAATTTCTACTTTGTTAGAACCAAGGTGGACATCGATTTACAGAATGAACAGCGAAGTAAACGGAAGAACTTTGAAAGAGAAAAAATCCTGCAGCAGATCCGAGACAATTGCTTGCTCTGTTTTGAGAACATTAAGATGGATGTACCACAAATCTTCTTGGTCTCCAGCAATGATGTATCTTAGTATGATTTCCCAGCCCTGACAGACACCCTATTAAAAGATCTCCCTGCTCAAAAGCGCCATATTTTAATGCTCTCCTTGCCCAGTGTTACTGAGGAAGCCATTGAAATAAAGAGGAATTCTCTGAGGCAGAAGATCTGGCTGGAGGCCTTGAAGGCTGGTGTGTTGGCCACTTTGCCTATGGTGGGCATCATCAATGATAATGATGTAAAGAAGCTGGAGGCAAGTTTAAAGGAATATCAAGTTCTCTTTGGGGTGGATGATATTTCTCTGCAAAATTTGGCTGAGGATTTGCAAGTGCCTGTGGAGCAACTCCAGGCAATCATTGAATCTCCAACTTTGTTGGAAAAAAAGGAAAATAAATCAATAGGGGAAACGCTTTTGAAATGTTTGGAGAAGTTCTGCTCAGCTAATGGAGGTCTCCTTGCTACAGGTCTTTACTTTAGAAAAAACTTCTATTTGCAATATCATTTCCTTGATATAGTGACCAATGATGCTAAAATTCTGCTTAAAAAGACATTTTCAGAAAAGAAGCTGATGTCTCATTAGACTAATACCATCTGAAAGTTGAATTTCAATTCGTGAAGAAAAAATAATGCAATGTAGATCCCTAAACAATGAACTGAGCGTGTTGATGAGCCAAGCCTTCAATTCATCCTTAATTATTGCATGTCCGTGTTAGCTGAGCCCTGGGCAGACCACAGATAAATACCATTCATCCACTTTTAATAAACTTCCACATCTGATTATTCTCTTTTTATGAAATGACTAATCAACTTCTAAGAATCCGACTGAGTCAGATTCTTTCCTGGGATAATAAAGGAAAAATCTGTAATTCTGTGCTGAGAGGTGAAGCATTCTTCCCACCTGCTTGAGTAAGGGTTGAACCTAGTGACTAGCTTCTAACAATAGAGTGTGGAAAGGAAAAATTTTGACTTTATTCACCAGTGACCAAGTTTAAAATAAACGGTTATAGGCCATATTAATATCATGTGTCCCCTGATATGATGTGATGGAAAGTGTGCACCACTCCTGTGGTATCCTTCCTCAGAATTCATAATTTCTTCCGATCATGAGAAAACAAACCAAGAATTCTATAAAATACATGACCAGTACTCTCGGAAATTGTCAAATTCATGGAGGGGTGGAAAAAAGACACAGAAACTGTTACAAACCCAATCAGATGAAAGAGACATGATAACTAAAATGCAATTTGGCTTCCAAGATTGGATCCTGACACAGACAAAAAACAGTGGAAAAACAGATGAAATCCACAGTTATCTTTCAACTCCCTCCACCCTGTGAATCAGCAGAGATGTAGAGACAGGTGGGGAAAGAAGGGGGCACTTGCCCCGTGGGCACAAGTCCAAAGGGGTGCCAGACGAATTGCAGAATGACATTCCAATGCACCACAAATATGAAGGACACCTGACTGAGGTTGCCGGACAAGAGGGAGAAAGGCATTTCTGCTGACGGGTGGCCAGTATCAACGTCTATGCGTCTTGAAACTGGGGGGGCGGGTGAAGGGGGCAACTTAGAGATTGCCCCGGGCACTTGTTACCCTCACTATGCCCCTGTGGATCAGCTGTTATTCTCCAATACAACTCATAGAGAATATTTGTAAAATGCCTTGTCTTTGGACAAAGATCTGTTGTCAGGGATCTGGTTGTTGTCATATTCTATCTGGGGCTTCTCAGGCCCAAATGCTACATTATAACACCATTATTTTATATGTAATTCCTTTGTGTTTTCACTGAGTCTTGCATAGTCTTGGATTCTTATTTTTCTTTTCCTGCACTGAATTTCCCTTTCCTGCTTCATATACTATGTACCCCCAGTTCTCACTTATCAACATTGTTATGTTCCAAAGACCAGGTCATTATCTGAAGATCGGCATTATGCGAAAATGGAGGATGAAAATTGACGTTATGCGAAAATGGAGGATGTTTCCATCATTACAAAACTACCAGATTATATCATTACATAACTGCCAAACCACTGAGAATCGTGGCCCAGCCAAGCTGACACATAACTTTAACCATCACAGCCAGCATAGCTCTTGCCTCGCACCTCGGTGTTCCTTACTGCCAGACGTATGTCATTAATGTGCAAAATAGCTGGATAGTAGATTTTTTTTTGCTATTGTCATAACTGCGAAATGTTGGATAATGAGATAGTCAATAAGTAAGGAGTAGGTGTATAGTGGAGCCCTGGTGGTGCAGTGGTTAAGAGCTTGGTTGCTAACCAAAAGGTCAGCAGTTCAAATCCACCAGCTGCTCCTTGGAAACCCTATGGGGCAGTTCTACTCTGTCCTATAGGGTCACTATGAGCTGGAATTGACTTGACAGCAACGGGTTTGCTTTTTGGTTTAGGTATATATTACCATCTGTAAAACCAATGGAAAGTCAATCTTCAACTTTCTACTGTTCATGGAGCAGCAAAACCTCTTAATAAAGCAACATGGATCTATAGAATGTTTTCCTATAAATTTCAGAAGTTTGAATCGTGCAGACTCTGGGTAGGAAATCATATTAAAAATGAGAACTCTGATGGTTCATTATTGGGAAATGATAACAGAACAGGCAGAATCTGTGGGAAATCCTGTTGATTTTTTTCTTTTCTTTTTTTAGCTTTTCTATCCCTTTTTGTTATTCAGCCACAATTAGATATCCTGTACCAGTTGCTGTTCAGTTAACTCTGACTCAGCAACCCTGTATGTATAAAAGCAACCCTATATCCTTTTTGTAATGTTGGGTTAGAGCATTATAAACTAGTTGCCATTGAGGTGACTCCAACTCATGGCAACTCCATGTGTATCAGAGTAGAACTGTGTTCCATAGGGTTTTCAATGGCTAATTTTCAGAAGTAGATCATCAGGCTGTTCTCCCAAGGCACCTCTGGTGGACTTGAATCTTCAGCTCTTAAGTTATCAGCTGAGTGCATTGACTGTGTGCACCACCCAAGGACTCCCAGAGAATTATATACCGTGTATATATATATTGCCTTTGAGTTGATTCTGACTCATGGCAATTCCATGTGTTTCGGAGTAGGACTACCCTCCATAGGACTTTCATGGCTATGACCTTTTGGAAGCAGATTGCCAGGCCTTTATTCCAAGGCTTCTACGGGTGGGTTCAAACCACCAACCTTAAGTTTAGTATCCCATGTAGTCATTTGGTCCACCCAGCGACTCCGTAGAGCATTATACCAATATCTAAATCATAAATGTGTAATGATACAATGATGAAATTTTATATAGTTAAGTGCTGTCTTGTGCGGATTGTTATTTTGAAATTAAAGAAATACTCAGGTGTGTCATGCATCAATTGTTTTATTTATTGCAAGGTAGTCATGTGGCAAGGCATGCAGGTAACACCTCTAGGCATTCATTTATCACTAGAGAATCAGAATTAACAATTACAATGTTAGTTCAATGATTAGAGGCCGAATCTTCAGACTTCAGGCTTTTACCTTTACCGAGTGGTCTCGGGAGGAGACTTGACCACCTCGTAGCTAGGGTCTGAGGTCGCTTGTGGTGGGCAGTATCACAGCAGGCTGTCAGTCTTCAGAGAGAGTGGGAGTCAGGGAGATGTTTTCCTGCTGTCTTTCCTCAGCAAGTGAGCAGAAAGTGACAGTTTATATACGCTTTTTTCACCTTCACTTCACAAAATAAAAGTTAGGTGCTGTCATGTCTAACCAGGATTAGTATGTTTTATTGTCAATTTAGGGAATTGTTGTATGACATATTTATGTCCCAGGGAAAATTTATAGAGATTCAGTTTATTAGAAATTAAGGGGGTTATCATATGACATATTTATGTCCCTGTTTACTACATACTTCACATACTTCTATTATCTATTTCCAAGATTAGAACCACTTTCTAATGACTTATACTTTCTAATGACTGAAAAGTTTCTAATGACTTAAAGTTAGTGGTTAAAGAGCATCATAGAAGTATACATGTTTCTATTTCTAAGTTCAGAAACCCTCTATTTCTAACGTCACATTATAAGTGACTTGTACATAGGTGGCACAGTGGTTAAGAGCTACAGCTGCTACCAAAATGTCAGCAGTTCGAATCTGCCAGCCTCTCCTTGTAAACCCTGTGGGGCAGTTCTACTCTGTCCTATAGGGTTGCTATGAGTCTGAATTGACTTAATGGCAACAGGTATACATAGGTGTTTTAAAATATTATAAAGCTAGATATATACCCTTGAAATTGAATACTAAAGACACAATCAGACATATGCACACTTATGTTCACTGCAGCACTATTCACAATAGCAAAAAATGGAAACAGCCTGAGTGCCTGTCAACAACAGATCAATCGATAAACTAAATGTGGTACATACATACAATGAAATACTATGCAGCCATAAAGATTAATGGTAAGTCTTCAAAATACATTATAATGTGGATGAAACTGGAGGACATTATCCTGAGTGAAATAAGTTAATCACAAAAGGACAAACACTGTGATTTCACTATTATAAAAAGACAAGAATAAGTATACACACTGAAATCAATGTTTGCTGGTGGTTACCAGGGATAGGTGGGGGGAGGGGGGAGATGACTCTCTAGATAGTAGATCTTTGTTACTTTGGGGAATGGGAAATATAACACCAAATATAAGTGAAGTGTGCACAGCTTTACCAAAGTGAATGATGTCACTAAGAAGTAGGCAAGAAAAAAGGGATGTTTATGGTAAATGCTAGGACATATACAATTGTGCAACAACTAAATAATAAGAGCGTGGACACGTGTGTGTATGTATGCATACAAGTGTATAAGTATGTATATGTGTGTATATAGGTGGACATATATAGAAGTATCTATGCACGTAGCTCTGGTGGCAGAGTGGTTAAGCACTTGGCTGCTAATCCAAAGGTCGGCAGTTCAAACTCACCAGCTGCTCTGTGAGACAAAGATGTGGCAGTCTGCTTCCGTGAAGACTTACAGCTCCAATGGGGCAGTTCTACTCTGCCCTACAGGGTAGCTATGAGTTAGAATCAACTCAATGGCAGCTGGTTTTACAAGCATATATGTATATATATATATATATATATATATATATATGTATACATATTTATGTATATATATATATATATGTATACATATTTATGTATATATATGTAAGTGTATGCATCCATATATATTCGTATGTATAATGAAGCACATAGAGGGCTCAAACACTGACACTTACTAGACTTAACCAAACAGCTGGCCGGGTCCTTCTTAAGACAGACTAGGAAGAAGGACCCGGCAGTCTACTTCTGAAAAGAATTAGCCAGTGAAAACCTTATGAATAGCAGCAGAACACTGATATAGTGCCAGAAGATGAACCCCTCAGGTTGGAAGGCACTCAAAAGACGACTAGGGAAGAGCTGCCTCCTCAAAGTAGAGTGAACCTTAATAAGGTGGATGGAGTTATGTTTTCAGGACCTTCATTTGCTGATGTGGCATGACTCAAAATGAGAAGAAACAGCTGCAAATATCCATTAATAATTGGAACACAGAATGTAAGAAGTATGAATCTAGGAAAATTGGAAATCATCAAAAATAAAATGGAACACATAAACATTGACATCTTAGGCATTAGTGTGCTGAAATGGACTGGTATTGGCCATTTTGAATCAAACAATCATATGATCTACTATGCTGAGAATGACAGCTTGAAGAGGAATGGCATTGCATTCATCATCAAAAAGAACATTTCAAGATCTATCCTGAAGTACAACAGTGTCAGTGATAGGATAATATCCATACGCCTACAAGGAAGGCCAGTTAATACGACTATTATTCAGATTTACGCACCAACCGCTAAGGCCAAAGATGAAGAAATTGAATATTTTTATCAGCATCTGCAGTCTGAAATTGATTGAACATGCAGTCAGGATGCATTGATAATTACTAGTGACTGGAACGCGAAAGTTGGAAACAAAGAAGAAGGATCGGTAGTTGGAAAATATGGTCTTAGTGACAGAAACAATGCTGGAGATCGCATGATAGAATTTTGCAAGACCAATGACTTCTTCACTACAAACACCTTTTTTCACCAACATAAACAGCGACTATACACATGGACCTCACCAGAAGGAATACACAAGAATCAGATCAACTACACCTGTGGAAAGAGACAATGGAAACCTTGATATCATCAGTCAGAACAAGGCCAGGGTCCGACTACGAAACAGACCATCTATTGTTCATATGCAAGTTCACACTGAAACTGAAGAAAATTAGAACAAGTCCACAAGAGCCAAAGTATGACCTTGAGTATATCCCACCTGAATTTAGAGACCATCTCAAGAATAGATTTGATGCATTGAACACTAATGACCAAATACCAGATGAGTTGTGGAATGACATCAAGGACATCATACATGAAGCAAGCAAGAGGCCATTAAAAAGACAGGAAAGAACAAAAAAACCAAAATGGGTGTCAGAAGAGTCGCTGAAACTTGCTCTTTGAACATCGAGTAGCTAAAGCAGAAGTTAAAAGTGATGAAGTAAAAGAACTGAACAGAAGATTTCAAAGGGGGGAGGCTGGAGAAGACAAAGTAAAGTATTATAATGACATGTGCAAAGAGCTGGAGAGAGAAAACTGAAAGGGAAGAACATGCTCAGCATTCTCAAGCTGAAAGAACTGAAGACAAAAATCAAGCTTCAAGTTGCAATAGTGAAGGATTCTATAGGGAAAATATTAAACGATGCAGGAAGCATCAAAAGAAGATGGAAGGAGTACAAGAGTCATTATACCAAAAAGAATTGGTCAACATTCAGCCGTTCAAGGGGTAGCATGTGATCAGGAACCAACGGTCCTGAAGGAAGAAATCCAAACTGCACTGAAGGCACTGATGAAAAACAAGGCTCCAGGAATTGATGGAATATCAATTGAGATGTTTCAACAAATGGATGCAATGCTCCAAGTGCTCACTTGTTTATGTCAAGAAATTTGGAAGACAACTACCTGCCCAACCAACAGGAAGAGATCCATATGTATGCCTATTCCCAAGAAAGGTGATCCAATTGAATGTGAAAATTACTGAATAATATCGTTAATATCACATGCAAGTAAAATTTTGCTGAAGATCATTCAAAAGTGGCTGCAGCAGTGTACCCACAGGGAACTGCCAGAAATTCAGGCCAGATTCAAAAGAGGACGTGGAACCAGAGATATCATTGCTGGTGTCAGATGGATTCTGGCTGAAAGCAGAGACTACCAGAAAGATATTTACCTGTGTTTTATTGACTATGCAAAGGCATTTGACTGTGTGGATCATAACAAATTATGGATAACATTGTGAAGAATGGGAATTTCAAAACATTTGATTGTGCTCATGAGGAACCTGTACATAGATCAAGAGGGAGTTGTTCAGACAGAGCAAGGGGATACTTCATGGTTTAGTCAGAAAAGATGTTCGTCAGGAGTGTATCCTTTCACCATACCTATTCAATTCGTATACTGAGCAAATAATACGAGAAGGTGAACTATATGAAGAACAGGGCATCAGGATTGGAGGAAGACTCATTAACAACCTGAGTTATGCAGATGACAAAACCTTGCTTGCTGAAAGTGAAGAGGACTTTAAGCACTTACTAATGAAGATCAAAGACCACAGCCTTCAGTATGGATTACACCTCAGCATAAAGAAAACAAAAATCCTCACAACTGGGCCAATAAGCAACATCATGATAAACAGAGAAAAGGTTGAAGTTGGCAAGAATTTCATTTTACTTGGCTCTACAATCAACACCCATGGAAGCAGCAGTCAGGAAATCAAAAGACGCTCTGCACTGGGCAAGTCTGCTGCAAGAGACCTATTTAAAGTGTTGGAAAGCAGAGATGTCACCTTGAGGACTAAGGTGCGCCTGACACAAGCCATGGTATTTTCAATCACATTATATGCATGTGAAAGCTGGTAAATGAATAAGGAAGACCGAAGAAGAATTGATGCCTTTGAATTGTGGTGTTGGTGAAGAATACTGAATATACCATGAACTGCTAGAAGAATGAACAGGTCTATCTTGGAAGAAGTACAACCAGAATGCTTCTTAGAAGCAAGGATGGTGAGACTGCATCTTACATAGTTTGGACATGTTGTCAGGAGGGATCAGTCCCTGGAGAAGGACATCATACTTGGTAAAGTAGAGGGTCAGCGAAAAAGAGGAAGACCCTCAACTAGACAGATGGACACAGTGTCTGCAACAATGGGCTCAAGCATAACAACAATTGTGAGGATGGCACAGGACCGGGAAGTGGTTCGTTCTGTTGTACACAGGATCGCTATGAGTCAGAACTGACTTGACGGCACCTAACAACAACATAACAGCTGACAAGATTGGTTTATGGGTTCTGAAGACATAGGACCATAGTCTCATGGTACAACTAGGTCAATTGGCATAATATAATATGTAAAGTTTATGTTCCATATCCTAGTTTGGTGAGTAGTGTCTGGGGTCTTAAAAGCTTGTGAACGGCCATCTAAGACTTACTGGACCAGTTGAGACTGGAGGACTCCCCAAGATTATCACCCTGAGATACTCTTTAAACTTTGAACCAAAACTATTCCATGAGGTCATTTTTAGCTAAATAGCAGATTAGCTCTTAAAATAAACAATATCACCCATGAGTACTGTGCTCCTTTAAAAAAGTGTTTATTATGAGATCAAATGGTTAATCTTTACTCTAAAGCAAAGACAAGAAAGCAAGGGGACAGGGAAAATGATTACTGGAAACAGAACTACCAGAATGGAAATAATAAGAAAGTTGACACACTGTGTAAAATGTAAGCAAAGTCACCGAACAAATTGTGTAGAAATTGTTAAATGGGATCCTAATTTGCTGTGTAAACTTTCATCAAAAATGCAATAAAATATTATTTTAAAATATATTATAAAAAGCATTATAGAAGCATACATAATAACCACTTATACATAGATGATTTGAGAGCATCAGAAAAGCATACATAACAAGTGTGTGCCTCAAGTACTGAACAGTATACAGTATGAAGATAAACCTTAATAATGAACATCTTAGGAATGCCTAGAGAAACAGAACCAGTGGTATATATGTGTATATATACATTATACATAGAGAGAAAGAGAAAGAGAGAGGCAGAGATTTACTTCAAGGGATTGGCTCACATGGTTGTGGGGGCTGATAAATCCAAAATCTGTAGGCCAGGCAACAGGCTGGAGATTCTTGCGGACTCATGGGATTATTGGGGGACTGGCAAGTCTGAAACCAAAGGTCAGGCATCATGGTGGAGAGTTCTGCAGGCTCACATCCCAAGATCCTCAGGCCAGGCAATAGGAAGAGTGCAAAGTCAAGAGAGAGAGTGAGTTCTGCCAAAATACCTATTTCTAGTCTGGAGGCAGACCACACCCTAAGGAGCTCCCCTTTTAACTGATTGATTATATTACATTAGATTACATTGTGGAAGGTGATTAAATTATACTGCATTACATTACTTTATGCAACAGCAAATAGTCTGCTCTTTGGCCAAACCACTGGGAACCACAGCCTGTTGTTGTTGTTAGCTGCTGTTGGTTCTGACTCATAGCAACTCTATGTACCACAGAATGAAACACTGCCCAGTCCTGCACCATCCTCACAATCACTGCTATATTTGAGCCCATTGTTGCAGTCACTGTGTCAATCCATCTTGTTGAGGGTCTTCCTCTTTTTCACTGACCTTCTACTTTACCAAGTATGATGTCCTTCTCCAGTGACTGGCCCCTCCCTATAACATGTCCAAAGCACGTTAAGACACAGCCTGGCTATCCTCCTTTCTAAGGAGCATTATGGCTGTACTTCTTCCAGGACAGATTTATTCATTCTTCTGGCAGTCCATGGTATATTCAGTATTCTCAGCCAATATCATAATTTGAATGCACCAGTTCTTCTACTGTCTTTCTTATTCATTGTCCAGCTTTTGCATGCATATGAGGCAATTGGAAATACCATGGTTTGGGTCAGGTAACCTTAGTCCTGGAAGTGACATCTTCCCTTTTTAACACTTTAAAGAGGTTTTTTGAAGCATGTTTTTCCCAGTGCAAAGTGGCTTTTGATTTCCTGACTGCTGCTTCCATGGGTGTTGATTGTAGAGCCAAGTAAAATGAAATCCTTGACAACTTCAATATTTTCTCCACTTATCATGATGTTGCTTATAGATCCAGTTGTGAGGATTTTTGTTTTCTTTATATCGAGGCATAATCTATACTGAAGACTGTAGTTTGGTCTTCATCGATAAGCGCTTCGAGTCTTCTTCAACTTTCAGCAAGGAAGGTTGTGTCGACTGCATATCCTCCTCCAATCTTGATGCCACATTCTTCTTCATATAGCCCAGCTTCTCAGAATATTTGTTTAGCATATAGATTGAGTAAGTAATTGAAAGAATACAACCCGGCCACACACTTTTTTTATTTTTAAACCATGCAATATCCCCCTGTTCTGTTTGAAGTACTGCTCTTGATGCATGTACAGGTTCTGCATGAGCACAATTAAATGTTTTGGAATTCCCGTTCTTCACAATATTATCCATAATTTGTTATGATCCACATAGCTGAATGCCTTTTTGTAGTCGATAAAACATGGGAAAACATCTTTGTTCTATTTTCTGCTTTTGGCCAAGATCCATCTGACATCAGCAATGATATCCATCATTCCATATCCCCTTCTGAATATGACTTGAAACTTCTGGCAGTTCCCTGTCAATGTATGGCTGCAACCATATTTGAATTATCTTCAGCAAAATTTTGCTAGTATGTAATATTATTGTTGGATAATTTCTGCATTCCGTTTGATTGCCTTTCTTTGGGATGAGCACAAATATGGATCTCTTCCAGTTGTTTGGCCAGGTAGCTATCTTCCAAATTTCTTGGCATAGATGAGTGAGCACTTCTAGCATTGTGTCTGTTTCTTGAAGCATCTCCATTGGTATTCCATCAATTTCTGGAGCCTTGTTTTTTGCCAATGTCTTCAGCACAGCTTGCACTTCTTCCTTCAGAACCAGCGTATTTTATTATACGCTACCTTGTAAAACGGTTGAACACCAACCAATTGTTTTCAGTACAGTGACTCTGTGTATCCCTTCCATGTCCTTATGATGCTTTCTTCATCATTCCATTTTTGTCCATAGAATCCTTCAATATTGCAACTCAAGGCTTGAATTTTGTCTTCAATTCTTTCAGCTTGAGAAATGCTGAGCATGTTCTTCCCTTTTGGTTTTCTACCTCCAGGTCTTTGCCCATTTCTTTATAATACTTTATCTTTGTCTTCTAAAGGCATCCTTTGAAATTTTCTGTTCAGCTTTTTTGCTTCATCTTATCTTCTGTTTGCTTTAGCTACTCTGCACTCAAAGCAAGTTTTAGAGTTTCTTCCGACATCCATTTTGGTTTTTCTTTCTTTCATGTCTTTTTCATGACCTTTTACTTTCTTTGTATATAATGTCTTTAATGTCATACCACAACTCCTCTGGTTTTCTGCCATTCGTGTTCAGTGTATAGAATCTGTTCTTGAGATGGTCTTTAAATTCAGGCAGGATATATTCAAAGTCGTACTTTGTCTCTCTTGGACTTGCTTTGCTCTTCTTCAGTTTCAGCTTGAACTTGCCTATGAGCAATTGATGGTATGTTCCACAGTTGGCCCCTGGCTTTGTCTTAACTGATATTATTGAGCTTCTTCATTGTCTCTTTCCACAGATGTAATCAATTTGATTCCCACGTAAACCATCTGGAGAGGTCCATGTGTACAGTTGTTGTTTGTATTGTTGAAAAAAAAGTATTTCTGATGAATAACTCATTGGTCTTGCAGAATTCTCTCATGAGATCTCTGGCATCATTCTTATCACCAGGATCAAATTTTCCAACTACTAATTCTTCATTTTTCCTTCCAACTTTCGTGTTCCAATCACCAGTAATTATTGGGGTATCTTGATTGCATGTTTTAACAGGTTCAGGCTGCAGCAGTTCATAAAAATTTTCAGTTTCTTATTCTTTTGCATTTGTGGTTGGTGTGTAAATTTGAATAATAGTCATATTAACTGGTTTTCCTTGTAGACGTATGGATATTAACCTATCACTGACAGCATTGTACTTCAGGATAGATCTTGAAATGTTATTTTTGATGATGAATATAATGCCATTCCTCTTCAACTTGTCATTCCTGACGTAGTAGACCATATAATTGTCAGATTCAAAATGGCCAGTAACAGTCCATCTCAGCTCACTAATACCTAGGATATCAATCTTCAAGCTTTCCATTTCATTTTTGACAATGTATACATGCAGCAATTATAACATGGTGATTACCAGTGAGTCAGCTGTGCCATCATTGCCATTGTCTACTGTATTGTCTATTAGCTACCGAATTTTGTACGTCATTGATTGTGCTCCTGGGATACCACTGACTGCTCCTTCACCCTCCAGCCAATCACAGCGTCACCATATACAGCCCATTATCACAATCCACTCCTGAATAATTACAGTATCATGGTTTTAAAATGAATAATCATCCAAGAAGCCATCTAGAACATTGAGATCATGATAGCAAGGGTTAGCTTCCCAGAACAGTCTTCTACTGTAGGAGATAAAGAGATTCAAATCAGACTCCACTAGGACCAAAACTGCTCAGATTCTGACCACTCTACAGCTATCACCTATAACTGGATAATGCAGAGAAAGGAAAACAATTTTTTATTAACAGTCATTTTGGAACAGAGAAGCCAAAAGATACCCATGCATTTAAGCCTCTTGTTGCTATCTGGAGGCTCATTTGGAGCAGAAATTCTGAGATCAGTACGCCTCATCTTATTACTTTATCTGAAACATAGCTTTTCCAACAAATGAAGTCTTTACTTTCAGCTGCCTTTCTAAAACAGACACTGATACTGTGCCCATTTTTCATGTACTAGAAGTGGGAGGGAGGTGAAAACTCTACATTCGCTTTGCTTTTCTCAGCTCTTTGCAGAACGTTTGCTTCCAGCCTCATACAAAAACTCTCTTTTTGCATCAGATTATACAACTTTGCTCTATATCCTGTATTGCACTTTGTCAGTGATCTAACAACCTTCCAGTTGTGATGTCATGTTACCTGGTGACTTTTGTCACCTAGCCCAGTAGCCCAGCATCACTCAAGACAAACGAAATGCCACTGTTGGAAAGAAGGATAGTTTAGCACTTAGTAGCTTAGCTCTAGAGTCAGACCGGCTTGTCTTCAAATCCTGGTTTTTCTCTTTCCCATCTATATGACTTTGGGTAAATTCTTTCATGACCTCAGATCTCAGTTTCTTCATTTGTGAACCAGGGATACTAATTCTATGGCTGTCATGAAGACTAGAATGAGTCCTGGTGGCTTAATGATTAAGTGCTTGGCTGCTAACTGAAAGGTTTGCAGTCCAAACCACCACAGTAGCTCTGTGTGAGAAAGACTCGGTAATCTGCTCCAATATAGATTACTGCCTAGAAAACCGTATGGGGTAGTTCTACTTTGTCACATATGGTTGCTATGAGTTGGAATCTACTCAACAGCAGTGAGTTTGGTTTTCAGGTTATCGGTACTGCTGAAATCTTATTTAATTTCCAATCATTCTCCTCAACTTCAATGATCTTTGTCCCAAATGACTTTCAAGCAACCCACTCGCATGGTCACCCTACAAATATTGGACTCCCTCCAAATGGAGTTGTTTTTTAGCACATCTTCCTAACTTCCCATGTCTCACAATAACGTACTCTCACATACATCCAGTTCTAAGATACAGTTTATCCCTCATTCAGCAGATGGTCTTATCTGCTGCTTCATGAAGACAATAGAGGTCTTCTGGTATGAAAACCATCAACTTTCTGACTTCTAACGTGTAAAATATCTGTTTCAAATCCATAATTTTATTTTGTCCAACAGCCTTAAAATTATTCAGAGGTAATCACTGCATCTCATCCCATATTCTGATGGAACTTATATTATGTACAAATCCACTTTTTTCTTGAATCATCAATTCCCCAACAGAACATTTCCATTGATGTTATGGTAATTTTCAACACCCTCCCGTCTTGAAACTGGCCCCTTTTTAAGCCTTTCTCTCCCTTTAGCTACTTTCTTAACACTTATCTGTTCTCAGAGCTAATTTCTTTTAAAAGTGGTCTAGAATGCCTTTCTACAACATTAATATCTATTTACTAGCCATCTCTTTGTACTCCCATGCTCCATCCTGTGCCAATTTCACAGAAATATTTCTTTCTATGACACCTATGACATTCTATTTTCAAAATTTAATGTATAGACACCAACCTTCAAATTAGTGCAACCCTGGGAAGAATTTTTCAGTGTGAATACTTCTTCATTTCATTATCACTTTATTCCATCCGACCATTGTTTTCTCTTCCTTTATCTTCTCAGACCATTTCTTTTCAGCTACCCCAAGAATTATTTTTTCTTCATCTGTTCCCAAAAGGTTCGCATTTTCTAGGATCTGATTTTCAACGCTCTTCTCTTCTCAATGTATACTCTTCCTAGGGAATCTCATCCCAAATATTTATTGTTTTGGCTACTGCCTCTCTGCCAGTGCTCACCAACATAAGGCAGAACAGGCTCACAGAATATGAACAATGGGTTTTTTTTTGGTTATATATGTGTGTGTGTGTGTGTGTGTGTGTGTGTGTGTGTGTGTCCAAGAATATTCTTTGAAAGAAATAGTGTCGATGACCAATATGCATTTGGTTCCCAGTTTCTCTAATATTGGGGAGAGAATTCTCCTTATTTATAAGACATTACAAGAAAAACTCAGGCTTTATAAATCTGTTTTCTCTATTAGAAAAGAATATAAATGAGGTATATTACTGGTCTGTATTGAAACCCCACAACTGGAGGAAGGGAAAACTGTAGGCTGAAGATACGTACTTAAACTAGGAGAGATAAATGTCAGCGCTGTGAGGAGATCCCTAAGAAGATTGTTGCTATAGAGTGCATTGGATTTCTCTGCTTATATACCGCCATCTCTGCTTTTCTCCCTTCTCTATTATGACCTGAGCCCAGGGAGTCTCCCCTCTAGACCCCTTTGCTTGACGTTGGCCAATGGGCAGCAGTAGTGGTAGATTAGGGAATGGAAATAGAATGAGGCCAAGGGGTCGATTACTTGGCTCCCTCCTTTCAAGGCCTCCCTTACTCCCCTTTCCCTTTCTGGCCTTGGACAGTGATAGCTTTCCAGTGTTTCCAGCCTCAGGATGTTTTGTTAGCACTTTCTGGTATCCCTCAGCCCAGCTGTGTCAGCCACCGTCAGCTAAATTATGCTGCAGCTAACTACCTCTTCCAACCCTCCCAACAACATACACAGACACAATTCCAGTGACTTTCAATAGAGTTTATTTCTTATTCTTATTACATGCCAAAAAGTGTCAGGTCCAGGATTTAGGCTGGAGAATATCTAGGATATTGTCTTGTGGGGGGGGGGGGGGGTAAAAGAGAAGGTGGAAGACCACATGACAATTCTTAAAGTGTCTTCTTGAAAGCCACACATATCACTTTTCATTACATTCCATTAGCTGAAATAAGCCACATGGTCAGGTCTGAAATGAATGGTGCACAAAGTATAATTTTCCCTCAAGGAGGGGCTCAGGCAGACTCAATTATCCCCACCTCTTGGTATTCACCCCTTGCGAAATTTCCTTGAGTATTTGGTTGGTTTACTGAAGCATGGATTAAGTGGTGACCTACACTAAACCAAGTTGAAGTGCCAGATCTGCCTTGGTACACTGTAGAAGAAGGTATCCAAATACTTAGGGAAATTGGCATGTTAGAGTGGATTTATCAGGTTGGACCCACAGACCAACCCATGTAGTGCCCAGAGGACATACCTTTGGCCATAATGGTGAGGAACAAATTTGTGAAGGAAGCCTAAGCATCCTTGAAGCCCCCAATGGGGCTGATTGGACCCTGTAGTGGTAGGGGCCAAGTGGCAACACTCAATCGACAAAGGCAAAGTGGGCATGGTTACCATGATGTACAGCAGAGTCAACGCAGTGATCAGAATAGTCTGACTCGTATGGACTTAAGGCATTGATACTTAGTCACGGTGTCCCTAGGAGTGAAATAGATGGAAAATCTACTAAATATTTACTTGATCTGTACAAGTGGAAGAATTCTAGGTCAAGTGAAGGACAGTCTAACTCAAATTGCCAGAATAGTCACGGCCTTTCAATCAATTCCTAGACTTGAGCCAGTTTACAGACACACAACCTTTTGAAAGAAGAAAAATATCTATCCAAGATGCTCACTGAACCCCACATAAGGTAGATCCCAAAAGAAAGTCACCAAGACATATTATAATCAAACTTACCAAAACCAAAGATAAAGAGAGAATTTTAAGAGCAGCTAGGGATAAAAGAAAAGTCATCTACAAAGGAGAGTCAATTAGAATAAGCTCGGACTACTCAGCAGAAATCATGGAGTCAGGAAGGTAATGGGATGACATATATATCAAGCCTTGAAGGAAAACAACTGCCAGTCAAGAATTATATATCCAGCAAAACTGTTTCTCAAATACGATGGCAAAATTAGGGCATTTCCAGATAAACAGAAGTTTAGGGAATTTGCAAAAACCAAACCAAAATTACAAGAAATACTAAAGGGAGTCCTCCGATTAGAAAATCAATAACATCAGATAACAACACTAGGCTAGAATACAGGACAGAGCAACCAGAGATTGACTCAGATAGGGAAGTCGAAAATACATCAAAGCTAAAACATTGAAAATACGGAAACAGAGATATCAATATGTAAAAAAGGACAACATTAAAACAAAAAAGAGGGACTTAAAAAATGGAGACATTGATTTTTCATATGGAGGGGTAGTCAAGGGGATATAAAGACATAAAAGACTGGTATAAACTTAGAAATATAGGGGTAAATATTAAGGTAACCACAAATGAAACTAACAATACTACAAATCAAAATAAAAACTTAGAAAAATATAAAGATTCAGCAACCACTAAATCAACAACAATGAAAAAAACACATAAAGAAAAAAGACTCAGCACAGAAAATTAAGGGGAACAAAGAAACTGTGAACAACACACAAAAAGAGACATCAGGATGACAGCACTAAACTCATACCTATCAATAATTACGCTGAATGTAAATGGACTTAATGCACCAATAATAAAGAGACAGAGAGTGGCAGATTGGATAAAAAAGCATGGTCTATATGCTGCCTACAAGAGACTCACCTTAGACTTAAAGACACAAACAGGCTAAAACTCAAAGGATGGAAAAAATATATCAAGCAAACAACACTCAAAAAAGAGCGGGAGTGGCAATATTAATCTCTGACAAAATAGACTTTAAAGTAAAATCCACCACAAAGGATAAGAAAAGGCACTATATAATGATTAAAGGGTCAATACACCAGGAGAACATAACTGTAATAAATATTTATGCACCCAATGACTTGGCTCCAAAATACATAAAACAAACTCTAACGGCACTGAAAAGAGAGATAGACAGCTCCACAATAGTAGTAGGAGACTTCAATACGCCACTTTCAGTGAAGGACAGAACACTCAGAAAGAAGCTCAACAAAGACACGGAAGAGCTAAATGCTACAATCAACCAACTTGATCTCATAGACATATACCAAACACTGCACCCAACAGCAGCCAAGTATACTTTCTTTTCCAACGCACATGGAACATTCTCCAGAATAGACCACATATTAGGCCATAAAGCAAGCCTTAACAAAATCCAAAGAATTGAAATATTACAAAGCATCTTTTATGACCATAAAGTCATAAAAGTGGAAATCAACAACACAAAAAGCAAGGAAAAAAATCAAACACATGGAAACTGAACAACACCTTGCTCAAAAACTAGTGGGTTATAGAAGAAATTAAGGATGAAATAAAGAAATCCATAGAATCAAATGAGAATGAAAACACTTCCTACCAGAACCTTTGGGACACAGCAAAAGCAGTGCTCAGAGGTCAGTTTATAGCAATAAATGCACACATCCAGAAAGAAGAAAGGGCCATAATCAAAACTTTAACCCTACTATTGGAACAAGTAGAAAGAGAGCAGCAAAAGAAGCCCACAGGCACCAGAAGGAAGGAAATAATAAGAATTAGAGCAGAATTAGATGAAATAGAGAATAGAAAAACAATTTAAAGAGTTAACAAGTCCAAAAGCTGGTTCTTTGAAAAAATCAACAAAATCGATAAACCATTGGCCAAACTGACAAAAGAAAAACAGGAGAGGAAGCAGATAACCCGTATAAGAAATAAGATGGGTGATATCACAACAGACCCAACTGAAATTAAAAGAAGCATAACAGATTACTATGAATAACTGTACTCTGACAAATTCGAAAATCTAGAGGAAATGGACAAATTTCTAGAAACTCACTACCTACCTAAATTAACACAAACAGAGGTAGAATGACTAAATAAACCCATAACAAAAGAAGAGATTAAAAAGGTTATTAAAAAACTGCCAACAAAAAAAAAGCCCTGGCCTGGATGGCTTCACTGGAGAATTTTACCAAACTTTCAGAGACGAGATAACACCACTACTACTAAAGGCATTTCAGAGCATAAAAAAGGATGCAATACTCCCAAACTCATTCTGTGAAGCCAGCATAACCCTGATACCAAAACCAGGTAAAGACACCACAAAAAGAAAATTACAGACCGATATCCCTCATGAACATTGATGCAAAAATCCTCAACAAAATTCTAGCCAATAGAATTCAGCAACATATCAAAAAAATAATTCACCATGACCAAGAGGGATTTATATCATGCATGCAGGGATGGTTTAACATAAGAAAAACAATCAATGTAATCCATCACATAAATAAAACAAAAGACAAGAACCACATGATCTTATCAATCGATGCAGAAAAGCCATTCGACAAAGTCCAACACCCATTCATGATAAAAACTCTCAATAAAATAGGAATAGAAGGGAAACGCTTCAATATAATTATAAGGGCATTTATACAAAGCCAGCAGCCAACATCATTCTAAATGGGGAGATTTCAAAAGCATTCCCCTTGAGAACAGGAACCAAACAAGGATGCCCTCTATCACCACTATCATTCAACATTGTGCTGGAGGTCCTAGCCAGAGCAGTTAGGCTAGAAAAAGAAATAAAGGGCATCCGAATTGGTAGAGAAGAAGTCAGAGTATCTCTATTTGCAGATGATATGATCTTATACACAGAAAACCCCAAAGAATCCACAAGAAAACTACTGGAACTAATAGAAGATTTCAGCAAAGTTTCAAGATACAAGATAAACATACAAAAATCAGTTGGATTCCTTTACACTAACAAAGAGAACCTCGAAGAGGAAATCACCAAATCAATACCATTTACAATAGCCCCCAAGAAGATAAAATACTTAGGAATAACTCTAACCAGAGACGTAAAAGATCTCTACAGAGAAAACTATAAGACACTACTGCAAGAAGCTAAAAGAGACCTGTGTAAGTGGAAAAAATATACCTTGCTCATGGATAGGTAGACTCAACATCCTGAGAATGTCAATTCTACCCAAAGCAATCTACAGATACAGTGCAATCCCAATCCAAATTCCACCAGCATTTTTTAATGAGATGGAGAAACAAATCACCAACTTCATATGGAAAGGGAAGAGTCCCCGAATAAATAAAGCATTACTCAAGAAGAAGAACAAAGTAGAAGGCCTTACCCTACCTGATTTTAGGACCTATTAAACTGCCACGGTAGTCAAAACAGCCTGGTACTGGTTCAACAACAGATACGTAGACCAATGGAGCAGAGTAGAGAATCCAGATATAAGCTCATCCACCTATGAGCAGCTAATATTTGACAAAGGCCCAAAATCCATTAATTGGGGAAAAGACAGTCTCTTTAACAAATGGTGCTGGCGTAACTGGATATCCATCTGCAAAAAACTGAAACAAGACCCATACCTCACACCATGTACAAAAACTAACTCAAAATGGATCAAAGACTTAAATATAAAATCAAAAATGATAAAGATCATGGAAGAAAAAATAGGGACAACACTAGGAACCCTAATACATGGCATAAACACAATACGAACCATAAATAACAATGCACAAGCACCAGAAGAGAGACTAGATAAATGGGAGTTCCTAAAAATCAAACACTTACGATCATCAAAAGACTTCACCAAAAGAGTAAAAAGACAATCTACAGACTGGGAAAAGAATTTTGGCTACGACAAATCCAATCAGCATCTAATCTCTATAATCTACAACATACTGCAAAACCTCAACAATAAAAAGATGAATAACCTAATTAAAAATGGGCAAAGGATATGAACAGGCACTTCACCAAAGAAGATATTCAGGCAGCTAACAGACACATTAAGAAATGCTCATTAGCCATTAGAGAAATGCAGATCAAAACTACAATGAAATATCATCTCACCCCAACAAGGCTAGCATTAATCCAAAAAACCACAAAATAATAAATGCTGGAGAGGTTGTGGAGAGACTGGAGCATTTATACACTGTTGGTGGGAATGTAAAATGGTACAACCACTTTGGAAATCGATTTGGTGCTTCCTTAAAAAGCTAGAAATGGAAGTACCATACGATCCAGCTATCCCACTCCTGAATATATCCTAGAGAAACAAGAGCCATCACATGAATAGATATATACACACCCATGTTCATTGCAGCGCTTCTCACAAAAGCAAAAAGATGGAAGCAACCTAGGTGCCCATCAATGGATGAATGGATACACAAATTATGGTATATCCACACAATGAATATTATGCAACGATAAAGAACAACGATGAAGCTGTGAAACATCGTATAACATGGTGGAACCTGGAACTTATTATGCTACGTGAATTTAGTCAGTCACAGAAAGACAAATATTGTATAAGATCACTATTATAAGAACTCGAGAAAAAGGTTTAAACACAGAAGAAAACATTCTTTTATGGTTACCAGGGTGGGGAGGGAGGGTGAGGGTTATTCACTAACTAGATAGTAGATAAGAATCATCTTAGGCGAAGGGAAGGACAGCACACACTACAGGGGAAGTCAGCACAACTGGACTAAACAAAAGCTGAGAAGTTTCCTGAATACAATCAAATACTTTGAGAGACCGAGCAGCAGGGGTAGGGGGTCTGGGGACCATGCTTTCAGGGGACATCTAGGTTAACTGGCATAACAAAGCTTATTAAGAACATGTTGTGCATCCTACTTTGGTGAGTGGCGGCTGGGGTCTTAAAAGCTTGCAAGCAGCCATCTAAGATGCATCAATTGGTCCCAACCACTTGGAGTAAAGGAGAACGAAGAACGCCAAAGACACAAGGAATGTATTAGCCCAAGAGACAGAATGGGCAACATAAACCAGAGACTTCATCAGTCTGAGACCAGAAGAACTAGATGGTGCCCAGCTACCACCAGTGAACGTCCTGACAGGGACCACAACAGAGGGTCCCTGATGGATCAGTAGAAGGATAGGGTGCAAAACTCAAATTCTAGTAAGAAGACCAGACTTAATGTTCTGACTGAGACTGCAGGTGTCCTGGAAAGCACGGCCCCTGGACTCTCTATCAGCCCAGAACTAAAACAATTTCTGAGGCCTACTCTTCAGACAGGGATTGGACCGGACTGTGGGACATAAAGTGATACTTGTGAGGAGTGTGCCTCTTAGTCAAATAGATACAAGAGACCAAAGGGGCAGCTTCTGTCCAGAGGTGAGATGGGAAGGCAGAGAGAGTTAGGAGCTGGTTGAATGGCCATGGGGATTAAGGGGCAGAAAGGAGGAGTGTGCTGTCACAGAATGGGGTGAGCAATTAGGGTCTCATAACAATGTACGTATAAAAATTTTGTATGGGAGACTAACTTGAAATGTAAACTTCATTTAATTACAACAATAAAAAAATAAAATAAATCAGCCACCGAAAATTCTATGGAACACAGAACTAACTCCATGGCACTTGTCTGCTTTTATAGATCCATGTAACCACCACTAGCACCACCATCAGGATACAGAATAGTCCTATCCTTCCAAAAAATTCCCTCGTGCTGTCCCTTTTTACTCAAATTTCCCACCCATCCCTCTCACCCTGGTCTTAACCCAGAACTATAGTTCTGAATTTACAGAATTTCAGATAAACGGAGTCACACAGTAAGTAATCTTCTGAGACTCGTTCATTGACAGCATAACACCTCCAAATGCATCCATGTCCCTGTATCAATAGTTTGCTCCTTTTTATTACAGAGTTGTTGTTGTTGTTAGGTACTGTCAAGTGGGTTTCAACTCATAGCACCCCTATGTACAACAGAAGGAAATACTGCCTGGTCCTGTGCCATCCTCACAATCCTTGTTATGCTTGAGCCAATTGTTTCAGCCACTGTGTCAATCCATCTCACTGAGGGTCTTCCTCTTTGTCGCTGACCCTGTACTTTACCAAGCATGATGTCCTTCTCCAGGGACTGATATTTTCTGAAAACATGTCCAAAGCATGTGAGACAAAGTCTCACCATCCTCGCATACGAGGAGCACTCTGGCTGTACTTCTTCCAAGACAGATTTATTTGTTCTTTTGGCAGTCCATGGTAGTCAATATTCTTGGATAACACCATAATTCAAAGGTGTCAATTAATTATACTTTTGTGGCACCTGGACCCTAGGAGTGAAAAATCGGAAGCTGTCAGACACTTTTCATGCTTAGAACAGGAAATTACAATAGTCCCTGCAGCATTCTATTGTTTAAAGAAGTCACAAAGTCAGCTCAGATTCAAAAGCAGGGGACTATACAAGGGGAATACCAGGAGAAGTTGTTCATTAGTGGCCATAAATGTAAGAGATTACCACAGACTTTCATTCTTTCTCTTTCCAAATGGGAGTGTTCACTGTGATTATCTTGTCCCTGTCCCTTCATTGAATGTTGGATGTAGGGGCCAAATAATTTATGAGGTTTAGTTCACAAATCTCTGGATTAAAAGAAGGCACATCTGGAACATATGTAAAAACTCATGAGATCCTGGAATTTAAGACTTAGGCCAAATTATTGCCTGTCTTAGGAAGTCGATGAGAGTATTTTGCAAGCTAAAGAAAGGGAAGTGAATATTTGTGGCCACAAAAGTGACCTATTGAACACTGAATTATTTTTGAAAAATATTTTCTATCCTTTCCTAATAGAACCCTCAAAAACAAACATTATTTAGCTATTGCAGCATCACAAATTACCACAAACTAGTGGCCTAAGACAATACACGTTTATTATCTTACAATTTAGCACAGTTTATCTGGGTCCTGGGCTTCTGTGTCTCTAATGGGCTATAAGTAAACAAGTCATTGGCTGGGGCTGGGGTCTCATTTGAAGGTTCAACTGGAAAACGATCTGCTTCCACGTTCACTTGGATCAGTGACAGAATTCATTTTATCAAGCATTGTTTGACTAGGTCTTCTTTTCCTTGCTCTCTATTGACTGGGGTCACCCTTTGTTCCTTATCCTGTGGCCTTCTCCATAGGGCGGCTCTCACATAGAAGATTGCTTCATAAAAATAAGCAATGAAGAGCATATACTAGTAAGACAGAGGTTACCATCTTATATAACGTAGTCACAGAAGTGACTTTGCATCACCTTCACCATCGTCTAGCAAGTCCTAAGTCTGGGCCCACTCCAAGGGATTGCACAAGAGGAGACTACCAAGAGGTGAGGATAATTGCAGGCTATGTGTCATACCGGGCCCCTCCTTGAAGGAGAAGTACATTTTCTGCACCATACACTTCAGACCTGAACATGTGACTTCTTTCAGCCACTGGGTGAGTGAAAGTGATATGTGTTGCTTTCAAGAAGAAGCTTTAAGAATCACCAGGTAGTCTGCCACCTCGTCTTTTTCCCTCTCCAGAAGACCATCAATATCCCAGATCCCATCAGCCTCAATCCTGGAGCTGATCCACTTTAGGTATGTAAAGAAGAGTAAGAAATTGCGGTGTGATGGATCTCTTTATATGGCCTTTCTTGGCGTGGTCTTGTAACTCCCACCAGTGACTGGGTGGACTATGAAAATGAGGTGCTTGTGGCCCACCAAGGGGATTGGATAGCTTGCTAATAACGTAAATAAGGTGCATGGCACCCTTGTTGGGGTGGGACCATGCAAATAAGGTGTATGGAACCCTAATGAGGGATTGGTCAGTTATGCCATTCCGCTAGGCTTAAAATGAGCCATCCCAGAGGTTGAAAGGAAAGATCTCACCACCACCAAGAAAGAAGAACCAAGAGTGGAGCTCTTTCTTTTGACTCGGGATCCCTATGCTGAGAAGCTCCCAGAACCAGGAGACTGAGAGAGAGGGCTGTAACATCCAAGGCAGCAGCAGACCAGCAAGAGATGGCATAGTGGGCTTCCCTGCCCACAGAGCAAGAAAGCTGAGCATCTTTGGGCTGAGGCTTGCTGGTGGAATAGGGTGCCTCTGGGTACTTATCAGAAAAGCTAAAAGAGATTTGTAACACTTACCTGAGCAGGGTAGAGGCCAGGCCAAGGGGTCAAAAGCCAGAGAGAGACTTGCCTGCAGCAAAGATAAGAAGAGGCTTTCCTGATTGAAGAACTGTATCCTGAGTGATATAGGATAGGATATATATAGTTCCTGAACTTGAACTATAATCTGTTACTTCCCTAATAAATCTCATAACTGTGACTGTGATCTGTGAGTTCTGTAGGGCCATTGCAACAAATTATCAGGCCCAGCAGAGAAGTTGAGAGTCCTGTAGGAGGGACACATGGTGTCAGAATTGGTGAAAGGTGTGGAGGCATGTCTGACCTTTGCCTCACAGGAATCAGCCTTGGGCTGTTCATCCTGATTATCCTTCTCCGTTGTGAAGTTAGGGAGCCGTGGTGGTGCAGTGGTTAAGAGCTTGGCTGCTAACCAAAATATCAGCAGTTTGAAACCACCAGCCCCTCCTTGGAAACCCTATGGGACAGTTCTACTCTGTCCTATAGGGTCACTATGAGTTGGAATCGACTAGATGGCAACGGGTTTGATTTGTTTGGTTTGTGAAGTTAGAGGAAGTCAGCTGCCACGCCTATGCCATTTTTACAAAAATACTCCAGATAATAATCACAAACAGGATTTCAAAAAATCTCTGCTATTGTTTTCAGCCCACACCCAACTGGAGAGGCCCTTTTATTTCAGCTTTAGAAAAGGGGGCAGAGAGTTCTTCGTCCTTGGGGCCTAGGTCACCTGCCCAGGGCACAGGAATCACACCAGCACACCCCTGCTTTCCTGAGTCTTTTTTTCCTCCCTCTTTGCCCAACTAGTTCCCTCTTTTCCAATATAAAAACCACATTGGCTTGTTTAATTTCTTTTCAGTTCTGCTTCTTTTTCTATGCAGTACATTATCCTGAGCACAAAGATAAAATCAGGCAAACTTATGATTTTGCTTAGAGAAAGCCCCTGTGATAAGGAAGGCTGCGTCTCCTCCTAGGTTAATTATTTCTGTTCCTGTTGTTCATTAATAAGCCTATGTCCCTTTTTTGTTTCTAATGTGCATGTAGAAACCCTGTTGGCTTAGTGGTTAAGAGCTACAGCTGCTAACCAAAAGGTCAGCAGTTTGAATCCACCAAGTGCTCCTTGGAAACTATATGGGGCAGTTCTGCTCTGTCCTATAGGGTCACTATGGTTTTTGGTTTTACGGGTAGTAATATAATACTTGTGTGTTCCAAATTAAAGAAGGGTGGAAAAAGAATTAATGGATGATGAATGAATAAAGCATGTAAGTTAGGAGTGTCAGGACGTGGGGTGGGGTGGGGGAATGGTTACCCTCTGCAGATGAATGGCCTTTGTAAGCCACTATTGTGTGTGCTTAAGACAACTCTGGCTGTTTTCCTGGTGTTCACTGCCCTGTGCTCTGAATTCTGAGTGTGGGAGAGGTCTCACCTGTGTTCCCCCATCTCTGAGTCTGAGGGGAGCTTCTCAGTCTATGTTAGTGTTGACATTGCTGAAGCAGATGTTTCCATTCCGTGTCTTTTGGTTTGCTAAAGTATATTGTTTATTTTTACTTCCAAGTAAATTCAAATACAGACAATAACAAGATTTACAGCTCTGGTAGAGATGGAAAGTTTTGATATTGAATTTATGTCAGGTGCCTGGAAATTCACCCTCATCGTTATAAGTCAATGTGTCCATTTGTCCTGAAGAAAGAAGCTTCACTGAGATTCCGTCCCTAGTGTTAAGTTGGGAAATGTGGATCTTTCTTGTTTCCCGAGCAGTCAGGCAAACTGCTCAGGAATTTATTGTCTCACAGGGAGAAATGCTAATTCTCCTGCAGTTTATCTATGGATTTTTTATGAAAAAAATTTCATACACGGACACATGTGTTTTTTAAGAATATGCATTTACTAGTTACAAAATAAAATTATGCAAGTAGATGTGAACATTTTGTTCTGTAAAATATAAGTAGCATGTCCAGAATAAATACACAGAAACAAAATTTAAGTGTTAGGCTGATTATTGAACATAATTCATGTTTCTCTGCTTCTAAGGTCACCAGAAATGCATGAGCACCTGGACTTTGCAAGAATCACTTTGTCACTGTTTGGTAAGCCGAGTTCTCTTTTTTACTTCCTGTTTTTTTTCTTTTTAAGCTTGTTATTGAAGAAAAAGCATCTCCTGATTTTCCTTTTACAATTTCCCAGTCTATATTCTTCCTCTTTCAGGGAAAAAGATTCGTTGTTTGCAGTTCTGCACTGCCAGCTTTCAGGACTGTCCTTCTTAATCTTCCTCTTTGCTCAAACACATCTCTAGCTGTTCCAGCTGCTGATGTAGTCCAGTCAGGAGTTTCTCTAAGAGGGTCTCATTGCACACATCCTGGGTCCCCTTTGAACTGAAGAGGCTGCAGAGGCATCTCAGGGAAAACACCCGTACCTGGGACATCCTGGAGCTGGTCTGCATCCACTAGCATCTCAGGGAACCTGAACTCAGATCCATTCTACTGGCAAGACAGGTAAGAAACACTCACATTTTTGGTGGAAAAACACAAAGATGTCCCTCTTGTCTACACTATGGTCTGAGTCAGAAAAAAGATGGGGCTAGAGAATAGATACTATTTATTATTTTTCTCTCTCAAATATTTTTGGACAGATTTGAACAAGCAGTTATGTGAGAGCCCCAAAATCAAGGTGTGTGGCCCTAGTAAAATAGCTGGCCTAGATCTGAGCCCAGACTCTATTTTAACCCCACTAACAACCCTTAACCTTTAAACAGCTTTAA
The DNA here is from genome assembly GCA_030035585.1 of Dugong dugon. Lineage (NCBI taxonomy): Eukaryota > Metazoa > Chordata > Mammalia > Sirenia > Dugongidae > Dugong > Dugong dugon. The sequence continues at coordinate 185,312,919 of CM057460.1, read as the reverse complement.
GTATGTAACCAAGCATGTAACTAAGGAAACGTTTTTCTCTGTGGTTAAGCTAAGGAAGGATGGCTACAGAGCATTCTTGAGGTCTTGACGCAACTGGCTTATCAGAGATCTCCTGCACAGGCAACCCTCAGGAAGTGTTTTGCCCAAGGTACTGTTTTAACAGAATGTTCACAAGAGAAAATGTCTCCTAATTGCTTTATGACCATCCTGAGGCCCCCCTTTAGTCATGTATGCCTGCATTATAAGAAAATAACCAATCCAAATAACCCACATATATGCTTTGTGCCAATCCCTGTCTGTACCCCGCTTCTAATTGGCCCACCTCCCACTTCCCAAAAATAGTGAGCACCAATCAGAATATTATGCTGTGAATTCCTGATTTCATTGTATAAATGTACCTGTTCACCCTCAGTTTGTGGAGCACATGGTTTCACTTTGTGAACTCAGCATGTCCCCAGTTCAACTGTCTCTTGGCCTCCAATAAATCGCTTTGCTTTTATTTTAACAGACTATGCATTGTTACTCTTTGACATACTTCAGCAAAAAGAGATGTGCAGATAGAAAATAAGGACATGAAAAGATGTTCAACATCGTTGTTGTTGTCGGAGTCCATTATGACTCATGGCGAACCCATGCATGCAGAGTAGAACTGCTCCATAGGGTTTTCATTGTTGCAACCTTTCAGAAGCAGATTGCCAAGCCTATCTTCCAAAGCCCCTCTCAGTGGGTTTGAACCACCAAGCCTTTGGTTAGTAGTCAAGTGTTTAACTATTTGTGCCACGCAGGGATTCCTTTAACATCATTAGTTGTTAAGGAAATACAAATTGAAACCAAAGACAAACACTGCTACACACCTACGGGAATGGCTAAAATTTAAAAGATTGACAATGCTGTGTGTTGGAAAGGAAGTGGAGCAAGTGGAATTTTCTTCCACTGATGGTGGGAATGTAAAACTGTATAAGCACTTTGGAAAAAAAAATCTTAAAATGTGAAAAATACATCTTCCATGTGACTCAGTAATTCCACTCCTGAATATTTACCTAAGAGAAATGTGCTCACGAAGATTTACACACAAATGTTCATAGCTATTTAATTTGTATTTCCAAAAACTAGAAACCCCTAATTCTCATCATCAGGTAAATGGATAAACAAACAGTGGTATATCCATACAATGGGATGCTATTTAGCAATACAAATGAATCAACTATTGATGCATGCTACAGCATGGTTAGACCTCAAAATAATGAAGCTGAGTGAAGAGATCAGACAAAAGAGGGTACATATTGCATTATTCTATTTATATAAAATTCTAGGAAATTCAAACTTATCTATAGGTACAGAAAGCAAATCACTGTTGGGGTAATGGCACAGGGAGGAGGAGAAGGGAGGGATTACAACAGGGTATGAGGAAACTTTTGGGGCATGCAGAATCTTTTAGGATTAACAGATACTGTTCATTATCTTAACTGAGATGATGGTTTCATGGGTGTATAAACTCATTAAAAAAAAATCCAAACTCATTGCCGTGGAGTTGATTCCAACTCACAGCGACCCTATAGGAAGGAGTAGAACTGTCCCATAGGGTTTCCAAGGAGCAGTTGGTGGATTCAAACCACTGACCTTTTGGTTAGCAGAGTACGCTTAACCAGGGCTCCATACATACATTAAAACTTATCCAATTGTATTTTTTTAAATATGCATCATTTATATTGTGTCAGTTACACTTTTAAAAATAAAAATTAAAGGGGGGACTTCCAGGCAAAATGGCGCTATAGTCAGAAGCACCACATCATCCCTCCACAGCAAAGATCAGAAAAACTAAGTCAAACAGAGTCACTCATCAATCCTGAAACCCTAAGCATCAAATGAAGAGAAAGAACTCAGCCAAGCACCGAATGGAATAAGAAACTGACCGAGAACAGAGATCGAGGAGAGATACATGCAAAGGTCCCCTATCAGCTATCACAGCATGGATCCGCCATCTTGGACTCCTATCGGAGATCAGTGAACAGGCAGTATGAGAAAGCAGCTTCACAGAACTTCCAGCAGAAGACAGAACAACTGGTAATCAGCGATATAGGCTTTCACACCCCCCACCCTTTTTCACCCCGACTTAGCCTCCTCTGCTTCCTGCAGCCACAGTCTCTTTGCTGGGAAACACAAGCTTCACCCTGCTGTCACCTGGATTCCACCTACCCACGCTGGCCAGCTCCCTGAGTGCCTTTTGTCATCTGCTGGTGTTGCTTCTTTCCACTTCTTTAGATTTCTTCCTTACCTCTCACCACCTCCCCCTCCTTTCTCTCAAGTACCTGGCTCCATGTGCCATCTTTGCTCCTTCCCGAAAGGCTGCGAAACACCGCTCGACTGTGAAGCTGCTTCCCGGCCCATGCTGCCAAACTGGTGGGACCCCCTGGGCTTTTTTGTTTGTTTGTTTGTTCTGATTTGTTCTGTTTTGATTTGTTTGTTTGTTCTCTTTTTCTTTTCTCGTCTTGGGAGACCCTTTTAGCTGGGCAGTACCACGCAGCTTGGAAGCTACTCCCTTACTCTGCACAGACGCACAGGGACATCCCTCGGAGCATTTCTTTTTTGTTTTTTTGTTTTTGTTTGTTTCTTTGTTTTGTTTTCTTCTCTTTCTTATTCCCTTTTTGTCTTTCTTCATTTCCAGTTTCTCGATTTATTCATTTTTTTCTTTTACCCTTTTTCTTTTGTTTTCATTTTTGTTTTTCCTCATTTCTCAGTCTCTCATCTCTCCACTCCAATAGCAAGCTCCCTTAGCACTCTTTTTTGTTTGTGTGTATGTTTTTGGGTCCTGTTCCTCTCTCCTCTCTCTCATCTTTCCCATACCCATCTTAGCTCCACACATCACAATCTACCTCCTCCTTCCTGCCTACCTGCCCCATGCACTGAACATCACACTCCCCAGCAGCACAGGAACAGCCTACTGGAACCTGCCCTGCACTGATACCCAGTCTGTACTGTCAACCCTGATACGTACCACAAACAACCCATCCCAGCAACTCTCCTTCAGCTGGACCTTCCCTGCTGTACCATACCTGAGTGACTGACCTGCCCATTGGAGAAGGAAGTGAAAAGTATCGTGCCCACAGACGAGTAAACAACAAAGAACACACAGCCTGCCTGCTCAGACATAACAAAATAAAACAAAAAATCAGGACCAAAAAAAAAAAGAAAACCCGACAAATCTACATTCAATAAACAAGGAAAATAACCACTGAATGTCCGAAGACAACAGACAATATCAAAACATTTACAAGAACAGGACAGGATGGTTCAAGTAGGCATCCAAAATAAAACAACAGATGACCTTCCAGTAGAAGAAAAGGCAATAGACCTAATGGATAGGGAATTCAAATCTCTAATATTCAGAATTATCCAAGAGTTTAAGCAAAAAGCAGACAAAAAAGAGGAAAAAATTGACAAATTCATGGAAAATACAGGCAAAAAAAATGGAAGAATTCAAGAAAATAATACAGGAATAAAATTCTAAAATAAATCCACAACTAGAAATCATACAAAAACAACAATTAGAAATCCAAAAGATAAACAACAAGATTTCAGAAATGGACAGTGTCATAGAAGGGCTGAGGATCAGGTTTGAAATGATGGAAGACAGAATCAGTGAAATTGAAGACAAACACTTGGCTACATCTCTGTCTGAGGAAAAATCAGAACAAAGAAAAATGAAGAGACCCTGAGAGTCATGTGGGATACAATCAAAAGCAAAAATCTGCAAGTGATTGGAGTTCCAGAACAGGGGGAGAAAACAGAAAACACAGAGAGGATCATTGAAGAATTGCTGACAGAAAACTTCCCCAATATCTTGAAAGATGAAAAGCTGACCATCTAAGAAGCTCAATGAACCCCATATAGGATAGACCCCAAAAGAAAATCACCAAGGCATATCATAATCACACTCGCTAAAACCAAAGACAAACAAAGAATCCTGAGAGAAGCTCAAGAAAAACAAAAAGTCACATACAGAGGAGAAACAATAAGACTAAGCTCGGTTTATTTGGCAGAAACCATGCAGGCAAGAAGGCAATGGGATGACATATATAAAACCTTGAAAGAAGAAAATTGCCAGCCAAGAATAATATATCCTGCAAAACTCTCGTTCACATATGATGATGAAATTAGGTCATTTCCAGATAAACAGAAATTAAGGGACTATGTAAAAACCAAACCAAACTTATAAGACTTATTAAAGGGAGTCCTTCGATCTGAGAACAAACAACATCAGACCGCAGGCTGAATATAGGACACAGGATTGCACTAGCCAGATACCAACCTAGGAAATGAACTCTTAAGGACTATGCAAAACCAAAAGAATTACAAAAGGGAACCAGAGAGGTGAATCTGTAAATGACAACAGCATCAGAACAATAAAAGGGAATAAACGGTGTAGGTATAGAACCTTCTAATGGAGAGGAAGAGAAGGCGATACCAAGTAATAATAGACTGGTTCAAATCTAGGAAGGTAAGGGTAAATTTCAAGACAGCCACAAAGAAAGTTAACAAACCTACTCATCAAAATAAAGAAGCAAAACATAAAGTCTCAGTAAAAACAAAACCTACAAAAACAGAAGAAATGAAAAAAAAATCCACAAACAAAAGGAACTCAGCACAGGAGAGTAAGAGGAACAAAGAAAATGTCAGCACCACAAAAAAAAAATCACTACAAAAATGCAATCCCACTCCTAGGAAAATAGAGAAATAAGAGCCATTACGCAAATAGACATATAGACATATGCACACCCATATTCATTGAAGCACTGTTCACAATAGCAAAAAGATGGAAATAACCTAGTTGCCCATCAACAGATAAATGGATAAACAAACTATGATACATACATGCAATGAACTATTATGCCAAGACAAAGAACAATGATGAATCTGTGAAGCATCTCATAACATGGATAAAACTGGAGGACGTTATGCTGAGTGAAAAAAGTCAATCACTAAAGGACAAATATTGTATGAGATCTCTACTGTAAAAACCCAAGTAAAAGTTTACACACAAAAAGAAACAATCTTTGTTGGTTACGAGGGATGGGGGGGGGACTAAATAGACAATAGATAAGTGGTAACTTTGGTGAAGGGTAAGACAGTACACAATACTGGGGAAGCCAGCACAACTTGTACAAGGAAAGGTCATGCAAGCTCCATAGACACTTCCAAACTCCCTGAGGGACTGAATTGCTGGGTGGAAGGCTGTGGGGACCATGGTCTCGGGGAACATCTAGCTCAACTGGCATAACATAGTTTATAAAGACAATGTTCTACATTCCACCTTGGTGAGTAGAGGCTGGGGTCTTAAAAGCCTGTGAGCAGCCATCTAAGATACCCCACAGGTCTCACGCCTTCGGGAGCAAGGGAGAATGAAGAGAACAAGATATAAGGAAAAGATTAGTCCAAAGGACTAATGGACCACAGCTACCAAGGCCTCCACCAGACTGAGTCCAGTACAGCTAGATGGTGCCCGGCTACCAGAACTGACTGCTCTGAGTGAGATCACAATAGAGGTTCCTGGACAGAGATGGAAAAGGATGTAGAACAAAATTCTAACTCGTAAAAAAAAAGAAAAAAAAGACCAGATTTACTGGCCTGACAGACTGGCGAAACCCTGAGACTATGGCCCCCGGACACCCATTTAGCTCAGTGGTGAAGTCACTCCCAAAGTTCACTGTTCAGCCGGGGATTAGACAGCCTCATAAAACAAAATGGGACTAATGAGGCACAGCAGTCCAGGGACAAGGACTAGAAGGCAGGAGGGGTCAGGAAAACGGTTGATAGGGAACCCAAGGTCGAGAAGGGAGACTGTTGATATGTCGTGGGGTTGTAAACCAATGTCATAAAACAATATGTGTACTGACTATTTAATGAGAAACTATTTGTTCTGTAAACCTTTATCTAAAGTACAATAAAATAAATACATAAATAATGAAAATTAAGAAAAAAAAAAAGAAGAAGGAAAAATCTTAAAGCATGAGGGTAGTCCACGGTTGCCTAAGGTAATGCAGCAACTACAAAATTCAGGTCCCAGTGACTTTGTAGGGCGGTAAAATCTCAGAGGGAATCGCCTGCCCTCTGCTGGCCAAGAGAGATAAAGACCATTCATTCCATGAGGGCAAGGGCAAAACAGTACAAAGATGACCTAAACAGAACTACTTCTGGTTTTCCTCGCAAAGCTCAAAAGACTTTTCCCAGGCAAAACTTGACCATGACACTGATTGTTCTCTGTTTTTGCTGTAGAGAGAATTTGTCTTCAGCTTCAGGTAGCTCAGGAAGACTTCAAGTTACTTAAACTTTCCGTACCTCATGTTGCTCTTATATACACTGGAAATGGATAATAATAGTAGACGTATCACAAGGTTCTTGTGGAATTAAATGCACAGTACTTAGTATAACGTCTAATACAGAGTTATCCAGATCCAGAAAGTTTAGCCATTATTATCTAGGAAAAAGTAAAACATCAATAGATGTGGAAATGTATGAAGACAACATATACCATAGCAGACACATGAATAGCTAATAAACATTTCAGTCTAATTAGAATCTAAAGAAATTAAAGTTAAATTTAGATCATATTTTGAAAGGTCAATTAAACAAAGATTAAAAACAAACAAACCTTAAAGTTGGGGAGGGTATTGCTGTCTGTTAAAACTTTTTGGGTGTCACAAAAATAAAATAATAGTAAAAGATCCAGTCAGAAAAATTCTTTTTTGACTCCCAGGACTACTTCCACTTGTTGGTGGGTCATGACTTTGTGGGTGATAGCAAGTACAGGGAGAACAACCTAAGCATAAGGTTACCCAGGGTACCAGGAGAGTGAGGGGTGGCCTGTTCCCAGCGCAGATGGGATCTGATCTGCAACCACACTCACCAGGACTGATGTTGCCCGGCAGGCTTACTGCTCACACTGGCTTGAGAAGCAGCAGGTTTGGATTACTACAGCGTTTTCCAACACTCAGGCCTCAATTTACATATTTATGCAAAACCAAGTAGTGCTCCTCCTTTTGTTTACCCCACCCAGTCTCCCACCTCGCATCTCTCTAGGTCTTTACGCTGCCAACAGTCTGGAAAAAAAGGCAAATTTTCCTGACAAAATGACCTTTTTTGGACAGGGGCACCTCCAAATATTTTTCTTAAGGGAAGAGTGCCTGTTTAGGAGGTAAAAGGCGGCTCAGCCTTAAAGGATGGAACTTTGGTATCATATGTGAAAACATTTTCATTTATGCCACAAATATCACATCTTGGAGGCCCACCCACCACCGGTTCATTTTGAGCTTTCACCTTCTTGCAAGTTTTTGGCTGATGAAACATCTGTCCTGCCTAGGGTCAACGAAGAGGATTTGCTGAGATTCTCACACAGTGGCAGAAAAGTTGCTCAAACTTTTTTGGGAGATGGGGCTGAGATTCACAGGGAATGCTGCTTTTGTCTCCAAGATTACCATTGAAGACAAAGGTGCTAGTGAAAGCGGAAAGAATCCAGAACAACGTGAGAAAGTGTGTTTATGTTCAGACACAGGACACAGGTGCAGGGCCCCCAGGGAAAAATATTCCTTACCTATAATCACAGCCCAGAACTCCTTCATTTCTCACTGTCCACTTGGTCTCTCCATGTCTTTTTTTTCCCACTCAAGTTGCAACCAACAGACATGGCTCTGGGCAGGGGAGGACCAGCACAGTGAGACATTGTCTACTGAAGGACTTTCCGTTGGAAGGTGGCTGAGGTCACAGACTAACCCTGCCTCCTGCTGTAACCTCCACAGCCCAGGACCAGGCTAGCCAGGGACTCTGATGCCCTCTCTGCTCCTCCTCTCTGCCCTGTGGGTTCTTCTCATGGACTGTGGGGGAGACGAGCTCTTCTGCTTCCAGCAACTCAGCCCCTGGCTCCTCAGGGACGGGGACCTGGTGACTGGGAGATTTCTCCCTCTGGTTTCCACAGAAGTGAGAGGTTTTGGTGACTGGAAAACATTTCAACAACATCCCAGTCAAGCCCGTAATGTTTACAAGTAAGTAAGGTTCTCTGTCATTTTGTTAGAATGGCTGGTTCTGCTCCTTGAACTTCTAGGAGGAGCAGAGGCAGGAGTAATCATGCTATTCCCACCCTGTAATCTTTGGCAGTTCTTAAATTTCTATGTACTATAAACCAGTTGCCTTTGACTTGACCATGACTCATGGCAACCCCTTGTGTGTCATAGTAGAACTGTGCTCCATAAGGTTTTCAATGGCTGATTTTTTGGAAGCAGATCTCCAGGCCTTTCTTCCAAGGAGCCTCGGGATGGACTCAAACATCTCAGTTAGCTGTCGAGCACATTAACTGTTTAAGCCACCAGGGGTCTTCTATGCACCATAGTGAAACCTAACTGTGAAGATACATACCATCTTCTCCCATTCTGGTCCTTTCCCAGGGCCCCAACTGCAGCTGGGCACCCTCCCAGGAACACTGGAGTATAACAGTATGAGAGCAATAAACTCATACCTATCAATAATCACACTGAACGTAAATGGCTTAAATGCACCCATAAAGAAACAAAAGCTGGCAAAAAAAAAAAATATGACCCATCAATATGCTGTCTACAAAACACACCTTAGACACAAAAACATAAATATATTTAAAATCAAAGGATGGAAAAAATATATCAAAAACTAAAAAAGAGCAGAAGTCGTAATACTAATATCAGATAAAATAGATCTTAAGACAAAATCCACCCAAAAAGGCAAGGAAGGATATTATATTGTGATTAAAGGGACAATCCACCAAGAAGACATAACCTTAATAAATATCTACGCACCCAAGTATTGGGACACTTCTATAGTCAGAGCCAATAATAGGTCTCTCAGCTACATTCTCTTCATCTCCCTGATCCTATGTTTCCTATGATCTATGCTCTTCCTTGGCCGTCCCACCTCATTAACCTGCCTTTTGTGACAACCTTTGGGATTGTGTTTACAATAGCAATATTTACCGGTTAGGCCAAAACTCTCACCATGGTTCTTGCCTTCAAAGCTATTAGATCAGGGAGTAGGATCAGGTGTTGCATACGCCCTCGAGCATCTAACTGTTTTATTCTTACCTACTCAGTGATCCAAGTGATTATCTGTGTGGTTTGGCTGGAGTCATTGCCTCCTTTCTCTGACATAGACACACGATCTGAGCCTGAATTCATCATCGTAGAATGTAACAAAGTCTCAGTTACTGCCTTTTACTGTGTCCTGGACTACCCGGTGTTTTTGGCCCTAGTAAGCTTCATTATTTCTTTTGCGGCTAAGAACCTCCCTGATACCTTCAATGAAACCAAGTTCCTCACATTCAGCATGTTGGTCTTCTGCAATATCTGGGTATCCTTCCTGCCCATCTGCCAGAGCACGAAAGGGAAGGCCATGATGGCTATGGAGATCTTGGCCATACTAGCCTCCAGTGTTGGGTTACTTGGTTGCATCTTTGCCCCCAAGTGTTATGTGATCATGCTGAGGCCAGACATGAATGCACACTTGAGGATAAATTTTAAAAAAGATATTTGAAACATTTCTGAAGCTTTTTCTCAAAATATCTATAAAATTCTTAGCGTAAGCAATAAACTTATATCAATCATTTACAGCAACACTATATGTCACAGTCATTGCTAACTTTAAATTCCATCCTATCATCTGGATGATCTTTCAATAATTGTGAAAGGCTACACTATCATCGGGCTGCTTGTCTTACTATGGCAACAAGGGGAGGACTAAGACAACTCTAGGCAGAGCGGTATAAACATCATTGTGGCAAAGCAGCATAAACATTATTGTGGCATCTGGAACCTCCCTCGGTCTTTTCCACTACTCAATGCTGTGGCCAGTATTGGCCTCAATTTTTCTTTCTTTTTGTCTTTTACGCACAAGAACTCATTGATATTTTTTTTCTTCCATTCATTCCATTTGGGATCTTTCCTAACTTCTCCATATATTGCTTGCTTCAGGATTTTACTCCAATTCCAATATTCTTTCTGTCAACGTACAACCCTCATTGTTTAAAGACTTTTAATACTATAATTCTAGACAGAGAATAGGCAATAAGAATAACAAATATGGCCCTCCTGTAATAATAATTGACTCTCAGCTTATAATTGCAAGTCTCTATTAGTCTTCTTCACATCACTTATATTTTTAAGAATGATACTTACAAACCCTACTTATTTCCCTTACAATTTTTACCCCTTATCCCCAGTTATTCTTGCATTACGGAGGTACACATGGCATATCTCACCAACGTTAAGATAGAGAAAGAAAAATAATTAAAATAATATTTATTGAGGGTAAATTTATTGAGGGCACTGTGTAAAGCTCTTAACAGGAAGTATCTCATACGATTGTCATAAGAGTCATAAGAGAGAGTTGATGTTAAAAAAAAAAAAGGGAAATGCAAACGTAAGGGATGTTAAGAGCTAAAGGGCATAAGTATGAGGTGACGCTATGGATAGAAGCAACCTGGATAGAATCTAAAGTACATGATTGTAACCACAAGATCCACTGTTTTCCTGCCCGAGCATTGGGAATTTGTATGTCTAAGGATCTCCATCAGTGATACTAATCACCCTGTGAAGACTGAAAATGTTCCCATAGATTGCATGACATCTATCAAGTTGGTGTCAGTCTCTAGTTTAAGACTATGTTGCAAATTCCAGCCCAATGATAGTAACAATTGATCAACAAATGCAGAACACCCCACTTTAACAGAACTGGTTTTGAAAGTGGGACACTAATTCCATTTGTTGGTGCTAACTTCCAAAAGGGAGTTAGAATCCTTAGATCTCTATCATTTTTCTCTCTCACTGCATTAGAGATGAAAACAGTGGCTAATGAGGCAAGAACTAATGATGCACTGCCCAGCTTGATTCTTTCGGCTCTTAGAAGGGGGATATGATAGAAATGGATTGATATTTATTGAAATAAGCTATGATGGGGCAAAGGACAATCAATGATGAACACTAATGAAGAAATAATCTAAACAACTAAGACAATCCTCCAGGAATCAGAACTGGGAAAACACATTAGAGGTTAAGTGAGCACCTAATGTAGGTATAGCAAAGTGCTTAGGTCCCTTGCGATATGGATATCAACAGGAGATAGGAAACAGCATTTAGAGAAGACAGCCTCAGATTCAGAGTCAGGATAGCTAGGATCCTGCTTCTGTTGCACTTCATACTTTCAGTGGGGACTATATAAAATATTGAACTGTCAGTTTCCTTATCTTTAAACTGGAAGCTAAGAATATCAACTGGACACTTTGGGCTCCTCATGCCTCTGATCGACAAAGAAAGAAATTTCTATACTGTGTCGTGTGATTGACTGTGATTACCAAGAAGAAATTACACAATGGATATAAAGAAGAGTATGTCTGGAATACAGGAGATTCGTTAGGGCATCTCTTACTACTAACATGCCTGGTGATTAAAATCAATGTAAAACTACAAAAACTCAATTCAAGTAGAACTAGTAACAGCCCAGAACTTTCAGGAATGAAAGTTTGGGTCACCCCATGAGGCAAAGAACTATGACTGGCTGAGGTGTTTACTGAGAGTAAAAGAATATGGAAGGTGTAGTGAATAGACAGCAGCAATAAATGCGAGCTGCAATTACATGGAGGGAACCCTAGTGATGCAATGGTTATGCACTTGGCTGCTAACTGAAGGGTTGTCGGTCAAACCCTCCAGTGGCTCCACAGGAGAAAAGACCTGGTGATCTGCTCCCATAAAGATTACAGCGTAGGAAAGCCTGTGAGGCAGTACTACTCTGTCTCCATTTCTACGCTGACTCATTATGAGTCAGAATTGACTGGAAGGCACACAACAACTACAAAAACAACAACCACATGAACAGCTGCAGAAACAAGGACTATAATTGATATAAGCATTTCTTCCTTGTTTTGTTATGAATATGTTTGTGTGTTGGTGTATTGTTGTTGTTGAGTGCCATTGAGTCGATTTTCGACCAATAGCAACCTCATGTAACAGTAGAACTGCCTCCTAGGGTTTTCTTGGCTATAATCTTTAGGGAAGCAGATCACTAGGTCTTTCTCTAGTGAAGCCACTGGGTGGGTTCAAAATGTCAACCCTTTAGTTAGCAGCCCAGGGCTTAACCACTGCACCATCAGTGATCCTTAGGGACCTCTGGGTGGACTTGAACCTCCAAGCTTGTGGTTAGCCGCCAAGTGCTTTAACTGTTTGCACCAGTTAGGGACTCTGGAAAGGTTGGAGGTTCAAGTCCACCCAAAGAGACCCAAGAAGAAAGGCTTGGGGATCTACCTTAGAAAAATTAGCCACTGAAAACTCTGTAGAAGGGAAGCTGAGATACAAAGATGTAATTAATGACAACATCAAAATAAAACGGGATGATTGGTGTAGCTATAGAATTTTCATATGTGAAGGAACTTAAGGCAGTTTCAAGATATATGTTGTTTTAAACGTAAGATGTTAAATGTAGTACTCATGGTAACCACAAAGAAAGTAAATAAAACTGTTCACCAAGATAATAAGGGAAACAAAAAGACTCAGCAATCACAAAAACAACAATAAAAAATAAAAATCTATATTTAAAAAGAACTCCGCACTGCAGGTAAAAAGGAACAAAGAAGCCATTAATCTCACAAAAGAAAGCATAATTAAATGGCAGAAGTAAATCCTCACCTACTGATAATTACAATGAATGTAAATGGATGAAACATTTCAGTCAAGAGACAGAGCGGCAGAATGGTTTAAAAAAACATGAGCCATCCATATGCTGTTTGCAAGACACACAACTCTAAAGATATAAATAGGTTAAAAGTCAAAGAATGGGGGAAAGAAACATTCCAAGCAAGCAGTAAACAAAACAGAGTAGGAGTGGCAATACTAATTTCAGACAAAATAGACTTTAAATCAAAATCTATTGTAAGAGACAGAAGGACACTATATAATGGTAAAGGGGTCAATTCACCTAGAAGATATAACAATTATTAAATATCTACACATCTAAAGTCAAAGCCCCAAAACTTATAAAGCAAACTGCAACAGAATTAAATGGAGAGATAAAGAGCTCTACAATAATAGCAGGAGACTTTAATACACCACTTTCAATGATGGATAGAAAAACTAAAAAGGAAATCAATAAAGAAACAGAAGACTTGAATAACACTATTAACCAACTGGACCAAACAGACATATACATAACACTGCACCCAACAGCAGCACCATATACATGCTTCTCCAGTGCACACGGGTCATTCTCTGGAATAAACCATATTTTAGGACACAAGCATCTCAATTAATTTAAAAATACTGAAATCATACAAAGCATTGTCTCTGAACATAGTGGATTGAAGCTGAAAATCAATAGCAGGAAGAATAAGGGAAAAAATAAATACATGGAAACTAAATAACACGCTACTAAAAAACCATGAGCCATAGAAGAAATCATAAAACACTTAGAATCAAACAAAAACACAACATACCAAAACCTACAAAACTCAGCAAAAGTAGTGCTCAGAGGGAAATTCATAGCAATAAATGCCTATGTTATAAAAGAAGATCACAAATCAATAGCTTAACTCTCCAACTTGAGGAAATAGAGAAGGAAAGCAAAAGAATCCCAAAGCTACCAGAAAAAAAGGAAATAATAAAGATCAGAGCAGAAATAGAGAATAGAAAAACAATAGAAAGAATCAATGAGACCAGAAGTTTGTTCTTTAAAAAGATCAATAAAATAGACAAACCACTGGGTAGAGTAACAAAGGAAAAAAGTGAGAGAATGCAAATAACCAAAATAAAAAATAAAATTGGAGATGTTACAACAGATCCAATTGAGATAAAGAGGATCATAACAGAATATTATGAAAAACTGTACTGTTACAAACTTGAAAACCTAGATGAAAGGGACAAATCCCTAAAAACACATAACCTGCCTAAATGAACACAGTAGAGATAGAAAATCTCAACAGATCTATAATAAGAGAAGAAATTAAATCAGTCATCAAAAACCTCCCAGCAACAACAACTACAAAGCCCTGGACCGAAGGCTTCACTAAGAATTTTAACAAACATTTGGAGAATTGACAAGGAAATGGTCCTCAGGTTTAATTGCCTCCATAAACTACTACCTCCATTAGCATGAGACCAGAATGGATGGTTCCTGGCTACCATTACTGAACATTTTGATCAAGGACCCAATAGATAGATCCTGATCAAAAGAAGGAAAACCATGGAACAGAATTTCAAACCAGACTTCTGGAACCATTGAGACTGGAGGAACCCTCAAATCTAATGCCTGGAAATAATCTTTAAACCTTGAATTGAAATTATCCCATGAGGTCATTGTTAAACTAAAGAAGTTTAGCCTTATTAATAAAGAATGTTTACCTCGAGCATAGCACTCTCACAAAGAATTATCCTAGAGTTTAAACCAACAACAGTTTATCTAAAGTGCAGATGAGAACTTTAAGGGGCAGGGGGCCTAAATTAAGGGTCATAAGATAATAATGGGTAGAGATAGTGAGGATGATGACATAATGTGAAGTAAGTAACTGATGTTATTGAACTGTTCACATATAAACTGTGGATGGATGTATGTTTTGTTGTGTAACTGCCACCAAAAATAAATAAAATATTTTTCTAAACTATGGAGCACAGTTCTATTCTGACACACATGGGGTCACCATGAGTCAGAATTGACTCTGTGGCAACTGGTTCCACACCTAATAGAATGGCTAACATTAAAAAGACTGACCATATAAGGTGTTGATGAAGATATTGAGGAACTACACTGTGGTAATGAATTACTTTATCTAAAATAAGTTGGCCTTTTGTCCTTGAATTCTGAGAGATAATCTTTGGAATTTCTTTGGTAATTGAAGTAACTTTATCTAAAACTGCCAGAAAACACTTGAGAAGTTGTGCAAATGAGTGAGGGCTGCACAGACCCCAACTGGCCAGCTAACCTCAGGAAGGGAGGGGGACATGAGTCAATCAATCATGCATATTCAATGATTCAGTCAATCATGACTATGCAATGAGGCTCCAATCATGACTGTGCAATGAAACCGATAAAAGGGTTTAAGGACAGAAGTTCTTAGGGCTTCCTGGTTGGTGAGAACATCTGCTCTTGGGAGGGTTGTGCATTCCTAGGAACAATGGAAGCTCTGCACTGGGACTTCTCCTGAACCTTGCCCTATGCATTTCTTCATTTGTATCCTTTCTGGTTATAATAAATCGGTAACTGTAAGTATAGACACTCTCCATGAACACTTGGAGTCATTCCAGGGAATTATCAAGCACACAGGGGTAGTGAGAGCCAGCAGATGCTGGCGTATGCCTATTTGGCAGTCTGAAGGACTGCGTTCTTTTACCGTCTGTGCTCTGACCTAGCCCCATGTGGCTTGGGATGAGAAAGAAAAGGGGTCAGCTGCTTTGAAGTGGAGAGAGCCATGTGATTCCCAAGCTTGCAGTGGTACCCCTGATCTGGCTGGCAACAAGAATGGAGAAGTAGAAGGTGAGGACTGGATCCATTTCCAGATGGGAATTGGATTCATGCTGACACTTACATGCAGTTAGTAACGAAGGTGGGATTTACTCACTGGGCCTTTTGCTTAGTGCAAACTGGAACACTTATGCACTGCTGGTAGCAATGCAAAATGCTAAAAAACATTGGAAAGTAGTTTGGACATTCCTTACAAATTGTAAACGTATATCTACCATATGATCCCAGGCATTCTACTCCTAGATATTTACCTAAGAAAAATGAAATCATATGGAAACAACCAAACGTCCATCAAGAAGTATAAAAAACAAAATGTGGTATATGCAAGCAATGGAATATTATTGTTTGTTGTTAGGTGCCGTAGAGTCGGTTCTGACTCACAGTGACCCTATGCACCACAGAATGAAACACTACCTGGTCCTGCACCATGCTCTCAATCATTGTTATGCTTGAGCCCATTGTTGCAGCCACTGTGTCAATACACCTTGTTGAGGGTCTTCCTCTGTTTTGATGACCTGGTACTTTACCAAGCATGATGTATTTCTCCAGGGACTGATCCCTCCTGACAACGTGTTCAAACTATGTAAGACATAGTCTTGCCATCTTTGCTTCTAAGTAGTACTTCTTCCAAGAAAGATTTGTTCATTCCTTTGGCATTCCATGGTATAGTCAATATTCTTCGCCAACACCACAATTCAAAGGAATCAATTCTTCTTCAGTCTTCCTTATTCACTGTCCAGCCTTGGCATGCATACAATGCAACTGAAAATACCATAGCTTGGGTCAGGCACACCTTAGTCTTCAAGGAGACATCTTTGCTTTTCAACACTTTAAAGAGGTCTTTTGCAGCAGATTTGCCCAATGCAATGCATCTTTTGATTTCTTGACTGCTGCTTCCATGGGTGTTGATTGTGGATCCAAGTAAAATGAAATCCTTGACAACTTCAATCTTTTCTCCATTTATCATGATGTTGCTTATTGGTCCAGTTGTGAGGATTTGTGTTTTATGTTGAGGTGTAATCCATACTGAAGACTGTGGTCTTTGATCTTCATCAGTAAGTGCTTCAAGTCCTCTTCACTTTCAGTAAGCAAGGTTATGTCATCTGCATAACGCAGGTTGTTAATGAGTCTTCCTCCAATCCTTATGCTCCATTTGTCTTCATATAGTCCAGATTCTCGGATTATTTCCTCAGCACAGATTGAATTGGTATGGTGAAAGGATACAACCCTGACGAACATCTTTCCTGACTTTAAACCACACACTATCCCCTTGTTCTGCCTGAACAACTACCTCTTGGTCTATGTACAGGTTCCTCATGAGTACAATTAAGTGTTCTGGAATTCCCATCTATGCAATGTTATCCATAATTTGTTATGATCCACACAGTTGAATGCCTTTACATAGTCAAGAAAACACAGGTAAACATCTCTGTGGTATTCTCTGCTTTCAGCCAGGATCTGTCTGACGTCAGCAATGATATCCCTGGTTCCATGTCCTCTCCTGAATCCAGCCTGAATTTCTGGCAGCTCCCTGTCAACCTACTGCCACAGCCACTTTTGAATGATCTTCAGCAAAATTTTACTTGCGTGTGATATTAATGATATTGTTAGATAATTTCCACATTTGGTCGGATCACCTTTCTTGGGAATAGGCATAAATATGGATCTCTTCAAGTCAGTCAGAATATTACTGAGCAATAAAAAGGAATGAAGTATTGATAGATGCAGCAAAGTAGATGAATCTCAAAATAGTTATGCTAAGTGAAGGAATCCAGACCCCCATCAAAAAGACTATATACTGTATAATTCCATTCACATAAAAATCTAGAAAATGAAAACAAATCAGTGGCTGCCTTGGGAGGAGTGAAAGAGAAGGATAACAAAGTGGCAGGAGAGAAGTTTGGGGGTGTTGGATATATCCATTACCTTGATCGTGGTGATAGTTTCACAGGTGTACATATATCAAAACACCAAATGTATACTTTAAATATGTACTGTCCATTTTGCTTCAGTTATTCCTCAATAAAGATGTTTTTAAAAATAATAAAACCAATGTAATCTTTTTTATTTTATTTCCCTCAAGAAGCTTACATGTTGCAGAAACATTGAGAACAGAACTGATTCTGTTCCTCAAATCTCTTTCTTTTTCTATGTCAGGGTGTTTCTCGCTGGCTGTAAGATCATCACATAGCACTTGAGGGAAAATAGGACTGGAAGCCAGTATGGCAAAGATCTCCACAGCCACCACAGCCTTCCCCTTGGTGCTCTGGTAGGTGGCAGGAAGGACACCCAGTCACTGCAGAAGACCAAGATGCTGAATGTGAGGTATCTGGCACCACTGAAGGTATCAGGTAGGGTCCTGGCTGCAAAAACTATAATGAAGCTCACTATGGCCTGGAAGCCCGGGTATTCTAGGACAAAGTAAAAGGCAATGACTGAGCCTTCGTTGCATTTAATGATAATGAATCGAGGCTCAGGTTGTGTGTCTGTGGCAGGAAAGGGGGCAGATGTTCTCAGCCAAACCCCACAGATAATCACTTGGAGCAGTGTGCAGGAGAGAATAAAAAAGTTAGATGCTCTAGATCCTATGCACCTCCTGATCCTACTTCTAGGTCTTGTGGCTTGAAAGCAAAAACCACAGAGACAGTTTTAGCCAAAATGGTGGAAACAGCTACCGTTTCCAAATATTACTTGTCAGAGAAGGCACATCTGTGTTTTAGACGACCAATGAAGAGCATACAGCAGAGGAAACAGGGAGATGAAGATAATGTGGCTAAGAGACCAATTATTGTCCTTAACTATTGGAGTGTCCCAATGCTTCACAAAGACTCCAAGAATCAGAATTGTGAGGAGAGAGAAAGAAAGCGCTGCACAAACTAGCGTCATGTCCAAGGGCTCTCCTACGTCCAGGAATGTGGTGGCCTTAAGGAGGCAGCAATCTCTCTCCTTCTTTGGAAACTCGTATGATTGTTTGTTCTATGGAGCACATTCTCTTCAGGTGTTATTGTTTATTTAATAAGCCTGTCTATTGCTTAGCTGGAAGGTGGTTTCCGGGAATGGCTACAGTTCCAAGTCAGAGGGGTGTCATAGGGCCATAGTCTCGGGGGTTCCTCCAGTCTATCCGGCTAGTAAGTCTGATCTTTTTTCATGAATTTGAGTTATCATTCTACACTTTTCTCCCGCTCTGTCCGAGACCCTCTATTGTGATCCTGGTCAGAGTGGTCAGTAGTGGTAACCGGTCAATACCTAGTTCTTCTGGTCTTGGGGTTGTGTAGGCTACTATGCTGAGAAACTTGTTAAGAAAAACATTCTTTGGATTTTTAAAGGGGTTGACCCTACTGAGGAAAGTCCCAAATTGCAGAATTTTACCTATCTCATGGGAGAATAACAGAGCTCCTTGAAATGTACAAGCATAATGAAATGAGGGCTTCATTACAATATCCCAGTAAGGTGAAATGAGCCACACCTTTGTATATATTATAAAACAGGCCGTGACTATCTCAAGATCATCAGGGAATCAGCATCATCATGATTAACAATCACAGTAGCTGTTGATTCTAGGATCTTAATCATGGGATTATCATAGGCTTCCTCATATTGTCTCTCATTGACAGGGATTTTCTCAGAAAAGGCCACACAAATTCCATTCTTGACCATCTCTCTTCTCTAATCTTAGAGAAACTTTTACTTCTCAGGTCATCCTAGGTAGCAAGCCCCATTCAGGTCCAGTTAAAGTGCACCATTAACTTGACCATGGCCTTGTGCAGAGAGGAGTCCTTGGAAGCCACCTGATAGATGGGAACCAGAACTCGTAGCTGAGGATGAGATCAAAGGGGCCATAGCTTATCTAAGTGGAGGGTGGGAAAAAAAATGCAGGTTAAGTATGAGAGAACAATATTTGATTGTAATGAAGTAAAAACTCTCCTGTGAGTCCTTCCAAAAAAATTAACACATATTGTATAATTCACAACAAATTAGCTGCTACAGTACTTAAAGATGAAACCTAATTAGCTCCAAAAGGCTGGACCTTGTCTTCCTCTTGGAAGTAAATTGATCAGAGACAGAATTTCTTTATACTACTAGGATGTCTGCTATAACTGATGGTATAATTAACTAGGTTAGGTATTTGATTAATGTTTCATAGTTTCTTTTTTTTCTTTTTTTTTCATTGAACATCAGATGAAGGTTTACAGAATAAACTAGCTTCACATTGAACAGTAAGTATATTGTTTTATGGCATTGGTTAACAACCCCATGACATGTCAGTACTCTCCCTTCTCAAACTTGGGTTCCCTATTACCAGCTTTCATGTCCCCTCCTGCCTTCTAGTCCTTGCCCGTAGGCTGGTGTGCCCCTTTAGTCTCGTTTTGTCCTAGGGTCTGTCTAATCTTTGGCTAAAAGGTGCATCTCTGGAGTGACTTCATTATGGGCTAAAAGGGTGTCTGGGGGCCATACTCTCAGGGTTTCTCCAGTCTCTGTCAGGCCAGTAAGTCTGGTCTTTCTTTCTTTCTTTCTTTTTTTTGAGTTAGAATATTGTTCTACTTTTTTCTCCTGCTCTGCCCAAGACCCTCTATTGTGATCCCTGTCAGAGCAGCCAGTGGTGGCAGCCAGGCACCATCTAGTTGTGCTGGAGTCAGTCTGGTGGAGGCCATAGTAGTTGTGGTCTATTAGTCCTTGGGACTAATTTTTCCCTTGTGTCTTTAGTTTTCTTCATTTTCCCTTGCTCCAGAAGGGGTGAGGCCAGTGGAGTATCTTAGATGGCCGCTCACAGGCTTTTAAGACCCCAGACGCTACTCACCAAAGTAGAATGTAGAACATTTCCTTTATAAACTATGTTATACCAGTTGAGCAAGATGTTCCCTGAGACCATTGTCTCCACAGCCCTCAGCCCAGCAATGCAGTCCCTAAGGGAGCTTGGATTTTTCCATGGAGCTTCCATGACCCTGAACAAGCAGTGCGGGCTTCCCCAGGATTGTGTACTGTCTTACCCTTCACTATAGTTACCACTTATCTATTGTGTATTTAGTTTTTCCACCCCCTCCCCTGCCCTCCCTCATAACCATCAAAGATTGTTTTTTTGTGTGTGTAAACTTTTACGTGAGTTTTTATAGTAGTGGTCTCATAAAATATTTGTCCTTTTGTGATTGACTTATTTCGCTCAGCATAGTGCCCTCCATTCATCCATGTTGTGGATTGCTTCTCAGATTTATCATTGTTCTTTATCATTGCATAATACTCCATTGTGTGTATGTACCATAGTTTGTTTATCCATTCATCTGTTGATGGGCATCTAGGTTGTTTCCATCTTTTTGCCGTTGTGACCAATGCTGCAGTGAACATGGGTGTGCATATGTCTATTCGTGTGATCACTCTTATTTCTCTAGGATATATTCCTGTGAGTGGGACTGCTGGATCATATGGTATTTCTATTTCTAACTTTCTAAGGAAGCGCCATATCATTTTCCAAAATGGTTGTACCACTTTGTATTCCCATCAGCAGTGCATAAGAGTTCCAATCTCCCCGCAGCCTCTCCAACATTTATTATTTTCTGTTTTTCTGATCTGTGCCAGTAATGCCAGGGTGAGATGGTATCTCATTGTGGTTTTGATTTGCATTTCCCTAATGGCTAGTGATCGTGAGCATTTCCTCGTGTGTCTGTTAGCCATTTGAATGTCTTCTTTGGTGAAGTGTTTGTTCATTTCCTTTGCTCATTTTTTAATTGGATTATTTGTCTTTTTGTGGTAGAGGTGTTGGATTTTCCTGTCGATGTTAGCGATTAGAACTTTGTTGGATTTGTAATAGCCAAAAATTTTTTCCCAGTCTGTAGGTTATATTTTGACTCTTTTGGTGAAGTCTTTTGATGAGCATAAATGTTTCATTTTTAGAAGATCCCAGTTATCTAGCTTATCTTCTGGAGTTTGTATGATGTTAATTATGGTTTGTATCCTGTTAATGATCTTCTATGATCTTTACAGTTTTTTGTTTTAGACTTAGGTCTTTGATCCATTTTGAATTAGTTTTTGTGTATGGTGTGAGGTATGGGTCCTGTTTCATTTTTTTGCAGATGGACATCCAATTTTGCCAGCACCATTTGTTAAAAAAACTGTATTTTCCCCCATTTGATGGACTTTGGGCCCTTGTCGAAGATCAGGTGACCATAGGTGGATGGATTTACATCTGGGTTCTCGATTCTATTCCTTTGGTCAATGTTTCTGTCATTGTGCCAGTACCAGGCTGTTTTGACTACCATAGCTGCATAGTATGTTCTGAGGTCAGGTAGTGTGAGTCCTCCTACTTTATTCTTCCTCTTCAATAATGCTTTGCTTATCCAGGACCTCTTCCCTTTCCATATAAAATTAACAATTAGTTTTTTCATCTCTTTAAAGAATGTTGTTGGTATTTGGATCGGGATTGCATTGTATTTGTAGATTGCTTTGGGTAGAATTATCATTTTCACAACGTTGAGTCTACCTATCCAGGAGCATGGTATGTTTTTTCATTTATGTAGATCTCTTTTGGTTTCTTGCAGTAGTGTTTTGTTGTTTTCTTTGTATAGCTCTTTTACTTCTCTGGTTAGATTTGTTCCTAAGAATTTTATTTTTTTAGGGGCTATTATAAATGGTGCTGCTTTCCTGATTTCCTTTTCGTCATTCTCTTTGTTGGTGTAAAGGAATCCAACTGATTTTTGTGTGTTTATCTTGTATCCTGCTACTCTGCTGAATCTTTCTTTTTAAATTACCATTCTCTGTAGACTCCCAAAAGCATGTTCAAGAAGACAATCTCTTGGTTAAGAGGAATGGATCAACTCAACACTACCTTTTCACATAATAAAGACTAAGAGGAAATAATAAGAAATAATGAACATCACCTGTGGGAACTTATAGAGCTCTAGGAGTGCCCCCAATTTGGACAGGAAGGGTTGATATGGCCCCTCCAGTGACAGCCACGAGTTGGCCTGCCTCCAGCAGCTGTAACTGGGGACAGTCTGACCTTCTCCAGAAAGTCACATCAGGGAGCTCTCCAAGGTCTTTCTATCACTGTGGTAGGCACTGAAGATATGGAATTCCAGAGACATATTGGACAAAATATGAGAGCTTATGTTGATCTCCTCCACAGCAAATTTCAGAGCCAGGGCCTGCTGTTAGTTTCTGTGTAGCCACCTGCAGAGTTGAAAAAGTGTCACCAGTCGGGACACAACCCTCAGGGAGGCCTGAGCTCAGGAGTTCACTGAGGATATAGCAACAATCGCTTCCTTTATGTCTTTTCACTAAGCTAAGTTTCTTTTCTTTTTTGTTTTTTGTTGTAGTTTAAGTGAAGTTTACATTTCAAGTTAGTCTCCCATACAAAAATTTACACATACATTGTTATGTGACCCTAATTGCTCTCCCATGCTGTGACAACACACTCCTCCTTTCCACCCCTTATTTCCCATGTCCATTCATCCAGCTCCTAACCTTCTCTGCCTTCCCATCTCACCTCCGGACAGAAGCTGCCCCTTTGGTCTCTTGTATCTACTTGAGCTAAGGGCATGCACACTCCTCACGAGTATCACTTTATGTACCACGGTCCAGTCCAATCCCTGTCTGAACAGTTGGCCTAGGAAATTGTTTTAGTTCTGGGCTGATAGAGAGTCCAGGGGCCATGCTTTCTGGGGTTCCTCCAGTCTCAGTCAGACCATTAAGTCTGGTCTTCTTACTAGAATTTGAGTTCTGCACCCCATCTTTCTCCTGCTCCATCAGGGACTTACTGTTGTGTAAGGGCGGTCATTGGTGGTAGCCAGGCACCATCTCGTTCCTCTGGTCTCAGGCTGATGAAGTCTCTGGTTTATGTGGCCCTTTCTGTCTCTGGGCTAATATTTTCTTTGTGTCTTTGGTGTTCTTCATTTTCCTTTACTCCAGGTGGCTGGGACCAATTGATGCATCTTAGATGGCTGCTTGCAAGCTTTTAAGACCCCAGCCGCCACTCACCAAAGTAGGGTGCATGACATTTTCTTAAAAAGCTTTGTTATGCCAATTGACCTAGATGTTCCCTGAAAGCATGGTCCCCAGACCCCTACCCTTGTTACTCTGTCCCTTAAAGTGTTTGATCGTATTCAGGAAACATCTTAGCTTTGGTTTAGTCCAGTTGTGCTGACTTCTCCTGTAGTGTGTGCTGTCCTTCCCTTCACCTAAGATAATTCTTATCTACTATCTAGTTAGTAAATAACCCTCACCCTTCCTCCCCACCCCCTCGTAACCATCAAAGAACGTTTTCTTCTGTGTTTAAACCTTTTCTTGAGTTCTTATAATAGTGGTCTTATACAATATTTGTCCTTTTGCGACTAACTAAATTCACTCAGCATGATGACCTCCAGCTTCCTCCATGTTATGTTTCACGGCTTCATCGTTGTTCTTTATTGTTGCATAGTATTCCATTGCGTGGACATACCATAATTTGTTTATCCATTCGTCTGTTGATGGGCACCTAGGTTATTTCCATCTTTTTGCTATCGTGAACAGTGCTGCAATGAACATTGGTGTGCATGTATCTATTTGTGTGATGGCTCTTATTTCTCTAGGATATATTCCAAGGAGCAGGATAGCTGGATCATATGGTACTTTTATTTCCAGCTTTTTAAGGAAGCACCAAATCGATTTCCAAAGTGGTTGTACCATTTTACATTCCCACCAACAGTGTATAAGTGTTCCAGTCTCTCCACAACCTCTCCAGAATTTATTATTTTGGGTTTTTTTGATTAACACTAGCTTTGTTGGGGTGAGACGATATCTCATTGTAGTTTTGATCTGCATTTCTCTAATGGCTAATGATTGTGAGCATTTCTTCATGTGTCTGTTAGCCACCTGAATATCTTCTTTGGCAAAGTGCCTTTCATATCCTTTGCCCATTTTTTTAGTTGGTTTATTTGTCTTTTTATTGTTGAGGTTTTGCAGTATCTTGTAGATTTTAGAGATTAGATGCTGTCTTAGTCATCTAGTGCTGCAATAACAGAAATACCACAAGTGGATGGCTTTAACAAAGAGAAGTTTATTTCCTCACGGTAAAGTAGGCTAAAAGTCCAAATTTAGGGCATCAGCTCCAGGGGAAGGCTTTCTCTCTCTGTCGGCCTTCTTCTCATCAGTGTTCCCCCAGACTAGGAGCTTCTCTGCACAGGGACCCCAGGTCCAAAGGACACACTCTGCTCCTGGCACTGCTTTCTTCATGATATGAGGTCCCGCTGTCTCACTGCTCGCTTCTCTCTTTTATATCTCAAGAGATTGCCTCAGGATACAATCCAATCTTGTAGATTGAGTCCTGCCTCACTAACACAACTGCCACCCATCCTCCCTCATTAACATCATACAGGCAGGATTTACAACATATAGGAAAATCACACAATACCAGGAATCATGGCCCAGCCAAATTGATACACACATTTTTTGGGGGGACACAATTCAATCCATGACAGATGCTGGTCGGATTTGTAGTAGCCAAATTTTTTTTTCCCAGTCTGTAGGTTGTCTTTTTACTCTTTCGGTGAAGTCTTTTGATGAGCATAAGGGTTTGATTTTTAGGATCTCCCAGTTATCTAGTCTTTCTTCTGGTGCTTGTACATTGTTACTTATGGCTCATATTCTGTTTATGCCATCTATTAGGGCTCCTAGTGTTGTCCTTATTTTTTCTTCCATGATCTTCATCATTTTAAATTTTATATTTAAGTGATTGATCCATTTTGAGTTAATTTTTGTGCATGGTGTGAGGTATGGGTCTAAAGTTTTTTGCGTAAAGGATATCCAGTTATGCCAGCACTATTTGTTAAAGAGACAGTCTTTTCCCCAATTAACGGATTTTGGACCTTTGTCAAATATCAGCTTCTCATACGTGGATGAATTTATGTCTGGATTCTCAGTTCTGTTCCACTGGTCTATGTATCTGTTGTACCAATACCAGGCTGTTTTGACTACCATGGCGGTATAATAGGTTCTAAAATTAGGTAGTGTGAGGCCTCCCACTTTGCTCTGCTTCTTGAGTAATGCTTTACCTATCTGGGTGTCTTCCCTTTCCATATGAAGTTGGTGATTAGTTTCTCCATCCCATTAAAAAATGCCATTGGAATTTGGATGGGGATTGCATTATATCTGTAGATAGCTTTGGGTAGAATTGACATTTCACATTGTTGAGTCTTCCTATCCATGAGCAAGGTATGTTCTCCCACTTATGCAGGTCTCTTTTGGTTTCTTGCAGTAGTGTCCTGTAGTTTTCATTCTATAGATCTTTTACGTCTCTGTTTAGATTTATTCCTAAGCATTTTATCTTCTTGGGGGCTGTTGTAAATGGTATTGATTTGGTAATTTCCTCTTCAAGGTTCTCTTTGTTGGTGTAAAGGAATCCAACTGATTTTTTATGTTTATCTTGTACCTTGAAACTTTGCTGAAATCTTCTATTAGTTCCAGTAGTTTTCTTGTGGATTCTTTGGGGTTTTCTGTGTATAAGATCATATCATCTGCAAATAGAGATACTTTGACTTCTTCCTTACCGATTCGGATGCCCTTTATTTCTTTTTCTAGCCTAACTGCTCTGGCTAGGACCTCCAGCACAATGTTGAATGATAGTGGTGATAGAGGGCATCCTTGTCTGGTTCGTGTTCTCAAGGGGAATGCTTTCAAAGTCTCTCTGTTTAGGATGATGTTGGCTGTTGGCTTTGTATAAATGCCCTTGATTATATTGAGGAATTTCCCTTCTATTCTTATTATGCTGAGAGTTTTCATCATGAATGGGTGTTGGACTTTGTCAAATGCCTTTTCTGCATTGATTGATAACATCGTCTGGTTCTTGTCTTTTGTTTTATTTATGTGATGGGTTACATTGATTGTTTTTCTAATGTTGAGCCATCCCTGCATACCGGGTATAAATCCCACTTGATCATGGTGAATTATTTTTTTGATATGTTGCTGAATTCTATTGGCTTGAATTTTGTTGAGGATTTTTGCGTCAACGTTCATGAGGGATATCGGTCTGTAATTTTCTTTTTTTGTGGTGTCTTTACCTGGTTTTGGTATCAAGGTTATAGTATACTGGCTTCACAAAATGAATTTGGGAGTATTCCATTCTTTTCTGTGCTTTGAAATACCTTTACTAGAAGTGGTGTTAACTCTTCTCTGAACGGTTGGTAGAATTCTCCAGTGAAGTCATCCAGGCCAGGGCTTTTTTTGTTGTTGGGAGTTTTTAAATAACTTTTTCAATCTCTTCTTTTGTTATGGGTTTATTTAGTTGCTCTACCTCTGTTTATCTTAATTTAGGTAGGTAGTGAGTTTCTAGAAATTAGTACATTTCCTCTAGGTTTTCAAATTTGTTAGAGTACAATTTTTCATAGTATTCTGTTATGATTCTTTTTAATTTCAGTTGGGTCTGTTGTGATATCACCCATCTCATTTCTTATACGGGTTATTTGCTTCCTCTCCTGTTTTTCTTTTGTCAGTTTGGCCAGTGGTTTATCAATTTTGTTGATCTTTTCAAAGAACCAGCTTTTGGTCTTGTTAACTCTTTCAATTGTTTTTCTATTCTCTATTTCATTCAATTCTGCTCTAATTCTTATTATTTCCTTTCTTCCGATTCCCCGAGGGCTTCTTTTGCTGCTCTCGTTCTATTTGTTCCATTTGTAGGGTTAATATTTTGATTATGGCTCTTTCTTCTTTTTGGATGTGTACATTTATTGCTATAAACTGACCTCTGAACACTGCTTTTGCTGTGTCCCAAAGGTTCTGGTGAGATGTGTTTTCATTCTAGTTTGATTCTATGAATTGCTTTATTCCATCCTTAATATTTTCTATAACCCAGTAGTTTTTGAGCAAGGTGTTGTTCAGTTTTCATGTGTTTGATTTTTTTTACTTAGTTTTTCTGTTATTGATTTCTATTTTTATGGCTTTATGGTCAGAAAAGAAGCTTTGTAATATTTCAATGCTTTGGATTTTGTTAAGGCTTGCTTTATGGTCTATCATGTGGTCTATTCTGGAGAATGTTTCGTAAGCATTGGAAAAGAAAGTATACTTGGCTGCTGTTGGGTGCAGTGTTCAGTATATGTTTATGAGATCAAGTTGGTTGATTGTAGCATTTAAATCTTCCGTGTCTTTGTTGAGCTTCTTTCTGGATGTTATGTCCTTCACCAAAAGTGGTGTGTTGAAGTCTCCTACTACTATTGTGGAGCTATCTATCTCTCTTTTCAGTGCTGTTAGAGTTTGTTTTATGTATTTTGGAGCACTGTTGTTGGGTGCATAAATATTTATTTTAGTTATGTTCCCCTAGTATATTGACCCTTTAATCATTATATAGTGTCCTTCCTTATCCTTTGTGGTGGATTTTACTTTAAAGTCTATTTTGTCAGAGATTTATATTGCCACTCCTGCTCTTTTTTGAGTATTGTTTGCTTAATATATTTTTTTCAATCCTTTGAGTTTTAGTTTGTATCTTTAAGTCTAAGGTGTGTCTCTTGTAGGCAGCATATAGACAGATCATGTTTTTTTTATGCAATCTGCCACTCTCCCTTTATTGGTGCATTTAGCCTGTTTACATTCAGCGTAATTATTGATAGGTATGAGTTTAGTGCTGTCATTTTGATGTTTTTGTGTGTGTGTTGTTATTTTCTGTCCCACTTAATTTTCTGTGCTGAGTCGTTTTTCTTTATGTATTTTCTTTTCATCTTTTTCATTGTTGTTGATTTTTTATTTGTTGAGTCTCTATATTTTTCTAGTTTTCTATTTTGACTTGTAGGATTGTTAGTTTCCTTTGTGGGAACCTTTAGTATTTACCTCTATTTTTGTAAGTTTATACCAGTCTTTTGTTTCTTTATATCTCCTTGAGCTCCTCCCCACATGAAAAATCTATGTCTACATTTTTAAGTCCCTGTTTTTTGTTTTAATGTTGTCATCTTTACATATTGACATCTCTTTCCCTATTTTCAGTGTTTTAGCTTTGATTTATTTTTGAGACTTCCCTATCTGGGTTGATATCTGGTTGCTCTGTCCTGTGCTCTAGTCTTGGGTTGTTATCTGATATTATTGATTTTCTAACCAGAGGACTCCCTTAGGTATTTCTTGTAATTTTGGTTTGTTTTTTTTTGCAAATTCCCTAAACTTCTGTTTATCTGGAAATGCCCTAATTTTGCCATCATATTTGAAAGACAGTTTCACTGGGTGCATAATTCTTGGCTGGCAGTTTTTTTCCTTAAAGGCTTTATATATGTCATCCCATTGCCTTGCCTACATGGTTTCTGCTGAGTAGTCTGAACTTAGTCTTATTGACTTTCCTTTGTAGATGACTTTTCGTTTATCCCTAGCTGCTCTTAAAATTCTCTCTTTATCTTTGGTTTTAGCAAGTTTGATTATAATATGTCTTGGTGACTTTCTTTTGGAATCTACCTTATGTGGGGTTCGATGAGCATCTTGGATAGATATCCTCTGATCTTTCACAATATCAGGGAAGTTTTCTGTCAACAAATCTTCAACAATTCTCTCTGTATTTTCTGTTGTCCCCCCACCCCCTCCCCTTTCTGGTACTCCAATCACTTGTAGGTTATTTCTCTTGATAAAATCCCACATAATTCTTTGGGTTTCTTCATTTTTCTTTAATCCTTTTATCTGATTTTTCCTCAAATAAGTTGGTGTCATGTGCTTTATCTTCTATCTTACTAATTCTGACTTCCATTGCCTCAGTTCTTCTCCTACGACTTTCTATTGAGTTGTCTAATTCTGAAATTTTATTGTTAATCTTCTGGATTTCTGATTGGTGTCTCTCTATGGATTCTTGCAGCCTGTTAAATTTGTTATTATGTTCTTCTCTAATCTTTTTAATTTCCTCTATTGCATGTTCTGAGTTTTGCTTAATTTTCTTCCTAATCTCTTGAAGAGTTCTGTATATTAATCTTTTGTATTCTGCCTCTGGTAATTCCAAGAAATTTTCCTCCTCTGGAAAATTTCTAGATTCTTTATTTTGGGAGCTTGCTGAAGCTATCATGGACTGTCTCTTTATGTGATTTCATATTGACTGTTGTCTCCTAGCCATCAATAAGTTATTATATTTATTTATGTTATGTTTGCTTACTGTATCCTAGCTTTTTGTTTGGTTTTAATATGCCCAAATAGGCTGCTGGTGTGAGCTAGTTTGACTATTGGCACCTTTGAAGCTCTAATGTCCTGTCACCAGGTGGTTAGATTTGTTACTAGGTATGTGACCTCTGGAGTCTGCCCACTCCTGTATGAATTCAGCTCAGGTGCCCAGGTAGATAGCCACCAAGTGTGTGGTGCAGGCTTTCTCCTACAGTCCTAGACAGGCATGGGTGATTGATATAGGCACAGGCATCTGGCTGCAGCAGGGGGACACACTCTGAGCAAGGCTTGGGGCTGACGGCTGCCCCCGAGTGTTCCCCCGAGGAAGGCGTGTTCCTGTTCCCTAGAGCGTGGAGGTGGGTGGATTTTGCAGCCAGACTATGAGCACCCAGTGCTGTTAGATGTAATGACTGTGGGGCATCTCTTATTCTTGGGCACCTATCACAGGGGGCTAGGTGACATGGGTGGAGCCACTAGTCCTCAGGCCCCTGACGTGTGTAGGTGAACACCTGCTTAATGGGCAGAGCAGTGTCAAATGTCACTAACCTGCCACTTCATAGCTGAAACAGTTGAAAGTTAGACTTCAGGTATATACCCTGTTGTATTGCAGTAATGAGGGCCTATGCTGTTGAAATGGGCCACACAAGTCTATGCAGGGGGAAAGGCACTCAAAGTCTGTGGATCCCTTATGCTTGTGCCTAGGCAAAAGAGCTGTGCTTACCCTGGGTTGCTGGCTTAGGGGAGCTGGCAGTTTATTTTTTCTCCTGTTTGTTAATTTGTTTACTCTCCAAGGCCAGGAGAATGGCTCAGAGTGTGTGATGGGTCATATTTCTGGCCCAGGGGACTTGGCAATTGCTGAAGTCAGTTAGGGACCCAGTGCAGAGCAGGGAGTGGGAAGGTAAATGGGAGAGAAGTTTTTCCCTAAGGGAGGTGTTTTTGATCCACGTGGTAGGCCGTACCCAAGTACTTATCTTTTGCTGATTGAGGGTTGCTTCTCACTGGTTCTGGGTGGCCAAGTACACTCTCTTCCACTGGGTCTCTCCCAGTGCAGAATACACCTCCCAAGCACCACCGCTTGCCTGCCTCACCACTCACCCATGAGCTGCTCAGGCCGGAAGGGCTCAGGTTCTCGCCAAGTCAGGTTTGGCAACTCCTCGCTGCTTCTGAACCATCTCTTCCTCCCCCTGCCACTCAGCCTAGTTTCTCAACTTTGCCTTTGATATTCAGGGCTCCTAGAATGCCATATATAATTGATTCACTTGGGTTTTTTTGGGTCTTTACTGTAAGAGTGTCCACCAGAAGTGTCTGACTACTCCACCATCTTGGCCCCGCCTAAGCTAACTTTCCTAAGACCATGTGTCTCTCCCCGGTAAGCTCTCTCACTGCCAGTACCTAGGTGAGGTATGTTATTTTCTTGAACACCAGTAGTTAAGGATTATGATAGAAATGTACTAATTTTAATGGAGATTTTAAAAGATTTCCATAACTTTAATATCTTTTAATATTGAATATTGGGTAATAAATGGACCACTTTCTGCAGTCATTATAAATCATGAATTAGTTCATAGGGAGTCCGTGATATACTCATATGGGGTATAGAAGAAAAAGGAAGACAGGAAGGGCAGCATAGTGCAGTGATTAGCAGTATGGACTTTTTACTCACAGAGCGTGGCTGTGAAACACAGTTGTACTCGGTGTTGTAACCTGTGCAAGCAGCTTAACCCCTCTGTGCCTCATTTATCTTTTCTGTTTAATGGGGGTGATGAAATATCTTACCTTGTAGGGCTATTTTAAGGATTAAGTGAGTTATGTATGTAAAGCGCATGAAATTGTTAATTGCTATCACACAGCAAAATTTCAATATATAAAATGTACTGCCATTCCTCCTGCTGCTCATCTCTTTATGTTCTCAGAGGAATAAAGACCCTTGTCATGTCTTCCAAATATACATGCAGATACCCGGAGATGCAGTCTAAAGTTTTGATGCTGTAAGTTTCTTTATTAATAAAGATAGTACCACCGTGGATATTGACATCCCCACGCACACACTCATGCCACTCCATCCCGAGTCCACTGAGTTTCCACCAGATTCCTATTTGTGAATTACATCCTCATTTAGTTATATGGCTATAATTGTATAAGAAAATGTATTATATCTCTGGACACAAAAATGATACAATTGAAAGAGAAGTTAGGATTATAAGCAGGGACCACATTTCACTTACTTACTGTGGATTTAAAATGTAACTTAGAGATTGGCATATAGTAAATGCTCATCAAGTATTTTTAAAGGAAGGATGGAAGGATGGAAAGAAAAGAAAGAATAGGAAAAGTAAGGAACTTTTAAAGTAGAAGATTCACTTCATAAATGTTACTGTAAATTTTATGTCCAATGCTCTATAACTTAGTATTTCAACACGTAGTCTAAGGAAAGAGCATGCGTGAGGTGAAGAAGAGAGGGGTTTATGTTTTAGTGTTTGTGTAAGGTTACAGACCCCCAAGGGGGATATTTTAACTACAGGCAATAACAAAGGGAAGGCAAAGTACATGTTTACTGCTAATGGCCTAGAGTAAGTCTTTTATAAATTGAGATGGAACCTACATTTTAGGCATAAGGGGGATCTATTACTTCCTTTAAATTTCAAACATACTAATCTAGCTGCAAGAAATAAAAATGATAAGTACACCAGATTACTCAAGAGGAAAAAGAAAAGCGCAATGAGAATAGACTTGTTCTATCTATATAAATCTATATCTATCTATAAAATATAGTTTAATGCATTTATAATTAACATTTAAAAACCCATTGCCATCGAGTCAATTCCAACTCATGGTGACCCAATAGGACAGAGTAGAACTCCCCCTACAGGGTTTCCAAGGAGCAGTTGGTGGATTCAAATTGCCGACCTTTTGGTTAGCAGCCAAACGCTTAACAACTGCACCACCAGGGGAAGTGGGAAAATTCCCTACTTGTGAACTTCTAGAAATTTCTGAATATAGGAGAATA
Organism: Dugong dugon; assembly: GCA_030035585.1. Lineage (NCBI taxonomy): Eukaryota > Metazoa > Chordata > Mammalia > Sirenia > Dugongidae > Dugong > Dugong dugon. Next base: position 185,280,317 of record CM057460.1, on the reverse strand, counting down.
GCTTTATAACCCTGGGGTAGACAAAGAATTCTTAAACAGGACACAAACAGCACTAACCATTTTTTAAAAGCTTAGGAAATTGGACTTCATCGAAAATTAATAACTACGTTCACCAATTTATAACTATCACCACCTGTAGTTAATATAGGTGGAAATATTAGTGAATAGATAGGAAGACAAATGGATTACAGTAATAAATACAGAAATAGACTCAGTTGTAGACAGAAGGCACTATACAGTAGAGGTGTCATGTGAAAACAGTAAGGGAAACAAAAACTATTTTAATAAGTGGTATTGTGACAACTGAGCTAGATGGAAAGAGAAAATTTTATGAATTCCTAGAACAATACTTCTGGATAAATTCCAAATAGATGAGAACTCTATATGTAAAAGAAAACAAAAAACATACAAATACTAGAAGAAAACATGGATAAATTTTGCCATAGCCTGGAAGTGGAAAAATTCCCTACATGTGAACTTCTAGAAATTAATGAATGTAAGAGAATATCTTTATGACCTTGGGGTAGACAAAGAATTCTTAAACAGAACACAAACAGCACTAATCATTTTTTAAGAGATTAGTAAGTTGGACTTCATTAAAAATTAATAACTGTGTCACCAAAAGACATCATTAAGAGACTAAAAAGCCAAGTGAAAGACTGGGAGAAAACATGTGCAAAACATTAAACCTACAAAACTTTTGTATCCAGAATATATAAAGATCTTCTGAAAATCAATTCAAAAAAGAGAATAAACAAATGGAAAAATGGGCAAGAGATGTAAGTATTTTACAAAAGAGTATACCCAGATGGCCATTATATATATGAAAAAGTGCACTAATTCATTTTTGTTCAGAGAAACGCAACTTAAAACCAAAATCAGATGCCACTACTCGCCGACCAAAATGTCTAAATAGGAGAAAAAAGAAAAAAAAAGGGTCAATTCCAAGCCTTGACAAGGATATGCAGTTAGACCAATGCACTTAGTTTTTCCTTTTTTCTTTTCTACATTACTGTTTAGGTGACGGGGAGCCTGCAATAATTTGCTCGACATGTCCCTCTTTTAATACCTTAAAAGAATTATCACCCAAAGATATTTACATTCAAAACAGAATCTTGCATTTAAAAAAAAACTACTGAAAATTCTAAGAATTCCCCCAGCTCTTGTTGGACACCTGTGCATAAACCAGTTGCTGTTGAGTCAATTCAGACACATGGCAACCCCAGGTGTGTCAGAGTAGAACTGTGCTCCACAGGGTTTTCATGGCTGATTTTTTTCAGAAGTAGATCACCAGGCTTTCTTCCAAGGTGCCTGGGTGGACTCAAACATCCAAACTTTTGATTAGTAGCCAAGTGCATTAATCATTTTCACTACCCAGGGACTACAGCTGTTATATATAGATAGTACCTACATATTTATACACACACACACACACACACACACACACATATATATATATATATACACACACACCCTGTAACACTGGTACTATTATTTTCTCTTTCTTATAAATAAGGAAACTGAGGCAGATTTCGACCAAAGCAACCCAGCTAGAAAATGAAGGATCCAGATGTTGAATATTGCCTAACTGAAACTATTCTTAATCACTTTGCTATACGAATATCAAGTAACACAACAGATTAAATTACCAAATACTTATATCATTGACTAAGTGAAAATAATAATTTGAGATCGAAAACTAAAGAAAGAAAAAGAGTCAAAAAGGATTGGACTGTTAGTGCCATCCAGAGAGAAAGGGCCAAGAGAGGTTGCAGAAACAGCTACAAAGATTGTATCTTTTAGTTCCCTTTCCACCATGCCAACCTCACCACATTGACCACTCACATTCAGAAGCCAGTCTCTCAGCTTTACCAGTTGTACAGTTTCTATACTCAAACACATGAAAACTGCTCAGAACCCAACTGACACACTGTGGTATTTCACTGATTCTCTGAACACAACACTCTGATGACAGTCTTCTCATCTGTGATTCCTGGAAGTACATTCACAGTTGAATAGACTTGAAATTAATGAAGAAAAACTGTGCCAGCAAGACTGAAAGCCCTTCCTCCCCCAACCCCCTCCCACCTCAACAGCACCATAATCAAGTCTGGTGAAAATGCTGCAATCCACCTCAATCTAAATCACTCAACGCTTAGTCTTCTTAGCCACAAAAATAGAATTAAAAGAAAAACACCTGCTCCATGCAATTAGAAAAAGTTAAGATTTCTCTGCTTAGAGAAAATGACAAACCTAACTGAAATAAACATTCTGATTTTTTGATGTTCATCATTTTTACTGACTGAGGAAGACTTAGGGACTCTGGGCACAAAATGTTCCCACTCCCCAGCATAATCAGGAACAGTAATCTCAGCCTGTTGGGGCACTTTGTTAAAGACTATTTTCCCCAGGAAATACTATAAGAAATCATCTGAGTTGGCTCTGTCCCAGGTAAAAACAGCAATGTACCACTTACAAGAGCCTTACTCAGGCTCTGGAGAGTTAAGGAATGCTGGACTCTGAGCTGTAATTTTAGGCTATGGAGGCTCATGGCTAAACAACCAGCCACTATTTATTGACTAGATACAGCTAGAAAGAAGGAGAGAGAGAGAGAAAAAGTTACTTCTGGAGAGAAGTGAGGGGAGGACGTATACACAGTTTTGACTTTGCCACATGTAAGAGCAATCGCCCATCAGCTGCTGCTCCTGCTGGGTACATTGCCCTCGGAGTGGATGTGAACATGCAGGTGCTGACTGTCAACACCTTGCAGTGCTCAGCTCAGAGATTCACAAATGGCCTCACAACATCCCCAGTCAAACCTGCCTGGGAGGGTACTGAGCTGCAAGGGGAGGGTCCTGGGGCATCAGGTGATGGTTTGTGTCCAGAGCTTTTGGCTTTCAGTGTTATGCACAGAAAGTTTGAGGACTGTCAGCGATTACAGGGTGGAGAGAAACATGGCTTATTCTGGACCCTGCTCCTCCTACAACATAAAGGAGAGGACAGCCCACTGAAGGAAAATAAGAGACACTCACTTACTTATAAATGTTGCCTGCCTGGTTGTGTTGTTGCTTAAACAATTTCCAGTCAGTGAAACTGTCCTCTTCACCAGATACAAGATGGGGAAAAGCCCCCGATCACCAAGTCCCAAACTCTGTAAGACCCAGGGCTGAGTTGTTGATGACAAAAGGGCTTGTACATTTCACACTGCAGGAGAAGGGACCACAGAGCCAGCTAGAGAAGCAGAGACAGCGTGATACCAGTTTTCAATTCCATCCTGCTCCCTTCACTGTGGCAACCAAAGGAATGAAGAGGGTAAGCTGGAGGTGAGTACAGTCACTTTCCGAGAAAAAAATTCTTCAGGAGCAAATGTCTCACTGTGCTGTTCTGCCCAGAATGTGATCTGTTTATCACAAAAGAGGAAACACAAATGACATGAGTGAGGCCCTGTCCGAGGACAAGAGCAATCATGGAGAAAAACGAGGTATTTACATAGCTTAGCTTGTGCTGGCGAATTGGCAGTTCCCTTACTTCCCTCCCCCTATTCATTTTTCTACCCAGTCTGAGCAAAATAATTCACAGCTCTGGGGATCATTCTTGTCAGGAGCTTTGTACCTGAGTCCCCGAATGTGAGCAAAAACACGTACTCAAAAATTGTTTTGGAATATTTTCATTCTCTTTAGATTTTCTGTCATCAGTGGTACCAATGAAGCAGCAGGCAGAATTCTCTGTCATCTAGAGATTATCCCACAGGTCCTCCACCAAAGCTCTAGTAACGTCTCTGATACAGCAGTGAGGCCACCAAGCATGGATGTTACATCAGGCAAACACCTGCATGTGGATGATCTACGAAAGAGAATTCACGATGAATGGGCTCCCAAGATTTTGACCCCCATGATACATAGGAGGGACAGGCATCGTACATGGACCTGTCCTTAGAGGCTGAGCCCACTGGGGGAGGGTGGGCTTTTATCTTCCAAATTGGGCTCCACTCAGAAACTATAGGGTTGCTATGAGTGGGAATCAACTCGACAGCAGTGGTTTTTTTTTTTGTTTGTTTGTTTTGTTTTTTGTTTTTGGCTCAGAAACATATACAAATGGCCCGTCTCCTAAGATAGCCATCCTGACAGAGTTTTTCACTGGATGTTCTTCCTCAGACACCCATGTGAGCTCAGATACGAGGACACAAGTTCCTCTTACCCAGGATCAATGTCTCTCTTGGGTTATTTTCTTTTCCTCCATTCAGCAACTGGACCTCCCGTCTGTGTCCCGCCAGGGCTAGCATCAGGTGTAGACTTTGTCACTGTGTATTTAGTTAGGGTCGGGGAAATATTGGAAGATTTTCCATGTTAAGTTCATCCTGAGGGTTCCTCCTTAGTATGAATTATATGTTGTACAGTGAGCTGTGACTTCTGGATAAAGGTTTTCACTTATACAACACATTCACAGAGTTTGTTCCAAGTATGAATTGTCAGATGTACAATGACGACTGTCTTCTGGCATTTCCACTTTTGGTACATATGTAATTTTTTTCTCTCCTTTATAGATTCTTTGATAATCAGTGAAGTGTGGCTTTGGGGATAAGGCCATCCCACATTTTGTACACTGTTCTTTCCCTGACCCAGCATGTCAGACCAGGAGGCTCTGGGACAGAAATGAATGAAAGATGACTCTGGGCAAAGTCACTCAAGGTATCTGACAACACTTTTTGAGGTCTTGAGATCTTGAGGTCCTGGGTAATTTTGGAAAGCGGAAAATAAAAGCACCACTGCACAGCAACTATTACTAGCAACATCTGATCAAACCTGGATTCTGATTCAAGATGCTAGTGGTCTTGGGGAAAACTGAAAATGATCCACAAGTATTCTAACAGTGTATCTTCAGGTCCTTCCAGAATCCTGAGCAAGTGAGAGAAAAAAGTTTCATCCCAAAGTAAATACATTGTCCCTCTCTCTGTAAGAACAGAGCTCTTCAGGCCCAAGTTCTTGGCCTGAGCACATTGGGAAAGCAATAAGTAGGTGGGATACCCTCCCTCCTAACCTCTGGAAATGGCTCCCGGGGGAAAGGTGGAAGGAAGGAGAGAGGACATACATTGGGTGGTGGTGTTGGTGCTTTAAGACCTTCAAGTCTAAAGTAACCACCCTGCTCCAACTTCCCAAAGCTTTTCTCTAGACTCTGTCCTACCAACATTAAGACTGCCTCCCCAGAACAACTCCACTGACTTATCTACTAAGTATCCAAATAGCCCAAACACCTTCCTATCCAATATTTAAGAAACATTTTGGATAAGTGGCCACTAGGTGGCTTTAAATGTTAGCTAGCTTGATTTGGAAAATAAAACCAGGCCCATGGAATTTCCAAGGATCTCAACTGTTTTTATGGTCACCCATCATCTTGAACCACTAGTTTGCCAGCCTGGAACCTCTTGTAGACACAAGAATTATTTAGGGCTCTCCAGAAAAATCATCCAGAGATTTCAAAGACTTTTTTTAGGATCACTCAAGCATTTGGGTAATTAAAGTGGACTAAGCAGCCACACTAGCATCTATCCTCATGAACTGGCAAGCTTAGAGACCAAGCTTTATATCGACAAATATTAAGAATATAGTAAAGTCAGTGCATGGCCACCAAATGCCCTACAGCTGCCAAAGCATTGGTTCAGATGCATGATAAAGCACTGCTGGCCTCAAAACGAAATTTCACAGTTCACAAGTACATCTTGATACAATATTTTTGAGTCTTTTTAAAATGTTACTTTACATTTTCACAGGAAATTTTTCAAAATGCAAAGATTAGATATAACTGTCTAGTGAGCTTCAGTGTACCTACCTCCTAGATTGACCAAATATTAGCATATTTCTATATTTACCTCATTTACTGGCTACTTTTAAATAAATTACTTTTATCACTATATAACCTTCATATCAGTCTATAAAGCAAAATGGCATTTATCTACCCTATCACATGACCATCATCACACCTAACAATATGAACTATATTTCCTTAAAATCACCTACGATCATCCATGTTCAGTTTTCCCTCATTGACAAGGTTTTTTTTAAGCTTCATGAACGTAGTAGAACCATAAGGCAATCAAGGCGCACACACTGCCTCTGGATTTAGGGGGTTTTGTTGTTGTTTTTCCAGTTTATCTCTTAAGTTTCCATTAAACTAGATGGTACCCATAGCTTAGATTTTTCAATGCGTTAACTAGTTTAAAAATTTGGTCAGTTTTACTATCCCACAAACATGATTTTTCCAATTGCTTTCATTTGATAACCTTTTCTTTGGTCATCACTGCCATGTATATTGATTAAACAACAAGCTATATTAAAAAGACATTTTAGAAGTTCCACTTTCATTTTGGGATATAGAGGTTTGGGACAGAATATTGCTCCCATCTTCACAACTTGAAAAGACAGATAAACTAAAAATGATATTTTTAAAGACACTGGAGAGCTGTGGCTTTCTCATGCAACTCAATTCCATAGTGAGGAAGTCTTCATTGAACTGAGAATGATCAGTCTCCTCCATGGGAGCATACGCTGAGTCTTAGGGCACCAACGGCAGAGAATAAGCACTTATTGGTTTCTGCTTGGGTAAGGATAAACTAACAGAGATTTTAACGTTTTTGAGGCTGTCTTAGTTTCTTAGTGCTGCTACAACAGAAATACCACAAGTGGGTGGCTTTAATGGACAGAAATTTATTTTCTCACAGTTTAGGCTGCTATAAGTTTGAATTCAGTACACTTGCTTTAGGGAAAGGCTCTCTGTCTGCTGTCAGGGAAAATCCTTGTCTCATCATCTCTAGCATTCTTCTCAGTGTTCCTTAAAAATCTCCGTGTGGCGTCTTTGTCCCATTTGAGCTTGCTTGATTCTGTGCCAAATATGCTCTTTTTATATCTCAAAAATGATTAGGTTTAAAACGCACCCTACATTGATATGGCATCATTAATATAACAAAGAAGCCCTATTCCCAAATGGGATTACATCCACAGGTATATTGTTGTTGTTGTTGGGTGCCATTGAGTCATTTTCAACTCATATCAACCCCATGTGACACAGTAGAACTGCCCCATAGGGTTTTCTTTGCTGTAATCTCTACAGAAGCAGATCACCAGGTCTTTCTCCCATGGAGCAATTGAGTGGGTTCGAACCACCAACCTTTTGGTTAGCAGACAAGTGTTTAACCATTTGCACCACTAGGGCTCCTTTCCACAGGTATAACCAAAACCAAACCAAACCCACTGCCATTGAGTTGATTACAACTCATAGCGACCCTACAGGACAGAGTAGAACTGCCCCATAGCGTTTCCAAGCAGCAGCTGGTGGATTTGAACTGCACACCTTTTGGTTAGCAGCCAAGCTCTTAACCACTGTACAACCAGGGCTCCTCCACAGGCATAGGGATTAGGATTTACATAGTTTTGAGAAACACAATTTAATCCATAACAGAGACCATGATGATAGATTGAAATCTGGGAAACACAAAGTTAACTCTCCTTACCTGTTGATAATCCCACGTGAGAATTTTGGTAAGATTGTGGGCAGCATGGGAGGCTAAGGGTGAGTTAGAAAGCAGAGAAAAATATACAATTCATACGTTCTAATATAGATAATAATTTGTAATACACATAGGACAGATGTCACACTCAAATAAATTGGAGGTGAACTGAAAATAACTAAAGCTACAACACAACCCTGACACAGCTCGATATTTAATTGAAATTAAATGATCAGTCCTTTACCCTAGCTGTTTATAAAGAAAAGTATGTGTCCTCTCTTTGGGAGATATTATATAGGCCAATCCAGCATCGATACCTCTTTAAACACAATGTCTGGCACACTATAACAAATTATAAGGCATGACAAAAAGTGGTTTTAAAAAAGTGACTTATTATCAAGAGAAAAAATTCAGTAGTAGACACCCAGATAATTCAGTTATTGAAATTTTATAGGACTTCAATAACTACTATAGATTTGTTAATAAAATTTTATGAAATGATAGATTCTACATATTGAATTGTGTGCTCCAAAAAGATATGAAGTCCTAGTCCCTGGTACTTGTGAATGAGACCTCATTTGGAAATGGGGACTTTGAAGGCATTATCAGTTAACATGAGGTCATACTGGAGCATGGTGGGTTCTAATCCCATCTGAGTGGTGTTTTATAAAAGAGAAGGACAGAGACATAGGTAGAGGAAGGATAGCCATGTGACAAAGGAGGCAGAAATAGCTACAGACCAAGGAAAGTAAAGGAGTGCTGGAAGCCACAAGAAGTTAGGAAAGAGGCATGGAACAGGATCTCCCTCAGAGTCCTCAGAAGAAATCAACATGGCTGATACCTAATTTGGACTTCTAGTTTCCAGAACTGTGAGACAATAAATTTGTTCTTTAAAGTCACCCACTTTTTGGTATTCTGTTATGGCATCCCAAGGAAACTAACAGAGTTTCACACCAGGAAGTGGGGTGCTGCAGTAACATATACCTAAAGATGTGGACATGGCTTTGGAATTGGGTAGTGGGTAGAAGCTGGAAGAGTTTAGAGGTGCTTAATAGTAAAAACCTAGATTGCATTGAGGAGATTGTTGGTAGAACTATGGACATTAAAAGTGGTTTTGGTGAGGGCTCAGAAAAAAATTACAAGAGCTGTGGGGAAAGTTTTTATCATCATGAACAGAATATTCCTGGAAATATGGACACTAAATGTGCTTCTGGTGAGCCCTTAAAAGGAAATTATGAACATGTTATTGGACATTGGAGGAAAGGACATCCTTGTTATAAAATGGCAAAGAAGTTGTCTGAGTTATGTTTGAATGTTTTGTGGAAAGTAGAACTTGTAAGTGATGAACTTGGATATTTAGCTGAGGATATTTCTAAGCAAAATCTTTAAGGTGCAGCCTGGTTTCTCCTTGCTGTTTGTGCAAGGAGAGGAAAGAGATAAATTGAGGAATGAACTCTTCAAAAAGGAACTATAACTTAAAGACTTGGAAATTTGTTCAGCCTCTCCATATTGTAGAAATTGAGAAAGCATGCTCTGGAGAGAACACCAAGACATTCATTTTCTAAACAGATTAGGCATATGATTTATGGATCCAATCAAATATCTTTGCAAAAATGCTGCTAACGTAGCTGAAGGGAGCAGAGATGGGATGAAATGAAGGAACGATGTTTGACTCCTGGAATTCTGCAGGCAGGAAATAGGCCAATGGAGCTGCTCAGCTGAGAACATCTGTTATACTTCAAGAAAAGGAGAGGATGATCCAGGGAATGGTTCAGAAGCTAACAGAGCTTCAGGCATGGGTATGGGGGCCAGGGCTGCCAGCTCCTCAGTTCCAGAGGGTGGAGCTATCACTTCGGTTCCAGAGGGCAGGACCACCTCCTTGGTCAAGGGGGCAGGGCCACCACCCAGGATGCAAAGGGAAAGGCTGCCACTCAGGTGGCCATGGAGGACAGAGGATAATTTTCAGGCCTTAAAATCTAATAGAATTTTCTCTGCTGAATTTTGCACTTGCTTGAGACCTGTGACCACTTTTTTCCCTTTTGGAATGGAAATGTCTATCCTATACCTGATCCATCATTCTACTTTGGAAGCAAACTTGTATTCTAGGTTTCACAAGTCCACAAATGGAAAGAAATTTTGCTCCAGGATGGATCATACTCAAAGTCACACCCTTATCTGATATAGATGATTTAGATGATGAGATTTTCTCCTCCAGAAAATAGAAGATGTGAATACTCCCCAGATCATTCTATGAAATATTACTATGGTATCAAAACTAGACAAAGACACTACCAAAAGGAAAAAGAAAACTGCAAACCAATATCCCGTGTGAATATAGGTGTAAAAAATTATAGCAACGTATTAACAAATCAAGTTCAGCAATATATTAAAAACTATACACCATGACCAAGTAGGGTTTATTCCAGAAATACAAGTCCAGTTCAACATTTGAAATTCAATCAATACAACCTACCATATTACCAGTCAAAAGAAGGAAAATCATGACCATATCAAATGATGCAGAAAAAGCCTCTGAAAAAAATTTAACACACATATATAATAAATAAAATTCAGCAAACTATGAATACAGGGGAACTTCCTCAACCTAATAAAGACCATCTACAAGAAAAGCTAACATTGTACATAATAGTAAAAAACCAAATGCTGCCTCTCTAAGATCGTGAACAACGCAAGAAAGTCCATTTTTACCACTCTTATCCAACATAGTATTGGAAGTCCAAGTCAGTGCAACAGGCAAGAAAAGGAAATAAAAGGCATACGAAGTGGAAAAGAAAACTGTTCCTATTTGCTGAAGACATGATGGTCTATGTAGAAAATCACAAGGAATCAATAAAAACCAAAACTAACAATCAATCAAAAAACCCCTCTGAGAACTAATAAGTAAGTTCAGTAAGGTCTCAGGATATAAGAGCAACATACAAAAATCAATTATATTTCTAAACAGTAGCAATGAACTTGTGGAAAACAAAATTAAAAACACAACACCATTTACAATCACTCAAAAATATTAAATACTTTGATTGAAATCTACAAAACAGTGGTGAAATCATTTAAAGAAGGTCTAAATTCTCAAAATGACAAAAGTATGGAGACAGGGTATAGGCTAGTGGTTGCCAGGGGTGGAGGTGTGATGTGACTATAAAGGAGTAACAAAAGGGAGATTTTTTTGGTGATGGAACAATTATCTAATTTGATTATGGTGATGGTTACAGGAATCTACACATGATAAAATGGCATAGAACTACACACACACACACACACACACACTGATGCATGTAAAACTTGTACAATATGAATGTCTGTGGCTTATACCAATGTCAATTTTCTGGTTTTGATATTGTAAGATGTTATTGTGGGAAACTGGTGAAGGATACCAAGAACCTTTCTGTACTATTTTTTGCAAGTTCCTGTGAATCTAAAATTATTTCAAAATAAAAAGTTAAATATAAAATCCAATCTTAGGTCATTGGCTATATAAAAGTCTATCACAGGCCAGTTTTAACTCTCAGGCCGTATTTTGCCTACCCGGATCTAAAGGAACCTAAGAAGACCTTTGGGTGGGTGTTGCAAATACACTGTGATTCCACATACATGTAATTCAAGAATATAATTTATTTTGATAGAAATCAAAACAGCAATTGACCTTGGGCACATTCACTGGAAAGGGTTAAGAGAACATTTTCTGGGCTGATGGAAGGTGATGGTCATACAGGTACATTCAACTGTGAAAATTCATTCATCCATATACTTGAAATCTGTTGAATTTTTGTATGTGAAATATACCTCAATAAAAAGTAAAGGTGATAAGTGTATATCAGTGGTGTTATGGCCACTGTAGCTGTGGGAATGGCTTCAGAAGCCTGAGCAGCTGCAGCGCAGAGGGTAGAGCTCAAGTGGTGGCCTCAGCACTCCAGGGAGTTAAGGATGGAGGCAGGGTCTTTGGGAAGAACAGCACCACCAGCTGTCCTGCAGGCAGCTAGGGAAGTACTACACAATGTACTACATATGACACACATTAAGACAGCAATCTGGGCCCTCAAGACCTACCAGAGCCACAAGAATTTAGTTCCTTTTTAATTTTCAATTCAATCCCAAGACCTCAAAGAGCATAGATTCCTAGATATGGAGAACACTGGATCAGAAGCTTGTCAAAATTCTCAAAAACAACCCTCTTTCCCCAGTGAAGTACAAAACTTTAACTTCTGTTTGTCAAATGTGGGTAAAAACAACCCTCAAGACAGATTTCAGCAAATATTCTTGACCTCTGGAGCCTCCCAGCTCAATTGCTTTAGATTTATATAACAAAATTATAGTGTGTGCAACAAAGTACCTGTATCAGATGAAATGCCCCAACCAAAGCACAAAGTTATCAAACTCGGGGAACCATATGTAGGGAAGAGTGCAAATCTGGAAAGCACTTCAAGCTGCTACAGACTCAGTGCCTATGAGTAAACATTAAATCTGCATGAACCCTGTAAACAGGATTTGAAAGACATATTTCAACCGCAGTGCTTCTTAGTGGCCAAATAGGAACAGGGTGATTAGCTTACTGGCATTGAAAGACTACAAGAAACCTGAGCTGCTTGCTTGATTGCAGGAAGATGGAGTCTATCGAAAAGACAAGTAACTCCCTGGGGGCAATTCTGAAACAGGTAGTCAATATGAATCCTAAGAACCTCTCATTCACCTTAAAGGATTATGTTTTTAAAGAACTTCAGAGAGACTGGCTTAGGTACAATGAAACAGATAGACAGTCATTTGAGTTAGTGCTATCTAGAAAACCAAATCCATCTCAGAATGCTGCCAGCATGAGCCTTCAGAATCTTCTATATGTTCTAGTAAATGAGCTGCATCTTCCTCTCAGATATGGCTTTTGGATTCATATTTCATTGATCCTTTAATGAACAGAAAGCTAGAACATCTCAACTGACAAATAGATTACCACCAACATTAAATGGTCATTGAAATCCCACCAATCAAAAGCTGCTGCAGCCCTCTGGCTACTTCCTGAAGCTGATGCCGTCTCTGCTCCTTCACCTCTTACTCAACCGACATGCCCGACTCAAATCTTCCTCCTACTTTAAATTCTAACTCATCTTCCTCTAGCACTACAGATGATCAGGGGATTCAAGACCTGCCTATGACAGTTTTAGTCTAAACAGTAGTCTATACAAGGACCAGTAAGACAAATATACATCTAGGACTTCTTTGAAACCTTACCCCCTTGCATCCACAGATTCAATCAATCACAGATTGAAAATATTTGGGAAAAAAAAGTTCCAAAAAGCAAAACTTGAATTTGCCGTGCACTGAGCACTACACTGAATCCACGAGAATGAAATAATGTGTAGGCATACCCTGCTGTAGCCTCCCACCATTTCACAGATCCTCAGTCTCTCTTCAACGCTCATTTGAGCATTGTTCGCCTCATGTCATATTAATCCCTAGACAATACAAAAAAAAACCTCACTGCCACTGAGTCTATGGAAGAAAACCATTTGTCCAGTTCATGTACATTATCAAATTTGTTGGCATTAAGATGTCATAAACCAAAAACCAAACCTGTTGCCATCGATTCCAACTCATGACAACCTTATTTTCCTTTGGATATCTGTAAAATATGTTGTGATGTCATCTGTTTCATTTCTGATTCTGATCATTTGTGCCTTCTTTTTTCCTCATCGGCCTGGCTTACATTGATCTTATCAAAATTAGCTTTCTTTACTTTTTTTTTTCAATTTCATTAAATTCTGCTCTGAATTTTATTTCTTCTGTTTATACTGGGTTTTAGTTTTTTATTTTTCTACTTTTTTAAGGTGGAAATTGAGTTATTGATTTGAGCCCTTATTTTCCAATCTAAGGATTTAGTGCTTTAAATTTCCCTTTAAGTATTGCTTTAGAGGCATCCCACAAAATAGATGTCAGATATGTTGTGCTTTCATTTTCCATTACTTCAAAATATTTTTTACTTTCTTTTTTATTTCTTCTTTAACCCATAGAAGTATATTATCTAGTTTCCAAATATTTTGGGATTTTGCAGATACTTTTATGTTAATGATTTCTCATTTAATTCCACTGTGGTCAGAGAACACACTTGGAATTACTTGGATCCTGTTAAATTTATTGAGACATCTTAATGGTCCAGAACATGGTCTATCTTAGTAAACATCCTGCATGCACTTAAAAAGAATGTGTATTCTGCTGTTGTTGGGTGAAATGTTCTGCAAATGTTAATTAGGCCAAGTTAACTGATAGTGTTTTTCAAGTCTATCTACTGTCTCCTTACTGACTGCCTCTCTCTTTGTTCAATCAATTATAGGGAGGGAATGGAAATTTCCAACTATAATTATGGATTTGTGTATTTCTCTTTGCACTTCTATTAGTTTTCACTTCATGAATTTTTAAGCTCTGTTATTAAGTGCATAAACATAATTAGGATTATTATGTGCTGACAGACTGGCCCCTATGTTATTATGAAATGGACTTTTTTATCCCTGGTAATATTTTTTGTTTTGAAATCTATTTTGTCTGGTATTAACAGCTTTTACATTTAACCTACTTGTATCTCTATATTTAAAGTGTATTCCTTGTAGACAGCATAGAGTTGGTTTGTGCTTTTTTATCAATGTGACAATCTCTTCCTTTTAATTGGTATGTTTAGACCTTTTATATTTATTTATATGGTTAGGTTACGCCTATTATCTTGATTTTGTTTTGTCCAGTCTGTTCTTGGTTCTGTTTTTTCTTCGTTTCTGCCTTCTGTTGGATAATTGGATATTTTTTACGATTCCTTTTTATCTCCTTTTTTGGAGTATTTAGCTATTAACTCTGTTTTATTATTTTAGTGGTTTGTTTAGTGTTTGTACTATACATCTTTAACTGTCCCATTCTACCTTCAAGTAATATTATACCATTTCATGTACAGTATAAGAGCCTTACAATATGGCCAGGGTGATGTTTTGCTAGCTTATGACATGTGATCCTGCCAATGACAGCCACTGATTTGGCCTGCTTCTGGCAGCAGTAATACTGCCATTGTGGATGGTGTTACCCTCTTCAGGCAGCCATATCAGAGAGCTCTTCAAAAATTTCCTTGGATAAAGAATCCCAGGGTAATATTAGTCATTTGATCGGGATTCCTATTTATCTTCTCCACAACAAAATCCAGAGCCAAGGTCTGCTGGTAGTTTTTTGGCACCACCTGCAATGAAGAGAGACTATCATCAGTCAAGACACAACTCTCAAAAAAACTATTCTTTCTAGATGGCCCAAACTTAAGGGGCCAAATCTCAGAGGATTCATTGAATATGTAGCATCAACAACCTCCCCAATGTTCTTTGTACACTGATCCACTTAGATCCAGCCTGATTTCCATATCCATATGTTCCCAATAAGTTATCACACTGTCAGGACCTGTGTGAGATACTTTATCATTTTCTTGAACACTAAGACTTAAGGATTATGATATAAATTTTGAATTTATTAAAATGACGATTTTTTAAATTTTCTTTTAATGAAGGCTGTTGTGGATAGAACTGTGTTCTCCCAAAACAGAAATACAGTCAGCCCTCTATGTCCACAGTTCTGCAACCACGGATTCAATCAATCACAGATTGAAAATATTTGGGAAAAAAAAGTTCCAAAAAGCAAAACTTGAATTTGCCGTGCACTGAGCACTACACTGAATCCACGAGAATGAAATAACGTGTAGGCATACCCTGCTGTAGCCTCCCACCATTTCACAGATCCTCAGTCTCTCTTCAACGCTCATTTGAGCATTGTTCGCCTCATGTCATATTAATCCCTAGACAATCCAAAAAAAAAAAAAAAAAAACTCACTGCCACTGAGTCGATTCCGACTCATAGCAAGCCTGTAAGACAGAGAACTGCCCCATAGGGTTTCCAAGGAGTGCCTGGTGGATTCGAACTGCCGACCTTTTGGTTAGCAGCCATAGCTCTTAACCACTATACCACCAGAGTTTCCGCTAAACAATACAGTACTGTCTAACAACTATTTACATAGCATTTACATTTTACTAGGTAGTATAAGTAATCTAGAGATGATTTAAAGTATACAGGAGGATGTGCATAGCTTAAATGCAAATACTACACCACTTTATATAAGGGACTTGAGCACCCATGGATTTTGTTATCTGTGAGGGAGTCCTGGAACCAATCCTCCACGGATACTGAGCGACAATTGTATTAAAGTCCTAATCCCTGTTGTTGTTAGGTGCCATCGAGTCAGTTCCTACTCATAGCAACCGTATGTACAACAGAATGAAACACTGCTGAGTCCTGAGCCATCCTCACAATCGTTGCAACCACTGTGTCAATCCATCTCCTTGAGGGTCTTCCTCTTTTTTGCTCACCCTCTACTTTACCAAGCATGATGTCCTTCTCCAGGAACTGGTCCCTCCTGATAACACACCCAAATTACGTGAGACAAAGTTTCGCCATCCTCCCGTCTAAGGAGCATTCTGGTTGTACTTCTTCCAAGACAGATTAATTCTTCTGGCAGTCCACAGTATATTCAATATTCTTCACCAACACCAGAATTGAAAGGCATCAAAAACAACCCTAACCCCCAGTACCTGTGAATGTGACCTTATTTGGAAACAGGGCCTTTGCAGATGTAATCAATTTAAGATTAGGGGGATCCTAATCTAATATGACTGATATCCTTATAAGAGACACAGGTACACAGGGAAGAATGTCATGTGAAGATGGAAGCTGAGATTGAAGCATATATAAACCAAATCAAGTATTGCGGGCAACTACGAAAAGCTGGAAGAGGCAAGGATGGATCTTCTAGAGCCTTCAAAGAGAAAATGGCCCTGCTGACACCTTGATTTCAGACTTCTAGACTCCAGAACTATGACAGAATAAATTTCTGTTCTTTTAAGCCACCCAGTTTGTGGCATTTTGTTACAACAGTTCAAGAAAACTAATACAGAGATCTTTTCAATAAAGGTTGGTAAATAAACAGCACCCTTGTGCAGGCAACACAAATCATGAACTAACTAGCTCAGAGTGAAGTCTGCAAGACAATTGTGCAGAATATAGAAGGGAGAGGGAGGCACAAGGAGCAACATAACGTAGCAGTTAAGAGCGTCGACACTAGAATCAGAATACCTGGGTTTGAATTATTACTTCTGATTAATGTATACTAAATTGTTCCTTGTGATGTCTTAATTTTCTCTTAGGAATAAAGGAAACGAGTTAAAGACAATCTTTTTTCCTTAATAACTTTTTGTGATGTCTTAACTGTCTTTTACGTATAAAGGGAAGGAGTTGAAAACAGTCTCCCCACTCCTCTTGGGTGATGGAAAATTTGTGCTGACCCTCAAAGAAGTTACCTGTCTTTAAAGTCTCAGTATCAGCCTTTGTGTGAAGATGCTCTCTTGTTTTGTCTGGTGAAAAGACTCCAAGGGGAGGGTATGGTAACATGCATGCATTGATGGTGAGGAGAGAAGCCATGATGGGTGTGCTACTTGTTACCAACAAGGTTATGAAACTCCTGGTGATGTGAAAGAGGTACGCTCCTTTAGGAGGCTGAAGAAGACTCCAGATAGCCGTCTCAAGGATTACCTGAGATTCCTTATATTTTCAAGACTGGCTGTTTGACAGTGAAGTAGTGACTTCTTAGGGAGTTCTGTGAGGTTTCAGTCTTCCCATCTAGTCAGAAATACAATATTTTCAACACCTCTCTAACCCAGTTAGAGTACAATTCATTAGAATGCAGAATCTTCCATTTGCATCACAACATGATGCACCACAGGAAGTCTTCAATCATTTATTGAATGTTCTCAGCTGGGGCTACCATGGATAAGGACTCAAATCTCAAGACTTTCACTGGCCCAGGAAGAAGGTGCAACTCCCATTTATATCTCCATGAATAGAAAAGAAATTCCTGACCAGTAAATATTATGATATGGAGCTGGTAATCACAATATACAAATGACACCCAGAATATGAAAGGAATTAGGAATCTACATGGAAAAGTATGTCAAGAACTTAACTGCAAACATGACTGAAAAAAGAGAGACAGAGAATTTTGTGGGTAGAAAGAAGGGGAAGTTGAGCTTTCACAGAACATATGATATATGACAACCCCCTTGAACACCTACACTGTTTGCATTTTTAACTTTCCAATGTAATTATTTTTAGTTTGGTTGAATTTTTATAGCCATTAAAATGGAACAATATTGAACCTAGGGTCTCAACATAAGAATGGATTTTGTTCATTTGTAGCTTTATTATTACAGTAATTTTGATGTTGACAACTTGAAAATGGTTTAGGCATACTCTAGGGTAAACCAATTATGTAATTCTGCTAATGAGGTTGGAAACCAACATTTTCAGTGTTAATATGAAAGAGATACTAGTAAAATACCAAAGAATTTATGAGAAATATTAATAGGAGATGCCAGTATAAACTCATAATTTTAAAAATATGTCCTGTCCCCTTACCAAGTCCACTGACAGTGGTCTAGACACAATGACACCTCACTGCTTATGAGCAACCCAAGTACCCAGATTGAGGTTTTCAAATACCATTTCCTAGTAAAATGAGTCAGTGCTCCTTGGAGAAATGGCTGATTCCCAGTCTGGCAGACTAAGCAGGATGAAATTGGAGCATGTAACTAGGGCATTACTAACAATGTATTTGGAAGTGCAGAAGTTATTATAATGAATTCTTGAATTTTTTGTGATTTTATGTCTTACCTGAAAAACTGTTGCCTAACTCAAGATCACAGGTATTTTCTGCCATATTTTATTCTATAAATTTAGTTTCTAGCTTTAAATTTATGTCCACTATCTATTTCAAGATAGTTTTTGTATATGGTGTTAGATATTAATATTTTTAATATCTTCTTAATACCTGTAGATTCTGTAGTAATGTTCCTCCCTTTCACTGCTTATATTGGGTATTTGTGACATATTTCTTTCAAGGAATTACCAATGCATTATTCTTTTCAATCAACAATATTTTTGTTTTCTTGTTCCTCCCTATTTTTTCTATTTCTTCATCTTCTTATTTTTATCACTTCCTTTTTATTTTCTTGGGGTTTAGTTCAGTTTTATTTATTCTTATGTATTGAGATGAAAGCTTAGAAATTTGCAGACTTTCTTCTTCCCTAAAAATGTACTTATTGCTATACATTTCCCTCTGTTACAGGTTTGGCTGCATTCCACAAGTTTTCATTATCATTAAATTCAAAATATTTTTGCATTTCCACTGATTTTTTTGACTCATGGGTTATATCAAAGAGTATGCTTAAAATAAAAATGTATGGTGACTTTCTGGACACAACTTTGTTATTGCTCTCTAGCTTAATTAACATGTGGTTAGAAAAAATACTATGTTAATTATGTTCTTTGAAATTTGTTGAGAATGTTAAATGTTCCGTATGCACTTGAAAGGGGTATTATTCAACAGTTGTTGAGTGCAGTCAGTGAACTATTTATATTGATTAGATCAATCTGGTTAATCATATTATTGAAATCTTCTAAACCTTTACTGATTTTGTCTTTTCTCTATCACTGAGAGAAACGTGTTAAATTTTCCCACTATGATTGTGGATTATGTCTATTTCTCTTTTTAGTTCTGCCAATTTATGTTTCTTATTTTTGAGGCTGGTGGATTGAACATTTTATCATCATAAAATGCCCCTCTCTATCTCTAGTAATGTTTCTTGCATTGAGGTCCATTTTGATAGTACAAGTCGCAAGCTTTCTTTTTGATAGTGTTTGCATGGTATATTATTTCAATCCTCTTACTTTTTACCTTAATGTATCCTTATATTTAGTGTTTCTTGTAAGTTCCATATAGTTGGGGAGGGTTATTTTTTAATTCAGTCTGGATTTCATTCTCCTTTAATTAAAGAGAAAATAAGAGACAGGGAAGGACAGAGAAAAGGAAAGAGGGTGAGAGAGACAGAGGCAGAAAAAGTGGTCAAAAATGAACTTACTGAACAGAAAAGAGGGAAAACTGAGCTTTCAGAGAGCATTGACTATTTGAAGTTTCCCTCAGTGCTGAAAAAGAACATCACATTAAAGGAAAATGATACCTACAGTTGTAGCCTGTGCCAGTGAGAACTGAGAAGGAAATGAGAAACATATCATGGGAAAATGGAGAAGAGTAGATGCTTGTTATATGATGGCAGAAAGCTTAGCAAAATTGTGTGCTACAGTTATTTGAAAAGCAGAATAAGTGACAAGCCTGGATATATATCTAAGGAGATATCCAAGCAAAGAGTTGAGGTAATACCTGGTTTCTTCTTGCTGCTTATAGTAAAATGTGAGAGGAGAGAGAAAAATTGAGTTAAGAATTGTTCAACAGAGTCCGGCAAGATGGCGCTCTAGGCAGAAGCACCACGCCGTCCCTCCACAGCAAAGATCTGAAAAACTAAGCCAAACAGAGAATCAACAATCCTGAAACCCTAGAACATCAAATGAAGAGATAAAGAACTCAGCCAAACACCAAACGGAGTGAGAATACTGAAAGAGAATGGAGAGCAAAGAGAGATTCATGCAGAGGTCCCCTACCAGCTAACGCAGTGCGGATCCACCATCTTGGACTCCTATCGGAGACCAGCAAACGGGAGAATGGGAGAGCAGCCTCGCGGAGCATCCACCGGGAGACAAAACAGCCGGTAATTTGCAGTGTGTGCTTCCCCACCCCCCACCCCTCTTTGCCCCGGCTGGGGCTCCCCTGCTTCCTGTGGCCAAGGTCCCTGGGCCAGGGGGCGCTGGTTGCTTGGATTCCGCACGCCCGGGCCGGCGGCTTTCTGGGTGCCATTTGTTGGCTGCTGGTGTTGCTTTTTCTGCCGCCTCCCCCTACTTTTGCTCAGGTGCCTGGTTCCGAGCGCCGTCTTTGCCCTTTCCTGCGGGACTGTGGGACTACGTTCGGGTGTGTGGCTGCTTCCAGGTCTGGGCTGCTGTGCTGGTGAGATCCCAGGGCTTTTGTTCATTTGCTCCTCTGCTTCCCATGGCTGCAGACTCTTCACCAGGGTCCGCCGGCTGCTTGGATTCCGCGTGCCCGGGCGGGCGGCTCTCTGGGTGCCGTTGGTTGGCTGCTGGTGCTGCTTTTTTTTTTTTTTTTTTCTTTTTCTCCTGCTTCTTTTGGTTTCTCACTCACCTCTCGCCACTTTCCCCTCCTTTCACTCGGGTGCCTGGCTCCTTGCACCCTCTTTGCTCCTTTCTGAGGGTCCCCAGAGCGCAGGCAATTTGTGATATATGCTTTCCCACTCTCCACCCTTCTTCACTCACACTCGGCCTCCTCTGTTTCCCACGGACACACTCTCTTGTCCAGAAACACCAGCCCGCACTGGCTGGCTCTCTGAGTGCCATTCGTTGACTGCTAGTGTTGCTTTTTATTTTATTTTATTTTTTTCTTTTTTGATTAGTTTTGTTTTCTTTTCCCTCTTTTTCCCTTTTGTCTTTCTTCATTGCTCAATTTCTCATCTCTCTATCTCTTCCGTCTCTTTCTGATCCCTGAATACCAGGCATTTATGCCTCTGCGCCTTCTGGCCAGGCTGTGCTGTGAAACCTGAGACCGACTTCCCCAGACCTCATAGCTGCATCGGTGGGATCCCTGGGAACTCTGCAGTTCTTTAACTTTTCTGATTTTTATTTGTTCATTCTTTTCTTTTCTCTCTCTTCCCCCTTCTGGTTTTCTCCATCCCATAGTCTCTCATCTGTCCATTCCAACGAAAAGCTCCCCTAGCATTCTTTTATGTTTGTATGTTTTTTCGCTGCTGCTCCTCTCTCCTTTCTCCCATATCCAGCTTAGCTTCACACATAACCATCTCCCCGCTGCATCCTGCCTACCTGCACCGTGCACTTGACAACACACCACCAAGCTGTGCAGGCACGCCCTATTGGAATCTCCCCAGCACTGACTACCGACTGTCCTGGTGGCTGCGGTGAGTGCCACAAACAACCCGTCCCAGTGACTCCTCTTCAGCTAGACCTGCCCAGCTGTACCACAAGGATGAAACAAAAAAATCTACAATCAATAAACGAGAGAAATATCTACTGAATGCCCCGAAAACAGCAAACAATATCAAAACATTTACAAAAACAAGACAAGATGGCTCCAATAGGCATCCAAATTAAAACACCAGATAACTCTCCTGTGGAAGAAAATGCACTAGAATTACCTGATAGGGAACTCAAATCACTAATACTAGGAATTTTCCAAGAACTGAGGCAAAAAGCTGACAAACATGAGGAAAAAATAGACAAATTTATGGAAAATACAGACAAAAAATTGGAAGAATTCAGGAAGATGATGCAGGAACAAACTGCCAAAATAAATTCACAACTAGAAATTATACAAAAACAACAATTAGAAATTCAAAAGATAAACAACAAGATTTCAGAAATGGATGATGTCATAGAAGGGCTGAGAAGTAGATTTGAAACCGTGGAAGACAGGATCAGTGGAACTGAAGACAAACACTTGGATACAACTCTGCTTCAGGAAAACTCAGAAAAAAGAACAAAGAAAAATGAAGAGACCGTGAGAGTTATGTGGGACACAATTAAAAGCAAAAATTTACAAGTGATTGGCATCCCAGAGCAGGGGGAGAAAACAGAAAACACAGAGAGGATCATTGACGAACTGCTGACAGAAAACTTTCCCAATATCATGAAAGATGAAAAGCTGGCCATCCAAGAAGCTCAACGAACCCCATATAGAAGAGACCCCAAAAGAAAATCACCAACACATATCATATTCACACTCGACAAAACTAAAGATAAAGAATCCTGAGAGAAGCTCGTGAAAAACAAGAAGTCACATACAGAGGAGAAACAATAAGACTAAGCTCAGATTATTCGGCAGAAACCATGCAGGCAAGAAGGCAGTGGGATGACATATATAAAATCTTGAAAGAAAAAAATTGTCAGCCAAAAATAATATATCCTGCAAAACTCTTGTTCAAATTTGATGGTGAAATTAGGTCATTTCCAGATAAACAGAAACTAAGGGAATATGCAAAAGTCAAACCAAACTTACAAGAATTATTAAAGGGAGTTCTTTGATCTCAGGACAAACAGCTTCAACCCTCAGGCAGGACCTAGGATGCAGGATTATACAAACCAGATACCATTCTAGGAAATTAACTCTCGAGGACTAGCCAAAACCAAAAGAAATACAACAAGGAATCAGAGCAATCAATCAAAGGATGACAACAACATCAAAACAATGAAAGAGGGAATAAACGGCATAGGTATAGAACCTTCTAACGGAGAGGAAGGCAAGGCGATACCAAGTAAGGGTAGACTGCTTCAAACTTATAAAGATAAGGGTAAAATTCATGGTAACCACAAAGAAAGTTAACAAACCAACTCACAAAAATAAAGACGAAAAACATAAAGTCTCAGCAAAAACAAAACCTACAAAAACAAAAGAAATGAACACAAAATCCACAAACAAAAGTAACTCAGCACAAAAGAGTAAGAAGAACAAAGAAAACTTCAGCACCACAAAAAAAAGCACTACAAAATGACAGCAACCAACTTCCATCTATCAATAGTTACACTGAATGTAAATGGACTCAATGCACCCATAAAGAGACGGAGAGTGGCAGACTGGATAAGAAAACCAGATCCATCAATATGCTGTCTACAAGAGACACACCTTATAAACAAAGATGTGAATTTATTAAAAATCAAAGGTTGGAATAAAATATATCAAGCTAACAACTACCAAAAAAGAGCAGGAGTGGCAATTCTAATCTCAGATAAAATAGACTTTAAAACAAAATCTACCATAAAAGACAAAGAAGAACACTATATAATGATTAAGGGGATGATCCATTATGATGACATAACCATAATAAATATCTACGCACCCAATGACAGGGCTCAAAAATACATAAAAAAAAAAAAAAACTCTAACAGCACTGAAAAGAGAAATTGACAGTTCCACAATAATAGTAGGAGACTTCAACACACCACTCTCAGTAAAGGACAGAACAACTAAGAAGAAACTCAACAAAGATGCAGAAGACCTAAAGGGCACAATCAGCCAACTTGACCTCATAGACATATATAGAACACTCCATCCAACCGCTGCAAAGTACACATTCTTTTCCAATGCACATGGAATGTTCTCCAGAATAGACCACATCTTAGGCCACAGAGCAATCCTCAACAAGATCCAAAACGCTGAGATAATTCAAAGTATCTTCTCTGACCACAATGCCATCAAGGTAGAAACTAACAATAGAAAGAGCGAGGAAAAAAAATCAATTACATGGAAACTGAATAATACCCTGCTTACACATCAGTGGGTAATAGAAGAAATCAGAGATGGAATCAAAAAATTCCTAGAATCAACCAACACTTCAGGCCTTAATACATGGCATTAACAGGATACAAACCATAACCATCAACACACAAAACCCAACAGATAAAGTAGACAACTGGGATCTTCTAAAAATCAAACACCTATGCTCTTCAAAAGACTTCACCAAAAGAGTCAAAAGAGAACCTACAGACTGGGAAAAAATTTTTGGACAGTACAAGTCAGACAAAAGTCTAATCTCCATCATCTACAAGAAAATCCAACACCTCTACAACAAAAAGACAAACAATCCTATCAAAAAATGGGCAAAGGAAATGAACAGACACTTCACCAAAGAAGACGTTCAAATGGCCAACAGACACATGAGGAAATGCTCGCGTTCACTAGCCATTAGAGAAATGCAAATTAAAACCACAATGAGATACCACCTCACCCCGGCATTACTGGCACGAATTAAAAATACTGGAAATAACAAATGTTGGAGGGGCTGCAGGGAGATGGGAACTCTTATACACTGCTGGTGGGAATGCTAAATGATACAACCATTTTGGAAAATATGGCATTCCCTCAGAAAGCTAGAAATAGACATACCGTTCGATCCAGCAATCCCACTCCTAGGAATATATCCTAGAGAAATAAGAGTTGTCACTCGAATAGACATATGCACACCTATGTTCATGGCAGCATTGTTCACAATAGCAAAACGATGGAAACAACGTAGATGCCCATCAACAGATGAATGGATAAACAAACTATGGTACCTACACACAATGGAGTACTATGCAACGAGAAAGAACAACAATGAATCTGTGAAGCATCTCATAACATGGATGAAACTGGAGGAGATTATGCTGAGTGAAATAAGTCAATCACAAAAGGACAAATATTGTATGAGACCTCTACTGTAAAAAACCATGAAAAAGTTCCCATGCAAAATGTAACAATCCTTGTTGGTTACCAGGGATGGGAGGGGAGGGGGGGGAATATTAAATAGGCAATAGATAAGTGGTATCTTGGGTGAACGTTGAGACAGTACACAATACAAGGGAAACTAACACAACCTGCACAAGGAAAGGTCATGGAGGCCCCATGGACACATCCAAACTCCCTGACGGACTGAGTTGCTGGACGGAGGGCTCTGGGGACCATGGTCTCGGGGAACATCTAGCTCAATTGGCATGGCACTACTTATAAAGATAATGCTCTACATTCTACCTTGGTGAGTAGTGTCGGGGTCTTAAAAGCCTGTGAGTGTCCATCTAAGATACTACACTGGTCTCATCCCTTCGGGAGCAAGGGAGAATGAAGAGAACAGGATACAAGGAAAAGATTAGTCCAAAGGACTAATTGTCCACAGCTACCAAGGCCTCCACCAGACTGAGTCCGGTACAGCTAGATGGTGCCCGGCTACCACCGCTGACTGCTCTGACCAGGATCACAACAGAGGGTTCTAGACAGAGCTGGAGAAGGATGTAGAGCATAATTCTAACTCACAAAAAAAAAAAAAAAAAAAAAACCAACACCAGATTTACTGGCCTAAATGAGACTGGAGAAACCTCAAGAGTATGGCCCCCAGACACCCTTTCAGCTCAGTGGTGAAGTTACCTTCGAGGTTCACTGTTCAGCCTGGGAGTGGACAGCCCAGTAAAACCAAATGAGACTAACGAGGTACCGGAGTCCAGTGACAAGGGCCAGAAGGCAGAAGGGGAGTAGGAAGCTGATGATAGGGAACACAAGGTTGAGTAAGGATACTGTTGATGTGTTGTGAGATTGTTAACCATTGTTACAGGGCAACATTTGTAGTAACTGTTAAATGGGAGGCTATTTTGTCCTGTAAGCCTTCATCTTAAGTGAGAATAACAGCACAATTAGAAGAGCGTAGTCCATGTCACTTAAATGTGTACGTAAAAAGCTTTGAAATGGGGTATCTTTGGCTATGTGTATTTTCACCAAAAAAAAAAAAAAGCTGAGAATTTAGAGGGTTAAAATGTTGTGGGGGTTGTTAAGCAAAGTCATAAAACAGCATATGTACTACTGTTACATGAGAAATTGTTTGTTCTGTAAGCCTTCACCTGAAGTACAATAAAATATTTTTTAAAAAAATAAAGAAAGAAAGAATTGTTAAACAAAAGGGAGCTAGGGCTTCTTGACTTCTGGCAGTGTGAAGAGCTTGGCATACACTCTGCCCAGCAAAACAACCATTTAACTGGTGAAAATTATAAATTCTCAAGAAGTTGTCATAAAGACATACAGCAAATTAAGAAGTATTTATTCAAAATATGCTAAATCTCAATAAACCAAAAATCAAATCCATTGCCATCAAGCTGATTCCAACTTATAGCGACCCTACAGGACAGAGTAGAACTGCCCCATAGAGTTTCCAAAGCTGTAATCTTTACAGAAGCAGACTGTCACATCTTTCTCCCATGGACAGGCTGGTGGGTTTGAACCACTGACCTTTTGGTTAGCAGCTGAACACTTAACCACTGCACGAACAGGGCTCCTAAATCTCAATAAGGACAGCAAAAGTTGGGGCATTTGAGCCACAAAGTACTCTCAGCCCTCTGCCCAGCTCCGTGTGATGAAATCTCTACTCCAGGCACTCTATGCCAGTCAGTACAGCCAAGAAAACAGGGGCTTTGGTTCCTCCTAGTTCACAATCTAGAGTCACAGTTTCACCTCAAGTGGGGCATGAGTCAGCATTTCTCATCCTCCCAAACCCCATGTTGGGTGGACATAGACAAGAGGTCTGGGGTTTGCTTCCCCCACCCAGTCCCCACTAGTACAGCAAAAGGCCTTCCCCAGAGGGAACAACCTGAAAATACTGTTGCCCCAATCACACTCCCCACAATCCACTCATAGTGCAGAGATTCCATGCTAGGAGTGGCAGGCCAAGAAGACCAGAGACTACCATTTCTCACCCAGTGCCCACTCATACAGCAGGCGTGTCACTCCAAGAGAATCAGGGCACTGCCCCAGCCCCCAGATCTGTGCAGTGGTTCAGGGGTTCTGCCAAGGGCAGAAGTAAAGGATGGAGAGTCCCACAGCTCTGTCTGAGGGAACTAACTTTATTTGGAACAGAGCATGGAGAAATTTATGCCTAGGGGTATTTTCAAAAGCATAAAGATGTTGGTAGAGTGCAATTAAGAGGGGATGGCAGCTCCATGATAGTCAGCAAAAAGTGACATAGCAGAGCAGCCAGAAGTTAAACAGAGAGAATCAGAAAAAAATAATAAAGACAATCAAAAACAGCCCTTCTGGGAACACATTCAAATCTGTAGGTCAGATAGTCTTATGGGACCATCTATGTCAACTGGTATAACATAGTTCATAAAGAAAACATTCTACATGCTACTTTGATGAGTAGCATCTGGGTCTTAAAAGCTTGTGAGGGGCTATCTAAGATACAACTATTGGTCTCTTTCTGTCTGGAACAAAGGAAAGTGAAGAAAACCAAAGACTCAAGGAAACAATTAGTCCAAAGGACTAATGGACCACAAGGACCACAGCCTCCACCAGCCTAAGACCAGAAGAAATACATGGTGCCCAGCTACCACTACTGACTGCTCTGACCAGGATCACAATATAAGCTCCTGGTTAGAGGGCAAAAAAAAAAAAAAAAAAAAAATAGAACAAAATTCAAATTCATAAAAAAAAGACAAGATTTATTGGTCTGAGAGATACTTGAGGAATCCCCGAGACTACAGCCCTTAAACACCTTTCTAACTGGGAACTGAAGCCATTCCCAGAGATCACCTTTCTGTCAAATAATAGACAGGTCTATAAATAAATAGACAAACTTGAGGAAAGTGCTCCTTTGAACAATCATCTATATGAGACCAAAAGGACAACATATGCCCAAAAGCAAAGATGAGAAGGAAGAAGGAGCAGGAAAACTGGGCAAATGGAAAAGAGGAACTCGGGGCAGTAATGGGGAGAGTACTGACACACTCCAGGGATTGCAACCAATGCCATGGAACAATTTGTGTATAAACAAACTATTGAATGGGAAACTAATTTGCTCTGTAAACCTTCATCTAAAATACAATAAAAAAAAATCTGTGGGTCAGGAAGGCTATAAGCATGCACTGGGCTTCACTCATGGAGGAACAATCAAAGAAGGAAGTGAGGAAGACTCAAAAGCATTCCCCAATCCATACACAGACTCATCAATAGAGGGCAAAAAACGTCACTGGCACAAGGAGCTTAAGTACAACTTCTGACCAAACACTGATAAACAATAAATTTCTCCGACCAAAGTCTGGCAAGTGAGTTCCCTGGTAACTTAGAAGAAAGAGAATGAAAAATGAGTCAGGTTACTAATGCCAAAATGGACATTGAAACTACAATGCTATACAAACAAAATTATTTTTCCCATCAACATGATGAAAATCATGTTTGACAGAAATCTCTAAAACCCCATGAGGAATGACTGCTGTTTAAGATGCTTTTATACTTCCCTGTGTCTCTCACACAAAATTTATCAATGGACAATATAAACTCGCATTGTAAATAAGAATATCAAATAAATCAACCAATGTCAAAGTCTGATAAAGAATTATGAAAAAAAGAATGTTAGAGTAAGCTCAAAGTAACTATTGACAAAAGCTGAATATCTAATCTACTGTTTATTGAAAGTAGGTGATGTATGACCGTAACTTTAATTCCAAAAATACAGAGCTGAAAATCCACTACAGCTTTGTAACCAGTTGTTGGCTACCTTCACATTACCAGGTAATTTTCTGCTCAGTAATAAAATTAGCTAACTCAGTATTTATGAATTGATTTATGGCTCTTGATTTCTCCTTCCCACCCCAAAAAATATAAAAATCACTTTAGAGAAAATTAACGTCTTTGAATTTTTTACTATTCCAGTCAATTAACTTGGTATAGGCCTCCATTTTTTAAAGTCTTCTTTAATATTTCTCAATATTTTATAATTCTCTATGGGGAGGACTTGTACTTCACCATTAGACTTATTTCAAAATGTTTTGTATTTTATGCTAATGTAATGGTATATTTAAATTTTCTGTTGCTAGTATATAAAATTAGTTTTTAAAAAATATTAAAATTGTATAAAGCAACAAACTCTTTATAGTTAATACTTAATCAGCATTTTTATATCCAATTCTGTCATCTGAAAGTAATATCCATTTTACTTTCTCCTTCCCTATATTTATGCCTTATTTTTCTTTTCCTTGCATCAATGCACTAGCTAGCTCTACTATAATGCTGAATAAAAGTGGTGAAGTGTTACACTAGTAAATGTTAGGTATGAGATGGAATTCTTATAGAAACCAACTATCAGATCAATGAAGTTCTCCAGGGCTGTCACAGTGGAAGGGAATAATAGAAGGCCTGTGAGAAGGTAGAAACTTTGAATCTTTGTTACTATTACATAACTTCAGTATCTATTACTAGACAGAACTTCCTCTTCACAAAATTTCTGTGGTTCCAATATGATGATCCCTTGTCCTTCTCATGCCTTCATAAGGGGCAGTTGTACCATCTTCTGTCAGAAACTTTCAGAGTAGTTGCTCCACCTAGAAATGTGTCTCTAGGCCTTCTTTCCCAGGTAGATGGCCAATTTGTATCTGTCAATGTTCTCTACTCACTGTTGCCAATGACACCAAGGAATTTGCCCACACAGAGTCCCACGTTGCTGTCAGGTGTGCCTTCTCCCCTTCACAAGTTTTTACACAGAGCGGCCCTGGCTCTTCAGAATACACAGTTCATCCAGGCAGGAAGGGTATCAAGTGAGCAGGAAATGTGAAGGAATCAAGCAGGAACTATGGCCAGACACCATGTTCACCCACACAGATGCCCTCATCCTTGCCAGTGTGCTCTCCTACAGGCCACCTCCAACAAAGGTGCTCATCTGAAGCTGCTCATGGAGGAATAAATGGACCCATAGGGAGGA
Source organism: Dugong dugon (assembly GCA_030035585.1). Taxonomy (NCBI): domain Eukaryota; kingdom Metazoa; phylum Chordata; class Mammalia; order Sirenia; family Dugongidae; genus Dugong; species Dugong dugon. Next base: position 185,250,554 of record CM057460.1, on the reverse strand, counting down.
GGGCAAAAGAATTTCAGAGACATCAGGTCTTCAAATCCATGGCAGGCATAACTTCCCACTCCAAATATTTTCCTCTGCAAGGGTCCTTGGTTCTCAGGAAAAACAACTGGGGCTGCAGGACAGGGATCAGCAGGAGCTGAAGAGACATTAGACAAGGTCTTTATGTGCAAGGACCACAATTTATATAAGTGTACGTAAAATAAAATAAAAAGTAAAAGAAGCCACATTAAAGTGACAAAAATAAAGCCACCAGGATCAAAGACAGTAAAACAGCAATCAAAACAGAGTATCTGGAGTGCAAAGCAAGTTCAGATGGGCTTTTACACATTAGTCTTAGCATCCTGTTGCAGGAGAATAGAAAGATAAAAAGAACTACTGTTAATTGAAAATGTGCTCTACATTGTACTTTTATTTACAAGTAAGAAAAAAATATCCAGATGGGTAAAGTGGTTTGCTTGAAGTCAACCTGTTAGTGATTGAACCAGGATTGAAACCTAAGACCATCCAGCTTCAGTACCAAAGTATTTCCACCAAATCAAGCTCTAAGTGGGGCAAAGTAAAGGGGAGACCTAGTCAAGAAGGACCAATTTCAAGATGTGGGTCACACCAGAGATACAGGTCAACTTGTATGCTTGAGATGAGAAAACACATAAAGATCACCTATACTGAATCTGGAGCCCTGCTGGTGCAGTGGTTAAACACTCAGCTGTTAACCAAAAGGACAACGGTTCAAACCCACCAGTCACTCTGTGGGAGAAAGATATAGCAGTATGCTTCTGTAAAGATTTACAGCCTTGAAAGCCCTATGGGGCAGTTCTACTCTGTCCTAGAGGTCACTATGAGTTGAAACTGACTTGACGGCAATGTGCTTTTTACTGAATCTGATCAACTCATCTTTCCATCTTTCTACCAGAAGAATTTTACAGGTAACTTTAGGGTTCATACAAAAGTCCCCTTCCTAGAGTGTAGTTTCTAGGAATTGGTGCTTTTCTATTCAAAATTTCTTCATGTACTTTATAGGGAATTACTGTATGGCCATAATTATGCTAGGCAAATAGTAATTTCAAATATTATGATTATATGGTATGATCAGGAATATGTAACTTGACAATACTCTGTATATATAATTTGTTCTGCTGTGGTGCTGATAATTCAGTTCATAATTTAAAAAAGTTTTACCTGCCATGATGAAAATGTCCTTCATTTATATAATTAAGTATTTTCCATCATCTTTGCTGGAAAACTTAAGTATCACCACACTAGAAACATGACTTCTGTTGCAGAATTTTATGTATAGAGGTTTTTGCCCCAAACGCATGAATTTCATCAGTTTTCTAATATTTATTAAAGCTTGAGCTAATACTGAAGGCTTTTCTGTGCTCAGTTCATTCTTACAGCTTTTATACTGTATGAATTCTCTGATGTACAGTAAGTTGTGACTTCTGGATGAAGGCTTTCCCACATACAGTACATTGATAGGGTCTTTCCCCAGTATGAATTCTGCGATGCAAAACAAGGTCTGACTTCTGGGAAAATGCCTTTCCACATTCAGCACATATGTAAGGCTTTTCTCCTGTATGAATTCGCTGATGCCCTGGGAGGTGGGACTTCTGAGAGAAGGCTTTCCCACATTCAGTACACACATAAGGCTTTTCTCCTGTGTGAATTCTCTGATGTCCAATGAGATGTGACTTCTGACAAAAGGCTTTTCCACATTCACTGCATTTATAGGGTTTCTCTCCAGTATGCGTTCTCTGATGTATAATGAGCTGTGACTTCCGGGAGAAGCTCTTGCTACATTCAGTACATTCATAGGGTTTCTCTCCAGTATGAATTAACTGGTGTGTAATGAGTTCTGTCTTCCTGCTAAAGGCTTCTTCACATTGAGCACATCTGTAGGGTTTCTCTCCAGTGTGAATTCTCTTATGTATAATGAGATGGGACTTCTCACAGAAGGCTTTCCCACATTCAGTGCACTCATATGGCTTCTCTCCTGTATGTGCTCTATGATGTATAATAAGCTGTGACTTCTGGGAGAAAGCTTTCCCACACTCTCTACATTCATAAGGTTTCTCTCCAGTGTGAATTCTCTGATGTATAATGAGGGGTGACTTCTGGGAGAAAGCTTTCCCACATTCACTACATTCATATGGTTTTTCCCCAGTATGAACTCTCTGATGTATAATGAGGGATGATTTCTGAGAGAAGGCTTTTCCACATTCAGAACATTCATAAGGTTTCTCCCCAGTATGAGTTCTCTGATGTACAATGAGGTGAAATTTCTCACTAAAGGCTTTTCCACATGCACCACAATCATATGGCTTCTTTCCAGTATGAATTCTTTGATGTACAATGAGCTGTGACTTCTTAGCAAAGGCTTTTCCACATGTAATACATAAACAGGTTTTCTCTTTAGTTTCAACACTTGCATGCTGAATAAAAGATTGTTTATTGCTGAGAATGTGTCCGCCTTGATTATCTTCACAGGGTATTACTCCATTGTGAATTTTCTCAAGTTTAGAAATGGATGCACTGTGGCTGGGTGATTTTCTGCATCCAAAACTCTCATCAGGGTTTTTTCTTGAATTGCTTTTATTACAACTAGGTAGGTCAATATCAGGTTTCAAGTTCTTTTCAAATGCATATTTATGGAATCTTTGTCTTGAAGTATCTGGGTCCATGCATTCTTGAAAGAGTTTTCCAAATGCATCAGACTTGTAGCCTGACTCCTCAGTCACTGTTTTCCTGTTGATAACTGTGACTTGCCTGAAAAGTTTGTCTTGGTTTTCCTGACATCTCTGCAGCTCGCCATCACCTTGACAGACTTTTAAAATGGAGTACAATGAACCATCCTTTGTGACTCTTTTTAGTATCTTATTATGGAAGGAAACAGTCCCCAAAATACATGGCTGGGGGGTTTCAAGATTACTCTTCCTGTCTAAAAGAAGGAAAGATAAAATCAAACAGTCATAAAGAATAGTTAACAGGATGCAGAAGAAGTAGAACAAATGGATGATCCAAAGTAGTCGATGAACTCAGAAAACAGGAATGGAGACAAGCATTCTTAGAAGAATATAGGATGATCAGGTGAACAGATAGACAAGGATTCTAAAAATAAATATTTGTGTAAAAACGACAACTGAACAAGATAGAAAAGCATCTGGGTTCTTATCACTCTAATCTTGGATTTCTCTTCTAGGATCTTCCCACTTCCCTACTTCCTAATTAGAAACTTTTACCTTTTCAATTCATTTATCTTATAAACATTTGCTATGCATACCTAACTACTGTCTAAAGAAACACTATCTAAAGAAAGGTCAGCAGTGTCCTCAAAACACTTTAACTCTCCTTAGTCTACTTTCTTAAGTAACAAAAAAAAAAAACAACAACAGAAAAATCCAAGGTTTGGCAAGTGAATTCAGTATCCATACTCACACCTTAAAACCAAACTTGAACCCCACTACTCCCCATAACTACCTTCTATACATCTCAAGTAAAACTAGCATAGTTCTCCCAGAAAAAGCCATACTTATTCCTAACTCCAAGGTTTTGTTCATATACTCTCACCCCCAACAGCTCACCATCACCTTCTCTGGCCTAATCAATACTTAATGTATCTTTCAGAATAGTTATAGCTGCAGGCTCTTGCCTCTATTGGCTTTAAGTCCCTTTCATAAAAAGCATTAAAAATATACATGTTAAAAGACTCAATCAGAAATATCTCTCCCCTGAAAGGCTCACAATTACTTGACATATTACTTGTTGAATGCTTACTAAATGCTCAGCACAAAAGAAGAATAAGAGATGTCAATATGGGTAGAAACATAAGCCTCAGGAACCAATCAATTAAAAAAACAAACAAACTGATATTGCACTTCCCTTGTCTCCCATCTGCCTGATTTTCATCTGGATAAATCCAATTTGATATGTCTTTCTTTATGATCCATGGATCTTCTCCTTGTTCCAACTTGGAGATGACATCTGGTTTGGAAACTGGATACCCTATTAAATGGAAATCACAGAGGAATTGGGATTGACTGCACTCAAAGAAGAAGTGAAGGTGCAGTTTCAGGAGGTCCACAATGAAGCAGTTCAGATGGGCCTCAGAAAGTAATGACTTCCATTTGCAAAAGGAGGAAAGGCACAAAAGTCATTATGTATGTGAGGGAACCGCCTAATGTCAGCAACTGATAAAGGAAAGGCATTTGCCTGGGCAACACTGAGTTATGCAGGAAAACCATCCTTACCCATTGAGACCAGGTGGCTGTAGTTCTCCAGCATCACATCCCTGTACAGGGTCCTCTGAGCAGGATCCAGTTGCTGCCACTCCTCCTGGGTGAAATCCACAGCCACATCCTTGAATGATAGTAACCCCTGTAACAGTATATTCCTGTTCAATCTGAAGTAATCATACTCATCATTTCTACTATAGGATGCAAAACTATACTGTTAAGGACCAAATTGTTTCCCTCAAAAAGATATGTTGAAGCCCTAACCCCTAGTACCTGTGAACGTGACCTTGTTTGGATATATGGCCTTTGAAGATGTTATCAGTTAACATGAGGTCATACTGGAGTACGGTGGATCCTAACCCACTCTGAGTGTTGTCCTTAAGCAGTGAGATTAATTACTTTTGTGTATGGCCTTTCTAGCCATGGTCTTGTAACTTCCACCCAGGTGACTGGGCGGGATCGTGTGATGGGTGATTGTGGTCTATCAAGGGGATTGGTCAGTTTTGCCTTAAAAGAGAGCTAATTCCAGAGCAGAGAGGAGGATCCCACCACCAACAAGGAAGGAGAGATCAGCAGGAGAGACCCAGCAGCAGAGACCTAGCAGGAGACAGTGCAGTGGGCTTCCCAGCCCATTGGGAGAGAAAGCTGAGTGCCTTTGGGCAGAGACTGAGGGCCAAGGAGAGGCGTGACTGTGAGCACAGCTGGGGAGAGACTATCCTGATGGAAGAACTGTATCCTGAGTGTTCTTCAGCCTGAACTGTAACTGTTACTTCCCTAATAAACCCCATAACTGTGAGTATGGTCTGTGAGTTCTGTGTGGCCATTGCAATGAATTATCAAACTCAGTAGAGAGTGTCATGGGAGAGACAGTTGGTGTAAGAGCTGGTAGAGATGGTGGAGAGAGGAGGCATGTCTGACCTCCACCTCACAGGAATTAGCCTTGGGCTTGGTACTCCTTACCTCTTGTAAAGTTAGAGGAGGTCAGACACCACCCTCAAGCTGTTTTTACACCTTATAAAGAAAGAGAACAGACAGAAAAACGTACAAGGTAAAGACAACCATGTGAAGATACATCTACAAGTGAAGGAATACTAAGAAACACTTGAGATTACCAGAGCTGAAAGAGACAAGGAAGGATCTTCCCCTAGATCAGACAAAGAGAGCACCACCTTGTCAAATGCCCTGAATTTGGACTCCTAGCCTCCAGAACTGTGAGACAATAAGTTTCTGTTATTTAAAGTCACCCCCAGTTGTCGTATTTTGTCACAGCAACCCTAGGAAATGAATACAGATTCCTATACCTAGCTTTGAATCATAGTTTTCAGGAGAAAATATGTAAAATCCTGTCTTTAGCAAGAAGAGCCAGACAAATCAGGACAACAGAAGAGGTAAACCATAAGGAGGCCTACTTAAATACAAAGAGAGATTTAATAAATGATAAAGATGGTATTTAAATAAATGGGAGGAAGACGGATTATTCAATGAATAACACTGAAACTGAATAGTCAATAGGAAATGAATAACATTGGAGCCGTACTCTTTACTTTGGAAAACAGAATAAATTCTAGAGCGGCAAAAATTTTAACTCTAAAATAATACTAAAAACCATAAAAATAACTAAAAAAAAAAAAAAAGGGAGAATTCTTATTTATACAGTGGAGAAGGCCTTTTTAAGTACAACATAAAAAAGAGAGTGAGAGAAAAGCCACATTTAGAGAATTATAAAATATCAGACAGAATCTTGAAGATCATTAGTCTAGTCTAATCCGGTCATTTTACCGGGGGGAAAAAACACCTAAATCTAATAGCTCTCCTAAATCTAATAGCTCTTCTAGATGCTAGAAATAGCTAGTTATAAGATATAATGAAATGCACCAATCACAATAGCAACAAAAAAATTTTAAAAACTGAGACGTTAACGTGCAGGAAACATTCACGAAGAAAACCTCAACGAATTACTGAAGTGGCATTAAAATAAGGACTTGGGTAAGTGTAGAGCCAAAAAATATTTAATTCCTTAACTATCTTAATTATGTTACCATTATGTTCACTAAGGTTGTCACACAATAATGTAATCTGAGTGATGAATATTATTTTAAATAACAGTAGCTAAAACAAATGGAAGAAATGATCACGTAAAAGAGCTGAAGAGGAGATTTCAAAGGGCAACTCGAGAAGACAAAGTAAAGTATTATAATGAAATGTGCAAAGACCTGCAGTTAGAAAGCCAAAAGGGAAGGGCACGCTTTGCATTTGTCAGGCTGAAATAACTGAAGAAAAAACACAAGCCACGAGTTGCAATACTGAAGGATTCTACGGGCAAAATATTGAATGATGCAGGAAGCATCAAAAGAAGATGGAAGGAATACACAGTCACTGTACTAAAAAGAACTGGTCGACATTCAACCATTTCAGGAGGTAGAAAATGATCAAGAACCAATGGTGCTGAAGGAAGAAGTCCAAGCTGCACTAAAGGCACTGGTGAAAAACAGGGCTCTAGGAATTGATGAAATACCAACTGAGATGTTTCAACAAATGGATGCAATGCTGTGCTCACTTGTCTATGCCAAGAAACTTGGAAGACAGATACCTGGTCAGCCCACTGGAAGAGATTCACATTTGTGCCCATTCCAAAGAAAGGTGATCCAACAGAATGTGGAAATTTTCAAACAATATCATTAATATACCACACACAAGTAAAGTTTTGCTGCAGAGAATTCAAAAACGGTTGCGCGGTACCTTGACAGGGACCTGCCAGAAATTCAAGCCGGATTCAGAAGAGGACATGGAATAAGGGATATCATTGCTGATGTTAGATGGATCATGGCTGAAAGAAGAGAATACCAGAAAGATGTTTAACTGTGTTTTATGGACTATGCAAAGGCATTTGACTGTGTGGATCATAGCAAACTATGGATAACATTGCAAAGTGTGGGAATTCCAGAACCCTTAATTGTGCTCATGAAGAACCTGTACATAGACCAAGAGGGAGGCATTCATACAGAACAAGGGGATGTTGACTAGTTTAAAATTAGAAAAGGTGTGCATCAGGATTGCATCCTTTCACCACACTTATTCAATCTGTATGCTAAGCAAAATTCAACAAGCTGGACTATATGAAGAAGAATGTGGCATTAGGACTGGAGGAAGACTCATTAACAACCTGCAATATGCAGATGACACAACCTTGATCACTGAAAGTGAAGAGGACTTGAAGCACTTACTGATGAAGATAAAAGACTACAGCCTTCAGTATGGATTACACCTCAACATAAAGAAAACAAAAATCCTCACGACTGGACCAATAAGCAACATCACGATAAATGGAGAAAATACTGAAGTTGTAAAGAATTTCATTTTACTTGGATACACAATCAATGCCCATGGAAGCAGCAGTCAAGAAATCAAACGACATAGTGCACTGGGCAAATCTGTTGCAAAAGACCTCTTTAAAGTGTTAAAAAGCAAAGATGTCACTTTGACGACTAACGTGTACCTGATCCAAGCCATGGTATTTTCAGTTGCCTCATACGCATGCAAAAGCTGGACAATGAATAAAGAAGACTGAAGAACTGATGCCTTTGAATTATAGTATTAGTGAAGAATATTGACTGTACTGTGGACTGCCAGAAGAAAGAACAAATTTGTCTTGGAAGAAGTACAGCCACAATGCTTCTCAGAAGCAAGGATGGCAAGATGTGGTCTCATGTACTTTGGACATGTTATCAGGAGAGACCAGTACCTGGAAAAGGACATCATGTTTGGCAGAGGGTCAGTGAAAAAAAGGAAGACTCTCAACGGGTTGGAGTGACACACTGGTTACAAGAATGCACTCAAACATAGCAGTGACTGTGGGGATGGTGCAGGACCAGGTACTGTTTCATTCTGTTGTATATAGGGCCACTGTGAGTCAGAACCGACTCAATGGCACCTAACAACAACACATTTTCCCTAATCCTAATGTTTAGCTTTCTGCAAATGATTATATGGAAAACCAGGTACAAAATAAGCAAGTAACTCACCTGAGACTTCGTCATTTTCTGCTTCTCTTCCAAAAGGGCAGAGGCCTGAGGAATCAGAGCTGGGAGATAGAATGGAGTCTTTAGAGGCCAGAATTGACCTGCAGCTTCCACATTCACCAGTCTAGAAACAACCACCACCAGATGTCAGGTGGATAAACAGGCCACTTTGTAGGAGAAGTTCTTTTGGGTTTTCCAGAAGGATCAGCCAGCACCATGTGAAGTGGACATTAATCTTTAATCCTCTTGTGACTATAAGACGAGCACAATGAGCACAGAGAACCTGGACAATTTTTTCTTTTTAACTACATGGATATGAAAGTGTTTCTTGTTGACTTACTAACAATTGATTGTTGTCCCCCGGAACCAGCATTTCTATTTGTAGAGTTATCATAAGGTGATAATTATAGATCTATATGGATATACTATAAAAATTTAACTGCAGATAGAGCAGTTCCCTGAAAATAAGAATGGGAATGAACAGATGGAAAGCTGAGGAATGCACTTCCTCATTCCTCAAAGAGAACCAGCAGCTGAACACAAATAATCAAGCAAGAGCCCTTATTTTTACCCCCAACTCAGCAAAGTCTCCTGCCAAAGCAATATTCAGGTACTAAAATGTTGATTTTTAAGATGTTTCCTGTTTAAATTTTTATGGCTGATTTTCAACAGTGCAGTTGTCTGCATACAAAAGTGGTGATAGTTTGGAACCAAGGATAGTAGAGACTACATCACAATGCAGGGAGGTACTTACTTAGTAAATTCTTCTCAGTCCCAGGACAGGTTATGTAGACGGGACCGAACTTGTTCAGAAGAAGTAAGAGCTCCCATGACAGGGATACTCTTTCCTACAGGATGTCCCAGACTTTATCAAAACAGACCTGCAGGGAAGCAATCAAGAGAAATAGTCATGCTGGTCTCTGAACACCCAGAAGAGCTCAATAAATGCTTCTTAAGTAAAATATAAAATGATTTCAATAAACTTAGGAAGAGCCAGGACTGAAATCATACTTTTCATAATAATCCTATAGATTTGCTTGGTCCTGTTTTAAAATGATGGACATTTCTGTGAGGATAAGGGGATGATTTAGGGCCAGTGGTAGATTAAGAAAACATCTGAGAAGGGGCTTGACCTATAAGAACAGTTGCCTGTGCTAGTAAACTGGCTGAGTCGGAAACACTGGAAGGCACACAACAACCACCATCAGACACTGGCCACAATATTTACCCCACCAAATCCCTGAATACTCCACAGAACTACCCACCATCACATCACTGACCACGCGGACACTCCATTCTTTAGGCCATAGCCTCTCCACCGATCACTGATTCCCCAAAGAGCCCCACCAGATCACTGACTCCAGTCATCCCTACAACACAATTCAGGTACACGTCATTTCTGACCCCACAGACGCCCCATTACTGACTCGGCATTCCCCAATTACTAATCACATAGCTCCTTGACCACCGAATAAACCCAACACTAATTCCATCGACCTCCTCCTCCCATGACTTCTTCATAAACCTCCCACTACTGACGCTCATGGACCCCTCATCCCCCACTGCAATCCCACATACTCACCTATCACCCACCACACACACTTCCCTTCTAACCCGCAGCTCCGTTATCAGGTCCCAAAACGTCCATCTCGGCTTAACCTGGGACCGCTGTCACATCCATACTGGTAAACTCTCCCGGTTCCTGTCGGTAAGCAAAGCGCACTGCCCCGAGCCTGAGCGGTTCAGTACTGGGCGGTTTGACCGTTCCGCAACTTCACCGGCTTTGTTCAGGGGGCAATATGGCTGCTCCTACGTACTGTTTCTATATGGGAACCGCCATCTTGAGAGTACAGTCAATTCCGTACAAGCTAAAGAGTATTATTTTTCCGGGCCAGGAAATCGGGCTGTACCACTGCAGTAGCGAAGAGAGGGGGGAGGGAGATGACGGAAAGGCGGATTGGTTACAAACCAGGAAGTTGGAAACTTTTGCAGAGAGATTTTAGAGAGGAATGGAAGAAGATGTTGGAGTGGTACCGTCCTCTACTGGGGAGACTACAGTTGGTGAAACAGGAAGAATTTGGAATGGTACAATCCTTCGTAGGCTATTCCACTTAAAAGTGGTTTGTAACTATAACTGTATACCGGGAAACTCAACAAGCCCTCTCCTTGGATATTCCACCCACTATGAGAAAACCAAAAGGAAAAAGAAGAAGTTGTGCCCTCAAGTCTTTGCAGACTCATGGAGAGAGGGCCAAATGTGATGGAAGAGTTCACTGGGGGGCTGAGAGAAGGGAAAAGCAATAATAGATAGCTGCCTTCCAGTCAACTCCGACTCATGGTGACCTTATCTACAACAGTAAGAATGTTGCCCAGTCTGCATCATCCTCAGTCATAGGTCATCCTCACAAATGATGGGCCTGTTTACGTCTATCATTTCGCCTTTTGTGTTAATCTATCACACTGTTTCCCCTACCCTCCCTGGCCCTTTACTTCATCAAACGTGATTTCCTTCTTCACTGATTGATCCCTGCTGATGATGTGTCCAAAACAAGCAAGTGGGACAATGCTCTGTTGTGATCCATAAGGTTTTCACTGGCTAATTTTCAGAAGTAGATTACCAGGCCTTTCTTCCTACTCTGTCTTAGTCTGGAAGCTCTGCTGAAACCTGTCAACCATGGGTGAACCTGCTGGTATTTGAAATCCTGGTGGCACAGCTTCCACTATCATAGCAACACGCAAACAAAGACAAGCTGACAGATGGGTGATGGTAAGCAATAATAATAAACTTTAATTATGCTGATGATTATTATAAGGAATACTCCTAGGGAAAATTACAACTGCAGTAATAAGTTGTAGGGGCCTACTGGAAAAGAAGAATAAAACTGTAGAGGCAGGGAAGAAGAAACTGAGAAACAGAGAGAGGGACAATAAGGGGCAGAGAATCAGATAAAGCAGGGATACTGAGGAGCAAAGAAGAGGTTATACAGGCAGAGAGATGGAAGACTGAAGGGCAAAAACTGAGAGACACAGGAAGAGAAGTAGGAAAGTAAGGAACAGAGCATGGGTGACAGAGAGAGGGAGACTGAGAGACAAAGAAAGGGAGACTGAAAAACAGAAAAAAAACCAGGCAGACGAAGGGAGAGACTGAGGAGGTTAGATTTCAGGGGGGTAAAAAATCACTTGATTTAAAAAAAAAAGAACAAACAGAATACTGTTACTGCAAAAAGAGAATAGTAAAATTGCTATTTTAATCTTTGGATCTTGCATCAAGTTTTGATATTTGTTTAAAATGCATGCTAACAAGCTGGTATTTCATGTGCATAAATGGATACAATTTTGAATCATAATCGTCATTTTGGCAGTCATTTTTTGCTTAAGTAATTACATAAGCATCAATTTTATATTTGGGAATTGAATTTCTCACCTCAATTTAATCTTATACAGTTACACCAGTATTTATTGCATACCTTGTACTTAAGATGGTGTAGCCACGATGATAGGCACAAAGGGTATATTGTTAGTTGTGACTGAATTGGCTCCAACTCATGGGGACTTATATATAATGGAACGAAATGTTACCCAGTTCTGTACTATCTTCATGATCATTGATATGTTTCAGTCCACTGTCATGGCTACTGTGTCAATCCATCTCATTAAGGGTTTCCTTCGTTTTCCCTGAGCCTATACTTTACCGAACATGATGTCCTTTTCTAACGATTGGCCTTTCCTGATGATGTGTCCAAACTAATTAAGTCTAAGTCTCAACATTCTTGCTTCTAAGGAACATTCTGGTTGTATTTCTTCTAAAAGACTGATTTGTTTGGCAGTCCATGGTATATTCAATATTCTTCACTAACACCACAGTTCAAATGCACCAATTCTTCTATCTTCCTTTTTCCCTGTCCAACTTACACATACACGTGAGGCGACTGACAAAGCTATGGCCTGGGTCTAACCCACTTTAATCATCAAAGTGACATTTTTGCTTTTTTAAACTTTAAAGAGGTATTTTGCGGCAAATTTACCAGCTGCAATATGTCATTTGATTTCTTGACTGCTGCTTCCATGGGCGTTGACTATTGATCTAAGTAAAATGAAATAGATGGCAACCTCAATTTTTCTCCATTTATCATGATGTTGTTTATCAGTCCAGTCATGAGGATTTTCTTTTTCTTCATGTTCAGGTGTGATCCGTATTGAAGGCTGTACTCGTTGACCTTCATCAGTAAGTGCTTCAAGTCATCTTCATTTTTGGCCAGCAAGATTGTATCATCTGCATCTCTCAGGTTGTTAGTAAGTCTTCCTTCAATCTTGCTACCAAGTTCTTCTCCATATAGTTTGGCTTCAAGGATTATTTGTTCAGCATACAAACTGAATAAGTAAGATGAAAGGATACAGCCCTGCTATATCCCCTTGACCCACACAGTATCCCCTTGTTCTGTTTGAACAATATACAGCTTCCATATGAGCATAATTAAGTGTTCTGGAATTCCCATTCTTGTTAATTTTATCCATACAATTATCCATATAATTTAATGCCTAAACTGACAGATAGGTGGTGGACTAAGGGTGCGTTTTTGTTGTTGTTGTTAGTTGCCGTCGAGTTGATTCCAACTCATGACAACCCCATGTGTTACAGAGAAGAACTGCTCCATAGTTTCTTGACTGTAATCTTAATGGAAGCAGATCACCAGGGCTTTTCTTCTGAGATATTGCTAGGTGTGTTGGAACTGCCAATCTTTAGGTTAACAGTTGAGCACAAACCATTTGCGCCACCTAGGGACCTTGGACTAAGGGTATTAAAAAACCCAAAAAAACCATTGCCATTGAGTCAATTCCAACTCATAGTGACCCTATAGGACAGAGTAGAACTTCCCCATAGGGTTTCCAAGGAGCAGCTGGTGAATCTGAACCACCGACTTTTTATCAGCCGAGCTCTTAACCACTGTGCCACCAGGGCACGGACTAAGGGTATAACCAAAAAAACAAACTTATTGTGATCTATTGGATTCTGACTCATAGCAACCCTGTAAGACACAGTAGAACTTCCCCATAGGGTTTCCAAGGAGCAGCTGGTAGATTCGAACTGCTGACCTTTTGGTTAGCAGCTAATGCTTAACCACTGTGCCACCAGGGCTCCCCACCAGGGCTAGTGGTGATTAATTCACAATCCTTAGCCTCAAGGAGTGATACCAGTGAAGATGGGAGAGATGGGAAAGGGCAAGGCCATGGAAAGCCTTGTAGGAATTGCTAAAACTTTTAGCTCTTAATCCTAAAAGTGATGGGAAGCTGTCCTTATGTAGTAGTATACCTGCCTCAGTAAAAAAAAGAAATAGTAAAAGGATAAGAAGGTCTCCCTCATAATGAGTGTACAAACAACTTTAAGTATAAGAATCAGCACAAAACCAATTCCTATGAGGCAGAGGTCAAATATATCCCAGATTTCCACATTCTACAAGCTGCTATACCACTCCGTCTCTGACACCGGCCACTCTCCCTTCATTCAGCACTCTTCCCTCTCCCGTTGGGTTTGGCAATTCACTGAAATGTCTCACAGAACTCATGAACTGTAGTTACAGTTAAGTGGTTTATTAAAAAACAGGGTACAACTTGGGATCAGGATCAACAGGCTACAACTAAGGATCTAGATCAGGAAGCATGTAGGCAAAGTCTCCCTTTTTCAGTACAGGAAAGCTCTCTCAGCTGCTCTCAACTGTGCAGGCCTCCTCTAGATCCTCTAAGAACAGGCTCCTCTTGGCCTCCTCAGGACAGGCTCCTCTTGCCCCCCTCAAGATGGACTCCTGTGATGGTTAAGATTATGTGTCAATTTGGCTGGGCCGTGATTCTCAGTGTTTTAATGTGATCACTCCCATGATTGAATATACTGTGAGTAGCAATCAGATGAAAGGGAATCTTCTTGGGGGTGTGGCCCGCATCTGAATATAAGCAGACGTTCTGGCTTTTTGCTCTCTCTAGATCATGCAGCTGCCTCCTGTCATCTCATCTCTGGTTCTTGGGAATTGAGCTGTCAGCTTATCTGCCAAACTTGGGATTTGTTGATCTTCACAGCCAGTGAGCAGAGCCCTGTTCTCTGACCTGCCCATCTTGGGTTTGCCAGCCCCTGCAGCTACATGAATCAGGAGAAAACTTGTGGTCTTGCCTGGAAAATCTCGGAATTCGTCAACCTTCACAGCCTGTGAGTGGGAGCCCTGCTCTCCGACCTACCGATCTTGGGCTCACCAGCTGCGTGACTTGGGAGAGGCCTCTACCCTGATCCACAGACTTGGGACATTCTAGCCTCTACAATCACGTGAGCTGTTTCCATGATATAAATCTCTCTATATATATATATTTATATGCGTTACTGGTTTTGCTTCTTTAGAGAATCCAGCCTAAGACAGCTCCTCTTGGCCCTGCCATCTATCACTGCTGGCTCTGCAACCAGGCCCCTTCCAGGCCTCTTGCTGTCTTCAGTGTTACAGCCCTTGACCTGTATTACAGCTCTTTTAGGAGCTTCCTTGCCACCTCTCTCTTCTCTCTCCTTCTTTCTGCTTTCTTCCTTCTGTTTCTTCCTGTTGCTTCTCTTTCTGCTTCTTTCTGTCTTAAAAAAAAATAACTTCCATGGGGCTGGCTGCGCATATATACACACACACACACACACACACACACACACACACACACACACACACACATACATATATATACACAATTCCATGTTAATTTCAAGGCATGGCCCTTCCCAGTGGGGCCATAAACTGATGAATCCCCTCTTGGTAGTTCACAGACACTTCATTTGCATAGTAGGCTGCAGACACTTCATTTGCATAATCTATAGTCCATTTATTTCCATAGACTATTAACCAATCCTTGCAAGGTGCATACTAATCACAGGCAGGCTATAGCCCAGGACCAGACAAAAAGTCAAGTAGTGTACAGCTTGCCCAGGAAATGTCAAACAACCTGGACAAAAGTAACAAACTCTCGGGTAGAAAACTAGGGCAAAGGTAACTCCTCAGGGCTTAGGGGAAAAACGTCTCAAGCTGTTTTTCCAAAGAACCAAGGCAAAAGGGCACATGTCTTAGTCATCTAGTGCTGCTCCAACACAAATACCACAGGTGGATGGCTTTAACAAAGAGGTTTATTCTCTCACAGTCCAGTAGGCTACAAGTCCAAATTCAGGGTGTCAGCTCCAGAAGAAGGCTTTCTCTCTCTCTCGGCTCTGGAGGAAGGTTCTTGTGATGCATCAGTCTTCCCTTGGTCTGGGAGCATCTCAGTGCAGGAACTTCTGGTCCAAAGGACGCGATCTGCTCCCAGCACTGCTTTCTTGGTGGTATGAGGTTCCCATGGGTCTCTGCTTGCTTCTCTCTTTTATATCTCAAAAAATATTGCATTAAGACACTATCTAATCTTGTCACCCTCATCAGTGTAACCTCATCATAGTGATAGAGTTTACAACACATAAGGAAATCACATCAGATAACACAATCATACAATACTGGGAATCATGACCTAGCCAAGTTGCTACACACATTTTTGGGGAGACACAATTCAATCCATGACACCACATAAAGGAACTCATTTCACCACAATGAGAAAAATAAAAATTAAAGCCACATCGAGATACCATTTCTCATCTATTAGCTTGTGAAAAGTATTCTGAGTTGACAACATACACTGTTGATAAGGCCATGGGAAACAGGAATCCTCATAAACTGGTGAGACAGCAAAATGGGATAGCCCCTGTGAAGGGGAATTTGGCAATATCTATCAAAACTACATATATTAGTTATCTATTGCTGCATAATAAATTACTCCACAGCCACTTAAAACTACAAACATTTATTGTTACATAGTTTCTGAATCAAAAATCCAGGAGCAGCTTGGCTGGGTGATTCTGGTTCAGTCACACATGAGGCTGCAATCAAGATGTTGGCCAGGGTGACAGTCACTCCAAGGCTCAACTGGAGGAGGATATACTTTCAAATTCAATCAAGTGTCTGTTGGCAAGCCTTGAAAGATCTACTTCCAAGTTCACTCCAGTGGTTGCTTACATGCCTCAGTTCCACACCATGTAGGCCTTTCCTTAGGCTACCTAATTGTCCAAATGACATGATAGATGGCTTCCCCCTCCCCAAGCCTTCCTCCTGATATAGTAGCTGGTTTCTACTCAGATCAAGTGATTCAAGAGAAAGAGTGTATCCAAGACAGAAGCCACAGTCTTTTAATAACCTAAACTTGGAACTGACATCCCATTACTTCTGCAGAATTCTGTTTTCCAGAAAAGAGTCACTAAGAACAGTCTATAATCAAAGGGATGGAAACTGAGCTCCACCTCTTAAGGGACGACTATCAGCGAATTTATGGACATATGTCTAAAACTACAACACTACATATGCCTTTTCCCTTTGATTCAGGAACCCCACTTTCATGAATCAATCCTAAATATACAATGGCCACAAAAAAAAAAAAGAAAAAAGATGTAATTGTTATTCATTGCAGACTGCACACGACCCAAATGTCCAACAACAGGGTCTGGTTGAATAAATTATGGTATATGTGCAAAGTAGTACTATGCAACAGTTACAAAAAGAGAGAGCATGCACAAGCAAGCTGACTGGAAATATCTTTATATATACTACTCTGGAGTAACATTCAGGATATGTCATTAAGTGAAAATACAAAGTAGAAAAAAATGAAAATAGTATGCTATTACCATTTATTTTTTAAAATAAAAATTAATAGTTAGTTGTTGTTATCTGCCCTCAAGTAGCCTGCCAATGCATGGTGACCCAATACACCACAGAACAAAATGTTGCCTGGCCCTGCAGTATCCCCATGATTGGTTGCAGATTGGACAAGTGTGATCCATAGGGATTAAACTGACTGATTTTCAGAAGTAGATCATCAGGCCTTTCTTCCTAGTCCATCTTAGTCTGGAAGCTTTTTGGAAACGTATTCAGCATCACAGCAAGACGCAAACCTCCGCTGATGGCTGGTGGCTGTGCACGAGGTGCATTCACCAGGAAACGAACACAGGTCTCCTGCATGGAAAATGAGAATTCTATCATGGACCACCAATATATATTTATCATAAAAGTAAAAAAAAAAAAAAGAAAGAAAGAATGGAAGAATAAAATATTATCTATAATGAGAATTTTTAGTTATCCATTGTTACATAGAAAATTACTCAAATTTAGCAGCATTAGCAACACGTGTTTATTATTGCAAAGTTTCTGTGGGTCAGGGATCTGGTTCACTCTCTCAAAAATCTTCAATCAAGGTATCATCCCATGCTGAGATCTGAAGGCTTAGCTGAGTAAATATCCACTTCCAAGCTCAATTACATGGCTGTTGCCAAGATTCTGCGTTTCAAGTGTTGTTGGACTGAGGACATTCACTTCCTTGATAACTGTTGACTGGAAGCCACCCATAGTGCATGGTCACAGAGGCCTCTCCAACATGACAATTTGCTTATTTAAGAATGCAAGAAGGCAGCTAACAGACACATGAAGAAACGCTCACGATCATTAGCCATTAGAGAAATGCAGATCAAAACTACAATGAGCTATCATCTCACCTCAACAAGGCTAGCATTAATCCAAAAAACACAAAATAATAAATGCTGGAGAGGTTGTGGAGAGACTGGAACACTTATACACTGTTGGTGGGAATGTAAAATGGTACAACCACTTTGAAAATCGATTTGGCGCTTCCTTAAAAAGCTAGAAATAGAAGTATCATATGATCCAGCTATCCCGCTCCTTGGAATATATCCTAGAGAAATAAGAGTCATCACGCAAATAGATATATGCACACCCATGTTCATTGTACCACTGTTCACGATAGCAAAAAGATGGGAACAACCTCCGTGCCCATCAATGGAAGAATGAATAAACAAATTATGATATATCCACATAATGGAATACCATGCAACAATAAAGAACAACAATGAAGCCATGAAACACAACATGGAGGAATCTGGAAGGCATTATGCCGAGTGAATTTAGTCAGTCACAGAAGGACAAATATTGTACAAGACCACTATTATAAGAACTCAAGAAAAGGTTTAAACACAGAAGAAAACATTCTTTGATGGTTACGAGTGTGGGTAGGGAGGGTGAAGGCTATTTACTAACTAGATAGTAGATAAGAATTATCTTAGGTGAAGGGAAGGACAGCACACACTACAGGGGAAGTCAGCCCAACTGGACTAAACCAAAGCTAAGAAGTTTCCTGAATACAATCAAACACTTTGAGGGACAGAGTAGCAGGGTTAGGGGTCTGGGGACCATGCTTTCCGGGGACATCTAGGTCAACTGGCATAACAAAGCTTATTAAGAAAATGTTCTGCTTCCTACTTTGGTGAGTGGCGGCTGGGGTCTTAAAAGCTTGCAAGAGGCCATCTAAGATGCATCAATTGGTCCCAACCACATGGAGTAAAGGAGAATGAAGAATACCAAAGACACAAGGAAAGTATTAGCCCAAGAGACAGAAAGGGCCACATAAACTAGGGACTTCATCAGCTTGAGACCAGAAGAACTGGATGGTGCCCAGCTACCACCAATGACCACCCTGACAGGGAACACAACAGTGAGTCCCTGATGGAGCAGGAGAAAGGTGGGGTGCAGAACTCAAATTCTAGTAAGAAGACCAGACTTAATTGTCTGAATGAGACTGGAGGAACCCCAGAAAGCATGGCCCCCGGATTCTCTATCAGCCCAGAACTAAAACAATTTCCAAGGCTAACTCTTCAGATAGGGATTGGTCTGAACTGTGGGACATAAAGTGATACTCGTGAGGAGTGTGACTCTTAGCTAAAGTAGATACAAGAGACTCAATGGACATCCTATGTCCAGAGGTATGATGGGGAGGCAGAGAGGTTTAGAAGCTGGTTGAGTGGACGTGGGGAATCAGGGGTGGAAAGGAGGAGTGTGCTGTCACAGTATGGGGAGAGCAATTAGGGTCACATAACAAGGTATGTATAAATTTTTGTATGGGAGACTAACTTGAAATGTAAACCAGTTAAACTACAAGAATGAACAAAAAAACAAACAAAGGATGCAAGAGACAGAGTCTATGAGCAAGCTGGAACTTACACTCTTTTATAGCCTAATCACAGAAGTGACATCCCCTCAGTGTTGCTACTTACACTGAGCAACACTGGATTAGAAGCTACTTACTCATATTGGGGGGATTATTGGGGCCATATTAGATGCTTCCTACCATAGGGAGGAAGGAAATAGGATACAGGGAACAGAGATAGTACCTAAACTTCTTTGAATGTACCATGTTCTGTTGATTTGACTTTAGAGACACAGGGAAGGGGAACCCAGGCAGAGGCAGCAGACTCCCAGTGTTGAAAAGAATGAACTAAGAGTCCAGAGAGACAAGGCAGCTAGATTCACAGGGCAGAAGAACAAAGAAGAGAAAGCTGCACAGAGAGAGAACTCCAGAGATTTGAAGAGGGTCTCCCCCAAGTATTCATCAGACTACTGATCAGCACATGCATGTGAAGAAACCTCCACAGGCTGGGAAAATAAACACCTGAAAGGATTAGAGGAAACAGTAACTGGAGTTCACGAGAAGCCGAGATTAGTGCATATTCCCACCAGCCAGACAGGAAAAATTCACAATTCATGGGGCATTGGGAAGAGTATAGTTTCTGTGGGTCAGGGATCTAGGTATGGCTTAGCTGGGTCCTCTGCTTCAAAGTCTCTCAAAAGTCTTCAATAAAGGCATCAGCCCAGGCTGGGGTCTCATCTGAAGGCTCAACTGGGGAAATATCCACTTCCAAGCTCAATTACATGGTTGTTGCCAGGATTCAGTGCTTTAAGCATTGTTGGAATGAGGGCATTCACCTACCTTAATAACAGAGAATAATTATCTCTAGATTAAAATCTTGCTCTAGTGCCACCTAACAAATCAGAACAGCAAGACCCAAAAGGATCAAACTGTTTCCAAGTAACTTAACTGCAGTAAAAAGGCTCAAGAATATTTATAGGAACACAAAATATCTCATACCCAACCAGGTAAAATTCAGAATGTCTGGCATCAAATAAAAAATTATCAGGCATGTTTAGAAGCTGAAAAATGATACTCATAATAAGGGAAAAAATCCAAACAACAATTGACAAAGATGTTAGAAATTGGAGAACAGGACGTTAAAAAGTTATTATAGATCCTGAAGCCATTAAAAGGATTATAAGAGAATACTATGAGCAACATTAGGCTCATAAATTTGACAAGGTAGAAGAAATAAACCAATTTGTCTAAAATAATACCACCAGAATTCGACCAAGATGAAATAGATAATCTGCACAGTTCTGTAACTATTAAGGAAACTGAATTCATAATTAACCATCCCCCCAAAAAGAAAAGATGGTTTCACTGGAGAAACCTACCAAAATTTAAATAAAAATTAACATCAGTTTTACACAATCTCTTCCAGAAAATAGAAGAGAACAGTTTTCAACTCATTTTATCAGACAATTATTACCAAAACCAGTGACAGCACAATAAAAGAAAACTACAGACCAATTTCTTTCATGACGTTAGACATAGAAGTCCTCAAAAAAAAAAATTAATGAACTAAATACCTTGTTGAGTGTGTTAAAATAATTATACACCATGATGAAATGTAATTTGTTCTAGATATGCAAGACTGGTTCAACATTCAAAAATTAACCACTGCAACCCACCATATCAGCAAACTACATAGAAAAATCCTATGATCATAACCATTGACACTGAAAAGGCATTTGAAAAAATCCAACATCCATTCATGAGAAAACCTCTTAGCAAACTAGGAATACAGAGGAATTGCCTCAACTTGATAAAGAGCAACTTTAAAAAAAAAAAAAAACAACTTACAGAAACCATCATACTTAATGGTGAAGGACTGAACAATTTTCCCCTAACATCAGGAACAAGACTAGGATATTTGCTCTCACCACTCTAATTCACCACAGTACTGGAAATTCTACACACTGAAATAACACAAGAAAACAAAATAAGAAGCATAAAGATCAGAAAGGAAGAAATAAAACTGTCCCAATTTCCACATGGCATGATTGACCATCTATTTATTAAATCCAAAGGATTTTACCAAAACAAACAAACAAAAAATTCCTACAACTATTAAGTGAGTTCAGCAAGGTCACAAGATAGAAGATTAACCACAAAAGTCATATTTTTTATATTGATAATAAACATGTGGAACTGAAATAAAAACAGAATACCATTTAAAATCTTTCCAAAGAAAATGAAATGTTTAGGTATTTACTCAATAAAACATGTACAGGATCTTTAGGCAGAAATTTTTTAAATGTTAATGAAAGAAATCAAAGAAGATCCAAATAAATGGAAAACATATGATGTTTTGAATTGAAGACTCAGTACAGTAAAGAAGCCAATTCTCCCCAAATGATCTATGCAACTTCTTTCAAAATTACAGTAAGGATTTATATAGATTTAGACAAGATTATGCTAAAATTTATATGGAAAGACACAGGCCTTATAATAAGTAAAACAATCTTAATGAAGAATAAAGTGGGAGAATCACTCTACCAAATATTGAGGCTTAATATATACCTACAGTAATCATGATACACTGGATTAAGGAAACAGTATAGAGGACTGGATGAATGCAGGTAAGAGTTAGAAGATTGTTGCAATAGTCCAAGTGAATGTGTCTAGTAACCTGTACTGTGGTTTTGACACTGAAGATGAAGAAAATGAATGGATTTGAAAGATGCATAGACATGCCTTGTCAGTGAATTGGCTAAGAAAATACGTCAAGGAGATTCTGCAATTTCTGAGTTTTGTAACTGGCTGTGGGATTGTGCCATCACCAAGACATAAACACTGGAAGAGGAACAAATGGGAGAAGTGCAGAAAAACATCATAAAATCAAGTTTGACGTACTGAATATGAAGAACATTTGAGTCATTCAAGTGGAGATATCATAAGTAGGTGAATATGAATTTTAATGTCTCTGGGCTAGAGATTTAAACCTGTGACTTTCTTTGTGGTAACTAAAACCATTGCAAGCATGGAGGAGATTGCTAGCAGGGGAGCATATAGTGAGAGTCAAAGGACTCTCTGAAAGACATACAGGAAATCCAGACTCACTGGGGTGAAAAAATAAAGATTAAGAACACTGAGAGGGAAAAAATGTACCAAAAAATTGGAGAGAGATAATAATACAGATTTAAAATGAGTTGCTGTTTGGAAAGAGGAAATGGACATTATGCTGCAATAGCTACAAATTTCCACTAATGGCAAGAAAGGTGTATTATGCATGCATCCCTATATTGTGTATTTCTATAAATGTGTGTGTGTGTGCGTGCACGTGTGTATGGGGGTATGGAGAATTAGGAAAGGAATCTCACTGTCTTCGGTTGTTGTCTTATTTAGTGCTGCTATAACAGAAATACCACAAATGGATGGCTTTAATAAAGAGAAATTTATTCTCTCACAGACTAGGAAGCTAGAAGTCCTACTTCAGGGTGCCAGCTCCAGGGGAAGGCTTTTTCCCTCTGTCAGCACTGGGAGAAGGTCTTTGTTATCAATCTTCCCCAGTCGAGCTGCTTCTCAGCGCAGGGACCCCAGGTCCAAAGGATGCGCTATTCTCCTGGCTCTTGTTTCTTGGTAGTATGAGGTCCCCATGTCTTTCTGCTCACTTCTTTCTTTTATATTTCAAAAGAGATTGATTTAAGACACAACCTAATCTTGTAGATTGAGTCCTACCTCATTAACATAACTGCTGCTAATCCCACCTCATTAACATCACAGAGGTAGGATTTACAACACATAGGAAAATCACATCAGGTGACAAAATGGTGGACAATCACACACTACTGTGAATCATGGACTAGCCAAACTGACATACATTTTTTTGGGAGGGGGACACAATTCAATCCATAACATTCAACCTTTGGCCCCCAAAATTCATGTTCTTGCCACACGTAAAACACATTCACCCCATGATATCCTAGCAAAAGTCTTAAATCAACTCCAAGTCCAAAATCCAAAAATTCCTCTTCATCTGTGAAATCTAGAATATAAGTTATCTGCTTCCAAAGTACAATGGTGCAACAGGCACAAGGTAGACCTTTCCATTACAAATGGGAGAAATTGGAGGGAAAGAAGACATAACAGGCACCAAGCAAGTCAGCAGAACACATTACATTAGGCTTCAAGGCTTTAAAATAATCCTCTGTTCTCTGAGACCATTTACACAATGGCCCTGCCCTCCAGACTAGGTATTGCTCACACTCTCTGGATTCTGAGAGGAAGCCCCTTAGCCCTGGGCTTCAGCTCCACCTTCCGGGCCCACTGGAACGACAACACTGCTCCCTCACATTTGAGCAGCCCCATTCTGCTAGTCCATCTGAGAGGCAACTTCACCCTCAGAGACCCCATAGGTCGTGACCCTACCATTTGAGACTGAGGCAGCTCTGCTTCCCGTGTTCCTTGTCTCTTTAGCTTCAGATTCCTGGTTCCTTGGCCTCTCAGCCCTTTGGGCCTCATCTCAGGCATCTGCCACGGTGGGGCAAGTGTTTCAGAGCTTTGTAGCTCCACTGATGAGTGCCTGGAGGCACCCCACTCTACTAGTAAACTTCAGCTGGAAGGCACTCAGCTCTCTTGCTCCATGAGTGGGCAAGCCTAGCTCCACTGATAAATGCCTGAAGATACCCTACTCCACCAGGAAGCCTCCTGCACAAAGGCACTCAGCTCTCTTGCTCCACAGGCTAGCTCCAGTGTTGTCTCACATTCGTCTCCCGGTTCTGATACTGCCATTTCTCTGCTGCTGCTTCTTGCCATCTGTGCCATCTCCCTCTGAGTCCTCATCAGAACTGTCTTTGACATCCATAATACCACCAACAATCTCTTCAAGGCAATCTAGGTTTTTACTATTAGGCACTTTAAAACTCTTTCATCCTCTATCCATTTACAGTTTCAAAACTGCTTCCACATTTTAGGTATCTGTTAGAGCAGCACCCCACTCTTTTGGTACCAAATTCTGTCTTAGTTACCTAGTGCTGCTATAACAGAAATACCACAAGTGGATGGCTTTAACAAAGAGAAATTTATTCTCTCACAGTCTAGGAGGCTAGAAGTCGGAATTCAGGATGCCAGCTCCAGGGGAAGGCTTTCTGGGGCCAGTGAATCGATGGCATGAGGTGGAAATACAAATACGTAAAATATCACCACCAATACATCAGGTATTGGTGAAATGTGAGGAGGCTCTGAGTGATTGCATATGTGATACCTTTCTACAATTTTGAGCTAATGAGAAGTATAAGGAAGCTTGTTGGTTGGTCCTGCTTTCACTAGACAACTGGTAAAAGAAAGTGATGAGCTCAGGGCTTCAGAGTCAAAGCTCAAAGGCTGCATAAACGACCTCAAAGTTTCCACTCATGCCTTGAAATAAAGCCTTATTTTTTGTAGTAACAGAGCTGATACTGCCAAAAACCAAACCCAGAGTCTTATTGTAGGAGTAGCTGATTACAACATCAACTCAATTGCCAACCTCATGTCTGAAGTTAAAGGGAGGGTATTGACTGGGAAGAAATGGGATTCTGAAACTTGGGATGGGGACATATGGGCAGATAATCAGGAAGCTGGAGACATTGAGCCCCTAAATTCCATTGAATCACTCCTGCCAACAGAACCAGCCCTCTTACTCCCATCTGAAGAAACTACTCCGTGTTTGTCTGCTAAATCACCCTCTCCAGTAAAACCATTAGCCCTTCCATCCCCATCTAATGATATTAACCCAGCTGTGTCTAAAGAGCCTTTGTCTGAGTCATTGCCTGGGGGCACTGCCTGAGGCAGATGCTTTACAAGACAATGCTGAATGTTCTCAAAACACTTCCCCACCACCGATTTCAGCTTCTAGACTTATAACTAGACTTAAGTCCCAGAAAGCCCCAAAAGGTAAAGTACAAAATGTGACCCAGGAGAAGGGACGCTATACTCCAAAAGAACTGCTTGACTTTTCTAATATCGACAAACAGAAACCTGGGAAATATGTGTGGGAATGGTTATTAAGGGTGTGGAACAATAGTGCAAAGAACATAAAGGTGGATCAGTCTGAGTTTATTGATATGGGTCCACTAAGTACAGATTCTTCATTCAATGTTTCAGCTCAAGAAGTCAGGAAAGGATCCAACAGTTAATTTGGTTGAATTGCTGAATCATGAATTACACGGTGGCCTACACTAAATCAAGCTGAAGTACCAGACCTGCCTTGGTATACTGTAGAAAAAGGCATCCAAAGGCTTGGGGAAATTGGCATGCTAGAGTGGGTTTATCAGGTTAGACCCACAGACCCACACATGGAGTGCCCAGAGGACACACCTTTTACCACAACAATGAGGAACAAATTTGTGAAGGGAGCCCCAGCATCCTTAAAAACTGCTGTGATTGCTATTCTATGTAAGTCAGATTTGACAGTGGGAAATACCCTAACTAGATTAAGACACTTAACTCAGTGGGACTGATTAGACCTTGTGGTAGTAGGGGCCAAGATGTGGCACTCAACAGACAAAGACAAGGTGGGCGTGGTTACCATAATGGACAGCAGAGTCAAAGCAGTAATCAGAATATCTGACTCATATGGACTTACAGTATTGGTTACTTAGTCATCGTGTCCCTAGATGTGAAATAGATAGGAAATCTACTAAATATTTACTTGATCTGTACAAGCAGAAGAATTCTAGGTCAAGTGAACAGCAGTCTAACTTGAATTACCAGAAGAGAGTCACGGCCCCTCAATCAATTCCTAGACTTGAGCAAGTTTAAAGACCCACAACCCCTTGAATGAAGGGGAAGCCAGGTGCCCTTGAGGAAGGACTCCAATACACTGTCAAAAACTTATACTGTTAATCTTTTTCCCAGACTTCCCCAAAAGGATCTATGGCCTTTTACAAGAGTGACCATTCATTAGGCAAGAGGAAATAATCAGACTTTTTGGAGATTACTGGATACTGGCTTGAACTGACATTAATTCCAGGAGACCCAAAATGTTACTGTGGTCCACCAGTTAGAGTGGAGGCATATGTAGGTCAGGTTATTAATGGAGTGTTAGCTCATGTCCATGTCACAGTAGGTCCAGTGGGTCCCCGAACTCATCCTGTAGTGATTTCCCCAGTTCAGGAATGCATAATTGGAATATATATACTCAGCAACTGGCAGAACCCCCACACTGGATCCCTGACAAAGGGGTAAAGGCTATTATGGTAGGAAAAGCCTAGTGGAAACCATTAGAATTGCCCCTACCTAGGAAAATAGTAAACCAAAAGCAATACCACATTCCTGGAGGGACTGCAGAGATTACTGCCACCATCAAGGACTTGAAGGATGCACGGATGGTGATTCCCACCACATTCCCATTCAACTTGCCTGTCTGGCCTGTGCAAAAACAGATGGATCTTGGAGAATGACAGTGGATTATCGAAAACTTAACCTGATGGTGACTCCAATTGCAGCTGCTGTTCTAGATGTAGTTTCATTGCTTGAGAAAATTAATACATCTCCCGGTCCTGCTATGCAGCTATTGATCTGGCTAATGCTTTTTTCTCCATACCTGTTTCAAAGGACCACCAGAAGCACTTTGCCTTCAGCTGGCCATGCCAGCAATATACTTTCAGTTGCCTACCTCAGACTACATCAACTCTCCAGCCCTATGTCATAATTTAGTCCACAGGGAACTTGATCACCTTTCCCTTCCACAAGACATCACACTGATCCATTACATCAATGACTTCTGCTGATTGGATCTACTAAGGAAGAAGTGTCAATGACTCTGGACTTACTGGTAACACATCTGCATGCTAGAGGGCGGGAAATAAATCCTACAAACATGCAGGCGCCTTCCACTTCAGTGAAATTTCTAGGGGTCCAGTGGTGTGGGGCATGTTGAGGTATTCCTTCTAAAGTGAAGGATGTTATTGCATCTGGCTTCTCCCACAACTAAAAAGGAGGTACAACACCTAGCGGGCCCCTTTGGATTTTAGAGGCAACATATTCCTCATTTGGGGGTGCTACTCCAGCCTATTTATCAAGTGACTCGAAAGCTGCTAGTTTTATGTGGGGCCCAGAACAAAAGAAGGCTCTGTAACAGGTTCAGGCCTGTGCAAGCCACTCTGCCCCTTGGGCCATATGACCTGGCTGATCCAACAGGCTTGTGCCCGCATGGATTCAAACCCTACTCTCAATACCAAATGTCTTAGTCTGGGTTCTCTAGAGAAGCAAAACCAGCAAAGCATACAAATATATATAGAGAGAGATTTATATCAAGAAAATAGCTCATGCAGTTGTAGAGGCTGGAATGTCCCAATTCCGTGGGTCACGATAGAGGCTTCTCCTGATTCATGTAACTGCAGGGGCTGGTGAACCCAAGATCAGTAGGTCAGACAGCAGGGCTCTTGCTCACAGGCTTTGAAGATCGACAAATCCCAAGGTCGGTAGGCAAGATTTCAGGTAAGCTGCTAGCTCAAGTCCCAAGAACCGGAGGTCAGATGAACAGGAGCCAGCTGCAGGATCCAGTGCAAGAAAAAGCCCACAAGACTTGCCAGGATGTCCACTTATATTCAATGCAGGCCACATGCCAAGGAAACTCCCTTTCAACTGACTGGCTACTCACAGCAGAGCCCATCATGGAGGTGATCACATTATGTCAAATTTCTTCATGGAAGTGATCACAACATCATACGACTGCCAAACTACATCATAACTGCCAAACCGCTGAAAATCATGGCCCAGCCAAGGTGATACACAACTTTAACCATCACAGTTGTCAAACCTGTTTCTCTCACTTTATGTGCAGTGCACCACCAAGCTATAACAAAAAGAATATTGGGTTAGCTGCTTCTATTTCAGTGATAAGAAAATTTGGCCAAGTGAAGTGAAGTGATCTCATCAAGGATTTAAATAAAGCCAAAGTTTTTTGATGTGTTTCAAAAAAACGTTCATGAATATTTCCTCAGTGTAAAACTGTTAAGCAATTCAGAAATTAAAAAAGAGTAAAATATTAAGATCTTCTTGGGACTTACACTACTGATTTCAAGTTTACTAAAAACCCCAGGAGTTTAAAAGTGTGGTATTTGTGCAAAAATATGAAATAGACCAAATGAATAATACAGTCCAACAATAGGCCTACAGATATACCCATTTTAATGAATGTATATAATTTTTGAAACCTCCATTCCAAAAACCAAGCCAGTTTCTCTTTAGTAGATTCCAACTCATGGTGACCCCACCAACTCATGGTGACCCCAGAGGTTGCAGAGTAGAATTGTACTCCACAGGGTTTTCAAGGCTGTAGCCATTCAGAAGTAGATTGCCAGGCTTGTCTTCCACAGTGCCTTTGTATGGGTTCAAACCACCAATCACTGGGTTAGTATATAGTCAAGTGCTAACTGTTTGTACCACCCAAGGGACTCCTGAAAACTCCATTACATATAACCGTTTGGAAAGAGGTTTTTTTCATTTTTTCAAGAAACGTACTGGACAATCTGTAGAGAATATAAAAAGAATCTTGACCATTGCACAATCAAAAACAAAACTTAATTTGAGGTGGATTACTCACCTAAGTATGGAACTGTTATGGATTGAATTGTGTCCCCCAAAATTATAAGCTGTAAATCCTAACCCTTATACCTGTGGTTAATAATCCCATTTGGGAATAGGTTTTCTTTGTTATGTCAAGAGGCCATATCAGTATAAGATGTGTTTTAAATCAATCACCTTTGAGATATAAAAAGAACAGATTAGGACAAGCAAGGAAGCAGAGATGGCAGTAGATGCCAAGCCACATGAAGATCACCATGGAACCAAAGATCAAGGGCCTTCTCCCAGAGCTAACAGAGAAATAAAGCCTTCCCCTAGAGCCAGCACACTGAACTTGGACTTCTAGCCTCCAAAACAGTGAGAAAATAAATTTCAATTTGTTAAAGCTACCCACTTGTGGTATTTCTGTTACAACATCACTAGATAACTACAGTACCACAAGTTTCTAGAAGGAAACAGGAGAATACATTCATTATCTTGGAGTAGACAAAGATTTCTTAAACAAAGCAGAAGAAATATTAATTATAAAAGAAAAATAAATTATAAACTGGGCTCCAGTAATATTAGGGAATTCTACTTATTAAAAGGTTGTTAATAAAGTAAATAAGTAAACTATAGATTTCAAAAGATTCAATTATTTGATGGTTATGAGGGAGGGGAAGGTTTGGGAAGGGTAAAACACTAACTAGATAGTAGATAAGTGGTAACTTTGGTGAAGGGTAAGACAGTACACAAAACTGGGGAAGTCAGCACAACTCGACCAAGGCAAATTCACAGAAGCTTCACAGACACATCCAAACTCCCTGAGGGACCGAGTTACTGGCCTGAGGCCTGGGGCCATGTTCTCGGGGGACATCTAGCTCAATTGGCATAACATAGTCTATAAAGAAAATGTTCTACATCCTACTTTAGTGAGTAGCATCTGGAGTCTTAAAAGCTTGTGAGTGGCTATCTAGGATACTCCACTAATCCCACCCCATCTGGAGCAAGGGAGAATGAAGAAAACCAAAGATACAAGGGAAAGATTAGTCCAAAGGACTAATGGACCACAACTACCACAACCTCCACCAGACCGCGTCCAGAACAACTAGAGTGCCCGGCTACCACCACCAACTGCTCTGACAGGGACCATAATAGAGGGTCCCGGACAGTGTGGGAGAAAAATGTAAAACAAAATTCAAATTCACAAAAAAAGACTAGATTTGTGGTCTGACAGATACTGGAGAAACCCTGAGAGTATGGCCCCCAGACACCATTTTAACTCAGTACTGAAGTCATTCCAGAGGGTCACCCTTTAGCCAAAGATTAGACAGGTCTATAGGGCAAACGATAACACTTGTGAGGAATGTGCATCATAGTTCAGTCATGTATACGAGACTAAAAATGGGCACAATGGCCCAAAAGCAAAGACAAGAAGGCAGGAATTGACAGGAAAACTGGACAAATGGAAACAGAGAACCCAGGATGTAGAAGGGAAGAGTGTTGACACATCACAGAATTGGCAATCAATGTCACAAAACAATTTCTATATTAATTGTTAAATGAGAAACTAGTTTGCTCTGTAAACTTTCACCTAAAGTACAATAAAAGAAAAAAATTCAATTATATGTATCACAAAAAGACTCATAACCAGAATATATGTGTGTATGTGTGTGTTTGCATATATATGTGTGTATATATAGAAATATATAAAACTATACACATGTATGCATACACATATACACATAATGTTAGCTGAGTTTTTCTTATAAATGCCCTTTACCATGTTGAGGAATTTCTCTTTTATACCTAGTTTTCTGACTGTTTTTGTCATGAAAGAGTGTTGAATTTTGTCAAAGGCCTTTTCTGCATCAATTTAGATGTGTTTTTTGTTTGTTTTGGCCTATTAATGTGGTGCATTACACTGATTGATTTCCTTATGTTGAACCATCCTTGCATTCTTGGAAAAAATCCCTCTTGGTCATGGTGTATACCATTTTAATATGTTTTGGATTTAGTACAATTCACTATGTGCTTCAGAGGTAAGTTGAACCACAAATTCTCATGTCTTTGAAGGATTCTGTGGTTGTTTCTTGGATTTACTCACACTCAGCTGATGATTCAGCTTTATTGAATCTGCTAAGTGCATTAATAACCATCCATCTGCTTTCTGGCTTACTATATTTTGTTGCTGTTACCTCCTCCCATTTCTTTGAAAAGGAAAAGGCAAACGTATTATTTGATGTAAGCTTAATAAGTCAAGAATACACATATCTCTAGAACAAAACAAAAACACATACAACCAGATTTAGAGCCTAACCAGTATATTTTAAATTGCCTAGTTGTGTGTAGATACCTTACTTATCTTCCTTACTCTATAGCACTGGATTTTGATTGGCAAATTGGGCATGTGAATAGCTGACAGGAAAGCAGCAATAGCTGAGGAAAGCAGCAAGTGGAAAAACATGGAGATCTTTTGAGTGCCCTGGATGGTAGTATAAAAAGCTCAATGTCTTTTGGGGATGTTTCAGATTAATTTTCTCTTTTCCTCATTCCTTTCTTTCTTTCTTTTCCTTAATGGTCTTCAACCCAAGTCTGTCCTGGAACTAGGGGCAGGGCACTAGTGGGAGGTAGGGTGTCAGGAGAGCAGAGTCAGCCTCTGAGAGCTGGCCAGACCCTTGGAGATCACCTTGTCCACCCTCCCCAAATGACTGGTGGGAAAATTGAGGTCCAGTTTGGAAGAGTGACTTGTTCGGGATCACCCAGTGAGGCAGGGGATTAGCTCCTCTCTCGTGCTCTTTCAGCTGTATCACCAAGCCCCGACAGCCCATCTCATGTGGAGTTTCCTTTGTCAGCCTAGACACAGCTGGCTAGTCACTGAAAAATAGCAATAATGGATGGCAGTGGCTTGAACAGGTTGTTGTGGATTTGGTCTGGTTCTCTCCTCTCCTAGATCTCTGTTAGTTTCTAAGACTCTGTGATTGGCTAAGTCAAATAATACATGCAATCTTGAACAGCTCTGGTTCTGTTATGATCTCTTTAAAATGTCCTTGTTTTTTCAATCCTATTAGCCCTAAAGGAGCAGATAAAAAACACAAAAAGGAATGCAAAATGGTGTTTATAGCCTGTTAGGTATTTCTAGGGGAGATAGGCCAGTTGGGAATAAGCATGGAAATAGAGCTTTTATCAAGAACCTGGGATCATCCAAGAAAGGCTTTTTTAAACTTAATTCTACATGTTTTTATAATTATATATCCCAACCATTCTTTTCTTGGACCCGTCTTCTTTGGAACATCTGGTCTCACGTGAAAATGGATGCTGTGTTGAGGTAGTAAATGTTTGAGGCTAACAATTATGCAACAGTAGCAGCAGCAGTAATAGAGTCTACCTATTTCTAAGAATGGGATGCTGGAGTAGACTTTTATACTGTACCTGTTATGGGAAATTCTCTCAGTCCCCAAATTTTCTTCTGAGGATGGAGAAGGAAAGGTTCAAATCCCGGGTAAAAATCTCGTGACACCTCAATCACCAACTCATGAGCCCAGGGAATCAAAACCTGAATTTGACCTGACAAGCCCAAGCAAGGCAACAAGAGAGAATCCCAGAGGCCTTCAGTCTAAAAGACCAGCCCTCCTCTGACTGGTCATACAAGGTGAGCTGCAGAACAGGCCCCCATAATCCCTCCTGAAGCTATGAGGTGCCAAGAAAATGATCAAATCAGAGGATATTTTATTTTGGAGATGGTCATCAGGTTCTCTGCAGGGGTAAGAATGCTTCCTGCACTTTCCCCTCCTCCAACTAAATCCCAGGAGTCAAGCTGAAATATGAGGTTCCCCAGTTTCTGGATATTCATTCCTGCTTTGACCTTATTTATTGGGTGCTTACAGTGTGCCAGGCACGAGATAGGTGCTGAGGATTCAGCCATGTACAAGAAACAAGGTTTATGCTCTCTTTATTTGAGGGGGAAGAGTTATCAATAAACAAATAAGCTAATTTTAGATTGTTAAAAATGGAAGAATAAAACAAAATGAGGAGATGGGATATGTTCTTAAGTGGTGATCAAAACTTGGGATGTTTATGTGCCTGGGGCTACTAGCTGGGCAGTGGCACCCCTCTGTGAGCCTCAACCTATGTTTGTCTGGCCTAATTGTCCCTTGTTTCCTGGAAATTTCACCAGCTTCTTCAGAAAGTAGAGCAATAGAGAGGGTGATTCTCTGATGGGGAGAGGTCAAACATAGAAGGATGTGGTGACCCATATGGCTGTCTACTTGACCCCCTCCCTTCAGGGTCCCAATGTCTACTCTGAGAAGAGAGCCCCTCTACATGAAACCTCTGAAGAGGAGATGCACACATCAAAGGATGTGAGAAACTGTGCAGGCAAATTCTTGTGTCATTGAGAACAGTGAGCTCAGGGCACTGATATTAGA
Organism: Dugong dugon; assembly: GCA_030035585.1. NCBI lineage: Eukaryota > Metazoa > Chordata > Mammalia > Sirenia > Dugongidae > Dugong > Dugong dugon. The sequence goes on along the minus strand of CM057460.1, from coordinate 185,217,320 downwards.
TAGAACTGGTCATGTAGACCTGGGAAATTAAACATGTAGGCATGTCCCATGGAGTGATCGTCTCTGAGTGGTCCTGATGAAAGATGGCCCACCTGGCCCTCATGGAAGCATGGGAAGGTCAAGGGTTCATGTTAGGGGCATAGAGAAATTTTTCGAGGGGGTCATTGTATATAGTGGAGTCCCTACGTGGTACAAATGGTTAATGCACTTGGCTGCTAACTAAAAGCTTGAGGGTTCAAGTCCACCCAGAAGTACCTAAAAGAAAGGCCTGATGATCTGCTTCTGAAAAATCAAGCTTTGAAAACCCTATGGAGCACAGTTTAGCTCAGACGCACATGGGATCACCATGAGTTGGATTCAACTCAACAGCAACTGATTTTTTAAATTATTTATAGTGACAGTTATGGAAGTTACATAAGGATAACAAAGATTCAGTTCCTATCTGCTAACAGGCCTTCTGATTTGCTCTTTCACAGCCCCCAGAGAACATCATTAATCAGATCATGGACTAAATGGCCAGCTATATCTATTATCAGTGGGGGTCAGATGGACAGGAAATGTGGAGGAATAAGGTAGGAATTCATGTGCTGACACCATACCCATCAATAGGCTTACCTGAAAATTCTCATGGAAGAAGAGTTGAGCCTAATGCAAAGAAGATAGTGGCAGCTGGGAGATAACAGGTGAGATTTTTATGTTCAGACATCACACTTGCCCATGCAAGCTATCCCAGGCATGCCCCCTCAAGTATTTTTCTCAGAGAGCCATTCAGTTCTCAGTTCTTCAATTCTCAGAGAGCCATTCAGTTCTCAAATAGCTGGACCTATAGGGAGGGGGTAAAACAGGAGCTGTAGACATATCATACAGGATCTTTATCTGAAAACACAATTTATGTTTTCAAAATAAAATAAATGAAACGTAATTGAAGTCATCTTCACATAGCATGAGTTAAGCCAGGCCACCAGACACAAGAGAAATGGAAGAATATGGAAAATGATAGGAAATCTTCTTGGCAACAAGAAGCAGTGTCTGGGATAAAAATCAAGTTTAAATGAAAAATTTATGTGTTAGTATTAGCAACCTCCTGCAGGAAAATAGACAGGAAAGATAAAGGGGACACATATTAGCTAAGAATGTGCTCTAGGGGTAAAATGGCTTGCCTAAAGTCAAGCAACCTATGAGTAGTGGAACCAGGATTAAAACTCAAGACCATCTTGTTCAGAACCAAAATCCTCACACCACACCAAGCTCCCTGGAGGGCAGGATAAAAGAGAGAAAGGATCAAGAGCTACCAAATACAAGATCCTGGGTCCATCCAGATACCAGGTCAATTTATATTCTTGAAATGGAAAAACACATAAAGACCACCTTTATTGAACCTGATCAACCCATCTTCCCATCTTTCTACCAGAAGAATTTTATATATACCTTTAAGGGTGAAAGCCAAGTCCCCTCCCCAGAGTGTACTATGTCATGGCATTTTGTGACTCAAGCTTTGTGTCCTCTATTGGGCCATAATTACGGTAGGTAAATATTTATAATTTCACCACATGCCCTGATTCTGATATGTAGAATAATCAGGAACATGTAACTTCAAAACAGACTACGTATGTAGTTTGTTCTACTGTTATGGTAATCGTTCAGTTCACAATTTTAAAAGTTCTACATGCCATTGTGAAAACGACCATGATCTATATAATTAAGACTTTTCTATTATCTTTGAGCCCTCGTGGTGCAGTAGTTAAGAGCTTGGGTGCTAACCAAAAGGTCGGCAGTTCAAATCCACAAGCTGCTCCTTGGAAACCCTATGGGGCAGTTCTACTCTGTTCTATAGGGTCGCCGTGAGTCGGAATTGACTCGACGGCAATGGTTTGCTTAAAAGGTAGACACTATATTAGGAAGATGATTTCACTTGTAAAATTTTAAGCACAGATATGTAGTACTCAAACTCATCAAATCCTTGGGGCTTCTGGTATTTACTAAGGCTTGTGATAATAGTCAAGGCTTTTCTGTGCTCAGTTCATGCTTACAATTTCAGTACTGTATGAATTCTCTGGTGTACAGTCAGTTGTGACTTCTGGGTGAAGGCCTTCCCACATACAGTACACTGATAGGTTTTCTCCCCAGTATGAATTCTATGATGTACAACAAGTTCTGATTTCTGGGAAAATGCCTTTCCACATTCAGTACATATGTAAGTTTTCTCTCCTGTATGAATTTGCTGATGTCCTGGGAGGTGGGACTTCTGACAGAAGGCTTTCCCACATTCAGTACACACATAAGGCCTTTTCTCCTGTGTGAATTCTCTGATGTCCAATGAGATGGGACTGCTGGCAAAAGGCTTTTCTACATTCACTGCATTTATAGGGTTTTTCTCCAGTATGTGTTCTCTGATGTATGATGAGCTGTGACTTCCGGGAGAAGCTCTTGCCACATTCAGTACATTCATAGGGTTTCTCCCCAGTATGAATTATCTGATGTATAATAAGTTCTGACTTCCTGCTAAAGGCTTCCTCACGTTGAGTACATTTGTAGGGTTTCTCTCTGGTGTGAATTATCTTATGTATAATGAGGTAGGACTTCTCACAGAATGCTTTCCCACATTCAGTGCACTCATATGGCTTCTCTCCTGTATGTGCTCTATGATGTATAATAAGCTGTGACTTCTGGGAGAAAGCTTTGTCACACTGACTACAGTCATATGGTTTTTCCCCAGTATGAATTCTCTGATGTATAATGAGGGGAGATTTCTGGGAGAAGGCTTTCACACATTCATTACATTCATATGGTTTTTCCCCAGAATGAAATCTCTGATGTATAATGAGGGATGATTTCTGAGAGAAGGTTTTTCTACATTCAGAACATTCATAAGGTCTCTCCCCTGTATGAATTCTCTGATATACAATGAGGTGTGACTTCTCACTGAAGGCTTTTGCACATGCACTGCAATCATATTTTCTCTCCAGTATGAATTCTTTGATGTATAATGAGCTGTGACTTCTTGAGAAAGAATTTTCCACATTCAATACATACACAGTACTTCTCCCCAGTTTCAATATTTGTATATTGAATAAGAGATTGTTTAGCACTGAGAATGTTTCCACACTGATTACCTTCACAGTATCTCCCTCCATTAAGAATTTTCTCATGCTTAGAATGGAAAGAACTGTAGCTAGATGTTCTCTCACGTCCAAAATTCTCATCAGTAATTTTTTCTTGCATAACTCCTATTACAATTGAGTAGGATTTTATTAGATTTCAAGCTCTCTTCAAATGAGTCGTATTTATACAGTCTTTGTCTTGAAGTACCTAGGTCTGTGCACTTATGAAATAGTTTTCCAAAGGCATTATGTATGACCTGACTCCTCCATAAATCTTTTGTTGCTGATGATTGTGACTTGCCTGAAAGACTTGTCTTGGTTTTCCTCATCTCTCTTCAGGTGGTCATCACCTTTCCAGACTTCTGAAATGGAGTACAATGAGTGATCCTTTCAAATTTCTTTATGAAAGGTAACATCTCCAAAAATACCCAGCTGAGGGATGTCAAGTCCACTCTCCAAATCTGAAAGAATAAAGAGATAAAATTAACCAAATAGAAAGAATACTTAGTAGAGGACAGAATATGTGGAACAAATGGATGATCCAAGATGACCCGTGAGCACAAAGAATTGGGAGGGGATCATGCCATTTAGAAACACAATAAAACATGTAAGTTTATCTGGTGAATAAAGATGGAATTTAATTCCAATAATGATAACATGAGGTATTCATGGAATTTCCCTCCACAAAAAAGAAGAGTAAAACTGAATAAAATTATTTTATAAAAACAATACAGGGCACTGAATAATGATCAAAGGCAGACTACAGGCTAAGAAGTGTTTACTCATTAAAAACTCCTACTTCATTGGGTAAGAATGGGGAGTTTGAAGCCTTCTTTCACAGAGCTTTCCCATCCCCACACCCTCAGTTTATGTGGCATTAACAAACAAGTGGCAAATTCAGTTTGAAGCTGATGGTAGAGCAGCTAGAAATTTAACGGGGAATTTGGAAGCAAAAGAGTCATAGAAGAACTTAGATTATAAACTCTCCACACATCCCCACCTGACATCTAAAATGTATGTGTAAGGAGATCCCAGAAAGCCCAGAAGTGATTAAAGGCTACAGAGACTTATGAACTTTCTATATCTTGAAAGCATTCTGACTTACACACAACTCAGGCAGTAAAGTATGGAAGCTTTACTGGCTTTAGATGTCTAGTTTAGCCTGTCCAAATCACTAGCTCACCTCTAAATTATGTGAATGCAGAGGAATGAATACCTTAGGGAATCAGGCTTTTAAAAAAAAAGTTGAGTGGAAATATCAGTGATGGCACACTATGAGAGAAACAGATGTCACAGTTTGAGCCCAAGTAGTTAATTATCTCTTAAACAAAAAATTCAACAACCAAAAATTATTAGACATGCAAAGAAACAGGAAAATGAAATGCATACTAAAGAACAAAATCACACAATAAAAACTGATTCCAGGTGGAATAACACAGACTGCAAATAAGCTGTAATAAATATGTTCAAATAACTAAAGAAAAATATGCTAAGAAATGAGTGAGCAGCAGGCAATTTCAAAAGAAAAGGAAATTACAGAAAAGAACCAGTCTGACCATAAAGAGATATAATTTAGGGGTAATGGGAAGGTTCCGTATCTTGATTACGGTGATGTTACATGACTCTAAGCATTTTTCAAAATATAAAGACAGAGTAAACTTTATTTTATGTAAATTTAAAACTAAATTGAACAAATAAAAGAATTATATTCTAAAGCTGAGGTGAAAAATATACCAGATGGGCTCATTAGCAGATTTGAAAAGGCAGAAGACAAAATCAGTGAACTTAAAAATATATCACTAGAAATTATATATTTCAAAGAACAAAAAGGAAGAAAAAGATTTAAGAAAAATAAAACAGCACCTCAGAGATTTGTGGATTAATATTAAGCATTCCAGCATATGTATAGAGTGCCAGAAAGAGAGTAGAAAAAGAGACAGATAAAATATTTGAAGAAATAGTGTCTGAAAAATTACCAAATTTGGTGGAAAATATTAACTTACAGATACAAAAAGCTCAACAAACCACAAGTAGAATACAGAAACACCTAAAAACATCATAATCAAACTGTTGATAATACAGATAAAGAGAAAATCTTGAAAGCACAAAGAGAAAATGACATGTCATGCATAGGAGAAAAATAATAGAATTTTTTCAGTTGACTTCTCAACAGAAAAAAAAAGGAAGCCAGGAAACATTGGAATGAAAGATTCAAAGTGCTAAAAGAAAGCAACCTGTCAACCAAGAATTCTATATTCAGTGAATCTTTACTTTTAAAATGATGGCAAAATAAATACATTTCCAAATAAACACAAACGTGTGTGATAGCAGACTTGTTCTATAAGAAATATTAAAGAAAGTCTTCTGGCTGAAAAGAAATCATACCAGATGATAACTCAAATTCACAGGACACTAGAAATAAAAAAAAAGTGGGTAAATACAAAGGAGTTTGTATATGTATATTTTTTCTCTTCTAATTTATTTAAAAGACTTTTTAAAGCTGAAATTGTTACAATGTATTGTCAAATTTATGAGAAATATAAGTGCAACATATATGACTACAAATGAGCAAAGCAGCACAGGATAGTTGCAGGTGGGGGTGAAGAACACAGCAATGCCAGTGCAAAGTTTCTATATTTTGTCAGGAAAAAAAGGCAAAATTAACTTGAAGTAGATAGTGACTGTTAAAGATCATACTGTAATTGCTAGAGTGACCTATACACACATACACACAAAGAACTACAGGCAGTCTCCAGGTTATGAACATCTAACTTACGTACAACCCACAGCTACCAACCAACTCCTGTAAATCCTATTATATTAAAAATTCGAGGTACATACAATGGTTTATAATAACGGGTGCTACTTTGTGAGGCACATCAAAACATTATTATTATTACTATATTATTATGTTAAGAATGTTTTAGCATATCTAGAAGTGTTTCTTTAATGTTGTTTATGCATAGAAAGGTACACTATATACTGTATACCAAGACAAACATTTGACTAACTGACGTTAGATATGAACCGTACCTAACTGTTCCGACTTACATGTAAATTCAACTTAAAGACAGACTTAGGAATGGAACTTGTTCATAATCTGGGGACAACCTTTACAGCTAAGAATTCAATAGAACAATTAAAATGGTACATTAAAAAAAATTCTAACAATAAAGAAGGCAGTAAACAAGAACAGAGACCAAAAAAGAAATTAGACAAAGAGAAAACAAACAGCAGAATGAAAAACCTAAACCAAAAACCAAATCAATAATAACGTTGACTGGGAATAGAATAACAATAGAATAATCAAAGGACAGAAATTGTCAGACTGAAAAAAACAGTAAGTGTCAACTATATGTTGTCTAAAACAGATACATTTTAAATTCAAAGATACAATAGATTGTACATAAGAGGATGGAAAAAGATATACCATGTATATCATAAGCATAAGAGAGGAGCAGTAGATATATTAATATCAGACAAAATAAACTTCAAGGCAACAAATATTAGAAAAAATAGAAATATTTCAAAACTGCAAAAGGATCATTCCAGCAAGAAAATATAATGATTATAAATGTATATACACCTAATAACAGAGTCCCACCAAATATGAAATCAAAGCTGGCAAAAATGAGAAGAAAAATAGACAAATTAACAATTATAGCTACATATTTCAATGCTCCTCTCAAAATAATTGATAAAACAAGTAGGCAAGAAAATCAATAAGTATGATGTAAACTGACATAATTAACATCTATCAACACTCCACGTAACAGAATACACATTCCTTTCAAGGGCACATGGAACAGTCATGAAAATAGACCATATACAAAGTCTCAAAACAATTTTCAATAATTATATAATGATGAAAATTATTCAGAGTGTATTCTCCAACCATAATAGAATTAAATTAAAAATAGGTAACAGAAAGAAATCTGGAAAATACCCCGAATATTAGAAAATTGAACAACATAATTATACATAACCCATATGTCAAAGAGAAAATCACAGCAGGAATTATAAAATAATTTAGTTGAATAAAAATGAAAACACAAAATATCAAAATTTGTGAGATGCAGCTAAAGCAGTGTTTAGAGGAAAAATGATATTGTCCTCACTGTGCACAACTCTGATATGCATGAATTTCAGTTACCATAATTTGTTAAACTACGTCCCCCAACAACACAGTTCAGACTTCAGTTACCAAGGTATATTATCTGTGAATAATGGCACAAAGTAAAAACTTCACTGCTAGCTCTTCAGTCCAGAAATCACTACATCAATAACAGATACACATTATAACAAGTAATCATTTCAACGATTGTTGACTGCACAATTGTTATTCAGTATACTCACAGACAGAAAACCATATAGTTATGAGGCCGACAGCATGCCTGCCATCTTGAATAAGCAAGGGGTGGTGCCTGCCATCCTCTGTGATATGAGAACTAACTCCCTGCATGTAAGCTATCTCTTTATTAGGTAATATAAGAACTAACCGCCTGTCTTTAAGATATCTCCTTATTTAGGTATACTTCCAGTTCCGGCTCAATTAAGAAAAACAAGAGACTGAGGTCTCAAGACCAGTCCAAACTAGTCTTGAACCAGGTCTGGACCGCCTGACATGTAGTACCGACAACTGTGTCCCTTGGATGACCTATTGATGTCAGAGGCCAGAAACCACACCCCTGTATACACCCCAGACATGGGCAAAATGCCATCTTTGTGGCCCCCACCTCAGGCGCAGAAGACCAGACCGCTCCAGGAACGGCTTTTTGGGTCAAACCAATCAGCAAGCTGACTCCACCTTGGGGCTTCTCTGAAGACCCCAGACCCAATTTATTTTACTCATATAAATGCCTTGAGCTATTGTTCAAAGAGCCACCTTGGTGACACAAGTCCCAGCGGGCTCCTTTACATGGCCAACTAAATAAAGCTTCTTTCACTTTCACTGCTTCGTGTCTTTCTAGCCACACCAAGCAGACCTGGAAGTGTCTGGTTACAGTTATGTTGCTTCCTTGTCTCCCAGTGATAAATCCACATGATATTTTACAAAAATGGTGTCATGGATTGAATTGTGTCCCCCAAAAATATCTGTCAACTTGGCTGGGTCATGATTCCCACTATTGTATAATTGTGTACCATTTTGTAATCTGATGTGATTTCCTCATGTGTTGTAAATTCAATCTATGATCCAATAAGATGTATTAGCGGCAGTTATACTGATGAGGTATACAAGATCGGATAGTGCCTTAAGCCAATCTCTTTTGAGATATAAAAGAGAGAAGCGAGCAGAGATACATGGGAACCTCATACCACCAAAAAAGCAGTGCTGGGAGCAGAGCGTGTCCTTTGGACCTGAGGTTCCTGCACAGAGAAGCTCCCAGACCACAGGAAGATTGATGACACAGACCTTCCTCCAGAGCTGATGGAGAAAGCATTCCCCTGGAGCTGACGCCCTGAATTTGGACTTGTAGCCTACTGGACTGTGAGAGAATAAACTTCTCTTTGTTAAAGCCATCCACTTGTGGTATTTCTGTTATAGCAGCACTAGATGACTAAGACAAATGGGTAATCAGAAAAGGAACTGGCCAAAAAAGATGAAAGTATAGGAAAGAAAGATAAGCAATTAACAGTGGAAGTGAAACTGGGTGTGATTGGAAGATGGCTGACCATGGAAATGTTACAATGCTACCTTTTAAGACACTTTAGATATGCAGCCACAGAAACTTAGTGAAGGTACACTCATTGACATAAATGAGGAAAGTGGTTGTGACAAAAGGATAAAGATGTCCTAGAGGAAGTGACATCAATAAAATTCTGCACATTAAACTAACTCTTGTAAATATTTCATAACATTGAAAGCACAAAGGATAAAATGTTGGAAGCTGATCCAAATTTAGAAAGGACTATGACAATTGGCCAAGGCATAAAAGACAAGAAGAAGGTAAGCACTGTTCAAACTACTCTTGATAAGTTTTCAAAACCATAGAGATACCACTTCACACCCACTATGATGGCTAAAACTAAAAAGTCAAATAATATCAAGTGTTGATGAAAATGTGGAGAAATCAGAACCCTCACTGCAGTGCAGTAAATTACTTAATATGGCCCTTATAGCCATGCATGGTCTTGTAACTCCCACACAATGATTGGGTGGGGCTATGCAAATAAGGTGCCTGTGTTTCCACCAAGAGGATTGGACAACTTGTTAATAATGCAAATAAGGTGCATGGCACTCTGTGGGGGTAGGACTATGCAAATAAGGTCTATGGAATCCTAGTGCGGAGATTGGTCAGTTCTGCCATCCCGCTAGGCTTAAAATTAGCCATCCCAGAGGTGTAAAGAGGGGACCTCACTACTATCAAAAAGAAGAGATAGGTGTGGTGCACATCCTATGGATTCAGGGTCCCTGCACTGAGAACCTCCTAGGCTCAGGAGACAGAGACAGGTGTAACACTGGAGACGGTACAAGACAGTGAGAAGTGGCGCTAGAGAAATGACAGTAGCAGAACCAGGAGACTGGTGTGAGACAGCACAGTAGACTTCCCCGCCCACAGAGGAAGTCGGCTATAGTGTGCATGCTGACCCACAGAGTGAGAAAGCCACAGGCCTTCGGGCTGAGGCATACTGGCGGAATGGGGGTGTCTCCAGGCACTTATAGGCTGAGCTAAAGAGCTTTGTAACATTTGCAGGACAGAAGCCAGGCCAAGGGCCAAGGGCTGAGGGCTGATGGCTGAGGGCCAAGAGGCTGAGAGGGCGAGGGGCCAAGAGGCCAAGGGCTGAGGGGCTGAGGGCCAGAGAGAGGCCTGCATGTAAGCATGGCTAAGAAGCTTTCCTGATTGAAGAACTGTATCCTGAGTTGCTCCTGATCCTGAGTTGTAACCTGTAATTTCCATAATAAACCCTGCAGTGCAGTGAATTACTTAATATGACCCTCCTAGCCATGCATGAAAACCCTGGTGGCACATTGGTTAAGAGCTACAGCTGCTAACCAAAAGGTCAACAGTTCAAATCCACCAGGCACTCCTTGGAAACCCTATGGGGCAGTTCTACTCTGTCCTGTAGGCTCACTATGAGTCGAAATAGACTCAGCGGCAATGCGTTTGGTTTTTTTGGTTGGGTGGGGCTATGCAAATAAGGTGATTGTGTCCCACCAAGGAGATTGGACGGCTTGCTAATGCTGTAAATAAGGTGCATGGCACCCTTGTGGGGGTGGAACCACACAAATAAGGTGAATGGAACCCTAACAAAGGGATTGGTCAGTTTTGCCATCCCACTAGGCTAACAATGAGCCATTCCAGAAGTGGGAAGGGGGACCTCACTACCACTAAGAAAGAAGAGCCAGGAGTGGAGCACATCTTTTGAAGCCAGGGTCCCTGTGCTGAGAATCTCCTAGATCCCGGAGCCAGAGAAAGACAGAGCTGTAACACCAGAGACAGCACGAGAGGGCGAGAAGTAGCAGCTGAGAAACAAGGAGACTGGCACAAGAAAGCACAGTGGGCTTCCCAACCCATGGAGCTGACCCACAGAGTGAGAGAGCTGAGCATACCAATCCACGGAGTGAGAAAGCTGAACGCCTTCGGGCAACAGGCTTGCTGGCAGAGTGGGGTGCCTCTGGGCACTTATTGGTGGAGCTAAAGAGATTTGTAACACTTACCCCAGCAGGGCAAAGGCCAAGCCAGCCCAAGAGGCCTGAGGGACTGAAAGGTCAAGAGCCAGAAAGAGGCCTGCCTGCCTGCAGGCATGGCTAAGAAGAGGCTGTCCTGATCAAAGAACTGTATACTGAGTTCTCTCTGATCCTAAATTGTAACCTGTTACTTCCCTAATAAACCCCATACCTGTGAATACGGTCTGTGAGTTCTGTGTGGCCACTGCAACCAATTATCGAACCCAGCAGAGAAGCAGAGAGTGCCGTGGGAAAGATGGCTGGTATCAGAATTGGCAGAAAGTTTGCAAGGTGGAGGTATGTCTGACCTCTGCCTCACAGGAATCAGCCTTGGGCTGATGCAGAAGATGATTCTCCCCCCTCGTGAACTTAGATGAGGAGATCCAATGCTGCCATGCCATTCTTTATACTCATACACTGTTAGTAGGAATGGAACTGTCATGGATTGAATTGTGTCCCCAAAAAAAATCTGTCAACTTGGCTAGGTCATGATTTCCAGTATTGTATGATTGTCTACCTTTTGTCATCTGGTGTGATTTCCCTATGTGTTGTATATTCTATCACTATGATGTAATAAGATGGATTAGCGGCAGTTATACTGATGAGGTCTACAAGATTAGATAGTGTCTTAAGCCAATCTCTTTTAAGATAGAAAAGAAAGAAGCAAGTAGAGAGACGGGGACCTCATAACACCAAGAAAGCAGTGCTGGGAGCAGAGCTTGTCCTTTGGACCTGAGGTTCCTGCACTGAGGTGTCCCCAGACCAGGGGAAGACTAATACATCACAAAGACCTTCCTCCATAGCAGACAAAGAGAGAAAGCCTTCCCCTGGAGCCAGCACCCTGAATTCGGACTTCTAGCCTACTGGACTGTGAGAGTATAAACTTCTCTTTGTTAAAGCCATCCTCTTGTGGTATTTCTGTTATAGCAGCACTAGATGACTAAGACAGGAACATAGTGCAACTACTTTGGAAAACAGTCTGGCAGTTACTCATATGGTTACGTATACAGTTACCATATGTCCTAGTTTTCTAGTGCTGCTATAACAGAAATATCACAAGTGGATGTCCTTAACAAACAGAAGTTTATTCTCTCACAGTTCAGGAGGCTAGAAGCTTGAATTCAGGGTGCCAGCTCCAGGGGAAGGTTTTCTGTCTCTATTGGCTCTAGAAAAAGTCCTTGTCATCAATCTTCCTCTGCTCTAGGAGCTTCTCAGTGCAGGGACCCCGGGTCCAAAGGATGCATGCTCCTGGCTCTGCTTTCTTGGTGGTATGAGGTCCCCATGTCTCTCTTCTCACTTCTCTCTTTTATACATCAAAAGAGATTGGCTTAAGATACAACCTAATCTTGTAGACTGAGTCCTGCATCATTAACATAACTGCCTCTAATCCTGCCTCATTAACATCATAGAGATAGAATTTACAATACATAGGAAAATCACATCAGGTGACAAAATGGTGGAAAATCACACAATACTGGGAATCATGGCCTAGCCAAGTTGATAAATATTTTGGGGGAACACAACTTAATCTGTAACATTTCACCCTTTGGCCCCCCAAAATTCATGTCCTTGCCACATGTGAAATACATTCACCTCATCATATCATGTAGCAAAAGTCTTAAATCAACTCCAAGTCCAAAATTCAAAAAATTCCTCTTCATCTCTGAAATCTAGAATACAAGTTAACTGCTTCCAAAGTACAACCGTGGAACAGGCACAAGCTAGGCATTTCCATTACAAATGGGAGAAACTGGAGAGAAAGAAGGAATAACAGGCACCAAGCAAATCAGCAGAACACATTACATTAGCCCTCAAGGCTTGAGAATAATCCCCTGTTCTCTGAGACCATTTACACAATTGCCCTGCCCTCCATACTCTAGGTATTGCTCACACTCTCCAGATTTTGAGTGGAGGCCCCTTGGCCCTGGCTTCAGCTCTGCCTTACAGGCCCACTGGAATAGCAACTCTGGTCCCTCGGATTTGGGGGGCCCCAATCTCCTAGACCATTTGAGTGGTGACTCCACCCTTAGAAACTCCAGAGGCCATGGCTACAACGTTTGAAACTGAGGCAGCTCGGCTTCCTGTGTTCCTTGTCTCTTCAGCTTCTGCTTCCTGGTTCCTTGACCTCTCTGCCCCTTGGGCCTCGCCACCAGCATCTGCGCAGCTTAGGCAAGTGTTTCAAAGCTCTGTAGCTCCACTCCGCCAGTAAACTTTGGCCAGAAGGCACTCAGCTCTCTTGCTCCGTGGGTTGGCAAGCCTAGATTCACCAGTAAGTGCCCAGAGGCACCCCACTCCACCAGGAAACCTCCTGCACAAAGGCACTCAGCTCTCGTTTCATTGGTCAGCTCCAGCACTGTCTCGCACTGGTCTCCTGGTTCTGCTGCTGCCATTTCTCTGCTGCTCCTTATTACCATCTGTGCTGTCACCGGTGTAAGAGCTCTCCTCAATTCCTTCTGAGTCCTCACCAGAACTGTATTTGACATCCATAATTCCACCAACAGTCCCTTGAAGGCAATCTAGGTTTTTACTATCAGGTACTTTAAAACTCTTCCAGCCTCTATCCATTCACAGTTTCAAAATAGCTTCCATATTTTAGGTATCTGTTAGAGCAGAACCCCACTCTCGGCACCAAATTCTGTCTTAGTTACCTCGTGCTGCTGTAACAGTACCACAGTGGATGGCTTTAACAGAGAGAAATTTATTTTTTCACAGTGTAGAAGGCTAGAATTCCGAATTCAGGGTGTCAGTTCCAGGGGAAGGATCAGCTCTGGAGGAAGGTCTTTGTCATCAATCTTCCCCTTCTCTAGGAGCTTCTCAGCGCAGGGACCCCAAGTCCAAAAGGCACGTGTTCCTGGCTCTACTTTCTTGGTGGTATGAGGTCCCCATGTCTCTCTGCTCACTTTTCTCTTTTATATCTCAAAAGAGACTGGTTTAAGACACAACCTAATCTTGAAGATTTAGACCTGTATCATTAACATAATTGCCTCTAATCCTGCCTCATTAACATCAGAGAGGTAGGATTACAGCACATAGAAAAACCACATCAGATCACAAAATTGTGGACAATCACACAATACTGGAATCATGGCCCAGCCAAGTTGACACACACTTTTGGGGGGCACAATTAAATCCATAACACCCTATGACCCAACAATTCCAGTCCTAGGTATACACCCAATGGAAATGAAAACATATGTCCACACAAAAACTTATACACAAATGTTTATAGTGGCATTTATTCATAATAGCCAAAAGAGGGAAACAACTTAAGTGTTCTTCAACTGATGAATGGATAAATAAAATTTGCTATATCCATACAATGGAATACTATTTGGCCATAAGAAGAAATGAAGTACTTGACACATGTGACAACATAGATGAACCTTCAAAACCTCATGCTAAGTGAAAGAAGCCAGTCACAAAAGACCACTTATTATATGATTCCATTTATATGAAATATGCAGAATAGGCAAATCTATAGATAGAAAGTAGACTAGTGGTTGGTTTGGGCTGAAGAGGCTGGGGGATAGGAAGATATAAAAATGACATGGTGCGGGTGTCTGACCTCCTCCAACTTCACAATGGGGAGAGAGAATCACCATCAGGATCAGCCCAAGGCCGACTCCTATGAGGCAAATGTCAAAGATACCTCTGCTCTCCAACTTTTTTACCAATTCTGACACCAACTGTCCCTCCCATGGCACTCTATACTTCTCTGCTGGGTTCGATAATTCATTGCAATGGCCACACAGAACTCATAGGCCATGCTCAATTATGGGGTTTATTAGGGAAGTAAAAGGTTATGATTTAGAGCCAGGAACGACTCAGGATACAGTTCCTTGGTCAGAACAGCTACTCAGCCGTGCAAGCAGGCAAGCCTCCCTCTGGCCCTCGGCCTCTCAGCCCCTAGCCCTTGGCTGGGCCTTTGCCGTATTTGGACAAGTGTTACAAAGCTCTTTAGCTTCGCCAGTAACTGCCCAGGGGCACCCCACTCTGCCAGTAAGCGTTGGCCCAAAGATGCTCAGCTCTCTCGTTCTGTGGGAAGATTGGCAATCCTAGCTCCCCGACAAATGCCCAGAGGCACCTTACTCCACCAGGAACCTCCTGCCTGAAGGCACTCAGCTTTCTCACTCCATGGGCCAGGAAGCCCACCACACCATCTCCTGCTGATCTCCTGGTTCTGCTGCTGCTGGTTCTCTACTGCACTTGCTGCCACGTCTCGCTATCTTGCACTGTCTCCAGTATTAGAGCTCTCTGTCTCCTGGGTCTAGAAGGTTCTCAGACCAAAGGATGTACTCTGCTCCCACCTTTTCTTTCTTGGTGGTAGTGAGGTCCCCCTCTTCCCGCCTCTGGGCTAGCTCATTTTAAGGCTAGCAGGATGGCAAAACTGATCAATCCCCTTGTTAGGGTTCCAAAAACCTTATTTGCATGGTCCCACCCCCACAAGGGTGCCATGCATCTTATTTGCTTATTAGCAAGCTATCAAATCCACTTGGTGGGCCACAAGCACCTTATCTGCATAGTCCCACCCAATCATTTGGTGAGAGTTAGAAGACCATGGCAAGAAAGGCCATATAAAAGTGATCCATCGCACAGCAGAAGGCTACTTGGTTTCTTTTTTGGATGATAAAAATGTTCTAAATTTGTGATAATTGCACATACCAGCAAATATGCTAAAAACCACTGAATTGTACACTTTAAATGGATTAATTGTGTGGTATGTGAATTATATCTCGAAAGTATTTTAAAATAATGATAACAGTAGCAAGAACAACAGAACAATTCAGGGTAATAAAATGTTAACTCTCTGTATTCACAGTGTGTGTCCAAGGTTAATTTCCACTCTTCCCCAATAATATACTTTATTGAAGTCAAGTAAGACGAGGAAATTTCTGCCAGAAAAGTCATGCTTATTCCTAACTCCAAGGTTTTATACATGTCCTCTTACCCAGAGCTTGCCCTCACCCTATTCCTTCTGCCTAATCCACACTTAAGATAGGCTTCAGAGTAGCTGCTACATGCTCTACAAAATGACCTCTTAAATTCTGCCACATCACTTTAGCCTACAATTTTCACTGAACTTCTAAAGTAGTAATTACATTTGACATGTAATTTTATACAGCCGTAAATCTGTATGTCTTACCTTTCCGTGTACAAGCTATGTTCCTGAAAGGCATTTCCCTTCTATTGGCTTTGATTCTTTTAGAAAGGGACTAAAGATATGATTGTTGAATAGATCAATAAGAAATATCTCCTCCGTACATGACTATTACTTAATGCGGTGCATTGAATTGCATTTATATGGCCTTTCTTGCCATGGTCTTTTAACTCCCATCCAAGTGACTATAAAAATAAGGTAATTGTGGCCCACCAAGGGGATTGGATAGCTTGCTAATAAAGCAAATAAAGTTCATGGCACCTGTATGGGGGTTGGACCATGCAAATAAGGTCTATGGAACCCTAACGAAGGGATTGGTCAGTTTTGCCACCCTGCTAGACTTAAAATGAGCCATCCCAAATGCAGGAAGAGAGGATCTCACCACTATCAAGGAAGAAGAGCCAGGAGCAGAGCACATCCTTTGGACCTGGGATCCCTGCACTGAGATGCGCCTGGAACCAGGTGACCAAGAAAGAGAGAGAGCTCTATAACATTGAAGATGGCGAGAAGTGGTGGCAGACACATAGCAGCAGCAGAACTAGGAGACCATCAGGAGACAGCCCGCCCCATGAAGCGAGAAAGCGGAGTGCCTTCAGGCAGAAGGCTTGCTAATGGAGTAGGGTATCTTCAGGCACTTGGTGGGGCTAGGTTTGCCGACCCATGGAGCTAGAGTTGAGTGCATTTGGGGCAAGGCTTACTGGTGGAGTGGGGTGCCTCCGGGCACTTACTGGTGGAGCTGAAAGAGGGTCGTAACACTTGTCGAAGCAGGGCAGAGGCCTGGGGGCTAGAGAGAGACCTGCCTGTGGGCACAGCTGAGAAGAGGCTATCCTAATGGAAGAACTGTATCCTGAGTGTTCTAAACCTGAAATGTAACCTGTTAATTCCCTAATAATCCCCACATCTGTGAGTATGGTCCGTGAGTTCTGTGTGGCCACTGCAATGAATTATCGAACTTAGCAGAGAAGTAGAGAGTGCTGGTGCGGGGGATGGTTGGTGTTGTAATTGGTAAAGATGTCATAGGTAAACATGACGGAGATAAGCACGTCTAACTTCCGCCTCATAGGAATCAACCTTGGGCTGTCGATCTTGATTCTCCTTGCCCCTCCTGATGTTAGAGATCAGATGCCACCACCACGCCATTTTTACATTTAATTAGCTGTTGAATACCTACTATGTGCTCAGCACAGGAGCAAGTAATAGGAAATATCAATGTGGGTGAGACATAAGCCTCAGCCACCAACCAATTAAAAATTAAAACCAACCAATTGTGATTTCACTTCCCTTGTCTCCCATCTGCCAGAATTTCACCTGGATAGATCCAGTGCACTGTCTCTCTTTATGATCCATGGCTCTTCTCCATGTTCCCACTTGGCAATGACATCTGGTTTGGAAACAGGATATCCTATTACAGGGAAATCATGGGGGAATTGTGATTAACTGCACTGAAGAAAGAAAAGAAGGTGCAGTTTCAAGAGCCCCACAATGAAGCTATTTAGCTGTCTCTCAGCAAAGTAATGGCCTTCCACTGGGGAAGGCAAGGAGGGCACGAAAGTCATTACATATGACAGGAACCTACCCAACCCAAACAAATGAAAAGGAAGAGGCACTGGATTGGACAACTCTTGTGTTACGCAGGGAAACCATCCTCACCCGTTGAGACCAGGTGGCTGTAGTTCTCCAGCATCACATCCCTATACAGGGTCTTCTGAGCAGGCTGCTGCCACTCCTCTTGAGTGAAATTCACAGCCACATCCTCAAATGACACTGGACCCTGTAATAGCATATTCTTGTTCAATCTGAAGTAATCCTTCTTATCATTTTACTATGTAGTATGCAAAACTATGCACCCAATTCTACATCACACATTTTGAGAAAAATGATGTAAAACTCTGTTTGTAGCAAAAAGAGGATGACAGATTAGAAAAACAAAGGGGTAGAAAGAGACCTAATAGCCAATGGGAATTTAGTAAATATTAAATGCAGCTTTATAAATAAGTAAAGTATTTAACAAACAGTATTGGGTAAACTACATACTCAGGAAAATAATAAAGTTGAAATTTCATGTTTTTAAACAATAGAATAAATAATTTTTAGATGGAACAAAAATAAGAAACATAAGTTATTAATACTGGCTATCCCAGGAAGAGGGGCTGTTAAAGGGCTATTCACTTTCTAATTTTTATCTTTTTCAATTTGTGGTATAGTGAATTACTTTAATGGGCCCTTCTAGCCATGGTCTTTGTGACTCCCACAAAAATGACTGGATGGGACTATGCAAATAAGGTGCTTGTGCCCACCAAGGGGATTGGATTACTTGTTAATAATGCAAATAAGATGCATGGCACCCTTGTGGGGGTGTGACCATGCAAATAAAGTGTATGGAGCCCTAACAAGGGGATTGGTCAGTTTGCCAACCCACTAGGCTTAAAGGGAGCCAATCCCAGAGGCAGAGAGAAGGAGACCTAACTATCATAAAGAAGAGCCGGGAGCGAGTGCATTCTTTGGACCCAGGGTGCCTGCACTGAGAGTCTCCCAGACCCAGGAGACAGCAAGCTATAACACCAGAGACAGGGTGAGAAGCGGTGGCAGAGAAACAGAGACAGCAGAATAAGACCAGCTAAAGTGGGTTTCCCGGGTCACTGAGTGAGGCGGCTACAGTGGGTGTGCCAACCCACAGAGTGAGAGAAATTGAGAGCCTTCAGGCAGGATGCTTACTGGCAGAATGGAGTACCTCGAGGTTCTTACTGGCAGAGCTAAAGAGCTTTGTAACAGGGCAGAGGCCAGGTTGAGGCAGAGAGAGAGAGAGGGAGAGAAAGGCCTGTTTGCGGGCATGGCCAAGAAGCTGTCCTGACCAAAGGACTGTATCCTGAGTTGTTCCTGATCCTGAATTGTAACCTATTACTTCCCTAATAAACCCCATAACTGTGAGTATGGTCTGGAGTTCTGTGTGGCCACTGCAAAGAATTACTGAACCCAGCAGAGAAGTAGAGACTGCCATGGGAAGGACAGCTGGTGTCAGAATTGGTAAAAAGGTTGGAGAGAGGAGGTTATGTCTGACTTCCACTTTATAGAAATCAGCTTTGGCTTATGTTGATCTTGATTCTCCTCCCCCATTGTGAAGTTAGATGAGGCCAGACGCCATCAAGCCATTTTTACACTTTTGTTTAAAATCTTTGTACTGTGAATAGATAAATTTTGCCAGGGGAAAAAATATAAAAGAGTTTTCTGGAAGAGCAGAGGAAGAACTGGCCTTGAGTTGGGGAGTGGCCGAACAAACCCTGAGACCTCAGCAAAGGCTATGGAGAATCAGAAACGTCTACTCTCCAAGCCTTTACCAGAGAATTAACTTAAAAAGTGCTTATTTGAGAGAAATATTTACTTCGGAGACCAGAGGCCACTCATTCCATGTGTCTCTAGGTTTTGTCCCTGGATAAACTGTAGCATAGGAAGCCTATGTGCTCACTTTGGTTCCCTAAAGAATAAAGCTTATGGAGTTTGGCTCTGACATTATGATACCTTTCCTCTAAAAGAAATATATTAAGACAGAGTCACAGAAATCTACTGATGCATTTACACAGGAGTGTAGGTAAGGAGGAGCCCTGGTTGCAGAGTGGTTAAGCTCTCGGCTGCTAACCAAAAGGTTGGCAGTTCGAAACCAGCAGCTGCTCCATAGAGAAAGATGTGGCAGTCAGCTTTTATAAAGATTACAGCCTTGAAAACCCTATAGGGCAGTTCTAATCTATACTATAGGGTCACTATGAGTCTGAATCGACCCTTTGGCAGTAGGTTTGGGTGATTTTTGGTGAGTAGGTAAGGACATCACCTATAGGAAGATGCCCACCCCAAATTAATTTCTTTTAGTCCTAAATGGCAGAGAATATTTTCTTCTCATTGAAAATTCACCTGATTTCTCTTCATGGGGAATGCAAACTATGTATATGGTTTACTCGACCTGTCCACTGTGACTGCTAGGGGGATGGGACAAATTTGAACCTCAATTTATACAAATGGTTTATAACCACCTAATCTGCATTTTAAATAGCAACTCTTTCCAAGTCTTGATCTTTTGTTCTCTCTACATTTTCCCTAATCCAAATACTTTGCTTTCTGCACTTCTACATTTAATTGTATGGAAAAGCACAAAATAAGCAAGCAACTCACCTGAGACTTGGTCATTTTCTGTTTCTCTTCCAAAAGGCTGAGGCCTGAGGAATCAGAGCTGGGAGACAGAATGGAGCCTTTAGAAGCCAGAACGACCTGCAGCTTCTACATTCACCAGTCTAGAAACAACTGTCACCAGAAATCAGGTGGGTGAAGGGGCCACTCTGTGGGATAAGGTTATCTGGGACCTCCAGAAGGGTCAGCAAGCACCGTGGGAAGGAAGTATCACTTTTACTTCTCTTGTGACTGTAATATGACCACATAAACTTGGACAAGTGTTTTTTTTTTAAATGGATGCATGCTTGAATGGATGAAAGGCCCCATTAAGGACCCTCAGAAATGGATGAAACAAAAAAAGATATGTTTTCTGTTGATTTAATAACACTTTTATTATTCCTCTTTGAACCATCAATTCTATTTGTAGAACTTTACCACAAAGCAATAATGAAAGAGAGAGAGAGGCTGATTTAACTGCAGATGGAGCCCTGGCAATAAGGGAATGGCTGAGGGTAAAACAAAGAAAGGTATTCCCATATTTCCTAGATAGAATCAGCCAATAAAATCCTAACATCTCTTTTATATTTTCCTTCAATCCAGCAAATTCTCTTGACAAGTCAATATTCATGAATTAAAACTGCAGCTTTGAAGATGTTTCCTGTTTAAATTTTATTGTTGATTTTCAATAGTGCAATTGTCTACATACAAAAATGGTGACAAGTTGGAACTACTAATAGAAGGGAATACACCACAATGCAGGAAGCTACTTACCTAGTAAATTCTTCTCAGTCCCTGTTCGGGTCACGAAGACAGAACTGAACTCATTCAGAGGAAGTGAGGGCTCCCATGACAAGGACACAACTGTTTCAGATCTGGTGTCCCAGACTTTATCAAAATAGACCTGAAAGGAAACAATCAAGAGAAACAGTCATGCTGGTCTCTGGACATCCAGTCCTGAGTCAAATAGACGGCAGAATTTCAATACATGTTTGTTGAATAGAATGTAGAATGGTTTCAATAAACTTAGGAGGAGGCAGGGTTGAAATCACACCTTTCCAAATGAGAAAGAGAAAAGCAGCCCCTGCTTTAAGAGCAAGCCTGGCGCTCACAACTCTCCTATTAAAACATAAACAAATTCACAGAATACCAGACAAGGCCATTCAGTGACCATAATAGATCAAGACAAAAATAGGACCACTTTGAAATCATGTCTGAACATAGACAAAACATTAACATTAGGAGAATGAAGAACACCAAAGACACAAGGAAAGTGTTAGCCCAAGAGACAGAAAGGGCCACATAAATCAGAGACTTCATCAGCCTGAGACCAGAAGAACTAGATGGTGCCCAGCTACCACCAATGACCACCCTGACAGGGAACACAACAGAGAGTCTCTGATGGAGCAGGAGAAAGGTGGGGTGCAGAACTCAAACTCTAGTAAGAAGACCAGAGTTAATTGTCTGAATGAGACTGGAGGGACCCCAGAAAGCACGGCCCCCAGATTCTCTATCAGCCAGAACTAAAACAATTTCCGAGGCCAACTCTTCAGAGAGGGATTGGACTGGACTGTGGGACATAAAATGATACTCATGGGGAGTGTACCTCTTAGCTCAAGTAGATACAAGAGACTAAACAGGAAGCTTCTGTCTGGAGGTGAGATGCGAAGGCAGAGAGGGTTAGGAGCTGGTTGAATGGACATGGGGAATCAGGGGTGGAAAGGAGGAACGTGCTGTCACAGTATAGGGAGAGCAGTCAGGGTCACACAACAATGTATGCATAAATTTTTTAATGGGAAACTAACTTGAAATGTAAACTTCATCTAAACTACCACAGTAAAAAAAATTTTTTAATTACATTAAAAATTTTTTTGAATGAGGAACTAATTTGCCCTTTAAAGTTTCACCTAAAGCACAACAAAATTAAAATTAAAAATAAATGAACATTGTCCAAGCCATAAAGCACCAAACATCCCCCTCTCCCAGCTAATATGAGCAGCTGCTGCTGCTTTATCAATTACAGTTTTAGCCTCAGTCTGGTCTTTCCTCTTTATAAAGAAGATTTATTAAACTCCCCAATCATTGAATTACACTGCTTCCTGACTGTCATGGTTTGAATTATGTCCCCCAAAAAATGCGTGTATCAATTTGGCTGGGCCATGATTCCCAGAATTGTGTGGTTGGCCTCCATTTTGTGATTGTAATTTTACGTTAAAGAGGATTAGGGTGGGATTGTAACACCACCCTTACCCAGGTCACATCCCTGATCCAATGTAAAGGGAGTTTCCCTGGGGTGTGGCCTCTACCACCTTTTATCTCTCAAGAGATGAAAGGGAAGCAAGCAGAGGTGGGAAACCTCATACCATCAAGAAAGCAGTGCTGGGAGCAGAGCGGGTCCTTTGGACCAGGGTTCCTGCGCGAAGAAGCTCCTAGTTCAGGGGAATACCAAAGATAAGAAGGCCAACAGAGAGAAAAAGCCTTCCCCTGGAGCTGATGCCCTGAATTTGGACTTTTAGCCTACTTTAACTGTGAGGAACTTCTCTTCGTTAAAACCATTTCTTGTATTTCTTGTTATAGCAGCACTAGATGACTAAGACACTGACAACATCCAATCCAGAGCAAGGTCCACTTCTTTAAACCCTTCCCCAAATCATCTAACACAAGCCCAAATCCTATAAATCCTTTCTAACACCCTCTTATTGAAACACCCAAGTTCCCCGTGTGCTCCTCCTCACTGCAAGAACAATAAACCCAACTTGTTCAACTACAGAGTGTTCCTGCTGGTCTTTGGCTGGAGGTGGGTTGACAGTAATACTATCACTTTAGATTTGGTTGGTTATATTTGGTTGGATAAGTGCTTCTGTGAGGGCACGAGTGATAGGGGGCAACGTAGTTTGAGAAAAACATCTGAACGTGCTTGAACCTGAGGGACTAGCCAGACAGACAGAGGTGGTCATATAAGGCCTTTCCCAGTCCCTGGCCCATTAAGGACCCTTAGAAATCTCTGAATCCCCAGGTCCAGAAATCACAAATCTCAGAGATTCCTACTCCTACCACAATACTGATCATGCAGGTTTACAAATCACGGGCCACACGGACACTCGGCGCACAGGCCTGGCAAACCAGACCCACAGATCATACAGCTCTCCCTTACCTCTGATCCCAAAATGTCCCCAACACTAATCCTAGAGACTTCCCATCACTGACTTCATAGACTTTCAATCTCTGACCCTCATGCACAACCGCCACATTATCAATCCCAGACTTCCCCACGACTCAAGTCATAAATCCCCCTTCCGACCCCCCGGCTCGGTTATCAGGTCCCGAAACGTCCATCACGGCTTAACCCAGGAAGGCTGTCAAATCCACACTGGTGAACACTCCCGCTTCCGCTCTTGGCAAGCGGAGTGCGGTGTTTTCGAGCCTGCACAGTTCCCTTACTGGGAGGTTTTGCCCATTCCGCACGTCCGGCGGCTTTGTTCGGAATGCAATATGGCTGCTCCTACAAGACTTTTCTAAGTGAGAGTCGCCATCTTGACAGTGCGGTCGTTTTCGTACAAGCGTGGGAACCGCTGCAGCTGCGAAGGGAGGGGGGACGAAGATGACAGAAAAGAGGATTAGAATACAAACTGGAAAGGTGCATATTTTTGCAGAGAGATTTTACAAGTGAGTGGGGGAAGGAGTTGGAGTGGTGCCATCCTCTCCTGGAAGATTGCAGTTGGTGAAAGAGAAAGAATTTGAAATGGTACAAAACTTTCGTTGGTGATTCTATTTCAAAGTGGCTTGCAAATGGTACAGCCCCACAACCGGGAGATTACTTGCTGAGAAGGGTGAAAACTCGAGGTGATACAGTCATCTCCCAGAACATTCCATTGTGGAAGAGAGGGCCAAATGGAAGAGTACACTTGGGGGGGGGGGGTGCTGAGAGATCAGGTAAGCAATAATAATAAGTTTAATTATGCTAATAACAATTATAGGAAAACCTCCCAGAGGAGATTATAGTAATAAATTGGAGGGGCCGACTGGAGAAGAAAGAAAATTGGGAGAGAAGGAAAGGATACTGAGGCACAAAATAAAGGGGAAGTTGAGGAACAGAAAAAGGGAAAGTGAGGGGCAAAAAGACGAAGACGTGAGAGCAGAGAGTGGGAGGATTAAGGTACAGAGGGAAGACTGCAGGACTGAGAGTGAGACTAAGGACAGAGCAGGGCTTAGATAATGAGACCCAAGTAAAAGGAGGCCACTGAAGGAAAGGAGAGGAGGGAGACTGAGAACTGAGGTAGCTAACACTGTCAAAAAGATTAGCAATGAAAATTCTGCATCTCAGGAAATCTCTCCCCTGGACTTCAAAAGTCTTGGTTTTCAGGGATACGTGGGGAAAGTACAAAATTCGTCAGGTGGCCCAAAATTTGGGACTGAAAGCAACACTGATTTTACTGTCAAATGCATGCAGCGTACATTATCTGCTTTTCATAGTTTCTATCTCTGTTTTTTCCCTGTTTATGTTGGCATTAATGACTGGCCGTTCACAACACTGGATCATCCATTGTTGCATCATTTTGGAGTAATTCGACATACGTGTGTGTCATAGATTGAATTGTGTCCCCCAAAAATGTCTGTCAACTTGTCTGGGTCATGATTCCCAGTATTGTATAGTTAGGTACTGTTTTGTAATCTGATGTGATTTCCTTATGTGTTGTAAATTCAATCACTATGATCTCATAAAATGGATTATCGGCAGTTATAGTGATGAGATATACAAGATTGGATAGTGTCTTAAGCCAATCTCTTTCGAGATATAAAAGAGGGAAGTGAGCAGAGACACATGGGAACCTCATACCAAGAAAGCAGTGCCAGGAGCAGAGCGCATCCTTTGGACCTGAGGTTCCTGTGCTGAGATGCTCCCAGACCAAGGGAAGATTGATGACATGGACCTTCCTCCAGAGCCAACAGAGAAAGCATTCCCCTGGAGCTGATGCCCTGAATTTGGACTTGTAGCCTACTGGACTGTGAGAGAATAAACTTCTCTTTGTTAACGCCATCCACCCGTGGTATTTCTGTTAGAGCAGCACTAGATGACTAAGACAGTGTGTAACTTAAGTACGTGGTAATCAGGAGCATTAACAATCAGTTTTTGACATTCAGGTGGCTAACAGACACATGAGGAAATGCTCTAGATCATCAGTCATTAGAGAAATGCAAGTCAAAATTACGGTGAGATACCATCTCACCTCCAACGTTACTGGCACTAATCAAAAAAAAAAAAAAAACAGAAAATAAATGGTGGAGAGGCAACAGGGAGATTGGAACTCTTATGCACTGCTGGTGGGAATGTAAAATGGTACAACCACTAAGGAAAACCTTATGGTGCTTCCTTAAAAAGCTAGAAATAGAAATGCTGTACAATCCAGCAATCCCACTCCTAAGAGTATATCCTAGAGAAATAAGAGCCATCACACAAATAGACATATGCACACCCATGTTCATTGCAGCATTATTCACAACATCAAAAAGATGGAAATAACCTAAGTGCCCATCAAGAGATGAAAGAATAAACAAATTATGATAATACACACAATGAAATACCATGCAACAATAAAGAACAATGATGAATCCACAAAACATCTCACAACATGGATGAAACTGGAAGACATTATGCTCAGTGAAATAAGTCAATCACAAAAGGACAAGTATTGTATGAAACCACTACTATAAAAACCCAAGAAAAGGTTTACACACAGAAAAAAACAATCTTTGATGGTTACAAGGGAGGGAGGTGGGTAACTAACCAGGAAACAAGGGTTAACTTTGGTGAAGGGAAAGACAACACACAATATAAGAGAACTCAGCACAACTTGACCAAGGCAAAGTCATAGAAGCTTCTTAGAGACATCCAAACACCTTGACGGACAAAGTCACTGGGACTGAGGGCTGGGTACCATGGTCTCAGTGGACATCTAGGTCAATTGGCATAACATAGTTCATAAGGAAAATATTCTACATCCTACTTTGGTGAGTAGTGTCTGGGGTCTTAAAAGCTTGCAAGTGGCCATCTGAGATTCATCTATTGGTCCCATCCCATCTAGAGCAAAAGAGAATGAAGAAAACCAAAGACACAAGGAAAATATTAATCCAAAGGATTAATGGACCACATGAACCACAGCCTCCACAGTCTGAGACCAGAATAACTAGATGGTGCCCAGCTACCACCACCGACAGCTGTGACAGGAATCACAATAAAGGGTCCTAGACAGAGCAGGAGAAAAATGTAGAACAAAATTCAAATTCACAAAAAAAGACCAGACTTACTGGTCTGACAGAGACTGGGGGAACCCTTGAGACTATGCCCCCCCAGACACGCTACTAACTCAGAACTGAAGCCACTCCCAGAGTCCACCTTTCAACTAAAGATTAGACAGGACCATAAAACAATCAATATCACACATGAGGAACATGTTTCTTACTTCAAACAAGTATATGACACCAAATGGTCAACACTTTTTTTTTCTTTTTTTTTTTTTTTATTGTACTTCAGGTGAAGGCTTACAGAACAAATAGTTTCTCATGAAACAGTAGTACACATATTGTTTTATGACTTTGGTCAACAACCCCACAACATGTCAACCCACTAAATTCTTAACCTTTTTTTTTTTTTGTGAAAATACGCATAGCCAAAGAGACACCATTTCAAAAATTTCTACATGCACAGTTCAGTGACATTGACTACACTCTTCCAACTGTGCTGTTATTCTCACTTAAGTTGAAGGCTTACAGAACAAAATAGTTTCTCATTTAACAGTTAATACAAATGTTGCCCTATGACAGTGGTTAACAATCTCACAACACATCAACAATATCCTTACTCAACCTTGGGTTCTCTATCACCAGCTTCCATGTCCCCTTCTGCCTTCTGGCCCTTGTCACTGGACTCCTGTACCTCGTTAGTCTCATTTGGTTTTACGGGGCTGTCCACTCCTAAGCTGAATGGTGAACCTCGGAGATAACTTCACCACTGAGCTAAAAGGGTGTCTGGGGGCCATACTCTCGGGATTTCTCCAGTCTCCTATAGGCCAGTAAATCTGGTCCTTTTTTGTGAGTTAGAATTATGTTCTACATCCTTCTCCAGCTCTGTCCAGAACTCTCTGTTGTGATCCTGGTGAGAGCAGTCAGTGGTGGTAGCTGGGCACCATTAGCTGTACTGGACTGGGTCCAGTGGAGGCCTTGGTAGCTGTGGACAATTAGTCTTTCAGACTAATCTTTTCCTTGTAACCTGTTCTCTTCATTCTCCCTTGCTCCCAAAGGGAGGAGACCAGTGGAGTATCTTAGATGGCCACTCACAGGCTTTGAAGACCCCAGACACTACTCACCAAGGTAGAAAGTAGAGCATTGTCTTTATAAGCTGTGTTATGCCAACTGAGCTAGATGTTCCCTGAGACCATGGTCCCCACAGCCCTCCACCCAGCAATTCAGTCCTTGAGGGAGTTTGGATGTGTCTATGGGGATTCCATGACCTTTCCTTGCACAAGTTGTGCTAGTTTCCCCTGTATTGTGTACTGTCTCATCCTTCACCCAAGATACTACTTACCTATTGCTTATTTAGTATTCGCCCCCCCCCCACCTCTTCCATCCCTGGTAATCAACAAAGATTGTTACATTTTGTGTGTGAACTCTTTCATGGGTTTTTACAATAGAGGTCTCATACAATATTTGTCCTTTTGTGATTGACTTACTTCACTCAGCATAATGTCCTCCAGTTTCATCCATGTTATGAGATGCTTCACAGATTCATTGTTGTTCTTTCTCGTTGCATAGTACTCCATTGTGTGTATGTACCATAGTTTGTTTATCCATTCATCTGTTGATGGGCATCTAGGTTGTTTCCATTGTTTTGCTATTGTGAACAATGCTGCCATAAACATAGGTGTGCATATGTCTATTCGAGTGACGACTCTTATTTCTCTAGGATGTATTCCTAGGAGTGCAATTGCTGGATCGAATGGTATGTCTATTTCTAGCTTTCTGAGGAAGTGCCATAACGTTTTCCAAGATGGTTGTATCATTTTGCATTCCCACCAGCAGTGCATAAGAGTTCTGATCTCCCCGCAGCCCCACCAACATTTGTTATTTCCAGTGTTTTTGATTCATGCCAATAATGCCGGGGTGAGATGGTATCTCATTGTGGTTTTAGTTTGCATTTTTCTAATGGCTAGTGATTGCGAGCATTTCCTCATGTGTCTGTTGGCCATTTGAATGTCTTCTTTGGTGAAGTGTCTGTTAATTTCCTTTGCCCATTTTTTAATAGGATTATTTGTCTTTTTGTTGTAGAGGTGTTGGATTTTCTTGTAGATTATGGAGATTAGACCTTTGTCTGACTTGTACTGTCCAAAAATTTTTTCCCAGTCAGTAGGTTCTCTTTTGACTCTTTTGGTGAAGTCTTTTGAAGAGCATAGGTGTTTGATTTTTACAAGATCCCAGTTATCTAGCTTATCTGTTGGGGTTTGTACGTTGATGGTTATGGTTTGTATCCTGTTAATGCCATGTATTAAGGCCTGAAGTGTTGGTCCTATTTTTTCTTCTATGAACTTTATAGTTGTAGGCTTTATATTCAGGTCTTTGATCCATTTTGAAGTAGTTTTTGTATACGGCGTGAGGTATGGGTCCTGTTTCATTTTTTTGCAGATGGATATCCAGTTTTGCCAGCACCATTTGTTAAAAAGACTTTCTTTTCCCCATTTGATGGACTTTGGGCCCTTGTCAAAAATCAGGTTGTCGTAGGTGGATGGATTTACATCTGGGTTCTCAATTCTGTTCCATTGGTCGATGTATCTGTCGTTGTACCAGTACCAGGCTGTTTTGACTACTGTAGCTGTATAGTAGATTCTGAAGTCAGGTAGTGTGAGTCCTCCAACTTGATTCTTCTTCTTCAGTAGTGCTTTACTTATTCGGGGATTCTTCCCTTTCCATATAAAGTTAATGATTAGTTTTTCCATCTCTTTGAAGAATGTTGCTGGTATTTGGATCGGGATTGCATTGTATTTGTAAATTGCTTTGGGTAGAATTGCCATTTTCACAATGTTGAGTCTGCCTATCCATGAGCATGGTATGTTTTTCCATTTATGTAGATCCCTTTGGGTTTCTTGCAGTAGTGTTTTGTAGTTTTCTTTGTACAGGTCTTTTACATCCCTGGTCGGATTTATTCCTAAGTATTTTATCTTTTTAGGGGCTATTGAAAATGGTATTGTTTTCCTGATTTCCTTTTCATCGTTCTCCTTACTGGTGTATAGGAATCCAACTGATTTTTGAATGTTTATCTTGTATCCTGCTACTCTGATGAATCTTTCTATTAGTTCCAGTAGATTTCTCATGGAGTCTTTAGGGTTTTCTATGTATAGTATCATATCATCTGCAAACAGGGACAGTTTAACTTCTTCATTACCAATTTGGATGCCCTTTATTTCTTTTTCTTGCCTTATTGCTCTAGCTAGAACTTCCAGCACAATGTTAAATTGGAGTGGTGATAAAGGGCATCCTTGTCTTGTTCCTGTTTTCAAGGGGAATGTTTTCAGCCTCTCTCCATTGAGAATGATGCTGGCCATTGGTTTTGCATAGATATCCTTTATTATGTTGAAAAATTTCCCTTCTATACCTATTTTATTGAGAGTTTTTATCAGGAATGAGTGTTGGACTTTGTCAAATGCCTTTTCTGCGTCAATTGAGATGATCATGTGATTCTTTTTCCTTTTATTTATGTGGTGGATTACGTTGATTGCTTTTCTAGTGTTGAACCATCCTTGCATACCTGGTAAGAATCCTACTTGGTCGTGGTGTATTATTTTTTGATATGATGCTGAATTCTATTGTCTAGAATTTTGTTGAGAATTTTTGCATCTATATTCATGAGAGATATTGGTCTGTAATTTTCTTTTTTGGGGACGTCTTTGCTGGGTTTTGGTATCAGCATTATGCTGGCTTCATAGAATGAATTTGGAAGTGTTGCTTCCTCTTCTATGCTCTGAAATAGCTTGAGTAGTACTGGTACAAGCTCTTCTGTAAATATTTTGTAGAATTCTCCAGTGAAGCCATTTGGGCCAGGGCTTTTTTTGGTTGGGAGGTTTTTTTATTACCTTTTCAATCTCTTCTCTTGTTATGGGTCTGTTCAGATTTTCAGCATCACTTTGTTGTAGATTGGGTAGGCCGTGGGTTTCTAGAAATTTATCCATTTCCTCTAGGTTTTCAAATTTGTTGGAATGTAGTTTTTCATAATATTCTATTACAATCCTTTTTATTTCAGTTGGGTCTGTTGTAATGTCCCCCATTTCATTTCTTATTTGGGTTATTTGTGTCCTCTCCTGTTTTTCTTTTGTCAGTCTGGCCAGTGGTTTGTCAATTTTGTTGATTCTTTCAAAGAACCAACTTTTGCTTTTGTTGATTCTTTCTATTGTTTTTCTGTTCTCTATTTCATTTATTTCTGCTCTGATCTTTACTATTTCCTTTCTTCTGGTGGTTGTAGGCTTTTTTTGCTGTTCTCTTTCTATTTGTTTGAGTTGTGTAGTTAATGTTTTGATTTTGTCCCTTTCTTCTTTTTTGATATGTGCATCTATTGCTATAAATTGTCCTCTGAGGACTGCCTTTGCTGTGTCCCAAAGGTTTTGGTATGATGTGTATTCTTTCTCTTTTGATTCTAGGAATTTTTTGATTCCATCTCTGATTTCTTCTATTACCCACTGATGTGTAAGCAGGGTATTATTCAGTTTCCATGTAATTGATTTTTTTCCTCGATCTTTGTATTGTTAGTTTCTACCTTGATGGCATTGTGGTCAGAGAAGATACTTTGAATTATCTCAGCGTTTTGGATCATGTTGAGGATTGCTCTGTGGCCTAAGATGTGGTCTATTCTGGAGAACGTTCCATGTGCATTGGAAAAGAATGTGTACTTTGCAGCGGTTGGATGGAGTGTTCTATATATGTCTATGAGGTCAAGTTGGCTGATTGTGCCCTTTAGGTCTTCTGTATCTTTGTTGAGTTTCTTCTTAGTTGTTCTGTCCTTTACTGAGAGTGACGTGTTGAAGTCTCCTATTATTGTGGAACTGTGAATTTCTATTTTCAGTGATGTTAGAGTTTGTTTTATGTATTTTGGAGCCCTGTCATTGGGTGCGTAGATGTTTATTACGGTTATGTCTTCATGACGGATCGTCCCCTTAATCATTATATAGTGTCCTCCTTTGTCTTTTACGGTAGATTTCATTGTAAAGTCTATTTTATCTGAGATTAGAATTGCCACTCCTGTTCTTTTTTGGTAGTTGTTAGCTTAATATATTTTTTTCCAACCTTTGACTTTTAATAAATTCACATCTTTGTTTCTAAGGTGTGTCTCTTGTAGACAGTATATTGATGGATCCTGTTTTCTTATCCATTCTGTCACTCTCCATCTCTTTATGGGTGCATTGAGTCCATTTACATTTAGTGTAATTATTGATAGATGTGAGTTTGTTGCTGTCATTTTGTAGTGCTTTTTTTGTGGTGCTCAAGTTTTCTTTGTTCTTCTTACTCTCTTGTGCTGAGTTACTTTTGTTTGTGGATTTTTGTTTTTCATTTCTTTTGTTTGTGTAGATTTTGTTTTTGCTGAGACTTTATGTTTTTCCTCTTTTTTTTAATGAGTATGTTTGTTAACCTTCTTTGTGGTTACCATGAATTTTACCTTTATCTTTCTAAGTTTGAAGCAGTCTAACATTACTTGGTATTGCCTTGCCTTCCTCTCCGTTAGAAGGTTCTATACCTATGCCGTTTATTCTCTCTTTTATTGTTTTGATGTTGTCATTTACTGATTAACTGCTGTGATTCCCTGTTGTATTTCTTTTGGTTTTGGATGTCCTCAAGAGTTCATTTCCTAGATTGGTATCTGGCTCATACGATCCTGCGTCCTAGGTTTTGCCTGCGAGCTGAAGCTGTTTGTCCTCAGATCAAAGAACTCCCTTTAATAATTCTTGTAAGTTTGGTTTGACTTCTACATATTCCCTTAATTACTGTTTATCTGGAAATGACCTAATTTCACCATCAAATTTGAAAGAGAGTTTTGCAGGATATATTATTATTGGCTGGCACTTGTTTTCTTTCAAGAGTTTATATGTGTCATCCCATTGCCTTCTTGCCTGCATGGTTTCTGCCGAATAATCTGAGCTTAGTCTTATTGTTTCTCCTCTGTATGTGACTTCTTGTTTCTCACGAGCTTCTCTCAGGATTCTTTGTTTGTCTTTGGTTTTGGTGAGTGTGATTATGATATGCCTTGTTGATTTTCTTTTGGGGGTCTCTCTTATATGGCTTTCGTTGAGCTTCCTGGATGGCCAACTTTTCATCTTTCATGATATTGGGGAAGTTTTCTGTCAGCAGCTCTTCAATGATCCTCTCTGTGTTTTCTGTTTTCTCCCCCTGTTCTGGAATTCCAATCACTTGCAAATTTTTGCTTTTGATTGTATCCCACATAACTCTCAGGGTCTCTTCTTTTTTCTTTGTTCTTTTTTCTGAGTTTTCCTCAGAGTTGTATCCAAGTGTTTGTCTTCAATTCCACTGATTCTGTCTTCCACCGTTTCAAATCTGCTTCTCAGCCCTTCTGTGACACCATCCATTTCTGAAATCGTGTTGTTTATCTTTTGGATTTCTTATTGTTGTCTTTGTGTAATTTCTAGTTGTGAATTTATTTTGGCATTTTGTTCCTGCATTATTTTCCTGAATTATTCCAATTTTTTGTCTGTATTTTCCATGAATTTGTCTATTTTTTCCTCATGTTTGTCAACTTTTTGCCTCAGCTCTTGGAGAATTCCAAATATTAGAGATTTGAATTCCCTATCAGGTAGTTCTAGTGCATTTTCTTCCACAGGAGGGTCATCTGGTGTTTTATTTTGGACACCTACTGGAACCATCCTGTCCTGTTTTTGTAAATGTTTTGATATTGTCTGCTGTCTTTGGGGCATTCAGTAGTTATTTTTTTCATTTATTGATTGTAGATTTGTTTCATCCTTTTTTTTTTTTTTTGAATTTGACTATGTCTGAGCAGGCAGACTGTGTGTTCTTTGTTGTTTGCTCATCTGTGGACACTATACTTTTTGCCTTCTTCTCCAATTGGCAGAGTCAGCCACTCAGATATGGTACTGCAGGGCAGGTCTAGTGAAGGGGAGTTACTGGGACAAGTTGTTTGTGGCACTTACTACAGCCACTGGAACGGGTCGGTAATCAGTGCAGGGCAGGTTCCAGTAGGCCGTGCCTGTGCTGCTTGGTGGTGTGTCGTCAAGCGCACGGTTCAGGTAGGCAGTATGCAGCGGGGAGATTGTTATGTGTGGAGCTAAGATGGATATGGAAGAGAGGAACAGGAGCCAAAAAATACAAACAAACAAACAAAAATGCTAGGGGAGCTTGCCGTTGGAGTGGAGAGATGTGAGACTATGGAATGGAGAAAAACAGAAAGGGGAAGAGGAAGAAAAGAAAAGAATGAATACATAAAAATCGGAAAGGTTAAAGAACCGCAAAGTTCCAAGGGATCCCACCAGTGCAGCTATAAGGTCTGGGGAAGTCGCTCTCAGGTGTTGCAGTACAGCCTGGCTAGAAGGCATAGAGGTATGCAATGCCAGGTATTCAGGGAACAAAAAGAGAAGGAAGATATAGAGAGACGAGAAGCTGAGCAATGAAGAAAGACAAAATGGGAAAAAGAGGGAAAAGAAAACAAAACAAATTAAAAAAAAAAAAAAAAAGAACAAGAAAGGCCCCAAAAAGAAAACAGAAAAAAAAAATCAACAAAAAAGAAATGCCCTCAGGGATCCCTCTGCATGTCTGTGTAAGCCAAGGGGTAGGTCTCCTTGCCACGCAGCACTGCCTGGCCAGAAAGGGCTCCCAACTCAAGAAAAGGAAAAGAAAACAAACAAACTATTCAAAACAAACGAACGAACAAAAGCCCTATGGTCCCACCAGCGTGGCAGCCCAGACCGGGAAGCAGCTCCACACTCGAATGGAGCTCCACAGCCCCTCAGGAAGAAGCAAAGATGGTGCACGGAGCCAGGTATTTGAGCAAAAGGAGGGGGAGGTGGTGAGAGGTAAGGAAGAAATCAAAAGGAGCAGGAAAAAAAAGCAACACTAGCAGCCAACAAATGACACTCAGAGAGCCAGCTAGTGCGGGCTAGTGTTTCTCGGAAAAGAGACTGTGTCCGCGGGAAGCAGAGGGAGCCGAGTGTGGGTGAAGAAGGGTAGGGAGTGGGAAAGCATATATCACAAATTACCGGAGCTCTGCAGCCCCTCAGGAAGAAGCAAAGATGGCGCACGGAGCCAGGTATTTGAGCAAAAGGAGGGGGAGGTGGTGAGAGGTAAGGAAGAAATCAAAAGAAGCAGAAAAAAGCAACACCAGCAGCCAACAAATGGCACTCAGAGAGCTGGCCCGTTCAGGTGTGTGGAATCCAAGCAGCCAGTGTTTCCCGGTCAAGAGACTGTGGCCGCGGGAGGCAGAGGAGGCCGAGTCGGGGTGAAGAAGGGTGAGGGGTGGGAAAGTGTATATCACAAATTACCAGGTTTTTTGTCTCCCGCTGGATGCTCCGTGAGGCTGCTTTCTCGTACCCCCTGTCTGCTGGTCTCCGATAGGAGTCCAAGATGTCAGATCCGCACTGCGTTAGCTGATAGGGGACCTCTGCATGAATCTGTCCTCACTCTCCGTTCTCTGTCAGTTTCTCACTCCATTTGGTGCTTGGCTGAGTTCTTTATCTCTTCATTTGATGTTTTAGGGTTTCAAGATTGTTGTATTCTCTGTTCGGCTTAGTTTTTTGGATCTTTGCTGTGGAGGGACAGCTTGGTGCTTCTGCCTAGAGCACCATTTTGCCAGAACTCCCAAATGGTCAACACTTGCCCAAAAGCGAAGTCAACAAGGAAGTAAGGGACAGGAAAGCAGGATGAATGGACATGCTGAACCCGGGGAGTAAAAGGAAAGGGGAAGAGTGCTGACACATTTTGGGGATTGTAACCAATGTTACAAAACAATTTGTGCATAATTTTTTTTATGAAAAACTAATTTGCACTATAAACTTTCACCTAAAGCACAATAAAAAAAAAAAAATCAGTTTTTGACTTTGCTTGTGGATTGAATGTTGTGCTTTGTATCGAGATAGTTCTGATTTTTTTTAACGTTGTGAATATTGTGACCATCTTTATAAGAGTTCAGTTAATGAAAATGAGCACTATATACCAACACCAGCATGACACAGACATCACTAAAAAAGACTTATTTTATTGACAGATGTAAAGACACGCCGAACTGAATTAGGGAGATATATAACCTGCAGTGCGACAGATCACTTTTATGGTCTTATAGTTCCCACCATGGTCTTATAATTTCCACCAAATGACTGGGTGGGACTATGCAAATAAGGTGCTTGTGGCTCACCAAGGAAATTGTATAACTTGATAATAATGCAAGTAAAGTACATGGCACCCTTGTGGGGGAGGGACCATGCTAATATGGTATATGGAACCCTAACGAGGGGATTGGTGAGTTTTGCCATCTGGCTAGGCTTAAAACGAGCTATCCCAGAGGCAGACGGGGGGAACTAATTACCACCAAGAAATAAGCACTAAGAGTGGGGCACATCTTTTGGACCTGGGATCCCTGTGCTGAGAACCTCCTAGACCCAGGAGACATAGAGAGCTGTAACACCAGAGATGGTGAGAAGCAGCAGCAGAGAAACAGTGGCAGCAGAGGCAGCAGAACCAGGAGATCAATAGAAGATGGCACAGTGGGGCTTGCTGACCCACAGAGTGAAAGAGCAGAGTGCCTTTGGGCAGCAGGCTTGCTGACAGAGCGGAGTGCCTCCAGGCAATTGGCAGAGCTAGGCTCGCTAACCCACAGAGTGAGAGAGCTGACCGCCTTCAGGCTGAGGCTTACTCACAGAATGGGGTGCCTCTGGGCACTTATTGGTGGAGCTAATGAGCTTTATAACACTTTCCTGACGAGGACAGAGTCTAGGCCAAGGGTCCAAGGGCCAGAGAGAAGCATGCCTGCAGACACAGCTGACTAGAGGCTTTCCTGATTGAAGAACTGTATCCTGAGTCGTTCCTGAAACAGAGATATAACCTGTTACTTCCTTAATAAACCACTTACCTGTAATTACAGTTAGTGACTTCTGTGAGACTGCAGTGCAATGGAGAGCTTTTATATGACCTTTCTTGCCATGGTGTTTTAACTCCCACACAAGTGATTGAGTGGGATTATACAAATAAGGTAATTGTAGCCCACCAAGAGGATTGGATAGCTTGATGATAATGCAAATAAAGTTTATGGCAACCATGTGGGGGTGGAACCATGCAAATAACGTCTATGGAACCCTAACAAGGGGATTGGTCAGTTTTGTCTTTCTGCTGGGCTTAAAATTAGCCATCCCAGAGGCAGGAAGAGAAGATCTCACCACCACCAAAGAAGAAGAGCCAGGAGTGGAGCACATCTTTCGGACCTAGGATCCCTGAGCTAAGAAGCTCCTGGATCCATGAGACAGAGAGAGAGAGAGCTGTAACCAAAGATGGTGAGAAGCAGCTACAGAGAAATGGTGGCAACAGAACCAGGAGACTGGCAAGAGACATACAACACACAGAGCAAGAAAGTTGAGTGTCTTTGGGCGGGCAGCTTGCTGGCAGAGTAGGGTACCTCCAGACACTTGTTGGAGCTAGGTTTGCCAACCCACAGAACTGGAGCAGAATGCCTTCCGGCTGAGGCTTACTGGCAGAGTGGGGTGCCTCTGGGCCCTTATCAGTAGAGCTAAAAGAGCTATGTAACACTTGCTTGAGCTGGGCAGCAGCTGAGGAGCCAGAGAGAGACGTGCCTGTTGGCACAGCTGAGAAGAGGCTATCCTGATGGACAAACCGTATCCTGAGCATTCCTGAACCTGAATGGTAACCTGTTACTTCCCTAATAAACTCCATAATCATGATTATTGTCTGTGAGTTCTGTGTGGCCATTGCAATGAATTATCAGACTTAGCAGAGAAGTAGAGAGTGCCACGGGAGGGACAGTTGGTGTCAGGATTGGTAAAGATGGCGGAGAGAGGAGGCATATCTGACCTCTGCCTCATAGGAATCAGCCTTGGGCCGTTGATCTTGATTCTCCTTCCACCTTGCGAAGTTAGGGGAGGTCAGATGTCACCCCTGCCACACCAGTTTTACAGAGATTTTGCAGCAAATTCCAGAACTCAAAGACCAGAGGGAGAATACAGAGGGG
Organism: Dugong dugon; assembly: GCA_030035585.1. Taxonomy (NCBI): domain Eukaryota; kingdom Metazoa; phylum Chordata; class Mammalia; order Sirenia; family Dugongidae; genus Dugong; species Dugong dugon. The sequence continues at coordinate 185,180,001 of CM057460.1, read as the reverse complement.
AGGGGGATAGTTGATATTAGAAATGATAGAGTGATATAGCAATTTGGAAAAGTTGGACATTTGGGACATCTTTAACCTTCACCTCATAGGAACCAGCTTTGTGCTGATCTTTATAAAAGAAATTATTCACTTATAACTAAAACAGAGCATACTGCACAACATGCAGAGAAGAATTTAAGACTGGGCATAGCGAAAGGGATGCGAAAGTACCTATGGAAACTGAAACTTACAACTTCAGGATGAGACAGGCAAGTCCTTCTAAACAAATCAGAAGGTGTTTTATCTCCCCAAAAGACACCAATGCTCAGTTGAAAACAGGGCTGCTTAATTAGCTAGGGCAGACCACACAAACGAATGTGTATTAGTTTCTTTCACTGCGGTATGAAACTGAATAAAGTTACATTTTCTGATTCAGAGATTGTAATTAAAATGTCCTGTAGGCAAACAAAAAGGGAAATTTTGGTTAAAAAAATGTGTTACTCTCTTACATTATAAGCTGATTCTGCTTTCTACAGCATACCAAGTGATGCATCAGTTGTGGCAACAAAAAATGTCCCCTGTAGTTCTTAGCACTTTGATTTGAAAAAATGGAGTTTCAAACCATGTTCTTGATTTCTATAAATATTTTAATGAAATCACACACACACAAAAAGTGAGACAAAAGATCATTGATATTTTGTCCAAATAGGAACTACACTTTGTTCACATATATATACAAAAACATAAAACAAACCCTTTGCTGTCAAGTCAGTTCCAACTCAGAGCGACCCTATAGGAGAGAGTAGAACTGCTCCATAGGGGGTTTCCAAGGAGTGACTGGTGGATTTGGACTGCCAACTTCCTTTTTGGTTAGCAGTCGAGCTTTCAACCACTGCGCCACCATATATATATATATATATATATATATATATATATATATATATATATATATATATACACTTGCCAGACATTGCAAATATAAATGTTGGCAAATTCGTTTCAGTCTATAAACTTCTCACCAAAGAAAATGAAAAGGTCTTACCTTCTAAATGTCCTGCACACTTTGTACACAGCACTGTTAAAAACCGGTGTGGTTTGCTTGCCTGTGATATTGAAGCTTTCATAAAGAAAGCTTTTAGTCACTTTTCAGTTTCTTCAAAAATGTGTAGAAGCACTTAATGAGAGGTTTAATATTATGGAAAAGATAAGAGACTGCCTTCTTAAACATGTGCGTACAATTTGGTTATTATTGTGGCCAGCTGTAGAAATGATGATAAAATGTTGGCTTACTATAAAATCATATTTTTATGTGTGAGATAAGAATGTCCTCTAATTTGGAAATACTTTAAGGATGATAATGGAAAAAAAGATTACAATAACACAAAAATTTATATGCTGTTTCTCAAAATCTGTATGATAATCTTTGAAAAAGCCATAAGAAGCCATGAAAAGGATACATTGACTGCACCTGAATTGTTTCATGTTACCAGCAAGTTGTTGACCAAATTCATAGAGCCAAAAAATTGCTCATTTTTTGAAAATAAGACTGCTTCAGAATGCAAAAAAAGTCGTCAGAATCACAACAGAGGGTCCCAGACAAAGCTGAAGAAAAACGTAGAACAAAATTCTAACTCACAAAAAAAGACCAGACTTACTGGCCTGGTAGAGACTTCAGAAGAGCTGAGAGTATGGCCCCCAGACACCCTTTTAGCTCAGTAATGAAGTCACTCCCGAGGCAAACCCTTCAGCCAAAGATTAGACAGCCCCATTGTCATGGATTGAATTGTGTCCCCCAAAAAATGTGTGTATCAATTTGGCTAGGCCATGATTCCCAGTGTTGTGTGGTTGGCCTCCATTTTGTGATTGTAATTTTATGTTAAAGAGGATTAGGGTGGGATTGTAACACCCCCCTTACGCAGGTCACATCCCTGATCCAATGTAAAGGGAGTTTCTCTGGGGTGTGGCCTCAACAGATAAAAGGAAAGGGAAGCAAGCAGAGAGTTGGGACCTCATACAACCAAGAAGAAACACCATGAGCAGAGCACATCCTTTGGACCCGAGGTTCCTGTGCAGAGAAGCTCCTGGTCCAGGGGAAGACTGATGACAATGAGGACCTTCCTCCAGAGCCGACAGACAGAGACAGCCTCCCCCTGGAGCTGACACCCTGAATTTGGACTTCTAGCCTACTAGTCTGTGAGAAAATAAATTTCTCTTTGTTAAAGCCATCCACTCGTGGTATTCCTGTTAGAGTAGCACTAGATGACTAAGACACCAATAAAACAAAATGAGGCTAATGGCACACAACAGCCCAGGGACAAGGACTAGAAGGCAGGAGGGGACAGGAAAGCTGGTAATAGGGAACCCAAGGTAGAGAAGGGAGAGTGTTGACATGTCATGGGATTGTTAACCAATGTCATAAAACAATATGTGTACTAACTGTTTAATGAGAAACTACTTGTTCAGTAAACCTTCATCTAAAGTACAATTTAAAAAAAAAATTTTTTTTAGAGTCATCATAAAAAGACAGCCAAGTTAAACAGAACTTTATTGATTTATTTACTAAAACTGTAACTCTTTTGGAATCCAACTTCGATTTCACAAGTTCAAATTACCTCTGTGCTGTAAATCATTTTCCCAGGGAAAGAAAACTTTAACTTATTATACCATCCAATGTGTTTCAGCATGTTTAATAATAATGTATGTTTTAGGCTGTCAAAACACAGTCATCCAAAGGTAACTGTGGACATACTGAGGCTGAGCCCCCATAAGTAACAATATCATAGGCTTCACAGTGTGAAGGGGTGGAGGGAAATAGACTTTGCTATAATAATCCAGTTAGTTACTAAACAAGTAAACAAAATAATAATAAAAAGCCCTGGGGTACGGGAAGGGGACCAGCACCCAGAGTTCCCACCATATCTTACTTCAAATGGTAAGTTGACAATGAAAAATTAGGAGATGTGCTAAGAAACAGGAAAGTATGACCCATACACCAGGAAAAAAGCAGGCAACAGAAACCACCTGTGAGAGTAACTAAATCTCGTATTTAACAAGCAAAAACTTCAAAGTAGCCATTATAAATATGTTAAAAGACTAAAGAAAACCATTATTAAAGAAGTAAATGAAGACATGCTGACACTGTCACATCAAATATAGAATATCGATAAAGAGATAGAAATTATTTTAAAAGAAAAGGGACGAGAAGAAGAACCAAATGTAAATTCCAAAGTTGAAAATTACAATAACTAAAATGAAAAATGCATTAAGGGGCTCAATAGTAGATTTGAACTGGAGGAAGAAAATATTATCAAACTTGAAGACAGAGATTATGCAATCTGAAGAACAGAAAGAAAAGAGAATGAAGAAAGATGAACAGAGCCTAAGGTACCTATGGGACACTATTAACCACACCATCATATGTGTATGGAAGTATCAGAGGGAAAGGGAGAGAGGTGGAAAAAGAAGCAGAAAAAATATGTGAAGAAATAATAGCTGAAAACTTACCAAATTTATTGAAAAACATTAGTATATGCATACAGGAAACTCAACGAACTCCAAGTAGAATAAATGCAAAGAGATCCAAGAATAAGCACAGTGAAAAAGTGAAAGACAAGGAGAAAATCTTGAAAGTTTCAAGAGAAAAACAATTTGTTGTTTTCAAAGAAACTACAATAAGATTAACAGCTGAGTTCGCATCAGAAATAACGTAGGCCAGAAGTAAGTTGGATAACATATTCAAGCGTTCAAAGAAAATAAAATGTCACCCAAACATCCTGTATCTATCTAGCAAAGCTACCTTTAAAAAATGAAAGTGATATAAAGACAGCCTCAGATATTAAAACAAACAAACAAACAAACAAAAAACCAGATAATTGGTTGCTAGCTAGCAGATCTATTTTTCTAAAAAAATAACAAAGGAAGTTCTTTAGACTGAAATCTAGTGACCCCAAACAGAATTTACAATCTACAGGAAATAAACAAAGGGCTGCGGTAGCGGTAATTATATTATGATAAAAGTATAAATGCATATTTATTCTCCTTTCTTCTCTTAACTGTTATAAAAAGTAATTGTATAAAACACTATGTGCATAAAGTATTGTGGGGTCTATTATACATAGAAATATAACATATTTCCCAATAACAGCACAAAGCAGTGGGAGAAAATTTGTACTGGACAAAGGAAATGATTCCAGGTGTTAACTTGAATCCACAGGAAAAAATTAAGGAAGCAGAAATGATAAGAATGTTAATATAACAAAAGTTATAAACATAGACCTACTCACCTTTTTTCTCTCTGGTTCTTTAAAAGATGTAAAATTATATAAGATAGTAATTATAACAATGTATTATTAGAGATGTAATATGTATAATAGTAATATCACAAAAAAAGAGCAAAGAGAAATAGAGGTATATAGAAGTAACATTTCTATATCTCACTAGAATTTGGTTAGTATAAATATAAAGTTGATTCTTATAAGTTAAAATGTATATGGTAAACCCTAGAGCAAGCACTAATGAAATAAATATGTATATATGTATATATAGTAAACCCCCATGCCTCTGTCAGTGTTGCTGTGATGCTGGAAGCTATGCTACCGGTATTCAGATACCAGCAGGGTCACCCATGGCTAACAGGTTTCAGCCAAGCTTCCAGACTAAGACAGACTAGGAAGAAGTACCCAGTGGTCTACTTCTGAAAAGAGTTAGCCAGTGAAAGCCCTATGAATAGCAGCAGAGCATTGTCTGATATAGTACGGGAAGATGAGCCCCTCAGGTTGGAAGGCACTCAAAAGAGGACTGGGGAAGAGCTGCCTCCTCAAAATAAAGTCGACCTTAATGACGTGGATGGAGTCAAGATTTCAGGACCTTCATTTGCTGAAGTGGCATGACTGAAAATGCGAAGAAACAGCTGCAAACATCCATTAATAATTGGAACGTGGAATGTATGAAGTATGAATCTAGGAAAATTGGAAGTCGTCAAAAATGAAATGGAATGCACAAACATTGATATCCTAGGCATTAGTGAGCTGAAATGGACTGGTATTGGCCGTTTTGAATCAAGCAATCATATGGTCTACTATGATAAGAATGACAGCTTGAAGAGAAATGGTGTTGCATTCATCGTCAAAAAGAACATTTCAAGATCTATCCCGAAGTACAGTGCTGTCAGTGATAGGATAATACCTATATGCCTACAAGCAAGGCCAGTTAACATGACTATTATTCAGACTGAGGCACCAAAAACTGAGGCCAAAGATGAAAAAATTAAAGATTTTTACCAACTTCTGCAGTCTGAAATTGATTGAACGTGCAATCAGGATGCATTGCTAATTACGTGCTGATTGGAATGTGAAAGTTGGAAACAAAGAAGAAGGATCTGTAGTTGGAAAATATGGCCTTGGTGATAGAAACAATGCCGGAGATCGCATGATACAATTTTGCAAGACCAATGACTTCTTCATTGCAAATACCTTTTTTCAACAACATAAACGGCAGTGGCCCTCGCCAGATGAAATACACAGGAATCAAATCGACTACATCTGTGGACGGAGATGATGGAAAAGCTCAATATCGTCTGTCAGAAAAAGGCCACGGGCCGACTGTGGAACAGACCATCAATTGCTCATATGCAAGTTCAAGTTGAAACTGAAGAAAATTAGAACAAGTCCACGAGAGCCAAAGTACGACCTTCAGTATATCCCACCTGAATTTAGAGACCATCTCAAGAATAGATTTCATGCGCTGAACACTAATGATCAAAGACAAGACCACTTGTAGAATGACATCAAGGGCATCATACATGAAGAAAGGAAGAGGTCATAAAAGACAGGAAAGAAAGAAAAGACCAAAATGGATGTCAGAAAAGACTCTGAAACTCGCTGTGGAATGCCAAGTAGCCAAAGCGAAAGGAAGAAATGATGAAGTAAAAGAGCTGAACAGAAGATTTCAAAGTGCAGCTTGAGAAGACAAAGTAAAGTATTATAATGACATGTGCAAAGACCTGGAGATAGAAAACCAAAAGGGAAGAACATGATCAGCATTTCTCAAGCTAAAAGAACTGAAGAAAAAATTTAAGCCTCGAGTAGTAATATTGATGGATTCTATGGGGGAAAGTACTAAACTATGCAGGAAGCATCAAAAGAAGATAGAATCACTGTACCAAGAAGAATCGGTCAACGTTCAACCATTTCAAGAGGTAGCATATGATCAGGTACTGAAGGAAGAAGTCCAAGCTGCCCTGAAGGCATTGGCAAAAAGCAAGTCTCCAGGAATTGACAGAATACTAATTGAGATGTTTCAGCTAACGGATGCAGCGGTAGAAGTGTTCACTCATCTATGCCAAGAAATATGGAAGACAGCTACCATGCCAACCAACTGGAAGAGATCCATATTTATGCTTATTCCAAAGAAAGGTGATCCAACAGAATGAGAAAATTATTGAACCATATCATTAATATCACACACAAGTAAAATTTTGCTGAAGATCACTCAAAAGTGGCTGCAGCAGTATATCAACAGGGAATTGCCAGAAATTCAAGCTGGACTCAGAAGAGGATGTGGAACCAGGGATATCATTGCTGATGTCAGATGGATCCTGGCTGAAAGCAGAGAATACCAGAAAGATGTTTACCTGTGTTTCATTGATTATGCAAAGGCATTCGACTGTGTGGATCATAACAAACTATGGATAACATTGCAAAGAGTGGGAATTCCAGAACACTTAATTGTGCTCATGAGGAACCTGTACACAGATCAAGAAGTAGTCATTGGAAGAGAACAAGGGATACTGTGTGGTTTAAAGTCAGGAAAGGTGTGCGTCAGCGTCGTATCCTTTCACCATACCTATTCAATCTGTATGCTGAGCAAATAATCCGAGAAACTGGACTATATGAAGACAAACAAGTTAACAGAATTGGAGGAAGACTCATTAACAACCTGTGATATGAAGATGACACAACCTTGCTGGCAGAAAGTGAAAAGGACTTGAAGCTCTTACTGATGATGATCAAAGACCACAGCCTTCAGTATGGATTACACCTCAACATAAAGAAAACAAAAATCCTCAAAACTGGACCAGTAAGCAACATCATGATAAACGGAGGAAAGATTGAAGTTGTCAAGGATTTCATTTTATTTGGATTCACTATCAGCACTCATGGAAGCAGCACTCAAGAAATCAAAAGATGCATTGCATTGGGCAAATCTGCTGCAAAAGACCTCTTTAAAGTGTTGAAAAGCAAAGATGTCACCTTGAAGACTAAGATGCACCTGACCCAAGCCATAGTGTTTTCAATTGCTTCATATGCATGTGAAAGGTGAACAAAGGATAAGGAAGACAAAAGAAGAATTGACACCTTTGAATTGTGGTATTGGTGAAGAATATTGACTATACTATGGACTGCCAAAAAACAAACAAGTCTGTCTTGAAAGAAATACAACCAGAATGCTCCTTAGACGCACGGATGGAGAGACAATGTCTCACATACTTTGGACGTGTTATCAGGAGGGATCAGTCCCTGAAGAAGGACATCATGCTTGGTAAAGTAGAGGGTCAGCAAAAAAGAGGAAGACCCTCAATGAGATGGATTGACACAGTGGCTGCAACAATGGGCTTAAGCATAACGATTGTAAGAATGGCGCATGACCAGGCAGTGTTTTCTCCTGTTGTACATAAGGTTGGTATGAGTCGAAACTGATTTGACAGTACCTGACAACAACAATATAGTAAAAATATCACTAGAGAAGTTAAAACACTACATTAGAAAATACTCACTTAATGCAAAAGATAGCAGTAACAGAGGAACAGAGAAACAAAGACATGAGTCATATAGAAAACAAAAAGTAAAACGGCAGATATGAATCCAACTAGATCAGTAATAACATTAAATGTGACTGGATTGAACAATCCAATCAAAAGGCAGAGATTGTCATACTAGATTAAAAAACCCAGATCCAACTTTATGCTGTGTACAGGAGAGAGATTTTAGATTCAAAGATACAAACAAGTTGAAAGTAAAAGAATGGAAAAAGATATGCCATTCAAAGAGCAACAACTAGAAAGCTGGAGGGCTACACTAAATCAGAACAAGTAGACTTTAAAAACAAAAAATATTACTAGAGATAAAAAGGGCCATTTTATAATGATAAAAGGGACACTGCATCAGGAAAATATAATAATTATAAACATACATGCACCTAACAACACAACACCAAAATACATGAAACCAAAACGGGACAGAAATGACAATTTAACAACAATACTTAGAGACTTCAATACACCACTGTCAATAATGGATAGAACAACTAAGCAGAGATCAACAAAAAATCAGAACACAAACAACCTATAAACCAACCAGACCTGCCAAACATCTATAGAACACTTCACTCAACCACAGAAGAATACACATTCTTCTCAAGTTCATGTGAAACATTCTCCAGGATAGATCATATGCTAGACCATAAAACAATGTCAATATATTTAAAAAGATTTAAGTAATAGAGAGTGTGTTCTCTGTCTACAATAAAATGAAATTAGGAATGAATAACATTAAACATTTTGGAAAACTCACAAATATGTGGAAATTAAACAAATTCTCCTAAATGACAAATGGATCAAAGAAGAAATCAAAAGGAAAATTAGAAAATACTTTCACATGAATTAAAATGAAGACGTGACATACCAAAATGTGTGAGATACAGCTAAAGCTGTGCTTAGAGGGAAATTTATAGCTGAAAATGTATATACTTGAGAAGAAGAAAGATCTCAGATTAATAACCTAACTTTCCACCTTAAGACACCGGAAAAAGAAGAGCAAAAGAAACATAAAGCAAGCAAAAAGAAGGAAACTAAAGATTAGACTGAAATTAAATAGAAAAACAATAGAGAAATTCCACTAAACCAAGATGTTTCTTTCAAAAGATCAACAAAATTGATAAACCTTTAGCTAAGTTGACTAAGAAATTCAGAGAGAAAACTCAAATACTAGAATCAAAAATGAATGAGGGGACATTACAATTAACCTTACAGAAATAAAAAGGATTGTAAAGGAATACGAGAAGAAGTGTATGCCAATAAATTAGACAGATGCAACTGACAAATTCCTAAAAAGAGGCAAACTACTGAAACTGACTTAGGAAGAAATAGACAATCTGAATAGACGTATAAAAGAGATTGAATTACTAATTAAAACACACACACACACAAATGCCCAGATACAAATGGATTCACTGGTGAATTCTACCAAATGTTTAAAGAGAAATTAATACTAATTCTTCACAAACCACAAACTTCCACAAAAAAAATATATATATAGAAGAGGAAGAAACACTTCCAAATACATATTACGAGGGGAGTATTCCTCTGATAGCACAACAACTAGACAAAGGTATCACAAGAAAAGAACTACAGAGACCAATACTTCTTATGAATAAGGACTCAAAACTCCAAACAAAATACTAGCAAACTAAATCAACAACATATAAAAAGAATTATATACCATGATTTATCCCAGGAATGCAAGGTTGGTTTGTTATCTGAAAATCAATTAACCATATAAAGAGGGAAAAAAATCCATATGATTATTTTAATGGAAAGCATTTGAACACAGAGAAAGCATTTGGAGAAGAAGAAAAAAAAACTCACTTAACAAAACAGGAATAGAAGGGAACTTCCTCAACCTGACAAATGGCATCTATGTAAAACCTAAAATTAACAGCATACTTAATGGTGAAAAGACTGTATGCTTTCTCCCTAAGATTAGAAATGAGTTAACAATATATGTTCTTGCCACTTCTATTCAACATTGTACTACAGTTTCTATCCAGATTGGAAAGGAAGAAATAAAACTATGTGTATTCACAGATGACATATAGTGTATATAAAAAATCCTAAAGAATACATTAACAATTAGAACTAATAAGTAAGTTCATAAAGTCACAGGATACAAGATCAACATTTTAAAAATCAATTGTATTTATACCTACTTCCAAAAAAAATCTGAAAATGTAATTAAGAAAACAATTTCATTTACAATAATAGAATAAATTTAACAAAAAAATGCAAAACTTATACACTGAAAACTACAAAACATTGTTTATAGAAACTAACAAAGATCTAAATGAGTGGGAAAATACCCTATTTTCACAGATCAGAAGACTTAATGCTGTGAGATAGCAACAATCCACAAATTGATCTACAGATTCAGTAAAATCTCTATCAAAATTCCAGCTGACTTCTTTCAAGAAATTGGCAAGATGATTTAAAGATACATATAGACTTGCAAGGGACCCAGAATAGCCAAAACAATTTTGAAAAAGAACAAAGTTGGAGGACTCACACGTCATGATGAGAAAACTTACTACAAAGCAATGGTAATCAAGATAGTGTAGTACTGGCATAAGGATACACTTATTGATCAATGTAATTGAATTGAGAGTCCAGATGTAAATCCATGTGTCTGTGCCCAACTGATTTTCAACAAAGATGGAAAGACTGTTCACAAGGAAAAGAATAATCTTTTCAACAAATAGTGCTGAGGCAACTAGGAACAGAATGAAGTGGTACCCTTATCTCACACAACTTAGCTCAAATGGATAAAGATCTAAATATAACAGCTAAAACAAAAAAACTCTAAAAAGAAAACATAAGGGTTGTCTTAGTCATCTAGTACTGCTATAACAGAAATACCACAAGTGGATGGCTTTAACAAAGAAAAATTTATTTTCTCACAGTCTAGTAGGCTACAAGTCCAAATTTAGGGAATCAGCTCCAAGGGAAGGTTTTCTCTATTGACTCTGGAGGAAGGTCCTTGTCATCAATCTTCCCTTGGTCTGGGAGCATCTCAGCACAGGAACCTCAGGTCCAAAGGATGCGCTCTGCTCTCGGTGCTGCTTTCTTGTGGTATGAGGTCCCCATTCCCTGCTTACTTCCTTTTCCTTTTATCTATTGTAAAATAAAAGGTGGTACAGGCCTGACTCCAGGGAAACTTCCTTTACATTGGATGAGGGATGTGACCTTAGTAAGGGTGTTACAATCCCACCCTAATCCTCTTTAACATAAAATTACAATCACAAAATGGAGGACAACCACACAGTACTGGGAATCATGGCCTAACCAAGTTGACACATATTTTTTGGGGACACAATTCAATCCACGACAGGGGTACGTCTTTATGACCTTGGATTTGGCAATGGATTCTTAGATATGGTACTAAAAGCATGAAAAAAATAGGTAAATTGGACTTGATCAAAATTAAAAACTTTTGTGCTTTAAAGGACACAATCAAGAAAGTGAAAAGTCAAAACAAAGAATGAATACCTGCAAATCATGTATCTGTGAAGAAACTTGTGTCTAGATTATAAGCTATTCTTACAACTCAGTAATAAAAAGATAAATAACTCAATTGTAAAAGTGGTCTGGCAGAGGAGTCTGACCTCTAACTTCACAAGGGGAAAGGAGAATCAAGATCAACAGCTCAAGGTTGATTCCTATGAGGAATTCCTATGAGAAGTCAGCCATGCCTCCTCTCTCCACCATCTTTACCAATTCCAACACCAAGTATTCCTCCCACAGCACTCTCTACTTCTCTGATCAGTTTGAGAATTAGTTACAATGAACACACAGAACTCACAGACCATACTCACAGTTATGGGGTTTATTAGGGAAGTAACAGGTTACAATTCAAGTTCATGAATGCTCAGGATACTGGTCTTCCATCAGGACAGTCTCTTCTCAGCCATGCCCAAAGGCATACCTCTCTCTGGCCCTCCAATTTCTGCCCTGCTCAGGCAAGTGTTACTAAGCTCTTTTAGCTGTACTGATACATGCCCAGAGCACCCTACTCTGCCAGTAAGCCTCAGCCTGAATGTGCTCAGCTCTAGTTCCATAGGTTAGCAAACCTAGCTCCACCAACTGCCAAGAGGCACCCTATGCCACCAGCAAGGCTTCTGCCCAAAGGCACTCAGCTTTCTCACTCTGTGGGCCGGGAAGCCCACCACGCCTTCTCCTGCTGGTCTCCTGGCAGTCTCCTGGCTCTGCTCCCTCTGCTGCTGCCATTTCTCTGCCACTGCTTCTTGTTGTCTTGCCATCTTCAGTGTTATAACTCTCTCTCTCTCTATCTCGGTCTCCTGGTTCCAGGAGCTTCTCAGCACAGGATCCCTGATCCAAAGCATGCTCTCCACTCCCGGCTTTTCTTCCTTGGTGGTATTGAGATCTTCTCTCCCCACATCTGGAACGGCTCATTTTAAGCCTAGCAGAATGGCAAAACTTACCAATACCTTTGTGTCTTAGTTATCTAGTGCTACTGTAACAGAAATACCACAAGTGAATGGCTGTAACAAAGAGAATTTATTCTCTCACACCTTAGGGGGCTAGAAGTCCGAATTCAGGGCACCAGCTCCAGGAGAATGCTTTCTCTTTCTGTCAGCTCTGGGGGAAGGCCCTTGTCATCAATCTTCCCCTGGCTCTAGGAGCTTCTCAGTGCAGGAAGCCCGAGTCTAAAGGACTCACTCCTCTTGCTCTTGCTTGGTGGTAATGAGGTCCCTTTCCTCTCTGCTCAATACCCTCTTTCATATCTTGAAAGAGATTTACTCAAGATAAAACCTAATCCTGTAGATTGTGTCCTGCCTCATTAACATAACTGCCTCTAATCCTGCCTCATTAACACCATAGAGGTTACGATTTACAACACGTAGTATAATTACATCAGATCATAAAATGGAGGACAACCACTCAATACTGGGAATCATGGCCTAGCCAAGTTGACACAAAATTTTGGAGGAAGCAGTCCATGACAATTTAGTGAGCCACAATTACCTTATTTGCATAATCCCTCCTAATCACTTGTTGGGAGTTACAAGACGATGGTGAGAAAGACCATATAAAAGCAATTCATCACAACACAAAAATTTAAAAATGGGCAAAGGATCTGAATAAATATTTCTCCAAAGAAGGTATATAAATGATTAGTAAGTGTGATCTGATGGAGCCCTTTTATATGGCCTTTCTCACCATGGTCTTGTAACTCCCACCAAATGATTGGGTGTGGCTACGCAAATAAGATGCTTGTGGCTCAGCAATGAGATTGGACAGTTGCTAGTAATGCAAATAAGGTGCATGGCACCATTGTAGTGGTTGTTGTTGGGTGCCATTGAGTCGATTGTTGTTGTTAGGTGCTGGTGAGCAACCCTGTGTACAACAGAATGAAACGCTGCCTGGTCCTGTGCCACATCCACAATCATTGCTTTGCTTGAGCCCATTGTTGCAACCACTGTGTCAATCCATCTCGTTGAGGATCTTCCTCTTTTACACTGATGCTCCACTTTACCAAGCATGATGTCCTTCTCCAGGGACTGGTCCCTCCTGATAACATGTCCAAAGTATGTGAGACGTTGTCTCGTCACCCTCGCTTCGAAGGAGCATTCTGGCTGTATTTCTTCCAAGATAGATTTGTTCATTCTTTTGGCAGTCCATGGTATATTCAATATTCTTTGCCAACACCACAACTCAAATGCATCAATTCTTGTTCAGTCTTCCCTATTCATTGTCCAGCTTTCATGTGCATATGAGGCAATTGAAAACACTATGGCTTGGGTCAGGTGCACCTTAGTCCTCAAAGTGACATCTTTGCTTTTTAACATTTTAAAGAGATCTTTTGCAGCAGATTTGTCCCATGCAATGCATCTTTTGATTTCTTGACTGCTACTTCCATGGGTGTTGATTGTGGATCCAAGTAAAATGAAATCCTTGACAATGTCAATGTTTTCCCCATTTATCATGATGTTGCTTATTGGTCCAGTTGTGAGGATTTTTGTTTTCTTTATGTTGAGGTGTAATCCATACTGAAGGCTGTGGTCTTTGATCTTCATCAGTAAGTGCTTCAAATCCTCTTCACTTTCAGCAAGCAAGGTTGTGTCATCTGCATAACACAGGTTTTTTATGAGTCTTCTTCCAATCCTGATGTCCCTTTCTCCTTTATCAGCCCCATTCTTCAGCTTCTCGGATTATTTGCTCAGCATACAGATTGAATAAGTATGGTGAAAGGATACAACCCTGATGCACACCTTTCCTGACTTTAAACCATGCCGTATCCCCTTGTTCTGTTTGAACGATTGCCTCTTGATCTATGTACAGATTCCTCATAAGCACAATTAAGTGTTCTGGAATTCCCATTCTTCGAAATTTCATTCCTAATTTGTTATGATCCACACAGTCAAATGCCTTTACACAGTCAATAAAACACAGGTAAACATCTTTCTATTATTCTCTGCTTTCAGCCAGGATCCATCTGACATCAGCAATGGTATACCTCATTCCCCATCCTCTTCTGAATCATGCTTGAATTTCTGGTAGTTTCCTGTCGGTGTACTGCTGTACTGCTTTTGAATGATCTTCAGCAAAATTTTACTTATGTGTAATATTAATGATATTGTTTGATTATTTCTGCATTCTGTTGGATCACCTTTCTTTGGAATAGGCATAAACATGGATCTCTTCCTGTAGGTTGGCCAAATTTCTTGGCATAGATGCATGAGCACTTCTAGTGTGCATCCGCTTGTTGAAACATCTCAATTGGTATTCCATCAATTCCTGGAGCCTTGTTTTTTGCCAGTGTCTTCAGTGCTGCTTGGACTTCTTTCAGTACCATTGGTTCTTGATAATATGCTACCTCCTGAAATGTTTGAATGTCGATGAATTCTTTTTGGTACAGTGACTGTGCTTATTTCTTCCATCTTCTTTTGATGCTTCCTGTGTCTTTCAGTACTTTGACCATAGAATTATTCACTATTGCAACTAAAGGCTTGAATTTTTTTTCAGTTCTTTCAGCTTGAGAAATGCCGAGCGTGTTCTTCTCTTGGTTTTCTAACTCCAGGTCTTTGCACGTGTCATTCTAATACTTTACTTTGTTTTCTCAAGCCGCCCTTTGAAATCTTCTGTTCAGTTCTTTGACTTCATCATTTCTTCTGTTCATTTTAGCTACTCAACGTTCAATAGCAAGTTTCAGAGTCTCTTCTGACATCCATTTTGGCCTTTTCTTTCTTTCCTGTCCTTTTAATGACCTTTTGCTTTCTTCACGTACGATACCTTTGATGTCATCCCACAACTTGTCTTGTCTTTGGTCATTAGTGTTCAGTGTGTCAAATCTATTCTTGAGATGGTCTCTGAATTCAGGTGGGATATACTCAAGGTCGTACTTTGGCTCTCGTGGACTTGTCCTAATTTTCTTCAGTTTCAGCTTGAACTTGTATATGAGCATTTGATGGTCTGTTCCATAGTCGGCCCCTGGCTTTGTCCTGACTGATGATATTCAGCTTTTCCATCATCTCTTTCCACAGATGTAGTCGATTTAATTCCTGTGTATTCCATCTGGTGAGGTCCACATGTATAGTCGCCATTTATGTTGTTGAAAAAAGGTATTTGCAATGAAGAAATCATTGGTCTGGCAAAATTCTATAAGGTGCTCTCCTGCATCATTTCTATCACCAAGGCCATATTGTGCAACTGCTGATCCGTCTTCTGCTTCCAACTTTTACATTCCAATCACCAGTAATTATCAGTGCATCTTGATTACATGTTTAATCAATTTCAGACTGCAGAAACGTTCAACTGACCTCCACCTCATAAGCATCAGTCCAAAGCTTTGGACTGATGCTGATCTTGATTCTCTCTCCTTCCCCTGGTAAATCTGATAGAGGACATCTGACGCCACTATACCGTTTTTACCGTAAGTGTATGAAAAGATGCTCGGTATTATTAGTCACTGTCATTGTAGTGATGTGTCATTTAGTCAATTCTGACTCATAGTACCCTATATGACAGAGCAGAACTGCCCTGTAGGGTTTCCTAGGCTATAATCTTTATAAGAGCAGATTTTCATGGTTTTTGCTCTTGTGGAACCACTGGTGGGTTTGAACTGCTGACCTTTTAGTCGCAGCTGAGTGCTTAACCATTGCGCCACAAGGGCTCCTTATTAGTCATTAGGAAAATGCAAATCAAAAACACATTGAGTTACCACTTCACATTCATTAGAATGGCTAGAATCAAAAAGTTGGATAATAACAAGTGTTGATAAAAATGTGGAGAAATCAGAACCCTCATACACTACTGGAGCAAATCTACAACGGGGCAGATGCTTTTGAAAATGGTCTGGTAATTCCTCAAACGGTTAGACATAGATTTACCATGTAACCCAGAAATTCCAGCCCTAGGTGTCTTCCCAAAAGAAATGAAAGCATACATCCACATCAAAAGTAGTACACAAATGTCTATAGCAACGTTATTCATAACAGCCAAAAAGTGGAAATTTCCCAAATGTTCAATGAATAAACACATAAATAAAATGTGGTATATACAGTGGAATATTATTTGGCCATAAAAAGGAATCAAGTATCTATGTATGCTACAACATGGATGAACATTGAAAACATTATGCTAGGTAAAAGAAGTCAAACCTCAATAGTTATTCCATTTATATGATATGTCCTGAATATGCAATTCTATGGGGACAGAAAGTGGTTGCTTAGGGCTGGAGGGGATGGAGAGATAGGAGGGTGATAGCTAAAGGGTATGGGGGGATTTTCTTTGTGGTGATGAAAATGCTTTAAAATAACTGTGGTGCGGTAGCACATATAGGTGAATATACTAAAACCCACTTGTCATGGATTGAATTATGTTCCCCCAAAAATGTGTGTATCAGTGTGGCTGGACCCCGACTCAAAGTATTGTGTGGTTGTCCTCCATGTTGTGATTGTAATTTTATGCTAAAGAGGATTAGGGTGGGATTGTACAACACCCTTACTAAGGTCACATTCCTGATCCAATGTAAAGGGAGTTTCCTTAGGGTGTGGCCTGCATCACGTTTTATTTTACAAGAGATAAAAGGAAAGGGAAGCAAGTAGAGAGTTGGGAACCTCATACCACCAAGAAAGCAGTGCCAGGAGCAGAGCACATCCTTTGGACCTGGGGTTCCTGTGCAGAGAAGCTCCCAGACCATGGGAAGATTGACACAGACCTTCCTTCAGAGCTGACAGAGAAAACATTCCCCTGGAGCTGATGCTCTGAATTTGGACTTGTAACCTACTGGACTGTGAGAGAATAAACTTCTCTTTGCTAAAGCCTTCCACTTGTGGTATTTCTGTTAGAGCAGCACTAGATGACTAAGACACTACTGAATTGTGTATTGAAAATGGATGAATTGTATGGCATGTCAATTATATCTCAATAAAGCTGTTGTTTTAAAAAAGCTGAAAATTTTAAAAGCAGTCAGATGTAAAAAGACACATTTTCTTTAAAGGAACAATAAGACTTTCAGTTGACTTTTCTACAGAAACCACGAAAGCCTGTGTACTGTGGGTCCTGAAAACTACTCTCAGATTCAATGGTTTGCTAGCACTCACAGAGCTCAGAAAAAATATTATACTTACAGTTACGGTTTATGAAAGTGAAAGGATGCAAATTAAAATCAGCACAGGCAAAAGGCACATACGGCAGTGTGCAGGAGAAATCACCTGCAAGTTTTCAGTTTTCCTCTCCCCATGAAATCATATGGACAATACTTAATTATCACAATAATGATGTATAACAATATGTGCAAAGTGTTGTCAGCCAGAGAAGCTCATCCAAGTCTTGGTGTCCAGAATTTTTATTAGGAATCGATCATCTAGGCATGAAGTAACCTGCAAGACTGACCTTAACTACTCAATCTCTAGCCTCCACCCCACCGCTCACCCAGAGATCAAACTGATACAACCTAGCCCAAGACATCAAGAGAAGAAGAAAAAAAAGCATTGATCACAAATCACATTGTTAACTTAAACTATCTGGCATAACTCAAAGACCCAAGTGTGCAAGGACACTCTTATCAGGCAGGATATTCCAAGAGCTTATAGGTTACCACTGAGGAGTCAATCAAGAGCCATTCCTTTCTATGGAATTGGGTGGTTTGAACACCCAAGCCTGTTGAGTTAACCCTGAACAGTCTGAAGACAACGCAGTGAGATAATTAAAGTTGAAAGAAATACTACCGACCTAGAATTTTATATACAGAAAAAACATCCATCAAAACAGAAAGTGAAATAAAAACATTTTCAAACAAACAACGCCTGAGAATATTCTTCACTAGCATACTAAAAGAAATACCAGAGAAAGTCATTCAGGGAAAAGGAAAATGGGATTATATATCGTAATCTCTAAGTTAACCAGTAAATGAATAAGAATGTATAACTAAAGTTAATGAAGGAGAAAAATAGGAAACTAAAGTATATTTCATCAATTCAAAAGCAAAAAGAAAGGAAGAGTAAAGAAATGAGATGAGAGAAACAAAAAACAGCAAGGTAATAGAAATAAACTTGGCTATATTAGTGATTACATTAAATTTAAAGAGACTAAAAACTCCAATTAAAAGAAGAATGTCAGACTCAATGAAGAAGAAAAACCTACCTAAATTTTTTTTAAATAAGCAGTACACTTTAAAGAAAAGGTGAATCAGTTAGTTATTGCTGTGCAAAAATCCACAAACAAAACTCAATAGCTTAAAATATTAGTCATTTATGATCATCACTATCATTGTTATTATGGTTGCTTAAATGTCTCTGGGTTGGCTAGGGTCAGCTGATCTCGATTGGTCTCACTGATATCTCCATGGGTTTGGGAGCTCTAATCTAGTCTGGCGTTGCTGGAGAAACTTAGCAGTGGCAGCTCAGCATATGTCTCTCTTCCTCCTTGTGGGACCAGTGTGCTAGCCTGGGCATGATATTTTCATGGTGCTACCAGAAGTACAATTGACAGATTACCAATTGAGATGTTTCAACAAATGGATGCAGCACTGGAAGTGCTCACTCATCTATGCCAAGAAATTTGGAAGACAGCTACCCTGCCAACCGACTGGAAGAGATGCATATTTATTCTTATTTCAAAGAAAGGTGATCCAACCAAATGCAGAAATTATTTAACAATATCATTAATATCACACACAAGTAAAATTTTGCTGAAGATCATCCCAAAACAGCTACAGCAGTACATCTACAGGCAACTGCCAGAAATTGAAGCCAGATTCAGAAGAGGATGTGGAACCAGGGATATCACTGCTGATGTCAGCTGGATCCTAGCTGAAAGCAGAGAATACCATAAAGATGTTTACCTGTGGTTTGTTGCAAAGGCATTCAACTGTGTGGATCATAATAAATTATGGACAACATTGCAAAGAATGGAAATTCCAGAACACTTAATTATGCTCGTGAGGAACCTGTACATAGATCAAGAGGCAATCGTTCAAACAGAACAAGGGTTCAAAGTCAGGAAAGGTGTGCATCATGGTTGTATCCTTTCACCATACTTATTCAATCTGTATACTGAGCAAATAATCTGAGAAACTGAAGAAGAATGGGGCTGATAAAGAACGGGACATCAGGATTGGAGGAAGACTCATTAACAATCTGCGTTATGCAGATGACGCAAACTTGCTTGCTGAAAGTGAAGAAGACTTGAAGCGCTTACTGACGAAATCAAAGACCACAGCTTTCAATATGGATTACACCTCAACATAAAGAAAACAAAAATCCTCACAACTGGACCAATAAGCAACATCATGATAAACAGGGAAAACATTGACGTTGTCAAGGATTTCATTTTACTTGGATCCACAATCAACACCCATGGAAGCAGCAGTGAAGAAATCAAAAGATACATGGCATTGCACAAATCTGCTGCAAAAGATCTCTTTAAAATGTTAAAAAGCAAAGATGTCACTTTGAGGACTAAGGTGCACCTGCCCCAAGCCATGGTATTTTCAATTGCATGCGAAAGCTGGACAATGAATAAGGAAGACAGAAGAAGAATTGATGCATTTGAGTTGTGGGGTTGGCGAAGAATATTGAATATACCATGGACTGCCAAAAGAACAAACAAATCTGTCTTGGAAGAAGTACAACCAGAATGCTCCTTCGAAGCAAGGATGGCAAGACTATGTCTTACATACTTTGGACATGTTATCAGGAGGGATCAGTCCCTGGAGAAGGACATCATGCTTGGTAAAGCACAGGGCCATCGAAAAAGAGGAAGACCCTCAACGAGATGGACAGACACAGTGGCTGCAACAATGGGCTCAAGCATGATGATTGTGAGCATGGCTCATGACCGGGCATTGTTTGGTTCTGTAGTACGTAGGGTCACTATGAATTGGATCTGACTCGACAGCACCTAACAACAACAACAACAACAATGAATGAATGAATCTAGGCATTGATAATAAATGGTTGCTAACATCATTTTAAAAAAGAAAGACAACAAAAATCCTCACAACTGGACCAATAAGCAACATCATGATAAACAGAGAAAATATTGTAGTTGTCAAGATATTTGGATCCACAATCAACACCTGTCTCAGTCATCTAGTGCTGCTATAACAGAAATACCACAAGTGGTTGGCTTTAACAAACAGAAGTTTATTCTCTCACAGTCTAGTAGGCCAGAAGTCCAAATTCAGGATGTCATCTCCAGGAGAAGGCTTTCTCTCTCTGTTGGCTCTGGAGGACGGTGTTTGTCATCAATCTTCCCTGTGGTCTGGGAGCTTCTCAGCACAGGAACCTCCAGTCCAGAGAACACGATCTGTTCCTGGAACAGGCTGCATAAGCTCCATTACCACCATTGCTTCCCACCATTACTAGCCCTCGCTTTTCCTCACGATATTTTCTTTTTGTTATTCTTTCTATCTCCTCCTATTCCAGTAAGATTGACTAAAGTTTCTCCTTGGAGGGTGGCAGGACAAATTAATAACCCTCAAGGACTAGGATTAACTCATTTGTGATGTGACAATCTTGACTAACGGTTGCATATAACCTTCAAGGATTGCAAGTAAGAAGTTAGATCATCAGAGACGTGAGAAACATGACCACCACAAAGAGAAACTATAATGCTGTCCATATAAAACCTTCCAGCCAGTCTCTAGTCGGGGAGACGGGACTTTTGGAGGAGCTCATTCCCCTTTGTATGTATCGATTGTATTGTATACATCTATATACAATAAAACCCTCTTGCTGCTCACTTCACCCGTCTCAGTATTGGCTTTTGCGGCAGGCGGCTCAGATCCACAATTTGCAGTAACACTCCTGCACTGCTTTCTTGGTGGTATGAGGTCCCCATGTCTCTCTGCTCACTTCTCTCTTTATATCTCAAAAGAGATTGGCTTATGACACTATCTAACCTTGTAGATCTCATCAGTATAACTGCCACTAATCCCACCTCGTTAACATCATAGAGGCAGGATTTACAACACATAGGAAAATCCCATCAGATGACAAAATGGTGGACAATCACACAATACTAGGAATCATGGCATAGCCAAGTTGACAGATATTTTTGTGGGACACAATTCAATCCATGACATCACCCATAGAAGCAACAGTCAAGAATCAAATGACGTATTGCACTGGGCAAATGTGTTGCAAAAGACCTCTTTCAAGTGTTAAAAAGCAAAGTTGTCACTTTGAGGACTTAGGTGCGCCTGATCCAGACCATGGTATTTTCAATCACCCCATGGGTATGTGAAAGCTGGACAATGAATAAGGAAGACCAAAAAAGAATTGATGCATTTGAATTATGGTGTTGTCAAAGAATATTGAACAAACCATGCACCGCCTGAAGAATGAACAAATCTACCTTGGAAAAAGTACAGTCAGAATGCTCCTTAGAAACAAGGATGGCGAGACTTCACCTCACATACTTAGGACATGTTATCAGGAGGTACCAGTCCCTAGAGAAGGACATCATACTTGGTAAAATAGATGGTCAGAGAAAACAAGGAAGACCCTCAACAAGATGGACTTAGACTAACATAGTCTCTGCAACAATGGGTTCAAATACAGCAACAATTGTGAGGATAGTGCAGGACCTGGCAGTGTTTCAGTCTGTTGTATATTAAGCTGCTATTAGTTGGGACTGACTCGACGGCACCTAACAACAACAGTTTATTGGAAGAACTTAACATCACTTACAAAGTAATCTTGCCAAAAGTATCAAACCACAATCTGATTAAGCCTTGAGATTCAGTCAACAATTTACAGGAAGTGTAGGGAATGGGGGAAATGTTAAACATAAGGAATGAAGAAATTAACAAAATCTAGACTATGGGAAAGTATAGGAAAATCAATCTGGTTCATTCAATTAAAAAAATTGAAAGTATAAAATGGAGGGAGATGCAATAGATTAAACTTAATTTATAAAACAATAGCAATGGTTTTCTTATGAATCATGATTCACAGAAACAAGCTTTTTAATAATTGCATTTTTGAGACAACTGGAAATTTAAAAATTAACTGGATATTTGATATTAAGACAATATAGATAATTTTTTATGCATGATCATATTTGTGTGATTATTTTAAAGAGTCTTCATCTTTAGGGATTTATAATGAGATATTCATAGATGAAATAATATCATAGATAGGATTTACATCAATATAAAAGGGGAAGAGGAAAGTTGGTGGAGGTATGGATGGGACAAGATTGGTCATATATTCATGATTTTGAGCACTGAGTAACATGAAGATAGAGGCTTGTACTATCCTATTTTGTGTACTTCCTAAAGTCTCCATTTCAAAATGGTGTGGGGGCAGTGTCTGACCTCTTCTAACTTCACAAGAGAGGAAGGAGAGTCAAGATCAACAGCCCAAGGCTAATTCCTATGAGGTGGAAGTCAGACATGCCTTCACCCTCCAATATTTCTACCAATTCTCCTACCATATGTCCCTCCCATGGCACTCTCTACTTCTCTGATGAGTCTGATAATTCATTGCAATGGCCACACAGAACTCACAGACAGTACTCACGATTATGGGGTTTATTAGGGAAATAACAGGTTACAATTCAGGTTCAGGAATGCTCAGGATACACTTCATTCAGGATAGCCTCTTCTCTGCCGTGCCCACTTTCACACCTCTCTCTGGCCCTTTGGCCTCTGCCCTTCTCAGGCAAGTGTTACAGGGCTCTTTAAGCTCTACTGATAAGTGCCCTGAGGTACTCCACTCTGCCAGCAAGCCTCCTGCCTGAAGGCACTCAGCTTTCTTGCTTACCATCTCCTACCTCTTCTGCCACCATTTCTGTGCTGCCACTTCTCACCATCTTTGGTGTTGCAGCTCTCTCTCTTGGTCTTCTGGTTCCAGGAGTTTCGCAGTGCAGGGATTCTGGGTCCTTTGGGATATGCTACACTCCTGGTTCTTCTTTCTTGGTGGTAATGAGATCTGCTCTTCCCACCTCTGTGATGGCTCATTTTAAGCCTAGTGGGATGGCAAAACTGACCTATCCCTTCGTTGGGTTCCATATACCTTATCTGCACAGGCCTTCTCAATTATTATGTGTGAGTCACAGAGACTATGGATAGAAGGGCATACTAAGCAATTCATTGCCCCACACTCCATAATTTAAAAAAAAAAATTTTAAAGAGGAATTTAAGGAGATGTTTTATTTATGCAGTTCAGTAAATTATGCAAGCCTGATTTTTACCATGTAAAGGAAATGGGAAAAATAGAACTGTAAAATGGTAGTAGTAGCATCAGAACCTGCCTAACTTCAGGGGGAATGATGAGAATCAAGATCAGCACAAAGCTCATTCTTAGGAGGTGCAGGTCAGAAATACCTCCAGTCTCCAACTTTTTTTACCAGTTCTAACACCAGCTGTCCCTCCCATGGCACTCCCTACTTCTGCTCTGAGTTTGATAATTCATTGCAATGGCCACACAGAACTCACAGACCATATTTACAGTTAAGTGGTTTATTAAGGAAGTAAGAGGGTACAACTCAGGAGCAGGAGCAGGATGCACGTAGGCAAAGTCTGGAAGGCGCTTTTAAAGTGGAGTGCACATCCCTGCCTTCTTCAGTGCCAGACAGCTTTCTCAGCTCCTCTTGGCTGTGCAAGCAAGTAGGCCCTTCTCTCTACTAGGTGTGCCCCCTCAGCCATGCAGGTTTCCTCTCGGCCCCCTGAGGACAGGCCTCCTCTCAGCCCCCTCAGGATTGTCCTCTCTACCTTCGGCCTACCTGCCATTGGCCTCTCCACTGCTAACTGATCCAGCTCAGAGCCAGTGTAGCAGTTTTGTTCAGCGTTCTTAGCTGCATTCCTAGCAGAAGGTTTCTGCTGTTACTACTGACTCTGCTGCAGGGCCCCTTTCAAGCCTGGTGCCTCCTGCTCTGTGGCTGCCTTCAGTGTTGCAGCCCTTGATCATGTGCCAGCTCTTTTGGGAGGTTCCTCACCTCCTCTCTCTCTGCTTCTTCTGTCTTCTTACCTCTCTTGCCTTTTCTCCTCTCTGCTTCTTTCTTCCTTCTCTTTCTGTCTGTGAACTTCTGTGGGGTTGGTTACATATATAAGAAAAGTCCTTCTCAGTTTCAAGGCATACCTCTCCCACTAGGGTCATGAACTGACCGATCCCTTCTCCACAAGCCACGGTCATTTAATTTGCATGGTAGGGTATAGTCACTTGATTTGCACATGTATATTGACCAATCCCTGCAAGGTGCGTAAAATAGACCAATCAGAGGGCAGGCGGTAGCCCAAAGCCAAACAAAACTATCAAACCATCAAGTTGTTTACAGCTTACCCAGGAAATGCCAATCAACCTGGATAAAAGTAGCAAACACTCTGGGTTAGAAAACTAGGGCAAAGGTAACTCCTCAGGGCATAGAGGAAAATATCTCAAATTGTTTTCCCAAAGAACCAAGGCAAAAGGCCACATAAAGGAACCCTTTTCACCACATGAGCCCATAGCTGCTTTCTTTAGCTCAGTCTTATTGTAACCACCCAAACCAGACTAGGAGCAGGTCAGGTTCACATCCTAGCTTGGCACAGCCTGTTTGAACAGAGAAATGGACGTGGATGTCAAGGCAAAGTGAAAGCTTTTATTTAACTGGCCAAGTAAAGGAGTGTGCCAAGGCAGCTCCCTGAAACTGGGCGGGGGTCAGATTTTATGAGGTCATCATAGTAAGCAGAATCAGGAAGTTATACATATTCATGATTTTTTCTAATTATTCATTGCTGGGTAGGGCTAGGAATTGGCACGGAAGCAACTGATGGACTCTTCGCTTCTGAAATGGGCTTGGCTACCACAGGTGACATAAGCCCAGTGATTTTTCATTCGTTAGCATAAGTCTTTTGGTTCCTTGACATGAGTTTTCTGATTCATCTGCACATGTCTGGTGGTCTGGTGCCGGTTTTTCTTGGAACTTGTGACTTTTAGCTATGGAATTACCCTGAAGTTAAAACAATGTAAAAAATAGGGAAGTGGTTAAACATAGACAGTTCTGATCTGAATCCCCGATATAGCCTGCCTCTATGGTGAGGGCAGGAATTTGGTTTAGCAAACAACCATCTCATTGTCTTGTTAATATGCCCCTTGTTTTTCATGTGTTAGACAGATTTTTTAAAAAATTTAAGTCTTTTCCTGACACACACGACAGAGCTTTCTGAAATGGTATTGTTTCTAAACAGAGGACTAAACAAAACATAACAAACAAGTTTACATTTGTCTGCACACAAATTAGGGTATAGTATTATACTTTATCACTCATGTTAAAAAATAAATGCATTACTGCATCTGCAGTCTAAAATGTATTATCCAACTTTATTGTCTGGAAAATGATGAAGATAAAATGATGTTTAGTGTGAAAGTTTTGGTAGGTATTAGTCTACATTCTACTATTCCTATTTACATTGATATTACAATTATATATGCTATCTAAATACAAGTAATTCCCATCATGTAGTGTTTCAGAAATGTAATACTTATATAAATTTGGGACAATCCGATATGACTTATAATTTCTGGTATCTAGGATCCTTAAATTATTAACATTAAAATAAATATTTTAAACATAGTAATTTTCTAAAGTATAGTCTATAAAATGCTTTGTATCAGGTTTGTGACAATATACTTATGGAAACATAATTTTTCAAATTCATTAAATGAATATGATTGTCCTCAGTACAAATCATATATTTAATAAGTCTAGAGGTAATGGAAGGTTCCTCACATTCACAACATTTGTAGAGTTTCTTCATTATGAAATCTCTGATTCAGAGAAGGTTGTGCATTGTGGATAAAGTCACATTTGTAGGCTATTTTACCTATATGAGTTTTCTTATGCATAGCGAGGTTAAGGCATGACCAAAAGTTTTCCCAAATATGTTATGTGCACAGGGCTTCTCACCAATATGAATTATTTGATGTATGATGAGATGTGACTTCTTGGTTAAGGATTTGGCACATTCAGTACATACATAGGGCTTCTGCACAGTATGGATAACCTGATGGACAATAAGTTGTGATTTCTGGATGAAGGCTTTCCCACATTCAGTACATTCATAGGGTTTTTCTCCAGTATGAGTCCTCACAAGTTCTGACCTATGTCTGAAAGTT
The DNA here is from genome assembly GCA_030035585.1 of Dugong dugon. Taxonomy (NCBI): domain Eukaryota; kingdom Metazoa; phylum Chordata; class Mammalia; order Sirenia; family Dugongidae; genus Dugong; species Dugong dugon. The sequence goes on along the minus strand of CM057460.1, from coordinate 185,153,625 downwards.
TTCCCACATTCACTGCATTGCAAAGTTCTCTCTCCAGTATGAATTTGCTTATGCACAATGAGTTCTGACTTGTGGATGCAAACTTTTGCACATTCCTTATATTCATAGAGTATTTTGCCTGTGTGGATCCTCTTATGTTGCATTAAGGCAGAACTATGTCTGAAGTTTTTCCACACTGATTACACTTACAGGGTTTCTCCCCCAGTATGAATCCTCTGATGTATGGTTAGGCAGGTCTTCTCCCTGAAAGTTTCTGCACAATCAGCACATTCATGGGGTTTTTCTCCTGTATGAGTTTTTTTGATGCATAATGAGGTGTCTCTTCCTACGAAGAGCTTTGACATATATAATACATATATGCAATTTCTCTCCTGTATGAATTCTCTGATGTACAATGAAACATGACTTCTGGATAAAGACTTTTCCACATTCACGGCATTCATAGGGCATCTTGCCTATATTATTTATCCCGTGTTTAGAAATGGACAATCTATGACTAAAGACTTTCCCACATTCATTATAGTCAAAAAGATTCTCAGTATTCTCATTCTTGGTATGGAATGAACTATGGCTAAGTGATATCTCATATCCATTACACTCTTCATGTTTCTTTCTTTTGTAACTTCTATTATGGCTAAGTAAACCTAAATTATGCATTAAATTCTTTCCAAATACTCTACATTTATGGGGTCCTTGTCTTTTCAGAAGAAAGCTGGTGTTCAGAGAAAAAGTTTTCCAAATGCATTATATTCAATGCCTCCCTCCTCAAACACTGTTTTGTTTTTGATGAGTACAAACTGCTTTGTCAACTTGTCCTGGCTTTCCTGGAGCCTTTCTATCTGATCATCAACTTGACAGACTCCTGCATTAAGGGAGTACAATATACCACTTCTTTTGAATCTTTTTACTATCTCATTAGAAGATGAAACTTCTTCAACTATGGTGCCTTTTGGTTCTTTTGGCATAATATTCCAACCTGGAAAAAAAGGAGAAATGGAGATGATGAAAAGGTAAAAAAAAGAAAGAGAGAGAGACCGAGATAGGAGAGGTGAGGTAGGCGTGGCTGAAACAGGTATGAATGGGACAGGTTCATTTCCATTGCCACTTCCCAAATGCCTGGCTGTAACTTACTCACCTGGATAATCCACATTTGGGAGTTCTCCCTCTGATATCCATTTCTCTTCTTCCTGCTCCAACTTGACGATCACATCCAGTTTGGTTAGTAGATACTCTGTTTATGGAAAATGACACAAAACTTGGGTATTAGTAATTTAGTCAAGGGCTTATCCCAAAACAGTTTTAGTCCTCTGGCTGCAGACTCTAGAAAAATACGGAAGATGGAAGCTGCCTGTTTATCACTTAACAAAATCAACATCATTCACAGGAGAATGGTAATCAACTACCCTATCATGGAAGCAAGAAAGATGCATAATCCTTGACCACTGAATCTCAAGAGCAAAATCATTAAGTATTTCTGAGGCCCCAAAACATTTATCAACTAAAAATGGAAAAGAATAGAATTGGAAATATTCTCAGAAATACAAGGAATCTACCCTTACCGACTGAAACCATGTGGCTATAGTTCTCTAGCATCACATCCCTGGCATAGGGCTCTCTGAGCAAGGTCCAGTTGTTGCCATTCCTCCTTTGTGAAGTCCACAACCACATCCTCAAATGACAATAGACCCTGTAACAAGGGTATATTCCAGTTTGTCTGAAGTAATTGGCATCTTTTGATGTGGACCAGATGGGAAAGGGTTCTGTTTAATTTTATGGATGAATTTTATTAAACCACCGAGTAGTAGATAATTCCAAGACTACTTGAAAATTCCAGAACATACAGAGAAAAGGAAAGTGTTCCAAATTTTCACGCAGCCAGTATGATCTTGTTACCAAAAAATAAAGATAGAACATACACAAAAAAAAACTAGAAGTAAATCTATTTTATTAATATTGACAAAAAGTTCCTATGTAAAATACTAGCTAAAAGAATCTAGCTATACATAAAATAAAACTATATTAACCCAAAGAGTGTGGCAGATGTTCTTTCCAGAAACACAAAGATAATTCACTATTAGGAAATCTATAAGTGTAATTTATCAAATTAATTGGTCAAAAAAGGGAAATAACAATTATTTCTAAAGATACTAGATTTTCATATCTATACTTAACAAAAACCATCCTGTTTATGTTTAAGGAGCACTCCCACTCAAGTCAGTAACATGTCAGTGCTGTCAGCTATTACCACTGTGGTGCAATAAAATGCTTTTGTGTGGCCTTTCTCATCATGGCCTTGTGATTGGGTGGGACTGTGCAAATAGGGTAACTGTGGCCCACCAAGGGAATTGGTCAGTTTTGCCATCCTGCTAGGCTTGAAATGAACCATCCCAGAGGTGGGAAAGAGAGGATCCTACCAACACCAAGAGGGAAAAGCCAAGAGTGGAGCACATGCTTTAGACCTGGGATCCCTATGCTGAGTAGCTCCCAGAACCAGAAGACTGAGAGAGAGAGCTGTAGCACTGAAAATGGTGAGAAGTGGTGGCATATAAATGGCTACAGCAGAGACTGGTAGCAGAAGACAGTGTGGTGGGCTTCCCAGCCCACTGATTGAGAAAGCTGAGCGCCTTTAGGCAGAAGCCTTGCTGGCAGAGTAGGGTGCCTCTTGGTATGTGGTGGAGGAAGGTTTGCTGACTCACAGACCCAGAACTGAGCACATTCAGGCTGAGGCTTACTGGCAGAGTGGGGTGCCTTTGGGCACTTATTGACGGAGCTAAAAAAGCTTGTAACACTTACCCAAACAGGGCAGAGGCCAAGGGGCCAGAGAGAACTGTGCCTGTGGCACAGCTAGGAAGAAGTTGTCCTGATGGTACAACTGTATCCTGACTGTTCCTGAACCTGAATTGTAACCTGTTACTTCCCTAATAAACCCCATAATCATGAGTATTGTCTGTTAGTTCTTTGTGGCCATTGCAATGAATTATCAAACCCAGAAGTAGAGAGTGCTGTGAGAGGGATATTTGGTGTCAGAATTGGTAAAGATGTTGGAGAGAGGAGGCATATCTAACTTCTGCCTCATGGGAATCAGCCTTGGGCTGTTGATCTTGATTCTCCTCCCCCCTTGTAAAGTTAGAGGAGGTCGGACACTGCCTCCACACAATTTTTACAGTTGGTGTCAGAAGTGGGATTATTTGCAATGGCTCCAGACTCATGGAAGCATGCAACTTTCTAAGAGAACAGACGAACGGGCATAGAAAGTGAAATTTTTGATTCTTAGATGTTTACTTTGGTTGTTGTTACCTTTAATGGCTGAAAGGAACGTTATGCCGTATCTGGAGTGGCCTGGGGCAAAAGCCAGGCCAGACAAGCAGGATGACTGATAAGGAGCCAGGGTCAACTGGTTCCACCCAGCTAGAGGCCCAAGGCCATATGCATATGAATGGGAAGATAGTTAAGGTGTGGAGAAAAGAAGATGAAACTGGAATGTTTTAAAAAGGGTTATATATTTAGGATTATGAGTTTAATTGAATGGATATTGAGTGTTTCTCCTACTTAGTGTTATAAAACAGACCTAAATGTATCGTAGAAATGAGTATTGGGTATTACAGATTACAGTGACCATGTAACCTTTAGCCAATACTTGACTGGATATGCTAAAGGGGGAACTCGAATTTTCCCTAAAACACAGGCTGTTGGTTTGAATGCAGTAGCCCTGTGTACACCTGAGCCCCACCAGAACCCTTGGGGGAGGGGGTCAGTAAATCTGCATTTGAAAAGACATGCAGAACCACCTAGAACTATTGAGAGAACAGGAGATTTGCATCTAAAGTAAAGATCTGCAGGAAAAAACACTGTTTTCCTTTTGAATTTTGAGCAAGTGGTTTGCTGTTGGGTGCATCCAGGTAAGAAAACTCAGTGCCCATCAGATGGAACCTCCTTCCAGGACTGGAAGTTAAAGGGAGTTGGTGAGTAGACAGCTTGGTCTGCTCACTTGTGGTGACTACCTGGCTTCATTCGTGTGTGGAAGTGGGGGAAGTGCAGCAATGAAGAGATGGGCTGAGTTTGGACATGTTCCATTGGCACTTGTTGACCTAGCCCATGGGAGCTAGGGATGAGACAGTGAGAGGAAGGGCTGGCTGGACTCTTGAGTTTACAGGTAGAGCCCATTGACCTAGCCAAGGGGGCTAGGGATGAGTGTGAAGGGGCTGTCTGAAGTGCTGGGAGGCATGCGTGAACTCTCAAGCCTAAGGCTGCTACCCATTCTGACCTAGCTTGGATGGCTAGGGATAGGCTGACCAGAACCCAACCAAATGAAGAGAAAGATGTTTGACACCGTGCGCTGGTACAGGTTGCTGCAATCTGATGGCTTGTTCTGGACTGGACTTTGCTTATGGATGCAGATGCTCAAAGCTCCAACTGGAACAGAAGATTCTTCAAGACCAAAGAACATGCTTGTCTCCTCATAGTACTGGCTTGATAACCCAAAAACCAAACCCACTGCCATCAAGTCGATTCCAACTCATAGCAGCCTCACAGAGTTTCTGAGGCTGTTAATCTCTATGGAAGTAGATTGCCACATCTTTCCCCTGAGAAGCTGCTGGTGGTTTTGAACCACCAACCTTTCAGTTAGCAGCCAATTGCTTTAACCACTGCACCACCAGGGCTCCTTGTTTGATAGGGACAGGCAATTTAAACATTGGCTATCTAAAACAGGAGAGATAGAGGCATGACATGGCTGGCTTACACACCTTCATGGGTGTGCTTACATTAAATGAGGGGGACAAGAATCCCCACTGAATAGATTCCTCTTTACCTGATGGGTCTGGAGAAGAGACTGTGGGGGAAAATGCTGATAGGATTATATGATTCAGTTGTGACTGTTGACTGCTAATATGGTTAATTGTGATTGTAAACACTGTAATTGTAGAAACTGTAAGTGTGAAAGAGTGGACTAAGGTGGAGGCACTGCTGGAGTATAATGGCTGAACCTAAAGTCCTTTAAAGGTCAGGCTATGCTGATAACTCCTGAGGCACAGAGCAAGGGAATAATCTTCCCTCAGTTGAATCTTATCAGACACCAGTAAAGGTAAAGCTGAGATGACTTTTGGAGAACCTTACTAGTTCAGATGGACACCTGCAGCAGACCTGAATGGCTGGTACCTGAGCAACCTCACCCTTAGGACTCTTTGCCCTATAGAAGGACTAATTGTTAATGACTCTTTTGGACTGGTAAAATGATTGGGAGGAGGAAGTTATCCTCTAAGTGTGAAAAAAACAAGGCTAGAAAAGCCAGGGGGTGGCCTGCAGTATGATGGATCACTTTTGTGTGGCCTTTCTCACCATGGTCTTGTAATTCCCACCCAAGGATTGGGTGGGGCTGTGCAAATGAGGTAATTGTGGCCCACTAAGGGAACTGGTCAGTTTTGCCATCCCGCTGTGCTTGAAATGAGTCATCCCAGAGGTGGGAAAGAGAGGATCCCACCACCCCCAAGAGGGAAGAGACAAGAGCAAAGTGCATCTTTTGAACCCAGGATCTGTATGCTGAGAAGGTCCTGGAACCAGGAGACTGAGAGAGAGAGCTGTAGCACTGGAGACAGCGGGTAGCAGTGGCAGAGAAATGGTGGCGGCAGAGAAAAGGTGGCAGTAGAGACCAGCAGCAGGAGACAGCAAGATGGGCTTCCTGGCCCACTGAGCAAGAAAGCTGAGTGACTTTGGGCAAGAGGATTGCTGGCAGAGTGGGGTGCCTTTAGGCACTTATTGGCAGAGCTAAAAGAGCTTTGTAACACTTCCCGGGGCCAGAGAGAGGTGTGCCTGGGGCACAGCTGAGAAGAGGCTGTCCTGATGGAAGAACTGTATCCTGAGTGTTCCTAAACCTAAATTGTACCCTGTTACTTCCCTAACAAACCCAATAATCGTGAGTATTGTCTGTTAGTTCTGTGTGGCCATTGCAATGAATTATCAAACTCATCAGAGAAGTAGAGAGTGCCATGTGAGAGATGGTTGGTTTCAGGATTGGTAAAGATGGCAGAGGGAAGATGTATGTCTGACTGCCTCAGAGGAATCAGCCTTGGGCTGTTGATCTTGAGTCTCCTTCCCTCTTGAGAAGAGAGAGGAAGTCAGATGCTACTCCCATGCCATTGTTACAACCACCATAGTCTAACAATGATCTTTACTCAAAAACTCAATTTTTAAAGAAAAATAAATCAGTGGCATAAAATTGGAAATGGAGCAGCAAAATTATATTATTTGCAGATAAACATGTATGTCTAAACTGAAGGAGAAATCGACTCAAAAACCTTTAAAATTAATAAGAGAATTTAACAAGATTTCTGATACAAATTAGCACATACAATAAACAGCATTTTTTTTAAACAAATGATAACTAGTAGAAAAATACAAGAGGACCCCTAAAAAGATAAAATACTTAGGAATAAATCTGACCAGGGATGTAAAAATCTGAGCAGGGACCTATACAAAGAAACCTACAAAACACTACTGCAAAAAACCCAAAGGGATCTACATAAATGGAAAAACTTACCATGCTCACGGATGGGCAGACTCAACATTGTGAAAATGACAATTCTACCCAAAGAAATTTACAAATACAACACAATCCCGATCCAAATACCAACAACAGTCTTCACAGAGATGGAAAAACTAATCATTAACTTTATATGGAAAGGGAAGAAGCCCTGAATAAGTAAAGCACTACTGAAGAAGAAGAATCAAGTTGGAGGACTCACACTACGTGACTTCAGAACCTACTATACAGCTACAGTAGTCAAAACAGCCTGGTACTGGTACGATGACAGATACATCGACCAATGGAACAGAACTGAGAACCCAGACGTAAATCCATCCACCTACGGTCACCTGATCTTCAACAAGGGCCCAAAGTCCATCAAATGGGGAAAAGACAGTCTTTTTAACAAATGGTGCTGGCAAAACTGGATATCCATCTGCAAAAAAATGAAACAGGACCCAAACCTCATACCGTATACAAAAACTACTTCAAAATGGATCAAAGACCTGAATATAAAGCCTAAAACTATAAAGTTCATAGAAGAAAAAATAGGACCAACACTTCAGGCCTTAAAACATGGCATTAACAGGATACAAACCTTAACCATCAACGCACAAAACCCAATAGATAAGCTAGATAACGGGGATCTTCTAAAAATCAAACACCTATGCTCTTCAAAAGACTTCACCAAAAGAGTCAAAAGAGAACCTACAGACTGGGAAAAAATTTTTTGGACAGTACAAGTCAGACAAAGGTCTAATCTCCATAATCTATAAGAAAATCCAACACCTCTACAACAAAAAGACAAATAATCCTATTAAAAAATGGGCAAAGGAAACAAACAGACACTTCACCAAAGAAGACATTCAAACGGCCAACAGACACGAGGAAATGCTCACGATCACTAGCCATTAGAGAAATGCAAATTAAAACCACAATGAGATACCATCTCACCCCGGCATTACTGGCACGAATCAAAAACACTGGAAATAACAAATGTTGGAGGGGCTGTGGGGAGATGGGAACTCTTATGCACTGCTGGTGGGAATGCAAAATGATACAACCATTTTGGAAAATGATATGGCGCTTCCTCAGAAAGCTAGAAATAGACATACCTTTGGATCCAGCAATCCCACTCCTAGGAATATATCCTAGAGAAATAAGAGTCGTCACTCGAATAGACATATGCACACCTACGTTCATGGCAGCATTGTTCACAATAGCAAAACGATGCAAACAACCTAGATGCCCATCAACAGATGAATGGATAAACAAACTATGGTACATACACACAATGGAGTACTATGCAACAAGAAAGAACAACAATGAATCTGTGAAGCATCTCATAACATGGATGAAACTGGAGGACATTCTGCTGAGTGAAATAAGTCAATCACAAAAGGACAAATATTGTATGAGACCTCTACTATAAAAACCCATGAAAAAGTTCACACACAAAATTTAACAATCTTTGTTGGTTACCAGGGATGGGAGAGGTGAGGGGGAAATACTAAATAGGCAATAAATAGGTGGTATCTTGGGTGAAGGCTGAGACAGTACACAATACAGGGGAAACTAACACAACTTGTACAAGGAAAGGTCATGGAAGCCCCATAGACACATCCAAACTCCCTGAGGGACTGAATTGCTGGGCGGAGGGCTCTGGGTACCATGGTCTTAGGGAACATCTAGCTCAACTGGCAAGACACAGTTTATAAAGACAATGCTCTACATTCTACCTTGGTGAGTAATGTCTGGGGTCTTCAAAGCCTGTGAGTGGCCATCTAAGATATTCCACTGGTCTCATCCCTTCGGGAACAAGGGAGAATGAAGAGAACAGGATACAAGGAAAAGATTAGTCCGATGGACTAACTGTCCACAGCTATCAAGGCCTCCACCAGACTGAGGCCAGTACAGCTAGATGGTGCCCAGCTACCACCACTGACTGCTCTGACCAGGATCACAACAGAGGGTTCTGGACAGAGCTGGAGAAGGATGTAAAGCATAATTCTAACTCACAAAAAAAAAGACCAGATTTACAGGCCTAAAGGAGACTGGAGAAACCTCGAGAGTATGGCCCCCAGACACCCTTTTAGCTCAGTGGTGAAGTTACCTCTGAGGTTCACTGTTCAGCCTGGAAGTGGACAGTCCCATAAAACCAAATGAGACTAACGAGGTACAGGAGTCCAGTGACAAGGGCCAGAAAGCAGAAGGGGACAAGGAAGCCGGTGATAGGGAACCCAAGGTTGAGTAAGTGTATTGTTGATGTGTTGTGAGATTGTTAACCATTGTCATAGGGCAATATTTGTAGTAACTGTTAAATGAGAAACTATTTTGTTCTGTAAGCCTTCATCTTAAGTGAGAATAACAGCACAATTGGAAGAGCGTAGTCAATGTCACTGAACTGTGCATGTAGAAATTTTTGAAATGGTGTATCTTTGGCTGTGTATTTTCACCAAAAAATAAAAAAGTTGAGAAGTTAGAGGGTTGATATGTTGTGGGGTTGTTAACCAATGTCATAAAACAACATGTGTACTTCTGTTTCATGAGAAACTATTTGTTCTGTAAGCCTTCACCTGAAGTACAATAAGAAAAAAAAATACAAGAGGAGATCCCATTTAAAATAGAAGCAACGTAAAAAATTACCTACAAGATATAAAACCTTCTAGTGGAGAGGAAGTCAAGTGATACCAAGTAATAATAGACTGGTTCAAATCTAGGAAGATAATGGTAAATTTCAAGGTAAACAAAAAGAAAGTTAACAAACCTACTCACCAAAATAAAGAAGAAAAACATAAAGTTTCAGTAAAAACAAAACCTACAAAAACAAAAGAAATGAAAAAAATCCACAAACAAAAGGAACTCAGCACAGGAGAGTAAGAGGAACAAAGAAAACAACAGTACCACAAAAAAAAAAAAAAAAGCACTACAAAATGCAAAATGCAATCCCACTCCTAGGAATATATCCTAGACAAATAAGAGCCATAACATGAATAGACATATGCACACCCATATTCATTGCAGCACTGTTCACAATAGCAAAAAGATGGAAACAACCTAGATGCCCATCAACAGATGAATGGATAAACAAACTATGGTACATACACACAACGGAGTATTATACAAAGATAAAGAACAATGATGAATCTGTGAAACATCTCATAACATGGATGAACTGGAGGACATTATGCTGAGTGAAATAAGTCAGTCACAAAAGGATAAATATTGTATGAAGCCTCTACTGTATAACTCATGTAAAAGAAACAATATTTGTTGGTTATGAGGGATGGGGGGTGGGGGGGGGAACTAAACAGATAAGTGGTAACTTTGGTGAAGGGTAAGATAGTACACATTACTGGGGAAGCCAGAACAACTTGTACAAAGAAAGGTCATGGAAGCTCTATAGACACTTCCAACTCCTGGAGGGACTGAATTGCTGGGCGGAGGGGCTGTGGGGACCATGGTCTTGGGGAACATCTAGCTCAACTGGCATAACACAGTTTATAAAGACAATGTTCTACATTCTACCTTGGTGAGCAGTGTCTGGGGTCTTAAAAGCCTGTGAGCAGCCATCTAAGATACTCCCCTGGTCTCACCCCTTCGGGAGCAAGGGAGAATGAAGAGAACAGGATACAAGGAAAAGATTAGCCCAAAGGACTAATGGACCACAACTATCACGGCCTCCACCAGACTGAGTCCAGTATAACTAGATGGTGCCTGGCTACCACCACTGACTGCTCTGACCAGGATCACAATAGAGGGTCCTGGACAGAGCTGGAAAAAGATGTAGAACAGAATTGTAACTCAGAAAAAAAGACCAGATTTACTGGCCTGACTGACTGCAGAAACCCTGAGAGTATGGCCCTCGGACACCTTTTTAGCTCAGCGGTGAAGACCCTCCCGATGTTCACTGTTCAGCCAGGGATTGGACAGCCACATAAAACAAAACGGAGCTAATGAGGCACAGCTGTCAAGGAACAAGGACTAGAAGGCAGAAAGGTACAGGAAAGTGGGTGATAGGGAACCCAAGGTTAAGAAGGGACAGTGTTGACATATCATGGGGTTGTTAACCATTGTCATAGGGCAATATGTGTACTGTTTAATGAGAAACTATTTTTATGCAAATCTTTAAGGTACCAAAAAAAAAGAATTGTCTATGTGAGATCAAACTGACAAAAGCAACTCAAAAGGTTTGATGGGAAGCCTAAGGGACAGTGAGTTGAAGATAATGGTGATGGAATGATTTGGAAAAGGATAGTGAGAATAGCAGCACAAATGGAAGAATGTAATCAATGTCAATGAATTGTACATGTAGAAACTTTTGAAATGGTGTAACATTGGCTATGTATATTTCCACCAAAAAAAAGATCCTCGAGGTCAAGAAGGGAGAGTGTTGACATGTCGTCGGGTTGTTAACCAATGTCATAAAACAATATGTGTACTGACTGTTAAATGAGAAATTATTTGTCTGTAAACCTTCATCTAAAGTACAATAAAAAAAATTTTTTTTAATTACCTACAAATATACATAACAAAAAATATGAAAGAAGAAATGTTCCAAATTCAACCAAGGAACAAAAGAGAATTCTTGAAATAATGGAAAGTTATAACTTATTTTTTGATAGGAAGACTATATTTTAAAGATGATAATTCTTCCCTAAGCTAATATATTTAATGCAATCACAGGAAAAATGTTAATAATATATTTCCAAAGTTACATGTTTAAAAATAAATATGGGTGAATGCCAAGAAAGCTCTGAAAAAGAATGGGATGAATTAACACTAACTCTACCAGAATGTTAAAAATGTTTTTACAAAACAATAGTCAATTGAAACAATATCATGTTTCATGACCTTTGGCACATGACCAAGGGGACCTTCTCTGGAATAATCAGCCATCATCTTTGTCCTCTATCTTCATTGACTAAGATAGTTCCTAAGAGCCCTCCCAGACCCACAGGGCTAGGCCTATGGAACACGGTTTCTTTTCCATCCATTGGTCAAGTCAGTACTGAGGATATCCAGCCACTTCACTGTGGTCTTACATTCATCAGAAATACCTTCAACTTTTACAGACTATAGCAGCAAAGAAACATGGAAGACAAATATAAAGAAGTAAACTAAAAGAAGAGTGTAAAAACCACACCTTTTATAACAAAGAAATAATGTACCATGTGCCTTGCACTATTCTAGGTGCTAGGGATATATAGCGAGCAAAACAGATAAAAATCCTTCCCGCATTGTGTTTACATTCAGCAGAGTGAGAGTGGGAGGGGGAGAAGGGGTAGACAATAAACAAAATAAAATATATAGTACGATCCAAAACCCAACCAAAGCTGTTGCTGTCAAGTTGATTCCAATTCATAGCAACCCTACAGGACAGAGTAGAACTGCCTCATAGGGTTTCCAAGGAGCAGCTGGTGAATTCGAACTGCCCACCTTTTGGTTAGCAGCCATGGCTCTTAACCACTGTGTCACCAGGGCTCCATATAATATGATAGCTGGTGATTAATGTTAAGGAGGAAAAATATTTTAATTAGTGTGACGACTGAGAAGTTCACATTTGAGCAAAACTCTGAAGGAAGTGAGGGAGAGAGCTATGTGGATTATCTGGGGGAAGAGCATTCCAAGCTGTCATGGATTGAATTGTGTCCCCCAAAAATATCTGTCAACTTGGCTAGGTCACGATTACCAGTATTGTGTGATTGTCCACCATTTTGTTATCCAGTGTGGTTTTCCTATGTGTTGTAAATCCTATCACTATGATGTTAGCAGCAGTTGTGTTGATGAGATCTACAAGCTAATCTCTTTTGAGATATAAAAGAGATAAGCGAGCAGAGAGATATGGGGACCTCATACCACCAAGAAAGCAGCGCCGGGAGCAGAGCACGTCCTTTGGACCCAGGGTTGCTGCACAGAGAAGCTCCTAGACCAGGAGAAGATTGATGACAAGGACCTTCCTCCAGAGCCGACAGAAAGAGAAAGCCTTCCCCTGAAGCTGGCACCCTCAATTTGAACTTCTAGCCTACTAGACTGTGAGAGAATAAACTTCTGTTTAAATTTCTGTTATAACGGCACTAGATAACTAAGACAAAAGCCAAGGGAATTACAAGAGCAAAAACTGAAGCAGGAGGCTGGCATGTTTGAGAAACAGCAAGGAAGCCAGTATGACTTCCAGTGTGGAGAGTAAGGAAGAGGGAGGGTAGCAAAAGAAGACAAAAGGGATGAGGCAAGTGATTAACTTTAATCACTGAACTCCCTGAGATTCCCCCCAAAAAAAAATCTCCCCAGAATTCAACAGCTCCAAAGGTGGGGAGCAATCATTGATCTACAAGGATTCTAATCACTGACCACCACAGGACTCATAATAATGATCCCAATCACAAAGACCTCAAAAGTCTTTGAAACTTTATCCTACACACACACAGTTTTGGGGAAATACCAAACCCCTAATCACTAATACCCATAACTCCACTATTATAGCATTCAACATAACCCTCCTACCCCAAAATTATTAATCCCACAAGGCCCCATCACTGATCCTACAACCAATCTTAGCACAGACCTCCATCACTAGCCCCATCACAGACCTCCGCATATCCCCTATCACTGGCCCCACACAACCTTCTATTGCTTAGCCCTCAAGGACCACCCATCACTGAACCCATGGATTCCCACAGAATCCCTTATTGTTCAGCTCATAAAATCCTACCACTGGTATCCATTGCACCCACCACTGCACCCACAACCACCTTAACACACACCATCACTGTCCCCTCTCTCTCGCCATCACTGACTCCTCAAAACCCTAAACCAGTGACCGCCAATCACTATCTTCACAGACACCACACCACCCATTTTACTTAGCCCACAGCCCAACCCCGCCTCCACTTCCCATCACTGACCCAGCCAGAGAGGAGGAGTCTCTGAGCATCAGCTGTTCTCGCAATTGTTTTTCTCATCTACTTCCGCTTCCTAGTTCCATGCGGTTGGCTGCTACTGCACAACCTCATTAGCACCTTACAAGCCATAATCTGCCAGTACTCAATATAGTCTTGATGTTTTACAGTGTTCCGGGTGCCTGGTCCGCTTTAAAAAAAAAAAACCTGCGCTTTAAGCAAAGATGGCCACCTCTACGAGCACCTGTATGGTGTCCGCCATCATTAGAATGTGCCAATACCATGCACTGGAAAAGTGATCCACCGGCAGAGCTGTAGACTGAAGCTATCTGTTCAAGAGGAATGTACTGAAGGTGACTCCTGGCACGCTTCTTGTATTGTTCTATTTGCTTTGGTTAGAGTTGTCAGCACCTACTGAAATATAGCAATGATGAAAATTCCTGTCTTGCTCCTGACTGTAAAAGGTCAGTGGACATGGTTCTAATGATTTCTCATTAAGTATGGTCCTTGTTTTAGGTTTCTAATAGATACTACTCATCAGGTTTAAGGAAGTTTCCTTCTATTCCTACTTTTCTCATAGTTTATTGTTGTTATTGTTGGTGGTGGTGGTGGTGACAAATGGATTTCAAGTGGGCTCCTGAGTCCTTTAACATGACCTTGGTAGTCCTGTTATTTTCTTGTTTGACAAGATATCCCAAGGTCATCTTGTTTATTTTCCTGCCCCAGGCCTTGAATTAACCATTTTTCCAAGGAGCCCTAACTCCTGTTGGTAGGAAATCGTATTTGGAGACTATAACCTAAGCTGCAACAGACTTAAATGATATGATTTTTGTAAGTTTTTTGTTTTTTGGGTTTATTCTATTATTTTGTTTTATTTTTTGGTATCATCTTCCAAAGGGACTTTAAGTTTTCGCTGTAATGTTCAACGTTTTTTACAAAAGCAATGTATTCATGTAATCCTTGTGATAAGGAAAATAGAAAAAAATATTTTTCTTTTAAGTGAATGAATGCTTCAGCAATATCCCAAGATTCCTGATAGTAGCTAGAAAATGAAGTTGAGAGAAGTGACGTTCTTTGCCCTGTTTTACACAGTAAGTTAGTCAGAGATGGAAGGCACCAGGACTCAAACTCAGGTGGCTTTAAATACTGGTACTGCTTCCTTCCATTAAACCTCTATTGGTTGTCATGCAGAGGAGTCAGGGACTTGTTTTGAGCATCCCTTAGTAGAAGAACAAAAGAACTGTAGGGATAACTTTCAGAGGTAGATTCTGGCTTCATCTCTGGAGAAACTCATTCAAACTTAGAATCTATCTCACAGCAATGAGGACTGCTTGGAGAGAGTTAATTCCCTGTTCTGGGAGGAATCCAAGTGAAAGTTGCATGGCCACATCTCTCTGGGCTGTGTCCAGCAAATCCCAGTCAGCCATGGAGTTCCTGACCCTGTGGGAGGTGGTATCTTCCTCTGAAGATTCTAGAACCAATCCTCCCGAAACTTGTGATCCAAACTGTATTGAGCCCCAACCTGGGCTTTGTCTTTGTCACCAATCATTCAGCCAGTATCCTCTGAGCCTACCTCACCACCATAGGCTTGTCTTTCTGTTGTGAGGGCTAGGTACACAGAAAGGGGTCAAGGCCAGAAACCTTGCCTTTCCTCACCTTTTTCTGCCAGATCTGTGTGCTCAGGATATGTTAACAGGTTATTCTTTCACCTCAAGAAACCAGAATACTGAATTCTCTTGGGAATCTCTCTCCTTATTACTGCTCTTTGCTCACCTGCACCGTAAGCCTCTGGAACTCCCACCTCACCTGTGGTGTAGTGAATTACTTAATATGGCCCTTCTAGCCATACTCTTTGTGACTCACACACAGTGATTGGGTGGAACTATGCAAATAAGGTTCTTGTGGCCCACCAAGGGAATTGAACAGTTTGTTGCTATGGTGCAATGAATTATTTAATGTGGTCCTTCTAGACATGGTCTTTGTGACTCACACACAATGATTGGGTGGAACTGTGCAAAATAAGGTAACTGTGGCCCACCAAGGGGATTGGTCAGTTTTGCCATTCTGCTGGGCTTGAAGGGGAGCCAATTCCAGAGGCAGAAAAGAGAAGATACCACCACCACTAAGGAAGGAGAGCCAAAGTGGTGGCAGAGAAACAGGGCAGGAGAGACTGGCAAAAGGCAGAGCAGTGGGCTTCCCAGCCAATGGAGTGAAAAAACTGAGTACCTTAGGGCTGAGGCTTACTGGCGGAGTGGGGTACCTCTGGGCACTATCAGAAGAGCTAAAAGAGCTTTGTAACACTTGCCTGGGCAGGGCAGAGGCTAAGGGTGAGAGAGGCATGCCTGTGAATATGGCTGGGAAGAAGCTGTCCTGATGGAAGAACTATATCCTGAGCATTCCTGAACCTGAGTTGTAACCTGTTACTTCCCTAATAAATCCCATAATCCTGGGTATGGTCTGTTAGTTCTATGTGGCCATTGCAATGCATTATCAAACCCAGCAGAGAAGTAGAGAGTGCATTGGGAGGGATGGTTGGTGTCAGAATTGGTAAAGATGGCAGAGAGAGGAGGCATGTCTGACCTTTGCCTCATAGGAATCACCCTTGAGCTGTTGATCTTGATTCTCCTTCTCCCTTGTGAGGTTGGAGGAGGTCAGATTCCACCCCTACACAGTTTTTATGGCTGTTATTGCACATAAGGTACATGGAGCCCTTATGGAGTATGGGACCATGTAACTAAGGTGTATGGTCAGTTTTGTCATCCTGTTAGGCTTAAAATGAGCCAGTCCCAGAGGTGGGAAGGGGACCCTCACTACCATCAAGAAAGAAGAGCCAGGAGTGGAGCACTGTGGTGCAATGGATCACTTTCATGTGGCCTTTCTTGCCATGGTCTTGTAACTCTCACCCAAGTGATTGGGTAGGACTGTGTAAATAAGGTAATTGTGGCCCACCAAGGGGATTCGTGAGTTTTACCATTCCACTAGGCTTAAAATGAACCGTTCCAGAGGTGGAAAGAGAGGATCTCACCACAACCAAGAAAGAAGAGCCAGGAGTGGATTGAGTTTTTTCGACCTGGGATCCCTGCACTGAGAAGCTCCTGGAACCAGGAGACCAAGAAGGAGGGAGCTGTAACACAGAAGAGAGGGAAAGCTGTAACACTAGAGGTGGTGAGAAGCAGCAGCAGAGAAATGGTGGCAGCAGAACCAGGAGATCAGCAGGAGATAGCACAGTGGCCTTCCCAGCCCATAAAGTGAGAAAGCTGAGTGCCATCAGGCAAGAGTCTTGCTGGCGCTGTAGGGTGCCTCTGGGCACTTATCGGCAGAGCTAAAAGAGCTTTGTAACACCTGCCTGAAGACAGAAGAGGCCAAGCTGAGGGGCCAGGGGCCAAGGAGAGGCCTGCCTGTGGGCACAGCTGAGAAGAGGCTGTCCTGATGGAAGAACTATATCCTGAGTCATTCCTGATCCTGAATTTTAACCTGTTATTTCCCTAATAAACCCCATAAACATGAGTATCGTCTGTGAGTTGTGTGTGGCCATTGCAACAAATTATCAAACTCAGCAGAAAAATAGAGTGCCGTGAGAAGAACGGTTGGTGTCAGAACTAGCAAAGATGGCAGAGAGAGGAGGTATGTCTGACCTCCGCCTCATAGCAATCGACCGTAGGATGTTGATCTTGATCCTCCTTCCCCTTTGCGAAGTTAGAGGAGGCCAGATGCCACTGCTGCCATACCATTTTTACAAGCGTGTCCTTTGGACCTGGGGTCCCTGTGCTGAGAACCTCCTAGACCCAGGAGTCAGAGGAGCTGTAACATGGAAGACAGAGAGAGATGGAGATGCAGCAGTAGCAAGAGCAATAGTGGCACGAGACAGCAGGAACCAGGAAACCAGCATGAGACTGCTTCAGTGGAGCTTGCAAACCCTGAGAAGGCCCCAGGCAGGGCCTGGTGGCAGCAAGGCTCCAAGCAAGCCCCAGTAGTCAGTGAGAAAAAGCTGTTCTGATCCAGAACTGTATCCTGAGTTGTTCCTGTTAGTTCTGAGTTGTTACTGATCCCAAGTTGTACCCTGTTACTTCCCTAGTAAACCACTTAAGTGTAAGTTTAGTGAGTTCTGTGAGCCATTGCAGCGAATTACTGAACCCAAAGGTTGGAGGGAGAGTACTGAGGGGAGGGGGATTAGCTGATGTTCGAGATGCTGGAGTAATACAGCAGTTTGGAAAAGTTGGACATTTGGGACATCTTTAACCTCTGCCTCATAGGAACCAGCTTTCTGCTGATCCTTATAAAAGAAATTATTCATTTATCATCCATTCAGGTATCAGAGCCCAGCATGTTCGCTCATCTCGACTACTGCAGTAGCTTCCTAAGTGGTCTTTCTGCCATCAATCCCATTGGCACCCTACAGTCTACTAGAATGATCCTGTAAGCTGTCATTCAGATCTTTTTTCTGTTCAGAACCCTCCAATACCTCCCCATCTATCTCAATAAACAGCAAAGTCCTCACAATAACCAACAAGGTTTTATAAAATCTGCCCAGTCACTCCCTTCCCTAACCTCATCTCCTGCTCTGTTCTCCCTCCCCACTCTATTCTTGTCACACAAGCCCTGCTGCTCTTCAAACATGGCAGGCACCCTTCTACCTCAGGGCATTTGAATGGGCTGTTTCCTCAACCTAGAATGTACCTCCCCTAGATACCTGCATTGTTCATATCCATACCCCCTTGTTTACTTTTCACAAGGTGAGACACCAAACCTACTACCAAATGTCTTAGGCTGGGTTCTCTAGAGAAGCAAAACCAGTAAAGCATATAAATACATATATAGAGAGATTTATATCAAGGAAATGGCTTACGTGGTTGTAGAGGCTGGAATATCCCAAGTCCATGGGTCAGGCTGAAGGCTTCTCCTGATTCACATAGCTGCAAGAGCTGGCAAACCCAAGATCGGCAGGTCACAGGGCTCTTGCTCACAGCCTGCAAAGACAGATGAATCCCAAGATCAGCAGGCAAGATGACAGGTAAGCTGCTAGCTCAAGTCCCAAGAACCGGAGGTCAGACGAACAAGAGTCAGCTGCAGGATCCAAAGCAAGTAAAAGCCCATGAGCCTTGACAGAAAGTCCACCTATATTGAATGCAGGCCACCCCCCCCCTCCACCTTTCCCCAAGGAAACTCCCTTTCAAGTGATTGGCTACTCACAGCACATAACATCATGGAGGTGACCACATCATTATATGACTGCCAAACTACATCTTAACTGCTAAACACTGAGAATCATGGCCCAGCCAAGTTGACATACAACCTTAACAATCACAGTAATTCTGTCTTAGTTATCTAGTCCTGCTACAACAGAAATACTACAAGTGGATGGCTTTAACAAACAGAAGTTTATTCTCTCACGGTTTAGGAGGCTAGAAGTTTAAATTCAGGGTGCCAGCTCCAGGGGAAGGCTTTCTTTCTGTGTTGGCTCTGGGAGAGTTTCCTTGTCATCAATCTTCCTCTGGTCTAGGAGCTTCTCATCACAGGAACCCTGGGTCCAAAACACCTACTCCTCTCCTGGTTCTTCATTCTTGGTGGTATAAGGTCCTGTTTTTCTGCTCTCTTCTCTCTTTTATATCTCAGAAGAGATTGAAGATACAACCTAATCTTGTAGATTAAGTCCTGCCTCATTAACATAACTGCCTCTCATCCTGCCTCATTAACATCATAGAGGTAGGATTTACAATATAGGAAAATCACATCAGATCACAAAATGGTGGACAATCACACAATACTGGGGATCATGGCCTAGTCAAGTTGACGTATATTTTTGGGGGGCACAATTCAATCCATAACACCAGTCTAGTTGATTCTGACTCATACCGACAGAGTATAACAGGCCGGTAGGTTTTCCAAGGCTGTAATCTGTATGGAAGCAGACTGTCTCCTTTTGGTTAGCAGCTGAGTGCTTTAACCACTGCAACCAGGGCTCCCTAGATCAGACACCAAAACCAAACCCACTGCCATTGAGTTGAGTAGAACTGCCCCATACGGTTTTCAAGGCTGAAAATATTTATGGAAGCAGATTGCCACTTCTTTCTCCTGCAGAGCAGCTGGTGAGTTCAAACTGCTGGCCTTTTGGTTGGCAACTGAAGGCTTAACCACTGCACCACCAGGGCTCCAGGTCAGACACAGACCCTCTGAAATCCCATGTGCCTCATAAATGATTTAGCTGAGTTATCTCCAGTGATCAGTCAGCAACATGCTTGTTAACCAAATTCTGGTTAAGCTTCTCTCCTTCCCCCAAGTCCCAAAACTTTGGCCCACCCTCAGCCTGAGCCAGCATATAACCCCTCCTTATCGGCCGCTGGGGAGAATAGACTGGCCCTAGCAGAAAACATTATCTGGTCTATTATGCAATTAAGTTACCCTTTCATCCCATTTTCTCACACATGGTTCATTCTAGACTTTTTTTAACTCTCTTCTCTATAAAAGAGAAACCATTTTTGTCTAACTCTTGAAACCGATTTAGGGTTAGAGTGTTCTCCCTATTGCAATAGTCCCTGCCCCTTCTTCTCTTGCAATAATCCTTTTGAATAAAGTTTCTTCTAATTCCGGATTTTTCTTTAATTTTTAAGCCATATGGAAATTTGTACAATATAGAAAGTGGTTATCCAACATTATTTTTTCCAAATAACGAGTTTCCTAGATTTAGGTACTTCTCTGATATGGCATCATCTTCACAGTATTGAATTGTCCCGTGGAGGAAAACTGTGTCTCTTGGCGTTTTCAAGTTTTTCTTTTTAAATATAATTTAGATGAGTTAGCTGTTCTTTTTCATATTTGTGTAACCAACATGAACTTTTGTAAGTGCGCTTAGGAAGTACCCTACTTGGTTACAGAATACTGATTTAAAGATTGTTAGCTTCTACTGCAGACATATTTATTGTTGTGCTTTAAGTAAAAGTTTACAATTCCTTAGTCTCTCATACAAACATTTATACATACATTGTTTTGTGACCCTAGTTGCTCTCCCTATACTGTGACAACACACTTTTCCTTTCCATCCCGCATTTCCAGTGCCATTCAACTATCTCCTGACCCTGTCTTATCTCCCCTCTGGACAGGAGCTGCCCATTTAGTCTCATGTATCCAATTGAGCTAAGAATCACACTCTTCAGCAGTATCATTTTATGTCCCATATATTGCAGACATTTTAATTAGATCTTTGAGATATATTTTCCTTTTTGTCATAACTTTATGTTCACACATCCACTCGGGAAAGAAGTAGGCAAGACCGCAAGAAATAATAACGTTAAAGTCTTGCAGACAAACTCGAATTCCAGTTTTAAATCTTTACTGAAATGCGACCTCGCCTTGGAGAATTCTTGAAATAGAGCATGTCAGAGCGCTATCGCGAGGCTCAGCGCTTAATGCGCCCCTTCTTCTGGGTCTTTTGGAGGCGTAGGAGAAGGAAACGGGGGAAACAACAGCTGGAAACGCACCGATGGCACGAGACGTACCAAACTCAGAAACACAACGCTTCACGCGCAACTCGCTTCCCTCTGAGCATGTGCACCTCTGCCTTCCTCGCGGCGCGGCACTGCCAGCGGACATTCTGGGAGATGTAGTTTTCAGTCTGATGGAACGCACTCCGGCTAGCCCGGTACGTAGAGCCTTCTTCTGCGCACGTGTTTCCTCCTACTCCTCACAACGCTGCCGGGGGGCGGCAGTGAGCCGTCAGGGGTGATTCCCCTCCAGGCCAGCTTCGGTTCGGGGTGGGGGAGCACAAACCGAGGAAACGAGCGCAGGCTCGGACGAGTTGGGGGGAAGAACAGAACGGCTCAGCTGGACTTTGGGAGAGGCGTGGACTCGCTTGTGTGAAAAGATACAAGGACCCTCCCCCAAATCGGGTCTGTGAGCCACGGGCGAATGGGTTCACGGGGCGGTTTCCCCCGTCTGTGTTCTTGAGGGTTTGGGGAGTGGGCGCAGGGCACAGCCACGGCCGGCCTCCCTCCCTGAAGCGCATCTGACAGTGCCTGTGCGCACGTGTGGCGGGCACTACCCGGAGGTGCGTCTTATGGGGCCAGGAGCAGAACCAAGGTTTACGAAAAGTCTGAAGTGCCCCAGGTGAAGTGCTACTGGCTTTTCCAACTTTGACTGTTAAAACAACCCTGTGAGTCAAGGCTAGCATTTTTATTTGCTAATACTCATTTTTAAATTGAGGTATAATTTGCATAGAAAGAGATACACATAATTTACAGAGGATAAAAGTGTAAAATTTGTTGTATGCTTCCGTGTAACTACCGCCCCCATCGAAATAGAGAACATTTCGATCCCCCCAAGAAAGTTCTTTCCCTTTCCAAACCCTCCCCACTGCCCAAGAAGCAACCAGTCTTCCAATTTCTATCCCTATGGGTTAATTTTGCCATTTTAGAACATCATATAAATGGAATCCTGCAATATGTACTCTTGTATTAGCAAGATTTCTAGAAAGTATATTCCACTTGATACGTATTGTTTTATGAAACTGTTACTTCAGTTATGTTTTTTTTTGTTTTTTTTTTTTTAACTATTGAGCATCTGCGAGCCAAATACTTTTCCTGGTGCTAGATATACAACACAGAATCAAACAAAAATTCCTGCCTTCATGAAATTGTAATTTTAATAAGTAGAAGCAGTCAACAAACAATAAACATAATAATTATATAGTATGTTAGAAGGTAATCTGTTACACACGAAGTAGATCAGGATAAGCAAGATGGGGGGGGGGTTAAGTTTAAATTAGGTAAACAGGAGGCCTCCTTGATGATATTTTCTTCTTCTTTTTTTTTATTGTTGTAATTTAGATGAAGTTTACATATCAAGTTAGTCTCCCATCCAAAAATTTATACATACATTGTTATGTGACCCTAATTGCTCTCCCCATATTGTGACAGCACACTCCTCCTTTCCACCCCTGATTCCCCATGTCCATTCAACCAGCTCCTAACCCTCTCTGCCTTCCCATCTCACCTCCGGACAGAAGCTGCCCGTTTAATCTGTTATATCTACTTGAGCTAAGAGGCACACTTCTCACAAGTATCACTATATGTCCCACAGTCCAGTCCAATCCCTGTGTGAACAGTTGGCCTCGGAAATTGTTTTAGGTCTGGGCTGATAGAGAATCCGGGGGCCGTGCTTTCTGGGGTTCCTTCAGTCTCAGTCAGATTATTAAGTCTGGTCTTCTTACTAGAACTTGAGTTCTGCACCCCACCTTTTTCCTGCTCCATCAGGGACTCTCTGTTGTGTTCTCCTTGATGATATTTGAACAAGACATGAAAGAGATAGTGCAAGAGCATTGGGCAGAAGGAACAGTCAGCATAAAGGCATGGATGCACACGTTAATACTAGTTCTTGTAGTAAAATACATTTCTTACCTTAATCAAAAAATAACGGTGAAAGCCAGAGGTGTAACACAGGTGTGATTTCCAGCTTTACAGAGGCTCAGGAAGGTGAAATGACTTGCCCAAGATCAAACAGCTATTTGTTTAATTGGTTCCTTAATTTGTTTCCAGTATGTTAATGCTACTGTAGATTCTAAATCTTAATGTAAATTTCTGGTTATTTTCCTACAATAAATTCTGAAGGGCTCAAAAGACCTTCTCCCACAGGTGGCCTTCTTGACCCAACTACTGTGTAGAGGTTTGTTAGGCCAGTAATTCTGGAATCTTTGAGTCATACCTGGTCTTCATGGCTCCATCTTTTACCCTGTCTCCGCCTTCATAGATCTCTGCCTTCATCCAAGAGCTGCTGAAAATGGCGAAGCCCCAGCTGACTTTGTTTTGCTATACATGTGTAGTGTGGGACTGTAAAACTCATCATGCAGAATGAAACCACGCAGAGAACTTAAGTGGGATTTTCCCATTGGTTACGATTGTTCTGTGACCTTTAAAAATTTTTGCCAAACTTGTAAAGAGTGTGCTTCTTAGCTCAAGTAGATACATGAGACTAAATGGGCAGCTCCTGTCCAGAGGTGAGATGGGAAGGCAGAGAGGGTTAGGAGCTGGTTGAATGGACATGGGGAATCAGGGGTGGAAAGGAGGAGTGTGCTGTCACAGTATAGGGAGAACAACTAGGGTCACATAACAATGTATGTATAAATTTTTGTATGAGAGAATAAATTGAATTGTAAACTTTCTCTTAAAGCGCAGCAACAACAACAAGAAAATTTTTGCCAAAACATTAAAAACTCCCTTACTATTGGTTAGAAATGTATAGGGAAGTGAAAAAAAAATCATAAAACAAATATTTTAATAAACTAATTTAAAACATTAAATACATTGAGAGTTAAAGTGTTTTCTTTGTTTTTAAAAAATCTTAACCAAGAGTAGTTTGAACAATGCCTTCTTCTCATTGTATAACTTACGATACAAAGTGCACATCTTTTCTATGCCTTGGCAAATTGGATTAGCTTTCAAAATTACTTATTTGCACATTGAATGCCATGAAATTTCTCTAAGAGTTCCTTTAATGTGACGTTCTTTTTTACCAGCATCACTTCCTCTGGGATATTTTCATCCTTTTTGTCACAACCACTGTCCTCATTTATGTGGATAAGTTCACCTTCGCTGAGTTCCTCTGGCTGCATATCTAGGTTCTCATGAACTGTGGCACTGTCAACGTTCCCGCAGTCAACTGTCTAATCACATCACATTTCACTTCCAGTTTATCACTTTTCATTTCTTTGCTGGACTTGTATCTTTGTTGGCCATTTTCCTCTTTCAGTTATCCATTTCTGTAAAATGTTACGTGGGTTTATCATTGGGTGACAGGGAGGCAACACAACCACATGTTTTGCTGTCTGAGTTAACTGAATTACAGATTCATACTGACCAGTCACCAACAGTGTTTGAAAGAGGTGAAATGATTGGTCACTGATTGTGATGTATATCTGTTATTGGACTGAAGAACTAGCAGTGAAATTGTAATTTATATAGTTACAGGTAATAGACCACGCTAACTGAAATTTCAACTGTGTCATTGGGGATAAGTGTTATATCACTAAACCATGGTAACTGAAATTTGTGTATAGTGAAGGTATGCAAAGTGAGGACTGCCTGTATTTTTATTACCTACCTCCTTTTTCCAATGATGGTATTGTCGGTTATTCTGGCATATTTATTTTCTATTTCCAGTCTGTACCCATTAGGGTCCTGCAGAATATGGATAGCATTCTCAAAGTGGTTTATTTCAGGTAAGTTTAATAAAGGGTCAATTTACAAAGGTGTGAGCAATGTAGAGAAGTATCCCCAGGCTATAGCAACCTGCATGTCATGGATTGAATTGTGTCCCCCCAAAGTATGTGTCAACTTGACTAGGCCATGATTCCCTGTATTGTGTGATTGTCCACCATTTTGTGATCTGATGTGATTTTTCTATGTGTTATAAATCCCACCTCAATGATGTTAATGAAGCAGGATTAGAGGCAGTTATGTTAATTAGTCAGGACTTAATCTACAAGATTAGGTTATGTTTTAAGTCAGTCTCTTTTGAAATATAAAAGAGAGAAGCGAGCAGAGAGATGTGGGGAACTCATACCACCAAGAAACAAGAGCCAGGAGAATAGTGCTTCCTTTGAGTCCGGGGTCCCTGCACTGAGAAGCTCCTTGACTGGGGAAGATTGATGACAAGAACCTTCCCCAAGAGCTGACCGAGAGAGAGCTTTCCCCTGGAGCTGGCACCCTGAATTTGGACTTCTTGTCTCCTAGACTGTGAGAGAATAAATTTCTCTTTGTTAAAGCCATCCACTTGTATTTCTGTTATAACAACACTAGATGACTGGGATACTGCACCATTAAAATCCCTAGACCTGAAGGGAGTTGTTAGAGAATCCAGAGACAAAAACATGCTGAATAGAGAGAACCACCTGACTGGAGCTTGATTTTTATCGTAACATTGTGAGACCAGCCTGATGACAAACTCACAGGGAAGGAGCATGAGGAATAAATACATTGAATCCATTTTCCTCCCTCTTCCAATCTCCTCCCAGGACTCCTGGGTTTGTTGATTCTCTCTGGTTTTTCTGTTCTCTGTTTCATTTATTTCTGCTCTGATCTTTATTATTTCCTTTCTTCTGGTGGCTGTAGGCTTTTTTTGCTGTTCTCTATTCGAGTTGTGTAGCTAATGTTTTGATTTTGTCCCTTTCTTCTTTTTTGCTGTGTGCATCTATTGCTATAAATTGACCTCTGAGTACTGCATTTGTTGTGTCCCAGAGGTTTTGGTATGATGTGTTTTCATTCTCATTTGATTCTAGGATTTTTTTATTCCATCTTGGATTTCTTCTATTACCCAGTGGTTTTAAAGCAAGGTGTTATTTAGTTTCCATGTAATTGATTTTTTTTTTCCTTGCTCTTCCTGTTAATTTCTACTTTGATGGCATTGTGATCAGAGAATATACTTTGTATTATCTCAGTGTTTTGGATTTTGTTGGGGGTTGCTTTGTGGCCTAAGATGTGGTCTGTTCTGGAGAATGTTCTGTGTGGGTGGGAAAAGAATGTATATTTTGCAGCTGTTGGGTGGAGTGTTCTGTATATGTTTATGAGTTCAAGTTGGCTGATTGTGGCCTTTAGATCTTCTGTTTCTTTGTTGAGTTTCTTTCTGGATGTTCTATCTGTTACTGAGAGTGGTGTGTTTAAGTCTCCTACTATTATAGTGGAATTGTCAATTTCTCTTTTCAGTGCTGTTAAAGTTTATTTTATGTATTTTGGAGCCCTGTCATTGGGTACGTAGATATTTATTATGGTTATGTCTTCATGATGGATTATCCCTTTGTCTTTTATGGTGGATTTTGTTTTAAAGTCTATTTTATCTGAGATTAGTATTGCCAGTCCTGCTTTTTTTTGTTGGCTGTTTGCTTTATATATTTTTTTCCATCTTTTGATTTTTAATAAATTTATATCTTTGTTTCTAAGGTGTGTCTCTTGTAGACAGCATATTGATGGATCCTTTTTTTTTTTTCTGTTCGGTCACTCTTTGTCTCTTTATGGGTGCATTTAGGCCATTTACGTTCAGCGTAATTATTGATAGGTGTGATTTTATTGTTGTCATTGAAGTGCTGATGATTTCTTTGTTCCTCTTACTCTCCTGTGCCGAATTGCTTTTGTTTGTGGATTTTTTTTTCATTTCTTTTGTTTTTGTACATTTTGTTTTCACTGAGACTTGATGTTTTTCTTCTTTATTTTGATGACTAGATTTGTTAACTTTCTTTGTGGTTACCTTGAAATTTACCCTTATCTTCCTAGGTTTGAACCAGTCTGTTATTACTTGGTATTGCCTTGCCTCCCTCTCCATTAGAAAGTTCTATAGTTATGCTGTTTATTCCCTCTTTTATTGTTCTGACATTGTTGTCATTTGCAGATTAACCTCTCTGGTTCCCTGTTATAAATCTTTTGGTTTTGAGTAGTCCTTGAGAGTTCATTTCCTACATTAGTATCTGGCGGATGCGATCTTGCGTCCTAGATTCAGGCTGTTTGTCTGATGTCGTTTGTTCTGAAACCAAAGGACTCCCTTTAATAATTCTTGTAAGTTTGGTTTGGTTTTTATGTATTCCTTTAATTTCTGTTTATCTGGAAGTGTCCTAATTTCACCATCATGTTTGAATGAGAGTTTTGCAGGATACATTATTCTTGGTTGGTATTTTTTTTCTCTCAAGCTTTTATATATGTCATCCCATTGTCTTCTTGCCTGCTTGGTTTCTGCCGAGTAATCAGAGCTTAGTCTTATTGTTTCCCCCTTGTATATGACTTTTTGTTTTTCTCGAGCTACTCTCAGAATTCTTTCTTTGTCTTTGGTTTTAGCAAGTGTGATTATGATATGCCTTGGTGATTTCCTTTTGGGGGTCTGTCCTGTATGGGGTTCTTTGAGCTTCTTAGAGGGTCAGCTTTTCATCTTTCATGCTATTAAGGAAGTTTTCTGTCAGCAGTTCTTCAATGATCCTCTCTGTGTTTTCTGTTTTCTCTCCTGTTCTGGAACTCTGATCACTCGAGAATTTTTGCTTTTGATTGTATCCCACATAATTCTCAGGGTTTCTTCATTTTTCTTCGTTCTTTTTTCTGATTTTTCCTCAAAGTTGTATCCAAGTGTTTGTCTTCAATTTCACTAATCCTGTCTTCCATCATTTCAAACCTGCTCCTCAGCCTTTCTATGACACTAATCATTTCTGAAATCTTGTTGTTTATCTTTTGGATTTCTAACTGTTGTTTTTGTATGATTTCTAGTTGTGAATTTATTTTGACATTTCGTTCCTTTATTATTTTCCTGGATTCTTCCATTTTTTTGTCTGTATTTTCCATGAATTTGTCTATTTTTTCCTCATTTTTGTCTGCTTTTTGTTTCAACTCTTGGGTAGCTCTGAGTATTGGAGATTTGAATTCCCTATCAGGTAGTTCTAGTGAGTTTTATTCTACTGGGAAGTCATCTGGTATTTTATTTTGGACACCTACTGGAACCATCCTGTCGTGTTTTTTGGATGTTTTGATATTGTCTGCTGTCCTCAGGACATTCAGTAGTTATTTTCTTTGTTTATTGATTGTAGATATGTTCGTTTCATCTGCTTTTTTGTATTATTTGGTTATGTCTCAGCAGGCGGGCTGTGCATTCTTTGTTGTTTGCTCATCTGTGGACACGATATTTTTCACCTCCTTGCCCAATGGGCCGGGCCAGTTGCTCAGCTATGGTGCAGCAGGGCAGGTCCAGCTGAAGGGGACAGGCTGGGATGGGTTGTTTGTGGCATGTACTGGGGCCGCCGACAAGGTGAGCCAGAGGTCAGTGAAAGGCAGGTTCCGGTAAGCTGTGCCTGTGCTGCTCGCGAGTGCATGTTCAGCACATGGTGGAGGTAGGCAGGAAGGAGGGGAGGGTTGTGATGTGTGGAGCTAGGTTGGGTGTGGGAAAGGAGAGAGAGAAGAAACAGGAGCCAGAAGAAAAGTGCTGAGGGAGCCTGTTGTTGGATAGAGAGACAAGAAACCAACAAATGAAGAAAAAGCAAAAGGAAAAGAAAAAGAAATAAATAAGTGCGCCCAGGGATCCCACTGGCACAGCTGTGCAGACCGGGAAAGCGGCTTCCAAGCCGCACGGTACAGCCTGGCTAGAAGGGGTGGAGATGATACACAGTGCCAGGTATTAAGAAGACAGGAAAAGAAGGTAAGTCAGAAGAGATGAGATATCAAAAATGAAGAAAAATAAAAAGAGAAAACAAACGAAAAAAAGAAAAAGAAGAAAAAAACCCTCAGGGATCCCACCAGTGTGGTAGCGTGGACCGGGGAAACAGTTCCCCAGCTGAGCGGTGCTTCACAGCCTGTCAAGAAGAAGCAGAGATGACACACAGAGTTAGGTGTTCGAGAAAAAGGAGGGAGAGGAGGTGAGAGGCCGGGAAGAAACCAAAAGAGGCAAAGAAAAGCAACACCAGCAACAAAGAAATGGCAGTGAAGAAGCCGGTCGATGTGGGCAGGGCGAATCTGCGAGGCTCAGAACTGGTGCCTCCCATGCCACAGTAATGGCCCACTGGGAGGTGGTGGATCAGCCCCCTGGGAAGCCTTGGATTGGCCTGCCAGAAAGCAGCAGAATCAGCCCCCTGGGAAGCCAGGAATTGGCCCACCGAGAAGTGGCGATGGCTGAGCAGGGGAAGGTAGGGTGGGGGATGGGAAAGCATGTCTTGCTGGTTACTGGGTACTCTGTCTCCTGCTGGGAACTCCATGAATCTGCTTTCCCAGACTCCCTGTCCACTGATCTCTGACAGGATTCTAGGGTGGTGGATTTGTGCTACGTTAGCTAATATGGGACCTCCACTCACAGCTTTCCTCGCTCTCTGTTCTGTGTCAGTTTCTTATTCTATTCAGTGCTTGGATGAGTTCTTTATCTCTTCATTTGATGCTTGGGTTTCCAGGATTGACGTTTGTGTCTGTTTGACCTAGTTTTTCGGGTCTTTGCTGTGGAGGGACGACATGATGCTTCTGTGTATAGTGCCATGTTGGCTCCCTTTTATTTTTTCTTAACTTTTGAAAAATTACCTTTTTCTCAGTTGCCACTAATAGTGACCACATTATCTCTTGCCTCTATTGTTCCAGTTGGATTTATTGATTTCATTCTTTAGATCTCCTTAAATGTTTCTGCCATATTAGTTAACCTAAAGTCTACTATTTATCCTATCAACAGCTGATAAAGTAAACCTTAAATTATTTCACACTACCTAACATGATATTTAAACTCGTGTTGAATTCTTCATCTGTCTGGCCTCTCCAATGTTATTTCTCTCCCTTCCACCAAATTTAGCTTTTGTAAGTCCAGTTCATGCCTGGTTTAACTGTAACAAAATTTATTTGTTGGGGCCTTTGAGGAATCATTGTTGGATTCAGAATGTGAATCTACTCATACATTTTCTTTGCAAACTGACGACTTATAGTTGGGAACTGAGCCAGGAAGCTGAGTAGAATTGTCCATTTCTGAGCCAAGGAATGACTCTTGTTCTGAATATAGACAGCACAAGGGTAACAGAAGTTCACAGAATAAATTAAGATGAAGGTTGATAGAAATTTAGATCCAAGGTGAGGAGTCTGCTTCTTAAAGACTCCACATAAATGAAATCCAGAATTGTGGAAACCATGGTGTAAAGCAGAATTAAGAAAGTGGCAAGCAAATAGTTGTGTGAGGATCAATAATAATAATTATAATAATAGCATCTAGCTTTTAATTGAGAGCTTGCTGTGTGCTGGGCAGTATTCATAGTGTTTTACGTTTATTGACTTATTTAATCCTCACAACAACATTATAAAGCAAGTGCTGCTGTTATCCTTTTGTACAGAGGAGAAAATTGAGGCCCAGAGAGATAAAATAATTTGCCCATGCCACACATCTAATTAGTGATGGAGCTAGGATTCAGACCTTAGTAATATGGATTCAGAGCCCATATACTTAACTCTAGTGGTTTCATATATGCTAAGCGAAAGGGACGTTGGTGATAGGGAAAAAGTAGGAAGAGTATTTAATGGTCAGGATTGATTCAGTATCCATGAACTGTTTAGAATAAGATGATAAACTCAGCAATCAGAATTCAGTAGTGAATCTAATCCTGAGGCAAGTATGGCTTTTTCCCTTACTAGACATATGAATTCCTAGGCCTCACATTCATATAAGAATAAATTACTATCATAATTCTTTTTGAAGCACTGGCTACAAAAGTGTTCCTTTTTGCGAGTGGAATTGATAGTTTTGGAAGACGAGTTTAATGTTGATGAGTGAATAGGCAAGAGCTCAAAGACACTGGAAACAAAGAGATAAGTGAGAACTAAACTACAGTAATCCAACAATGAGTTGGTAAGGTACTAGCTGAGATCTGCCTCTTCCTCATCCAGGTCTTCATTTCCCCTTATCACTTTTGCCATCCTAGTCACATTTAATTCTCCTAGATGGGCTATCCCCACTGACCCTATAGTGGATCCTCTTTATTCCTTTTCACTATTCCTCAGGATTATTTGAGCTTTTCTCCCCAGTTTACAAGATCCTATTTGTGTGTAGACAGATCTATTTGTATTCATTGCTATGTTCTTCGTTTATACTACAATATAAAAAAAATTTGTGGTTTTCCTTCAACACTCGGGGATAGAGTCCATCTGGCCTCAGAATTTCTTTCAAACATGGAGATTATGCCTGAAAATAGATTCAACTCTGAAATACGGCAAAAAGTTATGAGCCACAATACATTTGCAGAAATATTCACTAATATATAATTTTTCGTGCTAATTTCTAGAAGTCTGGCAAGTGATGACTATATTGAGAGGCACCAGGAGAACCAAGAAATACTTTTGAGGCATGTTGCATTTATGGACCAGGGAACTATGACTGAAGAAAAGGGTTACAAGTGTAATGTACTTGGAAAAATTTTCTATCTGAACACAGACTTTGTTTCTTCAGAGCAAAGACTACAAAAATGTTATTCTTATGGTAGGAATTTGAAGTATTTAGACTTATTTAGTGGCAGTAGAATACATGCAAGAAATAATGAATGTAGTGAATGTGGGAAGGCCTTCTTCCAAAAGTCAGATCTCATTATACATGAGAGAACTCATACAGGAGAAAAGCCCTATGTATGTACTGAGTGTGGGAAAGCCTTCAGCAAGAATTCAAACTGCGTTACACATATGAGAATCTGTATGCAAGAGAAACCCTATGAGTGTACTGAGTGTAGGAAAACTTTCTCCTATAAGTCACACTCCATTGAACATCAGAGAATTCACATAGGAGAGAAAGCCTACAAATGCAATGAGTGTGGCAAAGCCTTTTTCCAAAAATCACACCTCAGTATTCATCAGAGAACTCATACTTGGAGAGAAACCCTGTGTGTGTGGTGAATGTGGGAGAGCCTTCAGCATGAAGTCGCACCTCTTTGTACATCAGAGTACATACAGGAGAGAAACTTTTTGTATGCACTCAGTGTGAGAGAGCTTTCAGTGAAGTGTCATGCCTTATTAGACATCAGAAAATCCATACTGGGGAGAAACGTTATGAACGTAATAAGTGCAAAAAAAAGCCTTTTCTGAGAAGTCAGCTCTCATACATCACAGAACTCATACAGGGGAAAAACCCTATGAATGCAGTCAATGTAGGAGAACCTTCAGATATAGCTCAGCCCTCTGTCAACATAAGAGAACTCATTAAGAAAAAATTCCCTAAAAGCAGAATTCATGTGGGAATATCTTCAACTAAAAATCACAGTGACAGAAAGCCTTCAGTAAGAAGTCAGACCATATTATTTGTCCAGAAGTCTTACAAAGGAGAAGTCTGTCAAGTCAGTGTATTTGGAAAAGTTCTATCATTATATTTCTATGACAATTATAGTCCATATGTGATGTCAGACTATTTATGGAAGATATTACAGAACATACACTTAATTAAAAGGATAGATATTCACTCTGCAATACAAAGACTTTTAAAATGTTAATAAGTGGACTAGTCAGAACAAAATTTTAAAAATGTGAAAAATCCCCAACATGTTAAAGCATTGTATTACTACCTTCATTACATAACATAAATTATATGTGTGTTGGAATTGCATATGTAAACTAATGGTGAATTTAAAATAAGTTTTATATGTAGAATGTCATCTACCAATATTTTCCACATTACATAATACCATTATTTCTTCTATTTTAACAAAATACGCATTGTAATAAAAAAAAATAGGTCTTTACTCAGAGCTTTGAACCAGTTCATTCCAGTTTGAACCACTGTTGAGAATTTGCATTTCCACCCCAGATATGCTGAATCATAATCTACATTTTAACAAGATCCTGGGGTGATCTTTATGTATAATAAAATTTGAGAACCACTGCTCTGCTAGTGGTTCTTAGAGTTGGTCCCTAACTAGCAGCATTAGTATTTCCTGGGAACTTATTAGAAATGCAAATTCTCAGCAGGAGTTTGATCTGGAACAAACCAGTTTGAAGCCCTGTGTTTACCTCACAGGATTTGTTTTCTTGGTTTGGAGGTTTAGGGTCATAGTTTTGAGGGACATCCCAGTCAATTGGCCTAATATTGTTTCTCAGTGCTTCTATTCATAACGTAGTACTGGGATCTGAAAAGCTAGCAAGCAGCCATCTAAGACACAACAATAGATCTCCATTCACCTGGAGCAGCAGAGGAAGGAGGAGAGTCAAGAATTAGAGGAAGAAATAGATTGCATGTCTGGTTACCTTCATGAACAACTGTCTCCTTTGCCATGAGACCAGAAGAACTGGCTGGTACTCAGCTACCATTATGGATTATTTTAACCAAAGATTGTACTGAAGAATCCTGATTAAAAAAATGTCAAACAGAATTTCAAATTCTCATGGAACCCAGACTTTTTGGAGCGATTGAGTTTGGATGAACCGCTGAAACTGTTGCCCTGAGATCTTTAAACATTAAACCTTACACCAAAACTATGCCCTGAAGTCTTCTCTGAACCAAAAAATAGTTTATCTTAATAAGTAAAGTATGTCTGTGAACGATTAATTTCTTTTATGAGAATTGGCACCAAGCTGGTTCCCATGAGGTGGAAATTATAAAGATGTCCCAGATTTCTAACTTCTCCAAGCTGATTTACCACTCCATCCTCTCTAATACTCTCCCTTCCCTCACTACTCTTCCTTCTATCTTTGGGTTTGGTAATTCACTGCAACGTCTCCTAGAACTCATGAACTGTACTTATAGTTAAGCAGTTTGTTGGAGAAGTAACAGGTTACAACTCAGGAGCAGAATCAACTTGGAAATAACTGGATACAACTCAGAAGACAGGATATAGTTCTTCAGTCAGGACAGCTTCTAACCAAGACAGCTCTCAGCTCCTTCTAAGCTGTGCCCGCAGGCAGGCCCTTTGCTTGGGGCTACTGCTGGCGGACCCCACTTCGGCCTACTGCCACCAGGATCTGCCTTTGCTCAGCCACTTCTCTCACCGTTTCTTGCCATCTTCAGTGTTAAAACTCCTCCTCTCTTTCTCCATCTATCTCTCTGAAAACTACTGTCAAGGTGGCTGCTTATATAAGCAAGTCACCTAATCCTTTGGGTGGTTTTACACTCCCTATTTGTATAGTAGACTGACCAATCCTTGTAAAGTATGTAAAATAGACCAATCACAGGGCAGGCTGTAGCCTAACCAATTATTTTTGGCAGAATTATAAACCCAAGGCCAGAAAGGCCATATATAAAGAAAAACCCATTGCACTGCAGTCTTCCTTGAGCATTGTGCTCTTTTAAAGAATTATCTATATGAGATCAAACTGACAACAACTCAAAAGATTAGATGAGAAGCTTAGGAGGGCAGTGAGCTTAAGTCAGTGGTGGTGGAACAATTTGGAAAAGGATGGAAAGAATGTAAAATTTGAAGAATGTAAATAATGTCCCTGCGCTGTACATGTAAAAATTGTTGAAATGGCATATGACTATATTTTCACCAAAATAAAAATGTAGTGTTTAATAAAAATTTTAAAAAGTGTAAAATGACTGACCTTTCTCCTGTTGCTTGCTGGTATGTATAAAAAAATTCTGCTGCTTCTTGGTCAGTGATAAGAGTGTGTAAAGATTGTTGTTATTTACATAAAACATAGAAAGATGAGCTAGATATCACATAAGACTGAGTGATCAGAGGAAAGTGGCTTCTTACAATACTCAATACAAGTTAAAAAGTAGTGCTATGTTAGTTATCTAGTGCTGCTATAACAGAAATACTACAAATGGATGGTTTTAACAAACAGAAATTTATTCTTTCACAGTCTAGGAGGCTAGGAGTCAGAATTCAGGGCGCCAGCTCTAGGGGAAGGCTTTTTCTCTGCTGGCTCTGGTATAGTAGGTTGTGAGGTCAGATAGTGTGAGGCCTCCTACTTTGTTCTTTGTCTTCAATAATTATTTACTTTCCAGGACCTCTTTCCTTTCCACATAAACTTAATGATCAGTTTTCCCATCTCATTAAAGAATGCTGTTGGTATTTGGATAGGGATTGCATTGTATTTGTAGATTGCTTTGGGTAGAATTGACATTTTCACAATATTGAGTCTACCTATCCGTGAGCATGGTATGTTTTTCCATTTAGATAGGTCTCTTTTAGTTTCTTACAGTAGTGTTTTGTAGTTTTCTTTGTATATGTCTTTTACATCCCTGGTTAGATTTATTCCTAAGTATTTTATTTTTTAGGGTCTATTATAGAACGGTATTGCTTTGCTGATTTCATTTTCATAGTTCTTTTTATTGGTGTATAGGAATCCAACTGATTTTTGTATGTTTATTCAGCTACTCTGCTAAATCTGTTAGTTCCAGCAGGTTTTTTTGTGGAGTCTTTAGGGTTTTCTGTGTATAGTATTGTATCATCCATGAATATGGATAGTTTTACTTCTTCCTTACAAATTTGGATGCCCTTTATTTCTTTTTCTTGCCTTATGTTCTAGCTAGGACTTCCATCACAGTATTACATAGGAGTGGTGATAAAGGGCATCCTTGTCGTGTTCCTGTTCTCAAAGGGAATATTTTCAGTCTTTCTCTGTTGAGAATGATGTTGGCTGTTGGTGTTTTTGGTGTAATGGATTGTTTTCATGTGGCCTTTCTCACCGTGGTCTTGTAACTCTCACTCAGGTGATTGGGTGGGACTGTGCAGATAGGGTAATTGTAGCCCACCAAGGGGATTGGTCAGTTTTGCCATCCCACTCGGCTTGAAATAAGCCACCCCAGAGATGGGAAAGAGAAGAGCCCACCACCACCAAGGAAGGAGAGACCTACAGAAGATGGCGCAGTGGGCTTCCTGGCTCATGGAGTGAGTAAGCTGAGTACCTTTGGGCAGAGACTAAGGGCCAGGGAGAGGTGTGCCTGCAAGCATGACTGGGAAGAGCTATCCTGATGAAAGAACTGTATCCTTGAGTGTTCCTAAGCCTGAATTGTAACCTGTTACTTCCCTAATAAACCCCATACTCGTGAATACGGTCTGTGAGTTCTCTGTGGCCATTGAAATGGATTATTGAACCCAGGAGAGTAGTGGAGAGCACCTTAGGAGGAATGGTTGATGTCAGAATTGCTAAAGATGGCAGAAAGAGGAGGCATGTCTGACCCCCACCTCATAGGAACCAGCCTTGAGCTGTTGATCTTGGTTTTCCTTCTCCCTTGTGAAGTTAGAGGAGGTCAGACACCGCCTGCACACTGATTTTACAGTTTATTTTAGTATTTATTATGTTGAGGAATTTCCCTTATTTTGTTTTTATTTAGAGTTTTTATCAGGAATGGGTGTTGAACTTTATTGAATGGCTTTTCTGTGTTGATTGAGATGATCATGTGATTTTTTTTATTTATGTAATGGATTATGATGATTGATTATCATAGAGTTTTTTTCGAGGAGAATTGTTCATTAAAAAAAAAATAAAATCCACTCAGTAATGGGGGAGGGGGAAGTGTCCTATAAAATTCCATGTGAATATCCATGGCATTAGAAATCAACTTGTTTCTTATATTTGTTCGTTAAAAGTGGAACCTCATTCTCCTTAGGTGAGTTTTGACAGAGAATTAGGAATATAGGGAAGAAATGCACAAGACGTGGTAAAAAAATATTTCATTCTAGAGCCAGACAGGTCTAGATTTTGGATGTGCTTAGATTCTGATTTTGTCTTCCTCTGTAAATTAGAGGTAATGTTGTTGTTGTTATGTGCCATTGAGTCACTTCTGACTCATAGCGATCCTGTGTACAACAGAACAAAACAGTGCCCGGTCCTGTGTCATCCTCACAATCCTTGTTATGCTTGAGCTCATTCTTGCAGCCGCTGTGTCAGTCCATCTCATTGAGGGTCTTCCTCTTTTTTGCTGACCCTCTGCTCTACTAAGCATGAGATCTTTCTCCAAGGACTGGTCCCTCCTGATAACATGTCCAAAGTATGTGAGATGAAGTCTTGCCATCCTCGCATCTGATGAGCATTTTGGCTGTACTTTTTCCAAGACAGATTTGTTCATTCTTCTGGCAGTCCATGGTATATTCAATCTTCTAATTTATTGGAGCTATTGCAAGGATTATACGATATGATATTACTCCAAGAATAGGTAAGAATACTAGTAGAACAAAGTAGAAAGCCCAGAAACAGATTAGTGCATGTCTGGCCTCTGATTTAGAACACTGTAAAGCAGTGAATGTGGGAAAAAAAAAAAATGTTTTTTTAAATTAGTGGTGTTTTAGTCATCTAGTTCTGGTAGCAGCAATACCACAAGGGGATAGCTTTAACAAAGAGAAATTTCTTCTTCCATAGTCTAATAGGCTACAAGTCCAAATTCAGGCCATCAGCTCCAGGGGAAGGCTTTCTCTGTCTCTGTCAGCTCTGAAGGAGGTCCTTGTCATCAATTTTCCTCTTGTCAAGGAGCTTCTCAGTGCAGGAACCTCGGGTCCAAAGGACATGCTCTGCTCCTGGTGTTGCCTTCTTGGTGGTATGAGGTCCCAACTCTCTGTTCGCTTCCCTTCCCTTTTATCTCTTGTAAGACAAAAGGTGGTGCAGGCCACAGCCCAGGGAAACTCCCTTTACATTGGATCAGGGACCTGATCTTAGTAAGGATGTTACAATCCCACCCTAATCCTCTTTAACATAATCCAATCTTACTTCATTAGCCACAGGCAGAGATTAGGGTTTACAACATATAGGAAAATCACAATCACAAAGTGGAGGACAACCACACAACACTGGGAATCATGGCCCAGCCAAATTGATACACATATTTCTGGGGGACACAATTCAATCCATGACAAGTGGTAATATTTATATGGGAAAAAATTGGTTCTTTATCTCACACCACATACAAAAACCAATTCCAGGTGAGGCATAGACTCTAAAGAGCAAATCTTTAAAGCGTTTGGAAAGCAATATAGGCGAATGATCCTGGGGGAAGGAAAGGTTTCTTAAACAAGATACAGAAAGAATCAGGTATAAAGGAAAAGACTGATAAATGTGACATTAAAATTGAGAAATTCTCTTCATCAAAAGATACTGTTACGTATTGAATTGTGTCCCCAAAAAGTGTATGTCAGTTTGGCTAGTCCATGATTCCCAGTATTGTGTGATTGTCCATCATTTTGTCATCTGATGTGATTTTCCTATGTGTT
Organism: Dugong dugon; assembly: GCA_030035585.1. Lineage (NCBI taxonomy): Eukaryota > Metazoa > Chordata > Mammalia > Sirenia > Dugongidae > Dugong > Dugong dugon. The sequence continues at coordinate 185,115,608 of CM057460.1, read as the reverse complement.
GTAAATCCTACCTCTATGATGTTAATGAGGTGAGATTAGCAGCAGTTATGTTAATGAGGCAGGACTTAATCTACAAGATTGGGTTGTATCTTAAATCAATCTCTTTTGAGATATAAAAGAGAAAAGCAAGCAGAGAGACAGGGGAACCTCATACCACCAAGAAAGTAGTGTCAGGAGCAGAGTGCATCCTTTAGACTCAGGGTCCTCGCACTGAGAAGCTCCTAGACCAGGGGAGGTTTGATAACAAGGACCTTCCCCTAGAGCGATGGAGAGAGAAAGCCTTCCCCTAGAGCTGGCACCCTGAATTCGGACTTCTAGCCTCCTAGACTGTGAGAGAATAAATTTCTGTTTGTTAAAGCCATCAACTTGTGGCATTTCTGTTATAGCAGCACTAGATAACTAAGATACTCTTAAGAGAGTGAAAAGACAAGCCACTGAATGGGAGAAGATATGTTCAACACATTGACCATATCGAAAAAATGGAGGGAAAAGACTTCCACAGGCTTTTCACAGAAGAGGATGCTTAGATGGGCAATAAACATGGGAAAATGTTTATCACTTTAATCATCAGGAAAACTCTAATTAAATCACAATAAGACAATTTTGCACACCACCAGATTGGCAAAATCAAAAAGTTTGACAATGCCAAGTGTTGGTGAGGATATAAAGGAATAGAAACTCCCATATACACTTGGTAGGAGTGAAAATTTTTACAATCAGTTTGGAAAAATTTGTCGGTATCTGGTAAAGTTCAAGATACGCATCCGAAATGATACAGCAATTCCACTCCTATGCATATGCATTACAGATATGTGTACTTATGTGCACCAGAATACAGCCATAGAGTGTTCATATCAGCCTTATTCATGATGGCTCAACTTGGCCAATAGGAGAACTGGAGGGAAGAGAAAGGGAGACGGTATTTCTGCCCATCCCTCTCTGTCTCAAAAGGCATTTCTGCCCACTGCTGCTGCTTCTTGGTGGTTCTGGCTCCTGCCCAACAGGCCGACCATGTTTTGGTTTCTGTCAGTTGTCCCACCTCTGATAACTCATCTCCTCCTTTTGTCTTTCTTGAGGAGGACTGTTAGCCTTCTCCTCTGGCTAATTTCTAGTTTTCCTCCCAGTCCCTCAGTTCTTCCATCACTTGTGTAACTAAGCCCTTGCATTAAGTACTTTTGTTTTAAATACTCAAGTGACTTCTCTTGTCTGGTTTGAACCTGACTGATTGAAGAATGGGGAAACTGTGAGGAAGGGAGACGCTTTTATAGATAGGTTTGTTGTGGTTGGCCTTTCCAAGAAGGTGACATTTCAGCGGAGGCCTGAATGAAGGGAAAGGTGAGCCATGTAACCATTTTGAGGGAGAGTATTTTAGGCAAAGCAAATCATAACTGCAAAGGCCCTGACGTGGGAGTATGCTTTGCATTCTTAGTAACAGCGAATAGGTCAGGGTATCTGGATCAGAATGAGCAGGAAAAGAAGGCAGAGGGGAATGGCTAGGGACAAGTTCAAGGAGAACTTCGTAATCAAAGATTAGAAGTTTGGATTTCATTATAATTATGATAATTATGATATGAAGCCAATGGAGTGAAGTGACAGGTTCAATTGTGCAATATAAAAATACCACTCTGGTTCCTAGATAGAAGACAGTTGGGGAAGCAAGCATGGAAAGAGGGAGGCAATTGCAAGATACTGCAATAGTCCAGGTGAAATTTAACGATGACTTGGACTTACGTGTAATATTGGCAGTAAGGAGAAGTCATCCTATTTGGAGTACATTTGAAACTACTATTTGAAACTAATAGGATTTCCTTTTGGATTGGTTGTGTGATGTGAAAGAACAAGTAGACAAGGATACCTCATGGTTTGGGGCCTGAACAACTGCATAAATTGAGATTTCAGATCATGGGAAGGGTGTAATAAATTGTTCAGTTTGGATGTGATAATTTGAGAGGCTAAGTTTTAGAGGCTAATTCATCCTCATGGTGATGCCAAGTAGGAATATGGAGCTCAAGGAATAGGCCAAAATTAGAGATATAATTTTGAGAGTTCTGAGCATATAGGTGACATTTAAATACATCTTTTTTCATAGTGATATACATAATTTTTACATAGAGACAATCATAAGAGTTTGTCTTTCAAAGTGAGAACAAACAAATAGGTAGTGATACTCAAAAGCAGAATAGGAGGAGGATCACAAAGGGCTCTGGGAGTCAGGCAATCTGGTTCCCTACCACTGATGTGCTGATGAAACACTATGGGGTTGTGTAAACTCATTCTATGTGTCATTTCCCTCGTCTTAGAAGGAAGTTCATCTTGCTGTGATTGGGCATTAACGTGGGCAGGGCAGGGAAGGAAAAATAAAAGGGCCCCCTAAGTCATTCACCAACTAGATAATACATACAATCCAGATAAATCAAACCTTGTCTACCCAACCACATACTGGATAATCCAGAAATGGTATCCTCTGCAAATGGAATTACCCTCTAGAAGTTCCTGAGAAAGCCCTGTGGAGTGGAACATGTCTTCCTTTAATATGCCCATTAAATTCCCATAGGATTTCCATAGGGCCCTACCCTGTATCGTCGTTGTTGTTGTTGTTAGGTGCCATCAAGTCAGTTCCAACTCATAGCAACCCTGTGCACCACAGAACGAAACACTGCCAGGTCCTGCGCCATGCTCACAATCGTTGTTACGCTTGAGCCCCTTGTTGAGCCACTGTGTCAATCCATCTCGTTGAGGGTCTTCCTCTTTTTCACTCACCCTGTACTTTACCAAGCATGATGTCCTTCTCCAGGGACTGATCCCTCCTGACATGTCCAAAGTATGTAAGATGTAGTTTCACCATCCTACCTTGTAAGGAGCATTCTGTTTATTCTTCTTCCAAGAATTAGCCAGTGAAAACCCTGTATTAGAATCCCTTTAATAGTCCAGTTTCCATTACCCATCTGCCTGACCATTAGCCACCACCCATGAGTTGGTAAAAATCTGAACATAGGGGAAAATGGCATGGAACTTAGCCCACTGAGCTAATTCGTTTTTGCCTTCTTCAGAGCCTCCACCAATCAGTCCTTGTGCAGCAGCCTCCAAGCAGGATGCTGTCCGTTCACTTCGAAACTGCCGTCCATAAACCAAGAAACTCTTTGTTGGTCCATAGTGAGCTGTTCATAGGGCACTGTCCATGTGACCATAGGATCTGGCAGCTCCTCAGGTGGTTACAAAGTTGGCCCTAGGGGAAAAGAGGCTTCCTGCTCATGAACATAAGTATCTCCCTGCATTCCTCTGGTAACATGTTCCTGCACAAACCATTTCCTTTTTATTACAGAACTTTTCTGGGCACTGCCTTCCTTATTAGAGTGTTTCTTTGACATCACCCAAGGCATTGTAAGTGCTTCAGGCTTCAGGCTTAGTTTATGTTTTTCAATCATACAGGCACACCCACCCATTGCTGTTGAGTCAGTTCCTACTTGTAATGACCCTACAGGACAGAAGAGAACTGCCCCATATGATTTCCAAGATTTCCAGTCTTTACAGAAGCCAATTGCCACATCTTCCTCCTGCAGAGCATCTGGTGTGTTCGAACCACCAATCTTCAGTTCGCAGCTGAGTGCTTTAACCACTGCGCCACCAGGGCTCCTTAGTCATAGGGCTAAAACAAAAACCCATTGCCGTTGAGTGGATTCCAACTCACAGCGACCCTATAGGACAGAGTAGAAATAGTGGTGAAACCAAAAACCGAAACCATTGCTGTTGTGTTGATTGCAGCTTATAGCGACCTGTAGGACAGAGTAGAACTGCCCCATAGGGTTTCCAAGGAGTAGCTGATGGATAAACTGCTGACGTTTTGGTTAGCAGTCAAGCTGTTAACAACTGCACCACCTGGGCTCCAGAAATAGAGGTAGTCTCAATTAAAGCCCAATCGTCAACTAGTCATTTTCTCGCAAATGGAAATTTTCTGGTCCAAAACCACTGGGTGGCACTAATAAGCTGCTACTGTAAGCCTCATACAGGGCTAGTGTACAGAGAATTTGTTGATGTCAGCACACCAGCTTCTAGCATGTCATTAATTAAAGTAGTAATCTCTTTTTTGTCCACCAGGTATCCTATATTATTCAAATTAACCTGTGTGGGCTTGGGCAATCTTATAGGTTCCTATTTAACATATCAAAATATTGGCTGCAAGGACAAATTTACATGCCTTCTGTTTTACAATGCTGTTATTGCTGTGTGCTGTACACTCAGTTCCTCATAGTGACCCTGTATGACAGAGTAGAACTGTCCCATAGGGTTTCCAAGGCTGTAATCTTTGTGGAAGCAGATCGCCAGGACTTGTCTCCTGCAGAGCTGCTGGTGGGTTCTAACTACCTGACCTTCCAGTTAGCAGCCTCACCCTTAACCATTGCACCACCAGCTCTCCTTCTTTACAATACTGGATAGGGGAAATGTTCCCCAGTCAGACACCATATCCATTTCCATAATACTTTAGATAAGGAGATGCAACCATGTTACATAGTTGCTTCAAACATTCCAATTTTCATTCAAACTTTCACCTTAAGACCATTTATTAACCTTTGCATTCCCATATCCTCTCGATCGAATTATAGCCTCCATTAGGACTTCACCAATAGGTATTTGGATCACAGTGCATGGGGTTCCCGTGTTAAAGAGTCCCAGAGATGCTTCTTCTCCAGCCTCAGGACGTTTTCCCACCCTTGTGTATGTGGTTCTGAGGCCCCAGCGAGGGGACTCTGACCCTTTCCTCAATTGTTATCTTGATTAGTTTGCTGGACCTTCGCCAGGTGATTCAAGATCAGATTTCTTATTGTCATCCTTGCCTTCCAGCTTTTTAAATTCCCCAAACTAGAGTAAATAAAGCAGACTTGTTTTTAAAAATAAAAAAAAGTAAAAAAACAAGCTAAAGCCATTGCTGTCAAGTCGATTCCGACTCATAGTGACCGTATAGGACAAAGTAGAACTGCAGGGTGGTTATCTCCTCTATTCCTGGTTTGGTATAAATTGGTAAGCTTTGTTAAAACTCAATCTTGCCCTAGGTATCAGTACTGTTAGAAATGTTTATGCCCTTTAATACAGTAAATTTCTTAAAAGAATCTATAGACAATAGAAACATATATAAATGTACAAATTTTAAAATGTGATTTATAGCAGGACAAATTTGAAACAACATAATGTTTAAAGTGCCAAATAAATACTTGCATCCATGCTATGCCTTCTTATTTAGTTATGAAAGTGGTGTTTTCCAGAAATATATAATGACATGTATAAAACATGTATGTGACTTTAAGTAACTAAAGCAGAAAACAAAACTGTGCACTCCATCACTGTAATCTCAGTCTGTACATGCCTGGATTAACATAGAAAGAATGATTTAGAAAGTGAAACTCTTTATGAAAATATGTTCCTGGTGATTTTTCCTTCAAACTTGGTAAAATCCCTAGTCTGTGATTTTTCCCTTGCTGATAAAGGAGAGCATATTTCTTCAGCATTTTCTTAGTTTTGTACAATTTTATTTTTATTTCAGATTACTTTTCATACAATTATTCCTGCTTTTCTCTTAATCTGGAAATACTAAATATCTAATAAATGTGTGCTACCAAATAGTGATTTACTTAAGAATATATTGGTAGTTTAAAAACACTAATTTTTTTGGAGATTATCAAAAAATGGCACTCTAGGCAGAAGCACCATGCCGTCCCTCCACAGCAAAGATCCAAAAAACTAAGATGAACAGAGAATACAACAATCCTGAAACCCTAAAACATCAAATGAAGAGATAAAGAACTCAGCCAAGAACCAAATGGAGAGAAAAAACTGACAGAGAACAGAGAGCGAGGAGAGATTCATGCACAGGTTCCCTACCAGCTAACGCAGCGTGGATCCACCATCTTGGACTCTGATCGGAGACCAGCAAACGGGGGTATGAGAAAGAAGCCTCATGGAGTGTCCAGTGGGAGACAAAACAACCGGTAATTTGCGGTGTGTGCTTTCCAACCCCCCACCCCTCTTCGCCCTGGCTCAGCCTCCTCTGCTTCCTGCTGCCACCGTCTCTTGACCGGGAAGCGCTGGCTGCTTGGATTCCACACACCCAAGCGGGCGGCTCTCTGGGTGCCATTTGTTGGCTGATAGTGTTGCTTTTTTTTTCTGCTTCTTTTGATTTCTCACTTGCCTCTCGCCACCTCCCCCTCCTTTCACTCGAGTGCCTGGCTCCATGCGCCCACCTTTGCTTCTTCTTGAGGGGCTGCAGAGCACTGGCAATTTGTGATATATGCTTTCCTACTTTCTACCCCTCTTCACCCACACTCGGCCTCCTCTGCTTCCCGTGGACACAGTCTCTTGTCCAGAAACACTAACCTGCACTCGCTGGCTCTCTGAGTGCCATTTCTTGGCTGCTGGTGTTGCTTCTTTTTTTTTTTTTTCCCTGCTTCTTTTGATTTCTTGCTTGCCTCTCGCCGCCTCCCCCTCCTTTCGTTCGAGTGCCTGGCTCCGTGCGCCATCTTTGCTTCATCCTGAGGGGCTGCAGAGCTCCATTTGAGTGTGGAGCTGCTTCCCGGTCTGGGCTACTGCACTGGTGGGATCCCAGGGCTTTTGTTCGTTTGTTCGTTTTGAATTGTTCGTCTGTTTTCTTTTCCTTTTCTTGAGTTGGGAGCCGTTTCTGGCCAGGCGGAGCTGTGCAGCAAGGAACTCCCCTTCAGCTTCCACAGACGTGCAGAGGGATCCCTGAGAGCATTTCTTTTTCTGTTGGTTTTTTTTTTTTTTTCTGTTTTTTTGGGAGGCCTTTCTTGTTCTTTTTTTTTTTAAGTTGTTTTGTTTTCTTTTCCCTCTTTTTCCCTTTTTGTCTTTCTTCATTTCTCAGTCTCTCATGTCTGTATATCTTCCTTCTCTTTCTGATCCCTGAATACCAGGTGTTGTATACCTCTACGCCTTCTAGCCAGGCTGTACTGCAACACCAGAGAGCGACTTCCGCAGAACTCATAGCTGCATTGGTGGGATCCCTGGGAACTTTGTGGTTCTTTAACCTTTCTTATTTTTATTTATTCATTCTTTTCTTTTCTTCCTCTTCCCCTTTCTGTTTTTCTCCATTTCATAGTCTCTCATCTCTCCACTCCAACGTCAAGCTGCCCTAGCATTCTTTTTTGTTTTCTTGTATTTTTTGGCTCCTGTTTCTCTCTCCTTTCTCCCATATCCATCTTAGCTCCACACATAACAATCTCCCTGCTGCATCCTGCCTACCTGCACTGTACGCTTGATATCACACCACCAAGCAGCACAGGCACAGCCTACTGGAACCTGCCCTGTACTGATTACCAACCCGCTCTGGTGGCTGTAGTAAGTGCCACAAACAACCCGTCCCAGTAACTCCTCTTCAGCTAGACATGCCCTGCTATACCATATCTGAGTGACTGACCCAGCCAGTTGGAGAAGGAGGTGAAAAGTATTCAGCGCACAGACGAGCAAACAACAAAGAACACACAGTCCGTCTGCTCAGACATAGTCAATTTTTTTTTTTTAAAGGGACGAAATAAACAAATCTACAATCAATAAACGAGAAAAATAACTACGGAATGCCCCGAAAACAGCAGACAATATCAAAACATTTACAAAAACTGGACAGGATGGTTCCAGTAGGCATCCAAATTAAAACACCAGATGACTCTCCTGTGGAAGAAAAGGCACTAGAACTACCTGATAGGGAATTCAAATCTCTAATATTTGGAATTCTCCAAGAACTGAGGCAAAAAGCTGACAAACATGAGGAAAAAATAGACAAATTCATGGAAAATACAGACAAAAACTTGGAAGAATTCAGGAAGATGGTGCAGGAACAAAATGCCAGAATAAATTCACAACTAGAAATTATACAAAAACAACAATTAGAAATCCAAAAGATAAACAACAAGATTTCAGAAATGTATGATGGCATAGAAGGGCTGAGACGCAGATTTGAAACGGTGGAAGACAGGATCAATGGAATTGAAGACAAACACTTGGGTACAACTCTGTTTCAGAAAACTCAGAAAAAAGAACAAAGAAAAATGAAGAGACCCTGAGAGTTAAGTGGGACACAATTAAAAGCAAAAATTTAAGAGTGATTGGCATCCCAGAGCAGGGGGAGAAAACAGAAAACACAAAGAGGATCATTGAGGAACTGCTGACAGAAAACTTTCCCAATATCATGAAAGATGAAAAGCTGGCCATCCAAGAAGCTCAACAAACCCCATATAGAAGAGACCCCAAAAGAAAATCACCAAGGTATATCATATTCACACTCACCAAAACCAAAGACAAACGAAGAATCCTGAGAACAGCTCATGAAAAACAAGAAGTCACATACAGAGGAGAAACAATAAGACTAAGCTCAGATTATTCAGCAGAAACCATGCAGGCAAGAAGGCAATAGGATGACATATATAAAATCTTGAAAGAAAAAAATTGCCAGCCAAGAATAATATATCCTGCAAAACTCTCGTTCAAATTTGATGGTGAAATTAGGTCATTTTCAGATAAACAGAAATTAAGGGAATATGTAAAAGTCAAACCAAATTACAAGAATTATTAAATGGAGTTCTTTGATCTGAGGACAAACAGCTTCAGCTCGCAGGCAAAACCTAGGACTCAGGATCGTATGAGCCAGATACCAATCTAGGAAATGAACTCTCGAGGACTATCCAAACCGAAAGAAATACAACAGGGAATCAGAGCAGTTAATCAGTAAATGACAACAACATCAAAACAATAAAAGAGGCAATAAACGGCATAGGTATAGAACCTTCTAATGGAGAGGAAGGCAAGGCAATACCAAGTAATGGTAGACTTCTTCAAACTTAGAAAGATAAGGGTAAAATTCATGGTAACCACAAAGAAGGTTAACAAACATACTCATTTAAAAAAAAGAGGAAAAACATAAAGTCTCAGCAAAAACAAAACCTACACAAACAAAAGAAATGAAAAAAAAATCCACAAACAAAAGTAACTCAGCACAAGAGAGTAAGAAGAACAAAGAAAACTTGAGCACCACAAAAAAAGCACTACAAGATGACAGCAACAAACTCACATCTATCAATAATTACACTAAATGTAAATGGACTCAATGCACCCATAAAGAGTTGGAGAGTGACAGAATGGATAAGAAAACAAGATCCATCAATATGATGTTACAAGAGACACACCTTAGAAACAAAGATGTGAATTTATTAAAAGTCAAAGGTTGGAAAAAAAATATTAAGCTAACAACTACCAAAAAAGAGCAGGAGTGGCAATTCTAATCTCAGATAAAATAGACTTTAAAACAAATCTACCATAAAAGACAAAGAAGGACACTATATAATGATTAAGGGGATGATCCATCATGAAGACATAACCGTAATAAACATCTACGCTCCCAATGACAGGGCTCCAAAATACACTAACAACACTAACAAACTCTAACAACACTAAAAAGAGAAATTGACAGTTCCACAATAATAGTAGGAGACTTCAACACACCACTCTCAGTAAAGGACAGAACAACTAAGAAGAAACTCAGCAAAGACACAGAAGACCTAAAGGGCACAATCAGCCAACTTGACCTCATAGACATATATAGAACACTCCATCCAACCACTGCAAAGTACACATTCTTTGTACACATGGAACGTTCTCCAGAATAGACCACATCTTAGGCCGCAGAGCAATCATCAACAAGATCCAAAACGCTGAGATAATTCAAAGTATCTTCTCTGACCACAATGCCATCGAGGTAGAAATTAACAATAGGAAGAGCAAGGGGAAAAAAATCAACTACATGGAAACTGAATAATACCCTGCTTACACATCACTGTGTAATATAAGAAATCAGAGATGGAATCAAAAAATTCCTAGAATCAAACTAGAATGAAAACACATCATACCAAAACCTTTGGGACACAGCAAAGGCAGTCCTCAGAGGACAATTTATAGCAATAGATGCACATATCAAAAAAGAAGAAAGGGACAAAATCAAAACATTAACTACAGAACTCAAACAAATAGAAAGAGAACAGCAAAAAAAGCCCACAACTACCAGAAGAAAGGAAATAGTAAAGATCAGAGCAGAAATAAATGAAATAGAGAACAGAAAAACAATAGAAAGAATCAACAAAACCAAAAGTTGGTTCTTTGAAAGAATCAACAAAATCGACAAACCACTGGCCAGACTGACAAAAGAAAAACAGGAGAGGACACAAATAACCCAAATAAGAAATGAAATGGGGGACATTACAACAGACCCAACTGAAATAGAAAGGATTATAACAGAATATTATGCAGCAGAGTACCAGGATACAAGATAAACATTCAAAAATCAGTTGGATTCCTATACACCAGTAAGGAGAACGATGAAAAGGAAATCAGGAAAACAATACCATTTTCAATAGCCCCTAAAAAGATAAAACACTTAGGAATATATCTTACCAGGGATGTAAAAGACCTATACAAAGTAAACTAGAAAACACTGCTGCATGAAACCCAAAGGGATCTACATAAATGGAAAAACATACCATGCTCATGGATAGGCAGACTCAACATGGTGAAAATGGCAATTCTACCCAAAGCAATTTACAAATACAACGCAATCCCGATCCAAATACCAACAACATTCTTCCAAGAGATGGAAAAACTAATCATTAACTTTATATGGAAAGGGAAGAAGCCCCGAATAAGTAAAGCACTACTGAAGAAGAAGAATAAAGTTGGAGGACTCACACTACCTGACTTCAGAACCTACTATACAGCTACAGTAGTCAAAACAGCCTGGTACAACGACAGATACATTGACCAATGGAACAGAATTGGGAACCCAGATGTAAATCCATCCACCTACGGTCACTTGATCTTCGACAAGGGCCCAAAGTGCATCAAATGGGGAAAAGACAGTCTTTTTAACAAATGGTGCCAGCAAAACTGGATATTCATCTGCCAAAAAATGAAACAGGACCCATACCTCATACCGTATACAAAAACTACTTCAAAATGGATCAAAGACCTGAATATAAAGCCTCAAACTATAAAGTTCATAGAAGAGAAAATAGGACCAACACTTCAGGCCTTAATACATGGCATTAACAGGATACAAACCATAACCATCAACACACAAACCCCAACAGATAAGCTAGATAACTTGGATCTTCTAAAAATCAAACACCTATGCTCTTCAAAAGACTTCACCAAAAGAGTCAGAAGAGAACTTACAGACTGGGAAAAAATTTTTGGACAGTACAAGTCAGACAAAGGTCTAATCTCCATAATCTACAAGAAAATCCAACACCTCTACAACAAAAAGACAAATAATCCTATTAAAAAATGGGCAAAGGAAATGAACAGACACTTCACCAAAGAAGACGTTCAAATGGCCAACAGACACATGAGGAAATGCTCGCAATCACTAGCCATTAGAGAAATGCAAATTAAAACCACAATGAGATACCATCTCACCCCGGCATTACTGGCACGAATCAAAAACACTGGAAATAACAAATGTTGGAGGGGCTGTGGGGAGATGGGAACTCTTATGCACTGCTGGTGGGAGTGCAAAATGATACAACCATTTTGGAAAATGATACGGCGCTTCCTCAGAAACCTAGAAATAGACATCCCATTCGATCCAGCAATCCCACTCCTGGGAATATATCCTAGAGAAATAAGTATTGTCACTCGAATAGACATATGCACACCTATGTTCATGACAGCATTGTTCACAATAGCAAAACGATGCAAACAACCTAGATGCCCATCAACAGATGAATGGATACACAAACTATGGTACATACACACAATGGAGTACTATGCAACGAGAAAGAACAACAATGAATCTGTGAAGCATCTCATAACATGGATGAAACTGGAGGACATTATGCTGAATGAAATAAGTCAATCACAAAAGGACAAATATTGTATGAGACCTCTACTGTAAAAACCCATGAAAAAGTTCACACACAAAATGTAACAATCTTTGTTGGTTACCAGGGATGGGAGGTGTGGGGGGGAAATACTAAATAGGCAATAGATAAGTGATATATTGGATGAAGGGTGAGACAGTACACAATACAGGGGAAACTAGCACAATCTGTACAAGGAAAGGTCATGGAAGCCCCATAGACACATCCAAACTCCCTGAGGGACTGAATTGCTGGGCGGAGGGCTCTGGGGACCATGGTCTCAGGGAACATCTAGCTCAGTTGGCATGACACAGCTTAGAAAGACAATGCTCTACATTCTACCTTGGTGAGTAGTGTCTGGGGTCTTCAAAGCCTGTGAGCGGCCATCTAAGATATTCCACTGGTCTCATCTCTTCGGGAGCAAGGGAGAATGAAGAGAACAGAATACAAGGAAAAGATTAGTCCGAAGGACTAATGGTCCACAGCTACCAAGACCTCCACTGGACTGAGTCCAGTACAGCTAGTGGTGCCCGGCTACCACCACTGACTGCTCTGACCAGGATCACAACAGAGGGTTCTGGACAGAGCTGGAGAAGGATGTAGAGCATAATTGTAACTCACAAAAAAAAGACCAGATTTACTGGCCTAAAGGAGACTGGAGAAACCCTGAGAGTATGGCCCCCAGACATCTTTTAGCTCAGGGGTGAAGTTACCTCCGAGGTTCACTGTTCAGCCTGGGAGTGGACAGCCCCGTAAAACCGAATGAGACTAACGAGGTACAGGAGTCCAGTGACAAGGGCCAGAAAGCAGAAGGGGACAAGGAACCCGGTGATAGGGAACCCAAGGTTGAGTAAGGATATTGTTGATGTGTTGTGAGATTGTTAACCATTGTCATAGGGGAACATTTGTAGTAACTGTTAAATGAGAAACTATTTTTTTCTGTAAGCCTTCATCTTAAGTGAGAATAACAGCACAATTGGAAGAGCATAGTCAATGTCACTGAACTGTGTATGTAGAAATTTTTGAAATGGTGTATCTTTGGCTATGCGTATTTTCACCAAAAAAAAAAAAAAGGTTGAGAAGTTAGAGGGTTTATATGTTGTGGGGTTGTTAACCAATGTCATAAAACAACGTGTACTACTGTTTCATGAGAAACTATTTGTTCTGTAAGCCTTCACCTGAAGTACAATAAAATTTTTTAAAAAAATGTGTACTACTGTTTCATGAGAAACTATTTGTTCTGTAAGCCTTCACCTGAGCTACAATAAAATATATAGAAAAAAGAAAAAAGGTCCTCCAAGTTCGAGAAGGGAGGGTGTTGACATGTCGTGGGGTTGTTAACCAATTGTTAATCAGAAAACAATATGCATACTGATGGTGTAATGAGAAACTATTTGTTCTGTAAACCTTCACCTAACATACAATAAAAAGAAAAAAAACTACTGTGAAGAAAAAGAAATAAATAAAAATAAATAAAAACACTAATTTTTTTTCCTTTTTTTATTATGCTTTAGATGAAGGTTTACAGAGCAAATTAGTTTCTCATTAAACAATTAATACATATATCGTTTTATGACATTGCTTGCCAACCCCACATGTCAACACTCTCCGCTTCTCAACCTTGGGCTCCCCGTTTCCATTTGTCCAGCTTTCCTGACACCCACTTGAACCCCCTCTTAATCTGACCATCTCCCAAAAAGAAGTTCAAGCCCCTAGGTGTTGGATGCAAAAATCACCACCATAGGGAGTCTCTCCTCCTTGTTCCTCAAGACTTCCAATGCACCCCCATGCCCTCGGACTCTATTACCAATCCCTCCACCCACCGTTTTGTACTCTCAGGAGTCCAGGGCCCCACCAGGACTCTAGGAGAGGCTGTTCACTGGTTCATGTAGGAAGGTTCTTTTCTCTTTAATCCAGCACTTCACGTCTCACTCTTCTTCATTCAAGCCTGGTGTTCATCAAGAGAACCTCTATGCTAAAATGCAAACTAATCAATAGCAACAAAATCAAATCAGTGGTTGCCCCAGGCTAGGAGGCAGAGGGAGGGACAGACTGCAAAGGGGCATGAGGAATCTTTTGGGAGTGAAGAAAGTGTATCATATCTTGAAGGTGGCAGTGGTTTCACCGTGGGGCTGCTGAGCCAAAGCATAAAGCTTCCGATTGATACTTACGGCCAAAATGTTCTCCAGGGAGTTTGATTTCTACTTTCATCCACAGGGTTTTTTGGTGCTCATCTGTTCACATTTTGTCCAACATTGGGTGGTAATTATTGCTTTCCACCTGCCAGTCAAGTAACTGAAAATGATAACTCATCGTTGTTTTAGATTGCTGTGTTTTTGGTTGCCATCCAGTTGATTCTGACTCATGGTGACCCCGTGTGTTACAGAGTAGAACTGCTCCATAGGGTTTTCTTGACTCTAAACAGAAACAGATTGCCAGGTCTTTTCTTTCACAGTGCCGCTGGGTGGGTTCTAACCACCAATCTTTAGGTTAGCAGTCGAGTGCAAACTGTTTGGGCCAACCAGGGACCTTATGAGAAGTTTTTTATTAAGCATGTGTAAAAATGGTGTTGGGGCAGTATATGACCTCCTCTAACTTCACAAGGGGGAAGGAGAATCAAGATCAACAGGCCACGGCTGATTCCTATGAGGCAGAGGTCAGACATGCCTTCTCTCTCCACCATCTTTACCAATTCTAATGCCAACTGGCCCTCCCACGGCACTCTCTACTTCTCTGCTGAGTTCAATAATTCATTGTAATGGCCACACAGAACTCACAGACCATATTCACAGTTACAGGGTTTATTGGGAAATAACATTACAGTTCAGGCTCAGGAACGCTTAGGATACAGTTCTTCCATCAGGACAGCCTCTTCCCAGCTGTATTTGCAGTCAAGCCTCTCCCTGGCCCTCGGCCACTGCCCAAAGGCGCTCAGCTTTTTCACTCCGTGGGCCGGGAAGCCCAACACAGTGTCTCCCGCCGCTGGATCTCTGCTGCTGGGTCTTTTCCACTGCTTCTCGCTGTCTTCATTCAGTGTTATAGCTGTCTCTTTCAGTCTCCTGGGTCCAGGAGCTTCTCAGTGCAGGAATCCTGGGTCTAAAGGACACGCTGGCTCCTGGCTGTTCTTCCCTGGTGGTGGTGGTATCTTCTCTCTGCTCTGGAATTGGCTCTCTTTTAAGCCAAAACTGACCAATCCCTTTGATGGGCCACAATTATCTTATCTACACAGCCCTACCCAGTCACTTTGGGGGTGGGAGTTACAAAACCATGGCGAGAAAGGCCACACAAAAGTGATCCATTGTGCCACAAGCTAAATACTTGGTAACTATAATGGAGAGTGGAAAAAGTGTATTGGGATCAAGTCTAACAGAGCACACGGGCAGCAAGGAAGGGTGTTGTCATTTAAAAAAAAAAACAGAAAAAAAGCCCATCTACTGTTTTACTGAATAATTGCCTTCTGGTGCAGTCCATACTGACAAAAATTGTGACTGTAGTAAAGTCATGGCTACTAAGTTTAGATCTTTCCAGCATGCATAGAAACAAATGGATGGTAAGAAGCGGGTCTTTGTTTGCATTCTTAAGTAAAATGGCTTTGGAGGGAAAGGTGCTCACATGAAGGGTGAGATTAATTTCTTTGTGACATGGATAAATTCAGTGAAGACCGCAATTTTAAATGGCCTGTCTCCTCAATTGAGTCAAAGTTTGGACAAGCCTCAACTATCACATCAGGGCTGAAATTTCACAATTTGGAGTGCTGAGGATGATATATCAAGATTTTTAGAGGCAGGGCCAAGATGGCGGAGTGGTCACAAGCTTCCGGTGGACTCTCCACAACAATGACCTGAAAAAACAAGTGATTCGAGTATGTATGGCCAGCTGGGAGCCCTGAACATCAAAGGCAGAGTTGAGGAACTGGACTGAGTGGCAGGTGGAGGGAGAGACAGTTAGGAAGCAGCGAGCAGTTGCCAGACCTGACCCGGGGAGAGCCTGAGCCCTTCAGGCATGATCAGCCCTGGGGTGAGCAGTGAGGCAGGCAAGCAGCCGTGCCTGGGAGGCGCGTTTTCCACACTGTGAGAGACCCAGAACCAGAGAGTATATATGGCCACCCAGAACCAGTGAGAAGCAGCCCTCCATCTGGCGAAAGATAAGTAACTGTGTATGGCCTACTGCGTGGATCAAAAACACCCCCGCTTAGGGAAAAAGCTCTCTCCCATTTACCTCCCCGCTCCCTGCTCTGCACTGGGTCCTGGACTGGCTTCATCAATTGCTGAGTCCCCTGGGCTGGAATTAGGATCTGTCACATGCCCGGAGCCATTCTCCCTGCCTTCGAGAATGAACAAATTAACAAACAGGGAAAAATAAACTGCCGGCTCCCCTAAGCCAGGAACCCAGGGTAGGCACAGCTCCTTTGCCTAGGCACAGGCATAAGGGATCCATGAACTGAGTGCCTTTCCCCCTGCATAGACTTGTGTGGGCCCATCTCAACAGCGTAGGCCCTCATTACCGCAGTACAACAGGTATGTACCAGAACTCTAGCTTCAACTGTTTCAGCTGTGAAATGGCAGGTTCTTGACATTTGACACTGCTCTGCCCACTAAGCAGGGTCTTCACCTACCCACATAAGGAGCGTGAGGACTGATGGCTCCACCCACGCCATGTAGCCACCTGCGATAGAAGCCCATGGTTAAGAGGTGCCCTCCAGTCCTTACAGCCAACAGCATTAAGTGCTCATAGTCCGGCTGCAAAATCCACCCACATGCGTGCTCTAGGGAACAGGGACACACCTTCCTCCTGTATGCTTGGGGGTGGCCGTCAGCCCCCTGCCTTGCTCAGAGTGTGTCCCCCTCTTGCAGCCAGATGCCTGTGCCTACACCAATCACCCATATCTGTCTAGGACTGTAAGTGAGAGCTTACACCACACTCTTGGTGGCTATCTACGTGGGCACCTGAGCTGAATCCGTATGGGAGGAGTGGGCGGACTTCTGAGCTCACGTACCTAGTAACAGATCTAACCACCTGCTGACAGGACCTAGAGCTTTAAAGGTGCCAACAATCAAACTTCAAACTAGCTCATATGAGCAGTCTATTTGGGCATATTAAAACAAAACAAGAAGCTAGGACACAGTAAGCAAACATAAAATAAATAAATATAATAACTTATTGATGGCTTGGAGACAACAGAAAATATCAAATCACCTAAAGAAGCAATCCATGATGGCTTCAGCAAGCTCCCAAAATAAAGAATCTAGAAATTTTCCAGAAGAGGAAAATTTCTTGGAATTACCAGAGGCAAAATACAAAAGATTAATGTACAGAACTCTTCAAGAAATTAGGAAGGAAATTAAGCAAAATGCAAAACATGCAATAGAGGAAATTAAAAAGATTAGAGAAGAGCATAATGACAAATTTAACAGGTGGCAAGAATCCATAGAGAGACAGCAATCAAATCCAGAAGATTAACAATAAAATGTCAGAATTAGACAACTCAATAGAAAGTCATAGGAGCAGAATTGAGGCAATGGAAGTCAGAATTAGTGAGATGGAAGATAAAGCACTTGACGCCAACTTATCTGAGGAAAAATCAGATAAAAGGATAAAAAAATGAATAAAACCCTAAGAATTATGTGGGACTGTATCAAGAGGAATAACCTACGAGTGATTGGAGTACCAGAACAGGAGAGGATAACAGAAAATACAGAGAGAATTGTTGAAGATTTGTTGGCAGAAAACTTCCCTGATATCATGAAAGATGACAAGATATCTCTCTAAGATGCTCATCAAACCCCATATAAGGTAGATCCCAAAAGAAATCACCAAGACATATTATAATCAAACTTGCCAAAACCAAAGATAAACAAGAGAATTTTAAGAGTGACTAGGGATAAACGAAAAGTCATCTACAAAGGAGAGTCAATAAGAATAAGCTTGGACTACTCAGCAGAAACCATGCAGGCAAGAAGGCAGTGAGATGACATATATAAAGCCTTGAAGGAAAAAAACTCCCAGCCAAGAATTATATATC
Organism: Dugong dugon; assembly: GCA_030035585.1. Lineage (NCBI taxonomy): Eukaryota > Metazoa > Chordata > Mammalia > Sirenia > Dugongidae > Dugong > Dugong dugon. The sequence goes on along the minus strand of CM057460.1, from coordinate 185,097,680 downwards.
CAGCACAACTGTCCCTCAAATATGATGGTGAAATTAGGGCATTTCCAGATAAACAGAAGTTTAGGGAATTTACAAAAACCAGACCAAAATTACAAGAAATACTAAAGGGAGCCCTCCGGCTAGAAAATCAATAACATCAGATAACAACCCAAGACTAGAACACAGGACAGAGCAACCAGATATCAACCCAGATAGGGAAGTGACAAAAGTAAATCAAAGCTAAAACACTGAAAATAGGGAAAGAGATGTCAATATGTAAAAGATGATGACATTAAAACAAAAAAGAGGGACTTAAAAAATATAGATGTAGATTTTTCATATGGAGAGGATGTCAAGGCAATATAAAGAAGTAAAAGACTGGTATAATCTTAGAAAATTAGGGGTAAATATTAAGGTAACCACAAAGGAAACTAACAATCCTACAAGTCAGAATAAAAAAACTAGAAAAATATAAAGACTCACAAGTGGATGGCTTTAACAAAGAGAAATTTATTTTCTCACAGTCTAGTAGGCTAGAAGTCCAAATTCAAGGCATCAACTCCAGGGGAAGGCTTTCTGTCTCTGTTGGCTCTGGAGAAAGGTCCTCGTCGTCATCAGTCTTTCCCTGGACTAGGAGCTTCTCTGTGCAGGAACCTTGGGTCCAAAGGATGCACTGTGCTGCCGGTGCTTCCTTCTTGGTGGTATGAGGTCCCCAACTCTCTGCTTGCTTCCCTTTCCTTTTGTATCTTACAAGAGATAAAAGGTGGTGCAGGCCACACCCCAGGGAAACTCCCTTTACATTGGATCAGGGATGTGACCTGAGTAAGGGTGGTGTTACAGTTCCACTGTAATCCTCTTTAACCTAAAATTACAATCACAAAATGGAGGACAACCACACAACCCTGGGAATCTTGGCCTAGCCAAATTGATACACACATTTTTGGGGAGACACAGTTCAATCCATGACAACAGAATACTATGAAAAATTGTACTCTAACAAATTTGAAAATGTAGAGGAAATAGACAAATTTTTAGAAACTCACTACCTACCTAACACAAACAGAGATAGAACAACTAAATAAACCTATGACAAAAGAAGAGATTGAAAAGGTAATTTAAAAACTCCCAACAAAAAAAAGCCCTGGCCTGGATGGCTTCACTGGAGAATCCTAACAAACGTTCAGAGAAGAATTAACACCACTACTGCTAAAGGTATTTCAGAGCATAGAAAATGATGGAACACTCCCAAACTTATCCTATGAAGCCAGCATAACCCTGATATCAAAACCAGGTAAAGACACCACAAAAAAAGAAAATCACAGACCAGTATCCCTCATGAACATTGATGCAAAAATCCTCAACAAAATGCAAGCCAATAGAATTCAGCAACATATAAAAATAATAATTCACCATGATCAAGTGGGATGTATACCAAGTATGCAGGGATGGTTCAACATTAGAAAAACAATCAATGTAATCCATCACATAAGTAAAACAAAAGACAAGAACCACATGATCTTATCAATTGATGCCAAAAAGGCATTTGACAAAGTCCAACACCCATTCATCATGAAAACTCTCAACCAAATAGGAATAGAAGGGAAATTCCTCAATATAATCAAGGGCATTTATACAAACCAACAGCCAACATCATCCTAAATGGAGAGACTTTGAAAGCATTCCCCTTGAGAACGGAAACCAGACAAGGATGCCCTTTATCACCACTCTTATTCAGCATTGTGCTGGAGGTCCCAGCCAGAGCAATTAGGCTAGAAAAAGAAATAAAGAGCATCCAAATTGGTAGGGAAGAAGTCAAAGTATCTCTGTTTGCAGATGGTTTGATCTTATACACAGAAAACCCCAAACGATCCACAAGAAAACTACTGGAACTAATAGAAGATTTTAGCAAAGTTTCAGGATACAAGATAAACATACAAAAATCAGTTGGATTCCTTTACACCAACAAAGAGAACCTTGAAGAGGAAATCACCAAATCAATACCATTTACAATAGCCCCCAAGAAGATAAAATACTTAGGAATAAATCTAACCAGAGACATAAAAGATCTATATGATGAAAACTATAAGACACTACTGCAAGAAACCAAAAGAGACCTGCATAAGTGGAAAAACATACCTTGCTCATGGATAGGTAGACTCAAGATTGTGAAAATTTCAGTTCTACCCAAAGCGATCTACAGATACATTGCAATCCCCACCCAAATTCCAATGGTATTTTTTAATGAGATGGAGAAACAAATCACCAACTTCATATGGAAAGGGAAGAGACCCTGAATAAGTAAAGCATTACCCAAGAAGAAAAACAAAGTGGGAGGCCTCCCATTGCCTGATTTTAGAACCTATTATACCACCACGGTAGTCAGAACAGCCTGGTAGTGGTACAACAACAGATAACATAGACCAGTGGAAACAGAATTGAGAAGCCAGACATAAATTCATCTACCTATAAGCAGCTGATATTTGACAAAGGCCCAAAGTCAATTAATTGGGGAAAAGACAGTCTCTTTAACAAATGGTGCTGGCATAACTGGATATCCATCTGCAAAAAACTGAAAGAAGAGCCATACCTCACACCACGCAGACAGACTAACTCAAAATGGATCAAAGACTTAAATATAAAATCGAACATGATAAAGAACATGGAAGAAAAAATAGGGACAACGCTAGGAGCCCTAATACATGGCATAAACACAATACAAACCGTAAGTAACAATGCACAAGCACCAGAAGAGAAACTAGATAAATCAGAGCTCCTAAGAATCAAACACTTATGCTCATCAAAAGACTTCACCAAAAGAGTAAAAAGACAACCTACAGACTGGGAAAAAATTTTGGCTACGACAAATCCGATCAGTGTCTAATCTCTAAAATCTGTAAGATACTGCAAAACCTCAACAACAAAAAGACAAATGACCCAGTTAAAAAATGGGCAAAGGATATGAAGAGGCACTTTGCAGAAGAAGATGTTCAGGTGGCTAACAGACACATGAAGAAATGCTCATGATTATTAGCCATTAGAGAAATGCAGATCAAAACTACAATGAGATATCATCTCACCCCAATAAAGCTAGCATTAATTCAAAAAACAAAATAATAAATGCTGGAGAGGTTGTGGAGAGACTGGAACACTTATACACTGTTGGTGGGAATGTAAAATGGTACAACCACTTTAGAAATCGATTTGGTGCTTCCTTAAAAAGCTAGAAATAAAAGTACCATATGATCCAGCTATCCTGCTCCTTGGAATATATCCTAGAGAAATAAGAGCCATCACACAAATAGATATATGCACACCCCTGTTCATTGCAGCACTGTTCACAATAGCAAAAAGATGGAAACAACCTAGGTGCCCATCAACCGACGAATGGATAAACAAATTATGGTATAGCCATACAATGGAATACTATGCAACAATAAAGAACAACGATGAAGCTGTGAAACATAACATGGAAGAATCTGGAGGGCATTATGCTGACTGAATTTAGTCAGTCACAGAAGATCAAGTATCCTATAAGACGACTATTATAAGAACTCAGGAAAAGATTTAAACACAGAAGAAAACATTCTTTGATGGTTAGGAGGGTGGGGAGGGAGGGTGAGGGTTATTTATCAACTAGATAGTAGATAAGAATTATCTTAGGTGAGGGGAAGGACAGCATACACTACAGAGGAAGTCAGCACAACTGGACTAAACCAAAGCTAAGAAGTTTCCTGAATACAGTCAAACACTTTGAGGGACAGAGTAGCAGGGGTAGGGGTCTGGTGACCATGCTTTCAGGGGATACCTAGGTCAACTGGCATAACAAAGCTTATTAAGAAAATGTTGTGCATCCTGCTTTGGTGAGTGGCGGCTGGGGTCTTAGAAGCTTGCAAGCGGCCATCTAAGATGCATCAATTGGTCCAACCACATGGAGTAAAGGAGAATGAAGAACACCAAAGACAGAAGGAAAGTATTAGCCCAAGAGACAGAAAGGGCCACATAGACCAGAGACTTCATCAGCCTGAGACCAGAATAACTGGATGGTGCCCGGCTACCACCAGTGACTGCCCTGACAGGGAACACAATAGAGAGTCCCTGATGGAGCAGGAGAAAGGTGGGGTGCAGAACTCAAATTCTAGGAAGAAGACCAGACTTAATGATCTGAATGAGACTGGAGGAACCCTGGAACGCATGGCCCCCGGATTCTCTATCAGCCCAGAACTAAAGCAGTTTCCAAGGCCAGCTCTTCAGACAGGGATTGGACTGGGCTGTGGGACATAAAGTGATACTCTTGAGGAATGTGCCTCTTAGCTCAAGTAGATATAAGGGATTAAACGGGCAGCTTCTGTCCAGAGGTGAGATGGGAAGGCAGAGAGGGTTAGGAGCTGGTTGGATGGACATGGGGAATCAGGGGTGGAAAGGAGGAGTGTGCTGTCACAGTATGGGGAGAGCAATTAGAGTCACATAACAATGTATGTATAAATTTTTGTAAGGGAAAAAATTTTTTAAAAAAGATTTTTAAAAAGCTCAAATTGTAATGTAAAACCTTTTGAAAGAGTTTGACTCTCAGGATTTGATTTACTTAGAGAAAGAATTAAGAAATGGATGCTCTGTTACGAGGTTAAGTAAAAGCCATATTCAAAATACTGCAATAGAATGTGAAGAGTACTTCACAAGGCTGAGGGCAGGGCTGGCCTAGGCATCTGCTCTCCGTCATCACCCAGATGCAGGGCACAGCCTTCTGGCCTTAGAATGACCTGCTTCTCAACATAGCTGCATCTACTAGAGCAAGAAGGGCAATCTCTGCTGAGAAATATCTCATGATTCTGAGTCCATCCTGGGTCAGATGTCCAGAACTATCTGGCATAACCACCAGATACTTGTTGCCATTAATGATGACCTACGTTTTTAAGGTTCAACTTCCTAATATAGCAGAAAGAAAAATAAAACCACTAGAAGTGGAACTGACCAGTCCATCATTGATCCAGATACATACACCCTAATTAAAGACTTGGAGCCCTGGTGGCACACTGGTTAAGTGCTTGGCTACTAACCGAAAGGTTGATGGTTCAAACCTACCAGCCGCTCCACAGGAGAAAGATATGAAAGTCTTCTTCCTCAGAGATTTACAGCCTTGGAAGCCCTGTGGGGCAGATCTACTTTGTCCTGTAGGGTAGCTAATGAGTTGGAATCAACTCAGTGGCAACAGATTTATTGGTTTTTTAAAGACTGAAAACAATATCATCCCTTTCGCTGATATGAGCGTATTAGTATTTATTATAATTTAAATCTTGTTTTAAGCAGTGATTAATAATTTTAACTTAAAATTTATAATCTTCATGTGCATTGGATGTCCAGTGAGTGGCTCTTATGTGCTGAATATTTGAGAAATGCTGAGTAAACACTGAACAAATGTGTATTGTCATCATTCAAAGTCCAACTTCCTTGTCACCCCCTCCAGGAGCTTTCCCAATTCCTGACCCAGGAGGGTTTTTTTGTACCCAGTGCTCCAGCAGTGTTCCTGACCTTTAATGCTTAACACATTTGGCCCTTAACCGCCTTACACTTATGCCCTTCTCCCAATCTAGACTGAGATCTAGAGGACAGAGACTATTTTTTACCCTTCAGTGTCTCTAGTCCAGCTTGTGACAGTTCTAGAGTTTTCTCTAGACTGTGAGTATTACTGGATATGGAAACAGAGAGTCAGGATCAGGACTCAGATCTACCTGGCCAGGAACAGTGGAAGCACAGCCCCCACCCAGCCAACTTCTGAGATGCTCTCAGAATTCCATCCAAGGATCTTTTATTTTCTGTACACTCTACCTTCTCCCCCCACTCCCCCCGGGGTTCTTCGCATGGAGCAGGCACAAAGAGCAGGTAAATATGACTGTTGACAGAGGCTCTCAATGGGTTCCACTTGTCTTGAGTTGATGTCAACATCAGTTTACTATATATGTGTGTCTATGGTACTTGAACATGAAGTATTTTAAAATTATGTAATTCAGAGTATTCACTGGTTCGGGTTGGCCTCTCAGAATAGGCAAGTGGTGGGTTTCTTGCTTTATTGGTAAGTTCCCCCACAAAATAGAGGAGCTGAATTGTTCTAATAGCAATAATAGAGTCCCTGGGTGATGCAAATGGTTAATGTGCTTGACTGCTAACCAAAAGGCTGGAAGTTAGAGTTCACCCAGAGGCACCTTGGAAGACAGTCCTGGCAATTTAATTCTGAAAAATCAACCAGTGAAAATCCTATGGAGCACAGTTCAACTCTGACACACATGGGGTCACCATGAGTCTGAACTGACTCAACAGCAGCTGGTAGAACAGCAATATTACATGCTCATTGTTTAAAACTCAGATATAAAGCTATAAAGAATGTGATAGCAAAGTGAAAATCAACCCAATTATACCACCCAGCATAAAAGCTATTAACTTGTGATGTATATCCTTTCCCGTGTGTGCACATATTTACAAAAGCAGGGGGGTATAGTCTACATGTTGATAACTAGGCTTTAATTTAATAGTACCCCATGGGCTTCTATTTCATTATATTCGAAAGGCTCAATAATATTCCCCTGTGTGGATGTACCATGATATATTTAGCCAAACTCCTCTTTGGGGGCCTAGATTGTTTCCAATTTTTCAGCAATCTAAACAAGGCCTAGATAAACTGCTGGTGACTAGATTATGTATACTGACTGAAAGAGCTGTTCTGCTAACTGAAAGGTCAGCAGTTTGGCACCTTGGAAACCCTATGGAGCAGTTCTACTCGGTCCTGTAGGGTCACTATAGTCAGAATCAACTCAGTGGCAATGGGTTTGGTTTTTGGTTTGGATTTTAATATGTTATTTGAATTTTCTCCACAAGGGAGAAGTAGGCAACTGTGGGAAGACAGGCTAAGTTTTTTTGCTTTTTTTTTAAGGCTATTTAGAAAGTCCTTTCTCATACGTAATCTCACTCCAGCCTTGTGAGGTTAGTGTTAGTATTCGCATTATCTCTGTTGTATGCAGTAAAAAGCTGGGTGTGTCCCGTGCAGATTGTCACCAGCCAGTGAGGGCCAAGATGGAATTCAAACTATCTTTGGATTCCATATCACTCTTTTCTCTTCAAAGCACTTCACAGTATGACATTCCCCGTATATTCAATTTACTTCTAGGCGCTGTGTTGGGGACAATAAGGGGAATACAAAAATAAATCAGAGCATTCCAACCTCCCAGAGGGCCATTATTAGGTGTGAAGACAGGCTTAACATAAATAACTGAATGACTAAATGCTCTCCGTGAGAGGGGAGAGCTCTGAACACAGGCCATTTACTTTGACTGGCTGGCCATGGCACTGTGGAGTAGGTATGATGATAATGAGAGCTAAGGGCTTTTCATTCTTCATTTCACAACAACTTCTCCATAGCTACCCTGGGAGGTATTACCCCCTTTTCCCTTCTTCAAGAGAAGAAAATTGATAGGTTAAGAAACTGACCACTCACGGCAGAACATTCCAGAACCCCATCCTTCATGTCTATAGTACAGAGCCAGTTCAGTAGGATCTGGAAGGCTTGATAGACCTTCAGCAGGCAGAGCTCAGAGAGAAAATTCTAGGAGAGGTACCACAGGAACAAAGCCTTGGAGGCAGGAAAACATAAGCACATTTGGGAATGGCAAGGGACTTAGTGCGCCTGGAAGAGTGAAAGAGGAGTGATCAGGAGAGATAAAAATGAAGTAGAATGTGAGCCAGACTGGAGAAGGCCGTGAGTAGCAAGCTAAGGAGATCCGACTGCAGTTTATATTCATAACGGAACCAACCAAAGAGAATGACATCATCTGTGCTTTGTGAAGGTGAATTTGATACATGCATGAGGGAACAGGGAGACTAGTAATGGAGTTGTTAAAATACTCCTGGCCAAAGATAACCAGAGGAAGAATGAGAACCAAAGATATTACCAAGATAACATCCACCAGATTTGGCATCTCATTAGATATCTGGGGGAGAGAGGAGAGAACTATGATTGCGGTGTCCATATTTGGGTAATGGGAGAATATGAGTGTCCTACGGCAGGAAAAGGGATGGGGGTAGAAGAGATGAGTACATTTTTCTTACATGAGGGTGAGGAGTCCAACGGGTGTCTGGGTGGAGAGAGTTCAGTAAGCAGTTGGAAATAGGAAACTCATGATTTAGACTTGGTACCTGAGAATCAGAAGAAATGATCCAGGGAGCTGGCCAGGGAGAACCTATGCTTCAGATTCATCAGGAGATGGTCATGGCTTGCTAAACTGCATTTCTACTGCCAAGCTTCTGTTCTACAGAAACAAAACCTCTCGTGCACAAGGAGGTGCATGAAGGAGGTTACCTGCAGCATTGTTTGTAGTAGTGAAAGACTGGGGGTAGGAGGGAGTGGCAAGTAAATAAGCCATAAAGCATCCACATTGTGCAGCAGTTAAAAATTAAATAGATTACAGGCTCTGACAGGGTCAGATCTCCAAAATATATAATGGGTGAGAAAAGCAAGTTAAGCAAGTTGCAGCACAACAATAATGTATGATACTACTTATGCTGGCACATATGTGTTTAAATGGTGTGTGTGTGTGTGTGTGTGTCTGTGTGTGTCTGTGTGTGTTTAAAAAATGAAACAAGTTGCCATGGAGTCGATTCCGACTCATGTCGACCCCATGTGTGTCACAGTAGAGCTGTGCTCCATGGGGTTTTCAATGGATGATCTTTTGGAAGTAGACCACCAGGCCTTTCTTCCGAGGCCCCTGTGGGTGAACTTGAACTGCCAGCCCTTTGGTTAGCAGCCAAGCACATTAACCATTTGCACCATCTGTGTGTGTAGGCATACAGAAAATTCTGGAAGGATAAACACACTGCTAACTATGCTAGAGGACGGTGTTGTGACAAAAATAAAGAAAGAAAGAGCAGAAGTGGGGAAATAGAATTTTGACCTTAGTAGTTCAAGTTTTAATTTTACTTGGAGAATGTAATCATGTATTACTTGTGTGAATAAACACTCTCAAACTATTTTTAAAATCAGTTCAATGGGAAGAAGAAAGAATGGAAGAGACAGGGACATACTCTGAGACCGTCAGGGTAGGGCAGTATTATTGGGATTGCTGGGAGGAGCTTCGGAAAGTACCAGGTGGAGGGGGTCCACACGTGCACCGACCCTGCAGAGATAGCCAACAGGATGAGCCTAGTGAGCTCAGCTGGTTTTCAACACCTTTCAATTACACCACATGGAAGGAGACCATGTCTGTTCTGTTATTTTCTGAGTTGTAAATATTCCCGTGTTTGGATATGCCATTGCTTTCCCAGAAATTCCACAGAGTTCTTCTTGGTATTCTCACTTGAATCCTTCAAGCTGCCTATGACATCCCCTTCCTCCCGTTGCAGCCCCAGCAAATATCTGCCTCCTCTCTTGCCCCTATTCAAAAAATTCCCATTTCGGATCACTTTTAAGAGCTTTGCTGTGGAAGGCCTTTTATGGAATTCCTCAGAGGACACCCTGCATATTGAGCACTTACTGAGTGCCAGGCTTACATTTATTGAGCATTTATATTTGCTAAGCACTGCGCTCAACTTCATAGTAAGCATCTCATTTAATCCTGCTAACGACCCTAGTAGACCAGAATTATTATAACCCTGATTTCACAGGTGAGATTTGGTCTGGTTAAGTGACCTGACCAAGGTCACACAGCTGGTAAGTGGTGGTCAGCATGTGGTGGGTGTGTGTCTCGATAAGTACCTAAGCTTCCAAGTGGTGGGATAGGTGGGTATGGGGTAGGGGAGTGAGGGGCTGGACTAGGGAACAACAACTTCTCAGGTGTCCAGAGGGGTTCAGTTTGCCAGGTGTCTTTGTAGCCATTATTTCATTTAATTTTACCACCATGCTCTAATGATGAGGGTTATTAGGGAAAATGAGGTGACTCAAGCTTTGTAACTCCCTTGAAATGGTGAAGATAATCACCAATTCTGGGTCAAGGGGTTTTAGGGCCCATTAACCCATTATGAAACCTTGAACAAGTCTACAAGGGGTGGGTGTGGATGGAAAATATGCTCTCCATGGCCCCTTTGGCCCTACTCTTTAGGGATTATGGACTTCCTAGCAGCCACTCCTCCCAGCCTGGAAACTCTTGGCCAGATACCCACTTGCTCTCCAGTCTGCCCTTCCCAGGAGATAAAGTGCTGAGTAGTAGCAGAGGAGCCAGTTTCCTGGGGTTAATAAACAGGCTGTTTATAGCCAGGAACAGTCACGGGGCAGGCACCAGCAGGCTGGGAGGTCACACTGTTTCTGAATGTGGAGGTTTCTCATAAACATCCCCCACCCCCACGCCCCGCCCCATGAGCCTTTGGAATGGATCAAGGACAGCGCTGGGCCCATTGCCCTTGCTGAACAGAGGACAGAGGCCCCCATCCCTTACTCACTACCTTCCTTTCTCTCTTCTTCTGGCTCTCTTCGGCTTTCCTTTCTCCTCTGTCCTCCCCCCACTCTTTCCCTTTCTTCTATAGTGGAAAAAGCATATGATTTGACAGTAGACCCACCTGATAACTTTGGGCAGGCAACTTATCCCTCCGAGTCTCAGTTTCTTCCTCTGCAAAATGGGGTGATAACGAGGCCTCCTCATAGGATTTATGTAAAAGTGCCTTGCACTGTTGTTTAGCATACACAGTGAGTATTGAAAACCTGTTTGTCTTTCCCTTCCTTTCTCTCCACCCTAGTCCTTCTCTCTATTCCTTGCCCCTATCCTTTTCCCTTTCTGTTTGTTTGTTCCAGTCCTGTCCCCATTCCTTCCCCAGACACCTCCACCCCTCTGACTGTCTTTCTGCTGCCTGGGAGGGCAGAAGAGTAAGCCAGGTTTGACCCAAGGAGGGCTGACCACTTGGGGCCAGCCCAGCCAGGCCAGCCTTGGCAATTACCCACCAGGTCACACCCTAAGCCTCCCTGCTTTTAATAAATAGCCCACAGGATTTGAGGGCAGAGGGATGATGTAGACTGGGAGAGGCCAAGATATTTTGAAATTTGGCTTGTTTTTACCCTCAGTCTGACTCTTCAATTGCTTAATGGTTAGAGACTGCCTTAGTCATCTAGTGCTGCTATAACAGAAATACCACAAGTGGATGGCTTTAACAAAGAGAAGTTTATTCTCTCACAGTCCAGTAGGCTACAAGTCCAAATTCAGGGCATCAGCTCCAGGGAACAGCTTCTCTGTCGACTCTGGAGGAAGGTCCACATCATCAATTTTTCCTTGGTCTAGGAGCTTTTCCACACAGGAACCTCAGGTCTAAAGAACGCACTCTGCTCTCAACACTGCTTTCTTGGTGGTAGGAGGCTCCCATGTCCCTCTGCTCACTTCTGTCTTTTATATCTCAAAAGAGAGTGGCTTAAGACATTGTCTCATCTTGTAGCCCTCATCAGTATAACTGCTGCTAATCCATCTTATTACATCATAGTAATGGGATTTACAACACATAGGGAAATCACATCAGATAATAAAATGGTAGACAATTATACAATACTGGGAATCCTGACGTAGCCAAGTTGACAGATATTTTGGAGGGACACAATTCAATCCATGACAAGAGACCATTGTGTAAATGTCTTTGTGACTTTGGGCAAGTCCTCTTCACTGTCTAGGCTTCAGTGTAGTGTGGGATAGAAGTGAAGAGCATGGGCCCTGGAGCCAGATTGCCTGAGATGGAATGCCATCTTACTCTTCAGTTGCTTGGGCTACTTAATCTCTCTGTACCTCAGTTTCCTCAACAGTAAAATGGAATTTATATTATACTTACCTTATGAGGATGTTACGGGGATTAAATAGTCTGTTTAAAGCACTTAGAATAGGGTATAGCCCATAGTAGGTAGTCAGTTAATCTTAGCTATTATATGTAAATGCTGGGGTGGAAGAGGGGTATGTGTGCAAGTGGGGAGGACTGGATATTCTCTAAGAGCATTCAAGCATAATGAAACCTCACAATGTTCCTCTTTGTTGACCCCTGGATAAGAACAGGTCAGAATCTTGTACACAAAGTGCTTGACTCTCCTAGAAGACCCTAAGGGACTAATCAAAGATTTGCGAAGCATCATGAAACCTCACAATGTTCCTCTTTGTTGACCCCTGGATAAGAACAGGTCAGAATCTTATACACAAAGTGCTTGACTCTCCTAGAAGACCCTAAGGGACTAATCAAAGATTTGCGAAGCTGGAAAAAAAAAAAAGCTGGTTGGAGGCCTTGGAAGTTATTTGGTCCAACTTCTTGTGGTGCTGAAAGGGCAGGGAGGACTAGAGAGACGGCAAGGACTTCTGTGGTCACAGAGCTTGGATGAGTTGTAGAGAGAGTTGCAGGGGAGGAGTGATTTGGAGGGGACAATGGGATGCAATGCCAGGGAATGGTAGGCTCCTAAGGGTCACGCTCCCCAGCTCCATGCCCTCCGGGACGCTGAGGTTAGGCACATACACCATGGCTAAGATACTGGGGTCACACTGGCATCTTTAATAATAATCATAACCATGAAATGAGCAGGGCCTTTGTCCCAAGCACTGCACCAGATGCTTTTGAATGGGTTATCTCAACTTGTACAAAATCCCCCTTTTACAAATGAGGAAAGATGCCTTACCCAAGGTGAAACAACTAAAAAGGGTAGAGCTGGGATTTGAACCCAAGCTTCTCTGATGCCAAAGCAGTGTTCTCACGCCACACTCTTCTAACGCTTCCTAGTGACTAACATGGGGCTTGAACGCACCACTCAGAAAATAAAGATCTTGTATTTGTCCAGCTCTGCTGGCCGAGCAAGTAACACCAATAGATGAGCCTGGACTCCTTGTCACTTTTCCAACCCTGTTCCCCTAACCTCCAGTCACAACGAGAGACCAGAACTCTGTGTGGGAGGGCAGGGCCTTTCCTCCAGGGTCCCTGCCTCTGTGCCCTCTGTCCCCACTGTCAAAGGGAGAGAGGCACTGGCTGTTCTTGGAAGAGGCAGGGAAAGAGGGCTTAGAACCTGGGTGAAGCTTTTGGCTTATGGGTGTGACCTGCTTGGAATTCAGCCAGCACCTTGACTTGGCTGGAAGGAACATGAACAAATGTGGAGAAGTGGAAGGAGAAGGAAGAAAGGGGATGAGGTGAAAGAGGACTTCTTCCTGTCCTTAAAAACGTAAGATTTATGGTTGGCATGAATTCTTCAATTTAATGTAGTGTAAGAAACATACCCGTTGTCGTCGAGTCGATTCTGACTCATATTGACCCTATAGGGCAGAGTAGAATGGCCTCACAGGGTTTTCAAGGCCATAATCATTATGGAAGCAGACTGCCACATCTTTCTGCTGTGGAACAGCTAGTGGGTTCAAATCACCAACCTTCTGGTTAGTAGCCAAGCGCTTAAATCACTGCGCCACCGAGGTTCCCATAAGAAATGTAGGATTTATTTAATACATTCCATCTCCGCATGAAGGTCCCTGAGTGGTACAAACGGTTTGTGCTCTACTGTTAACCTAAAGGTTGATGGTTTGAACCCACCCAGTAGCACTGCAAAAGAAAGGCCTGGCAATCTGCTTCCATAATGATTACAGCTAAGATTAACTAAGCTAGGATTAAGCTAAGTAATGATTAAGCCTATGGAGCAGTTCTACTCTGTGACATATGGGGTCACCATGAGTTGCAATCAACTGACAGCAATGGGTCTGATTTTGGTTTTTGGTCTTGCCATGGGGACAGGAACCACATCTGTCATGTTCATCGCACTGTACTCACTCATTGCTCAGCTCAGGGCCTGAATGTAGTCAGTGCTCCAAAAATATTTGAAAAAGAATGAAAAAGTGAATGGATAGGTAGAAGAGCACTGAAACCTGGTCAGAAGACCTGCGTTTCAACTTTTAGCCCTATGGCTAACTGCATGACCCTTGGACAAGTCACTCTGACTCATGAGCCTCAGTTTCTGCATTTCTAAAATACAGTGGTAGTTCCACTTCCCAGGGCTTTGAAATCATCGAGTTCAGTGGGAGTGTTGGTCAGCTAAACTCTGAACTGAGTTTAACCATCTGTTCAAGGGTACTTGCTGATCCAGGGCAAGGGGATGGCTGGAGGTGTGATTCTAAGAATGGGATTAAACATGGAGAGGTTGCAAAACTGCTTGGAGAATGGAACATTCAGGAAGAGTACCATAAACCAGGCATGCATAACAAATACTCTATCCCCCAGAGAGCTTTTCTGCCTTGCCCATGCAAGGCATCTGTTAGCCTTGGCTGGAGCACAGATGGACTTAAGTCACAAGATGTTAGAGATCATCTATCTAGTCCACAACCCTCCTCCACCTTCTACAGATAAGAAGACAATAGCCCAGTGAGGGAGTTAAGGACTGAGAGATAAGGACCCAGGTATTCTAAGTCCCAGGAGCCCTGGTGGAGCAGTTTTGAAGCCCTCGGCTGCTAACCGAAAGGTAGGCAGTTCGAACCCACCAGTGGCTCTGCTGGAGAAAGATACGGCAGTCTGCTTCTGCAAAGATTACAGCCTTGGAAACCCTATAGGGCAGTTCTCCTCTGTCCTATAGGGTCACTGTGAGTCGAAATCAGCTCGATGGCAATGGCTTTGGTTTTTGGTTTATTCTAAGTCCCAGCCCAGTGCTTCTCCCACTGCACTACGATTGAAAGGGATGACGGGCAAGGTGGGTCTAACGGCCACAGTGGAGAAACAGAATGAGCTGGCAAGAGAATGACTCCAGGTAGCAACTCTTTGAAAGGGGCTTCAAAATAGGAGACATCGTGATAAAGAGGAGGAAGAACGGAAGAAGAGGAGCAGGAGGAGGAAAAGGTTCCAGATAATTCCTTATGCCTGTATGGATTATGTTTCAAAGCTACCTCATGTGGATCAGCTGGTTAAATGTGTGATGGTATGGTGGAGAGTGGAGTTCCTGGGTGGTGCAAACAGTTAACGTGCTCGGCTACTGTTGGAAAGGTGGGAGGTTTGAGTTCATCCAGAGGTGCCTCAGGAGAAAGGCCTGGTGATCTGCTTCTGAAAAATCAGTCTTTGAAAACCCTCTGAAGCACAGTTCTACTCTGACACACATGGGATCGCCAAGAGTTGGAATCAACTAAGTGGCAACTTTTTTTTTTTTGAATTGTGGAAAATTACTGACAGTGAGTCAGAAAACCCATTTTCATGACCCAGCTCTGTCGTGTCCAAGCTGGGTGACCTGGGTGAATCCTCTCTCTGATCCTCAGAATATCATTTGAAATGCGAGGACAATAGTACCTCACTATTAATACCCAAACCAAACCTGGTGCTGTCAAGTTGATTCTGACTCATAGTGACCCTATAGGACAGAGTAGAACTGCTCTACAGGGCTTCCAAGGAGCAGCTGGTGGATTCAGACTGCTGACCTTTTGGTTAGCAGCCAAGGTGTTAACTAACCACTGTGCCACCAGGGATCCTTACTACTAGTAGTGGCTTAAAACAACAGAAATTTATTCTCTCACAGTCCTGGAGGCTAGAAGCCAGAAATAGAGGACGAAACGCTCCTCAGGAATCAGTTTAGGTAATAGATGCGGAAGGAGGTTACATACTCTGTAAAATGCTCTACGAGTGGACCACGTAGCAAGGTAGTCACAAGTGAGGAGCCTGCAGTCAATCACCAGGTGTGTGACAGACCACTTCACCTCTCTGTGCCTCAGTTTCCTCACATGTAAAATGGACATGGAGGGAATCAAATATGATAATATATTAACAGTGTTTAGCACAGTCCCTGGCACATGCTATGTGCACAACATACTTTTAGTTATTATTACTAGTTAAGTATGAGGGCTCTTCTCATTTAATCCACACAATAATCCTATGAGGTAGGGTTATTATTAGTCTCCCCTTGCAGATGGGGAAACTAAGGCCTAGAGAGAAGTCGCTTACCCAAGATCAATATCAATAGCTAAGTAATATGTGGCAAAGACAGAACTAGCACGCCAGTGCTCTAGCTATTACACCAGACAGAAAGATCAGAATCGGGGAGCAGGAAGGCAGCCGTGTGAACGTCTGTCAGTGGAGCCCAGAGGCGGCACAGGCACAAAGCCAGAGTTCTGGTAGCTGCAGGAGCATTTCCAACCTTGAACTAGAGCCAGCTTGGAGCTCAGTCAGAACAAGCCTTGCTTCTTCTGTGATTTAAGGAGCTGAGAAAGATGAGTCCTGGGCAGGGAGGCAGGACTCTCCCCATATGTACACTGAAAGTTTGAACTACACCTGAATATCTTGTTAAACTGCACATTCCAATTCTCACTAGGCCTGGGGAGGTGCCGGAGATCCCACATTCTGGCAAGCTCCCAAGTGATGCCAATGCTGCTGATCCAAAAGCCACCTTTTGAGTAGCAAAGAACTAGATCATTTCTAAGGACCCTTCTGGGGCTGATAGTCTCAGTGAGGGTGATAGACCAAAGCCTGAGAAGTAAGAACAAGAACTGATTCTGCCCCAGATGCCCTCAAGTAGTTGGGTCCAGTGTGAGCATCGGGTTACTTCCCTTGAACTACAGCCCCCTGTAAAAGGAACTTGATGTCCATGCTCAGTCAGACTTTCAGCATCAGAGTCGGCTCACCCAGACCCTCCTCCCTGGCTTATTTCTTACCCTCACCTGCTCTTCACTTCCTGAGGGGAAGAGACAAACTTTTCTGAGCCACATTCTTCCCTAACAGACTTGTCCCTTAATGGCAAAGGACAAGGCTTAAGGTACACTCTATGTCCCTCCTTCCTTTCTCTTTTTCATTCATTCATTCAACAACTATTGATGGAATACCCTCTGTGTGCCTGGTACTCTGCTAGGGGCTGGGGTCACAGTGAAGAATAAAGCAGACAAGGTCTCTGACCGCATGCTGCTTACATCCTATTTGGGAGGAGAATGGGATTGATCATAAATGTTAGTTGCCGTCTTGTGGCCCCTGACTTATGGCAACCCCATGTGTGTCAGAGTAGAACTGTGCTCCATAGGGTTTTCAGTGGCTGACTTTATTGGAAGTAGATCGCCAAGCCTTTCTTCTGATGCACCTCTGGGTACACTCAAACCTCCACCAAAGTTAGCAGCCGAGTGCGTTAACCATTTGCACCACCCAGGTACTTCTAGATCATAAATAGGTAGGCAAACGAAGAGTTATTAGGCGCTGTCAAGTAGGTTCCAACTCAGAGCGACTCTGTGTACAACAGAACGAAACACTGTCCCATCCTGTGCCATCCTCACAATCACTGTTATGCTTGAGCCTATTGTTGCAGCGACTGTGTCAGTCCATCTCATGGAGGGTCTTCCTCTTTTTTGCTGACCCTCTGCTTCACCAAGCATGATGTCCTTCTCCAGGGACTGGTCCCTCCTGATAACATGTCCAAAGTACGTGAGACAAAGTCTCGCCATCCTCACTTCTAATGGGCATTTTGGTTGCACTTCTTCCAAGACAGATTTGTTCATTCTTCTGGCAGTCCATGGTAGATTCAATAGTCTTCACCAACACCATAATTCAAAGGCATCAATTCTTCTTCAGTCTTCCTTATTCATTGCCCAGCTTTCGCATGCATATGAGACAATTGGAAACACCGTAGCTTGGGTCAGGCACATCTTAGTCCTTAAAGTGACATCTTACATCTTAAAGGACACCTACATGACACGTGGTAGGTGATTAATTAACACCTTTTTAATAAATTAATAAGGAACTTTGGTGGTGCAGTGGTTAAGTGTGTGGCTACTAACTGAAAGGTACGTGGTTGGAGCCCACTAGCTGCTCTGCTGTGGCAGTCTGCTTCTGTAAAGGTTTCAGCCTTGAGACTCTATGGGGCAGTTCTACTCAGTCCTATAGGGTCACTATGAATTGAAATCGATTCAATGGCAATGAGTTTGGTCTTTTGTTTTTTGAAATTAATATTTAGTTCAGTAAGTGTAAGAACTCAGCAATATGAGGAAAAGGAATTGACAAGGCATGACTTTGGAGGCAAAGAATGAATTTGGAAGAAAAAAATAAAAATTCTTCAGTCTTTTCTCGTGCTCCTATTCCAGTCTCTTTCAGCTCCAACACTGTTTTAGAGGCTCCTAAAAGCTTAACGGGATAGGCAGGGCAGAAATTATGAGTCCTATTTAATAGCTGGGGAAGGGCTAAATCTACTTTGGTTGAAGTTACTCAGCCAGGCGGTGCCGAAGTGTGTCCCAATAAAATTAGGGCCCCAGAAGCATCCTGCAGGGTGTGTGGGTGGGGATGGTAATATGCAGACTCTGAACTAAGTGTTCCTGCTCATTTAAGTCTCAAAATAACCATTTGAGGGCAATAGTAGCCACAGAGGAGGAAACAATGTGATTTACCCACAGTCCATTCTCACCATCTAACTCAAACTCCTACTGGGCAGACTCTCCAGGACACCACCTCAGGGGCTCCATATCTGGGGTCGTTTCATGAGAAAACTGTTTCATGACTGACTGGGGTGGACAACACCTTAGAATTTTACTTTCCTCATTTCACAGTTGGGGGTGTACTAGTTTCTTCGGGCTGCCAAAGTAAATTACCACAAATTGGATGGCTTAAAACAACAGAAATTTATTCTCACAGTTCTGGAGGCTAGAAGTCAGGAATCAAGATGGCAGCAGAGCTGTGCTCCCTCTGAATCCTTCCTTGTCTCTTCCTAACTTCCGGTGGTTGGCAGCAATCCTTTATGTTTATGTTCCTTGGCTTATAGCCGCTTCTGACTTTGCATGGCTGTCTTCCCTCTGTGTATCTGTATCTCCAAATCTTCTCCTTATAAGGACACCAGTTAATGGATTTAGGGCACACCCTAATTCAGAAGGACCTCATCTTAACTTGATTACATCTTCAAAGACCCTATTTTTAAAATAAGGTCACATTCAAGGTACCTGGGGTTGGGACTTCAACATTTTTTTTTTTTAGGGGGGAGGACAGACATAATTAGCCCACAACAGAGGGAATCTAAAGCTTAAAGACAAAAAGGGACTAGTCTATGACACCTACCGAGTTAAAATCAGGACTCCTAACTCAATCCAGAGCTTTCTCAAGTATACCTCACAAATCCCTTTAACACGAACCTTCTGAGTTGGGAAAGCGTATGGACTTCACCTGGCCGTTTTTCAGTTGTGGTCAGGTTGGGAGAAGAGAGGCAGAAGGTGTGATAAGCTACCCACCGCATCTGGTTGTTCTGCTCGAAAATTTACTAGTTCCCTGTGTAGTCCTCATTGGTTTCGTACATTTGGGGTGCTTGTAGTTATAGACCGCAGGAAGTAGGATGTTGGTAGTTCACTGTTAGTGACTGTTTATGAAGATTGTTTTGCTACTCCAGCACTTTAGTCTCCCAGCTGACCAATAACCTGGAAAGCATGGAGTGTAGGTAGGGAAGTATTTGGTGAGGACAGCAGACACATAGTAGGGCTCGCTGTTACTAAGAAATGGGAAAAAGGGTGAGTCATTAACTCCATTTCAGGCAAATTCAACAAACGTAGTATTTGCCAGGCCAGGTCCTATTGAGGTTTAAATTGGAAGATGTGCTGGAAGGAGTTAATATAGCATGAGATAATCTTTAAACCTTAAACCAAAACTATCCCCTGAAATCCTCTTAAAACCAAACAGTAGTCTGGCTTAACTAGTAAAAAATGTTTGCCTTGAGCATTGTCTCTTTTAAGAACTGTCTACATGAGATCAGATTTACAACAGCAACTCTTAAGATTCGATAGAAACCTTAGGGGAGAGTAAGTTTGTGTTAATAAGGGAGGGACAACTTAGAAAAGGAGGGTGAGAATGGTTGCACAACTTGAAAAACGTAATCAGTGTCACTAAATTGTACATGTAGAAAAGGTTGAATTGGTGTATGTTTTGCTGTGTATAGTCTCAACAACAACAAAATAAATAAAATTGAGAAGAAAGTTAACATAGCAGGCATGAGGCTAATATTTTTAGAAAGACCTACCTGTTTGCAAGGTTGGCTCTTGACTGGCAGCTGGGAACTTGGATTTCAGGAAGATTCCCACCATTCCCAGAACTGATAAGAGAGGCTGGCTGTATCTAAACCATTTGTACCGTGTGGTTATACACCTGCTGAACACCCGCTTTCCTTCTGGGAGTCTGGAATGTTGTTATGTGACCAGTCCCCAGTAAACCACGAGTGCTGAGTATCTGATGAGCTTCCCTGGTAGAGAACACTTCGCACATGTTGTCACAATTCAATGCTGGAGGAATTAAGTGTGTCCTGTGTGATTCCACTGGGAGGGGACTCTTGGAAGCTTGTGCCTGACTTCCTCTGGACTTCACCACGTATGCCTTTTCCCTTTGCTGATTTTCCCTTGTATCCTTTCTCTAGAATAGATCATAGCGTGAGTAGGACTATGTGCTGAGTCTTGTGAATCCTCCTAGCAAATTACCAAACCTGGGTGTGGTCTCGGGGCCCCCCAACAGGAGATAAGCCTAGATTTCACAGAGACGACCATAATCCTATACCAATCTCTTATGGTGATAAACCAGCACTGTCCAATAGAAATATAGTGTAAGTCACAATATATAATTTTAAATTTTCTAGTAGCCACATTTTTAAAAGTACAAAGAAACAGGTGAAATTAATTTCAATAATATGTTGTATTTAACCCAGCATATCCAAAATAGTATCATTTCAACTTGGAATAATATAAAAACTACTAATGAGATATTTTATGGTCTTTCTTTTTCCTGCTAAGTCTTCACAAACTAGTGTGTCTTTTACACTCACAGTACCTCTCAGTTCTACCAGCCACATTCCAAGCGTTCAATAACCACATGTGGCTACTGGCTGCCATGTTGGACAGCACAGCCTTAGAGGTTAATGTAAAGGGGCTTTGGAGACAGAACATACAGGTTAGAATCCTGGTCTGTCACTTATTGATGGTAACCTCTTTAGGTATTAGTTTCTTCATCTGTAAAATGGGGATGTAGTAGGGGAAAAACATCATAAAGTCTAGTAAAGCAAAAAGAAGTTTTATTCGGCACATATTCAGAAAGGGCAGAAGTGGGAAGCGGACAACCATGCTGCCAAGAGCCATGTCTTCACGAGTCCAAAGAATCTTAGAGTAGGAAAGAATGGGAAAACGGACAAGCAAGCTGCCACAGCCATGTCTGCCCGAGTCCAAAGAACAGTTACAGAGCCATCAGTATATATTAACATTAAAAATGGGCAAAACTATTGAAAGCTTCACCTTTCCACAGACTGGCTAGAAACTGTGATCCTACATTTTGAATTGTCTTTCTTAACAATCATTGGTACAGACTTCAGTAACAAGAGTCAGGAGGGTCTTCATTGGTCCAACAAATTTCTATTCACTAAATGCTAATAGAAAAAGATAAGAGTGGAAAGTCTTTTGTGTTCTGTTTGATGGGCTTTATGTGAGAGTTTCCCTAACAGATGTTTTCCAAGATTATCTTAGCTATTGTCTTTATCCCTCAGGGCCCAGTTGATGTGTCTATGTGAGTCCTTGAGAGCCCAGCTCCAGCTGGTTCACATTCTGAATGCTCAAGGAGAGGGAATAATAACTCCAATATTATTTTCTAAATCAGGGATAACAATGCTAGCTACATCATGAAGTTGCAGGGTTTTTTAAGGCACTGATAAATCTAAGGCAGGACCTGGAACACACAGGGTGTTTGGTGAATGTTAGCTATTACTCCTATTATCCTAAAGTTTGGCCCTTAGAAACTTGTCTAACTCCTCATTCCATAGATGAGGCCCAGAGTTTTAAAGACACTAGCTTCAGAAGCAAAGGCTCTAGCCACCTCTCCTCTTGATGGGCTCTGTATGGAGCTGAGGTTGGATCTGCCAATTATTGAGGAAACTAGCAGCTCCAGGGCCCCCACTTGGGTTTTGCAATTCCTTCTTGATTGCAAAATGGGGCCACTGTTTGCAGTTGGCGCTGAAATGATGAGGGCTGAACATTTCCTTTGCTGCCCCATTGGGGCCCACGCAGAAGGAGACATATCAGGCATTCCTCTCTTTTCCCCCACAGGCCCCAAGCCCCCTCCAGGGCTTGCCCACCCTGGTTCCTCCAGAGGAAGAGAATCAGCACTGGCCAAGTTGTTGCGGGAAGGATGAATCCCTCCATGGTGGAATTCGGACTAGCGACCACAGCAGCTCAGTTGAACTGGCTGACCTCATCACTGCGTCTAGCTCCTGAAGCATATACTCAGCAGTGATAGGGCTGGCTTCCTTGTTTTGGATTTTCAGAGTTCCTTCCTATTTGTTAACTAATGTCCTATCTTGCCCCGAAGACACAGAGCATCAGCACTTTCTTTTAAAAACCTCCTTTTAGTTATCTGCAGCCCCCATTCACCCATCAAGAAAATAGGTGGTGACCTGTCTATATATGTCTCAAAAGAACGAAGGGGAAGAGGTACTGGATGCTCACCTGTCAGGTAAAGTGCATTCTCAGGCTGGAAGCAAAACTAGCTTCTGATCCCTACAAAGCTTCTGTCTCCACACCACCCCTCCTGAAGCCCTCATCAACCGTTCACCTCTAACAAGCTCACTCAGTCTTACTTGCACATCATGAGTGTTACTAGCAGCTGGAATCAGACCAGTTGTGTGAGCTCAAAATTGTTAGCATGTGCCAGCCCAAAGTTCTGCTTATTCTGTATGCCTAATAGTGTTCTATTTGACAGGTGTTTATTGAGCATCTGGTATGTATTAAGCCCTGTGCTAGGTGCTGAGAATGAAGCTTTTGTGGACT
Source organism: Dugong dugon (assembly GCA_030035585.1). Lineage (NCBI taxonomy): Eukaryota > Metazoa > Chordata > Mammalia > Sirenia > Dugongidae > Dugong > Dugong dugon. Next base: position 185,075,013 of record CM057460.1, on the reverse strand, counting down.
TTGTTCTTATGTGGAAAACAGACAAACAAGAAATGATGATGAAGTACAACTAAGGTTTAATGAGAAACTCTGGTGACGCAGTGATTAAGTGCTTGGCTGCTAATCGAAGGTTAGTGGTTTGAACCCACCAGCCACTCCATGGGAGAAAGATGTAGCAGTCTGCTTCCATAAAGATTACGTCCTTGGAAACTCTATGGGGCATTTCTACTCTGTCCTGTAGGGTCGCTGTGAGTCAGAATTAACTTGATGGCAATGGTTTTGGTTTGGGTTTAAGGTTTAATGTGGGGGTGTCAAATATTCTAGGAACTATAATAAAGCAAGGGTAACTGAACACAACCCTGTTGTGAAGAAGTGACATTTAAGTTGAGAAATGACAAATGAGTAGGTGAAAACCAGTTACAGGGAGACAACATGGGGTGCCCCAGGCTGAGGGAATAGCATAGGCAAAACCTGAAAGTGAGAGAGAATAGCATGTTGGAAAAAGAAAAAAGTCTAGCACAGCTGAGGGGAGAGAAAACAAGAGGGAGTGTGGCCAAAGGTGAGGAAAGGGGCTGGATTCTGAGAGCATTGTCTGAAGCTCTAAGGAATTTGGACTTTATCCTGAGGGCAAGAGGAAGCAGTTTGGTGAAGAACATCTTTCAAAACATAGGGTCCCTGAGAACAGATCAACCCAAAGTGCTAGAAAGGGGGATGGTTAAAAGACTGGGAGGTACTGTTTTAATTCCCTTATTCAGTGCTCAGACCTCCTTTGACAGTGGACTACAGCACCGCCAATGCCAGGTCATGCTCTCCCAGCACCCCCAGCCCACTGTCGGTATAGTCCGGTACTCCTGAGTTTTCTGCAGCACAGTCCTTCCTTAGACCCTTGGAACTGTAGAGTTTCAGAGACCACCACTGAGAGATTGGCAAAGACCTTTGTTTTACAGATGGACCAACTGAGGACCAGAGAAGGAAGGTAACTTGTCTGTGGTCCCACAGCAAGTCACTGGCAGAGCCAGGAGTAGCACCTCAGGCCTCTGAGTCCTTCTTATCTCTCCCAGAGAATCTGGACACCAGAACTGGGACTAGGACGAGGCAAGCGAGGCATATAGGGTACAAAATATCAGGAGGCACCAGCCCTGCACTTGCATGACCCCGGCTGCCTCACACCCAGGTGCTGGATGCACCTTTGAAGACAGGGACTTAGCTTGTAGATAACTCTTTGACATCCCTCATGGTGTTATCATGATGTTAGGCATATATTTTCAGGGTCACTAGATGACTTTTACTAATGAACAATGGATTTCTGACAAACTGATGTTTGTATCTTTGGGTAAGTATGACCCTCAGAATACAAGAGAGCAAAGTGGAAAGGTCCTTAGACTGGAGTCTAGAAACCTGGATTCTGGTCCCCCATCTGTCAGTGATTTGCTATTATTCCCCGTCTTGAGGCTTTAGTGACATGAGGTGATTAATTGGACTAGCTGACATTTATTGAACACATATTCTGTGCCAGCCACTGCTCAAAGGTGTCTGTCTTTTGACTTATTTAAAGACTTCCTGGCCTCCAAGATTCCTTTCACTTCTAACAGGCTGTGGAATGAAGTAGGGAAGGCTTTGTGAAGAATGTAGTCATCGGGGTGGACCTCCCAAACCCCCACAGGGACCTTATTATTTTAAAACATACTCTAAAGGCATGGTATCTCCAGGCACTGCTGGGTTGGAAGAGATTTCTGGAAGTCACCTAATTCTGGGACTCCCATCATTAAGCCTACGCCCAGGCCGGCTCCTTCAGAATCACCTTTGGAACCTGTCTGAAGGCAGATTCTCAGGCTCTGCCCCTAGAGATTCTAATACAGTGATTCTGAAGTGGAGCCCAGGAATCTATATTAAAAGCTTCCCAGGTGATTCTGGTGGTCAGACAGATTTGGGAACCATTGATTGCAATGCATTCCCCTATCTGTGGACAAGATCATACCCAGACAGCCCAGTCCTGGAGTTGCCTGCCCTAACCCTGAGTATCTTCAAGCAGAGAAACGAATTCACTGATTGATTAATTCAAGAAATAGTAAGCACCTGTTGTGTGGTAGGCCCTGTGCCAGGTGATCATGGTTCCTGCCCTCAAGATCTAGGTATGTTACTTATTTTAGAAGCAAGTCACCCAGCCAGAGCCAGAAGGGCCTTAGAGATTATCAACTAATCCCATCATTACGCAGTTGGGGAAACGGAGGCCCAGACAAGGAAAGCAATGTGTTCAACACCACAGGGGGAGCAGATGACTGATAGAATGGATTTTCTGCTCCCAGACCAGATGAAGTGTCCCCTGTGCCCTTCCCAAGAGGAGGGCTGCATTCTGAATCCTAAGACACGCACACTTTACTTCTTAAGCAGGAAACCTACATATAGTAAATGTACCTGAAGTCTAACTTAAGATCTTGCTGAAATTTTAAAATCCTCATTCCCTTCAACGGGAACAGAGGCAGTAGGGATGAGGGAACGCCACGACGGGATGTTTTTAAACCTGAGGAATTAACAGTCCTAAGGATGGAGCCTTCCATCAATTCTTCGTGCTGTTTAACTCCTTCCCCTGGCTGCGCTTGCCCGCCACCCCCACCCCCACCCCTTACAGCTGAAAGAGAAAGGGGCAGCCTCACGTGTTTACGAGGACCTGACACCCATCTCTCTGCCCAGACTTGCTTATGTCACTGTCGCCCTGGGCCTGGCATGGGGGAGAAACGGAGGGTGAGTTGTGCCCGCCCCTAAAATCCCAGCAGCCGTGCGATTGGCTACAAGGCTCTGGCCTGGCCGCGGATTGGTCATCACTGCGGACTTGAAAGGTGGCTGAGAGCGGCGGAGACCGCAGACGGACGGTGGCCTGGGGTCAGACAGCTTCTCCCGCAATCCTGAGACGCGCCCCCAGCCTGCCATGGCCCGGCTGCTCCGGGCATCCTGCCTTCTCTCCCTGCTCCTGGCTGGCTTCGTCCCGCCAAGCTGGGGACAGGAGAAGTCGAAGGTTAGTGAGTGTCCAGAGTGGGAGACCGGGAGAACGAACACAGTCCCTAGATGTCCATCTCTCGGTGGTGAGGCACCCTCCTTTCCCGGGCTCCCCTCCTTAACTCTTCTTGTCTCCTCCGGGACCCCATCCTGCGACTGTCGGTCTCTTTGCAATTCCATCTGTTGGAGACGTGGGTGCTCCGGGTGAGCAGAATGGGTAGGGGAGAAAAAGCTCTCGAGTTCGGGCTTTCTCCCCTACGGCTACCTGGGCGCGCCTTGCTGCTTCCATGCCACGTCTGTACCCGAGCTGCTCGCCTCCTGTGTGGCCTAACGGGTGACAGGGGCACAAGAAAGGGCGTGGAGACTTGGCGTCCGGGTTGGCTGCGCAGATTCCCGGGGAGATTGCCAGGCTAGACGAAAGTGAAGGAGAACGCAGTTGGGTAGAACTGGATGGGGGGCTTTCTAGTCCAAGAACAATAAACGCAGATGCAAATGCCCACTTGGATTCCAGGGCGTTGGTGAAAGAGGAAACGATCTGTGGCAAAGAGCTCTGAGCTGTCAATGCAGAACCCCCAGGACCTTGGCTAGGTCCTTTCTCTCTTCTCTTTCACCATCTGCAACAGGGGTAGGGTGGGGCCACAGGGAGGCTGAAGGCTTCAGAGGGGATGCTTGGAGAAGCTGGAAAATTCACAAGCTATTTTCTGAAGGGTTTCCTGCTCTGGGCAGCCTCACTACCCACCACCCACCTACTACCCACATTAGCCTGACCTGGCAAACCTGGCAGTTGGAGACAGCTCGGGGACTGCCTGCTTGGAAGGGAGGCAGAATTCTCCCAGGTCTCAGAGATTCCCAGCAGGGTGTAACCCTTAGCTGGAGTGGGGATGCTGGTGAGGAGAGGGGGTGACCCAGCATGTTTATTTCTTTGGACAGTATGCTCTGGGGTGGGTCTGTTGACCTCTCCTCTCTCCCAGGGTAGGCAGGCAGAAACCAGGAGGAGGGATAGATCCAGAGATAGGGACTCCTGTTCCCAACCTCCTACTACACACACACACACACACACACACACACACACACACACACACACACACACACACACACACACACACACACACACACACACACACACACACACACACACACACACACACACACACACACACACACACACACACACACACACACACACACACACACACACACACACACACACACACACACACACACACACACACACACACACACACACACACACACCCCAACCTGCACACGTGTAAGCTCCTCAAGCTTTGAGCTTCTAATTTTCTATAATCCTCTGGGTCTTTATTCTAAGATTTTGAGACCATGATCTTGTTACCAAAGTTCTATCCACTGCTCAGGAAACCCATTCCTAGCATAAGGTTCTTTCCATTTGTTTCTAACCCCCCTTTCCATCCTCAGCCTAAATCCCACTCTGTCTGCCCCTCCTTGGAGTCAGTCTAGAGACTGGGATGACTGAGAAGCCACTTCCTCTAAGCTTCCTCTGTTTTCTCCAGCCCTGTTCATAATCCCTAATTCAGAAGGCAATTGGGTCACTTCCTCCCCAGGGCAGGGATGGGGCTGAGTTTCAGGATTGGATTGTGGGTTATAGGTTGGGGTAGACTATGGGCAGCCTAGCACCATGGAGTCAGTCCCATCTTCTCAGTTTGGGGAGAGCCAGAGAAGGGAAGATTTGAGCCCTGCCACAGGAAGGTTGGAGGTGAGAACGTGGGTCCTGTGAACAACTCATCATAGCCCTGTGTTCTCTGCAAGACCCTGTGGAGTGATAGTTGGATTTAGAAAAATAACAGGATGGGTATGGTCTAGAAAAATTTTAGCAAAAGGGTGAGACTTGATCATCTCAGATGCTACCAGCCAGGACTTGCTGGTTAATGACAACCATCTCTCCTCTGAGGTCCTTAGAGAGTTCAGATGTCATATCTCTGGGTTCTAGGACCCAGCCACTTTGCTACCCCCAACCCCAGGGCAAAGGGATGGAGGTGCAGCACGCAGACAACTCCATGGGCAAAAGGTGACTCAGCCCTGGAGGGATATCTGCCCTTTCCTGGTTCAAAGGGAGGAGCTGGGGAACAAAGAGAATCCTCATTTCCTTGCTATGTCCCCTCTCCAGTCCTGCTCAAGTCTGCTCAGGCCCCCTGTCCTTGCTCTACAAACGGACATTGCAGAAGCTGGAGAGAGTAACAACTGCTGACGTGCATGGAATCCTAGTAACCGCTGGTTTCTAGGTGACTAAACCAGTCAGAGAGGATCTCAGAACCACAGGCTGACAGTCAGAGCTGAAAGACCCTTACGACAGTATTGACGCTGACTCCATCTTACAATAGAGGAGACTGAGCCACAGAGAAGGGGAAGGAGCGATCACACAGTCAGTGGTACTGCCAGGCCCAGAACTCAAGTCCCTGCCTCCTAGCCCAGCTTTCCTTTCACAGCATCACATCAGTGAGTTGGTAGAAGGGAGGAGAAAGATCCAAGACCAGTAACCCAGGCCACAGGGTCTTGCCTGAGTCCCACCCTCAAACTCTCAAGCCATCAGAACGCTTCCCTTTTGTCCAACTGTGGGAGGATTGAGACACCCACGCTCCCTCTCCCCTCTCTCTCCTCTGGGACTCCATGAGCCCAGAGGAGGGGAGGGGACTCCCATAAGGACTGAATTGCAGTGCTTAGTGGTGAGTCCAGGCCATGGCTCCCCACCACAGACCACCCTCTGAACCCCACCAATCTGAGCCCACAGCACTAGCCTCACTGGCCCCAATAGAAAGCATGAGAGCTTCAGCACTTATCCCTCCTGGAGACATGCTGACATGCTGCCCAGTGCGTCTTCTTCATCATCGTACTGAGGGGGACCATCGCAGGCCTCTTCACAATGATGTAGGAACATCGGGGTCCTGTCTCTAGCTACAGGCAGAATAACCACCATCCTTTGCCTCGTGGAATTGTCTCTCAAAGAGGCTTTCAAGCCTGTTTTGATCCCTCAATACAGTCTCACAGCTTTTTGGGAGGCAGGTGATAGTGTCCTCACCTGTCAGCTGGCTGAGGCTCAGAGAGTGAAAGTAACATGCCCAAGGCCACACAGCCAGCAAAGACAAGAACTTAAACTTCCTGAAAATGGGTTCTGCTTGTCCCACCCTCACACTGTGCCTGGAAGCTAGTCCTCCTGTGTTTACAAGTTATGATTATTTGGACAACTTCTTGGCTATTTTTCTCTCCATTTCCCCGAGTTCATTTTTGGATCAGGGAGGAATAAAGGGCGTGGAGAGGCATGTAGGGAGGCCTCCATTCTGGCTGCAGGGTGTCTGCAGCCAGGTGGATGTGTCTATTGTGTCTGGGTTTGTTTGCGTTTTGTGGTGAAACTGACCCCAGCTGGGCCCTAAGAGGCGTTGAACTTAAGTCTGGGGCCTGCTTCCAGCATCCACCGACAGTCATACGGGTGTGGAAAACTAGACTGATGTAAAGCACCAGAATTTGCATCAGAGCCAACAAGAGAGCTTGCAGCTGGACTGGTGGAGAGAGCCCAGTCTAGCCTGGCTCAGCAGGCCTGCGGCACCGTGACAAAAGCAGACAGAGACGGATTAACCAGTAAGCAAGGTATGCACAGGCTTACAGTAAGCAAGGTATGCAGGGGCTTGTGTTTACTTACTAATCTGTAGTACACCAACCCATGTGAAATGGTGTACTAAGATTAGTAAGTAAGCACAAGTAAGCCTGTGAGTACCTTGCTTACTGGATGATCTGTCCCTGACTTAGGCAGCTCTTCTGCACTCGACTGTTGCCACACCTAGATCACTCCCTTCACCCACCTAGGCTTAGGTACTTTGCCTCACCAGAAGTCTTCCAGGACCGATGGGAAGAGGGGGAGTGAATTTGCTTCTCTCACTGCAGCCCTGCCCCTGTCCTCTCCTGGCCTATAATGCTAGTTTGGACTCTGTTTATTGTATGTCCATCTTTCATAGGCTGTTGGAGCCAGAAAGGATCTTGTAGGCCTCCTAATGCAACGGCTTTGAACATTTTCCTTTCCCACCACAACCTCCTGCACTGACATACTTTCAGGAGTAGTAGCAGATCTTTGTCGTCTGTTGCAGAGATGAGAAAGGCAGTGGGCCATGTGCAGCATCTCACTTGCTAGAAGCAATCCCATTCCCTCCACTCTCTATTCAGAATGACAGTGTCAAGCTATTGTGGTTGAGAACAGCTGATCCAGTTGATGGTTCCCCCTATATAAATGAGGAAACCGAGTCCCAGAGAAGAGAAAAGGCTTGCCCAACACAACACAAGGAGTTGGTGGTAGAGCTGGAAGTAGAACCCAGGTCTTCCAACTCACAGTTCACTGCACACTGTGCCTCTTTATTCTGGAAGTTGACTGTGGAGCAGTGGTTGGGCAGAGAGGAAGGTATAATGGTCATCACAGTAACTTCTCATTTACACAGACCATCTATCATATTCGAGGCACTGTTGCTTTACCCTTACAATCACATTTAGTACTCATTGCAACATTTCCCCATACCTGGCTCCCACCCTACTTCCTTAGTTTATAACAACAGTCTCATCTTTCCAATCCTCCAGATTTTTTGCCTCTGAATCACCACTTGCCATACTGCTCCTTCCTCCTTTCTGTTCATTTTCCCCTTCACAATGGCCTAGCTCAGGCCCTCATCATCATTTGCCAGGACTATTACCACCCAACCAATCTCCATGTGTCCAGCCCATCCAACAACCCAGACACCTGGTAAAGGATTATAAATTGACAATGTGATGTGGAAGTAACTATTACAGTAATTCTCCATAGCACTCATCAGGCTATTAAGTGCTTTGTTAATTACTATCGTGTACAAGGAACTAGAAGACCTGAGTTCTAGTGCAGTTCCAATGCTGTGTATGTTCTTGGGCAAGTCACTCTCCCTATTGGGCTCTTTCATTATGTTGGAAATGGAGATGTCCAAGTTCCATTCCAGCTCTAACCATTCACTGGCACCTATCTTCTCTTCCAGACGGACTGTCACGGCGGCATGAGTGGCACCATCTATGACTACGGAGCCCTCACCATCGATGGGGAGGAGTACATCCCCTTTAAGCAGTACACTCACAAATACATCCTCTTTGTTAACGTGGCCAGCTACTGAGGCCTGACAGGCCAGTATGTTGGTAAGAACCTACCCTTCCTCCCCTGCTTCATTTGGGACTGTTTGCCAGTTGGGCATAGTAGCATCACAGGAACTTTTCTGCTGTCAAAGGGGGAAAGGGTGACAGTCATCATAGGATTCCAAACCCTGTATTCCGTAGTTTTGTGAAAATGATTACGCCTGAGATCTGATAGCCTTTTGATGTACTCTAGAAGATTCCCAGTTATTCTTCTTTCCTGGGGGCCTCAACTACCCTAAAAGCAGAGGGGTAAAGGAGATTGGGTTTGTGCCTAGAGCTTCCTTTGACTGGGGTAACAAGTGATAAATGAAGCTCTATCTTGCTGAGAATTTCTTATCTTCCCTCAGCCCATCTGCCATGGGGCTTCTCTGGGAAGCATGCAATTGTCTGGAGGCCCCAGGGTGTGTGTGGTGGAGGAGGTGGGGAGTAGGAGGGTGGGTGGGTAATATTTCTCAAGGCCATTCTAAAATAAGTGTTAAAGATGATCAGTTCAGCCCGTCCCCTCTCCCCAGCTTACAGATAAGAAAACGAAGGATCAGGGTTAAGAAACAACCTGGGTCACAAAGCTATTAGTGGCTGAGCCAGGTGTTTAACACAGGTCTCCTGACCCCCAGTGTCCTCACTCCTGTCTTCATAGATGGAGCAGAGTAAAGGGCATGAGGGAACAGGCAGGCCCAAGGCATCGGACAGCACCCCAGGGGCAGGGCTTTGGGCTGAGCACAGTCTGCAGGCTGGTGCAGGCTGACTGGCAGGGGAGACAGGGGCAACCTAACCTGGAACCATCAGCTGGCAATAGCAGGCACAATTCCTGGAAGTGAAATGGCAGTGGGCTGCAGGGCCCAGTGGGCAGTGAGTGCTCTGGGACAGAATGCTTCTCTCCAGCCCTTAGAGTAAAGCGGAGTGTGTTTGTGCAAGAGATGGGCTGGGACTGCACAAGAGGCCTGAGGTCCCCCGAGAAGTGGGAGGGCTGGGCCAGGGCCACCCTTAGGGTCCTGAGTTCCCAAAGGGCGTGGGAGGGTCGTGAGGTCCCCACCCCACACTAAGGAAGTCCTCCACCTTCTGCCCAGGGAGTGATGGCTCCCACTCCAGGAAATTAAATCCTGAGAGCATGGGTTGGGCTAGGCACAGCAGGCATGAGCCCTCAACCCACTGGCCCCTGTGGTGGGCCTTGGCAGTGGGCAGGTGGGTCTGCTATCTGAGGAAGGATATTTTTCTTTTCCTGAAAACCTCCAATCCATTCATACTGCAGTCAGATTAGAGTCAGGTAGACAGGACTTGAATTCCAGCTCCGCCATGAACTCACAGGGTGATCTTGGGCAAATCCTTACCCCTTTCCGGGCCTCAGTGTCCTCAGCTGTATAGTGGGTGAGCAGATGAAGTGGCGTGGACGAGGCGGGGTCATCACCAGGTGCCCGCATCTCCGCTCTCTCTCCCTGGCACAGAACTGAATGCACTACAGGAAGAGCTTGGACCATTTGGTCTGGTCATTCTGGGCTTCCCCTGCAACCAATTTGGAAAACAGGAACCAGGAGACAACTCTGAGATCCTAGCCAGCCTCAAGTGAGTGCTCACTCGGCATCCTGGGAAAGTTCCTCTAGCACAGCCCACTCTGTCCCCCACCCACCCAGCCTCAGGTAGCTCTTATGTTGTCACCTACTCATGATGGACATTTATCAGCCACCAAGAGCTACCCTCCCTTCTATGAATCCTGTTTAGCAGAATGAGGGGAATGGGGGGACAGAGGAGGGAGAGGGACAGGGATGACTGGTTCTGAAGTGCATGGTGAGGGGCGTGGCAGAGGGGTGCAGGAGTCAGGAGGTGGGGGTGCTCTCAAGGGACCAAGCTAGAAAAAGAAGATTGCAGATGACACATTATGCCTATGCTTACTCAACATTCAATAGCTCCCACTGTTTCCCTATGGAATAAAATCCTCATCCCTGTGCCCACCTTCTTGGGACCCACATAAAAATATTCCTTGCAGATATGTCCGCCCAGGTGGGGGCTTTGTCCCCAACTTCCAGCTCTTCGAGAAAGGGGATGTGAATGGAGAGAAAGAGCAGAAGTTCTACACTTTCCTGAAGGTGAGTGAGAAGCACTCAGAGCAGCCTCAGGGCTGTGCTCTGCTTCCAACAGTGATGTAGCAGCTGCTCCTGGAGCCAGCCGCCTGTGGAGACAAGGCCCACACCACCTTCCCCTTGACATCTGACTGTTCTTCCAACTAGATGGCTTTGCAGATGAGGCCCACCCAAAGGAAGGGACATGCCAAGGGTCTCACAATCTGCTAGAGCCAGAGCTGGGGCTGGGAGTCAGTCTTCTAACAGGTGCTCTTTTCCCAGGGCAGCCTTGGGAGGAGGAGGATGGGAGGGGCCAGGGCCACAACCCACCCACCCAACCCCCTCCACTCCAGGCTGGTCTGACACTACCCTCTCGTCCCTGCTGCAGAACTCCTGTCCGCCCACCTCGGAGCTCATGGGTTCACCTAACCGCCTTTTCTGGGATCCCATGAAGGTCCATGACATCCGCTGGAACTTTGAGAAGTTCCTGGTAGGGCCAGATGGGCTGCCCATCATGCGCTGGTACCACCGGACCCCGGTCAACACCGTCAAGATGGACATCCTGAACTTCATGAGGCAGCAGGCACACCAGAGGTTCAAGATGTAACTGTTGCCCACCCTACCCCATGTCCACCTGTGCAGGGGCTGGGGGTGATCTGTTCAGGAAGGAATCCATCTCCAATTGCACTACACACCCACCACAGACCCCTCTTATTACACAAGGCCCCTGCCTGAGACAAATGTGTGCACACGACCGAGTACTGCTGTTATGTAGTGTTTGCACACATACCCACAGGTGTGCATAATGTGTGTGCAAGGTGTACCACCATGGGTGTCTACTGAGTGAATATCCAGGAATGTGTACCGTGTGTGTGCCCACAGCTGTGTGCTTGGTAGAGTGCTGGGGAATAACACTCCTTTCTCACGAGTTCTGTTCCAATGATGACCATTCACCTTCACCTGAGCCCAAAGGAGCTTCAAGGTCCAGTTGTCCTGCTCTAACCTGGACCTCAACCTTGAAGTTCGTATCTCCCACTGCCTCCAAATACCACCCCCAACTGGGGTCCCCAGAAGTCTCTGGTTCTACCACACTGCCCAACGCTCCATCATACAGGCAGATTTTGTCCCAGCCCCTTCTCCTTCCTGAAGGGCCCTCCCAAGCCCCTGCCCCCACCCCATAGTGCTCCCTGGTATCAGCCAAGGCAGAGGTGAGAGCAAGGGCTACGTCCCCGTGTCAGGGGTGGCATCTTCATGATGGTGAGGCCTGAAGCCTCTGTGGTGGACCTCCCCCGAGCCTGTCCCATGGGCCAGCCCTTAGTGCATTCAGGCGAGGCCCTAGACAGGGATGCCACCCCTGCTCCTTCGGAGCACGTGCCTTCCCCCTCACCCTGGTCCATTGGCGCTAGACTCATGCCCCTGTCTGCCCAGTAAAGGTCTTTCTGCAGCAGCTGAGTCTACTGTGGTTCTTCTTCAACGGTGGCTGCCCCAGCCACGGGGATACGAGCAAGAGAAGGGAAAAGAAACGGAGTGGTTTGGGTTTCTGCCTGGGCCCACTCAGCATCTGAAGTTTATAAGACCAGTTCACATCTACTCTCATTCCCTCCCACACTTCTCCAAGGTGGCTAGGGTGGATGAGAGGTGCTCCATTTGACAGACAAGGAAACTAAGGCACACAGAAGGCCCAGGCCTTGCCCAAAGGCTCCTGATGAGTGAAGGGCAGGGCTAGAACTTAAACCCAGGCCCCTGACTCACAGCCCATGGTTCTTTCCAATGCCCTGGGTGCCCTACCCTCAGGGTGGCTGTCAGCAGGGCCCAAAGGAATCAGCTTAGAGTAATGGCGATCTTCTCTGGGGAATGAGGGGAGTGGGGCACAGAGGAAAGGGGCCTCAAAGCAGCACTCAGATTAGCCGGGAGGAGAACATTAGTCAGGGCGTCAAAGAGCACTAGTCATGGAATGCTGATCTTCAACTTGTATTTATGTCCAAGAACACCGTGCAAACAGCTGCCCTGGGATGGACAGCCACCCCAATCTGGGCCCCCAGGAGCCACAAGCCTCCAGCTGCGGGGCTTAGGGCTGAATGTCAGGGCCTGGTGATTTCGGTCTGAGCCTTGGCGGATATGGCTGGGGTGGCCTTCATCCCAGGCTGTGGGTGGCACTGGCAGAGGTAACTGTGGGTGGAGGTGGAGAGGGCCCCGGCACCAAAACATCCTGTTATTCTCTTCTGCTCCTGGAGGCAAACCCACTCTTCCCGCAGCTCCTCACAGAGGGGAAAGGATGGGTGCAGGGCAACATCCTGCTACTGAACTTGAAGCAAAAATTAAACACACGAACTGGAGTGGCACCTGGAGGGGCCAAAAGCACTTGGGGGAAAGTTTTGAAAGGATGGGGTCTTATCTGCACCCCACTCTTGAGAATGACTCTCCCGGAGGCATCAGCAAAGGATGGCAGGTCAGAGCTAGATGAGGCCTCCTCTCTCCACACGGAGGCGGGGGAGGGAGTTCTTCCAAAGGCCACAGGGCGCAAATGGAGCCCTCTGGGTGGAGCCTCCCGAGTCTGTAAACTGTTCAAGTTAGAGCCGGGCATGAGCTGACCCCCATCCCAGCTGCCCGTCCAGCCGAGGCTCTGGTCACGTACAGCACGTGGCCTCTAGTTTTTTGGTGATCTGAGGTCAGCCAGCTCTGCAAGACGATGCTGGAGCCAAGGACACGCTCTGGTCTCACTGAGGGCCGTCTCGGTCGCTTTTTGTGGACTCTAGATAAACAAAAATTTTGAGGACTTGAAGATTATGTGGTACTGTAGGCTTCAAAATCCTATATGGACCCCCATGTAGTAACAGTGCAAATAACAGCTAGAGTTTATTAAGTGCCTCCAGGTGGACACAGGCACTGATGTACATTCATCAGTTAATCCTCACCCAGCCCTGTGAAGTGGGGATATTATTATCCCTTTATGCAGGAAGCAACTGGGGCTCAGAGAGGTTTAAAAAGATGAGAGGGCCCAAAGTCACACATCTAGGAAGTGGTGGAGCCAGGATTTGAACCCTGTTAGTCTGGCTCCAGAATCCAGAAGTAACAGCAGTTCTGGGGGAAGGGGATGGAGATGGGGCCCTGAGCTCTGCCCACTTGGCCACTGTGATGGTTAATTTTGTGTGTCAAGTTAGCTAGGCTATAGTTCCCAGATGTCTAACTGCTGTTTCATAATGTAATCTAACGTTAATTGTAATGTAATCACCTTCCATAATCTAATCTAATGTAATCAATCAGTGAAAAAGGCAGTTTCCCTAGGGTACTGTCTGCCTCCAGAATATAAATATTTTGGCAGAACTCTTCTCTACACTTTTCCAGTTTCCTGATCTACGGATCTTAGAACAAAAGCCTTGCAGAAGTCTCCAGCCTGTCAACTAAGCTATGGATCTTAGACTTATCAGTCCCCTACCATTGTGTGAGCCAATTCCTTGAAGTAAATCAATCAGTCTATATATATATATCCACACACACACCGCACACAGACGTATCACTGGTTCTGTTTCTCTAGAGAGCTCTAAGATGGCTACCCTCTGCCCCTCATCAAAGCAGCTTCCTAGGGGGTTCCAAAGAACCTCTAGGCTGTGTGAGGAACTATTAGAGAAATATGACTGTTATTCAAATTTACACACCGACCATTAAGCCCAAGGATGAAGAAACTAAAGACTTTTTTACCAACTTCTGCAATATGAAATTGATCAAACATGTAATCAAGATACGCTTATAATTACTGATTGGAATGTGAAAGTTGGAAACAAAGAAGGATCAGTAGTTGGAAAATATGGACTCGGTGACAGAAATGACACCGGAGATCAATTCTGCAAGACCAATGGCTTCTTCATTGCAAATAACCTTTTTTCAACAATAAAAACAGCAACTATATATGTGGACCTCGCCAGATGCAACACACAGGAATCAAATCGACTGTATCTGTGGAAAGAGACAATGGAGAGCTCAATATCATCAGTCAGAACAAGGCGAGGGGCTGACTGCGAAACAGACGATCAATTGCCTGTATCCAAGTTAAAGCTGAAGCCGAAGAAAATTAAAACAAGTCCACAAGAGCCACAGTACAACCTTGAGTATATCCCACCTGAATTCAGAGACCATCTCAAGAGTAGAATTGACACACCGAACACTAATGACCAAAGACCAGACAAGTTGTGGGATGGCATCAAGCATATCATACGTGAAGAAAGCAAAAGGTCATTAAAAAGACAGGAAAGAAAGAAAAGACCAACATGGATGTCAGAAGAGACTCTGAAACTTGCTCTTGAACACAGAGCAGCTAAAGGGAATGAAGAAATGATGAAGTGAAAGAACTGAAGATTTCAAAAGATGGCTTAAGAAGACGAAGTATTATAATGTAAATGTTCAAAGATCTGGAGTTAGAAAACCAAAAGGGAAAAACACACTCAGCATTTCTCAAGCTGAAAGAACTGAAGAAAAAATTCAAGCCTTCAGTTGCGATAGTGAAGGATTCTATGGGCAAAATACTGAAAGACGCAGGAAGCATCAAAAGAAGATAGAAGGAATACTGAGTCACTGTACCAAAAAGGGAAACACTGGTAGCACAGTGGTTAAGAGCTACGGCTGCTAACCAAAAGGTCGGCAGTTCAAATCCACCAGGCGCTCCTTGGAAAACCTACAGGGCAGTTCTACTCTGTCCTGTAGGGTTGCTATGATTTGGAATCGACTCGACAGTAATGGGTTTTGGTACCAAAAAGAACTGGTCAACGTTCAATCATTTCAGGTGGAAGCATATGATCAAGAACCGATGGTACTAAAGGAAGAAGTCCAAGCTGTACTGAAGGCATTGGTGAAAAACAAGGCTCCAGGAATTGACGGAATATCAACTGAGATGTTTCAACACACGGATGCAACACTAGACACACTCACTCTTCTACGCCAGAAATTTGGAAGACAGCTACCTGGTCAATCAACTGGAAGAGATCCATATTTGTGCCCATTCCAAAGAAAGGTGATCCAACAGAATGGAGAAATTATCAAACAATATCGTTAATATCACACAAGTAAAATTCTGCTGAAGATAATTCAAAAGCGCTTGCAGCAGTACATGGACAGGGAACTGCTGGAAATTCAAGCCAGATTCAGAAGATGACACAGGATGAGGGATATCATTGCTGATGTCAGACAGATCTTGGCTGAAAGCAGAGAATACCAGGAAGATGTTTACCTGTGTTTTGTCGACTATGCAAAGGCATTCACCTGTGTAGATCATAACAAATCACGACTAACATTGCGAAGAAGGGGAATTCAGCACACTTAATTGTTGTGCTCACGCGGAATCTGTACACAGAACAAGAGGCAGTCGTTCAAACAAAACAAGGGGATACTGCATGGTTTAAAATCAGGAAAAGTGTGCATCAGAGTTGTATCCTTTCACCACACTTATTCAATCTGTATACTGAGCAAATAATGTGAGAAACTAGACTATATGGAGAAGAACATAGCATCAGGATTGGAGAAAGACTCATTAACGACCTGCCATATGCAGATGACACAACCTTGCTTGCTAAAAGCAAAGAGGATGTGAAGCACTTACCAGTGAAGATCAAAGACTATACAACCTTCAGAATGGATTGCACCTCAACATAAAGAAAACAAAAATCCTCACAACTGGACCAATAAGCAACATCATGATAAATGGAGAAAATACCGAAGTTGTCAAGGACTTCATTGTACTTGGATCCACAATCAATGCCCATGGAAGCAACAGTCAAGAAATCAAATGATGTATTGCAATGGGCAAATGTGCTGCAAAAGACCTCTTTAAAGTGTTCAAAAGCAAAGATGTCACTTTGAAGACTAGGATGCGCCTGACCTAAGTCATGGTATTTCCAATTGCCTCATATGCATGCAAAAGCTGGACAATGAATAATGAAGACCGAAGAAGAAATGATGCCTTTGAAATACGGTGTTGACAAAGAATATTAATCATACCAAGGACTGCCAGAAGAACAAACAAATCTGTCTTGGAAGAAGTTTAGCCAGAATGTTCCTTAGAAGCGAGAATGGCAAGACTTCATCTCATGTACTTTGGACATGTTATCAGGAGGGACCAGTCCCTGGAGAAGGATGTTATGCTTGGTAAAGTAGAGGGTCAGTGAAAAAGAGGAAGCCCCTCAAGGAGATGGACTGATACAGGGGCTGCAACAATGGGCTCAAACATACCAACAATTGTGAAGATGGTGTAGGACAGTGTTTTGTTCTGTTGCACACAGGGTCTGAGTTGGAACTGACTTGATGGCACCTAACCACAACAACAACGTATCACTGGTTCTATTTCTCTAGAGAAGTCTAAGAAAGACACCCTCTGCCCCTCATCAAAGCAACTTCCCAGAGGTTCCAAAGAACCTCTAGGCTGTTTGGGGAACTATTAGAAAATGGCAGACCAGGCTGAGTCCTCCTTCCAATCTCACCAAATCCTCCAAACCACACTCCCTCCAAGTTGTCCTGTAGCCACTGCCTGCACAATTTCTTTAAAGTGGCACTTGCTACCTCTCTTGGCAGAGCCGGCTCCATTCCTGCACAAACATGACTCTCAGGAAGTTCCTCTTCCTGCTGAGATGGACTTAAGTCTCCCTGTAGCAACCACCCACTAGTTGTGGTTCTGCTCCCAGAAGCCCCACAGACAAGGCAGTCCCTTCTGCCCTTGAGAGCCTTTCAGAGAATGAAGGCAGTGAGCAAGGGCCTGGGGTCTTCTCTTGACTAAAGAACACAGCCCCAGTCCCTAAACCTTTTATGGCAGACACTGTGGTCAGAGGGAGCTTTTCACAAGGCAAATCTGGTCATGCCACCCTGCTTTAAGACCTTCCAAGGACTCCACGTCATTCTTAGAAGACAACCAACCCTCTCCCTGCCCTACAAGGCCCTGCACAGCCTGGTCTCGCAGCCTCTCTAACTTCACCTTGCCCCTCTCTCCTTCCTTGTCTTGTTCTCTGCTCCAACCACACTGGCCTTCTCTTAGGTCCTCAGGTTGGCCACCTTCCTGCACTTCCTCCCATCAAGGCCTTTGTACTTGTCACTTCCGCTGAAAACAAGCCCTCCACCCCTACCTCTTCACCTACTTAATGCCGCTGGTTCTGAGGATCTCAGCTCAAGCATCACTGCCTCCTGGAAGCTTTCCTAGCCCCAGGCTAGGTCAGGTCCCTTTGTTATCTGCTCTCATACAAACCTACTCTTCTTCCCTCAGGGCACTTGCTCAGAGTGTAATCACATGCTTGTCTGTGTAATTTTTAAATTCACCTGTGTCCCCCCTCACTAGACAGTCAGCTCCACAGGGTAGGGACTGTATTTCTTTCTATTCTCTTTTGGTATCCCTAGCACAGGGCCTGGCATTCAGATGATAAACTATGATGAACAAATGAATGGATGGTTCGAATCCCCTCCCCCCCAGTCACCACCACTCCCCTTTTAACAGGATTTCAGAAAGCTAAGTCTTCTCCCCATCAAGATCAGAAAGTAGCAACATCACTCCCAAACGGAGGCCACCCTGACAGATAAGAAGTTCTCACTCCTGGGGTGGGGTTGGGGGACAATCCAGTACTCAGGGGAGCAAGCTCACCTGGATCCGCGGGCCTGGCTGCAGGCGTGTCCATCCCTTGGGAGCTCTGATTCCGCATCCCCCCACGAGGCGAACGCCATGCGTACTCTGGCTGAAACAAAATTGATGCTTCGAAATCAATGATTACCCTGGCAATCACAACGGCAGCTCCTATGCAAAGACGGCATTACAGACATTAGCAAGTATAATTCCCGTCACCCATCTGTCATACTGTGGGGGCCTGCATGTTGCTATGATGCTGGAAGCTATGCCACCGGTATTTCAGGTCCCAGCAGGATCACTCATGGTGGACAGGTTTCAGTGGAGCTTCCAGACTAAGACAGACTAGAAAGAAAGGCCTGGCAATCTACTTCCAAAAATTAAAAAAAAAAAAAAAAAATCTGTTGCTGCTGAGTCGATGCCGACTCATAGTGGCCCTACAGGACAGAGCAGAACTGCCCCAGAGAGTTTCCAAGGAGCGCCTGGTGGATTCGAACTGCCGACCTTTTGGTTAGCAGCCATAGCTCTTAACCAGTACGCCCCCAGCCAAAGAAAACCCTATGGATCACAACAGAATACTGTTTGACATGGTGCTAGAAGACGAGGCCGTGTGCTGGAAGGCACTCAATACACACAGAGACTACAACAATGGACAAGCACACTGACAACCCTGAAGACGGCACAGGACCAGGTGGCATTTTGTTCTGTTGTACATGGGGTCACCATCCTTACAGCAACCCAGGTTATGATCCCCGTTTTACAGGTGAGGAACTGAGACTCAGAGGGGTTAACAACTTGCTGATGGCCATCTGGCTAGTCAAGTGGCAAAGCCTGGATTTGAATCCAGGTCCCTATAACCCCAGAGCCATTCTCGTAAGCAGTGCACTATACTCCAGTGTTTAAAGATGTGTGTAAAGAACGGTTATACGAGAACGATGTGGAAAGGGGGCCAGACAGGTGGCTGCTGTGCTTGTCCAGGTGAGAGCCGAGGAATGCCTGAGGCAGGGCTGTGGGGCTGAAGAAGGGGCAGGTGACAGCAGCGCTTTGGAGAAAGATCATAAGAAAGGAAAAGAGAAGGGAAATGAAGGGCGGAAGGAAAAAGGAGAGAAAAGGAAGGAAAGGGGGGGAAGGAGCAAAAAAGAAAGGGAAAAGGAATAAAGAGAAGGAATGGTGAGGATCTGGTACCCAGTTACATGCGGAGGTTGTAAGAAAAAGTCAAACCCAAACTAGTATCCCTGGCCTGGGAGGCTGGAGGGACCCCGCCTTTCTGTCCTGCTCTGTGCTCAGCCTTTTCTATCCCTCAGCAGTAATCCCGGCTGGCTCTGGGCTGGAGAACCCTCGCCCCTGGGACGGCAGGCCAGAGCCGAGCCCTGGCCGTCTGTCTGCACGCCAGCGCTCTTCAGAAGGCACTGAGAATGCCGTTTCTGACCTCTCGCGTGCTGGTCCCCTCTGGAGAGTGTTGTGGGTGGCCTCTGTGTGTCCTGGAGTGAAGAGGCAGAGACTCACCAGATGGAAGAAGCGCGAGTTGGGGAGTGGGGGTGGGTGCTCCATGGCCATAGGGGGCGGAGGGTAACGGATCTGGGACCAGTCTTCGTAGCCATGGTGCGGCACCATGGCTGGCACGGGTGGGTAGGCATAGGGGTAGGCCCCGCAGAGGTGCTCCGGATGGGGCTCCACGTGGTAGCGCTCTCCCGAGGACTGCAAAAAAAGGCCAGCATCTAACTCTGCCTTGCAACAGGCGGCACAGACTGTCCCCAGTGACACCTATGTCATCTCCCTCTATTTAGAGGCTCAGCTCTCTGAAGGCTGACACATGGGCACAGAAGGCTGGGTACATGGTACATGGGCACAAAAGCCCGGTACATGCGGACAGGAAGCTGGTACTCAGGCACAGAAGGCTGGGTACATGGGTAGGGAAGCCTGGTTCATGGGCACGGGAGGCTGATAACAGGCAGGGAAGGCTGGTACACAGGCAAAGAGTATCAACAATGACAGTTAACATGTCCTGAGCACTCCCTCTGTGCCAAGTACTGTTCTAAGTGCCATACCTGTACTCACAACTCATTAGTGAGATGCCACAGAGTGTGGGACATCTGAGCAAACACTATCTCTCCCATGAGACTGTAGCTCTCTGAAGAAGGAAGATGAGGCAGTGCTGCTTCCTCCCTCAAGCCTCACCTTTGCTTTTCTCTTCTGCTGTTTGAGGGCTTCTTTGGCCTTCTCCTCATCTTTGAACGCTTTTATCTGAGAGAAGGAGGGAGAAGGAGAAGACTGTTGGCACAGGCAGTTCCTGGCAGGGCCCGGAGCCACGGCCTAGCCCACAGAGGTTGGTCACCCCCGCGGAAGGCCCAGCTGTCGGCTGCAGGTGAGCCCTGGTCATCTTGGGTGATCTGCCCAAAGGGCAGGAGGGATCAGGTGAGCCTTGCTGCTTCCATGCTTCAGTACTTAGCATCTTTTAGTTCCATTCTGGAAGACAGTGGGTGGCTCAGGGCCAACTCCTAAATTGCTCTTTTAAGACATCAACATAGATTATGGACTGTCAGAGCTAGAAGGTTATCTTGAAGCAGTGGAGTTTAAATCTCATCATGGCACAAAGGGTCAGACAAGGGAAGGGCTTACCAAGATCACACAGGATTCTGGCAGCAGAGCTGGAAGTAGAACCAGTGAGTGACTATCCCAGTCTCACCAGGGAGCATCCCGCCCACGCCCCCTCCCTGTAAGGACAGGCCAACTACCCTTTCCTGCATCCAGTCACTCTCACCTGGGCATTCGATAGGGTGACCTGGGCCTGCAGTTTCTCCACCTGCTTCTTCAGCTCTTCCTTCTCCTCATTCATGCGCTCTCGATCGCTGCGCTCCCTCTGGAAGTCCTCCTCAAAGATCTTCACCTGGAGGGAGGAGGGGGGTGGGGAGTGAAGGCTCAGACCCGCTCAGGCCCAGAACCCATGCCTCCTGCTGGGGGTCCCAGATATTGGGCTGATTTCACCAGGTCTCAGGGTGACCATGGGGAGTGAACAGGTGTACCTCCAGCCCCCATCCCCAACTTCAATAAGGGCATTTCTGCGTTCCTGTTTTATATTCTGGCCTTCGAAGTAGGACTTTATTTGAACAAAGAATTCATGACTGAAAAAGAAAGGCTGAAAGCCATCCACCAGCTCAACCCTTTCATTCTAGGAAGACCCATGGAGAGACAGAGGTCACAGAACCAGAGTGTGGGTGGAGGACTGGAATCTGGGTCTCCTGGCTCCAGGAGCAGACTGCAGGGTGCCCTGGCAGAGGGGCTGGGATAAGCCTACCTCTGCGTGCACCATGCTGCCCGAGCCTGTTGTTTTCATCCTTCTGGCAGATCAGCATGATGCTGACCTGGTGAGAGATGACTTAGGAGGATCAAAAGTCTAGCAAATAAGGCTCCCACTGGGGTGATGAAATGTTTGGGAACTCGACAAAGGTGGCAGTTACACCACCCCTGTTGTGAATGAAATGCCACCGAATTGTTCACTTTTAAATAGTTAAATTTATGTTGGGCGAATTTCTCCTCAATTAAAAAAAAAATACTAGGTAAATAATAGCACAGGTGGTGCATTAAGATAGTAGGGAAAAAAAAAAAACAAAAAACCAAACTCATTGCCATCGAGTCTATTCTGACTCTGCTGACCCTATAGGATGCAGCAGAACTGCCCCATAGGGTTTCCAAAGAGCACCTGGTGGATTTGAACTGCTGACCTTTTGGTTAGCAGCCACAGCACTTAACCACTATGCCACCAGGGTTTCTGAAGGTGGTAGAGGAATGACATAAATCAGGGATACATTTCTGGAATGGAGAAACTCATAACCAGGAAGAGGTCCTGGCTGATGGCCAGAAATGGCCCACAAATTTCAGCTTCCCTATGACTTCCAGACCCATCCTGGCCCTCAGGAATGCTCCAGCTGCCACTGAGCCCTTCTACCTGACCTCCTCCCCCAGCCTCACCTGCTGTTTCAGTAATTCGTTCTGGGTGACCAGCTCCTGCTTCCTTAGGAGGCCCCCCGCTCCTTCTGGACTCCCAAATGCTGCTGGTGGAGACGATGGAGAGGTCTGCAGACTCAGTGCTTCCTCCAGGGCCTAAAAGCGGGGAGAGAGGGGACGGGACCATCAGCAGAAGCCCCTGGAAGTTAGGTCCCATTGGAGTGGTCATCCTCAGAGACCCCTTCCTGATACCAGTGATAATAAGCACCCCCACCACTACTATTTAATAAATGTCATCCTATTTAACTAACATATCATTTCATTGAATCCTCTCCACAATCCTCTGAAGAAAAGGTGAGACTATGATTACCATCCCCATTGTACAGATGTGAAAACTGAGGCTCAGAGACCTGAAATGACTAGTCCAAGGTCACACAGCTATTAAGTGGCAAAGCCAGGATTCAAATCCAGAGTACGCTCTTAACTAGTACCCCCTGGGGCTCTAATGTAGAAGGGAGACTTCCCTAAGCAAGTGTGGCTCAATTCTTAGCACCTGGAGCTAGAAAGAATAAGAAGTCCTTTGGGGAAGCCCTGCCCTGAGTCTTCAGATTCCTTTGGATTCTTCAGTTTCGGTGACCCTTTCTGCCTGAGCCAACACTTCCATCCTCAACTCTTCTGTAGTTAGATTACAAACAACAAAAAAACCAAACCTTCTACCATAGAGTCAATTCTGACTCATAGCAACCCCATGGGACAGAGCAGAACTGCCCCTTAGGGTTTCCAAGACTGAAAATCCTTATGGAAGCAGACTGCCACATCTTTCTCCCACTGAGCAGCTGGTGGGTTTGAACCACTGACCTTTCAGTTAGCAGCCGAGTGCTTCACCACTGTGCCACCAGGGATCTAGTTAGATTATACTTGTTTTTTTAATTTCTACTTATTTATTATTTTACCTTTCTAACGTTGAAATATAATCAAATAACTTTTATTTTTTCTTAAAAGGAAAAGTATCCTTAATCTACCAGGCAAACAAAATATTGTCCTTCATGCTAGCAGTATGCTCACATCTTCTAAGAGGTTTCTATTGACTGTTTTCTCTTTTGACACTGTTAACATGTTGTTTTGGAATGCCTCTCAAGACTTTCATAACAGATCACCCTTTATCACTGTGTTAGTCATCTAGTGCCGCTACAGCAGAAATAACACAAGTCGATGGCTTTCACAGAAATTTATTTTCTCACAGTTTAGGAGGCTAGAAGTCCAAATTCAGGGTGCTGGCTCTAGGGGAAGGCTTTCTCTCTCTGTCAGCTCTGGCAGAAGGTCCTTGTCTCTTCAGCTTCTGTTTCCTGGTTCCTTGGAGATCTTTACGTGGCTTGGCATCAGTCTTCCCCCATCTCTGCTTCTTAGCTTGCTTGTTTAATCTCTTTTATATCTCAAAAGAGACTGACTCCAGATACACCCTACACTAATTCTGCCTCATCAACATAACAAAGACAAAACCCTCCCAAATGGGATTATAACCGCAGGCACAGAGGTTAGGATTTACAACGCATATTTCTGGGGGATACAATTCAATCCCTAACATTCTATCCTTTGGCCCCCCAAAATTCATGTCCCTCCCACATGCAAAACACATTCATCGCATCCCATCATCCCAAAAGTCTTAAATCAACTCCAAGTCCAAAATCTCATCTTCTGAATTATCTAAATCAAATATGGGTAAGACTTCCGGCACGTTCCATCCTGGGGCAAAATTCTTCTTCATCTGTGAACCTGTGAAATCTAGACTACAGGTTATCTGTTTCAAACATACGATAGTGGAACAGGCACAAGGTAGGTATTTCCATTACTAAATGGGAGAAATTGGAGGGAAAGAAGGGATAACAGGCATCAAGCAAGTCCAAAACCCAGCAGAACAATTTACATTAGCTCTCAGGACTTGAAAATAATCTTCTGTTCTTTGGGACCATCTGGACAATAGTTCCACCTCTCCAGACTGGGTGTTGGCCATGCCCTCTGGATTCTGGGTGGAGGTCCCTTGGCCCTGGACTTCAGCTTTGCCTTCCAGGCCCACTGAAATGGCAACTTTGCTCTCTTGGTCTTGGGTGGCCCCATTCTCCTAGTCCATCTGAGTGGCGATCCCACCCCCTAGGCCCCCGCAGCCCTGTTCTTCTGCCCCTTAGGCATGGCAGCCCCACACCCTAAGCTTTGGGCGGTAGCCCCATCCCCCGGCATGCCTTAACATCAGCCCCACACTCCAGAACTGAGTTGGCGAAGATCTGACTCTTTGAAACCTAGGACGCCGTGGACTCACCCTTTGAGATCCAGGAGACCATGACCCCACCCACTGAAACCGAGAATGCTCTGCTTCCTGTGCTCCTTCCAACAGTTCTGCTGATCTCTGAGCTGCTCTAGAGATGGTCCTTTTCTTTTCCTGGAGGACAAGAGATGTAGCTCCTTTGGCCTGTTTCCTGCTTGTAGAATTCCAAGAGGCAGACAGTTTCTTTTCGATCTGTCTCTGACCCCTTCAGTCTAAGTTGATGGGATTTCTGCTGTGGTAGTTGGTTAGATCCATCAGTCACAGGCTTAATCTCTTTAACAAAAGATTGTATAGCCACATCCTTGGTGAAAATTCTAGGACATGTGTCCTTAGCCTGTAGAACAGAATTTTCCATATCTTTTAAGTTTTCATTTTACACAGTTCATTTTTTAAGTCCATCTCTTTCCTCTTACATTTTACTATAAGCTGTAAGGAGAAACCATATGGCTCCTTTAAAATACTGCTTAGAAATATTCTCAGCTAAATATCCAAGTTCATCACTTACAAGTTCTACCTTCTACTAAATATTTGAACATAATTCAGACAAGTTCTTTGCCACTGCCTAAAAAGCATCGTCCTTCCTCCACTGCCCAATCACACGTTCATTATTTTCTTTTAAAGCCTCACCAGAAGCACATTTGTTGTTGTTGTTAGGTACCATCAAGTCAGTTCCGACTCATAGCGACCCTACGTACAACAGAACAAAATACTGCCCACCAGAAGCACATCTGTTGTTGTTGTTAGGTACCATCAAGTCAGTTCCGACTCATAGCGACCTTACGTACAACAGAACAAAATACTGCCCACCAGAAGCACATCTGTTGTTGTTGTTAGGTACCATCAAGTCAGTTCCGACTCATAGCGACCTTACGTACAACAGAACAAAATACTGCCCAGTCCTGTGCCATCCTCAAAAATCTTTGCTATGCTTGAGCCCATTGTTGCAGCCACTGTGTCAATCCATCTTGTTGAGGGTCTTCTTCTTTTTCGATGACCCCCCTGCCTTTACCAAGCATGATGTCCTTTTCCAGGAACCGGTCCCTTCTGATAACACGTCCAAAATACATGAGA
Organism: Dugong dugon; assembly: GCA_030035585.1. NCBI lineage: Eukaryota > Metazoa > Chordata > Mammalia > Sirenia > Dugongidae > Dugong > Dugong dugon. The sequence goes on along the minus strand of CM057460.1, from coordinate 185,049,887 downwards.
TGAAGTCTCGCCACCCTTGCTTCTAAAGAGCATTCTGGCTGTACTTTTCCCAAGACAGATATGTTCATTATTCTGGCAGTCCATGATATATTCAATATTCTTTGCCAACACCATACTTCAAAGGCATTTTTCCTTCATCATTTCTTCCTTATTCATTGTCTAGCTTTTGCACGCATATGAGGCAACTGAAAATGCCATGGCTTGGGTGAAGCACACCTTAGTCCTCAAAGTGACATCCTTGCTTTTTAACACTTTAAAGAGAGCTTTTGCTGCAGATTTGCCCAACACAATACATCGTCTGTTTTCTTGACTGCTGCTTCCATGGGTGCTGATTATGGATCCAAGTAAAATGAAGTCCTTGACAACTTCAATGTTTTCTCCATCTATCAGGATGTTGCTTATTGATCCAGTTGTGAGGATTTTTGTTTTATGCTGAGAGGTAATCCATACTGAAGGCTATAGTCTTTGATCTTCATCAGTAAGTGCTTCAAATTCTCTTCACTTTCAGCAAGCAAGTTTGTATTATCCCCATATCGCAGGTTGTTAGTCTTCTCCAATCCTGATGCCATGCTCTTCTTCATATAGTCCAGCTTCTCAGATTATGTGTTCAGCATACAGACTAAACACATCTGGTGAAAGGATACAACCCTGATGCACACCTTTCATGACTTTAAACTACGCAGTATCCCCTTGTTCTGTTCAAATGACTGCCTTTGTCTATGTACAGGTTCCTCACGAGCATGATTAAGTGTTCTGGAATTTCCATTCTTCACAATGTTATCCATAATTTGTTATGATTCACACAGTCAAATGCCTTTACCTAGTCAACAAAACAGGTAAATATCCTTCCGGTATTCACATTTAACGTCCACATTTCTAGCAACATTCTGTTGCTGGTGCCATATGTATTCTCTGAGATGACAGAGACTTTCTGTCTAGCTCTCCTCACTTCTTTCTGAGCCCTCACCAGAACTGCCTTTAACATCCATAATTCTACCAACAGTCTTTTCAAGGCAATCTATGCTTTTACTATTAGACACCTTCAAACTCTTCCAGCCCCTACCCATTACCAATTCCAAAACCACTTCCACACTGTATGTATTTGTTAGAGCAGCAACCCCACTCCCGGTACCATATTCTGTCTTAGATATCTAGTGCTGCTATTACAGAAATTCCACTAGTGGATGGCTTTAACAAATAGAAACGTATTTTTTCTCACAGTTTAGAAGGCTAGAAATCCAAATTCAGTACGCCAGCTCTAGGGGAAGGCTTTCTCTCTCTGTCAGCTCTGAAGGAAGGTCCTTGTCTCTTCTAAGCTTCTGCTCCTCGGCGGTCTTCATGTGGCTTGGCATCTCTCTTCCCTCATCTCTGCTTGCTTGCTTGTCCTAATCTGCTCTTTTTATATCTTGTAAGAGACTAACTCAAAACATACCCTACACTAATCCTGTTTCATTAACATCACAAAGACAACCAATTCCCAAATGGGATTATAACCACAAGCATAGAGGTTAGGATTTACAACATATATTTTGGGGGAACACCATTCAACTCATAACAACCACTATCTGGACTTTAACCCTCTGGTCAGCAGGGACTTGGGTTGCTGTGTCTCAGCACTGCACACATGCCTAACATGGGGCAGGGCACACAGCCCCACAGACAGAGGCTAGCCAGCTGCCTGCTGCCCTGGAACCACGGGGAGACTCAAGAGGCCTTCCCCCAACTTGGACCCCTTGGCCCCCACCTTGGCTTCCCCAGAAATTCAAGGAAACTGCTGAACCCAGACTGAAGTCAGGATGCTCTGAGGGGAAGTTATGGCTCCACTTCGTTTTCCTACTTTGCCCATTTTTTAGATATGACGACTGAGGGACAGGAAGGACTTGCCCGAGGACACAAGCAAAGCAGTCCACCTGGCTTGCATTAGTCATTTGCAAGCATGGTAACTCCGTCCCCAACAGCAATGCCAGTAATGCCTGGAGAGCAGGGATCCTGCCAATGGTCATCTCTATGGTCAGTGCCATGTACAATATTCTGCCCAGATCTAGGGCTCCAAAGTCCCCAGCACATGACAGATCATGTTTTCTTCTAAGAGAACAGGCCATGAGAGTTCCAGCTTAGCATAATCAATGCTTGTAAAACAATACACCAAACACAGAGGGTTACCTCCAGCAGGGCTGGGACCCAGTGAACACCAAACTCTGTCCCGAGACCATGTGACCAGGGCCAGGAGACAGAGAAAAAGGGAAAACAGACAGGACAAATGGAAAAGCTGGTCCACAAACTTAGTAACTCCTCCACGCCTTCAGAAAACAATTTCCTTTCAAAGCTCCCTCCTGTAGCATGTTTCCTTTAGCCCCTGTGCTGGAAGCCAGGCAGTGCTACTCTACCCAGGGTTCAGATGGCAAAACTGAGTCCCAGAGAGGTTAAAGTAGCCAAGCTTGGCCTAGAACCAAAACCCAGCCCTGGCCTGTCCCATAGGCTCAGATCAAAGGGTTTCTGCTTTACCCAGCCTCCACCCTGAGGTGCCCCATCTCCCTGAATCCCACAAGGGTAGGAACCCTCGGGGCTGTGCTCACCCACTTCCTTCAGCAATATGCTTGGTGCTGGGCACCGTGCCAGGCACTGTGGATACACGCTGGTGAAGAAGAGCACCTGTCCACCATGGCATGGGAAGGCAGATAAGTAAATTCGCAATGACAAGATAATATGAGAAGGAATGTGGTAGGAGAAGGTCCTAGTGCTTTAAGAGCATATAACAAGGGACCTGGCTGAGAGTCAGGGACAGCCTCCCTGAGGACATGACGTAAAAGCTAAGCCTGAACGACAAGCAGGAGTGAGGCAAGTGAAGTATAAGGGGCAGAGTGGCACTGTTGAGGAAACAGCCTGTGCTAAGGCCTTGAGGTCAGAGCCAGCACAGGCTCACCCAAGGGGCTGGAACTGAGTGGGTGGAAAAGGGCAGAAGAAGAAGGGGCTGGAACTGTGCGGTTGTACTGAGAACCTCCACGGGGACCAGGGCCAGGCCACACACCTTGTTGAGCCGCTGGATCTCCTTTTCCTGGTATTCCCGTTGCCGAGTGAGTGGGCTCAGCTGGTCCTGCAGGTACTTGACCTTTTGGCGCAGCTCCTTGGCCTCCGCTGTCAGCTTCTCCTTGTCGGCCTGCAGGGAAGACAGGCGTGAGGCGGGGGCTTCTCCAGGAGGCCTGAATGAGTGCCTCGCTCCTAGTTCACATGTGCCTTCCCTCCCACTCCTCACCCAGCAGCCATCCCACTGGTCACGTGCCAGGCGCCACGCTAGGCAGCTGGGGTCAGTGGGACAATGCCCCTATGGTCTCAGCCCTTGAAGACATGGGCTTAGTTGAGTGAAAGGCTCTGGATTCTAACACCAATTTGCTGAGACCTTCGGCACCATTACAGCCCTCTCTTGTCTCAGCTCTATCATGTCTCTGCCATGGATAAGAGGTTCTTACATGAGTCCCAGGTGGGCTTCAGGGCGTCTGTGAGCCCCAAAACTGAATGCAAAATTTTGTCTGTGTGCAGTTTTCTAGCTGCTCACAGGGGCCTGTGACCCACAGGAAGTTAGGAACCACTGATAATCTCTAGAACTTTCAGCTCTTAGAGCTTCTGAGCCTAGAGAAGAGATGCCACTTATAGAAACAAACATAACATAAGTCAGAAAGTGTTCCTTCTCAGAGAAACAAACGAAATACTGTGGGGTTAAAAGAAAGACCACCACAGCTCAGAAGAAACCTGGGGAGGCTTCAAGGTAAAAGCATTGCTCCCAAAATCCACTCTGGAACAAGAAGGGCTGCTTCTTCATCTCAGAGGGCATCGAGTCCCTCCACACGACGGGAAATGAGTGGACAGAGAGGTGGGAGGCTTTACCCAAGGGCACGCAGTGAGCTGTGACTAGAACCCAGTTCTCCTATTCCAGTGCTCTCTCCCCTTCTAAGTCAAACGAAGTGTTTAAAACAGGATGGCAGCGCAGGGTACTGGAAAAACTACTTGGGCGGGGCACACCCAGGATAAGCTATATATTTCTACATGTATACACGTGGGGAAAAGGTTTGGCAACAGTGGTGCTATGGTTTGAATTGTGTCCCCCAAAAATATGTGTTGTAAATCCTAACCTCTATGCCTGTGATTATAATCCCATTTGGGAAGGACTTGTCTTTGTTATGTTAACGAGGCAGGATTAGTGTAGGGTAGGTCTTGAGTCAATCTCTTTTGAGACATAAAAGAGATTAAATAAGCAAGCTAAGAAGCAGAGATGGAGAAAGACTGATGCAAAGCCACGTGGAGATCTCCAAGGAATCAGGAAACAAGCTGAAGTGACAAGGACCTTCCCCCAGAGCTGACAGCGACAGAAAGCCTTCCCTTAGAGCCAGCACCCTGAATTCAGACTTCTAGCCTCCTAAACAGTGAGAAAATAAATTTGTTTGTTATAGCCATCCACTTGTGGTATTTCTGTTACAGCAGCACTAGATAACTAAGACAAGTGGTCAGTCAGTAACAGTAGGTATATCCAGTCAGGGCTTGGAGTTGAGGGTGAAACTCGTCAAGGGATACTTTCATTTTACCTGTATTGTTTAAACAATTTACAGCTAAGTATTCATATAATGAGGGCATTGGTGGTTCAGTGGTAAAATTCTTGCCTTCCGTACAGGAGACCCAGATTTGATTCCTGGCCAGTGCACCTCATACACAGCCACCACCCATCTGTCAGTGGAGGCTTGCGTGTTGCTATGATGCTGAGCAGGTTTTACTGGAACTTCCAGACTAAGATGGATCAGGAAGAAAGGCCTTGCGATTTACTTCTGAAAATGAGCCAAAGGAAACCCTCTGAGATCACAACAGTCCGATCCCATGTGCATGGGGTCACAATGAGTCAGGGGCTGACTCCACAGCCACAAACAACATTCATATAATATGGATTAGGAAATAGGCCACAGGGGTTAGTTTTCATTCCAGGACTGCCATCTCCCCCGTGTGACCTTTACTCATTATTCTACAAGCCGGTTGGTGAGCTATTTCCAGCAAGGAATTGCTAAGGGAAGCCTTGGTCAGGAACTGTGGGAGTTGTCTGGACTCCCCGCCCAAGAGGCGCCAGGATTAAGCATGGCCTCTATCCCTGTATGTCCCACCTTACCCCTGGCTGACAGGGAAGAGCTGTGAGATTCCAGGGATTTGTCTCACCCACTGATGTGCATGAGGGGAGGGGAAAAAGAGCCAGGCTATCTGGCTGCGAGTCACAAGATGTGCTCATGTACTCGAGAAGAGACAGAGAAGTGCCCTCCGTAACACACACACATCTTCAAGGTGAGGGGGTGGTCACAGAGGCAGGCTGACACCACTCAGATAAGGCCCGGTATCACACGCCAATGTGGGGGGGGACTCTGAAATGCAATCTGTGTGTGGAATGTCCTTTCTTAAGTTAGGCGGAAGTCCATGCCAGGTTCCCGTGAAGGAGAAACCATCGAGACACAAAGACAATCACCTGAGAGTCTGGAAACCTGTTGCTGTCTAGTCAATTCCAACTCACAGTGACCCCCTGGTGGCAAAGTGGTTAAGAGCTACGGCTGCTAACCAAAAGGTCGGCAGTTTGAATCCATCAGTCACTCCTTGGAAACCCTATGGGGCAGTTCTACCCTGTCCTATACATACGGTCGCTATGAGTTGGCAGCAATGGGTTTTTTGAGAGTCTAGAGCCAAATGCCCATTCTTCTCGAAGCTGCCCTAGGGTCCTGAAGGGCTCTGGCTAGTGTCTGCCACACAAACAGCAGACCAGACACCATTTCCTCAGGGCACCTGCACCTGGTCCCCCAGACTGAATCTAGTCCCCCTTCATGCCCTCTGATCCCTGTGACTTCTCCTTTGTAGCACTTACTGCACTTTCACTAATTTATCTGCTTGTGTAATTAGTTGCTTGGCATCTCTTTCCCCTTCAAGGGTACGACTGGGCTGCTCACCACTGAATCTCTGGGGCACGCGCTAAGGAACACAGAGCAGGTGAATGAATGCATGAAGCTTTGTGTAATGTGCTAGCTCTCCTCACAAATAGCCCCTACTACCCTGAACACTTAGCAGCACCCACCCCTGCCAAGAGCAATAGAGAGGGCCTGCCTGGACCTCCTTTATATTCTGTGCTTCCCCATTAAGGTTCCCCTGACTATAAGATTTTAACTGAACAAAAAGTTCTTCTGTATGAAAACAGGAAAGCTTGAAAAGCAATACCTAATACAACTTCCTAAATTTCCAAACGGGAAACTGAGGCACAGAAAAGAAGGTACTTTTGCCTGTGGTCACATGGCCCTTCAGCCCTAAAGCTGGAGCTAGAATACCAAGGCCTCCCCACTCCCTGGCCCTGGCTTGTTCACATCACTGAGCTCCCTGCAAATGGTCTGTCAGAGTGGACACTGCAGGGACTGGCAGTCACACTTACCTCCTCTGTTTCAATCTTGGACTTGGCCAGGAGGAGCTTGCGGTCAAAGTCACGCTGCTTCTGCTCACGCTCACCCTCCAGGTCAGTCACCTGCCTCTGCAGATCGGTCAGCTTCTGGCGAAGCTCAGTGATCTGGGTGCAGAGATGGAAGATGGGATGTGAGGGCAGGGGTGCAGGGTGCACTGGGACACAGGCGGGGCTCAGTCCCCACTGGGCCCTCCAACACTGCCAGCCCTACTTCTCCTCTCGGCCATGGAACTGCTGAGGGGGCAGCAGCAAGGTGGAGGCTGGAGGCCCTGAGAGTCGAGCCAGGAACCATTTCAATCTTGAGTCCTGATGGCCCCTGCATTACCTTCTGCTCATACTGCTGCTTCATGGACCGGAAATGCTGGTCCCATTGCTTGTTCACTTCAAGCAGCTGTGGGGAGAGACTGGGGTGAGCAGGAGATAAGCAGAGGAGGAAAAAAAGAGCCATCTCCCCCGCCCGCCCCTCCACACCAGCTCCCCGAGGTGCGGTGCAGCACACAGTGTACACGAACGGTGGCTATAGACACTGTCTCAAGCCATTGCTTCTCAAACCCACCCTCCCTCAGAGCAACTCACCTTTATCAACTGCCTCTTTCCACCCTTGCCAAGGAGCAAGACTAAGACACGGAAACAGCATAAAATTGTGGAACACACACCCACACCTCTTTGGAAGGCTACTTGGGACTATGTATTAAAATTTCAGTTTTCATTTTCTTTAACCCAGTCGTTTGACCTGAAAATTTTAACTGACAGAAACACTTGCACAAGCGTGCAAAAAGATACGTATACACAAGGCTGACCGTCTTAGCAGAGTTTGTATTACAAACAGAGGCCAACCTAAATGTAAGGGATGAGTGAGATAAACTATAGTATAACATTTCAGTGTAAATTATAGGATAAACACTGTGAAATTATTAAAAAGAATACGGCATCTAATATATTTCCTCAGTTCTAAGATGATACTAATTATGCGCCATCCTCTAGATATAACAAGAGCTTCTCAGGGCACAAAGACAACCCTACATCATTAAATAAATAAAACAATGGGAAAAAGAGCATTCCAATTTTTAGAAGCATTAACATATAATAAATAGTGCTCGAATTGAGGAAATATGGTATGTTATAGATATGAACCGACAGAGCTGAAGAGGAGTCTAAAATGAATATGTACATAAATAAAAGCATGATGGAGGCCTGAATTCAAACGGGCTGCAGACCCTGGAAGGGCAGAGGCTCAGGGTCTGGAGGAGGACCTGAGCTGCGTGGAAGGAAGAGACCAGAGAGGACAGGCCCACAGACAGGCAGAGTGGGTGTGCACGCCACTCCAGCATAACAAACGCCCACCAAAAGGGAAGTGGGCTTCGACCTCAGGTCTGGGAAGGCTGGACGGCACTGGGGTGGGAGGTGGGAAGAAAAATGCACGAGATACAAGGGAGCAGCCTAAACTTGTGGAGACTCAGCTGGCCAGAAGCACTGCTGCAAAAGGGCTTCAGATCCCCTCCTGGGGGAGGGGGGAACAGCCCCTCCCTGACTCAGTTGTGAGGCAGTGGGTGAGCCCTCGGCTCCCCATCCCTGATGCTAAGACTCGCCCAACTTATAACAACCTCTCTCAACCACCCAGGACTTACCATGAGAGCCTTCTTAGACTCCCCCCAACAATCTCAGGCCATGCCCCAAATACTGCCTCCTCAGAGTGACATGGGATCAAGACAGGACAGCCCAGGGCAAGGCAGCAAATTGCTTCCATGGGCAGATGTTTCAGTGGTCACCATGGCCAACTCACCCCAGTGACCTGGGCCAGTCAGAGCCAGGAGGTCAGGAAGGACCTCTGTCCTGCTGGTCCCGGAGAGGAGATGGGTCTTCCCTGAACTCCCACCCCCAGCTACCTACCTCAGTGCGCTGCTGCTCCAGCATCTTCACCTTCTTCTCGGCTGCACCCAAGACGCCCACCTCTGGCATCTTGCCTGCTATCACAGTAGCCTGGGAGAAACACAGAGGGGCCTTCACCAAAGCCTCAAAATAAAAATCCTCTCACCTACTCAGTGCTCCTCTAAGGTCCCAGCCTTCTGTCTCCCTCACCCCTTCTACTCCCACCCCCAAGCCATAGCTGTATATCCCAGCCATGACTAAGTTCCCCTTCCATGAGTCCCCCAAGAGGGTCAGCCCCACTCCCTGACCCACAGGCACTGCTGTACCCTCTGCCATCCCCTCCTCTTTCCACAACCACTTCTTTCCCTGCTTTGGCTCCATCTCTGTGGTGCGCTGGATTGCTTTTATATAGCCTTTCTTGCCATGGTCTTGTAACTCCCACCAAATGACTAGGTGGGACCATGCAAATAAAGTGCTTATAGCCCACCAAGGGGATTGTATAGCTTGCTAATAATGCAAATAAGGTACGTGGCACACTTGCGGCGGTGGGACCATGCCAATAAGATGTATGGAACCTTAACAAGGGGATTGCTCAGTTTTCCATCCCACGAGGCTTAAAATGAGCCATATCAGAGGCGGAGAAAAGGCGACCTCACTACCACCAAGAAAGAAGAGCTAGGAGTACAGTGCGTCCTTTGGGCCCAGGAGCCCTGTGCTGAGAACCTCCTAAACCCCGGAGATAGAGAGAGACAGCTGTAACACTGGAGACAGCGCAAGACGTCAAGAAGCAGCAGCAGGATAACAGAGGCAGCAGAAGTAGGAGATTGGCACAAGACGTCATGGTGGGCTTCCTGGCCCACAGAGCAAGGCAATTACAGTGGGTGTGCCAACCCACGGAGCAAGAGAGCTCAGCACCTTCGGTCAGGAGGCTTACTGGTGGAGTAGGATGCCTCAGGGCACTGAGATAGAGAGCTGAGCACTTTCGGGCTGAGGCTTACTGGTGGAGTAGGGCACCTCTGTGTACTTAGAACTGGTGGGAACGAAGGGAGTAGAAAAATCGCCCTTAGAACCACATGGTTAACAACTGCTGTGGGTGAGATCTGCTCATGGATGCTAAACTTAGTGAGAGGACACTGAAGGAAAAGCAGGACATTTGCATGTTCTCAAAGTTTCATCCCCAAAATAATTATTTATTAATCACAAAGGGAAAAACAGTAACTTTATTGTGAAGAAACCTGACAGACACCACCTTAACCAAATGACAAAGTTAGCCATCACCAGGAATACGACCTATTGACGTCATATGCCCCTAACATGATGTACTGAGAAGGGCACAATGTCACTTCTATAATATTCCTGCCAAAAAATGCATTACCTCCATCCCAAATTGAGGCACATTCTACAGAACACCTGGCCAGTACAACTCAAAAGTGTCAAGGTCACAAAAGATAAGGAGAGACTGAGGAACTCTACCACAGGTTAGAGAGGAGACTAAGAAGACTTGGCAACTAAATGCAATGTGGAATTCTGGATTATGTCTTGGTACAGGAAAAAAAAAAAAGGTGAGAAGTTGATGAAATCCAAATAAAGTCTGTAGTTTAGTTGGCAGTACTGTACTAATGTTAATTTTCTAGTTTTGAAAACTGTTGTTGTTGTTAGGTGCCACCAAGTCAGTTCAGACTCACAGAGACTCTAGGTACAAAAGAATGAAACACTGCCTGGTCCTGCGCCATCCTCACAATTGTTGCTATGTTTGAGCCCATCATTGCAGCCACTGTGTCAATCCATCTCGTCGGAGGTCTTTCTCTTTTTCGCTGACCTTCTACTTTACCAAGCATGATGTCCTTCTCCAGGGACTGGTCCTTCCTGATAATATGTTCAAAGTACGTGAGATGAAGTCTCACCATCCTCATTTCCAAGGAGCACTCTGACTGTATTTCTTTCAAGACAGACTTGTTTGTTCTTCTGGCGGTCTGTGGTATATTCAATAGTCTTGCCAACACCAAATAATTCAAATGCATCAATTCTTCTTTGGTCTTCCTTATTCATTATCCAGCTTTCACACGCATATGAAGCAATCAAAAGCTAGCTTGTGTAAAATGTTACTATGAGGAGAAGCTGGGGAAAGGGTATACAGGAACTCTCTGGACTATTTGCGTAATTCTTTTAGAAGTCTAAAATGATCTCAAAATGAACAGTTTTGAAGTTTTATAAAAAAGAAAGAAAGAAAGTGCTGAGCAAACAGCAGAACAAGGCTAGGAGTCCAGAAATTGAGTGCTGGCTCTGTCTCCAAGTGCCTGTGTGGTATAGGCCAAGGTCAAGCCCTCTCTGGGCCCTGTACAATGAGAAGATGGTCTCCGAAGGCCCTGTCCAGACCTCTGACATCCGATGTTCCCCTGAGCACTGGCTTGGAGTCCACAGTCTGACTCCAATTTGTCCTAGGGCCACTGCCCATGTTCTAGTTCCTCACCTGCCTTCCCAGTTTTACTCCACACCTTCCTGTGGCTTGGGCGGAGACTGGAGGCAGAATCTGTGAGGCTCCAGGGCCCCCTACAGGCTAAAGTGTAGAAGTACACCACAGTACCAGGAATGGAGGACTGGGCTGGGGAAGACTTCCAGGTGCCATCACCAGCTTTGAGAAAGGTGAGAGATGGACCTGTGCCTTGAAACCGCTGCCTCCTGGAGGGGGACTCTGTTCAGCCAAGGGCATCAATGGGGTACTGGGGAAGGGCGAAAGGGGGGTAAACTGTGCATTGCTGGGCTCCTGGGTGGTGCACCCTTAACCTCCATAAAGAAGAGGAGCGTCAACGTAGAGGACTAAAGGCTGGGCAGAGCTCTGGAGTCGGCCGGCCTGACTGCTAGCACCAGGTCTGCCATTAAAAGCAACAGCTAGTGCTCACTGTTTACCACATGCCAGGAGCTAAGCCCACTTTACACACATCACATCACTGAATCCTCACAACAATGCTTTTCAGTAGGAGTTATTATTTCTACTTTACAGAAAAAGAAACTACAGCCCAGAGAACTTATGTGACTTGTCCAAGGTCGCCACACTGGTTAAATGGTAGATCTGATTCCAGGGCACACACTTCCTCACTCTGTGTAACACGCCTCCTATGTGACCCTGAGGTGGATGGGCAAGTCACTTCCGCTCTCCGACAGGAGGTAGGAGCATCTGGCTTTCGTGGGAGTTAGGGGAGATGAGTTGATGTTAAAGGACTTTGGCTGAGCACAGAGGCCTGCCCAGAGGATGCCATGCCCAAGTGACTCAGAACATGACAGGGATCAGCAGATCCACAGCCACAAGAGGGCAGACAGGCAGGCTCCAATGTGAGGGGTCAACGTCTGAAGAGGCCTGTGGGCTGGAATTCAGGATGCCTGGGGTGAGCCCAATCTGTCCAGGTACCAAAGTGTTCCCCAGCCACACCCCATGTGTGCTGAGAACAGGGGCTGCATGAATCCTGATTATATGATGTCTTCTGCCCGCTCCAAACCTATTTCTACAGCTATGAAATGGAATAATAGTCCCAGCCCTGCCTACCCGACACAGAGATGGGGCCCAAATAAGATAATGGATTTGCAAGTCCTCAGTAAACTCTGCACTGCCACATAGCGATAAGGAATTAAGTTATTAACTACTACCATTACCCAGGTGCTGGGTTTGCTAAGAGACACTGAGCCCTGCTGCGCAGTCATTGCATCCCACTAAAGGGGAAATACATGTGTGTAAGGAGCTGGAACTCAGCTCTGCAGCAAAGAAAAAGGTGAAGAACAGGGAAGGACGCACAGTAAGTCTCCTGCTTGGGGACTCGATATCAGCCAGGGCTGGGACAGGAGATAGGGAAAAGGGGGAAGAGGGCCATGCTGATGTAGGCTTGGCTGTTCCCCTCTGCATTTCAGAGGCTCCAGGGCGCAATGACGGGGCTGGGTGAGGGATGATTATAATCACAGGAGCTTAGCAGATCCCGAGGCACTTCCTCAAGCTACCACCCTAATTCTTCCAGAAATACCTGACATGTTGAACTGAATTTTGGGAGCCAGCCTTTAAGAGAGACCTTGACAAACTGGACTGTGTTCAGGAAATGTGCCAAGACTGAGCAAAGGATGCTCTGCTACCTTCTCTGAGCAACAGCTGAAGGGACTGGAGCTGTTCAGTCTGAAGAAGAGGAGGCTTGCAGGGGCCACGAAGCCACGGTCATTGCCAGCGGCCTCTGAGCGTGGGTGTCAGGGAATGGGATGCTCCACGGGGCTGAAGGCAGAATAAGGGCTGAGGAGTGGAAGCTCCAAGGAGGTGGACGTCAGGCCAAGCTAAGGGAAGGCCATCTCACAACTAGAACCTTCCCACAGTGAACAAACAGAGGCTGGGTACCAGCATCAAAGATGCTGAGAAGAATTTCTGACCACATACCTGCTGCTGGCCGGCCATCACCTTCTTCCCTGTGCCTTCCATCTTTGGGGAGTCTGGCTGCCTGGAGGCACCCTCTTTGTTGCTGCTGCTCATCAACAACTTCTTGAGCTCCATATTTTCCTCCCTGGGTTGGAGGCAAACAGAGAAGTTACAATGCCACCCTGGGTTAAGGAGGCTGTGGGGCCTCAGATCCACTAATCACGTGAGCTGCAGCTGAGTTCTTGGGATTAAGGAAAATCCTGAAACCTATCTCAAGCAGAACTAAAAAAGGTATCCTTAGGCTGCCTTACTGGCAATCTGTGGGCTTCCCTAGAGGTGGCTGATCCTCAACAGGAGGCTTCCCCAACTATGGAATGTCCGTATACGAGATCTGCCTGAGCCAGAATTAACGTGGTTTCACTTTCACTGTATATAGAGTTATTGTCTATTTACTACAGGTAATGCCGTTTTCCGTTTAGTGAAAGTTGCCTTTTATAATAATTATAAGCAAAAACACGAATTAAGTTAAAGTGAAACCTAAAGAAAATAAGGTAAGTGATATAAGACATAATAAAAGCTGCAAAGTGGATTCAGGTCTGACTGAAATATGGAAACCATTTCTTTAGGTTCTATTTGCCAGCTGGGTTTCCCCTTAATAATAGAAAAACAGGCTCCCTGGTGGCACAGCGGTTAAGAGCTACAGCTGCTAACCAAAAGGTCAGCAGTTTGAATCCACCAGCTGCTCCTTAGAAACCCTATGGGGCAGTTCTACTCTGTCCTACAGGGTTGCTATGAGTTGGAATCGACTTCATGGCAATGGGTTTGGTTTGGTTTTTCAATAGAAAAACAGAGAAGTGAAGTGGCTTTCTCAAGGTCACACAGTGGGGACTTGTACTCTTCCTTTTCAATCCATGGGTCTTTCCTCCAGCCTGGGGCTTTCAGATCCCTGAACTGAGTCATTATGGCTATAAAACCCCCAACTACTCGGCCATCCAAAAATAAATAAACACATGCTAATTCAAAATGGCACAAGAGCTCAGGTAGTTAACTATTACTGTGGTCATACTCAAGACATTTATATTCTTTCTCTTTCCCGTTGATTCTAACAAGCAAGAGGAGAGAGGAAACTTGGGAGTGGTGAGTCCTGGCTTTAACCCAGACCTCTCCTTGTGTACTTTAGTCCAGCTGGTACCCACCAGATTAATTCATTGCCTGAATCATCCAGGACCACAGTGTAGGCAGGGATTATGGTCCTTTTAGTGAACGGGAGCAAGGAGACCATGCTCTCTTTATGAGACCTGTAGCAAGTCTCTGCCCCTCTCTGGGCCTCTGCACAATGTCTCTCCCATCTGCACAATGAGGGGTTTGGTCTACAGGATCTCTAAGGGCTCCTCCAGCTCTGACAGCCAAGACCTGGGCCCACTTACATCAGAAACACACAGGCCCTTGGTATAAAGGCAAACTCCTAGGTACCTCAGACCTACTGAATCCAAATCTTGACAGTGGAGGGAGGGGCAGGTGTGGAAACTTCTAATGCTCTACCCTCCATGATTCTGATGCACAAATGAGTTCAAGACCCATGAGCCCAGATGAAGGAGCCCTGACTGTTCTCAGGAAGACAAAGCAGAACGGAAGGGTAACCAGCAGGGGGCAGCAAAGTCCTGACTGAGTCCTCTTTCAAACAGCTAGTTGGATGGCTATTAACAGGCTGAGAGAGAGAGATCCCAAGAAAGGAGTACAATTTGTACGGACTTTCTTCTGAGGCTCTCAAGGGACTTTACAGACACTCCCCAAGGTACTAAATAGGCCAGAGTTTATTCTGTCCAATAAAACAGGAAATATCAAGAGCCATGGAGAAGGACCAAGCAGAGCTCTGGCACAAGACCTCAGAGCTCTCAGCTCTCATCTAGGCTTCTGATTCCAGAAATCAGAGCTCTCAGCTCTCATCTAGGCTTCTGATTCCAGAAATCAGTGCTGTGCACCACCTGTCCTCCTTCTGCCATCCCCACTCCTGAAGCCTGGACTTACCGAAGCCTCTCAGTGGCCTGATCCCTTTGTTCCAGGCCCTTGTCCAGCTTGGCCTTCAGGACCTCATTCTCCTTCCGAAGCTGCTCACACAGGGTCTGCAGGACAGACAGGTAGATAGGAGCAAGGGTAAGGGTGGGTGTACATCCCAAATGCAGCACATACTGAGGACAGGGAAGGGGCTGTAGCTGCTCCACGTCCCAACTCTGATCCCCTTGATCTGGCCCTCCCTGGGCCCCTTTTGGGACAGCTGGGAGCCAAGACAACAGACCATCCAGGCCCTCTAGATGTCCTCTCCTTCGGGGACTAGCTGTGCAAATGCCTGACCAAGAATCTGCCACATGGTCCTCCAAATCATAGCGCACCATTCCCCCTCAGGGCCGTTCCCACTGCCCAGAATGCGCTTTCCTCCAGCCTTCCCCTGGATGACCTCTACTCCTCCTTCAAGTTGTAGCTTAAATGCAATCTTCTCAGAGAAGTCTTCCCCGATTCCCACACCTCAGCTAAGTTAGGCCTTTTCCATTCTCTTCACTCATAGCACCCTGCTCTTATCCTTCTTGGTACTCGTGACAATACTGTTTCTAGGTGTTATCAAGTCGTTACAACTCAAAGCAACCCTATCTACAATAGAACAAAACACTGCCGGGTCCTGAGCCATTCTAACAACTGTTGTTATGCTTCAGCCCACTGCTGCAGCCACTGTGTCAATCCATCTCATTGAAGGTCTTCCTCTTCTTAGGTGACCCTCTATTTTACCAAGCAGGATGTCCTTTTCCAGGGACTGGTCCCTCCTGATAACTGTCCAAAGTACGTGAGACAAAGTCTCGCCATTCTCGCTTCTAGGGAGCATTCTGGCCATACTTCTTCCAAGACAGATTTGTTCATTCTTCTGGAAATCCATGGTAGATTCAACATTCTTCATTAACACCATAATTCAAAGGCGTCAATCCTTCAGTCTTCCTTATTCATTGTCCAGCTTTCAAATGTGTATGAGGCAAGTGAAAGTACCATGGCTTGCTTAAGCCACACTTTAATCCTCAGAGTGACATCTTTGTGACAATCCTAGCTACATAATTGTGTCATGATTTTCTTCATGTCTGATCCCTTCACAACCTTCTAGTCTGTGAGGTCCCAGAGGGCCGTGAGCTACCCTACACACACACATACACACCCAGGATCCCCAGCCCTTACCGCAGGAGCTAGCAAAGGGTCAGCACTGAACTTAGTTAAAGGAACACATAACTGAATGAATGCTGAATAAATGAGTGAACAAATTAACAAGTGAGTCCTAGGAGGCCTACAAGGTTAGCCCACTTGTAGAGTGTGGAAGCTTCAAGTGTTGTCAAACAAAATGTTAGAAGGCAGGGCATTCAGTTGAGACCTCGCCAATTCCTCACTGTGTGGCTCACGCTTCACTTCTGTGGCGGAGTTCCCTCCTTGACAAAATGGGAACAATTATTCCTTCTCTGCCTGCTTCGCAGGGTTGCTGCGAGGGTCAACTAAGACAGGGTGAAAGTCCTTGTGAACTGTCAGTCACTGGATAATATCTGAGGACTTCTGTTAGAAGCGCTGCGAGGTGGGGGACATGGAAGATGGACCAGCCAGACTCAGTGCCTCCCAGATGAGTCGGGAAGGGAAGGTGCTCATGACATAACTGTGATGTTATCAGGACTAAGTTGTTTTACCTTTCAACAAACACTTACTGAGCACCTAACATGTGCCAGGTACTTGGCTAGGTACTTTCCCAGACACTGTCTCGCTGGAACCTCCCAACTTCCCCAAAGCTAAGTAATTTATCTCTATTCTAAAGGTGGGAGAGCTGAGGCAAAATAATTTGCAAAAGTCACACAGCTGTTAAGAATCCTCACTGGGAGTAAACTCCATCTGGCAGACCCTCAACTGGTGTCTCTCCCCTGTGATGACAAACCAGAGACAGGAGAGATGGGGAAGCCTGAACAAATGAGTGGGGGTGGGGGCAGAGCCAGTGGTATTTACTAACCACTCCTCTGCACCCTTCCATTTCCCAGGTTCCTTGCAGTTAGGTGATCACATGACTAGTTCTGGCCAATGAAAGATAAGCTTAAGTGACAAGTGCCACTTTTGAGCTGACGTATGACAATTCTAGGAGTCCCTGGGTGACACAAACAGTTAAGTGCTCAACTATTAACAGAAAGATTGGTGGTTTGAACCCACCCAAACGCACCTCAGAAGAAAGGCTGAGTGATCTGCTTCCGAAAGGTAAGCAAAACAACCAAACCCTTTGCATCAAGTTGCTTCTGACTCATAGCAACCCTACAGGACAGAGCAGAACTGCCTCATAGGGATTCCAAGGCTGTAATCTTTACAAAAGCAGATTGCCACATCTTTCTCCCGCAGAGCAGCTTGTGGGTTCGAACCGCCGACCTTTTGGTAAACAGCCAAGTACTTAACCACTGCGCCACCTGAGTTCCTTTCCAAAAGGTCACAGCCTTGAACACTATGGTAGTACAGTTCTACTCTGAAACACATGGGGTTGCCATGAGTTGGGATCGACTTGATGGCAGTTGTTTTTTTTCTTTGTTTTGTTTTGTTTTTATACACAATTCTCTTTTTCCCTGCTATGGCTAAAGTGGATGCCTCATATTCCAAAGGGTACTAGATGGTGGGGCCTCTGTCAGCCTGGGTCCCTAAGTAACTGTGAGTAGAAGCAAACCCCTGCCAACACAGAATATGAGGTTAACACTTTATTATATGTTAAACGGTGAGATTTCAGAGTTGTTGATTTCCACAGCAAAACCTGGCCCTTTCTGACTAATGCAGGAGAGTCCTGGAAAGGCTGAATGGAGCAGACAGCTTTGGACAAGAGGGATCCTAGGCTGAGAAAACACAATGCACAAAGGCACAGAGGTTGTATCAGCACGAGGTACTATTGTTGTTGGTTCCCTCAGACCTTGAAGCAGGCCTTGCACCATACCTGGCCTTGATAATTGTTTGTTGAGTGAACCAAGAAACAAAGGAGTGAATGAAGAGGAACAGGATTATTCTATCTCCACCCAAAGGCTGGGTAAATACCCAGGATGCCATGGCCATGGGCGGGGTCTCCAAGGAACAGAACGTTCTGTTCCTGGTCACTAAGGGAAGGCTGGTGGGAGACCTCACCTTCTGTCCTGCCCTTCTAGTCTGTTTCCTCAGAGATTCTGGGTAAGTACTCTGGGCACAAGCTGGCCAATGGATAGAGGTCTTTAGACATCACCAAGATCATCCACACTTTCCATGAGAGGGATTAATGGAGCTCACCTGTGAGGCCCTGGGTTCACTCGTTTGTGCATTCATTCATTCACTCACCAAAATGTGTACTGAGCACCTACTAAGTACCAGGTACTAGGATACAGTGGTGAATAAGACAAGGTACCTGCCCTCTCGTGAAGCTTACATTCTAGCGGGGAGCACAAGAAAAAAACAATAAACACCTAATAATAAAATTATTACAAACTATGATAAGAGCAAAGAAGGAAACAAACAGGGCCCTGGCATAAACATAACAGAGGCTGGTGGGACCCCTTTTTCAAGGCCTGATACCTATCCTCATTTCAAAGCTGAAAAATTAACGCTCAGCAGCGATCGCACCCCATTATCTCACAGGGTTCACCTTCCCAACACTCAGCTTTGACACCTCCAAGTCTTGTTGACATCTTCTGAATGAAGTCTTCTCCTTCAGCCTGGCCCTCAGGCCCTCCACGGGGCTGCTCCAACCTTTCTTCCCAATGTGCCCCTTCAGTCCGGGTGGGATGGGAGCACCGCGCTCTCCAAAGTCCTCTGTACCTCTGTGCCTATCCCCACGTCTCTCCTCACGCCATGTCTCCAGCCTGGATGCTCTGTCAACCCAAGTCCTTCCCAAAGTCACACAGGGTGGACTCCCTCCTCGTATCAGTGGTCACTTGAATGTGTGCTGACATGACTGAGGCCACACACCTGTGACTGACACAGAAGGAGGGCCTAGGAGGGAGGAAGGAGACTTCAAGTTGTAACAGGTGACAGTGCCCAGATCCTGAGCAGCTCCTCTAGGAGCCCAGTTTCTCCATCTGCCGAATGGTCACCAATTGTAAGAGAATCTTTCCCTACCCCCAGATCCCTCAAGGCTAAGATGCCCTGCCCAGTATGGGTGGCCATTATCAGAGAATCATACCAGTGACCACTTTTCAAGCCCTTGTGATGCTCTAGGCACTGTACTCAGTACTTCATGTACACTCTCACTTAACACTCACAGCAATTCCAAAAGGGAGGTATTCCTAGCTCCGTGTTACTGATAAGGACAGTGAGGGAGAGAGACATTAAGTGACGTGTCCAAGGTCATACAGTGATAAAGTCACCACTGGAACTAAAAACCATGTAAATCTGAGGCCTGGCCTGGTCTAGGAAGGAAATCTGACTTTATTCTAATGGCACAGGGATGGTTTTTAAAAGGAAATTCAATCAGACAGGCAGGATGGAATGATGGTTAAGAGCATGGGCTTTGCATCTAAGATACTCCACTGGTCCCACCTCGTCTGGAGCAAGGGAGAATAAAGAAAACCAAACATACAAGGGAAAGATTAGTCCAAAAGGCTAATGGACCACAATGACCAAAGCCTCCACCAGACTGAGTCCAGCATTAACTAGATGGTGCCTGGCTACCACCACCAACTGCTCTAATAGGGATCACAACAGAGGGTCCCGGACAGAGCTAGAGAAAAATGTAGAACAAAATTCTAACTCACAAAAAAAGACCAGGCTTACTGGTCTGACAGAGACTGGCGAAACCCCAAGAATATGGCCCCTGGAAACCCTTTTAACTCAGTACTGAATTCACTCCTGAGGTTCACCCTTCAGCCAAAGATTAGACAGGCCCATAAAACAAAATGAGACTAAATGGGCACACCAGCTCAGGGGCAAGTATGAGAAAGCAGGAGGGGACTGGAAAGCTGGTAATGGGGAACCAAGGTTGAGAAGGGGAGAGTGTTGACATGTCATAGGGTAAGCAACCCATATCACAAAACAATATGTATACTGTTAATGAGAAACTAGTTTGTTCTTCATCTGAAATACAATAATAATAAAAAAAAAAAAAGAGCACGGGCTTTAGAACATGACAGATCTAGGTTCAAATCCCAATGCCACCATTTACTAGCTGGATAACTTTGGGCAAAAAAATAATCTTTTGAGAGCTGTTTGCCCTGCTGTGAAGTGCGGATAACAGTGGTTCCCACCTTAGGGGGCCAGGGGCAGTAACTACAAGGAGTTGACCTCTGTTACTTTCTTTTTCCTCACCGTGTAGGTGGAGAACAAAGGCAGAAGGACTGCTCCCCATCTGCCGACATCAGTGAGCCCTGAGAGTATCCCCAACCATGACATTTGCACTGCTCCCCTGTTTCCTAATTCCTTCATTCCTCTTCCTCTTCCCTTCCCACCACCTCCTTACCCTGTTTACCTCCCTGAGCAGGAAGCCCAAAGTCGGCCCACAACACCACCCTCAGAAGTCCCCATGGCTACCTCTGGATTCCCAAGAAGAGCCTCTCCCGGCATCCTCCCCGCGCCTGGGCCTCACCTGCAGGATGGAGGTGCGCTGCTCGTTCTTGTGCACCTTGGAGGCCAGCCGGTTGAACTCGAGGGCCATGCGGCCCAGATGGGTGAAGAGCTGGCTGTGGTCTGGCTCCTCGGCACACACGCTCAGAGTGGTCTCCAGCCGCTGCAGGTGCAGCATCAGGTTGCCGTCCTCGCGGGGCAGGGGGCCCAGCTCCTGCTTTGGGGGGGCATGGGTCACTCTTCACCAAGGCCTGGGTAGACACTGCCAGTCCATTCTCCCTCTGCTTCCCCATTCCTCATGATCAGTTTCCCCCTCTGGTCCCAGCTCAGCCCAGGGAAATTCTCCAGTTACACAGGTTTCCTGTCTGGGGCTGACTCACAGGGCAGGACCCAGGGCTTCCAGGCCACTGTCTGGCTTAACAGCAGTGGGAGCCACCATCTTCCCACACTCTGGGCCTCACTCAGGGCTTGTGGGTAAATCACTCATCCCCTGGGCCTCAATGTCCTCATCTGCTACACGTACATACCCCTCTTCTCTCCCTTCTACTTCACAGGGTTCTTATGGGGATGAATAAACACAGGAAAGCAGCAAGCCCAGAAAAGGCAGAGTACTATATATACAGCACTACTTCTTTAGCTCAGGGATTCTTAACCGGAAAGCCACGCAAGGACCAAAACTGTCTGAATTTTATGTGTAAGTGGGTGTCTTCTGGGGAATGGCCCATGCATTCATCAGCTTCTGAGAGGGCCCAAGACTCAAAACAGGTTAAGAATCACGGCTCTAGAGACTTCAAAAATCCCCGTTTAGTAAACATATAAGTAAGGAAATGAGGCACAGCGGGGGCAAGGTAGTACACTCACTTTCCTCTGTCCAGAACGACTCCTCCTGAAGACACCGCCTTTCTTATGCCAACACTGTGCCCAAGGACCCACGGTGGTGCCTCACACAGACTGTGTCAAGCCCAGCTCCCCTGCCTGGCATGTGAGGCCCCACAGCACCCGATCCCACCTGAGGAGGCATTTGGCTGGGCTCCCCACCTCCCCACCCTGGACCTCCTCGAGGTTCGTCCCCCAGTGTCCTCTCTGCCTCTGCAAACCTTGTGCATCCTCCAGGCCCCACCCACATTTCACCTCCCCCAGGGGGCCTGCCCTCAAAATCTGTGGGAATCACAGGCCACCAGAGCTACGGGGGGCCTCACGGTTCAAGCTGGTAAACCGAAGTATAGGGAAGAAGGAACTTGCCCAGTCACCCATGAATTGGGCAGAGCTAGGGCTAGAACACAGGCTCCCTGACTCACGATCCAGTGCTCTGCCACACTGACCTCCCACTGTAGCAATGGAAATGACCTCTAATCACAACTTGGCATTGAGCTAGTGCCCACTTAACATTGTTAGCACCTCATTCTATCAGGAAATAACGCTACTTATTCAATTCTGCATTTATTTCCCTGCTGCCTCTTTCCACACAGGCATCAAGGTGGCCAATGCTGCTCTGTAAGGCTCATGAATTATTTCACGTGTGTGATTTCTCCCACTGGCCTACAAGCTCCCACAAGGCAGGGATGCTGTCTTCTCTTTGCTCAGCCTAGGCTAGGCGTATCGGAGAGGCTAAGAGGAATGTATTAACCAGATAGTTACTGGTCCAAGGCCATAGAGAGACCTTCTAGCAGGGGGTCCTGCCTCCTCAGCCAGCTTCTCAGAGCCCTCAGGGACAGAAGATTTCAGGAGACAAAACACAGAAAACCTTTCTAATACTCTGAGCTGCCTGGTGAGCTCAAGGCATGCTAGTCGTCACTGAAGGCTTGCTAGTATAAACTGGACAGCTACTTGACAGGGATACTGCTCTGTGGATTCAGAGCTACAAGAAGCAATCGGTGAGTACAAGGGCAATGTCTGCCACCTGAATCCTTTGTGGGATGAGGCAGTGGGGCTCCAAGGTATCAGAAAAGGGCTAGACCATGTACTGCTTGACTGACAACAACAAAATATCTCCAAGAGGGGAGGGAGAAGGAGGAAAAGGCAGACTTTAAGACCTCAGAAAGATTCTCCAATAAGCCTGCCATTTTAAGAGTTAGCAGCAGAAGGAAGCTGCAGTTGAGATAAAGGTGCAAGTGCAGTAAGGTGTGGAATGAGGATACTGGGTGGACACCCAGAGCTGACAGTGTTTGTGTGTGTGCACACGTGTGTGTAAGTAGAAGGTTTAACCTCCTACCTGCGTGCCCTGGAGGGGAGACTGAGAGGAACCGAGAGTCTATACAAAAGGATAAATCACCTGCCTTAAACCACCCTGGGCCTTTCTGACCTCTTCTACTCTACTCAGGCCAGAAGCCTTGAGGCCCACAGGACTGAGTCACAGTGTGTGTGGAGGTGCCCGGTGCTCGGCAGAGGCCAACAGGGCTGGCAAAGTGCCCAGGCTTTCACAATGGCCAGGGGCCCGTGTGGCCTGAGTTGGGGAAGTCACCAGCCTGGGATTTGCATATGAAAGCGAGACGCACCCTCTCATTCCAGCCCTCGTGTGTCCCAAATGACTCCAGAGTCCCCAAGGAATCTGAGTGGGCCCTGTGCCTCTCACATGGGCAGGACAGGACCCAGGGCCCTGCCCATCCACTCACCACCGTGTTCCTGGTGCTGCCACCACTCTCTGGTGGAGAATTCTGCTCCTCAGCAGGGACGACTTCAAATTCAGAGGAAGTGCCCTGTGAAGAAAGTGAGTTAGGGACTGCCTAAGAGAAAACACCTTGGTCTCTCCTCAGGAGACTGAAGCTGGGAGCAGGGAGAGGAAGAGAATGGAAGGACAGAAAACCTCTTCTTGTCCCCAGTTTGTCCCTGTGGCCTGCTCTGTGCAAAGGGGAGCTGGCCTAGGCTGAGCTCACAGGGGACTTCACACATCACTTCATATGAGACCACAAAGCAAGGTCCCCACAGCCTGCTATAACTTACTGCATGATCTAAGGTCACATCCCTTCTCTGCCCAGTTTCCTCATCTGTTAAACAGCGATCTTGGACTAACTGACCTTGAATTCCCTAACACTTTAGGACTGCATTTTCTTTAAAAAGACCTTGTACTTAGCATTTTCACAAACTCCATTATTTCCCAAAGCAACCCATGGGATGGGTCAGAGGGTTTTGTCCCCTTTAGACAAATGAGGAAACTGAGATCAAATTGTTAAGCAAATATATAAGGACGGGATAAACCAAAGGACTGCAAACCCAGAGTTCTTGCTATTGCACCAGAACTATCTCACAGGCCCATGTCTCCAACTGGTCACCTAGACAGCAGTTATGACGGCCACCACCAAGCATGGTCTTTTGCTGGCCTTGCCATCTCCCAGCCCCAGAGAACTGATCTGAGAAAAATCCCAAAGATGCTTCAACAAATTTGGAGAGACTTTCTTAGGATACAGCCAAATCCTGAGTGGCCGAGGAATCCCAGACTTTCGTATCTCTACCACTCCAAGTAGAATTCACTGACTGTACAACCAACTGACAGGCCAATGTTCCACTTGAACTGGCAGCTGAATCTGGGATTCCTATTAAACCTGTTCTACAAAGACCATTTCAGCCTTCCCTAATCCCAGGAAGAGGCAGGATGGATGGGAGGAATTCTGTGTTCAGCTTCTAGTTGAGCCTCATGGCCTCCAAGAACCTAAGTCTGGGTGTTGGCCCTGCCCTTTGGACCCTAAAAAGTCTGCCTTTCACCTCCACATTTCCTCAGTTATCTGCATGACCTTGGAAAGTGCCCTTCTCTCTCTGGACTTATCTGTAGATTAAAGATGCTAAACTAGATGATCCTTTGGGTCCCCTCCAACCCTGGTGTTAGACTGAATTGTGTCCCCCCAAAATAGGTGTTCTAAATCCTAAACCCTGTACCTATGGTTATAATCTCATTTGGGAAAGGGTTCTTTGTTATGTTAATGAGATAGTATTAGTGTTGGGTGTGTCTTGAGTCAATCTCTTTGAAGATATAAAGAGATTAAACAAGGAAGCAGAGATGGGGAAAGAGAAATGCCAAACCACATGAAGATCCCCCAGGAGCAGAAGCTCAAAAGAGACAAGGATCTTCCCCCAAAGCAGACAGAGACAGAAAGCCTTCCCCTAAAGCTGGCACCCTGAATTCGTACTTCTAGCCTTCTAAATTGTGAGAAAACACATTTCTGTTGGTTAAAGCCACCCATTTGTGGTATTTGTTATAGCAGCACTAGATAACTAAGACACCTAGGATACCAAGCGAAACTTCCCAAGCCACATTTAATGAAGACTGTTTCTGAGCCCTCTTTGAGAATGTGAGCTCCGTGTCATGTCCATCTGTTCTCCCAGCACTGTGCACAGTCACTACATACTTAACATTATGCAGTTTAATAAATGGGAGGGATTCCTTTGCATATCAGGTCTTCCTAGTAAGCTTTAACTATGACCTTCATTTGAAAATAGGGAAACTGAGGCCCTAGAGAGATTGAGACTGACTTGCCCAATATCACCCACCAAGTCAGAACCCAGGTTGCTTGACCTCAACCCTCATTCTTCACATTCTTGTAGATCAGCAGGACCTTGAGGTCCACGCAACCTGCAGCCATGATTCCAAATGCAACTTACACTGGATGGAGGTTTTGGGACTGGCTCTGGCTTGTCACTGGGGTGTGCACTGTCAGCAGGAGGTGCTGGGACATTTGTGTCCTTTCCTGAAGAATCAAGAGAGAAAAGACAAGGATGAGCAGCAGGCTACGAGGAGAAGCCCACATACCGCCCTCTTAGGAGAGCCCTGGCCAGAAGAGTTCCCAGACAGCGTTTCCCACAAGAGTATGGGAAAATGGAAGGTGGTCCCACCAGGGCCTGGAAGGATGACTGGCCCTTGATGATGGGAACAGAAAGACTTCTTCCCTGGACTTACTGGGAAAATCCAAAGTGGCCACTGTTCCTTGCTACCTTGGACCTGCCTCAACGATAAGGGTGATGATTTACAATTTACAAAGTGTTTTTTATCTCTTATTTCAGCCAGTTCTTGTGACAGCCCTGTACCCCCAGTTTAAAGGTAAAGAAACTGAGGTTTGGGATGGTCACCAGCTTGCCCACAGTTACACCACCAGAAATTGTAAAACCTATTCTCAAATTCAGCTCTCCCTCCCTGACTTCCTGGGGCTCTTGTCACAGGGAGCCCCTTGAGGGGAGCTCCACATCTCACTCTCAGAGTGGGCCTGGTACCGAGCAGGGACGCTGCTGAATGGACAGGTGGAGGCTGGACATACCCATCAACTGCAGCACAGTGGACTCTGAGATCATTCCGGACCTCCACCTATCCGTTGAGCAAAGGTAACCACCAGCCAAATGCAAGGCTGTCCATCACATGGCCTGGGCCAAGACCATAAGTGGGGCTAGACCACGAAGCATCTGAGCCCCATGGGTGAGGACCTCTTCTTCCCTCGTCCCAGACCTTGCCCTAGACTTGCAGACATGCCAGAGTAAGTGCACAATGGCCACACATAGGACTTTAACCCTTAGTCACAGCCAATGCTTTCCTTTACTATGAAGTGTATGTGACATTACATCTGAAATACACTGTGGCAGGATAACAGGCAAGTCCAGAGTCTAACCCAGGCCTCAGCCACCCCAATTGTAAAATGGAAGGTGGGGGCTGGACCAGACAGCTTTCAACGGAGTGGCTGAAAGTAGCTGCCTGGAGCACTATACCTGGCACACATTAGTTGCTCATTAACTATTTGTTGAATAACTATGCTGCTAAAGGTCCTGCGGCCACAGCAGGGCGCTGTGGATTGTGATCCATTAGTTATGTCAGCCAGGGCCTCAGGGGTAGCAAGTCACCAGCCACTTTTGGACAAGATTATTTTGAAGTCCCTTCCAAATCTGACTTTCTGAGGGATGCTGTAGCCAAAAAAAATGAATGGGAGGAGGTCTGTGGCCTAAGGGTAAACAAGGGAGCTGTGGGTTTCAGAATAAGAACGAGGTCCACTGTTAAGGGTTTAGGCAGTTTGGGGGCATAAGGAAAGGTTCCCCTTGTACCTGTGAGCTCAGCCAGGTGATCAAATGAGGCCAAGGAGGAAGAGGGTGGCTGGAGCAGCTCACTGTCCTTGACCAGCTCCTCTGCCTTCTGCCGGAGTCTGGATGCTTCCATCTGTGATTCCTCCAAAAGCTCCCCTGGAGAGACAATGTGGGAAGGGAGGAGCAAAAAGGATTTTCTTAACTCTACCATGCCCTGAAGCCTGCTTCTGCCGAGCTTCAGAGGCTTCAGGCCCTGGACTTCGCTCCTACCATTGCTTTGAGTGAGGGCTGAGTGGTATAAGTACCATTCCTACTCACCACTAGAAGCAAGTCAGAGAAAGAAAAAGAAAAGAAAAAAAAAAAAAAAAACCCTGTTGCCATACTGAGTCGATTCCAACTCATAGCAACCCTGTAGGACAGAGTAGAACTGCCCCACAGGGTCGCCAAAGAGTGCCTGGTGCATTCGAACTGCCGATCTTTTGGTTAGCAGTCGTAGCTCTTAACCACTGCGCCACCAGGGTTTCCAGAGAAAGGAAGAGGGACCACCAATTGGGGAAAATAGGATTGGTGAGAATCTAGGGAAAACTGACCCCTGGCACCCTTTCCCTGCCCCACTCCTTCCATACCCAGCCACGGAGCTCTACAGAAAGCCAGGGGCTCTCTTGAGCCTACCAACAGGGCACCTGGGGGCTACCCATGGCCTAAGCCCCCAGAGTCAGGGGCTGTCTAAGGGGTGGAAACCCTGGATGATGCCAGCCACCCAGGGGTGAATTGCTTCAATCCCTCTAGGCCTCAATTTTCCTTCTCCAGCCAGTGGAGAAGGAGAACCCCGCCCCCCGCCCCCAACTCCAATCTGTGGTCCCAAGCAGTGATCTGCCAAGCAAGGAGAAAGCATTTTGAAAATCAGGAACTATGCTAGTCCCCAAAGCCTGAGACCAGAGAAGTAGCAGGAAGGCAGAGAGTGTTAGCAGTTTGGACAAAAGAGAGACCCTGTCTGGATGGGAAATCAACAAAAACCTCGCATGGGGAGATGGCCTCTGAACTGGAGGCTGATGGGTGGGGATGATGCAGTCATGTGCAGGTGGGTGAGGGTTGTGCTAGGCAGTGGGGACAGCTCAAGCAAAAGCCAGAAGAGAAATCAAGGGGGCCTACTCCCACCTCGCTTCAAGCCAGGCTCTGCTCCCTGCTCTCTACCCTACCGCCTGGGGGCCCATGTCCTGGCTCCCCTGGTGACACCAGCCCTCCACATTTCTTGCTGCCTCTGGAAGATGAAGACCTTCTGGTTCCATGCCCACAAACCAGGCCTTCTAGCTTTCTCTCCCCCACTTATCTCCTCCTCCTCAGTCCTGCAAGACACCCTGTGTCCTGTCATCATGGCTCTGGGGAATACTGTCACCAGTGCTGGGCAGGAGGGACAAAGGACGGCTCAGGGAGGTATGCCAGCCCAGGCTGCAGGGAGGGGGCTCGCAGGGAGGGTGCAGGGTCTGCTTTACCTAACATCTTTATCCCTTGCATTTTTTCCTTCAGCCGGGAATTCTCCTCCACTAGGCGCTCAAAAGCTGCGGATGCCTCTCCTGGAGGCGCGCCGCCCCCAGGGTCGTAGATCCGGTAGGGTCCTCTCCCTTCCATGGGGGTGGCTCAGCCCCTGCCGTGGTGCCCGCCTGGCTGTAAGGACAACAGCAGTATATCAGGGGGCTGGCCAGGCCATTCAGGCATCCTCTCTGGGCAAGCTCTAGTCTGTCAGTGCCTCAGAAGGCAGTCCTCATAACCCAGAATGGAACACAGCAGTCCAGGCTTTGATCTGGACACTCAGCCTCTGTTAATACAACCTTAGATGGCATCAGTTTGTTGTAGCAGCCTCACTGCATTGCTGGTTCTTTTGGAACAGCAATCAACTGTGAGGTGCAATGTGGGGTACAATGAAGAGCACTGGGTTGAAGTCAAAACCCTGGAGCTCAAGTCCTGTCTGTGGGGTCCAGAAGGACAGGGACCCTATCTGTTTTGCTCATCACTGAATCCCTAGTGCCTAGCCCAGAATTAGCTATGAAGAAGATGACCAACAAACACTTACCAAATGAATGAATGGCCTAGCCATTAACTCACTGAGGGACCTTGGACAGCCCCTTCCCCAATCTGAGAATTCAGTCTTCCCATTTGTAAAACGAAAGTCTTAAGCTAAATCAGTGATCTCTAAAGTGAAGTGCTTGCCCCCTAAGGAATAAGCAACTCGATCCGATCCAGAGTTCCATCTGTATTTACATTATTTTCTTTAAAAAATAAGAAGAAAAAAGCCTAATATTTAATATACGAATTGATATGTTACCCTCCTCTGTCAGCCTCATATCATAGATGATCTGTCTCTTCCAGTTCTAATGAGCAGAAGAATTTTCCATCAAACTCCTACCTACATGTGCAGCAGATGTTTTACATTAATCTGTTCACTTTCATTGCTTTATTTCATTTGAAACGACCTGCAAAGTGATTTCAGAATCCTAGTTCTGTGACCCAGTAGA
This sequence comes from Dugong dugon, assembly GCA_030035585.1. Lineage (NCBI taxonomy): Eukaryota > Metazoa > Chordata > Mammalia > Sirenia > Dugongidae > Dugong > Dugong dugon. The sequence goes on along the minus strand of CM057460.1, from coordinate 185,021,092 downwards.
GCGACTCTCTTTCCTATCATTCGTTCATTCATCCATCCAACAATTATTTATTGAGAATCTACTCTGTGCCGGGTACTAGTCTGGGTGCTGGGGAATTATCAGCAAACAAAACAGACAGAAATCCCTCATGGAGCATTTTCCCATTAGTGGGAAGAGAGGCGGTAAGCAGATGGATAGATGGATGGATGGATGGATGGATGGATGGATGGATGGATGGATGGATGGATGGAAGGATGGACAAGGAAAAGAGAGGATGGTATTTCAAGTGGTAAAAAAGTCTATGGACAAAAAAAGTCTGTGAAGGATAAGCAGTACCGAGAGAGGTGGGGACTTTAATTTTAAATAGCCCTCTCAGGAAAGGCTTCAGGGAGAAGGACCTATTTTATTAAAAACCTGAAGGAGCTGACGGAGTTAGCCATGCAGACATCTGGAGGAAGAATACTCCAGGAAGAGAAAACAGTAAACGCAAAGGACCTGAGGCTGAAAAACTGTCCCAGCTTGCAGCCCTACAAACAGCTCACCAACATGAAAGAGCTCCAAAGGCCTCCACTTGGGGCCCTCAGGACTTGGGGACCGAAACCTCCTTCAAGGCAAAAACTGTCAGGAATCCCCAAAGGCCGCAAACTCATACAGTGCTTGATGAAAGAAAAGGGCTGAGAATGATTAACAGTAACAGCTATCATTCATTAGTCATCTATGTGCCAGGCACTAACTGCTTCAGATGCATTCATTCTCTCAGCTAAGCTGCACAACTCTTAAACATACTAATATCATCCTCACTTACAGGGGAAGAAACTTAGGCTCAGAGAGGTTAAGTAACTCAGTCACAATTATTTATTGTGAAAGACAAGACGCAAATCTGGCTCTGCCTGACTGTGAAGACTGAGACTTTAATGCCGGCTACACTCACACACCGTGACACAGGGCTCCCTCACTCAGGCCAGATGGGCGAGTCCATATGTAGAGTAACACTGGGCTACCGGGTAACTTCTGGGCTGTTCCCCCTGCCCTGCAGCATAAGAAATAACAAAGATTTTGATTATCACAATCCATGTTGTCCCATGACAACAAGACAGTCTATGTTACTATGGGACAGCACGGACCAGAAAGAAAAACAAAGTTCTAGCAAGTGGGTCCCTTCCCCTCCAAAGACAAGATGAACACACACTGCGGGAGGCACCCACACACTGCTGGGCTCTGCTGAGGTAAAGGACAGCTGCCCACACGCCCAACAGAAAAGTCATCACTCAGCTTAGGAGTGACTTGTTTTGAACTTGAAAGGTCAATGTTACCCAGCAGAGCAATAAAACCCTGATGTGTTCATTGAATTAAAGAGATAGTGTGGGTAAAGCACTTAGCACAATGCCTGGCATACAGTAAGGTGTTCATAAATGTTTGCAGACTTGGAGGGGGGCTTCCTGTGTGCGCCTCCTTCGGCTCATCAAAGCACCTCCCACCCTGTATGGGATATATCTGACTGGTGTGAGCATTTTCTCACTGACTGTGAGCTTCCTGCAGGCAGGAGCATGCTTGACTTGTCTCTGGGTTCCCGTCACTAGCACAGGTCTGGTGCTTGGAAGGTGACCCATTATCGAAAGCTGAATGATTTCACAAATGGGGGGAGGTTGAGAGCTGGGAGGGGCTGTAGCCACCTTTAGTGATCAAGTAGTAGCAAGTAGTCTGGTTACTGTTCACTGCTCTAAAACAAACAAGGTGTCATCAAGTTGATTCTGACTCAGAGCAACCCCATGTGTGTCAAAATAGAACTGTGCTCCATAGGATTTTCAATGGCTGATATTTGGAAGTAGATCACCAAGGCTTTCTTCCGAGGTACCTTTGGGTGGACTCGAATAGCTAACCTTTCAGTTAGCAGCTAAGCACTTAACCATCTGCACCACCCAGGGATTTGTTCACCGTTCTACGCTTCCCCTAAATGGAACTCACAGTTGACATCACATGATGATTTGGGTCATTCTTTTACCCCATGTCTGACTTACTCATTAGATTAGAAGCTCCATGAGAGCAGCAACCGAGTCCATCTTCTTTACTGAGTTACCTTCAGAGAGGAGGCCAAAAAAAACCTCTAGTTCGGAGCAGAAAGACTCAAAGGACCAGAGGAGCCCTCAGCTCTGCCTCTGCCTTCCAGAGGCCACATTCAAACATCAGGGACAGACAGCCTGACCACGACCCAGACCAGAGGTGCTGTGGAAAGCCAAGTATTTCTAGAATCAGGGCCAGATAGCCATGCTCTTAGATATGCCCAGACATAAGGCCAAGCCACAGAGCAGGATGCAGGACCCAGGAACGGAAACCTCGATCTCTACATCTCTTAGCCATGCCACCACACTCAATAGGCCTCAGCACTGGGTAGCCAGCAGGGGCTTGTGGAAGCAGAAAAGCAGGTAGACAGGGTTGTTCTCCCCTACTCCAGCCTTGGTGGGCAGAGCTGGGAAGGGGCACAGGCTGCCAGGCCATGGGCACAGGGAACCCAGCAGTAATAGCTACCATGAGAAAACCCTCTCTGGAGGTCAGAAGTGCCACCCAACGGGGGGCTGGCACTCGGGGAGAAAGAAACACAAAGAGAAACAGGGGATTTCAATGGCTGCTGACCTCATGCCCAGATGGTCAGCAGCACGGCAGTTCCAGGATGACTGATGGGCAGGCAGAACTCTCTTCCTGGTCACTGTGGCTTTTTCACCCTCTCCTGGACAGGGAATACGTTCAGAGGATGACAGGGCTGGAAGGGACTCTCCGAGGGTAACGAGCAGGTCCCACATCCCTGGGTGGGACAGACTTGCCCAGAGCCACACAGTGCACCAGGGCTGCATCAGCCACGGAGCCCAAGCCTCCTGCCTGCCAGCCAGCAGCACTTATTCCCCCTACACAACATGCAGGAGAGCTACTCACAACCTATCCTCCTCCCCTGCTGTGTGCAGAAAGGGACAAAGGGGCCCTGGCCCTACACCTCGCATGGTGTGGTATCTGGAGTTCAGAGCCCAGGAGCCCTTGGCATTAGCTAATCTGATCCCCCTCACCAGCAGGAGCAGGGCAAGGAGGCGTGGCCCAGAGCAGCAAAGGCCAAGGTCACACCAAAAGTCAGGATGGAGCTAGGGCCAGAAGTGCCCTGCTCTCTCTCCATTCTCCCCTCTGACCCCACCCATCTGCGATGCCATTGCAAAACAGAGGGACCCCTTTTCACCTCTTTACGGAGTCTGGCTCCAGACTTCAGATCTACCTGGGCCCAGTTCTAGAACCTACAAGTCAGCAGGTGACCCACCAGCTGTGGGACACCACCTCCCTTGTCAAAAACAAACAGACGGTGAAAAGGCAGCCAGCTTAGCGCTTCTTCCAAAACAAGACCTCAGCTGAGTGGGGGGAAGCTCCCACAGTCCGCCCCGGAGGGGCCCTGGGGCTGCCCGCCGGAACCAGAAAGGCCTGTCTGGGGGCAGAAAGAGGCCTAGGCAGATGGCAGGTCAGGCGGCGACCACAGAGCATGCAGATGGAAGTGAAGCTATTGAAACTGAAGGAGCCACCAGCCCAGAGAGAGGATGCAGCGGCCGGAGAGCAGCTGAGGGGGGTAAAGGGGCAGAGCATGGGCCCAAATAGCAGCCTCTGTCCAAGAATAGGGTTGAAAAAAAGCCAGATTCAGAATTAAATTTAAATTCCAGCTTCCACACTGAAATGCTTCACCCATCTAAGATTGTCATGCCATAAGCCATATACTGGTGGTGGGGAGGAGGCTACCCAGGACCCCAAAATGATATCAATGTGCCTAATTTGAAAAATCCTTAGTTTCCCAAGTATTGTGTTCCCCTCTGATTGTCACAACAGCCCTAGTCAGGGACGGATTACCCAACAAGCAAGGTACTCCACAGGGGCTAACCGTGTTTACTTACTCATTTGTAGTGCACAATTTCACCTGTTTTTCACCACATCTTTGATGATATGAAACTCACGTGAAATGGTTCAGTACAGATTAGTAAGTAAACACAGTTAAACCCGTGTGCACCATATTTACTGGTTAATCCGCCCCTGCTTGGAAGGAAGGCAGGGCTGATATATGTTTGACAGATGAGGAAATTGAGGCCCAGCTCAGTGGCCTAATCAGCACAATTTAATGCTGCTGGTCACCCGTGGGCCTGCAACCCTAGAGGAAGTGATGTTCTCCCTGCCTCAGGGAGGAAAGCCGCGGCAGATCTCTGGTGCTGGGATTGGCAGGCAAGGCGGCTGCTGTCTACCTTCCCCAGCAGAGGCAGGGGTTGCCAGGGATGCTGGGGGGTGGAGGTGACAGAGGCATGAAGGGAAGGGATCTCCAGCAAAGAGCACAGAAGAGGAGGTCAGAGGGGCCTGTCCTAGTGTCTACTCTTGCCAGCTGTCCGTGGGTGGTCATAAGCAAGCCCAGTCCATTTTCTGAATTTCAGTCTCCCCATGTGTACAGAGAGGACCATGGACTAGACAGAAACTGGGTGATGTCTTAACACTGGTGGAAGGTTTGAAGGAGAGCCACACCTTGAAAGCCAGCAGCAGGTCAAGAGAAGACAGGAGACCCAACATACTGGAGATAATATAGCCATGGAGGCAGAAAAAAAGGGTCTCATCAGGGCTGGGGACTAGGGAGGGGCAAACAAGGTGCCCAGGGTGCAAGTGTGCAGCCCTGAGAGTAAGCACCTCCTTCAGTGCTGTGCCTGGGGTCTCACCAGCACTTGCCTCATCCTAGTACCAGCCCTGACCAACACCTGTAGGCCAGGAGGCACCGGGCTAGTCACTCACCTTTTCTGAGCCTCAGTTGTCTCATCTGTGAAATAGAAATAATAATAGAACCTACCTGATAAGGTTGGTGTAAGATTAAAGAACTCAAATGAAATATGCGTATGCGTTAGAAGGGAATTCTCACTTTCTACTTTATATGTTCTTATTATTTGATCTGATGGGCACTGGTGGTTCAGTAGTAGAACTCTTGCCTTCCATGAGGGAGACCTGGGTTCAATTCCTAGCCAATGTACCTCATGCAAAGCCACCACCTGTCAGTGGAGGCTTGCGTGTTGTTATGATGCTGAACAGATTTCAGCAGGGCTTCCAGACTAAGACAGACTAGGAAGAAAGGCCTGGCAATCTATGTCTAAAAATTAGTCAGTGAAAACCCTATGGATCATAACTGCCTTATACGCAACTGATCATAGAGTTGGCTAAGGATTGGGCAGCACTTCGTTCGGTTGTGCACGGGGCTGCCATGAGTTGGGGGCTGAGACATGACAGCAGTTAACAACAACATTATTTGATTTAACAAGAATCATCTTTTAGTTTTATAATAAAATCTCCAAAATAATGGTAAAGTGTATTATACCTAGCTCAGTACCTGACACACAGTAGGTGTTTAGTAAAAGGCTGAGGTGGTCCCACAACTGTGCCCAGTTAATTTAAAGGCCAATGCTTCTCCGCCATAAATTCCCTTTTTAACGGAGTATTCTAGGTTCCTCTGTCAGCTCAGTATACTAGGTCATGGCTTCCACTTAATTTCTGACAACTTGCAAATAACCGTTTGACTGCTGGCCCAGTTAAGAAGGGTCACCGGGAAGAACACCCATAGCTAGTGGAGATGTAGCTACAAGAAGCCTATGAACCAAGGCACCATGCTCATGGAAGACCTGGAATCATCTGAGCCTCATTTCCCTCAACTACAAAACGGGACCATTGTCATTCCACCCAGGGATAAGAGGAAGCGAGGCATCATGACAGCAACTTGCAAACTAAAGCAAACGCTGTCCACATTCGAATTTTTTGATGATCTCCAGTCCTCCCCACCCATTTCAAGGTCAGGGAAACTGTTGTCCCAGGACCACCCATCAAGGACCAGACTGCGCCCTCCTGATGGCCGCCGGGCTCACACGTCAGTGAGGACATGAGGACATGGCACCTACTCAAGTGGGCAGTCAAGGAGTCCACACTGGGCAGCCTCACCAAGGAGGAGGCAAGGACTTAACAGTCTCTGTGATTAAATCGTCAACGAAGAGGCTGTAGGTATAAAGTTTAGCAGAAAGAACTGGGGCTCAGGAATCCTGGGTTCTACTCTTGACCCTGACCCACAAGGTATACCAGGGTCCTCCCCTCACTAGGCCTCAGTTTCTTAAAATGTGATGGTTTGAACAATAAAAATACTATAACATGAGGGTTGGGCTAGACAATCTTTAAGGCCCCTTTTAGTTCTAATACTCTAGAATTTGCAATTTATCATCACCCCCTTCTGTAACCTTCTGACCTTAAGAAGGTTACAATCCATCCTAACACCCAGGTGGACTTCCCGGACCATTAGCCCTCCCACAGGGGCCACCAGTGGTGCTATCATCTCCCCAAGAGTGGTCAAAGACCCTCGGTGGACGTGCACAGTCCTTTGCCCCGTCCTTACCTCCTCCAGCCAAGCCTGAGGACTCTGTGTCCCTCAAACATGGCACATGCCTTCCCTGTACCCTTCCTCTTCCCCCATCCCCTCACTCACCCACAGTGGGAGCCCCACTGCCAAGCCACTTGGCCTCCAGGAAGCAAGCAATACCCCACCTGCCAAACACCAGAGCCAAATTTCATCCTGGGGGTAGGGTGGAGGGTTATCAGCTGGTTAAAACCTCTGCAAAGACGACTACCAAGCCCATTGCCATCCAGGAGATTAGCAAAGGCTAAGGAGCATCTAACTAAAGCCAGAGAGGACCAGACCGTTGTTAAGCACTACCACCTGCCAGGCACTGGGTGCATCATTATGCACAGTACCTCATCTTCTCTTCACTTCACTATGATGAAAGTTATCACCCCCGCTTTCCAGAAAGAAAACCAACCCTCTCAGCTAGATAGCATTATCCCTATCGTTGAGATGAGGAAACAGACTCAGAGAGGTTAAGTCACTTGCCTAAAGACTCACAACTGGTCAGTGGCAGAACAAATAATTCAGCCTAGATCTGGCAGACTCTTAACACTCTTTCCACTGCCCTGCCCTGCCCTGTGAAGAAGGGGGCTGAACTCGGGGGTGGAAACCACTCCTGCTGCTCTGCTACCAGGAACGTGCCCCCAGGTTCCCAGCCCCTGCCTTCAGTGTCTATGACTTTGCACAAAACCAAGCCCCAGGACGCCCCTGGTCACCGCAGTCCCCAGGGCTAAGATCTCAGGCTGCAAGGAAGCTCAGGGGTAGTTCAGTCCTGTGTGTGTCCAGGCCAAGAGGTGTTATGAGACACCCCAAGGAGCATGTGTTATTTTGTGACTTTTTTAAGAGGGATTAAAAAAAAAAAAAAACTCAAGTGGTTTGACAAGGTCAGAACAACAGGGAGGACAAGACAGGCTGGCACCACACAAGGCTAGAGGACTGTGGGCAGGGGCTGAGAACCTCCTTATTATGTGCTTATCAGGATTTGATTTTTAAAAAAAAATGAGGGAAAGTCCACGGGCAAGTTTTCTAGTTCAGGAATTCGATGCGTGGAAGGCTGGCAACTGTGGAGGAGAGCTTCAACCCAGAACGTGCCAGAAAGGATCTAGCTCAGGAAGCCAGGAACCGGAATGCCAGACCCTAGATAACCACCCTCAGGAGTAAGCAAGGGAAAGCAAGTGCCTCCACCCCACTGCCTCCAGGGCCCCCACACCCAGCAGTACACCCGCTTTGCTGATGAGGAAGCCACACCTAACAGGGGAGAACGTGGCTCAGGTTCACACAGTTCCCAAATCCACAAAGCAGAACCCAGACCTGGGCACCACAACACTCGTCCAATCCCTGAACTCCCTGGCTGACAACAGCACCCTAAGAAGAGCTGAGAAGCCATCCTCAACAACCCCTAATCCACTGGCCTTCACCCTATGCACATCTCTCAGCTCCTAGGATCCAGAGGTAGAATATACTCCATGCTTAAAGGCCAGCTTCTCTCCCAGCAGCTGGTCCTCACTTAGCCCAGGAGGAGATGTCTCAACTGTCAGCTGGGGGGAGGACAAAGGGTGCTTGGCCCAACCTTGGGACACAAGAGATAAGGGGACTGACTGTCCTGTTCCCCACAGTCCCCAACATGCCCAGAGCTGGTTTATCCAACACTGGTCCGTGTAACTACCCCCTCCAACAGGGAAGATGCCAAGTTTTGAGAATCCCCCTTATAACAAAATACGCTGGCAAGAGGCTTTAACAGATTCAGATCTTGGTTCCGCTCCCTCACCGGTGACCCTGAGCAGGTCTCACTCTCCTTGTTTCTCCCCATGGAAATGTTGTGAGAATCAACTAGGAACCACAGAACTCTCTATAAACCTTAAGGTGCTACCCAAACAGGAGAGATGGCTAAAGGGCCAGGAAGGGACCAGCTGCACGGGGGGAGACTACACAGATGAAAGCCAAAAAGATGCCTTGTTTGTAACAGCAAAGGTCTGGAAGCCTCCTAAATGAAGAATGAAGTGAATAAATACATTGTAGGAAGTTCACACCAAGGAATATTACACTGCAGTGAAAATGCATGAGCCAGAGCTAGAGATAAAAACATGGCTGAATCTCACAAATACGGAGCAAAGCGAGAAGACTGCATAAGAATACTGACAGTGTGATAGCATCTAAACAGCATTTTAAAACATACAAAGCAATGGTACATATTGCTTAGGGATGCCTGCATTTATAATAAAACTATAAAGAAATGCAAGGGAATTATAAATGCTGTATTCAGAACACTTGTTACTTCTGGAGGGGAGGAAGTGATCAGGGAGAAATTTCAGGTGTCTTAAACCAGATGTGGGGGTGCCCAGGTGTCTGTGTGTTACCCTCAATATCTGAACGATTCTCTAATACTTGGTGAAGGTCCATGTTGCCTTCTTTTCCCAGAGGTTGGGATCAGCCAGGGATGGCACATGCAGAGGCAGGAGAGGACAGGGAGGAAGCACTGACAATGCCGGGTGAAGGCAAAGGCAGGCCCGTCAGCGGTCTGAAGGCCAGTGGAAAGCAGAGCAAGCACCCTCCAGAGAGGGCAGAGACCAAACCAAAGGCCCCTGACTCATAGGGCACCCTCATGCCACCCTAAAAATACCAGCCCTGACCCCTGAGCATGACGCTTTGGGGACACAACTCCCACAGCACCCCACACACATAAACACACACACAGATACACACGCACGCACCCACATATACGCCTCGGACACCCAGTCTGCTCTCAGGTTTGTCCACTTCGTAAGCGCTCAAAGACACAGAGCTCCTGACTCTCGAGAACAGCCTCATGGTGAGGTCCTTGGAGCGGGACAGCCCTCAGACAGAGCCAGCTTCTTAGGCCAGTCATCCATTCCTATCCAAAGAGTGACTGTCCTGGGTCAGTCATTGAGAAAAACATCAGAACTTCCTGCAACTGGCTATGGTGGCTGCCAAGGCCTGACTCTAGGGGTTGGGGCGCTAGCGCCCCCGCAGAGCAAGGGGAGTTGCTCCCTGCTTCCCTGTGCCTTCCCTCTGGCAACTCTCTGAGGGCCCCTAGCTACCGTCCCTGCAAAGCGGTTCATGGTCAGGAGGGGCAGACTCTGCAGCGAGATGCCTCAGGGAGACGGGGTGCAGCAGCAGCAGTGAGAAGCCAGGAGGGTGGGAACAGAAAGGCCTGGCCCAGAGGGAAGAGCTTGGGAACCGCTGGAACCAAAGAGAGGGCAGGCAGTCACTGAGTTACAGAGGCATGAGAGCCGGAAGAGAATGCCCTAAGATGCCAGCCAGTGCAACTCCTTCATTTTCCAGCTTGAGAACCAAAGCTGGTAAAGGCATGAGACTTGCCCAAGGTCCCACGAATAGCAGTGACACAGGGGATGCAAACCCGGGTCTTCTGAAGGCCAGTGTGCACTCTCTTCACTACCACACCACTGTCCCTCAAAGCAGTCTTGAGGAGAATAGAAATGTATGAGCTGAGGGAAAAACAATGAAGTAAGAAAAGAGGGACCCTCTGACTCTGGGGGGCATGGAGGGCAACCAGAGGCTGAATGATCACTTGCAGGGGGGCTAGGTGCCGTTGAGGGAATTGGGGCCAGATGTCCCCTGAGGCCCTCCCTCATATGAGCTTCCACTATTCCAGACAAGGACAGAGAGATGTTTGAGACAAAGCAAAGGATGACCAATACAGAGAAGATGCAGCACTGGGGAGTGGTAGAAGGTTGAAGGCAAGTTCTCCAGAAACAAAGAAAGTCAGGTCATCCGAACCATCTCCTACTGAACACCCTTTGCTATCCTCATTAGTATTATCACTAATAATAGCAGCAGCTGGCACTTACTGAGCGCCTACACCATGCCAGCCCTGTGCTCAGTACTTGATGCTCACTGTCTCGTTATTTGCCATCAATATAGAAGGTGGCACTGACATTACATCGAGCTTACAGCTGAGGAAGCAGCGGCCTGGAGAGCGGCAGAGGCAGCACCCACCCAGGTCTGCCCAACGCCAACGCACCATACCAGTGGTTTTCAAAGAAGCAACCTCCAGACTAGCAGCATCAGCATCACCTCGAAGCCCTGGGGGCACAGCCCATCAAGCTGTGTTTGACAAGGCCCCTCAGGTGACTGTGATGCATGCTTAAGCTTGAGACCAAGGCTCTAATGATTTCCCACTGCTGTCAACAGGGAAACACTGCTATTCAAAACCTTCTGGAAGGGTTCTGGACAGAGCTGGAGAAAGATATAGGACAAAATTCTAACAAAAAAAAAAAAAGACCAGATTTTACTGGCCTGAAAGTGACTGGAGAAATCCCGAGAGTATGGCCCCCAGACACCCTTTTAGCTCAGTAGTGAAGTCACTTCCAAGGTTCACCGTTCAGCCGGGGATTGGACAGTCCCATAAAACAAAATGGGACTAACACAGCACAGGAGTCCAGGTACAAGGACTAGATGGCAGAAGGGGACAGGAAAGCTGGTGATAGGCAACCCAAGGTTGAGTAAGGACAGCGTTGACATGTAGTGTGGTTGTCAACCACTGTCACAGGGCAACATACGTACTGTTTAATGAGAAACTATTTTGTTCTGTAAACCTTCATCTAAAGTGAGAATAGAAGTACAACTGGAAGAACGTAATCAGTGTCATCGAACTGTGCACGTAGAGATTTTTGAAATGGTGTATCTTTGGCTATGTATATTTTCACCAAAAAAAAAAAAAGGTTGAGAAGGGAGTGGGTTGACATGCCATGGGGTTGTTAACCAATGTCATAAAACAATATGGGTACTGACTGTTTAATGAGAAACTGTTTGTTCTGTAAACCTTCACCTAAAGTAGAATAAAAAAAAAAGAAAAAAAACGTTTTAGAGTCTTTCCAGCCCAGCTGATCAGCTTCCCCAGTTCAACAGAGCCTCACCCCAAATCCTCTGCCCAGTCTATTAAATTCCAGAAGACTTCCAGGCTCTGCTCAACGTCTCATCTTTCTAGGGCCTGGCCTTGAAGTCGCCCCTCCAGAAGTTCTCACCACCACCATCACCTGGTGCCTCCCAATTGCTCTGCCCTCCTGCCACAGTTACTGCTGGTCAGACTCATCTGGCACCTGCTGGGCATTAAGGCCTTTTAGGTAGGGCTCACAGCACATTTCTCCATGTCTGACGGCAAGTTCCTGGAGGGCATAGCCAGTTCCCTCTGCACCTATGTACCTTCTGCACAAGAAGCCATCAGGAAAAACCATGCCGGGGAGAGACAGCAGGGCCTGGTTCTCATGCTGACTCTCACAACACCCTGAGACAATCGCTTCCCATCCCTAGGCCTCAGTTTCCTCATCTGTTAGATGCACCATTATTCTAGCTTCTTCTATTTGGCTCATTCACTCAACAAACCCTGGACCTTACTCCAGACCCTCATCTCCATTATTATGGGTACACACATGAGGACTAAAGAGGTCCCTGCTCTCATCCTTATATTCTAGGAAAAGACAGACAATAAACAAACACACACTGATAACGATGTGCCAGATCCTAAATTCTTTACATATATTTTGTCATTCAAAAATAAGCAAAATTATTTCAGAGCATGATAAATACTATGCAAAAAAATGAAACAGTAATGTGACAGAAAGTGAAAAAAGGGGCTACTTTGCATAGGAGGGTCAGGGAAGGCCCCTCTGAAGAGGTGACATTTGAGCTGAGACTTGAGAGATAAGGAAGAACCAGACATGGGGAAAAGTGGTCAGAAGGAACAGCACATACAAAGGCTGTGAGGCTAGAACAAGCCTGGAATGCTGGGGGGGTGGGGGAAGCAGGGGGCGTTGCTAAATCACAGTGAGCCCAGGAGTGAAACTAGTAACCAGTGGGTTGGAGAGGGAGGCAGACAACCTCCTACAATTTTGTGGTGCTCAAATCAGGCTGGCCCTACCCAACCCAGGACAACTGGGCCCCATGTCACAGGCAGCACTGAGGGTAATGGCACGAGTCTGACCCCGTGGCTTCCTGGGGACCCAAGGGACTGGTGTGGGCATCTAGGGGCAGGCACCAACCCTCAGCATGAGTGCCACGCCATACCCATGGGACACCCAGAGAATGGTCACTAGGGTGGGGGAAAACATGATGACAGATGTATGTACAACACAAGACACTCATAGTTGCAGCTTCCAGAGGGACATGATCAAGTGCTCCCATGAAGTGTCAGTCCCCAATCACATTCATTTCCCCAGGACACAGCCAGGACAGCAGACTTGGTCAGCAGACAGGGCACAGGCCCCAAGGTTCAAGCCTTACTGGTTTAGGGCAAATCTTAACCTCTTTGGGACTCAGTTTTCTCATCTGAAAATTAGAATTACTTATAGTGCCTACCTCCTAGGGTCGCTGGAAAGATTAAATGAGATACTGAATATAATGCACCACGGTTACCTGTTGCCGTCGATTCCGACTCATAGCGACCCTTGTAGGACACTAGAACTGCCCCATAGGATTTCCAAGGCTTTATGGAAACAGACTGCCACATCTTTCTCCCCCAGGGCGGCTGGTGGGTTGGAACCGCCAACCTTTTGGTTAGCAGCTGAGTGCTTAACCGCTGCGCCACCAGGGCACCTTAAGCACCATAGTAAGTGTTCATAAATGTAAGCTGTTATTTTGCTCATTATTGATTTTTTCACTGCCTCAGTTTTCTGTAAAATATAGATATTAATACAACATCACAGAGTTGCTACGAGTTTGTACTAACAAATACTACTCCCTCCTAATGTAACAGTCATTGTCAGGGGTAAAAAAAAAAGTTGAGAGTCCCTTTTTCTGACATCTCATCAGATGCTGAATTCCCTTCTACCACTTGTATTGACACAGTGGCTGCAACAATGGGCTGAAACACAGCGACAACTGTGAGGATGGCACAGGAGCCAGCAGGGTTTCATTCTGTTGCACATAGGGTCGCTGAGTCAGAAGCAACTCGACAGCACCTAACAACACCACCACCACCCATTGTCTGGAAAATGAGTAAGTGCTGATTAAATCCCATTTTGATGATACCGTGAAATAAAAGTGATGCATTAGGAACAGGACTTCCAATTGGTTCACTCTGGTTTGACCCCCTACTAAGGATCTGCATTTCCCCCCCAGCTATACTGAATCAGAATCTCCATTTTAGCAAGATCCCCAGGTGATTCTTACTTGAGAATTTGCATTTCCACCCCAGAATCTGCATCACAATCTACATGTTAACAAGATTCTGAATCTGGGGTGGATCACCTGAGGATCTTGTTAAAATGTAGATTCTGATGCAGACTCTGGGGTGGAAATGGAAATTCTCACGTAAGAATCAGCTGGAGATCTTGCTAAAATGCAGATTCTGATTCAGTATAGCTGGGGGGGGGGGAATGCAGATTCTCTGCTGGAGGTCCAACCAGAATGAACCGGTTGAAGACCTGGTTAGTATTCCAGAGACTTCCTTGCACTGTCACTCTGCAAGGGGGGCAGGGATGAACGCTGCTAATTCTTCTGCATCATCCACAAAAGCCCCCACCCCCACCCAATACACACTCTCTCACCCAGCTACACAAAATTCCCATCCACTCCCACTTAATGTATAAAGCAATCATTCTGTCACACACACACAACCCCACCCCTGAAATCGATCCCAGAAGTTCACTACATCTTCCCTGCACAAACACACAAATTTCTTCTCCAACAGTGTGCAAAATATGTTCAATAGAAACAGAATAGCAGGGACGCTGGCGCCAAACGCTTGAGTTCAAATCCTCACTAGCTGTGGGATCCCAACCTCCAAGCGCCCTGGTTTTCTCAACTGTAAAATACGGATAATTATTAACAATAATAGTGTGTTTTTAGGATTGATGTGACAAATGAGCTTAATACGTGAAAAGCGTTTAAATCAGCAGTTGGAAAGCGCCCAATAAGTTATTATTTCTCTCATCATTACATGTGTACACTGCTTCCAAACGCGGTAAACAGACACACACGCCCACAGCGCTCGTCGTCCCTGCCAGTCCGCACGCCGCACACACCACCCCCACGCCGTTCCCAGACGAGCTTGCCCACTCAGTGCGCACGCGCGCCCCCTGTCCCCCACCACCTCCCGCGGGGCAGGGATCCTCGGTGCGGCCCGGGCCCAGAGAGGCAACCGCCCAACAGGCTCGCGCGCCAGAGCCACCAGGGCCCAGGACACCTTCACCAGGCCTGACCTCCCCACTCCACGCCCGGCCACTGCCAAGGCTCTGAATGGCCCTGGTCCCGGTCTCCTCCTCCCTCCCCGCTCCGGCCAGGCCGGCTTACCAGAGGGTGGTGGAGGTGGGAGAGCTCGGGAGAAGAGCGGCCCGGGGCAAACTCCGGGGCCGCGGCACCTCTCGCGCTCCCGGTCGGGGGAGGGAGATGGGCCGGTGAACTAGGAAGTACTGGGGGCCGGGCCGCCCCACCCCTGGGAAAGTCCCCGGTGATTGACGGGCAGCGCGCCCAATCACGCCGCACCCTCCGGGCGGGCCTGCAGCCGCCGGGATGGGACGGAGCTGGGTAAACAGCGGACGCCAGAGGTTGTAGGGGGACCTGAGAGCCGGCCTGGTGGCCGCCGGGTTACCCCACTCTGCAGCCCAGCCCCTCGGCGTTTACCTCGGGCAGCGACTTCCCCAGCCCTGTCGCCAGCCGCTGGGCTGGGGCAGCCCCTCGCGACTCTCCCCGCGCCGGAAATCCCATGCCCCTGGGGTCAACTTGAAACCATGATTTTCCGAGCCGGAGACGACCACCCAACCCCTTCCTGTTTCTAGGGGGATACTGGCCAGAGAGGGCAGGGGACTTGCCAAAAGGCACGTAAGCATTCGAGCTAAACCAGAGCTAGAGCTTAGGTCCCCAGGGTCCTTTCCAGGACTCTCCTGGATTCTTTTTAGCAGGGCCCAAAGAAATTCCGAGCTGAAAGAACACTTAATGAATCATATTACTGTTAAAATCAGTTCCACGTAATTGAGTCCAACTCTTGGTGACCCAGTGTGTGTCAGAGTAGAACCATAGGGTTTTTGATGACTGATTTTTTTAGAAGTAGATCGCCAGGCCTTTCTTCCAAGGTACCTCTGAGTAGAGTGGAACTACCAACCTTTTGGTCAGCAGCCGAGGTTAGCAGTCCAGCGTGTTTACCATCTATACCACCCAGACTCCTTACTGCTGTTGTTACTAGGTGCTGTGGAGTCGATCCCTCCTCATAGCGACCCTATGTACGACCGAAGGAAACACTGTCTGGTCCTGCGCGATCCTCACAAGCGTTGCTCTGTTTGAGTCCATTGTTGCAGCCACTGTGTCATTCCATCTCATTGCTGTTACTGCTAACATTTTTTGCAAACATACTGCTCTGGACATAAGTGCTTTGTATTCATTGCCTTATTTAATTCACACAGCTCCCCTAGTGAGGTGAGTTTTATCTCCTTTGTTAGGATAAATAATATAGGAGGCACAGAGAGGTTAGATGACCTCAGTAAGTGACTGTGCCAAGATTCAAACCCAGTGGGGAAATCCAGAGCCTGCCGCCTACCCCTACCTATAGTATTTGTGGGCTAGAAGATCCCAATAGGCTATGGGAATTCACAGACAGGTAAGGAGCAGTAACTTGCTTTAAGGTTGGAAACACTTTTTCTTTTTTTAGCCCATCATTTTATTTAAAAGAAGGACAAGTTTTAATTCTGAAATTGGAAGGGCATACATAACCTTGGAATAAAGGACAGCTCTATAAACTAGGTAAATTTAGCTTTATGAAAAACCTATTGCAAAAGACTCATCTCATTGGAACTGTTGAAAACTTAGTCATTGACAGGCCCTCATCCTCAGAGGATTTGGGGAACTATTTCATACACACCCTCATGTTACAGAAGGAGAGACCTGATGATCAACTGGACTGTGATCACACACACACATACACATATACCTACCTATTCAAGTGTGTGCCTAAACCAGGGATTTTCCTGGGTGGTGCAAATGATTAACGCTTAGCTGCTAACTGAAAGTTTGGAGGTTTGAGTCTACCCAAAGGTGCCTCTGAAGAAAGTCCTGGGAATCTACTTCTGAAAAACCAGCCATTGAAACCCCTATTGAGCACAGTTCTACTCTGACACACAGGGGGTGGCCCTGAGTCAGAATGGGCTCAACAGCAGTGGGTTTAGAGTGCCTTAATTTCTTCTAAGTTTTGTCAGATTCTCAAAACAATATTAATTCTAGTTCACTTTAATTATGAAAATAAGTACATATATACCTTGCATTCTGAAGGGAGGAAGAGAGGGAGGAATGCAAACACCAAACAAAGCGCCACTGAGCGTCAGTCAGCAGAGGCGGGAGGGGGGAGGAAGTTTGGGAATCTTGGACCAGGTTCACACAACTGCTCTCGGGGATCACCTCCAGCCATGAGAGCCCAAATGCTGCTTTTCTTCCTGCTCTTTGCCTCTATGTCCTCATTTGCCTCTTCCTGGGATGGTTTCTTCCTAATTACAACCCAAGTCTTTTCCACCCCCACCCCCTGCCCACCAACACTGAAATTTGCTTTAAAAATGAAGGGTCTCCAATTATTTGCATTTTGTCTTCAAACTAGTTCAACTATTTTGGTAAAATGTCTGACCCTAAAGAACTGGGCAAATAGTTTCATTCCTCAGCATGTCCGATGACTCCTAGGTGGGCTCGTTAGACAGTGTTCTAGCATAACGTGACACAGTCTCCTTTTTGCCTCATTTCCTAACTTGGGTAATTTTTCTTAATAGTTGCCAGTTGTGTGAAAATCGCTCTCTTCAGAGTCAGGAGCACCCCTATCCCTTCCATCCTTTTAAGTCTTGCTATGGTTCCAGAACATTCCACCATGTTAGAGACTATAGAGACCACTGATCACAATCCCCTGTTTGACAGATAGGTAAACTGAGGTCTTAATGTAGAAAAAGACTTGCCCAAGGCCCATACATTAAATAACACAACTAGGATCGGAACCCAGGACCTTGGTTCCCAGTCCTGTAGCTCTTTGCACTGCACTGTGTTGTCTTTACATTGTCACGATTTTTCTCACCTTCTTACAGAAACTCAGCACCTTCAGTCATTACCAGCACTAACTGGGTTCCAATCCCTGCTCAACCACTTATTACCTAGGAGGGCTCTCTAAGACTCAGGTTCCGCTCTGAAAAACGGGAATAACAATTGTACCTGACCCTCAGGTGATCATGAGGATAAATGAGATAATACAAGCGAAGTTCAAGGCTTGGCACACAGTAGACACAGGAGAAATGACACTTAGTGGTACACAGACCTGGGTTGCATGCACTGGGTAGGACTTCACTGTTAAACCCAGAAGGCAACCTCACCAGGTTCCACCCCCCAGCATCCCCATCCCTTGTGGGACCCTAGACTCAAAGTCCCAGGGGCAGGGGTGGGAGATAGGCCCTTAACCTGGCACCCCCGCCACCCCAGGCCTGGCAGGGGATTTCCAAATCAGGAAGCTGGGCCTGACACTAGGAGCTGAGTGACTCAAGCAGCTGGGAACCTCTTGCTCTTCCAGAGTGATGACAAGCACCCTCACAAAGCCCATCCTGGGAGGAGAACCAAACCGCCTGGGTTTTGTTTTAAAGCACACAAATTCCCAATCTCCTTCCTGCCACTCCCTCCCCGTCTACCACCTCAGGCTGCTCCAGTCAGACCCAAATCCATATTGGAGGGAAATTTTTTAAATACCAAAAAAAAAAAAAAACCCGAGTGCTCTAAACCAAGTGTATAATAAAAACATTAAAAGATAACATTTATAGAGAAAACATTAAAAGACAACATTTACTGTGTGCCAAGTCTGCACTTTTATACAACTTATCTCCCAAGAACCCTATAAGGTTGGCAGCATTAACATCCCCATTAGAGGTGTTACGTGACTTGCCCCAAGGTCTACAGCCAGCAGGTACCTGGAGCATGAAGATCCAGTCTCTTAAACTGTTAATGCCCTGAAATATTATGCTATGGAATCTTGCCAGCTAGCAAGACTGAGAATTCAGAACGTCAGTCCTGAAAGGGTGCTCAGAAATTACCAAAGGCAGTCTTTTCCTTGTGGGAATGGAGGCACTGAATGCCAGAGAGGGCCAGGAGCTTGCAGGGGGTCTTCCAGGGAGTTTGTGGCTAATATTCAGAACTAGAACTCGAGTCACCTGCTCCCAGAGCCGTGCAATTTCCACACACCCACTGACTGGAAATGGAGCTTCTTAATTCAAATGCTCACATGCCTTGTTCCATTAAGAGAATTCATGAATGAGGCTGTGGTGCAATGAATTGCTTTTACATGGCCTTTCTAGCCATAGTCTTGTAACTCCCAAAAGATTGGATGGGACTATGCAAATAAGGTGTTTGTTGTCCACCAAGGGGATTGGACAGCTGGCTAATGATATAAATAAGGTGCATGGCACCCTTGTGGGAATTGGGACCATACAAATAAGGTGTATGTAACCCTAATGAGGAGATTGGTCAGCGTTGCTATCCTGCTAGGCTAAAAATGAGCCATCCCAGAGGTGGAGAGGGGGACCTCATTAACACCAAGAAAGAAGAGCTAGGAGTGGAGCATGTCCTTTGGACCTAGTCTACCTATGCTGAGAGCCTCCTAGACCCAGAAGACCCAGAGAGAGAGACAGCTGTAACACCGGAGACGGCAAGATACGGCAAGAAGCAGCAGCAGAGAAATGGTGGCAGCAGAGGCAGCAGAGGCAGTAGAATCAGGAAACCGGCAGGAAAAGGTACAGTGGGCTTCATGGCCCACAGAGTGAGAAAGCTGAGTGCCTTTGGGCAGGAGGCTTGCTGGTAGAGTAGGGTGCTTCCAGGCAATTATAGGTGGAGCTAAAGAGCTTTGTAACACTTGCCCAAGCAGGGCAGAGGCCGGGCTGGCCCCAGAGGCCCAAGAAGCAGAAGGCCAAGAGGCCGAAAGTCTCAAGAAGCAGAGGCCCAGGAGGCCCAAGAGAGGTGTGCCTGTGGGCACGGCTGAGAAGAAGCTGTCCTGATCAAAGAACTGGATCCTGAGTCATTTCTGATCCTAAATTGTAACCTGTTACTTCCTTAGTAAATCCTATAACTCTGAGTATGGTCTCTGAGTTCTGTGTGGCTATTGCAACGAATTATCAAACCCAGCAGAGAAGTAGAGAGTGCATGGGAGGGAGGGCTGGCGTCAGAATTGGTAAAGAGGTTGAGGAGATGAGGTATGTCTTTCGCCTCATAGGATTCAGCTTTGGGCTGTCGATGCTGAAAATGATTCTTTCTCCCCTTCGTGAAGTTAGAGGAGGTCAGATAGCACCACACCACCATTTTTACAGGGGCTGTGGCTAGGGGGAAGGAGCACTGGTGGTGCCAAAAGGTTGGCAGTTCAAACCCACCAGTTGCTCCAGGGGAGAAAGATGTGGCAGTCTGCTTGTGTAAAGATTTACAGCCTTGGAAACCCTATGGGGCAGTTCTACTCTGTGCTATAGAGTCGTTGAGTTGGAATCGACTCCATGGCAGTGGATTTTTTGGGTGGCTAGGGGTGGATGAAACTCAGGATGTGTCCTCTAATGAACTAGGAAAAGAGCACTCCTGGGTCCTTTCCTCAGATCTGGTCCCAGCTCTCCACAGGCTGAGGCAATCTCAGGAATGTAAAACCTAGAGTGGATTCTAGGTGCTTTTTGGTGTTGGATGTGTATGTATATGAAAGAGATGTTTTGGTGATAGTTAAATGAGATAATGTTCCTCAAGCACATGGCTTTGACTGAAATTGTATCAGGTAGTCATGGTATTTTTTGTAAGTAGTCAGTAAATGATTAGAGTCTTTGATCCCAGCTTCCCTTCCTCAGCTTGGGAAGGCGTTTTTAGTTCTCTCTACGCACACCCTGAATAACTATAGATACTACACCAAGATTAACATCATTCAGTGCCTTACCACCTTGTGGCAAATTAAACCATTTCATACCCACAATCTCACTTTGTTTCCCCAAGAGGCACGTCCCACAGGGGCTAAAGGTGTGGACTCTGGAGCCAGACAGACCTGGGCTTAAATCCCATCCCTGACACTTATGCCTTGTGACAGCTCCGCACCTCGGTCTCCTCATTAAGGTGAATGTTGTAATAATGCCGGGTTCACAGGGTGTTGATATTGTTGTTAGCTGCCTTGGAGTCAGCCCCCAGCTCATGGCAACCAAATGCGCAATGGATCAGATCATTTTGATCCAGAGGGTTTTCATTAGCCAGGCCTTTTTTTCTAATCTGTCTTAGTCTGGAAGCTCTGCTGAAACCTGTTTGGCGTTGCAGCGATGCAATCCTCCATTGACAGATAGGTAGTGACTACGCATGAGGTACGTTGGCCAGAAATCAAACCCAACCCAGGTCTCCCTCGTGGAAGGGGAGAATGCTAACACCGAACCACCACTGGCCACACCCTCACCCCACCCTCTTCACAGGGTAGTGAGAATTAAGTAAGTGCTGAGGGAGAGGTAGCAATGATAATTACAATCATCAACCCTATCAGGTGGGCTGGCACTGTTTATCTCCTTTGTCCAATGAGGACCCCGAGGAGACCAGTGCTGTGGAGCAAATTTTCCCAGACCTCCCTGACTATTCTTGGCAGACCCAGGCCTAAAAGGCATTCCTCCTGATTTTTTCTCCAGCATCTTTCCTGTTTTCCTCTTTCTCCATCCCAACTCTTTCCCCCTGGGTCCTTGGGCCTGCCTGTTACTCTATGGTTTCTAGGGCACTGCTGTAGGAGACGAAAGGGCAAAGTGACACTGGGGGAAATTCCCGGCCTCCTCGACTACGTGGCCTAGCCAGGCCCCTCCCACAGTTCCTAGGAGCCCTGGGCCGCCCCTGCTCCAGCTTCTCTCCCTCTGGCCTCCCTGTCCCCGGGTTGGAGTGTCAAGCCTGGATCTGGGTTTAGTTCCAAGCATGCCCCTTGTCATCCTCGTGGAGGTGGGAAAAGGTCAGCCAGGCCCAGCCCAGCCCCTCTGGGAGGCAGACCCAAAGGATCCAGAGTATTTCCTAACCCTGGGAAGCCCTAACAGGGCCCAGAGAGAAATCTTCTCAGCCCCTCCCACCTGTCTCCAGGAATCCTCTCCCATGTTCCCCTTTTCTGGGGCCCCTCCTGGGTCTCCCTCTACTCTTCTCCAGCCCAGAAGCTGCAGGCTTGGCCTCCACTCCTCACCCCTCCTAGCCAGGGACTTCCCTGGGAAGACCCTCTGACCAGCTTTGGAAAATCGAGACTGTTTGTGATCAGGCACTGTCTGCCAGTCCTTCTCCCACTCCCATGGCCTCAGGCTCACTGTTAAAGGTTCAGCCACAGAGTCCAGCCTAGCCAGCCCTAGAAGTAAAGCAGTGGAAGACGGCAGGAGAGATCCAGAAGTTAAACAAGGTCCCAGCCTTCTATCTTGTTCCCAAGGTGGGCAGGGGTGGACACCCACCTGGTCTCTTCCTGTCTCCCTTTAGACCTCTTAAGCACCCAGCATACACCTACACCCTGAAAAACTCAAACACACTTGTATTCACATAATGATCCAGATACTCACACAACCACAGATTCTACACACAGACACACTCTCATACACAACACATAAACATGCTCACAGACAAACTTACACTCACACAGACATACACAAGTATGCCTCAATCAGACACACACACTCACAAACACAATTACTCACACACACATTCACAATTACACTTGCAAACCTACTCTCCTCTCTTAAGGGAAGGATAAGACAAAAATAGCCCTTTCTCTTCCTTCCCTTTGGGAAAACCAGCAGCAACTGGAGAGAGAAAGATTGGCTGAGAAGACAGGGCAAGAAGAGGAGGGTGGGAAGAGGAAGCGAGAGACCCAAGGAGCTCCAAGGAGCTCCAAGGAGCGAAGAGGAGAATGAGGCCAGGCAAGCAGATAGGGGCTCCGGGCTCAAGACCTGAGTGGGGAGGAGCAAGCTGGACTAGGGGAGCAGCTGAGGAGCAACCGACCCCAGCTGGCAGGAGAAAGGGAGGCCAGATAGCTCTTGGCACAGAGCTGGGAGGGTCTGGTGGCCAGACACCCCTGTGCAAGGGGCCTTTTCCCGCTGTCCTGGCCCACCTGCCCATCTGGGTCACTCACCTGGAGAAGGACGGAGAAGGCGGGTATGTGCAGAGGGGACTGTTGTCCCTGTGAAGGCTCCTCTGCCCGCTGTGCTTCTGCAGGAAGGAGGGCTGGGCTGGGCTGACTTTTAGGCAGGAGGGGAATTCCCCGAGATAGAGGAGCCAGCCACCAGGCAGCCCCAGAAGGCCCAGCTGAGGCCCCATCCTGCCCCCCCAGCAGAGCACAGGGCCCCTCTTTGTCAGTTCCCCACCTGTCACCTCCCAGACTTGCTGTCACTCTCCGTGAATTCCAGGGAGGGGAGGGGGCTCTGGGGAAGAGCTAGAAGCCTAAAGATCCCTGGCTGGACTAGGAACTGGCCCAGGAGCAGGGGCCAGGGCAAACAGCCTGCCTCCCTGGGTTCTCACGAAGACCTCCATTTCCTCCTTTGCCTAAGGTGGGGGATTCCAGTCCTCACAGCCTGGAGGAAATCGCCTCAGATGCCCAGACAACATCTTCCTGCCCCCATTCCCATTCTGTCTATTTCCACTTATTCTCGTGGATTCTCTGCAGGGAAGGAGGAACTCCCTGCTTCCCTCTGTGCCTGGTCTTATTTGGAGGTTGAGTGACACCTTAGAGACCATTGGGTCTGGCAGCTGGCCCAGCTCTGCATTTAGCAGCTGGTGATCCTGAGTAAGTCACTTCCCCATCCTGAACCTCAGTAATCCCCTGCTGTAAAATGGGGACAAAGAGTCCTTTTTTGCCTACCTCCTGCAATGGCAATTAAATGATGGTTTGCAGATGTCCTCTGTAAACTGTTGACTACTTTACAAACATACGTATGGCCTCAGTTCATTATCCTTTGAGAAAATGCCTGGGAAGGGGTTGGGGTGGGGGCCATCTGGTTGAGCTGGTCTTTCTTTACCATCCTTGGTTCCCAGAGTTCCTTCATTCTTACAGCAACATTTATAGACCATTGAGGATACAGAAGAGTCCCTGGGTGGTGCAAATGGTAAAGCACTTGACAACTAACCAAAAGGTTGGTGGTTTGAACCCATCCAGAGGTAGCTCAGAAGACAGGCCTGGTAATCTTCTTCCAAAAGGTCACAGACTTGAAAACCCTATGGAGTAGTTCTATTCTAAACATATGGGGTCACCATGAGTCAGAATTGACTCAACTACAGCTAACTACGTATGAGGATCCAGGAATGTACAAGTTAGACCTGCTTCCTCCCTCTCAGAGCCCACAGACTGTGGGGCTGCGCTGTCCAAATACAGTAGCCATTAGCTACATGTGGCTATATAGATATAAATTAGTTAAAATTGAAAAAAATTAAAAATTCAATTCCTCAATAACACTAGCCACATTTCAAGGGCTCAGTAGCTACTTTGGACTGCACAGATACAGAACATTTCCAACATCAAGGAAAGTTCCATTGGACAGCATTGCTCTGGGAGCTGCAGGCAAATGAATAGGTAATTGCAGTAAAGTGTGGTAGAGATGTGCTCTGACAGGAGAAACGCGAGGAAATACGGCAGCCTGGACAAGGGGGTATCTGGTCAGCATCTGGGGACCCATGAAGTCTTCCTGGAGGAAGTGACACCTCAGCTGAGACCTGAGAGTAGCCAAGAAAGAGTATAAAGAAGGGTTTTCTCAGCAAAGGGAAAAGAATATGCAAGAGAAGAGAGAGTACATTCAAGGAACTGAAAATTGTTCACTCTGAGTGGAGCATGGGGCTTGAAGCAGGGTGAGGGGGTAGTAATAGAGGTAGGCCTGGAGATAAAAGCAAGGCCAGGTTGCTAGGGCCTACATTCAGCCCTGGGGAGGGAGTGTACAGCGACTTCAGTCTTCGCTCACCTGCTTCTGTGCCTTCAGACTGGGATTGCATGGGAATGCTAGAGAGACCACCTGGCCCAAAGGCTTCACTTCACAGGCAAGGAAGTGAAGGCCAGGCAGGAAAGTGACTTATCAAGTGAGTAAATGGAGGGACTTCATGACTCCTGGTCTAGTGCTTAGTCCCTCAGTCACACTGGTCACTCTTCAAGGGCTCAGTAGCCACATGTGGTGGTTAACATATCAGACGACACAGATATTTCCATCATTGCAGAAAGTTCTATTGGATGAATGACACAAACCCTTGAGCTAGACTAGAGGCAAAGCATGATCCACTTTATTGCGCATAGACCCGTCTCCACAGGAAGTAAAAATATGCCATCCCACACCTACACAGTCGGCACGCCCCCCTCTCTGCCCTCTAATTCCAAATCCCAAAGCCTCCCTGACTCCCCTCCCCAACAGCTCATAAACAAGCATTTGGAATGGGGGCAGGACTCAGTGGTTAGGGAGAGAGACCTGGTCCCTGGCTTCCTTGGTGAAGCCTCTTGGTGGACTGGGATCAGCCCCAGAGTCAGCCAGAGCCTTCCGTGAAATTTAAGACTGTCCCTTCCTTGAGGAAACGTAATTTCAGGTTCTTCATAGGTATAATTCAGCCCTGATGTTACTGGATTACGATTGCGTCTCTAAATGTGGTATTTTCTCTCTAGAGGCCGTGGTCATCATGGACCCTCCGTGATTTCAGGATGCCTGGCTTGGACTGCTTTCTGCCCCAAAACCAAAACCCGTTGCTGTTGAGTCCATTCTGACTAATAACAACCCTATAGGACAGAGTAGAACTGCTTCATACAGTCTCCAAGGAACAGCTGGTGGATTTGAACTGCCGGCCTTTTCGTTAGCAGCTGTAGCTCGCTGTCGCTCTTAACCACTTCAGCACCAGGACTCCAGTTCCTGCCCAATGAGTCTTAAATAGTGGAGGGATCTCGAAGGGCTAATCAGGTTCAAGGAGCTGGACCAACATGACTGGAGTTTTCGGTTAGGAACAATTTACTTGCACATCCTGGGGGATTAGTTCTGGGCGTTCCCTGCTGAAATGCCAAGAGCAATCGGCTTCTTCTACCTTCTTTCCCACCTCTTCCCTCTTGTAGCTACGGATTGTTTGAGATTGTCTTCCCTACCCAGGCCAGGAGATAGACATCAAGAAAGAAGAGGCCCTGGACTGGGCCTCAAAAGAGCTGAGTTTATGGTCACTGTGCTGTGTGACCCTAGGCAAGCCCCTTCCCCTCTCTGGTCCTCACCTTCTTCTATAATATGAAGAAATCAGACCAGATGATCACCAAGGGACCTTCTATTCTGATACTGTAAGTAAGTTCAAAAGTTCAGAGGAAGGAGAAATCAAGGTGGGCCAAGGTGGTCAGGAAATAATAACACTAATAGTTAATTTTTAAGCTTCTCATGTTCAGGCACAGAACTCAGTGCTCTTAAATGTATTACCTTATGCATTCCTCATAAGAACACTATGCGACTGATACTGCTATTTAACAGATGAGGAAGCTGAGGATCATAGTGGTTTAAGTCAACAGCTAATAAGTGGCAAAGCTGGAGTTCAAACTCAGGTAATGCCTCCAGTGCTCACCTGGAGGAAATGAGACCTATACTGGACCTCAAAAGATGGATGAAACTTGGATATACCCAGGGAAACTCTCACAGGGCCATTCCTTTGATACTTAATTATTCAGCCCCACCTCTTCTACCCCGATACCGCTGGATTGCTGTTTATGTTGCAGGAAAAGCTTTGGGCCGGTCTCATAACAGCCATTCAGTATTTATTTAGTGAATGAATGAATTGGACTCCATGGGTTTCTTGATTCACCATTTCAGTTGAAAGCTCCGCAAGGGCAAGAATGTCTCACACCATTAGGACCTAGCTCAAGGACTCTGCAGGGCTCCACAGTCGACTTAAGAAATCAGACTCTGTGTGGGGTGGGACCCTAGAGGCTGTATTTTTAGCAAGTTCTCTGGGCGACGCTGGTATTCAGGGGAGTTTGAGAAGCCCCAGCTCCCTGGGTTGGATCTTCCAACTCCAAAGTGAGAATTACCTGCTTATATTCAGGCAGCCAATGAGAACTCACTGCCATGAACCAGTGGGAGGTAGCGAGTGTGCTTGTACTTTCCAGGTCACTCAGACATCAAATTCATGACTTTTACACAGTCCCACTCACGCCAGTAAAGTAACCTTCTTATCTAAATTTTGAGGGCAGTCAGCTAGAAAAGGTCATAGAATTATCGATTTTCAAATGTCCATTGGCTCAATAGCCCACCCAAAGCAAGTGTGTCCTCCCCATTGGCTGGTGGTCACCCAAGTTCTGCTGATATAATTCCAACGATGGGGATCTCACTACCTCACAGGTGGTCTATTGCATTGTTAGTCAGCTCTCACTTACACAAAGTTCATTCAGATCTGCCTGCTTTCAACGGCTGCCCATTGTTCCTAGGACAAACTCTTACAAGGCCCTGCATGGTCTGGCCTCCACTCACCGCCCCTTCCCAACTTCACTTCAACCAACCATGCCTGACAGCTTTCTGTTCCTCAAGTGTGCCAGCTCCTTTCTGCCACAGGGCCTCTGCACATGCCTTGGCCTCTGGCTACAACACTCTCCCCTTCACTATGCATTTCACTTGGCCAACGTCTACTTATTTTTCATGTCTCAACTTAAATGTACCTTTTCTAGTAAGTTTTTCTGACCTTCCCCACCCCTATGGCTCCTCTCCAGGCCATGACAGTTGCCTTGTTCTACACTTTCAAGGGCTCCCCACTTTCTCTCTCACAACAACTGTAATAAAACAACGATTGGTGGTTTGTTTAATGTCTGACTCTGTTAGAGCAGTGCTTCTCAACTGGGGGCCATTTTCCCCCCTGGGGGACATTTGACAATATCTGGGGGCATTTCTTAGTGTCTGGAGACTTTGTTGGCTGTCACAACTGGGGGGGTGGGGTGCTACTGGCATCTAGTGGGTAGAAGCTAGGGATGCTGCTAAACACCCTACAATGCATAGGAAAGATCCCTGCAACAAAGATTTTTCTGGCCTCAAATGTCAATAGGACCACAGTTGAGAAACTGTGCTAGAGTGCAAGCCCCACCTGGCCAGGAACTATCTTTTCTTTTATCTTCACTATCTTCCCAATGCCTAGCATACAGTAGGTACTCAACAAATGCTTATGAAAGGGAAGTAGGAAAGAATGGAGGCACTGAAGGAGGAAAATGGATTATTGAAGAAAATGTTATAACTACATCAAGTGTGCTAAAGTATAGTGTCCCTTAGGCTGGGGAGACTGGAGGACTGGGGAGACACGTAGTGAGAGGTGAGACTGGGGAGAGATTAGAGGCAGAGCTTGGGGAGTCTTCAGTACTGGGATAAGGATATTTTTGTCTTCATTCTGTAAGCAATAGGGAGCCATAGAAGGCTTTATTTCCAATAACAAAAGATTTTTGAGGCTGAAAATTCTCTGATCAAACTGGCATCTTAAGAAGAGATCTGGGGACAATGAGAAGTATGTCCAGGGAAAGGAGATTTGACCAGTTAGTGACAGAGTTAGACCTCGAATCCACAAAATCGTCCTCCTTGTTTTATTGATACGCTTTGGGCAGCCCTGAAAATAATTGTCTGAAAAGCTGGAAGCAACACTTCTCAGACTATGAACAATTAGATGGACATTTTCAAAAAAAAAACACTGAGTCCACAAGCATCTTCTGGGTGTCAGGCCCACTGCCATTACTCAGTGTGGCCTTGACAGTAAAGTCCTCTTGGTCCCTCATTTTCCTCATCTGTGAACACTGCCCATATATAAACTGGGAATAGCTGTGTGTATAAAAGCGGTGCCATTAGGATAATTTCATCAGTAATATCACAGGCCAAGAGTTCACCGACTGCCCAGGAGAATGATCTGATCCATTTGGTTTTGGATGGGGCCTTACTTAGATTCTACCCGTGCTACCTACCCATTGCCGTCCAGTCGATTCAGACTTACAGCGACCTATAGGACAAAGTAGAACTTCCCCCTAGGGTTTCCAAGGAGTGGATGGTGGATTCAGAGTGCTGATCTTTGGGTTAGCAGCCACTTAAACACTATGCCATCAGGGCTCCTTAGATCAGCCACTTAGATCAGTGGTTCTCAATCCTGGTTGCACATTAGAATCACCTGGGAAGCCTTTTAAAAATACAGATGTCCAGGCCCTGCCCCAGCCCAATTAAATCAGAATCTCCAGGGGTGTGGCCTGGGCATTGGTATTTTAAAAAGCTCCCCAGGTGATTCTAATGGGCAAAATGGGGACCACTGCCATAGATGCTGCTCTTTTTACAGGTGGTTCTGATGCAGGTGGTTCCAGGATCTCAATGTTCTTGGGCCACTGTGGTCTCCTCCACTCATTCCCCTTTTGTACCAGGGAAGGTGTTTTCTCAGCTCCAGGGGCAAAGACCGTGAGGACAACAAATCTTAGAATATGGAGAGAAGAGAGCTCTATCCCGCTTTTTGTAGGTCACAGAACGTCGTACACGGTGGATGTGAAAGGAAAAATTAAAAGTGAAAATAAGTCACTATGGGGAGAAGAGGTCCATGTACTTCTCATCAGCATTTGAAAAATGGGATTCAAGGATGCATTTTGCAAAACTGTGCTTTCCAAGGAAGCAGACACAGGGCAGTATGTTGCAAGACTCTTGTTAAAGGAAAAGGATCCAAGGATGAGTGTTGCAAGACTGTGCAGTCAAAGGAAGTGACTTAGCCCCATCAGAGCTGG
Organism: Dugong dugon; assembly: GCA_030035585.1. Taxonomy (NCBI): domain Eukaryota; kingdom Metazoa; phylum Chordata; class Mammalia; order Sirenia; family Dugongidae; genus Dugong; species Dugong dugon. The sequence continues at coordinate 184,992,026 of CM057460.1, read as the reverse complement.
AACAAAGCTTAGAGATGACCTTGACCAACCCCCTCACTTAACGAAAGGGGAAACTAAGGCCCAGGGAGGGGAAGGTAGGTATGTAAGATCGGGCAGGGAGTTGCTAACTGTACTAGCACTACAATTCAGGCTTCCTGACCCCCTTCTGTTTGCTGCCCTTTCCTCTACTCCTCAATCGTGGAACACCTCACAGTGTTTGGTCCCATCCCCAGCCCACCCTCCATACTCCTGCCCTCCTCGATAGCACCTAAAGTCAAAGGAGGGAGCTAAATCTGTAGGCCTGGATCTACACCTGCCAGATGACAGGGGCTGAGACCAGCGTGGGGCTGGGACGCGCTCCAGAGGAAGAAGCAGTGTCTGATGACGTGGACTAACCTCAGAAAGGAAGCCTGGTCACCAAGGGGAATTTCCCCGGGTGAGGTCTCATGTCTATGCAAATATTGCACTCCAATTAACCTGGACCCCAGGATGGGAGAGGGACAAGAGGACACCTGGAAAGATGGGAAGGCGGAAGGCAAGTAGTAGGGACGGAGCGTCCCGAGCATGCCGGGTATCATGCCAGGCTCTGTAGATGCTTAATCTCATTTGGAGCCTAAAACAGCCTCCAAGGTAGGTAAATTGGGAGCCTGAGGCCCAGCGAGGAGACGGTGAGTTGCCCATGAGAAAGCGGTGCATTCCACCCTCAAGGGGAAACCAGGCCTCAGGAGAGGTGATGATGGTGATGGATTTGATGCTGCTGCTTCTGCCGCTGCTGAGGGCACTGGTGATGAGGCTCGGGTCCGGGAAGTCTAACCAAGCTTCACTTTAGGTTTCCATCTCACTCAGCGGGGAAGTCTTATCCTGGGAATAGCCAAAAGGCATCGGGAAGGTAGTGACCCTGACTCACCTTGGGCAAATCCCATCACTCTAGTTTCCCATGGCCCAGTAGAAAGGGGTGTGGCAGCTGGCACTGTTAACTCCTTCACTGCCAGCTTCTAGAACACTCCGGGAAAAGTGGCTGGAATGAGGTCAATGCTTTTGAAGGGAGATTCTCTCTCTCTCTCCTGCCTCTTTAAGATTGATTCACCTTGAGCCTCACTACCACTGGGAGGACTTGCTTCCACTTATGTCTGGTTTTCCAGGGAGCTTGGCCTGTCCCTCTAGAGCAGGACAGCAAATAGGACTAGAGCTCAAGCCAGGACAGTTAGGCCCAAAGTCTGCTCTCAGTAGGGTCTGATTGTTTCTTCTGTTGAAGAACCTACACAAAAACCTGCCCAGTAGAGTGTGAACATGGACGTGCCCCGTTGTGGACGAAGAGCTAGTATGGGTACTTGTGTGAGATGTTTCCTGTGTGGCCAGTAGTGTGTATATGGACAATATCTTTGTGGGTCTAATAACTTTCTCTATGTGGCAAACAATGTGTTTCTGCGTGTGTGTGTGTGTGTGTGTGTGTGTGTGTGTGTGTGTGTGTTAGCAACAGAATGTGTGCCTTTGTCTTACCAGCAGTGTTTCTGATTCTGTGTATATGTGGTATGTGTCCCTGTGGGGATGACTGGCAGTGATTTAAAATTTTGTGTGACAAGGAGTATTTACGGACTTTGAGTGGGTGCTGGGTATATGGGAAATGGGAATGGAAACTGCTGGCCCAGCACAAGCTTAGGGTCTCCATGTTGACTCCTAATCCTCCCTGCTTTCCCATCAGGCCTTCCCACCCTTGCCCATTGCTATCTCCAGGTCAAGGTCCGTGGCTGCCCTGATGGGGTGGGGGTGGTTCTGGCTGCAGCTGGCAGCACAGTAGGCAGGAGGGAAAATATCAGATAGTGGTGGTTGAGAGGATGGAGTGGGACCATCCCATAGAAGGAAATGCATATTGTGGAAATTCCTAGAACTGCTGGGCCTGGGGGTAGGGCCCATTCCCAGATGGCTCTGGCTTAGGGCTTCATCGATCCTAATCAAGCTGAGAGGAGGGCAGTGGGGTGGCCTATTCCAGGGGCCTTTGGCCTCATGTCCTGCCTTTCAAAGCACTTCCTGCCTTCAACTTCCCAGGTAATGATGCCTCATCTTTCTAGATACCTGGCTTCACATCTACCTCCCTCACTTCCCCTTCTCCTAGCAGGTCAGGGCCCATTTCCTTGGTTTTTGCTTCTCAATATCTCTTTTCTCTACCTCTGCTACCTCTACCCTGGCTCATGGCCTCATCCCTCCACATCTTGAAGTCTGACAACTGGTCTCCTAGCCGCTAGTCCTGTCTCCTCCTCCACTTCGGCCCTCACAGCCATTTTTCGAAAGGACATCTCTAATCATGCTTCTCCCCACCCCTAACACATTCAGGGGCTCCCCAGTGCCTGGAGGGTGAAGTCCACACTGGACTCAGTACTTTACTTGACCTCCTTGATAGGCCTCCTCTCACACTGGCTAGGGTGCTAAAGGTCCGCAAGTACTCCCTATGGCCTCCCTTTCCCACCTCTGTGCCTTTGCTCGAGTTGTTGCCTATGCCTGGATTTCCCTTCCTCCTTCGGTAGTTTTTACTGTTGAGTCTTCCTATCCGTCTTTTGAAGTGCCTCTCAAATGCTCCTTTTCCAGTCCTCTCTGTGGTTAATCTCTGGCCTCGGCTCTTGCTCTCCCCTTGCTACTGCATGCTTAGTTGATTTTTTTTTAATTATCTTCTTTCCTCACTTAGCTTTGTGAGGCGGAGGACCATAAAGACTCTGCAGCTATCAGAGGCTGCTCAAAGAGACGCCCCCTTCTCAGCCTCAGTTTTCTTCTCTACAAAATGGAATCAAGCCTATTATTAATAACAAGTAACTGATATCTGTTGAGCTCTTACTATGTTCTGGACAGTGTGCTCAGAGCTTTACATTTGTTCCCTTATTTAATCTTCTCAACAATCCTGTGAGGTAGAAACCACTGTCATCTCCATCTTACAGATGAGGAAATCGAGGCAGAGAGAGGTCAAGTGATTTGTCCACTTCTAAGTGGTTGACTGGGATTCAAATACACGTCTGTCTGACTCCACAGATCTAACCACTGAGTAGAAGGCTTGGTTATGTAACTAGAATTTCCCAATGCCTACTGTAACCGTCAAGTGGGGAAGTCTCCCCGGGAAACCTGCGGTCTGGTGGGAAGTGGAGGGGCAAGTTAGAGTGCCGACTTACTACTACTAGATTCTGGAATTTAGCCTGGGCAGCTTGACACTTCTCCCTCCAATTCTCAGCTCAGTCTGGCTTCCACCATCGAGAGGTAGAGGAGGAAGTGTCAGCAGAGAAAACAGGCCTGGAATCAGAAGACGTACGTTCTGGCCCCAGATCTAGCACTTGCTAATATCATGGTCACAATCTTGCTCTCTGGTAGAAAGGAAACAGCTATGGATTCTGAAGGAATAGAAGTGGAGAGGCTCCATGAGGCCAAGGGAGACACTCAACACAGGCCTAGAAACCAGAAAGAGGGTTGGTTTGGATGACCTCTAAGATCATTTCCAGCTCAGTCAATCCGTCATCTGTCGGTTCTATCTTCAGGCAATTTGTTTTACCACCTGGAACCTCAGTTTCATCATTAAAATGGGGGCCACCACCCCTGTACTACTTCAAAGTAATGACCATGAAGACAAAGCTTCTCCCCTGTGGCATTACTCTGGTGGCAACTCACTGCTCTCACAGCTGTGTGCACAGTAAACGCTAGGGGTTTTTAAAAAGGCAAAAGTTCCCACATTGTCCTCCACCAGCAGGAAATGTGGCAGCGGTGATTCCCAACTACCTGCTTTCTGCTTGGGTAAAAGGGCAACAGCCCCACCCCTAAGTGGCCACATCCTTCAGGTATTTCCTTGTGGCCACAAAGACCAGGGATGGCTCATCGCAGTCCCAGAGCTTCTGGAAAGGGTTTCCCTGAAGGGAAAATGTATGGCTCACATCAGGAGGGGGGCAGTGAGGAGCTAGAGGATGACTCTTGGGGTCAAAGCCCACGCTCGAGGGTGAGAAAAATAAAGACCAACGTGGGAGACAGCACAGGGTGCTCATGAGAGCACTGGACCCAGTCCAAGGGTCTTGGGCTACAGCTGGTCTTTGCCACTAACTAGTTGTGACCCTGGGGCAGTTGCTTCCTCTGTGGAAGTGACTGTTGTAACTGCAGGAGAGAGGTGAGAATTTCTGAGGGCCCCTTCCACACTCAGAACATCACAACCACCCTCCTTTTCTCCCAGTTTGAGACGACGGTGGTTTGGGCTTCTGCTTTCTCTTTCCTTTTAGTTTTAATTTAGCCCCTGCCACTTCTCCCTGTTGAACTCTGGCCACAGAAGCTATCTCTAGTGTCGTTTAAAAAGGTGTTTTGGAGACAACTGGATAGGAAGCACGCAAATGGAGGCTCCTTAAACACCACGACCAGGAGGGTCTAACTTTTCATTTCTTTAGCATCTGGCACACAGCATGGCACATAGGAGGCATTCAATAAGCTACGTGTGTGAATGAATGAATGTGAATGAACTGGGTGCCTGGCTTCAGAGTACTGGCTACTCTTTCCTTCACGACACCTCCAAGAACATGTGGTTTGTCCTGCAGGCTGGATCTTAAGATTGTTGCAATGGCTCCCAACTGGCCGTCCTTCCATGTTTTTCTTACCTGCATCACCAGATGCACGCCTCTCTCTCTCAAGAACCTCCTAAGGCTTGTCCCTGGGTTTTAAGATAAAATCCTGACATTCAAGGTCCTCTGTAATTGGATGCCAACTTTTTTTAATCCCATCATTTACTCACCCCATGAGCCTTTAGGATCTCCCTCCCAGAAAACAACCCATCTTAACCGAAAATTAAGTGGAAAATGCAGAGGGTTTAGAACAGTGTCTTGTACTTCATAAGTGCTCGATTTTAGCTACCATTAGTCCTGGTTTCTAGGCCTGTGCTGTGTGCTTTCCTCAGCCTCATGGAGCCTCCCCACCTTCCATCCCTTCAGAATCCATCTCTCTCCTTTCCACCCTCAGCCCATTATTTTCCCCTTGGCTACATATCCTTAAGGCATTTTCATTTTTTGGCAGCCAACTGGCTTCTTGAAAACCAAGTTCAGAAATCATCTTGGAAACCACCTGTTGGGTCTTACAGGTGATGACGACAGCTGACTCCCAGCTAGGCACTGTGCTGAGCACTTTCATACAGCCTCTCACTTTTACCTCACAAGGCTACTGAGTGGATGGAATTAAAGACCCATTTTACAGACAAGGAAACAGGCTTAGAGAGATTAACACGTTCATGGTCAAAAAATTAGTGGCAAGAGTCGGGTTTCAAAGCTCTTTTCCATTTTGTTAATTTATCTTTTGGTAATGGTTAAATTAAATTGGGCAAGCACCCAAAAAAGCTCTCAGCTGACCCTCATGGGGTTTGGGCTCACAGCCTGGAGGAGTGAAGGAAGTGGAGAAGGAAGTGACAGGGTATATTTTCTTAGATGCATGCTCATTATGTCAGAGAGGAATGAGGGAGGGCTCTTCAAAATTGTTGGGTCCTACCTCTCACTGTGCAAATGGAGAAACTTAGGCCCATCCAGCACAAGGGCTTGTCCCAAGTCATAGTGAGGGAGGGCCAAGACCAGACCTAGCAATCTCCCAACTCTTCGGGCAGAGCTCTCTGCCCAGCTACTGCAACAAACACACGCTCAACTGCAGTGCACTGGTCAGCCAAGAGGGAAGCAGAGCCTTCTAGCCAGTAGGCACCCCTCTTTCTCAGTCACTGGACAACTTTAGGTCAAAGTCACAGGCCAGAAGCAGAGTTGGGGGAAGGGAAGACTTCCGTTGAGCCTACTTGCTTATCAGTGACCTTCGTGAAGTGGAAACTTTCCAGGGGCCTCCCCAGATCACAACTGTATCTGGTGCCCTTGAAGAGTTCAAAAGAGGAAGTTTGGGTTTGGCTGTAATGGATAAAAGGCACACAGAAATGTCCAAGCAGCTGAAGGGGAGAGAGGGGGCCCGAGACGTACGGCAGGGCTGGGCGCACCTTCCCAGGCTTGTTGCAAGCTTGGCCTCTGCTGGGGCTTCCCAGGAAACACCTGGGAAGGGTTTAAAGCTACAACTCACTCCTGGGCAGATTTGACAACCTCACACTCTAACAGAGAAAATCCAGGCCGCAGGTTCTAGGTAGCAGACAGAGGCCCTCACTGGAAATATGTTTATGTGTCTATATGTCCCTTATTATTTATTTTTAAAGAGAGAAGAGGCGTAAAAGGGAAGAGTTAGAGGCACACCCTAGAATGTCAATGCTGGAAGGAAAAGCTAAGATCTTTTAGTCCAACTCTCTCATTTTATACATAAGAAAATAGAGACTCAGGGAGAGAGAGGGATTGCCCCAAGGTCAAAAAATGAGAGAGTAGCAGATGCAAGATTGGAACCCAGGTATCCGGACTCCTAGTCTGTGCTCCAGCACAACCTAGATGGATGTGTGTGGTAAAATGGGGGTGTGGGCAATTGTCAGTTTGCCTGAAGGCATTTACTCCTCCCTCCCCACCCAGCACACTCAACTGGAACCTACCACCACTGGCCCACTTCACCATTCAAAGCACACACGTCACTCATTTTACAGAGAAAGGCTCAGTATGTTTTTGGATTTCAGAAAGTCCAAACCAGGGCAGAGGCTGTGGTGAGGGACGGAAGCTGGGAAAAGGCTGAGGAAGCAGATGTGGAGTAGGGGTGGACGGAATCTGTGTCTACGGCTCTTCAGTTGCTCAGGCATGAACAGGATTGTGACCAGTGCTGGGCCCTCCCTGGCCCAGGGGGGTGGGAGCCTTTCCTAAGCCCCAACTGAAGACGAGAGCCCAACCCTAACCTCTTAACCCCTTCCTCCCAACCATGCCCCTGCCGTAGTCTCTAGAGCTGGAGCAATCAGGCTTGGTCATGGAGGCTGGGGCTGCAGACTGGTTCTCAGCAGGGGTGCGCATCAAAGCTGGAGATCCTAGTCCTCACCACCACAAATAGCCAGCAAGGCCTTCAGGAAGTCTCCGGAGGTGTCGCTCTGACGGGCAGGGAGAGCAGAGTGAGTAAAAACAATCACTTGGCCCCATTGCCCACTCTTCCCAACTGCTTGTCAGCTTGGATGTCTCCTTGGGCTTCTAAAGTCACCAACATAGCTGTCACACAAAGGCCACAGGGATCTTTCTAACACATAGATGTGACTGTGTCCCTTCTGTGGCTCCTCATTAGCCTCAGGAAAATGTCCAAGCTCTCAGCTTGGTATTTAAGGCCTTCTGTTGATCTGGCCCCTGCGGACCTCTGTAGTGTCACCTCCCCCTTCCTTCCGGTCTCAGCAGACCTTTTGCTTTCCCAGAACATCTTGCTTCTCTACCTTTACACCTACCAGGGCTTCTGCCCAGCACGCCCTACTGCACCTCCCCAAATCCCACCTGCCATTAGATGTCATCTCCTCTGTGCAGTTCCTGCCCTCTTTCTTGCCTCAAACAGAGTGAATTCCTACCTCCCTTGGTCCCCTTCTACTCTGCAAATACCTTCATTATAGGATTCCCTATTTGAGCACACGAATGGAGCACTTACTGGGTACCAGGCCCTGGCTAAGAATTTATATGAACATCATTGTGTTCAAGGCACATCACAACATGTAAGGCTTGGTGGAGACCAGATTTGCTCCCATATGGTATGGTCCCTCCCTTTGGAGGGGCTCCTATCATTTATATATATATATAAAATTATTTTTTATAATAAATGTTCATTATAAACAATTCAAACCAAAAGACACATTATACTATTAAATTTTCCTTCCCATCCCTGGCTCTTAATTCCCCAAATCAAGAGTTAGCCTCTGTAACTAGTTTCTTACATGGTTTTCTGGCAATGTTCTGTGCGCAGACAAGTACCTGTATGTATGTCATGTTTCTTTTCTACATATATGGACACATATCATTCATACTGTTCTGGACCATACTTTTTTGACTTAGAGAAGATCCTAAATCAGCACACAGAGAGACTCATGCTTTTTTCATGGATGTGTAATATTCTATCATATGGATGAACCACAATTTATTTAATTGGCTCTGTATGGAGGGTTTCCAATCTTTTGCTACAACAGACAATGCTGGCATAAATGTTCTCTTTCATGTCTTTGGGGACATGTGTGGCTATGTCTGTAGGATAAGTTCCTACAAACAGAATTATAAGTCAAAAGCGTATACACTTTCAATTTTCAAACTGTCAAATTACCCTGTAAAGATGTGCTACCAATATATATGCCCACCAAGTCTGGGTGACACTGCCTATTTCCCTACAGCCTTGCCAGCCAAGCATAGTATCACATTTTCAGATCTTGACCAATCTCACAGACCAAAAAAAAAAGGCTCCATAAGTGGAAGAAGTCAGGCACACAGGTCACATATTGTATGATTCCATTTCTATGAAATGTCCAGAATAGGCAAATAGATTAGTGGTTTCCAGTGGGTGGGGGGTGGGAACAGACAACCGAGTATGACGGATCATCGTGGGGTGATGAAAATATTCTAAAACTGGAATGTGGTGATGGTTGCACAACTCAGTAAATGTACTAAAAATTATAATATACCATATATGACTTTTAAGGTATGTAAATATAATTTTATGGTATGAAAATGAGTGAATTTTATGGAACGTATACTCCGATCAAGTTATTTTAAAAGGCAAAAAAAAAAAAAAAAAAAAAAGGAGGGGGACTTTGGTTTTAATCTGTGTATCTTTAATTATAAATAAAAGTCATGTGTTATGTTTAAAAAAAAGTCACATTTACATTTCTTTTTTTGTGTGTGTGTGAAGGATACCTTCATGTCCTTCAATTTGGGGTCACATGGGGGGGCCTTTAATTTGGAGTCTCATGGGGTCACCATGAGTCAGTCTCCACGGCAACCAACAATACCACATAGCAAGGAAACCAGCCCTTTGCATGTTTTTTGCTAATTTATTGTATTTTTCGACTTTGTTTACCATATTTGTCTGGCAGAAAATGTTAATTTGCCTTGTAGAAATTTTTAACTATAGTCAATCTATCTTTTTATGATTTTTGTGTCTTGAGTAGAAAGGCCTGCCACATTCCCAGGTTATTAAAAAAAATTCTCAAATTTTCATCTAGTCCTTGTTGTGGGTTCAATTTTAGGTTTAAATCTTTGATCCAAATTTATTTTGGTAAATTTGGTAATGAGGCAGGTCTCCTACAATTTGGCAATATCCTGGCTGTTCTAAGAGGCAACCCCCATTGAGAAAAAAGAACATGGGAATGAAAACAGTTTCTGATCTTATGGCAGGGACCTGACGCTCACCCCCTACCCACTGCCCTCTAGTTACTCCCCAGCCCAGCACTCGCTTTACCTCAACGGCTTGGTGGAGAGACATGTCATATTTCTCAATGAATTCCTGTCGGATATTCAGCAGGTCAATCTCACTCCGGGAGACCATGATCCTGGTGAGAGTCTTCTCATCCGTGCCAGCGCCCTGGTGGAGCGGGACGACAGAGAGAGATGGGCAGGGAGATAGAGCCCAGTCAGGCCAGAAATAGCAGGTGTACATCTGCCTCTCTCCCTTTGTCCTTCCAAAACCAGGGTGGGATGTTCCACCTCTGTTTTCCACAAACAGTCCTGACCAGAACTCCCCGGGGCTTAAGACTGGCTAGATGGAAAGGCAGGGAGGGCCCATCTCTGCCCTAAGGAGTTAGGAACACCAGCTTTGGAGTGAGAGCTGGGTCCAAGTCCCAGCTCTGCCACTCAGGACCCATGTGAGTGTGAGCAAATTTCTAACGTACCGAGGCCTCAGTCTCTTCTTCTATAAAATGAGGATACTACAACCTACCTCAAAGGATTGCCACAAGGGTCAACTGTGTTCAGAGAAGTGAAGGCATTGGCACAGGGCTTGGCACATGGTGAGTGCTCCACAAATGGTTGTCATGTTTGGGGTCTCAGGCTTATTCCCCCCAAACAACCTGCCTGGGCTCTGTCACCAGCTGAGACTCTGGTTGGTGGGCTGAGGGGGTGGCCAACATGGCCCCGGTTTTCAGTAACAGCAGGGCTAATCCCAGAACTGAGTACCTGCTACCTTTTATGGTCATTTGTCATAGGAGACACTGTCTATTGCTAGAACATGAGCTCTGAGAGATAGGGACTGTCATACTCAGCTCTGTGTCCCTGAGCAGGGTTCCTCAGCCTTGGCATTTTAGGCCAGATAAGTCTTTGTTGTAGGGGGCCATCCTGTGTATTGTAGGATGTTTAGCAGCAAACCTGCCTTGACTGACCAGCTGTCAGTAGCACCCCCAAGTTGTGACAACAAAAATGTGTCCAGATATTGTCAAACGTCCCCTGGAGGGAGAATCGTCCTGGCCAGGCACAGAGCAGATGCTGATTTATATCAAGTGGGTGGAAACAGCAGCCACTGTGCTGATCTGGGGGATGGAGGCATCTGTGTCTGTGTGTATGGAAGTGTTTGAAGTAAAAGGAACAAATGAGCGAGTTTTCTTACCTTCATGGATTTGTAAAGTTTGTCGGCGAAAAAGAGAGGCTTGTTCTTGACACTTTGAACTGGCAGGAAGATAAGAAAGGTACAGGGAACTTGTCAGAAGATAAGCACTCAGACTCTGGGCTGGGGTCTCCCCACCCCCGTCTCCTCTCCTCTAACCTGGGCCCGCAGATCACTGTCAACCCCAGTGTCATCCTCAGGGCCTACACCCTTCCCTCCCCCTCCCAATGCCTCCTCCTGTGGCTCCTTCCTTGAAGGCCTGGCTCTTACTTGGTTGCACCTGCAAGGGGCTTGCAGTTAACCAAGATTAGTAGTGGATTCAAAGGGAATAAACCCCTCATGAGCCCAAGTTCAAAGTGCATCAGAATCACCGGAGAAGGCTGTTTGAAACTCAGGTTCTTAGGTTCCACCCTAGAGGCTCAGATTCAAGAGCTACTTACAGCAGTGCTTCTCAAAGTGTGGTCCCCAGACCAGCAGCATCAGTGTCACCTGGGCACTTGTTAGAAATGCACATTCTCATGCCCCACCCCACAGGTGCTACATCTGTGTTTTAACTTGTCCTCCAGGGAACTCTGGTGCTGGATGACCAACTCCTCCCAGTTTGCCTGGGGCTTTCCGGATTTTAGAACTGAAAGTCCCACACAAGCCAATGTGGTTGATCACCCTACTTTGGTGCACGCTAAGGGAACCAAATCCAAACCACTGGTTTGGTATAATTAAAAGCACCGCAACAACCCCTGGGGCTGCGTGTTGCCCCAGGACCTGTACCAAAAACCAAAACACCAAACCCACTGCTGTGGAGGCAATTTTGACTCATAGCGACCCTATAGAACAGAGTAGAACTGTCCCACAAGGTTTCCTGTACACTCCTGTCATATTGGCAGCCTCTGCCTCAGGTAACGTCTACCTGGTTGTACCAACCCCGGCCCTTCCTCAAGGCCTGGGGTTGTCTAGCCCTCATCAGGAGCTTGATTTAAAGGCTCCAAAGCCCAGACGAGGGTGTCTCAAGCAGCTTATGGAGGAGCAGCCACACACAAGTACAAGAAAAGCAGACTGACTGTGGATACAAAAGTATCTCTGTGAGGAGGGCAGAGGGTGAGTCCAGGGCTGCATATCCTGAGGACACCGGCATACAGGAGACACTGTGATGGCCTGTGGCAAGCTCAGGAATGCCGTAGGAGAGACCACATCATGCATCTCCCTTCCCCAGCTTCTTATGTAGCTCCCTACTGCTTCCCCAAACACATCTCAACCCACCTCCTCAGCTGAAAGTCAGGGCTTCTGCCTTCCTCTGCTACCTCATCTCCCTTGCCCCCCATTGTCCCAACTCACTGCAAATTCCTTTGTGCCTTTTGTCCCCTCAGCATGGATGTGTTTCCTATGCCTGCTCTCCTACTTTACCCACAAATCCCATCCCATCCCATCCCATCCTGCAAGGCTGTGCTTGATGTTCATGTCCCCAGTCAGGCCACCTCCTCCAGGAACCCTCTCCTAGATATTGCTCCTAGCTGGTAACTAAAACCAACCAAATCCTCTGCCATCGAGTCGATTCTGACTCATAGCGACCCTATAGGACAGAGTAGATATGCCCCATATGATTTTCAAGACTATAAATCTTTAAGGAAGCAGACTGCCACATCTTTCTCCTGCGGAACAGGTGTTGGGTTTGAACTGCCAATCTTTCGGTTAGTAGCTGAGCGCTTAACCACTGTGCTACCGGGGCTCCTTCCATTAAATGCTAAAAATAATAATACCTCTCTTTAATCTAATATGAATAATAATACTAATAAAAACAACAAGTATAACCTTGTTCACCTCTGCTCATCCATTTTTATACATGGGGAAATAGAGATCCAAAATGGAAAGGACTTTTTTAAAATTAAGAACCCAAATTATGCAAGAAAAGAGTATCCAAAACGATCCAGGTTCTGGGAGGTGGAGATTGTGTGTGTGTGTGCATGTGCGTGTGTGTGTGTGTGTACACACTCTGTGCATGACACTACACCTCCTACCCTGCCTGCAACCACCTTTCTGGTTACTTCCCCAGGAATAGCCACTTTCTGACCATGTTCTGCAGCCTGGTACAAGTCCTCATGATACTCCCTGACAATCACACATTTGGCAGGACCCCTGGAGTTAGTTTGTGGCAGTATTCATTTCCCAGGACTACTTATTAGCTTAGGAAGCTGCTCATGCTACACTCTTCCAGGAAGTCTGGCCAAGTTCCCAGTGCCCCAGCCCCTTCCCTTGACCTCCAAGACCCTCCCCTTGGTTCTGCCACTTACCAATGGCCACAAATGCATCCCTAACATCCCCAGCCATCTCCTTCTTGATGGTATGCTCCACGTCATAGTTGGTCATTTTGATGAACTCCTGGAAGACTGGCCCAAGAGAAGCCCCAGATTTGGGGGGTAAGCTCCAGTTCAGGGAGAAGGGGGAAGATCACCCCTCCCATATCCCACCCAGTTCCACCCGTGGGCTATGCCACTAGGAAGTAGGAAGGGGCAGTGGGTATGGCCGCAGCCCAGGCCTAAATGCACTGAGCAGGATCACTGTGAGGGGGAAGTTCTGACCTGAAGCCTGCCTCAGGCTCAGGGCCAAATCTGTGCCAAGTCAGAGACTATCCCACCCCCAACCCAGCCTGGCCAACTGTTCCACAGCCTTGGACAAGCTCTAGGAACCCAGGCTGGGGTAGTAGAAGGAGCACAGGTCCTAGTCACAGCTCTGCCCCGACTCATGGAGTGACCCTGGGTGAACCCCTACACTTGTCTAGGCCTCCTCTTCCTCTTTGACAAATAGGGATGGAGGTTAATGTAAATAATCATAATAATAACACGCAGGAAGCACTTACTATGTGTCAGGCATTGTGCTAAGCGCTTTATGTGTATTGTATATTTTGTATCCTGACAACAACCTTGTGAGGTAGGAACTAAAATCCCAATTTACAGATAAGGGAATTAAGGCAGAGAGGTTCAGTAACGTGCCCAAGATTACACGGCTGCTAAGTGAGGGATTCAAAACAAGGCACCTGGCCCCCAAGTCCATGCTTTTAGCCACTTATGTTAAAGCATCTTAAGTATTTTACTGAAAAGTGCCAGATAAATGCACATTAAAACGTCAATGTCTTAGTGGAAAGGACACTTCATGATCACCTCATGTCAAGGTCACTGCATACAAATGTGACTATACATTGGGTAACCTGTGGTTCAAAGAAATGTATGTGATCCTGATGCCATCGCCACCCCTCATTTCCTTGCTCCTGGCAGACATCACAGAACTTAGAGTCTTCTCAACACAGCATTCTAGGCAGCTGCTATCAGCCCATCAGAGTTGGCCTTTGAGGTGAAGGTAGTTGGCGGAGGCCACATGATGAGTTAGAGGCAGAGCCAGGACTTGAACTCAAGGCTCCTGAGCCCCCATCAGCCACAATACTCCATTGCTGGGTAAGGGGTTGGTGTGTGGGGCACTTCTCTCCTCTTGTCACAGAGTTGGGAGGCTCTCATCTGATTTGGAGACCTTTCTGCTGAACTGGGAAGGGGAAAGTGCCAGGCCTCACCTTTGCGGAGGTGCGGGTAGCTGCGAGTACACAAGATGGTCATGAAACGCGTCTCCAAGGAAGTTTTGTCTCCACTGGGCTTGTCTGCTATTTCCTGCAGAGCCCAGGTTGGGGCAAGGATTTGGGAGGGAAGATACAAGAAAGCCACGGTTATTACGCTAATATCTTTGCCTGGGCTGAGACTGGCCCATTCTTCCTTGCCCAGCCCCCACATCCCCCTCTCCATTCCCAGGGCCCTGTGGACTGACACGATGAGCTCAGCGCTGGGCACTTCCACCCTGGCCTCAGGCCCAACAGGCACTGGGCATAAGACCTGGAGTGCTCCTTCCATTCTTAAACCTCTCTGAATGCCCCCTGGGAAGTGTGTATGTGTACACATGGAAGAAAAAAAGGCTCAGCCAGTGTTTTCCCAAGTCTGGTAAATAGACAGACATGTCTTATTTTAACACACCACATATATATAGATATCTATATATTCCACCATTATCTTCTAGCCAGCTATTAGTTCTATTTACACTGATAATAACTTTCCCTTTAAAATAAACTCATTTGAAGGTTAAAAAGAAAGTGAGTCAATTTAAAGAGAAATAATAAGTAGATGGTAGTATGTAGCATGATTCACACCAGAGGTGAAAGGCTTACATTTGGGAAACACTTGCCTGGCCCATTTCTTACCCAGCAGGGTCCTTACAGGGCTCTGAAGGGGAGAGAGAGAACACGCAGAGCAAGCCTCCAAATCTGATTCTGCCCTGCTCAGCCCAGAGGCACAGCTAGACTCCCCTCAGAGGAAGAGTTACAATCCACATGAAGAAGAGGGCACTCACCAAGATCTCAGCAGCCACCTGACAGCAGGGTGGAGAGAGGAGGAGAGAGGGGAAGGCAAGAGTCAGAGGAGCCCTGGCAAGGTTGGCTGTGGGGGCTGGGCGTGCAGGGTGAGGGGGCCTGGCTTAGGGTGGCAGAGAACCTAAGAAACAAAAAAGACCCAAAAAACCAAACCCGTTGCCGTCGAGTCGATTTCAACTCATAGCGACCCCACAGGACAGAGTAGAACGGCCCCATGGGGTTTCCAAGGAGCAGCTGGTGGATTTGAACTGCCGACCTTCTGGTTAGCAGCTGAACTCTTAACCACTGCACCACCAAGAGGCCCCAGAAAAGCTCAAGACCATCATGGGGGGCAGGGAGGAGAGAAAAAACACCTTCCCCAACCTTTTGCGCCAGAGGTCAAAATGGAGGACAGGTCTGACAGTGCCTACAAGGGTGTTCACCTGAGGGCTGAGGCAGGGACACAGGAACCAGGAAATCTACCCCACGCCAATAACCTGGGCAGGCACCAGACCTTAGTTTGTGTATCTGAAAACTGGGAGAAATCATCTCTCTCACTTCCCTACAGTTACTGTTAAGTTAAAATGCAACACGTGCAAAATTCTCTACACCCGCTAGCGTGTTCAGAGCTGGGAGGGTCCTCAGCAGACTGTCATCTGACCCCTCATGTCACAGACAGGAAAGCTGAGGCCTGGAGAGAAGGTAACTTGCCTGGCGAGAAGGTCACACAGCCAAGCAGAATCATTTTCCAAGGGTTAATTTTAATTGTTGCATTATGCAGAACACAAAATTCTGTTATTAGGACAATAGGTCACAGGTAGCTGTGACTCGGAGAGTGCCTGGGAATAAAATGCAGCCAGCCCTCACATACCCGAGGCTGCATTTCACCTTTGCTTTTCTTCCTGAACCTCTGCTGACAACTTTATTCTACCAGATAGACTGAAACCAATCTCTTTGTGAATATCAAGACCACCTTCTGCTTAGAAACCTTCTTCTACTTTGTATTATATCAATTGGCAATGTCTATTAAAATTTTAAATGCACCTACTATTTGATCAAGCAATTATATTGCTTAGAATATGCCCTAGAGATACACTGGCAAAAGTGTTCCAAGATATACTACCAGGACTTCACTGCAGCATTTTGTGTAATAGCAAAAAATTGGAAACCACCACCAGTAGATGACTTGTAAACAGACTACAGTTCACCTTATCAATGGAAATCCATGCAACTGTAAAAACGAATGAGATTGATCTAATGTGCTGATATGGAGACAGTTTCTGTTTAAGTAAGAAAGTATACTATATTATATATAGGCAAGCCAGTTTCCACCGAGTGGATTCTGACTCATGGTGACCCGTGTTTCAGAGTAGGACTGTGCTCCATAAGGTTTTCATGTATAAGAGGGTCCCTCTTATCAAGATTAAAAAAAAAAAAGATGAACACACTCACTCTTACATGCTTATTGAGAGGTACATAAGGAATTTCTCTAGAGGGACAGTCAAGAAACTGACAGTTGTTACCTTTGGGGAGAGAGACTGAGGAAAAATGTTTGCATTTTATTTTATTCCTAAGATTTTGTTTACATTTTCTCTACATGAAAATAAATTATTATATTTTATTTTTTGATTGTTGTAGTTTAGATGAAGTTTACATTTCAAGTTAGTCTCCCATACAAAAATTTATACATCCATTGTTATGTGACCCTAGTTGCTCTCCCTATACTGTGACAGCACACTCCTCCTTTCCACCCCTGATTCCTCATGTTCATTCAACCAGCTCCTAACCCTCTCTGCCTTCTCATCTCACCTCTGGACAGAAGCTGCCCGTTAAGTCTCTTGTATCTAGTTGAGCTAAGAGGCATACTCCTCACGAGTATCACTTTATGTCCCACAGTCCAGTCCAATCCCTGTCTAAGAGCTGGCCTCGGAAACTGTATTAGTTCCTGGCTGATAGAGAATCTGGGGGTCATGCTTTCCGGGGTTCCTCTAGTCGCAGTCAGACTGTTAAGTCTGGTCTTCTTACTAGAATTTGAGTTCTGCACCCGACCTTTCTCCTGCTCCATCAGGGACTCTCTATTGTGTTCTCTGTCAGGGTGGTCATTGGTGGTAGCCAGGTACCATCTAGTTCTTCTGGTCTCAGGCTGATGAAGTCTCTGGTTTATGTGGCCCTTTCTGTCTCTTGGACTAATACTTTCCTTGTGTCTATGGTGTTCTTCATTCTCCTTTACTCCAGGTGGTTGGGACCAATTGATGCATCTTAGATGGCCGCTTGCAAGATTTTAAGACCCTTGACGCCACTCACCAAAGTAGGATGCAGAACATTTTCTTAATAAGCTTTGTTATGCCAGTTGACCTAGATGTCCCCTGAAAGCGTGGTCCGCAGACCCCCGCCCCTGCTACTCTGTCCCTCAAAGTGTTTGACTGTATTCAGGAAACTTCTTAGCTTTGGTTTAGTCCAGTTGTGCTGACTTCCTCTGTAGTGTGTGCTGTCCTTCCCTTCATCTAAGATAATACTTGTCTACTATTTAGTTAGTGAATGACCCTCTATTTTTCATTTTTTATGCTAATGTCAAATAGGAGCTTTCAGGGCTACTAGGATTATGGGCTGCTTTCGGTTTTTATTTATACTTTTCTATATTAAAAAGAGTCTAGTATTATTTAAAAAAATATGAGCGGTTCGTAGGCAAACTCTTAACCACTGCATGGATGGAGCAGGGAAAAGTGGGGTGCAGAACTCAAATTCTAGTAAAAGGACCAGACTTAATAGTCTGACTGAGACTAGAGGAACCCCACAAAGCATGGCCCTCGGACTCTCTGTCAACCCAGCACTAAAACCATCCCTGAGGCCAACTCTTCAGACAAAGATTAGACTGGACTATGGGATGTAAAATGATACTCGTGAAGAGTGTGCTTCTTCTTAGCTCAAGTAGATCCATGAGACTAAATGGGCAGCTCCTGTCTGGAGGTGAGATGAGAAGGCAGAGAGTGTCAGGAGCTGGTTGAATGGACATGGGAAATCAGGTGTGGAAAGGAGGAAGGTGCTGTCACAGTATAGGGAGAGCAATTAGGGTCACATAACAATGTATGTACAAATTTTTGTATGAGAGACTAACTTGAATTGTAACCTTTCACTTAAAGTACAACAATAAAATTAAAAAAAAAAAGTTGCTACAGAATTAAAAAAAAAATATGAGAGGGGGATATTTAAAAAATAAAACAGAAAGGAAGACACAACACTTGGGGGACACTGGGCTTCTGTTAAGGCTGATGGAAAAATTTGGGAATGACTAATGGTGATGGTTGAACAGCATGATGAACATGCCATATTTTTAAGCAAATAATGCATGCCCTCTACCTCTGTTTGCCAACTGCGCCCTCCCTCTATGAGGTATTTTCATAAGTGTCGCTATGCCAATTTTTTTTTTTTACTTGTTGCTGTAAAAAAAAAAAATTAGTGTAGCATGCTTATGAAAATACCTCATGGGGGCGGGGGAGAGGAAGGGCACAGTTGGCAAGCAAATGTAGAAAACAGTGTTATTTGTGTAAAAATAATGGTATTTCATGTCACTGAACTGTCCATGTGAAGATTGTTGAAATGGCAAATGTTTTGTTACCTAAATATTTACCACCAAAAAAAAAAAAAAAAAGGTTAAAAAAAAAAAATCTGAAGTGCCAAACACTCTTCACTGATTTGGGGCAGAGGACCCCAGACATATTTGTTTTTTCAATGTATCTTTAGGACAATAATATCTGTGATATTTAAAAAAAAAAAAAAGTGGGGTATTAAAATATTCAGAAGCTTTTCCTTAGTAGTCTAGATACTTCGTGCAAAAATTAATCTGGGCAATTCCTCAAAAGGTTAAATGATGGGTTACCATATGACCCAGAAATTCCACTCCTAGGTATATTCCCAAGAGAAATGAAAACATACATCATCACAAAAATTTGTATATGAATGTTCATATATAATATTCACAATAGCCAAAAAAGAATAAACTACCTAAATGTCCATCAGCTTATAAATGGATAAACAAAAGGTAGTGTATCCATACAATGGAATATTATTGGGCAATGAAAAGGAATGATGTACTGATGTATGTTACAACATGAGTGAACCTTGAAAATATTATGGTTAAGCGAAACACAGTCACAAAAGACCACATATTGTATGATTCCATTCATATGAAATGTCTATAGAGACATAAAGTAGATTAGTGGTTGCCTAGGGCTGGAAGGGTTGGAGGAAATGGGGAGTGACTACTGAAGGGGTATGGGTTTCTTTTTGGAGTAATGAAAATGTTCTAAGATTGATTACGAAGATGGTTGCACAATTCTATGACTATATTAAAAACCAGTGAATTGCAGTTTAAACGGATCAATAGTATGATATGTGAATTACATCTCAGTAAAGCTGTTATATTAAAAAAATACTCTGAGGATCAGATTATCTAAAAATGATCACAATTCTTCATTTACTCTGGGTCTATAATAACAAAAACCAGTTACTGTAGAGTCAACTCCGATCCATGGCGACCCCATGAGTGTCAGAGTAGAACTGTGTTCCATAGGGCTTTCAATGACTAATTTTTCAGAAGTAGATCATCAGGCTTTCTTGCAAGGCGTCTCTAGGTGGACTTGGTTAGTAACCAAATGTGTTAACCGTTTGCACCACCCAGGGACTATCTATAATAACTAGGGTGCCCATATTATTTATTGCTCAAACTGGAACACTAAAAGTTAAAGGAGAAGCTACTAACAATTATCCTGGGGCAGCAGGTGAAAACCAGGACTGTCAGTCAACAGGGGCATATGTTCAACCCTATTAACAACAGATCCAGACCTCGATGAGATTTAGGGTGAGGGTCTGCGAGTGAGGCAGTGTAAAACAAACAAACAAATATAGCCAATAACAGATTTGTACTATTTTTCTAACGGGGTAACTTGACTCCACATATCAAACACCTTGGATTTTTGTACACATTTTGACCCAGTATTCACATTCTATCTCTAGGAAACTATTCCAAGGAAATAATCATGAGTGTGATAAAAGAGTTGGCTGCGCAGAAGAGGGCTGGTTAAATAAACTATGGTAAATTCATATATGGAGTAGTATATAGCTGTTAAATGATGTTGTTGATTTTGAAAAATAATATGCAAGAATAGTTACAGTATATTAATTTTTTAAATATTACAAATCAGGAACCTATTTTTATATTTACATAGAAAAACAACTAGGATGATATATACCAAAATATCAACAATAGCCATTACTAGTAGGTTATGGATTTTTTTTTCTTTTTTGCTTGTTATTATTTTCTAAAGTTGCTGTATCAGAATATGTATTCCTTGTGAAACAAAATACTTTGTTTTAAGAAAAATCAATCCACACCAAGATCAAGGTCTAGCATCTATAAATCCAGAGAAGCATCTGAGTCGGGCAGGGCTCTGGTTCAAGGGTCCCTTAGTTATTACTACACTGTTCTCTCTCTCTCCTTCTCTTTCTTGCAAAGCAGCTGCCTGTGTGACCCACCACTGCCCCTTCTAGCAGCAACTGGAAGCACAGACCAGGCACCAAGCTGAAGCAGTCCCTGAAAGATGAATTTGGGGGTGGAGGACGTATTTGAGGTGAGATCTCAGGAGGAATCCAGGTTTACAGACCTTCAACAGCACAACAAGGCTACTCATAGTAATACTTACTAAATATTGTTGAATTAATGAATGAATTGTGCAACCTGGTGGCTGGGTTACCAGGCTAGCCCACAGTGCTGGTAAAATCCCATACATTTGAGTGGAACCCTGCAGCTTCTGACAATCTATTCCAAAGTAGGGGATGAACAACTACCGCCTGAATTGGAAGCTGCAGGAAAAATTACTGTCCTGGGTTCTGGGGGATATTAAATAGTACTAGAAGATGCTTTGGGGTCACGTAGGCCTGAGTTCAGATCATACCACTGCCACTTACAAACTGTACTCTGGGGTAGGTTATAAGCTTCATCTTCCTCCAGTAAAAAAAAAGGGGGCATAATAAAGTATAAAATGGTCTCGGCACAATGTTCACCCCGTAGTATGCAACCTAATAATTTTATAATTGTTAGGTTATAGTTGAGGCTTCTTCGAGCTCAGATGTAAGATTCTACACTTTTGGTGGTGGAGCTAGGAAGAGAAGCTGGTGCCTTGGCTCTAAACCATTGGTACAATTTTTAATCCACCAACTGTAAAATAAGGGGGCAGGGTTCGCAGTCTATGATATCTATGCCTAATCCTTGGACACGGAGCTTTGATGGGTGGGGTGGGGCAGGCAGAAGAGATACGGACTTGGACATGGGCCTGGCCAGAGGGTGCTGGGAGCCAGGCACAGGTCAGTGGGGACAATGCAGATGCCCTCAGCAGGGACTGCCTAGACATAGGAACCCTCAGGGAAAGTGGATTTGGGGATGTCCAGTCTCCGTGAGAAGCTACTTCCAGACCTCAAGCTCACCAGCCTAAGGAACAGGGCAGAAGCAGAGCAGCCAGGAGACCCCAGTGAGCCCCTGCCCCGTTAGTCATTCAACAATAAGTATTTATGGAGCACTGGCCATGTGCCACTGTGGATACATCAGCAAGCAAAATAAAGATCCCTGACCTCAAGGAACTAATTTTCTAGGCCTCTCCCAAGACACTCCTTTTGGCTCACCCTCTATAGATAATAAAACCGAGACCTTAAGCATATAGGCCCCATTACCAGCAAGTCTCTAGACCTGACCCCTCTAGGTCAAATTTCCCCTGGGCCACTGATCTGCTGTGTGATCTTTCAAAGTCATTCACCCTCCCTGGGCCTCAATTTTCCCACTGACATATGAGGAGTTTGACTTAGTATGTGAAGTCCCTTCCAGCTCTGAAGGTCGAGGGGTCTAGGCCTACTCTTTGTCCGGGAAATGCCCATGAGACCAGCTTAAACACTCCCAAGTCTCATTCTGAAAGCACTGAAAACCCTTAAAATCTTAGTTCCAAGGACAGAGGGGCCAAAAGGGCCCACAGTCTCTGTGTCAGCCTGTTAAACCAGCCAGGCCCTTGTCGGAAGCCCTCCCTACTTCCAGATAGCCAGGGCCTGGCATGGACAGATGTCCACTGGGCTGCTTCTCTTGGTGGCCAGGCAGAGGTCAGTGCAGGGGGTGGGGGTCTCACCTGTGCGTCTTCCCGGGCCTGATCCCGGCCTTCTCCACCTTCCTCACGGTTCCCCTGCAGCAGGACCGTAAGAAAGGTCAGTGCTCAAACACCTACCCTGTGTCACTTGGCAGCCCCAGCACCTTGCTCCGTCGCTTCCTCTCTGAACCCTTTTTTTCATAATAATAATAAACATAATAATAAACTTGCCCTCATAGGGAGGCCGTTGTGAGAACTAAATGAGGAAATCTGCAAGGCACTCCGCCCAATGCCTGACACACAGTGACACTCAACACTGTGAGTTAGGGCCTGGCATCTGGACTGTGTGAATTCAAGACACAGTGAAGGAAGTTCCTAGATAACAACACAGGAAAAGGTCACCCACGTGGCCTTGTACTGTGAGCTGGGGGCCCCAAAAGCTAAGCTGAGGGCTATCGAGGAGGGCTGCCTGGAGCAGGTGGCACCAATGCCAGTTCTGAAAAGTGAACAACAGGGAAAGGGCACTGCACGAGGCAGAGATGGCCTCAGCGGTGGAATTCTGAGGAGACAACTGGGGAGGACACCTTCTCTTCATCAGGAATGGGCTCCTAAGTCCCCTGCCCTTTCTACTCAGTAATCCTTCCCTTCCTCCCAGGGCTCTGGAGGAGCAAGCAGAACTCACTCACCGTGGCCAGAGAAATGAGGATCCTTCTGAAGTGGCCGGATGTGTCTGAGCTCAGAGCATCTTCCAGGGACTTGTGATAGTCTGAGACAGAGAGAGACAGTGTGGGCAGCTGCTGGATTGGTGGGGGCCAGGTGCTAGAAGCTCAGATTTGAGGCAGAGCAGTGTTGCTGGGGGTGGGGGCAATGAAGGAGTATGTAGTTGGTTCTTGAGGGTGTCCAGTCATTCTCTTGCTGACTTTGAAAGAAGACTGATATTCCCATCAAGCCATTGCCTCCTGCTATCCCCTCTGCTACCACCCCAGCTGGGGTCTGGTCCCATCTTGTCTCTACCACTTGGCAGCCTCTAAAGTAGCCTCCCTATCTTCACTCTCGCTTCCACCTTCCCTCCTGCACGGCTGATGCTGGCCCTTAAAGCACAGCTGTGACCATGTCACCCCTGCTCAAAAATTCTACCATTTTTAAGCTGCTTGTAAGAAACAAAGTGTACACGTGTTTGACCAGTACTTAAGGCCCTTCAGAATGGAAATATGAGGTCACTTGTTCAAAAATTATTGAAAATTTCAAGACAGAGCCAGCAGAACATTAAAGATTAAACCAAGCCTGGGCTGAGCACAGAGCCCTGGGCAACTGCACAGGTCTCACATCCATGAAGCTGCCCTGCCCTCTCCAGTCAGCTGGGGCACTCTCTCTTCTCACTTCTGGCCAAGCTCTTCTTTACCTCCAGGCCTTGGTCCTGCTGGGACTCCTCCGCCTAGAGCAGCCTTTCCCCAGACACAGGGTGGGCATACCCAAGGGGCTTATTAAAGCCTTGCAGACTGAGAGAACGGAGAAGCAGCATAGCTGTGGACAGAGCTGCAGACCGAGGTCGGGAACAGGGGATCTGATTTTTCTCCCTCACACCTCACATACTCACCCTCCTTGTAGGCTTCATTGATGGCCCGGATTTCTGCATTGGTCCGAGTGGCCAGGATTTCGATGAGAGTCTTTTCATCTGTGCCGGCCCCCTAGAATGTCAAGGCAAAGAGGATCTCAGCCACAGTCCTGACCCGTATGCAGAGGCCCAAGGGGCCTAGGCAAGGAGTCTCCTGCTCCAAGAAACCACTCAGGAGGCTGAAACGCAAGCCAAGCCTTCCTAGGTATTCTCCTCATTCCCCTAGACCAGAGATGTTGGTACAAGCAGACTTCCAGAATGTTCCATGAGAACTACTTTGAGCCCTTATATATAAATATGAACATATAGGTATATGTCTATAAAACACATATACACCTTGTGAGATAAAGATTTTAACTTCTGGTCTTCGTCCTTGTTTCCTGTTGACATACAAGGAAAAAAACAACAACTTTGGAATTTAAGTGTCTTCAATAAGGACTCCAGACCACAGACCACACCTAACAGGTTAGGTGAGGTGAATGAGGTGACTCTAGAATGGGGGCTGGCCAGCCAGAAGAACTCACCACTTGATACCTCATGATCACCTGATGATATTGACCGACCTCAGGGGAGAGGGGCTGGAGTTTGCATCAGATAATGAGACCCCCCAATAAAAGCTCTGAACATGGAAGTTCCATGGGCTTCCTGGTTGGCAAAAAGCATCCACGCATGTGGGAGGACTGAACGTCTTTGGACCATGGAAGCATCCCTTTGGGAATCCCCTTGCCCAGCGCATCTCTTTGTTTACATCCTTTATTGGTATGATAAAGCTGTAATCATAAGGATAGTGCTTTCCACGAATTCTGTGAATCATTCTAACAAGTTATTGAGCCCAAATGAGTAGTGGGAGCCAGCAGATCAGAAGTCAGGGAGTCCAGGAGGGACTTCCGAGCTTCTGGCTGGCATCCTGAAGGGGCAAAGGAAACCCTTGAATCTGTAGCCAGCAGGTCAGAAGTGAGGATGTCATGTGGGCTCCCAAACGTGTGACTGGCATCTGCCTATTTGGCGGTCTGAAGGATGGCATCCTTTTAACTTATGAGATCTGACCTAGCTCCAGGCAGCTAGGGTCAGAGAGAGAAAGAGAGAGAGCAGCACAGGTGACTGGTGTTGGAGCTGACTGAGAAGTGAAAAGTGAGGATTTTCATTTATGTTACTATTCTTGCACATATACATATCTGAATATAACTATTTATATGTAAGTATATAAAAAGAACAGAAGGACATGCATCACAGTGTTAATGGTGATGGTGGCCTCTGGGTGGGTGGGGGATCACAGACGATTTCTATGTCCTTTTTTTTTTGTTCCATCTATATTTTCTCAAGTTTTCACAGTTAACATATATTATTGCATCTGAAGAAAAGAGTTTTGTGTTTTAAGGGAAAAACATGTTTGACTTGTTTATATTGGATTTGATGAGTGATATATGGACTGATAAGGAGCCCAGGTGGCACAACACAAGTAAGCGTTTGGCTGCTAACGGAAAGGTTGGTAGTTCGAACCCACCCAGCATCTTCGTGGGAGAAAGACCTGGTGATCTGCTCCCACAAAGATTTCAGTCTAGATAAACCTATGGGGCAGTTCCACTCTGTCACATGGGGTTGCTATGAGTTGGAACTGACCTGAGGGCCCCTAACAACAATATATGGACTGATACATTATGTCCTCTAGACTGAGGCAGGCTGGGGAGCCCACACAGAGGGAAGTGGGGAGGCTGTGGGAGAGGGTAGAGAGGGATAAGATTCATTATTCGTTCAATTTTTATGTGCAAATCACTGTTCAAGGTACTTGGACTACAATTATAAGAAAAAAGACAGCCATGTTCTCTGCCTTCACAAAGTTTACTTCCTAGTGCTCAACTGCTCCCTGGATTCTCTGACCTGAGGCCAGATTGAGATCGTCAACAGTCTCTTCATTAAAGCAAGCATGTGGTGAGGAAGTGGGAGGGTCCTGAGAACCAGGGTCCAGCCCCGTCCTTCCCCTAACTCACTGACTCTCTGAGCCTCTCTCAATTTCCCATTTGTAAACTGGCGGAATGGAAAGGGTTGGGTCAGGTTAATTTGTTGGTTCCTTCTACGTCTAAATTTCATGTCTTAAGATCACTTGCTTTTTTGTTTAGGAATTTTAAAAGAACAATAATCTCAATTTGCTTTGCCTAGGAAATATTTTTTAATGTCCTCTATTCCCCTTTTGCTGTTCTCCTCTTAATCCTCTGGGGGACAAAAACTCTAGTGGTTTGATGTGTTTGTCAAGACCACAGGCTCTAGCATCAGACAGACTTGTCTGTATCCCACCTCTCCTACTTCATAGCTTTGTGACCTTGACCAAGTTACTTAACCTCCAAGTCTCTGTTTCCTCATCTGTAAACTGGGGACAAAATAAGAACTTTGTCTTGTGAACTGATGAGACGACTAATTGAGCTAATAGACATAGCACAGGTCTAGGGTGCTGTATGTTCTTTTTTTTTTTTTTAATTATTGTGCTTTAGGTGAAAGTTTACTGAGCAAATCAGTTTCTCATTCAACAATTAATACACAGATTGTTTTGTGATATTGATTGCCAACCTCGCAATGTGTCAACACTCTCCCCTTTTCGACCTCGGGTTCCCCATTTCCATTTGTCCAGTTTTCCTATCCCTTCCTGCCTTCTTGTCATTGCTTTTGTGCTGGTGTGCCCATTTAGTCTCATATACTTGGTTGAACTACGTGTTATTGTTTGTGTTAAAGTCCTGTCTAATCTTTGACTGAAGGGCGAACCTCTGGATTGACTTCTTTACTGAGCTAAAATGGTGTCTGGGGGCCATGCTCTCGGGGTTTCTCCAATCTGTCAGATCAGTAAGTCTGGTCTTTTTTTGTGAGTTTGAATTTCGTTCTACATTTTTCTCCTGCTCTGTCCAGGACCCTCTATTGTGATCCCCATCAGAGCAGTCGGTGGTGGTAGCCAGTCACCCTCTAGCTGTTCTGGTACTGTACGTTCTTAATAAAGAGCAGTTCCTATTACAATTGGTGCCTTAGGAAGCAAAGCAGCTCCAGTAACAGCTGGGCTAGGACATAATGCTCTTTCTTTGCTAATCATGGGGTCAGGTCTTTAGAGTTAACAGTGCACTTTATATCCATGACCCTGCTTGAGCTGCCTCTATCTGAAGGGCACGGATGACTGTTCCCATACCAAAGATGAGGACACACAGGCTTAAAAAGCCTAAGAAAATGGACCAACTTCACACAGTGTGTAAGAGACAGGGATGGAACCAGAATACAGATTTTGACTGGTATTGTTTTCCTTCCAGATCCATCCTGCTTCCTCCATTTTCTCTGTGAGACCCCTCTGACCCCTCTGGTTACAGGGCATGTGACCCAGGTTAAATCAACTGGAGAAATTCTGGGACTTCTGCTGGAGCCCCTGGAAAGAAGGAACCTTTTCTGGTGGGGCTGCCAGCTGGCAGAACACGCATAAGCCATTCTGCCACCATGAGGAGAAAGGCCATCTGAGAGTGAAGCCCACACAAGGAGAGCAGAGCCAAGGCTAGGGGAGAGATAAGAGTCCATACAACATTATTCGAGTCCCTGGATTCAGTTCTATGTAAAACCAGATCTAAAATCCTTCTTTGTGTTTCACTAGTTTGAACAAGAGGTTCTACCACAAAGTGGTTCTCAACCAACCCACCTGGGCTTGTGAGAAGGACCCACTGGCACCCCACACAGACTGGACCCTACCCTTTAGCCATACCTCCATGGCCTTCTTCAACTGCTTGGCATCGTAGTGGGCGGGTGGCATCATGAGCCCCAGAATCAGCCTCGCCAGGTCTCCGGAGAGCTCAGACTTTAGGTCAGCCATTAGGTCCTGCAAAGGGCAGAGCTGAGGTCATGCCAACATCTACACTTTCTCACACATGACCCAGGACAGGGAGGAGATATGGACTGAGGAAACAGACTCCACAACAGGATT
Organism: Dugong dugon; assembly: GCA_030035585.1. Classification (NCBI taxonomy): domain Eukaryota; kingdom Metazoa; phylum Chordata; class Mammalia; order Sirenia; family Dugongidae; genus Dugong; species Dugong dugon. Next base: position 184,964,538 of record CM057460.1, on the reverse strand, counting down.
ATGGATACAGAGGATGGTGGGATCCTGACTTTGCCTTTGCTAATGTTCGATTTATTTAGATGAAGCCAAAGAGGCGGGGGAGGGGGGAGTTGGGGGAGCCAACCAGGAGAAAGACCCACTCTCCTTGGAGGCAAGAGAAAGGGAAGGGAAGGGGTGGCACTGAAGGACACCATTTCCATCCTTCGGAAAGCTCACTAGTTTAAGGCAGATGCCGTCAAGCCACAGTGATCACCACATTCAGCTTTGGGGCCTCCAGGCCAGTTCTCTGTGCAGAGGGAACTGGGAGAAGCTCAACGCTGCAATCTAGCCCATGAGGACCTTGGCTCTGTTGCATAAAAACAACTCCTACCCTGATCATGGCCCTGAGCTGAGCCTCCCGCTCCGCAGAGCCAGCTCACATGGTGTTGCTAACCACAAGGAGCTGGGGGACTGGAGAGAGGTATTCGCATGCAGCCCTAACTCAATGCTGGAGACACTCCAAGGTGACCACATGGGGCCCCACTGCCAAGAAGATCCTGGCGCCCAACTGGGCAGAGCTGACTGTGACCAGCCGAGCTCCACCAGAGGAGGGGCATGGACAGGAGACCAGGCTGAGGCTCTTACCCGGCCAAAGTGAGACTTGAATGTTTGCCGGATCTGCTGCCGCTGGGCGTTGCTGCGGTGTGTGATGATATCGATGATGGTGTCCTCGTCAGTTCCTGAATTGCCAAAGCCACATACCTCAGAGGAAGGCCCATAGGCCAGCTTGCTCCAGTCCCCCTAAGTGCCCCTTGTCAGGCTTTGTCAGGGTGGAAGCCTGGCTGAACAGCCAGGCCAGGTGTGCCCAAGCCCCTCAGGAACCTGCCTCCAGCTCAAGCCACTAACTCCCCCTTGATCCCTCCCTGCCCCTCCTTCTGGCGTGTCACTGGTTGAGAAAAGGGGACCCCTGGAGAGCAGACTGCAGTGGGTTGGGAGTCAGGGCCTCTGAGTTCTAGTCCTGCCTCTGGCAATGGCTGTTGCCCTTGGGCAAGCCCTTTCCCCTCTCTTGGACTTGGTTTCCACACCTGCAACATGAACAGGCTGGAGTAGTTACCTACTAAGGGATCCTCCCCACCCTGACAATCTAAGTCCTGTTAGGAACCCTGTGCTCTAAAAGCTGGACCATGGGTCCCTCTAATCACAACAGGCTGGCTCTTGGAGGTACTGGGATACCACTCCCTGCCTCTCAGATTACTACTACCATCAACCTCAGAGCCGGCAGAGGACTCTATCTTTCAAAGCATGTTGATGTCTATCACCGAATAGTCCTAGATATGCTCAGCAGGTATTATTACTACCATGAGGAAAATGAGGCCTGGGAAGGGAAGGACTTAACCTACAGCCCCTGGGAGGTGCTGTTGGACAAACTGGGGGAGAAAAGATTGCAATGGAGCCAAACTCTCGATATTCTGTCCTCAGTTAGCCTTTCTGAGGATAGGCCCAGCTGGGAGCAGGGGTCAAGACCACCCACCCACAGAGAGGCCGACCTGCTGAGGGGTTCTTCCTACTGGTGCCAAATGGAGGCCTGGGTGGGCCGCTGAATGGGGGTGCTCCCATCCAGAAGTGGGCTTTCAGATTACAGGGTCTTTCAGCTTCATTTTATGCATGGGGAAGCGGAGACCCAGAGGGGTTGAAGGACCTGCCCAAGGTCACATAGTGAGTCAGTAGCAAAGTCAAAGTGAAAACCTGGGTTTTATGACCTAGCACCTTCTTCCATACCAAAATGTTTTTCCCGAGGGTCGGGGGCACTGTGATCTCTGGGAATGGTTTGTGCTTAGTCTCACAAACCCTCTCACTCCCCTCCTCCCTATAACCAGGGAGTAGGAGGCTCCGAAGGAGGCTAAAGACTCAGAATAAAGTCCTCCTCATCCTGTAAACCCCAGTTTGAGGCCTCTCCCCTCCACTTCTGCCCAGCCCACTGCCAAATCTGCCACCCTCTGCTCCTTTCACACCCCCTTACCAATCCCCTTCATGGCCTTCCGCAGTGCTTTGGCATCCGCGTCTGGGTTGAAGTCACCAGCCGGGTGCACAGTTCCCTTCAGCTGTGAGAAAGCAGAAAGAGACTCAGCAGGTGTCTGGAGGCCCCCAGAAGCCAGGCCAAGAGAGGCGCATGCGCGTGGGGAGCTTTCCCAGCGAGCCCTAAACCAAGCAGCTTGGGGGAAAGAGGCGGGGGTGAAGGCACAGCAGACAGACATTTGCCCTAGAGCTTAGAGAGAGAGAGACACACACACCCAGGGCCTGGGAGCAGGGCAAGTGACAGTCAAGGGGAAGGTGGTTGGCTCCTGCCCCAGGAGTCAGCAATGTCTGGCTGCCCTGTGGCTACTTATCCACTGGAGCCTCCCAGTCCCTCTGAATCTTGACCTGCCCCCAGTGACCCCTGCCTCTTAAAGAGCCCCTCCCACTGAAAAGGCAACAGAAATGTTCTGAAATACCAGACAGAGTTTCCTAAATTTTAGACACTCCTGAATAACATTAGCAATGACTTCCATGTTTGCACATACCCTATAATGTTATTTCTTAATATTTTTATTTAATTCAACTTGTTTTCTCTTTTACTTAAATGCATTCATTTCGAAATGTATTTAAATACTCCTAAAGAATCTTTTTATCTGTTTTGTCCATTAATGTACCTCAAGTACCTACAACAGTGCTCGACACATAGCAGGCACTCGAAAAGTAACCTGATCAATGAAAATAAATTTATATCACTATCATGAATAGAAAATCAGTATCATGCACCATGAAGAGACAATAACCCATGTAAAGAAACATAATAAAAACAAAACCATGTTGTTAAACATCACTAAATTCAGCCTGATGCCATTGCCTGCCAGAAACCCTGAACTTAAAGCTAGGTCTCTCTTTGTGAAAAAGGAAAACCAGCGAGTGCTGCAAACATGTAAGAAGATTGGTGGCACCAAATCGAGACTTTTTCTCTGACATAATCCAAGAGTCGATGGAACTGAAATAAGGAGTAACTTTCTCACTATGTGAGATTCAGTGTTACTTAATGCCATGTTGGTCCCCCCTAAATTAAATCCTTTTCTCGCACAACTTAAGACCACCTGCAGTAATGGTTCCTGCCATATAATTTGGGAAACACTGTCATAGAACATCAGAACCCTCAGAGGTCACTGAAATCACCTTGTCTAACACCCTCATTTTAAAGAGGAGACACAGAAGCCCAGAGGGAGGTGGGGACTTGCAAAGGTTGCACAGTAAGTGAGTAACAGAGAATCCAAGGTCCCAAACAATTTTGCATGGACCAAGTGGTGCACGGGAAGGTTGGCCCCAAATACTTCCGTGAAACCTTTCATTCCTGCTTTTTATGGACCCAGGGTCTGAGGATGCTCAGGAGGAGACCCATGAGCCCTCCAGTGCACCCTGGGGTGCCAGCTGTTCTCAGCTTTCATGCCTCCAAAACCCAACTGTTGGACCCAGAATGGGACAGACTCCTCCATTGGACCAATCAGGTCTCCACTTCAGCAAGCTCAGTTAATGGGTAATAAGCCAGAACACTTTCCAGCATATTAGAAGTTAGTGCAGGAACCAGATGCCCCCACAGAGCTCCCACCCCGACATTCATCACTCCAGGGGAGAAAAGGAAGCTTCAGATGTGAGAATCAACATCTCAGGTTGGCCGCCAGGGGGCAGCTAGGTGCCAACCGGAGCAGCAGCAAGGTTCAGCAGAAGAGTGGAAGCTTGTTGTTAGGAGGTCAAGCAGGAGGTGGGGAGGGTCTGACCTCTACTCGGGACACTGCACTAAGCTCCCACATCTGATAGGCCACCTGCGCTGCCTCCGGAAAGAACTGGCCAGCAGCACTGGAATGGAGGGGGTTGGGGAGAGGATAGGAGGGAACGTCATGGTGGGCAACACACCCATCTAGCATGTCCCCAACACACACACACACACAACCACCCCCAAGACCCACCCAAATCTACAGTCATGCCAGAGAGAGATGAATAGTACCCAAACCAAGACATGTACACCCAGACAGACAAGGAAAACACATAAATGGATGAAAATTCTTCCAGACACATGCGTTCATGCATCCTGACAGACAGACAGACAAACGGACTTGCCTCCCAACATACAAAGAAAGGAGATGCAAATAACGTTTTTGTAAATGAAAGGGGCAGGAAGTGGGGGAACTGGGATTCAGAGAATAGTGGGACAACTTGAGGGTAGGCGGTAGGGGAGGAAAGAGTGCAATTAATACACACACTCACACACACACACACACACTCACACACACAGCCATTCAGAGGGCCCCACTTCAAGTAAATCTATCTAGCTTCACCTTATCTCCAGTCTTTGCCTCATCCATTCATCCTGAGCCCTCCTGAGAACCTTCTATTCTCTCAGTACCCTTCCTGGCCCCAGGGCCTAAACACAACAGGATTTCTCCAATCCTTCAACCTCCCTTTATTCCTTATAATCTGAGTCATTTCTGCCCAACTCTCTGCATTCAAACAAGCCAATAAGCAGACTACAGCCAAGCCATCTCCAAAGTACCTGAATACCTAAGGTGCTAGGTAAATGCTGACTCAATCAGCCCTTATGGCACTTAACAAAAGCTAACAGAAGACTATCATATTCCTTACTTAACTGGGTCCTTTAAAGCCCCAGAGAAGGGAATCAGAGCACCCACACTTCCCTTCCTAGATACAAATTTGTCAAATCATGCACGAATTTAATATCTTTAACAGCTCTGGCTCCCCACTACCCATAGCAGAGGTCCACGTTCAGGAACGAGGCTCCCAAACCCTGCCCACCTGCCCATCTCATCTCTCGCTCCAGCAGTCTAAAAGTGTGATCTCAGTCATAAACAAACCCAGGGTGTTCCTTCTCCTCTCTAGGCCACTTCCTCCATCCAGGATTTTCTTCCCTGACCCTCTTTTCACCTGGTTCCTCCTCATCTTCGTCCCTGGGTCTCAACCTCATTGTTTCCAAAGGGCTGCCCCCTGTCTGTCATTGGCTCCATATGTGGTTCTGTCAGCATGTGTACTTTTCCCCATCAGGGCACTGCCCTGCAATGATCTTTATGCCCTTTTAAACTGTTCCCCGTGTCTGCACACAGAAGGCACTTAATACAAATAAGCAGAATAAATGAGTAGGCAGAGCAGGGATTTTTATTTTTTCTATTTAACAGGATGGAACTGAGACACAGCTATGAAGTAGATGGGTCTGGACCCTCACATTCGGATTCCTGGTCCACGACCCCAGACTTTCCAAGTTCACGAGAGCAGACATCTCCATGTATAGGAGACCACACTCATGTTCAGACACATAGACATTCAAGCACACAGACCCATAAGAACCACAGATATCAGAAAGGCCACCGTTTACCTGTGCAGTACTCCTGGGTCAGACGACTCCAAAGCTCATCCGATCCATCCACTGGGATGAGGGCCAGAAGAGTCCTAGCATATCACCCCCAACCCCCTTCCCAGGCCCAGGGCTAAGAAGCCACTTACTCATCATCGCCCCCACACAGCTTCAGCAGAGCCTTCTTGTACTCGCCAGAGGTGTCATTCTGGGGAGAAAGAGCAAGGGAAAGGTTACCTCTCACCCAGCCCTGGGCTCCACTCACACAGGGAGAGAAGGTTCTACAGAGCCCAAACCAGGGGAAGACTGACCACTTATTCAGAGCAGCCCTGACACTCCTCCTGCCTGAAGTACTGAGACCACCAGACAGTGGTGTGCTGGTAAATATTTAACAACTGGCTTGAGGTGGAGCAGGGGAGTGCGGATGTGTAGCATTTGCCAAATTTCTGTGGTGTAAATACTCAAACCACAGAAAATTTAATGTTATCAACACGACTGCACTGAACACAGAGTTAAGGAGAAAAGAGATGCTCACTGCCCTCCCCTCCTCCAGCCTGTGTACTGGCCCCAGCACACCACTACCACCAGATGAACCCTGGGCCAGCTCCCAAGTGAAATAGTCCAGGAAAATTGGGATTCACAAGCAAAAACACTGAGGAACACCAAAATCAAACAAACGAATGTACATTTGATAGATGTGGCATATTCTAATTCTTCTTGAAGCTTCATAATATCCTTTAAAATCATCTAAAGCAGACAAATCAATTTATCTTTATTTATTCTAGTTTTTTCCAAACTTATTTGCCCATAGGACATTTCTGCACGTAATACCTATTAATATTCCTTCCTGAGAACACACTTTGGGGAACACAGCTTGAACCTCTTCCGTATCACCCTCATATAACTTCATAAAAGGGCGGCGGGGGGTGGGGGGCAACTCTGCATCTGTTGCTTGGCAAAGCCTCAAAGGCTGGAAGTCCCAGGGCCATCATCAACCCCAGGGCTGAGGGTTCCCAAATGAACTCTCATTGGTGTTCCTCAGTGTTCCCCCTTCTTCCAGGAGACTGAACTCTCACTGCCATCAGGGTGGGTCCTCATCCTTAATTCAGCTTGCATGCCCTTGCCCTTACCGATCCAGTCCCTGCCTTCCTCGTTAGCCTCACCTCTCACAAGAACCCCCTGATGCCTGCATCTCTGCTGAGTCTCCTCAAATTCCCTGGATGTGCCACAAGGCAGGCGCTCCTGGAATTTCCAAGAGACTCTAGCTTTCTAGGACTATTTCTTTTCTGTTGGGAGTGGTTCCCAAGCCTTCTGCCTTGGGAGAAAGCTCTGTATCCTTCTGTTTACCCCCATTAGCTCTGCTCACCTTGATCATGCTGTAGAGGGACTTCTCATACTTGGTACGGAATATCTCCCGGATGTCCAGCATGTCCAGCTCACTACGGGAGACCATGATGCGGATCAGGGTGTTATCCCGGGTCCCCAGGCCCTGGAAGAGAAGTGGGTTTGGGAAAAAGGGATGTGAGAGGAGGCTAGAGTGCTGACAACCCCAAGCTTAGTTGGAAATACTATTTTTGTAGTAAAAAGTTTAAATTCAGAAAAAAAGGAAAGAAAATGGTGGTAGAATAATTTGGCAACAGATAGCGGTGATGGTTGTACAACATGATGCACATAACCAATGTCGTTGAAATGTACATGTAAAAAATGTTCAATAGGCAAATGTTTTGTCATACATATGTATTTTATCACAATAAAACAATTAAAAACAAACAAACAAACAAAAGAAGCAGAATACTGTCCCTCAAAGCTCCTTGTGTGTCCCTGACTGCTTGACCCCCTTCTTACTCCTCATCCATCATTCCTCTCCTTGATTTTCTTTGTAATTTTATTCTAAGTTTGTATCCCTAAGCAATACATTGTTTAGGTTTGCACATTTTGGAACTTTGTAAACATACCACTGTATTTATTTTTCCATGCTACTCTCGATGGACACTGGGTTGTTTCTAGTTTTTTCCTGATACAGACAATACTTCTAGGAGCATTCTTGTAAACACATGCACAGGCTGACATCTCTGTAGGGCAGAGCTGGCTGACCTCACTATGGCATGCTGGTGGACCGAGAATGGGCTACAGTTCACTTTGTTCCATTGGGAGGGCCAAACAGGACCAGGAAGCCCTGAGTTCCTAGGCCTCTAGGCCCTGGCAGCAAATGACTATATTTGTCTTCCCCAGTGTGCCATTGAAATACCCATTTGTCTGTGTGCTGTATGTGTACAATACTGGGAAACAGTGTTCTCGTGTATGCATCCAGAGTGGAATTACTAGGTCGTAGATGTGCACTGTCAGGCTTACACCAGATAATGTCAAAGTGTTTTCCAAAGGGGTCCTAGCTACCTACACTGTATATAAGCATTCCAGTTAATTAATATTTTTTAAAAGTATGGGCTGACTGTGAGCAGCCATCTAAGATACTCCACTGGCCTCATCCCTTCGGGAGCAAGGGAGAATGAAGAGAACAGGTTACAAGGAAAAGATTAGTCTGAAGGACTAATGGACCACAGCTACCAAGCTACCAGACTGAGTCCAGTACAGCTAGATGGTGCCCAGCTACCACCACTGACTGCTCTGACCAGGATCACAACAGAGGGTTCTGGACAGAGCTGGAGAAGGATGTAGAACAAAATTCTAACTGAAAAAAAAAAAAAAAAAAAGACCAGATTTACTGGCCTAAAGGAGACTGGAGAAACCCCAAGAGTATGGCCCCTAGACACCCTTTTAGCTCATTGGTGAAGTCATTTTCAAGGTTCACCGTTCAGCCAGGGAGTGGACAGCCCCATAAAACCAAATGGGAATAATGAGGCACAGCAGTCCAGGGACAAGGGCCAGAAGGCAGAAGGGGACAGGAAAGCTGGTGATAGGGAACCCAAGGTTGAGTAAGGATAGTGTTGATGTGTTGTGAGGTTGTTAACCATTGTCATAGGGCAACATGTGGACCAACTGTTAAATGAGAAACTATTTTGTTCTGTAAACCTTCATCTTAAGTGAGAATAACAGCACAATTCAAAAAGCGTAGTCAATGTCACTGAACTGTGCATGTATAAATTTTTGAAATGGTGTATCTTTGGCTATGTATATTTTCACAAAAAAAAAAAAAGGTCAAGAAGGGAGAGGGTTGACATGTTGTGGGGTTGTTAACCAAAGTCATAAAACAATATGTGTACTACTGTTTCATGAGAAACTTATTTCTTCTGTAAGCCTTCACCTGAAGCACAATTAAAAAAAAAAAAAGTGTGGGCTGAAAATCCAACTGGATGGATGGATCAAGTACCAGCCGTCACAGCACCCTCTGACTTATCATAGGTCAAAGGCAGGTATGTGGGTGGGAGGGCATGTGACCAGGCAACATCCCAGGTTCTGGGGCCCACATGGGACACAGCACCATGACTACAGTTAGTTCTGTAGCTAATCCCTAAAGGCTTTCTTGGCCAGTGGACCCCAAGAACTTGCCAAAGAGTCCCAATAGTCCTATGGCAGTGGAGTACAGACCTCGTTAGAGACCTTCTCCAACCTCGTTCACATCAACCCCATTACTCACCTTCATAGCCTTGAAGAGTCTTTCAGCAAAATACTCTGGGGTGCTCCGGATGCATTTCACTGAAGAGAGAGAGGAAGAGGTAGAGTTATTCCGGCTGCCTCAGAAGGGGAATGGAGTGGCCTAACCCCTTTTTTGTTTCTATTCCTTGGAGGCCACCTAGTTCAAACACAGGAAGAACCCTGGCTCCTTGTAGCCTGCAGCCCCAGAGCACCCGAGAACTGCACACCCCCTTACCACAAGACCAGGGGGTAAAGAAGTCCAGAAATGGACCCACTGAAATCTGGGTAGTGGATCTCAAAGACTCACTCCATCTTTCAAGTGTCTTTTGGGTTTTACAGGGAACTGAGCCAGACTGTGGGTGGGTGGAGGGTAGAGGTGGGAAGAGAGTTTTTTTAGATTCTGCTACACCAGAAGGGTGATTGTAGCTGAATCTCTTTGGAATCTACTGACAGAGTGGGCTAGAACGCAAATAATTAAAATATAGTCGGTGGGGGACAGCTCAGGGCATGAAGGTGAGGCCTGCTCTGCCTGTAACTTGTTTAAGTCACCCCCAAGACATCCAGCCACACAACCTACTCCAGGCTTAAACATCCTGACTCCTGGAATGTCAGATTTGCAAGGGCCTCTGGGTCAGGGAGTCCATCCTCCTCCTCCCCACCCCATTTAACAGATGAGGAAACTGAGGGCCTGTGAAGATAAGTGACTTGCTCCAAGTCAACAGCAGATCTGGGAGAAGCACTAATGGAGGGCTGAGCATGCTGCCTTGGGAATCAGATAGCCCTGGGTTTGAATCTTGGCTCCAACATTGACTAGTTGGCTCCTGGCATGCCTCATGCTCAGAGTACCTCCAACTCATCACAAAACAACCCCTGGAGCAAGGGACTCAGTCTCCCTGGAATTCAGTATCCTCTTCTGTGAAATGGATAAAGACGGTGCCCCCTCCTGGGTCTTTAAAAGATTAAACAAGGCACGCGGGAAGGCACTCAGCATAGTGCCTGGCATGCAGGAGATGCCTGGCAAAGTCTGCTTTCAGGGTCATTACTATGCCGAAGTTCAGTGCTCTTCCTCCCTCTAACACACTGGGGAAAGGAGTGGGAGGACGGCTGTACCTGAAGGCTGACTCCTTCCCTTCCTTGGCCTCAGCCAGCCTGCCCTGGCTTCACCTTTAGAATTCACTGCCCATCTGGTTTTCCCTTCCCATCTCCATGCAACTCCCCCTTTCCATTCTTGGCCCCTGGGTCCTGGGCCAGTCTCCCAGAACGCCTCAGAGCTCCTGGGAATGCAGCGTCAGGACATACCCACAGCCAGCATAAGCTTCTGAAAGTCCCCGGACAGCTCCCATCGGATGCTGGCTTCGATCGGCTTCCCTGTGGTCTTCAGATATTCGTCAAACACTGAGTCGGGCAGGGAGACAGGGATGTCCGGAAGCGCCCCAACAGTGAGCAGAAACAGGGTTTGCAAAAGGGGGGGGTGCACTGGCCAGGACCTGACTGCCTAACATTTAGCTAAGGCTGGTGTGTGTGGAGGGGTGATCCATGTACCTCACCAGCCACCATGCAGCACCATGGGGAGGTTGGTGGAGGACTGTGCATCCCACTCTCCAACACGAAGATGGGACTGGTACTTAGATGGGAGTGCTGAGCATACTGTTAATAAATGGAACTAGGACATGGGGAGGGACTATATAAACCATTGCCTAATAAAACCAGGACAATACTCTACGATTCCAACTAAACGACATTCTAAAAAAGATAAAACTACAGAGACAGTGAAAAGATCAATGGTGTCAAGAGTTCACAGGGAGGTGGGAAGGATAAACAGGTGGAGCACAGGGCATTTTTAGGGCAGTAACACTATTCTGCAAGACACTGTGATGACGGATACATGACATTACACACTTGTCAAAACCCACAGAACTACAGAACACAGAGTGAACCCCAGTATAAACTATGGACTTTAGTTAATACAATGTTTCAGTATTGGTTCATTAATTGTAACAAATGCACCACATGCAAGATGTTAATAATAGAAGAAATCGTAGGGTATATGGATACACTCTATTACCTGTTCAATTTTTCTATAAACCCCAAACTGCTCTTAACAATAAGGTCTATTTATTAAAAAAAAGGAAAAAAAAAATCAGGGCTAGCATTTGGGTTGAGGATGCAGTAGCTATCACGTTCCCTTAGTAGAAAAGAAAATGAAAAAGGAAAACAGAAAAGAATTTTTGGCACAACCCAAAGGGGCACCTGTAGGTCCTTCCATGGAGCTTACCCAACCGAAGATGCTGCTTGCTGCGATTTCCCAAGATGTAAATGAACTGGGCCTCATCTGTTCCCCATTTCAGTTCTCCTGCCTCGTACAGGTCCTGAAGAGGAAATCTTGCAAAAGTCAGGACATCTGGCCAAGCTACTCAGAAGTGCTGCCTGATCCCTGAACATACCAACAACTGCTAGTCTCGGGACTTTTGCATACACCAGTAAGCCTTTCTCCCTTTCTGGGGAAATTCCTATTCAACCTTCAAGGCCTGGATTAAATGTTTTCCCTTTTCTTGAAGCCCTTCCTGAGTTTTTCCTTCCCCCCGCTCCTCTAGGCTCCGATAGCCTTCTGCATTCTTTATAGCTTCAATCCCACTACACATTATAATAATTTATTTTATTTTATTTTATTGTACTTCAGGTGAAGGCTTACAGAACAAATAGTTTCTCATGAAACAGAAATACACATGTTGTTTTATAACATTGGTTAACAACCCCACAACATATCAACCCTCTAACTTCTCAACATCTTTTTTTTTTTTTGCTGAAAATACACATAGCCAAAGACACACCATTTCAAAAATTTCTACATGCACAGTTCAGTGACATTGACTACGCTTTTCGAATTGTGCTGTTATTCTCACTTAAGATGAAGGTTTACAGAACAAAATAGTTTCTCATTTAACAGTTACTACTATAATAATTTCTTTATATGTCTGTCTCCCCACTATTATGTGGGCTCCTCAAGGACAGCGACTATGTCTTAGTACTCTCTGTATCTGTCTCTGCACATATAGTGGGTGCTCAAAACATCTAGAATAAAACATCTGGAAGGGATGGTTTATCAACAGAGAAAATGTTTGTGTGGTTAATCTATGCCTCGCTCTCTCAGTACTGTCTAATGTGTTCATTAGTGATTCCCCACTGCTGAGAAGAGTGCCTGGCACACAGTAGGTGTTCAAGAAACAATTGCTAACTGAATGAATAACTGAACAAATGACGAAAGCTCTGGAATATACATCTTGCAAACTCTACATACGCTATATATCTTTGAAAGATAACTTAAATCCTTTCCTCAACAAAGTACCATGAATCAGTTATTTCTGGTATATGACACAAATTACTTCACCTCCAGCCCTTCCCAGGGAACCTTTCCCCTCTCTCAAGGCTCCCTTGCTGTGCTCAGTGACTTCCAATGGTGACTGCTTACCTGGACATCCTGCTGTACCAAGTCCTCGCTCACGACATCGTCCTTCTCCCTGGTGCCCTAGGCAGAGAGACAAGGGATACATACTTCCAACACCAGCGCCAGAGGCAAGGTCTGGATAACAGCAGTGGAGACAGAAAGGGCTGGGAAAACCCTGCTGGCCCAGAGGTGTCCAGGAACAACGACATACAGCTGACATTGGATCAAGACCTCAGCACCTATTTGGAGGGACTCTAAGGGTCCCCCTGCTGGCCTCTTCCTTCATTCTGGGGGCCAGAATCAAACAGGGGAGTCCTGAAAATAACTAAGGTCCCTACAGGTGCCCTCATCCCAGAGGAAGCCAGAGCCTTGCACTGAGGACATTTTGAGGGACAGGGCCCCATGCTCTGGACAGCCCCTGCCTCAGGTCCTGGCATTGCCCACGACACTCTCCAACATTGATACCAAATGGGAAACTAAATTGTTCTGTAAATTTTACCTAAAGCACACACAAACACACAAAAGATGCTAACAGGACCTGCCAGTACTCATGGGCAGCCATAAGATGCCAAGAGACCGTAAGAAAATATAAAATCTAAACAAACAGCTATGAAAATGGGGGCAAAGGTCACATTTTCCCACTCCTAAAATCTCTCCTGATAATTCCCCAGCTGCTTAATATGGGATGTGAGGTGTTAATGTGATGGGAGGAGAAGAATTGGGAGGTTTGGTGTAGAACACCGGGGTGGGGCGGGGGTGATGGGTGTCAAGGGAGGGAAGTGGTGGTTTAACTTATATATAAAGCTTCACAAAGGTTTGGTCCTTAGGGCTGGGCTTCAGCCATCACAGTATTTGTTCCCATAGCCCCTATGGTCACATACTCCCATAGGGTCAGGCAGGTAAAAGTACACATGAAGAGGGCAGGGTGGGACATGCTCCCAGCCTACTGCAGTCATGCCGAAAACCAGGTCTGCTGTTGCCAAACTTTTCCTTATTTGAAAACATCCAGAAATCTGGATTTTGAATAAAATATCCCTATTTTTAAATGTTAGCAACTAACTCAGAAGTTGTTTTGTTTTTTAAACGTTGTGTGGAAAACAAAGAAAAAAAATCTAACCTGGCAGGTTGAATTCAGCCATGGACATCAGTGTGCAGTCTCTTTGTAGTCTTTATATTTATCTGGGGAGGGGTGGGAGGAGGTAGCAGGGCTTGTATATAGGAGATGCAATGTGGGCAGCCCCAGAAATGCCAGGTCCCTGCTTGTATCCTCAGGCAGAGGCCGTGGCTGAAGAAGATGCAATAGCAGGAGGGAAGCCCAGAGAAGAGGGGCAAGAGGTGTGTGGCGAGGGAGGAGGGAGGTGACATGAGAGGATATTCCTGGGAACAGGATAGAAGGTGTGTGTGTTAAAGGGAAATGCGGGTCACCTAAACACACCTGCCTGTGCAACAGGGAGAAACAGACTGACCCCCGGACTCTGAGATTCTATACCCAGGAGAGCCACATAGAAACAATCTCAAGACACAGAGGATAAAATGGGAAGTGGAGGGGGACCCCCAGGATAATAGGAGAACTTTACAACTGAGAAGGCACCAAGATGCTCCTCATAAGCTGCCCCATCTGGGAGAGTAGGGTGAAAGGGGCCACAGCCCTCTGGCCTGTGCCCTAGTAGTGGGCTCTAGGGAGGTTCTCAGACCCCGAGGTGGACCAACCTGCAGCAGGACCACAAGCATCTTCTGGAAGTGGCCAGAGGTGTCGCCAATGATGTCGGCTTCCAGATCTCGTTCATAGGCTGCAGGGAAGGAACAGAAGCTCTGGTCCCATCCCCAGTAGGCCTGGGATACAACGGAAAGAACTGCTGCCCCCCAAAATGATGAGGTATATGTTACAAACTCCAAGACCCAGTCTATACCACCTCCATGACAAGACCCTGGGTGTACTTTCACAGTTGTTTTGTACTGACCCATGACATGAAGAAATGGAATTGCTCCACTTCTCTCTAGTCCCACCTGTGCCATCCTAATCTAGGCACCATTGACTCTCACCTGGACAGTGGCTACAGCTGACTGTTCTCTCTACTTCTGCTCTTGCTCCCTCTCCAATCCATAGCAGTAGGGGTGACTGTCTTACAGTCCCCCATATCTGATCATAATACTCCCCTGCTTCCCACTGGACTTAGAATAAAACATCATCTCTTTACCTTGTAGGCCCTGTCCTCTACCTCTCTAGCCTCATACTGGCTACTAGGCTCATACCAGCCTCAGGGTTCTGGACCTGCTGTTCCTTCTGCCTGGAAGGATTTTCTGTTCACTATACAGTTGACTCCTTCCCGCCTTCTCCCAAGACAGGCTTTCCCTGATCACACCCGTCTGAAGTAGGTCCTCTCTAGTTAAAGACTGTCTCTCCTTATCTTGTTTGCTTGCTTCATAATACTTACCACAGTGTGTCATCATCTTGTTTATCTGTTTATTGTCTGTCTCTCTCATTATTCTATAAGGTCTAGGAGGCAGGGACTGAATTGGTTTCACCTACCACCATATCCCCAGAACCTAGCACAGGGTCCAGCACAGAGTAGGTGCTTATTGGATGGATGGATGGAGGGAGGGAGGGAGGGAGGGAGAGACGAATGGAAGGATGGATGGATGAGAGACAATGAGAAGGAAAAATGGATGGATAGTCTAAGGTTCCACACTTTGCAATCGCCCTCATTATATCTGAAGCACCCGATTGGCCCCTCTTGCCCATCTCACCATCTTTGTATGCTTCCACCAGTTGGTGGATCTGCTGATTGGTCCGGGAAGCCAAGATCTCAATGAGGCACTTCTCATCAGTACCAATGCCCTAGGAGAAGAGGAGCACATGTGAGTTAAGAGTCGGCCCTGAGAATAAAAGACATGGGTTCTAGTACAGCTTCTGCCACCAGCTTGCTTTCTGACCTTGCCTGAAGAACCTTTATTTTTCTGGGTCTCAATTTTCTCATCTGTAAAACGGAGATGATACTAGCGACTCTGCCAAACCCACAAGACTATTGGGAACATACTAATGTCTACCACTGCCAAGTGTATCAGATTATGAAATCAATTCTTGCTGAATAGCTCATCTGAGGCAAACGTCTTGGTACTTACAAAGTTTACAGCTTACAAAACTGTGAAGTGCTCAGTACATTTAAGGGCTTTCTTCTTTCCATACTTCTGAGGGGGCAACCCTCCACCTTAGGCAGACTGAGCTATTCCTGAACACAGCTCCGCAATTTCTCCTGTCATTTTCCCCCAAGCCTTTAATGATCTTCCCACTCCTATCAAACAAATCCCCTTCAGGCTTTTGGGTTCCACTTGATCCTCCCGTCTTCTAAGAAGCCCTCTCAAGCCACCCAAGGTCCTCCTGACCTCCTTTAGTATGCCCTTGGCCTTGGGCATTTCAACGTATTTGTCTCCACGTCCCCATACCCTGCTTCCTCAGGACTATAGGCTCCTGATGCGGAAGTGTGGGCCAAGGGCTCCCTTGCATGGGGTCAGCCTCACACCAACACTTGTGCCATGTCTGTTCACCTGGAGGAGACTGTGGCACCTCTTTAGGACAGGGTTTAGACAAGGTGCCTCGTGAAGTGGGCCCATCAGCTGAGTAGGTGCAGGGATCACTGAATGCTTGCCATAGAATCTTCCCATTAACCACCCGTCCCCACCACCACCACACACAAACAAACACACACACACACACACACACACACGCTTCTTACTGAGATGGCATCTTTAATTTCTTTGGCATCACAATAGGCAAGTGGCCTCATCAGGCCCACAATCAGTCGTTCAAACTTCCCTGTCAGCTCATACTTCAAGTCAGCGATGAGGTCCTGTGGAGTAAGAGGGGGTGAAGAAGGAAGGTGGACAGTAGTTATATGATAAGAATTGCATGTAATGAGCACTTACTCTGCACAGGCACCCGGCTATGTCATCTCATGTAATCGGCACTCTTGGAGGTGTGTCCTACCCTCAACACTAAGACACAGAGGTATTAAAAAATTTATCTGAAGTCACAGCTGCAAACGGCTGTGCAGGTTCAAGCGCACATCACTGTGTCTCTCCCCACACTGTTGGCTTGTCTGCTCGTGCTCCATCTGTCCCCCCACTGTCTGTTGGTCCACAGGGCTGAGACCTCATTGGTCTTGTTCGCCAATGTAGCCCAGCAGATAGCAGGTGCTCTCAACCTATCTGTGGCTGAATGACACCAGGCTGAAAGAAGACAGAGAACAGAGGGCGGGGGTGTCAGCACAGGTACAGACCCAGACTCAAATGTAAGGAAAAACCTGGATGAATACACGAGGGGGTGAAACCACCCCCCTACCCCACCTGCCCTCCCTGTTGCCATGGTTACCTTGCCATAGAGGGACTTGTAGCTCTGGGAGATCTCCTGCCTCTGCCTGTTGCTCCGGGAGGTGATCAGCTCCAGTATGGCCTCCTTGTCACTGCCTAGAAAAGGGAGGGCACACATCACTCTACCCAACCCGCCTCCAGGAAGCCCACCAGGGCCGCCCCCTGCCCTGGACACAGGCCTCGCAGCTCTCTGCAGTCCTGCTTGTAAGGTCATGGTGTAGGAGAGAGGGGATCCTATGGGACTAACCAGGTTCCCACTGAGGGATCAAGGAACACAGACTTTCTGAGCTCAGAGGGCCCTGACTCAGCTCCTGGATGTACAGATAATGAACTGGAGGCCCGGCAAGGGGCAAGCACTTGCCAACGTCTCACAATGAATCTGGCTGAGAGAAAACCACTTGTCCTAACACCCAGCACTGATTCTTTCAACCCCAGAATGATAAAAGAGAATAATGAGCATCAAATTCAGAGTAGTGGTTACCTCCAAGAGGAAAGAGGGACTGGGCAGGTGATGTTATCTGGAGGGGTACCTACCAAGGAGGCTTCAACCATACTAATGAAGCTCTATTTCTAATTGGGTAGCAGGTCTATGCGTCCTTCTGTTATTCTTCATACCTTTTTATTTGTCTGAAGTGTTCTACAAAATTATTAAAAATCGTCACTTCTTAGCCTTTTGGCTAAGATCAAGTGTAAAATTAATAAAAATAATAAAAAGAGGAGACAAAAGAATGAATATCTCACTCCTCCACCACCACCTAAAGGCTCTGGGCTGTACCCACATTTGGGGAGCACTCAAACCCCCAACGAATCCTGCTTTTTGTGGGCCGCACCCCTTGCAGCTTCCTAGCACCCACCGAAGCCCTTCATGGCATTGTACAGCATCTCAGCATCCTGGTTGGGGTCAAAGTTCGGGAAGTCATGGATGGAGCCCCGGTAACTGGCACCCTGTGGAGAGAAGAGCAGAAGCTGAGCTGCTGACCCTGCCCTGGCCTGAGCTCCCAGCCCTGTGTCAGACTTGTTACAAGAGCCCCTCACACTTTTATGGCACTTTACAGTTTACAAGCAGTCCCTGGGCAATACGAATAGTTAACGTGCTTGACTGCTAACCAAAAGCCTAGAAGTTTGAGTCTATCTAGCAGCACCTTAGAAGAAAGGCCTGGTGATCTACTTTCAAAAAACAAGCCACTGAAAACACTATGGAGCACAGCTCTACTCTGACACACGTGGGGGTGCCATGAGTCAGAGTTGACTTCACAGTAACTGGTGTCTTACTGGTTTACAGTTTACGAAGCCCTTTCACCTCCATTAATGTGATTGCTTTAACAACTTGGAAAAGCACTTAAGATTATTATAGAGTCCAAGAAACCAAGACCAAAGAAGGGAAGCCACTTGCTGTAGGTCACACAGAACCCAGATCTCTGCTCTCCAGCTCCGGAAACCTGGTGGCTGCCGGCTAGAGAGAGTGTGACCTTCAGCCCAGCACGCTCACAGCCACCCTCAGGTTCAATGCAAAGATACACTGCTTCTCCTGTGGGCCCAGTAAACTGAGCTGTGAACCAGCTTCTGAGGACAAGCTGACTGGGTCCTGGGGGGAGTGTAGGAAGCTAGAGAATCTTTGACATTGAGCCTGAATGCACAATGGGGCTGGTTCACAGAGAAGTCAGATGTGGGTCAGCTAGATGGCCCCAGTGAATATCGGGTGCAGGAGAGCTGAGGGTGCCAGGGCCCAAGTTACTGGGCACACAGCACGGTGACAGAGCACTTAATCTGGACCAGGCCCAGAGCGGGGTTGAAATAGGACTGATCCCCATCCTTCTGGAGCTCTGGCCCAGTGCAGGAGAAAGAGAAGCATACACATTACCATCAAGCTTGTGATAAATACCCTAAGAGGCAAAGTAATTTGAAAAGAGTAGAGGCTGATTCCAGCTGGGGGAGGGAACCAGGAGACGCTTCATGGAAGAAGAGGGTGGGGGGTGGCCCCCATAAACCATGCCTTAAAGGAGTAGGGATGGGACAGGTAAAGAGTGGGCTTACAGCCATGGCCTGCATTTCCCAAGGCAAAGCCCGCCTCCCAGAGCTTGCAGGACCCCGGCCAGCAATCTGGATGCTCTTATGATTGGTCTGCAGAGGCTGGCACCTCGGAGGTATGCAGGCGTGGGCGCAGGGTTGCTATTTAAAGTTCTGATGGGTCAGGTGACCAGAAAGGGACACAGCCCTTTTCCTGCCACCCGTAATCCCCTGCAACCTGATCCCACTCCTGGGCAGAGGAGTAACACCCGAACAAGGGCGCCTTGCAAGGAGCACAGTGAGTCCCTGTCCCCACCATGGGATGCTAGCTCTACCACCAGAACTTCTCTCTACCCACTTTAGGCCTCACGGGCTGCAGCCTGAGAGATCCCTGCTGACTACACCACCTAAGACCTAGAAAGGCAGGTACCAAATCTGTCCTGCAACATTCTCAGTTCTTAGCATAAAGAGGAACCAAAGGAGGCACGGATGAATGAACAAGACAGAACAACTGGGTGTCCTCCAGGAATCTTACTTCCCAAAGCCTCTGTGTTTCTCTCAGGTCACCCTCAGCCCAGCAATATCAGAAAAGTAGAGCAGACAATATTAGCTTTGTGGGATGGAGACACAAGAGACCTTGTTGTAATTATAGTTATTGCTTTGCAATGACCCTAAAGACCGTTTAGTTCAACCTTCCATTTGATACTCAACTCCATGACGGGCAGGGACTGTGTAATGAACAAGACAAATAACCATGAATAAGAAGAATAACCACATATCCCCAAGTATCTAGCATGGTGCTTGGTACAGAGACTAGGTGGGCTTCTGTAACTGTGACTAGGTTGGTAGGTTGAATGAATGAAGGAATGAAGGTTCTGCGATGGCTTGGGCTCTGAGATGGAGGATGCTAAAGGGGAAGGTGGTGGAGGGGGCCCTTTCCTGGCACTGGGCTCCTAGAAGTGCTCTCTCCAATGCTGGGGCCTCCTGGACCAACGTTGGAGTATTAAGCTTTGAAAGATGCCGTAGGAGCCGGTCTTCTAAGGTCTATATGGGCCCTTCACGGCC
Source organism: Dugong dugon (assembly GCA_030035585.1). Taxonomy (NCBI): domain Eukaryota; kingdom Metazoa; phylum Chordata; class Mammalia; order Sirenia; family Dugongidae; genus Dugong; species Dugong dugon. Next base: position 184,944,712 of record CM057460.1, on the reverse strand, counting down.
AGCCTGTAGCCAAGGCCATAGCTGCTTTTCTCCCCACCTGCCCTAGCCCACACTCACTCCAGCTCCAATCCACTCTCCTAGCCCTAGGATTTGCCTCCCAAGACTCACTTGGAATAAGAGGAAAAGTACCTTCAGAACCACATGTTGTTGTGTGCTCTCGAGTCGATTCCAGCTCCTAGGGACCCTGTATGCCAGAGTAGAACTGCCCTGTAGGGTTTCATAGGCTGCAATCTTTACGGGAGCAGATTACCAGGTCTTTTCTCCTGAGAATCTGCGGGTGGGTTCACACTGCCAACTTTCAGTTACCAGTCGAGCGTTTAACCACTGCGCCAACAGGGCTTACTGAGAAAAATGTACTGAGAACCAAATGAGGGTGACTGCTGTTCACATTGTCACCTGTGTCCCAGGAGACCCCCCCAAAACAGAGAGGGAAGGTGACTTATCCAAGACCACAAGGCAAGTCAGTGGCCCTGCTGGGAAGGGACTCCAAGGCTCTAACAGACCAAGCTCTCTCCTTTCCCTCCAGATTCTATACAGGGCTGGGTCCTGAGATGGGGAAGGGACACCATCACCCAGCCTGTCACCCAGCCTGGCTTCACCCCTTGCCAGAGAGGTCCAGTTCCCCTCCCTAAGGATACCAAAGCATTTGCGTTATTTCACTCCACCACTGCCTCCTCCATCAGAATGTGGCTCCTGTTAGGAAGACCCATGACCTCTCTGTGCCATTCAGACCCCATTTCAAGGCTATAAGTGGGCATGCTGTCCAACCCATGAGACCCTAAGTGCTTCTCACATTCTTACACACTCACTCCTGCAGGGCAACTCAGGCCACCTAGGGCCTTCCAAGTATTGATTCATTCATTCAGCCAAAATTTATTCAGCACCTGGTAGTGCTAGGACCAGGGACTGCTACAAGCTCTGTCAGGTAGGGGAGATGAGTAATAATTTCAACTACAATACAGTGTTGCAGAAGTCCTTGGATGGTGCAAATGGTTAATAAGCTCGGCTGCTAACTGAAAGGTTAGAGGTGTCAGTTCACCCAGAGGCACCTCAGAAGAAAGGCATGGTGATCTACTTCCTCAAAATCAGCCACTGATAACGCAATGGAGCACAGCTCTACTCTGACACACATGGGGTCGCCAAGAGTCGACGACAACTTGTTACTGGTTACAGTGTAGTAGATACGCTAAAAGTAATGCCGGAACCAGAAATCAGATAATTCCTCCAAAAAGTGCTGAGGGTAGGAACTGGGTCTGCCTTGCTTATTGTAGTATTTCCAGCAGCTTGTGCAGGGCCTGGCACAACTAGGCACTCAGTAAATATTTATTTCATAGATACATGTATGCATGGATGAATGCATGGCTGTGTGTGCATTCTGAGCAGTTCAAAGACTTTCTGGAGGTATAGTCTAAGCTGAGTCTTAAGGATGACTAACAGCTGGTCCCCTTGGGTGGGGCGGGGGAAGGGAAAAGGCGGCAAGGGAAAGGTGTCTGTGCCGAGGAAGCAGCATGGCAAAGACCTGGAGACAACAGCAAGCTGGGACATTCCAGGGACTGGAAGTCCTCAAAGACGGATCAGGTGGGATAAAAGGGAAGCAAGCAGAGAAATGAGGCTGGACTGGAGGGAGGAGATGGTGATTAAACAAGTCATAGACTCCTGGGGAGGATGAGTTTCAGTTTACTGGTGAGGACAGCAATAGTCTTAGTTCAGGGTGCTCTAAGCACACCACTTAAGCACAGGGGGCCTGGGATCATGGTTTTCCAGGGTAAAGCAAGGCTCTAGCACCCCAGCATTATTTTTCTTACCCATGAAACAGAGCTGCCCACTCAACCTCGTCGCCAGTGTTTTGACATTTCTCAGTATGTTACTAACTTGCCTTTTTGTGTAGATCATAAACAGCTGAGTAGCAGCACATTCCTATAGTTCAAACTAATACCTTTCCCAAGGTTGATCTGTGGGATCTAGAGAATGTTTTAACGGTTCAGCTGGGACAAGTATGTCGGTGGTGACAAGCATCCCGTTTCTTCAGTGCTCATGGACAGATGCTCAAGGTCGCTAAGATCACGAGACTGTAAGTTGCCAGGAGGGAATGAGAAGATGGAAGGGTGTTCCCCAGGATGAAGGGCAAAGATTTCGACAGCAAGCTGACCACCCTCTTTCCTATCTCTTCTCCCCACCTCCATGCTTCTCCCCCCTCATTCAGTATGGGTGGGGCAGTGTTTTGGGAAGGGGCTGAAGTTGGCAGAAGATGAGGCAATGCCATGCTAGGGGAAAGGGAGTTTAATGACCTTTATGGATCAAAACATTCACTCAGAGGCAGCAAACTTAGCAAGCAGCAATGCTGGTCTCCTATGGGGTTCGCTATGGATAATAAAAAAGAACAAACCCATTGCTGTGAGTCGATTCTGACTCACAGCGACCCTACAGGACAGAGTAGAACTGCACCATAGGGTTTCCAGGGAGCGCCTGGTGGATTCAAACTGCCGACCTTTTGGTTAGCAGCCAAACTCTTAACCACTACGCCACCAGGGTTTCTCTATGGATAATAGAGATGATAAAAAAGGTAATAAAATCCTCCAGCTGACAGAGGATTAGTCAGAGGGAATGGGCACCAATCCTACCAGATGAGTTATCCCAGGATGCCACACAGGACCACAGCCACTAGAAGGGGTGGGGTGGGGGTGTCTTACACTGGTTCCATTTTAGACAGAGGGGCAAGTCCTTAACATCATCCAATCCAGGATTCCCACTATCAGTCATTCTCATATAAACTCATGAGTTTTGTCATCTCCAAGTGCCACCTGTGTAGCTTCCCAGGCTTCTTCTTCCCCACTTCACCTGCATAGCTGTGGTATCTGGCAGACAGGTTCCTGGCCTCAGGCACCCATGAGCAAAGGGAGGGGAGAGGGGAGGAGAGAGCAGAGGAGAAGGTACTTTCCACCCTGAAATATTCAGCAGGTCCTGGTGCCAGCTGGTAAGCAGCCTGGGCCCTCAGGCTTGGGAGGTCTTGGGCCCTGCCTGGCAGCTGCTGGATGCTGAAGTCACCTAGAGAGATAGCTGCAGGGTCAGGATTCCCTTGAGAGCCACCCTGACTGGGCCTGATGCAGGCTCCATCTCCACAGCTCCTGGGAGTTCCAGGCACTGAGTACCTGCCTCTTACACTGTCCTCAAAGGGTTTTCACGCCAACGATGGTGCAAATGGTTAAGCGCTCGACTGCTAACCAAAACGGTGGCGAGTTGAGTCCACCCAGAGGTGCCTCAGAATAAAGGCCTAGCAACCTATTTCTCAAAAAATCAGCCATTGAAAAACCACATGGAGCACAGTTCTACTCTGACACACATGGGGTCACCACAAGTCAGAGTCAACTTGACAGCAACTGGTTGTGGTGTTCAAACCCCAGAACATCCCTGGGAATCAGGCCACAAAACTGTGTCTTCCAGGACCTTTCTATGACACCACACTATTTCTTCACTTCTTTGGGCCTCAAGCATCCATATTCTAGAGTGAAAGATAGGAAAAATAGCACAGTTATCACAGTGAAAGGAACTGAGGTGACAGCACCAGAAAAGACAGTAAGTGACTTGTTCTGCGTGTGTGTTTTGGGGGCGGGGAGGGGACGTAGGGACCCTAGAAATAGAAATAGGATGCCAATAATTGGAAGAATAGATACAAACTTCAGCTCAATGGAAGACTGTTCCGGAATCTTCTCTGCAACCCCCCCCCCCCCCCCACCAAGCCCTTGCACTCCATGCATACCAAATTACTCTTCCAACCCTGAATACCCTATACTCTCTCACTCCCCTCCGGCCTTGTTCCTCGGTCCCTCTACCTAGACTACTCTCACCCCCTAGCTGTTCCCCCAGTAGCTCTACTTGCCCTCCAGGTCACTCTACTCAGGCAGCTTTCCCCATTCCCTCTACCTGGACAGAGTGTCCTTCCCCCATCAGAGCACCTATCATTGTGCATTGGAATTTCAACCCAGCAGATGGGAGGAGGGGTCCTAAGGCCCTCACACCCTGGGACTCTTGCTTACAGGGGCTCTACTGGCTCCCTGCTCACGGCAGCAAGAAACCACAGGCCAGCCAGGCAGACAGCATGGCTTGACAGCACTGGACCAGGGGTCCAATGATCTATCTGCTCCTAAGTCCTGGCCACTTTGATCTCTTGGGCCCTACTCTTTCTGCTTGGGTCATCTAGAATTCTGCAATCTGAACATCTCTGAGGAAGTAGCTCTGGCATCCCATGAAGGAAATGGGGAACAGCAAGAGTTCTGCCTTGGACTTTTGCTCATAACCACTAACGCTCTCTCCTCCTGGTCAAAGAGGCCACTTGTGCAAAGCACGTGCTCAGTAGATGAAAGGGGCCCAAGAATTTTTCTGGGTGGACCGGCTAGGACTTTTTTGAGAGTATGGATCCTATATCATATAACATACCATGCAATTCAAAAACTGAAAATAAATATCCTTTAGGCCCAGGTTCATTGGGTGGCAAGTCTTGAAAACAGGAAAGAAGTTTAGTTATTACTGAGCTCAACCACCTAGTAATGGAACTGAGGTGCAGAGAGGGTAAAGGACTCATGCAAGATCACACAGCTCCTGTATTACTCTTCTGCAGCCAGCATCTCTGTGGCTGCAATGGGGGACAAGAGGGTTAGAGTCAGGTGTCCCTTAGTTTACTCTTTCTCTCGCTATGCTACCATCCCACTAAACACTTCTCTTTCTCTAAGGCCAGCTGTCTTAGTTATCTAGTGCTGCTATAACAGAAATACCACAAGTGGGTGGTTTTAACAAACAAATTTATTTTTTCATAGTTAGGAGGCTGGAAGTCCAAATTCTGGGTACAGCTCTCAGGGGAAGGCTTTCTCTCTCTGTTGGCTCTGGAGAAAGGTCCTTGTCTTACTCGAGCTTCTGCTCTTGGCTGATCTTCATGTGGCTTGGCATCTCTCTTCCCCCATCTCTGCTTGCTACCTCGCTTGTTTTATCTCTTTTATATCTCAGAAAAGATTGACTTAAGACACACCCTACACTAATGCTGTCTCATTAACATAACAAAGAAAACCCATTCCCAAATGGGATTATAGCTACAGGTATATGGGTTAGGATGAGCCCTGGTGGCACAGTAGTTAAAGTATTCAGCTGCCAACTGAAAAGTCAGCAGTTCAAACTCGCCACCCGCCTCTATGGGAGAACGATGTAGCAGTCTGCTTCTGTAAAAGATTACAGCCTTGGAAACCCTATGGCGCAGTTCTGCTCTGTCTTATAGGGTCACTATGAGTTGGAATCGATTCGACAGCCATGGGTTTGGTTGGGTTTATAAGGGTTAGGATTTATAACACATATTGTGGAAGGACCCAATTCAATCCATAACACCAGCCAACAGGGATCACTCTCAGGCAAACTCTTACACAGAGTGACCCCCTAACTCTAACCATGGATAGAAGTCAATCCTGGCCACACACAGAAGTAAAAGCTCTGATAAGCTCAAATTTTATTGCTCACTAAACTGGTCATACAGCACAAAAGATTGAGGTTAGTGTCTCCCAAGTCTTCTTGGGGAAATTTAATCCCAAATGGGTGTGACAAGGAACACAGCCACCTCCAAAGCTGAGAGGACCCGCTCTGGCTTTTGCATGTCCAATATCCATTCTGCTTCCTGGGGGAACCACTCTTGGACTGTACAGCTCAGGTGGGGCTGAATCTACTACCTGGCTCTATGAGAAGGCATGTTACCCAGACCTAGCCAATGAGAACCAAACCTGGGATTTTCCTTGGAATTGTTGGGAACAGCATATGTTGTTTCCCCTGGGACTGCCAAGGTAGTGTGGAAAGGAAGTCTGGAAGTGCTGGTGGCTAGTCTGCCAAAGAAGGGAAGGGCATGTGCAAAATGAAGCCACCCAGAGGAAGCCCAGTTTGTAGAGGCAGAATCCTGACAATATCATTTCGGCCCCTGGACCAAGCTAGACTTGAAGCCCTGGGATTCTCAATCATGTAAGCCAATACACATCCCTTTCTGCTTAAAATGTTGTGTGCTGTTATCAGTCACTTACATCTGAAAGAACTGTAACTTATAATGGGAGCAAGATGAGCCTAAGAACCTCTCCTGCTTCTTTCAAGCTGAAAGTACCAAGGAGCTCTACAGCAGATCTGGCCCAGGGCCCAGGAAGGCAGAGCACAGCCTTCAGGAGGGGAGAGGCTCCTTACCTGTGCTGGTTTGGCCATGGTCTCAGGTTCTTTAACAGAAAAAACTGTGGAGAAGAAAGAGAGACCCATGAGGTTCCCCCACACTCTGCTCCCCTTCATTCTTTCCCCCAAATTTCCTCACCCTTCCTTCCTCCCAAGCAAGAGTGTCCTTCCCCTGCCATTTTCCAGCTGCTTCCAGCCCTCCAGGTTAAATCACACCCAAAGACCTGACTCAGGGCCAGGTGCATTTTTCAGAGGACAAGGCATCTCAGACAAGACAGTGTCCAGACATTAGCAACCAGAGTGGGAAAGGGACCTGAAGCCAAGAGGGAGAGAGGGCACAGTCACTGATCACACAAGGTGTGAACACATTTTCCAGGACTTGGTCTCACAGAGCAGTCCTTCTAGGCATCAGATTCTCCTTTTTCATAGATGAAGAGACTGAGGGTATAGGCTCAGGGAGATTAAGTAACTTGCCCAAGGTCACACAGCTCAGAATTAAATTCAATTATTTCCAGATTTCAGAGTCCATACTATTTATACCATGCACACTATCTCTCCAAGTCACTAAGAATAGCTTCAGAACCCAAAGCTTAATGGTCTGCAGATGAGAAGATTCGAGGAGATCTTGGTCATCTGTTGCAAATATCTGAAGGACTCTCATTCCTGTTTCAGTCAATAAACACTTATTTAATGGAGAGGCGGGGCCAAGATAGCAGAGTAATCAGATTTTCCTGTGTTTGCTCTTACAACAAAGACCCAAAGAAACAAGTGAATCGATCATATGTGACAACCTAGGAGCCCTGAATATCAAAGGCAAAGTTGAGGAATCAGACTGAGGAGCAGGGGGAGGGAGAGACAGTTCAGAAGCAGAAAGGCGTTGACAGACCTGACCTGGCGGGAACCGGCACCCTGCAGGCCGGATTGGCTGGCACGCACAGTGAGGCAAGCAGTGGTGCTCGGGATACATTTTCCACACCAGGAGAGAACGAGTGGTGGAGAGTTTACTCAAGCCTCCAGAACCAGTGAAAAGCGGCGATCAAATGGCAAAAGATAAGTACATGTGTCTAACCTACTGCGCGGATCAAAAAACATCTCCTTTGGGAAGAATCTCTCTCCCATTTACCCGGCACTCTCTCCGCTCTGCACAGAGTCCTGGGCCGGCTTCAGCGATTGCCACATTGCCTGGGCCAGAAGTAGGTCCCGTCACGTGCCCTAAGCCACTCTCCCAGCCTTGGAGAGGGAACAAATTAACAAACAGGAAAAAATAATCTGCCAGCTCCCCTATGCTGGGAACTCAGGGCAGGCACAGCTCCTTTGCCTAGGCACAGGCATAAGGGGTTCACAGACTTTGAATGCCTTTCATCCCTGCATAGACCTGGGTGGGCCCATTTCAACAGCAAAGGCCCTCATTAGCACAGTACAACAGGGTATATACCTGAAGCCTAACTTCAACTGTATCACCTATCTGGTGGAGTGGCAAGTTCGTGACATTTGACACTGCTCTGCCCATTAAGCAAGGTCCTCATCTACCCACATCAGGGGCCTGAGGACTGGTGGCTCCACCCATGCCACATAGGTAACTGCGACAGGGGCCAAGAATAAGTAGTGCCTCTCAGTCCTTACATCCAACAGCTTTGGGTGCCCATAGTCCAGCTGCAAAACTCACCCACCTACGCACTCTAGGGAACAGGGATGTGCTTTCCTTCCAGACACTCAGGAGCAGCTGTCAGCCCCCTGCCTTGCTCGGCATGTGACCCCTTACTGCAGCCAGATACCTGTGCCTACTCCAATCACCCATGCCCATCAAGGACTGTAGGTGAGTGCCTGCACCACTCCCTTGGTAACTACCTGGACACCTGAGCTGAATCCATACAAGAAAAGTAAACGGATTCCTGGGCTCACATACCGAGTAACAGATCTATCCACCTGGTGACAGGACATTAGAGCTTCAAAGGAGCCAATAATTAAAGTAGCTCACATGAGCAGCCTGTTTGGGCATATCAAAACAAAACAAGAAGCTAGGACACAGTAAGCAAACATAAATAAATATAATAACTTATTGATGGCTCGGAGACAACAGTCAATATCAAATCACATAAAGAGGCAGACCATGATGGCTTCAGCAAGCTCCCAAAAAAAAGAACCAAGAAATTTTCCAGAAGAGGAGAATTTCTTGGAATTGCCAGAGATAGAATACAAAAGATTAATACGCAGAACTCTTCAAGAGATCAGGAAGGAGATCAATCAAAAAGTAGAACAAGCCAAGGAACACACAGACAAGCAACAGAGGAACTTAAGAAGATTAGAGAAGAGCATAATGACAAATTTAACAGGCTGCAAGAATCCACAGAGAAACAGCAAACAGAAATCCAGAAGATTAACAATAAAATTTCAGAATTAGACAACTCAATAGAAAGTCATAGGAGGAGAATTGAGGCAATGGAAGCCGGAATTAGTGAGACTGAAGATAACGCACCTGACATCAACTTATTTGAGGAAAAATCAGATAAAAGAATTAAACATTTATTTAGCACATACTCCATGTGAGGCACCATTCTAGGTATTGAAGATGCAGCAATAAATAAAAGATAAAACTCTGCTTTCCTGGAGTTTACTCTATAAGGTGAGAATAATTTTTTTTTTTTTTTTTTAATGCACACATCAAGCTGTATTAATAACTAAGTAGAAAAGATAAAGTTTGGTGAGGGCAGAGTGCTGAGGGGTGCCATCTGAGGTAGAGTGGACAGAGGTCTTTCTGAAGTGACATAAGCCATGTGGACACCTGAGAACCGTGCAATCTAGGATAAGAATAGCAAGTGCAAAGGCCTTGAGGCAGAAGCATGCTTGGCAGGACTGAGGACCACCACAGAGCCCCATGTGGCTGAGGTGCACAAGGTGGGGAGACATTGGTAGGATGGTGGGGGGAGAAGCAGCAGGGGCCAGTGCCTGAAGGTCACTGTAAAAACTCTGGATTTTTCTGATGGGACAGAAGGCCACTGCAGGGGTTTTGAACAGAGCACATGATCAACTTACATTTCATAGAAAAGGGATGTGTGTGTGGGTCACAGGAAATGGAGTCTACAGTAAAGGAACAAGAAGGTATATTACCTAAAAAAGAAAGGCCAAAAAGGATGTAACTAATTTGGAAAGGGGAAGAGAGTGGGGCAGAGAGCTGAGGCTCAGGAGCACGCTCAGTGGGAGGACAACAGGGTTAAAAGGGATTGCCTCTGGGGATAAGAGGAGCAGAAACAAAGGACCACTGCTTTCTACTGAAGCTGGCCTGGGTGGTTTAACCTTGTAAAAAACCATGTCATGTATTACTTTTAAAAAGTAAAAATAAAAAACTCAATTGAACTTATTCAATGAGGTCTTCAAGGAACAGAACCAGAAGAACAGCAGAACCAAGGAGACTTTTCAGCTCAAACTTCCAGCTCTCCATCCCTCCCTTAAAGTGGATCCCCACCACTCCTGGGGAAATCAGCCCCGGACCTCAATCCACAATCTTGCTGGACTTTGAGGTTTGTTATGGATTGAACTGTGTCCCCCCAAAATGTGTTATAAATTCTAACCCCTATACCTGTGATTAAGGAGCCCTGGTGGTGCAGTGGCTAAGAGCTCGGCTGCTAACCAAAAGGTTGGCAGTTGGAACCCACCAGCTGCTCCTTGGAAACCCTATGGGACAGCCCTACTCTGTCCTATAGGGTCACTATGAGCTGGAAATCAACTCAATGGCAATGGGTTTGGGTTTTTTGTTTGTTTGTTTGTTTGGTGGCACAGTGGTTAAGTGCTTGGCTGCTAACTGAAAGGTGAGTGGTTTGAACCCAAAAGCTGCTCCCTGGGAGAAAGATGTAGCAATCTGCTTCTATAAGATTATAGCCTTGGAGGACAAATCTGATCAGCGTCTAATCTCTAAAATCTACAACATACTGCAAAACCTCAACAACAAAAAGACAAATAACCCAATTAAAAAACGGGCAAAGGATAAACAGGCACTTCACCAAAGACATTCAGGCATCTAACAGACACATGAGGAAGTTATTCACAATCATTAGCCATTAGAGAAATGCAAATCAAAACTACAATGAGATACCATCTCACCCCAACAAGGCTAGCATTAATGCAAAAAACACAAAATAATAAATGTTGGAGAGGTTGTGGAGAGACTGGAACACTTATACACTGTTGGTGGGAATGTAAAATGGTATAATGGAAATCAATTTGGCGCTTTCTTAAAAAGCTAGAAATAGAAGTACCATATGATCCAGCAATCCCACTCCTTGGAATATATCCTAGAGAAATAAGAGCCGTCACACAAATAGACATATGCACACCCATGTTCATTGCAGCACTGTTCACGATAACAAAAAATGGAAACAACCTAGGTGCCCATTAATGGACGAATGGATAAACAAATTATGGTATATTCACACAATGGAATACTACGCAACAATAAACAACAACGATGAATCTGTAAAACATCTTATAACATGGAGGAATCTGGAAGGCATTATGCTGAGTGAATTTAGTCAGTCACAAAAGGACAAATATTGTATCAGAACACTATTATAAGAACTCAAGAAAAGGCTTAAACACAGTAGAAAACATTCTTTGATCGTTATGAGGGTAGGGAGGGATGGAGAGGGGTATTCACTAACTGGATAGTAGACAAGAATTATCTTAGGTGAAGGGAAAGACAACACACAGTACAGGGGAAGTCAGCACAACTGGACTAAATTAAAAGCTAAGAAGTTTCCTGAATATAACCAAACAGTTTGAGGCAGAGTAGCAGGGTTAGGGGTCTGGGGACCATGCTTTCAGGGGACATCTAGGTCAACTGGTATAATGAAGTTTATTAAGAAAATGTTCTGCATCCCACTTTGGTGAGTGGCGTCTGGGGTCTTAAAAGCTAGCGAGTGACCATCTAAGATCCATCAATTGGTCCCAACCCCCCTGGAGTAAAGGAGAATGAAGAACACCAAAGACACCAGGAAAATATTAGCCCAAGAGACAGAAAGGGCCACATAAACTAGAGACTTCATCAGCCTGAGACCCGAAGAACTAGATGGTGCCTGGCTACCACCAATGACCGCCCCGACAGGGAAAACAACAGAGTCCCTGACAGAGCAGGAGAAAAGTGGGGTGCAGAACTCAAATTCTAGTAAAAAGACCAGACTTAATGGTTTGACTGAGACTGGAGGGACTGCAGAAGACATGGCCCCTGTACTCTCTGTTAGCCCAAAACTAAAACCATTCCCAACACCAACTCTTCAGACAAAAATTAGACTGGACTATGGGACATAAAATGATACTCATTGTCATTGTCTTAGTCATCTAGTGCTGCTCTAACAGAAATACCACAAGTGGATGGCTCTAACAAAGAGAAGTTTATTCTCTCACAGTCCAGCAGGCTACAAGTCCAAATTCAGGGTGTCAGCTCCAGGAGAAGGCTTTCTCTGTCAGCTCTGGAGGAAGGTCCTTGTGATGCATCAGTCTTCTTTGGTCTGGGAGCATCTCAGCACAGGAACCTCAGGTCCAAAAGGCATGCTCTGCTCCTGGAACTGCTTTCTTGGTGGTATGAGGTTCCCATGTGTCTCTGCTCACTTCTCTCTTTTGTATCTCAAAAGAGATTGGATTAAGACACTATCTAATCTTGTAGACGTCATTAGTATAACCTCATCATAGTGATAGAGTTTACAACACATAAGGAGATCACATATAACCTCATTATAGTGACAGAGTTTACAACACATAAGGAAATCACATCAGATTACACAATCATATACAATACCGGAAATCATGACTTAGTCAAGTTGACAGATATTTTGGGGGGACACAATTCAACCCATGACACTCGTGAAGAGTGTGCTTCTTAGCTCAGGTAGATACATGAGGCTAAATGGGAAGCTCCTGTCCAGAGGAGAGATGAGAAGGCAGAGAGGGTCAGGAGCTGGCTGAATGGACACGGGAAATCCAGGATGGAAATGAAGAGTGTGCTGTGATAGTATAGGGAGAGCAACTACGGTCACATAACAATGTGTGTATAAATTTTTGCCTGAGAAACTAACTTTAATTGTAAGCTTTCACTTAAAGCACAATTAAAAAATTACAGCCTTGGAAGCCCTATAGGGCAGTTCCATAATGTCCTATAGGGTCACTGAGTCAGAATCCACTCGACACAAAGCTTTATACCTGTGGTTATAATCCCATTTGGGAATGGATTTTCTTTGTTATGTTAATAAGACAGTATTAGTGTAGGGTGTGTCTTGAGTCAATGTCTTTTGAGATATAAAAGGAGCAGATGAACCAAAGAAGAAAAGCAGCAGAGATGGGCAAAAATAGATGTCACTCCACATGAAGATCACCAAGGTGCCAAGGAATAGAAGCCAATGAGACAAGGACCTTCCCCAGAGCTGACAGAGAGAGAAAGCCTTCCTCTAGGCTTTCCGTATTTGCCCTGAATTCATTCTACTAGCCTCTTAAACTGTGAGAAAATAAATTTCTGTTTGTTAAAGCCACCCACTTGAAGTATCTCTGTTAGAGCAGCACTAAATAACTATGACATGTCATTGGAGATGGTGTGATACAGTGGGGAGAACCAGGTGTGGGAGTCAGTCAGATCTAGAATCAAATCCCTGTTTTGCCACTTATTAGCTATATGACCTTGGTCAGATTAAGGTTATCTCAAACACAAAATCAACCCTACTCTGCTGGGTTGTTGAAAGATGAGACATAACTTATGACAAGGGTGGAGCACACAAGGCCAGGCATGAAATAAACCAGTTGCTGTCGAGTCAACTCCAACTCATGGTGACCCCATGTGTGTCAGAGTAGAACTGTGCTCCATAGGGTTTTCAATGGCTGATTTTTCAGAAGTAGATTGCCAAGCTTTTCTTCCAAGGCGCCTCTGGATGGACTCGAACCTCCAGTCTTTTGGATAGCAGTTGACAGTGTTAAATGTTTACACCAGCCAGGGACTCCAGGCACAAAATACTTTCCCAGTAAGTGGTGGCATTCACTGTCCTGGTAGGAAGTTCTCAGGAGACGGTTTTTATGGTGTCTGCCCACGTGTCTCCACTACCTGATTCAACTCCCCCAAACTGTGCATGCAGGCAGCAGAGGACAGAGATGCAGCAGCCTGTGACCGACCGCAGCTCATCAGCTCCAGGAAACCCTGCTGTTTCCCTGACAACCAAGGGCCCCTTGATACAAAGGTGCAGCTCTCACCAGGAAATGGAAACCCACCCCCACCCCCTGGGGGCCTCACAATTACCCCTGCGACCCACAGGGCCTGGCCAGGAGCCAGCTCTGAGCTTCCCCTGGCCTGGCAAGCAGTTGGGGCAGAGGCTAAGGGAACCCTAAGGCTAGCAGAGAAACAGGGACTGAATGAGTTGCAGGAAGTCACCTGTCACAAGGAGGGAGGGCTGAGGCCTGTCACCTGCTACCACTAGCCTCATTCCTTTGGCCTTGTTGCTGGAAACTTCAGCTGCTGGCTGCAGCCCAGGCCCATCTGGACTGTAGCCCCTTTCCAAGGAGAGACAGCCCAGAGCAGGGGCCTCCAAGTCTTTGGAGGAGATACTTTCAGCTCTGAAAGCAGTGCACGTGTGCCTTTCTGTGAGTGCTCATCTCGTGCGTACAGGGAAAGCAAACTTGTTCCAGGACTAGATGTTCAGACTTAGGTTCAGGAGGCCAATCTCACCATCCTAGGGAAACACTGGTGCTAACCACAGAGGTGCCGTTTACCCAGGCTTTAAGAGGGCCTTTGATCCCTCCCAAACCAACCCACACCATACTTTTCCAAGAAGCTGAATATATGTTTTATATCCAGTTGTTTCAGAATCCCAGAAGAGCCCTTAATGATCCACTACTCCAAGCCCTTCATTTTCTGGATCAGTTAAAGGAATCTCAGAGAGGGAAAGTGACTTGCCAGCAGCCAACATCTCTACCTCCTAGCCCCAGCTTATTCCAAGCCCCCCTGCCCCCTCCAGTCTTGGGCCGTGAGTACTTGGGACATTAGGAAGAGGCCAAAGAAGAAGACCCAGGAGCTAGCTCTCAATTTGCCCCTATGAAACCTTAGACAAGCCAGGTTCCCTCTGAGCCTCAGTTTCTCATTTGTAAAATGGGATAGTGTCACTTCCTCTTTGGGAAGACCCAGAGGGTGGATGTGAGGGGCTTTTATAGATTTCAACCAGGGATTTTCACCACAAAATCTCAGAACATTGGTCCTAGGTGGGTTGTCTTAGCTTCTTAGTGCTGCTATAACAGAAATACCTCAAGTGGGTGACTTTAACAAACAGAAATTTATTTTCTCATAGTTTAGGAAGCTAGAAGTCTAAATTCATGGCACCAGCTCCAGGGGAAGGCTTTCTTTCTCTGTGGGCTCTGGGGAAAGGTCCTTGTCCCTTTTCAGCCTCTATTCCTTAGTTCCTGAGCGACCTTCATGTGGCATGTATCCTCCTCTCCATTTGAGCTTGCCTGTCTGTGCCTAATCCGCTCTTTTATCTCAAAGGTGATTGGTTTAAGATATACCCTACACTGATATGGTCTCATTAACATAACAAAGAAAGTCCTTTTCCCAAATGGGATTACATCCACAGATATAGATTTAGGATTCACAACACATATTTTGGGGGGACACAATTCAATCCATAACAAGAGTTCTCTCCCAGGCCACAGGATTCCTCCCCACCACCCACCATGCACATTTCATCATCTTCTTGGTTGAAATAGCTGCTCAAAAATGGCAAGCATGGCCACCTGAGACCTGCGTCTCTGTCCTCTCAGGAATCCTGAATCTCTGCTGACCTGGATACCCATGAGGGCTCATGGTATTGTGGCTGATCCTCCAAGAAACCTGTTCAAGCTACCCAAGTTGCCTGGGTAGCTCTGTGCTGCTGTGGCCACCCTCTGCCCTGGTCCTTTAGCCTGCAAACAATCGTGTTTCCTTCCTTCCCCTTTGGGAGCACAGGGCTGACTCCAGGAGGGGTACTTTGAGGTAGAGAATGCACCAGAGCTGGCAGGACCCATGACTTGCCACTACCAAACAGCAGAGACAGATAAACCAAAAGCTGGAAAGGGGGTCTTGTCCATGTCACATAGAAGGCATAGGCTTTGAGGTCAGACCTGGTTTGGAGTCAGCTCTGTCCCCACCAGTCTGTGACATAAGCAAGTCACTTAAACGGAATTTCAATGCCTACCACTGCAAACTGCATATAAAAATATCTACATGTACTGAGAAATAAATGAAATGACAGATGGAGAGCCCTCAGCATGATGACTGGCACAGAGTGGAGTCTCAAGGAATGGAAGCTTTCATTAATGACAAGCCCAAATATTTACAAGGGAGGTAGCATGGCATTATGATTAAGAGCACATGCTTTGTGGTCACAGCCTGGGTTCAAATCCTGGCAATGCAAAGCTCCTGACCTAAGACAAGTGTTAACGGATTAAATCGTGTTCCCCCAAAACATGTATTGGAATCCTAACTCCTATACCTGTAGATGTAATCCTGTTTGGAATTTTTGTAGGATTAATTTCCCACCCTCCAGCAGGTAAATGGAAACCCTGGTGGCATAGTGGTTGAGAGCTATGGCTGCTACACAAAAGGCCAGCAGTTCAAATCCACCAGGCACCCCTTGGAAACTCTATGGGGCAGTTCTACTCCATCCTACAGAGTCACTATGAGTCAGAATTGACTTGATGGCAACGGGTTTGGTTTTTGGTTTTTTTTAAGCACACAAATGTTTTGCTAGTAAGTCCAGAGTTATTGATACTTCTTCCTTACTGTCATCAATATAACGGACCAACGTCCTGTCTCGTGGAAGGGGAAGGCGATCAAGGTCCCTGGGGACTAAATTATGACATATGGCTGGAGAGTTGATGTAGCCCTGAGGTAGGCAACTGACGGTGTATTGCTGGCCTTGCTAGCTGAAGGCAAACTGCTTCTGATAGTCCTTCCAACAGGTATGGAGAAAAAGGCATTAGCCAGATCAATAGCTGCATACCAGGTACCAGAAGATATATTAATTTGCTCAAGCAATGAAACTACATCTAGAATAGCAGCTATAATTGGAGTCACCACCTGATTAAGTTTTCAATAATCCACTGTCATTCTCCAAGAGCCATCTGTTTTTTGCACAGGCCAAATTGGTGAGTTGAATGGGGATGTGGTGGGAATCACCACCCCTGCATCCTTCAAGTCCTTAATGGTGGCAGTAATCTCTGCAGTCCCTCCAGGAATGTGGTATGGCTTTTTGTTTACTGTTTTCCTAGGTAGGGGCACTTCTAACACTTTCCATTTGGCTTTTCCTACCATAAATAGCACTTACTCCATTTGTCAGGGATCCAATGTGGGGGTTCTGTCAGTTGCTGAGTATATCTACTCCAATTATGCATTCCTGAACTGGGGAAATCTACAGAATGGGTTTGGGGACCCACTGGACCTACTGTGAGACGGATATGAGCCAAGACTCCATTAATAACCTGACCTCCATATGCCCACACTCTGACTGGTGGGCCACAGTGACGTTTTGGGTCTCCTGGAATTAGTGTCAGTTCAAGCCAGTATCCAGTAATCCCCGAAAAGTCTGATTAGTTCCTTTTCCCCAATGAACAGTCACTCTCATAAAAGGCCAGATTCCTTTGGGGAAGGCTGGGATAAAAATTAACAGTATAAGTTTTTGGCAGTGTATTGGAGTACTTCCTCAAGGGGACTCAATCTCCCCTTCATTCAAGGGGTTGTGGGTCTATAAACTCGCTCAAGTCTGGTAATTCATTGAGGGACATGACTCTCTATTCTGGCGATTCAAGTCAGACTGCTGTTCACTTGACCTAGAATTCATCCACTTGTAAAGATCAAGTAAATATTTAGTAGATTTCCTACCTATTTCACTCCTAGGGACACCATGAATAAGTAGCCAACGCCGTAAGTCCATATGAGTCAGACTATTCTAATTACTGCTTTGACTCCACTGTCTATTACAGTAACCATGCCTACCTTGTCTTTGTTGATTGAGTGCTATCACTTGGCCCCAACTACCACAGGGTCCAATCAGCCCCATCGTAGTTACTAAAAACCAAACCTGTTGCCATTGAGTCGATTCCAACTCATAGCAACCCTACAGGACAGGGTAGAACTGCCCCATAGGGTTTCCAAGGAGTGACTGGTGAATTTGAACTGCTGACGTTTTGGTTAGCAGCTGTAGCTTGCAGTGGTTTTAACACTACACCACCACGGCTCCGCACTGTAGTTAGGTGTCTTAATTTGGTTAGGGCATTTCCCACTGTCAAATCTGACTTACGTAAATAGCAATCACAGCAGTCTTCAAGGATGCTGGAACTTCCTTCAAAAATTTGTTCCTCACAGTTGTGGTAAACAGTGTGTCCTCTGGGCACTCCATGTGGGGGTCTGTGGGTCTAACCTGATAAGTCCACCCTAGCATGCCAGTATCCCCAAGTCTTTGGATACCTTCCTCTATAGTATACCAAGGCAGTTCTGGTACTTCAACTTGATTTAGTGTAGGCCACCATATAATCCATGCTTCAGCAACCAAACCAAATAAACTATTAGATCCTTTCCTAACTTCTCAAGCTAAAATGAAGAATCTGTGCTTAGTGGGCCCATATCAATAAACTCAGACTAATCCATCTTTATGTTCCTTGCACCATTGCCCCATACCCTTAATAGGCATTCCCACACATATTCCCCAGGTTTCTGTTTGTCCATATTAGAAAAGTCAAGCAGTTCTTTTGGAGTGTAGGGTACCTCCTCCTGGGTCACACTTTCTACCTCACTTTTTGGTGCCAACTGGGACTTAAGTCTAGTTACAGGTCTAGAAGCCAAAATCAGTGGGGAAGTGTTTTCAGAACATTCAGCATTGTCTTTTAAAGCATCTGCCTTAGGCAATGCCCCAGGCAATGACTCAGACAAAGGCTCTTTAGATGTAGCTGGGTTAATTTCATTAGATGGGGGGTGGAGGTGCTAATGATTTTACTGGGGAGTGTGGTTTAGCAGACAAACATGGAGTAATTTCTTCAGATGGGAGTGACAGGGCTGGTTCTGTTGGCAGGAATGATTCAATGGAATTTAGGGGCTTAGTGTCTCCAGCTTCCTGATTATTTACCCATATGTCCCCATCCCAGGTTTCAGGATCCCATTTCATCTCAATCAATGCCCTCACTTTAACTTCAGATACCTCTCGAGGTTGGCAACTGAGTTGGCATTGTAATTCAGCCACTCTTACAATAAGACTCTGGGTTTGGTTTTCGACAATATCAGCTCCACCACTACAAGAAATAGGGCTTTGTTTCAAGGCACAAGTGGAAACTTTGAGGTCATTTATGTGGCACTTAAACTTTGACTCTGAAGCCCTGAGCTCATCTCTTTCTTTTATCAGTGTCTAGTGAAAGTAGGACCAACCAGCCAGCTCCCTTATACTTCTCATTATTACAAAACTGTAGAAAGGTATCCTACATGTGTTCACCCAAAGCCTCACCTTTCACCAATACGAGATCTATTCGTGGTGATGTTTTGCGTATTTGTATTGCCACCTCATGCCATGAATTAGCAGTGCCCTCTTTACTACTGGAAGCAGAGTCATCAACATCTTTAAGACTAAAGAGACTTGAGAATCAATTTAGAAAACTCATCCTTACAATTTTGTTTCTCTAGATCCACTCTTGGTACCAAATGTCTTAGGCTGGGTTCTCTAAAGAAGCAAAACCAGTAAAGCATATAAATATATAGACAAAGAGATTTATATCAAGGAAATGGCTCACTTGGGTGTAGATAGTGGAACATCCCAAGTCCACGGGTCAGGCTGGAGGCTTCTCCTGATTCATGTAGCTGAAGGGGCTGGCGAACCCAAGATAGGCACATCAGTGAGCAAGGCTGTTGATCACAGGCTGCGAAGATCAACAAATCCCAAGATTGGCAGGCAAGACCACAGGTAAGCTGCTAGCTCAAGTCCCAAGAACCGGACGTCAGACAGACAGGAGCCAGCTGCAGGATCCAGAGTGAGCAAAAACTGCAAGCCTTACCAGAATGTCCACTTATATTCGATGCAGGCCACATGCCCAAGGAAACTCCCTTTCAACTGATTTGGCTACTCAGAGCCGATCCCATCATGGGAGTGGTCACAACATCATGATTGCCAAACCACTGAGAATCATGGCCCAGCCAAGTTGACACACAATCTTAACCACCACAATATGTAAATCAAGGATGTTTCCTGAGGATCTGCGAGCCATCTCTTTTAAAATGTAATCATCAATGACAATCACATAGCTACCTCCCATTTTCCTGGAAGGAGATTAGCATAACTTCAGGTGTCCTGCCATTAAGATATTAGAGAATTAGCAATTTTATCTTGAAAACAGGAATGCAATGGTTGTATCCACTTAGCCAAATGTTGTTGTTGTGTGCTGCCATGGAGTTGACTCTGCTAGTAGTGACTCTTTACAATCTCTAGCAGACTGCCTGTGATGCATCACATTCTGGTTTAATGTGAGAAATGGAGTTTAATTCTCCTAGAATCCAGATTTCTGGGGTGCATGGAGGTCCCACCCAGACCACTGCCCTGAGGTGTTCTTTTGAACCTTGAGCCTTGAGGAAACTGGTTTCCTAAAGTCATCTTTAAGCCAAATAATACCCACTGCCGTCGAGTCAATTCCGACTTATAATGACCCTATAGAACAGAGTAGAACTGCCCCATTGGGTTTCCATGGAGCAGCTGGTGGATTCGAACTGCTGACCTTTTGGTTAGCAGCTGGAGCTCTTAACTACTGAACCACTAGAGCTCCCCAAGTCAAACAATGGCCTAGATAAATTAGTAAAGACTGTTTGCCTTAGGCATTGGGCTCTTTTGAAGAATTATCTATGCCCACTCAGTTTCAAGAAAGCAGAAACTCCAAGGTCAGGCTGGAAGCTGTGTTTTGGATAAATTATTACTATATTGTTGTAGTGAAACAACTTTCACCAAAGACTTCTGCAACAAAGAGATTTTTATTGAGATAGATCAGAAAACAAAAATGGGAGACTGGCTGCAAGCACTCAGGCTATAAATAGAACATAATTCAAAAAAGTATAATCTTTACATACTTTTTATACAATTTTGACAGGTGCTAATTTCTTGTGAGTAAGGGTCTTTCAACACGCCCTTTACGATCGCTGGAACACGTACCTGTGAGTAAATTACTTGACTATGATTAGTTAAAGTAAAGACCAAGAACTAAGATCATGACTGGGTGACCTTTTCTTGTTTTTCCTTTCTAATAGTTTGGTCTCTTGGCTCCGGGGTCCCAAGTCTGTCGTGTGATGGTTTTTTTTTATTTATTATGTAGGCTACATGTGATATAGGGTACATCTTTAACTCACATCCTGGGGTAAATTGTTATTTAGTTTTGGTACGCATATTCACAGTCTATTGAACTGGTTAGAGAGTTCTGTCCCACTCCTTTGATGTAGTTTCCTATTGTTTTAAGCTTTTCAGATTCTAACAAACAAGGTAGCTTTTTGTGGTTATGGCCTGCTGTGGTTAGGTTAACCCTTTATCAATATAAACACTGTTCTGGCCTGTTTCCATGACAATGTTGAAAAGATAGGGTATAAGAATCTTGGAAGTTCTCTCCTCTCAGAACACTTTGGACTCCCTAGTCGAGATGTTACCCTGATTTGCAAATTGTAGATTAAATAAATTTCAATCAATTTCTATTATCAGCTTAATATGATTTTGTTTTAACAAATATCTGTTCAATAAGAAAATGGTTTTCTTTCTATTTTATTTTTGTGGAGAGGTTTTCTGGATTGGGGATAGATATTTTTCTTTAATTACATTTCTCCAACATTATACACATATAAATTTAAAGACATGTATTAGGGATGCAGACTGACAAAAGTATACAACCAAAAAGAATGTGGAGTCAATGGAATGAGCCAGAGGAAGGAGGAGAGAGAAGGAGTATCAGACAGAAGAGCAAGACCAGAATAAGAAAAGGCATTTCTGTCCTCAAAACGTAGCTAGCTGTGAGCTTTGGAGGAACAGAGTAAGCTTTTGAGGGAAAAGAGTAGATGTTGACTGTGAGGGAAGAACATTTGAGAGAAATTCAGAAACAACCTGGACCCAAGAGTATGGCCCCTGGACACTCTTATAGCTCAGTAATGAAGTAACGCCTGAGGTTCACCCTTCAGCCAAAAATTAGAAAGGCCCGGGGCAGGGACGAGAAGGCAGGAGGAGATAGGAAAGTTGCTAATGGGGAACCCGAGGTTGAGAAGGGGAGGGTTGACATGTGGTGGGGTTGTTAACCAATGACACAAAACAATATGTATATTAATTGTTTAATGAGAAACTTGTTTGCCCAGTAAACCTTCATCTAAAGTACAACTAAAAAAAATACTTGTATAATAAAAAAAATAAAAATCAACTCTGGAATCCAAACACCAATCCCCACTTCCACCAAAAAAAAAGAAAGAAAGAAAGAAAGAACCTGGAAGACGCAAAAAAAAAAAAAAAAAAAAAAAAAAAAAAATCACCCAGAACCCCGTGCCCCAGGGACTATAACTTGAACCATGTTACACCTTGGCTCACAAGTCTCCAATGGTCCCCTTCAATAGCAGCCCTCAGCACTCAAAACCCTCAATTACCCTTCCTGATTCATCTGACCTCACCTCACTCCTCCTCACCTCCAACACACACTCTCCCCTCTAAACCAGGGATGTCCATCCCCTCCAACAGCATTTTCTACCCAACCTTCTAAATCTAGACCAGTGCTCTTCAATTCCGGTTTCATTAAAACCACGGGGGAGTTTTTTAAATTTACCAAGGCATCAGGCCAAGCCCGAGACATCTGATTCCACTGTTCCTGGTTGAGGACTGGGCTTTGGTAATTTTTAAGAACTTCGCTAGGTGATTCTATCTTGTAGCCAAGGTGGTTCTATGCTGGATTCAAATGCCACCTCTTCTAGGAAGCTGAGAGTGATTTCTCCCTCCTTTAAACCCCAGCAGTGCTCCAAAACCACCTTCACAAGATTGGCTTGAGTCACTGTTGCTGCTGGCAACAAGGTATTACAGGACAAAATCTGTATTTCAAAGGAAAACTGTATTGTCTAGAAAACATTCCTCCAAATTAGCTGATTCTTGTCTTTGTCTCTGAGCAATTTTACACTACAGTAAGTTGTAGGGCACTGATAGTCCAGCGAAATAATTCTTAACCAACATTTTGTCTTATCTGGTAGAATTCCAATTGACCTCTCTCCCCCTCTGGTGGAAAAACCAGTTTTGCTCTATTTGCATATTCCTTTCCCTATAAATGTGTCTGTGTTTTAGATTCTCTTTTGAGATGGCCATACTATCTGCCAGGGAACCTTGGTGGTGTGCTGGTTAAGAGCTAAGGCTACTAACCAAAAGGTTGGCAGTTTGAATCCACTAGCCACTCCTTAGAAACCATATGGGGCAGTTCTACTCTGTCCTATAGAGTCACTATGAGTCAGGATCAACTTGATGGCAATGTGTTTTTTTTTTTTTTTTTTTTTTTTAAAATACCATCTGCCTGGTTTGAGCATTGATTAACGAGTAGAATAAAATCTTTATTTATTCATTTTACTCCTGTGTGAATCATGATTTTACCTTTTCTGGAAAATTATCTTTTAAATAGTTTGTGTATGCTTCTTTGTTGTGTCCCCTGCCACAGGCCTGGCTCATAACGATTGTTATATGAAATGCATCAAGTAGCTTTAATGCTTTCTTTAGTGATCCCCTTGAAAAACCACAGAATAGCAGGAACCCCCAGCCTAGTGGTTTTTGAACTGTGCTTTCTGGAGAAACCCAGGGGTTCCAACACCACCCCCGCTGCCACCCCAATCACAACAAAACTCAGGTTATCTGCTTTCCACCTCCAGGTTTCACTTAAGAATTCCTTTGAACAATGGCTTCTCTGGCTAAGTAATTTTTTTAAAACTATAACCCTCATTATATGACCAGGGGCAGAGATAACTTATGAGGTTAGGTAACTTGCCCAACATCATTAAGAAAATTTATGAGTAATCAGGGACTCATTCCTCAAAAAATATTTATTGAGCAACTGCTGAAAATTAGGCCCAGTGATGAGTTAGATGTAGAATAAACAACAAAACAGACAAGGCCCCTGCTCAGTCTAGTGCAGTAGTCTGTAATTTTTTTTTTTTTTTTTTGATTCTATACAGTAACAAAAAGGAGCCCTGGTGGCACAATGGTTGAGCGCTTGGTGGCTAACCAAAAGGTTCAAACCCACCAGCTGCTCTGCAGAAGAAAAGAATTGGTGATCTGCTTCTGTAAAGATCACAGCCTAGGAAACCCCAGGGGGCAGTTCTACTCTGTCACATGGCATCATTATAAGTCGCAATCAACTCAATGGCACATAACAACATGCAGCAACAAAAGAGAAAAAAACTTAGCATTCATAATAAAAAATAAAAAATTCATATAAACAATAATGCACCTTATAAGCATGAGATTAAGAGCACATGTAACAAAAGTCCTAACAGTTTCTTCCTGCAGCCCAAAGATCATCTTTAGCACCCATGGAGGTGCATGCCTTCCCACTTTCCTGGTGGCTTCTCTCGCAGCCTGCAGGAAGACACCCAGGAACAGCTCCATCACCATCCAGGATCCTCGACTCTGACAAAACTAGGGTAAATGCCATCCCTAGCCCCGTGCCTGGGCACATGCCCTGGCTCACAAAACTCAAGTTTCCTAGAGAGCACTATCTTTCCCTCTCTTGACACAGAACCATTGATCTAAGGCTGGACTAGGCCCCAGGAGATCAGCTGGCTGCCCCAGGTTTGGAATTGAACTAGCCTAGGTTTGAATCCCAGTTCAGATCACTTTTGTGAGAGACAGCAAAGTGCAGTGTCTAATGGTACAGAGTCTGGAGTCTGGCTGTCTATTGAGTAGCTGTGTGGCCTTGGGCAAGTACTTAACTTCTCTGTGTCTGTTTCATATATAAAATGGGGATAAAAATAGTACCTACTCTCTTAGTCATCTAGTGCGGCTATAACAGAAATACCACAAGTGGATGGCTTTAACAAAGAGAAGTTTATTCTCTCACAGTCTAGTAGGCTACAAGACCAAATTCAGGGTGTCACCTACAGGGGAAGGCTTTCTCTCTCTGTCAGTACTGGAGGAAGGTCCTTGTCATCAATCTTCCCTTGGTCTGGGAGCATCTCAGCGCAGGAACCTCAGGTCCAAAGGATGCACTCTGTTCCCTGTGCTGTTTTCTTGGTGGTATGAGGTCCCCCATTCCCTACTTGCTTCCCTTTCCCTTTATCTCTTATAATAAAAGGTGGTGCAGGCCACACCCCAAGAAAACTCCCTTTACACTGGATCAGGGATGTGACCTGAGCAAGGGTGTTACATCCCACCCTAACCCTCTTTAACCATAGGCAGAGATTATGATTTATAACACATAGGAAAATCGCAAAACAGAGGACAACCACACAATATTGGGAATCATGGCCTAACCAAGTTGAAACATATTTTTGGGCGACACAATTCAATCAGTGACACCTACCTCACAGTAGTAGTGAGAATTAAATGGATTAAGAAATGTCTAATGCAGAGTCCTTGGGTGGTGCAAACTGTTAACACACCTAACACACTCAGCTGCTAACAGCTAGGTTGGAGGTTCAAGTCTACCCAGAAGCACCTCAGTGATCTACTTCCAAAAAATCATGGAAACCCTATGGAACACAGTTCTACTCTGACACATATGGGATCATCATGAGTCAGAGTCGACTTGACAGTGATTTACAAATAATATTGGAGTTATTATTCCCTCTCCTTAAGCATGGAGAATTGTGACCCAGCTGGGGCTAAGCCCTCACAGACTCACAAAGACACATCAACTGGGCCCTGAGATAAGACAACAGATGGGACAATCTCAGAAATTATTTTAAGGAAGTTTTCACAAAAGGGCAATAAAACCTAACCCAAAGGACTTCTCACCTTTTGTCTTTTTCTATTAGCATTTAGTGAATAGGAATTTGTTGGACCAATGAAGACCCTCCTGACTTTCGTTACTGAAACCATTTAACCATTGTTAAGAAAGATGATTCAAAAATGTTAAGATTACAATTTCTAGCCAATCAGTGAAAAGGTGACCCTTTCAATGATTCTACCCATTTTGTGATGTTGATATATACCGATGATTCTGTAACTTTCCTTGGACTCGGGCAGACATGGCTGTGGCAGCATGCTTGTGCGTTTTCCCACTCTTGCCTATTCTGTGATGTTCTTTGGACTCGGGCAGACATGGCTGTGGCAGCATGCTTGTGCGTTTTCCCACTCTTGCCTATTCTGTGATGTTCTTTGGACTCGGGCAGACATGGCTGTGGCAGCATGCTTGTGCGTTTTCCCACTCTTGCCTATTCTGTGATGTTCTTTGGACTCGGGCAGACATGCCTATAGCAGCATGGTTGTCCGCTTCCCACTTTTGTCCTTCTGAATATATGCTGAACAAAACTTTCTTTTTACTTTACTAAACTTTCTGATGTTTTCCCCCTACGACAACAGCAACAGGGCCAGGCACATAGGAAGCACCATTTAAGTGTTCATTATTATTATTTCTTGCCTCTTGACTTGAATAAGTCACTAAACTGAGGATTGGAGTTCCCACACCTGCAAAATGGGCATAACGGGGTATCGAAGGTTAAGCAGGGCCTGACAAGTTGTAAGCGCTCAACAAACAGTAGTCGTTATTGTTTTACTGTTATTATTTGAGGAGTACACCTGGACATCTGTTTTAGAAATGAAAAACCTGGGGCTCCAGTTTCCTGCCTTCTAAAGCACCACGCTCTTCTGAGATGACAAAAGTAACGTCTGCTTCTCTGTGCTCAACACTCTACAGCTTATAACTTTCACATCCACCATCTCATAACCTCAGGACAGTGGGTTTCAATCTCACCCCCATTTTACAGTTGGCGGCTCAGAGACTCAAAGAACACATGAAACATCATTCCTCCATAGCTGGTCTCTGTGGGGGCTTCTCAACCCCAGGAGAAGAGGAAATGGAGTAAGGCTGGATTGCAACCCAGGTGTATAATATAAACCCCACACACACTTCCGCTCCTCCGTTGGCAGAGGGGAGGAGGGCATGCTCAGGAATTATGGTAGAGACCACATCCTGAGCTTTGTCCCCACACAGGAAGTGCCTTGGAGAGGCTGGGTGTGGTGAGGCTGGTGACCCACTGGACCTCCTCAAAAATCCTAGAATGGTACAGAAGGAAGAACCATCTATATCCAACCCGTTTTATCAGCTGAGTGCTCTAAGCACATCTCTTACCCCTTTGCAGAGGAAGAAACTCAGGCTCAGAGGGGCAGGAGATGTACCCAGGGCTCCCAGCTGGCTAGTGGCAGGGCAGAGGCTGGGACGTGGCTGGAGCCTGGCAGCCCAGGGCTCCCTCTGGGTGCTGCAGTGCAGATGTTCTAGATGTTGGCAGCTGCCCAGAACTGCAGTGCTTCCCCTACTCCTAAGAATCAGCCCTAAGAAGCCAGGCCCTGGGCTTACCCGCAGCAGCCCACTCCATGCCCTGCACACTCCCATCCACATTCGGCCCCAGCAACAGCTGTGGCCCTTCCCCAGAAACCGCAAATATTTCCTGTATCCCAGCAGCCAGTGCCTTGGGAACAAAGGACAGAAGGCAAACGAAGATGGTGAGTGACTGTCACAGCTGCAGAGGGGACCAAAGGCCTCTGCCTCCCTCCCAGCCCCACCCAACTCCCAAGATCCTAAATCTTAGAACAGTTGGATTCTGGAATGCCAGCACTGGAGATGGCAGCCAGCTCAGCCGATTTTGCTACAGAGGGGTAACAAAGGCCCCCAGGGGGAAGGGACTTGCCCAAGGACCTCCAGCTCCCATGACCCAGCTTTCCTGACCCTCAGGCCAGTGTCCTCTATGTGGCTCAGGGCCTGCCAAAGGAAAGGGCAGGGTCCAAAGGGGCTGAAGTGGGGCAGTCATTCACCTGGCACGGCTAAGCAGGCCAGGATAGCCTGTGTGGGTCAGCCATTTAAGGTGTGCGTTCGGGGCAGGGCGGGGGGAGGTAGCACAGAGGAGGGAAAAGAGCAGACTCTTGGGGGGAAACCAGCGTCCCTTCACAAACCCTGGAGCCATATGTCCAAATTTGGAAGTGTCACGGAAGACCCATCAGAATTTAGAGAAAAGGAAGGGGGGGGAGGAAGCAGCGGCCAGACTAGTTCTCCCAAAGGACCCCTGCCCCTTCCTCCTGCAGGGCCTACAAGAGTCGGGCCAGGCTTTCCAAACCTGACACTGAGGCTTCCCAGACTTGTCATCTTTCATTCCCGCTGACAAATAAATCAATTCTCACAGGCACTGTTTCCTCCTCCGAGAGGGACTGGGTTTATCAGCTCTGGACGTGGAGGAGGAAATTGAGGGTCAGAGAGGGAAAGCGACAGGCTCAAGGTCACACCGCAAGTTGCTTGGGGAAGCTGAGATTCCGAGTCAGGGGATTTCACTCCCATGCAAGTACTCTGGGACTCATCTGAAGCCCCCAAGCTTTGGGAAGGCCTAAGCTGTGCTAGGGGGAGCCGGAAGTAGGGCGGGGTCCCTGCCCTCACCACAAGCGCCCTTGGAGCTGGCTGGGAGATTCCTTCATAGGTGAACAGTAATCTCTAAGGGGAGGGAGGATCCAAGAGGCCCTGAGGTGTGGGCAATCGGCCCTTCATCAGTCGGCACACAGAGACACCCGCCCCCCAGCCCGCTAACAACACACACAGCTATTTTGTATGTAGCCGTGAGGGTCCGACTCTTCCGGCCCTCAGTCTTCGGCTTTGGCCACACCCTTCCTTACGGATCCTTAGAATCCGTCCGGCTGTTCTCAAGCCTGGGCCTTCAAAGTTTCTTCAACCCCCACCCCTCCCGAAGTAAGGTCAGCAGACCGCCCTGCCCCCGCCCCTCGACCACATCCTCTGCAGAGCCAGCCCCCTCCTCTCCTAGCGCGTCCTCCAGTCCCATCTTCTCCCCTCCTCTCCCGTCCTCTCCGCCCTTCCCCTCCCCCAGCCAGGGCGCCGTCCGCCCCCGCTTCTCCGCCTCCGGCCCACTGCACTGCCTCAGCCACCCCCAGCCCGCGACCCTGTCGGGTTACCGCGCCCTGCATGCCTCTCCCCGCTGCCTCCTGGCTGCCCGCGCCCCTACCCGCTCCCGGGCGCCCCACCCCAGAGCCCGCTGAAGGGCATCTGGACATTTATGGCTCGCCCCCGCAGCCCCTGGAAGGGGGATCCCCGCGAGCGACTCCTGTGTCCGGCCTCTACCACTCACCGCGCAGCGGAGGCCTCTTCTTGCGGACTGGCAGACGGACTGACAGATGGACACGCCGACGCGGAGCTCGCTGAGTCGGAGCCCGTTAGCCGAGCAGCAGCAGCAGCAGCAGCCTCAGCGCAGGGGCGGGCTGGGGCGACGGGGACACGTGGCGCGCAGGGGCCAATCGGGCTCGCTCCGCCTCCACCTCTTCCCCCACCCCCAAGTTCGTCAGCTTTTGCAGCCCTAGAATGTCACCAGCCTGAGGGTCCCCGCCTACAGGACGTCCGTCAGTGCTCAGACCCGGGACCTGAAGCCTAGAGAGGGTAGGGGGATTCGGCCAACATCGCCCGACCATTCAGGGCTAGAGGCCAGGACTTCAGACTCCTGGTTCTGGACACTTTCCCCAAATTCCTACAACTCGCCAAAGCTTTGTTATGAAATAGAGAATTGAAGCTTTCCATGGGTCAAGCACTTTATCTGCCTAATCAGATTCCATCCCTCAACAGCCTTAGCAGGTCGGTGACATTATTTACCCACTTTCTGGAGGAGGAGAGTCCAGAGATGTCCAGTTTCTTGACCAACACCACACAGTCTGTGTGGGAGCTGAGTTTGAACCTGGGCCAGGTGACTCCAGAGGAGGGAGGCAAACAAGGAACTCAGGAGTTGTAATCCAGGGCTGTGGGGAAAGTGCTAAAACATTAAAACACATAAATTCTGTAGGAATGCAGAGAAAACTAAGAATCATTGTCCCCAAGGGATTTGTAAAGACTTCCTGGAGGAGGTGACAGTCCCAGCCACCTGTCCCCACCCCCACTCAGAAATCCTACCTTATAGAAAGAAAATCCTACATTAACCATGGGCTGCTGCTCAGCTGCCAAGTTTCCATGGGCAAGACACTTAGCTGCTCTGATTTTCGGTTTCCTCATCTGAAAGATAGAGATAACCAAAGCTTCTTTGAAAGGTTGTCCTTGTAACCTATCATTAGTTCAGAGGCCTCTAAGCCTTTATCAAGGAGACTTGGTTGGAAAGTATATCCTTCTGTCCATTCATTTCCCTAATAAACATTGAGCACTTACTGCATACCGGGTATTGTGCTGGGAGACCAAAGTGAGCGAGTAGGGTCTTGACCTGCCATCATGAGAGTCATGATAGAGTGTCATGATATGGAAATTATGCGCCCCTCTGTCAGTGGAGATTTGCGTGTTGCTGTGATGCTGAACAGGTTTCAGTGGAGCTTCCAAACTAAAATGGACTAGGAAGAAAGGTCTGGTGATCTACTTTCAAAAATCAGCCAATGAAAACTGTATGGTTCACAACAGTCCTATCCCATTGTGCATGGGGTCACCATTAATCAGGGCCAACTCAACAGCAGCTAACAGCAACAATGATGGCCCTCAGCGTCCCTGGGTGGTGCAGATGGTTAATATGCTCAGCTGTTAACCAAAAGCTTGGAGGTTCAAGTCCATCCAGAGGTGTTTTGGAAGAAAAGCCTGGTGATCTACTTCTGAAAGAGCCATTGAAAGTCTTATGGAGCACAGTTCTACCCTGACAAACACGGGGTCGCCACGAGTGGGAGTCAACTTGATGGCAGCTAGTTTACTGGTTTATGATGGCCCTCAGCAGGCAGACCCAGCATAACCAAGGTTTCCTGAACACAGCAATCTTAAGCTGTGACTAGAAAGAGGAATGGGACCTAGTGGGAGACTAATAAGAAATTAAAATTATCACTGTAAGATGAGATCTGCTGTCAGTGAAGCAACACCTTAAAAGACAGATTATGATGCGGCTAGACCCGGTGAGGATGGAGGTGAGGTCTTCTCAAGTATCATAATAGTGTTGTTGTTAGGTGCCATTGAGTCAGTTCTGACTCACAGCGACCCTATGTACAACGGAATGAAACACTGCCCGGTCCTACGCCATCCTCACAATCGTTGTTATACTTAAGCCCATTATTGGAGCCACTGTGTCAGTCCATCTTGTTGAGGGTCTTCCTCTTTTTCGCTGACCCTCTACGTTACCAAGCATGATGTCCTTCTCCAGGAACTGGTCCCACCTGATAACATGTCCAAAGTATGTGAGACATAGTCTCGCCATCCTTGCTTCTAAGCAGCATTCTGGTCATACTTCTTCCAAGACAGATTTGTTTGTTCTTTTAGCAGTCCATAGTATATTCAGTATTCTTCCCCAACACCACAGTTTAAAGGCATCAATTCTTCTTAGGTCTTCCTTATTCATGGTCCAGCTTTCACATGCATATAAAAACACCATGGCTTGGGTCAGCTGCACCTTAGTCTTTAAGGTGACATCTTTGCTTTTCAACACTTTCAAGAGATCTTTTGCAACAGATTTGCCCAGTGCAATGTGTCTTTTGATTTCTTGACTGCTGCTTCCATGGGTGTTGATTGTGGATCCAAATAAAATGAAATCTTTGACAACTTCAGTCTTTTCTCCATTTATCATGATGTTGCTTATTGGTCCATTTGTGAGGATTTTTGTTTTCTTTATGTTGAGGTATAATCCATACTGAAGGCTGTGGCCTTTGATCTTCATCAGTAAGTGCTTCAAGTCCTCTTCACTTTCAGCATGCAAGGTTGTGTCATCTGCATAATGCAGGTTGTTAATGAGTGTTCCTCCAATCCTGATGCCCCATTCTTCTTCATATAGTCCAGCTTCTCGGATTATTTGCTCAGCATACAGATTGAATAGGTATGGTGAAAGGATACAACCCTGACGCACACCTTTCCTGACTTTAAACCACACTGTATCCCCTTGTTCTGTACAAACAACTGCATCTTGGTCTGTGTACAGGTTCCTCATGAACACAATTAAGTGTTCTGGAATTCCCATTCTTCTCTATGTTATCCATAATTTGTTATGATCCACACAGTCGAATGCCTTTGCATAGTCAACAAAACACAGGTAAACATCTCTCTGATATTCTCTGCTTTCAGTCAGAATCCATCTGACATTAGCAATGATATCCCTGGTTCCACGTCCTCTGCTGAACCCGGCTTGAATTTCTGACAGTTCCCTGTCTATATACAGTTGCAGCCACTTTTGAATGATCTTCAGAAGATAGGAGCAGCTATTCCCCCGTAGTATTTCGAGTGCCTCCTAACCTGAAGGGCTCATCTTCTGGCACTGTATCTGTCTTAGGCTGGGTTCTCTAGAGAAGCAAAACCAGCAAAGTGTATAAGTATATATAGAGAGATTATATCAAGGAAACAGTTCACGTGATTGTAGAGGCTAGAACGTCCCAAGTCTGTGGATCAGGGTAGAGGCCTCTCCCAAGTCACACAGCTGCAGAAGCTGGCAAGCCCAAGATCAGCAGGTCAGACAGCAGGGATCCTGCTCACAGGCTGTGCAGATCGACGAATCCCAGGTTCGGCAGATAAGCTGACAGCTCAAGTCCCAAGAACGGGAGATGAGATGACAGGAAGCAGCCGCGGGATCCAGAGAGAGCAAAAAGCCAGAACGTCTGCTTATATATAGCTGCGGGC
The DNA here is from genome assembly GCA_030035585.1 of Dugong dugon. Taxonomy (NCBI): domain Eukaryota; kingdom Metazoa; phylum Chordata; class Mammalia; order Sirenia; family Dugongidae; genus Dugong; species Dugong dugon. The sequence continues at coordinate 184,912,744 of CM057460.1, read as the reverse complement.
CACACCTCCAAGGAGACTCCCTTTCATCTGATTGGCTACTCACAGTATATTCAATCATGGGAGTGATTACGTTAAAACACTAAGAATCATGGCCCAGTCAAGGTGACACACAATCTTAACCATCACAATATCAGACCATGTTCTGCTGCTATTCATAAGGTTTTCACTGGCTAACTCTTTTCAGAAGCAGACCGCTAGGTCCTTCTTCCTAGTCTGTCTTAGTGTGGAAGCTCATCTGAAACCTGTCCGCCATGGGTGACCCTGCTGCTTGCTATTTGAATACTGATGACATAGCTTCCAGCATCACAGCAACATGCAAGCCCCTACAGTATGACAAACTGACAGACACATGAGGGATCATAATAGTAGCTGCCATTTATTGAGCATTTTCTATGAGCCAGCACTGTGGTAAGCACTTTATTTGTACTGCACATTTAATCCTCCCAATTCATTTCATATGTGCCAGACACTGTGTTAAGAGGTTGATCGGCAAGCAAAACAAAGACAACTGCCCTCATGGAGCTTACATTCCAGCAGGAAAGACAGACAGGCAATAAATATGGTAAATACTAGAATTTGCTAGTAGGTGACAAGCACTGTGGAAAAAGAAAAAGCAGATGAAGAGCCTCATTGTGACAGGGGATGCTGCAGCATTAATTAGGGTGCTCTGCAAGTGCCTTTATGAGGTGAGATTTGAACAGCAATGTGAAAAACATGAGGAAGATAGCACAACAGATATCTGTGGGAAGAATGTTCCCGGTAGAGGAAACAGCTGGAGCAAAAGCCCTAGGACAGAGAGCAACTAGGGTCAGAAAACAATGTATGTATAAATCTTTGCATGAGAGACTAACTTTAATTGTAAACTTTCACTTAAAGCTCAACAATAATTTAAAAAAAGCCCCAGGAAGGAGCAGTACAGTACTGGCATGTTGGGGGAACAGAAGGAGCCAGTGTGGTAGAGCGGGGTGAGTGAGGAGAGTAGCAAGAGGGACCAAATCACGTGGGGCTGTGTGGGCCTTTGTAAGGACTTCAGCTTTTACTCAGTCATTTGGGGAGCTGTTGCAGGGCGTTGAGCAAAGGAGGGACATAACATTTTTTTTCTCCTTTTATTTTTATTGAGGTGAAATTTACATAACATAAAATTAACCATTGTATGGATCAAAGACCTAGATATAAAGCCAAAAACTATAAAGTTCATAGAAGAAAAAATAGGACCAAAGCTACAGGCCCTAATACACAGCATTAACAGGATACAAACTATAACCATCAACACACAAACCCCAGAAGATAAGCTAGATAACTGGGATCTTCTAAAAATCAAACACCTATGCTCTTCAAAAGACTTCACCAAAAGAGTCAAAAGAGAACCTACAGACTGGGAAAAATTTTTGGACAGTACAAGTCAGACAAAGGTCTAATCTCCATAATCTACAAGAAAACCCAACACCTCTACAACAAAAAGGCAAATAATCCTATTAAAAAATGGGCAAAGGAAATGAACAGACACTTCACCAAAGAAGATTTGAAGTGGCCAACAGACACATGAGGAAATGCTTGCAATCACTAGCCGTTAGAGAAATGCAAATTAAAACCACTATGAGATACCATCTCACCCCGGCATTACTGGCAGGAATCAAAAACACTGGAAATAACAAATGTTGGAGGGGGTGCAGGGAGATCAGAACTCTTATGCACTGCTGGTGGGAATGCAAAATGATACAACCATTTTGGAAAATGATATGGCGCTTCCTCAGAAAGCTAGAAATAGACATACCTTTGGATCCAGCAATCCCACTCCTAGGAATATATCCTAGAGAAATAAGAGTCGTCACTCGAATAGACATATGCACACCTATGTTCATGGCAGCATTGTTCACAACAGCAAAATGATGGAAACAACCTAGATGCCCATCAACAGATGAATGGATAAACAAACTATGGTACATACACACAATGGAGTACTATGCAATGAGAAAGAACAATAATGAATCTGTGAAGCATCTCATACATGGATGAGACTAGAGGACATTATGCTAAGTGAAATAAGTCAATCACAAAAGGACAAATATTGTATAAGACCTCTAACGTAAAAACCCATGAAAAAATTCACACACAAAACGTAACAATCTTTGTTGGTTACCAGGGATGGGAGGGGTGGGGGGTGAGAAATACTAAATAGGCAATAGATAAGTGGTATCTTGGGTGAAGGGTGAGACAGTACACAATACAGGGGAAACCAGCACAGCTTGTACAAGGAAAGATCATGGAAGCTCCCTAGACACATCCAAACTCCCTGAGGGACTGAATTGCTGGGTGGAGGGCTGTGGGGACCATGGTCTCAGGGAATATCTAGCTCAATTGGCATAACACGGTTTATAAAGACAATGTTCTACATTCTACCTTGGTGAGTAGTGTCTGCGGTCTTAAAAGCCTGTGAGCAGCCATCTAAGACACTCCACTGGTCTCAGCCCTTCGGGAGCAAGGGAGAATGAAGAGAACAGTTTACAAGGAAAAGATTAGTCCGGACTAATGGACCACAGCTACCAAGGCCTCCGCCAGACTGAGTCCAGTACAGCTAGATGGTGCCCGGCTACCACCACTGACTGCTCTGACCAGGATCACAACAGTGGGTTCTGGACAGAGCTGGAGAAGGATGTAGAACAAAATTCTAGCTCACAAAAAAAAGACCAGATTTACTGGCCTAAGGGAGACTGGAGAAACCCCGAGAGTATGGCCCCCAGACACGCTTTTAGCTCAGTGGTGAAGTCATTTCCGAGGTTCACCATTCAGCCGGGGAGTGGACAGCCCCATAAAACCAAATGGGACTAATGAGGCACAGCAGTCCAGGGACAAGGGCCAGAAGGCAGAAGGGGACAGGAACGCTGGTGATAGGGAGCCCAAGGTTGAATAAGGACAGTGTTGATGTGTAGTGAGGTTGTTAACCATTGTCATAGGGCAACATGTGGACTAACTGTTAAATGAGAAACTATTTTGTTCTGTAAACCTTCATCTAAAGTGAGAATAGCAGCACAACTGAAAGAGTGTAGTCGACGTCACTGAACGGTGTGTGTAGAAATTTTTGAAATGTGTATCTTTGGCTATGTATATTTTCACCAAAATAAAAGGTCGAGAAGGGAGAGGGTTGACATGTTGTGGGGTTGTTAACCAATGTCATAAAACAATATGTGTACTACTGTTTAATGAGAAACTATTTGTTCCGTAAACCTTCACCTGAAGTACAATTTAAAAAAATTAACCATTTTAAAGTGAACAATTCAATGACATTTAGCACCTTCACAAAGTTGTGCAACCACCATCTTTATCTAGTTCCAAAATATTTTTTATCATCCCCAAACGAAACCCCATACCCATTAAGCAGTCACTCCCCATTACCCAGCTACCCCTAACCGCTGGCAACCACCAATTTACTTTCTGTCTTTATGGATTTACGTATTTTGGATATTTCATATAAATGGAATCATATAATATGTGGCTTTTTGTGTCTGGCTTCTTTCACTGAGAATGTTTTTGAGGTTCATTCATGTTGTAGAAGGTATCAGTGCTTCATTCTTTTTTATGACAGAATATTATTCCATTGTAAGGATATACCACTATAACCTAGTATCAGAAGTCCTCTGATCAGGGGGAGAGATGAGAATCCAGATCAGCAGAAGGCTGATTCCTATGAAGTGGAGATCAGACATACCTCTACTCTCCAACTTTTTCACCATCTCTGACACCAGCCATCCCCCGCAAGGCACTCTCTGCTTCTCTGTTGGATTCTATAATTTGTTGGAATGGCCACATAGAACTCACAGATCATACTCACGATTATTAGGGAAGTAACAGGCTACAACTTGGGATCAGGATCAACTTGGAAGTAACAGGATACAACTCAGAAGACAAGATACAGTTCTTCAACCAGGACAGCCTCCAATGAAGACAGTTCTTAGCTTCTTCTCAGCCGTATCCACTCTGGGCCTCCTCTAGGCCTCTGCCCTGCTTGAGCAAGTGTTACAGCTCTTTAGCTTCCCCAACAAGTGCCTGCAGTCATCCCACTGTACCAGCAAGCCTCCTGCCCAAAGGTGCTCAGCTTTCTCTTACTCTGTGGGCCTTGCCAGTCTCCTGGTTCCCATCATTCATTCTGTGGCTACCCTTCATACTACTGTGCCATCTCACACAGTCTTCAGTGTTACAGTTCTCTCTCTCCTGTATCTAGCAGATTCTCAGCACAGGGACCCCAGGTCCAAAGGATGTGCCCTGCTCCAGGCTCTTCTTGATAGTAGTGAGGTCCCCCTCAACCTCTGTGGGATTGGCCCTTATGTCAATTTCAAGGCATAGTCCTCCCACCAGGACCAGGAACTGACCAGTCCCCTCAATAGACCACAATCACTTAACTTACAGAGTAATCAGTCAGTTTCTGCAAGGTCATTTAACCCTATTAGATGGTTTTACATACCCTATTTGCATAGTAGACTAATCAATTCCTTTGCAAGACTGTGGTCTAGCCAGTCATTTTGGCAGAATTATAAACTCAAGGTCAAAAAGGCCATATATAAGAGAAACCCACTGCACTGCAACCACATTTTGTTTATCCATTCATCTGTTGATGGACACTTGGGTTGTTTTCACCATTTGCTATTAGGAATAGTACTGCTATGAATATTCCTGCACAAGGATTTGTTTGAGTACCTGTTTTCAATTCTTTTGTGTATATACCTAGTAGTGGTCATATGGTGTTGGGTATTGGGTCATATGCAAATTTTATATTTAACTTTTTGAGGAACCAGCAAACTGTTTTCCACAGAAGCTGAACCAATTTACATTCCCACCAGCAATGTATAAGGGTGCCAATTTTTCCACAACACTTGTTATTTTCCTTTTTTTTTTATTTTTTACTATTGCCATCCTAGTGAGTGTGAAGGGGTATCTCATTGTGGGTTTTTTCCTTCTAAATTTATTTTGTTGTTGTTGAGAATATACACAGCAAACCATACATCAATTCAACAGTTTCTTTATGTACAATTTAGTGACATCGACTACATTCTTCAAGTTGTGCAACCATTCCTCTTTTTTTGAGTTGTTCTTCCCTCATTAACATAAACTCACTGCCCCCTAACGTTCCTATCTAATTTTTTGAGTTGCTATTGTTAACTTGATCCCGTATGTTGTTGTTGTTGTTAGGTGCCGTCGAGTCGGTTCCAACTCATAGCAACCTTATGTACAACGGAACAAAACACTGCCAAGTCCTACGCCATCCTCACAATTGTTGTTATGCTTGAGCCCATTGTTATACCCACTGTGTCAATCCATCTCATTAAGGGTCTTACTCTTTTTCGCTGACCCTCTACTTTATCAAGCATGATGTCCTTCTCCAGGGACTGGTCCCTCCTGATAACATGTCCAAAGTGTGTTAGACAAAGTCTAGCCATCCTTGCTTCTAATGAGCATTCTGGCTGTACTTCTTCCAAGACAGATTTGTTTGTTCTTCTGGCAGTCCATGGTATATTCAATATTCTTCACCAATGCCATAATTCAAAGGCATTGATTCTTCTTCAGTCTTCCTTATTCATTGTCAAGCTTTCACATGCATGAGGTGATTGAAAACATCTTCTCTTTAACGCTTTAAAGAAATCCTTTGCAGCAGATTTGCCCAATGCAGTGCATCATTTGATTTCTTGACTGCTGCTTCCATGGACGTTGATTGTTGATCCACGTAAAATGAAATCCTTGACAACTTCAATATTGTCTCCATTTATCGTGATGTTGCTTATTGGTCCAATATAGATAGTTCTTAAAAGAATATAATGCTCAAGGAAACCTTTTTTTACTAGTTAAGCTAAACTGCTGTTCAGTTTTCAGATAACTTCAGGGGATATTTTTGGTTTAAGTTTTAAAGACTATTTCAGGGCAATAGTTTCAGGGTTTCTTCCAGCCTCCATGTCTCTACAAAGTCTAGAGTCCATGAGAATTTGATATTCTATTCTGCATTTTCCCCCTTTGATCTGGATTCTACTATGGAACATTTGATCAAAATGTTCAGAAATGGTAGCTGGGCACCATCCAGTTCTTCTGGCCTCATGGCAAAGGAGGCAGTTGCTCATGGAGGCAACTAGCCACACATTCCATATCCTCCTCCTATTCCTGACTCTCCTTCTTCCTCTGTTGCTCCAGGTGAATAGAGTAGTTGTGGTTTTGATTTGCATTTCCCTAGAGACTAATAATGTCAAACATCTTTTCATGTGTTTATTAGCCATTTGTATATCTTCTTGGGAAAAATGCCTATTCAAGTCTGTCATGGATTGAATTATGTCCCCCCAAAAATGTGTGTATCAATTTGGCTGGGCCATGATTCCTGGTATTGTGTGATTTTCCTATATGTTGTAAATCTTGCCTCTATGATGTTAATGAGGGAGGATGGGTGGCAGTTGTGTTAGTAAGGCAGGACTCAGTCTACAAGATTGGATTGTGTCCAGAGGCAATCTCTTGAGCTATAAAAGAGAGAAGTGAGCAGAGAGCCAGGGGGACCTCATACCATCAAGAAAGTAGAGCCGGGAGCGGAGCAAGTCCTTTGGATCGGGGTCCGTGCGCAGAGACGCTCCTAGTCCAGGGGAACACCAAAGAGAAGAAGCCTGAGAGAGAGAAAAAGCCTTCTCCTGGAGTTGATGCCCTGAATTTGGACTTTCAGCCTACTTTAACTGTGAGGAAATAAACTTCTCTTTGTTAAAACCATCCGCTTGCGGTATTTCTGTTATAGCAGCACTAGATGACTAAGACAAAGTCCTTCGCCCATTTCTTAATTAGGTTTCTTGGCTTTTTGTTGTTGAGTTGCTGTTTATATATTTTGGATACAACACATTTTTTAGAAGGTTACTCTGAGTCTTGTGTTGAGAATACTGAATGTTATGGGGACAAGAGCAGAAGCAGGGAGATTGGTTAGGAGGCTTTTGCAGCAATCCAGGCAAGAGATGTAGTGGCTCAACCAGAGTGGCATAAGTGGAAGTGTTGAGAAGTGATTAGAGACTGGATATATTTGAAGGAAGAGTTAACTTAGTTTCCTGGAGGACTGAATGTGAAATGAGAAAGAAAGAGAGGAGTCAAGAATGACTTTAAGGATCTTGACTTGAGCTGCTGGCAGAATGGAGTTACCATCAACTGAGATGAGGAAGGCTACAAGAGGAGCACTTTTGGGGTTGAGGGCGGGTAAAGGTCAGGAGTTCAGTTTTTGACCCATGTGTTTAAGATTTCTATGATACATCCAAGAGGAAATGTCAAATAGGCAGTTGGATAGAGAGGTCAGGGTTGGAGATACAATTGGTGAGTTACAGGTATATTAATACTCTTTAAGGCCATGGAAAGAGATGAGATCCTCAAGGGAGAAGTGACTTGAGGACCAAGTCTGGGACACTCCAACATTAAGAATCAGGGGGAAGAGTAACCAGTTGCTGTCAAGTTGATTCCAACTCATGATGACCCCATGTGTGTCAGAGTAGAACTGTGCTCCATAAAGTTTTCAATAGCTGATTTTTTGGAAGAAGATCACCAGGCCTTTCTTCTGAGGTGCCTCTAAGTGGACTCAAACCTCTAACCTTTGGGCAAGCAGTTGAGCATGTTAACCGCACCACCCAGGGACTCAAAGGGAAGAGGAGGATCCAGCACGGGTGACTGAGAAGGAGCTTGCAGTGAGGTGAGAGGAAACCCAGGAGCAGGTGGTGTCCTTCAAGCCAAGTGAAGGAACGCTCCAGGGAGGAGGAGTGGTCAATTGTGTCAAAAGCTGTTCCAGGGTCAAGTAGAACAAGGCCCAAGAAGCCACCACTGGATAGAACAAAACGAAGGGAAATATTTCTCTTTGAAGAGCAGATTATTTGGTGGAGTGGTGGGTTAAAGTCCTGACAGGAATTGGCATACAGGAGAGCAAGTATAAACTACTTATTCAAGGAGATTTGCTGCAAAGAAATGCAGCCGTGTCTGGCAGAGGAACCGGGTTTGTTGGTCTAAGATTGGAGATACAACAGCATATTTCTGTGTTGATGGGAATGATCAGAGTTTGAAAAATTGATGGGGAAGAGAGAAGAGAATTACTGGAGCAATATTTGGAGAGAGAATGGGATCTAGTGTCCAAGTGTTGTTGTTAGTTGCTACCAAGTCACCGCCAACTCATGACAACCCCATGCACGACAGAACGAAATATTGCCTGGTCCTATGATATCTTCACCATCATTGGTGTGCTTGAGTCTATTGTGGCCACTGTACATTTTGAGTGCCTTCCAACCTAAGGAACTCTTCTTCCAGCCCTATAACGAATAATATTCTGTTGGGATCTATAAGGTTTTCACTGACTAGATTGCTGGGCCTTTCTTCCCAGTCTGTCTTAGTCTGGAAGCTCCACTGAAACCTGTCCACCATGGGTGACCCTGCTGGTGTTTGAAATACTGGTGGCACAGCTCCCAGTATCACAGCAACACACAAGCAACCACAGTATAACAGACTGACAGACGGGTGGTGGGTACAAGTATAGGGCCATTATTATCCTTAATTTATAGAAAAGGAAATTTAAATTAGAGAGATTATGGCCTTTGCCCCAAGTCAGCCCAAGTGACTGCGACAGGATTGAAAGCCGGTTCCCTTGGCTGCAGAGCCCAGGGCCTTCACCCCTGAGCTGTGCTGGATGTGCAGTATATTAGGAATAAAGACTAGTGTATTGCTCATTCTCTTGGAGCTGATAATCTCATTTCTGGGAATCAGTCCTAAGAAAATAATGTGAAATATAGAGGCAGCTTAGGCCCAACATTGTGTTTTTTAACTGTAAAAAGTGAACAGTCTTAACCCTGAGGGGCAGTAGGATGGCAAGTCAGCCTGTGCCACTCAGCCTCACTTGCTGATGGGAAACAAACCCTGGAGGGAGGCAAAGGGGGATGACACACACTGAAATGACCTCATCTTTTTGAGATTGATCCAGGCTCTTCTTCCATGGGGGGGGGCCCTCTAGAGGTTTTGGTAAAGCAGACAGCCTGATGGAGGCCAGAACAATGAATTTTCTCAGGGCTGCAGTTTCTCTAATGGTCAGAAGAGAAAGTTCAAGATCTCTGGACGCCCCCTAAAGGCTGGAAATGGTTGGATACTGCCACCTGCTGGCAGATTCCAGTTCTGCCTGGTCTCCCTCAGGAGAGACTGGGCAACGTTGTGCCTTCCCTTCCCAGAGATGGGTCTCCCTTCAAGTGCACAGGAGGAGGGAGCCACGGGGGTTATTGTTCACACGACTGCCAGGAAGACCCCCTTCCTCCACAAAAACTCCCCTTAATTAAGTCCCATCACAGTGCCTGATATTCCTCCATTAGGAGTTGAGGATTGCTCACATTTTAAAAAGCAAACATCCATGGGAAAGAAAATGAGTTTCTAACCCCTTGGTTTGCAGCAGATTATTTTCTGATATGGGGTCTTAAAGGAGTCCTGGTGGCCGAGTGGGTAAAGCGTTTGGCTGCTAACAGAAAGGTCAGTGGTTGGAACCCACCAGCTGCTCTGTGGGAGAAAGATGTGGCAGTGTGCTTCCGTAAAGATGACAGCCTTCGAAACCCTCTGGGGCAGTTTTCTGTCCTATAGGTTGCTATGAGTCGAAATTGACTCCACAGTGTGGGGTATGGAGCCCCAGCAACGTGGGGACACTTGGTTTTCGACAAAATGTCACTCAGAAGGTAGAGAGATTGAGGAGCAGCAGTCAGGGGTTGGAAGAGTGTACATACCAAAGATAGGCTTAAAATCACAGAACCATTTTTCTCATGATTTTTATTGTTTGTTTTATTGCAAAAATAATAGGTGTTTATTATAGGAAATCAAAATATGAAAAAAACCCTGTAATCCTATCATACAGGGGTAGCTTACATTAACACGTGTTAACACGTCATTGTTTTATATAATAATAATCAATAATGATGATAATAATAATATAAAGCAACATTTACTGAGCACTTATGTGCCACATGCTTACACTTTTCTTTGCAAAAAATTGTAATTTATTATACATATTTTATCTTTTTCAAAACTTAATGGTTGTGAACATCTATCTATGTAATTAAATATTCTTCCTTAAGGCTTCTTTTAAATACCTGTATCAAATCCCAATATATGGTAATAGTGTAATGTAGTTATCTAATTGCCTATTGTTGTTTAGGTTGTTTCTAATTTTTGGGATTGTTGGCTTTGGGATTGTTTTCTAAACCTTGAACATCAGATTAAAGAGCAATGCATATTTTTAAGGCTCTTGGTAAATATTGCCAAATTACCTCCATTGAGAGAGGAAATCTATCCACGTTCTCACTAGCAAAACCAAACCAAAAAAACCCGTTGCCGTCAAGTCAATTCTGACTCATAGCTACCGTATATGACAGAGTAGGACTGCCCCACAGAGCTTCCAAGGAGCAGCCGGTAGATTTGAACTGCTGGTCTTTTGGTTAGCAGCTGAGTTCCAGCAAAGTAGGAGGGAAACCACTGAATCTTAGAATCATCACATATACCTCACAAGTCATGAAACACGTTTACACCCATTGTCTCTTCACAATTGAGGCAAACAAAGCAGGCACAATAATTATATCTAAAAGACATGGGACCTGAGACAGGCTCATGGCTTGCCCTGGATAAACACAGCTATTTAGTGCCTAAACTCCGATTGCAATCCAGTTGTTCTGACTCCTAACCCCAGACTGTTTCCTTGACCCCACACTATTTCTTGGATCCCATAAACAAACTCACTTGTTTTAGGTTTAACAGCACTTTACAGTCTTTGGAAGACATCTTTGAAGGTGCATGTATTATTGACCTTCCAGGCAGGTCATTACCCACAGCAAAGTTGAGCCAAGACATTATCTTGACCCCTAAGGGGAAAGTTACAGGAAGGCTGTGGTCACTGTGAAGAGGGTAGGTCTAAAAACAGCTTTAATTGGAAAAACCAGTGTAGCACTGTGACCCTATAAAGGGGGAGAGGTGGGCAAACCCCACCTTTATCACTAACTGAGTGGCAAAGATCAGCATGAATCCAGTTCCCACCTGGAAGTGGTCCCAGGCTTCACCTTCCTGCATCTCCATTTCTCAAAGCCAGCTACTTCTTCTATGGCACTTCCTCTCTCACTCTCACCTCCCAGAGTTATATCAAAACTTCCCTGCTACCTGGGGCTAGGTCATCCGGTAACAGCCATAGGCCTCAGGAGTATGCACAACGCCCTGTACTTCAAACCAGCCAGCCTCTCTCTCTCTCTCTAGTTCCCTGAGGCTAGGTCACAAGCTAGAAGGACTCTGTCCTTCATCAACTTCTTGTACAGCCTTTCTCTATTCCCCCAGCTACCTAAAGCTGGTTCCTCATGCGTTGGGACTCTGTCCTTAGCCACCCTGAGCCAAGGCAGAGTCTCACTGACCCTTGTGGATTTGTTAATTCTCTATAAAGGCTCACAAAATTCATGGAGACTATTACCTATACTTAGGATCCCTGGTGGTGCAGTGGTTAAGCGCTTGGCTCCTAACTGAAAGGTCAGTATTTTAAACCCACCAGCTTGCTCTGAGAGAGAAAGACCTGGCAATCTGCTTTCATAAAGATTACAGCAGGTCTGTTCTGTCCTAGAGGGTCACCATGAGTCGGAATTGACTTGACAGCAACAGGTTTGGTTTTATTACCTATACTTACTGTTATCCATTTATTATAACTTTTAGGGGACCCTAGAGGCTGAAGACACCTAATTAATTAGTACTCCATCAGTTATCAGGCCACTTCTAGCCACCTCCCCCACTATGTGACTCACTTCCTCTAAGCTGTTTTGCAGACCCTCTGGAGAGCACTAGACGGGTCCAGATCTAACTGGCTTGTAATGGTCAGACACGTGCAGAACCCACAAAGTTGACTGACAGATGACTCTGGGTCGACACACATGCTCGGTAACACAAGATAACTCGTGTCAAGGAACCAAAAGACTCATGTTAAGGAACCAAAATCACTGGATATACATCATTGGCAGTAGCCAAGCCCATTTTAAAAGTGAAGATTCCATAGGCCACTTCTGGGCCAAGTCTTAGCCTCGCCTCATAATAAACAATCAATAGAAACTATGAATAGTGATTTAGGAAATCATATTGGAGTTATTATTCCCTGTCCTTGAGCATAGAGAATGTGACCCAGCTGGAGCTGAGCTCCCAAGGGCTCACAAGGACTCACAAGGACACATCAACTGGGCCCTGAGGTATAAACACAATAGCTAAGATAATCTTGGAAAACATCTTTTAGGGAAACTCTCACATAAAGCCCATCAAACAGAACACAAAAGACTTTCCAATCTTATCTTTTTCTATTAGCATTTAGTGAATAGAAATTTGTTGGACCAATGAAGACCCTCCTGACTGAAACCTGTACCAGTGATTGTTAAGAAAGGCAATTCAAAATGTAGGATCACAATTTCTTGCCAATCTGTGATAAGGTGAAGCTTTCAATGGTTTTGTCTATTTGTAATGTTAATAGATACTGATGACTCTGTATTGGTCCTTGGACTCAGGCAGACATGGCTCTGGCAGCATGCTTGTCCGTTTTCCCACTTCTGTCTGTTCTGTGATATTTCCTTGGACTTGGGCAGACATGGCTCTGGCAGCATAGTTGTTCTTTTTGAAGGTATGCTGAATAAAACTTTCTTTTTGCTTTACTAAACTTGTGATGTTTTCTCCCTACAACAATAGTTAAAACTTTCTGATTCTGCCCACTGCCTTCCTTCACCCCTATATGAATATGTATAAGAAAAAATGATTTCTCACTCAAATCAAGGAACTCAATCTGAGTTCGATACCTCTGAGTTCCCACTTGCTAGCCTGCGAAATAAACTTTCTTCCTCTCAAAAACAGAGTCTGAGAGATTGGCTTCTCGCACACTGGGCAGGGACCCATTGGTCCATTTTCATAAGCAGAAAGAATACAAGCAAAGAGACATATCAGGCAAGGTCTGGGACAGTTCCCAGCATGGGGCCTCTATTCACCCATTCAGGGATGCCCTCACCAATCCAGTAGGATACATATACATGAATCAATGAATATATGTGATTGACTCCATCATGCCCCCCCCCCCCCCCCTTCTTGAAGGTAGTCGGCCAGGTGTGGGGACTGTGCAGCCCCTACTTGCCTAGCTATTTTGGAAAACAAAGAGCACCTTACTTGCTCCGGCTAGTTTCAGAAACCAGAGAGAAAGGCTAAACCAAGCTCTTTGTCCCACACAAGTACAGTGTGTTGGAGCACAATCTTTAAAGTAACAAACAAACAAACAAAATCCAGGTTTCTGGTTCTTCACCTTCTAGCTGAGTGGCCTTGAGCCATTTAATTTTTTTTTTTTTCTGAGCCTCAGTTTTCTCAGTTATATGGGGATTATAGAAGTACCTACCTCACAAGTTTGTTGTTGGAATTCACTGAGATAATGATACAAATCACTTAGCAGCATCTAGTGCGTAGAAAGAGCACTCTAAAACTGAGGTAGTTGACATAACTAAAATGGCTGACAGGTCTGAATTGGATTCCATTTTGTCCTAGGCCCTTGCTTGCGCTTTTTAGAGTCACCCATGACCACCACATTCTTGACCAAAATAACTTGTTCTGCAACATTCTGAGGCGGCCCACTCAGATTGTTGAAGGAAACAACTCTGGAACACAGGAAACTGTGGCTAAGGTTGAGTACCCCAGCCAATAGAAATTCTTGATAAATGAGTCTTACAGCGCATGTTTAATGTCAACCAATCAAATGTACCCACGTACTCTTTCTCTACCCTGTACAAAGTTCTGATGAAAGACATGCGCTTATGCTCCCTCTTCGGAATGCCGTTTTGAACTTTCATTTTGGCGCTTCCAAATAAGCAAATCTTTGAATCCGAATAGAACCCTTATTTTACAGAAATGCTGTTTCATTTTTAACAATAGTTAAGAGTCAATAAATATAAGTATTGTTATTATTATTTATTAAACAGACAGGGTCCTGGTCAATTAATAATAAGACATATGAGTTAGTTCTGGCTGCGTATATGACGTTGGATTTCAGTTTAGATTCGTTTTTATAGTACAGTAGGAGAGAGAAGATAGGAATGGATTATCTATCTCTTAAGATTCCCTTTGTTTTCATATGCGAATACTTTTTAATGTCTCAAATGTTCTAAGATTCCATTTATTAGTTGAGTCTATGAGTGTTTGTTTCAAGATTCTATCAGCTTAAAATTCTATAACTCTGAGATCCTCTTTTGGGGATCCCAAAATCCTATGACTCATTCAAAATTGTATTGAAACATTCCATTTGCACAAGTTATTCTGTACAGAGTGAAAGCTCTTCTTCAGAGCTTTCCCTGACTAGCTCCTACTATTTTTGTAAGCGAGTTTCTCCTTAAATAGCACTTCCTTCGTAATCTCTCCTCCAATGCAGTTTATCCACTCCTTCTCATTGCCTCTCCTAGAATCCTGTTCTTTCAGACCAATACAGGAATCCCTATATTATTATATAAATATAATCATATATTTAATTGTGTGCCTTTGGTTAACGTCTTCTTCATGTCTCCAGTGCTTGGCATGGGCGTGGTAAAGTAGATACTCAATAAATATTCATCAAATGAATAAATAAATTCTACAATTCAAAGACTCTGTGAGTGTGTATTCCAAGGTCTATTATCCACACCCTGCCCCACCCGAGGGTTGACACCTGGGAAGGGTGTCATGATTTTTCTGGACCATTTGTGACCTGCTTCTTCAGCCCCACCCCTCTATTATTTACCTCTTTGGGAGCCCTAGGATTAGAAGAGAAGGCTGAGCTGTTGGTGTTTGCTGCCTTCAAATCAGCTCTGACTCTTGGAAAGCTTATGTATACCAGAATGAAACATTGCCCATTCTGCGCCATTGGTATTTTTTAGTTCATTGTTGTGGCCATTATGTCAGTCCATCTCACTGAGGGCTTCCCTCGTTGTCACTGACCTTCAACTTTATGAAACATGATGTCCTTTTCTGGCAACTGGTCTTTCCTGATGACATGTTCAAAGTAAGCAAGCCAAAGTCTTGTTATCCTTGCTTCCAAGGAGAATTCTGGTTGTATTTCTTCTAAAACTGATTTGTTTTTTCTTCTGGCATTCAATGGTATATTAAACATTCTTCACCAACACCACAATTCAGATGGATCAATTCTTCTTCTGTCTTCCTTTTTCACTGTCCAGGTTTTGCACGCATATGAGGTGTTAAAACAAAATCGTATTAAACCAATAATAGAAATTGACTGAAGTTTATTTAACATACGATTTGCAAATTGGGGTACATGTCAGCTAGGGAGTCAAAAATATTCCAAGTATGAGAGAAACGTCAAAGATTCTTATATCCCATCTTATCGACATTGCCATGGAAGAAGGGACAGAACAAAACTGGTAAAACAATTTGGGGTCGGGGTCAGGAAGGATTTCATACAACATTATCTTGAAGAACAATTAAAACAATTGCTCATTTACCCTAAAACATAGCTATAGTCTGACCTTTGGAGGCTCTGTTTCTTGGAATTGACTGCACATGGATAATTCTTCAGAAGAGCATAATATCTAAGGCAAAATGGTCTTCACCACTTTATCTAGACCATTGTTTCACTTTAAGATGACTTTTAGAAACTAGTTTCTATAATGCTCAAGGTTCAAAAGGACATCTAAGGGCAATGACCTGGGTGGATTACCTCAGCTCCATGGACCCCAGAAATCCAGATTCCAGGAGAATGAAAACTGTTTCTCAGAGGCGATTGAAAAGACCATGGCTTGGGTCAGGTACACCTTAGTCATTAAAACGATATCTTTGCTTTTTAAAACTCTGAAGACATCTTTTGCAGCAGATTTGCCTGATGCAATACTGTACATCATTTGATTTCTTGACTGCTGCTTCCATGGACATTGATTGTTGATCCAAGTAGAATGAAATAGTTGACAACTTCAAATTCTTCTCCAAGAAGAAGAAGGCTGAGTTATGCCTCTGCTATTGAAAATAGCCTGGAACAGCTCACTCATACATTCATTCATTCTGCTATTCATTCAGCAAATATTTGTCTAGTGCCCACAAAGCACCAGGCATTGTGCTAAGACACTGGGGATAAACGGGGGAGTAAAGCAGACCTGCACCTAGCTTTCAGAGAGCTCACACCCTAAGTAGGCAGAGATGGACCTTCATGACATAATCACACAAATTCTCACAGAATTACAAACTGTGATAGGTGCAGTGAAGGCGAGGGGCAGAGTGCTCTGAGAATGTTTAGCATCCTGCAGTCTAGACTCAGGGCATTGGGCTAGAAAGCATCATGGGGCATTCTCCAGGGACTTTGGCTGGGCCCATATGCCATTATCTGGCACACATGTATACTCTTCTTATGAAATCCCTCTACTAGGGAACCATCAGCTAGAACTTGGGCTCAGAGTGGTGACCAGCCAAGCTCCCAGCACCCTCCCTTGGGAGTGCTGAGCCCATGAGGCTGGAAGATAAACTCTTACCTCTCAGAGTCCTTTCCCTCCTTGTGGGACTCAACCACTGAAAAGAAAATGTTAAAGCCCTAGATGGCAAGAGGCCTAGGCGGCCAACACCCTCCTCAAACAGGTGGGGAACTGGGGCCCAGAAACAAGAGGCTGCTTAAGGTCACACAGCAAGCAGCAAAGCCAGAACTGGAACCTAGCTCCCCATGATCGTCAGTTCTCAACCGCTTTGAACTCCACCACAAGACCTCCTTCATTCTATGAATGACAACTGATTTTACATAGCAAGAATCTTGCTTCAACAAGAACCCAGCAGGTTTTCTAGCGGCTGCAAGCAACGGTTAGGATACAGACAAAACCCTGTATTAAGGAGCAAGTGGTTTACGGCTATATTTGGAGGGATTTGCACTGTGGTGTTTATTCAGTCAGGCCACAAACATACATAAGTGAAAATACATTCATTACAAGTCTGTGTTGAATACTATGTTTTCATTCAATAAATTTTCAAGGAAAATGTAGTGGTTATGGCTGTGAAAGGAGACAAATAATAACAGACATCTTACTTTGATTTTAAGAGACTTTTAAAACCAAAAATTAATCATAGAAAAGCCTGACCCAAACTGCAAAAATATTGACTTTTTTTTTTTTTTTTAACCAGAAACTGTTCTGCAGAATTGCAAAATTGTCTTTTCTGGCTAGAAAATGACAGTCAATAACAAACCCATTACTTGCGATTTAATGAAAAAGACTATGTGTTTCCTTAATTTTAATACCAAGAGGTCAAATGGATAAAGGGCCAAATTTCAGGAGTTAGTTTTTAACGCTAATTAAGTAACCAGTAAGTACTTAGTCACTATGGAAACTTGTATTCTTTATGGAAAAAAAAAACAAACTTAAACTTCCATGAAATCTCCAGTCCTGGGGAGTGCTTTTTCTCCCTCTTTATTTTCCTTCCTGAAGGGAGACTCAAGCTCCTCTAATTTGCAAATTGTTTATTAAATCATGAAACAGCCAAATAGTATATTATTGTTTTGAACTAGTTCAAAGGTTTTTTTTTTTTTGTTTATTGTTGTAGTTTAAGTGAAAGTTTACATTTCAAGTTATTTTCTCATACAAAAATTTATACATACACTGTTACGCGGCCCTAATTGCTCTCCCCATACTGTGACAGCATACTCTTCCTTTCCACCTCTGATTTCTCATGTCCATTCATCCAGCTCCTAACCCTCTCTGCCTTCCCATCTCACCTCCGGACAGAAGCTGCTGGTTTAGTCTCATGTACCTACTTCAGCTAAGAAGCACACTTGTTATGAGTATCATTTTATGTTCCATGGTCCAGTCCAATCTTTGTCTGAAGAGTTGGCCTCGGGAATTGTTTTAGTTCTGGGTTGACAGAGAGTCCAGGAGCCATGCTTTCTGTTGTTCTCCAGTCTCAGTCAGACCATTAAGTCTGGTGTTTTTACTAGAATTTGAGTTCTGCACCAGACCTTTCTCCTACTCCGTCACGGACTTTCTGTTGTGCTCCCTTGTCAGGGCGTTCATTGGTGGTAGCTGGGCACCATCTAGTTCTTCTGGTCTCAGGCTGATGGAGTCCCTGGTTTATGTGGCCCTTTCTGTCTCTTGGGCTAATACTTTCCTTGTGTCTATGGTGTTCTTCATTCTCCTTTACTCCAGGTGGTTGGGACCAATTGATGCATCTTAGATGGCCGCTCGCTAGCTTTTAAGACCCCAGATGCCACTCACCAAAATAGGACGCAGAATGTTTTCTTAATAAACTTTGTTATGCCAATTGACCTAGATGTCCACTGAAAGCATGGTCCCCAGATCCCCACCCCTGCTATTCTGTCCCTCAAAGTGTTTGATTGTATTCAGGAAACTTTTTAGCTTTGGTTTAATCCAGTTGTACTGACTTCCCCTGTAGTGTGTGCTATCCTTCCCTTCACCTAAGAGAATACTTG
Organism: Dugong dugon; assembly: GCA_030035585.1. Lineage (NCBI taxonomy): Eukaryota > Metazoa > Chordata > Mammalia > Sirenia > Dugongidae > Dugong > Dugong dugon. Next base: position 184,894,305 of record CM057460.1, on the reverse strand, counting down.
TCTACTCTCTAGTTAGTGAATAACCCTCACCCTCCCTCCTCACCCTCGTAAACTTCAAAGAATGTTTTCTTCTGTGTTTAAACCTTTTCTTGAATTCTTATAATAGTGGTCTTGTACAATATTTGTTCTTCTGTGACTGACTAAATTCACTCAGAATAATGCCATCCAGGTTCCTCCATGTTATGTTTCACGGCTTCATTGTTGTTCTTTATCATTGTGTAGTATTCCATTGTGTGAATATACCATAATTTGTTTATCCATTCGTCCTTTGATGGGCGCCTAGGTTGTTTCCATCTTTTTGCTATCATGAATGGTGCTGCAGTGAACGTGGGTATGCATATATCTATTTGTGTGACGGCTCTTATTTCTCTAGGATATATTCCAAGGAGCAGGATTACCAGATCATATGATACTTCTATTTCTAGCTTTTTAAGGAAGCGCCAAATTGATTTCCAAAGTGGTTGTACCATTTTACATTCCCATCAACAGTGTATAAGTGTTCCAGTCTCTCTACAACCTCTCCAGTATTGATTATTTTGTGTTTTTTAGATTCATGCTAGTCAAAGGCTTATTTTTTTTTAACAATTGTAACTGGCCTACTTTGAGCCACTTGCATTTATAATGACTGCTCAGAATAAACCTTATGTTTTAACTTCTTTGTGTTTTGATTATTTTTAATAGGGCCTTGGGATGCTAGTTCTTGCTCATTGCACCATTGTTTCCAATAGCACAAAGCTGGAAACAACCTGAATGTCCTTTAGCAGCGGAATGGATAAACTGCGGTAGGGTCAAACCATAGAATACGATGTAGCACTTAAAGAATAAAGGTAGGTCCCTGGTGTTTCAGTGGTTTAGTGTTTGGCTGCTAATCAAAAGGTCAGCAGTTCGAACCCACTAGCCACTCCTTGGAAACCCTAAGGGCAGTTCTGCTCTGTCCTGTAGGGTCACTATGAGTCAGAATCAACTTAATGGCAATGTGTTTTTTTTTTTTGGTTCTGGGTGGTACAAACGGTTTGCGCGCAACTATTAACCAAAAGGTGAGCAATTCAGATCCACCTAGTGGAGCTGCAGGAGAAAGACCTGGTGATCTACTTCTTTAAGATTACCTGTTGCCATCAAGTGCACTCCAATAGCTGTAATCTTATCGAAGTAGATCTCCAGGCCTTTCTTCTGTGGCCCCACTGGGTGTATTTAAACAGACAACCCTTTGGTTAGCAGCCAAACACAAACTGTACCACCCAGGGAACCTTTCATAAGATTACAGCCATTGAAAACCCTAGGGAGCACAATTCTACTCTGGAACAGGTGGGGTCACCCTGAGTCAGAATCGACTTGACACCAACAGGTTTGGTTTTTGTAATATGAAAAAACATGGATCCACAAAGCAATATTGCACTTTTTCTATGAGTGTACATGTCCATATATAAATGCAGAGAAAGATGTAGAAAAATACCCACCAAAGCAAAAGTGGTGGTTACCTCTGTCAAAGAGAAAAATTAATAACAGATATTTTACTTTGATTTTAGGGTTTTTCTTACCCATGAAACCAAGTATTAACTAAAAAAAATTCCTGACCAAAAATTAATCCCACCAGCGAAGCAGCTGGTAGGTTTGAACTGCCAACCTTTCTGTTAGCAGCCAAGCTCTCGGGGCAGATTATCCAATAGGCAAGGTAAGCACAGCACTTACCTTGCTTACCAGATCATCTGTAGTGAACAATTTCACATTTTTTCACCACATCAAAGATTCTGCTTCTAGGTATGGCTGGCATCTGTCTCTCTCCCAACCTGTAAGAATGGTGTAGGGGCAGAGTCTGACCTCCTCTAACTTCACACGGGGGAAGGAGAATCAAGATCAACAGCCCAAGGCTGATCCCTGTGAGGTGGAGGTCAGACATGTCTCCTCTCTCTGCCATCTTTACCAATTCTGACAGCAACTGTCTTAGTCATCTAGTGCTGCTGTAACAGAAATACCACAAGTGGGTGGCTTTAACACAGAGAAATTTATTCTCTCACAGTCTAGTAGACTACAAGTCCAAATTCAGGGCCTCAGCTCCAAGGGAAGGCTTTCTCTCTGTGTTGGCTCTGAAGGGAGGTCTTTGTTGTCAATCTTCCCCTGGACTAAGAGCTTTTCTGTGCAGGAGCCCCAGGTCCAAAGGACACGTTCTGCTCCTGATGCTGCTTTCTTGGTGGTATGAGGTCCCCATTTCTCTCTGCTTGCTTCTCTCTTTTACATCTCAAAAGAGGTTGGCTTAAGACACTATCTAATCTTGTAGATCTCATCAATATAACTGCCACTAATCCATCTCATTACATCATAGCAATAGGATTAACAACACATAGGGAAATCACGTCATATGACAAAATGGTAGACAATCATATAATATTGGGAATCATGATCTAGTTGACAGATATTTTGAGGTGACACAATTCAATCCATGACATTAACCATCCTTCCCATGGCACTCTCTACTTCTCTGCTGGGTTCGAGAATTCATTGCAATGGCCACACAGAACTCACAGACAATACTCATGATTATGGGGTTTACTAGGGAAGTAACAGGTTACAATTCAGGTTGAGGAACACTCAGGACACAATTCTTCCATCAGGACAGCCTCTTGCCAGCCATGCTGCAAGCACACCTCTCTCTGGCCCTTGGTCTCTGGCCTGCTCAGGCAAGCGTTACAAAGCTCTTTCAGGTCTGCCAATAAGTGCCCAGAGGCATCCCGCTGCCAGTAAGCCTCGACCCGAAGGCACTCAGCTTTCTTGCTTCATGGGCTGGGAAGGCCACTGCACCGTCTCTTGCTGGTCTTTCCTGCTGCCGTTTCTCTGCCACTGCTTCTTTCTGTCTTCAGTGTTACAGCTTGATCTCCTGGTTCTAGGAGCTTCTCAGTGCAAGGATCCTGGGCCCAAAGGGCACGCTCCACTCTTGGCTGTCCTTCCTTGGTGGTGGTGGGATCCTCTCTTTCCTGCCCTTGGGGTGGCTCATTTCAAGCCCAGAGGGATGGCAAAACTGACCAATCCCTTTGGTGGACCACAGTTACCCTGTTTGCACAGTCCTGTTCAATCACCTGCATGGGAGTTACAAGACCATGGCGAGAAAGACCACACAAAAGCGATCCACCCGCACTGCACAACCCCACAGCACCTTCCTACAAAATCAAAACCTCTTTTCAAATTTACAATCCCTGTACTACCCAGTGATCAAGGTAAGCACAGACGTAGCTGTGCTTACTTACTAATCTGTAGTGAACAATTTCACATGTTTTTTACCACATCAAAGATTAGCCCTGTCATTGTATCACAAAAGCAGCCACGGACAATATGTAAATGAATGAGTGTGGCTGTGTTCCAACAAAACTTTATGGACACTGAAGTTAGACTTTCATATAATTCTCACGTGTCATCAACTATTATTTAAATTTTTTTTCAATCATTTACAAATGTAAAAGCCATTCTTATGCTCGTGGGCTATGCAGAAACAGGTAGGCAGTCAGATTTGGCCCATAGACGGTAGCTGACCCCTGCTTTAATGTCTGGTTCAAGCCCCAGCTCCCTCCTACCCACACTTACCTATTTTGTCCTCAAACATTCCTGTCCCTCAACACCCCCACCCATGACCCTCTGATGGCCCCTCCAGCTGCTTCCCAGTCCCGCCTGTCTGCCCTTGAGGACACTCCTCCCCTGCCCATAGGACTGTTTTTTTCCTGAGCAGGGCTCTGAATAGCTCCACTCACGTTGGCAGGAGGAACCCAGAGAAAGATATTTTGTCTGGAGTCCTGGAGAAGCCAGGGGTCAGGACTCTGATTTCCTTTTGGACTCAGGCCCCCATCCTTCCAATTCCCTGTGGTCCCCACCACTTTCTTGCTTACTCTCTGCAACTCCAGCAGCCTCTCTCCTGCAGCCCCTGCATCCTGTCCCCTGGGCTCCTCTAGTCTCTCCCGTGCGGCCCCTGCAGTCTCTGCCCTGCGGCCCCTGCCGCAGCTGCAGCATCTCAGCTCCAGGTCATTCTACCGCGTAACCCAGAGCCCTCTGGTTTCTGGCCTGTTGCCTGCTCGTCTGTGTCATTTCAGGTATGGACCTCTCCATCCCTCCCTGGGACAGTCCTAAGACCCCTTGTCCCTGCCTGTCCCAAAAGTGCCCAGTTGAAGACTAGGGGAAGGGTAATGTGTGCTGAGTCCTAAGCTCAGCTCCTTTGCTCTGTGTCTTGTCCCTTCTCTGAACTCAGCTTCCTCATTTGTACAATGACAAGGATGCACTGTATAATCTAAGCCCCTTCCATACCTAACAGATCTTTGTGATCTGAAAGTCAGAGGCTATCATTTTAAGTCTGCCAGTCTAGAATTCATATTGTGGGTCAAAGTGTGTGGAACTCTGAGTCTGAGAGAACAAACCCTGGTAAGATTTAACAATACAAAGACTCAGTTTATTCAGGAGGAAAATGGGGATAACTATGGTCTCAAAATAATAGGGTGGTTTCAAAGATTAAATTATATAGCGTATATGAATTTTTAATCTACAGCCTAGTAAGCAAATACTCAATAAATGGTGTTTGTTGTTAGTTGCTGTTGAGTTGATTCCAATTCATGGCAACCCCATGTGTGTCAGAGTAGAACCACTCCATAGGGTTTTCAAGGCTGTGACCTTTCAGAAGCAGATCACCAGGCCTTTCTCCTGAGGTGCCTCTGGGTGGGTTCAACTGCCAACCTTTTAGCAAGTGGTTGATCACTTAACCTTTTGCACTATCCAGCGATACCTCAATTAAATTGTGGCAATGTTATTTTAAAGTCCTGAGTTTATCATACTGAGATTATATCATGATCAGAGTTGGAGTGTTTATTTCTAGATTCTTGGAATCTAAGAGTCTGATTTTTCTCACAAAGATTAACCATCTCAGGGCTCCATCAGTGGCAGGGCCTGAAGGATTTGTAGCCCAGGACTTGATAGGAGACTGATTCCTAGAGAGGCCAAGATCCTGGGAAGACATCCCCTTCATCTCTCAGCTTCCTGCCCTCCCAGGAAGAGGTTGGGCCACAATAATCTTCGCAAAAGCATGGGTGGTGCTTGGACCAGGACTTAGGGAGCTGTCATCCCAGTCTTCCTTTTCAGATACTGTCAGGCCATTAGCAATATTCTCCCTTAGTGCTATCAGATGGTCCTTAAAATCCATTGCTGCCAAGTGGATTCTGACTCATAGAGACCCTACAGGACAGAGTAGAACTGCCCCATAGGGTTTCCAAGGCTGTAATCTTTATGGAAGCAGACTGCCACATCTTTCTCCCATGGAGCAGTTGGTGGGTTTGAACCACTGACCCTTTGGTTATCACTGAGCACTTAACCACTGTGCTATTAGAGATCCTTGCACAGTGTCTGGGCACCCAATAAGTTTTAGCCGTGACCAGTGTGAAATCAAACCTGATGTTACCCAAAAGTTTGCATAAGTGACTGGTTAGTTGGACAGACTCAGAAACTTGGAGGCTATAGATCTCATCATGGCTCCCAGAGAGGCCCCTTCCCCCAGGGCCTGGCAGCCACTCAGTCCCAGGAGGCAGAGCTTCCACTAATTGAGATGTATTTGCAGCTGCCCTGTTATCAAGGCTTGTTGTGGGCCCTGTCATGATCCACCAGCACAACCCCAGCTCTGGGAGCCATGGACCCCAACAGGAAGGTGGCCAGAAGCCAGAGACTTCCTCCTGCCAGCTGCTCTGACAACACCCTTTCAATTACAGCAATCAAAAAACCAGTGGGTACTCCTGACCTGTCTGTTATCCTGTCCACTGATTGGCTTACTTCTGCTTGTTGGCAGGCCCCTATCCCTGAAAATTTGGCTACTAAAGCATTAGCTTTATATTTGGATTAAAAAAAATACTATAGTAAACAAATAATGTCCCCCAAAGATGTCCACATCCTAATCCCTGAAATCTGTGAATATGGTACCTTACAGTGGCAAAGGGAGTTAAGGCTGCTAATTGACTAACATTAAAATGGGGGAGATTATCCAAGATGACCTGGGTGGCCCAATGTCATCACAAGGATGCTTAAAAGTGCAAGACGGAAATGGAAGAGAGAGCCTGCAAGATGGCAGCATGAGGAAGACTTGGCTTGATCCCAGGGCTTTGAAGATGGAGAAACGGGGACATGAGCCAAGGCATGTGACAGCCTCTAGAAGCTGGAAACAGCAAGCAACTAGATTGCCCCGTAGAGCCTCCAGAAGGAATACAGCTCTTTTGATAACCTTGATTTTAGTCCAGTGGGACCCATTTTGGACTTTTGACCTCCAAAAGTGTAAAATAATAAATTTGTGTTGTTTTAAGCCACTAACTTTGTGGTAATTTGTTACAGCAGCAATAGGAAACTAATACACTATGTATAATGACAACTGCTATTTATTGAGATTCTATTACCTACCAGACACTGTTGCTAAGTGGGTTTCCTATATATTATCTTATTTAATATGTACATTAGACCTGCAAGGAAGGTACTCTTGTTCCCACTTTCTAAATGAGGGAAATGAGGCTCAAGGAGATTAAATGACTTGGCCAGTGTCACAGAACTAGTTTGTAGCAGAGAAAATATCCAAATCCGAGCACATCTGGCTCTAAAATCTGTGTTCCTTCCACTGTCCCAGGCTCACCATCCCTCCTCTGGAACTGCCTGGCTGCCTCCTTGGAGTGTCCTTGTTTTTAATACCAGGCTTCAGTGTTCTAGGTCATGTTGTTAATATGGTAAGCCTAGCTGTTCTGTCTGCAGCTTAGTTTCTCACCCTATAAAAAGATGTTAACAACGCTTGCTGGGTGCCTTTTTGGGGCTGTGGCAATGAATGAATCAGAATGTGGATGGGAAGATTCTTTGTGAACTGTTAAGTGCTCTCCTTGTGTAAGATATTCAGAATAAGCTTCCCCAAACTACCCAAATTTCCCCAAACTCTCCCATACCCTTTTTCTTCAAGGCCAGAGAAGATCCCCAGGATAGGGGATCCCACCAGGTCACTGGGGAGATGTTTTAGAGTGTGGAAAAACAGAGGACTAAGGTTAGAAGGTGGTGGTTTGGATGCCTTTCTTTATTTTTGTTTTGTTCTTGCTTATTTGGTACCTGTAGCTGTGGACTAGAGGGAATTGTGTGTGGGGGTGATAATGATTTGGGGCCAAAAAGAATAGTTGCTAAACTCCATTGGGACCTTTTCTATTACTGCCGACCAAACACTATACTAGCCTCCTTACTCCAACTGGGCTCTACTACCCCCACCAATAATGGGGTGGTCCAAGGCTTTTGTAACTGGTGTTAACATGGTGTTTTAAGAAGATGTATCTGATGCTGCGTGTAACATAGGTTGGATGCAAGACGACTAGTCAGGGCCTACTACAATAGTCCGGATATGATCTGATCAGGGCTTGGAGTGTGTGGTGTTGGCAGTGAGGATAGAGAGAAAGGATGGGAACTATTAGAAAAGAAAAGAGTCTCAAAGCCTGCTTCAAACTGTGCTAACTTCTCTGTATGAAAAGAAGATTTGAAGTTGGAGTGGCTAGGAGGGACATGAAACAAATCTGCTCCCTTTTCTACAGGGAAGAAAAATTAGATCAGTGGGTAAATTTGAAGATAGTGGTCAGTATGTGAAAGGGCTTTCTAGCAGTCAGAGCCATTCTGCACTGAAAGAGGCTACTGGTGGAATTCCTATGGGCTCTGGAGTCAGGCCAGCCTGGGTTTGAGTTCCGAGTCTCCTACTCCTTGGCACAGTACCTTGGGGAAGTTAACCTCTGTGATCCTCAAGTTCCTCATCTGTAAAATCAGAATAATACTTACTTTGCACTCATTAAACCAAACCTATTGCTGTCGATTCTGACTCACTGTGACCCCATGTGTGTCAGAGCAGAACTGCATTCCATAGGGTTTTCAATGTCTAAAATCTTATGGAAGTAAATCATCAGGCTTTTCTTCCATGGTGCTGCTAGGTGGATTTGAACTGCCAACCTTTTGGTTAGTAGCTGAGAGCAAACTGTTTGCGCCTCCCAGGGATCTTTTGCATTAAGAGGATGAAATAAGAAAATGTATATAAAGGTGATAGTACTGTTCCAAGAAGCCCTGGTGACGAGGTAGTTAAAATGCTCCGCTGGGAACAGAAGTGTTGGTAATTTGAACCCACCAGCTGCTCACAGGAGAAAGATGTGGCAGTCTGCTTCTGTAAAGATTTACAGGCTTGGAAACTCTATGGGACAGTTCTACTCTGTCCTATAGTGTTGCTATGAGTCGGAATCAACTTGATGGCAATGAGTATGGGAGTACTGACCCAGGTGACACAAACAGTTTGTGCTCGACTACTAACCCAAAGGGTAACAGTCTGAATCCACCCATTAGCACCATGGAAGAAACGCCTGGCGACCTGCTTCCCTAAAGATGACGACCAAGAAAGCCCTATGGAGCAGTTCTCTTCTGTAACACATGGGGTCACCATGAGTTGGAATCAACTCAATGGCAATGGGTTTGGGTTTTTTTTTTCAGAAAGATGGCAGATGGCACAGGACTGGGCAATGTTTTGTTCTGTTGTACATGGGGTTGCCATGAGTTGGAGCTGACTTGACAGCACAAACAACACTGTTCCCGAAACACTGTAGGCTCAGTAAGTGGTAGCTATTGATATTGCCAAGTAGTGAGCTCCCCATCACTAGACATATCTAAGTACAGGTTAAATGACCTCTTCTGGAGTGTGCTTTAGAAGGTATTGAAATATTGGTGGCAACTCTGATAAGACAATATGTAAGGTTCCTTCCATAGCCTACCAGCAATTCCATTTCTGAGGAATTGCTTCCAGGGAAGCAATCTGTTTAAAGGTGCATATACAGAATTGTTTATTTTAGCTAAGAATGTGAAACAATCCAAAGACCCAACAATGAAGAAATAAGTCATGATACATCCCTACCATGAAATACCATGCAAGTCTTTAAACATGTTGGCACACGTTTGTCTGTTGACATGGAATGATAATCATAATATTACTGAGTAGAAAATGCAGATTATAAAAAATATATATCAAATTGTTCCACTTTAATTTTTACAATAAAATACTTATTCAAAACATTTGCATAGAAAAAACCTTGGAAGAATATGCTTCAAAATATTAATAGTGATTATCTTCAGATGGTAAGATTTGGGGTGATTTTAATCTTTTTTCTTGATTTGTCTGTATTTTAGAATTTTTCTCTAATGAATGAGAATTACTTGTGTGGTAGTAATAAACATAAAAGGCGACAGAACTCTGAGGTCTTGTTAACTGCGGGGGTGAGAAAAGGACAGGATTTGAGGCAAACAGTGAATGGTGAAGGCTGGTAACCCCAGATCCACGCTGTTTTCTCTGCAGCTGAAATCCAGGAGTGTGGCAGAACTCCAAAGGCTCAGAAAAAGGCTCAAAGCAGCCAGCCCTGGTGAGGTGAAGCCCTCAGGAGCCTCAGGCCTGAGAAAGTCCAGATCAGACTGGAGCCAGAAGCCCCTGCAGATGAGGACCCCTGTGGAGGCTGCAGCCTCTGCAGCCCCAAGCCCCCTACCCCTTTCATTCTGACCCAGTTAGGGAGGGGCCGATTCCAGAAGGTGGGAGACTCTCTGAGTCTGTTGGCTGGGGAGCCTCTGGAGCTGCGCTGCCCGGGGAAGGTGGTCAGCTGGCGGGTGCCTGTGTACCTGGAGGAGGAGGGTGAGGGATGCCTGAGGTATGCGGCAGAGGGACTTCTGGGATAGTATGTTGAGTGGGTCCAGGGGTCCAGGGGTGGATCAGAGGATGTTGGAGAGCAGTTCACTGATGATTATTTTTACAGGGATTAAAATGGCTCCGAACCCACATGGGGTGGCATCCTATTATATACAACTACAGGCACTGTCATGGATTGAATTGTGTCCCCCCAAAATACCTGTCAACTTGGCTGGGTCATGATTCCCAGTATTGTATAATTGTGTACCATTTTGTAATCTGATGTGATTTCCTTATGTGTTGTAAATTCAATCACTATGATCTAATAAAATGGATTAGCAGCAGTTATACTGATGAGGCATACAAAATTGGATAGTGTCTTAAGCCAGTCTCTTTTAAGATATAAAAGAGAGAAGCGAGCAGAGACACAGGGGAACCTCATACCACCAAGAAAACAGTGCCGGGAGCAGAGCCCGTCCTTTGGACCTGGGGTCCCTGCGCGGAGAAGCTCCTAGTCCAGGGGAAGATTGATGAAGATTGATGAGAAGGCCAACAGAGAGAGAAAGTCTCCCCTGGAGCTGATGCCCTGAGTTTGGACTTTTAGCCTACTGTACTGTGAGGAAATAAATTTCTCTTTCTTAAAGCCATCCACTTGTGGTATTTCTGGTAGAGCAGCACTAGATGACTAAGACAGGCACCTAAAAGAAACAGTAAGATGGGCTTACAAGTACCATCAGAGGCATAGTGGTTTAACAGAATGGATGAAAAGCCTTCCCACAATCCCAGGGTTGCTCAATTCCTGCGGGAAGCAGACTGCCTGTAGGAGAAAGAGGTAGCGATGGGAAGATAAGAGACTGACTGTCCAACCTACTTGCCAGGGACGCCATCATGGGGAAGCCAGAAATAAAGGCAAAGTCAATCACACCAGCATTGCCCACCCCAGTCCGGAGTAAAATCAGGCCAAGGGTGGGCTCATAAGATGTGCCTACCCTTTCTCAATTCAGCCTCCTAGGCTGGGATTTCCTGGGACTCTACCTCTCTTTTGGAGCCCTGGTGGCGCAGTGGTTAAGAGCTCGGCTGCTAACCAAAAAGGTCGACAGTTTGAATCCACCAGCATCTCCTTGGAACCCCTATGTGGCTGTTCTACTCGGTCCTATAGAGTCGCTATGAGAGAGAACTGACTCGATGGCAATGGGTTTGGTTGGGTTCTGCCTCTTGCTGGGTGGTGGTGCTTAGAGAGTATTTGCTGGTCTGAACAAAGGGACACAAGGAAGGGCCAATGAGAGCAAAGGAGTTTGGGGTGGGGGAAGGGGAATAACAGCTCCAATGTGTGGGAAGCAACTCCTGGTAAAGGGACCAATGAGAAATTGTGCATGAGACTGGTGGGTTTAGGTGAGCCCAATAGAAACTGTGGGTGGGGCCAATACAAATCCTGGTAGCTCCACTAAAGAAGGGGGGAGTAGGGAGTGGTGGGAGGAGGATGGCCGAAGAACCCAAATGCTATTCGCTAAGCCATCCCCATCACCTGCCCATTCCCACCCTGTCCCCGCCCACCGACTGTCTTTCAGAGTCAAGCACTTCAGTCAGCACAGTCAGCTGCTGGTGGTGAACTCCACAAACATGGACATTGGGAAATACAGCTGCTGAGCTCACCGCTGCCAGGACAGCGTGTGCGCAGAAGGCGAGGACCGCCAGGGAAAGACCTTTGTCTTCTTCACAGGTTGTCTTGAGTCAGGGTCTCCAAGAACTTAAACTCTCCAAACGTAACTCTTAAGTCTTTCCCCTTAGACCCATCTGTAACATGAGGGGGTTCTCCAAGATCCTTCTTGTGACATTATGGCATTCTATGGTTAGTTTCACGTAGAATTGCGTAGTCACAGAGTTCAACTTTGCCCAACTGAGGACATACATGACTCTTCTCCACTCAGTATTGTCCCACTTACAAAAATATATCTACAACAGTAATAATTATCCAATCTAAAGGCTCTTGACTCTATCTGGGAGTCTGTAAATTCCTGGCCCCACTCCTGGGAATTGTGCCCCATTATGTCTGGAGGCTAATAAGTCCTACAAGTGATGCCAATCTTCACCCAGGTTTGGAGACCATTAGCCTGGCACTTTCCAACTGTGGCTGTACCCTAGAACCACCTGCAGAGCTTTAAAAAATACTGATACCAGCCTTCCACTCCAGGCCACATTTTGACTTAATTGGTAAGGGGGTTGTTGTTTTAAGTTGCTGTTGAGTCGGCCCCCGACTCATGGTGACCCCATGTTTGCAGAGTAGAACTGTGCTCCATAGGGTGTTCAAGGCTGTGACCTTTCAGAAGCAGATCACCAGGTCTGTCTTCCGAAGTGCCTCTGGTTGGGTTCGAACAGCCAACCTTGCAGCTAGTAGTTGAGCACCTAACCGATTGCACCACCCAGGAATGCTTGGTCTGGGGGTGGTGCCCAGGAACTGTAAATTTTTTTTTTTTTTTTTTAAGAGTACCTCAGATGATTCTAATGTGCAGCCAGGGCCAAGAACCATTGCACTTGCCCAACTCTAGAGCTGCTCCATAGGATAGGGAGGCAACTAACCAGGTGTGGCTATTGAAATTAAAATTAAATGAAATTTAAAATTCACTTTAGTCACATTAGCCACATCTCAAGTGCTCAATAGACACATGGGACTAGGGGTTACCATATTGGTCAACACAAATACAGAGCATTTCCATCATCATGGAAAGTTCTAGTGGATAGCACTGCTCTAGAGAGACCTGGTTACCAGAAAATTCCTGCTCACTGCACCATTGTGCACCCAAAAACCTGACATGAAATTATGTTTTTAAAAGTACCATGAAAGGGTTTGATGAATGTTTATCTTCTACAGACCTGGTGCTTCAGATCCAATATCTCATTTAGTTCATATCAGCTCTAAAAAGTAGGCCAGGATATGATTATTGCTCCCATTTGACATGTAAGAAGAATCAAGGCCCAGAGGAAGAAAGTGATTCACCTAAGATCCCACAGCTAGTGGGTGGCAGAACTGAGAATCAAGCCAGAAATTTTGACTTTTAGCCCAGTACCCTCTATAATATTTTTCACATACAAGGCCCCTGTTATGGATTGAATTGTGTCCCCAAAAAATATTTATTATAAATCCTAACCCCTCTACCTGTGGATGTAATCCCACTTGGGAATATTATTTTATTTGTTATGTTAATGAGACTATATCAGTGTTGGGTGTGTCTTAAACCAATCACTTTTGAGATATAAAAGGAACAGATTAGGCACAGAAGGAAGCAAGCAGAGATGGGAGAAGACAGATGCCACATGAAGATCGCCAAGGAACCAAGGAACAGAAGCTGAAAAGAGACAAGGACCTTCCCCCAGAGCCAATAGAGAGAAAAATCCTTCTCCTAGGGACTGTGCCCTGAATTCAGACTTCTAGCCTCCTAACTGTAGAAAAAAAAAATTCTGTTCGTTAAAGCCACCCACTTGTGTTATTTCTATTATAGCAGCACTGGAAAACTACAATAGGTCCTTAGAAATTGAGTAGTCTGAACCCTTCATTGTACAGATGAAGACACTGAAGACCAGAGAAAAAAAGGGATTTAAGACACGTAGCAAGCTAATCACAGAGCTAGAACTTGTAGGCTGGGCTTCAGCATCCTCAGGCCAGGCCCTTATAAGAGAAAGAGCACAGAAAATGAGGATGGGCAGAGGAAGTAAAGTTTCAAGTCCCCACAAGGGATCTCATGTTCCTGGGTGATTATCTCAAGCTCGTTCTTCTCTCTCCCTCCTTCCCAGACCCAGAGGAGCTCTTTGTCCCCAGAGAGGATTACTGTGAGGTGGTGCAGCTGTGTGCAACCATCAGCTAGCCCTGCTTCCCTGCCAGGTGAACAACCGCCCTGGCCCAGGTGACACTGCACCAGGAGCTCCCCCCTGAGGAGGTCTCAGTGGATGGGGCAGATATCTCTTTTGATGCGAAGAAGGGCTTCACCATCCACCAGCCCTAAACGTCCTCGGCTGGGTCCCTCTTCTATAAGCCCAGCCTAGGCTGCATGAGATGAATCTCTACTAAGCACATGCTGATCTATGTCAACTGTGCGTGGGCCTAGGGTTCTGGGTGGACAGGGAAGGGGAGGATATGGGGAGACGCCTTCTTTGGGAGTCTTAGGTTTGGGGGTCTGTGGATTATGGGGCTCTAAACAACCAGCCTGGTTGGCGCAAAAGGTTATCGCACTTGGCTGCTAACCAAAAGGTTGATGGTTCAAGTCCACCAGAGGTGCCTTGGAAGAAATGCCTGGCAAACTGCTTCTGAAAAATCAGCCATTGAAAAACCTATGGAGGGCAGGACTACTCTGACACTCAAAGGGTCACCATGAGTTGGAACTGACTCAACAGCAACTGGTTTGGTTTTTTGAAAACAACGAACTAGCTTTCAACAACACTCCATGTATTCACTCATTCTGTCCTTACAGCCAGCCATTCAGCTCAGTCAGCCAAACGGCTCACCTTTTCTATCCACCACCCTTGCTCAATCAAGTCAAACTATTTCATCCGTCTATCCTCTCTCAAATAAGCCATTCCATCCGACCATCCTTCATTAGGTTAAGCATTCTATCATTCATCCATATACCCACCCCTCCTCCATTAATTTAGTACAGCCATTTATACATCCACATATCTTCTATCAGTTTAACAATTCCACCCATTCATTCTACCCCCTCCCTCCATCTGCTATCAATTCAACCATTTCAACGTTTGCCAACATTTTTCTCTCCCCTAATATCTGTGACAGACCCAACTTCCTTCCCCAAACCCACCATTCAAGCTTCAGCAACATCCGTCCAACTAGGGGAGAACTTCAGTGTGACCTGCACAGTTCTGGGTGAGCCAGAGATTGCTCTGGACTTTAGTTGGGAATATCCAGGGCAGAAGGTAAGCAGAGGGTAAGAGGAGGCTGTATGTGTATGGGGGCTGGGGGAAGAATGAGGTATTAGAATGGGGGCCAGGAATGATCATGCAAAGTGGAACCACTGCTTGACTGGGAATCTGATGGGCCTAAATTATAGTCCCAGTTCTGACACTGCCTCTCTGAGTGACCTTGGGCAAGTCACTTCCCTTTTCTGAGCCTCAGTTTTCCCATTTGTCAAATAGAGCTACTTCTCAGATTACTGTATAAGAATGTCTAATTTATTCCTTTATTAATTTATCCAAAAGTAACTGAGCACCCACCATGTGCCAGGCACTGTACTAGGTGCTGAGGCTACAGTGATGAGTCAAAGATATGGCCTTAGGTCTCTGCAAATTTACAGACTAAGTGGGGAGGAGAAAGTGGGAAGGGGACATACATGATATACATGATGATTTAGAGAATGTCAAGCGCTACAGAGAGAATAAAACAGGGCAACATGACAGAGTCTACTTAAGATAGAGTGGTCGGGGAGTCATCTCTGAGATGACATTCAAGCCAAGACCAAGCTGGCCTCAAGCACACAAAAAATGGGGCTTGAGCAAGTGCTCAGGCTCTATGGCTACGTGTGTGTGCATGCGTGCATGTGTATGAGGGTGCGTGTGTGAGAGAGAGAGAGAGGAAGAGAGAAAGAATACGATGAATGGATGGATATGGATGGATAGAACCAAATACATAATACGTTAGCAACTGTTTCCTGGGCTTCCTCTGTGCCCAGCCCTTCCCTAGATGTTGGAGAGATGGTGTTTGTTACATTCTTTCCTCTCAAAGAACTTATCCCCAAAAACCTCAAGCATCTGTAAAACAGCTGTGACAAATAGTATGGTACCAACATTGAGGGCTTTAGGAATTCTGAAAAGGGCTTCCTGGAAAAGCTGGAATTTGAATTGAGTGTGGAGGGTAGGAGTGAGGTGAGTGGAAGGCATTCCAGGCAAATCACAGGAGCGAGAGCAAGGGTAGACACATCACACACTGGAGCCACAAAAACTTACCTGCCTCACATTGCCACCTGCCCAGAATGCCGGGGAGCAGTGGGCATAAAAGCACCCAAGAATCATTCTCCAGACTCCAGGGAGCCATTGGAGAAGTCTGAGCAGGGGAGGTGACTTTGTGTAGATTGAAGGGGAAAAAGTTGGGGTAGACTCATGAGGTGCTACTGCCCAGCCAGAGGTCACTTAAGACAAGTCTAGGATGGGGAAAATGAGATGCTCTGTAGGTGCCATGACCTGTTGATGATATCACCATTTCCTGCAGCCCAGGAGGGAGGCCTGTGGAACCTAGCCAACGTGCTCTGCTGCTCCCTGAATTTACAACCCTCTGGCTCCACTTTGCACCAGTCATTTGAGTGGGCTGGACCAGTACATGGTGAACTCCTTGGGCTTATCTCTGTATTCCCTGTAGGGGCTAACTGAGGCTGGGACCGAGCAAAGGAGTGATGAAGGTGAACCCCCTCAGCAGGTAGAAATGGTATGTGGTCCTTCCCCTACTCATCTGATGAGGAAACTGAGACCCAGCAAGAGAAAGGATCACACAGATGGTTGGGAAACATTGACTTTGCTGTGCCAGCAATTCCCCAAGACATGTCACTTGGCATAGTAAAGTGCCAAATAAATCCTCCCCTGACCCCAAAGAAAGTGTTCTCAGGAAAACCCTGCCTCTTATAACCACCACCCACCTTGGAGAGTCAAATGCATTTGCATAGATGACAGACTCAATGGTCTAAGCTTCACCAATTTAACTTTGCCTGACTCAGTTTCCCAAACACTTTTGATAATGGAATTGCTAACTTTCCTCACTTTGGGAAAGTAGGTAACATGCACTAACATCCACACGGAACCGGTGTGCCACAGCATACCCATTAAGAATGCTGGTGAGTTGCCTCCTGAGCACTTCTTGAGTAGTGAAGGGAACTCTAGTGTCTCTCTTCCGACTTGAGAACCTTAAAGTTTTCCATAGAGAATTTGGCCTTTAAGGTGCTCTGACACTAAGCTGAAGTGTAGCCTTGCATAAGTCACTTCCCTTTCCCATCTGTTGAAGGGATAATTGGTGCCCTCTTACCTGCCCCCTGGTGCCTGAGTCAGAGGCAGCACCCAGGGCAGCTAATAGGTATGTTTTTTGTCCACTGCAGCTGGGGCAACCCCCCTACATCAGCGAGCAGGCCAGTGTGGTATGCTGGGAAGGCCAGGTACAGCAGGAGGCAGACAGCACCCTTCACATGGAGGAGACCCGGGTGGGGGATACCGGTGTCTACACCTGCCAGGCCACCAACCTCCAGGGCATGGGGACTGTCACCATCCATGTCCACGTGATCCAAAGTCTTCATGTCTCCCCTGCCCCTTCCAAGCTCCCTCCTTGGCTGTAGGCATCCGGGTGTGGGGCAATGGGCAGAAACAGGGGTAGGTACCTGTGTGACTCAGTGTTCAATGCCAAGGCCAAGGAGGGGGCCCCAGCAGAACAAAGCATCTTCTCATTCACCCCTCACACCTCCCCCACATCCCTGACACTGTTTTCTCCTCTCACTTCACCCTCACAACCTCACTCAGAAGCCTGACTTGTTTTGAGGGCCTGTCTTCACCCTAACCCCAGGCCCTACCTCTGAGGCTGGGGCAAGGCTAGAGCCAGTTGGGCTCCAGTCCCTGCAGAGGGAGCTCGAGCCCACTGGTGAGTCACCAGGCTCCAGAACTTATCCTTCAAAGACCCCTGAGGGTGGCAGAGGGGCTGAGGAAAGACCCACCTCCTCCGTCTCCCAGAAAAACACAGAGGCTAAATAAATAAGATATTGCATGTTCTTTGTAGTTCCACAGCTTGTCCACCCAGGGGTGGGGGTATGATTACTTCATCTCCTCACATCCATCATGGACTATATGAGGGAAGACCTCCTCCCCCGTTACAACTTGCCCCTGCTCAAGCCCTGCCGCACACAGTTAAAAAATGCTTCTAAAGTGCATTCTGCAGCCTGAAGTGCTCTCTGAGGGTAGGGGTAGAAACTTGGTCAAGGAAGGTCTGGATACTTTGTATCCTCCTAGGACATTTGCAAGTCCCCATATAACATAAAACGTTCTGGGCGAACTCAGGAGAAGGCGCTTCTGGGGACTCAAGGCCCCGTGGGTGGTTCTGCTCGGCCCAAGCCCCCCACCCAGGGCTCACTGGGCGCACACCCTGGCTCCCCGCTCACTCCCACTGGCGTTCCTCCCTGGGAAAGGAACAAGGAGAGGCTCCCACTGTCTTCTCAGGAAAGTCCTCCAGCAGGAGGTGTGACCACAGGTGTCACAGCAGACCCTGAGCCCTATGTGGCGAGGAAAGAGACCTTAGGGGGGGTGACAGAGGCCAGCGGGAATGTGGGGGAGGCGTCGGCCCCAAGGACCCGGTACAGCAGCTCCTCCTTCTCCTGCTGGAGCTGTCGCCGTAACTGCGACTCCTTTTCCAGGGCCTCACGGGTGAGCAGCAGGTCCTCAGACAGCTGCCTGTGGAATGCACACAGAGCCCAGGGCTGCCTACTGGGAGCAGCACCAGGGGGCCTCCAGCCAGGTGACAAACCCCTTCCTCCAGGAAGCCCTCCCTGGGTGGGCACTAGCCTACTCCAGGGTCGCCATGGCCCTCTCCTTTGCCTGTATGCAAGAGGCAAATTAATCTGTCGACCAAGGAGCATGGGCCTCTCAGGCAGACAGCTCTGGGTTCAAGTCTCTGTTCCACTACTTAGCTGTATAACCTTGGACTAGTTATTCAGTCTTTACAAATTTCAGTAAATGGTTAAGTGCTCAGCTACTAACCAAAAGGTTGGCAGTTCAAATCCACCCAAGGGAGCCTCAAAAAAAAAAAAAAAAAAAAAAAAGACCTTCTGAAAGGTCACAGTCATTGAAACCCTATGGAGCACGATTCTACTATGACACACGTGGGGTCGCCATGAGTCGGAATTGACTCAATGGCAACTGGCTTTTTTTTTTTGGAAAATGGGAGGAATAATAATTATAGTACCCATCTCTTAGGGTAAGGATTAGATAATATGTATTCAATACACTATGTCTGACACATGATAATAGCTCTCATTTATTAAGCTTTCAGAACTGATTCATTCTACTTGGGCCTTGTGAGCTGTAAGCTTCCTGGTTTTCTGCTTCCTCTTCCCCATACTGGGCTTTCTCAGGAGACCACTAAGCCTGGGTGGTACCCGAACAAGACCCAGGGGATGGGAGCAAACAAATAGTGGCCAGGACCTTGGGACCTAGGCTTCTGGGTGGAGCTGGTCCCCTGGCATTCCTGACTCCCAAAGGAAGGGAAGCCATGTTCCCAGGCAGGCCCTGGTCCACCTGTCCATCCATTCCCCCAGGCTCCTTGGAGCTTCTCCCAACTGGAGATAATCTCAGAAGGGTAGGGACGAGAGGAAAGGAGGCTAGGGGGTGGCTACCTGGACATAACCACCTGGTTCCGGCCTCGGACGTGGAGGTCCTCGTTCTCCTGTTGCAGGGTGGTGATTTTCTCCTCTAACATCAGGTTTTTTTCTTTCTGTAACAAATGAGGAGTAGCTCAGCAAGCTGCTACACTCAACACAGCACAATGTGGGCCCCACCTCCCTGTTATCTGTGGTAACTGAAAACACATTCTAGACCAGATGTTACAGTTCAGGGAGCAATAAGATTACTTAAGAAAATAAAATGAAGGAGTTAACATAGGGCTGCCAACTTCTAATTTTGCCATGTGAGAACATTAAAGAATAGCCACCATTGTCTAATATCACCATCAGTTCATAAAAGAATGGATATTTTCTGTTCCCCAAAAGTCAGAGAATATAATCTATATAATAAAATTAAGCTTATTTCCTACCCTGTTGCACAAAAATGGCTGAACAAAATTTTATAGAGAATGTTTGAGATGGTCAGATTAAAATACTGGTTGTGTGACACACAGAGTTTACTTTGAAAGAGGTCAGGGAGATTTCTGAGAGATTAGCAACATAATCTCTGTTTGGATTCAACTCTAGTTTTCTGAGGCCTCTGTTCTGCTGGAGACAAAGCCATCAGTGGCTTCACCGCCCACAGCTCACCAGCCCAGACCTTGCTGACTCTGGCTCCCGTATTTGTCCAACCTTTCAGCCTTGCCTCCTTCCTCAGCCCCTGCCTGAACTGTGACATCTGCCAGCCCTTCCCTGTTAACAGACTCCTTGCATCATTGTTACCCAAGTTCCAGCATCACGAGTAGCCAAGAAAAGCACAGGACCCAGATGACAAGGAGCCCCTGCTTAACCCAGAATGGCCACAGTGGGCATATAACCACTGGCCAAATGCCAAATGGGCAACAGATCAAAGCTGGTGTGGACCAGGCTGGGGCCTCCTCAGAGCACCTCCCCTGTCCATGCTTTAGAAGAGGCAATGCCCAAGGAACAGGAGTCTGGGGCTGCATCCACCCAGCTGCTCCCAGCCACGGACCACTGTTTCCATGTGGATCAGCCGCTTGTCCAGTTCGTGAATACGTTCATTCTTCATCTCGATGACAAAGTGCAAGCTCTCCAGCTCCTGCTCCCAGAATGGGCTGGGACTCCCATAATCCTAGATAGGCACATAGCATGACCTTGTCAGACCAGCAAGTAGAGAGAGGCATGGTCTACTTCCTGCCCATTCTGTCACCAACTCACTACTTGACTTTCACAAGTCACCTCCCTCCCTCTCTCGGCACATGAAAAAAATATCCAAATTAGTTGCCGTTGAGTCAATTCCAAATCATGGTGACCCCTTGTGTGTCAGAGTAGAACTACTCCATAGGGTTTTCAATAGCTGATTTCTTGGAAGTAGATTGCCAGTCCTTTCTTGGCACATGGTGAGTGCTTAATATGCTTTATTTCTTTTTACCCTAACAACACCCTTTGAGGCATGTACTATTACCATCACATGAGGAAACAGGTTCAGATAGGTGAAATCACTTGTGGCAAGTGGTAAGTTTGTGATTTGCACCTATTTTTCTTTGAATTCAGGGCCCGAGCACTTCACTACTATGTCATATGCTAACCAAAAGATGGGCAATTGGAATCTACCAGCCACTCCTTGGAAACCCTATGGGGCAGTTCTACTCTGTCCTATAGGGTCGCTATGAGTCAGAATTGAACTGACGGCAGTGGGTTTGGTTTTTATGAGTTTACTAACCTAAAGGTTGGTACTTTGAACGTACCCAGTGGTGTCATGGAAGAAAGGCCTGGCACTCTGCTTCTATAAAGATTACAGCCAAGAAAGCCTTATGGAGTAGGATCAAAATTGACTCAATGGCGACGGGTATGTTTTGCCTCAAGGAACTGGCCTTTCCTATAGCCTAGACCCTGGCCTCCCCAGGTACTCTGGAGATTCAAGGAGGAAAGGCCCCCAAGTGTACTGCCACCTACCTGGATGTGCTTCTTATAGTTTCGGCTCAGAATGGACTCTTCTGCCCTCTTCATCTTGGCTTGAAAGGCCTGTAGCTGTGAGGTCAGACCATCTATGGTCTCCTGGCAAAGGGAGCAGGAAGGAGGCACTCAAAACCTGCTTCATCAAGGCTATCAGTGAACTTCATACATCCCAGAGAGTGAACAGCTTTGGGTTCTTCCTGTTTATCTTTTGTCTACCCTACACAACAACACAGGCTTAATCTACTTCAACCACTGCTTGAAGTATACCAGCCCCACTCTCTCACCCTCAAGTTTTCAATGACTCCCCATAGCGTTAGAGAAAATGTCCTGGGATTCAAGGCCAGTTTTAGTTGGGCATTCAAAGCCTCAAAAATCAGGCTCAATGGACTTACCCACTCTCCTATCCCACTGCTCCCCTCCACACACCTCCTTTAGCCAAACAGGTCTCCATACTTTTCCCCTGCCAAGAATTTCCTTCATTTAAACCTTGGCAGTTGTCTCGAAGAGTATAACCCCTTAACATGGCTCGTGGGCTCCCACCTGCTGGCCCCTTCTACCTCTCTAGCCTCAGTCCTCTCTACCTTTCTCCCACTCATACCCTCTACCCATCTTGGGCTTCTCTCAGTTCCTCAGGTATTCCATGTTTCCCCCCTTTGTTCTGTGCTTTTGCACATGCTGGTTTTTTTTTTGCCTAGAGCATCCTTCTTCCTCTTCTTCAGCTGAAGAATTCCAGCCCATCCTTTAGGTTCTAGCTTAGATATCACTCCCTCTAGAAAGTCTTCTCTGACCAGACAAAATGGGTGAGATTCTTTCTCACATGCTTCCGTAGGTCTCTGTGCATCCATCTACCAGTTGAATCACCACTGTGACACCCAGCCTAAGTAGTCTCCAACAGTCCTTGGGAAAATGGGCCAAGCCCAATCTCAGACAAGGCCCTCTTGAGCTAATAGCCTGGCTGCTACACACGGAAGACAATACTTTCAACACTCACACTTAATGTAGTGCTTTGGCTGCTTTGAGGCTCCATGCTGGTTTCCCGCAGGTCCTCCCTTTCCCTCACCAGAGACTGACACGATCCATCCCCTCTCACCTGCAGGGCTGCCTTCGCTTCCTGGGAGGATTGGATAAGGGCTTCTTTCTCCTGCTCATGTAAGGCTTGGAGGACTGTAGGGAAAGGAGATCTCTATGAGCTCAGGCACCCAGACACTTCTCCTAAAGCCTTCTGCATCTAGAAGGCTTGTGGCCAAGTCACCTGGGGCCCACAGGAGCCAGGAATCTGGGAATGGTCTTAGTTGTCCTTCTGGACTTGGGGCTGTGCCAGAAATATAGTAGGTATGTAATAAAAGCTCATAGAAATGAGAGTAAATTAGATCCTTGGAAGATCTGAGAACCCTACCAGATTGTGGGAACTACCCATACTTGCTAAGGCTGGGATCCAAAGATATCCTTGTAGTAAGCTTGCTCATCTCAGACTACATCAAAGCATGAAAAAAATGCATTAGGACAAGTACTCTGTAAGTTGGGTAAGCCAATCACAAAATCATTAAATCATTAGTTGTCTAATCATAGTGTGAAACTGTGGCAAGTACATTGGATTTGGTGCAAACTACTTGGTCCTGGCTTTGTTTCTTCAAGACTGAGCGACCCTGAGGTCACTTCAGGCATCTAAAAGTCCTGTTACCTCAACTGTGAAATGGGGTCAATAAACCTGGCCGGGTTGTCTCAAAGGTATGCCTTGAGGATTACATACAAGAAGGATATGCAAGGTCTTTACAGACTGGGCAGTGCTGTACAGAGCTGGACTTGTTATCATGCCTCAAATCAACACAGTTATATTTATCATCCCAACTGCCTTGAGAAGTTCCTTTTGGAAAATTCCAATCTTGTCTCAGCTGAAAGAAGACAATAGGGAAAGGAACAGTCAATGGGAAGGATGAAAACAGAAGAGCAAGGGCAGGAAAGGAAAGTTTAATAGAGCCAAAGGGCTGTGTATATTGGCAGTGACACACACATTTCTAAGAATGTTCAGAATTATAGGTGTGTTAGAGCTGTCAGAAGCTGATAAGTTCAGCTGTATAAAAATCACAGACTTAATTTTTTAAACCATGGGCCTAATTTGTTAATTTGCCTATCAAGACAGGTTCTGGTTCTAGTTGAGAAGGAGTGGAAGAAAAGAACAACATTATCAACCAACAAGATCTGACTGATTCATTTATAAAGTACTCCACTCATAACAACAGAACACACATTTCTTTCAAAGGCATGTGAAACATTCACCAATATAGACCATATCCTGGGTGATAAAACAAACCTTCACAAATTTTAAGGGATCAAAATACAAATTATGTTATCTGATCATAATAGAATCAAACTACAAATCAGTAGTAGAAAGGTAACAGAAAAATCCCCCAAACACTTGGAAACACACTGCTAAACATTCAAGGGATCCAAGAAGAAGTTTCAAGGGATGTTAGAATATTTTCAATTGAACAAAAATAAAATACAAAATATCAACTTGTAGGATGCAGCTAAAGCAGTGCCTAGAAGGAAATTTATAGCAATAAATACTTAGAAGAGAAGAAAGGTCTCAAATCAATAATCTAAGCTTCTAGTTTAAGAAATTAGAAAAATAAGGGCTAAACACAAAACAAGCTAGCAGAAGGAATGGAATAAAAGTAATAGAAATCAATGGGTGAAAATGAAAAAATAAGAAAGAAGTCAACGAAACAAAAATCTGGTACCGTGAAAAAAACTAATAAAATTGGTAAACCTCTGGCAACACTGACAAAGGAAAAAAAAAAAAAGAAGACACAAGTTACCAATTTCAGGAATGGAAGAGGGGGTATCACTACTGATGCAGGAGATATTTAAAACGGTATTAAGAGAATACTATGAACAAGTACATCCACATAAATTTGACAATTTAGGTGAAATGTACCAATTCCTCAAAACCCACACACTACCAGAATTAACCCGAGGTGAAACACATAACTTGAACATTTCTATAACTATTTTAAAAAATTGAATTTGTAGCTAAATGCCTTCCCCTCTGGAAAAGAAATATCCAAGCCCAGACTGTTTCACCAGTAAATTTTATTAAATATTTAAAAAAGACATAACACCAATTATATATGATCTCTTCCAGAAAACAAAAAAGGAGGGAATATTTCCCAACTCATTCCATGAGACAAATTTTACCCTGATGCCAAAATCAGACAAATAGTCCAAGAAAACCAAAGACCAGTATTCCTCATGAACATAGACACAAACACCCTCAGCAAAATATTAGCAAATCAAATTCAGTAATACAAAGAAAGAACAATATACTGTGACCTGGGGCTTATCCCCGGAATGCAAGGCTAGTTCAATATTTGAAACTCAAATCAATGCAATCTACTATATTACAGTCTAAAGAAGAAAATTATATGATTATATAGATCATATAAAACCTAAAACCATAAAACTTTCAAAGAAAACATAGGAGAACATCTTTTTGACCAGGGGTTTGGCAAAGAGTTCTGAGGCATGACATAAAACGCATAATCAATAAAAGAAAAAAATAAATAATTTGGCCTTTATAAAAATTAAAGCTTTTGCTTTTTGAAAGACATTGTTAAGAGAATGAAAAACAGAGTGGAAGAAAATATTTGAAAATACAAAGGACTTGTGTTGAGGATATATAAAGATCTCTTAAAGCTTGATAGTAAGAATAAATAAGCCAATTCAAAAATAAGCAATAGATTTGAACAGACATTTGGACCAAAGAGGATAGATAGATAGTAAATACACAAGGAAAGATGTTAAACATCTTAGCCATTAGTGAAATGCACATTAAAACCACAGTGAGATATCACTACACACATATTAAGCCAAAATCAAACCAAACTCGTTGCCAAAGAGTCAATTCCGCCTCATAGCAACCCTATGGAACTGCCCCGTAGAGTTTCCAAGGAGAGCCTGGTGGATTTGAACTGCTGACCTTTTGGTTAGCAGATGTAGCTCTTAACCACTATGCCACCACGGTTTCCACACACATGTTAGAATAGCTAAAATAAAAAATACTGACAATAACAAGCGTTGTTGAGAATATGGAATAACTAACTGAAGCTCTCGTGCATTGCTGATGCTGGAATGTAAAATGGTAAAGTCACTCTGGAAGACAGTTCAGCCATTTCTCACAAACTTAAATATACATTTACTATATGACCTAGCAACCCCACTCCTACATATTTACCGAAGAGAAATAAAACCTATGTCCACACAAAAACTTATAACATGGATGTTTATAGCAGCTCTATTCATAATTGCCCCAGATTGGAAACCACTCAACTGTTCTTTCAACAGCTGAATGGATAAACAATGAAATACAACTCAGCAATTAAAAAGAATGGATTCCTGATACACACAATGACTTGGATCAATCACGAAGGCATCATGATGAAAGACGCCAGTCTAGAAATCATACCGTATGATCTCATTTACAACAACCTCAAAAAGACAAAACTATAGTGATGGAGAACAGATCAGTGGTTGCCAAGGGTTGGGTTTGAAGAGGGTGTGAGTACAAAGTGGGTAGCCTGAGGGAGTTTTTTGGGGGTGATGGAGCTGTTCTATATCCTGATTGTGGTAACGGTTACACCAGTCTATGGATATGTCAGCACTCATGGAACTATATACCCAAAAAAGGTCACCTTTACTGTGTGATAATTTAAAAACAAAATACAAACAAACAAACAAAATAGAAGTAAAAGACAAGCAAAGGTCATCCAGTGTGGGAATCTACTACTAGTCTCCCCCAGTTATCTGTGTACCTGCCTTCAAACAAACAAAAGACCCCATCTATTCCCTCCCATGCTACACTTTCATTAACTCATTTAATAAACACTTACTTGGCACTTAATATGTGCAAGCAATTTAAAAATAATGGAAAGAATTCTGACTGTTAGGGAGGAACTCTAGACAGAGCAATCCCTTTCCCTCTGGGGTTTTTATAGTAGAAAATTTTTCTTATCGTTATACTTTATTTATAGTGCTAAAAATAACACCAAAGCAAGGCTGGTGAATGAAGCTGCTTTCCCTGTGAGACAGGGGAGGTGTATTTTATAGATATAGAAACGAAACTGAGGCTCAAGGACATTAAGTGAGTAGCCCAGTTTAACAGGGTGTATTAGGATGAAAACCCAGATTGCCAAATTCCCAGGCAAGGGCTTTAATTCCATTTCAAAACGGACTGTGCTAATGTTGCAATATGTTTCAAGAGTCTTCAAGTTGTTCAGACCTTTGTTCTAATGATTCAATTTCTGGGAATCTAAGGACATAATATGAAATGTGGGCACATCTTTACCCAAAAGGTGTTTGTACAGTGTTATTTACAATAGCTAAAATCTAGATGCCTAGAGTCACGGGAAATAAGAAAAACCATATATGCCATGGAGTATTACCATTTTAGTGCAGCATAATTACTTGGAAACATGTTAGATACAATGTTAATGGAAAAGAACAGGATATAACATTTTATATATAAAATAATCATAATTGTGTTTTTTAAAGATACATAACTCTGGGGAAAGGTCATACAAACACTGAGATTAAAAGAAAAGCTGGCGTAGCATTCTGGAGGTCAACTCCAATAGCCTTGAAAATGTACATAACCTTTGCCACACCAGTTCGACTAGGATGTTACTCTATTTTGTTGTTGTTGTGCTTTAGGTGAAGGTTTACGAGCAAATTAGTTTTCCATTCAATAGTTTATGTACAAATTGTTCTATGACATAGGTTGCTTTCCCTACCCTGTGTCAGCACTCTTCCCATTGCCACCCTGAGTCCCCCATTTCCATTGATCTGGTTTTCCTGTCCCTTCCTGCCTTCTCATCTTTGCTTTTGGGTGTATGTTTTCCTTTTGGTCTCATGTAGATGATTGTTCTAAGGAGAACTTTCCTCACGGGTGTTGTTTATTTATAGGTCTGTCTATTATTTGGCTGAAAGGTGATCTCCAGGAATGGCCTCAGTTCCAAATTAGAAGGGTATCTAAAGGCTATAGCCTTGGGGGTTCCTCCAGTCTCTATCAGACCAGTACGTCTGGTCTTTTTTATGAATTTGAATTTTGTTCTACATTTTTTTTTTCCCCACTCTAACTAGGACCTTCTATTATGATCCTGGTCAGAGCTGTCAGCAGAGGTAGCCAGGCACCATCTAGTGCTTCTGGTCTCAGGCTGGTGGAGGCTGTTGTTCCTGTGGTCCATTAGTCCTTTGGACTAATTGTTTCCTTGAGTCTTTAGTTTTCTTCACTCTCCTTTGCTCCATATGGAAAAAGACGTATAGTTGTATCTTACATGGCTGCTCGTGAGGTTTTAAGACCCCAGACACTTCTCATCAAAGTAGGATGTAGAATGTTTTCTTTATGAACTATGTTATGCCAGTTGGCCTAGATGTCCCCCTGGGACTATGGTCCTTAGCCTTCGAGCCCAGTAACTCAGCCCTGTGAGGTGTTTGGTTATGTCTAGGTTGTTTCCATGACTGTGCCTCCATTTGCTCTACTATATATATGAATATACATGCAGCACATACAAATATGTATGTAGAAATATCCACAGCCAACCTATACATGCACGTGGGTGTACTCCCATACGCCCTCCCATACCTATTCAGCATACTGACTAGGATGTTACTCTAAAGATAAGTCACGAACAGGGTGAAGATTTAACAAAATGGGGTTCACTGTAGAAATACCATTGTTGTTATAAACAATGTCAAAAGGTTTAAAATTACCTAAACATCTTACCAAAGGGGCTCAGGATACATATTATGATAATATTAGACTGCTATGTAGTTATTAAAACTTTAATTAATAGACGAGTTTAATGACAAGATGTTAACGCAATTCAAAGTGAAAAAAATCAATTTACCTCCCTTCCAAAGTATGTATGTATAGATGCATAGTCTATGGATATATAAAGAAAAGGAAATTAAAAAGCTCTATGAAAATGAGGGAAATCCTCAATGAGATGGATTGACATAATAGCCTCAACAATGGACTCAAACAGACCATGAAGATGGTGCAGGACCAGGCAATGTTCTGTTTTGTGATACGTAAGGTAGTAATGAATAGGAGCGAACTCAATGGAAACTAACAACAACAAAAATAGCAATATCAAAGGGGTAACAGTGGATATCTCTGGGTGGAATTACACATGATTTTAATTTTCTCAATAATAAAATCAGAAGTGCTAATAATTACTTGCTACATGTCAGGTACCGTTTAGACACACACACACACACACACACACATTAAATCATTTAATTCTCTTTGAGGAAGGTTAAGTAACTTTTTCAAGGTAACACACACAGTTAGTAAGTGGTAGAGCTCAGATTCAAACCCAGAGACCATGGCTCCAGAGTCTGAGATCTTAACAACTATGCTATATATATATATTTTTTTAAATCCATAGATTTTAAATTTCTTAGGATGATCACATTTGGTGATGTAAGAAGAAGGTTTTATTTTAAAAACAATTCACCTAATCATAAATTTTAAGAACTGTCATCATCGTGGGGAGGGAATATGGATATTGAAGAATTCTATTTGTCTAGGTTTCCCAAATTTCCTTTAAAACATACGCATTGCTTTCACATTGCAGAGAGAAAAAACCTTTCAAATATGGCAAAACAAAGCAGGTGCCAGACATGTAGAGCCATGCCCCAAAGGAAAAGCCCATCACCTTTCCAAGGCCAAAGACCCTGTAGACTCCAACTCTGATACAGCCAACTGCTTGAGTATCAGAGCAGGAGGGAGGGACCAGCGAGAGTCCCTGAGTGGACTCTGAAGGTGGGACCAGAAGGAAGACACTCCCCCGACACCTCCCCACCCCCAACAGCCTCCTCAGTAGAGCAGCTCCATCCTTACCTCGCAGGGCCTCCTCATGCTCTCCCTTCAGGACTAGTCGCTGCTCAGCCAATTTCTCTTGAAGCTCCAGCTCCCTTTCCTTCTCCACCTGGGGGTAGGTTCAGGGCAACGTCACTTATCCACTCACTAAACCCCAGAGCTATGCAGAACTTGGTAGTCAGAGTCCCACCTCCTCATCTGAGTGATGGGAAATGACACAGGTACAAGACTTCCAAGTCATGCAGCAGCGTGATGGGCTTTGCCATCTTCAGAGGGTTTAGAAGGGGTTCTCAGAGAGTCATCAGGTGGAAAGGGTCCCAGAGGTCGTCCTCTAGTCCTAGCGCTTACTCGTCTGGTCCTCATGCTGTTGTGTTGTCTCTGCTTGCATATAATGAACGAAAGCTCCTTAACTCTCAAGCCTGCCTATTTTAACATGCATAGGGCTTACTGTTACAAGTAGACTCTTTAACCTCTGCCATCAGGTCCTGGTTCTGTCCTCTGGGGCCACATAGAACCGGCCTCTCCCTCAGCCCAGGCAGCCCTCAGAGTAGATGTGTCCTCAAAATTATGCTTCTCCAGGCTGAATATGCCCAGCCATTTTCACGGTCCCCCACTTGAGATGTTTTCTAGTCCCTTTGCTGCCTGTGATGGTACAGCTGATGGGCACACCCAGAGGCAAGGTATATTTAAAGACGGTTCTAGCCCCAGCCTGCCATTGAGTAGCTATGTACCCTTGGACCAGCCCCTTTCCCTGTAGTGATGTGTAATTTTATGTGTTTATTTGGCGAGGCTATTGTTGCCAGGGGTTTGGCCAAACACTACTCTAGTTGCTGTTTTGGAGTAGTTACATACGATTAAATCAGTTGGCTTTAAGTAAAGCAGATTACCTTCCATAATATAATGTACTGTAATGTGATATAATACAATTACCTTCCATAATCTAATCTAATGTAATCAATCAATCAGCTGAAGGCCTTAAGAGCAAAAAGCGAGTTTCTCTACGCTGTGTTCTGCCTCCAGACTATAGATAGATATTTTGATAGAATTCTCACTTCACCCTTCCTGCTGCCTGACCTATGGAGCTTGGGATGCAAGCCTGCAGGAATCTCCAGCCCATTGCCTGACCTGCAGATTTTGGACTTTCCAGCCTCCACAACTGCATGAGCCAATTCCTTGCAGTAAATCTCTCTCTCTATGTATACATATATATAAAATCACTGATTCTATTTTTCTAGAGAACCCTGACTGACACCTCCTCAGGTATCAGTTTCTCCCTCTGTACTCAGGGACTCAGTTTGATGATCCCTAAGCTGGCGCTTGGGGTGCTCACTGCAGCCTACCATCTAATGAAGGCTGGAGGACAGGCTTTGAATCAAATCCAGAGCCTGTCCTCAAGGCCTTCATTAGGTAGTGGGTTGCAGTGAGCACCCCAAACACATTTAAAACATTCTCTGCTTAGACACACTTTTCAGAAACATACCTCTTATGACAGGTAGATTAATTATGTCTGTGGGTCTTTAGTCTTTTTTTGTGGGGTAACTGTCTTGATATCATTTGGTCCTGATGTTTATCTGGGGAGTCCTTAATGATGAGACTTGCAAGCGGTCTTAAAATCAAACCAAACCAAACCAAAACAAATACCCCATTGCTGTCAAGTCAGTTCTGACTCATAGCAACCCTATAGGACAGGGTAGAACTGCTTCATAGGGTTTCCAAGGCTGTGACCTTTATAGAAACAGACTGCCACATCTATCTCCTGCAGAGCAGCTGGTGGGTTTGAACCACTAACCTTTTGGTTGGCAACTGAGCGCTTAACCTCTGTGCCACGAGGGCTCCTTTTTGACATTTGATGACTACATGTTGGTAATTTTGCAAACTAGTCCTCAATTTTCATTACCAACTAATTTTTAAAGCCTTGTCTTGAGTGTTATTTCCTCAGAGATGTCTCCTCTGACCCCACAGACTTGGTTAAGAGCTTCCATCACGTACTTTCATTGCATTCTAAACTTTTTGTAGCACTTGTAATCGTAGTTAATTCTGTGGAATTGTGTTTAACATCTGACTTCCTGTCTCAGTCAGAACAGACGAAGTTCTGCTGCAACAACAATCAACCATAAAATCTCAGTGGCTTAAAACCAAAGGTTTCCTTCTCACTCACTATATGACCACCTTGTGTTGGCAGGTGGCTCTGCTTGTTGCAATCAGTCATGGGATCCAGGAGGACAGAACAGCCATCATCTGGAGCAAAGCCAGTCACTTTGCTAGAAAGACCTCTCAAGGTCCTCACTCTGTGATTTATCAAGGTTTGCTGACCAGGAAGAAAAGAGAAGGGTTGCGGTCACCTGGACTTACCTGTTGTTCCCATTGCTTCTTTTCCTCTTCATGTTGCTGGAGAATTCTGGTTATATCCTTCTGGTGCTGCTCAGCCTCCTCAAGTACACAGAGGTGGACAGTTGTGGCTATAGATGGGGAAACAAAAAAATCAGAGAGCTGAGGTGGGGCCAGGGTTTTGCAGAGAGGATGTGGGAGGCCAGGGAGAAGGGGTGAGAATCTGACCTCTACTGCAAGAAGTATTTCATTTGGAGATCAGCCTCCAGAGGCAGCATCTCAAATCTTTCTGGCTTTGGAGATCCTCCTTCAATGCAGGGTTTTGGGGTCTCATATTGTCCCCTAATAGCTACGGCAGAGCAGGTAGCTCACAGGACAGATTAAGCCCAGAGACGTGTTCTACTTGCTTCACCCAATATTTAAATTAAAAAAACTAATTTCTGGTATTTAATAACTGGGAAAATTTGGCATAATAGTAGAGATTTCCAACTGTTCTGAAAGAATCCAAAGAACTGGCCCCTGGGCCAGCATGCCTTTAAGTCCACCAGGAGCTTGAGTGAAGGAGCAGCTGCTTCCTTTGGCCAGGGCATGGCTCTGTCATTTGCCATAGTGCCTACCTCTCCCTACTGAGGGCATGTATAAGGGGTTACCTCATCATTGGCTTTGCTAGCTGGGCCCTGTGAACATCTGAGTATATGATTCCTAGACCTGCAGCATCTCCCTACCTGGAGGTGAAGCGGCTGCTTGTGAGCAGGAAGGAGACCCTGTGTGACCCACCCTCTCTGTATTCCAGTTACATAATTAGTGGAATCAGGATAATAAGGGTACCTACCTCACGGGGCTTTTGAAAGGATTCAGTCAGAAAACAATGGCAATAATAATAATAAAAACAGGTAAAGACTACTAAGAGCTTACCCCATGGGCATTGCTCACTCGATCCTCACAACTCATTGTAGTGGATACTATAATCATCACCATTTCACAGATGAGGAAATCGAGGCACAGAGAAGTTATGCAACTTGCCCAAGATCACCCAGTTCACAACTGGGAGAGCAGGGATATGAAGCTACACCATCTGATTCCATGGCAAACACTCTTAACGACCACCTTATTCTGCTTCCTTGTGCACTAAAATTGGTAAGTAGAGTGCCAGACACTTTGGAGGTGTTCCAGAAATGTTAGCTATCAGTGCTCATGACAAGCGTTAGAGGTATTGTTAGCATTAGTATTACAGAACTCCACAGGGAGGGATTGGCAAAGGTATGGCTAGAAATGAGGGGACCCTGAAAGGGGGCTGGTGAGGGAGAAGACAGGTCAGTTCTATCAGGATAGGATGAGGAGTGACCTGGTACTCTTGAGTCCTGGGTTCCCAGAAGCTATGAGCAGATAGACAGAGGTTAGAAGACAGTAAGAGTCAAGGTCAGAGAGCCTCAGACTCACACAAATGATTTGGCTCAGGGTCCCAAACTCTGGTCCACGTGACCAGCAGTAGGTTGGCACCAGCAGGAGGGAAGCTTATTGAAAAGATATGTTACTAAAAATGCAGATCCTTCATCCCTATTTTTAGAGATTTCTTATTAAGTTGGACTGTGGCCCCAGAATCTGTATCTTTGAAATTCCCCAGGTAATTATGATGTACAGCCAGGCTGGAGAGTCTCTGAATTATGGTCCATTTGCTTCTCTGGTGCTTGCTCTTCACACATAATATCCCCAATGGCTGGTCTTCCAGCCTGTGCTTAAACACCTTTGGGAGTGGGGAGCTCATTGTATTACTAGGGAGCTCTGATGGTTTTAAATTAACTACCACACAAAAAATCCTTTGAGATTGAATTGAATTCTGCCTGCCAGCTCCTGCTACCTTGAGGCCCTAGTACTGCCCTCTGGGTCACACAGACAAGGCTCATCTTTCTTCTCCAGGAGGGTGCTTCAGACACTTGGAGAAAACTGTCCTGTTTTAGTATGACATCTTGTTTCTAGATGGAGCCTTCTCTGTTCCTTTAAGTGCTCCTTACAAGTATTATTTCCAGATTCCTCACCAGCCTGAACATTCAACACTGTACACCCTCCAATGTTTCTGGATCCCTCTGAAACTGTACTTTCTAGAAATAAACCCAATACTCTAGATATAGTATCAGCAGCCCAGAACAGGGAAGCATGGGTCAGGATTGTCACCTCCCTGATTTTAGATATGATAACTCCTGTTAATGTAACCTACTTAAGATCTCATGGGGTATTTAAGTAACTATATCACTTTTGTTGATTATAAGGTAAGAAATCTCATGGGCATTTATGAGGCTGGCCACTCACCTGTGTCCTCATTGAGGGGGCCTGATTCTGGCGGCACTGGTCTATGTGGCTGTTCTGGTTCTCGGTGCCTCTGGAAGAAGTGAGACATCAATGAGGTGAGGGTAGAGGATGGGAGGTCAATGTGAGGATGGATGCTAAGGTATGACTCTTCCAAAGGCAAGGTAGGACTTACGGTTATGCCAGACCCTGCCCCATGCCCTGTCCCCTTAGCTCAAGGCAGCACTCCCTCTGCCTAGGGAGGGATTCCCAGAGAAAAAGGGATTCCCAGAGCAGGGCTTTTTTTTTTTTTTTTTTGTTCTGTTTTTTGTGCTTTAGGTGAAAGTTTACAGAGCAACTTACTTTCTCATTCAAAAGTTACACACAAATTGTTTTGTGACATTGGTTGCAATCCCTGCAATGTGTCAGCACTCTCCCCCTTTCCACCCCGAGTTCCCTGTTTCCATTCGTCCATTTTTCCTGTCCCTTCCTGCCTTCTTGTCTTTGCTTTTGGGCAGGTGTTGTCCATTTGGTCTCATAGCTAAGAAGCACGTTCCTCACGTGTGTTATTGTTTGTTTTATAGGCCTGTCTAATCTTTGGCTGAAAGGTGGACTTCAGGAGTGGCTTCAGTTCTGAATTAGCATGGTGTCTGGGGGCCATAGACTCGGGGGTTCCTTCAGTCCCCGTTAGACCAGTAAATCTAGTCTTTTTTGTAAATTTGAATTTTGTTCTACATTTTTCTCCCACTCTGTTGGTGACTCTCTTATTGTGATCCCTGTCAGAGCCGTCGGTGGTGGTAGCCAGGCCCCATCTAGTTCTTCTGGACTCAGGCTGGTGGAGGCTGTGGTTCAGGTGGTCCATTAGTCCTTTGGATGGATATTTTCCTTGTGTCTTTGGTTTTCTTCATTCTCCTTTGCTCCAGATGGGATGAGACCAATACAGAGCAGGATTTACTGTCATTGCCGAGGAAACCCTCAGTGAGGAATTTGGTGCTAGGTGGCCTTCCCTTGAGCCTGGGTGGCATGAGTAGTTTGCAATCGACTACTAACCTAGAGGTTGGCAGTTCAAACCTACCCAGTGGTGCCACAGGAAAAGGCCTGGCGAACTGCTTCTGTAAAGATTACAGTCAAGAAAACACATGGGTTGCCATGAGTTGAAAGTGACTTTATGGCAACAGGTTTTTTTCTTGTTTTGGTTTGGCTTTCTGTAGAT
Organism: Dugong dugon; assembly: GCA_030035585.1. NCBI lineage: Eukaryota > Metazoa > Chordata > Mammalia > Sirenia > Dugongidae > Dugong > Dugong dugon. Next base: position 184,859,599 of record CM057460.1, on the reverse strand, counting down.
TCCTGCAGTCTAGCTTCTGCTGCTATTCATGGGCCCACCCTTCCCACCTCTTCCTTCTCCCAGGATTTGGCCAGGCCTTCTGCTATAATCCCTATCCTGGCTGTGGCCTTGAAAGGCCCTAAAACCTCCAAACCCCAGTTCAGAGATGACTTCCCTTTCCTATTAGGGTCTGTGGCTACTATAACTTCCAGCCAAGTTCCCCTCAAAGTTAGGTGGTACTGGGGCCAGAGCATCAGAAGTTCCAGCCATGGTTTTGCCATGGCTGTGCTCTGTTAGAAGGTGCTGCTTCCCCATCTGTAAAAGGGAGATAGTAGTACTTACCTTGCTGGATGGGGGGAGTGGAAAGAAAATATGGTACTCAGGAAGTACCAGGTACTATGCTGTCTTACCTACATTTCTTATTTAATCTTCAGAACAACCCTGTGAAATATAAATATCCCTAATTTAAAGATGAGGGGACTGAGGCTGAGCGAGGTTAGGACTCTACCAAGGTAGTTTAGGAAATAACTGGCAACATCAGTACTTGAATTATACCTAGTGGAGCCCAGCACTTTAACCAACCTTGGCCAATATTGATTGAATTTGATCAAAGGGAATAACTGATTCAAAAGTAGTGTTGGTGGCTCCTAGATTTCCGGTTTCCATAATGAGTAATTTTTTTAACAGAGAGTTGATATGGGCTTGACAAGCAAACACATGGAAAAAATTATTCAGAGATTATCACTATTATTATTATTACTGTACTTAAATGAAGGTTTACAGAGCAAATTAGTTTCTCATTAAATAATACACATATTGTTTTGTGACACTGGTTGCCAAATCCATGACATGTCAACACTCTCCCCTTCTCTACCTTGGGTTCCCTGTTACCAGCTTTCCTGTCCTCTCCTGCCTTCTTGTCCTTTCCCCCGGGCTGGTGTGACCATTTGGTCTTGTTTTATTTAATGGGCCTGTCTAATCTTTGTCTGAAGGGTGAACCTCAGGAGTGACTTCATTACTGAGCTGAAAGTGTGTCTAGGGGCCATACTCTAGGGGTTTTTCCAGTCTCTGTCAGCCTAGTAAGTCTGTTTTTTTTGTGAGTTAGAATTTTGTTCTACATTTTTCTCCAGCTCTGTTCGGGACCATCTATTGTGATCCCTGTCAGAACAGTCGGTGGTGGTAGCCGAGCACCATCTAGTTGTGCTGGACTCAGTCTGGAGGAGGCTGTAGAACTTGTGGTCCATTAGTCCTTTGGACTAATCTTTCCCTTGTGTGTTTGGTTTTCTTCATTCTCCCTTACTCCAGACAGGGTGAGACCAGTGGAGTATATACAAGCTTTTAAGACCCCAGACGCTACTCACCAAAGTAGAATGTAGAACGTTTTCTTTATAAACTATGTTATGCCAGTTGAGCTAGATGTCCCCCAAGACCATGGTCCCCAGCCTTCAGCCCAGTAATTCAGTCTCTCAAGGAGTTTGGGTGTGTCTACGAAGCTTCCATGACCTTGCCTTGGTCAAGTTGTGCTGACTTTCCTGGTATTGTGTACTGTCTTACCCTTCACCAAAGTTACCACTTATCCATTGTTTAGTGTTTTTCCTCCCAATCTCCCCCTCCCTAGTAACTATCAAAGATTCTCTCTTTCTGTGTGTAAACATTTTCATGCGTTTTTATAATAGTGGTCTCATACAATATTTGTCCTTCTGTGATTGACTTACTTCACTCAGCATAATGCCCTGCAGATTCATCCATGTTGTGAGATGCTTCAGATTCATCATTGTCCTTTACTGTTGTGTGGTATTCTATTGTGCGTATGTACCATAGTTTGTTCATCCATTCATCTGTTGATGGGCATTTAGGTTATTTCCATCTTTGTGCTATTATGAATAATGCTGCAATGAACAAGGGTGTGCATTTGTCTATTTGTGTGATGGCTCTTATTTCTCCAGGATATATTCCTAGGAGTGGGATTGCTGGATTGTATGGTATTTCTATTTCTAGCTTTTTAAGGAAGTACCATATCATTTTCCAGAATGGTTATACCATTTTGTATTTCCACCAGCAGTGCTTAAGAGTTTCAATCTCCCCGCAGCCTCTCCAACATTTGTTATTTTCTGTTTTTTTGATTAGTGCCAGTAACGTGGGGGTGAGATGGTATCTCACTGTAGTTTTGATTTGCATTTCTCTAATGGCTAGTGATCTCGAGCATTTCCTCACATGTCTGTTAGCTGCCTGAATGTCTTTTTGGTGAAGTGTCTGTTCATATCCTTTGCCCATTTTTTAATTGGATTATTTGTCTTTTTGTTGTAGAGGTGTTGGATTTTCCTATGTATTTTAAAGATTAGACCTTTGTCAGATTTGTCAGAGCCAAAATTTTTTTTCCAGTCTGTAGGTTCTCTTTTTACTTATTTGGTGAAGTCTTTTGATGAGCCTAGGTGTTTAATTTTTAGAAGATCCAAGTTATCTAGCTTATCTTCTGGTGTTTGTGTATTGTTAGTTATAGTTTGTATGCTATTTATGCCATGTATTAGGGCCTCTAGCACTGACCTTATTATCACTATTATTTCATAAAAGAAAGGACATTTTAACCTTTCAAAACACAGTAAGGAAAAGTTCAAGAACAGTTGTTACAGAAAAAGGTAACTGACATCCCTACTCAAGATTACACTCATGCTTGTATTTTTCTCATTTCACCCCAGATAGGTGGAAAGTTGGTTAAGGTCTGGCACTGGTTCCTGGACCAGGATTTGGGGTGGAACAAAAAATTTAAGTACTTTGTATACTTTTCAAGATGTTCTAGACCCCAGTTTAAGGAACACTTAAAAAAAAATAAGTCAGTCTATGAAAATGCCTAAGCAACGCTCCTTTGTGAAAGATCACCGTAAAAGAGAACTTTAGCTTTTACCAGGGTGACAGATTTTTAAAAGGTAACTATTGAAATAAAATATATTAAAATTTTCCTGAACTCAAGAACCTGAAATACTGCTAGACAGCATACTTCTGACTGGGGAGGGAAGATGAGTCAAAGGAAGGCCCCTAGAAGGAGTCTGTTCCTCCCCCGCGGAGCCCAGCATGGAGCTTGGCACAGGGTAAGCTGGTATCAGTAGCCTCCCCCAGGCCCTGATGCCCCAGATCTGCTCAGGGGCTGGGTGAGCCTGACGATTTAGCTCTCCAAGCACCCTTGTGAAGACTCAGCCCTCCCTTCCCAGAAGCTGGGGCCTGGCACAGTCCTGAGAAACTGTCAACACAGGAATCTGAGGAAGTGACAGGAACCAGCCTCTCTCCTGGGCTGGAGGAGGGATGGAGATAAAAAGCAAATGGATGTCTCTTCCCCATTGCTACCACTGGTTACACTGAACCTCAGCAGTGTTGTTACGGAAGGGAGAATTCCTGGACCCCAGTCCTGGCTCTGTTGTAAACTTGGACAAGTCACTCCCACTATGGGCTTCAGCTTCCTCCTCTGTGAGCTGGAGGGGGGAGGTCTTGGAGTCTCCCTTGATGACCCCGTAGCATTCAATCTCTTAGCATCAGGTCTCAGCTCCTCTCAACAGTGCTGTGAGGCAAGGCCTAGAATAGGCGAGGAAACTGAGACTCAGAGGGAAAGACACGGTCACACTGGGCCTTAATTCCTAATCAGCATTAGAACATAGGTCTCAGAACATTAGATGCTGTAGAACAGAGTGGTTAAGAACTCTGCAGTTCTAGAATCACCCTGATCCAAGTTCCAATCCTGGATCCAACACTGTGTGACTGTGTGATCTCTCCAAGCCTTGGTTTCCTCATCAGGTCGTTTTACGGATTAACGGAGATAATGCACCGACATTGTCTGCGCTCACTAAGAGCTAAAACACTGCCTAAGGTCCTTATTGTATATTTGAAGATCAAGGCAAGAAGAGAGATTTCACAGTGCTTTGGTAGACCTCTGAGGCTACACGGACTTCAGGTTTTGTCCTCTGAAATAAGATCACAAGCCCATGAAAAACTATCTTCTTCCAAATAATAACAACTATAAACCAGGAACCAGTTGTTGAGTTGACTGACTCATGACGTCATCATGTGAGTCAGAGTAGAACTGTGCTCCATAGCGTTTTAAATGTCTGATTTTTCAGAAGGAGATCTCCAGGACTTTCTTCTGAGCCACCTGTGGGTAGACTCAAACCTCCAGCCTTTGGTTTAGCAGCTCAGTGCATCAACCTTTTGTACTACCCAGGGATGCCAATAACAAAACCAAACCCACTGCCGTCGAGGCAATTCCAACTCATAGCGACCCTACAGGGCACAGTAGAACTGTCCTGTAGGGTTTCCAGTGAGCAGGTGGTGGATTCAAACTGCCAACTTTTTGGTTAGCAGCCAAGCTCTTAACCACTGCGCCACCAGGGCTCCAGGGGCTGCAACAGAAACGTGGAAGACTCTTCTCCACTAACAGCTTCCAGGCCACAGGCAGAAACGTGATCTTGGGTTCGAGTTCCCAGATTCTGACAAAACCATCCCCAGGATAACTCCTTTAGAATGACGCTCAAGGCTCCTCACCCAGCTATTCCCAGTCTATCATCTCTTCCGTTTTCTTAACATTTAAATATCTGTAAACATCCTTTTCCAATTACAGTAGCAGACAGTATTCACATGTATGGAAAATACAGTAAAGCATAAAAAGAAAATCTCACTACCTAAAGATAACCTCTGGAATGTGGTGGTATATATTATTCACATACATATACATGTTCAGTATTGAAATGTTACATACACTTGCTTATATCTTTTTTTTTTAAAGCATATTATGAGCATTTACTACATGGCATTAACCATTCTATAAATATGCTCACTTTAATGACTAGAAAGGAACATCCCTATGGATGAATTCAACATTTAATCAACAATCTACTGTTGAGTATTTCAATTGTTTCTATGTTTTATATCTAAGATATGCTTTAATGAATATCCTGATAGATAAAAGCTTTTACACATCTAAAATGACTGACTCTACTCTCCAAAAGGGTCCCTGGGTGGCACAAACGGTTAAGCACTCAGCTGCTAAATGAAAGGTCAGAGGTTCAAGTCCACCTATAGGTGCCTCAGAAGAAAGGCCTGGCTATCTACTTCCAAAAAAAATCAGCCATCGAAAATGCTGTGGAGCACATTTCTACTCTGACACTCATGGGGTTGCCATGAGTCAGAGGTGACTTGATGACAACTGGTTTGGGTTGGGTTTTCTGGTCCTCTCCAGAAAGGCTGTAGCAATTTACTCAACCATAAACAGCACACGAGAAGGCCAATTTCACTGCAGCCTTGCCACCATGTGATATTATCACTTTTGTTTGTTGTTGTTGTTAATGTTGGCGAATTTGCTAGGCCAAAACAAAATCAAAACAACCTAGCACTGCCTGTTGTAGTCCTGGCTTCAACACACACATCCACGTGTTCACAAGACATCCCAAGCTGCTCAAGACCAAGCCAACATGACATACCCTGAACCCCTTCTCAGGCTTCCAGGCCCAGCTTGCACAGAATTTCTCCTCTGTCTCCTCCAGCCTTCCCCAGGGCTCAGTTAGTCCCAGTCTTCTTCAGCCTCCAACGCCTGTTAGACACCCAAGAGAGTAACTACCTGGTTAGCTGTCTGTTTTTTCTGCTAGCCCAAAGGGTTGCTTGAGGACGTGAACCAGTTTTGAAATCCCATTTGAACCTGCCCAGTATCTGTTACAATGTCCAAAACCATGTTTCTAGGAATGTGGTCTCTATGGGCCTCCTATATTAGAACCACCTGGAATGCTGCGTAACACAAATCCCAGGCCCAATTCTAGACCTACAGAATCCAAGGAGGTAGGAAGGCTGGGAATCTCCATTTTTACCAGGCTACTCCTGGGATTTGGATGCTAACAGCCTAAGAACAAATGGGCCAGAGTGAAGCAAGAATCAATAAGCAACTTATGCATGGAAAATTCCCAGGTTAGGCCCTGTCCACTTCCTCCTCAGAGATCATGGTGCAGAGTTCACCCTGCAATGGGGTTGGGGTGGGGGAGGGGACGGGGGGAGGAGAAGGGACAGGAAGTGGGAGGGGGACACAGGAGTTTCCCCTTCCAAAAGCAGAGAGGGTGGTTGGGGCTGGGGAGGGGCATCCGGACTGAGCTCTGGAATAGGGATGACACGCTTCCTCAGTCCAACGGAAACTTGGGAGCAATAAGGCTGCAGAGGAGGCCGCTGCCAGCACAGGACACAGGGAGAATCCAGGACTGGGTTAACAACAACAACAAAAAACAGAAAACCAAACCTCTTGCCATCAAATTGATCCTGACTCATAGCAACCCTATAGGACAGAGGAGTAGAACTGCTCCATAGGGTTTCCAAGGAGTGGCTACTGGATTTGAACTGCCAACCTTTTGGTTAGCAGCCAAGCTCTTAACCACTGTGCCACCAGGGCTTTAGGACTGGGTTAGAGGCCAGGAAACCCGGGTCTGGCTTTACTGTGTATTATGGATTGAATTGTGTCCCCCAACTTGGCTAGACCATGATTCCCAGTACTGTGTGGTTGTCCACCATTTTGTGATCTGATGTGATTTTCCGATGTGTTGTAAATCCTACCTCTATGATGTTAATGAAGCAGGATTATTGTTGTTATTAGGTGCCGTTGAGTTGCTTCCAACTCATAATGACCCTACGTGTGACAGAACAAAACACTGCCCAGTCCTGCACCAGTCTCACAATCGTTGTTATGCTCGAGCCCATTGATGCAACCACTGTGTCAATCCATCTAGTTGAGGGTCTTCCTCTTTTTCGCTGACCCTGTACTTTACCAAGCATGATGTTCTACTCCAGGGACTGATCCCTCCTGATAACATGTCCAAAGTACGTGAGATGAAGTCTCGTCATCCTTGCTTCTAAGGAGCATTCTGGCTATATTTCTTCTAAGACAGATTTGTTCATTCTTTTGGCAGTCCATAGTATAATCAATATTCTTCACCAACACCATAATTCAAAGGCATCAATTCTTCTTTGGTCTTCCTTATTCATTTTCCAGCTTTTGCATGCATATGAGATGACTGAAAACACCATGGCTTGGGTCAGGCACACCTTAGTCTTCAAGGTGACATCTTTGCTTCTTAACACTTTAAAAAGGTCTCTTGCAGCAGATTTGCCCAATGCAATGCATCGTTTGATTACTTGACTGCTACTTCCATGGGTGTTGACTGTGGATCCAAGTAGAATGAAATCCTTGACAACTTCAATATTTTCTCCATTTATTGGTCCAGTTGTGAGGATTTTTGTTTTCTTTATGTTGACGTGTAATCCATACACCAAAGGATGTGGTCTTTGATCTTCATCAGTAAGTGCTTCAAATTCTCTTAACTTTTAGCACGCAAGGTTGTGTCATGTGCATAATGCAGATTGTTAATGAGTCTTCCTCCAATCCTGATGCCCTGTTGTTCTTCATATAGTCCAGTTGCTCGGATTATTTGTTTAGCATACAGATTGAATAAGTACGGTGAAAGGATACAACTCTGACACACACCTTTCCTGACTTTAAACCACATAGTATCCCTTTGTTCCGTTTGAATAACTGCCTCTTGATCTATGTACAGGTTCCTTGTGAGCACAATTAAGTGTTCTGGAATTAGGCGGGATTAGAGGCAGTTATGTTAATGAGGCAGGACTCAATCTATAGGATTAGGTTGTATCTTGAGTCCATTTATTTTGAGGTATAAAAGAGAGAATCCAGTAGAGAGGAGAGGGGCCTCCTACCACCACGAAAGTGGAGCCAGGAGCAGAGCGCATCCTTTGGACCCAGGGTTCCTGTGCTGAGAAGCTCCTAGACCAGGAGAAGATTGACGACGAAGACTTTCCCCCAGAGCTGACAGAGAAAGCCTTCCCCTGGAGTTGTTCCCCTGAATTTGGACTTTTAGTCTCCTAAACTGTGAGAGAATAAATTTCTGTTTGTTAAAGCAATCCAGTTGTATTATTTCTATTATAGCAGCACTAGATAACTAAGACACTGTGGGACTTAGGAAAGTCCCTCCCCCTCTCTGGACCTCAGTTTTCCCATCTGCAAAGGGTCAGGGTTGGACCAGATGCTCTCCTCAGTCTGGGCTCCAGGGCAGCCTTTCTCCTGAGAAGGCTGGACACAGGGCCTCTGTACCTAGTAACAGAGTCCTTGGGTGGTACAAATGGTTAACATGCTTGAGTGCTAACTGAAAGACTGGAGGCTTGAGTCTACTCAGAGGTGCCTTGAAAGAAAGGCCTGGTGATCTACTTCTGAAATATCAGTCACTGAAAACCCTATGAGGCCCAGTTCTACTCTGACATACGTGGGTTGACATGAGCTGGAATCGACTCAACGGCAACTGAAAAAAAAAAAAAAAAAACCCAAAACAACCTACACAAAAATAACATACACAGCTCTGGGGTCCAGCTTCTAGTTGTCAAGCAGACTCAAGCCCTACTCTGGGTACAACCTGAAGCAAACCTGGTCTGCAGTAGGATGTAGCTGCCCAAAGTCAACACAGAGTCAGGGAACAATGGGAGGACAGTGCCCAGAGCTGTGGAGAAGCCAGGCCAGCTCTGACTGGGCTTTGTGAGACCCCGTAAGTTATGCTCACATTTTAGAGGGGAAACTGACACATTGGAAAGTGTCCAAAAGTAACTGACAGATGGGGGAGGGGACTGAAAACCATATTACAGGAGGGGCTGCTAATGGAACAACAGTTGGTCAGCCTCAAGAATAGGCCAGAAAACCTGACCACTGTCTTCAAATCTCCATAGGACTGTCATCGGGCAGAAAAAGTTATTGTGTTATCCACAGCCTTAGAGGGCAGGGCTGTGGCCAAGAGTAGAAGTCTCAAGGAGAAGTTTCAGTTCAATATGAAGAATTTCAGAACAGTCCCTAATAGAGAGGCTGCCTTGTGGGAGGATGAGGCATGGTGGTGATAGTGAGCTCCCTGTTATTAGCAGCATGCAAGAGGCAGCTGTAAAGCAAACTTCATTTAGCAGGTTGGGCTGAGTGTTCTCTAAGGACCCTCAACTCCAAGAGTCTATACTTCTACAAAATGTCTTTGATATTTGGCAAGGAAAGACCTCAAGAGCATAAAGCATTTAGCTAATGTAGTTGGTACTTAAAAAGTACCATTGTTAACAGAGCCTCAGAGGGCTCTGCTGAGTACTGTTTGGCTTGCAGTCTGTCTTAGTCATCTAGTGCTGCTATAACAGAAATACCACAAGTGGATGGCTTTAACAAACAGAAGCTTATTCTCTCACAGTCTAATAAGCTAGAAGTCCAAATTTAGGGCATCAGCTCCAGGGGAAGGCTTTCTCTGTCGTCTCTCGAGGAAGATCTTTGTCATCAATCTTCCCCTGGACTAGGAGCTTCTCTGTGCAGGAACCCTGGGTCCAAAGGATGTGCCGTGCTCCTGGTGCTGCTTTTTTGGTGATATGAGGTCTCCATCTCTCTGCTTGCTTATCTCTTTTATATCTCAAAATTGATTGGCTCAAAACACAATCCAATCTTGTAGATTGAGTCCTTTCTCATTAACATAACTGTCGCCTATCCTACCTCCTTAACATCATAGAGGTAAGATTTACAACACTTAGGAAAATCACATCAGATGACAAAATGGTGGACAGTCACACAATACTGGGAATCATGGCCCAGCCAAATTGATACACATACTTTTGGGGAACCCAATTCAATCCATGACACAGTCATTTGGAGTGAATGGCCACAGTCCCATTCTAAAGCCTTTGGGACGGGCTCCTCATCTACCCTCAAATCTGAGCCCAACCAGGAAGGAGTGAGTAAGGCAGGACAACCTGGATAGATGCTGCCCAGCTGTTCCCTATCTTGGGAATCCTACTAGGACGGAAGCCAAGAATAGCCCCGAGGAGGGCTCAGCTTTCCGGGAGACACTTGGTCTAACCCCTCTTTAGTCAAACCATCACTCCATGATGTTTGTGGGCCTTCAAGACTTTTTGAATTTCTGATTTAAGTACATTGACTCATGTCCTTGTTATTCCTTTTTAGCTTAGAGAGTTTGGTAAACCAAGGGCCCTTAAGAGTTCACCTAGCTCCTCCCTCTGTCCCTATTAACCGCAGTCCTGGTTTCCCTTGGCCACACAGTTCTTTTACACGCATTTGGCTGAAGAAGGCTTACTGGGACCCAGAAGACAGGGTCTAGAGACAGCCTATTCCAATCCCCACCTCCTTTTTCAGAGGCCACAAAGCAGGGAAGCAGAGCCCTAACGACAATTCAGATTACTGACTGAACCTGGAATTCCTTGCTTTTCTCTTGATCACGTACCAGATTTACCCGAGTAGCTGAGCCTTTAGGGGAGGGGTGCCTCTGAGCCTCAAGGGACTCCAGTCACACCCCTCCCCAGTATCAGAGTGCCTCACTCCTTTTCCGGTGTCTGGACTCAGTGTAGGTGGGGTCCCAGCACCATTAGTTTCAGGATCTGAGCAACCACAGACAGAGCCCATTGGCTGATGGTACAGGCAGGAAGGAGGTGGGGGCGGAAGCCAAGGGGCCCTCCCTGGGGGCTTCAGATGGAGGAAAGGCAGGGCCTAAATGTTCAGGGTTATTGAGAAATTTTAGCATTCACAACAAAATTACAAAGGCTCAGATGGAAGAATACCATAAATACAGGCCTCAGCTTCCCCATCTCTAAGATGGGCAAATATTTAATTTCACACGGCCAGAAGCAGAGATTATCTAGCTCAACTCTTGCATCTTAGGCAGTATGGAGTCCAGATGGCCCACTGCCTGCCCCAGCACCCCTCTGCTGCACTTGGGTATTGCTTATTCTCTGAACTTCTGCAACATCCCCAGAGCACCACAAGTCGGGGAGGATGTGGTCTCCATTGTACCTACTTGACTGACAGATTGAAAGGTCTCAGGGGAGGACAGAATCACTTCCCTTTTCAATACCCCTGCACCTGGAAGCCACCACCCATCTGTCAGTTTGTTGTACTGTGGTGGCCCGCGTGTTGCTATGATGCTGGAAGCTATACTACCAGTATTTCAAATACCAGCAGAGTCACCCATGGTGGACAGGTTTCAGCTGAGCTTCCAGACTAAGAAGAAAGGCCTGGTGATCTACTTCTGAAAACCAGCCAAGGAAAATCCTATGGATCAGAACAGAATATTGCCCAACTGGACTCAAACATGCCAACGATCATGAAGATGGCACAGGAAGCAGTGTGTTTCTGTTTATGGTGAAGGAAAATTTAGTAACAATTATGGGTATGAAATCACTAAATTATATACATGAAAAATATTGAATTGCAAATACTGTGTTATATATATATTTTATAACAATTAAAAAAAAATGATGGTGTAGGACCAGGCAACATTTCGTTCCATTGGATGTGGGTCACCATGAGTCAAAGTCAATTGGATGGCAGCTCATAGGCACCTGGCAGAGTCAGACCGAGGCAGATACTGAGTCAGAGAGGCCTTGAGTGCAGGGCCCCACCCCTTGTTTCACAGAGGTCAAGTCCGAGGCCTAGAGAAAGACCTTTTAGTAGACCCTGCTTCTTTTCTTTCTCCCTAGAGGCCACGTTTTCTGGTCCCATATAAGCTTCCTAGGGTGACTGCCAGTTTTAATTGCTTCAGAGGGCCCAGAGCTGGCAAAAGAGCTAGATATGGTTCTGGCATTTGGGTCAGTTGTGCAGGCAGGACCTTGAAGGAGCTGGACAGAAAATGGTGTCAGTGGCTGGGGTGGGGATGGGTAGGAAAGAGAGGCCCAGGATCCAGATGTCCACCTGTCTCCCCATCCGGATGGCAAACTGGGAGCCCCAAGCTGAAGTCCTGGCTTGCCACTCATTTGCTGTGTGACCTAGGGCAAGCACCTTCCCCTCTCTAGGCTCCTGTTTCCTCTTTGTGTCATGGAGTTGGGCAACAGGATATGTCCGTGCCCTTCTGGTGTTGAAATGCAATAAATGGGGAAGAAGGGGGCAGAGTGAAGTCACCCTGATAGTTCATCCTTTATCAACTCTGTCACGCTCGTTTGCTCCGGGCAGGGCTGGGGCTGGAGGTCTGACACACTCAGCTGTCAGACTTGGTCATGGCTTCTCTGGAGGACTGGGAAGGAGGGGCCCTGCTCAGTAGGGCACAGGTGGGGATCCTGAGCCTTTCACACCACCCTGTTTTTGAAGAGCCTGTGTAAGAGAGGTGGAAGTAAAGGGGAGAACAGGATTGCCTGGAAGAGGAGGATGACAGACAGCTCAGCAACCACCTCCCAATCCACATGCAGCATCTCCGTGATCCTCAGTAACACGTCCAGCACAGAGAAGCACCAATTAGTGATGATGAGGAGGCACCTACAGTTGCTCAGGGCAGAATCACTTGTAAGAGGAAACACTAGGAATGAGCCTCATGTCCATCAACAGGGGACTTGCTAGATACACTAAGATATATAATACTATGGAATGCCATTCATGTGTTTAAAAGAATGAAGTAGATCTGAGAGTTCAAAGATGGAAAGTCATTTGGTAGAATAATAATATGCAAAATTAACTATTTTTATTGGTACATAAATGTACCTAAACGTATCTAGAAAAAGTCTCTAGAAAACCACAAATTGATGGCGGCGTCATCTCTAGAGAAAGGACTAAAATTGTTGTGGTCAAGGAGGGGGAGCTTTAGTTTGACCTGAATTCATAGAATTTTTTAAACAATAGTATATTTAAGTATTACTTGTGTACATAGTAATAAACCACAACAACGAGAGTAACTACTTCTCTTGGAACCTAAAAGCAGCTAAGGCAATCATTTAACATACGGAGAGATCAAGGCCCAGAAAGAGAATCACCTATATTTGAGATCACACAGCAAGTGAATGAAAGGGTCCGAAGTAGGACCCTTCTTAACTTCCATTCCAGTGCTTTTTCTGCTACAGATGCTGCAGCTAGCATCCAAAAGTACATGGGGCCCTGTCGAAGCACTTCCTTGTTTGCAATGTCCCCTACTTTGCTGCCACGCTATGGTTCCAAAAGGGAGGCTGCCATTTTTGACTGGTGACAAAGCAAGGATGGGGGTGAGAGGGTGGGTAGGGAGCAATTAACCTTAGGATACCAACTTTTCTGAGGAGAGGACAAGATGTGAGAGCTAGTTCCTTAGGAAAGGGCAAGGGTAGCATGGGGCAGTGGAGAAATGGCAAGGTAGTCCACAAAGTTCACTGCACACTCAGTGAAGAAAAACTACTGCTGAGGGAGGGGGACAGATGGAAGTAGGTCAGTTTGTACTTCACTTATCTGGGGGGAAATCACGGGCCTGGGATGGATGCTTTATGTATTCTAAGGCGGTTGGCCTAGATGTTCTGGAAGGTTCAGGTTTGAAAGTAAAGTGACACAAGATAAATTACTTTTAGGGATTTTAGGGATTAAAATTCACCCGCAGAGAGAAGTAGGATGGCTTGTCTTCAGGTAATGGATAGATTCCGATCTGCTGAAGATGGTGGGTGTTTTTCTAGCTCCTTCTCTCTGCCCAAGGTAGGCTCACAGGAGCCTCCCCCCAACCTGCCGGTCCTGCTGTGGAGAGGCTCCCTGTCTGGTCCTCTCCCTTGGTCATCCCAGATGGCTCCCAGTGCTCTGAGCATGGAAGGACATGAAAAGGACAAGGTACAGGCCTTGAGGATGGAAACCCAAGTGCACCCTAGACGTCAGAGCCAGAACTAGGGCCATCTGTCAGACTACTCCCTTGATAGGAGGTCCCTGCTTTTTTCCAAGTTTATTTATTTTTTAACATGAAACTTCTACAGATTTTATACTGAGGCCCCTAATGCTCCTTTCCAGGCAGATATCAGACTTCAGTTCGCTAGCTGATCTACGGGCATCAAGATGTCAGGTGGCTGCTCCTCCTGCCAAGAGCTCAGCTTTGAGAGTATCACCGTCTTCACTTATGCAGCAGCGTGCTTCCGTGCAATTAATTTGAATTTGAATTTTCTGCCCTTTTTACAACGAAAACCACAACTGCTGACATAAGCATAGGCCCCAAACTTAACACCCAACTAAAGCAAAGATGGAAATTCCTAGGTGGCTGGGAGCATAGCACTTTCAGGGGGACCTATGCTAGCCACCTGGGAATTCAACTAGAAAGTAAAAGAATGGAATTAAAAAACATGTTCATATGTAGAAAATAAGTCACCAAAGGTTGTATCTAGAAGCCAAGGATGCTTAGGAATTTTTCCAATGTGTTTTAGGTTGCAGCGTACAGATGTCCCTTTATAGCAGAGAAACCTAGTGTTCAACGTCACAGGTTTTGTGGAGTACCATATGTTTGGAGGCCTGTTTTGACTTTATCTGGGATGATTTTTTTGTGGGTCATTATTTGCCAGACTGGTAAATAGCCATTAGCTCAGAGGCCACATACGCACAAATGTCCCCACGATACCTGGGGCAGAGGGCTCGTGCTACCTCTGCCAGACAGAAGAGGCAGCTTCCTTTCAGTTTCCCTGACTGCCCAACTCTTGGCAAACTGAGCTAAAAGGTCAGATTTGTCCTGCTCCTACTGACTAGGTGTCCTGCACCCCACTCACATATCCTTCTGCCCAGGATAGTCTCCTGCTCGCCCCACCTCAACTGTCTAACTCCTACCCACCCTGCAAAACCCAGCCAAGATGTCATCTCTCTTCTAACCTCCTATAATCCCCTTCTCAAGGAGCCCTGGTGGTGCATCAGTTAAGCACTCAGCTGCCAACTGAAAAGTTGGCAGTTTGAACCCACCCAGTGGCTCTGCGGTGTAAAGACCTGGCAATTTGCTTCCATAAAGATTACAGCCTAGAAAACCCTGTGGGGCAGTTCTACTCTGTCACTTGGGGTCACTGAGTCAAAACAGACTCGAGGGCACCTAACAACAACAACAATCCAACAATCTCCTTCTCTCCTCTCTGAATTCCAAGTCACCCTCTCTCTGGGTTAGGAGGAAAACACAAGATGCTCATCAATAATGAGGGTAGGCCAAAGGGATCTACATAAATGGAAAAACATACCATGCTCATGGATAGGCAGACTCAACATTGTGAAAATGGCAATTCTACCTAAAGCAATTTACAAATACAATGCAATTCCGATACAAATACCAACAACATTCTTCAAAGAGATGGAAAAACTAATTATTAACTTTATATGGAAAGGGAAGAAACCCCGAATAAGTAAAGCACTACTGAAGAAGAAGAATAAAGTTGGAGGACTCACACTACCTGACTTGAGAACCTACTATACAGCTACAGTACTCAAAACAGCCTGGTACTGGTACAACAACAGAGACATTGACCAATGGAACAGAATTGAGAACTCAGATGTAAATCCATCCACCTACGGTCACCTGATTTTTGACAAGGGCCCAAAATACATCAAATGGGGAAAAGACAGTCTTTTTAACAAATGGTGCTGGCAAAACTGGATATCCATTTGTAGAAAAATGAAACAGGACCCATACCTCACACCATATACAAAAACTACTTCAAAATGGATCAAAGACCTGAATATAAAGCCTCAAACTATAAAATTCATAGAAGAAAAAATAGGACCAACACTTCAGACCTTAATACATGGCATTAACAGGATACAAACCATAAACATCAACACAAAAAACCCAACAGATAAACTAGATAATTGGGATCTTCTAAAAATCAAACATCTATGCTCTTCAAAAGATTTCACCAAAAGAGTTAAAAGAGAACCTACAGACTGGGAAAAAATTTTTGGACAGTACAAGTCAGACAAAGGTCTAATCTCCATAATCTACAAGAAAATCCAACACCTCTACAACAAAAAGACAACCAATCCTATCAAAAAATGGGCAAAGGAAATGAACAGACACTTCACCAAGGAAGACATTCAAATGGCCAACAGACACATGAGGAAATGCTCGCGATCACTAGCCATTAGAGAAATGCAAATTAAAACCACAATGAGATACCATCTCACCCCGGCATTACTGGCACGAATCAAAAACACTGGAAATAACAAATGTTGGAGGGGCTGCGGGGAGACGGGAACTCTTATACACTGCTGGTGGGAATGCAAAATGATACAGCCATTTTGGAAAATGATATGGCGTTTCCTCAGAAAGCTAGAAATAGACGTACCATTCGATCCAGCAATCCCACTCCTAGGAATATATCCTAGAGAAATAAGAGTCATCACTCGAATAGACATATGCACACCTATGTTCATGGCAGCATTATTCACAATAGCAAAACGATGGAAACAACCTCGATGTCCATCAACAGACGAATGGATACACAAACTATGGTACATACACACAATGGAGTACTATGCAACGAGAAAGAACAATGAATCGGTGAACCATCTCATAACATGGATGAAACTGGAGGACATCATGCTGAGTGAAATAAGTCAATCACAAAAGGACAAATATTGTATGAGACCTCTATTGTAAAAACCCATGAAAAAATTCACATGCAAAATGTAACAATCCTTGTTGGTTACCAGGGATGGGGGGGGGGAATACTAAATAGGTAATAGGTAAGTGGTAACTTGGGTGAGAGATGAGATAGTACATAGTACAGGGGAAACTAACACAACCTGCACAAGGAAAGGTCATGGAGGCCCTATAGACACATCCAAACCCCCCGAGGGACTGAGTTGTTGGACGGAGGGCTCTGGGGACCATGATCTCGGGGAACATCTAGCTCAATTGGCATGACACTACTTATAAAGATAATGCTCTACATTCTACCTTGGTGAGTAGTGTCTGGGGTCTTAAAAGCCTATGAGCGGCCATCTAAGATACTCCACTGATCTCATCCCTTCGGGAACAAGGGAGAACGAAGAGAACAGGATACAAGGAAAAGATTAGTCCGAAGGACTAATGGTCCACAGCTACCAAGGCCTCCACGGGACTGAGCCCAGTACAGCTGGATGGTGCCCGGCTACCACCAATGACTCCTCTGACCAGGATCACAACAGAGGGTTCTGGGCAGAGCTGGAGTAGGATGTAGAGTATAATTTTAACTCCCCAAAAAAAAAAAAAAAAAAAAGAAGACCAGATATACTGGCCTAAAGAATACTAGAGAAACCTCGAGAGTGTGGCCCCCAGACACCCTTTCAGCTCAGAGGGGAAGTTACCTTCAAGGTTCGATGTTAAGCCTGGGAATGGACACCCAGTAAAACTAAATGGGACTAACGATGTACAGGAGTCCGGTGACAAGGGCCAGAAGGCAGAGGGAGAGTAGGAAACTGATGATAAGGAACACAAATTGAATAAGGACACTGTCGATGTATTGTGAGATTGTTGACCACTGCTATAGGGCAACATTTGTTGTAACTATTAATGGGAGGCTGTTTTGTCCTGTAAGCCTTCATCTTGGGCGAGAATGGCAGCACAATTGGAAGAGCATAGTCAATATCACTTAAATGTGTAAGTAAAAAGTTTTGAAATGGTGTTTAAATAAAATAAAAATAAATAAATAAACAAATGAGACTAAAGAGGTACAATAGTCCACTGACAAGGTCCAGAAGACAGAAGGGGACAAGGAAGCCCCCTGGTGATAGGGAACACAAGGTGGAGTAAGGATATTCTTGATGTGCTGTGAGATTGTTAACCATTGTCATAGGGCAACATGTGTAGTAACTGTTAAATGAAAAACTATTTTTTCTGTAAGCCTTCATCTTAAGTGAGAATAACAGCACAGTTTGAAGAGCGTAGTCAATGTCACTGAACTGTGAATGTAGAAATTTTTGAAACGGTGTATCTTTGGCCATCTGTAATTTTCATCAAAAAAAAAGGTTGAGAATTTAGAGGCTTAATACGTTGTGGGGTTGTTAACCAATGTCAAAAAACAACATGTGTACTACTATTTCATGAGAAACTATTTGCTCTGTAAGCTTTCACCTGAAGTACAATAAAATATATATTAAAAAAAAAAAAAAAAAAAAAAAAAAAAAAAAAAAAATAATGAGGGTAGGGTAGGAAATCTAAACAATCAAGTACCCAAACTGGTTAAAGAAGCTACAGAACATTAAAAAAACAAAACAAAACAAAACCCACTGCCGTTGAGTAGATTCCAACACATGGCAACCCTATAGGACAGAGTAGAACTGCCCCATAGGGTTTCCAAGGCTGTAAATCTTTACGGAAACAGACTGCCACATCTTCCTCCCATGGAGTGGCTGGTGGGTTCAAAGCACCGATCCTTTTTGGTTAGCAGACAAGCACTTTAACCACTGTGCCACAGAACATTCAAAACCAAAAAAACCAAACCTGTTGCTGTTGAGTTGATTCCGACTCATAGAGACCCTATAGGACAGAGTAGAACTGCCCCTATAGAATTTCCAAGAAGCGCCTGGTGGATTCAAACTGCAACCTTTTGGTTAGCAGCTGTAGCTCTTAACCACTACGCCACCAGGGTTTCCAAAGAACATTAGGCAGGCATTAAAAATCATGTGTCCACGGACTATGTCACATTGGAAAATACCCCCTGTAGAATATGAAGTAAAAAAACAGAATATAACCACTTAATATATATTCCCAATTTTGTAAAAAGAGTCACAGTGTTGTATATTATTGTCATGGTTTGAATTATGTCCCCCCAAAAATGTGTATATCAGTTTGGCTGGGCCATGATTCCTGGTAACCGTGTGATTTTCCTATAAGTTGTAAATCCTGCCTCTATGATGTTAATGAGGGAGGACGGGTGGCAGTTGTGTTAGTAAGGCAGGACCTGATCTACAAGACTGGATTGTGTCCTGAGGCAATCTCTTGAGATATAAAAGACAGAAGTGAGCAGTGAGACAGGGGGACCTCATACCATCAAGAAAGCAGTGCCGGGAGCAGAGCGCGTCCTTTGGACCAGAGTCCCTGCGCTGAGAAGCTCCTAGTCTGGGGGAACACTGATGAGAAGAAGGCCGACAGAGAGAAAAAGCCTTCCCCTGGAGCTCATGCCCTGAATTTGGACTTTTAGCCTACTTTGACTGTGAGGAAATAAACTTCTCTTCATTAAAACCATCCACTTGTGGTATTTCTGTTGTGGCAGCACTAGACGATTAAGACAATTACATACAGAGGAAAAATAGTCGAAAGAATGGCACTGAAACATACACAGTGACTCTCTCCTGAAGGTGAGATTAAATGTGATTTTTAAATTTCTTTATGCTTTTCTAAATTTTGAAACTTTGCCTCAACATGCTAATAATTAGAATAACTATGTTTCTTAAATCCTAAATATTTGCTACTCCTATGCTTGTGTTCCCTCTAATATTCTTGCCAAAATGTCACCTGACCTCTGCTTGAACCCCTCCAGTGATGGGGAACTCACTATCTAAAGAGGTCTTTTTTAGACACTTCTTCCTCATGAAAAGTAGAAATCTGCCTCCCTTTTGCTTCCCCGCCCCCGGGGACTCAGTTCTGCCTTCTGGAACAACAGTGGCCAGGCTCCAGGCTGAGTCCACGTGTGCCCCCATCAACCTCTCCAGGATATTAATACCTGCCCCACCACATCCCTACTTGCTTTGAATACAATCCAGGTGTGATGTCCTTAAAGCATAACTTTTCTATGTCTCCCTACGACAGCACTCACATTACCTCTTATTAAGGGCGTATCACCTGCAAGTTAGTGTGTCCAGGACTCTATCACACGCATTCTTCCATCTAATCCTAAGAACAACCCTATGACACAGGAGCTATTCACACCTATCTTACAGACAAGGAAACCGAGGCACAGAGAAGCCAAGTCACTTCCAAGGTCACTTAATGGATCCATGATGAAGCCAGGATTGAACCAGCACCTAGTCAGGAACCTGGTGTGATCGACACATAAATATTTGCTGAGGTAACGAATGAGTGAGGAGCCCGGGTGGCACAAGTGGTTTGTGATCGATTGGGGGCTCATTGATGGTTCGAACCCACCCAGCTGCTCTGTGGAAGAAGGGCTTGGCAAACTGCTTCCATAAGGATTATAGCCAGGAAAACCCTATGGAGTAGTTCTACTCTGTAACACATGCGGTCGCCAGGAGTTGGAATCGACTCAACAGCAGTGGTTCCAATTCTGGAAGCCTGAGGCCTTAGCCTTTATGGTCCCATTTCAGAATTATTTATGACTATGCACATCTCTTCCACATCATTCACCTCTGCGTCTTTCTCACCTTACCTGGTACCTGGAGGAGCTCACGAAGAGTCTCTGAGTGACTGACCCACTGAGGAACTGTGGCCTGAGACCCGGCTTTGGGTGCTGTGTTGAGACAGGTTCTCTGATTCCCTGCTCAGGGCTGTGGCACTGTGGTTGGAGCTGAAGCCCTAGGCACTGGGGAGATCAGACATCACTGTAGGATGACACACAGGGGAGTGCCCATGAGGGACAGGTGCCCTCCCCTTTGCCAGGAGGAAGCTGAGAGTTGTTGGGGATGGACTTGGGAGCTCAGACCTTCGAGGGTTGGCACCTGAATGTGAAACTGGGCAGGAGCACAGCCTGGATGGATGGAAACAGGCATAAACTTTGCCAGGAACCCTCTCCTTAACCCCCAGTGCCACCCCTACAGGGAAACCCATGGAAGGTTTGTTTCCTTGGCCCCTACCATCTCTGCCCAGCCTTCTCCCAAGTCTTCCTGCAGGGACACGGCCACGGGCTCTTCCACGGAGAAGGGTTTAGGAAGGGCCACACAATGCAGATGGCTCCGCAGCATTCACTCCTCAGCCTGCCGGGGATCCTCACTCATGCATTTACCAGGATTCCAACTTGTCCCAACATGGCAGAGGGGTAGGCCTGGGCTGGGCCTCTAGTGGGGTGCAGAGCAGCTGGTCAGCTAACGTCACAGGCACTGAAGACCACAGAACTCAGCAAACCCACAAGTTCTTGAACCTGGAGGGGCCTTAAGAGGCCCTAGCAGTCATTTCCTTGTCTCTAGACAGTGTAGCCTCCTTGGTAAGCTCCACTCTCCCCAATGAACCCCATCATACTGTGCTTTCTTTGGCTCAGCCTTTGGCTCAGGCTGTTCCCTCCCTCTTGGCTGGGTAACTCCTACTAACCCTTCAACACTCAGTCAAGGCTTACTACCTCCAAGAAGCTATCCTGTAGCTCTCAAGGCTGTATGTAGCACTCCTGTTGCCCCCTGGCTAACTCCTAGCACGGCTCTTAGCTAGTCCTCATTCATTCATCCAAATATGCACCTGCTCTGTGCTCTGCAGAAGGCACTAGGTGGGGAGTGCAAAAAACCAGGCTCCAACTCACTGCTTTGCCACTGACTAGCTATATGATTTTGGACACAGCATTCTTCACCAAGCCTGTTTCCTCACCTGTAAAGCGGTGAAGGTTCCACAGCTCAGCCTAGCTCCCAGGGCTTGAGTGTGATTTGACAAAGATAAGGATGTGAAAGTACTCTGTAAGTTGCCACTCAGAGTGAGTCACTGCTACCATGACCTGACCCTCGTTTTTTATACGTCTCATCCTTAGAGCACCCCCTACCTCCAAACCAAAACCAAAAACCAAACCTACTGCCGTTGAGTTGATTCCGACTCACAGCCCCCCTGTAGGACAGAGCAGAACTGCCTCACAGGGTTTCCAAGTCTGTAATCTTTATGGAAGCAGACTGCCACATCTTTCTCCTATGGAGCGGCTGGTGGGTTCAAACCACCAACCTTTTGGTCGGCAGCCAAACACTTTAACCACTGCACCACCAGGGCTCCTTAAGGGGCTGAAACTGGGCAGGAGCACAGTCTGGAGGGATGGAAAGAGGCATGAACTTTAAACAAAACTAGCCCCGTAGGGGCAGGGGACTGGCATTGCTGCGGCAGAGAAGACACATCAGGTGGCTCTGAGGCAACAGTGGTGAAGGTTTTTATGCCAAAGGGCTTTGTAGTAGTCAAGAAGCCACTGGCAGCACAGGGCAGGGGTGAAGAGAAACACACTGAGCTAGGGGAATGATAACCTAGATTTTGCTTGAAGTTGCTCTGAAACCTCAGCCAAGACCCTTCACTTCTCTAGGCTTTAGCCTCCATATGTACATTCAGTGAGTCAGCCCAAGTGGTGTCCAAGGTCCAGTTCAACTCAGTCTGGGCTGACTTTACTTGCTCTTCTCAGCTTGGGTCAGAGGGGTCCAATTTAGGCTGCGCCAGGGAGAGACAGGGGAAGCTGGTGAGGCTCTCAGAAGGGCCTGGAGGCACGGGGACCCAGGCTCACTGCGATCTCCTCTTCTGGCCTCTCAAAGGGTTGGGCCTGGAGCGAGTTCCTCCCCTAGTTTCCTCTGGGTAGATGGAATCTACTCCTGGCCCACTTTGTAGATTGAGAGGTTAACACAGGTGCAGAGAACACAGCCTTTCAGATCCTTAGAGACCATCCTGCTTATCCCCGTCTCCATGTGGAGGGGGAAACTGAGGCCCAGGGAGGGGTAAGAGATTACAATCATTACGTAGCATGTTTGTAGCATAGCCAGGATTTAAACCCAGGATTGCTGTCCATCTGTCACCAGCTTTGTTGTAAGCCACGGGGCCAAGCCTCAGTCTCCCTGTTGGAGGCAGGGAAGACAAGAGGTTTTTTGGGTCTGAGCTTGGTGTGATCTTTTGAACTGTGTATAAAAGAAGAGCAGGGGAAGTGGTGGTGGTGGGGGGGGGGGGGAAGGGGAAGGGAGACACTATGTTTCATACCAAAACTCTTCTTCCTGAATGAGGCACAGAACAGGTAGTAGAATCATCTAGGCTGGGAATGGTACTGGATACCCAATAAGCAGAAAAGCTTGTGCTCAGGGCACAGCAAAGCAGGAGCAGAGAGAGACAGAGATTCAATTTCAATACACAATTATTAAATATCACACAGTTTGGGGCCTCTCAGGTCTTGAGGGGGGCTGGTCATAAACTTGTGAAATCATCTAATCCCACCTGTTGGCGGGCAGCAGGTGTAGGAAAAGGATCAAGAGTTCGGGGATCTGCCTTAGCTGCTAGGGGACCTGAGGATCTGCCCTTCCCCTCCTGGGCCTCAGGTTACCCCCTGACTAGGCTGTCCTCTTGGCTCCAGGCTCTGACCTTCTGGGCTTGTCGGACCCCAAGGGGCAGCTGGTCCCACAGCAAGAAACCTGAGTACAGTCCCCTGGGCCCTAACCCAGCTCTGAGGCCCGTTGGGGGAGGAATAGGAAGGGAGCAGAGGGCAGCAGAAGGCGATACACCTCCTCCCTTTTTGACCCCTCCCAGCTACCCCCAGGACAGCCACAAAGCACCCCGCGCTGAGGCGTGGAAGAGGCCCTAGAAACAGTGCTTCTCAATCTTTAAAGCTTATAGAAATCACGTGGATATCTTGTTAAAAGGCAGGCTCTGGTTTAGCAGGTCTGGGGCACAGCCTGAGATTGTGCATTTCTAACAAGTCCCAGGGGATGCCCATGCTGCAGTTCGTGGACCACCTGTGAGTAGCAGGGCCCTAGAGAATATCTGCTTTTGAACCAGTGGGAAAGCCGAAGGAAGGCCCAGAGAAGTCAAGTCACTTGTCCATGGCCACACAGCGAACAGCCCCAGACTGAAGAAAGAGGGCACCTGCCATACACACTAGACATTCCCCAACCCGCGGCAGCCAGAATTAGCTGTCCTTCCAGGCATCCGGGGCCGTGTTTGTAAACTCGTGCCCCGCGCGGCTCAGCCCGGAGCCTGGTAAGGAGCACCGCCCGGCTGACCCTTCCCTGCCTCTGTGCCCGCCTCTCGCTGTTTTCGGTTGGGGCGCCGAAGAGCCCCTGCTGCGGAGCGGCTCCGTGCCCCACCACCTCCGTAGGCAAACTTCTCCACCGGCGCCTTTTACCTTTTTGGGGGGTTTGCAGCAGCTCAGCTTGCTGCGTCCGCAGCCCATCCTCCTCCGGGGCTCCCGGACGCGGCCTCCTAACTCCGGGGCCCCCAGGGGACTCTGCCGTGCCCAGCCCGCTGCCCGTTCCGCGCCCGCCGGCCGGGGCTACCGGCCAAACCCTGAAACTGAACATGGAAGAACCGACTTAAGCCCTAGCTAGGGCGGCCGCGCGCCGTAAATACCCGAAGAGCAGGGCCTCCGCCAAGCCCGCGGGGCTGGTGGCGCCTAGGCAGGTTACCAGTATCTTTCTAAATGATAGGAACCTCAGGCCTGGGCAGAAAAGGTCAGTATGGGTAACATATGCTTTTCCAGGCCCTCAGCTGAGAAGGGGAGAGGAAAAATAAATAAATAAAAACAATTAATTACTAAACACAATAAACCAAAGACCAAACCCGTTGCCGTCGAGTCGATTCCTACTCCTAGAGAACCTATGTAGGACCGAGTAAAAGTGCCCCACAGAGTTTCCAAGGAGCGCCTGGTAGATTTGAACTAACGACCTTTTGGTTAGCAGCCTTAGCCCTTAACCACTAGGTCACCAGGGTTTCCCTAAACACAATAGCTACTATTTATTGAGGGCTGTTTCTGTCCCAGCTGTTTTACACATATTATTTCTGTTTCTTGCCATATCCTTGCAACAAAGGTATTATTTCCTTCATTTTACTTGAGGAAAATGAGACTCAGAGATTGGAAGTCATTTGCATGAGTTCAGACAACTAGTAAGTACCAGAACCCAGAGAGAGAACCCAGCTCTAACTCCAGAAACTAAGCTTTGAACGACTTCCCTAGAAATAAAATAATAATTCTAAGCTTAATCATAATGCCTCTTCACTAGTGGGTAGACAGTTCTTCCCAGCTTACAAGCATCTGTAAGATCCAACTATATATCCATCACAGATAGACGTTTTCCATCATAACAACCTTGTGAAGCAGCCAGGCTAGATACAAAGGCAATAAGGAACAGTAAAACGCCAGTGTCTGAGGAACTTTTGGGTATCCTCACTTTGTTACTAGCTGAGGTTTCCGGGAGTGAAAATACGGGAAAAGACACCTAACGTTGACACACAGTGTGTGTTGGTACTATGTGTGTATTAGAAAGTTAGAGCAAAGCTCAGAAACACTTGGAAAGATGTGTTGATGAAAGGGATTGTATTGGTATCCTCGGGTTGCCAAGGTACCACAATCTGGGTGGCTTAAAATATCAGAAATGTATTATCTCCCAGCTCTGGAGGTTAGAAGTTCAAATTCAGGGTGTTGGCAGGGCCATGCTCTCACTGAACTGTCTAAGGGAGAATCCTCCCTTGTCTGTTCCAGCTTCTGGTGGCCCCAGGTGTTCCTTGGCTTGTGGCGGCATAACTCCAATCTCTCCCTCTGTCTTCAGATGGCCATCTTCCTCTGTGTCTCTTCTCTTCTTACAAGGACACCCATCATACTGGATTAGGGTCCACCGTACTCCCGTATGACCCCAAGTTAACTATAATTACATCTGCAAAAATGATATTTCCAAATAAGTTCACGTTCACAAATACTGGGGGCTAGGACTTGAATCTTTTGGTGGGACAAAATCCAACCCATAACAGGGACTTACAGTCATGAATGGGGAAAGAATAATAGGCCACAAAAGAAATTTCCCCTCCCCAGAGTAGAAGGCCAGTTGCAGAAGGTTCTAAGAAAGGAAACTAAGGAAACAGGTGTTATTAGGTTCTTAGAAGGAAAGATAATGTAGAACTGTGGGTTCACAAACTGTGGTCCCCAAACCAGCAGCATCAAGGGAGCTTGTTAGAAATGCAAATTCTCAGGTCCCACGTCAGACCTACAGATGTAAACTCCAGGGGTGGGGCTCAGGAATCTATAGCTTAACAAGCCCTCCTGGTGATTCTGATGCACACTAAAGTTTGAGAACCACAACTGTAGGATGTGCTTGACAGGTAACAAGGAAAAGTGTCTACTTAAATTAGCAATGTTCATCAAAGTAGTGTTCATAATTAAAAGAAAAATGTAAACAACCTAAATATTCAAGAAAAGAGAATTGATTAAATAAAATATGAATCGTCCATAAAAACAGAATGCCATGTAACCAAAACGCTGATGAGAAAGAATGTTTTCAAAAAATGTTACCAAGGAACATGTCCATTTTATTTTATTTTTTAAAAAAGATATCAATAGTAATTATCTCTAGAAATGGAATATGTGGCTAATTGCCTCAACGAACAATTGCCTCTTTTGCCATGAGACCAGAACTGACTGGTGCCTGGCTACCATTACTGCATGTTTTGATCAAAGATTCTACAGAAGAATCTTTGATCAAAAGAGGGAAAACGCAGAACAGAATTTTAAATTCTCCATGGAATCCAGACTTCCTGGAGCCATTGATGCTGGGTGAATTAAATTTTAAACCTAAAACCAAAACTAGCCCCTAAAGTCTTCTTGGAACCAAAAAACAGTTTATCTTAATTAGTAAAGTACATAAGCTTTGAGCATTATGCTCAAAGCTAGGTGAGATCAAATTGACAACAGCAACTCAAAAGGTTGGATGGGAAGCTTAGGAAGCAGTGAATTTATGTTAATGGGGGAAGAAAAATTTGGAAAGGAAGAGTGAGAATGGTTGCACAACTTGAAGAAGGTAATCAATGTCACTGACTTGTATGTGTAGAAGTTGTTTAATTGGTGTATGTTCTGTTGTGTATGTTCTGAACTACAACAACAAAAGATTAAAATAAATTCTTTAAAAATAGTGATTACTTCTAGAAGCATGGGATTTTAGATTTTTTAAATTATTTTTCATTTTTTAAATCTTTTTTTTTTTTTTTTTAAATGAGTATGCCTACCTTGAGACCAGAAGAACTTGATGGTGCCTGGCTGCAACATTTTAGTGAGTCATGATAGATGAATCCCGATAGAAAAGGATAAAAATGTGGAACAGAACTTAAAATTCTCAAAGAATTCTCTCAGGCTTACTGGGCCCTTTGAGACTAGAAGAATCCCTGAGACTGTTTCCCTGAGATACTTTTTAAACCTTGAACTGAAACGATCCCCTGAAGTCACCTTTTAACTAAATAGCAGGTTAGCTCAAAAAGTAATGAATGTCACCCTTGATATCTGTGCTTTAAAAAAAAAAAATGTCTGTATGAGACCAAATGATAGCAGTTACTCTAAAGCATAGATGAGAAAGTTTGGGGGCAGTGAGACTAAGTTAATGGGAATGGAACAACCAGAACAAAAATAATGAAAACGTTGATACAATGTGAAGAATGTAACCAGTATCACCGAACAATATGTGTAGAAATTGTTGAATGGGAACCTGTTTTGCTGTGTATACTTTCACCAAAAATGTAATAAAATATCAAAACATAAAATAAAAAACTTATATTACAACTGAAAAAAATAAGTATGCACTTACTACTACTGCAATAAGAAAAAAGTTTTTTAATATATATTTTTTTAAACCAATTCTTGAAACTAAGACTAGTTTTGTAATCCATGGGCAAGTCTGTGTAATCCCAAAGAAATGGACAATGACGGAAATTAACTAGGTGGAAAATCAACATAAAGGGCAAAGATGGTTGAAATGGGTGGGGAGATTGTACCCGGTAATGCCCTGTGTGATCCTGAACCAGTCATTTCTCCCTTCTGAAAGTTTCCCCATTGAAGAGTTGAACTTTCTAAAATCAATCTCAAGTTTCAATGTTAACAATTAAAATCAATAACTTGGGCTGGTGGGTAGGAACTAAGCCAAACCAAACCCATTGCCATCAAGTTGATTCCGACTCATGTGACCCTGTAAGGACAGAGTAGAACTGCCCCGTAGGGTTTCCAAGGCTGAAAATCCTTACTGAAGCAGACCACATCTTTCTCCCACTGAGTGACTGGTGGGTTCGAAACGCCAACCTTTCGGTTAGCAGCCGAGCGTTTTAACTAATGTGCCACCAGGGTAGGAACTAGAAAGACAAAGCCTGTTCCTGGAGCCTCTTGTTTCAGGAGATCTTGCCTCTAGCCTCTCTGAACCTCCTGGGAGACCAGATTTCCCACTGTCCTCCCTGAGACAAAATTCTAAAGTGCTTTGTTTCTTTGTTTTGTATTTTGTTGCTGTTGTTTACTTTTGCTCTGGTAATTTCAGTTTGAAAAAGTTGATAAAGAAATTTTTTGGCGGCTTGTATACCTGTCAGATTCGGTTAGGTTTTGCTGCAGTAATGAAAATCATAAAAATCTCAGTGGCTTAACACTAGAGAAGTTAATACTTATACTACTTGTCTATGTGTTATGATCCACACAGTTGAATGCTTTTGCATAGTCAGTAAAACACAGGTAAACATCTAATACAAAGGCGTTCAACTGTCTGGATCATAACAAATTACGGATAACATTGCAAAGAATCAGAATTCCAGAGCACTTAACTGTGCTGATGAGGAACCTGTACATAGATCAAGAGGCAGTCTTTCGAACAGAACAAGGGGATAGTGTGTGGTTTAAAGTCAGGAAAAGTGTGTGTCAGGGTTGTATCCTTTCACCATACTTATTCAATCTGTATGCTGAGCAAATAATCTGAGAAACTGGACTATATGAAGAAGAACAGGACATCAGGATTGGAGGAAGACTCAGTAACAACCTGTGATATGCAGATGACACAACCTTGCTTGCTGAAAGGGAAGGGGACTTGAAGCACTTACTGATGAAGATCAAAGACCACAGCCTTCAGTATGGATTACACTTCAACATAAAGAAAACAAAAGTCCTCACAACTGGACCAATAAATGGAGAAAAAATGGAAGTTGTCAAGGATTTCATTCTACTTGGATCCACAATCAACACGCATGGAAGCAGCAGTCAAGAAATCAAAAGACGAATTGCATTGGGCAAATCTGCTGCAAAATACTTCTTTAAAGTGTTAAAAAGCAAAGATGTCACTTTAAGGACTAAGGTGTGCCTGACCCAAGCCATGATGTTTTCAATCACCTTGTATGCATGTGAAAACTGGACACTGAATAAAGAAGACCAAAGAAGAATTGATGCCTTTGAATTATGGTGTTGGCAAAGAATATTGGATATACCATGGACTGCCAAAAGAATAAACAAATCTGTCCTGGAAGCAGTACAGCCAGAAAGCTCCTTAGAAGCAAGGATGGCTAGACTTCATCTCACATACTTTGGACATGTTATCAGGAAGGATCATTCCCTGGAGAAGGACACCATGCTTAGTAAAGTAGAGGGTCAGTGAAAAAAAGGAAGACAAACAACAAGGTGGATTACACAGTGGCTGCAACAATGGGCTCAAGCACAACAACGATCATGAGGATAGTGCAGGACCGGGCAGTGTTTTGTTCTGTTGTATGTAGGGTCACTATGAGCCAGTACTGACTCAGTGGCACCTAACAACAACAACAACAACATGTCTGTTATGGGATCATGGGTAGGCAGAGGGCTCTGCTTCACCTCTTGGAAGCACTGTCCCATGATGCAGCCAAGTCAACATAACATTTCAGGGTTTGCCATGGCAAGAAAAGTCCAAGGGGTCTTAAATTCTTCCACTCAGAAGTAGACATATTGAGTGCACTCACACTTCATTAGCCAAAGCAAGTCACATGATCAAGCCTAACTTCAAGGAGATGAGGAAGTGCAAAGTGTGCCCAGAAGGTGAGGAGAACCAGAAATATTAGTGAACAGCAGTAATGTTTACCATAGTTAGCAATCAACAAGCAGGGAGTACTATATGCCCATTTCTGGGGCAAGTAAGGTGACTAGCTCATCCTGGTTTCCCCAGGACTTTCCCAGTATTAGCACTGAGAGTCCAATCTTCTAAGAAATTCCTCATGCCCAGGCAAACTAGGATGGTTGATCACCCTATATCTGTTATTGCTGAGTCGATTCTGACTCATAGTGACCCTATGGACAAGGCATAGTGAAGGTACAAGAGAATAAGATTCAGTCCTTGTCCTTGAATTAGTTATCTGTTTTGTGACATGAGACCTATACATAAGGAAAATAATACAAGATAGGTTTTAAAATGAATGCCAAGTTGATTCTTCTTGCAGAAAACATTAGTGTTAAAGGAAGATAAGACACGAAGGTGGATGGGGATGGTCAAGGAAGACTTTCTGGAGGAACGCTAAAGCCAAAGAAGATTCATGCCAAAAGAAATTCTAGAATCTCTGCTTAGGATAGGATCTGGTTGCTGAGTTCATGTTTCTTGCAGCTAAGAACCCTGACTAATCCAAATGTCTTTTATAATGTCCCTTCCAGGTGGTTATGTAACCTATGTTTGAATACTTCCAGTGATGGGAAAATCATTACCTATCTTTCCATATTTAGGAGGAAGAGGAGAACCAGGGAGGAATAATTACAAGAAGAAGGAACAGAATGAGTCAAGTCAGGGTACAGCTGGAGGTTTGGGATTTAGGAAATGAGGAATCAGCACTCATAGCTAGGCTGTGTGTAAAGGGACCAAGTTTGAGGATAGGGTGGGCTCTTATGGGAGGGATTGGAAATAACAATGCAGGGATTATCCTGAGCATCTTTCATTAGAAAAGTACAATATACACAAACATAAAAAGTTTCCCATAGAATTTCGGACAGTTGAGGGACCTCTTGCAGCCCATGCAATGGGGCTATGTATGAATCTCAGGTTAAAATCAGTTGCTGTTGAGTCATGGTGACCCCATGTATGTCAGAGTAGAATTGTGCTCCATAGGATTTTCAATGGCTGATTTTTTTCTGAAGTAGATCGCCAGGACTTTCTTCCGAGGCACCTTTGAATGGACTTGAGCCTCCAACCTTTTGGTTAGCAGCCAAGCGTGTTAACCATTTGTACCACCCAGGGACTCTGGATCCCAGGTTAAGAACCTCTCAGCTCAGTGGTCGTTAAAAGTCTATCTAGCTCCCAAACTGTTTTCTGTTCAGGTTTTTCTGATCGAGTCCAATTGTTCCCCAAATATATGCCCTCTACCCAGATTGTCTTTCCTGTGGGTTATAATTCTACCTGTACATCAAGGGGCAGCTCAGACACTCTCTCCTTCCAAAAGTCCTCAGTGAATTCAGGGGAGAGAAGACCTCCTCCTCTTAGAACCCATCCTCACAGCACTTGTTCTACAGCTCTCTTAGCACACTTGGCAGATTTCCTCCGAGTTACAGGTGTTTGCGTATGCTGTGTGTCCTCCCTATGCGCTCTGTCTCTTCCCTTGTGGCCCCATCCCACCCCACCTGGCACTTAGCAGGCTGTGGCAGAGGCTACCAATCACCTTACCCAGTTCTCATTCTTCCCTCTTTCTTATTTACAGAATTCTGATATTCTTTGGCACAGCATAAAGCCTACATTCTCAGCTTCCCTTGAACCTGGGGATGACCAGTAATATGTAAGCGGGAAATTATAGGCTGGGGATTCCAGGAAATCTTTTAATAGGGGGATGACTCAGCTGGGAGCAGGGCTCCCCCTTCCCCACCGTCTTTTCCCTGCCTGGATTACAGACATGATGGCTGAATTCCAGCAGCCATCTTAATACCTTGAGCAAAAAGATGGAAGGAACCTTGATCTCTGATGAATTTATGGAGCCTCCACACCAGCCTTGATCACCTACTTCCAAACTTTTTCACATAATAGAATAAACGACTAATTTGTTTAAGCCACTGCCATTGAGATTCTGTCACTAGCAGCAGAATGCATTTTTTTTTTTTTTGATAGAATGAGTAATCAGGACATTTATATTGTCTCTACTAGTGTTTCTTTTTTTTTAAAAAATTTTATATTGTACTTTAGATGAACGTTTACAGAGCAAACCAGTTTCTCATTAAACAACTGATACACGTATTGCTTTGCGACATTGGCCATGAACCCCAGGACATGTCAACACTCTCCCTTCTCAGCCTTGGGTTCCCTGTTACCAGCTTTCCTGTCCCCTCCTGCCTTCTTGTCCTTGCTCCTGTGCTGGTGTGCCCATTTAGTCTTGTTTTGTATTATGGGGCTGTCTAATCTTTGGCTGAAGGGTGAACCTCAGGAGTATCTTTGTTACTGAGCTATAAGAGTGTCCAGGGACCATACTCTTGGGATTTCTTCAGTCTCTGTCAGACTAGTAAGTCTAGTCCCTTTTATTTATTTTTTTTCTTGAGTTAAAATTTTGTTTTACATTTTTCTCCAGTTCTGTCTGGGACCCTCTATTGTGATCTCTATCAGAGCATTCAGTGGTGGCAGCCAGGCACCATCTAATTGTGCTAAGCTCAGTCTGGTGGAGGCTGTGGTAGTTGTGGTCCATTAGTCATTTGGACTAATCTTTCCCTTGTGTCTTTGGTTTTTTTCATTCTTCCTTGCTCCAGATGGGGTGACACCAGTGGAGTATCTTAGATGGCTGCTCACAAGCTTTTAAGACCCCAGACGCTACTTGCCAAAGTAGAATGTAGAACATTTTCTTTATAAACTGAGTTATGCCAGTTGAGCTAGACATTCCCCAAGACCTTGTTCCCCACAACCTTCAGCCCAGTAATTCGGTCCCTTAGGGAATTTGGATGTGTCTATGGAGTTTCCATGACCTTGCCTTGGACAAGTTGTGCTGGCTTCCCCAGTATTGTGTACTGTCTTACTCTGCTACTAACCAGCAAGTTGATGGTTCCTCAGGTTCATCAAGGCAGCCAGAGTTGCCTTGGAAAAAAGGCCTGGAGATCTACTTCTGAAAAATCAGCCATTGAAAACTCTATGGAGCACAATTCTACTCTGACACACTTGGGGTTGCCATGAGTTGGAATCAATTTGACAGCAACTGGACTGGATACTGAATTTAATTAGAATAATTTACTCTTAGGAACACTGTGTGAAGCCCTAGCTTCAGCTCTGGAGTTGGGAAAAGAGGTTGTGCTGAGAAAGGGAACCTGGGTTTGCCAGACTCTTGATGGAAATGTTGGTTTTAACAGCTTCATCCTGGCATATACTTAAGGGAAGAAAAGAGGGGGATACCTAAACTTGTTGAGTCCTTAGGCTTCCATTGGAGTGTTTCTCAAGGTATGGCAGGCTCATTTGCTTCAGAATCACTTGGGGTTTGTTGGTAAAATGTAGATTCCCTGGGACCTTCCCCCTTTCCCCCATCTCCTGAATCAGGACCTGAAGAATTGAGGTTCTGGAATCTTCACTCTAAAGTTTGAGCCTTACTGCTCTAGTGGTTGTGATAGGCCACCTCACCCACCAGAGAATCAAATTGCTGTATTAATTGTGTTGCAGTTAGTTGAATTGAATTAAGAGGAAGTCCTTGGAAAGGAGAATTTAGTCTGAGTAATGCTAATTAGCAAGAAGCCATCTCTGCCTGTTTCTCAGGAGACCTGTGGTTTGGGATTTGGGGTTGCCCTGGGAGGAGCGGCGAGATCCACTTTCCAACTTTCCCCAGCAAGATTCAATTTGTGTTAATAATCATTGGTTAGCGCCTTCTCTGTTCAATGAAGTTCACATCAAGGAACGTATATGATGATGCAGAGTCAGAGAAGCACAGAACATCACCTAGGGATTTTCTCTAGGGAAAACTGCACGTGACCTCTTTAAGAGAGCTCTAGGGTGTGGAGGCAACTAGTAATGAGCTGGAGTGGATATTTCTTTGGACCAGCAGTTCTCTGAGTGTGGCCCTGGGGCCAGCAGCATCAGCATCTCTTGGGAACTTGATGCAGTTGTTAGGGCCCTCCAGCGATTTAGACTCATAGCGACCCCGTGGGACAGCGTAGAACTACCCCATAGGATGATCTTTACAGGGGCAGATCAACAGGCTTTCTGCTCGGAGCAGCTGGGTGGATTGGAACTGCGGACCAGACCACTGGGTTAGCAGCAGAGCACTTAACTACTGCACCACCAGGGCTCCTTATGAAACCTGATAGAAATGCAAATTCTAGGACCTCATCCAGGCCCACTGAATCAGAAACTCTGGGAGTGGGGCCCAGCAATCTGTGTTTTAACAAGTCCTTCAGGCAAATTTGATGTACTCTTTTGTTTGGAAACCACTGCTTTAGACTTTTATTTCCTCCTCATGCCTGACAGTCTTTTTTTTTTTTTTTTTTCAAATGGGTACAGAGATAAAGGACAGAGTAGGGTCTAGGGCACAGTAAGTCTGGGGGAGAGAGCTCATTTTCATATCTGAGACACCCTTGGCTGGGTTGAGTGTTTGGTATCTTTGGTGACACCTGGAAAATCTGTTAGGCTAAAAGACAGGCCCTCAGTCCAAGGCCATCCTACCTGTGCCATCCATGTGAAGGTCAGAGGTCTGTTCTACCAGCTATGAGCCAGGACCCCAAGCCATCACACATCTAAGGACTAAGAGCAAGTCCTTCCCACTCAGGAGAGTCTCAAGCTTCCTTCTGGATAGAGTCCTCCAATGAGTGGCTTGTTGATTTATATGTAGTTGAAAGAGCAGGGCTCCCACACTACCTTGGGTCTTTCCAGGTTTGGATCTGAGCTAGATATTCACTTATCTGGCTGCACTTAAGTCAATAATCTGCTAACCCCCTCCCATCCCCCTCCACACACACACATCTTTTCAGAAGATCTTTCTGCATTTTCCCACCTGACACCATGTGCTCAATTCCATTCAATCCCAAACGCATTTACTATGTGCCCTACCCCAGTGGGAAAACCAGTTTCCAGGGTCCCATCTCATTCTTTGATTTGAAATATGAACATTTATTTCAACCTTAAGTAAGCTGCTATGTAATTACAACTGAAACAAGCCTTTTCCAACAGACACCTACTCCTAGACCTCTCTCCTCTGGCAAGTCTGGTGTCCCCTGGCCCTGGTGCTATCTGCCTTCCTCCCCTCAAGTAGGAGAGTCTTATTCCCATAAAACTAACTGGAGTGCGAGTCAGAGGGTGGAGAGTACAAGGACTGTCATTTCCAAATAAAAAATAGGAACACGTGATTTGGCAAAGGAGTTTTGTGATGTCTATATTTTTATTGATCTGATTCTATTCATTCATCTACTCTTTGCCAAAATATTGGGATTTCTGGTACATCTAAATCATTTATGGAGACAAAGAAGTAGGATATTTGGATACGGGAGTGACCCAGGACATATAAGAGGTATCGTCCGAGGCTTAAAACCCCAATGTCTCCTGGGCTGGGTAGGTACATAAAAGAGGAGCGATGGCGGGGGGCGGGGTGCAATCTGGGAAGCACATATGCATCTAAAAGGAGCACAGGTGAAGGAGTCCTGGTGGCCCCAACGTTAAGTGCTAGGCTGCTAACAGAAAGTTTGGTGGTTCAAACTCACCTAGTGGCTCTGCAGAAGGAAGACCTGGTGATCCATTTCTGTAAACATTACAGACAAGAAAACCCTACGGAACAATTCTACCCTGTCACATGGGGTCACCATGAATTGGAATCGACCAGATGACACCCAACAACAACATTAAAATGCGTTAAGAGATTTTTAAAAATATATGTACATATATCATATGCTAAAAAAAGGAATTAAAAGGAGCACAGGTGGATCCACTATACCAAAAGAAAAAAAAAAAAAAAAAGAAAAAAACAAGCCTGTTGCCATCAAGTTGATTTCAACTCACATCTACCCTATAGAACAGAGTAGAACTGCCCCATAGGGTTTCTGAGGAGCAGCTAGTGTATTTGAACTGCTTATCTTTTGGTTAGCAGCTGTAGTGCTTAACCACAAGGCCACCAGATCCACTATGGTGCATTGGTATTAGAAGGAAATGAGGGCCCAGACTCACCTGACCTTCCAATTTTTCAAGAGAAACTTGAAATCTGTTCCTTTGTTGTTTTGCTTTGTTTTTAAAGGTAATACCACACACACACACACACACACACACACACACACACACACACACACACACACACACACACACGTCACCACCACCACCAGTACCACCATGCAGGATAAACAAAATCCGTCTGCAGGAGGTACCATCGCCTCCAGTCCAGGTAGACAAATAGGGTCTTGAAGGGTATGAAAAAGTTCTATGGGAGTGAAAGAAAGAGTGATTAATTCTATCTGGGAGTAGGAAGGTCAGGGCAGGCTTCATCAAGGCTGTGCTGTTTGAGCTGGGCTGCGTAGATAAAGTAGGTGACCTTCTCATCAAGAAAGTGAGGAAGAACATTTCATGCCCAGAACAGGATGGCATTTTCAGGGACTCAGGTGGCTCAGTGTGGGTGGAGGACTGGGTGGGTGTGGGGAGTGAGGGGATCCAGATAGACAGGATGAGGCCTTGAAGGCCTGGCCAGAAGTTTTTGCTTTATACTGTAGGTCACGGAGAGGGACATTACCAGACTGTTGTCACACAAGCTCATTCTGGGGCTCAAATGGAGGACATCCAGAAAGTGCTGACCAGTAGCCCTCAACAATCTCCTGGAAGGATTTTCCAGAGAGCTCGTGAGGATCCAGAGGCACTTCAGTCTAGAAGGGTTGCCAGCGAGGAGGTCAAGTTCAAGCCCGGTCCACACTGAGCTCCTAGCCTGATATAATATGGTAACTACGGTGTGCGGGCAGAGCTTAGGGTGCTGTCGGGTAGGCGGAGAGCAGTTTCCTCTACTCTCAGCCTGGGAGGCTGCAGCTAGCAGCCGGCAGTGTTGTGGTTACCAGGGCCTTGGGTTACAACACATGTTTGTTTTTTTAAAAAAGTTGGAATACCTTTTAAATCAGGGCCCTGGACTGAATCCAAGGACAGTAGCAAGGACCAGCCCCCACGGCACTTCTTAAAGAAGCAGCTGCAGAGGGAGCCTTGGCCTGGTAACTTGAGTCACTGGGGGGCTTGGAAGCAGGGCAAACCTGGAAGGAGAGTCAAGTCTCCAGGTCACCCCATTTCCCCTTTTCAGAATCTCCTTCTTAAGACACTTTTGGAGCACTTGGAGATCAACAGTCTTCAAAGTTGCCTTGGGAAGCCAGGAGGAGTGGGTAGAGATCTCCAGGAAAATGGGGTCCAGCTTCTTGGGAAGAAGAAAGAACTTCCAACTGGTCAAAAAGCCAGGGGCTTGGTTTGACAGCGTGAGTGCTCCATTGTGGGAGGGACATGAGCAGAGGCTAACATTGGTCAGGAATGTTGGCCAAGGCATGTGAGTGTCTGCTGGAGGAATGGGATGCTCATATCCATTTTGATTGGGAGTGTAAGAGATCTTTGTGGGGGCCCCTTTTCAGAGGCAGAAGTTACTTTCAAAAGGAGTTAAGTTAGGAATGCTGGAGACTTCCATTCTGGCCCTTAGTTTGCTATTGATTTGCAGTGTGGCCCTGGGTAATTCACACGCATTCACATCTCCTGTCCCTCATCCTACATATTGCCCAGTGACTGGCATTCAATCAGCTCTAGCAGAGACTTGTTGAGCAAATGAGTGAATTAACTGGATTGGGTTCAAAGTCGGATTGGCATCAGAGGGCTTCAGAGGGTACAAGAACCTCCTGAAATTATATTCACAATTGTGCATGTATAAGCAATTCCATTTTTTCTGGGTAGAGTGTCTGCAGCTTTAAGCACCATTATCATCGTTTATTAAGGTTCATTATGATGTTGGAGCCTTGGTGGCCCAGTGGTTAAGAGCTCGGCTGCTAACGAAAAGGTCAGCAGTTCAAATCCACCAGCTGCTTCTTGGACACCCTATGGGGCAATTCTATTCTGTCCTATAGGGTTGCTATGAGTCAGAATCTACTCAACCGCAGGGGGTTTGATTTTTTATGATGTTAAAGTCTTTATATATTTTATTATATTTAGTCTTCAGGACCCTGTGAGGGAGATAGCATGGGTTACTATTTCCACTGTACAAATGAGGAACTTAGTTTTCTGGAGTTCAAGTTGCTCACTCCGAGTTATCAGCGGGGATTTGAACCCATGTCTAAAGAACTCCACAGCCTGAGCTCTAAACCACCGTAATAAATTACCTCGGTTCTCAAAGAGGTCTGTAACCTCGGAAGGCAAAGATAAAACATTCGTTGCCTTAAGGTTCTTTTTCTCTGCCTGACTATGTGGGAGTGGGGAGAAAGGGGCGGCGGCGGAGAAAGCAAGCCAGCCAGAGCAGAATAGCGCCCATGCCGCCGACGTTGCAAGGGCTGCTATTTAGAGTGGGTCCCAGGGCCCCCATAAAGGATGATCGGGGGCGGGCAAGGATGAGCAGTTGTAAGGGGAGCCCCGCCCCTGCTGCCTCCAGCTCACCCTGTCGCCTGATGTCTAAATAAGGCTTAGAGGCACGCTCCAGGCGGCTAAAAATAAACTCTCGCCCCCCCCCCTTCTGCCCTTGGGCTCTGGCGACCTCCCCAGCCCCGTCGGGGCTCCCCTTGGCTGGGCCAGCTCTGCGGAGCATGCCCTCACCTCCTGAGCTGTAGAATCTTGTCTCTCGGGGGACCTCACGGTCCTAGTGGAAGCGCTTCCTACTGCAAGATCTGGACCAGAAGTCAGGACTCCTGGGTCCTACTCTTGGCTCGGCCCTAACAAAATCGGGCAACTCTCTCTCTTCCCTTAGTCTCCCCACATGTAGAACGAGGTGTTGGAATAATGATATGAAGCTCTGGCATTGAAAAAAAAGAAGTAAATATATATATAACACAATGTTTGGAAGCTCTGTCATTTTTGAATGAAATTCATGGGGCTCCTTAGGGTGCAACTGTCCTGCGGATCCACTTTTATCCCACACAGTCTTTTATAAAAATCTGAATTAAAGATTTAGACAATTCACATACAAGTCTGGATTTCCAGTTTCTCTTCAAAAATCAGATCTGGCCACACTGGGCCAGTGTGTGTGTCCGGCGACAGGGAGGGGGAGCTGGGTAGCGGCTTCCCCCTGCTGACAGGACTAGTGTACTACAGTTGCCGCGGACACCCGCACTCATGTTTTCGGCCCAGCTCTGCAGGCAATGGCGTGTGAGGTGCCTGGAGGGACTGCAGTTGGTACTGAGTCCAGGTAGACTCTTGTTTGCATCCCAGAGCCCGGGATGGCTCCGGCAAATATTCACTGAGTGAATGAATGAATGAGACAGCTAATAGAATGCTTTGGAAATTGTAAAGGGCTGGTGCTGTGTAGCTGAAATCTAGAGCTCTGCTGGCGGCTTCCTGGAGTCTGAGTCCCGAGCCCTAAGAAGGAACAAGATCCTGAGCTTCATACTCCAACCTATATCCCTAGCTGGGAGTCATTAAGACAATTAAGGTTCTCTTGTGATAGGCTGCTACTTTAAAGGTTGGTGGTTCGAACCCATTCAGTGGCTCCACGGAAGAAAGGCCCGGCAAACTGCTTACATAAAGATCACATCCAGGAAAACCCTAGGGAGAAATTCTAGTCTGTAACACATGGGGTTGCTATGAGTCGGAGACCAACTTGATGGCAGCTAACAATAACAACAGCCATTGCCTGGGCCTCCTTTGAGATCAGTGGGACTGTGGTTGGCTGAAAAATTACTGGCAGAAAAAACCAGGATCTATTTATCCCATATAATTCTTGAGAGCCGCTCTGGAGGGTAATAGAGGGGCAGGGAAGGAAGGGAGGAAGAGATGTGGGGTAGGAAGAATAAAGCAGAGGTGTTTAGAGAACAGACCTCTGGTCAGCCAGCCTGCATTCACCCAGCTCCTCTTGGGTAACTCGCAGGAGCTAGGCACTTCACAGAGTTAAGAATGCTGAGTCTGGACTGACCCTAGGACATAATGCAATGCACCCCCACCTCAATGTACAACAGAGTAATAAGGCATAGCTAGGATAACCTGGGAAGAACAGAAGCATTGCCCTTAATGTCCTGTTTCAGTAAGGGAAGGGGGAGGAGAAAGTCTACCAGTTGCCTTCCTTGGGAGGAACTAGTAGTGACTCCATCTGTATCCCACCCATGCCACCCATGGTGAGGAAAGTTAGTCCAATCTAGATCCTTGCTACTCAAACTGTGGTCTGAAGACCAGCAGCACTGGCCTCATAGGGAACTTATGAGAAGTGCAAATCCTTGGGCCCATCCTAGGCCTGCTGAATCAGAATCCACATTTTAGCAAGATCCAAGGTGTTTTGCATGCACACTATGGTTTGAGAAGCTGCTGTTTTAGACCAGTGGCTCTCAACATTTGTTGAACATTGAAATCACTTGAGGAACTTTAAAAAATGCTGATGCCTGGGTCCCACTCTGGGGTGCAGCTTGGAGGTGGGGATTGTTTAAAGCTCCCCAGGTGATTTCAGTTGTAGCTAGTATTAAGAATCATAGCTCTAGGCAGAGCGCCTAATGAAATGAAAATCTTTGGGAATAAAAGCCAACTTATTTAGGGCCTCCCATTCTGTGCCCTCAGACCTGAGGCTGGTTGGGGAGGCTGCTCCCAAGGCACTGTCCCTAGTCCTGCCTGGCCTGCCTGACCAGTCCAACCCCTGCTCCCCAAGGCATCATTGAGCCTTCAGTTGCTCTCAGGTTTCTGACTGGTGAGGTAGGAAGGGCTGGTGCACCTATCAGCTCTACAATCCTGCAGAGAGGAGTGGCTCTGGGCTGGAGACCACAAACCTGGGTCCTCATCCTACCTCTGCTGGATGATCTTTGGGCAAGGCAATTTCTGTCCTTCTCTGGGCTTCAGTTTCTTTCTCTCTAAAATGAGCTGGGAAGAGAAGATTGAAATAACTTCTAATGTTTATTCTAGTTTTTTTTTTAAATAATATTTTATTGTATTTTCAGTGAAAGCTCACACAGCAAATTAGACAATTTGATAATCTATACACAAATTATTCAACAACTTAGTTACATTTTCACAATATGTTAACATTTTCTTTAATTGTGTTCTGGTTGTTTCTTTTCCTGTACTCTAGTTTCCCTGCCCCCTTATCTTCTCATCTTTGCTTTAGAGTAATTGTTGACCTTTGGTCTCATATAGATTTTTTTTTTCCATTGTACTTTAGATGAAAGTTTATAGAGCAAACTAGCTTCTCATTGAACAATTAATACACATACTGTTTTGTGACATTGGTTGCCAACACCACCACATGTCAACACTCTCCCTTTCTTGACCTTAGGTTCCCCAGTGCCAGCTTTCCTGTCCCTTCCTGCCTGCTCGTCCTTGCCCCGGGGCTGGTATGCTCATTTAGTCTTGGTTTGTTTCATGGACCTGTCTAATCTTTAGCTGAAGGGTGAACCTCGGGAGTAACTTCTTTATTGCGCTAAAAGGGTGTCCAGGGGCCATACTCTCAGGGTTTCTCCAGTTTCTGTCAGACCAGTAAATCTGGTCTTTTTTGTTTTGTGAGTTAGAATTTTGTTCTACATTTTTCTCCAGCTCTGTCTGGGATCCTCCATTGTGATCCCTGTCAGAGCAGTCGGTGGTGGTATCTGGGCACCATTCAGTTGTGCTCTACTCAGTCTAGTGGAGGCTGTGGTAGTCGTGGTCCATTTTTCCTTTGGACTAATCTTTCCCTTGTGTCCTTGGTTTTCTTCATTCTCCCTTGCTCCAGACGGGGTGACACCAGTGGAGTATATTAGACAGCGGCTCACAAGTTCTAAGACCCCAGACGCTACTCACCAAAGTAGAATGTAGAACATTTTCTTTATAAACTATGTTATGCCAGTTGAGCTGTATGTTCCCAGAGACCATAGTCCCCACAGCCCTCAGCCCAGTAGTTTGGTCCCTCAGGGAGTTTGGATATGTCCATGGAGCTTCCATGACCCTGCCTTCTCCAAGTTGTTCTGGCTTCCCCAGCATTGTGCACTGTCTTACTCTTCACCAAAGTTACCACTTATCTACTGTCTATTTAGTGTTTCTCCATCTTCACCCTTTCCCTCCCTCATAACCATTATTATTTCTTTTTGTGTGTAAATCTTTTTATGAGTTTTTATAGTAGTGGTCTCATACTGTATTTGTCCTTTTGTGATTGACTTATTTCACTCAGCATAATGCCCTCCTGACTCATCCATGTTGTCAGATGCTTTGCAGATTCATCATTGTTCTTTATCATTGTGCAATATTCCATTGTGTGTATGTACCATAGTTTGTTTATCCATTCATCTGTTGATGGGCATCCGGGTGTTGTTTCTTCTAGTTTTATATATACACACAAACTCTCAAATTGAAAAGGATCTGAAGATTATCTAATCTGACCTTATCTTCTTACAAAGGGAGAAATGGAGGCCCAGTAAAATTAAAGGGCTAGCCTAGAGTCAGAAACACCATCACTTATTCACTAATGTCAATTTTGCCTGTTGTTGTTAGGTGCCGTTGAGTTGTTTCCGACTCATAGTGACCTTATGTACAACAGAACGAAACACTGCTTGGTCCTGTGCCATCTTCACAATTTTTGTTACATTTTAGTCCATTGTTGCAGCCACTATGTCAGTCCATCTCGTTTGAGGGTCTTCCTCTTTTTTTCTGACCCTCTACTTTACCAAGCATGACCTCCTTCTCCAGGGACTGGTGCCTCCTGACAGCATATCCAAAGTATGTGAGACAAAGTCCTGCCATCCTCACTTCTAAGGAGCATTCTGGCTATACTCCTTCCAAGACAGATTTGTTCGTTCTTCTGGCAGTCCATGGTATAATCAATATTATTTGCCAACACCGTAATTCAGTTTTGCCTATAGACATGTAAATTTTTGTTATGTAGAGCTTAAATTGACATTCTCACTGTGGAAGAGACCAGTTTTACCTTCTTTTGCACGTTTACCTCAATACTCCTGATCTGTGTATGTGTCGATTCTTTGGATTCTCCTGTGAACTGGTTGTAACATCTTACAGGTTCCCTCACAAATGAGTTAAAATCTTTCACATCTGTTCATTTTATAGCTGTATGAGAGTTATGATTTGATCTTCCTTTTGAAAATTACGCTTTAGTAACAAGAATAGCTAAGATGTAAAACCAGTGTCCTGACTAAATTTGGTGTTGAAACCTCACAGAAACCAGGTAACAAAAGTGGGAGATGTATATCCTGTAGGGGCTGTGGAGGCTGGAGAGCTTAGGCCCTACCTAAAGGGTCGGAGACAGCTCAGCTTCAAATGATTCATGCCCTGTGGGAATGCAGGCTGGTGTTTCCATATTCTCTAATTTTGCAGGAA
Source organism: Dugong dugon (assembly GCA_030035585.1). Lineage (NCBI taxonomy): Eukaryota > Metazoa > Chordata > Mammalia > Sirenia > Dugongidae > Dugong > Dugong dugon. The sequence continues at coordinate 184,816,917 of CM057460.1, read as the reverse complement.
AAGCTGGAAATTCATAATTTAATGAGAAATAGTTTTTTTTTTTGCAGTTTTATAACTATTTGATAATCAGTTTTCGTCTACACTGATGGTTTGTAGGTTTTTGAAAGTAGTGACAGGTACATAGGTAACCAATGTATAGAGCTTGTCTGATGAATCTTCGTCCTTATTTTGTTTTCTGGACAACTGGACATGAATACAGTATGGGGCATTCCTTATTTCTTTGGCCCAGACAACTTTGTTGAGCCTGGTGTCAATGTGTGCATCTGGTGTTCCCATTCCTGTCATGGCAAATTTCTGGATCTCCTTGAGTGCCCTAAAGACACGCCTCTTGAAGTCCACTCCACGGATGCGCTTGTGCGTGTTGATGATGTACTCTCTGGTTACCACTTCCTTATAGCAGAATGACCCATCTTCTTCTTGCCACCTTTCTTTGCAGGAGCCACTGTGCCAGGAGGAGGTTGGAAGGCAGAAATAGTTTATTTTTACTATGCATTGGCAACTGTTAAAATTTAATGAAGACTCAAAGAAATCGAAACACAAGGTTTATTCTGAGCAGTTATTCTATATGCATATAGGGAGACCATTCTTATTTAAAAAAAAAAAAAAAAAAAGACAAAACCCAAATGTCTCCAAATAGGCTAGTTACAATGAAGCTTATAAAGAGAAGAGGGAGAAGAATAGAAGATCAACCATTGGCTAATCTTAACATGATTGATTGAACTCTGCCCTCCTCCTTTTACTGAATCCACTGATATTAGGTCAAAAGGTGGTCTCTGGCCCTCCACCCACCTGAAACCATGATACCTTTTGAAATTCAAATTAAGAAGCCTGGTTTAAGGAGTCCTGGTAGCAGTGGTTAATTGCTTTTCAAACCCACTGGCCTCACCTGCCTTGGGAGAAAGATGTGACAGTCTTCTTCCATAAAGATTACAGCCTTGGAAACGCTGTGGGCAGTTCTACTCTGTCCTATAGGGTCTCTATGAGTCATAATTGACTCGACAGCAACAGGTTTTAGTTTGGTTAAGCCTGGCTTTGAACAGGAAAGAAAAGATTAACAACTTTGGGTTAAAAAAAACCAAAACCAAAAACTGATGGCGGGATTAATTTTGGGACAGGAATTTTTTTACAGTTAATATTTGTTTTCATGGGTAAAAACCCCCATAAAATCAAAATAAGATGTCTGTTATTAATTTTTCTGTTTGATACAACTAAGCAGAATTTTCTAAGAAACACCACGCACACCAACAAATCATGCTGAGACTTGCATCACCTATCTATGACCACTGCATCTAACCCATGTGCCTCCTCTGTATGTATTTAAGCTGGGCAGCACTCCACATTACGCTGAGGGCACATGCATACTCTAGCCTTTATGCACACTCCTGTATAGGCAACGCTAACCTTTACCACACACAGGCATGGCTGGTAGGTTGTCCTGGTCCAAGTTATTCCTGGTTCCAGACGTAGTTTGTACCTCCCAGAAGCCTATTGTAATTACAGTCCTGTAACCTGGATTTCCAGTTTTCCAACACATCACTTCTAGAATGTGAGTTCTTTATGGGCAGGGCTTTGGGTTAATAATTGCCCCACTTATGTAGGAGCCCTGGTAGTGCAGGGGTTAAGAACTATGGCTGCTAACCAAAAGGTCAGCAGTTTGAATCCACCAGCTGCTCCTTGGAAACCCTATGGGACTCGATGGCAACCTTTTTTTACCCTTATGTATGTGTGCATCTTTTGATGCGAAAGCTGGACACTGGAAAACGAAGACTGAAGAATTGACGCATTTGACTTGTGGTGTTGGTGAAGAATGTTGAATATACATGGACTGCCAGAAGAACAAACAAATCAGTCTTGGAGAAAGTACAGCCAGAATGCTCGTTAGAAGTGAGGATGGCGAGACTTTGTCTTGTTTACTTTGGACACATCATCAGGAAAGACCAATCACTGAAAAAGGACATCATGGTTGACAAAGTGGAGGGTCAACATAAAATGAGGGAAAACCTCCACCAGATGGATTGACACAACAGCCGCAACAGTAGGCTCAGACATCGCGACAATTGTGAGGATGGTGGCGGCACAGGCAACATTTTGTTCTGTTATATATAGGGTGACCATAAGTTGGAGCTGACTCGATGGCAATTAACAACAACTAATTTCCCCCAAATTAGCCAGTGAACACCTTATGGATCACAACAGAACAGTGTCCAACTCAATTGTTTTGGACACGGTCAGGTGGGTTCCATTGCTGGAGGAGGACATCATGTTCGGTGAAACAGAGGGCCAGCACGGGTGTGGGAGACCTCAGTGAGATGTCTTGGCATAACAGCCGCAATGATGGACTCGAACATACTGGCAATTGTGAGAATGACACAGGACTGGCAACATTTCATTTTACTGTAGATGAGGTTGCCATGAGTCAGAGTTGACTGAGGGCAACTAACAAAAACAACAATAGCGGCAGCATCACCCTCTGAGAACATCTTCTGTATTTCTATTCTTGGGGGTGGGGAGTATTGGGGTGGGAGGAGGAAGGTCTGCTGTGGCTGTGGGGACAGAACCTTTATTTTTTTCAATTGTTGAATCAATCGTTGGTTTTGTTTTTTTTCGAATGAATGGCCTAGCCCTGGAGGGTAGTAGAATTTTTTAAATTTTTGTTTTGCAAAGGCGAAAACTGAGACCAGAGAAGTTAAAGCCTCTGCCAGGGTCTCGCAGCAGGAGGTGGCAGAGCTAGAATGCCAGCCCAGGTCTGCAAGTGCAGGAACAAGCCACTGTCCTGTCTTGCCTTCCATCTTGGTTATGGTCTTGGTTTCCAGCCAGTGGGTCTGTGACCTTTGAAAATATCCCCTAAAGTCCTTCAGATGGAGATACCACAGACCCTAATTTTCAAGGAATGTGCCTACTCATGGAGAGGTACCTCAAAGAAAATGAGAGTTTTTAAACTTTTACTGCCCAAGGCCATTGACCTCTTGTGCGAAGGATTGTGCCTGAGACTGACAGAATGGAAGATTCAGGAGTCCTGTGGAACAGCTTGGCTACTAACCGAATTGTTGGAGGTTCGAACCCACCAGCTGCTCCATGGGAGAAAGATGTAGCAGTTTGCATCCATAAAGATTTACAGCCCTTGTGGGGACCACGGTGTTAGGGAACATCTAGCTCAATTGGCATAACATAGTTTATAAATAAAATGGTCTACATTCTACTTTGGTGAGTAGTGTCTGGGTCTTAGAAGCTTGTGAGCAGCCATCTAAGATACTCCACTGGTCTCACCACTTCAGGAGCAAGGGAGAATGAAGAAAACCAAAGACACACAGGAAAGATTAGTCTAAAGGACTAATGGACCACAAATACTACAACCTTTACCAGAATGAGTCCAGCACAACTAGATGGTGCCTGTCTACCACCACCAACTGCTCTGACAGGGATCACAATAGAGAGTCCCAGACAGAAATGGAGAAAAATGTAGAACAGAATTCTAACTCCCCCCAAAAAACAAAACAAATAACCCCCCGCCCCAAAAGACCAGATATACTGGTCTGACAGAAACTGGAGAAACCCTGAGAGTATGGCCCTCTGACATCCTTATGGTTCAGTAATGAAGCCACTCCTGAGGTTCACCCTTCAGCCAAAGATTAGACAGGCCCATAAAATAAAACGAGTCTAAATGGGCATACCAGCCTAGGGTCAAGGACCAATAGGCAGGAGGGGACAGGAAAGCTGGTAATGGGGATCCCAAGGTGGGGAAGACGAGGGGGTTGACATGTCGTGGAGTTGGCAACCAATGTCACAAAACAATATGTGTACTAATTTTTTAATGAGAAACTAGTTTGTTCTGTAAACCTTCATCTAAAGTACAATAAAAAAATCATTAAAAAAAAAAAGATTTACAGCTTTGGAAACTCTTTGGGGTAGTTCTCTGTCTTATAGGGTTGCTATGAGTCAGAATAGACTTGACAGCAGTGGGTTTGGGTTTTTTGGGTGGAAGAGGGTACTAGAACTTAAGGGAACATGGCAGCTGCAAGGATGGATTAGTAATGATGTTGGAAGGGAGGCTTCGTGGGCTCCCTTCCTATTTCTCAATGAGGCTCTAGGACATTAGGGTGTTCACATCCAGTTTGCCACCCACCATCTACACTTCCACCAGGAGCTACATGGCCATCTCTCATACAACCAGCAATGATAATGAGTCTCAGGAAAAGCAAGTTCTAGTCTCATCTCTGCTGTATGACATTGAGCAAGTCCTCTTCCTCTCGGGGCCTCAACTTACCCATATGTAAAATGAATAGATTGGGCTAGGAGAGGTGAGAGTTCGTCAGAATGGGAAGAAGGTGTGCAATTTGAAAAAGCATATTAAAAGATCATGAAGTAAAGTAATGTCCAATATCAGTTTCTCAGTTTTGATAAAAATACTGTGACATCCCAGCACAACTAGATGGTGCCCGGCTACAACGACCGACTGCTCTGACAGGGATCACAGAGGGTCCCGGACAGAGCTGGAGAAGAATGTAGAAAAGAATTCCAACTCACAAAAAAAAAAAAAAAAAAAAAAAAAAAAGACCAGACTTACTGGTCTGCCAGAGACTGGAGAAAACCTGAGTCTATGGCCCCCAGACTCCCTTATAACTCAGTAATGGAGTAATTCCTGAGGTTCACCCTTCAGCCAAACATTAGACAGGCCCATAAAACAAAACGAGACTAAATGGGCACACCAGCCCAGGGGCAAGGACGAGCAGGCAGGAGGGGACAGGAAAGCTGGTAATAGGGAACCCTAGGTCTAGAAAGGGAGAGTGTTGACAAGTCATGAGGTTGACAACAAATGTCACAAAACAACATGCGTATTAATTGTTTAATGAGAAACTTGTTTGCTCTGTAAACCTTCATCTAAAGTACAATTTTAAAGAAAAAGTACAGTGATGTTTTTCTGTTAACAATGGGGGAAACTGAGTGAGGGCTGCATAGGACTATACAGAGAGTTCTGTCTGTAGTGTTTCTGCAACTTTTCTGTAAATCTAAAATTATTCCAAAATAAAAAGTTTACCTAAAAAAATCATTAGGTAAGTTTTAAATTCTACTTATGCATCCATTGATTGAACAAAGATTTATCAAGTGCCTAATACATGTTGGGAGCTAGATGTACATTACTAAGAATCATGGTCCCAGCCCTCGTGGGGTTTAGGATCTAGTGATAATTTGGTGAGAATAATACCCCTATTACTTTTTTTTTTTTAAATTTTTTACTGTGCATTAAGTGAACACTTGGAGGCCTGGTGGCACAGTGGTAAAGAACTATGGCTGCTAACCAAAAGGTTGGCAGTTCGAATCCGCTAGCCTGTCCTGAAACCCCATGGGGCAGTTCTACTCTGTCCTGTAGGGTCGCCATGAGACAGAATTGATTCCACGGCAATGGGTTTGGTTTTTGGTTTGGTTTAAGTGAACGTTTACAAAGCAAATTAGTTTCCCATTGGACAGTTTGCACATAAAGTATTCCATGACATTCATTTTGTTGTTAGTACTTTCCCCATTTCCGTCCTAGGTTCCTGTTGCCTTTTTTCCTGGTTTTCTACCCCTTCCTGCCTTCTTATCTTTGCTTTTGGGCATATGTTGCTCCTTTGATCTCGTATAATTCATTGCTCTAAGGACCACGTTCCTCTCAGGTGTTATTGTTTATTTTATGGGCTGTCGATGGTTTGGCTAAAAGGTGGTCTCCAGGAATGGCTTCAGTTCCTGTTCAGAAGGGCGTTTCAGGGCCCTAGTCTCAGGGATTCCTCCAGTCTCTGTCAGACCTGTAAGTCTGGCCTTTTTTGTGAATTTGATTTTTTGTTCTACAGCCAAGAAAACCCCATGGAGTGGTTCTACTCTGTAACACACGTGGGTGCCATGAGTTGGAAGCAACTCAACGGCAATGGGTTTAGCTTGGTTTTTGCTTTTTAAGTAAATTGAAAACACAAAATGTAGTAGCTTGACAAAGCCTTTACTGATGGGATGTCTAAGCAGAATCCTCCTTGCTCTATCACTTAGTAGCTGTGTGACTCTGGCAAAACCAACCTGTGTGTTGTTATTCTTAGTGGTAAGATGGGGCAAAAAAAAAATAAAAAAATTGATTGCTTCATGTTGTTGTCAGCTGCCGAAGTGTGAACTCCAACTCTTGGTGACCTTATGTACAACAGAATGAAATGTTGCCCAGTCCTGTGTCATCATCACAATTGCCCACATGTTTGAGTCCACTGTCACGTCTGTTGTGCTAATCCATCTCACCAAGGGTCTCCCTTGCCCTTGCTGGCCTTGTACTTCACCAAACACAGTGTCCCTGTCCAGAGATTGATTCTTCCTGATCATGTGTTCATAGCAATTGAGTTGAACAACGTTCTGTTGTGATCCATAAGGTTTTCATTGGCTTATTTTTGGACGCAGATTGCCAGTCCTTTCTTCCTAGTCTGGAAGCTCTGTTGAAACTTATCCATCATGAGTGACCTTGCTGGTATGTGAAATGCCGGTGTCACAGCTTCCAGCATCACAGCAATGTGCAAGCCACCACAGCATGACAAACTGGTGGTGCATTCCCGCATAGATTTGTTAAATTAAATGATCTAACGCATACAAAGTGCTTAAGAGTGCTTCCAAAAAAAAAAAAAACAACAACAACAACAAAAAGTACACAACGAGAAAACTCATTACCTCATAGCAATCCTATACGACAGAGTAGAACTGCCTGATAGGGTTCTCAATGGGCAGCTGGTGGACTTGAGCTGCCAACCTTTCGGTTAGCAGCCAAGCACTTAGCCACTGTGCTATCAGGGATCCCAAAAAAAGTTCTCACGATGCCTTACAGCACTTACTAAATGTTAATTGTTATTATCATTACTACCATAGTTGGTAAAACACAGTGATTCGCAACACAGATATGGGGAAGGGTACTACCGGCAGGGAACGTGACATTTTTGTTAAGAAGGAGTTGGGTGAAAACACTGGATCTTTGAGTTCCTAAAAGTCCTTCCTGCGGTGACAATCACAGCGAGAAGCCGGAAACAACAGCTCCGCCCCTCCCTCCCACTCAGCTCTGTCCTGCCCCTGGCGCTCATTCCCGCCCCTTTTCTCCTCCTCTCACCCCCCCCTACCCGGCCGCCCGGCTCCGGCCCCGCCCCCAGCAGGAGGGGCTCGATAAGGAAGTGTTGAGGGGAGGAGCCAGAGGAGATCCGTCCTACTCCGGCTTGGAAATCTTGGCCCGGGAGGGGCGAACCTGTGAGTGGCTGGGCTCGGCTTTACATAGCAACGCGCAGCTTTGCATAACCAATGCAGGAAGGTATTTAAAGGCGCCACCGCCGCCACAGCCACAGACCTTCTAGTAACCCTGCGTGGACTCACCCTTCGCTATGACTCTCCTGATGCAGGCTCCACTCCTGATCGCCCTGGGCTTGCTTCTCGTTGGCCCCGCGGCTCCTGCACGCGTTCTCCTGAGCCAGGTGAGCGCCCTTTAAGACACTGCTTCCAGTATTCTAGTCCAGCTGTGGGTATGTGGGGCGGGATGGGTTGTGGGGGTGGCCACTCCAGTCTCTAGAACTCCTTCTCTTGCAGCAGAGCCTCCCAGAGTCACGAGCTATGGGACTGAGTGGGTCCCTTTCTGCGGGTTTCAGTTTTCCTATCTGTACAATGAGGGTGTGCGCTAAGGTCTTGTTCTCCAGGCTTTTTGGAGGGGGTCCATCTAATTCAAATCAGTACCTTCTCTGCTATCTTTCCAAGCGCCTAAGTGAAATCGCACCAAAAAACCAAAAACCCATTGCTGTCCAGTCAATTCCAACTCATAGTGACCGTACAGGACAGAATACAACTGCCTCATAGGGTTTCCAAGGAGCGTCTGGTGGATTCAAACTTTCGGTTACAGCTTAGCTCTAACCACTATCCACCAGGGCTCTAAGAAACTGAAAAGCTATGGCCTGTCCCCAGGCCCAGGGATGCAGTCCAGCTTCCCCCGCCCCTCCCTGATAAGGCCTGGCGCCTATCCCCTTCCCTGTGGCACTGCTCTCAGGCTGGCCCTGAGGGGTGGGTGGGTTTGAGAGGCCCTCCAGGCCAGCAGGTCCAGACCTGCCCAGCTGGTGATAAAGATCCAGCCCTGTGAGCCCTTGGCTTGTGAGCTCCTGAGAGGGCAGATCCCCCCCTCCAAGCTGCCCCCTTAACTTCTCATTCACACAAGGCTGCAGACACCTCGGGAAGAGAAGTTCTGTCATTACGAGACCTAGAGAAGCCCAGTTGCATTCCTCTTTGCTACATGACTCTAGGGCAAGATGCATCTCTGGCTGCAGTCAGAGGCAGGTCCACCTCAGATCCCCTCCCTCCTACCACCTTGGAAATGTTGGTCTGGGATGGAGGAACAGTGTGGAGTAGGGGAGAGTGGACAGGACTGAGAGCCAGAGGCCTAGGTTCTGATCCCTCCTCAGTTTCTAATCCATGGTCATGGCATTTGGGCTCCCTGGGCCTTGATCTCCTCATCTGTACAGTGGGTATGATGATGGGTGAATGGAAATGCTTTCATGGCTGGAAAAGCTCTAAAATAGTAAACAAATGAAGGGTTATTATTCAGTTGCCTTTGCCTAACTCTGCCCCACTATTGCCTGTTGAAGGAGTAAGGCCGTCTTGGCCTCATTTGCCCTGAGGATTTGCACCTTGTCCCTGAGTGTAGGTTGAGAATGCTTCTCATGGCTCCAGGGATGGCCACTATGAGGTGGAGTGAAGTTAGAGGTTCTGAGCTTGTCCTACATCCCTGTCTTCCTACATGTCTTAGCTAGGATGCCGTCCCAGAGGATCTTAGATCAGCAGTTCTGGAGAGGCCCTGAGACATCCAGTCACCACCTCAGAGGCCCAGAGAGCATAGGGACTCACCCAAGATCACACAGCAAGTGGCACTTGCAATCCTTATCTGCTATTATCCAGGACTTCTCTGGGCTCATGTGGATAGAGCCCTGAACCTGAGACCACAGGCTGGTTGAGAGCTATGGGGAAATAGTACTCACTATCTAAGTTTGAGTTTCTAGAAGCCTGAGTTCCAGTTCCTCTTCTGGCATTAACCAGCCTTGTGACTCTAGGGTGTGGTAAGCGTTAGATAACAGGGGAGACTGTCTAGCCCCTGCTGGACATCTTGTTATTAGCTGCTGTTGAGTTGGCCCCTGACTCATGGTGACCCCATGCATAGTGGATCAAAACACTGCCCAGTCCTGTGCCATCCCCATGATGGTTACAGATTGGACCGTTGTGATGCTAATCCATCACACCTTCTCTTCCAATAAACCAGGCCTTGGTCACAGAATTCATTGCCACAGAAGCCTCTGGCCAGGCACTCCTGTCGAGAACCATTTTGTTATGCCCGGCTTAGGGCCTGGAATATGTGTGTGTGTGTGTGTGTGTGTGTGTGTGTGTGTGTGTGTGTGTGTTGGAGGGGGAGGTGTGCTTAGGATAGAGGAGGGGATTCTTTAGCCTCAACAGGGCTCTCTGGATGCTTCTCCAGCCTAGATCCAATGCTAAATGTGAACTAGGCTGCTTAAAATCTGTGTGAACAGCCCCAGAAAATGGTTAGTCCTCCTACTCTCCAGTCCAATGCTTAATTCCAGGCATTCTTTCATTTGACAGTGGCCTCCTAACTGGTTTCCCCTTTCTAATCTTGTCCCTCTCCAATCTGTTCTCAACCATACATCAGAGCAGGGCACTCTCCTTCCATGGAGTTCCATGGCACATATAGTAAACCCAGTCTCTGGACTATGACCTCTGAGGTCATAAATGACCCTGCCCACCCCTCCAACCTCAGCATCCCTCATTCACTACATCTAGCCCACTGGCTTTCTTGTAAGTACCCGGAGCAGCTAAGCTCCTTCCTAGCTACCTCAGGGCCTTTGCCCATTCTTTCTCCCTGTGCCTCACATGGTTGGTTCCTCATCTGCGGGAGTCCAGCTTACATATCACTTCCTCACCACCCTTTGTTACTCTCAACATCACTTTCTGTTCACTTCCTTAATAGCACTCACAAGCCATCATGGGTAATATTTTTTTACATTAGACTGTAAGCTCCATTAGGGAGGGCAGGAACCGTATCTAATTGTTTATCGCTATTGACACAGTGCTTAGCCCAGAGCCTGTAATCGTTGCTTCATAAATATTTGTGGGATGAATGTTGAATAAAACACTCATTAGCACCTACCCTGAGTAAGGGGCTGTGGGGAATGCAGGGATGAATCAGACCCTGCCCCTGCCTTTCTTAGTCATAGCACGTGCCATTCCAAAGAACAGAAACCCATTCCGAGAAGCTCAAGTAAAGGGGAAGTTTATTGTAGGTACACGAGGAATCTCATAGAACTAATGGCAGGAAGGATAGGCTGGAAAGTCCCTAAAATGTCCGATGCTATGAGTTGGAATTGACTCGATGGCATCCGGTTTGTTTTTTGGTTTTGGTCACTTAGTGAGTGTCTTAGTTATCTAGTGCTGCTATAACAGGAATACCACAAATTAGTGGCTTTAATAAACATAAATTTATTTTCTCACAGTTTAGGAGGCTAGAAGTCTGAATTCAGAGTACCAGCTCTAGGGGAAGGCTTTCGTTCTCTGTCGGCTCTGGAGGAAGGTCGTTGTCTCTTTTAGCTTCTGCTCCGGATGATCTTCCTGTGGTGCGGCACGTCTTTCTCCACTTCTCTTTTTCTCTCACTTGCTTGTTTAATCCCTTTTATATCTCATAAATGCCTCCATGTAAAAGATGTCAAAATTGAGATTCTAACGGGCTTGATTTGCCTGTAGAGCCACATGGTAAATGTGGCTGAGCTATGATTTCAACCCAGGTCTATTTGACTGAAGCCTTGATTTACCACGTGACTCCATCTATTCCACCTGCCATAGATCAGCTGAGCCCTTGGTTCTATCCCTTACCCAACCTCAGCTTGCTCACAGGTCCAAGTGCTCCAGCCCCACCCCAAAGCTTATGACCCAATGATAACGCGAAGCCCAGCATCCTCCAGGTGACTCAGTCTCTGTCTCAGTTCCAAAACCAGGGACAGAGAGATCTTTGTATAGCTTGGCTTAGGTGTTCTAATCAGCCAGTTGGTGTGTTGAAATGGGGGTCAGGGACTGGCAGACTTTCTTTCTAGGACAGGGTATGCATGGTGGGAGTGCTGAGTGTAGGCTGCCTTCAGGGGGCTTGGAAAGGCATGGGTGTGGGGGCAGAGTCTGCATGCTGTGGGAAATTTCGGTCATGAGACAGGCAGACAGGGGCCCATGGAAGTGGGAAGTGGGTGGTCATATGTAGTTGGACAAGACTGTGGTGGAATCAGCAGATCTCCTAGAGGATGTGGAAGATCAGGAGAAGTGGCTCAGCAGAGGAAGGGAGGGTGATTCAGGCACGAGCACAGCATGAGCAGTGGCCTGGGATTGGATAAGCCCAGGAGTGGGGAAGTTCATTCACTGAGAATTGTTTCTCACATATCCCACTGGGCATTTTTTCATGAGTGTCCTGTTCCCTCCCAGGGTTAATTGCATGCCCTTGAGGGTGGAGTTTTGGGTGCAGTTATGTTTCCCACTGTGTTTTCGTTTCCCACTGTTCCTGGCCCTGGATTGGGCATAGAATATGATGTGAACAGGATTCTGGGCATGGGCTGCAAAGCTAAATCCTCCAGGAACTTGCTTTCCAATGGGAGCCCAAGATCAGCAGGTTGGAGAGGAACAGGAGACAGTGAGGTAGGAGATCAGAAAAGGAACCAGAGGCGGATGAGGTTAGTCTCCTCTTTTGTTTGACTCAGAGTCTTGTCATATGGTGCTTTGTAGTTTACAGCTTACTTTGGGTTGAGTATGTCTTTTGAGTCTTTTACTTTTGTCCTGCCTATAAAATGGGTAGCAGAAATGTTATCCTGGGTTTACAGATGTGGAAACTGAGGCCCAGAGAGGGGAAGTACCTTTCCTAAGGTCATACCCCCAGTAGCCAGTTCTGTTGATTCTTCTGACCTGTAAGCATTACTTTTGTCAACTTTTCTCTTTTCTTCTTTCCTTGCTGCCTGATTGTCCTTGGCCATCTCAGCAGGGTGGCTTTTCCTGGGATAACTGTGACGAGGAGAAGGATCCTGTCGTGATCAAAAGCCTGACACTGGAACCCGACCCAATTGTTATTCCTGGAGACCTGACTGTCAGTGCCGAGGTCAAGACCAGCGTCCCTCTTGAGTCTCCTCTGAAGGTGAGCCTGGGGTGGGTGGGGACGGGGGAAGGTGCTGGAGGGAAGGTGCCATGGGCAAGCTGTCAGAAGCCCTGACGGGAGTAGACTCCGGGAACTGTGAAGAATTTTGGAATCCTGGAATCCCACAGCAGCAAAGGATGCATAGATTCATAGACTCTTATGCAGGTTCATAGAATCTCAGGGTCACGGGGTTGAAAGGAATCTCTGATGTCAGCCCCAACAGTTCCCTGATGAGGGCATGAGTGACTGAGACATCACACCTGGCATGTTGTGACGGCACAGTGCTCTCTGTTGTTGGACAGCTCTGGTTGGGCAATTTGGTTGTTTAGTTGTTAATTATAAAATGGACATATTGATTAGCAAGTACTATATAGTCACTTTAGGAAATGCACGTGATCAAAAAGGAGAAAAATTAAATCACTTGAAATCTCACTACCTGGTTATAAGGAGTAAACACTTTTAACATTTTGTAGTACAGTGAAAGCCGGAACTCGACCTGACTGCCTTGTTTTTCTGGGTCTTGCAAGTTTTCTGCTTTTAACAGGGTGTAGTCTACCACTTTTCTGTTGCTCTGTATGAAGAATCCTACACGTTTTAGTTTGGAGTTTTCCTGCTCTGACAGGTTTCCGCCTTTCACAGCTTCTGGCTTTCACGGGTTTTGCTGTATATCCTTTGGAACTTCCCTCATACAATCACATATAAACACACATTTAACTTTAATGGATATATATTGAAAATAAGCAGTACTCACTGTAAATGTTCTGTATTCCAACTCCTCAGGAGATAGTCATTGTTAGCTGTTTGCATAGTCTGGCAGTTTTTTATGCGTATGTAAACATATATGCATTTATACTAATGGGATTATATGACATGTGCTGTTAAACTTGCTTTTTTTTTTGGCATCATACTATATTTTTCATACTCTTTCCATGACATTTGGTATCGTTATTGTGTGCTGTTGAGTTGGTTCCAACTCACAGCAACCTTACAGGACAGAGTAGAACTGCCCCATAGGGTTTCCTAGGTTGTAATCTTTACCGGAGCAGATTGCCAGGCCTTTTCTCCTGTGGAGTGACTGGTGGGTTCTAACCACTGACCTTTTGGTTAGCAGCCGAGCACTTAACCATTGCACTGCCAGATCTACCTAATTGTTTTTAAAGGCAGCAAATACTGTGTTGTGGATTTGTCATGCTTTATATAACGAGTTTCCTGGTTAGTTTGTTTCCAGATTTTTTTCTTTTTTTTTGCTATTACAAACACCTATGCAGAAATTATTCTTATAAGACATCTTTGTACACTTTTCTGATAATCTAGATAGACTCTAGAACCATAAAGGCCTTTTATGTATCCATGGCGGCACCATTTATTGACCATTCCTTTTGTAAAAATGGTGTGGCATCAGAGGTCCTCTAACTTCACAAGGTGGGAGGAGAATCATGATCGGCATCGGCCCAAAGCCCAAGGCTGATTCCTGGGGGGGACGGTCAGACATACCTCCACTCTCCAACCTTTTACCAATTCTGAAACCAGCTGTCCCTCTCACAGCACTGTCTACTTCTCTGTTGGGTTTGATAATTTGTTGCAGTGGACACACCAAACTCACAGACCATACTCAGGATTAATGGGGTTTATTAGGGAAGTAATAGGTTATGATTTGAGATCGAGATCAACTTGAAAGTAACAGGAACAACTCAGGATACAGTTCTTCTTTCAGACAGCTTCTTCATGTTCACAGGTGATGTTTTGTTCCGTTTTCCAGAAGGTCGCCATGAGTCTGAGCTGACCTGAGGGCAACTAACAGCAACTCCTTTTCCATTACTTCATTACCTGTTACAAATTTGGGCCTCTTTTGTCTTTACCCTTACTTGTGATTTGTAAAAGTTGGCCTCATCCCCTCTGTCCCTCCCTCTCCCCCCACATTTCTCTTCTGTATCTGTTTGGTTTAGTTCCCTTATCTTTTCAGGGTATGTGCATATCAGCTATTAAATGAAAGCCTCTCTGACCACTTGGGAAGGGAGGAAGGATGATTTGCCTCATTTTACAAATAAGGGACACTGAGGCTCAGAGAACCTGTGTGTATAGCTTATATAGCTCGTCATTAGCACTTGCAAAGCTGGTGTGATTCCTGTCCCTGTGCTCTTTCCAGTGGGGAGGTAGATTTAGTACTTGGTGTGTTTGCAGGGGAGTCCCTGGGTGGTGCAATGAACTTGCTTGGCTGCTAACCAAAAGGTTGGAGGTTGGAATCCACCCAAAGGTGCCAAGGAAGAAAGGCCTGGTGATTACTTCTTAAAAAAAATCATAGCCATTGAAAACGCTATGGAGTGTAGTGCTACTCTGATGCACATGGGGTTGCCATGAGTTGAATTTGACTCCACAGTAACCAGTTTTACTGGTGTTGGTAGGTGTTAGAGGGGTGTGCTGCATATTCAGTTCCAGAACTTTCTCCATGCCCAGCTAAGTCCCCCTTATGGGAGCTGCCCAGACCCAGGACCCCTGGTGGTGGAGTGGTCAAGAGCTATGGCTGCTAACCAAAAGATGAGCAGTTTGAATTCATCAACTGCTCCTTGGAAATCCTATGGGGCAGTTCTACTCTGTCCAATAGGGTTGCTATGAGTCGGAATCGACTTGAAGCCAACAGGTTCAGATCCAGGCACTATATGAGCCTCGAGGGCCTCTTGAGGTGACTGGCTTTAACCCCTTGTTATACTGAGTCCCAGAGAGGAGTGTGACTGGTCCCAGCACGCATGGCCTGCCAGCAGTAGAGCCAGAAAGCCAACTGGAATCATCCTGTTACTCAGCTGAAGTGAAAAATACCTTTACTCAAAAGTCTCACCTAGGGCCTGGATGGATTTAGCCACAGCTTCAATTTTTAGAAGTTAAATAACCCAGTTCTATGAGTCATGGGCAGGATTGGGGCCTGCCCAGGAGCTCATTTTGCCTCTTCTGGTTTGCTCCACAGGGATTTGTCATAATTTATAACCTCCGCTTGCCCAGCCCTCCCTCAGCTTCCAGCTCTGGGCCGCTGATTTTCCCATCCTCAGGATTATAAATTGTTGTTGAATTTGGCATAGATACTTAGTTAAGGCTTTCAGACACATGGCTTTCAGACTTGATGGTTTGCCCACAACTCCCTGCAGTGCCCCTGCCTGATCTGTGTGACAGAGCTGTAACACCTCCCTCTCCTCCATATCATCAAATGGCCACCCTTCAAGTCAGTTGCTGTCAGCTGGTCTTTATCTTCAGTCATCAAAAACCAAACCCTTTGCTATAGGTTCCAACTCCTGGTGACCCCATGTGTTACAGAGTTACAGATTTCCATAGGGTTTTCTTGGATGTAGTCTTTACAGAAGCAGATTGTCAGGCCTTTCTTCTGCAAAGCTGCTGGGTGGGTTTGAACCACGGAACTTTAGGTTAGTAGACAAGCACAAACAATATGTGCCACCTAGGGACCCTCTAAGGAGCCCTGGTGGCACAGTGGTTAAAGGAATCGACTGCTAACTGAAAGGTCAGTGGTTTGAAACCATCAAGGGCTCCACGGGAGAAAGATGCAGAAGTTTGCTTCCATAGAGATTTACAGCCTTGGAAACCCTATGGGGTCGCTAAGAGTCAGAATCAATCAGCAGCAGTGGGTGGGTGCGAGGGGCCTTCTAGAGTCATTAGTAGTAGACAATTTCAGGATTCTGAGCACTTTGCTACATGTTTACATGCATTGTCTCACTCAATACTTAGGACCTTGTAAGAGAGGCCAAGAGAAGTCATTTTTTTTTTTCATCCTGCAAGAAACTTTGATTCTTAGGATATAGGAATTGGTAGGTGTCTTTCAAGATCATGAGATCCAAATACCTTGTTTTAAAGTTGTGGAGAAGCAGAGGCCCTGTGAGGGATGCGTGCTGACCTCTGGCTGGAACCGAGGGCCTGGCCCTGACCAGACACCCTGTTGCACAGCAGTGCGATTATCTGTCTAGTTGTTGAGAGCCAAGACCGTGACACAGAAGAGCTTAGGTCTTGCCATGGAAGTGCTGTGGAAGTCGCCCAGCCTTGCTTGCTCTTCTGAGCCATATTAACAAGTAGACTGAGAGTAGGGACTGGGCAATGGGCCATAATTTGTATTCCCCAAATGGTGGGCATGGCTGCAGTTGACTTAGGTTCGGTACACTTTCACGGAGTGCCTTATATGCCATGCTAGTGTGGGGAGGAGGAGGATGGTGATGAGGAAGGCACTGCTCCTTCTGCTGGATGCAGCCCCACAGGCTCCAGCTCTGTGGGAGGAGCCGTGGCTGGATTTGCAACCCCACTGGTGCCCTCAGCTGGGTGTTTTTGTTCAGGGCATGGCCTTCGTAACCATTTTCAGCGGGCTGGTTCAGTGGTAGAATTCTCACCTTCCACATGGGAGACATGGATTTTATTCATGGCCAATGCACCTCTTGCACAACCACCACCCGTCTGTCATTGTAGGCTTGCGTGTTGCTATGATGCTGAACAGATTTCAATGGAGCTTTGGACTAAGCTGGACTAGGAAGAAAGACCTGGCCATCTACTTCTGAAATCAGCCAGTGAAAACCCCATGGATCATAATAGTCCAATTTACAACTAATCATGGGGATGGTGCAGGACTGGGCAGTGTTTCATTCCATTGTACATGGGGTTGTCATGAGTCAAGTGTCGACGCCATGGCAACCAACAACAACAATAGCAAGACAAGGAGAGGGTATCGGCAAAGGGAGAAGGTAGGATAGAAATCAGGTAGTAGGCACTTTCAGGATTCCAGGCACTGAGCTAAGTGTGTTACAAGTGTTGTCTCACTCAATACATAAGACTTTGTGAGAGAGGTAGGTACTATAAATTATCCCAGTTTTGGAGATGAGGGAATGGAGGCTGAAAGACATTAAGTAACTTCCCCAATGGCACAATACTAGAAAGTGGCAGAACTAGGATTCCATCCAGGTCCTCTGGCTCTTCTTGGAGGAGGGCTAGAGTAGACATGGCAGGGGAGAGGAAGGGCCGGGAGGGGAACTCTGCATGACTAGGGGTGGGATGAGCAGGATGAGGCCTGTGAGGGAAGCAGTTTGAACTTGTCCGTTCAGGATACAGAGTGTGCAACTTCTGCCTTCTTTCTGGGCCTGGGAAAGCGGTCAATATCCCAATATCTGGAGCAGTTGGAAGACTGAGTCCACAGCTGGGGAACCAGCCAGAGCCCAGCAGGGTCTAATTCTAGAGCTGAAAAGGATCCTAAAAATGTGGTTTCCTGCCGTAACATCCACAGGAATCAAATCCTTGAGAGAGAGCTAACTTCCTCAACTGACCTTTCCTCACAATTTTCCCATGACACCTCTGGGGGGACATGAATGTGGTCCTAAGGGAGAACTTATATGGCTCTGTTGTTGTTAGTTACCGTCGAGTCAGTTCCAACTCATGGCGACCTCATGTGTTACAGAGTAGAACTGCTCCATAGGGTTTTCTGGGCTGGAATCTTAACAGAAGCAGATCACCAGGCCTTTTCTTCTGCAGGTTTGAACTGCCAACCTGTAGGTTAGCAGTCGAGTGCAAATCAACTAGAAATGTCCACAACTAGAACTGACCATGTTGAATGAAGCCTTGGTCACTTTTTCTGGGTCAGTGCCAACCTCCAGAACAGGAGCAGAACCATGACAGCTTCGGGTTGTGAGCACGTTATAGATATTCTCATCCTGCGTCCATCTGTACGCAGGGGTCCTTTTGCAGCTCCCCCAACTGAGATCAGTATGCCCACTACATCTTAGGGTAGTTCATTCTACTGTAAGGTAGCTGTGATTGTTGTTAAGGTCTTTCTCATACTAATCCCAAAGTGATCTCCCTATAAATTCCTATTGTTCTTGATTCTGTCTTCTATGGCAATCTGGAGAAAATATGATCCAAGAATAGCGAATAGGTTTCATTTTGATAACCAACTCCAGTCAGTTTGTTGGCGCTGCCTGAAGTCCTGTGTAGAAGAGGGTTATGAGGCCAAGACTGGGCTCCCAAGGAAAGTCCAACGAACTTTTTAATTAGCAGTTAGGTGACAAGTGGGTTTCAACTCAAGTTTTAGCTCCAATCAATGGGTAAGGAATACCTGAAGAGTTCTAAGGCTGTATGTGGGTCGGTGAGGGGGGAAAAGAAATCACAATCGATTATTAATGTCTGTCACAGGCACTGGAAATGACAATATTGGTGCATGTGCCATGATACTGTCATTCCTGGATCAGATGATCTCTAAGGTCCCATCCAGTTAAAAATTCTGTGATTAAAAAAAAAGGTGACCTTTTAAAGAAGCAGAGGAGTTGGAATGTTTGTCCCTGTAAATTCCACTTGTAATGTTTTTCAAACTCTTCCTCACTAGGTGGAATTAACCGTGGAGAAGGAGGTGGCAGGCTTCTGGGTCAAGATCCCATGTGTGGAACAGATTGGCAGCTGTACCTATGAAGACGTCTGTAATGTGCTCGACAGTTTCATTCCCCCTGGAGAGAGCTGCCCCGAACCCCTGCACACCTATGGGCTTCCGTGCCACTGTCCCTTCAAAGCAGTAAGTACTTGGGGAGGGATGGCATTATCCCTCTGGCTGGAGTAAAGAGATTGGGTTTGGAGAGAAGGGCCCTGGCATTCTTCTCCTGCAGATCTGGATGTCTGTGGTATAAGTTGGTATGACCTATCCTGAACCACCTAGCTTTTCTGGGCCTTAGTTTATCCATCTAAGAAATGGGAGGCTTGAACTTGGATGTGATCTCCAGGGCCCTTTAGCTGTAACATTCCATGCTCTGCAGTGCTGTGGCCATCTCTAATCTTGTGTGGCTCTTAGGAGAGCAGTTCATGGCTGTAATCCTAGAGATGGCTCCAGGAGAGGGTCCCATCAATAGACTCCCACTGACTGGTGGTCCACTGGCTTTCCTGCAGGGCACCTACTCACTGCCCAAGTCTAATTTCACCTTGCCTGAACTGGAGCTGCCCGGCTGGCTCAGCACTGGGAACTACCGCAGCGAGATCATCCTGAGCAACAAAAACAAGCGTTTGGGCTGCGTCAAGATCTCTGTCTCTCTCAAGAGCAAATAACGTGGTACCAGCCACAGCTGAATAATGGGATATGAAGAAGGTGTCGCTTTCCTGTCTTGCATCTGTCAAAGCTGGATTCTGACTGTGTCCCCTTTAAGTCCTTTTCTGCACTGATTCCACCACCCTTGTAGAAAATCATTTCCTGCCACCTATGCTGTAGGCTGGGGCAAACCAAGGCTTTGAACCGATTTGTTCTGGTTCGAACACCTGCTGAGAATCTGCATTTCTAACAAGTTCCCAGGTGATGCTAATGCTGCCATTAGGGACCAGTTCTGAGAACCACTAGTAGAGCAGTGGGTCTCAAAATTTATTATTCATAAGAATCACCTGGGGATCTTGTTAAACTGTAGCTTCTAATTCAGTATATCTGGGGTGGAAAAGCAAATTGTCAGCAGCGGTTAAAACTGGAACAAACTGGTTTGAAGCCCTGGGGCAAACAGCCCTGGTTGAAGAGAGGATAAGTTTGGCACTTTTGGACAGCACAGGACATCTGCTGGGCTGGCCATTTCCTTTTCCTCACCACTCCTATGGCCTTCTCCCTAAGAGCTTTGCTCATTTCCTAAATAGTCAAGGAATAGAGATGAACATGCCGGAACCCCAAGTTCAGGTTGACCCCATCTCTTGAAGTACCTTTATAACTTTCTCATTCGTTTTTAATTTTTTTGTCACTGACTTGAAAGCAGAGCAAGAGTATTAACATTTTTTCATTTTACTCTAACCCCCTCTTATAGTGAAGCAGTTGATTTAGTCTGTCCTTTGATTAGCTTCTATGATTCAGTATCCTTTTCCAGGTTTGCCCAGCTAACACTGGGCATGCGGTACCCCGGAGAGCCAGAGCATGTGTAGTGGGGGATCCCTTGGAGGAAGTATTTAGGGATGCTCTATATGTTTCAGATAGAGTTGGCAATCTCAGGTGACTTCAGGGTCAAGCAAGAGACATAATCAAGTGACTAGGGCCATGAGAAACATGTCACTTTCTATGTGTGTCTTCTTGTCTCCTGTTTTGATAGAGGCATGGGTACAATAAGTGTTTCTTAAACTGTATGAGCAACAACAGGACACGTGCGTTGATGCCAGATAGCCAGCACCCAATCTCGACTTGGGATATAATCAAGGATGGTAAGGGCTGGAGTAGTTGGATAGGACAGGTCATTTGGTAGGGGTACCTGCTATTTAGCTATAAGCCAATAGTGCCACACTAGAATGTAGGACCAGTTTAGCCAGACATGCTCAATGTTTTTCCCTAGAGAAGCCAAAAACTCAGACTTTTATGTGAAATCTTGAAATTTTTAAATATTGGCAGCTAATTATTTCTCTACACACTGTGGGCCAAAGGGGTCAAACACATTTGTGAGTGGGGAAATCTGGCCCATGGAAAGCAGTTTGTAGCCTCTGATCTAACAGCTTGAAGGCCTTGTCCTTTCAGTCTTTGGACAGCTCTGTCTGGTACCATTTCTCCCTCCGTAGGGCCAACCCATAGTGTCTGGCCCCAAGGAGAAGACTCTTCCAATGCTAGGGAAGTTAAGGCAGCCTCTCTGAGAGCTGTGAGCTGCGGGATCACGAGGCTGCCTGCCCCAACCTTGGAGCCTTGTCAGAGTGAAGGGAGCAGAAGCTGAGGAGTCAGAGCCACCAGCAGCAGCTTTGTGGAGCAGGGATCCAGTGAAGAGAGATTTGTCCATTCGTCCGTCATCTCATGACAACTCTGAGCTATGTTCTGAACTACAGACCAGCCCCAGGTCTACGCTAATTTGAAGCCTAGAATGACAATAAAGCTTTTTAACTTGCTGCAAAATCCTCCTTTGTCTTGGTTGTATATTTCACTTCTATCTCAGGAAAATTCAGCAACTGTTTGTAGTAGGTTGTTTCTGTTGGATTTGAGGCAGTTGTTGTCTCTGCTTCATCCTGCTCAGTCACCATCGAGCTTCCTCAGTTTGCTGATTCTGCTTTCCCTTCACGTCATGATCTCCCACCTTAACTGTCTCCGTGGGATGTTTCAGCCTTATTCTTGAGGTCATTTCCTAGTTCACATTTTTGAATGGAATCAGGTTAGCTCAGTTAATCTTAGTATGTCATGCTTTGTCTTAGAATGAGATGGTAGCCATGGGGTCAAAAACTCCAGGTCTTCTCATCTCTTGTGACTCTTGGAAGGGTAGGCACTTTTTCCAACATTTCTTGTACACTTGTTTTCTTACCTAAGAGCACTCAAAGACTTCCCATACACATAATTCCAAAGAGGCCCTTGTCTTATACAATCTATCACCAAACAAACATATTCACTCCTGCTATGGGATGGTATCTGCAGAAGTGAGAATCTTTGTAGCTTTAAGTAACAGAATTCAACTGAAAGTGATTTAGACATCAATTATCTCAACTAACAAGTGGTTTTTGATTAATCGGTGACTCAGTGATGTCCTAAGGTCCCAGGTTCCTTACCTATATTTCTCTGCCATGCTTAGGGGGTTGGCAGTTTCCTCTGTGGCCCCATTAGTTTGCAGTTCCAGGTGTCAGGTGTAGGTGACAAATCTACCCAGGAAATTCTTCCTAGAAGCTCTCCAGTGGATTTGCCTTCATGTCTCACTGGCCGGAATTGTGTCACATGGCTGTGACTAAACAAGTCTCTTGGTGGGGGAAGTGAGGCCAGCGGGACTATTGGTGAGACCAGTAGATTTACCTCTTGGTGTCAGGGAGGAACCAAGCCACCCTGAAGGACACGGTCACCTGGAGGAGGTGAGATGCTGAGTGCCTGTTGTTTATATAACCACCAGTGTTTGACACTAATCCCAAAGTCATGTCCATCTAACAGCCAGGAGCAAGGCCAAGGAGTAGTACTGAACACTGCATATCAATCTCTTCTTCAGTCTCCGTTTCAATGAGTTGGCCCCGATGTTACTTCTTGTTATTTTGCAATCATGTTTTAGACATCAATTTACCCACCACTAACTCACCTGAGAGGAGCAACCAGGCCTGTCCGTTCATTAACAGATTTTGATATACAAGAATAGCCAGGAAAACATGGAAAAAGGAAAAACTCTGAAGGGAGGCTCGATTTACCAGATATAAAAACCTATTAAAGCTCAGAAACGGACCCAAGTACATGTGGAAATTTAGTACACGTTCAGGATGGCATCGCAAATCACAGGGCAGAGTGAACTTTGTAATAAACGACGCTGAGACAACTGGGAAGCTCTTCGGAAAAGGATGATGTTAGCTCCATATTTCATACCATTGGCAAGAATAAACTCCAAATGGTCAGGGGATCTACATATAATAAGAAATCATACAAATACTGAAGGAAAACATGGATGAGAAATGCAGAGGCAATAAATGGTTGGTACAGTGGTTAAGTGCTTGGCTGCTAACCTAAAGGTAGGCGATTCAAACCCATCAGCTGCTCTGCAGGAGAAAGATGTGGCAGTCTGCTTGCAGAAGGATTATAGCCTTGGAAACCCTATGGGACAGTTCTACTCTGTCCTTTAGGGTCACTATGAGTCAGAATTGACTCAATGGCAATAAGTTTGGTTTTTAGATTTGACATAAAAATTTAAAAGTTGCTGCAAATCAAAACTACAACGAGATACTATCTCACCCCTGCAAAAATGTCACTGATCAAAAAAACAGGAAAGAAAAAATGTAGGCTAGGATGTTGGGGAGATTGCAACTCTTATCCACTGCTGGTGGGATTATAAAATGGTACAACCACTATTGAAAATGATATGGCACTATTTAGAAAGCTAGAAATAGAAATACTTTATGATCCAGCAATCCTCCCCCTAGGTATATACCCTAGAGATCTAATAACAGTGCCACGAATAGACGTATGCACACCTATGTTTATTACAGCATTACTCACAAGGGCAAAGAGACGGAACTAACCTAAGTCCCATCAGCGGAGGAATGGATAGACAGAATGTGGTATACAATGCAAGTATAAAGAACAATGATGAGTCCGTGAAACATAGCATGGACGAATGTGGAGCACATTATGCCAAGTGAAAGAAGTCAAGCACAAAAGGACAAATACTATATGATAGTACTTTTATAAAAAGACAAAAATCAATGTTCTTTGGTGGTTACCAGGGATGGGAGTGGGAGGGAAGAGGAATCATTCTCTAGACAGTAGACATTTGGCTGGTTTTGGTGATGGGAAAGGCAATATCGAATGTGGGTGAAGTGTGCACGATTTCACCAAGGTAAATAATGACAATAAGAAATACACAAGGTTAAGGGACCTTAACTGGGAAATGCTATAACATACACAGTTTGGCAACAACAGCAGTAACAACCAAAAAATATGTGAGTGGTTACATAGGTAGATGTATATGTATGTATGTGTATAGCAAGGTCTAAGTGTGTATATATATGTGCATATATAGGTGTATCTGTAGGCATAGATATATACATTTTTGTGTGTGCTGCACATATATTCGTATATATATACATATATATATAAAACAAACCACATAGGGAACACAGTCATGGTTCTCCCAGACATAACAAACACCTCACGGGATTGGTTTACTGTGGGTTTGAGGTTTAGGACATAATCTTGTGGGACAACTCTGTCAATTGACACAACCTAGTCTATCAAGTTTATGTTCTACAGCCTGGTATGGTAAGTAGTGTCAGGGGTCTTGAAAGCTTGCGAATAGCCATCTAAGATATAACTATTGGCCTCTACTCATCTAGAACAAAAGAGAAGGAAGGAGATCAAAGACTTGAAGAAGAAACGAGTCTGCGGGACCAATTGTCTACATGAACCACAGTCTCATCTATCCGAGACCAGAAGACCTAGATGGTGCCTGACTACCCCACTGACTGTTTTGAGCAGGGACACAATAGATGGTCCCAGATAGAATGGGAGAAAACTGTAGCACAAAACTCTAATTCTTACTTAAAAAAAAATAAAAGGCCAGACTTACTGGACAGCTAGAGACTAGAGGAATCCTCAAGACTATTGCCCCGAGATCCCCTTTAAACTTTGAACTGAAACTACTTCCAGAGGTCACCTTTCAGCTAAATGACAGATTGGCTTATAAAATAAACAATATCACCCGCGAGGATTGTGCTCCCCCCCACCTTTTTTTTCAAAATCATCTATGTTAGATCAAACGGTCAACATTGACCCTAAAGCATAGACGAGAAGGCCAGGGAGGGCAGGAAAGCTGGATTAATGGAAGTGGAGCAACCAGAATGGAAAAACAGAGAAGGCTGATAGAATGTGGAAAATGTAAGCTATGTTACTAAACAATATACATAGAAATGGGAACCGAATTTGCTGTGTAAACTTTCACTAAACACTCAATAAAATATTTTTTAAAAAGTTACTTGATAAAAAAAATCATAAAAAAAATATCTTGGGAGAAAACATTTGCAACATATATTCTAGACAAAGGGCTAATATCTCTAATACACAGTGAATTAAACATTAAAGAACAGAGGAGAAAAACCTTGCTAGAGAAGTAGAAAAAAGACACAAGTAGACAAGTCACAAACAAATATATAAAAATGGTCCTTAAACATGACAAAATGTTCCAACTCACTCATGATAGGGAAATACAAATTAAAACAATACTGAGATACCATTTCTCATCTCTCAGGTTGGTGAGGAAAAAAAAAGTATGAAAGCACATTCTATTAGACAAGGCTGTAGAGACAAAGGATCCCTGGTGGCGCAGTGGTTGAGCACATGGCTGCTAACCAAAAGGTCAGTTGTTCAAACCCACCATTCGCTCCGAGGAAGAAAGATGTGGCGGTTGTTTCTGTAAAGATCACAGCCTTGGAAACCCTATGGGACAGTTCTGCTTTGTACTATGGGGTCATTGGGAGCTGGAATTGACTCAATGACAGAGGGCTTGTAGAGAAACAGGCACTCTTGTATGTTGCTGGTGGGAATGGAAACTGGTATGACCCTTCTGGAGGAGGACTTGAGGGACCCCTGGTGGCAGCATGATTAAGCGCTCAGCTGCTGACCAAAAGGTCAGCAGTTGGAACCCACCAGTCGTTCGGCCAGGATCTGCTCCAGTAAAGATTACAGCCTAGGAAATCCTATGGGGCAGTTATACCCTGTCCTATAGGGTCACTATGGGTCAGAATTGACTCAGTGGCACACAACAACAAAACTACAAAATCACATACCCTTGGAATCAGCCATTCCACTTCTACGAATTTCCTCTGAAGACACCCTTCCAATAATACGAAAATACACAGGCACCAGATTACTCATTGCTGCATTGTATGTAATTGCAGAATACTCCAATCAACCTAAATGCTCATGTTTAGCAGAGAGGTTGAATAAACTATGGTACACTCACGATTGAGTACAATTTAGCTTTTAAAAAAAAGAATGAGGAGGATCTCTATGAACTGATACGGAGTGATTTCCAGGATGTATTGTTAAAGGCAAAAGTATAATGAACTACTTTTCATGTAAGAAGGAGGGGATATAAGGAAATAGATATGTATCTGTTCATTTGTGAAAAAATAAATACAGAAAAGATTAGCCAGAAACTAATGAGACTACTTATTTCCAGGGGTGGGTGGGAATAGAGTGGAAAGAAGGGGAAAATAACATGGTAAAAAGATGGTAGAGTAACACAATTTTCTGAGTCTATCTTCATATAACTGACTCTGAGAGCCATAGCAATGCTTCTCACACTTCTCCAAAAATAATAATTGCCTCCATGAACAACTGCCTTCTTTGCCGTGAGACCAGAAGAACCGGATGGTGCCAGGCGACCATTACTGAATATTTCGATGAAAGATTCTACAGAAGAATCCTGATCAAAAGGGGTGGGTGGTGGTAGTGGTGGCTGATGCAGAACAGAATCTGAAATTCTCACGGACTCCAGACCTTCTGGAGCCATGGAGGCTGGATGAACCCCTGAAACTACTGCCCTGAGATAATCTTTAAAACTTTAACCAAAAATATCCCCTGAAGTCTTCTTAAAACCAAATAATAGTTGAGCTTAACTAGTAAAGAATATCTGCCTTGAGCATTATGCTCTTTTAAAAAGTATCTGTAGGGGATCAAGTTGATAACAGCTACTCGAAAAATGAGACTGGAACCTTAGGGGGCAGTGAGTTTATGCTACTAAGGAAGGAACAATTCAGAAGAGGAGGATGAGAATGGTTGCACAACTTGAAGAATGTAATCAGTGCCACTGAATTGTATATGTAGAAATGGTTGAATTGGTGTATGTTTTGCTGTGTATATTTTCAACAACAACAAAATAAAAGAAATTAAAATAAAATAAACCAGATAGAAGGGGAATTAAAAAATGGAATACAAACAGTAACAAATGAACTAATTGTATTTCTAATGAATACTATAATCACACTGAAAGCGAGGGGAGAAAAAGAGCTAATCTAAGCTCCAGGATTTTGGTGGGATACTGTCTTAGGCTGGGTTCTCTAGAGAAGCAAAACCAGTAAAGTTTATAAATATATATATAGACAGAGACTATATCAAGGAAGCAACTCATGAGATTGTAGAGGCTAGAACATCCCAAGTCCGTGGATCAGGGCAGAGGCCTCTCCCAAGTCACACAGCCGCAGAAGCTGGCAAGCCCAAGATCAGCAGGTCGGAGAGCAAGGCTCCCGCTCACAGGCCGTGCGGATCGACGAATCCCTGGTTCGGCAGACAAGCGGACAGGTCAAGTCCCAAGAACGGGAGATGAGATGACAGGAAACAGCTGCAGTATCCAGAGAAAGCAAAAAGCCAGATCGTCTGCTTATATTCAGACGTGGGCCACACCCCCAAGGAGACTCCCCTTCATCTGATCGGCCACTCACAGTATATTCAATCATGGGAGTGATTACATTTAAAACACTGAGAATCACGGCCCAGCCAAGTTGACACACAATCTCAACCATCACAGATACTATCTTAGTTATCTAGCACTGCTGTAACAGAAATACCGTGAGTGGATGGCTTTAAGAGAGAAATGTATTCTCTCACAGTCTAGTAGGCTATAAGTCCAAATTCAGGGCATCACCTCCAGGGGAAGGCTTTGTCTCTCTGTCGGCTCTGGAGGAAGGTCCGTGTCATCAGTCTTGCCTTGGTCTGGGAACATCTCAGCTCAGGAACCTCAGGTGGAAAGGACGTGCTCTGCTCCTGGCACTGCTTTCTTGGTGGTATGAGGTTCCCCTGTCTCTCCGCTCACTTTTCTCTTTTATATCTCAAAAGAGATTGGCTTAAGACACTGTCTAATCTGTAGACTCATCAATATAACTGCTGCTAATCCATCTTGTTACATCGTAGTGATAGCATTTACAACAGGAAGGGAAATCGTATCAGACGATAAAATAGTAGACAATCATACGATACTGGGAATCATGACCTAGCCAAGTTGACAGATATTTTGGGGGGACGAAGTTCAATCCTGACAGATACTATACAGCAATAGAACTGTAGGCAAATGCTGTAGTCTAGTCAATTTGGTTTTCACAAGAGTAGGGGCTAACAATTTTTTTTCTTTAAATATATATATATACATATATATTTTATTTATTGTGCTTTAGATGAAGGTTTACAGAGCAAATTAGTTTCTTATTAAACAATGCACATATTGTTTTGTGACACTGGTTGCCAACCTTGGAACGTGTCAACACTCTCCCCTTCTCAACTTTGGGCTCTCCATTTCCATTCATCCAGCTTTCCTGTCCCCTCCTGCCTTCTTGTCCTTGCCCCTGGGCTGGTGTGCCCATTTCGTCTCATATACATGGTTGAACTACATGTATTATTGTTTGTTTTATGGCCTGTTTAATCTTTGACTGAAGGGTGAACCTCAGGAGTGACTTCAGTAGTGAGTCAAAAGGGTGTCTGGGGGCTGCACTGTCCAGAACCCTCTGCTGTGATTCCTGTGAGAACAGTTGGTGGTGGTAGCCAGGCACCATCTAGTGGGGCTAGCAATTTTGAAACTACTTTATGTGTATATTACAGTTAAGGAAATCAGTAAAAATATTGTGGATAATGAGAGCATGGGGGCATATGGAAAGAGCACCGGAGCCAACTTGAAGGAGTTCCCAATGGCCACATCTTGGGCAATTTGAGTGACAGAATAAATAATGACAGTAATGGATTACACTCCATAGAATAAAACAAATGTCCATGAGTCCATATGCCATAGAATCCCAGTTAAATGTAGCAGGAATGATAGAAACAGAAAAAAGATCATTAGGCGAACACCATAGTAATTGTTGCAGACAAAAACATCTCTGGATGCTAAAATTAGTGGATGAAAATAGGATGACAACTAGGATTTTGTACAGTCTCCTAATACTTCCCCACAAGGTACTTATTAATTACAAAGAGAAAATACATTCACTTTATAGTGGAGGAACTCGGCAGACACCACCTTAACCAAGTGGTCAAAGTTAACGGCACCGCTAAAGAGACATATTGACATTGTGTACCTCCCAGTATGATGCACCAATAAGGGCAGCCATCAGTTCTGCAGTATTCTAGCCGAAATGTATAATTTTAAATGACTGTGAGAAAAGATCAGATCTATTTAATAGTAAGACTTCCATATGTTTTGCAAAGCCTCCCCTTTTCCTGGATCCAAAAGAGCAAAGGTTATATTATTGGTTTATAGCGTTCTTATCTTGTGATAGGATGTTCCTCTGTACCTCCCACTCCTTCAGGATGCCACAGTCATATCCCATCTCTCCTAAGAGGCTGCTGTTTGACATCTGACCCCAGGGAAATGAATGACGATCCATTACAGGATGGGATCTCTGCTAACTCCAGCTGGGATTCCTGTATTCAAGTCCTAGTACCAATCATCTATAAAAGGTGGGGTGGAAAAGTGATGTTCCCTGCAAATATTTATTATACTGTAGATTAATGTTTTATGTATTTTCCTGTACGGGTGTTACATTTCACAACAAAGAGTTTGAAAAAGTGATGTTTCCATTAGGGTGAAACAAGTCATCATTAATTTTCTTTTTATCCCTGAAATGAAGCTTATTGATGAAAATGATGCATTATTTCTTTAAAAAAAATTAAACCACCTAGGCAAGCAAAAAAAAAAAAGCATGAAATTTACTTATAATTCAACCCACTAGGAGATAATTCCTATCAACATTTTACGTTCTGCGCATCCTTCACAATTATTTGAAAGGTCAGCAGTTTGAATCCACCAGCCACTACTCGGACACCCTATGGGGCAGTGTTACCCCGTCCTATAGGGTAGCTATGAGTTGGAATCGATTCGACGACAATGGGATTTTGTATACATACAATGTTTGAAACCAAAATGGAACCATGCTTCACATTCTGTTTTTTAAATAGTTTTATTGAGGTATCACTGATATAAAATACCCTGCACACATTTGAAGTGTAAAATTTGATAAGTTTGGCACACATACACACCTGTGAAACCATCCTCACAATCAAGATAGTGAACATATCCATTACTCCCCAGTGTCACACAGCTTTGGAAAACCCTCCTCTCACAACTCTCCTCCCACAAGCAACTACTGATCTGTTTTCCGTCCCTATAAACTAGTTTGCCGTTTTTGGATTTTTATATCAATGAAATGTACAGTTTGTACTCTTTTTTTTTTGTCTGAATTCTGTCTCTCAGGATAATTATTGTGAGATTCATCCACATCATTGTTTTTAGCTGCCATCAAGTCAGCCCCTGACTCATGGTGACCCCACGCACAACAGAATGAAACACCGCCCAGTCCTGCACCATCTCCATGATTGGTTGCAGCTCAGACTGTCATGATCCATAGAGTTTTCACTGGCTGATTTTTTGGAAGTAGATCACCAGGCCTTTCTTCCTAGCCTGTCTTAGTCTGGAAGCTCTGCTGAAACTTGTTCACCATCATAGCAACACACAAGCCTCCGCTGACAGATGAGTGGTGGTTGCACATGAGGTGTATTGGCCAGGAATGGAACGTGGTTCTCCTGCATGGAAGCATTCTGCCACTGAACCACCACTGCCTCATATCCATGTTATTATGTGTATCAATAGTTCGTTCCTTTCTATTGCTGAGTAGTAGTCCACTGTATGAATATATCACAATCTGTTATGCATTTAACTGTTGATGGATATTTGGATTGTTTCTAACTTGTTGCTATTACCAATAAGGCTGTCATGAACATTTGTGTACAAGTCATTTTATGGATATGTATTTCTTTCGCTTTTAGGTAAATATCTCGATGTGGAATGGTTGGATCATATGGTAAGTATATGTTTAACTTGTAAAGAAACTATCAAAGTGTTTATCAAATTGGTTGCACCATTTTTCATTCCCAATAGTAGCGTACGGTAGTTTCAGTTCCTCCATATTCTTGTCAAAAGATGGCATGGCTGGTCTTTTTGATTTTAGTCATTCTAATCAGTGTGCAGTGGTATCACATCACGGTTTTATTTTGCACTTCCCTAAGACGAATGAGCAGCCCTGGTGGCACAATGGTTAAGTACTACTTAACCACTGTGGTCACTATGAGTCGAAATCGACTGGACCGCAGTGGGAGCCCTGGTGGCGCAGCGGTTAAGAGCTACAGCTGCTAACCAAGGGTTGTGGGCAGTTTGAATCCACCAGGTGCTCCTTGGAAACCCTATAGGGCAGTTCAACTCTGTCGCATAGGGTCGCTATGAGTCGGGATCAACTTGACGGCAATGGTTTGGTTTGGAATGACTAACGATGTCGAACATCTTTTCACGTGCTTATTTGCCATGCGTTTATTTTCTTTGACTAGAAGTGGTGAAAGTGGAATGCTTGTCTTATTTCTGATCTTAGGGGGAAGCGTTCAGTCTTTCACCATTAAGTAGGATGTTAGTTGCAGCTGCCCTTTATCAGATGAGGAAGTTCCTTTCTATTCTTGGTTGCTGGGCGTTTTGTATCGGGAATGAAAACGGATTTTGTCAAATACTTTTCTGTGTCTATTGAAATAATAATGTGGTGTTTCTTTTTTGGTGTGTTAGTATGGTGAATCATATTCATTGATTTTCAAATGTTAAACCAACCCTGCATTCCGGGGATAAACTCCACTTAGTCATGATGTATCATTCTTTTACTCTATTGTTGGGTTTGATTTGCTAAAATTTTGTTTAGGATTTTGACATCTATGTTTATGAAGTATTTTTGGTTTACAGTTTTATTTTCTTAGAATGTCTTTGTCTGGTTTTGGTTCACACACTGTTTTTAACTCTTTTCTACTGATGAATCACATATATTTTTGCCTATTAATAGGTAGATTTTTACAGATTTTGGGGGCAACATAGCATTTTATTCTGGATGAATCATAATTTATTTTTTATTGTGCTTTAGATAAAATTTACAGAAGAAACTAGTTTGTTACTGAACCGTTAGTAGACATATTGTTTTATGACTTTGGTTTTATGACCCCACAACGTGTCAACACTCTCCTCTTTGCAACCTTGGGATCCGTATCACCAGCTTTCCTGTCCCCTGCCTTCTAGTCCTTGCCCCTGGGCTGGTGTGCCCTGTTAGTGTCGTTTTGTTTTACGGGCCTGTCTAATCATTGGCTGAACGGTGAACCTCGGGAGTGACTTTTCATAACAGAGCTAAAGGTGAGTCCGGGAGCCATACTCTCAGGGTTTCTCCAGTCTCTGTCAGACCAGTAAGTTTGGTCTTTTTTGTGAGTTAGAGTTTTGTTCTACATTTTTCTCCAGCTCTATCCAGGACCCTGTATTGTGATTCCTGTCAGAGCAGTCAGTGGTGGTTGCTGGGCACCATCTAATTGTACTGGACTCAGTCTGGTACAGACCGTGGTAGATGTGGTCCATTAGTGCAGAATCATAATTTATTTAACCTAATGTTGGATATTTGTTCCCAAGTTCTTGCTATCATTAAAAGTATAAACTCCTGTTTGGCAAAAGTCTTTGGTGACACAGAGGATTGTTAGGATAAATTTGCAGGAGTGAAATTGGTAGGTCAGAGGGCTATGTATTTTAAGACTTCCGTATTGTGAAATCGTATTTCAGAAAAACCTTAAGAACGTATATTCCCCATTTACAGAGTATAAGATTGTTTTTCTTTTTTCAAAGTCCTTCCCCAAATTAAGTGTTATTTTAAAAAGTAGGTCAGTAGTCCTTGCACATGATGAAATCCTTTTCCCCCAAATTGCTCCAACCCCTTCAGCATAAATCAGCTCTATGGGGTCTGAAGACATCAGAGAAGAAGAAGAAGAAAAGAGGTGATTTCCTTGTAGGCAGCAAACAGTCATAACATCGTGGTATTAACAGGAATGTAAGTTTTGCTGAAAGACAGAAGTGTAATGAGGATCGCCAAGAGAGATGCTTTTATCCCTTACCCTACTTTTCTGGTATACTCATATCTCCAAGGCAACAGGGTAACTTGCTGATGGAAACCCAACCATTTTCACACATTTGGTTGGAAGATGCATTAATTCTTTTTTTTTAACTTTCAGAATGTCAGAGTTGAAAGAGCCCTTAATAATCAATTAATCCAACCTTCATTATGTAGATGAGGAACCGAGACCCAAAGAGGAAAGAGAATTGGCCAAAATCCCGTAGGAAATCAGTGGCAGAGCCAGTGGTTGGACAAAATTACCTCTAAGGTCTATTTTTGCTCTGATTCTGTGACTCTTCCACTTAGAATAATATCCAAACAGAAAACTCCCTTTCCCCAATACACACTTTTCTAAATCAGATACTTTAAGAGCAGCTGTCCTGGTATAGAGAGAGTAGTTGCTTTTACGCTTGCATTCATGTTTGGTCTCTGTTTCCAGGAATATCATGAGTGAATGGTATTCCTTTCCTGATTAAGTAAGGCTGATAATATGAATGGCAGAATGAGATTGGTTCAGGGGTGTGAAAGACCCCCAGAGAAATACAAAACCACAAAAGGCATACCCTGAGAGGCATCAGCAGTAACTTGTGTCATCTACATTTCTTTTGGAAGGATAAAGAAGCCACCAGTTAATACAGAGATGTTGGGGTTTGATGCATGTATGTATCATCCAGAATGAAAAACAAACTGGGGGTGGGAGGAAAGGAGAGCTATTAGAATAAAATAGATAATTACGCATAGACACCTGTGGCATTGGCCATGAGATGGTTGATGGGTTGCGTTGGTTCATATAGGGCTCGGTATGTCCTAAATATACACCCCCAAAAGGCCCAGGATGGTGATCATGGTGTCCTTTGCAATGGTGATGCAGTCCTTGTCTTCAGGGTAAAAGGTGAGGATCTCCAGAAAGGGTGAGATGATGAGGGTCAGGGTGCTGCTACTCAGGGAGCCTACTAGGGAGATGATCAGGTCTAGGTGGTGGATGAAGATGACTGAGACACCTGTAGCGAGACAAGAACTTTAGAATGACTGAATGTCTGTACAAGAAGGGAGCTCAGAAACAAACTATTTTCTTGGAGCCCTAGAATTCCGCAGATGCCTGAGAGACTGCTTTGGAGAGGTGGGGTGGAGCCCACTGTGGGCTTGAGCAGTAGATCAGACACCATGACTGGACTCCCACCCCGGCTTTGACACCAGAGCAGATGCTCTCCTTTTTACCTATCGGATTTTCACATATAATTTTTAAAAACTTTTATTTATTTTGTTGTTGTTGCTGAGAATATATAGCAAAACATACACCAATTTGACAGTTTCTCCATGTACAATTCAGAGACGTTGATTTCATTCTTCGAGTTGTGCAACCATTCTCACCCTCCCTTTCTGAGTTGTTCCTTACCCATTAACATAAACTCTCTGCCCTTTAAGGCTGAGACAGCAGCAAGTGTAATCTGTTTTCACTTTGTTCCCGTATAGATAGTTCTTAAAAGGCATAATGCTCAAGGCAGACATTCTTTACTAGTTCAGCTAAACTCTTGTTTGGTTTTTAGAAGATTTCAGGGGATATTATTGGTTTAAGGTTTAAAGATAATCTCAGAGCAATAGTTTCAAGGGTTCATCAAGCCTCCATGGCTGCAGAAAGTCTGGAGCCCATTCACATCTAATCTTTATTGGAAGCACTCTTCTACGACTTATCTATTATAATCTCCTCATTGTAGATCTGGAGAAATCTGGGATTCAAAGGGAACAGGACTTGTCAAGGTCACATAGAGCTGAGCTGAGAATCCATTAGGATGCCCACGCTAAGCATTCTAAGGTCCTTTCCACTCTACCATGCTGTCTCATATATATATGAGAGAACTTGGTACAGAGTAGATGCTCAATTAATGTTGGAATCTCACTCAGACACTGAATCAACCTTTGTACCACCTACATAATATAACCACTGACTATACGCAAGGATGGATAGAGAGAGAGAGAGAGAGAGAGAGAGACATAGCTGAGTTTCTTTCAGAATTTCAGTCACTTGTTTCCCTACTTTCAATAGGATTCTAGTAATTAAACAGAAAATAAAAAATGAAGACACCATTAAGTTGCCCACCTCCCATCCCTTTTCTTCTATAAACACTCCTAAATCTTTTCGTATACTTACGTTGAGCGTATATCATGGATTTTCCACAACAATCCAATTTCAATCATGTCTGAATGAGTAAATATACAGTTTATGTCATTTAATTTCCAACAACTATGTTATTTTCCTATGAACAATTTAGGGAGAAACTGGAAAGCATCCATACTAGCTTGGTGGATCTTGAAGAAAACATCACCTCTTTCTGAAGCTGCTCCAACATATCCAATCAGAGAATGAGAGAGACTCACGGTTGGAGTCCATCACTCCTTGGATGGGATGATCCCCATCCACAGATTTCCTCCATTGAATATTTAATGAGCTGCTTACTGGAGGTGCGGAGAAAAATCAGCATCTATTCTCCTGAAGAGCTCACACTAAAAGGGTATAGAAAATATATATGTTCAGAAGCTATAACGCAAAGCACACTAGAGAGGCACTCTAAGAAGGAACACATCCGGTGAGAGTCCTTCCATGGCTCCCTATTGCCCACAGTCTTTAGCACAAAACCCCTTAGAACTTGGGCTCTGTCAGACTTTCTTCCCTAACCTCTCATCACTCCCCAGTGCTTGTAGTTCTCCAAGGGCCCATATGCAAGTACTTGCCTCAGGTCTGGGCACAGCCTGTTCCCTACACCTGTATAACGTTCTTCCTTCCTCCGTCTTTCTCCTGCTTATCTTTTAGGTCTTAAATGAAATCAGGCACGGATTACCCAATAAGCAAGGTATGCATGGGTTTACTTGTGTTTACTTACTAATCCGTGGTAAACAATTTCACGAGAATGTAGGACCAGTTTAGCCAGACATGCTCAACGTTTTACCCTAGAGAAGCCAATAACTCAGACTTTTATGTGAAATCTTGAAATTTTTAAATATTGGCAGCTAATTATTTTTCTACACACTGTGGGCCAAAGGGGTTAAACACATTTGAGATTGGGAAATCTGGCCCGTGGAAAGCAGTTTGTAACCTCTGATCTAACAGCTTGAAGGCCTTGTCCTTTCAGTCTTTGGACAGCTCTGTCTGGTACCATTTCTCCCTCCGTAGGGCCAACCCATAGTGTCTGGCCCCAAGGAGAAGACTCTTCCAGTGCTAGGGAAGTTAAGGCAGCCTCTCTGAGAGCTGTGAGCTGCGGGATCACGAGGCTGCCTGCCCCAACCTTGGAGCCTTGTCAGAGTGAAGGGAGCAGAAGCTGAGGAGTCAGAGCCAGCAGCAGCTGCTTTGTGGAGCAGAGATCCAGTTAAGAGAGATTTGTCCATTCGTCCGTCATCTCATAACCACTCTGAGCTATGTTCTGAACTACAGACCAGCCCCAGGTCTGCGCTCATTTGAAGCCTAGAATGACAAGAAAGCTTTTTAACTTGCTGTAAAATCCTCCTTTGTCTTGGTTGTATATTTCACTTCTATCTCAGGAAATCTCAGCAACTGTTTGTAGTGAGTTGTTTCTGTTGGATTTCAGGCGATTGTTGTCTCTGCTTCATCCTGCTCAGTCACCATCGAGCTTCCTCAGTTTGCTGATTCTGCTTTCCCTTCACATCATGATCTGCCACCTTACCTGTCTCCGTGGGATGTTTCAGCCTTATTCTTGAGGTCATTTCCTAGTTCACATTTTTGAATGGAATCTGGTTAGCTCAGTTAATCTTAGTATGTCATGCTTTGTCTTAGAATGAGATGGTAGACATGCGGTCAAGAGCTCCAGGTCTTCTCATCTCTTGTGACTCTTGGATGGGTAGGCACTTTTTCCAACATTTCTTGTACACTTGTTTTCTTACCTAAGAGCACTCAAAGACTTCCCATACACATAATTCCAAAGAGGCCCTTGTCTTATACAATCTATCACCAAACAAACATATTCACTCCTGCTATGGGATGGTATCTGCAGAAGTGAGAATCTTTGTAGCTTTAAGTAACAGAATTCAACTGAAAGTGATTTAGACATCAATTATCTCAACTAACAAGTGGTTTTTGATTAATCGGTGACTCAGTGATGTCCTAAGGTCCCAGGTTCCTTACCTATATTTCTCTGCCATGCTTAGGGGGTTGGCAGTTTCCTCTGTGGCCCCATTAGTTTGCAGTTCCAGGTGTCAGGTGTAGGTGACAAATCTACCCAGGAAATTCTTCCTAGAAGCTCTCCAGTGGATTTGCCTTCATGTCTCACTGGCCGGAATTGTGTCACATGGCTGTGGCTATACAAGTCTCTTGGTGGGGGAAGAGAGGCCAGCGGTACTATTGGTGAGACCAGTAGATTTACCTCTTGGTGTCAGGGAGGAACCAAGCCACCCTGAAGGACACGGTCACCTGGAGGAGGTGAGATGCTGAGTGCCTGTTGTTTATATAACCACCAGTGTTTGACACTAATCCCAAAGTCATGTCCATCTAACAGCCAGGAGCAAGGCCAAGGAGTAGTACTGAACACTGCATATCAATCTCTTCTTCAGTCTCCGTTTCAATGAGTTGGCCCCGATGTTACTTCCTGTTATTTTGCAATCATGTTCTAGACATCAAATTTAACCACCACTAACTCACCTGAGAGGAGCAACCAGGCCTGTCCGTTCATTAACAGATTTTGATATACAAGAATAGCCAGGAAAACATGGAAAAAGGAAAAACTCTGAAGGGAGGCTCGCCTTACCAGATATAAAAACCTATTAAAGCTCAGAAAGGGACCCAAGTACATGTGGAAATTTAGTACACGTTCAGGATGGCATCGCAAATCACAGGGCAGAGTGAACTTTGTAATAAACGACGCTGAGACAACTGGGAAGCTCTTCGGAAAAGGATGATGTTAGCTCCATATTTCATACCATTGGCAAGAATAAACTCCAAATGGTCAGGGGATCTACATATAATAAGAAATCATACAAATACTGAAGGAAAACATGGATGAGAAATGCAGAGGCAATAAATGGTTGGTACAGTGGTTAAGTGCTTGGCTGCTAACCTAAAGGTAGGCGATTCAAACCCATCAGCTGCTCTGCAGGAGAAAGATGTGGCAGTCTGCTTGCAGAAGGATTATAGCCTTGGAAACCCTATGGGACAGTTCTACTCTGTCCTGTAGGGTCACTATGAGTCAGAATTGACTCAATGGCAATAAGTTTGGTTTTTAGATTTGACATAAAAATTTAAAAGTTGCTGCAAATCAAAACTACAACGAGATACTATCTCACCCCTGCAAAAATGTCACTGATCAAAAAAAACAGGAAACAAAAAATGTAGGCTAGGATTTTGGGGAGATTGGAACTCTTATCCACTGCTGGTGGGATTATAAAATGGTACAACCACTATTGAAAATGATATGGCACTTCTTTAGAAAGCTAGAAATAGAAATACTTTATGATCCAGCAATCCTCCCCCTGGGTATATACCCTAGAGATCTAATAACAGTGCCACGAATAGACGTATGCACACCTATGTTTATTACAGCATTACTCACAAGGGCAAAGAGACGGAACTAACCTAAGTCCCATCAGTGGATGATTGGATAGACAGAATGTGGTATACAATGCAAGTATAAAGAACAATGATGAGTCCGTGAAACATAGCATGGACGAATGTGGAGCACATTATGCCAAGTGAAAGAAGTCAAGCACAAAAGGACAAATACTATATGATAGTACTTTTATAAAAAGACAAAAATCAATGTTCTTTGGTGGTTACCAGGGATGGGAGTGGGAGGGAAGAGGAATCATTCTCTAGACAGTAGACATTTGGCTGGTTTTGGTGATGGGAAAGGCAATATCGAATGTGGGTGAAGTGTGCACGATTTCACCAAGGTAAATAATGACAATAAGAAATACACAAGGTTAAGGGACCTTAACTGGGAAATGCTATAACATACACAGTTTGGCAACAACAGCAGTAACAACCAAAAAATATGTGAGTGGTTACATAGGTAGATGTATATGTATGTATGTGTATAGCAAGGTCTAAGTGTGTATATATATGTGCATATATAGGTGTATCTGTAGGCATAGATATATACATTTTTGTGTGTGCTGCACATATATTCCTATATATATACATATATATATAAAACAAACCACATAGGGAACACAGTCATGGTTCTCCCAGACATAACAAACACCTCACGGGATTGATTTACTGTGGGTTTGAAGGTTTAGGACATAATCTTGTGGGACAACTCTGTCAATTGACACAACCTAGTCTATCAAGTTTATGTTCTACAGCCTGGTATGGTAAGTAGTGTCAGGGGTCTTGAAAGCTTGCGAATAGCCATCTAAGATATAACTATTGGCCTCTACTCATCTAGAACAAAAGAGAAGGAAGGAGATCAAAGACTTGAAGAAGAAACGAGTCTGCGGGACCAATTGTCTACATGAACCACAGTCTCATCTATCCGAGACCAGAAGACCTAGATGGTGCCTGACTACCCCACTGACTGTTTTGAGCAGGGACACAATAGATGGTCCCAGATAGAATGGGAGAAAACTGTAGCACAAAACTCTAATTCTTACTTAAAAAAAAAAAAAAGGCCTGACTTACTGGACAGCTAGAGACTAGAGGAATCCTCAAGACTATTGCCCCGAGATCCCCTTTAAACTTTGAACTGAAACTACTTCCAGAGGTCACCTTTCAGCTAAATGACAGATTGGCTTATAAAATAAACAATATCACCCGCGAGTATTGTGCTCCCCCCCCACCTTGTTTTTCAAAATCATCTATGTGAGATCCA
Source organism: Dugong dugon (assembly GCA_030035585.1). Taxonomy (NCBI): domain Eukaryota; kingdom Metazoa; phylum Chordata; class Mammalia; order Sirenia; family Dugongidae; genus Dugong; species Dugong dugon. The sequence goes on along the minus strand of CM057460.1, from coordinate 184,777,554 downwards.
ACGGTCAACATTTACCCTAAAGCATAGACGAGAAGGCCAGGGAGGGCAGGAAAGCTGGATTAATGGAAGTGGAACAACCAGAATGGAAAAACAGAGAAGGCTGATAGAATGTGGAAAATGTAAGCTATGTTACTAAACAATATACATAGAAATGGGAACCAAATGTGCTGTGTAAACTTTCACTAAACACTCAATAAAATATTTTTTAAAAAGTTACTTGATAAAAAAAATCATAAACAAAAATATCTTGGGAGAAAACATTTGCAACATATATTCTAGACAAAGGGCTAATATCTCTAATACACAGTGAATTAAACATTAAAGAACAGAGGAGAAAAACCTTGCTAGAGAAGTAGAAAAGAGACACAAGTAGACAAGTCACAAACAAATATATAAAAATGGTTCTTAAACATGACAAAATGTTCCAACTCACTCATGATAGGGAAATACAAATTAAAACAATACTGAGATACCATTTCTCATCTCTCAGGTTGGTGAGGAAAAAAAAAGTATGAAAGCACATTCTATTAGACAAGGCTGTAGAGACAAAGGATCCCTGGTGGCGCAGTGGTTGAGCACATGGCTGCTAACCAAAAGGTCAGTTGTTCAAACCCACCATTCGCTCCGAGGAAGAAAGATGTGGCGGTTGTTTCTGTAAAGATCACAGCCTTGGAAACCCTATGGGACAGTTCTGCTTTGTACTATGGGGTCATTGGGAGCTGGAATTGACTCAATGACAGAGGGCTTGTAGAGAAACAGGCACTCTTGTATGTTGCTGGTGGGAATGGAAACTGGTATGACCCTTCTGGAGGAGGACTTGAGGGACCCCTGGTGGCAGCATGATTAAGCGCTCAGCTGCTGACCAAAAGGTCAGCAGTTGGAACCCACCAGTCGTTCGGCCAGGATCTGCTCCAGTAAAGATTACAGCCTAGGAAATCCTATGGGGCAGTTATACCCTGTCCTATAGGGTCACTATGGGTCAGAATTGACTCAGTGGCACACAACAACAAAACTACAAAATCACATACCCTTGGAATCAGCCATTCCACTTCTACGAATTTCCTCTGAAGACACCCTTCCAATAATACGAAAATACACAGGCACCAGATTATTCATTGCTGCATTGTATGTAATTGCAGAATACTCCAATCAACCTAAATGCTCATGTTTAGCAGAGAGGTTGAATAAACTATGGTACACTCACGATTGAGTACAATTTAGCTTTTAAAAAAAAGAATGAGGAGGATCTCTATGAACTGATACGGAGTGATTTCCAGGATGTATTGTTAAAGGCAAAAGTATAATGAACTACTTTTCATGTAAGAAGGAGGGCATATAAGGAAATAGATATGTATCTGTTCATTTGTGAAAAAATAAATACAGAAAAGATTAGCCAGAAACTAATGAGACTACTTATTTCCAGGGGTGGGTGGGAATAGAGTGGAAAGAAGGGGAAAATACATGGTCAAAAGATGGTAGAGTAACACAATTTTCTGAGTCTATCTTCATATAACTGACTCTCAGAGCCATAGCAATATTTCTAACACTTCTCCAAAAATAATAATTCCCTCCATGAACAACTGCCTTCTTTGCCGTGAGACCAGAAGAACCGGATGGTGCCAGGCGACCATTACCGAACACTTCGATCAAAGATTCTACAGAAGAATCCTGATCAAAAGGGGTGGGTGGTGGTAGTGGTGGCTGATGCAGAACAGAATCTCAAATTTTCATGGACTCCAGACCTTATGGAACCATGGATGCTGGATGAACCCCTGAAACTACTGCCCTGAGATAATCTTTAAAACTTTAACCAAAAATATCCCCTGAAGTCTTCTTAAAACCAAATAATAATTGAGCTTAACTAGTAAAGAATATCTGCCTTGTGCATTATGCTCTTTTAAAAAGTATCTGTAGGGGATCAAGTTGATAACAGCTACTCGAAAAATGAGACTGGAACCTTAGGGGGCAGTGAGTTTATGCTACTAAGGAAGGAACAATTCAGAAGAGGAGGATGAGAATGGTTGCACAACTTGAAGAATGTAATCAGTGCCACTGAATTGTATATGTAGAAATGGTTGAATTGGTGTATGTTTTGCTGTGTATATTTTAAACAACAACAAAATAAAAGAAATTAAAATAAAATAAACCAGATAGAAGGGGTATTAAAAATGGAATACAAACAGTAACAAATGAACTAATTGTATTTCTAATGAATACTATAATCACACTGAAAGCGAGGGGAGAAAAAGAGCTAATCTAAGCTCCAGGATTTTGGTGGGATACTGTCTTAGGCTGGGTTCTCTAGAGAAGCAAAACCAGTAAAGTGTATAAATATATATATAGACAGAGAGTATATCAAGGAAGCAACTCATGAGATTGTAGAGGCTAGAACATCCCAAGTCCGTGGATCAGGGCAGAGGCCTCTCCCAAGTCACACAGCCACAGAAGCTGGCAAGCCCAAGATCAGCAGGTCGGAGAGCAAGGCTCCCGTTCACAGGCCGTGCAGATCGACGAATCCCAGGTTCGGCAGACAAGCGGACAGCTCAAGTCCCAAGAACGGGAGATGAGACGACAGGAAACAGCTGCAGGATCCAGAGAAAGCAAAAAGCCAGATCGTCTGCTTATATTCAGACGTGGGCCACACCCCCAAGGAGACTCCCCTTCATCTGATCGGCCACTCACAGTATATTCAATCATGGGAGTGATTACATTAAAACACTGAGAATCACGGCCCAGCCTAGTTGACACACAATCTCAACCATCACAGGTACTATCTTAGTTATCTAGCACTGCTGTAACAGAAATACCGTGAGTGGATGGCTTTAAGAGAGAAATGTATTCTCTCACAGTCTAGTAGGCTATAAGTCCAAATTCAGGGCATCACCTCCAGGGGAAGGCTTTGTCTCTCTGTCGGCTCTGGAGGAAGGTCCGTGTCATCAATCTTGCCTTGGTCTGGGAACATCTCAGCTCAGGAACCTCAGGTGGAAAGGACGTGCTCTGCTCCTGGCACTGCTTTCTTGGTGGTATGAGGTTCCCCTGTCTCTCCGCTCACTTTTCTCTTTTATATCTCAAAAGAGATTGGCTTAAGACACTGTCTAATCCTGTAGACTCATCAATATAACTGCTGCTAATCCATCTTGTTACATCGTAGTGATAGCATTTACAACACGAAGGGAAATCGTATCAGACGATAAAATAGTAGACAATCATACGATACTGGGAATCATGACCTAGCCAAGTTGACAGATATTTTGGGGGGACGAAGTTCAATCCATGACAGATACTATACAGCAATAGAACTGTAGGCAAATGCTGTAGTCTAGTCAATTTGGTTTTCACAAGAGTAGGGGCTAACAATTTTTTTTCTTTAAATATATATATATACATATATATTTTATTTATTGTGCTTTAGATGAAGGTTTACAGAGCAAATTAGTTTCTTATTAAACAATGCACATATTGTTTTGTGACACTGGTTGCCAACCTTGGAACGTGTCAACACTCTCCCCTTCTCAACTTTGGGCTCTCCATTTCCATTCATCCAGCTTTCCTGTCCCCTCCTGCCTTCTTGTCCTTGCCCCTGGGCTGGTGTGCCCATTTCGTCTCATATACATGGTTGAACTACATGTATTATTGTTTGTTTTATGGCCTGTTTAATCTTTGACTGAAGGGTGAACCTCAGGAGTGAATTCAGTAGTGAGTTAAAAGGGTGTCTGGGGGCTGCAGTGTCCAGAACCCTCTGCTGTGATTCCTGTGAGAACAGTTGGTGGTGGTAGCCAGGCACCATCATGGGGGCTAGCAATTTTGAAACTACTTTATGTGTATATTACAGTTAAGGAAATCAGTAAAAATATTGTGGATAATGAGAGCATGGGGGCATATGGAAAGAGCACCGGAGCCAACTTGAAGGAGTTCCCAATGGCCACATCTTGGGCAATTTGAGTGACAGAATAAATAATGACAGTAATGGATTACACTCCATAGAATAAAACAAATGTCCATGAGTCCATATGCCATAGAATCCCAGTTAAATGTAGCAGGAATGATAGAAACAGAAGAAAGATCATTAGGCGAACACCATAGGAATTGTTGCAGACAGAAACATCTCTGGATGCTAAAATTAGTGGATGAAAATAGGATGACAAATAGGATTTTGTACAGTCTCCTAATACTTCCCCACAAGGTACTTATTAATTACAAAGAGAAAATACGTTCACTTTATAGTGGAGGAACTCGGCAGACACCACCTTAACCAAGTGGTCAAAGTTAACGGCACCGCTAATGAGACATATTGACATTGTGTACCTCCCAGTATGATGCACCAATAAGGGCAGCCATCAGTTCTGCAGTATTCTTGCCGAAATGTATAATTTTAAATGACTGTGAGAAAAGATCAGATCTATTTAATAGTAAGACTTCCATATGTTTTGCAAAGCCTCCCCTTTTCCTGGATCCAAAAGAGCAAAGGTTATATTATTGGTTTATAGCGTTCTTATCTTGTGATAGGATGTTCCTCTCTACCTCCCACTCCTTCAGGGTGCCACAGTCATCTCCCATCTCTCTTAAGAGGCTCCTGTTTGACATCTGACCCCAGGGAAATGAATGACGATCCATTACAGGATGGGATCTCTGCTAACTCCAGCTGGGATTCCTGTATTCAAGTCCTAGTACCAATCATCTATAAAAGGTGGGGTGGAAAAGTGATGTTCCCTGCAAATATTTATTATACTGTAGATTAATGTTTTATGTATTTTCCTGTACGGGTGTTACATTTCACAACAAAAAGTTTGAAAAAGTCAGGTTTCCATTAGGGTGAAACAAATCATCATTAATTTTCTTTTTATCCCTGAAATGAAGCTTATTGATGAAAATGATGCATTATTTCTTTAAAAAAAATTAAACCACCTAGGCAAGCAAAAAAAAAAAAAGCATGAAATTTACTTATAATTCAACCCACTAGGAGATAATTCCTATCAACATTTTACGTTCTGCGCATCCTTCACGATTATTTGAAAGGTCAGCAGTTTGAATCCACCAGCCACTACTCGGACACCCTATGGGGCAGTGTTACCCCGTCCTATAGGGTAGCTATGAGTTGGAATCGACTCGACGACAATGGGATTTTGTATACATACAATGTTTGAAACCAAACTGGAACCATGCTTCACATTCTGTTTTTTAAATGGTTTTATTGAGGTATCATTGATATAAAATACCCTGCACACATTTGAAGTGTAAAATTTGATAAGTTTGGCACACATACACACCTGTGAAACCATCCTCACAATCAAGATAGTGAACATATCCATTACTCCCCAGTGTCACACAGCTTTGGAAAACCCTCCTCTCACAACTCTCCTCCCACAAGCAACTACTGATCTGTTTTCCGTCCCTATAAACTAGTTTGCCGTTTTTGGATTTTTATATCAATGAAATGTACAGTTTATACTCTTTTTTTTGTCTGAATTCTGTCTCTCAGGATAATTATTGTGAGATTCATCCACATCATTGTTTTTAGCTGCCATCAAGTCAGCCCCTGACTCATGGTGACCCCACGCACAACAGAATGAAACACCGCCCAGTCCTGCACCATCTCCATGATTGGTTGCAGCTCAGACTGTCATGATCCATAGAGTTTTCACTGGCTGATTTTTTGGAAGTAGATCACCAGGCCTTTCTTCCTAGCCTGTCTTAGTCTGGAAGCTCTGCTGAAACTTGTTCACCATCATAGCAACACACAAGCCTCCACTGACAGATGAGTGGTGGTTGCACATGAGGTGTATTGGCCAGGAATGGAACGTGGTTCTCCTGCATGGAAGCATTCTGCCACTGAACCACCACTGCCTCATATCCATGTTATTATGTGTATCAATAGTTCGTTCCTTTCTATTGCTGAGTAGTAGTCCATTGTATGAATATATCACAATCTGTTATGCATTTAACTGTTGATGGATATTTGGATTGTTTCTAACTTGTTGCTATTACCAATAAGGCTGTCATGAACATTTGTGTACAAGTCATTTTATGGATATGTATTTCTTTCGCTTTTAGGTAAATATCTCGATGTGGAATGGTTGGATCATATGGTAGGTATATGTTTAACTTGTAAAGAAACTATCAAAGTGTTTATCAAAGTGGTTGCACCATTTTTCATTCCCAATAGTAGCATACGGTAGTTTCAGTTCCTCCATATTCTTGTCAAAAGATGGCATGGCTGGTCTTTTTGATTTTAGTCATTCTAATCAGTGTGCAGTGGTATCACATCACGGTTTTATTTTGCACTTCCCTAAGACGAATGAGCAGCCCTGGTGGCACAATGGTTAAGTGCTACTTAACCACTGTGGTCACTATGAGTCGAAATCGACTGGACCGCAGTGGGAGCCCTGGTGGCGCAGCGGTTAAGAGCTACAGCTGCTAACCAAGGGTTGTGGGCAGTTTGAATCCACCAGGTGCTCCTTGGAAACCCTATAGGGCAGTTCTACTCTGTCGCATAGAGTCGCTATGAGTCGGGATCAACTTGACGGCAATGGTTTGGTTTGGAATGACTAACGATGTCGAACATCTTTTCACGTGCTTATTTGCCATGCGTTTATTTTCTTTGACTAGAAGTGGTGAAAGTGGAATCCTTGTCTTATTTCTGATCTTGGGGGGAAGCGTTCAGTCTTTCACCATTAAGTAGGATGTTAGTTGTAGCTGCCCTTTATCAGTTGAGGAAGTTCCTTTCTATTCTTGGTTGCTGGGCGTTTTGTATCAGGAATGAAAACGGATTTTGTCAAATACTTTTCTGTGTCTATTGAAATAATAATGTGGTGTTTCTTTTTTGGTGTGTTAATATGGTGAATCATATTCATTGATTTTCAAATGTTAAACCAACCCTGCATTCCTGGGATAAACTCCACTTAGTCATGATGTATCATTCTTTTACTCTATTGTTGGGTTTGATTTGCTAAAATTTTGTTTAGAATTTTGACATCTATGTTTATGAAGGATTTTTGGTTTACAGTTTTATTTTCTTAGAATGTCTTTGTCTGGTTTTGGTTCACACACTGTTTTTAACTCTTTTCTACTGATGAATCACATATATTTTTGCCTATTAATAGGTAGATTTTTACAGATTTTGGGGGCAACATAGCATTTTATTCTGGATGAATCATAATTTATTTTTTATTGTGCTTTAGATAAAATTTACAGAAGAAACTAGTTTGTTACTGAACCGTTAGTAGACATATTGTTTTATGACTTTGGTTTTATGACCCCACAACGTGTCAACACTCTCCTCTTTGCAACCTTGGGATCCGTATCACCAGCTTTCCTGTCCCCTGCCTTCTAGTCCTTGACCCTGGGCTGGTGTGCCCTGTTAGTGTCGTTTTGTTTTACGGGCCTGTCTAATCATTGGCTTAACGGTGAACCTCGGGAGTGACTTTTCATAACAGAGCTAAAGGTGTGTCCGGGAGCCATACTCTCAGGGTTTCTCCAGTCTCTGTCAGACCAGTAAGTTTGGTCTTTTTTGTGAGTTAGAGTTTTGTTCTACATTTTTCTCCAGCTCTGTCCAGGACCCTGTATTGTGATTCCTGTCAGAACAGTCAGTGGTGGTTGCTGGGCACCATCTAATTGTACTGGACTCAGTCTGGTAGAGACCGTGGTAGATGTGGTCCATTAGTGCAGAATCATAATTTATTTAACCTAATGTTGGATATTTGTTCCCAAGTTCTTGCTATCATTAAAAGTATAAACTCCTGTTTGGCAAAAGTCTTTGGTGACACAGAGGATTGTTAGGATAAATTTGCAGGAGTGAAATTGGTAGGTCAGAGGGCTATGTATTTTAAGACTTTCGTATTGTGAAATCGCATTTCAGAAAAACCTTAAGAACGTATATTCCCCATTTACATAGTATAAGATTGTTTTTCTTTTTTCAAAGTCCTTCCCCAAATTAAGTGTTATTTTAAAAGGTAGGTCAGTAGTCCTTGCACATGATGAAATCCTTTTCCCCCAAATTGCTCCAACCCCTTCAGCATAAATCAGCTCTATGGGGTCTGAAGACATCAGAGAAGAAGAAGAAGAAAAGAGGTGATTTCCTTGTAGGCAGCAAACAGTCATAACATCGTGGTATTAACAGGAATGTAAGTTTTGCTGAAAGACAGAAGTATAATGAGGATCGCCAAGAGAGATGCTTTTATCCCTTACCCTACTTTTCTGGTATACTCATATCTCCAAGGCAACAGGGTAACTTGCTGATGGAAACCCAACCATTTTCACACATTTGGTTGGAAGATGCATTAATTCTTTTTTTTTTTAACTTTCAGAATGTCAGAGTTGAAAGAGCCCTTAATAATCAATTAATCCAACCTTCATTATGTAGATGAGGAACCGAGACCCAAAGAGGAAAGAGAATTGGCCAAAATCCCGTAGGAAATCAGTGGCAGAGCCAGTGGTTGGACAAAATTACCTCTAAGGTCTATTTTTGCTCTGATTCTGTGACTCTTCCACTTAGAATAATATCCAAACAGAAAACTCCCTTTCCCCAATACACACTTTTCTAAATCAGATACTTTAAGAGTAGCTGTCTTGGTATAGAGAGAGTAGTTGCTTTTACGCTTGCATTCATGTTTGGTCTCTGTTTCCGGGAATATCATGAGTGAATGGTATTCCTTTCCTGATTAAGTAAGGCTGATAATATGAATGGCAGAATGAGATTGGTTCGGGGTATAAAAGACCCCGAAAGAAATACAAAACCACAAATGGCATACCCTGAGAGGCATCAGCAGTAACTTGTGTCATTTCTTTTGGAAGGATAAAGAAGCCACCAGTTAATACAGAGATGTTGGGGTTTGATGCATGTATGTATCATCCAGAATGAAAAACAAACTGGGGGTGGGAGGAAAGGAGAGCTATTAGAATAAAATAGATAATTACGCATAGACACCTGTGGCATTGGCCATGAGATGGTTGATGGGTTGCGTTGGTTCATATAGGGCTCGGTATGTCCTAAATATACACCCCCAAAAGGCCCAGGATGGTGATCATGGTGTCCTTTGCAATGGTGATGCAGTCCTTGTCTTCAGGGTAAAAGGTGAGGATCTCCAGAAAGGGTGAGATGATGAGGGTCAGGGTGCTGCTACTCAGGGAGCCTACTAGGGAGATGATCAGGTCTAGGTGGTGGATGAAGATGACTGAGACACCTGTAGCGAGACAAGAACTTTAGAATGACTGAATGTCTGTACAAGAAGGGAGCTCAGAAACAAACTATTTTCTTGGAGCCCTAGAATTCCGCAGATGCCTGAGAGACTGCTTTGGAGAGGTGGGGTGGAGCCCACTGTGGGCTTGAGCAGTAGATCAGACACCATGACTGGACTCCCACCCCGGCTTTGACACCAGAGCGGATGCTCTCCTTTTTACCTATCGGATTTTCACATATAATTTTTAAAAACTTTTATTTATTTTGTTGTTGTTGCTGAGAATATATAGGAAAACGTACACCAATTTGACAGTTTCTCCATGTACAATTCAGAGACGTTGATTTCATTCTTCGAGTTGTGCAACCATTCTCACCCTCCCTTTCTGAGTTGTTCCTTACCGATTAACATAAACTCTCCGCCCTTTAAGGCAGAGACAGCAGCAAGTGTAATCTGTTTTCACTTTGTTCCCGTATAGATAGTTCTTAAAAGGCATAATGCTCAAGGCAGACATTCTTTACTAGTTCAGCTAAACTCTTGTTTGGTTTTTAGAAGATTTCAGGGGATATTATTGGTTTAAGGTTTGAAGATTATCTCAGAGCAATAGTTTCAAGGGTTCATCAAGCCTCCATGGCTGCAGAAAGTCTGGAGCCCATTCACATCTAATCTTTATTGGAAGCACTCTTCTACGATTTATCTATTATAATCTCCTCATTGTAGATCTGGAGAAATCTGGGATTCAAAGGGAACAGGACTTGCCAAGGTCACATAGAGCTGAGCTGAGAATCCATTAGGATGCCCACGCTAAGCATTCTAAGGTCCTTTCCACTCTACCATGCTGTCTCATATATATATGAGAGAACTTGGTACAGAGTAGATGCTCAATTAATGTTGGAATCTCACTCAGACACTGAATCAACCTTTGTACCACCTACATAATATAACCACTGACTATACGCAAGGATGGATAGAGAGAGAGAGAGAGAGAGACATAGCTGAGTTTCTTTCAGAATTTCAGTCACTTGTTTCCCTACTTTCAATAGGATTCTAGTAATTAAACAGGAAATAAAAAATGAAGACACCATTAAGTTGCCCACCTCCCATCCCTTTTCTTCTATAAACACTCCTAAATCTTTTCGTATACTTACGTTGAGCGTATATCATGGATTTTCCACAACAATCCAATTTCAATCATGTCTGAATGAGTAAATATACAGTTTATGTCATTTAATTTCCAACAACTATGTTATTTTCCTATGAACAATTTAGGGAGAAACTGGAAAGCATCCATACTAGCTTGGTGGATCTTGAAGAAAACATCACCTCTTTCTGAAGCTGCTCCAACATATCCAATCAGAGAATGAGAGAGACTCACGGTTGGAGTCCATCACTCCTTGGATGGGATGATCCCCATCCACAGATTTCCTCCATTGAATATTTAACGAGCTGCTTACTGGAGGTGCGGAGAAAAATCAGCATCTATTCTCCAGAAGAGCTCACACTAAAAGGGTATAGAAAATATATATGTTCAGAAGCTATAACGCAAGGCAGACCAAAGAGGCACTCTAAGAAGGAACAGATCTGGTGAGAGTCCTTCCATGGCTCCCTATTGCCCACAGTCTTTAGCACAAAACCCCTTAGAACTTGGGCTCTGTCAGACTTTCTTCCCTAACCTCTCATCACTCCCCACTGCTTGTAGTTCTCCAAGGGCCCATATGCAAGTACTTGCCTCAGGTCTGTGCACAGCCTGTTCCCTACACCTGTATAATGTTCTTCCTTCCTCCGTCTTTCTCCTGCTTATCTTTTAGGTCTTAAATGAAATCAGGCACGGATTACCCAATAAGCAAGGTATGCATGGGTTTACTTGTGTTTACTTACTAATCCGTGGTAAACAAATTCACGAGAATGTAGGACCAGTTTAGCCAGACATGCTCAACGTTTTTCCCTAGAGAAGCCAAAAACTCAGACTTTTATGTGAAATCTTGAAAGTTTTAAATATTGGCAGCTAATTATTTTTCTACACACTGTGGGCCAAATGGGTCGAACACATTTGTGAGTGGGGAAATCTGTCCCGTGGAAAGCAGTTTGTAACCTCTGATCTAACAGCTTGAAGGCCTTGTCCTTTCAGTCTTTGGACAGCTCTGTCTGGTACCATTTCTCCCTCCGTAGGGCCAACCCATAGTGTCTGGCCCCAAGGAGAAGACTCTTCCAGTGCTAGGGAAGTTAAGGCAGCCTCTCTGAGAACTGTGAGCTGCGGGATCATGAGGCTGCCTGCCCCAACCTTGGAGGCTTGTCAGAGTGAAGGGAGCAGAAGCTGAGGAGTCAGAGCCACCAGCAGCTGCTTTGTGGAGCAGGGATCCAGCGAAGAGAGATTTGTCCATTCGTCCGTCATCTCATGACAACCCTGAGCTATGTTCTAAACTACAGACCAGCCCCAGGTCTGCGCTCATTTGAAGCCTAGAATGACAAGAAAGCTTTTTAACTTGCTGCAAAATCCTCCTTTGTCTTGGTTGTATATTTCACTTCTATCTCAGGAAATCTCAGCAACTGTTTGTAGTGAGTTGTTTCTGTTGGATTTGAGGCGATTGTTGTCTCTGCTTCATCCTGCTCAGTCACCATCGAGCTTCCTCAGTTTGCTGATTCTGCTTTCCCTTCACATCATGATCTGCCACCTTACCTGTCTCCGTGGGATGTTTCAGCCTTATTCTTGAGGTCATTTCCTAGTTCACATTTTTGAATAGAATCTGGTTAGCTCAGTTAATCTTAGTATGTCATGCTTTGTCTTAGAATGAGATGGTAGACATGCGGTGAAGAGCTCCAGGTCTTCTCATCTCTTGTGACTCTTGGAAGGGTAGACACTTTTTCCAACATTTCTTGTACACTTGTTTTCTTACCTAGGAGCACTCAAAGACTTCCCATACACATAATTCCAAAGAGGCCCTTGTCTTATACAATCTATCACCAAACAAAAATATTCACTCCTGCTATGGGATGGTATCTGCAGAAGTGAGAATCTTTGTAGCTTTAAGTAACAGAATTCAACTGAAAGTGATTTAGACATCAATTATCTCAACTAACAAGTGGTTTTTGATTAATCGGTGACTCAGTGATGTCCTAAGGTCCCAGGTTCCTTACCTATATTTCTCTGCCATGCTTAGGGGGTTGGCAGGTTCCTCTGTGGCCCCATTAGTTTGCAGTTCCCGGTGTCAGGTGTAGGTGACAAATCTACCCAGGAAATTCTTCCTAGAAGCTCTCCAGTGGATTTGCCTTCATGTCTCACTGGCCGGAATTGTGTCACACGGCTGTGACTAAACAAGTCTCTTGGTGGGGGAAGTGAGGCCAGCGGGACTATTGGTGAGACCAGTAGATTTACCTCTTGGTGTCAGGGAGGAACCAAGCCACCCTGAAGGACACGGTCACCTGGAGGAGGTGAGATGCGGAGTGCCTGTTGTTTATATAACCACCAGTGTTTGACACTAATCCCAAAGTCATGTCCATCTAACAGCCAGGAGCAAGGCCAAGGAGTAGTACTGAACACTGCATATCAATCTCTTCTTCAGTCTCCGTTTCAATGAGTTGGCCCCGATGCTACTTCCTGTTATTTTGCAATCATGTTCTAGACATCAAATTTACCCACCACTAACTCACCTGAGAGGAGCAACCAGGCCTGTCCGTTCATTAACAGATTTTGATATACAAGAATAGCCAGGAAAACATGGGAAAAGGAAAAACTCTGAAGGGAGGCTCGCCTTACCAGATATAAAAACCTATTAAAGCTCAGAAAGGGACACAAGTACATTTGGAAATTTAGTACACATTCAGGATGGCATCGCAAATCACAGGGCAGAGTGCACTTTGTAATAAACGACGCTGAGACAACTGGGAAGCTCTTCGGAGAAGGATGATGTTAGCTCCATATTTCATACCATTGGCAAGAATAAACTCCAAATGGTCAGGGGATCTACATGTAATAAGAAATCATACAAATACTGAAGGAAAACATGGATGAGAAATGCAGAGGCAATAAATGGTTGGTACAGTGGTTAAGTGCTTGGCTGCTAACCTAAAGGTTGGCGATTCAAACCCATCAGCTGCTCTGCAGGAGAAAGATGTGGCAGTCTGCTTGCAGAAGGATTATAGCCTTGGAAACCCTATGGGACAGTTCTACGCTGTCCTTTAGGGTCACTATGAGTCAGAATTGACTCAATGGCAATAAGTTTGGTTTTTAGATTTGACATAAAAATTTAAAAGTTGCTGGAAATCAAAACTACAACGAGATACTATCTCACCCCTGCAAAATAGGCACTGATCAAAAAAACAGGAAAGAAAAAATGTAGGCCAGGATGTTGTGGGCATTGGAACTCTTATCCACTGCTGGTGGGATTATAAAATGGTACAACCACTATTGAAAATGATATGGCACTTCTTTAGAAAGCTAGAAATAGAAATACTTTATGATCCAGTAATCCTCCCCCTAGGTATATACCCTAGAGATCTAATAACAGTGCCACGAATAGACGTATGCACACCTATGTTTATTACAGCATTACTCACAAGGGCAAAGAGACGGAACTAACCTAAGTTCCCATCAGTGGATGATTGGATAGACAGAATGTGGTATACAATGCAAGTATAAAGAACAATGATGAGTCCGTGAAACATAGCATGGATGAATGTGGAGCACATTATGCCAAGTGAAAGAAGTCAAGCACAAAAGGACAAATACTATATGATAGTACTTTTATAAAAAGACAAAAATCAATGTTCTTTGGTGGTTACCAGGGATGGGAGTGGGAGGGAAGAGGAATCATTCTCTAGACAGTAGACATTTGGCTAGTTTTGGTGATGGGAAAGGCAATATCGAATGTGGGTGAAGTGTGCACGATTTCACCAAGGTAAATAATGACAATAAGAAATACACAAGGTTAAGGGACCTTAACTGGGAAATGCTATAACATACACAGTTTGGCAACAACAGCAGTAACAACCAAAAAATATGTGAGTGGTTACATAGGTAGATGTATATGTATGTATGTGTATAGCAAGGTCTAAGTGTGTATATATATGTGCATATATAGGTGTATCTGTAGGCATAGATATATACATGTTTGTGTGTGCTGCACATATATTCGTATATATATATATATATATATAAAACAAACCACATAGGGAACACAGTCATGGTTCTCCCAGACATAACAAACACCTCACGGGATTGGTTTACTGTGGGTTTGAAGGTTTAGGACATAATCTTGTGGGACAACTCTGTCAATTGACACAACCTAGTCTATCAAGTTTATGTTCTACAGCCTGGTATGGTAAGTAGTGTCAGGGGTCTTGAAAGCTTGCGAATAGCCATCTAAGATATAACTATTGGCCTCTACTCATCTAGAACAAAAGAGAAGGAAGGAGATCAAAGACTTGAAGAAGAAAAGAGTCTGCGGGACCAATTGTCTACATGAACCACAGTCTCATCTATCCGAGATCAGAAGACCTAGATGGTGCCTGACTACCCCACTGACTGTTTTGAGCAGGGACACAATAGATGGTCCCAGATAGAATGGGAGAAAACTGTAGCACAAAACTCTAATTCTTACTTAAAAAAAAATAAAAGGCCAGACTTACTGGACAGCTAGAGACTAGAGGAATCCTCAAGACTATTGCCCCGAGATCCCCTTTAAACTTTGAACTGAAACTACTTCCAGAGGTCACCTTTCAGCTAAATGACAGATTGGCTTATAAAATAAACAATATCACCCGCGAGGATTGTGCTCCCCCCCACCTTTTTTTTCAAAATCATCTATGTTAGATCAAACGGTCAACATTTACCCTAAAGCATAGACGAGAAGGCCAGGGAGGGCAGGAAAGCTGGATTAATGGAAGTGGAACAACCAGAATGGAAAAACAGAGAAGGCTGATAGAATGTGGAAAATGTAAGCTATGTTACTAAACAATATACATAGAAATGGGAACCGAATGTGCTGTGTAAACTTTCACTAAACACTCAATAAAATATTTTTTAAAAAGTTACTTGATAAAAAAAATCATAAACAAAAATATCTTGGGAGAAAACATTTGCAACATATATTCTAGACAAAGGGCAAATATCTCTAATACACAGTGAATTAAACATTAAAGAACAGAGGAGAAAAACCTTGCTAGAGAAGTAGAAAAAAGACACAAGTAGACAAGTCACAAACAAATATATAAAAATGGTCCTTAAACATGACAAAATGTTCCAACTCACTCATGATAGGGAAATACAAATTAAAACAATACTGAGATACCATTTCTCATCTCTCAGGTTGGGGAGGAAAAAAAAAGTATGAAAGCACATTCTATTAGACAAGGCTGTAGAGACAAAGGAGCCCTGGTGGCGCAGTGGTTGAGCACATGGCTGCTAACCAAAAGGTCAGTTGTTCAAACCCACCATTCGCTCCGAGGAAGAAAGATGTGGCGGTTGTTTCTGTAAAGATCACAGCCTTGGAAACCCTATGGGACAGTTCTGCTTTGTACTATGGGGTCATTGGGAGCTGGAATTGACTCAATGACAGAGGGCTTGTAGAGAAACAGGCACTCTTGTATGTTGCTGGTGGGAATGGAAACTGGTATGACCTTTCTGGAGGAGGACTTGAGGGACCCCTGGTGGCAGCATGATTAAGCGCTCAGCTGCTGACCAAAAGGTCAGCAGTTGGAACCCACCAGTCGTTCGGCCAGGATCTGCTCCAGTAAAGATTACAGCCTAGGAAATCCTATGGGGCAGTTATACCCTGTCCTATAGGGTCACTATGGGTCAGAATTGACTCAGTGGCACACAACAACAGAACTACAAAATCACATACCCTTGGATGCAGCCTTTCCACTCTACGAATTTCGTCTGAAGACACCCTTCCAATAATACGAAAATACACAGGCACGAGATTATTCATTGCTGCATTGTATGTAATTGCAGAATACTCCAATCAACCTAAATGCTCATGTTTAGCAGAGAGGTTGAATAAACTATGGTGCATTCACGATTGAGTACTATTTAGCTGTGAAAAAAAAGAATGAGGAGGATCTCTATGAACTGATACGGAGTGATTTCCAGGATGTATTGTTAAAGGCAAAAGTATAATGAACTACTTTTCATGTAAGAAGGAGGGGATATAAGGAAATAGATATGTATCTGTTCATTTGTGAAAAAATAAATACAGAAAAGATTAGCCAGAAAGTAATGAGACTACTTATTTCCAGGGGTGGGTGGGAATAGAGTGGAAAGAAGGGGAAAATAACATGGTCAAAAGATGGTAGAGTAACACAATTTTCTGAGTCTATCTTCATATAACTGACTCTGAGAGCCATAGCAATGCTTCTCACACGTATCTAAAAATAATAATTGCCTCCATGAACAACTGCCTTCTTTGCCGTGAGACCAGAAGAACCGGATGGTGCCAGGCAACCATTACTGAACATTTCGATGAAAGATTCTACAGAAGAATCCTGATCAAAAGGGGTGGGTGGTGGTGGTGGTGGTGGATGCAGAACAGAATCTCAAATTCTCATGGACTGCAGACCCTCTGGAGCCATGGAGGCTAGATGAACCCCTGAAACTACTGCCCTGAGATAATCTTTAAAACTTTAACCAAAAATATCCACTGAAGTCTTCTTAAAACCAAATAATAGTTGAGCTCAACTAGTAAAGAATATCTGCCATGAGCATTATGCTCTTTTAAAAAGTATCTGTAGGGGATCAAGTTGATAACAGCTACTCGAAAAATGAGACTGGAAACTTAGGGGGCAGTGAGTTTATGCTATTAAGGAAGGAACAATTCAGAAGAGGAGGATGAGAATGGTTGCACAATTTGAAGAATGTAATCAGTGCCACTGAATTGTATATGTAGAAATGGTTGAATTGGTGTATGTTTTGCTGTGTATAATTTCAACAACAACAAAATAAAAGACATTAAAATAAAATAAACCAGATAGAAGGGGAATTAAAAATGGAATACACACAGTAACAAATGAACTAATTGTATTTCTAATGAATACTATAATCACACTGAAAGCGAGGGGAGAAAAAGAGCTAATCTAAGCTCCAGGATTTTGGTGGGATACTGTCTTAGGCTGGGTTCTCTAGAGAAGCAAAACCAGTAAAGTGTATAAATATATATATAGACAGAGACTATATCAAGGAAGCAACTCATGAGATTGTAGAGGCTAGAACATCCCAAGTCCGTGGATCAGGGCAGAGGCCTCTCCCAAGTCACACAGCCGCAGAAGCTGGCAAGCCCAAGATCAGCAGGTCGGAGAGCAAGGCTCCCGCTCACAGGCCGTGCGGATCGACGAATCCCTGGTTCGGCAGACAAGCGGACAGCTCAAGTCCCAAGAACGGGAGATGAGACGACAGGAAACAGCTGCAGGATCCAGAGAAAGCAAAAAGCCAGATCGTCTGCTTATATTCAGACGTGGGCCACACCCCAAGGAGACTCCCCTTCATCTGATCGGCAACTCACAGTATATTCAATCATGGGAGTGATTACATTAAAACACTGAGAATCACGGCCCAGCCAAGTTGACACACAATCTCAACCATCACAGATACTATCTTAGTTATCTAGCACTGCTGTAACAGAAATACCGTGAGTGGATGGCTTTAAGAGAGAAATGTATTCTCTCACAGTCTAGTAGGCTATAAGTCCAAATTCAGGGCATCACCTCCAGGGGAAGGCTTTGTCTCTCTGTCGGCTCTGGAGGAAGGTCCGTGTCATCAGTCTTGCCTTGGTCTGGGAACATCTCAGCTCAGGAACCTCAGGTGGAAAGGACGTGCTCTGCTCCTGGCACTGCTTTCTTGGTGGTATGAGGTTCCCCAGTCTCTCCGCTCGCTTTTCTCTTTTATATCTCAAAAGAGATTGGCTTAAGACACTGTCTAATCCTGTAGACTCATCAATATAACTGCTGCTAATCCATCTTGTTACATCGCAGTGATAGCATTTACAACACGAAGGGAAATCGTATCAGACGATAAAATAGTAGACAATCATACGATACTGGGAATCATGACCTAGCCAAGTTGACAGATATTTTGGGGGGACGAAGTTCAATCCATGACAGATACTATACAGCAATAGAACTGTAGGCAAATGCTGTAGTCTAGTCAATTTGGTTTTCACAAGAGTAGGGGCTAACAATATTTTTTCTTGAAATATATATATATACATATATATTTTATTTATTGTGCTTTAGATGAAGGTTTACAGAGTAAATTAGTTTCTTATTAAACAATGCACATATTGTTTTGTGACACTGGTTGCCAACCTTGGAACGTGTCAACACTCTCCCCTTCTCAACTTTGGGCTCTCCATTTCCATTCATCCAGCTTTCCTGTCCCCTCCTGCCTTCTTGTCCTTGCCCCTGGGCTGGTGTGCCTATTTCGTCTCATATACATGGTTGAACTACATGTATTATTGTTTGTTTTATGGCCTGTTTAATCTTTGACTGAAGGGTGAACCTCAGGAGTGACTTCAGTAGTGAGTTAAAAGGGTGTCTGGGGGCTGCAGTGTCCAGAACCCTCTGCTGTGATTCCTGTGAGAACAGTTGGTGGTGGTAGCCAGGCACCATCATGGGGGCTAGCAATTTTGAAACTACTTTATGTGTATATTACAGTTAAGGAAATCAGTAAAAATATTGTGGATAATGAGAGCATGGGGGCATATGGAAAGAGCACCGGAGCCAACTTGAAGGAGTTCCCAATGGCCACATCTTGGGCAATTTGAGTGACAGAATAAATAATGACAGTAATGGATTACACTCCATAGAATAAAACAAATGTCCATGAGTCCATATGCCATAGAATCCCAGTTAAATGTAGCAGGAATGATAGAAACAGAAAAAAGATCATTAGGCGAACACCATAGGAATTGTTGCAGACAGAAACATCTCTGGATGCTAAAATTAGTGGATGAAAACAGGATGACAAATAGGATTTTGTACAGTCTCCTAATACTTCCCCACAAGGTACTTATTAATTACAAAGAGAAAATACGTTCACTTTATAGTGGAGGAACTCGGCAGACACCACCTTAACCAAGTGGTCAAAGTTAACGGCACCGCTAATGAGACATATTGACATTGTGTACCTCCCAGTATGATGCACCAATAAGGGCAGCCATCACTTCTGCAGTATTCTTGCCGAAATGTATAATTTTAAATGACTGTGAGAACAGATCAGATCTATTTAATAGTAAGACTTCCATATGTTTTGCAAAGCCTCCCCTTTTCCTGGATCCAAAAGAGCAAAGGTTATATTATTGCTTTATAGCGTTCTTATCTTGTGATAGGATGTTCCTCTCTACCTCCCACTCCTTCAGGATGCCACAGTCATCTCCCATCTCTCCTAAGAGGCTCCTGTTTGACATCTGACCCCAGGGAAATGAATGACGATCCATTAGAGGATGGGATCTCTGCTAACTCCAGCTGGGATTCCTGTATTCAAGTCCTAGTACCAATCATCTATAAAAGGTGGGGTGGAAAAGTGATGTTCCCTGCAAATATTTATTATACTGTAGATTAATGTTTTATGTATTTTCCTGTACGGGTGTTACATTTCACAACAAAAAGTTTGAAAAAGTGATGTTTCCATTAGGGTGAAACAAGTCATCATTAATTTTCTTTTTATCCCTGAAATGAAGCTTATTGATGAAAATGATGCATTATTTCTTTAAAAATATTAAACCACCTAGGCAAGCAAAAAAAAAAAAGCATGAAATTTACTTATAATTCAACCCACTAGGAGATAATTCCTATCAACATTTTACGTTCTGCGCATCCTTCACGATTATTTGAAAGGTCAGCAGTTTGAATCCACCAGCCACTACTCGGACACCCTATGGGGCAGTGTTACCCCGTCCTATAGGGTAGCTATGAGTTGGAATCGACTCGACGACAATGGGATTTTGTATACATACAATGTTTGAAACCAGACTGGAACCATGTTTCACATTCTGTTTTTTAAATGGTTTTATTGAGGTATCATTGATATAAAATACCCTGCACACATTTGAAGTGTAAAATTTGATAAGTTTGGCACACATACACACCTGTGAAACCATCCTCACAATCAAGATAGTGAACATATCCATTACTCCCCAGTGTCACACAGCTTTGGAAAACCCTCCTCTCACAACTCTCCTCCCACAAGCAACTACTGATCTGTTTTCCGTCCCTATAAACTAGTTTGCCGTTTTTGGATTTTTATATCAATGAAATGTACAGTTTGTACTCTTTTTTTTTTGTCTGAATTCTGTCTCTCAGGATAATTATTGTGAGATTCATCCACATCATTGTTTTTAGCTGCCATCAAGTCAGCCCCTGACTCATGGTGACCCCACGCACAACAGAATGAAACACCGCCCAGTCCTGCACCATCTCCATGATTGGTTGCAGCTCAGACTGTCATGATCCATAGAGTTTTCACTGGCTGATTTTTTGGAAGTAGATCACCAGGCCTTTCTTCCTAGCCTGTCTTAGTCTGGAAGCTCTGCTGAAACTTGTTCACCATCATAGCAACACACAAGCCTCCACTGACAGATGAGTGGTGGTTGCACATGAGGTGTATTGGCCCGGAATGGAACCTGGTTCTCCTGCATGGAACGATTCTGCCACTGGACCACCACTGCCTCATATCCATGTTATTATGTGTATCAATAGTTCGTTCCTTTCTATTGCTGAGTAGTAGTCCATTGTATGAATATATCACAATCTGTTATGCATTTAACTGTTGATGGATATTTGGATTGTTTCTAACTTGTTGCTATTACCAATAAGGCTGTCATGAACATTTGTGTACAAGTCATTCTATGGACATGTATTTCTTTCGCTTTTAGGTAAATATCTCGATGTGGAATGGTTGGATCATATGGTAGGTATATGTTTAACTTGTAAAGAAACTATCAAAGTGTTTATCAAAGTGGTTGCACCATTTTTCATTCCCAATAGTAGCATACGGTAGTTTCAGTTCCTCCATATTCTTGTTAAAAGATGGCATGGCTGGTCTTTTTGATTTTAGTCATTCTAATCAGTGTGCAGTGGTATCACATCACGGTTTTATTTTGCACTTCCCTAAGACGAATGAGCAGCCCTGGTGGCACAATGGTTAAGTGCTACTTAACCACTGTGGTCACTATGAGTCGAAATCGACTGGATCGCAGTGGGAGCCCTGGTGGCGCAGCGGTTAAGAGCTACAGCTGCTAACCAAGGGTTGTGGGCAGTTTGAATCCACCAGGTGCTCCTTGGAAACCCTATAGGGCAGTTCTACTCTGTCGCATAGGGTCGCTATGAGTCGGGATCAACTTGACGGCAATGGTTTGGTTTGGAATGACTAACGATGTCGAACATCTTTTCACGTGCTTATTTGCCATCTGTTTATTTTCTTTGACTAGAAGTGGTGAAAGTGGAATCCTTGTCTTATTTCTGATCTTAGGGGGAAGCGTTCAGTCTTTCACCATTAAGTAGGATGTTAGTTGTAGCTGCCCTTTATCAGATGAGGAAGTTCCTTTCTATTCTTGGTTGCTGGGCGTTTTGTATCAGGAATGAAAACGGATTTTGTCAAATACTTTTCTGTGTCTATTGAAATAATAATATGGTGTTTCTTTTTTGGTGTGTTAATATGGTGAATCATATTCATTGATTTTCACATGTTAAACCAACCCTGCATTCCGGGGATAAACTCCACTTAGTCATGATGTATCATTCTTTTACTCTATTGTTGGGTTTGATTTGCTAAAATTTTGTTTAGAATTTTGACATCTATGTTTATGAAGGATTTTTGGTTTACAGTTTTATTTTCTTAGAATGTCTTTGTCTGGTTTTGGTTCACACACTGTTTTTAACTCTTTTCTACTGATGAATCACATATATTTTTGCCTATTAATAGGTAGATTTTTACAAATTTTGGGGGCATCATAGCATTTTATTCTGGATGAATCATAATTTATTTTTTATTGTGCTTTAGATAAAATTTACAGAACAAACTAGTTTCTCACTGAACCGTTAGTAGACATATTGTTTTATGACTTTGGTTTTATGACCCCACAACGTGTCAACACTCTCCTCTTCGCAACCTTGGGATCCGTATCACCAGCTTTCCTGTCCCCTGCCTTCTAGTCCTTGCCCCTGGGCTGGTGTGCCCTGTTAGTGTCGTTTTGTTTTATGGGCCTGTCTAATCTTTGGCTGAACGGTGAACCTCGGGAGTGACTTTTCATAACAGAGCTAAAGGTGAGTCCGGGAGCCATACTCTCAGGGTTTCTCCAGTCTCTGTCAGACCAGTAAGTTTGGTCTTTTTTGTGAGTTAGAGTTTTGTTCTACATTTTTCTCCAGCTCTGTCCAGGACCCTGTATTGTGATTCCTGTCAGAGCAGTCAGTGGTGGTTGCTGGGCACCATCTAATTGTACTGGACTCAGTCTGGTACAGACCGTGGTAGATGTGGTCCATTAGTGCAGAATCATAATATATTTAAGCTAATGTTGGATATTTGTTCCCAAGTTCTTGCTATCATAAAAAGTATAAAGTCCTGTTTGGCAAAAATCTTTGCTGACACAAAGGATTGTTAGGATAAATTTGCAGCAGTGAAATTGGTAGGTCAGAGGGTTATGTATTTTAAGACTTCCGTATTGTGAAATCGCATTTCTGAAAAACCTTAAGAACGTATATTCCCCATTTACAGAGTATAAGATTGTTTTTCTTTTTTCAAAGTCCTTCCCCAAATTAAGTGTTATTTTAAAAAGTAGGTCAGTAGTCCTTGCACATGATGAAATCCATTTCCCCCAAAGTGCTCCAACCCCTTCAGCATAAATCAGCTCTATGGGGTCTGAAGACATCAGAGAAGAAGAAGAAGAAAAGAGGTGATTTCCTTGTAGGCAGCAAACAGTCATAACATCGTGGTATTAACAGGAATGTAAGTTTTGCTGAAAGACACAAGTGTAATGAGGATCGCCAAGAGAGATGCTTTTATCCCTTACCCTACTTTTCTGGTATACTCACATCTCCAAGGCAACAGGGTAACTTGCTGATGGAAACCCAACCATTTTCACACATTTGGTTGGAAGATGCATTAATTCTTTTTTTTTAACTTTCAGAATGTCAGAGTTGAAAGAGCCCTTAATAATCAATTAATCCAACCTTCATTATGTAGATGAGGAACCGAGACCCAAAGAGGAAAGAGAATTGGCCAAAATCCCGTAGGAAATCAGTGGCAGAGCCAGTGGTTGGACAAAATTACCTCTAAGGTCTATTTTTGCTCTGATTCTGTGACTCTTCCACTTAGAATAATATCCAAACAGAAAACTCCCTTTCCCCAATACACACTTTTCTAAATCAGTTACTTTAAGAGCAGCTGTCCTGGTATAGAGAGAGTAGTTGCTTTTACGCTTGCATTCATGTTTGTCTCTGTTTCCGGGAATATCATGAGTGAATGGTATTCCTTTCCTGATTAAGTAAGGCTGATAATATGAATGGCAGAATGAGATTGGTTCAAGGGTATAAAAGACCCCCAAAGAAATACAAAACCACAAAAGGCCTACCCTGAGAGGCATCAGCAGTAACTTGTGTCATCTACATTTCTTTTGGAAGGATAAAGAAGCCACCAGTTAATACAGAGATGTTAAGGTTTGATGCATGTATGTATCATCCAGAATGAAAAACAAATTGGGGGTGGGAGGAAAGGAGAGCTATTAGAATAAAATAGATAATTACGCATAGACACCTGTGGCATTGGCCATGAGATGGTTGATGGGTTGCGTTGGTTCATATAGGGCTTGGTATGTCCTAAATATACACCCCCAAAAGGCCCAGGATGGTGATCACGGTGTCCTTTGCAATGGTGATGCAGTCCTTGTCTTCAGGGTAAAAGGTGAGGAAATAAAAAATGAAGACACCATTAAGTTGCCCACCTCCCATCCCTTTTCTTCTATAAACACTCCTAAATCTTTTCGTATACTTACGTTGAGCGTATATCATGGATTTTCCACAACAATCCAATTTCAATCATGTCTGAATGAGTAAATATACAGTTTATGTCATTTAATTTCCAACAACTATGTTATTTTCCTATGAACAATTTAGGGAGAAACTGGAAAGCATCCATACTAGCTTGGTGGATCTTGAAGAAAACATCACCTCTTTCTGAAGCTGCTCCAACATATCCAATCAGAGAATGAGAGAGACTCACGGTTGGAGTCCATCACTCCTTGGATGGGATGATCCCCATCCACAGATTTCCTCCATTGAATATTTAACGAGCTGCTTACTGGAGGTGCGGAGAAAAATCAGCATCTATTCTCCAGAAGAGCTCACACTAAAAGGGTATAGAAAATATATATGTTTAGAAGCTATAACGCAAAGCACACTAGAGAGGCACTCTAAGAAGGAACAGATCCGGTGAGAGTCCTTCCATGGCTCCCTATTGCCCACAGTCTTTATCACAAAATCCCTTAGAACTTGGGCTCTGTCAGACTTTCTTCCCTAACCTCTCATCACTCCCCACTGCTTGTAGTTCTCCAAGGGCCCATATGCAAGTACTTGCCTCAGGTCTGTGCACAGCCTGTTCCCTACACCTGTATAACGTTCTTCCTTCCTCCGTCTTTCTCCTGCTTATCTTTTAGGTCTTAAATGAAATCAGGCACGGATTACCCAATAAGCAAGGTATGCATGGGTTTACTTGTGTTTACTTACTAATCCGTGGTAAACAATTTCACGAGAATGTAGGACCAGTTTAGCCAGACATGCTTTACCCTAGAGAAGCCAAAAACTCAGACTTTTATGTGAAATCTTGAAAGTTTTAAATACTGGCAGCTAATTATTTTTCTACACACTGTGGGCCAAATGGGTCAAACACATTTGTGAGTGGGGAAATCTGGCCCGTGGAAAGCAGTTTGTAACCTCTGATCTAACAGCTTGAAGGCCTTGTCCTTTCAGTCTTTGGACAGCTCTGTCTGGTACCATTTCTCCCTCCGTAGGGCCAACCCATAGTGTCTGGCCCCAAGGAGAAGACTCTTCCAGTGCTAGGGAAGTTAAGGCAGCCTCTCTGAGAACTGTGAGCTGCGGGATCATGAGGCTGTCTGCCCCAACCTTGGAGGCTTGTCAGAGTGAAGGGAGCAGAAGCTGAGGAGTCAGAGCCACCAGCAGCTGCTTTGTGGAGCAGGGATCCAGCGAAGAGAGATTTGTCCATTCGTCCGTCATCTCATGACAACTCTGAGCTATGTTCTGAACTACAGACCAGCCCCAGGTCTGCGCTCATTTGAAGCCTAGAATGACAAGAAAGCTTTTTAACTTGCTGTAAAATCCTCCTTTGTCTTGGTTGTATATTTCACTTCTATCTCAGGAAATCTCAGCAACTGTTTGTAATGAGTTGTTTCTGTTGGATCTGAGGCGATTGTTGTCTCTGCTTCATCCTGCTCAGTCACCATCGAGCTTCCTCAGTTTGCTGATTCTGCTTTCCCTTCACATCATGATCTCCCACCTTACCTGTCTCCGTGGGATGTTTCAGCATTATTCTTGAGGTCATTTCCTAGTTCACATTTTTGAATGGAATCTGGTTAGCTCAGTTAATCTTAGTATGTCATGCTTTGTCTTAGAATGAGATGGTAGACATGCGGTCAAGAGCTCCAGGTCTTCTCATCTCTTGTGACTCTTGGAAGGGTAGGCACTTTTTCCAACATTTCTTGTACACTTGTTTTCTTACCTAAGAGCACTCAAAGACTTCCCATACACATAATTCCAAAGAGGCCCTTGTCTTATACAATCTATCACCAAACAAACACATTCACTCCTGCTATGGGATGGTATCTGCAGAAGTGAGAATCTTTGTAGCTTTAAGTAACAGAATTCAACTGAAAGTGATTTAGACATCAATTATCTCAACTAACCAGTGGTTTTTGATTAATCGGTGACTCAGTGATGTCCTAAGGTCCCAGGTTCCTTGCCTATATTTCTCTGCCATGCTTAGGGGGTTGGCAGTTTCCTCTGTGGCCCCATTAGTTTGCAGTTCCAGGTGTCAGGTGTAGGTGACAAATCTACCCAGGAAATTCTTCCTAGAAGCTCTCCAGTGGATTTGCCTTCATGTCTCACTGGCCGGAATTGTGTCACATGGCTGTGGCTATACAAGTCTCTTGGTGGGGGAAGTGAGGCCAGCGGGACTATTGGTGAGACCAGTAGATTTACCTCTTGGTGTCAGGGAGGAACCAAGCCACCCTGAAGGACACGGTCACCTGGAGGAGGTGAGATGCTGAGTGCCTGTTGTTTATATAACCACCAGTGTTTGACACTAATCCCAAAGTCATGTCCATCTAACAGCCAGGAGCAAGGCCAAGGAGTAGTACTGAACACTGCATATCAATCTCTTCTTCAGTCTCCGTTTCAATGAGTTGGCCCCGATGTTACTTCCTGTTATTTTGCAATCATGTTCTAGACATCAAATTTAACCACCACTAACTCACCTGAGAGGAGCAACCAGGCCTGTCCGTTCATTAAGAGATTTTGATATACAAGAATAGCCAGGAAAACATGGGAAAAGGAAAAACTCTGAAGGGAGGCTCGCCTTACCAGGTATAAAAACCTATTAAAGCTCAGAAACGGACCCAAGTACATGTGGAAATTTAGTACACGTTCAGGATGGCATCGCAAATCACAGGGCAGAGTGCACTTTGTAATAAATGACGCTGAGACAACTGGGAAGCTCTTCGGAAAAGGATGATGTTAGCTCCATATTTCATACCATTGGCAAGAATAAACTCCAAATGGTCAGGGGATCTACATATAATAAGAAATCATACAAATACTGAAGGAAAACATGGATGAGAAATGCAGAGGCAATAAATGGTTGGTACAGTGGTTAAGTGCTTGGCTGCTAACCTAAAGGTAGGCGATTCAAACCCATCAGCTGCTCTGCAGGAGAAAGATGTGGCAGTCTGCTTGCAGAAGGATTATAGCCTTGGAAACCCTATGGGACAGTTTTACTCTGTCCTGTAGGGTCACTATGAGTCAGAATTGACTCAATGGCAATAAGTTTGGTTTTTAGATTTGACATAAAAATTTAAAAGTTGCTGCAAATCAAAACTACAACGAGATACTATCTCACCCCAGCAAAAATGTCACTGATCAAAAAAAACAGGAAACAAAAAATGTAGGCTAGGATTTTGGGGAGATTGGAACTCTTATCCACTGCTGGTGGGATTATAAAATGGTACAACCACTATTGAAAATGATATGGCACTTCTTTAGAAAGCTAGAAATAGAAATACTTTATGATCCAGCAATCCTCCCCCTGGGTATATACCCTAGAGATCTAATAACAGTGCCACGAATAGACGTATGCACACCTATGTTTATTACAGCATTACTCACAAGGGCGAAAAGACGGAAATAACCTAAGTTCCCATCAGCGGATGAATGGATAGACAGAATGTGGTATACAATGCAAGTATAAAGAACAATGATGAGTCCGTGAAACATAGCATGGACGAATGTGGAGCACATTATGCCAAGTGAAAGAAGTCAAGCACAAAAGGACAAATACTATATGATAGTACTTTTATAAAAAGACAAAAATCAATGTTCTTTGGTGGTTACCAGGGATGGGAGTGGGAGGGAAGAGGAATCATTCTCTAGACAGTAGACATTTGGCTAGTTTTGGTGATGGGAAAGGCAATATCGAATGTGGGTGAAGTGTGCACGATTTCACCAAGGTAAATAATGACAATAAGAAATACACAAGGTTAAGGGACCTTAACTGGGAAATGCTATAACATACACAGTTTGGCAACAACAGCAGTAACAACCAAAAAATATGTGAGTGGTTACATAGGTAGATGTATATGTATGTATGTGTATAGCAAGGTCTAAGTGTGTATATATATGTGCATATATAGGTGTATCTGTAGGCATAGATATATACATGTTTGTGTGTACTGCACATATATTTGTATATATATACATATATATATAAAACAAATCACATAGGGAACACAGTCATGGTTCTCCCAGACATAACAAACACCTCACGGGATTGATTTACTGTGGGTTTGAAGGTTTAGGACATAATCTTGTGGGACAACTCTGTCAATTGACACAACCTAGTCTATCAAGTTTATGTTCTACAGCCTGGTATGGTAAGTAGTGGTGTCAGCGGTCTTGAAAGCTTGCGAATAGCCATCTAAGATATAACTACTGGCCTCTACTCATCTAGAACAAAAGAGAAGGAAGGAGATCAAAGACTTGAAGAAGAAACTAGTCTGCGGGACTAATTGTCTACATGAACCACAGTCTCATCTATCCGAGACCAGAAGACCTAGATGGTGCCTGACTACCCCACTGACTGTTTTGAGCAGGGACACAATAGATGGTCCCAGATAGAATGGGAGAAAACTGTAGCACAAAACTCTAATTCTTACTTAAAAAAAAATAAAAGGCCAGACTTACTGGACAGCTAGAGACTAGAGGAATCCTCAAGACTATTGCCCCGAGATCCCCTTTAAACTTTGAACTGAAACTACTTCCAGAGGTCACCTTTCAGCTAAATGACAGATTGGCTTATAAAATAAACAATATCACCCGCGAGGATTGTGCTCCCCCCGCACCTTGTTTTTCTAAATCATCTATGTGAGATCCAACGGTCAACATTGACCCTAAAGCATAGACGAGAAGGCCAGGGAGGGCAGGAAAGCTGGATTAATAGAAGTGGAACAACCAGAATGGAAAAACAGAGAAGGCTGATAGAATGTGGAAAATGTAAGCTATGTTACTAAACAATATACATAGAAATGGGAACCGAATTTGCTGTGTAAACTTTCACTAAACACTCAATAAAATATTTTTTAAAAAGTTACTTGATAAAAAAAATCATAAACAAAAATATCTTGGGAGAAAACATTTGCAACATATATTCTAGACAAAGGGCTAATATCTCTAATACACAGTGAATTAAACATTAAAGAACAGAGGAGAAAAACCTTGCTAGAGAAGTAGAAAAAAGACACAAGTAGACAAGTCACAAACAAATATATAAAAATGGTCCTTAAACATGACAAAATGTTCCAACTCACTCATGATAGGGAAATACAAATTAAAACAATACTGAGATACCATTTCTCATCTCTCAGGTTGGTGAGGAAAAAAAAAGTATGAAAGCACATTCTATTAGACAAGGCTGTAGAGACAAAGGAGCCCTGGTGGCGCAGTGGTTGAGCACATGGCTGCTAACCAAAAGGTCAGTTGTTCAAACCCACCATTCGCTCCGAGGAAGAAAGATGTGGCGGTTGTTTCTGTAAAGATCACAGCCTTGGAAACCCTATGGGACAGTTCTGCTTTGTACTATGGGGTCATTGGGAGCTGGAATTGACTCAATGACAGAGGGCTTGTAGAGAAACAGGCACTCTTGTATGTTGCTGGTGGGAATGGAAACTGGTATGACCTTTCTGGAGGAGGACTTGAGGGACCCCTGGTGGCAGCATGATTAAGCGCTCAGCTGCTGACCAAAAGGTCAGCAGTTGGAACCCACCAGTCGTTCGGCCAGGATCTGCTCCAGTAAAGATTACAGCCTAGGAAATCCTATGGGGCAGTTATACCCTGTCCTATAGGGTCACTATGGGTCAGAATTGACTCAGTGGCACACAACAACATAACTACAAAATCACATACCCTTGGAATCAGCCATTCCACTTCTACGAATTTCCTCTGAAGACACCCTTCCAATAATACGAAAATACACAGGCACAAGATTATTCATTGCTGCATTGTATGTAATTGCAGAATACTCCAATCAACCTAAATGCTCATGTTTAGCAGAGAGGTTGAATAAACTATGGTACACTCACGATTGAGTACAATTTAGCTTTTAAAAAAAAGAATGAGGAGGATCTCTATGAACTGATACGGAGTGATTTCCAGGATGTATTGTTAAAGGCAAAAGTATAATGAACTACTTTTCATGTAAGAAGAAGGGGATATAAGGAAATAGATATGTATCTGTTCATTTGTGAAAAAATAAATACAGAAAAGATTAGCCAGAAACTAATGAGACTACTTATTTCCAGGGGTGGGTGGGAATAGAGTGGAAAGAAGGGGAAAATAACATGGTAAAAAGATGGTAGAGTAACACAATTTTCTGAGTTTATCTTCATATAACTGACTCTGAGAGCCATAGCAATGCTTCTCACACTTCTCCAAAAATAATAATTGCCTCCATGAACAACTGCCTTCTTTGCCGTGAGACCAGAAGAACCGGATGGTGCCAGGCGACCATTACTGAACAGTTCAATCAAAGATTCTACAGAAGAATCCTGATCAAAAGGGGTGGGTGGTGGTAGTGGTGGCTGATGCAGAACAGAATCTCAAATTCTCATGAACTCCAGACTTTCTGGAGCCATGGAGGCTGGATGAACCCCTGAAACTACTGCCCTGAGATAATCTTTAAAACTTTAACCAAAAATATCCCCTGAAGTCTTAAAACCAAATAATAGTTGAGCTTAACTAGTAAAGAATATCTGCCTTGAGCATTATGCTCTTTTAAAAAGTATCTGTAGGGGATCAAGTTGATAACAGCTACTCGAAAAATGAGACTGGAACCTTAGGGGGCAGTGAGTTTATGCTACTAAGGAAGGAACAATTCAGAAGAGGAGGATGAGAATGGTTGCACAACTTGAAGAATGTAATCAGTGCCACTGAATTGTATATGTAGAAATGGTTGAATTGGTGTATGTTTTGCTGTGTATATTTTCAACAACAACAAAATAAAAGAAATTAAAATAAAATAAACCAGATAGAAGGGGAATTAAAAAATGGAATACAAACAGTAACAAATGAACTAATTGTATTTCTAATGAATACTATAATCACACTGAAAGCGAGGGGAGAAAAAGAGCTAATCTAAGCTCTAGGATTTTGGTGGGATACTGTCTTAGGCTGGGTTCTCTAGAGAAGCAAAACCAGTAAAGTGTATAAATATATATATAGACAGAGAGTATATCAAGGAAGCAACTCATGAGATTGTAGAGGCTAGAACATCCCAAGTCCGTGGATCAGGGCAGAGGCCTCTCCCAAGTCACACAGCCACAGAAGCTGGCAAGCCCAAGATCAGCAGGTCGGAGAGCAAGGCTCTCGCTCACAGGCCGTGCAGATCGACGAATCCCAGGTTCGGCAGACAGGCGGACAGCTCAAGTCCCAAGAACGGGAGATGAGACGACAGGAAACAGCTGCAGGATCCAGAGGAAGCAAAAAGCCAGATCGTCTGCTTATATTCAGACGTGGGCCACACCCCCAAGGAGACTCCCCTTCATCTGATCGGCCACTCACAGTATATTCAATCATGGGAGTGATTACATTAAAACACTGAGAATCACGGCCCAGCCAAGTTGACACACAATCTCAACCATCACAGATACTATCTTAGTTATCTAGCACTGCTGTAACAGAAATACCGTGAGTGGATGGCTTTAAGAGAGAAATGTATTCTCTCACAGTCTAGTAGGCTATAAGTCCAAATTCAGGGCATCACCTCCAGGGGAAGGCTTTGTCTCTCTGTCGGCTCTGGAGGAAGGTCCGTGTCATCAGTCTTGCCTTGGTCTGGGAACATCTCAGCTCAGGAACCTCAGGTGGAAAGGACGTGCTCTGCTCCTGGCACTGCTTTCTTGGTGGTATGAGGTTCCCCTGTCTCTCCGCTCACTTTTCTCTTTTATATCTCAAAAGAGATTGGCTTAAGACACTGTCTAATCTGTAGACTCATCAATATAACTGCTGCTAATCCATCTTGTTACATCGCAGTGATAGCATTTACAACAGGAAGGGAAATCGTATCAGACGATAAAATAGTAGACAATCATACGATACTGGGAATCATGACCTAGCCAAGTTGACAGATATTTTGGGGGGACGAAGTTCAATCCATGACAGATACTATACAGCAATAGAACTGTAGGCAAATGCTGTAGTCTAGTCAATTTGGTTTTCACAAGAGTAGGGGCTAACAATTTTTTTTGTTTAAATAAATATATATACATATATATTTTATTTATTGTGCTTTAGATGAAGGTTTACAGAGCAAATTAGTTTCTTATTAAACAATGCACATATTGTTTTGTGACACTGGTTGCCAACCTTGGAACGTGTCAACACTCTCCCCTTCTCAACTTTGGGCTCTCCATTTCCATTCATCCAGCTTTCCTGTCCCCTCCTGCCTTCTTGTCCTTGCCCCTGGGCTGGTGTGCCCATTTCGTCTCATATACATGGTTGAACTACATGTATTATTGTTTGTTTTATGGCCTGTTTAATCTTGACTGAAGGGTGAACCTCAGGAGTGACTTCAGTAGTGAGTTAAAAGGGTGTCTGGCGGCTGCAGTGTCCAGAACCCTCTGCTGTGATTCCTGTGAGAACAGTTGGTGGTGGTAGCCAGGCACCATCTAGTGGGGCTAGCAATTTTGAAACTACTTTATGTGTATATTACAGTTAAGGAAATCAGTAAAAATATTGTGGATAATGAGAGCATGGGGGCATATGGAAAGAGCACCGGAGCCAACTTGAAGGAGTTCCCAGTGGCCACATCTTGGGCAATTTGAGTGACAGAATAAATAATGACAGTAATGGATTACACTCCATAGAATAAAACAAATGTCCATGAGTCCATATGCCATAGAATCCCAGTTAAATGTAGCAGGAATGATAGAAACAGAAAAAAGATCATTAGGCGAACACCATAGGAATTGTTGCAGACAGAAACATCTCTGGATGCTAAAATTAGTGGATGAAAATAGGATGACAAATAGGATTTTGTACAGTCTCCTAATACTTCCCCAGAAGGTACTTATTAATTACAAAGAGAAAATACATTCACTTTATAGTGGAGGAACTCGGCAGACACCACCTTAACCAAGTGGTCAAAGTTAACGGCACCGCTAATGAGACATATTGACATTGTGTACCTCCCAGTATGATGCACCAATAAGGGCAGCCATCAGTTCTGCAGTATTCTTGCCGAAATGTATAATTTTAAATGACTGTGAGAAAAGATCAGATCTATTTAATAGTAAGACTTCCATATGTTTTGCAAAGCCTCCCCTTTTCCTGGATCCAAAAGAGCAAAGGTTATATTATTGCTTCATAGCGTTCTTATCTTGTGATAGGATGTTGCTCTCTACCTCCCACTCCTTCAGGATGCCACAGTCATCTCCCATCTCTCCTAAGAGGCTCCTGTTTGACATCTGACCCCAGGGAAATGAATGACGATCCATTAGAGGATGGGATCTCTGCTAACTCCAGCTGGGATTCCTGTATTCAAGTCCTAGTACCAATCATCTATAAAAGGTGGGGTGGAAAAGTGATGTTCCCTGCAAATATTTATTATACTGTAGATTAATGTTTTATGTATTTTCCTGTACGGGTGTTACATTTCACAACAAAAAGTTTGAAAAAGTGATGTTTCCATTAGGGTGAAACAAGTCATCATTAATTTTCTTTTTATCCCTGAAATGAAGCTTATTGATGAAAATGATGCATTATTTCTTTAAAAATATTAAACCACCTAGGCAAGCAAAGAAAAAAAAGCATGAAATTTACTTATAATTCAACCCACTAGGAGATAATTCCTATCAACATTTTACGTTCTGCGCATCCTTCACGATTATTTGAAAGGTCAGCAGTTTGAATCCACCAGCCACTACTCGGACACCCTATGGGGCAGTGTTACCCCGTCCTATAGGGTAGCTATGAGTTGGAATCGACTCGACGACAATGGGATTTTGTATACATACAATGTTTGAAACCAAACTGGAACCATGCTTCACATTCTGTTTTTTAAATGGTTTTATTGAGGTATCATTGATATAAAATACCCTGCACACATTTGAAGTGTAAAATTTGATAAGTTTGGCACACATACACACCTGTAAAACCATCCTCACAATCAAGATAGTGAACATATCCATTACTCCCCAGTGTCACACAGCTTTGGAAAACCCTCCTCTCACAACTCTCCTCCCACAAGCAACTACTGATCTGTCTTCCGTCCCTATAAACTAGTTTGCCGTTTTTGGATTTTTATATCAATGAAATGTACAGTTTGTACTCTTTTTTTTTTGTCTGAATTCTGTCTCTCAGGATAATTATTGTGAGATTCATCCACATCATTGTTTTTAGCTGCCATCAAGTCAGCCCCTGACTCATGGTGACCCCACGCACAACAGAATGAAACACCGCCCAGTCCTGCACCATCTCCATGATTGGTTGCAGCTCAGACTGTCATGATCCATAGAGTTTTCACTGGCTGATTTTTTGGAAGTAGATCACCAGGCCTTTCTTCCTAGCCTGTCTTAGTCTGGAAGCTCTGCTGAAACTTGTTCACCATCATAGCAACACACAAGCCTCCACTGACAGATGAGTGGTGGTTGCACATGAGGTGTATTGGCCCGGAATGGAACCTGGTTCTCCTGCATGGAACGATTCTGCCACTGGACCACCACTGCCTCATATCCATGTTATTATGTGTATCAATAGTTCGTTCCTTTCTATTGCTGAGTAGTAGTCCATTGTATGAATATATCACAATCTGTTATGCATTTAACTGTTGATGGATATTTGGATTGTTTCTAACTTGTTGCTATTACCAATAAGGCTGTCATGAACATTTGTGTACAAGTCATTCTATGGACATGTATTTCTTTCGCTTTTAGGTAAATATCTCGATGTGGAATGGTTGGATCATATGGTAGGTATATGTTTAACTTGTAAAGAAACTATCAAAGTGTTTATCAAAGTGGTTGCACCATTTTTCATTCCCAATAGTAGCATACGGTAGTTTCAGTTCCTCCATATTCTTGTTAAAAGATGGCATGGCTGGTCTTTTTGATTTTAGTCATTCTAATCAGTGTGCAGTGGTATCACATCACGGTTTTATTTTGCACTTCCCTAAGACGAATGAGCAGCCCTGGTGGCACAATGGTTAAGTGCTACTTAACCACTGTGGTCACTATGAGTCGAAATCGACTGGATCGCAGTGGGAGCCCTGGTGGCGCAGCGGTTAAGAGCTACAGCTGCTAACCAAGGGTTGTGGGCAGTTTGAATCCACCAGGTGCTCCTTGGAAACCCTATAGGGCAGTTCTACTCTGTCGCATAGGGTCGCTATGAGTCGGGATCAACTTGACGGCAATGGTTTGGTTTGGAATGACTAACGATGTCGAACATCTTTTCACGTGCTTATTTGCCATCTGTTTATTTTCTTTGACTAGAAGTGGTGAAAGTGGAATCCTTGTCTTATTTCTGATCTTAGGGGGAAGCGTTCAGTCTTTCACCATTAAGTAGGATGTTAGTTGTAGCTGCCCTTTATCAGATGAGGAAGTTCCTTTCTATTCTTGGTTGCTGGGCGTTTTGTATCAGGAATGAAAACGGATTTTGTCAAATACTTTTCTGTGTCTATTGAAATAATAATATGGTGTTTCTTTTTTGGTGTGTTAATATGGTGAACCATATTCATTGATTTTCACATGTTAAACCAACCCTGCATTCCGGGGATAAACTCCACTTAGTCATGATGTATCATTCTTTTACTCTATTGTTGGGTTTGATTTGCTAAAATTTTGTTTAGAATTTTGACATCTATGTTTATGAAGGATTTTTGGTTTACAGTTTTATTTTCTTAGAATGTCTTTGTCTGGTTTTGGTTCACACACTGTTTTTAACTCTTTTCTACTGATGAATCACATATATTTTTGCCTATTAATAGGTAGACTTTTACAAATTTTGGGGGCATCATAGCATTTTATTCTGGATGAATCATAATTTATTTTTTATTGTGCTTTAGATAAAATTTACAGAACAAACTAGTTTCTCACTGAACCGTTAGTAGACATATTGTTTTATGACTTTGGTTTTATGACCCCACAACGTGTCAACACTCTCCTCTTCGCAACCTTGGGATCCGTATCACCAGCTTTCCTGTCCCCTGCCTTCTAGTCCTTGCCCCTGGGCTGGTGTGCCCTGTTAGTGTCGTTTTGTTTTATGGGCCTGTCTAATCTTTGGCTGAACGGTGAACCTCGGGAGTGACTTTTCATAACAGAGCTAAAGGTGAGTCCGGGAGCCATACTCTCAGGGTTTCTCCAGTCTCTGTCAGACCAGTAAGTTTGGTCTTTTTTGTGAGTTAGAGTTTTGTTCTACATTTTTCTCCAGCTCTGTCCAGGACCCTGTATTGTGATTCCTGTCAGAGCAGTCAGTGGTGGTTGCTGGGCACCATCTAATTGTACTGGACTCAGTCTGGTACAGACCGTGGTAGATGTGGTCCATTAGTGCAGAATCATAATATATTTAAGCTAATGTTGGATATTTGTTCCCAAGTTCTTGCTATCATAAAAAGTATAAAGTCCTGTTTGGCAAAAATCTTTGCTGACACAAAGGATTGTTAGGATAAATTTGCAGCAGTGAAATTGGTAGGTCAGAGGGCTATGTATTTTAAGACTTCCGTATTGTGAAATCGCATTTCTGAAAAACCTTAAGAACGTATATTCCCCATTTACAGAGTATAAGATTGTTTTTCTTTTTTCAAAGTCCTTCCCCAAATTAAGTGTTATTTTAAAAAGTAGGTCAGTAGTCCTTGCACATGATGAAATCCATTTCCCCCAAAGTGCTCCAACCCCTTCAGCATAAATCAGCTCTATGGGGTCTGAAGACATCAGAGAAGAAGAAGAAGAAAAGAGGTGATTTCCTTGTAGGTAGCAAACAGTCATAACATCGTGGTATTAACAGGAATGTAAGTTTTGCTGAAAGACACAAGTGTAATGAGGATCGCCAAGAGAGATGCTTTTATCCCTTACCCTACTTTTCTGGTATACTCACATCTCCAAGGCAACAGGGTAACTTGCTGATGGAAACCCAACCATTTTCACACATTTGGTTGGAAGATGCATTAATTCTTTTTTTTTAACTTTCAGAATGTCAGAGTTGAAAGAGCCCTTAATAATCAATTAATCCAACCTTCATTATGTAGATGAGGAACCGAGACCCAAAGAGGAAAGAGAATTGGCCAAAATCCCGTAGGAAATCAGTGGCAGAGCCAGTGGTTGGACAAAATTACCTCTAAGGTCTATTTTTGCTCTGATTCTGTGACTCTTCCACTTAGAATAATATCCAAACAGAAAACTCCCTTTCCCCAATACACACTTTTCTAAATCAGTTACTTTAAGAGCAGCTGTCCTGGTATAAAGAGAGTAGTTGCTTTTACGCTTGCATTCATGTTTGTCTCTGTTTCCGGGAATATCATGAGTGAATGGTATTCCTTTCCTGATTAAGTAAGGCTGATAATATGAATGGCAGAATGAGATTGGTTCAAGGGTATAAAAGACCCCCAAAGAAATACAAAACCACAAAAGGCATACCCTGAGAGGCATCAGCAGTAACTTGTGTCATCTACATTTCTTTTGGAAGGATAAAGAAGCCACCAGTTAATACAGAGATGTTGAGGTTTGATGCATGTATGTATCATCCAGAATGAAAAACAAATTGGGGGTGGGAGGAAAGGAGAGCTATTAGAATAAAATAGATAATTACGCATAGACACCTGTGGCATTGGCCATGAGATGGTTGATGGGTTGCGTTGGTTCATATAGGGCTTGGTATGTCCTAAATATACACCCCCAAAAGGCCCAGGATGGTGATCACGGTGTCCTTTGCAATGGTGATGCAGTCCTTGTCTTCAGGGTAAAAGGTGAGGAAATAAAAAATGAAGACACCATTAAGTTGCCCACCTCCCATCCCTTTTCTTCTATAAACACTCCTAAATCTTTTCGTATACTTACGTTGAGCGTATATCATGGATTTTCCACAACAATCCAATTTCAATCATGTCTGAATGAGTAAATATACAGTTTATGTCATTTAATTTCCAACAACTATGTTATTTTCCTATGAACAATTTAGGGAGAAACTGGAAAGAATCCATACTAGCTTGGTGGATCTTGAAGAAAACATCACCTCTTTCTGAAGCTGCTCCAACATATCCAATCAGAGAATGAGAGAGACTCACGGTTGGAGTCCATCACTCCTTGGATGGGATGATCCCCATCCACAGATTTCCTCCATTGAATATTTAACGAGCTGCTTACTGGAGGTGCGGAGAAAAATCAGCATCTATTCTCCAGAAGAGCTCACACTAAAAGGGTATAGAAAATATATATGTTCAGAAGCTATAACGCAAGGCAGACCAAAGAGGCACTCTAAGAAGGAACAGATCCGGTGAGAGTCCTTCCATGGCTCCCTATTGCCCACAGTCTTTAGCACAAAATCCCTTAGAACTTGGGCTCTGTCAGACTTTCTTCCCTAACCTCTCATCACTCCCCACTGCTTGTAGTTCTCCAAGGGCCCATATGCAAGTACTTGCCTCAGGTCTGTGCACAGCCTGTTCCCTACACCTGTATAACGTTCTTCCTTCCTCCGTCTTTCTCCTGCTTATCTTTTAGGTCTTAAATGAAATCAGGCACGGATTACCCAATAAGCAAGGTATGCATGGGTTTACTTGTGTTTACTTACTAATCCGTGGTAAACAAATTCACGAGAATGTAGGACCAGTTTAGCCAGACATGCTTTACCCTAGAGAAGCCAAAAACTCAGACTTTTATGTGAAATCTTGAAAGTTTTAAATACTGGCAGCTAATTATTTTTCTATACACTGTGGGCCAAATGGGTCAAACACATTTGTGAGTGGGGAAATCTGGCCCGTGGAAAGCAGTTTGTAACCTCTGATCTAACAGCTTGAAGGCCTTGTCCTTTCAGTCTTTGGACAGCTCTGTCTGGTACCATTTCTCCCTCCGTAGGGCCAACCCATAGTGTCTGGCCCCAAGGAGAAGACTCTTCCAGTGCTAGGGAAGTTAAGGCAGCCTCTCTGAGAACTGTGAGCTGCGGGATCATGAGGCTGTCTGCCCCAACCTTGGAGGCTTGTCAGAGTGAAGGGAGCAGAAGCTGAGGAGTCAGAGCCACCAGCAGCTGCTTTGTGGAGCAGGGATCCAGCGAAGAGAGATTTGTCCATTCGTCCGTCATCTCATGACAACTCTGAGCTATGTTCTGAACTACAGACCAGCCCCAGGTCTGTGCTCATTTGAAGCCTAGAATGACAAGAAAGCTTTTTAACTTGCTGTAAAATCCTCCTTTTTCTTGGTTGTATATTTCACTTCTATCTCAGGAAATCTCAGCAACTGTTTGTAGTGAGTTGTTTCTGTTGGATTTGAGGCGATTGTTGTCTCTGCTTCATCCTGCTCAGTCACCATCGAGCTTCCTCAGTTTGCTGATTCTGCTTTCCCTTCACATCATGATCTGCCACCTTACCTGTCTCCGTGGGATGTTTCAGCATTTTTCTTGAGGTCATTTCCTAGTTCACATTTTTGAATGGAATCTGGTTAGCTCAGTTAATCTTAGTATGTCATGCTTTGTCTTAGAATGAGATGGTAGACATGCGGTCAAGAGCTCCAGGTCTTCTCATCTCTTGTGACTCTTGGAAGGGTAGGCACTTTTTCCAACATTTCTTGTACACTTGTTTTCTTACCTAAGAGCACTCAAAGACTTCCCATACACATAATTCCAAAGAGGCCCTTGTCTTATACAATCTATCACCAAACAAACACATTCACTCCTGCTATGGGATGGCATCTGCATAAGTGAGAATCTTTGTAGCTTTAAGTAACAGAATTCAACTGAAAGTGATTTAGACATCAATTATCTCAACTAACCAGTGGTTTTTGATTAATCGGTGACTCAGTGATGTCCTAAGGTCCCAGGTTCCTTGCCTATATTTCTCTGCCATGCTTAGGGGGTTGGCAGTTTCCTCTGTGGCCCCATTAGTTTGCAGTTCCAGGTGTCAGGTGTAGGTGACAAATCTACCCAGGAAATTCTTCCTAGAAGCTCTCCAGTGGATTTGCCTTCATGTCTCACTGGCCGGAATTGTGTCACATGGCTGTGGCTATACAAGTCTCTTGGTGGGGGAAGTGAGGCCAGCGGGACTATTGGTGAGACCAGTAGATTTTCCTCTTGGTGTCAGGGAGGAACCAAGCCACCCTGAAGGACACGGTCACCTGGAGGAGGTGAGATGCTGAGTGCCTGTTGTTTATATAACCACCAGTGTTTGACACTAATCCCAAAGTCATGTCCATCTAACAGCCAGGAGCAAGGCCAAGGAGTAGTACTGAACACTGCATATCAATCTCTTCTTCAGTCTCCGTTTCAATGAGTTGGCCCCGATGTTACTTCCTGTTATTTTGCAATCATGTTCTAGACATCAAATTTACCCACCACTAACTCACCTGAGAGGAGAAACCAGGCCTGTCCGTTCATTAACAGATTTTGATATACAAGAATAGCCAGGAAAACATGGAAAAAGGAAAAACTCTGAAGGGAGGCTCGCCTTACCAGATATAAAAACCTATTAAAGCTCAGAAAGGGACACAAGTACATTTGGAAATTTAGTACACGTTCAGGATGGCATCGCAAATCACAGGGCAGAGTGCACTTTGTAATAAACGACGCTGAGACAACTGGGAAGCTCTTCGGAAAAGGATGAGGTTAGCTCCATATTTCATACCATTGGCAAGAATAAACTCCAAATGGTCAGGGGATCTACATATAATAAGAAATCATACAAATACTGAAGGAAAACATGGATGAGAAATGCAGAGGCAATAAATGGTTGGTACAGTGGTTAAGTGCTTGGCTGCTAACCTAAAGGTTGGCGATTCAAACCCATCAGCTGCTCTGCAGGAGAAAGATGTGGCAGTCTGCTTGCAGAAGGATTATAGCCTTGGAAACCCTATGGGACAGTTCTACGCTGTCCTTTAGGGTCACTATGAGTCAGAATTGACTCAATGGCAATAAGTTTGGTTTTTAGATTTGACATAAAAATTTAAAAGTTGCTGGAAATCAAAACTACAACGAGATACTATCTCACCCCTGCAAAATAGGCACTGATCAAAAAAACAGGAAAGAAAAAATGTAGGCCAGGATGTTGTGGGCATTGGAACTCTTATCCACTGCTGGTGGGATTATAAAATGGTACAACCACTATTGAAAATGATATGGCACTTCTTTAGAAAGCTAGAAATAGAAATACTTTATGATCCAGTAATCCTCCCCCTAGGTATATACCCTAGAGATCTAATAACAGTGCCACGAATAGACGTATGCACACCTATGTTTATTACAGCATTACTCACAAGGGCAAAGAGACGGAACTAACCTAAGTTCCCATCAGTGGATGATTGGATAGACAGAATGTGGTATACAATGCAAGTATAAAGAACAATGATGAGTCCGTGAAACATAGCATGGACGAATGTGGAGCACATTATGCCAAGTGAAAGAAGTCAAGCACAAAAGGACAAATACTATATGATAGTACTTTTATAAAAAGACAAAAATCAATGTTCTTTGGTGGTTACCAGGGATGGGAGTGGGAGGGAAGAGGAATCATTCTCTAGACAGTAGACATTTGGCTAGTTTTGGTGATGGGAAAGGCAATATCGAATGTGGGTGAAGTGTGCACGATTTCACCAAGGTAAATAATGACAATAAGAAATACACAAGGTTAAGGGACCTTAACTGGGAAATGCTATAACATACACAGTTTGGCAACAACAGCAGTAACAACCAAAAAATATGTGAGTGGTTACATAGGTAGATGTATATGTATGTATGTGTATAGCAAGGTCTAAGTGTGTATATATATGTGCATATATAGGTGTATCTGTAGGCATAGATATATACATGTTTGTGTGTGCTGCACATATATTCGTATATATATACATATATATATAAAACAAACCACATAGGGAACACAGTCATGGTTCTCCCAGACATAACAAACACCTCAAGGGATTGGTTTACTGTGGGTTTGAAGGTTTAGGACATAATCTTGTGGGACAACTCTGTCAATTGACACAACCTAGTCTATCAAGTTTATGTTCTACAGCCTGGTATGGTAAGTAGTGTCAGGGGTCTTGAAAGCTTGCGAATAGCCATCTAAGATATAACTATTGGCCTCTACTCATCTAGAACAAAAGAGAAGGAAGGAGATCAAAGACTTGAAGAAGAAACGAGTCTGCGGGACCAATTGTCTACATGAACCACAGTCTCATCTATCCGAGACCAGAAGACCTAGATGGTGCCTGACTACCCCACTGACTGTTTTGAGCAGGGACACAATAGATGGTCCCAGATAGAATGGGAGAAAACTGTAGCACAAAACTCTAATTCTTACTTAAAAAAAAATAAAAGGCCAGACTTACTGGACAGCTAGAGACTAGAGGAATCCTTAAGACTATTGCCCCGAGATCCCCTTTAAACTTTGAACTGAAACTACTTCCAGAGGTCACCTTTCAGCTAAATGACAGATTGGCTTATAAAATAAACAATATCACCCGCGAGGATTGTGCTCCCCCCCACCTTTTTTTTCAAAATCATCTATGTTAGATCAAACGGTCAACATTTACCCTAAAGCATAGACGAGAAGGCCAGGGAGGGCAGGAAAGCTGGATTAATGGAAGTGGAACAACCAGAATGGAAAAACAGAGAAGGCTGATAGAATGTGGAAAATGTAAGCTATGTTACTAAACAATATACATAGAAATGGGAACCGAATGTGCTGTGTAAACTTTCACTAAACACTCAATAAAATATTTTTTAAAAAGTTACTTGATAAAAAAAATCATAAACAAAAATATCTTGGGAGAAAACATTTGCAACATATATTCTAGACAAAGGGCAAATATCTCTAATACACAGTGAATTAAACATTAAAGAACAGAGGAGAAAAACCTTGCTAGAGAAGTAGAAAAAAGACACAAGTAGACAAGTCACAAACAAATATATAAAAATGGTCCTTAAACATGACAAAATGTTCCAACTCACTCATGATAGGGAAATACAAATTAAAACAATACTGAGATACCATTTCTCATCTCTCAGGTTGGGGAGGAAAAAAAAAGTATGAAAGCACATTCTCTTAGACAAGGCTGTAGAGACAAAGGAGCCCTGGTGGCGCAGTGGTTAAGCACATGCCTCTAACGAAAAGGTCAGTTGTTCAAACCCACCATTTGCTCCGAGGAAGAACGATGTGGCGGTTGTTTCTGTAAAGATCACAGCCTTGGAAACCCTATGGGACAGTTCTCCTTTGTACTATGGGGTCATTAGGAGCTAGAATTGACTGAATGACAGAGGGCTTGTAGAGAAACAGGCACTCTTGTATGTTGCTGGTGGGAATGGAAACTGGTATGACCCTTCTGGAGGAGGACTTGAGGGACCCCTGGTGGCAGCATGATTAAGCGCTCAGCTGCTGACCAAAAGGTCAGCAGTTGGAACCCACCAGTCGTTCGGCCAGGATCTGCTCCAGTAAAGATTACAGCCTAGGAAATCCTATGGGGCAGTTATACCTGTCCTATAGGGTCACTATGGGTCAGAATTGACTCAGTGGCACACAACAACAGAACTACAAAATCACATACCCTTTGATGCAGCCTTTCCACTCTACGAATTTCCTCTGAAGACACCCTTCCAATAATACGAAAATACACAGGCACAAGATTATTCATTGCTGCATTGTATGTAATTGCAGAATACTCCAATCAACCTAAATGCTCATGTTTAGCAGAGAGGTTGAATAAACTATGGTGCATTCACGATTGAGTACTATTTAGCTGTGAAAAAAAGGAATGAGGAGGATCTCTATGAACTGATACGGAGTGATTTCCAGGATGTATTGTTAAAGGCAAAAGTATAATGAACTACTTTTCATGTAAGAAGGAGGGGATATAAGGAAATAGATATGTATCTGTTCATTTGTGAAAAAATAAATACAGAAAAGATTAGCCAGAAAGTAATGAGACTACTTATTTCCAGGGGTGGGTGGGAATAGAGTGGAAAGAAGGGGAAAATAACATGGTAAAAAGATGGTAGAGTAACACAATTTTCTGAGTCTATCTTCATATAACTGACTCTGAGAGCCATAGCAATGCTTCTCACACGTATCCAAAAATAATAATTGCCTCCATGAACAACTGCCTTCTTTGCCGTGAGACCAGAAGAACCGGATGGTGCCAGGCAACCATTACTGAACATTTCGATGAAAGATTCTACAGAAGAATCCTGATCAAAAGGGGTGGGTGGTGGTGGTGGTGGTGGATGCAGAACAGAATCTCAAATTCTCATGGACTGCAGACCCTCTGGAGCCATGGAGGCTAGATGAACCCCTGAAACTACTGCCCTGAGATAATCTTTAAAACTTTAACCAAAAATATCCACTGAAGTCTTCTTAAAACCAAATAA
Organism: Dugong dugon; assembly: GCA_030035585.1. Classification (NCBI taxonomy): domain Eukaryota; kingdom Metazoa; phylum Chordata; class Mammalia; order Sirenia; family Dugongidae; genus Dugong; species Dugong dugon. The sequence goes on along the minus strand of CM057460.1, from coordinate 184,733,071 downwards.
TAGTTGAGCTCAACTAGTAAAGAATATCTGCCATGAGCATTATGCTCTTTTAAAAAGTATCTGTAGGGGATCAAGTTGATAACAGCTACTCGAAAAATGAGACTGGAAACTTAGGGGGCAGTGAGTTTATGCTATTAAGGAAGGAACAATTCAGAAGAGGAGGATGAGAATGGTTGCACAATTTGAAGAATGTAATCAGTGCCACTGAATTGTATATGTAGAAATGGTTGAACTGGTGTATGTTTTGCTGTGTATAATTTCAACAACAACAAAATAAAAGACATTAAAATAAAATAAACCAGATAGAAGGGGAATTAAAAATGGAATACACACAGTAACAAATGAACTAATTGTATTTCTAATGAATACTATAATCACACTGAAATCGAGGGGAGAAAAAGAGCTAATCTAAGCTCCAGGATTTTGGTGGGATACTGTCTTAGGCTGGGTTCTCTAGAGAAGCAAAACCAGTAAAGTGTATAAATATATATATAGACAGAGACTATATCAAGGAAGCAACTCATGAGATTGTAGAGGCTAGAACATCCCAAGTCCGTGGATCAGGGCAGAGGCCTCTCCCAAGTCACACAGCCGCAGAAGCTGGCAAGCCCAAGATCAGCAGGTCGGAGAGCAAGGCTCCCGTTCACAGGCCGTGCAGATCGACGAATCCCAGGTTCGGCAGACAAGCGGACAGCTCAAGTCCCAAGAACGGGAGATGAGACGACAGGAAACAGCTGCAGCGTCCAGAGAAAGCAAAAAGCCAGATCGTCTGCTTATATTCAGACGTGGGCCACACCCCAAGGAGACTCCCCTTCATCTGATCGGCAACTCACAGTATATTCAATCATGGGAGTGATTACATTAAAACACTGAGAATCACGGCCCAGCCAAGTTGACATACAATCTCAACCATCACAGATACTATCTTAGTTATCTAGCACTGCTGTAACAGAAATACCGTGAGTGGATGGCTTTAAGAGAGAAATGTATTCTCTCACAGTCTAGTAGGCTATAAGTCCAAATTCAGGGCATCACCTCCAGGGGAAGGCTTTGTCTCTCTGTCGGCTCTGGAGGAAGGTCCGTGTCATCAGTCTTGCCTTGGTCTGGGAACATCTCAGCTCAGGAACCTCAGGTGGAAAGGACGTGCTCTGCTCCTGGCACTGCTTTCTTGGTGGTATGAGGTTCCCCAGTCTCTCCGCTCGCTTTTCTCTTTTATATCTCAAAAGAGATTGGCTTAAGACACTGTCTAATCCTGTAGACTCATCAATATAACTGCTGCTAATCCATCTTGTTACATCGCAGTGATAGCATTTACAACACGAAGGGAAATCGTATCAGACGATAAAATAGTAGACAATCATACGATACTGGGAATCATGACCTAGCCAAGTTGACAGATATTTTGGGGGGACGAAGTTCAATCCATGACAGATACTATACAGCAATAGAACTGTAGGCAAATGCTGTAGTCTAGTCAATTTGGTTTTCACAAGAGTAGGGGCTAACAATTTTTTTTGTTTAAATAAATATATATACATATATATTTTATTTATTGTGCTTTAGATGAAGGTTTACAGAGCAAATTAGTTTCTTATTAAACAATGCACATATTGTTTTGTGACACTGGTTGCCAACCTTGGAACGTGTCAACACTCTCCCCTTCTCAACTTTGGGCTCTCCATTTCCATTCATCCAGCTTTCCTGTCCCCTCCTGCCTTCTTGTCCTTGCCCCTGGGCTGGTGTGCCCATTTCGTCTCATATACATGGTTGAACTACATGTATTATTGTTTGTTTTATGGCCTGTTTAATCTTTGACTGAAGGGTGAACCTCAGGAGTGACTTCAGTAGTGAGTTAAAAGGGTGTCTGGGGGCTGCAGTGTCCAGAACCCTCTGCTGTGATTCCTGTGAGAACAGTTGGTGGTGGTAGCCAGGCACCATCTAGTGGGGCTAGCAATTTTGAAACTACTTTATGTGTATATTACAGTTAAGGAAATCAGTAAAAATATTGTGGATAATGAGAGCATGGGGGCATATGGAAAGAGCACCGGAGCCAACTTGAAGGAGTTCCCAGTGGCCACATCTTGGGCAATTTGAGTGACAGAATAAATAATGACAGTAATGGATTACACTCCATAGAATAAAACAAATGTCCATGAGTCCATATGCCATAGAATCCCAGTTAAATGTAGCAGGAATGATAGAAACAGAAAAAAGATCATTAGGCGAACACCATAGGAATTGTTGCAGACAGAAACATCTCTGGATGCTAAAATTAGTGGATGAAAATAGGATGACAAATAGGATTTTGTACAGTCTCCTAATACTTCCCCACAAGGTACTTATTAATTACAAAGAGAAAATACATTCACTTTATAGTGGAGGAACTCGGCAGACACCACCTTAACCAAGTGGTCAAAGTTAACGGCACCGCTAATGAGACATATTGACATTGTGTACCTCCCAGTATGATGCACCAATAAGGGCAGCCATCAGTTCTGCAGTATTCTTGCCGAAATGTATAATTTTAAATGACTGTGAGAAAAGATCAGATCTATTTAATAGTAAGACTTCCATATGTTTTGCAAAGCCTCCCCTTTTCCTGGATCCAAAAGAGCAAAGGTTATATTATTGCTTCATAGCGTTCTTATCTTGTGATAGGATGTTCCTCTCTACCTCCCACTCCTTCAGGATGCCACAGTCATCTCCCATCTCTCCTAAGAGGCTCCTGTTTGACATCTGACCCCAGGGAAATGAATGACGATCCATTAGAGGATGGGATCTCTGCTAACTCCAGCTGGGATTCCTGTATTCAAGTCCTAGTACCAATCATCTATAAAAGGTGGGGTGGAAAAGTGATGTTCCCTGCAAATATTTATTATACTGTAGATTAATGTTTTATGTATTTTCCTGTACGGGTGTTACATTTCACAACAAAAAGTTTGAAAAAGTGATGTTTCCATTAGGGTGAAACAAGTCATCATTAATTTTCTTTTTATCCCTGAAATGAAGCTTATTGATGAAAATGATGCATTATTTCTTTAAAAATATTAAACCACCTAGGCAAGCAAAAAAAAAAAAGCATGAAATTTACTTATAATTCAACCCACTAGGAGATAATTCCTATCAACATTTTACGTTCTGCGCATCCTTCACGATTATTTGAAAGGTCAGCAGTTTGAATCCACCAGCCACTACTCGGACACCCTATGGGGCAGTGTTACCCCGTCCTATAGGGTAGCTATGAGTTGGAATCGACTCGACGACAATGGGATTTTGTATACATACAATGTTTGAAACCAAACTGGAACCATGCTTCACATTCTGTTTTTTAAATGGTTTTATTGAGGTATCATTGATATAAAATACCCTGCACACATTTGAAGTGTAAAATTTGATAAGTTTGGCACACATACACACCTGTGAAACCATCCTCACAATCAAGATAGTGAACATATCCATTACTCCCCAGTGTCACACAGCTTTGGAAAACCCTCCTCTCACAACTCTCCTCCCACAAGCAACTACTGATCTGTTTTCCGTCCCTATAAACTAGTTTGCCGTTTTTGGATTTTTATATCAATGAAATGTACAGTTTGTACTCTTTTTTTTTGTCTGAATTCTGTCTCTCAGGATAATTATTGTGAGATTCATCCACATCATTGTTTTTAGCTGCCATCAAGTCAGCCCCTGACTCATGGTGACCCCACGCACAACAGAATGAAACACCGCCCAGTCCTGCACCATCTCCATGATTGGTTGCAGCTCAGACTGTCATGATCCATAGAGTTTTCACTGGCTGATTTTTTGGAAGTAGATCACCAGGCCTTTCTTCCTAGCCTGTCTTAGTCTGGAAGCTCTGCTGAAACTTGTTCACCATCATAGCAACACACAAGCCTCCACTGACAGATGAGTGGTGGTTGCACATGAGGTGTATTGGCCCGGAATGGAACCTGGTTCTCCTGCATGGAACGATTCTGCCACTGGACCACCACTGCCTCATATCCATGTTATTATGTGTATCAATAGTTCGTTCCTTTCTATTGCTGAGTAGTAGTCCATTGTATGAATATATCACAATCTGTTATGCATTTAACTGTTGATGGATATTTGGATTGTTTCTAACTTGTTGCTATTACCAATAAGGCTGTCATGAACATTTGTGTACAAGTCATTCTATGGACATGTATTTCTTTCGCTTTTAGGTAAATATCTCGATGTGGAATGGTTGGATCATATGGTAGGTATATGTTTAACTTGTAAAGAAACTATCAAAGTGTTTATCAAAGTGGTTGCACCATTTTTCATTCCCAATAGTAGCATACGGTAGTTTCAGTTCCTCCATATTCTTGTTAAAAGATGGCATGGCTGGTCTTTTTGATTTTAGTCATTCTAATCAGTGTGCAGTGGTATCACATCACGGTTTTATTTTGCACTTCCCTAAGACGAATGAGCAGCCCTGGTGGCACAATGGTTAAGTGCTACTTAACCACTGTGGTCACTATGAGTCGAAATCGACTGGATCGCAGTGGGAGCCCTGGTGGCGCAGCGGTTAAGAGCTACAGCTGCTAACCAAGGGTTGTGGGCAGTTTGAATCCACCAGGTGCTCCTTGGAAACCCTATAGGGCAGTTCTACTCTGTCGCATAGGGTCGCTATGAGTCGGGATCAACTTGACGGCAATGGTTTGGTTTGGAATGACTAACGATGTCGAACATCTTTTCACGTGCTTATTTGCCATCTGTTTATTTTCTTTGACTAGAAGTGGTGAAAGTGGAATCCTTGTCTTATTTCTGATCTTAGGGGGAAGCGTTCAGTCTTTCACCATTAAGTAGGATGTTAGTTGTAGCTGCCCTTTATCAGATGAGGAAGTTCCTTTCTATTCTTGGTTGCCGGGCGTTTTGTATCAGGAATGAAAACGGATTTTGTCAAATACTTTTCTGTGTCTATTGAAATAATAATGTGGTGTTTCTTTTTTGGTGTGTTAATATGGTGAATCATATTCATTGATTTTTCACATGTTAAACCAACCCTGCATTCCGGGGATAAACTCCACTTAGTCATGATGTATCATTCTTTTACTCTATTGTTGGGTTTGATTTGCTAAAATTTTGTTTAGAATTTTGACATCTATGTTTATGAAGGATTTTTGGTTTACAGTTTTATTTTCTTAGAATGTCTTTGTCTGGTTTTGGTTCACACACTGTTTTTAACTCTTTTCTACTGATGAATCACATATATTTTTGCCTATTAATAGGTAGATTTTTACAAATTTTGGGGGCATCATAGCATTTTATTCTGGATGAATCATAATTTATTTTTTATTGTGCTTTAGATAAAATTTACAGAACAAACTAGTTTCTCACTGAACCGTTAGTAGACATATTGTTTTATGACTTTGGTTTTATGACCCCACAACGTGTCAACACTCTCCTCTTCGCAACCTTGGGATCCGTATCACCAGCTTTCCTGTCCCCTGCCTTCTAGTCCTTGCCCCTGGGCTGGTGTGCCCTGTTAGTGTCGTTTTGTTTTATGGGCCTGTCTAATCTTTGGCTGAACGGTGAACCTCGGGAGTGACTTTTCATAACAGAGCTAAAGGTGTGTCCGGGAGCCATACTCTCAGGGTTTCTCCAGTCTCTGTCAGACCAGTAAGTTTGGTCTTTTTTGTGAGTTAGAGTTTTGTTCTACATTTTTCTCCAGCTCTGTCCAGGACCCTGTATTGTGATTCCTGTCAGAGCAGTCAGTGGTGGTTGCTGGGCACCATCTAATTGTACTGGACTCAGTCTGGTACAGACCGTGGTAGATGTGGTCCATTAGTGCAGAATCATAATATATTTAAGCTAATGTTGGATATTTGTTCCCAAGTTCTTGCTATCATAAAAAGTATAAAGTCCTGTTTGGCAAAAATCTTTGCTGACACAAAGGATTGTTAGGATAAATTTGCAGCAGTGAAATTGGTAGGTCAGAGGGCTATGTATTTTAAGACTTCCGTATTGTGGAATCGCATTTCTGAAAAACCTTAAGAACGTATATTCCCCATTCACAGAGTATAAGATTGTTTTTCTTTTTTCAAAGTCCTTCCCCAAATTAAGTGTTATTTTAAAAAGTAGGTCAGTAGTCCTTGCACATGATGAAATCCTTTTCCCCCAAATTGCTCCAACCCCTTCAGCATAAATCAGCTCTATGGGGTCTGAAGACATCAGAGAAGAAGAAGAAGAAAAGAGGTGATTTCCTTGTAGGCAGCAAACAGTCATAACATCGTGGTATTAACAGGAATGTAAGTTTTGCTGAAAGACAGAAGTGTAATGAGGATCGCCAAGAGAGATGCTTTTATCCCTTACCCTACTTTTCTGGTATACTCATATCTCCAAGGCAACAGGGTAACTTGCTGATGGAAACCCAACCATTTTCACACATTTGGTTGGAAGATGCATTAATTCTTTTTTTTTAACTTTCAGAATGTCAGAGTTGAAAGAGCACTTAATAATCAATTAATCCTACCTTCATTATGTAGATGAGGAACCGAGACCCAAAGAGGAAAGAGAATTGGCCAAAATCCCGTAGGAAATCAGTGGCAGAGCCAGTGGTTGGACAAAATTACCTCTAAGGTCTATTTTTGCTCTGATTCTGTGACTCTTCCACTTAGAATAATATCCAAACAGAAAACTCCCTTTCCCCAATACACACTTTTCTAAATCAGATACTTTAAGAGCAGCTGTCCTGGTATAGAGAGAGTAGTTGCTTTTACGCTTGCATTCATGTTTGGTCTCTGTTTCCAGGAATATCATGAGTGAATGGTATTCCTTTCCTGATTAAGTAAGGCTGATAATATGAATGGCAGAATGAGATTGGTTCAGGGGTGTGAAAGACCCCCAGAGAAATACAAAACCACAAAAGGCATACCCTGAGAGGCATCAGCAGTAACTTGTGTCATCTACATTTCTTTTGGAAGGATAAAGAAGCCACCAGTTAATACAGAGATGTTGGGGTTTGATGCATGTATGTATCATCCAGAATGAAAAACAAACTGGGGGTGGGAGGAAAGGAGAGCTATTAGAATAAAATAGATAATTACGCATAGACACCTGTGGCATTGGCCATGAGATGGTTGATGGGTTGCGTTGGTTCATATAGGGCTTGGTATGTCCTAAATATACACCCCCAAAAGGCCCAGGATGGTGATCATGGTGTCCTTTGCAATGGTGATGCAGTCCTTGTCTTCAGGGTAAAAGGTGAGGATCTCCAGAAAGGGTGAGATGATGAGGGTCAGGGTGCTGCTACTCAGGGAGCCTACTAGGGAGATGATCAGGTCTAGGTGGTGGATGAAGATGACTGAGACACCTGTAGCGAGACAAGAACTTTAGAATGACTGAATGTCTGTACAAGAAGGGAGCTCAGAAACAAACTATTTTCTTGGAGCCCTAGAATTCCGCAGATGCCTGAGAGACTGCTTTGGAGAGGTGGGGTGGAGCCCACTGTGGGTTTGAGCAGTAGATCAGACACCATGACTGGACTCCCACCCCGGCTTTGACACCAGAGCAGATGCTCTCCTTTTTACCTATCGGATTTTCACATATAATTTTTAAAAACTTTTATTTATTTTGTTGTTGTTGCTGAGAATATATAGCAAAACGTACACCAATTTGACAGTTTCTCCATGTACAATTCAGAGACGTTGATTTCATTCTTCGAGTTGTGCAACCATTCTCACCCTCCCTTTCTGAGTTGTTCCTTACCCATTAACATAAACTCTCTGCCCTTTAAGGCTGAGACAGCAGCAAGTGTAATCTGTTTTCACTTTGTTCCCGTATAGATAGTTCTTAAAAGGCATAATGCTCAAGGCAGACATTCTTTACTAGTTCAGCTAAACTCTTGTTTGGTTTTTAGAAGATTTCAGGGGATATTATTGGTTTAAGGTTTAAAGATTATCTCAGAGCAATAGTTTCAAGGGTTCATCAAGCCTCCATGGCTGCAGAATGTCTGGAGCCCATTCATATCTAATCTTTATCGGAAGCACTCTTCTACGACTTATCTATTATAATCTCCTCATTGTAGATCTGGAGAAATCTGGGATTCAAAGGGAACAGGACTTGCCAAGGTCACATAGAGCTGAGCTGAGAATCCATTAGGATGCCCACGCTAAGCATTCTAAGGTCCTTTCCACTCTACCATGCTGTCTCATATATATATGAGAGAACTTGGTACAGAGTAGATGCTCAATTAATGTTGGAATCTCACTCAGACACTGAATCAACCTTTGTACCACCTACATAATATAACCACTGACTATACGCAAGGATGGATAGAGAGAGAGAGAGAGAGAGACATAGCTGAGTTTCTTTCAGAATTTCAGTCACTTGTTTCCCTACTTTCAATAGGATTCTAGTAATTAAACAGGAAATAAAAAATGAAGACACCATTAAGTTGCCCACCTCCCATCCCTTTTCTTCTATAAACACTCCTAAATCTTTTCGTATACTTACGTTGAGCGTATATCATGGATTTTCCACAACAATCCAATTTCAATCATGTCTGAATGAGTAAATATACAGTTTATGTCATTTAATTTCCAACAACTATGTTATTTTCCTATGAACAATTTAGGGAGAAACTGGAAAGCATCCATACTAGCTTGGTGGATCTTGAAGAAAACATCACCTCTTTCTGAAGCTGCTCCAACATATCCAATCAGAGAATGAGAGAGACTCACGGTTGGAGTCCATCACTCCTTGGATGGGATGATCCCCATCCACAGATTTCCTCCATTGAATATTTAACGAGCTGCTTACTGGAGGTGCGGAGAAAAATCAGCATCTATTCTCCAGAAGAGCTTACACTAAAAGGGTATAGAAAATATATATGTTCAGAAGCTATAACGCAAAGCACACTAGAGAGGCACTCTAAGAAGGAACAGATCCGGTGAGAGTCCTTCCATGGCTCCCTATTGCCCACAGTCTTTAGCACAAAATCCCTTAGAACTTGGGCTCTGTCAGACTTTCTTCCCTAACCTCTCATCACTCCCCACTGCTTGTAGTTCTCCAAGGGCCCATATGCAAGTACTTGCCTCAGGTCTGTGCACAGCCTGTTCCCTACACCTGTATAACGTTCTTCCTTCCTCCGTCTTTCTCCTGCTTATCTTTTAGGTCTTAAATGAAATCAGGCACGGATTACCCAATAAGCAAGGTATGCATGGGTTTACTTGTGTTTACTTACTAATCCGTGGTAAACAATTTCACGAGAATGTAGGACCAGTTTAGCCAGACATGCTTTACCCTAGAGAAGCCAAAAACTCAGACTTTTATGTGAAATCTTGAAAGTTTTAAATACTGGCAGCTAATTATTTTTCTACACACTGTGGGCCAAATGGGTCAAACACATTTGTGAGTGGGGAAATCTGTCCCGTGGAAAGCAGTTTGTAACCTCTGATCTAACAGCTTGAAGGCCTTGTCCTTTCAGTCTTTGGACAGCTCTGTCTGGTACCATTTCTCCCTCCGTAGGGCCAACCCATAGTGTCTGGCCCCAAGGAGAAGACTCTTCCAGTGCTAGGGAAGTTAAGGCAGCCTCTCTGAGAACTGTGAGCTGCGGGATCATGAGGCTGTCTGCCCCAACCTTGGAGGCTTGTCAGAGTGAAGGGAGCAGAAGCTGAGGAGTCAGAGCCACCAGCAGCTGCTTTGTGGAGCAGGGATCCAGCGAAGAGAGATTTGTCCATTCGTCCGTCATCTCATGACAACTCTGAGCTATGTTCTGAACTACAGACCAGCCCCAGGTCTGCGCTCATTTGAAGCCTAGAATGACAAGAAAGCTTTTTAACTTGCTGTAAAATCCTCCTTTGTCTTGGTTGTATATTTCACTTCTATCTCAGGAAATCTCAGCAACTGTTTGTAGTGAGTTGTTTCTGTTGGATTTGAGGCGATTGTTGTCTCTGCTTCATCCTGCTCAGTCACCATCGAGCTTCCTCAGTTTGCTGATTCTGCTTTCCCTTCACATCATGATCTCCCACCTTACCTGTCTCCGTGGGATGTTTCAGCATTATTCTTGAGGTCATTTCCTAGTTCACATTTTTGAATGGAATCTGGTTAGCTCAGTTAATCTTAGTATGTCATGCTTTGTCTTAGAATGAGATGGTAGACATGCGGTCAAGAGCTCCAGGTCTTCTCATCTCTTGTGACTCTTGGAAGGGTAGGCACTTTTTCCAACATTTCTTGTACACTTGTTTTCTTACCTAAGAGCACTCAAAGACTTCCCATACACATAATTCCAAAGAGGCCCTTGTCTTATACAATCTATCACCAAACAAACACATTCACTCCTGCTATGGGATGGCATCTGCATAAGTGAGAATCTTTGTAGCTTTAAGTAACAGAATTCAACTGAAAGTGATTTAGACATCAATTATCTCAACTAACCAGTGGTTTTTGATTAATCGGTGACTCAGTGATGTCCTAAGGTCCCAGGTTCCTTGCCTATATTTCTCTGCCATGCTTAGGGGTTTGGCAGTTTCCTCTGTGGCCCCATTAGTTTGCAGTTCCAGGTGTCAGGTGTAGGTGACAAATCTACCCAGGAAATTCTTCCTAGAAGCTCTCCAGTGGATTTGCCTTCATGTCTCACTGGCCGGAATTGTGTCACATGGCTGTGGCTATACAAGTCTCTTGGTGGGGGAAGTGAGGCCAGCGGGACTATTGGTGAGACCAGTAGATTTACCTCTTGGTGTCAGGGAGGAACCAAGCCACCCTGAAGGACACGGTCACCTGGAGGAGGTGAGATGCTGAGTGCCTGTTGTTTATATACCCACCAGTGTTTGACACTAATCCCAAAGTCATGTCCATCTAACAGCCAGGAGCAAGGCCAAGGAGTAGTACTGAACACTGCATATCAATCTCTTCTTCAGTCTCCGTTTCAATGAGTTGGCCCCGATGTTACTTCCTGTTATTTTGCAATCATGTTCTAGACATCAAATTTAACCACCACTAACTCACCTGAGAGGAGCAACCAGGCCTGTCCGTTCATTAAGAGATTTTGATATACAAGAATAGCCAGGAAAACATGGGAAAAGGAAAAACTCTGAAGGGAGGCTCGCCTTACCAGGTATAAAAACCTATTAAAGCTCAGAAACGGACCCAAGTACATGTGGAAATTTAGTACACGTTCAGGATGGCATCGCAAATCACAGGGCAGAGTGCACTTTGTAATAAACGACGCTGAGACAACTGGGAAGCTCTTCGGAAAAGGATGATGTTAGCTCCATATTTCATACCATTGGCAAGAATAAACTCCAAATGGTCAGGGGATCTACATATAATAAGAAATCATACAAATACTGAAGGAAAACATGGATGAGAAATGCAGAGGCAATAAATGGTTGGTACAGTGGTTAAGTGCTTGGCTGCTAACCTAAAGGTTGGCGATTCAAACCCATCAGCTGCTCTGCAGGAGAAAGATGTGGCAGTCTGCTTGCAGAAGGATTATAGCCTTGGAAACCCTATGGGACAGTTCTACTCTGTCCTTTAGGGTCACTATGAGTCAGAATTGACTCAATGGCAATAAGTTTGGTTTTTAGATTTGACATAAAAATTTAAAAGTTGCTGCAAATCAAAACTACAACGAGATACTATCTCACCCCTGCAAAAATGTCACTGATCAAAAAAAACAGGAAACAAAAAATGTAGGCTAGGATTTTGGGGAGATTGGAACTCTTATCCACTGCTGGTGGGATTATAAAATGGCACAACCACTATTGAAAATGATATGGCACTTCTTTAGAAAGCTAGAAATAGAAATACTTTATGATCCAGCAATCCTCCCCCTGGGTATATACCCTAGAGATCTAATAACAGTGCCACGAATAGACGTATGCACACCTATGTTTATTACAGCATTACTCACAAGGGCGAAAAGACGGAAATAACCTAAGTTCCCATCAGCGGATGAATGGATAGACAAAATGTGGTATACAATGCAAGTATAAAGAACAATGATGAGTCCGTGAAACATAGCATGGACGAATGTGGAGCACATTATGCCAAGTGAAAGAAGTCAAGCACAAAAGGACAAATACTATATGATAGTACTTTTATAAAAAGACAAAAATCAATGTTCTTTGGTGGTTACCAGGGATGGGAGTGGGAGGGAAGAGGAATCATTCTCTAGACAGTAGACATTTGGCTAGTTTTGGTGATGGGAAAGGCAATATCGAATGTGGGTGAAGTGTGCACGATTTCACCAAGATAAATAATGACAATAAGAAATACACAAGGTTAAGGGACCTTAACTGGGAAATGCTATAACATACACAGTTTGGCAACAACAGCAGTAACAACCAAAAAATATGTGAGTGGTTACATAGGTAGATGTATATGTATGTATGTGTATAGCACGGTCTAAGTGTGTATATATATGTGCATATATAGGTGTATCTGTAGGCATAGATATATACATGTTTGTGTGTGCTGCACATATATTCGTATATATATACATATATATATAAAACAAACCACATAGGGAACACAGTCATGGTTCTCCCAGACATAACAAACACCTCACGGGATTGATTTACTGTGGGTTTGAAGGTTTAGGACATAATCTTGTGGGACAACTCTGTCAATTGACACAACCTAGTCTATCAAGTTTATGTTCTACAGCCTGGTATGGTAAGTAGTGTCAGCGGTCTTGAAAGCTTGCGAATAGCCATCTAAGATATAACTACTGGCCTCTACTCATCTAGAACAAAAGAGAAGGAAGGAGATCAAAGACTTGAAGAAGAAACTAGTCTGCGGGACTAATTGTCTACATGAACCACAGTCTCATCTATCCGAGACCAGAAGACCTAGATGGTGCCTGACTACCCCACTGACTGTTTTGAGCAGGGACACAATAGATGGTCCCAGATGGAATGGGAGAAAACTGTAGCACAAAACTCTAATTCTTACTTAAAAAAAAATAAAAGGCCAGACTTACTGGACAGCTAGAGACTAGAGGAATCCTCAAGACTATTGCCCCGAGATCCCCTTTAAACTTTGAACTGAAACTACTTCCAGAGGTCACCTTTCAGCTAAATGACAGATTGGCTTATAAAATAAACAATATCACCCGCGAGGATTGTGCTCCCCCCCCACCTTGTTTTTCTAAATCATCTATGTGAGATCCAACGGTCAACATTGACCCTAAAGCATAGACGAGAAGGCCAGGGAGGGCAGGAAAGCTGGATTAATGGAAGTGGAACAACCAGAATGGAAAAACAGAGAAGGCTGATAGAATGTGGAAAATGTAAGCTATGTTACTAAACAATATACATAGAAATGGGAACCGAATTTGCTGTGTAAACTTTCACTAAACACTCAATAAAATATTTTTTAAAAAGTTACTTGATAAAAAAAATCATAAACAAAAATATCTTGGGAGAAAACATTTGCAACATATATTCTAGACAAAGGGCTAATATCTCTAATACACAGTGAATTAAACATTAAAGAACAGAGGAGAAAAACCTTGCTAGAGAAGTAGAAAAAAGACACAAGTAGACAAGTCACAAACAAATATATAAAAATGGTTCTTAAACATGACAAAATGTTCCAACTCACTCATGATAGGGAAATACAAATTAAAACAATACTGAGATACCATTTCTCATCTCTCAGGTTGGTGAGGAAAAAAAAAGTATGAAAGCACATTCTATTAGACAAGGCTGTAGAGACAAAGGAGCCCTGGTGGCGCAGTGGTTGAGCACATGGCTGCTAACCAAAAGGTCAGTTGTTCAAACCCACCATTCGCTCCGAGGAAGAAAGATGTGGCGGTTGTTTCTGTAAAGATCACAGCCTTGGAAACCCTATGGGACAGTTCTGCTTTGTACTATGGGGTCATTGGGAGCTGGAATTGACTCAATGACAGAGGGCTTGTAGAGAAACAGGCACTCTTGTATGTTGCTGGTGGGAATGGAAACTGGTATGACCTTTCTGGAGGAGGACTTGAGGGACCCCTGGTGGCAGCATGATTAAGCGCTCAGCTGCTGACCAAAAGGTCAGCAGTTGGAACCCACCAGTCGTTCGGCCAGGATCTGCTCCAGTAAAGATTACAGCCTAGGAAATCCTATGGGGCAGTTATACCCTGTCCTATAGGGTCACTATGGGTCAGAATTGACTCAGTGGCACACAACAACATAACTACAAAATCACATACCCTTGGAATCAGCCATTCCACTTCTACGAATTTCCTCTGAAGACACCCTTCCAATAATACGAAAATACACAGGCACAAGATTATTCATTGCTGCATTGTATGTAATTGCAGAATACTCCAATCAACCTAAATGCTCATGTTTAGCAGAGAGGTTGAATAAACTATGGTACACTCACGATTGAGTACAATTTAGCTTTTAAAAAAAAGAATGAGGAGGATCTCTATGAACTGATACGGAGTGATTTCCAGGATGTATTGTTAAAGGCAAAAGTATAATGAACTACTTTTCATGTAAGAAGGAGGGGATATAAGGAAATAGATATGTATCTGTTCATTTGTGAAAAAATAAATACAGAAAAGATTAGCCAGAAACTAATGAGACTACTTATTTCCAGGGGTGGGTGGGAATAGAGTGGAAAGAAGGGGAAAATAACATGGTAAAAAGATGGTAGAGTAACACAATTTTCTGAGTTTATCTTCATATAACTGACTCTGAGAGCCATAGCAATGCTTCTCACACTTCTCCAAAAATAATAATTGCCTCCATGAACAACTGCCTTCTTTGCCGTGAGACCAGAAGAACCGGATGGTGCCAGGCGACCATTACTGAACAGTTCAATCAAAGATTCTACAGAAGAATCCTGATCAAAAGGGGTGGGTGGTGGTAGTGGTGGCTGATGCAGAACAGAATCTCAAATTCTCATGAACTCCAGACTTTCTGGAGCCATGGAGGCTGGATGAACCCCTGAAACTACTGCCCTGAGATAATCTTTAAAACTTTAACCAAAAATATCCCCTGAAGTCTTAAAACCAAATAATAGTTGAGCTTAACTAGTAAAGAATATCTGCCTTGAGCATTATGCTCTTTTAAAAAGTATCTGTAGGGGATCAAGTTGATAACAGCTACTCGAAAAATGAGACTGGAACCTTAGGGGGCAGTGAGTTTATGCTACTAAGGAAGGAACAATTCAGAAGAGGAGGATGAGAATGGTTGCACAACTTGAAGAATGTAATCAGTGCCACTGAATTGTATATGTAGAAATGGTTGAATTGGTGTATGTTTTGCTGTGTATATTTTCAACAACAACAAAATAAAAGAAATTAAAATAAAATAAACCAGATAGAAGGGGAATTAAAAAATGGAATACAAACAGTAACAAATGAACTAATTGTATTTCTAATGAATACTATAATCACACTGAAAGCGAGGGGAGAAAAAGAGCTAATCTAAGCTCTAGGATTTTGGTGGGATACTGTCTTAGGCTGGGTTCTCTAGAGAAGCAAAACCAGTAAAGTGTATAAATATATATATAGACAGAGAGTATATCAAGGAAGCAACTCATGAGATTGTAGAGGCTAGAACATCCCAAGTCCGTGGATCAGGGCAGAGGCCTCTCCCAAGTCACACAGCCGCAGAAGCTGGCAAGCCCAAGATCAGCAGGTCGGACAGCAAGGCTCTCGCTCACAGGCCGTGCAGATCGACGAATCCCAGGTTCGGCAGACAGGCGGACAGCTCAAGTCCCAAGAACGGGAGATGAGACGACAGGAAACAGCTGCAGGATCCAGAGAAAGCAAAAAGCCAGATCGTCTGCTTATATTCAGACGTGGGCCACACCCCCAAGGAGACTCCCCTTCATCTGATCGGCCACTCACAGTATATTCAATCATGGGAGTGATTACATTAAAACACTGAGAATCACGGCCCAGCCAAGTTGACACCCAATCTCAACCATCACAGATACTATCTTAGTTATCTAGCACTGCTGTAACAGAAATACCGTGAGTGGATGGCTTTAAGAGAGAAATGTATTCTCTCACAGTCTAGTAGGCTATAAGTCCAAATTCAGGGCATCACCTCCAGGGGAAGGCTTTGTCTCTCTGTCGGCTCTGGAGGAAGGTCCGTGTCATCAGTCTTGCCTTGGTCTGGGAACATCTCAGCTCAGGAACCTCAGGTGGAAAGGACGTGCTCTGCTCCTGGCACTGCTTTCTTGGTGGTATGAGGTTCCCCTGTCTCTCCGCTCACTTTTCTCTTTTATATCTCAAAAGAGATTGGCTTAAGACACTGTCTAATCCTGTAGACTCATCAGTATAACTGCTGCTAATCCATCTTGTTACATCGCAGTGATAGCATTTACAACACGAAGGGAAATCGTATCAGACGATAAAATAGTAGACAATCATACGATACTGGGAATCATGACCTAGCCAAGTTGACAGATATTTTGGGGGGACGAAGTTCAATCCATGACAGATACTATACAGCAATAGAACTGTAGGCAAATGCTGTAGTCTAGTCAATTTGGTTTTCACAAGAGTAGGGGCTAACAATTTTTTTTGTTTAAATAAATATATATACATATATATTTTATTTATTGTGCTTTAGATGAAGGTTTACAGAGCAAATTAGTTTCTTATTAAACAATGCACATATTGTTTTGTGACACTGGTTGCCAACCTTGGAACGTGTCAACACTCTCCCCTTCTCAACTTTGGGCTCTCCATTTCCATTCATCCAGCTTTCCTGTCCCCTCCTGCCTTCTTGTCCTTGCCCCTGGGCTGGTGTGCCCATTTCGTCTCATATACATGGTTGAACTACATGTATTATTGTTTGTTTTATGGCCTGTTTAATCTTGACTGAAGGGTGAACCTCAGGAGTGACTTCAGTAGTGAGTTAAAAGGGTGTCTGGGGGCTGCAGTGTCCAGAACCCTCTGCTGTGATTCCTGTGAGAACAGTTGGTGGTGGTAGCCAGGCACCATCTAGTGGGGCTAGCAATTTTGAAACTACTTTATGTGTATATTACAGTTAAGGAAATCAGTAAAAATATTGTGGATAATGAGAGCATGGGGGCATATGGAAAGAGCACCGGAGCCAACTTGAAGGAGTTCCCAATGGCCACATCTTGGGCAATTTGAGTGACAGAATAAATAATGACAGTAATGGATTACACTCCATAGAATAAAACAAATGTCCATGAGTCCATATGCCATAGAATCCCAGTTAAATGTAGCAGGAATGATAGAAACAGAAAAAAGATCATTAGGCGAACACCATAGGAATTGTTGCAGACAGAAACATCTCTGGATGCTAAAATTAGTGGATGAAAATAGGATGACAAATAGGATTTTGTACAGTCTCCTAATACTTCCCCACAAGGTACTTATTAATTACAAAGAGAAAATACGTTCACTTTATAGTGGAGGAACTCGGCAGACACCACCTTAACCAAGTGGTCAAAGTTAACGGCACCGCTAATGAGACATATTGACATTGTGTACCTCCCAGTATGATGCACCAATAAGGGCAGCCATCAGTTCTGCAGTATTCTTGCCGAAATGTATAATTTTAAATGACTGTGAGAAAAGATCAGATCTATTTAATAGTAAGACTTCCATATGTTTTGCAAAGCCTCCCCTTTTCCTGGATCCAAAAGAGCAAAGGTTATATTATTGCTTTATAGCGTTCTTATCTTGTGATAGGATGTTCCTCTCTACCTCCCACTCCTTCAGGATGCCACAGTCATCTCCCATCTCTCCTAAGAGGCTCCTGTTTGACATCTGACCCCAGGGAAATGAATGACGATCCATTAGAGGATGGGATCTCTGCTAACTCCAGCTGGGATTCCTGTATTCAAGTCCTAGTACCAATCATCTATAAAAGGTGGGGTGGAAAAGTGATGTTCCCTGCAAATATTTATTATACTGTAGATTAATGTTTTATGTATTTTCCTGTACGGGTGTTACATTTCACAACAAAAAGTTTGAAAAAGTGATGTTTCCATTAGGGTGAAACAAGTCATCATTAATTTTCTTTTTATCCCTGAAATGAAGCTTATTGATGAAAATGATGCATTATTTCTTTAAAAATATTAAACCACCTAGGCAAGCAAAAAAAAAAAAAGCATGAAATTTACTTATAATTCAACCCACTAGGAGATAATTCCTATCAACATTTTACGTTCTGCGCATCCTTCACGATTATTTGAAAGGTCAGCAGTTTGAATCCACCAGCCACTCCTCGGACACCCTATGGGGCAGTGTTACCCCGTCCTATAGGGTAGCTATGAGTTGGAATCGACTCGACGACAATGGGATTTTGTATACATACAATGTTTGAAACCAAACTGGAACCATGCTTCACATTCTGTTTTTTAAATGGTTTTATTGAGGTATCATTGATATAAAATACCCTGCACACATTTGAAGTGTAAAATTTGATAAGTTTGGCACACATACACACCTGTGAAACCATCCTCACAATCAAGATAGTGAACATATCCATTACTCCCCAGTGTCACACAGCTTTGGAAAACCCTCCTCTCACAACTCTCCTCCCACAAGCAACTACTGATCTGTTTTCCGTCCCTATAAACTAGTTTGCCGTTTTTGGATTTTTATATCAATGAAATGTACAGTTTGTACTCTTTTTTTTTTGTCTGAATTCTGTCTCTCAGGATAATTATTGTGAGATTCATCCACATCATTGTTTTTAGCTGCCATCAAGTCAGCCCCTGACTCATGGTGACCCCACGCACAACAGAATGAAACACCGCCCAGTCCTGCACCATCTCCATGATTGGTTGCAGCTCAGACTGTCATGATCCATAGAGTTTTCACTGGCTGATTTTTTGGAAGTAGATCACCAGGCCTTTCTTCCTAGCCTGTCTTAGTCTGGAAGCTCTGCTGAAACTTGTTCACCATCATAGCAACACACAAGCCTCCACTGACAGATGAGTGGTGGTTGCACATGAGGTGTATTGGCCCGGAATGGAACCTGGTTCTCCTGCATGGAACGATTCTGCCACTGGACCACCACTGCCTCATATCCATGTTATTATGTGTATCAATAGTTCGTTCCTTTCTATTGCTGAGTAGTAGTCCATTGTATGAATATATCACAATCTGTTATGCATTTAACTGTTGATGGATATTTGGATTGTTTCTAACTTGTTGCTATTACCAATAAGGCTGTCATGAACATTTGTGTACAAGTCATTCTATGGACATGTATTTCTTTCGCTTTTAGGTAAATATCTCGATGTGGAATGGTTGGATCATATGGTAGGTATATGTTTAACTTGTAAAGAAACTATCAAAGTGTTTATCAAAGTGGTTGCACCATTTTTCATTCCCAATAGTAGCATACGGTAGTTTCAGTTCCTCCATATTCTTGTTAAAAGATGGCATGGCTGGTCTTTTTGATTTTAGTCATTCTAATCAGTGTGCAGTGGTATCACATCACGGTTTTATTTTGCACTTCCCTAAGACGAATGAGCAGCCCTGGTGGCACAATGGTTAAGTGCTACTTAACCACTGTGGTCACTATGAGTCGAAATCGACTGGATCGCAGTGGGAGCCCTGGTGGCGCAGCGGTTAAGAGCTACAGCTGCTAACCAAGGGTTGTGGGCAGTTTGAATCCACCAGGTGCTCCTTGGAAACCCTATAGGGCAGTTCTACTCTGTCGCATAGGGTCGCTATGAGTCGGGATCAACTTGACGGCAATGGTTTGGTTTGGAATGACTAACGATGTCGAACATCTTTTCACGTGCTTATTTGCCATCTGTTTATTTTCTTTGACTAGAAGTGGTGAAAGTGGAATCCTTGTCTTATTTCTGATCTTAGGGGGAAGCGTTCAGTCTTTCACCATTAAGTAGGATGTTAGTTGTAGCTGCCCTTTATCAGATGAGGAAGTTCCTTTCTATTCTTGGTTGCCGGGCGTTTTGTATCAGGAATGAAAACGGATTTTGTCAAATACTTTTCTGTGTCTATTGAAATAATAATATGGTGTTTCTTTTTTGGTGTGTTAATATGGTGAATCATATTCATTGATTTTCACATGTTAAACCAACCCTGCATTCCGGGGATAAACTCCACTTAGTCATGATGTATCATTCTTTTACTCTATTGTTGGGTTTGATTTGCTAAAATTTTGTTTAGAATTTTGACATCTATGTTTATGAAGGATTTTTGGTTTACAGTTTTATTTTCTTAGAATGTCTTTGTCTGGTTTTGGTTCACACACTGTTTTTAACTCTTTTCTACTGATGAATCACATATATTTTTGCCTATTAATAGGTAGATTTTTACAAATTTTGGGGGCATCATAGCATTTTATTCTGGATGAATCATAATTTATTTTTTATTGTGCTTTAGATAAAATTTACAGAACAAACTAGTTTCTCACTGAACCGTTAGTAGACATATTGTTTTATGACTTTGGTTTTATGACCCCACAACGTGTCAACACTCTCCTCTTCGCAACCTTGGGATCCGTATCACCAGCTTTCCTGTCCCCTGCCTTCTAGTCCTTGCCCCTGGGCTGGTGTGCCCTGTTAGTGTCGTTTTGTTTTATGGGCCTGTCTAATCTTTGGCTGAACGGTGAACCTCGGGAGTGACTTTTCATAACAGAGCTAAAGGTGTGTCCGGGAGCCATACTCTCAGGGTTTCTCCAGTCTCTGTCAGACCAGTAAGTTTGGTCTTTTTTGTGAGTTAGAGTTTTGTTCTACATTTTTCTCCAGCTCTGTCCAGGACCCTGTATTGTGATTCCTGTCAGAGCAGTCAGTGGTGGTTGCTGGGCACCATCTAATTGTACTGGACTCAGTCTGGTACAGACCGTGGTAGATGTGGTCCATTAGTGCAGAATCATAATATATTTAAGCTAATGTTGGATATTTGTTCCCAAGTTCTTGCTATCATAAAAAGTATAAAGTCCTGTTTGGCAAAAATCTTTGCTGACACAAAGGATTGTTAGGATAAATTTGCAGCAGTGAAATTGGTAGGTCAGAGGGCTATGTATTTTAAGACTTCCGTATTGTGAAATCGCATTTCTGAAAAACCTTAAGAACGTATATTCCCCATTCACAGAGTATAAGATTGTTTTTCTTTTTTCAAAGTCCTTCCCCAAATTAAGTGTTATTTTAAAAAGTAGGTCAGTAGTCCTTGCACATGATGAAATCCATTTCCCCCAAAGTGCTCCAACCCCTTCAGCATAAATCAGCTCTATGGGGTCTGAAGACATCAGAGAAGAAGAAGAAGAAAAGAGGTGATTTCCTTGTAGGCAGCAAACAGTCATAACATCGTGGTATTAACAGGAATGTAAGTTTTGCTGAAAGACACAAGTGTAATGAGGATCGCCAAGAGAGATGCTTTTATCCCTTACCCTACTTTTCTGGTATACTCACATCTCCAAGGCAACAGGGTAACTTGCTGATGGAAACCCAACCATTTTCACACATTTGGTTGGAAGATGCATTAATTCTTTTTTTTTAACTTTCAGAATGTCAGAGTTGAAAGAGCCCTTAATAATCAATTAATCCAACCTTCATTATGTAGATGAGGAACCGAGACCCAAAGAGGAAAGAGAATTGGCCAAAATCCCGTAGGAAATCAGTGGCAGAGCCAGTGGTTGGACAAAATTACCTCTAAGGTCTATTTTTGCTCTGATTCTGTGACTCTTCCACTTAGAATAATATCCAAACAGAAAACTCCCTTTCCCCAATACACACTTTTCTAAATCAGTTACTTTAAGAGCAGCTGTCCTGGTATAGAGAGAGTAGTTGCTTTTACGCTTGCATTCATGTTTGTCTCTGTTTCCGGGAATATCATGAGTGAATGGTATTCCTTTCCTGATTAAGTAAGGCTGATAATATGAATGGCAGAATGAGATTGGTTCAAGGGTATAAAAGACCCCCAAAGAAATACAAAACCACAAAAGGCATACCCTGAGAGGCATCAGCAGTAACTTGTGTCATCTTCATTTCTTTTGGAAGGATAAAGAAGCCACCAGTTAATACAGAGATGTTGGGGTTTGATGCATGTATGTATCATCCAGAATGAAAAACAAATTGGGAGTGGGAGGAAAGGAGAGCTATTAGAATAAAATAGATAATTACGCACAGACACCTGTGGCATTGGCCATGAGATGGTTGATGGGTTGCGTTGGTTCATATAGGGCTTGGTATGTCCTAAATATACACCCCCAAAAGGCCCAGGATGGTGATCACGGTGTCCTTTGCAATGGTGATGCAGTCCTTGTCTTCAGGGTAAAAGGTGAGGAAATAAAAAATGAAGACACCATTAAGTTGCCCACCTCCCATCCCTTTTCTTCTATAAACACTCCTAAATCTTTTCGTATACTTACGTTGAGCGTATATCATGGATTTTCCACAACAATCCAATTTCAATCATGTCTGAATGAGTAAATATACAGTTTATGTCATTTAATTTCCAACAACTATGTTATTTTCCTATGAACAATTTAGGGAGAAACTGGAAAGCATCCATACTAGCTTGGTGGATCTTGAAGAAAACATCACCTCTTTCTGAAGCTGCTCCAACATATCCAATCAGAGAATGAGAGAGACTCACGGTTGGAGTCCATCACTCCTTGGATGGGATGATCCCCATCCATAGATTTCCTCCATTGAATATTTAACGAGCTGCTTACTGGAGGTGCGGAGAAAAATCAGCATCTATTCTCCAGAAGAGCTCACACTAAAAGGGTATAGAAAATATATATGTTCAGAAGCTATAACGCAAGGCAGACCAAAGAGGCACTCTAAGAAGGAACAGATCTGGTGAGAGTCCTTCCATGGCTCCCTATTGCCCACAGTCTTTAGCACAAAATCCCTTAGAACTTGGGCTCTGTCAGACTTTCTTCCCTAACCTCTCATCACTCCCCACTGCTTGTAGTTCTCCAAGGGCCCATATGCAAGTACTTGCCTCAGGTCTGTGCACAGCCTGTTCCCTACACCTGTATAACGTTCTTCCTTCCTCCGTCTTTCTCCTGCTTATCTTTTAGGTCTTAAATGAAATCAGGCACGGATTACCCAATAAGCAAGGTATGCATGGGTTTACTTGTGTTTACTTACTAATCCGTGGTAAACAAATTCACGAGAATGTAGGACCAGTTTAGCCAGACATGCTCAACGTTTTTCCCTAGAGAAGCCAAAAACTCAGACTTTTATGTGAAATCTTGAAAGTTTTAAATATTGGCAGCTAATTATTTTTCTACACACTGTGGGCCAAATGGGTCAAACACATTTGTGAGTGGGGAAATCTGGCCCGTGGAAAGCAGTTTGTAACCTCTGATCTAACAGCTTGAAGGCCTTGTCCTTTCAGTCTTTGGACAGCTCTGTCTGGTACCATTTCTCCCTCCGTAGGGCCAACCCATAGTGTCTGGCCCCAAGGAGAAGACTCTTCCAGTGCTAGGGAAGTTAAGGCAGCCTCTCTGAGAACTGTGAGCTGCGGGATCATGAGGCTGTCTGCCCCAACCTTGGAGGCTTGTCAGAGTGAAGGGAGCAGAAGCTGAGGAGTCAGAGCCACCAGCAGCTGCTTTGTGGAGCAGGGATCCAGCGAAGAGAGATTTGTCCATTCGTCCGTCATCTCATGACAACTCTGAGCTATGTTCTGAACTACAGACCAGCCCCAGGTCTGTGCTCATTTGAAGCCTAGAATGACAAGAAAGCTTTTTAACTTGCTGTAAAATCCTCCTTTGTCTTGGTTGTATATTTCACTTCTATCTCAGGAAATCTCAGCAACTGTTTGTAGTGAGTTGTTTCTGTTGGATTTGAGGCGATTGTTGTCTCTGCTTCATCCTGCTCAGTCACCATCGAGCTTCCTCAGTTTGCTGATTCTGCTTTCCCTTCACATCATGATCTCCCACCTTACCTGTCTCCGTGGGATGTTTCAGCATTATTCTTGAGGTCATTTCCTAGTTCACATTTTTGAATGGAATCTGGTTAGCTCAGTTAATCTTAGTATGTCATGCTTTGTCTTAGAATGAGATGGTAGACATGCGGTCAAGAGCTCCAGGTCTTCTCATCTCTTGTGACTCTTGGAAGGGTAGGCACTTTTTCCAACATTTCTTGTACACTTGTTTTCTTACCTAAGAGCACTCAAAGACTTCCCATACACATAATTCCAAAGAGGCCCTTGTCTTATACAATCTATCACCAAACAAACACATTCACTCCTGCTATGGGATGGCATCTGCATAAGTGAGAATCTTTGTAGCTTTAAGTAACAGAATTCAACTGAAAGTGATTTAGACATCAATTATCTCAACTAACCAGTGGTTTTTGATTAATCGGTGACTCAGTGATGTCCTAAGGTCCCAGGTTCCTTGCCTATATTTCTCTGCCATGCTTAGGGGGTTGGCAGTTTCCTCTGTGGCCCCATTAGTTTGCAGTTCCAGGTGTCAGGTGTAGGTGACAAATCTACCCAGGAAATTCTTCCTAGAAGCTCTCCAGTGGATTTGCCTTCATGTCTCACTGGCCGGAATTGTGTCACATGGCTGTGGCTATACAAGTCTCTTGGTGGGGGAAGTGAGGCCAGCGGGACTATTGGTGAGACCAGTAGATTTACCTCTTGGTGTCAGGGAGGAACCAAGCCACCCTGAAGGACACGGTCACCTGGAGGAGGTGAGATGCTGAGTGCCTGTTGTTTATATAACCACCAGTGTTTGACACTAATCCCAAAGTCATGTCCATCTAACAGCCAGGAGCAAGGCCAAGGAGTAGTACTGAACACTGCATATCAATCTCTTCTTCAGTCTCCGTTTCAATGAGTTGGCCCCGATGTTACTTCCTGTTATTTTGCAATCATGTTCTAGACATCAAATTTAACCACCACTAACTCACCTGAGAGGAGCAACCAGGCCTGTCCGTTCATTAAGAGATTTTGATATACAAGAATAGCCAGGAAAACATGGGAAAAGGAAAAACTCTGAAGGGAGGCTCGCCTTACCAGGTATAAAAACCTATTAAAGCTCAGAAACGGACCCAAGTACATGTGGAAATTTAGTACACGTCCAGGATGGCATCACAAATCACAGGGCAGAGTGCACTTTGTAATAAACGACGCTGAGACAACTGGGAAGCTCTTCGGAAAAGGATGATGTTAGCTCCATATTTCATACCATTGGCAAGAATAAACTCCAAATGGTCAGGGGATCTACATATAATAAGAAATCATACAAATACTGAAGGAAAACATGGATGAGAAATGCAGAGGCAATAAATGGTTGGTACAGTGGTTAAGTGCTTGGCTGCTAACCTAAAGGTTGGCGATTCAAACCCATCAGCTGCTCTGCAGGAGAAAGATGTGGCAGTCTGCTTGCAGAAGGATTATAGCCTTGGAAACCCTATGGGACAGTTCTACTCTGTCCTTTAGGGTCACTATGAGTCAGAATTGACTCAATGGCAATAAGTTTGGTTTTTAGATTTGACATAAAAATTTAAAAGTTGCTGCAAATCAAAACTACAACGAGATACTATCTCACCCCTGCAAAAATGTCACTGATCAAAAAAAACAGGAAACAAAAAATGTAGGCTAGGATTTTGGGGAGATTGGAACTCTTATCCACTGCTGGTGGGATTATAAAATGGCACAACCACTATTGAAAATGATATGGCACTTCTTTAGAAAGCTAGAAATAGAAATACTTTATGATCCAGCAATCCTCCCCCTGGGTATATACCCTAGAGATCTAATAACAGTGCCACGAATAGACGTATGCACACCTATGTTTATTACAGCATTACTCACAAGGGCGAAAAGACGGAAATAACCTAAGTTCCCATCAGCGGATGAATGGATAGACAGAATGTGGTATACAATGCAAGTATAAAGAACAATGATGAGTCTGTGAAACATAGCATGGACGAATGTGGAGCACATTATGCCAAGTGAAAGAAGTCAAGCACAAAAGGACAAATACTATATGATAGTACTTTTATAAAAAGACAAAAATCAATGTTCTTTGGTGGTTACCAGGGATGGGAGTGGGAGGGAAGAGGAATCATTCTCTAGACAGTAGACATTTGGCTAGTTTTGGTGATGGGAAAGGCAATATCGAATGTGGGTGAAGTGTGCACGATTTCACCAAGATAAATAATGACAATAAGAAATACACAAGGTTAAGGGACCTTAACTGGGAAATGCTATAACATACACAGTTTGGCAACAACAGCAGTAACAACCAAAAAATATGTGAGTGGTTACATAGGTAGATGTATATGTATGTATGTGTATAGCACGGTCTAAGTGTGTATATATATGTGCATATATAGGTGTATCTGTAGGCATAGATATATACATGTTTGTGTGTGCTGCACATATATTCGTATATATATACATATATATATAAAACAAACCACATAGGGAACACAGTCATGGTTCTCCCAGACATAACAAACACCTCACGGGATTGATTTACTGTGGGTTTGAAGGTTTAGGACATAATCTTGTGGGACAACTCTGTCAATTGACACAACCTAGTCTATCAAGTTTATGTTCTACAGCCTGGTATGGTAAGTAGTGTCAGCGGTCTTGAAAGCTTGCGAATAGCCATCTAAGATATAACTACTGGCCTCTACTCATCTAGAACAAAAGAGAAGGAAGGAGATCAAAGACTTGAAGAAGAAACTAGTCTGCGGGACTAATTGTCTACATGAACCACAGTCTCATCTATCCGAGACCAGAAGACCTAGATGGTGCCTGACTACCCCACTGACTGTTTTGAGCAGGGACACAATAGATGGTCCCAGATGGAATGGGAGAAAACTGTAGCACAAAACTCTAATTCTTACTTAAAAAAAAATAAAAGGCCAGACTTACTGGACAGCTAGAGACTAGAGGAATCCTCAAGACTATTGCCCCGAGATCCCCTTTAAACTTTGAACTGAAACTACTTCCAGAGGTCACCTTTCAGCTAAATGACAGATTGGCTTATAAAATAAACAATATCACCCGCGAGGATTGTGCTCCCCCCCCCACCTTGTTTTTCTAAATCATCTATGTGAGATCCAACGGTCAACATTGACCCTAAAGCATAGACGAGAAGGCCAGGGAGGGCAGGAAAGCTGGATTAATGGAAGTGGAACAACCAGAATGGAAAAACAGAGAAGGCTGATAGAATGTGGAAAATGTAAGCTATGTTACTAAACAATATACATAGAAATGGGAACCGAATTTGCTGTGTAAACTTTCACTAAACACTCAATAAAATATTTTTTAAAAAGTTACTTGATAAAAAAAATCATAAACAAAAATATCTTGGGAGAAAACATTTGCAACATATATTCTAGACAAAGGGCTAATATCTCTAATACACAGTGAATTAAACATTAAAGAACAGAGGAGAAAAACCTTGCTAGAGAAGTAGAAAAAAGACACAAGTAGACAAGTCACAAACAAATATATAAAAATGGTTCTTAAACATGACAAAATGTTCCAACTCACTCATGATAGGGAAATACAAATTAAAACAATACTGAGATACCATTTCTCATCTCTCAGGTTGGTGAGGAAAAAAAAAGTATGAAAGCACATTCTATTAGACAAGGCTGTAGAGACAAAGGAGCCCTGGTGGCGCAGTGGTTGAGCACATGGCTGCTAACCAAAAGGTCAGTTGTTCAAACCCACCATTCGCTCCGAGGAAGAAAGATGTGGCGGTTGTTTCTGTAAAGATCACAGCCTTGGAAACCCTATGGGACAGTTCTGCTTTGTACTATGGGGTCATTGGGAGCTGGAATTGACTCAATGACAGAGGGCTTGTAGAGAAACAGGCACTCTTGTATGTTGCTGGTGGGAATGGAAACTGGTATGACCTTTCTGGAGGAGGACTTGAGGGACCCCTGGTGGCAGCATGATTAAGCGCTCAGCTGCTGACCAAAAGGTCAGCAGTTGGAACCCACCAGTCGTTCGGCCAGGATCTGCTCCAGTAAAGATTACAGCCTAGGAAATCCTATGGGGCAGTTATACCCTGTCCTATAGGGTCACTATGGGTCAGAATTGACTCAGTGGCACACAACAACAGAACTACAAAATCACATACCCTTGGAATCAGCCATTCCACTTCTACGAATTTCCTCTGAAGACACCCTTCCAATAATACGAAAATACACAGGCACAAGATTATTCATTGCTGCATTGTATGTAATTGCAGAATACTCCAATCAACCTAAATGCTCATGTTTAGCAGAGAGGTTGAATAAACTATGGTACACTCACGATTGAGTACAATTTAGCTTTTAAAAAAAAGAATGAGGAGGATCTCTGTGAACTGATACGGAGTGATTTCCAGGATGTATTGTTAAAGGCAAAAGTATAATGAACTACTTTTCATGTAAGAAGGAGGGGATATAAGGAAATAGATATGTATCTGTTCATTTGTGAAAAAATAAATACAGAAAAGATTAGCCAGAAACTAATGAGACTACTTATTTCCAGGGGTGGGTGGGAATAGAGTGGAAAGAAGGGGAAAATAACATGGTAAAAAGATGGTAGAGTAACACAATTTTCTGAGTTTATCTTCATATAACTGACTCTGAGAGCCATAGCAATGCTTCTCACACTTCTCCAAAAATAATAATTGCCTCCATGAACAACTGCCTTCTTTGCCGTGAGACCAGAAGAACCGGATGGTGCCAGGCGACCATTACTGAACAGTTCAATCAAAGATTCTACAGAAGAATCCTGATCAAAAGGGGTGGGTGGTGGTAGTGGTGGCTGATGCAGAACAGAATCTCAAATTCTCATGAACTCCAGACTTTCTGGAGCCATGGAGGCTGGATGAACCCCTGAAACTACTGCCCTGAGATAATCTTTAAAACTTTAACCAAAAATATCCCCTGAAGTCTTAAAACCAAATAATAGTTGAGCTTAACTAGTAAAGAATATCTGCCTTGAGCATTATGCTCTTTTAAAAAGTATCTCTAGGGGATCAAGTTGATAACAGCTACTCGAAAAATGAGACTGGAACCTTAGGGGGCAGTGAGTTTATGCTACTAAGGAAGGAACAATTCAGAAGAGGAGGATGAGAATGGTTGCACAACTTGAAGAATGTAATCAGTGCCACTGAATTGTATATGTAGAAATGGTTGAATTGGTGTATGTTTTGCTGTGTATATTTTCAACAACAACAAAATAAAAGAAATTAAAATAAAATAAACCAGATAGAAGGGGAATTAAAAAATGGAATACAAACAGTAACAAATGAACTAATTGTATTTCTAATGAATACTATAATCACACTGAAAGCGAGGGGAGAAAAAGAGCTAATCTAAGCTCTAGGATTTTGGTGGGATACTGTCTTAGGCTGGGTTCTCTAGAGAAGCAAAACCAGTAAAGTGTATAAATATATATATAGACAGAGAGTATATCAAGGAAGCAACTCATGAGATTGTAGAGGCTAGAACATCCCAAGTCCGTGGATCAGGGCAGAGGCCTCTCCCAAGTCACACAGCCGCAGAAGCTGGCAAGCCCAAGATCAGCAGGTCGGACAGCAAGGCTCTCGCTCACAGGCCGTGCAGATCGACGAATCCCAGGTTCGGCAGACAGGCGGACAGCTCAAGTCCCAAGAACGGGAGATGAGACGACAGGAAACAGCTGCAGGATCCAGAGAAAGCAAAAAGCCAGATCGTCTGCTTATATTCAGACGTGGGCCACACCCCCAAGGAGACTCCCCTTCATCTGATCGGCCACTCACAGTATATTCAATCATGGGAGTGATTACATTAAAACACTGAGAATCACGGCCCAGCCAAGTTGACACCCAATCTCAACCATCACAGATACTATCTTAGTTATCTAGCACTGCTGTAACAGAAATACCGTGAGTGGATGGCTTTAAGAGAGAAATGTATTCTCTCACAGTCTAGTAGGCTATAAGTCCAAATTCAGGGCATCACCTCCAGGGGAAGGCTTTGTCTCTCTGTCGGCTCTGGAGGAAGGTCCGTGTCATCAGTCTTGCCTTGGTCTGGGAACATCTCAGCTCAGGAACCTCAGGTGGAAAGGACGTGCTCTGCTCCTGGCACTGCTTTCTTGGTGGTATGAGGTTCCCCTGTCTCTCCGCTCACTTTTCTCTTTTATATCTCAAAAGAGATTGGCTTAAGACACTGTCTAATCCTGTAGACTCATCAGTATAACTGCTGCTAATCCATCTTGTTACATCGCAGTGATAGCATTTACAACACGAAGGGAAATCGTATCAGACGATAAAATAGTAGACAATCATACGATACTGGGAATCATGACCTAGCCAAGTTGACAGATATTTTGGGGGGACGAAGTTCAATCCATGACAGATACTATACAGCAATAGAACTGTAGGCAAATGCTGTAGTCTAGTCAATTTGGTTTTCACAAGAGTAGGGGCTAACAATTTTTTTTGTTTAAATAAATATATATACATATATATTTTATTTATTGTGCTTTAGATGAAGGTTTACAGAGCAAATTAGTTTCTTATTAAACAATGCACATATTGTTTTGTGACACTGGTTGCCAACCTTGGAACGTGTCAACACTCTCCCCTTCTCAACTTTGGGCTCTCCATTTCCATTCATCCAGCTTTCCTGTCCCCTCCTGCCTTCTTGTCCTTGCCCCTGGGCTGGTGTGCCCATTTCGTCTCATATACATGGTTGAACTACATGTATTATTGTTTGTTTTATGGCCTGTTTAATCTTGACTGAAGGGTGAACCTCAGGAGTGACTTCAGTAGTGAGTTAAAAGGGTGTCTGGCGGCTGCAGTGTCCAGAACCCTCTGCTGTGATTCCTGTGAGAACAGTTGGTGGTGGTAGCCAGGCACCATCTAGTGGGGCTAGCAATTTTGAAACTACTTTATGTGTATATTACAGTTAAGGAAATCAGTAAAAATATTGTGGATAATGAGAGCATGGGGGCATATGGAAAGAGCACCGGAGCCAACTTGAAGGAGTTCCCAATGGCCACATCTTGGGCAATTTGAGTGACAGAATAAATAATGACAGTAATGGATTACACTCCATAGAATAAAACAAATGTCCATGAGTCCATATGCCATAGAATCCCAGTTAAATGTAGCAGGAATGATAGAAACAGAAAAAAGATCATTAGGCGAACACCATAGGAATTGTTGCAGACAGAAACATCTCTGGATGCTAAAATTAGTGGATGAAAATAGGATGACAAATAGGATTTTGTACAGTCTCCTAATACTTCCCCACAAGGTACTTATTAATTACAAAGAGAAAATACATTCACTTTATAGTGGAGGAACTCGGCAGACACCACCTTAACCAAGTGGTCAAAGTTAACGGCACCGCTAATGAGACATATTGACATTGTGTACCTCCCAGTATGATGCACCAATAAGGGCAGCCATCACTTCTGCAGTATTCTTGCCGAAATGTATAATTTTAAATGACTGTGAGAACAGATCAGATCTATTTAATAGTAAGACTTCCATATGTTTTGCAAAGCCTCCCCTTTTCCTGGATCCAAAAGAGCAAAGGTTATATTATTGCTTTATAGCGTTCTTATCTTGTGATAGGATGTTCCTCTCTACCTCCCACTCCTTCAGGATGCCACAGTCATCTCCCATCTCTCCTAAGAGGCTCCTGTTTGACATCTGACCCCAGGGAAATGAATGACGATCCATTAGAGGATGGGATCTCTGCTAACTCCAGCTGGGATTCCTGTATTCAAGTCCTAGTACCAATCATCTATAAAAGGTGGGGTGGAAAAGTGATGTTCCCTGCAAATATTTATTATACTGTAGATTAATGTTTTATGTATTTTCCTGTACGGGTGTTACATTTCACAACAAAAAGTTTGAAAAAGTGATGTTTCCATTAGGGTGAAACAAGTCATCATTAATTTTCTTTTTATCCCTGAAATGAAGCTTATTGATGAAAATGATGCATTATTTCTTTAAAAATATTAAACCACCTAGGCAAGCAAAAAAAAAAAAGCATGAAATTTACTTATAATTCAACCCACTAGGAGATAATTCCTATCAACATTTTACGTTCTGCGCATCCTTCACGATTATTTGAAAGGTCAGCAGTTTGAATCCACCAGCCACTCCTCGGACACCCTATCGGGCAGTGTTACCCCGTCCTATAGGGTAGCTATGAGTTGGAATCGACTCGACGACAATGGGATTTTGTATACATACAATGTTTGAAACCAGACTGGAACCATGCTTCACATTCTGTTTTTTAAATGGTTTTATTGAGGTATCATTGATATAAAATACCCTGCACACATTTGAAGTGTAAAATTTGATAAGTTTGGCACACATACACACCTGTGAAACCATCCTCACAATCAAGATAGTGAACATATCCATTACTCCCCAGTGTCACACAGCTTTGGAAAACCCTCCTCTCACAACTCTCCTCCCACAAGCAACTACTGATCTGTTTTCCGTCCCTATAAACTAGTTTGCCGTTTTTGGATTTTTATATCAATGAAATGTACAGTTTGTACTCTTTTTTTTTTGTCTGAATTCTGTCTCTCAGGATAATTATTGTGAGATTCATCCACATCATTGTTTTTAGCTGCCATCAAGTCAGCCCCTGACTCATGGTGACCCCACGCACAACAGAATGAAACACCGCCCAGTCCTGCACCATCTCCATGATTGGTTGCAGCTCAGACTGTCATGATCCATAGAGTTTTCACTGGCTGATTTTTTGGAAGTAGATCACCAGGCCTTTCTTCCTAGCCTGTCTTAGTCTGGAAGCTCTGCTGAAACTTGTTCACCATCATAGCAACACACAAGCCTCCACTGACAGATGAGTGGTGGTTGCACATGAGGTGTATTGGCCCGGAATGGAACCTGGTTCTCCTGCATGGAACAATTCTGCCACTGGACCACCACTGCCTCATATCCATGTTATTATGTGTATCAATAGTTCGTTCCTTTCTATTGCTGAGTAGTAGTCCATTGTATGAATATATCACAATCTGTTATGCATTTAACTGTTGATGGATATTTGGATTGTTTCTAACTTGTTGCTATTACCAATAAGGCTGTCATGAACATTTGTGTACAAGTCATTCTATGGACATGTATTTCTTTCGCTTTTAGGTAAATATCTCGATGTGGAATGGTTGGATCATATGGTAGGTATATGTTTAACTTGTAAAGAAACTATCAAAGTGTTTATCAAAGTGGTTGCACCATTTTTCATTCCCAATAGTAGCATACGGTAGTTTCAGTTCCTCCATATTCTTGTTAAAAGATGGCATGGCTGGTCTTTTTGATTTTAGTCATTCTAATCAGTGTGCAGTGGTATCACATCACGGTTTTATTTTGCACTTCCCTAAGACGAATGAGCAGCCCTGGTGGCACAATGGTTAAGTGCTACTTAACCACTGTGGTCACTATGAGTCGAAATCGACTGGATCGCAGTGGGAGCCCTGGTGGCGCAGCGGTTAAGAGCTACAGCTGCTAACCAAGGGTTGTGGGCAGTTTGAATCCACCAGGTGCTCCTTGGAAACCCTATAGGGCAGTTCTACTCTGTCGCATAGGGTCGCTATGAGTCGGGATCAACTTGACGGCAATGGTTTGGTTTGGAATGACTAACGATGTCGAACATCTTTTCACGTGCTTATTTGCCATCTGTTTATTTTCTTTGACTAGAAGTGGTGAAAGTGGAATCCTTGTCTTATTTCTGATCTTAGGGGGAAGCGTTCAGTCTTTCACCATTAAGTAGGATGTTAGTTGTAGCTGCCCTTTATCAGATGAGGAAGTTCCTTTCTATTCTTGGTTGCCGGGCGTTTTGTATCAGGAATGAAAACGGATTTTGTCAAATACTTTTCTGTGTCTATTGAAATAATAATATGGTGTTTCTTTTTTGGTGTGTTAATATGGTGAATCATATTCATTGATTTTCACATGTTAAACCAACCCTGCATTCCGGGGATAGACTCCACTTAGTCATGATGTATCATTCTTTTACTCTATTGTTGGGTTTGATTTGCTAAAATTTTGTTTAGAATTTTGACATCTATGTTTATGAAGGATTTTTGGTTTACAGTTTTATTTTCTTAGAATGTCTTTGTCTGGTTTTGGTTCACACACTGTTTTTAACTCTTTTCTACTGATGAATCACATATATTTTTGCCTATTAATAGGTAGATTTTTACAAATTTTGGGGGCATCATAGCATTTTATTCTGGATGAATCATAATTTATTTTTTATTGTGCTTTAGATAAAATTTACAGAACAAACTAGTTTCTCACTGAACCGTTAGTAGACATATTGTTTTATGACTTTGGTTTTATGACCCCACAACGTGTCAACACTCTCCTCTTCGCAACCTTGGGATCCGTATCACCAGCTTTCCTGTCCCCTGCCTTCTAGTCCTTGCCCCTGGGCTGGTGTGCCCTGTTAGTGTCGTTTTGTTTTATGGGCCTGTCTAATCTTTGGCTGAACGGTGAACCTCGGGAGTGACTTTTCATAACAGAGCTAAAGGTGTGTCCGGGAGCCATACTCTCAGGGTTTCTCCAGTCTCTGTCAGACCAGTAAGTTTGGTCTTTTTTGTGAGTTAGAGTTTTGTTCTACATTTTTCTCCAGCTCTGTCCAGGACCCTGTATTGTGATTCCTGTCAGAGCAGTCAGTGGTGGTTGCTGGGCACCATCTAATTGTACTGGACTCAGTCTGGTACAGACCGTGGTAGATGTGGTCCATTAGTGCAGAATCATAATATATTTAAGCTAATGTTGGATATTTGTTCCCAAGTTCTTGCTATCATAAAAAGTATAAAGTCCTGTTTGGCAAAAATCTTTGCTGACACAAAGGATTGTTAGGATAAATTTGCAGCAGTGAAATTGGTAGGTCAGAGGGCTATGTATTTTAAGACTTCCGTATTGTGAAATCGCATTTCTGAAAAACCTTAAGAACGTATATTCCCCATTCACAGAGTATAAGATTGTTTTTCTTTTTTCAAAGTCCTTCCCCAAATTAAGTGTTATTTTAAAAAGTAGGTCAGTAGTCCTTGCACATGATGAAATCCATTTCCCCCAAAGTGCTCCAACCCCTTCAGCATAAATCAGCTCTATGGGGTCTGAAGACATCAGAGAAGAAGAAGAAGAAAAGAGGTGATTTCCTTGTAGGCAGCAAACAGTCATAACATCGTGGTATTAACAGGAATGTAAGTTTTGCTGAAAGACACAAGTGTAATGAGGATCGCCAAGAGAGATGCTTTTATCCCTTACCCTACTTTTCTGGTATACTCACATCTCCAAGGCAACAGGGTAATTTGCTGATGGAAACCCAACCATTTTCACACATTTGGTTGGAAGATGCATTAATTCTTTTTTTTTAACTTTCAGAATGTCAGAGTTGAAAGAGCCCTTAATAATCAATTAATCCAACCTTCATTATGTAGATGAGGAACCGAGACCCAAAGAGGAAAGAGAATTGGCCAAAATCCCGTAGGAAATCAGTGGCAGAGCCAGTGGTTGGACAAAATTACCTCTAAGGTCTATTTTTGCTCTGATTCTGTGACTCTTCCACTTAGAATAATATCCAAACAGAAAACTCCCTTTCCCCAATACACACTTTTCTAAATCAGTTACTTTAAGAGCAGCTGTCCTGGTATAGAGAGAGTAGTTGCTTTTACGCTTGCATTCATGTTTGTCTCTGTTTCCGGGAATATCATGAGTGAATGGTATTCCTTTCCTGATTAAGTAAGGCTGATAATATGAATGGCAGAATGAGATTGGTTCAAGGGTATAAAAGACCCCCAAAGAAATACAAAACCACAAAAGGCATACCCTGAGAGGCATCAGCAGTAACTTGTGTCATCTTCATTTCTTTTGGAAGGATAAAGAAGCCACCAGTTAATACAGAGATGTTGGGGTTTGATGCATGTATGTATCATCCAGAATGAAAAACAAATTGGGAGTGGGAGGAAAGGAGAGCTATTAGAATAAAATAGATAATTACGCACAGACACCTGTGGCATTGGCCATGAGATGGTTGATGGGTTGCGTTGGTTCATATAGGGCTTGGTATGTCCTAAATATACACCCCCAAAAGGCCCAGGATGGTGATCACGGTGTCCTTTGCAATGGTGATGCAGTCCTTGTCTTCAGGGTAAAAGGTGAGGAAATAAAAAATGAAGACACCATTAAGTTGCCCACCTCCCATCCCTTTTCTTCTATAAACACTCCTAAATCTTTTCGTATACTTACGTTGAGCGTATATCATGGATTTTCCACAACAATCCAATTTCAATCATGTCTGAATGAGTAAATATACAGTTTATGTCATTTAATTTCCAACAACTATGTTATTTTCCTATGAACAATTTAGGGAGAAACTGGAAAGCATCCATACTAGCTTGGTGGATCTTGAAGAAAACATCACCTCTTTCTGAAGCTGCTCCAACATATCCAATCAGAGAATGAGAGAGACTCACGGTTGGAGTCCATCACTCCTTGGATGGGATGATCCCCATCCATAGATTTCCTCCATTGAATATTTAACGAGCTGCTTACTGGAGGTGCGGAGAAAAATCAGCATCTATTCTCCAGAAGAGCTCACACTAAAAGGGTATAGAAAATATATATGTTCAGAAGCTATAACGCAAGGCAGACCAAAGAGGCACTCTAAGAAGGAACAGATCTGGTGAGAGTCCTTCCATGGCTCCCTATTGCCCACAGTCTTTAGCACAAAATCCCTTAGAACTTGGGCTCTGTCAGACTTTCTTCCCTAACCTCTCATCACTCCCCACTGCTTGTAGTTCTCCAAGGGCCCATATGCAAGTACTTGCCTCAGGTCTGTGCACAGCCTGTTCCCTACACCTGTATAACGTTCTTCCTTCCTCCGTCTTTCTCCTGCTTATCTTTTAGGTCTTAAATGAAATCAGGCACGGATTACCCAATAAGCAAGGTATGCATGGGTTTACTTGTGTTTACTTACTAATCCGTGGTAAACAAATTCACGAGAATGTAGGACCAGTTTAGCCAGACATGCTCAACGTTTTTCCCTAGAGAAGCCAAAAACTCAGACTTTTATGTGAAATCTTGAAAGTTTTAAATATTGGCAGCTAATTATTTTTCTACACACTGTGGGCCAAATGGGTCAAACACATTTGTGAGTGGGGAAATCTGGCCCGTGGAAAGCAGTTTGTAACCTCTGATCTAACAGCTTGAAGGCCTTGTCCTTTCAGTCTTTGGACAGCTCTGTCTGGTACCATTTCTCCCTCCGTAGGGCCAACCCATAGTGTCTGGCCCCAAGGAGAAGACTCTTCCAGTGCTAGGGAAGTTAAGGCAGCCTCTCTGAGAACTGTGAGCTGCGGGATCATGAGGCTGTCTGCCCCAACCTTGGAGGCTTGTCAGAGTGAAGGGAGCAGAAGCTGAGGAGTCAGAGCCACCAGCAGCTGCTTTGTGGAGCAGGGATCCAGCGAAGAGAGATTTGTCCATTCGTCCGTCATCTCATGACAACTCTGAGCTATGTTCTGAACTACAGACCAGCCCCAGGTCTGTGCTCATTTGAAGCCTAGAATGACAAGAAAGCTTTTTAACTTGCTGTAAAATCCTCCTTTGTCTTGGTTGTATATTTCACTTCTATCTCAGGAAATCTCAGCAACTGTTTGTAGTGAGTTGTTTCTGTTGGATTTGAGGCGATTGTTGTCTCTGCTTCATCCTGCTCAGTCACCATCGAGCTTCCTCAGTTTGCTGATTCTGCTTTCCCTTCACATCATGATCTCCCACCTTACCTGTCTCCGTGGGATGTTTCAGCATTATTCTTGAGGTCATTTCCTAGTTCACATTTTTGAATGGAATCTGGTTAGCTCAGTTAATCTTAGTATGTCATGCTTTGTCTTAGAATGAGATGGTAGACATGCGGTCAAGAGCTCCAGGTCTTCTCATCTCTTGTGACTCTTGGAAGGGTAGGCACTTTTTCCAACATTTCTTGTACACTTGTTTTCTTACCTAAGAGCACTCAAAGACTTCCCATACACATAATTCCAAAGAGGCCCTTGTCTTATACAATCTATCACCAAACAAACACATTCACTCCTGCTATGGGATGGCATCTGCATAAGTGAGAATCTTTGTAGCTTTAAGTAACAGAATTCAACTGAAAGTGATTTAGACATCAATTATCTCAACTAACCAGTGGTTTTTGATTAATCGGTGACTCAGTGATGTCCTAAGGTCCCAGGTTCCTTGCCTATATTTCTCTGCCATGCTTAGGGGGTTGGCAGTTTCCTCTGTGGCCCCATTAGTTTGCAGTTCCAGGTGTCAGGTGTAGGTGACAAATCTACCCAGGAAATTCTTCCTAGAAGCTCTCCAGTGGATTTGCCTTCATGTCTCACTGGCCGGAATTGTGTCACATGGCTGTGGCTATACAAGTCTCTTGGTGGGGGAAGTGAGGCCAGCGGGACTATTGGTGAGACCAGTAGATTTACCTCTTGGTGTCAGGGAGGAACCAAGCCACCCTGAAGGACACGGTCACCTGGAGGAGGTGAGATGCTGAGTGCCTGTTGTTTATATAACCACCAGTGTTTGACACTAATCCCAAAGTCATGTCCATCTAACAGCCAGGAGCAAGGCCAAGGAGTAGTACTGAACACTGCATATCAATCTCTTCTTCAGTCTCCGTTTCAATGAGTTGGCCCCGATGTTACTTCCTGTTATTTTGCAATCATGTTCTAGACATCAAATTTAACCACCACTAACTCACCTGAGAGGAGCAACCAGGCCTGTCCGTTCATTAAGAGATTTTGATATACAAGAATAGCCAGGAAAACATGGGAAAAGGAAAAACTCTGAAGGGAGGCTCGCCTTACCAGGTATAAAAACCTATTAAAGCTCAGAAACGGACCCAAGTACATGTGGAAATTTAGTACACGTCCAGGATGGCATCACAAATCACAGGGCAGAGTGCACTTTGTAATAAACGACGCTGAGACAACTGGGAAGCTCTTCGGAAAAGGATGATGTTAGCTCCATATTTCATACCATTGGCAAGAATAAACTCCAAATGGTCAGGGGATCTACATATAATAAGAAATCATACAAATACTGAAGGAAAACATGGATGAGAAATGCAGAGGCAATAAATGGTTGGTACAGTGGTTAAGTGCTTGGCTGCTAACCTAAAGGTTGGCGATTCAAACCCATCAGCTGCTCTGCAGGAGAAAGATGTGGCAGTCTGCTTGCAGAAGGATTATAGCCTTGGAAACCCTATGGGACAGTTCTACTCTGTCCTTTAGGGTCACTATGAGTCAGAATTGACTCAATGGCAATAAGTTTGGTTTTTAGATTTGACATAAAAATTTAAAAGTTGCTGCAAATCAAAACTACAACGAGATACTATCTCACCCCTGCAAAAATGTCACTGATCAAAAAAAACAGGAAACAAAAAATGTAGGCTAGGATTTTGGGGAGATTGGAACTCTTATCCACTGCTGGTGGGATTATAAAATGGCACAACCACTATTGAAAATGATATGGCACTTCTTTAGAAAGCTAGAAATAGAAATACTTTATGATCCAGCAATCCTCCCCCTGGGTATATACCCTAGAGATCTAATAACAGTGCCACGAATAGACGTATGCACACCTATGTTTATTACAGCATTACTCACAAGGGCGAAAAGACGGAAATAACCTAAGTTCCCATCAGCGGATGAATGGATAGACAGAATGTGGTATACAATGCAAGTATAAAGAACAATGATGAGTCTGTGAAACATAGCATGGACGAATGTGGAGCACATTATGCCAAGTGAAAGAAGTCAAGCACAAAAGGACAAATACTATATGATAGTACTTTTATAAAAAGACAAAAATCAATGTTCTTTGGTGGTTACCAGGGATGGGAGTGGGAGGGAAGAGGAATCATTCTCTAGACAGTAGACATTTGGCTAGTTTTGGTGATGGGAAAGGCAATATCGAATGTGGGTGAAGTGTGCACGATTTCACCAAGATAAATAATGACAATAAGAAATACACAAGGTTAAGGGACCTTAACTGGGAAATGCTATAACATACACAGTTTGGCAACAACAGCAGTAACAACCAAAAAATATGTGAGTGGTTACATAGGTAGATGTATATGTATGTATGTGTATAGCACGGTCTAAGTGTGTATATATATGTGCATATATAGGTGTATCTGTAGGCATAGATATATACATGTTTGTGTGTGCTGCACATATATTCGTATATATATACATATATATATAAAACAAACCACATAGGGAACACAGTCATGGTTCTCCCAGACATAACAAACACCTCACGGGATTGATTTACTGTGGGTTTGAAGGTTTAGGACATAATCTTGTGGGACAACTCTGTCAATTGACACAACCTAGTCTATCAAGTTTATGTTCTACAGCCTGGTATGGTAAGTAGTGTCAGCGGTCTTGAAAGCTTGCGAATAGCCATCTAAGATATAACTACTGGCCTCTACTCATCTAGAACAAAAGAGAAGGAAGGAGATCAAAGACTTGAAGAAGAAACTAGTCTGCGGGACTAATTGTCTACATGAACCACAGTCTCATCTATCCGAGACCAGAAGACCTAGATGGTGCCTGACTACCCCACTGACTGTTTTGAGCAGGGACACAATAGATGGTCCCAGATGGAATGGGAGAAAACTGTAGCACAAAACTCTAATTCTTACTTAAAAAAAAATAAAAGGCCAGACTTACTGGACAGCTAGAGACTAGAGGAATCCTCAAGACTATTGCCCCGAGATCCCCTTTAAACTTTGAACTGAAACTACTTCCAGAGGTCACCTTTCAGCTAAATGACAGATTGGCTTATAAAATAAACAATATCACCCGCGAGGATTGTGCTCCCCCCCCCACCTTGTTTTTCTAAATCATCTATGTGAGATCCAACGGTCAACATTGACCCTAAAGCATAGACGAGAAGGCCAGGGAGGGCAGGAAAGCTGGATTAATGGAAGTGGAACAACCAGAATGGAAAAACAGAGAAGGCTGATAGAATGTGGAAAATGTAAGCTATGTTACTAAACAATATACATAGAAATGGGAACCGAATTTGCTGTGTAAACTTTCACTAAACACTCAATAAAATATTTTTTAAAAAGTTACTTGATAAAAAAAATCATAAACAAAAATATCTTGGGAGAAAACATTTGCAACATATATTCTAGACAAAGGGCTAATATCTCTAATACACAGTGAATTAAACATTAAAGAACAGAGGAGAAAAACCTTGCTAGAGAAGTAGAAAAAAGACACAAGTAGACAAGTCACAAACAAATATATAAAAATGGTTCTTAAACATGACAAAATGTTCCAACTCACTCATGATAGGGAAATACAAATTAAAACAATACTGAGATACCATTTCTCATCTCTCAGGTTGGTGAGGAAAAAAAAAGTATGAAAGCACATTCTATTAGACAAGGCTGTAGAGACAAAGGAGCCCTGGTGGCGCAGTGGTTGAGCACATGGCTGCTAACCAAAAGGTCAGTTGTTCAAACCCACCATTCGCTCCGAGGAAGAAAGATGTGGCGGTTGTTTCTGTAAAGATCACAGCCTTGGAAACCCTATGGGACAGTTCTGCTTTGTGCTATGGGGTCATTGGGAGCTGGAATTGACTCAATGACAGAGGGCTTGTAGAGAAACAGGCACTCTTGTATGTTGCTGGTAGGAATGGAAACTGGTATGACCTTTCTGGAGGAGGACTTGAGGGACCCCTGGTGGCAGCATGATTAAGCGCTCAGCTGCTGACCAAAAGGTCAGCAGTTGGAACCCACCAGTCGTTCGGCCAGGATCTGCTCCAGTAAAGATTACAGCCTAGGAAATCCTATGGGGCAGTTATACCCTGTCCTATAGGGTCACTATGGGTCAGAATTGACTCAGTGGCACACAACAACAGAACTACAAAATCACATACCCTTGGAATCAGCCATTCCACTTCTACGAATTTCCTCTGAAGACACCCTTCCAATAATACGAAAATACACAGGCACAAGATTATTCATTGCTGCATTGTATGTAATTGCAGAATACTCCAATCAACCTAAATGCTCATGTTTAGCAGAGAGGTTGAATAAACTATGGTACACTCACGATTGAGTACAATTTAGCTTTTAAAAAAAAGAATGAGGAGGATCTCTATGAACTGATACGGAGTGATTTCCAGGATGTATTGTTAAAGGCAAAAGTATAATGAACTACTTTTCATGTAAGAAGGAGGGGATATAAGGAAATAGATATGTATCTGTTCATTTGTGAAAAAATAAATACAGAAAAGATTAGCCAGAAACTAATGAGACTACTTATTTCCAGGGGTGGGTGGGAATAGAGTGGAAAGAAGGGGAAAATAACATGGTAAAAAGATGGTAGAGTAACACAATTTTCTGAGTTTATCTTCATATAACTGACTCTGAGAGCCATAGCAATGCTTCTCACACTTCTCCAAAAATAATAATTGCCTCCATGAACAACTGCCTTCTTTGCCGTGAGACCAGAAGAACCGGATGGTGCCAGGCGACCATTACTGAACAGTTCAATCAAAGATTCTACAG
Organism: Dugong dugon; assembly: GCA_030035585.1. NCBI lineage: Eukaryota > Metazoa > Chordata > Mammalia > Sirenia > Dugongidae > Dugong > Dugong dugon. Next base: position 184,690,603 of record CM057460.1, on the reverse strand, counting down.
AAGAATCCTGATCAAAAGGGGTGGGTGGTGGTAGTGGTGGCTGATGCAGAACAGAATCTCAAATTCTCATGAACTCCAGACTTTCTGGAGCCATGGAGGCTGGATGAACCCCTGAAACTACTGCCCTGAGATAATCTTTAAAACTTTAACCAAAAATATCCCCTGAAGTCTTAAAACCAAATAATAGTTGAGCTTAACTAGTAAAGAATATCTGCCTTGAGCATTATGCTCTTTTAAAAAGTATCTCTAGGGGATCAAGTTGATAACAGCTACTCGAAAAATGAGACTGGAACCTTAGGGGGCAGTGAGTTTATGCTACTAAGGAAGGAACAATTCAAAAGAGGAGGATGAGAATGGTTGCACAACTTGAAGAATGTAATCAGTGCCACTGAATTGTATATGTAGAAATGGTTGAATTGGTGTATGTTTTGCTGTGTATATTTTCAACAACAACAAAATAAAAGAAATTAAAATAAAATAAACCAGATAGAAGGGGAATTAAAAAATGGAATACAAACAGTAACAAATGAACTAATTGTATTTCTAATGAATACTATAATCACACTGAAAGCGAGGGGAGAAAAAGAGCTAATCTAAGCTCTAGGATTTTGGTGGGATACTGTCTTAGGCTGGGTTCTCTAGAGAAGCAAAACCAGTAAAGTGTATAAATATATATATAGACAGAGAGTATATCAAGGAAGCAACTCATGAGATTGTAGAGGCTAGAACATCCCAAGTCCGTGGATCAGGGCAGAGGCCTCTCCCAAGTCACACAGCCGCAGAAGCTGGCAAGCCCAAGATCAGCAGGTCGGACAGCAAGGCTCTCGCTCACAGGCCGTGCAGATCGACGAATCCCAGGTTCGGCAGACAGGCGGACAGCTCAAGTCCCAAGAACGGGAGATGAGACGACAGGAAACAGCTGCAGGATCCAGAGAAAGCAAAAAGCCAGATCGTCTGCTTATATTCAGACGTGGGCCACACCCCCAAGGAGACTCCCCTTCATCTGATCGGCCACTCACAGTATATTCAATCATGGGAGTGATTACATTAAAACACTGAGAATCACGGCCCAGCCAAGTTGACACCCAATCTCAACCATCACAGATACTATCTTAGTTATCTAGCACTGCTGTAACAGAAATACCGTGAGTGGATGGCTTTAAGAGAGAAATGTATTCTCTCACAGTCTAGTAGGCTATAAGTCCAAATTCAGGGCATCACCTCCAGGGGAAGGCTTTGTCTCTCTGTCGGCTCTGGAGGAAGGTCCGTGTCATCAGTCTTGCCTTGGTCTGGGAACATCTCAGCTCAGGAACCTCAGGTGGAAAGGACGTGCTCTGCTCCTGGCACTGCTTTCTTGGTGGTATGAGGTTCCCCTGTCTCTCCGCTCACTTTTCTCTTTTATATCTCAAAAGAGATTGGCTTAAGACACTGTCTAATCCTGTAGACTCATCAGTATAACTGCTGCTAATCCATCTTGTTACATCGCAGTGATAGCATTTACAACACGAAGGGAAATCGTATCAGACGATAAAATAGTAGACAATCATACGATACTGGGAATCATGACCTAGCCAAGTTGACAGATATTTTGGGGGGACGAAGTTCAATCCATGACAGATACTATACAGCAATAGAACTGTAGGCAAATGCTGTAGTCTAGTCAATTTGGTTTTCACAAGAGTAGGGGCTAACAATTTTTTTTGTTTAAATAAATATATATACATATATATTTTATTTATTGTGCTTTAGATGAAGGTTTACAGAGCAAATTAGTTTCTTATTAAACAATGCACATATTGTTTTGTGACACTGGTTGCCAACCTTGGAACGTGTCAACACTCTCCCCTTCTCAACTTTGGGCTCTCCATTTCCATTCATCCAGCTTTCCTGTCCCCTCCTGCCTTCTTGTCCTTGCCCCTGGGCTGGTGTGCCCATTTCGTCTCATATACATGGTTGAACTACATGTATTATTGTTTGTTTTATGGCCTGTTTAATCTTGACTGAAGGGTGAACCTCAGGAGTGACTTCAGTAGTGAGTTAAAAGGGTGTCTGAGGGCTGCAGTGTCCAGAACCCTCTGCTGTGATTCCTGTGAGAACAGTTGGTGGTGGTAGCCAGGCACCATCTAGTGGGGCTAGCAATTTTGAAACTACTTTATGTGTATATTACAGTTAAGGAAATCAGTAAAAATATTGTGGATAATGAGAGCATGGGGGCATATGGAAAGAGCACCGGAGCCAACTTGAAGGAGTTCCCAATGGCCACATCTTGGGCAATTTGAGTGACAGAATAAATAATGACAGTAATGGATTACACTCCATAGAATAAAACAAATGTCCATGAGTCCATATGCCATAGAATCCCAGTTAAATGTAGCAGGAATGATAGAAACAGAAAAAAGATCATTAGGCGAACACCATAGGAATTGTTGCAGACAGAAACATCTCTGGATGCTAAAATTAGTGGATGAAAATAGGATGACAAATAGGATTTTGTACAGTCTCCTAATACTTCCCCACAAGGTACTTATTAATTACAAAGAGAAAATACGTTCACTTTATAGTGGAGGAACTCGGCAGACACCACCTTAACCAAGTGGTCAAAGTTAACGGCACCGCTAATGAGACATATTGACATTGTGTACCTCCCAGTATGATGCACCAATAAGGGCAGCCATCAGTTCTGCAGTATTCTTGCCGAAATGTATAATTTTAAATGACTGTGAGAAAAGATCAGATCTATTTAATAGTAAGACTTCCATATGTTTTGCAAAGCCTCCCCTTTTCCTGGATCCAAAAGAGCAAAGGTTATATTATTGCTTTATAGCGTTCTTATCTTGTGATAGGATGTTCCTCTCTACCTCCCACTCCTTCAGGATGCCACAGTCATCTCCCATCTCTCCTAAGAGGCTCCTGTTTGACATCTGACCCCAGGGAAATGAATGACGATCCATTAGAGGATGGGATCTCTGCTAACTCCAGCTGGGATTCCTGTATTCAAGTCCTAGTACCAATCATCTATAAAAGGTGGGGTGGAAAAGTGATGTTCCCTGCAAATATTTATTATACTGTAGATTAATGTTTTATGTATTTTCCTGTACGGGTGTTACATTTCACAACAAAAAGTTTGAAAAAGTGATGTTTCCATTAGGGTGAAACAAGTCATCATTAATTTTCTTTTTATCCCTGAAATGAAGCTTATTGATGAAAATGATGCATTATTTCTTTAAAAATATTAAACCACCTAGGCAAGCAAAAAAAAAAAAGCATGAAATTTACTTATAATTCAACCCACTAGGAGATAATTCCTATCAACATTTTACGTTCTGCGCATCCTTCACGATTATTTGAAAGGTCAGCAGTTTGAATCCACCAGCCACTCCTCGGACACCCTATCGGGCAGTGTTACCCCGTCCTATAGGGTAGCTATGAGTTGGAATCGACTCGACGACAATGGGATTTTGTATACATACAATGTTTGAAACCAGACTGGAACCATGCTTCACATTCTGTTTTTTAAATGGTTTTATTGAGGTATCATTGATATAAAATACCCTGCACACATTTGAAGTGTAAAATTTGATAAGTTTGGCACACATACACACCTGTGAAACCATCCTCACAATCAAGATAGTGAACATATCCATTACTCCCCAGTGTCACACAGCTTTGGAAAACCCTCCTCTCACAACTCTCCTCCCACAAGCAACTACTGATCTGTTTTCCGTCCCTATAAACTAGTTTGCCGTTTTTGGATTTTTATATCAATGAAATGTACAGTTTGTACTCTTTTTTTTTTGTCTGAATTCTGTCTCTCAGGATAATTATTGTGAGATTCATCCACATCATTGTTTTTAGCTGCCATCAAGTCAGCCCCTGACTCATGGTGACCCCACGCACAACAGAATGAAACACCGCCCAGTCCTGCACCATCTCCATGATTGGTTGCAGCTCAGACTGTCATGATCCATAGAGTTTTCACTGGCTGATTTTTTGGAAGTAGATCACCAGGCCTTTCTTCCTAGCCTGTCTTAGTCTGGAAGCTCTGCTGAAACTTGTTCACCATCATAGCAACACACAAGCCTCCACTGACAGATGAGTGGTGGTTGCACATGAGGTGTATTGGCCCGGAATGGAACCTGGTTCTCCTGCATGGAACGATTCTGCCACTGGACCACCACTGCCTCATATTATCATAATATCATGTTATTATGTGTATCAATAGTTCGTTCCTTTCTATTGCTGAGTAGTAGTCCATTGTATGAATATATCACAATCTGTTATGCATTTAACTGTTGATGGATATTTGGATTGTTTCTAACTTGTTGCTATTACCAATAAGGCTGTCATGAACATTTGTGTACAAGTCATTCTATGGACATGTATTTCTTTCGCTTTTAGGTAAATATCTCGATGTGGAATGGTTGGATCATATGGTAGGTATATGTTTAACTTGTAAAGAAACTATCAAAGTGTTTATCAAAGTGGTTGCACCATTTTTCATTCCCAATAGTAGCATACGGTAGTTTCAGTTCCTCCATATTCTTGTTAAAAGATGGCATGGCTGGTCTTTTTGATTTTAGTCATTCTAATCAGTGTGCAGTGGTATCACATCACGGTTTTATTTTGCACTTCCCTAAGACGAATGAGCAGCCCTGGTGGCACAATGGTTAAGTGCTACTTAACCACTGTGGTCACTATGAGTCGAAATCGACTGGATCGCAGTGGGAGCCCTGGTGGCGCAGCGGTTAAGAGCTACAGCTGCTAACCAAGGGTTGTGGGCAGTTTGAATCCACCAGGTGCTCCTTGGAAACCCTATAGGGCAGTTCTACTCTGTCGCATAGGGTCGCTATGAGTCGGGATCAACTTGACGGCAATGGTTTGGTTTGGAATGACTAACGATGTCGAACATCTTTTCACGTGCTTATTTGCCATCTGTTTATTTTCTTTGACTAGAAGTGGTGAAAGTGGAATCCTTGTCTTATTTCTGATCTTAGGGGGAAGCGTTCAGTCTTTCACCATTAAGTAGGATGTTAGTTGTAGCTGCCCTTTATCAGATGAGGAAGTTCCTTTCTATTCTTGGTTGCTGGGCGTTTTGTATCAGGAATGAAAACGGATTTTGTCAAACACTTTTCTGTGTCTATTGAAATAATAATATGGTGTTTCTTTTTTGGTGTGTTAATATGGTGAATCATATTCATTGATTTTCACATGTTAAACCAACCCTGCATTCCGGGGATAAACTCCACTTAGTCATGATGTATCATTCTTTTACTCTATTGTTGGGTTTGATTTGCTAAAATTTTGTTTAGAATTTTGACATCTACGTTTATGAAGGATTTTTGGTTTACAGTTTTATTTTCTTAGAATGTCTTTGTCTGGTTTTGGTTCACACACTGTTTTTAACTCTTTTCTACTGATGAATCACATATATTTTTGCCTATTAATAGGTAGATTTTTACAAATTTTGGGGGCATCATAGCATTTTATTCTGGATGAATCATAATTTATTTTTTATTGTGCTTTAGATAAAATTTACAGAACAAACTAGTTTCTCACTGAACCGTTAGTAGACATATTGTTTTATGACTTTGGTTTTATGACCCCACAACGTGTCAACACTCTCCTCTTCGCAACCTTGGGATCCGTATCACCAGCTTTCCTGTCCCCTGCCTTCTAGTCCTTGCCCCTGGGCTGGTGTGCCCTGTTAGTGTCGTTTTGTTTTATGGGCCTGTCTAATCTTTGGCTGAACGGTGAACCTCGGGAGTGACTTTTCATAACAGAGCTAAAGGTGTGTCCGGGAGCCATACTCTCAGGGTTTCTCCAGTCTCTGTCAGACCAGTAAGTTTGGTCTTTTTTGTGAGTTAGAGTTTTGTTCTACATTTTTCTCCAGCTCTGTCCAGGACCCTGTATTGTGATTCCTGTCAGAGCAGTCAGTGGTGGTTGCTGGGCACCATCTAATTGTACTGGACTCAGTCTGGTACAGACCATGGTAGATGTGGTCCATTAGTGCAGAATCATAATATATTTAAGCTAATGTTGGATATTTGTTCCCAAGTTCTTGCTATCATAAAAAGTATAAAGTCCTGTTTGGCAAAAATCTTTGCTGACACAAAGGATTGTTAGGATAAATTTGCAGCAGTGAAATTGGTAGGTCAGAGGGCTATGTATTTTAAGACTTCCGTATTGTGAAATCGCATTTCTGAAAAACCTTAAGAACGTATATTCCCCATTCACAGAGTATAAGATTGTTTTTCTTTTTTCAAAGTCCTTCCCCAAATTAAGTGTTATTTTAAAAAGTAGGTCAGTAGTCCTTGCACATGATGAAATCCATTTCCCCCAAAGTGCTCCAACCCCTTCAGCATAAATCAGCTCTATGGGGTCTGAAGACATCAGAGAAGAAGAAGAAGAAAAGAGGTGATTTCCTTGTAGGCAGCAAACAGTCATAACATCGTGGTATTAACAGGAATGTAAGTTTTGCTGAAAGACACAAGTGTAATGAGGATCGCCAAGAGAGATGCTTTTATCCCTTACCCTACTTTTCTGGTATACTCACATCTCCAAGGCAACAGGGTAACTTGCTGATGGAAACCCAACCATTTTCACACATTTGGTTGGAAGATGCATTAATTCTTTTTTTTTAACTTTCAGAATGTCAGAGTTGAAAGAGCCCTTAATAATCAATTAATCCAACCTTCATTATGTAGATGAGGAACCGAGACCCAAAGAGGAAAGAGAATTGGCCAAAATCCCGTAGGAAATCAGTGGCAGAGCCAGTGGTTGGACAAAATTACCTCTAAGGTCTATTTTTGCTCTGATTCTGTGACTCTTCCACTTAGAATAATATCCAAACAGAAAACTCCCTTTCCCCAATACACACTTTTCTAAATCAGTTACTTTAAGAGCAGCTGTCTTGGTATAGAGAGAGTAGTTGCTTTTACGCTTGCATTCATGTTTGTCTCTGTTTCCGGGAATATCATGAGTGAATGGTATTCCTTTCCTGATTAAGTAAGGCTGATAATATGAATGGCAGAATGAGATTGGTTCAAGGGTATAAAAGACCCCCAAAGAAATACAAAACCACAAAAGGCATACCCTGAGAGGCATCAGCAGTAACTTGTGTCATCTTCATTTCTTTTGGAAGGATAAAGAAGCCACCAGTTAATACAGAGATGTTGGGGTTTGATGCATGTATGTATCATCCAGAATGAAAAACAAATTGGGGGTGGGAGGAAAGGAGAGGTATTAGAATAAAATAGATAATTACGCATAGACACCTGTGGCATTGGCCATGAGATGGTTGATGGGTTGCGTTGGTTCATATAGGGCTTGGTATGTCCTAAATATACACCCCCAAAAGGCCCAGGATGGTGATCACGGTGTCCTTTGCAATGGTGATGCAGTCCTTGTCTTCAGGGTAAAAGGTGAGGAAATAAAAAATGAAGACACCATTAAGTTGCCCACCTCCCATCCCTTTTCTTCTATAAACACTCCTAAATCTTTTCGTATACTTACGTTGAGCGTATATCATGGATTTTCCACAACAATCCAATTTCAATCATGTCTGAATGAGTAAATATACAGTTTATGTCATTTAATTTCCAACAACTATGTTATTTTCCTATGAACAATTTAGGGAGAAACTGGAAAGCATCCATACTAGCTTGGTGGATCTTGAAGAAAACATCACCTCTTTCTGAAGCTGCTCCAACATATCCAATCAGAGAATGAGAGAGACTCACGGTTGGAGTCCATCACTCCTTGGATGGGATGATCCCCATCCACAGATTTCCTCCATTGAATATTTAACGAGCTGCTTACTGGAGGTGCGGAGAAAAATCAGCGTCTATTCTCCAGAAGAGCTCACACTAAAAGGGTATAGAAAATATATATGTTCAGAAGCTATAACGCAAGGCAGACCAAAGAGGCACTCTAAGAAGGAACAGATCTGGTGAGAGTCCTTCCATGGCTCCCTATTGCCCACAGTCTTTAGCACAAAATCCCTTAGAACTTGGGCTCTGTCAGACTTTCTTCCCTAACCTCTCATCACTCCCCACTGCTTGTAGTTCTCCAAGGGCCCATATGCAAGTACTTGCCTCAGGTCTGTGCACAGCCTGTTCCCTACACCTGTATAACGTTCTTCCTTCCTCCGTCTTTCTCCTGCTTATCTTTTAGGTCTTAAATGAAATCAGGCACGGATTACCCAATAAGCAAGGTATGCATGGGTTTACTTGTGTTTACTTACTAATCCGTGGTAAACAAATTCACGAGAATGTAGGACCAGTTTAGCCAGACATGCTCAACGTTTTTCCCTAGAGAAGCCAAAAACTCAGACTTTTATGTGAAATCTTGAAAGTTTTAAATATTGGCAGCTAATTATTTTTCTACACACTGTGGGCCAAATGGGTCAAACACATTTGTGAGTGGGGAAATCTGGCCCGTGGAAAGCAGTTTGTAACCTCTGATCTAACAGCTTGAAGGCCTTGTCCTTTCAGTCTTTGGACAGCTCTGTCTGGTACCATTTCTCCCTCCGTAGGGCCAACCCATAGTGTCTGGCCCCAAGGAGAAGACTCTTGCAGTGCTAGGGAAGTTAAGGCAGCCTCTCTGAGAACTGTGAGCTGCGGGATCATGAGGCTGTCTGCCCCAACCTTGGAGGCTTGTCAGAGTGAAGGGAGCAGAAGCTGAGGAGTCAGAGCCACCAGCAGCTGCTTTGTGGAGCAGGGTTCCAGCGAAGAGAGATTTGTCCATTCGTCCGTCATCTCATGACAACTCTGAGCTATGTTCTGAACTACAGACCAGCCCCAGGTCTGTGCTCATTTGAAGCCTAGAATGACAAGAAAGCTTTTTAACTTGCTGTAAAATCCTCCTTTGTCTTGGTTGTATATTTCACTTCTATCTCAGGAAATCTCAGCAACTGTTTGTAGTGAGTTGTTTCTGTTGGATTTGAGGCGATTGTTGTCTCTGCTTCATCCTGCTCAGTCACCATCGAGCTTCCTCAGTTTGCTGATTCTGCTTTCCCTTCACATCATGATCTCCCACCTTACCTGACTCCGTGGGATGTTTCAGCATTTTTCTTGAGGTCATTTCCTAGTTCACATTTTTGAATGGAATCTGGTTAGCTCAGTTAATCTTAGTATGTCATGCTTTGTCTTAGAATGAGATGGTAGACATGCGGTCAAGAGCTCCAGGTCTTCTCATCTCTTGTGACTCTTGGAAGGGTAGGCACTTTTTCCAACATTTCTTGTACACTTGTTTTCTTACCTAAGAGCACTCAAAGACTTCCCATACACATAATTCCAAAGAGGCCCTTGTCTTATACAATCTATCACCAAACAAACACATTCACTCCTGCTATGGGATGGCATCTGCATAAGTGAGAATCTTTGTAGCTTTAAGTAACAGAATTCAACTGAAAGTGATTTAGACATCAATTATCTCAACTAACCAGTGGTTTTTGATTAATCGGTGACTCAGTGATGTCCTAAGTTCCCAGGTTCCTTGCCTATATTTCTCTGCCATGCTTAGGGGGTTGGCAGTTTCCTCTGTGGCCCCATTAGTTTGCAGTTCCAGGTGTCAGGTGTAGGTGACAAATCTACCCAGGAAATTCTTCCTAGAAGCTCTCCAGTGGATTTGCCTTCATGTCTCACTGGCCGGAATTGTGTCACATGGCTGTGGCTATACAAGTCTCTTGGTGGGGGAAGTGAGGCCAGCGGGACTATTGGTGAGACCAGTAGATTTACCTCTTGGTGTCAGGGAGGAACCAAGCCACCCTGAAGGACACGGTCACCTGGAGGAGGTGAGATGCTGAGTGCCTGTTGTTTATATACCCACCAGTGTTTGACACTAATCCCAAAGTCATGTCCATCTAACAGCCAGGAGCAAGGCCAAGGAGTAGTACTGAACACTGCATATCAATCTCTTCTTCAGTCTCCGTTTCAATGAGTTGGCCCCGATGTTACTTCCTGTTATTTTGCAATCATGTTCTAGACATCAAATTTAACCACCACTAACTCACCTGAGAGGAGAAACCAGGCCTGTCCGTTCATTAACAGATTTTGATATACAAGAATAGCCAGGAAAACATGGGAAAAGGAAAAACTCTGAAGGGAGGCTCGCCTTACCAGGTATAAAAACCTATTAAAGCTCAGAAACGGACCCAAGTACATGTGGAAATTTAGTACACGTTCAGGATGGCATCGCAAATCACAGGGCAGAGTGCACTTTGTAATAAACGACGCTGAGACAACTGGGAAGCTCTTCGGAAAAGGATGATGTTAGCGCCATATTTCATACCATTGGCAAGAATAAACTCCAAATGGTCAGGGGATCTACATATAATAAGAAATCATACAAATACTGAAGGAAAACATGGATGAGAAATGCAGAGGCAATAAATGGTTGGTACAGTGGTTAAGTGCTTGGCTGCTAACCTAAAGGTTGGCGATTCAAACCCATCAGCTGCTCTGCAGGAGAAAGATGTGGCAGTCTGCTTGCAGAAGGATTATAGCCTTGGAAACCCTATGGGACAGTTCTACTCTGTCCTTTAGGGTCACTATGAGTCAGAATTGACTCAATGGCAATAAGTTTGGTTTTTAGATTTGACATAAAAATTTAAAAGTTGCTGCAAATCAAAACTACAACGAGATACTATCTCACCCCTGCAAAAATGTCACTGATCAAAAAAAACAGGAAACAAAAAATGTAGGCTAGGATTTTGGGGAGATTGGAACTCTTATCCACTGCTGGTGGGATTATAAAATGGCACAACCACTATTGAAAATGATATGGCACTTCTTTAGAAAGCTAGAAATAGAAATACTTTATGATCCAGCAATCCTCCCCCTGGGTATATACCCTAGAGATCTAATAACAGTGCCACGAATAGACGTATGCACACCTATGTTTATTACAGCATTACTCACAAGGGCGAAAAGACGGAAATAACCTAAGTTCCCATCAGCGGATGAATGGATAGACAGAATGTGGTATACAATGCAAGTATAAAGAACAATGATGAGTCTGTGAAACATAGCATGGACGAATGTGGAGCACATTATGCCAAGTGAAAGAAGTCAAGCACAAAAGGACAAATACTATATGATAGTACTTTTATAAAAAGACAAAAATCAATGTTCTTTGGTGGTTACCAGGGATGGGAGTGGGAGGGAAGAGGAATCATTCTCTAGACAGTAGACATTTGGCTAGTTTTGGTGATGGGAAAGGCAATATCGAATGTGGGTGAAGTGTGCACGATTTCACCAAGATAAATAATGACAATAAGAAATACACAAGGTTAAGGGACCTTAACTGGGAAATGCTATAACATACACAGTTTGGCAACAACAGCAGTAACAACCAAAAAATATGTGAGTGGTTACATAGGTAGATGTATATGTATGTATGTGTATAGCACGGTCTAAGTGTGTATATATATGTGCATATATAGGTGTATCTGTAGGCATAGATATATACATGTTTGTGTGTGCTGCACATATATTCGTATATATATACATATATATATAAAACAAACCACATAGGGAACACAGTCATGGTTCTCCCAGACATAACAAACACCTCACGGGATTGATTTACTGTGGGTTTGAAGGTTTAGGACATAATCTTGTGGGACAACTCTGTCAATTGACACAACCTAGTCTATCAAGTTTATGTTCTACAGCCTGGTATGGTAAGTAGTGTCAGCGGTCTTGAAAGCTTGCGAATAGCCATCTAAGATATAACTACTGGCCTCTACTCATCTAGAACAAAAGAGAAGGAAGGAGATCAAAGACTTGAAGAAGAAACTAGTCTGCGGGACTAATTGTCTACATGAACCACAGTCTCATCTATCCGAGACCAGAAGACCTAGATGGTGCCTGACTACCCCACTGACTGTTTCGAGCAGGGACACAATAGATGGTCCCAGATAGAATGGGAGAAAACTGTAGCACAAAACTCTAATTCTTACTTAAAAAAAAATAAAAGGCCAGACTTATTGGACAGCTAGAGACTAGAGGAATCCTCAAGACTATTGCCCCGAGATCCCCTTTAAACTTTGAACTGAAACTACTTCCAGAGGTCACCTTTCAGCTAAATGACAGATTGGCTTATAAAATAAACAATATCACCCGCGAGGATTGTGCTCCCCCCCCACCTTGTTTTTCTAAATCATCTATGTGAGATCCAACGGTCAACATTGACCCTAAAGCATAGACGAGAAGGCCAGGGAGGGCAGGAAAGCTGGATTAATGGAAGTGGAACAACCAGAATGGAAAAACAGAGAAGGCTGATAGAATGTGGAAAATGTAAGCTATGTTACTAAACAATATACATAGAAATGGGAACCGAATTTGCTGTGTAAACTTTCACTAAACACTCAATAAAATATTTTTTAAAAAGTTACTTGATAAAAAAAATCATAAACAAAAATATCTTGGGAGAAAACATTTGCAACATATATTCTAGACAAAGGGCTAATATCTCTAATACACAGTGAATTAAACATTAAAGAACAGAGGAGAAAAACCTTGCTAGAGAAGTAGAAAAAAGACACAAGTAGACAAGTCACAAACAAATATATAAAAATGGTTCTTAAACATGACAAAATGTTCCAACTCACTCATGATAGGGAAATACAAATTAAAACAATACTGAGATACCATTTCTCATCTCTCAGGTTGGTGAGGAAAAAAAAAGTATGAAAGCACATTCTATTAGACAAGGCTGTAGAGACAAAGGAGCCCTGGTGGCGCAGTGGTTGAGCACATGGCTGCTAACCAAAAGGTCAGTTGTTCAAACCCACCATTCGCTCCGAGGAAGAAAGATGTGGCGGTTGTTTCTGTAAAGATCACAGCCTTGGAAACCCTATGGGACAGTTCTGCTTTGTGCTATGGGGTCATTGGGAGCTGGAATTGACTCAATGACAGAGGGCTTGTAGAGAAACAGGCACTCTTGTATGTTGCTGGTGGGAATGGAAACTGGTATGACCCTTCTGGAGGAGGACTTGAGGGACCCCTGGTGGCAGCATGATTAAGCGCTCAGCTGCTGACCAAAAGGTCAGCAGTTGGAACCCACCAGTCGTTCGGCCAGGATCTGCTCCAGTAAAGATTACAGCCTAGGAAATCCTATGGGGCAGTTATACCCTGTCCTATAGGGTCACTATGGGTCAGAATTGACTCAGTGGCACACAACAACATAACTACAAAATCACATACCCTTGGAATCAGCCATTCCACTTCTACGAATTTCCTCTGAAGACACCCTTCCAATAATACGAAAATACACAGGCACAAGATTATTCATTGCTGCATTGTATGTAATTGCAGAATACTCCAATCAACCTAAATGCTCATGTTTAGCAGAGAGGTTGAATAAACTATGGTACACTCACGATTGAGTACAATTTAGCTTTTAAAAAAAAGAATGAGGAGGATCTCTATGAACTGATACGGAGTGATTTCCAGGATGTATTGTTAAAGGCAAAAGTATAATGAACTACTTTTCATGTAAGAAGGAGGGGATATAAGGAAATAGATATGTATCTGTTCATTTGTGAAAAAATAAATACAGAAAAGATTAGCCAGAAACTAATGAGACTACTTATTTCCAGGGGTGGGTGGGAATAGAGTGGAAAGAAGGGGAAAATAACATGGTAAAAAGATGGTAGAGTAACACAATTTTCTGAGTTTATCTTCATATAACTGACTCTGAGAGCCATAGCAATGCTTCTCACACTTCTCCAAAAATAATAATTGCCTCCATGAACAACTGCCTTCTTTGCCGTGAGACCAGAAGAACCGGATGGTGCCAGGCGACCATTACTGAACAGTTCAATCAAAGATTCTACAGAAGAATCCTGATCAAAAGGGGTGGGTGGTGGTAGTGGTGGCTGATGCAGAACAGAATCTCAAATTCTCATGAACTCCAGACTTTCTGGAGCCATGGAGGCTGGATGAACCCCTGAAACTACTGCCCTGAGATAATCTTTAAAACTTTAACCAAAAATATCCCCTGAAGTCTTAAAACCAAATAATAGTTGAGCTTAACTAGTAAAGAATATCTGCCTTGAGCATTATGCTCTTTTAAAAAGTATCTGTAGGGGATCAAGTTGATAACAGCTACTCGAAAAATGAGACTGGAACCTTAGGGGGCAGTGAGTTTATGCTACTAAGGAAGGAACAATTCAGAAGAGGAGGATGAGAATGGTTGCACAACTTGAAGAATGTAATCAGTGCCACTGAATTGTATATGTAGAAATGGTTGAATTGGTGTATGTTTTGCTGTGTATATTTTCAACAACAACAAAATAAAAGAAATTAAAATAAAATAAACCAGATAGAAGGGGAATTAAAAAATGGAATACAAACAGTAACAAATGAACTAATTGTATTTCTAATGAATACTATAATCACACTGAAAGCGAGGGGAGAAAAAGAGCTAATCTAAGCTCTAGGATTTTGGTGGGATACTGTCTTAGGCTGGGTTCTCTAGAGAAGCAAAACCAGTAAAGTGTATAAATATATATATAGACAGAGAGTATATCAAGGAAGCAACTCATGAGATTGTAGAGGCTAGAACATCCCAAGTCCGTGGATCAGGGCAGAGGCCTCTCCCAAGTCACACAGCCGCAGAAGCTGGCAAGCCCAAGATCAGCAGGTCGGACAGCAAGGCTCTCGCTCACAGGCCGTGCAGATCGACGAATCCCAGGTTCGGCAGACAGGCGGACAGCTCAAGTCCCAAGAACGGGAGATGAGACGACAGGAAACAGCTGCAGGATCCAGAGAAAGCAAAAAGCCAGATCGTCTGCTTATATTCAGACGTGGGCCACACCCCCAAGGAGACTCCCCTTCATCTGATCGGCCACTCACAGTATATTCAATCATGGGAGTGATTACATTAAAACACTGAGAATCACGGCCCAGCCAAGTTGACACCCAATCTCAACCATCACAGATACTATCTTAGTTATCTAGCACTGCTGTAACAGAAATACCGTGAGTGGATGGCTTTAAGAGAGAAATGTATTCTCTCACAGTCTAGTAGGCTATAAGTCCAAATTCAGGGCATCACCTCCAGGGGAAGGCTTTGTCTCTCTGTCGGCTCTGGAGGAAGGTCCGTGTCATCAGTCTTGCCTTGGTCTGGGAACATCTCAGCTCAGGAACCTCAGGTGGAAAGGACGTGCTCTGCTCCTGGCACTGCTTTCTTGGTGGTATGAGGTTCCCCTGTCTCTCCGCTCACTTTTCTCTTTTATATCTCAAAAGAGATTGGCTTAAGACACTGTCTAATCCTGTAGACTCATCAGTATAACTGCTGCTAATCCATCTTGTTACATCGCAGTGATAGCATTTACAACACGAAGGGAAATCGTATCAGACGATAAAATAGTAGACAATCATACGATACTGGGAATCATGACCTAGCCAAGTTGACAGATATTTTGGGGGGACGAAGTTCAATCCATGACAGATACTATACAGCAATAGAACTGTAGGCAAATGCTGTAGTCTAGTCAATTTGGTTTTCACAAGAGTAGGGGCTAACAATTTTTTTTGTTTAAATAAATATATATACATATATATTTTATTTATTGTGCTTTAGATGAAGGTTTACAGAGCAAATTAGTTTCTTATTAAACAATGCACATATTGTTTTGTGACACTGGTTGCCAACCTTGGAACGTGTCAACACTCTCCCCTTCTCAACTTTGGGCTCTCCATTTCCATTCATCCAGCTTTCCTGTCCCCTCCTGCCTTCTTGTCCTTGCCCCTGGGCTGGTGTGCCCATTTCGTCTCATATACATGGTTGAACTACATGTATTATTGTTTGTTTTATGGCCTGTTTAATCTTGACTGAAGGGTGAACCTCAGGAGTGACTTCAGTAGTGAGTTAAAAGGGTGTCTGAGGGCTGCAGTGTCCAGAACCCTCTGCTGTGATTCCTGTGAGAACAGTTGGTGGTGGTAGCCAGGCACCATCTAGTGGGGCTAGCAATTTTGAAACTACTTTATGTGTATATTACAGTTAAGGAAATCAGTAAAAATATTGTGGATAATGAGAGCATGGGGGCATATGGAAAGAGCACCGGAGCCAACTTGAAGGAGTTCCCAATGGCCACATCTTGGGCAATTTGAGTGACAGAATAAATAATGACAGTAATGGATTACACTCCATAGAATAAAACAAATGTCCATGAGTCCATATGCCATAGAATCCCAGTTAAATGTAGCAGGAATGATAGAAACAGAAAAAAGATCATTAGGCGAACACCATAGGAATTGTTGCAGACAGAAACATCTCTGGATGCTAAAATTAGTGGATGAAAATAGGATGACAAATAGGATTTTGTACAGTCTCCTAATACTTCCCCACAAGGTACTTATTAATTACAAAGAGAAAATACATTCACTTTATAGTGGAGGAACTCGGCAGACACCACCTTAACCAAGTGGTCAAGGTTAACGGCACCGCTAATGAGACATATTGACATTGTGTACCTCCCAGTATGATGCACCAATAAGGGCAGCCATCACTTCTGCAGTATTCTTGCCGAAATGTATAATTTTAAATGACTGTGAGAAAAGATCAGATCTATTTAATAGTAAGACTTCCATATGTTTTGCAAAGCCTCCCCTTTTCCTGGATCCAAAAGAGCAAAGGTTATATTATTGCTTTATAGCGTTCTTATCTTGTGATAGGATGTTCCTCTCTACCTCCCACTCCTTCAGGATGCCACAGTCATCTCCCATCTCTCCTAAGAGGCTCCTGTTTGACATCTGACCCCAGGGAAATGAATGACGATCCATTAGAGGATGGGATCTCTGCTAACTCCAGCTGGGATTCCTGTATTCAAGTCCTAGTACCAATCATCTATAAAAGGTGGGGTGGAAAAGTGATGTTCCCTGCAAATATTTATTATACTGTAGATTAATGTTTTATGTATTTTCCTGTACGGGTGTTACATTTCACAACAAAAAGTTTGAAAAAGTGATGTTTCCATTAGGGTGAAACAAGTCATCATTAATTTTCTTTTTATCCCTGAAATGAAGCTTATTGATGAAAATGATGCATTATTTCTTTAAAAATATTAAACCACCTAGGCAAGCAAAAAAAAAAAAAGCATGAAATTTACTTATAATTCAACCCACTAGGAGATAATTCCTATCAACATTTTACGTTCTGCGCATCCTTCACGATTATTTGAAAGGTCAGCAGTTTGAATCCACCAGCCACTCCTCGGACACCCTATGGGGCAGTGTTACCCCGTCCTATAGGGTAGCTATGAGTTGGAATCGACTCGACGACAATGGGATTTTGTATACATACAATGTTTGAAACCAGACTGGAACCATGCTTCACATTCTGTTTTTTAAATGGTTTTATTGAGGTATCATTGATATAAAATACCCTGCACACATTTGAAGTGTAAAATTTGATAAGTTTGGCACACATACACACCTGTGAAACCATCCTCACAATCAAGATAGTGAACATATCCATTACTCCCCAGTGTCACACAGCTTTGGAAAACCCTCCTCTCACAACTCTCCTCCCACAAGCAACTACTGATCTGTTTTCCGTCCCTATAAACTAGTTTGCCGTTTTTGGATTTTTATATCAATGAAATGTACAGTTTGTACTCTTTTTTTTTTGTCTGAATTCTGTCTCTCAGGATAATTATTGTGAGATTCATCCACATCATTGTTTTTAGCTGCCATCAAGTCAGCCCCTGACTCATGGTGACCCCACGCACAACAGAATGAAACACCGCCCAGTCCTGCACCATCTCCATGATTGGTTGCAGCTCAGACTGTCATGATCCATAGAGTTTTCACTGGCTGATTTTTTGGAAGTAGATCACCAGGCCTTTCTTCCTAGCCTGTCTTAGTCTGGAAGCTCTGCTGAAACTTGTTCACCATCATAGCAACACACAAGCCTCCACTGACAGATGAGTGGTGGTTGCACATGAGGTGTATTGGCCAGGAATGGAACGTGGTTCTCCTGCATGGAAGCATTCTGCCACTGAACCACCACTGCCTCATATCCATGTTATTATGTGTATCAATAGTTCGTTCCTTTCTATTGCTGAGTAGTAGTCCATTGTATGAATATATCACAATCTGTTATGCATTTAACTGTTGATGGATATTTGGATTGTTTCTAACTTGTTGTTATTACCAATAAGGCTGTCATGAACATTTGTGTACAAGTCATTTTATGGACATGTATTTCTTTCGCTTTTAGGTAAATATCTCGATGTGGAATGGTTGGATCATATGGTAGGTATATGTTTAACTTGTAAAGAAACTATCAAAGTGTTTATCAAAGTGGTTGCACCATTTTTCATTCCCAATAGTAGCATACGGTAGTTTCAGTTCCTCCATATTCTTGTTAAAAGATGGCATGGCTGGTCTTTTTGATTTTAGTCATTCTAATCAGTGTGCAGTGGTATCACATCACGGTTTTATTTTGCACTTCCCTAAGACGAATGAGCAGCCCTGGTGGCACAATGGTTAAGTGCTACTTAACCACTGTGGTCACTATGAGTCGAAATCGACTGGATCGCAGTGGGAGCCCTGGTGGCGCAGCGGTTAAGAGCTACAGCTGCTAACCAAGGGTTGTGGGCAGTTTGAATCCACCAGGTGCTCCTTGGAAACCCTATAGGGCAGTTCTACTCTGTCGCATAGGGTCGCTATGAGTCGGGATCAACTTGACGGCAATGGTTTGGTTTGGAATGACTAACGATGTCGAACATCTTTTCACGTGCTTATTTGCCATGCGTTTATTTTCTTTGACTAGAAGTGGTGAAAGTGGAATCCTTGTCTTATTTCTGATCTTGGGGGGAAGCGTTCAGTCTTTCACCATTAAGTAGGATGTTAGTTGTAGCTGCCCTTTATCAGATGAGGAAGTTCCTTTCTATTCTTGGTTGCTGGGCGTTTTGTATCAGGAATGAAAACGGATTTTGTCAAATACTTTTCTGTGTCTATTGAAATAATAATGTGGTGTTTCTTTTTTGGTGTGTTAATATGGTGAATCATATTCATTGATTTTCAAATGTTAAACCAACCCTGCATTCCTGGGATAAACTCCACTTAGTCATGATGTATCATTCTTTTACTCTATTGTTGGGTTTGATTTGCTAAAATTTTGTTTAGAATTTTGACATCTATGTTTATGAAGGATTTTTGGTTTACAGTTTTATTTTCTTAGAATGTCTTTGTCTGGTTTTGGTTCACACACTGTTTTTAACTCTTTTCTACTGATGAATCACATATATTTTTGCCTATTAATAGGTAGATTTTTACAGATTTTGGGGGCAACATAGCATTTTATTCTGGATGAATCATAATTTATTTTTTATTGTGCTTTAGATAAAATTTTACAGAAGAAACTAGTTTGTTACTGAACCGTTAGTAGACATATTGTTTTATGACTTTGGTTTTATGACCCCACAACGTGTCAACACTCTCCTCTTTGCAACCTTGGGATCCGTATCACCAGCTTTCCTGTCCCCTGCCTTCTAGTCCTTGCCCCTGGGCTGGTGTGCCCTGTTAGTGTCGTTTTGTTTTACGGGCCTGTCTAATCATTGGCTGAACGGTGAACCTCGGGAGTGACTTTTCATAACAGAGCTAAAGGTGTGTCTGGGAGCCATACTCTCAGGGTTTCTCCAGTCTCTGTCAGACCAGTAAGTTTGGTCTTTTTTGTGAGTTAGAGTTTTGTTCTACATTTTTCTCCAGCTCTGTCCAGGACCCTGTATTGTGATTCCTGTCAGAGCAGTCAGTGGTGGTTGCTGGGCACCATCTAATTGTACTGGACTCAGTCTGGTACAGACCGTGGTAGATGTGGTCCATTAGTGCAGAATCATAATTTATTTAACCTAATGTTGGATATTTGTTCCCAAGTTCTTGCTATCATTAAAAGTATAAACTCCTGTTTGGCAAAAGTCTTTGGTGACACAGAGGATTGTTAGGATAAATTTGCAGGAGTGAAATTGGTAGGTCAGAGGGCTATGTATTTTAAGACTTTCGTATTGTGAAATCGCATTTCAGAAAAACCTTAAGAACGTATATTCCCCATTTACAGAGTATAAGATTGTTTTTCTTTTTTCAAAGTCCTTCCCCAAATTAAGTGTTATTTTAAAAAGTAGGTCAGTAGTCCTTGCACATGATGAAATCCTTTTCCCCCAAATTGCTCCAACCCCTTCAGCATAAATCAGCTCTATGGGGTCTGAAGACATCAGAGAAGAAGAAGAAGAAAAGAGGTGATTTCCTTGTAGGCAGCAAACAGTCATAACATCGTGGTATTAACAGGAATGTAAGTTTTGCTGAAAGACAGAAGTGTAATGAGGATCGCCAAGAGAGATGCTTTTATCCCTTACCCTACTTTTCTGGTATACTCATATCTCCAAGGCAACAGGGTAACTTGCTGATGGAAACCCAACCATTTTCACACATTTGGTTGGAAGATGCATTAATTCTTTTTTTTAACTTTCAGAATGTCAGAGTTGAAAGAGCCCTTAATAATCAATTAATCCAACCTTCATTATGTAGATGAGGAACCGAGACCCAAAGAGGAAAGAGAATTGGCCAAAATCCCGTAGGAAATCAGTGGCAGAGCCAGTGGTTGGACAAAATTACCTCTAAGGTCTATTTTTGCTCTGATTCTGTGACTCTTCCACTTAGAATAATATCCAAACAGAAAACTCCCTTTCCCCAATACACACTTTTCTAAATCAGTTACTTTAAGAGCAGCTGTCCTGGTATAGAGAGAGTAGTTGCTTTTACGCTTGCATTCATGTTTGTCTCTGTTTCCGGGAATATCATGAGTGAATGGTATTCCTTTCCTGATTAAGTAAGGCTGATAATATGAATGGCAGAATGAGATTGGTTCAAGGGTATAAAAGACCCCCAAAGAAATACAAAACCACAAAAGGCATACCCTGAGAGGCATCAGCAGTAACTTGTGTCATCTACATTTCTTTTGGAAGGATAAAGAAGCCACCAGTTAATACAGAGATGTTGGGGTTTGATGCATGTATGTATCATCCAGAATGAAAAACAAATTGGGGGTGGGAGGAAAGGAGAGCTATTAGAATAAAATAGATAATTACGCATAGACACCTGTGGCATTGGCCATGAGATGGTTGATGGGTTGCGTTGGTTCATATAGGGCTTGGTATGTCCTAAATATACACCCCCAAAAGGCCCAGGATGGTGATCACGGTGTCCTTTGCAATGGTGATGCAGTCCTTGTCTTCAGGGTAAAAGGTGAGGATCTCCAGAAAGGGTGAGATGATGAGGGTCAGGGTGCTGCTACTCAGGGAGCCTACTAGGGAGATGATCAGGTCTAGGTGGTGGATGAAGATGACTGAGACACCTGTAGCGAGACAAGAACTTTAGAATGACTGAATGTCTGTACAAGAAGGGAGCTCAGAAACAAACTATTTTCTTGGAGCCCTAGAATTCCGCAGATGCCTGAGAGACTGCTTTGGAGAGGTGGGGTGGAGCCCACTGTGGGCTTGAGCAGTAGATCAGACACCATGACTGGACTCCCACCCCGGCTTTGACACCAGAGCAGATGCTCTCCTTTTTACCTATCGGATTTTCACATATAATTTTTAAAAACTTTTATTTATTTTGTTGTTGTTGCTGAGAATATATAGCAAAACGTACACCAATTTGACAGTTTCTCCATGTACAATTCAGAGACGTTGATTTCATTCTTCGAGTTGTGCAACCATTCTCACCCTCCCTTTCTGAGTTGTTCCTTACCCATTAACATAAACTCTCTGCCCTTTAAGGCAGAGACAGCAGCAAGTGTAATCTGTTTTCACTTTGTTCCCGTATAGATAGTTCTTAAAAGGCATAATGCTCAAGGCAGACATTCTTTACTAGTTCAGCTAAACTCTTGTTTGGTTTTTAGAAGATTTCAGGGGATATTATTGGTTTAAGGTTTAAAGATTATCTCAGAGCAATAGTTTCAAGGGTTCATCAAGCCTCCATGGCTGCAGAAAGTCTGGAGCCCATTCACATCTAATCTTTATTGGAAGCACTCTTCTACGACTTATCTATTATAATCTCCTCATTGTAGATCTGGAGAAATCTGGGATTCAAAGGGAACAGGACTTGCCAAGGTCACATAGAGCTGAGCTGAGAATCCATTAGGATGCCCACGCTAAGCATTGTAAGGTGCTTTCCACTCTACCATGCTGTCTCATATATATATGAGAGAACTTGGTACAGAGTAGATGCTCAATTAATGTTGGAATCTCACTCAGACACTGAATCAACCTTTGTACCACCTACATAATATAACCACTGACTATACGCAAGGATGGATAGAGAGAGAGAGAGAGAGAGACATAGCTGAGTTTCTTTCAGAATTTCAGTCACTTGTTTCCCTACTTTCAATAGGATTCTAGTAATTAAACAGGAAATAAAAAATGAAGACACCATTAAGTTGCCCATCTCCCATCCCTTTTCTTCTATAAACACTCCTAAATCTTTTCGTATACTTACGTTGAGCGTATATCATGGATTTTCCACAACAATCCAATTTCAATCATGTCTGAATGAGTAAATATACAGTTTATGTCATTTAATTTCCAACAACTATGTTATTTTCCTATGAACAATTTAGGGAGAAACTGGAAAGCATCCATACTAGCTTGGTGGATCTTGAAGAAAACATCACCTCTTTCTGAAGCTGCTCCAACATATCCAATCAGAGAATGAGAGAGACTCACGGTTGGAGTCCATCACTCCTTGGATGGGATGATCCCCATCCACAGATTTCCTCCATTGAATATTTAATGAGCTGCTTCCTGGAGGTGCGGAGAAAAATCAGCATCTATTCTCCAGAAGAGCTCACACTAAAAGGGTATAGAAAATATATATGTTCAGAAGCTATAACGCAAGGCAGACCAAAGAGGCACTCTAAGAAGGAACAGATCTGGTGAGAGTCCTTCCATGGCTCCCTATTGCCCACAGTCTTTAGCACAAAACCCCTTAGAACTTGGGCTCTGTCAGACTTTCTTCCCTAACCTCTCATCACTCCCCACTGCTTGTAGTTCTCCAAGGGCCCATATGCAAGTACTTGCCTCAGGTCTGTGCACAGCCTGTTCCCTACACCTGTATAACGTTCTTCCTTCCTCCGTCTTTCTCCTGCTTATCTTTTAGGTCTTAAATGAAATCAGGCACGGATTACCCAATAAGCAAGGTATGCATGGGTTTACTTGTGTTTACTTACTAATCTGTGGTAAACAATTTCACCACATCTTTCAAATTTGATGTCGTGAAATTGTTTACTACAGATTAGTAAGTAAACACACGTAAGCCCATGTGTACCTTGCTTTTTGTAAGCCCATGTGTACCTTGCTTACTGGTTAACCTGCCCCTGACTGAAATATCACTTCACTGTTAAGGACTCTCTGACCTAGCCCAGGCTGACTTATAGGACTCTTCTATGTGCTCTCAGGGTAGCCTCCGTTTACCTCTGTTTTAATACTCATCACAATGTCTTGTGTTATTTCCTTTTTTGTATTTTCCACTCTACCATAATCCCAGTTAGGGCAGGGACTATTCTTCATTCTTGTGACCAGTACAATGCTGGGCATGAGGCAGGTGCAGAATAAATGTTTGTTGAATGAATGAAGGATAAAGGAATTGATGGATGAAAAAAGGAGGAGGAAGTGGCCATTTAGCATATACCGAAACAGGACATGTCATTAGATGGTCAGCTTTCTCTAGCCATCCTTCCCCTGGTCCCAAGTGTCTTGAACTACTGAGCCTTTCCTTCAGCTTACACCCTCCCTATCAGGAATAATTTCTAAAACAATATTTTTTACATGTTCTTGATGGCTTGCTATAGACTGGGAACCCTCTGTCACACCTTAAACCAAGTAAGGATGCAGTTTCTGCTTCCAGGACTCCAGTTATGGGAAGCTTCTCTCAGCATGTTCTTCTGTTGGACAGCTCCAAGAGTTACACAATTTCTCCTGACCCTGAGATAAGACTCAGTTCCCTCAACTTTAAACTCTGACTCCTGGAGACTTTAAGGCTAAATTTGCTCTGTCTCTTGCACAATAATCCCACAAGTGTTTGAGGACAGATACAGAAATTCCCCTGAGCTTTCACTTATCCAGGAAAAACATTCCTAGTTCATTTGTTCATCCCTCATGGGGCACTTTTTCTGACTTTCACAGCTCTGTTGGTGATGTCTCCCAAATGCCTACAACAGCACCTAACACAGAATGAATACGTGAGTGAATAAATAGAAGGAAGGATGAAAGGGAGGGAGGAATGAAGGGAAGAGAAAAGAGTATACCCCAAAATGATCTTCAACAATAACAATTCAACCCCTTGGGGTTTTCCATATGGTTAAACACTACTTTATGATATGGGATTTGACCTTAATTTATGATCACCATGGAAAGACAGGCTTCGGTGCCATGCAGCCTGTGTTCAAATCCCAGCTCTGCAACTTACTAGCTGCGTGGCTCAGGCATGTTGCTTAATTTCTCTGGGCCACAGCTCTCTTAATTGATGATTTGTGTTGCTAGGCTGTCATGAGTATTAGATACAGTCATTACATTACTTGTCATATAGGAGACACTCTATATGTTATGTGAGTGGACGACTGAATGAATGATACTTCTCTCTCCCATAAACGAGCCTATGTGTACTTTCTATGTGTAGGCAGTTGATATTACTGTAATGTTTCCTATATACAGTTGTGTTTTTTTAGGAAGGCCTGGTTGCATAGTGGTTAAGAGCTCAGCTGCTAACCAGAAAGTCAGCAGTTCAAATTCACCAGCTTCTCTTTGGAAAGCCTATGGGGGCAGTTCTAGTGTGTCCTATAGGGTTTCTATGAGTTGGAACTGACTCAAGGGCACCTATGTTAAGCCCATTTTTCCAGGTGGGAAAGTTGAGGTTCAGGAAGGTGAAGTTATCTTGTCCAAGGCCACAAAGAAGGTAAGTGGCAGAGCCAATGATGGTGGGGTAGGTGCCAGTGTAGCTCCCAGCCACAGCTTTGGGCAGAATGCCCTTTTGTCCTACTCACAGGTCAGACAGACCAAGGCTGTGCAGACAGACAGGTTTACAAGCAGTGCCCAACTCTCTGACACCTGGAAGACAGAGAAGGGGGATGATGATGTCAGCTGGGATGTGGAACTGGAAGGCATAGGTGAAGACAATGCCAATAGAGTCCATTAGCTTGACTGACTGGTACAACCTGGGACAGATTGATGGGTCATGAAATGGAATGTGGCTCCCTGGGAAGGGCTCATTCATTGCTCAGAAGCTGGGAGTTGTTATTGAGGTATAGAGCTGGCCAGCTTCTGATGACTCAAGCCAGATGGCCATCAGAGCTGCCCTGGAAGCTTGTTAAAGTGCACATTCCTGGGGATAGTGATTCAGTAGGCCGGAGGCTCAAGAATCTGTATATTTCCCCCCCAAAAGGTAATTTCTGCATAGAATAAAATTCACAGAACAAAAGTCATACAGTGAAAAGCCTCCCTTCCACCCTTAATCTCCAGTCTTCAGTTCCCCTTTCTCTAGGCAAGCGCTTTTATGGTTTTCTTTTAGCCCTTCCAAAATAATCTGTGGCTATGCAAGTTTATGCAGAATGTAGGTACACACTTACTGCATGCACACACACACGCTCACATACACACATACCCACATACATGCACACACATCTACACACACACATACACAGACATACAAACCTATGCACACACACATGCATACACACATGTACACACAGATACAAACACACACATATGCACACAGCAGCATCTTTTACACACTGTTGTACTTTTTTTTTTTTTATTAAATATTTCTTGCAGAACGTTCCCAGCCCATATACCTAGACCTACCTTCTCTATTTAATAACTGCTTGATAATTCAATTACCTGAGTATTCTATAATTTAACCAGTCCCCAGTCAATGAATACTTAGATTACTCCTAGTCTCCTGCCAAGTAAACAATGCTGCAGAGAATATCCTTTTACATACATCTGTGCACGTATAAGATACAACCTCAGAAGTAGAAACGCTGGGTAAAAGTATATGAGTTTAAATTTTGGTAGCTATTGACACATGGCCCATTTTTTGTTTTAGCATATGAGCATGTCTGCTTCCCCACGTCCTTGTCAAAATGCAGTGCATGAGCACACGCTTGTCTTTGCCATTATGTGTCTTTTTCTTTTAAACTGGCATTTCTATTATTATAAGGGAGACAAAGCATCTTTAAAAAAAAAAAAAGGCCATTTTAAAAATTTGCCTGTAAACTGATTGTTGATCATCTTTACCCATTTTTCTTGGTCTTTTTTTTTCCCAGTGGGAAGGGGTGTTTGTCCAAGGCTCCCAACCAAATCTGATGACCAGCCAGATGTGGAGCAGACGTGAAGTCCTTGCGGCACCCAATCCCCACGCTTTTTAGCTGAGGCCCCAGAAGTATGGTGCCCTGCCCAAGGTAGTCAGTGGCAGCCTGGCTGGCCCAGAATGAGGGCCAGCACATTAGGATGATGTCTTACTTGTGTGCACTACTCCACAACTTCAAAGAGATCCCACATTTATTACCTCATCTAATCATTACCACAAAACGGTAAGGTGGATGGGGCTGCTGGTATTTTTCTCATTTTACAGCTGTGGTCTTGTGGGATGTGAAGGCCCCATCAGCTTACTCACCTCAGAAAGACCAAGGCCTGGTGGACACATAACAATGACAAAAGCTAGCACTCAGTGAGCACTCACTGTGTGCCAGGCACTTTTCTGAACATTTTATGTATATTAAGCCTAGACATGCTAGAGTAGGTAGCTTGTCCAAGGTCACTGAAGAGTCAGGATGCAAATCTCATTAGTCAGCTTTAGAGCCTGTGCTCTTAAACACTTGGGTATCTGACTGCTTTGTCACTGTGCACCCAATACTCCTAGCCCCTAAAGTGTTTCTTGAATGAATGAGTAGTCAAATACAATAACTCCAGACAAACTTCCAACTGGGACATAGCAATGGCAGCCTAGGTCCAGTTCTGTATTGGGGACCTGAATGGAGGTCCATCTGTGGGACCCTCGCCCACTACTCTGGAGGCATAACTTTTGTTGTTGTTTCTGTTCCACAACAAACCCAGGTTGTTCCTGTCTCAAGGCCTTTGCACTTTAGAGTCAGACAGATTGAATTCAAGTTTCAGCTTCTCCCTTATAAACAGTGTGAGCTGAGCAAGTTATGTATAGCCTCTCCAAATCTCAACTTCCTCATCTATGTAATGGGGTCAGTAATAATAATGCTAACTTAACCCATAGGGCTGTTGTGAGGATTAAATAAGATAATGCACAGTGCCTGGATTATCAAATTTAGCTATTATTATAGTTAATACTAATATTAAAGTTTAATATTCATTGTTAATGATTACCTAAGGCAATGCCATATTCTATTGCTAAGGCTCAGATCGTGTGCCTTCCCCCACCCCCATGCCCCAGCAGGCAGGGACGTACTAGCAATTGGGCAAGTTGAGGGTGATGTTGGCTTGGGTGCCTGACCCAAACTTGATGTAGCCCAGTGTCCCTAGGCAGATGTAGAGGACAATGACAAGGGTCATCTCCAAGTACAGGACAAAGGAAAACAGCTGTGGATGCTTCATCTGGTTTTAGAGGGCCAGAACCTGGAGGTGAAAGGAAGTTGGGGAAGAAAAGGTAGGAAGCGATGAGGCACATTGTGAAGGAGCAGGGTTCCCTGACAAGCACAAACTTCCTTCGCCAGGTTCACCCAAGTCAGGGAGTGGCCTCTCCCAACGTGCACACCCCCCTCATCTTCTCTTGTGCTTTCTATTCCAAGAGTACCCTTCCCCTCAATTCTTACTCCGTCTTCAAGGCCAGGGTGTGGTGACCTTCCTTTTTGAAATCATTTTTACCTCCTCTCCTCAGGCAAAATTAATCATACCCTCCTCTATGCCTTTGCCTATGGCTCTTTCATTCCAAAAACTTTTGCCTATCTCCTGCACGGGTCACATGAGTCTGTCTCCCATGCTAGACTGGGAACTCTCTGACAGCTACCACATCGTATTGGCTTAGTTTTTATAGTCTTATTAAGACATAATTGACAAAAAATAAAATGCACATATTTAAAGTATATAATTTGATAAGTTTCCACACACACCAGTAACACACATACCCACACCCACATAGGAAATCATCACCATAATCACGATAGTGAACATATCCATCACTCCCAAAAGTTTCCTCACGTCCCTTTGTCATCCTTCATCCTGTCCCTCCCCACCCTCTCCATCCCTATCTCTAGGCAACCACTGATCTGTTTTTTGTCACCATAGATTAGTTTGCATTTTCTAGACTTTTTAATAAATGGACCACCCACTATGTACTCTTTTTTTTTTTTTTGGTCTAAATTCTGTCACTCATAATTATTTTGAGATTCATTCATGGTGTTGCTTGTATCAATAGTTCGGTCTTTGTTATTGTTGAGTAGTATTCCATTGTCTGGATATGCCACAATTTGTTTATCTGTTCACTTGTTGATGGACATTTGAGTTGTTTCCAGCGTTTGGATATTATGAATAAAACTGTTATGGACATTTGTGTATAAGTCTTTGTATAGATTTGTGTTTTCATGCCTCTTGGGTAAATACCTAAGGGTGGAATGGCTGGAGGAAATGGTAGGTGTGTATTTAACTTTTAAAACTGCTATCCAAAGTGGTTGTACCATTTCACATGGCCACCAGAAGTGCGTGAGTGCTGCACACCATATCCTTGTTAATACTCAGTATGGTCAGTCTTCTTAAGTTTAGCCATTCTTTCATCTTTCAGTGATGCAGTGCAGATGCCAAAACAGGTGGGCTGCATTTTGTTTGACCTGCATAGTGTTTTCACTTCTTAAAACAGTTAAGTCAGCTGCCACATTTGAAAATCAGGAAGATTTGCACAAAACCCAGATTCTCACTTCTTTGAAAAATCAGGAGCAGTGGCAACAACAGTGCTCACAAACCTCCATGGCAATAATTGGTTGGAGCTGAGTAGCACCTGCTGCCTTGAGATGGGACATATCCTCTCCAGTTTGCCACAGTCCCCACCCCTCCCTATTGTTAACTGATGGCTCATTTTACTCACTTATGTTATCTGCCTCATCCCTGTAGACATCCACATTTTCAAACTCCGATCTAGGGCTTAGTGCAGCGTACGCAGCAGTAGGTACCCCATGAGAAAGTACCAACTTTCCCTCCCACCAGGAGAAGATCATATTCTACACTTTTCATAAATACTATTATTTAGGCTCCTGAAACAATAACCAGCTGTCCTGAAGAGCACCAGGGATCATTCACTTAAACCTTACATGAACCTTACCATACCAATGCCTTCAAATGTGAAGATGGCAGTACCAAAGAACAGCAAAAAGATCTTCCAGCTTGCTATCAAGGGTAGTTTGCTGGCATCTGGGATTCCCTGAAATGGAGTAAAAGAAGGGCGTTGGCTTTTCCAGGGCATAGAAGTCATCTCAAACCTTTGCCTGGTAGGAAGAAGCCATGTCACAACTGACTTCAACAGAGATAGTCAGTGCTAGGAGTACCTGTAAGATATATAGAGTTCAATCAGCCTTCTCACCTTAAATCTCATCCCCCCCCCCCCAAAAAAAAACAAAAAACCATTGCTGTCAAGTTGTTTCCAACTCATAGCAATCCTATAGGACACAGCAGAACTGCCCCATAGGGTTTCCAAGGTTGCGAATCTTTATGGAAGCAGACTGCCACATCTTCCTCCCATGGAGATGCCGGGTGGGTTCGAACTCTGACCTTTCGGTTAGCAGCTGAGCACTTTAACCACTGTTCCACCAGGGCTCTCACCTTTACATGTGGGGAAAGAAGGACCCAGGGAAGGAAAGGGAGTTGCCCAGGGTCACTGTGCAAACTAGTGGCACAGCCCAGATGAGAATACAGGTCTCCTGATTTTCTCAGCCCTCTGTCACCTCTTTCCTATCAACTTCTCTCAGGACTGTGCCGTCCAGTAGCTGTTAGAGCAGCTATCATGGATCTAGGGGAGGATACTTATTTTTTTTTAAAAATGTTACTTATTTTTTGTGTTGTTGTTGAGAATATACCCAGCAAAACATATGCCACTTTAACAGTTTCTGCATGTACATTTCAGTGACATTGATTACATTCTTTGAGTTGTACAAACAATCTCACCCTTCTTTTCTGAGTTGTTCCTCTGCCATTAACATAAACTCTCTGAATCCTAAATTTCCTAGCTAATCTTTTGAGTTGTTGTTGTCAATTTGATCCCATATAGGTAGATCCTAAAAGAGCACATTGCTCAAGGCAGACATTCTTTACTAGTTAATCTAAACTATTGTTAGGTTTTAAGATAACTTAAAGGGATATTTTTGGTTTAAGGTTTAACGACTATCTCAAGGCCATAGTTTCGGGGGTCCATCCAGCCTCCATGGCTCCAGAAAGTCTGGAGTCCGTAAGGACTTGAAGGGATGCTTATTTTTAATAGACCTCTGTGGCAGGCAGAATAATGCCTGATGATGCAGTGTTTAAAGCGCTCAGCTGCTAACCAAAAGATTAGCGGTTCAAACCCACCAGCTGCTCCATGGGAGAAAGATGTGACAGTCTGCTTTCATAAGATTTACAGCCTTGGAAACCCTATGAGGCAGTTCTACTCTGTCCTGTGGGGTCGCTATGAGTTGGAACCGACTTGACGGCAGTGGGTTTGGTTTTTTGGTTTAAAGATGTTCATGCCCCAATGCCCAGAACCTGTGGATATGTTACGTTACATGGAAAAAGGGAATTAAGGTGGAAAAAGGAATTAAAGTTGCAAATCAGCTGATACTAAAATAAGGAGATTATCTTGGATTACCTGGGTGGGCCCAATGTCATCATAAGGGTCCTTAAAAGTGGAAGAGGCAATCCAAAGAGAGAACCAGAGAGATGGCAACACGAGAAAGACTTGCTTTGACATTGCTGGCTCTGAGGAAGGAGAAATGACGCCATGAGCCAAGGAATATGGACCACCTCTAGAAGCTGGAAAGGGCAAGAAAATGGATTCTCTCCTAGAGCCTCCAGAAAGGAACGTAACCCTGCCAGCACCTTGGTTTTAGCCCAGTGAGAACTTCAGAACTGTAAGATAAAAAATCGGTGTTGTTTTCAGCCACTAAATTTGTGGTAAGGAGCTCTGGTAGTGCAGTGGTTAAGCACTCGGCTGCTAACCAAAAAGGTAGGCAGTTCAAACCCACCAGCCTCGGGAGAAAGATGTGACAGTCTGCTTCCATAAAGATTTACAGCCTTGGAAACTCTATGGGGAAGTTCTACTCTGTCCTATAGGCTTGCTACGAGTTGGAATTGACTTGATGGCAATGGGTTAAGTTTGTGGTGATTTGTTACAGCAGCACTAGGAGCCTGTGATAGTAGTATAGTGTGGGTTTGGAGGCAAACCCACTGGGAGTAAAGGGAAGTTTACTTCCTGTGCATCAGTTTCCTTGCCTGTAAACTGGAGATGAGGTAGTACTTACCAAATAGTTTTATTGTGAAGATTCAATGAGTTAATATATGGAAAGAGCTTGGGACCAAGTAAATCAAGTTCCTCTAACATCCATGTAACTTTTGTCAAGCTACCTCTGTTAAAAGTTTTGTTGGCTATTCCATCAATATTTCTCTCAACTAAAATGTAACCTCCATGAGAGCAGACATCCTATCTTTTTTTACTTGCCACTGAATCAGCCCCTTGCACAATGCCTGGATCACAGAGGTATTCAGTAACTATTTGTTTTGTGACTCATGGTTATCCAACATGACAATGAAGGTGATGATGATGAAGATAATGATGATGATGATTAGCTTTTATAGCTCGTGGGGCTAAAGTGTTCACAAATGTCACCTTAACAGGGGCTGCTTAGAGCAGGGGGTCACCTTCCTCACCTCTACTTGCTCATAGTGATAATAGTTGTCCCCAGGTGTCTCAGACGCCCTGGACATTGTCCCCTTTTTCTGAGAGTTCTAGGTACAGACCTAGACAATATACTGAAATATTAGAGCCATGCTCCCCAGAGTGGTGATGTTGGCCAGTGTTGAGAAGACGGAGAGTGACCCGAGGTTCTGGATGAACACCCACAGGACCAGGAAGGGCGGGATTATCAGCATGTAGAAATGGATATCCAGGATGGGGGTCAGCACCAGCATCTTTCTGGGATGGTAGGTTTTGGAGGTCACACGGGCTTCCTCCACCATCTAATGCAGAATGTGGAGCATAATGAAGGGGAGAATAGTTAGGGTTTCAGATAAAACACAGGATACCAGCTAAATTTGAATTTCAGATAGATCACAAATAATTTTTTAGTGTAACTGTATCCCAAATATTGCATAGGACACACTCATAGTAAAGAAATTATTCATTCTTTATCTGAAAATCAGATTTAACTGGGTGTCTTGTATTTTTCTCATTGTGGTAAATATATAGGTTACAAAACATTTGTCATTTCTACAATCTTCACATGTATAGTTCAGTGACATTAATTATGTTCATCATGTTGTTTAACCATCATCATTAACTGTTTCTGAATTTTTCCATCACTCTTAACAGAAGTTCAGTGCCTCCTAAGCAATGATTCCCCCTTTCCCCCTCTGTATCATTCACCCCTGGTAATCACGAATAAGTTTTGATCTCTATACACTTTTACCTATTCTGGATATTTCGTATAAGTGGGATCATACAATATTTGTCCTTTTGTGACTTATTGCACTCAGCATAATGTTTTCAAGGTTCATCCATGTTGTAGCATGCATCAGTGTCCTATACTTTTATTTGCCAAATATGAAAACCCTAAATGTAGTGTCAGTCATTGTGATAACAAGACACCCTTGGAATCATAAGATCTCAAGCCTAAAGAGAACTTTGTCACCAAGCCATCTTCCCTACCAGATGGTTGTTTTTGTGCATACATCCAGAGAAAGGGAGTTCATTACAACACAAGAATATCCTCTTCAATTTTGGATAAGCCCTAAAAGTTATAAAGCTCTTAAATATTGAGCAAAACTTATCTGCTTGAATATTCCATCTATGATACTTGTCATAGTTTAGCTATTTGGGTACACAAAACCAAATATGCTCCCTCTATTCCACGAAGCCAAGAAAGAATGCCATGATTGATTTGTAATACCTGTTAGGAATGCAATGAGGGGAAGGTTGTGGCTTGTTTGCCTTAAATAATTAGGCATCTTCTACATGACAATCCTGAAATACCCAAGGTATATCTCACCAATGCTTTTCAGGCTGAAAATATGCAATTATTTTGACTACTTCTGATTCGACGTGATTGCAAGCTTCTTTCTCCATCCTGGTTTTACTCCTCAGAAGTTACTTTGGCTTCTTTATGAGCCCCTCCCCTTTTTAAAGTCTGTTTATTTATTTTTGGTGAAAATATACGATAAAACATACACCATTTCAACAATTTCTACATGTACAACTCAGTGACATTGGTTGCATTCTTCAAACTGTGCCACCTTTCTTGACAATCTTCTCCAAATTATTTCATCGTCATTAACACAAATTCACTGCACCCCTAAGCTCCTTAGCTATCCTTTTGAGTTGTTGTTGTCAATTGGATTGCATTTAGATAATTCTTTAAAATAGTGTATGCTTAATGCAGACATTCTTTTCTATTTAGGCTGAACTATTATTTGGTTCAAAGGTGACTTCAGGGGATAGTTTTAGTCCAGGGTTTAAAGATTTCTTCCGGCTAATAGTTTTGGGGGTCATCTAGCCTGAATGGCTCCAGAAAATCTGGACTCCATGAGAATTCAAAATTCCTTCACAATTCTTTAAAAATGTGATTTCCAGGACTGAGAGAACTCCCAAGTGTGGTCTGCTAAGGAAGTAGAATGGAGCCATCTCCTCCCATGATCAGAACACTATACTTTTGCTAACGCAGCCTTAGCAGCAGGAGGTCTACTTTGCTCCCACTCTACTCAGAAGTCCTCCATACCTGTTGCAAATTGTCTGCCATAAACATAAAATAAACACTGCAGAAGCCCAGCTGGGTGATGGTTAATAAGAAGCTGACAGTGTACCAGAGAAGGAAAAGAACCAGCAGACAGAGGGAGAAAACAAACATTAAGAAAAATTTTAGCATGCATTTATTTCTATCAATTATATCAAAATAAATAATTTAACAATTATTTATGCTAATTCTATTTTTCCTCTTTTTTTTTATTATGAAAAATTTTGAGCCTACAGAAAAAGTTGAAAGAATAGTACAATTAACATCCACATACTCTTCAACTAGATTTACCAATTGTTAACTTTTGGCCATAATTGAGCTTTCAATCTCTCTCTCTCTCTCCATATATATACATACATACATATATATATATATATATATATATATATATACACACATATATATATATATATGTATATATATGACCCAAGCCATGGCGTTTTTAATCGCCTCATGTGCATGCGAAAGCTGGACGATGAATAAGGAAGACCAAAGAACTGACGCCTTTGAATTATGGTGTTGGTGAAGAATATTCAGTATACCATGGACTGCCAGAAGAATGAACAAATCTGTCTTGGAAGAAGTACAGCCAGAATGGTCCTTAGAAGCAAGAATGGCGAGACTTTGTCCCACATACTTTGGACATGTTATCAGGAGGGATCAGTCCC
Organism: Dugong dugon; assembly: GCA_030035585.1. NCBI lineage: Eukaryota > Metazoa > Chordata > Mammalia > Sirenia > Dugongidae > Dugong > Dugong dugon. Next base: position 184,655,939 of record CM057460.1, on the reverse strand, counting down.
TGGAGAAGGACATCATGCTTAGTAAAGTGGAGGGTCAGCGAAAAAGAGGAAGACCCCCAACAAGATGGATTGACATGGTGGCTGCAACGATGGGCTCAAGCATAGCAATGATCGTGGGTATGGTGGGGGACTGGACGGTGTTTTGTTCTGTTGTACATAGGATCGCTATTTGTCAGAACCAGCTTGATATCACCTAACAACAACAACATATACATACATATAAATGTGTGTGTATGTATATATATATATATATAAAAATACACACACATGTACCTATTTTATGCAAATAAGGCGTGCTTTCTGCATTTGTTTTCCAGCTGTGCTCCCCTGCCCCCTGCAAGGCACCCTCACAAATGCTGCCATGCCAATCCTCTTCTACATGTTGCTGTAAAAAAATTAGCATAGCACACTTATGAAAATAGCTCAAGGGGAAGGGCATGGTCACAGAAGGCACTTGCTATTTGCGTAAAAATATGGTACATACATACGTACACACATATGCATGGACACATGCAAATTTTTCAGAATCATTTGAAAGTCAATTGCAGATATCATAATGCATCAACCTTAAATACCTCAGCATGCCTCTCTTAAGACTGTGACACCCAGAAAATTAATCTCAGTATTCTCCAATATACAGCCAATATTTAAATACTCTAATTCTCTCCAAAATATCTTTTATAGCTGTATTTATGTATTTATTCAACTCACGTTCTAATCAAGGTTTATGCATTACACTTGGTTGTGTCTCTCAAGTTTTCTTTCATGTAGAACAGTCCCATAAGCCATCTTTTTTGCTTTTCATGACATTGGTTTTTTTGAGGAGTCCAAGCCAAATGTCTTGTAGAATGTCCCACATTGTGGACTTGTCTGATTGTTTCTTTGTGGTTAGATTCAGGTAAACATTTTTGGCAAGAATACTACATAGGTGATATTTCATACTTCTATTTCATTATATTAAGAGTTGCGTAATGTCCTGTTGTCCCAGTAACTGCCAGATCTCTCCATTGGAAATGCACATTTCCCCCTTTGTAATCTGTGGGTCAAAACTTTGAGATGGCATAAATATCCTATTCTCAAATCAATGGTTTTAACATTCATTGATGATCCTTGTCTGAATCAATTATTTCATTGGTGGTTGTAAAGTGATGATTTTATAATTTATTTCTCATTTCTTCTAAATATATCAGCTGATGTTCTTCCATCCTTTTTGGTATCACAATCCACTCCTGTTCTTTATTTGTTATTCAATATATTATTATCCACGGTTGCCATTACTCTTTTAGATTCTTAAATTGTCCTAAATTTATTTATTTTTGTAAATTTATTTTTTTGGTGAAAATATATACAACAAAACACACCAATTCAACAATTTCCACATGTACAATTCAGTGACATTGGTTACTTTCTTCAAGTTGTGCCACTTTCTTGACAATCTTTTCCAAACTATTTTACCATCATTAATACGAATTCAACTCCTCCCCCTATCTTCTCATTTATCATTTTGAGTTGCCGTTGCCAATTTGATCACATATAGATAATTCTTTAAAAGAGTATAATGCTTAATGCAGACATTCTTTTCTAATTAGGCTAAACTGTTATTTGATTCAAAGATGACTTCAGGGGATAGTTTTGGTTCAAGTCTTAAAGATTTTTTCAGGGTAGTTGTTTTGGAGGTCATCCAGCTTCAATGGCTCCAGAAAGCGTGGGTTCCATGAGAACTTGAAATTCTATTGAAGATGCACTTATTTTTTAAGGGAACAAAAATATATTCCTCTACATATTCTAATTTTTATCTCAAGAGTTTTTCAAAATTAGATTGTAACATTTGCATCAGAATCACTGGAGGCACGTGCTGAAAATGGAGATGTCTGGGTCTCATATCATGTCTGTTGAATCAGAATCTTAGTGTCACGTGACTCTTAGAAGCAGCATGGTTTTTCACTCTACTATGGAGATTTTCAAGCATACTCAAAAGCAGAAAGAATAATTTAATGAATCCTCATTTACCCATCCCAGCCTCAACAACTACAGGTAGTCCCTGGGTTACTAAAGTCTGACCTATATACAACCTGTAGTCATGAACCAACTCTTGTAAAGCTTATTATATTAAAAATTTAGGTACATGCAATGGTTTGTGATAATGGGCGCTACTTTGCAATGCACATAAAAACATTATTATTACTGTATTATGTTAAAGACGTTTTAATGTATGTAGAAGCGTTTCTTTAATGTTTTCTATGCATAGAAAGGTACACGATATACTATATACTAAGACAAATATTTGACTGACATCAGATATGAACCGTACCTAATTGTTCCAACTTATGTACAAATCCAATTTAAAGACAGATTTAGGAATGGTACTTGTTCATAATTTGGACACTGCCTGTATTAACTTGTTGTCAATCCTCTTTCATCTATCCCTTCACCCCACCATATACATATACGTATTTTGTTGGAGTATTTCATAGCAAATCAAAGACCTCAGGTCATTTCACCTGTAAATAATTCAGCATGCAGCTCTAACAGATAAGGACTTAAAAAAATTATAACCATAATATATTCATTCCTAACAAAATTAAAAATTATTCCTTTATATCATCTAATACCCATTCCATATTCAGATTTTAGCAATCATTTCCAAAAATGTCTATTTTACAGTTGGTTTGAAATTCAGATTCAATTAGTCAAACAAATTTATACATTGATACATTGTGTTTTAAAATTAAGTCTCTTTTAAACTACTATATTCTCCTTCCTCTGTTTTCTTTTTTTTCTTTCCACCTGCATATTTTTTTTTGGTAGTTATTGAAGATACCAGATCCCTTTTCCTGTAGCATGAACCGCTTTCTATATTTAGTCAATGTCTTCTTCATGATGTCATTTACCACATTCCTCTATCCCCTATGTTTTCTGTAAATTATTTCTGGTTATATCTAGTGGCTTGATTATATTCTAGTTTTTGTTTTCTCTGGCAAGAATATTTCAGAGGCAGTGCTCTGTACTCCTTCCTGTATCCCATTATGAGACACACCATGTCTGGTTGTCACATATTTAAGCATTGGATGCTAAGACGTTAAGATTAGTAAGTGGGTTAAGGTGGTGTCATTGAAGATTCTTTCTTTACAAAGTTTCCCATTAGCCTTTCATCTTACTTCTTCAACATACATTGATAACTGTTGCCTAGATGGAATGGGCAGCTTTTAATCGAGCTCCCCAGATATCTCTTGTTGTGTGCTGTTGAGTCTATTCCAACTCATAGCAACCCTATAAGACAGAGTAGAACTGCCACATAGAGTTGCCAAGGCTGTAAATTTTTAAGGACTCAAGTTCCACATCTTTCCCCTGTGGAGCAGATGGTGGGTTTAAACTACCAACCTTTCAGTTAGAAGTTGAGTGCTTAATCCCTGCACCACGAGGGCTCCTCAGATACCTCTTAGCATACTAAAAATTACAAATCATTGGCTTAAATAAAACTGTTTCCCAAATGCTTCTAAACTTTTCTCAGTCACGAGACCTTCAGAGAAATGGTACAGTGTAATGAGTGGGAGCTGGATATTTTCTGTTCAAGTTCTTGTTCTGCCACTAAATTCTTGTGTGACCCTGGGCAACTTTATTGCCCTCTCTGGGCTTTATTTTTCTCCACCTGAACAGGCATGGATATAGTGAACTCTAAAGGCTCTTCTTGCCCTAAATTTTTTTTCAGAATTCTGGTAATTGTTAAAACTTAGTGAGAAAGAATGTACAATTACAAGACATCCATTATAACTGCCCCATGATCTCACCTGACTGATCATCAGAGTGACTCCTAATTAGGAGACAGATGAGCTACTGAAGCCCAAGAGAGGCGCTATGTAAGGGATCTTAGCAGCCCCAATACTGACTCACTCACTACCTCCTGAGGGACTCTGCTAGGAAAGGCTTCTGGGTTAGGTTCTTGGTCAAATGTCTGCTCCATCACTATCTATGTCAATGTCCTTGGACATGATATTTTATCTTTATGAGCCTTGGTCACCTCATATTTCAGAGACAATCAAAATTCACCCCCACAGTAGTCAAAACAGCCTGGTACTGGTACTATGACAGACACATAGACCAATGGAACAGAATCAAGAATCCAGATGTAAATCCATCCACCTACGGTCAGCTAATCTTTGACAAGGGAACAAAGTCTATTAAATGGGAAAAAGATGGTCTTTTTAACAAATGGTTCTGGAAAAACTGGATGTCCATCTATAAACAAAGGAAACAGGACCCATGCCTCATATCATACACAAAAACTAAATCAAAATGGATCAAAGACCTAAATATCAAACCAAAAACAATAAAGATCATGGAAGAAAATATAAGGACAATGCTAGGGGCCCTAATACATGGCATAAATACAATACAAAGCACAACTAACAAAGCACAAACACCAGAAGATAAACTAGATAACTGGGAGATCCAAAAAATTAAATACTTATTCTCATGGATTGAATTATGTCCCCCCAAAAATGTGTGTATCAGTTTGGCTGGGCCATGATTCCTGGTATTGTGTGATTTTCCTATAGGTTGTAAATCCTGCCTCTATGATGTTTAAAGAAGGGGGAGTGGGTGGCAGTTGTGTTAGTGAGACAGGACTCAATCTACAAAATTGGATTAGATCCTGAGGCAATCTCTTGAGATATAAAAGAGAGAAGTGAGCAGAGAGACAGGGGGAGATCATAACACCAAGAAAGCAGTGCCAGGAGCAGAGTGCGTCATTTGGACCTGGGGTCCTCGTGTGGAGAAGCTCCTAGTCCGGGGGAACACTGATGAGAAGGAGGCTGACAGAGAGAGAAAGCCTTCTCCTGGAATTGATGCCATGAATTTGGACTTTTAGCCTATTTTACTGTGAGGAAATAAACTCTTTGTTAAAGCCATCCACTTGTGGTATTTCTGTTATAGCAGCACTAGATGACTAAGACACTTATGCTCATCAAAAAATTTCACAAAGAGAGTGAAAAGAGAATCTACAGACTGGCAAAAAAGTTTTGGCTATGACATATCCAACAAGGGTCTAATCTCTAAAATCTATAGAATACTCCAACACCTCAACAACAAAAACACAAACAATCCACTTAAAAATGGGCAAAGGATATGAACAGATACTTCACCAAAGAAGACATTCAGGTGGCTAACAGACACATGAGGAAATGTTCATGATCTTTAGCCATTAAACCTGTTGCTGTCAAGTCAATTCCAACTCATAGCAACCCTGCAGGACAGAGTAGAACTGCCCATAGGGTTTCCAAGGAGCGGCTGGTGGATTTGAACTGCCAATCTTTTGGGTAACAGCCGTAGCTCTTAACCACTGTGCCACCAGGGCTCCCTTTAACCATTAGAGAAATGCAAATCAAAACTATAATGAGATGCCATCTTACCCCAATAGTACTGGCACTAATAATAATAATAAAAAAAAACAACCCAGAAAATAACGAATGTTGGAGACATTGTGGGGAGATTGGAACTTTTATGCACTGCTGGTGGGAATGTAAAATCGTACGACCACTACGGAAAATGATATGGTGCCTCCTTAAAAAGCTAGAAATAGAAATACCATATGATTCAGCAATCCCACTCCCAGGAATATACCCTAAAGAAATAAGAGCTGTCACATGAAGAGACTTATACATACGTAGGTTCATTGCAGCGTTATCCACAATAGCAAAAAGATGGAAACAACCTAAGTGCCTATCGATAGATGAATGGATAAACAAACTATGATACATACACACAATGGATTACTACACATGATGAAGAACAACGATGAATCTGCAAAACATCTCACAACATGAATGACTCTGGAGGGCATAATGCTGAGTGAAATAAGTCAATCACAAAAGGACGAATACTGTATGAGATCACTATTATAAAAACTCAAGAAAAGGTTTACACACAGAAAAAAAAATCTTTGATGGTCATAAGGAAGGGGAGAAATGGGGAGGGTAAATCACTAACTAGACAGTAGACAAGTGTTAACTTTGGTGAAGGGAAAGACAACACAATATATGGGAAGTCAGCACAACTTGACCAAGGCAAAGTCATAGAAGCTTCCTAGACACATTCAAACACCTTGAGGGACCAAGTTACTGGGGCTGAGGGCTAGGGATCATGGTCTTGGGGGACATCAAGGTCAATTGGCATAACATAATTCATAAAGAAAATGTTCCACATCCGACTTTGGTGAGTAGTATCTGGGGTCTTAAAAGCTTGTGAGCAGCCATCTAAGATACATCTATTGGTCCCATCTTGTCTGGAGCAAAGAAGAATGAAGAAAACCAAAGATAAAAAGAAAATATTAGTCCAAAGAACTATTTGACCATATGAACAAGCCTTCACCAGCCTAAGCCCAAAAAACTAGATGGTGCCTGGCTACAAGCACCAACCACTCTGACAGGGATCACAATAGAAGGTACTGGACAGAGTGGAAGAAAAACGTAGAACAAAATTGAAATTCACAAAAAAGACCAGACTAAATGATCTGACAGAGACTGGAGGAACCCCCAAGACTATGGCCACCAGACACCCTGCTAACTCAGAACTGAAGCCACTCCTGACGTTTACCTTTAAGCCAAAGATTAGACAGGCCTGTAAAAGAAACATGTCATGTCAGTTTGTTGTATTGTGGTGGCTTGGGTGTTGCTGTGATACTGGAAGCTTTGCCACTGGTATTTCAAATACTAGCAGGGTACCCTTGGTGGACAGGTTTGAGCACAGCTTCCACACTAAGACAGACTAGGAAGAAGGACATGGCAGCCTACTTCTGAAAAAATTGACCAGTGAAATCTTATGAATAGCAGCAGAACATTGTCTGATACAGGGCCGGAAGATGAGTCCCTCAGGTTGGAAGGCACTCAAAAGACGACTGTGGAAGAGCTGCCTCCTCTAAGTAGAGTCAACCTTAATGAAGTGGATGGAGTCAAGTTTTCAGGACCTTCATTTGCTCATGTGGCAGTACTCAGAATGAGAAGAAACAGCTGCAAACATCCATTAATAATTGGAACGTGGAAAGTACAAAGTATGAATCTAAGAAAATTGTAAGTCATCAAAAAATGAAATGGAATGATTGATATCCTAGGCATTAGTGAACTGAAATGGACTTATACTGGCCATTTTGAGTCACACAATCATATAGTCTACTATGCTGGGAATGACAAATTAAAGAGTGGCATCGCATTCATTGTCAAAAAGAACATTTCAATATCTATCCTGAACTACAACACTGTCAGTGATAGGATAATATCCATACACCTAAAAGCAAGACCAGTTAATATGACGATTATTCAAATTTACGCACCAACCACTAAAGCCAAAAATGAATAAATTGAAGATTTTTACCAACTTCTGCAGTCTGAAATTGATCAAACATACAATCAAGACACACTGATAATTACTGGCGATTGGAATGCAAAAGTTGGAAACAAAGAAGGATTGGTAGTTGGAAAATATGGCCTTGGTGATAGAAATGACGTCAGAGATCGCATGATAGAGTTTTGCAAGACCAACAGCTTCTTCACTGCAAACACCTTTTTTCAAGAACATAAATGGTGACTCTACACGTGGACCTCACAAGATGGAATACACAGGAATCAAATTGACTACACCTGTGGAAAGAGATGATGGAAAAGCTCAGTATCATCAGTCACAACAATGCCAGGAGCTGACTGTGGAACAGACCATCAATTGCTCATATCCAAGTTCAAGTTGAAGTTCAAGAAAATTAGAACAGGTCCACTAGAGCCAAAGTACAACCTTGAGTATATCCCACCTGAATTTAGAGACCATCTCAAGAATAGAGTTGACACATTGAACACTAACGACTGAAGACCAGACAAGTTGTGGAATGACATCAAGGACATCATATGTGAAGAAAGCAAGAAGTTATTAAAAAGACAGGAAAGAAAGACCAAAATGGATGTCAGAAGAGACTCTGAAACTTGCTCTTAAACAATGAGTAGCTAAAGCTAATGGAAGAATTGATGAAGTAAAAGAGCTGAAGAGAAGGTTTTGAAGGGCTGCCAGGGAAGACAAAGTAAAGTATTATAATTACAAGTGCAAAGATCCGGGGATAGAAAACCAAAAGGGAAGAACACAGTATGCATTCCTCAAGCTGAAAGAACTGAAGAAAAATTCAAGCCTGGAGTTGAAATATTGAAGGATTCTATTGGGAAAATATTAAATGACACAGGAAGCATTAAAAGAAGATGGAAGGAATACAGAGTCACTATACCAAAACAAAATTGGCTGACATTCAGCTATTTCGGGAGGTAATATACGATCAAGAACTGATAATACTGAAGGAAGAGGTCCAAACTGCACTGAAGACATTGGTGAAAAACAAGTCTCCAGGAATTGATGGAATATCAATTGAGATTTTTCAACAAATGGATGTAGTGCTGGAAGCCTTCACTTGTCTACACAAAGAAATTTGGAATTCCAGAACACTTAATTGTGTTCACGAGGAACCTGTACACAGAACAAGAGGCAGTCATTCGAACAGAACAAGGGGATACTGTGTGGTTCAAAATCAGGAACAGTGTGTGTCAAACTTGTATCTTTTCACCATAGTTATTCAATCTGTATACCAAGCAAATAATCCAAGAAACTGGACTATGTGAAGAAGAACGGGCATCAGGATTGGAGGAAGATTCTTTAACAACTTGTGTTATGCAGATGACACAACCTTGCTTGCTGAAAGTGAAGAGGACTTGAAGCACTTACTGATGAAGATCAAAGACCACAGCCTTCAGTATGGACTACACCTCAACATAAAGAAAACAAAAATCCTCCCAACTGGACCAATAAGCAGCATCATGATAAATGGAGAAAATAATTGGAAGTTGTGAAGGATTTCATTTACTTGGATTCACAATCAATGCCCATGGAAACAGCAGTCAAGAAATCAAGTGGTGTATTGCATTGGGCAAATCTGTTGCAAAAGACGTATTTAAAGTGTTAGAGCAAAGACTTCACCTTGAGGATTAAGGTGTGCCTGACCCAAGCCATGTATTTTTAATCACCTCATATTCTTGTGAAACCTGGACAATGAATAAGAAAGACTGAAATAGAATTGATGTATTTGAATTCTGGTGTTGGCTAGGAATATTGAATATACCACGGACTGCCAGAAGAATGAACAAGTCTATCTTGGAAGAAGTACAGGCAGAATGCTCCTTAGAAGCGAGGATGGCGAGACTTCATCTCATGTACTTTAGACACGTAATCAGGAAGGATCAGTCCCTGGAGAAGGACATCATGCTTGGTAAAGTAGAGGACAGTGAAAAAGAGGAAGACTCTTAATGAGATGAATTGACACAGTGGCTGCAACAATGGGCTCAAACACAGCAATGATTACAAGGATGGCCCAGGACCAGGCAGTGTTTCATTCTCCTATGAGCCGGAAGTGACTTGACGACACCGAAAAACAACAACATATGTTCCAACATAAAAAGAAATTAGAAACATGTTGTTAGATGAAAAAGCAAATTGCCAAAGAATATTCTAACTAATGTAAAAGAAAATACAAAACAAAATTTTCCATTTACATATACTCATATATGTGCAGAGAAAAAAATGTCTAGATGGAGGTTTACTAACTAAATATCAGTGATTACCTCTAGGATGAAGAGTGGGGTGAGGGATGGGCTATCAGTGGGGAATTCTCTGTCTATATTGCTTGAGTGTTTACTATAAGAACATGCTTATTAGAAAATTGTACAACTAGAAATAAAGGAAGAACAGGTGAGGAATGTTGTTATTATTGTTGTTGTTACTGCTACCTACTGCTAGATCTATGACTACTACCTTCCCCACACCGAGTGGATCCTCAGGCAGGTGTTAGGCCAGGTTTCGAGGCAATACATTATGGCTTCACCATAGTTCATAAAAGTTTTTTGAAGTCTAGGGAGAAGGGACAAGTAAGGTACAATGTACACTTTACTCCCAAAGTAAGTAATTAGTATATATATAATGTGTTAACATGTTGTCGGGTGCCATCCAGTGGATTCTGACTCACAGTGACTCCATGTGTTACACAGTAGACCTACCTGATACGGTTTTCTAGGCTGTAATCTTTATGGAAGCAGATCACCAGATCTTTCTCCCCTAGAGCTGCTGGGTAAGTTTGAACTGCCAATCTCTTGGTTAGTAGCCGAGCGTTTAACCATTTGGGCCACCAGGGCTCTCTGTTAACATGATAAATCAAAAAAACCAAACCCATTGTCGTCAATTCGATTTTGACTCATAGTGACCCTGTTGGACAGAGTAGAGCTGCCCCACAGGGTTTCCAAGGAGTGGCTGGTGGATTTGAACTGCCAACATTTTGGTTAGCAGCTAAGCTGTTACCCACTGTGCCACCTTGTAACTTTCTTAGCACTGGCATTTCTGAGATATTTTATAGCAGGATACAGACTTTTAAAACTTTCAGAAGCCTGCCTTGTTTTCTTTTTTGCAGTTATCTTTATAAACATTAAAATTTAAGTGGATGTTATTGGGTTTGGTTTTTTAAGTCAGCAGTAGCTGTGCATTGGTTAGGTGTGTAAATCAGGAAAGAGGGAATGTGGATGCAGTGAGTGGCGTACACGTTAGTCAGGGAAGGTGGCAGGCAATATGAGGGGTGTGGGTGTGGCCAAGGGGCCCTGGTGGTGCAGTGGTTAAGAGCTTGGCTGCTAACCAAAAGGTCAGCTGTTCGAATCCACCGGCTGCTCCTTGCAAATCCTATGGAGCAGTTCTATTCTCTTATAGGGTTGCTATGAGTTGGAATTGACTTGAAGGCAGTGGGTTTGGTTTTTCGTTTTTTGAGGGGTACGGCCAAGGCAGTGGTTCTGTTTTCTGGATTTACCTTTCCCCCTTCCACTGCTGAGGATGCCAGGGCAAGAATGGTGGAGACGGTGACAAGCCACAGAGTGTGTGCCCCTTTCTAAAACGGGTCAGTCTCGACTCTGTTACAGCTGAGTGGTGCCACGAGGGAATAACTCACAGGTGCCAGATTGTCTCACTGATAAAGAGAAGGTAGAGTTTTTTGTTTTTTAAGTTTTAAAAAATGTTAAGCAACGTTTTTAAACACTGTACAAGTCCCCAAAAACTTATCTGGAGGTCACAGTCAGTTCTTAGGTGATCAGCCTGTACTGGTATTAGACAGAAAAAAATGAAAAACAAGTCATCAGAAAACAGTCAGGGAAAGGCTTCCATGAGTGATATTGATGTCAGAAGCCTGCAGGGTGACATAATGACCCCAACAGGCTTGAGAGAAGGGAAGATTTGCAAAATAGTTATGAGGGGAGTCAGACAGGTCTTCAAATTACAGCCACTTCCTTGCTGTGTGACCTTGAGCAATGCACTAACTCCTCTAAGTCTCAATTTACTCATCTGTTAAATGGGAATCATAATAGTGCCTACCATAGAGGTTTACTGTAAGGAATAAATGAAAGAATGCTTGCAAAGCTCTTAGCATGGTACCCGGCACAGTGCAATTGTGCAATAAACCTAACTACTGAATGAGTAAGTGCTATTAAAGGTGTTTTGTGAGCTGAAAGTGTCCTGTCAAGTTAGGTGTGACTGATAGACTCTAGAGACATCTATCTGGGTTAGGATAATCTGAGTTTATGAGGAGTTTCATTTAATATCCCTGTTTTGATTTATGAGGACTGTTTTCACATTTATGAAGACCTGTTGGGTTTTGCACCTCAAGCGAAGCCACCACCCGTCTGTCAGGAGAGTCTTGTGTGTTGCTGTGACGCTGAACAGGTTTCAGCGGAGCTTCCAGATGAAGATGGACTAGGAAGAAAGGCCTGGTGATCTACTTCCAACAATCAGCTGATGAAAACCCTATGGATCACAATGATCTGATCCACAATTGATCATGGGGTTGGAACAGGACCAGATAGCGTTTACTTCTATTGTGCATGGGGTCACCACGAGTCAGGAGCTAACAGCAATAACATTGGATTGAGCATGCCTTGTGAGCAGCTGAGCACTGCGAATCGAGAGCCACCAGATGGTAGTAGCTGCAGCTGCTAAGTTGTCACGGGCTGATGAAGGGCCCCTCTCAGAGTATTGGTGAGTTGCTAGTTTATAAAGAAGAATCTCTTGGCATTATATACATTGCATTTAAGTTTTAAATACAAAAATGTAGAACATCATATATATGCTTTGTTAATAACTGAAGTCATTGAGAGATATTCATTTCATTAGTATTATGTTTTTCACTTTCACTAAATTGTCCTAAAAGAAGTTTCCTTGGAACAAATTACACTTAAAGGTCTGTGTAGGGGAAGGATGATGTGGTGGGGTGAGGAGATTAGGAGGAAAAGAAGGACATACCCAAGTATCTCACACACACATGGTAGTTCATATAGTATTTTTGCATCTTTGATCCCTTTTGATCTGTCTAGGTGGGGAAATCTGGGCTCAGAGAGTGCAGGAGCTGGACAAGTTCATACAGCTAGGTAGCAGCGGAGGTGAGCCAGGACTTAGGAGTTTCCAGGTGGGAGTCTTTCTAATCCTTTCCATTGCCTCTGTAGAATTCAGAGCAGCAGGGAAGGTGGCCTGGAGAAGTGGCTGAGTTTGACTGGGTCAGCGGTCAATGGAAACCCCATACACCCTGAGGCGGGGCCTGGTGCTGGGGTGAGAGAGAAGCAGGACTCTACCTCTGGCTGACATGAAGAGCACAGTTCAATAGGATGACCACACAGCGCACGGTGAGGATCCCAGTGGCCAGCAGGCTGATAGCACCAACCTGGAGGGGAAGGGGAGAGGAGGGAATGGTGAGCCACACATGGATCACTGAGAGCTGGGGGCTGTCTCATAATCATGCTGCCTCTGGGATGAGAGACCCTGCCTCAACGTCCTTGTATCCCCATATACATCGATTTGAATGCATCTTAGCATCACAGCAAAGCGACTGTACAACCTCTGTTGGTATACTTCCAATGACAGAGAACTTACTACTTCCCAGACAGCCTATGCTTTTTCTCATCTGCCTTTGAGTTCTGCCTTCTAGAGGGGCTGAAGTTAAGTTTATCCACACCCTAGCCCTCACCTCCTCCAAGATCTTTGAAGATCTTCCAAGATTCCTTTTATAACTTGGTACTTTTCCTCTAGTGCAGGCTTTCTCAACAGGGGCAATATTGACATTTGGGGCACCATGATTACCTTGCCTATTGGATAATCTGCCCCTGCTGTTCTAGTACGTCTAGTTTGTCAATACTCTTTTTAAAAAGTGGGGCCCATTATGAATCATAATCTTCCAGATGGCATACAGAGGGACTCTCTCAGCTCCTCTGTTCTGGACACTTTAGCCTTTATAGATGTGACCCAAGGTAACATTATCTTATTGCAAAGAAACAAATGAGGGATCAAGAGCACCATTAGACTCCTCTAGAATGTAAACTCCACATGGGAGAGACTTTTTTCTGTTTTGTTTATTTCTATATTCTCAGGGCCTAAGAATGCACATAGTAGGTGCTCAATGAATAGTTCTCAAATGAATCATGGCCAGAGGTTCTGGTGGGAGATGGAGGGTAAAGAAATCATCTGTTGACTGAATTTTAAGCAAAAATCAAAGGATAAAAGAGCTATCTTAAGATGCAAATACCTCCCTGGCAAAGATAGTTTGGCTTAGGGCCATGTGGTAATACTACTCTTCTGCAGAAGTTCTAAAACCTAGAGGATTCCAATGGGGAGTATCTTGTCTCTGGATGGGAACCTCTACAGATTGAAAATCATGTCAGAGGAAGCAAGAGTCTCGATATGCCACCTTTAAACACGGGGGCCACTTACCAGGCCTGGAGAGAAGGAAGAATTTGCTGCAACTAAATGGAAATCAAAGGAGCCCTGGTAGCACAACGGTTAAAGCACTTGGCTACTAATAGAAAGATGGGTGGTTCAAATCCACCTGCGGCTCTATGGGAGAAAAGGCCTGGCGATCTGCTTCCATAAAGATTACAGCCATAGGAAACCCTATGGGGCAGTTCTACTCTGTCCCGTAGGGTCACTATGAGTCAGAATCGACTTGACAGCACACAATAACAACAACAAATGGAAATCATACACCAGTACCAGTTGCCGTTGAGTCGATTCTGACTCATGGGAACCCCATGTGCTGCAGAGTAGAATGGCTCCATAGGGTTTTCAAGGCTCTGACCTTTGGGAAGCAGATTGCCAGTCTTTCTTCTGAGGTGCCTCTGGGTAGGTTCGAACTGCCAGCCTTTGGGTTAGTAGTCAAGCACTTAAACATTTGTGCCACTCAGGGACTCTGGAAATTATATAAAACAAAAAAATACCCAAAAACCAAAAAACCAAAAAACAAACAAACCACACCTATCGCCGTCAAGATGCTTCCAACTCATAGTGACCCTATGTTTGGTATCAATTCAATTCAATGGATATCAGTTGGGACTTCCTGTGTGCCGGGCTCTATGGCAGGCATATGGGGAGATGTAAAGATAACTCAGACAGTTCCCGCCCTCAGAGCTTTCAATTAAGTGAAGAAGGTAGATATATTAAAAAATAAGTATGTCTCAGCTTTAAGAGTTCCAGGTGAGGTAGATATAAGGTCTAGAAAAACACCAGGTGAGGGTGGAATTAAGTCTAATAGGAAATAGCAAAGCTTTATAGAGGAGGCGGCATTTGAAAATACAGAATCAAGGTAAAGGCATTCCAGGAGAAGGGACCACATGAAGAGAGAGAGGTAAGATGTTACAGGAAGTGTGTGGGGATTGGTGACCAGTATGACCAGTACCAGTTGCTGTCAAGTCAACTCCGACTCATGACGACCCCGTGTGTGTCAAAGTAGAACTGTGCTCCATAGGTTTTCCATGCCTGATTTTTCAGAAGTAGATCACCGGGTCTTTTTTCTGAGGTGACTCTGGGTGGACTCAAACCCGCAAACTTTTGGTTAGCAGCCAAGCTCGTTAACTGTTTGCACAACCCTGGGATTTAGGTGATTGGTGAAGGCATCGTTATTCCTCATCTCCTAAGCCATTTTCTCACAGGCAAACATGGTTTGAAGCAGGAGTCACACACTTGAATGCCTTCAGGGACCAGGCATTTAAGGTCAACACATGAAATTGGCAGCACAGAATTCCCGAGGAGTAGTGGACGGTGTGTTAGGGTGGCAGTCTTTAGAATAATGGCCTGTTTCCTCCATGGACGGTTCATTTTCAGCCAGAGGCACAAAAAGGATCTTACTTCTTTTGCTCTCTCAGCCAGGGTGTGCCTAATCTCAGGTCTTTGGCCTTTTGCCCAGTGGATTGATTTCAGGGACTCATCACATCCTCCCTCCTCCAAACGGGTAAACCTAGCTCCCATCCACAGATCGCTCTTACCAATAAGCTGGCATTTTTCATGCCCAGTAGAAGCCCCAGGAAACCTGTGCCAATGTTGCATTTCAACAAGTGGATCAAGGTTTGCATCATCCTGTGGGGGGGAGATTAGGGAGACAAGAGGGTACTATTAGTGGGAAGGGAAGGGAGGCCCGAAGCTCACCTTCCTTCTAGCTTCTCCAGCGCCCCCTGTTGGGAAGAGAGAGAAGAAACCAGTTGGAATAGGTGATCACTGGTGCAACTCTCAGTTCCAAAGGTCTGCCCTGTAGCATCTGGTCCTCTGCTGGTGCTAGTTCAGATGACTCAACAGATATTTATTTATGGCACAGTAGGCTCTAATGAAGAACTAATAAAAATTTCTATCATTCTGGATAACTCCCTAGTCCCAGTTTATTCATTAATTTATCCAATGATTCTTTCATGATTTATTCAATCAACAAATATTTCTTGAAACCTACTACATGCCTGGCATTTGGATAGACAATGAAGAAATTAATAAAATTTACCTCAGTTTATGGAGTACTGATTAGCACCGGGCCATTTATGGATTTACTCACTAGAAAAAAGTAATTACGACTTCTTCCTATGGGTAGAATATTTACCAGCTCTAATTCACTCCTTCATTCATTTACTCAGTCAATATTCATTGTGAACTTAATCTGTGCTGTGCACCGAATACAATTTAATAACAATCACTACTGTGCATATGGAGTCCCTGGGTGGTGCAAACAGTTAATGCATTTGTCTGCTAATAGAAAGATTGGAAGTTTGAGTCCACCCAGAGGTGACTTGGAAGAAAGGCCTGGCAATCTACTTCTGAAAAGTCAGCCATTGAAAACCTTATGGACCTCAGGTCTACTCTGACAGGCATGACTCCATGGCAACTGGTTTTGGTTTACTGTGCATACAAAGTGTTTACTAGCACGGTGCTAGGCACTAGGGTTCTAGCCCTAGACAGCTCTATCCCTGATGTAGATGGGGTAGGGAGCAGGGCAGGGACAAAGTCATGAGAGGAAAACCAGAAAGGAACTCAAGTAAAAAGCTAAGAGCAAGAGCACTGAACTCAGAGAGAAGTGCCCTGGATTCTGAGTTCTAGCTTTGCCATGAACCCCCTGTGTGATCTTTGGGAGGCCCCTTAACTGCTTAGGCCCTCTGTTTCCTCATCCGCCCACCCCCCACCCACCAAAACAGAGAATAGTTCTTGCCCTCCCTACCTCCCAGGGATGCTGTAAGAATCAGAAGAGTCAATGACGTGCTGAATCTTGGAACCGTGAAGTGCTTCACAGACGTGAAGTGTTCTAGTCGTCATCATCATCGCTACCACCTTTGGTTTGACCTTAATGGTGCTCATCTGTTAGAAAGGGCTCTTGGAGAGGAAGAAGAGTTGGGCGGATAGAAAAAAGGCAAGCAAGGGCTAGTTTAAGCCAGTAGAGATGCCCCTTTTCCTGGAGCAAAAGGGTACCTTAAAGAGGCCATTCAAGGTTTTATTAGTTTCCTGTGGGTGACTTACAACAACAAAAATTTATTCTTTCACCGTTCTGGAGGCCAGAAGTCTTAATTTTTGAGGAGGATAGGTACAGAATCACTTTATATGAAGGAATGGCACAGAAGTGGCTGTTTCTGTGCAATTTACAGAAAAAGTAAAAGTAATCCCAGCATGCATACACTGTCTGGGTGACCTTGAAGTCACCCTGTGGCTATGGGGAAGCCAGCCTAAGGCTTAGCTCATATCATCACCATTTCTGGGGTGTGCTTGTCAAAGAGAGACTCTGCCAGGCCAGATTCCGGGCCCCCATCTTGCGCAAGTTAGTTACGTAGTCACCGATTCTCTGATGGATTTCACCTGCTCCTTCAGGTAATGACTCTCACAAGTAGGGGGTATTTTTTTTTTTCACTTAGCAATACTTGTCTTTTATTATGCGTGATACACTCTGACACTTTCTATTCTTTTTTTTTAAATTGTGGTAAAAAATATGTAACAAAATTTTAAAATTTCAATTTTTTTACGTGCACAATTCAGTGACATTAATTATGTTCACCATGTTGTGTAACCATCACCACAATTTGTTACCCATCAACCTTAACAGAAACTCAGCGCCCTTAAATGATACCCTACAATCTTCCTTCCCACTCGCAAGGTGGTGATCATTTTTGCCAGTGGCCAGGCTGTGTAGTTCTAGAGTGATGGATTCATGCTTTTTCACGCTTTTTCTGCACACGCTCCATTGCAGTCAGGCCACTGTCTTAGTCATTCTGATCTGCTATCCTGAAGGAAGATTCTGCCACTTCATTGGTTTTGCAGCCTCATCAGTTTCTCAGCATTTTCCCTCTCATGAGATTGGTAAAGAAAATAATTGGCAGAGTTCACTAAAGCCATATTATTGTGGTCAGAGTAGTAAGACAAGAACAGGTAGACATAGGTGGTGTAGAGCTTCAGGTTGATTTGGTGGTTATGGTGGCCTCTGAGTCGTGATTGGAGTTTCTGTTGCACCTGCAAGGGGGATGTGGTCAGCAGGGTTGGTTCCTTCTGGAGGCTCAGAGGGGCAATCTCTCTGTTCCATGCCTCTCTCATAGCTTCTAGTGGCTTCTGGAAATCCTTGGCGTGACTTGGCTTATAGCCTCATTACTCCAATCTCTACCTCTGTTTTCACATCTTCTTCTCTTCTGGATACTTGTCATTGTGTTTAGGACTAACCTGGATAATCCAAGGTTATCTTGTCCCAAAATCCTTAATTTAATCAAATCTGCAAAGATCTTTTTTCATAAGTATGGCAACATTCAAAAGTTCCAGGGATTTGATGTATATATCTTTTGGGAAGGGGGAGTTTTTGGTCTTCTATAGTAAGGTCCAGTCCAAGTCTTAGAGGTGCCCTTGTGCAGTCCTTGCACTGTCTGAAGGAGGCCAGGAGAGCAGAAATGAACCACTCAAGGTCCCACAACAAGTCCAACAGTGAGAGTGCTCATCTCTGGACTCAGGTTTTCTGGGGCTCCTTCTCCCACAGATAAGGGTGTCAGGGCAGGAGACAGTGAGGAGGCCGTACTAAGCTTATACATTTAAATACAGACCAGGGAGAGGATTGGGGTCGAGAGAAGGGGTTGTGCCTTTGGTGACCTTGATGCCTTCCCGTGTCCCCCTTAGTTCTGTTCATCTAAGGATGGGAAGAACTTGTCCCTTCACATCTGTGATGGTTAAGGTTGTGTGTCAACTTGGCTGGGCCATAGTTCTCAGAGGTTTGGCAGTTATGCAATGATGTAGTTTGGCAGTTATATAATTACTTAACTTGGCAGTTATATAATGATGTAGTCATCCTCCATGATGCCATCTGATGTGATCAGTCAATCAGTTGTAAGGGGAGTTTCTTTGGGGGTACGGACTGCATCCAATATATATATAGACGTTCTGGCAAAGCTCGTTTGCTTGCTCTAGATCCTGCATCTGGCTCATCATCCTCTGACCTCCAGTTCTTGGAACTTGAGCCAGATGCCTGCTGTATTGCCTGCCAGTCTTGGAATTCATCAGCCTTCACAGCCTGTGAGTCAGCAGCCTGCTGTCTTTTACTTGCCAGTTGTGGATTCTTTAGTCCCTGCAGCTACGTGAGTCAGGAGATGCCTCCAGCCTGACACCTGACACATAGACTTGGGACTTGCCAGCCTCTACCACCTCGTAAGCCTTTTGAGATAAATCTCTCTCTTTGTATTTATACATACTTCACTGGTTTTGCTTCTCTAGAGAACCTTAAGACAATATTCAAAAGATAACTTATATTTCTTGTTAACTACAATTGTTTGAAAATACGTCAAAGTAAAAAAAAATTAATTTTTTCCTTTTTGTCAAAAAGAGAACCATGCTTTCTTTCCCCCTTTCCTGTCCTCCCTCCCTCCCTTTCTTCTTTCCTACAATGTGTCTTGCCCCATTTGGATTAGAGCTCTTGGGAAAAGTTAGACAAAGTTTTGGAGAAACCATTGTGCCTTAGCTAAGAGCATTATAAGTCAAGACCTTGAAGAGTAAAACACACATTGGGAGTTCCCCTGGGACTTTTTTTAAAACTAGCTTTTTAAGTTTTTTTCATGAAAAATAATACATTATCATTATAAAAGGAAATCCCAAAATCCCACCAATTGTTAACCAACATTTTGATTAACATTCTTCTGGGCATTCCTATTTGCTTCTAAATGCACATAATTTTACAAAAAATGAACCATTACACATGATGTTTAGAGGGAGACTTTGGCTCGCTTACTTTGGGCACATCATCAGGAAAGATCAGTTATGAAAAAGGACATTATGGTTGGTAAAGTAGGGGTCAATGAAAATAAGGGAACTCTCAATGAGATGGATTGACAAAATCACTATAACAATGGACTCAAACATACCAATGATCATGAAGATGGCACAGGACGGGCAATGTTTTGCTCTGTTATATTAATACATGAAGTCATCATGAGTCAGAACTGACTTGACAGCAACTAACAACAACAATACTAAAATAATTTTCTCTGTGAATAATATATCCTACACACTTCTTACTGGCCGCAGATTTCCTTCATCACTTGTAATAGCTGTATTATATTCTACTGTATATTTGTAC
The DNA here is from genome assembly GCA_030035585.1 of Dugong dugon. NCBI lineage: Eukaryota > Metazoa > Chordata > Mammalia > Sirenia > Dugongidae > Dugong > Dugong dugon. Next base: position 184,636,000 of record CM057460.1, on the reverse strand, counting down.
CATACTTTACCAATCTCTTATTATTTCCAAATTTTCAATATTATAATCATAAAATTCTCATGCATACCTGCTATATTATCTCATTAGGAAAAATTCCTAGAAGTGGTATTATTGATTAAAGGGTATGTGTATTTATATTTAATTGTACTTTACAAAAAAAAAAAAAAACACTAGGTAGTACCATCCACAGTATGACATTCAAAAGATGAAGCAAAAACAACAACCAAAAAACCTTACACAATGAATATAAATCTCTCTCCTACCTCTGAGCCTCCCATTTCTCCTCCCCAGAGGTAGCCACTGTTGCCAGTTTTGTGTGTGCATGAGTGTATGTGTGTGAGTACGCTTTCAAAGATAAAAAACCAAACCAAACTTGTGCTGTCAATTCCGACTCATAGAGACCTTATAGGACAGAGTAAAATTGCTCCACAGGGCCTCCAAGGCAGTAATCTTTACAGAAGAAGACTGCCACATCTTTCTTCCTCTTAGCAGCTGATAAGTTTGAACTGCTAACCTTTCGGTTAGCAGCCAAACACTCAGCCACTACACCACCAGTTCTCTTTCAAAGACAGCATATACCAAATAAGTATTTGTATGTTTTATACAAATGGTATGTAAGGTTTTGATATACAGTGCAACATTGCCATTTAGAAAGGCATCAGTTTAATTCTCCTCAAAAGGACATGAGGGAGGGCATTTCCTGACATCCTGTTACCAGTAACGAGGATTTTCATTTATGATCTCAGTATTCCCATGGCTGTTACAGAATCTGATTACTAGGTAATAGTCTGATTGGCAATGAAGTTGAAAGAGAAAAAGTTCCATGTGTCTGCATTTGGGATAATGAAGGTAGGGACATGGAACTAGGAGGTAACCTTCTTTTACCTAGGTGGGTCTATAGGAGAGAAAGAGAGAGAAAGAGGAGAAGAGAGAGAGAGAGAGAATAGTGACAGATGTGCAAGGAGAAGAAACCAGCCTGAAACTGTGGAAGAAAGAGCAGCCAGCCTAAGTTAGGAAACTGGTCCTGGAATCAAGAAGCTCATGTTGAGACAGCTACTCAGTGATCTGGGCTCTTTGTAAGAACTGGGAAGCAGGGGTGATACCCAGAGCCACAGGGATCAACTTTCTTAGATCCAGAAGGTTTGCCTTGCATCCATGTATCTTCATACCTCAAATATGCCTCATGTTCAATGGGGACTAGAGTGTTAAGAAGAGAGAAGTAGGAAGGCATGGCCAGAGTCTTGGAAGGAGCAGTGCTTGACCGCATGGAAGGGCAGGCAGCCATTTAACTATAATCCACTGTATTCCCCAGCAGGATGGACATCCTTTGAAGTAATGCTATTGCTACTCTGTGAGGATGACTTAGACCTGCTGTCTAAGGGGTTCAGGTCACTGCTGTCATCCCTTCCAAGCAATTACATCTTGAACATGGTGGAGAGGTGGTGGCAACGGCTCAGGATTAAGGCCTGCAACATCCTTGAACAAGCCTCCTGTGGGTTTTTCTCCAGAGAAACCATGGCTGCAGACCTGAGATGCTGGCTCCTAATACCCAAGGGTTCCTGGCATTGGCTGGAGCCCAAAGCATGTGGGTCACAGAAGCACGGGTGGCAGGAGAAGCTGATGCTGATTATGCCTCAGCTGGCTTTTGGTGCACTTACCAGAGTCTCATCTCAAGATGATCCTCAGTACCTCTCATGCCACATGCCAGGACTTGCCCAGGCTTTCAGCATCTCCCAGTATAGCCCTCACTGCTGTAAGGCAAAGTGAGCAGTGTGACTGGTAGGAGGAAGGCCCCGTAGGACTAGAGGTCCTAGTGCCAAGATGTGGAGCCAGGCTTGGTGCTCATCCATCTCTGGCAAAGAAAAACCTACAGCTACTTCACAATGGGGCTGGCCCAGCCAATAAGATGCTGCAGAATTTAAGGAAGAAGGTGTGGCCCGCTAGAATGTAATCTAGCTTCTACCTTTCCTGAGTGGGATGAGGAGCTTTCATCTTTCCTGAATTTCTGAACAGGAGGAGCTTATGGACTGCCACCTATTTAGGAGAGGAATACAAGTAAACTTTTAAAAAATATTTACTGAGCACATAATATATACTAGGTGCTGTTCTACATGCTGAGAACATGTTAGGGTAGAAAACCTACTAAAATCTCTAGTGGATTTTTGACTCATAGTGACCCCACATGACAGAGTGGAACTGCCTCATTGGGTTTCCTAGGCTGTAATCTTTACAGAAGCAGACTGCCAGGTATTTCCCCATGGAGTCGCTGGGTGAATTCGAACTGCCAATCTTAGTGAATGCTTAACTGATGCGCCACCAAGTTAGTTGGTAAAAAGTGCTATGGAGGAAAGTAATACAGGAAAGGGGAATGAAGGGTGCTGGCTAGGGGAAGATTGTAATTTTAAATTGGGTGGTCAGAAAGAGCCTCACTAAGAAAGTGACATTCGGGTAAAGGGCTGAATGAGCTGAGGAAGCAAGCCCTGTGTGTATCTTGGGTAAGAGGTGTCAAGTGCAAAGGTCTTGAGGTAGAAGAATGCTTGGGGGTAATCTAGGAATGGTAATGAGTGGGGTCAGTGTGGCCAGCACTGAGTGGATCAAGGAGAGGGGAGATGAGTAGCATGAACATGTGTCTGGTTTGCCCAGGACTCTCCTGGTTTTGTGCCTATTGCCCTGGTGTAATTATTAATAGTGTCCTCCTTACATTATCAAAAGCATTCCTCCAGAAAAGTTGTACCAAATATACCAAAAATAACAATAAAAAATAATTGTCCATTTCTCTACAACTCTGCCTAAGCCAATTTTTATTAATTTTTAAAATGTTAGCAATATAGTAACTAAATATGACTTCTTATTGCTTTAGTTTCTAATTATTTGGTTACTTCTGAGGATGAATATCTTACATAATGGGGACATTTATGTTTGTTCTCTTGTAAATTGCCTGTTTGTGTTTTTGCCCATTTTTCTATTGAGTTTTTTTGCGGGGAGGTGTGATGGTTAAGATTGTGTGTCAACTTGTCTGGGCCATGATTCTCAGTGTTTATATGTCAGCACTCCCATGATTGAATATGCTGTGAGTACCCAGTCAGTGAAAAGGGAGTTTCCTTGGGGGTGTGGCCTGCATCTGAATACAAGAAGCCTTTCTGACTTTTTGCTCTCTCTGGATCCTGCGGCTGCCTCCAGTTCGTCTGACCTCCAGTTCTTGGGACTTTAGCTATCAGCTTATCTGCTTATCCTGGGATTCATCAATCTTCACAGCCTGTGAGCGGAGTCCTGCTCTCCAACTTGCCGATCTTGGGCTCTCCAGCCCCTGTGGCTACGTGAATCGGGAGAGACTCTATCCTAATCCACAGACGTGGGACTTTCCAGCCTCTACAAATTGTGTGCGCAGTTTCTTTGATATAAATCTCTCTCAATATGTATTTATATGATTTACTGGTTTTGCTTCTCTAGAGAACCCAGCCTAAGACATTTGGTACCGAGAGTGGTTCTAGAGAAACAAATTTGTAAGGATGAGTTTTCTAAATTGGTTCTCAAGTCTGGTTAGTCTTAAAGATGTTGATGACTCTGCTTCCAGCGTTAAAGAGGACACTGCTAATCCATGACATGAGGTGGCGATACAAATGCACAAAATATCACCACCAGTAGATCAGGTATTGGTGAAAGGCGAGGCTCAGGGTGAACACATGCGTGATATCTTTCTACAGTTTTGTCAAAATGAGAAGTATAAGGAAGCTGGTTGGTTTGTCCTACTTTTGCTAGACAAACTGATGAAAGAAAGAGATGCACTCAGGGCTTCAGAGTCAAAGCTCAAGTGTTGCATAAATGACCTCAAGGCTTCCGCTTGTGCTTTGAAAGAAAGCCTTATTTCTTGTAGTAACAGAGCTGAAATTGCTGAAAACCAAACCCAGAGTCTTATTGTAAGAGTGGCTGAATTACAACACCAGCTCAATTGCCAACCTTGAGAGGTGTCTGATATTAAAGTAAGGGCATTGATTGGGATGAAATGGGATCCTAAAACTTGGGATAGGGGCATATGGGCAGATAATCAAGAAAGGTGGGGACACTGAGCCTCTAAATTCCGTCGAATTAATCTTGCCAGCAGAACCACTCCCATCTGAAGAAATTACTTCATTTTTGTCTGCTAAACCACCCTGCCCAGAAAAACCATTAGCCCCTCCACTCCTATCTAATGAGATTAACCCTAGCCCAGTTGCTTCTAAAGAGCCCTTGCCTGAGGCAGATGCTTTACAAGATAATACTGAATGTTCTCAAAACAATTTCACACTACCGATTCTGGCTTCTAGACCTATAACTAAGACTTAAGTCCCAGTGAGCCCCAAAAGGTGAAGTACAAAGTGTGACCCAGGATGAGGTACGCTACACGCAAAAAGAACTGCTTGACTTTTCTAATATGTACAAACAGAGGAGAGTTCCAGCAAAATGGCACTTTAGGCAGAAGCACCACGCTGTCCCTCCACAGCAAAGATCTGCAAAACTAAGCCGAACAGAGAATACAACAATCCTGAAACCCTAAAACATCAAATGAAAAGATAAAGAACTCAGCCAAGCACCAAATGGAGTGAGAAATTGACAAAGAATGGAGAGTGAGGAGAGATTCATGCAGAGGTCCCCTACCAGCTAACGCAGCAGGATCTTCCATCTTGGACTCCTATTGGAGACCAGCAAACGGGGTATGAGAAAGCAGCCTCACGGAGTGTCCAGCGGGAGACAAAACAACCGGTAATTTGCGTTATACGCTTTCCCACCCCCCACCCTTCTTCACCCCGACTCCACCTCCTCTGCCTCCCGCGGCCACAATCTCTTGACTGGGAAACACCGGCTGCTTGGATTCCATACACCTGAACGGGCCGGCTCTCTGAGTGCCATTTGTTGGCTGCTGGTGTTGCTTTTTTCCACTTCTTTTGATTTCTTCCTTACCTCTCACCACCTCCCAGTCCTTTTGCTCAAATACCTGGCTCTGTGCGCCATCTTTGCTTCTTCCTGAGGGGCTGCAGAGCTCTGGTAATTTGTGATATACCCTTTCCCACTCCCTACCCTTCTTCACCCACACTCGGCCCCCTCTGCTTCCTGTGGACACAGTCTCTTGTCCAAGAAACACTAGCCCGCACTAGCTGGCTCTCTGAGTGCCATTTGTTGGCTGCTAGTGTTGCTTTTTTTTCTGTTTCTTTTGATTTCTTCCTTACCTCTCACCACCTCCCACTCCTTTTGCTCAAATACCTGGCTCCGTGCGCATCTTTGCTTCTTCCTGAGGGGCTGTGGAGCTCCGTTTAATTGTGTAGCTGCTTCCCGGTCTGGGCTGCTGTGCTGGTGGGATCCTGGGGCTTTTGTTCGTTTGTTTGTTTTGAATTGTTTGTTTGTTTTCTTTTCCTTTTCTTGAGTTAGGAGCCATTTATGGCCAGGGGGTGCTGCCTGACAAGGAGACTTCCCACTCAGCTTGCACAGACATGCAGAGGGATCCCTGAGAGCATTTCTTTTTTCGTTGTTTTTTTTTTTTTTTCTATTTTTTTGGGGCCTTTCTTGTTCTTTTTTTGTTTTTAATTTCTTTTTTTTCTTTTCCCTCTTTTTCCCTTTTTGTCTTTCTTCATTGCTCAGTTTCTCGTCTCTCTATATCTTCCTTCTCTTTCTGTTCCCTGAATACCTGGTGTTGTATACCTCTATGCCTTCTAGCCAGGCTGTACTGCAACACCTGAGAGCAACTTCCCGAGACCTTATAGCTGCACTGGTGGGATACCTGGGAACTTTGAGGTTCTTTAACCTTTCCGATTTTTATTTATTCATTCTTTTCTTCTCTTTTCTTCCCCTTCCCCTTTCTGTTTTTCTCCATTTCATAGTCTCTCATCTCTCCACTCCAACAGCAAGCTCCCCTAGCAATCTTTGTAGTTTGTTTGTATGTTTTTGTCTCCTGTTCCTCTCTCCTCTCTCCCATATCCATCTTAGCTCCACAAATAATCTCCCCACTGCATCCTGCCTACCTGCACCGTGCGCTTGACATCACACCACCAAGCAGCACGGGCACGGCCTACTGGAACCTGCCCTGCACTGATTACCAACCCGCTCTGGTGGCTGTAGTAAGTGCCACAAACAAAGTGTCCCAGTAACTCCTCTTCAGCTAGACATGCCCTGCTGTACCATATCTGAGTGACTGACCCTGCCAATTGGAGAAGGAGGTGAAAAGTATTGTGCCCACAGATGAGCAAACAACAAAGAACACACAGTCCGCCTGTTCAGACATAGTCAAATTTTTTTTTTTTAAAAAGGGACGAAACAAACAAATCTACAATCAATAAACAAGAAAAATAACTACTGAATGCCCCAAAGACAACAGACAATATCAAAACATTTACAAAAACAGGATGGGATGGTTCCAGTAGGCATCCAAAATAAAACATCAGATGACTCTCCTGTGGAAAAAAATGCACTAGAACTACCTGATAGGGAAATCAAATCACTAGTACTCAGAATTTTCCAAGAGCTGAGGCAAAAAGCTGACAAACATGAGGAAAAAATAGACAAACTCATGGAAAATACAGACCAAAAATTGGAAGAATTCAGGAAAATAATGCAGGAACAAAATGCCAAAATAAATTCACAACTAGAAATTACACAAAGACAACAATTAGAAATCCAAAAGATAAACAACAAGATTTCAGAAATGGACGGTGTCATAGAAGGGCTGAGAAGCAGATTTGAAATGGTGGAAGACAGAATCAGTGGAATTGAAGACTAACACTTGGATACAACTCTGTTTCAGGAATACTCAGAATAAAGAACAAAGAAAAATGAAGAGACCCTGAGAGTTATGTGGGATACAATCAAAAGCAAAAATTTTCCAGTGATTGGAATTTCAGAACAGGGGGAGAAAAGAGAAAACACAGAGAGGATCATTGAAGAACTGCTGACAGAAAACTTCCCCAATATCATGACAGATGAAAAGCTTGTCATCCAAAAAGCTCAACGAACCCCATATAGGAGAGACCCCAAAAGACCCCAAAGCATATCATAATCACACTCGCCAAAACCAAAGACAAACAAAGAATCCTGAGAGCAGCTCATGAAAAATAAGAAGTCACATACAGAGGAGAAACAATAAGACTAAGCTCAGATTATCTGGCAGAAACCATGCAGGCAAGAAGGCAATGGGATAACATATATAAAATCTTGAAAGAAAAAAATTGTCAGCCAAGAATAATATATCCTGCAAAACTGTCATTCAAATTTGATGGTGAAATTAGGTCATTTCCAGAGAAACAGAAATTAAGGGAATATGTAAAAGTCAAACCAAACTTATAAGAATTACTAAAGCAAGTTCTTCGATCTGAGGACAAACAGCTTCAGCTCACAGGCAGAATCTAGGACGCAGGATCATATAAGCCAGATACCAATCTAGGAAATGAACTCTCGAGGACTATCCAAAACCAAAAGAATTACAACAGGGAACCAGAGAGGTTAATCTGTAAATGACAACAGCATCAGAAGAATAAAAGAGGAAATAAACAGTGTAGGTATAGAACCTTCTAATAGAGAGGAAGTCAAGGCGATACCAAGTAATAATGGACTGGTTCAAATCTAGGAAGATAAGGGTAAATTTCAAGGTAAACAAAAAGAAAGTTAACAAACTTACACATAAAAAAAATGATGAAAAACATAAAGTCTCAATAAAAAAAACCCTACAAAAACAAAAGAAATGAACACAAAATCCACAAACAAAAGTAACTCAGCACAAGAGAGTAAGAAGAACAAAGAAAACTTGAGCACCACAAAAAAAGCACTACAAAATGACAGCAACAAACTCACATCTATCAATAATTACACTGAATGTAAATGGACTCAATGCTCCCATAAAGAGATGGAGAGTGACAGAATGGATAAGAAAACAGGGTCCATCAATATGCTGTCTACAAGAGACACACCTTAGAAACAAAGATGTGAATTTATTAAAAGTCAAAGGTTGGAAAAAAATATATTAAGCTAACAACTACCAAAAAAGACCAGGAGTGGCAATTCTAATCTCAGATAAAATAGACTTTAAAACGAAATCTACCATAAAAGACAAAGAAGAACACTATATAATGATTAAGGAGACAATCCATCATGAAGACATAACCGTAATAAACATCTATGCACCCAAGACAGGGCTCCAAAATACATAAAACAAAATCTAACAACACTGAAAATAGAAATTGACAGTTCCACAATAATAGTAGGAGTCTTCAACACACCACTCTCAGTAAAGGACAGAACAACTAAGAAGAAACTCAGCAAAGATACAGAAGACCTAAGGGGCACAATCAGCCAACTTGACCCCATAGACATATATAGAACACTCCATCCAACCACTGCAAAGTACACATTCTTCTCCAATGCACATGGAACGTTCTCCAGAATAGACCACATCTTAGGCCACAGAGCAATCCTCAACAAGACCCAAAACATTGAGATAATTCAAAGTATCTCCTCTGACTACAATGCCATCAGGGTAGAAATTAACAATAGAAAGAGCAAGGAAAAAAAATCAACTACATGGAAACTGAATAATACCCTGCTTACACATCAGTGGGTAATAGAAGAAATCAGAGATGGAATCAAAAAATTCCTAGAATCAAACTAGAATGAAAACACATCATACCAAAACCTTTGGGACACAGCAAAGGCAGTCCTCAGAGGACAATTTATAGCAATAGATGCACATATCAAAAAAGAAGAAAGGGACAAAATCAAAACATTAACTACACAACTCAAACAAATAGAAAGAGAACAGCAAAAAGAGCCCACAACCAATGGAAGAAAGGAAATAGTGAAGATCAGAGCAGAAATAAATGAAATAGATAACAGAAAAACAATAGAAAGAATCAACAAAACCAAAAGTTGGTTCTTTGAAAGAATCAACAGAATCGACAAACCACTGGCCCGACTGACAAAAGAAAAACAGGAGAGGACACAAATAACCCAAATAAGAAATGAAATGGGGGACATTACAACAGACCCAACTGAAATAAAAAGTATTGTAACAGAATATTATAAAAAAAGCTATACTCCAACAAATTTGAAAACATAGAGGAAATGGATAAATTTCTAGAAACACGGCCTACCCAAACTACAGCAAAGTGATGTTGAAAATCTGAACAGACCCATAACAAGAGAAGAGATTGAAAAGGTAATAAAAAAACTCCCAACCAAAAAAAGTGCTGGCCCAGATGCCTTCACTGGAGAATTCTACAAAACATTTACAGAAGAGCTTCTACCAGTACTACTCAAGCTATTTCAGAGCATAGAAGAGGAAGCAACACTTCCAAATTCATTCTATGAAGCCAGCATAACGCTGATACCAAAACCAGGCAAATACGTCACAAAAAAAGAAAATTACAGACCAGTATCTCTCATGAATATAGATGCAAAAATTCAGAACAAAATTCTAGCCAATAGACTTCAGCATCATATCAAAAAAATAATACACCACGACCAAGTAGGATTCATACCAGGTATGCAAGGATGGTTCAACATTAGAAAATCAATCAATGTAATCCACCACATAAATAAAAGGAAAGAAAAGAATCACATGATCATCTCAATTGATGCAGAAAAGGCATTTGACAAAGTCCAACATCCATTCCTGATAAAAACTCTAAATCAAATAAGTTTAGAAGGGAAATTTCGCAGCATAATAAAGGGCATCTATGCAAAACCAACGGCCCACATCATTCTTAATGGAGAGAGGCTGAAAACATTCCTCTTGAAAATAGGCAGACGACAAGGATGCCCTTTATCACCACTCTTATTTAACATTGTGCTGGAAGTTCTAGCTAGAGCAATAAGGTAAGAAAAAGAAATAAAGGGCATCCACATTGGTAATGAAGAAGTTAAACTGTCCCTGTTTGCAGATGATATGATACTGTATATAGAAAACCCTAAAGGCTCCGTGAGAAATCTACTGGAACTAATAGAAAGATTCAGCAGAGTAGCAGGATAGAAGATAAACATTCAAAAATCAGTTGGATTCCTATACACCAATAAGAAGAATAATGAAAAGGAAATCAGGAAAACAATACCATTTTCAATAGCCCCTAAAGAGAAAAAATACTTAGGAATAAATCTGACCAGGGATGTAAAAGACCTATACAAAGAAAACTACAAAACACTAATGCATGAAACCCAAAGGGATCTACATAAATGGAAAAACATACCATGCTCATGGATAGGCAGACTCAACATTGTGAAAATGACAATTCTACCCAAAGCAATTTACAAATACAATGCAATCCCGATCCAAATACCAACATTCTTCAAAGAGATGGAAAAACTAATTACTAACTTTATATGGAAAGGGAAGAAGCCCCGAATAAGTAAAGCACTACTGAAGAAGAAGAATAAAGTTGGAGGACTCACACTACTCGACTTCAGAACCTCCTATACAGCTACGGTAGTCAAAACAGCCTGGTACTGGTACAACGACAGATACATTGACCAATGGAACAGAATTGAGAACCCAGATGTAAATCCATCCACCTACGGTCACCTGATCTTCGACAAGGGCCCAAAGTCCATCAAATGGGGAAAAGACAGTCTTTTTAACAAATGGTGCTGGCAAAACTGGATGTCCATCTGCAAAAAAATGAAACAGGACCCATATCTCACGCTGTATACAAAAACTACTTTGAAATGGATCAAAGACCTGAATATAAAGCCTAAAAGTATAAAGTTCATAGAAGAAAAAATAGGACCAACACTTCAGGCCTTAATACATGGCATTAACAGGATACAAACCATAACCATCAGCGCACAAACCCCAATAGATAAGCTAGACAGCTGGGATCTTCTAAAAATCAAACACCTGTGCTCTTCAAAAGACTTCACCAAAAGAGTCAAAAGAGAACCTACAGACTGGGAAAAAATTTTTGGACAGTACAAATCAGACAAAGGTCTAATCTCCATAATCTACAAGAAAATCCAACACCTCTACAACAAAAAGACAAATAATCCTATTAAAAAATGGGCAAAGGAAATGAACAGACACTTCACCAAAGGAGACATTCAAATGTCCAACAGACACATGAGGAAATGCTTGCGATCACTAGCCATTAGAGAAATGCAAATTAAAACCACAATGAGATACCATCTCACCCCGGCATTACTGGCACGAATCAAAAACACTGGAAATAACAAATGTTGGAGGGGCTGCGGGGAGATAGGAACTCTTATGCACCGCTGGTGGGAATGCAAAATGATACAGCCATTTTGGAAAATGATATGGCGCTTCCTCAGAAAGCTAAAAATAGACATACCATTCGATCCAGCAATCCCACTCCTAGGAATATATCCTAGAGAAAAAAGAGTCGTCACTCGAATAGACATATGCACACCTATGTTCATGGCAGCATTGGGGTAGAAATGGGAGTGACACCACTCACTATTACCCTTAGTGACCCACTTGCAAGATTTTTGCTTCCTGTCCCTGCGACCTTATGCTCTGCAGGCCTAGAGGTCTTAGTTCCAAAGGGAGGAATTCTCCCAGCTGGAGACACATCACTGATTCCATTGAGCTGGAAGCTAAGAATGCCGCCTGGCCACTTTGGGCTCCTTATGCCTCTGGATCAACAGGCAAAGAAGGGAGTTACCATACTGGCTGGTGTGATTGATCCTGATTACCAAGACGATATTGGACTGATGTTACACAATGGAGGTAAAGAAAAGTATGTCTGGAATGCAGGAGATTCCTTAGTGCGTCTCTTAAGTACTACCTTGCCTTGTAATTAAAGTCAATGGAAAACTACAGCAACCTAATTCTGCCATGACTGCTAATGACCCAGACTTTTTGGGAATGAAGGTTTGGGTCACCCACTAGGCAAAGAACCACGACCAGCCAAGGTGCCTGCTGAGGGCAAAGGGAATACGGAATGAGTGGTGGAAGAAGGTAGTTCTAAAATACTAGTTACAGCCACGTGACCAGTTGCAGAAATGGAGACTGTAATTGTTATGAGTATTTCTGCTTTGTATGTGTGCATCAGATATTTTTGTTTCTTTATAAAATATAAGATGTAAACGGAGCTAGTGTGATTTTGATTGTACGCGTGTTAGTTGTATCATGTTAGGCACAAATATAACCTTCTAATTGTCTTTATTCAGAGATTATGGTTTAAGGCATATGTACATGTGCCAGGTTGACAAGTGGTGGACTGTGATGGTTAAGACTGTGTGTCAACTTGGCTGCGCCATGATTCTCAGTGTTTATTTGTGATCACTCCCATGATTGAATATGCTGTGAGTAGCCAGTCAGTGAAAAGGGAGTTTCCTTGGGGGTGTGGCCTGCATCTGAATATAAGCAGATTTTCTGGCTTTTTGCTCGCTCTGGATCCTGCGGCTGCCTCCTGTTCATCTGACCTCCAGTTCTTGGGACTTTAGCTATCAGCTTATCTGCTGATCCTGGGATTCATCAGTCTTCACAGCGTATGAGTGGAGTCCTGCTTTCCAACATGCTGATCCTGGGTTCTCCAGTCCCTGTGGCTACAGGAATCGGGAGAAGCCTCTATCCTAATCCACGGACTTGGGATGTTCCAGCCTCTACAATTGCGTGAGCTGTTTCTTTGATATAAATCTCTCTCTGTATATATTTATACGCTTTACTGGTTTTGCTTCTCTAGAGAACCCAGCCTAAGACAGGAGGGTTTTAAGGCATGTATGTGTGTTTACATTTACTCGTCTTTATATAGTCTGCAAGCGTTTATTCCCAGTTGGAAATCATTGTTTACTTTTGTCTATTTTTTTAATGCAAAATTTTAAATATGTTTAACAGATTGATCAATCCTTTTTTCACTTTGGTTTTTGGTTTCATATAGATAAAATTTTACTACCTCAAGATTATAAAATATTTACTTAAATTATGCTTTATTTTTTAACAACCATTAATTTTTTTTGCCTTTAAATATTTAATTTTTAATTCTTAACAGAATCCTGGCTCTTCCACTTATTATCTGTATGGTTTGGCCAAATTATTAGCCTTTCTGTACCTTATTCTCATCTGTAAAATAGGTATAATAGAATACAAATGTCAGAGGATTGTTATGAAGATTAAATGAGTTAATATGTGTACAGCATTTAGAACAGTGCTTAGCATCTAGCAAGCACCCAAAAAGTGTTGTTGCTGTTGTTAATCCATTTTCCAAATGGCTAACTGGTTTTCCCAACACCATTTATTGAATAATCCTTTCCTTTCTCATTTATTTGAAAAGTTGCCTTCATTATAAAATATATGCTTCTATATTCTTGGGTCTAGAGCAGCCTTGGTGGCACAGTGGTTAAGGTGCTTGGCTGCTAATAGAAATGTCAGCAATTTGAACCCACCAGCTGCTCTGCAGAGAAAGATGTCTGCCTCCGTAAAGATTTACAGTCTTGGAAATGCTACGGGGCAGTTCTACTCTGTCCTGTAGGGTTGCTATGAGTCGGAGTCAACATGACAGCAATGTCTTTGGTTTTGGTTTTGCTTGGGTCTGTTTTTGTATTCTCTTTTCCCACTGATTAGTATTTTCTTGTGCCAGTACCAAACTGTTTTAATTACTGTAGCTATGTAATACACTTGATATATGATAAGGAAGGTCCACTCTCCCTACCCACCTCCTTCATAATTTTCTTTTTTGCATTCTTCTAGATGAGTTTAAGAATCTGCTAAATCCTGCCCTCAATTTTATTGAGATTAAGTTAAATTAATAGATTAAATTGGGAAAAATGAATATATTTACAATACTGAGTTTTCCCATCTAAAGAATGATATGACCCTTTGTTTATGCAAGTCTTGATTTATGCCTCTCAGTAGAGTTTTATTTTCTTTCGTATTGATACAGCACATGTCTTTTTCAATTGGTTCCTAGCATCATGGATTGAATTAAGTCCCCCCAAAAATGTGTATCAATTTGGGTAGGCCATAATTCCCAGTGTTGCGTGGTTGTCCTCCATTTTGTGATTGTAATTTTATGTTAAAGAGGATTAGGGTGGGATTGTAACAGCCTTACTAAGGTCCTCATCCATGATCCAGTGTAAAGGGAGTTTTCCTGGGGTGTGGCCTGTACCACCTTTTATCTTACAAGAGATAAAAGGAAAAGGAAGCAAGCAGAAAGTTGGGGACCTCATATCACCAAGAAAGCAGTGCCGGGAGCAGAGCACATCCTTTGGACACAGAGTTCCTGTGCGGAGAAGCTCCTAGTCCAGGGGAAGATTGATGAGAAGGCTGAGAGAGAGAGAAAGACTTCCTCTGGAGCTGATGACGTGAATTTGAACTTTTAGCCTACTTTACTGTAAAGAAATAAATTTCTCTTATTAAAGCCGTCCACTTGTGGTATTTCTGTTACAGCAGCAATAGATGACTAAGACACCTAGGTACTTTTGTTTTCTATTGCTATTGTGTATGGGATTTCCACCCATCCTCATTTCATTTTCTGAGTATTATTAGTATATAGGAAAGATAATGATCTTGCATATCTATCTTGTTGCTGCCCACTTTAAAACCCAACTGGTTGCCGTCAAGTTGATTTTGACTCATAGTGACCCTATAGGACAGAGTACAACTGCCCGATAGGGTTTCCAAGGAGTGGCTGGTGGATTCCAACTGCTGATCTTTTGGTTAGCAGCCAAGCTCTTAACTACTGTGCCACCAGGGCTCACTTTACTGACTTCTTTTATTTCAAATTGCAGGTTAATATGTGTACAGAGTTCCTGCTTTGAAGTTGGGTATATATCTAGGACTGGAATTGCTGGGTCACATACTACTCCCATGTCTAACTTTTGAGCAACCTGAACATATATATATATATATATATTTATATGTTAATTATATATATAAATTGTATATATAATTATATATGTATAATTTATACATATATATATATATATATATATATATATATATTTTAACAATTTTTTAACAGTTGATTCTCTTGAGCTTTCCAGGCAAATAATATTTCTTTCTTTCTAAAATTCATACCTCGTTTTTTTTAGCATTTATAGTATAGTGACATTAAACATCCTTTTCTCGTTTCACACTTTGCTCAAATTGCTTTTAGTGTTTTGCTGTTAACTAGGATGCTGTCTCTGAGGCCATCTTCTTCTTCCTCAAATTATGAGAAGGAAGGTTTCTTGTATTTTTATTATACTAAGAGTTTTCTTTGAAGATTAGGATAGTATGGTGAAATTCTATTAACGCTTTTTCAGTCTATCAACGACCAGTTTTTCTTCCTTGATTTCAAGTGTCGTCTGTGGTAATGATTTGTTGGTGTGGAATCATTTTTGCATTCATAGGGAGAGCTCCATTGCGTATTATTCTTTTAATATGCTGCCAGAATCTATTTTATGTAAGGTGTTTGCATTTATATTTATGTTTGGGTAATAGTTTTTGTTGTGTGTCGTCAGATTTTCATATCAGAATCAGGACACCTTTGTGTTAAAAATAGTGTTATTGTTGTTGCTATTTGTATGCTGGTATGTTATTTCTATGCCCTGGAAGAGTTTAAACAGCATCAGGCAGGTTGTCAAAGGCATCCCGTTTCGCTCCAGACTCACCATACAACCTTCAGAAATGCCATCTTTATTTCACAGTTGATTTCGTATTTATGAAGACTGGACATGGAATTTCTCATTTAAAAAATTCTCAATCCATTGCACACATTTTTCTTATATTTTACTTTGACCAAAGGTCTGTCTTGGGCTCTACGACGTTAGTGAAGAGCTTTGGTCCACAAGTATCTCCGAGCCCTGGACTCATCGTCACTACGGGTGTGATCATGAGCGAGTTACCTAATATCTGAGTCATATCCTCATCTGAAAGTGGTGACAATGACAATATTTACCTCATAGGGTCGTTGTAAGGGTTAAATAAGACAATCCCATGCAAAGCACTTAATAAGTGCTCATCGAGGGAAGGGAGAAAGGGGTTTCTATGATCCTTGATTCACAGCAAGCACCAAAAATTAAGGAAACAATGAGTGAAATGGGGTGGGGTCGGGAAGCCTTAGAGGTGGGTGTGCGTATAAAACAAAACAACAGTACCAAACAACTTAAATATTTTTCTTTTAATTTTTAGTATCTCCACCACTCAAACATGGTTCTCCAGTGTTGCTGATGACTATTATTCTCTGTAGTTTGCTCAGTTACATCAATGTTGCTAAATTAATTTTTTAAAATAATATTTTATTGTGTTTTTGGTGAAAGTTTACACGGCAAATTAGGTTCCAATTTAACAATTTTCTATACAGATTGTTTAGCACGTTGGTTACATTTTTCACAGTCTATCAACATTCTCATTGTTTCCATTGTGGTTGTTCCTTTTCCAGTAATCTAGTTTCCCTGCCCCCTTGTCTTCTCATCTTTGCTTTAGAGCAAATTTTCATAGTATTCTGTTATGATTCTTTTAATTTCAGTTGGGTGTGTTGTGATACTGCCCATCTCGTTTCTTATTCAGGTTATTTGCTTCCTCTCCTGTTTTTCTTTTGTCAGTTTGGCCAATGGTGAAATCGATTTTGTTGATCTTTTCAAAGAACCAGGTTTTGGTCTTGTTAACCCTTTCAATTGTTTTTCTATTCTCTATTTCATTTAATTCTGCTCCAATTCTTATTATTTCCTTTCCTCTGGCACCTGAGGGCTACTTTTGCTCCTCTCTTTCTACTTGTTCCAGTTGTAGGGTTAATGTTTTGGTTTTGGCCCTTTCTTCTTTTTGGATGTGTGCATTTATTGCTATAAACTGACCTCTGAGCACTGCTTTTGCTGTCTCCCAAAGGTTCTGGTAGGATGTGTTTTCATTCTTGTTTGATTCTATGAATTTCTTTATTCCATCCTTAATTTCTTCTATAACCCAGTTGTTTTTCAGCAAGGTGTTGTTCAGTTTCCATGTGTTTGATTTTTTTTTTCCTTGCTTTTTCTGTTATTGATTTCTACTTTTATGGCTTTATGGTCAGAAAAGATGCTTTGTAATATTTCTATGCTTTGGGCTTGCTTTATGGCCTATTATGTGGTCTACTCTGGAGAATGTTTCATGTGCATTGGAAAGGAAAGTATACTTGGCTGCTGCTGGGTGGAGTGTTCGGTATATGTCTATGAGATCAAGTTGGTTGATTGTGGCATTTAGGTCTTTCTCGATGTTCTGTCCTTCACCGCAAGTGGTGTGTTGAAGTCTCCTACTATTATTGTGGAGCTGTCTATCTCTCTTTTCAATGCTGTTAGAGTTTGTTTTATGTATTTTGGAGCCCTGTCATTGAGTGCATAAATATTTATTATGGTTATGTCGTCCTGGTGCACTGACCCTTTAATTATTATATAGTGCCCTTCCTTATCCTCTGTGGTGGATTATACTTTAAAGTCTATTTTGTCAGAGATTAACATTGCCACTCCTGCTCTTTTTTGAGTGTTGTTTGCTTGATATGTTTTTTTCCATCCCTTGAGTTTTAGTTTGTTTGTGTCTTTAAGTTTAAGACGAGTCTCTTGTAGGCAGCATATAGACAGATCATATTTTTTTTATCCATTCTGCCACTTTCTGTCTCTTTATTGGTGCATTTAGTCTATTTACATTCAGCATAGTTATTGATAGGTATGAGTTTAGTGCTGTCATTTTGATGTCTTTTTTGTGTGTTGTTGACAGTTTCTTTGTTCCACTTAATTTTCTGTGCTGAGTTGATATTCTTTTCATATTTTCTTTTCATCTTTTTCATTGTTGTTGATTTTGTATTTGCTAAGTCTTTATGTTTTTCTTGTTTTTTGTTTTGATGTGTAGGATTGTTAGTCTCCTTTGTGATTACCTTAATATTTACTTCTATTTTTCTAAGTTTAAACCAATCTTTTATTTCTTCATATCGCCTTGACTTCCTCTCCATATGAAAGATCTATGAGTACATTTTTTAGTTCCTGTTTTTTGTTTTAATGTTGTCCTCTATTACATATTGAAATCTGTTTCTCTATTTTCAGTGTTTTAGCTTCGATTTATTTTCGTGACTTCCCTATCTGGGTTGATATCTGGTTTCTCTGTCCTGTGTCTAGTCTTGGGTTGTTATCTGATGTTACTGATTTTCTAAGCAGAAGGCTCCCTTTAGTATTTCTTGTAATTTTGGTTTGGTTTTTGCAAATTCCCTAAACTTCTGTTTATCTGGAAATGCCCTAATTTCATCATCATATATATAATTCTTGGCTGGCAATTTTTTTCCTTCAGGGCTTTATATACATCATCCCATTGCCTTCTTGCCTGCATGGTTTCTGCCAAGTAGTCCAAGCTTAGTCTTATCGACTCTCCTTTGTAGATGACTTTTCTTTTATCCCTAGCCGCTCTTAAAATTCTCTCTTTATACTTGATTTTGGCAAGTTTGATTATAATATGTCTTGGTGACTTTCTTTTGGGGGTTTAGAGTAAATTTTGACCATTTGGCCTCATACAGATGATTTTTTAAAGGAGTACAGTACTCATGGGTGATATTCTTTATTTCATGAGCCAATCTATTATTTAGCTAAAAGGTGACCTCAGGGACTAGTTTCGGTTCAAAGTTTAAAGAGTATCTCAGGGCGATAGTCTTGGGGAGTTCTCTAGTCTCAACTGGTCCAATAAGTCTGAACTTTTAAAGAATTTGAGTTTTGTTCCACATTTTTCTCCCATTCTATAGGGATCCATCTATTATGTCCCTGATCAGAACGATTGGCAGTGGTAGCCAGGAACCATCTAGTTCTTCTGGTCTCCCGGTAGCTGAGGTCATGGTTCGTGTAGACTTATTAGTCCTGTAGACTAGTTTCTTCTCTGAGTCTCTGGTCTCCTTCTTTCTCTTTTACTCCAGATGAGTGGAGATCAATAATTGTATCTTAGACGGCTGCTCACAAGCTTTTAAGACCCCAGACGCTACTCACCAAACTAGAATGTAGAATATAAACTTTATGAATTATGCCAATTGACTGAGTTGTCCCATGAAACTGTGGTCCTAAGCCTTCAAACACTGTAAAACAATCCCATGAGGTGTTGGGTTAAGTCTAGGAAGTTCCCTAACTGTGCCTCCTATGTGCTTTATTGTATGTATGAATATGTATGCATGTATACATATACATATATATACATATACACATATATACATCTATATATGCACACATATACGTACCTATAAACATGTATGCATACATACATATGTAACCACACATATACTTTTTGGTTGTTATTGCAAAATTGTATATGTCATAGCATTTACTAAAAAAGGTCTTTTTTTCTTGAGTATTCCTTAGTGACATCATTTACCTTGTTCAAGCTGTGCACACTTCACCTGCATTCGGTGTTACCTTTCCCATCACCAAAAATAACAAGTGTCTACTCTCTAGAAGGAGATTCCACCCTTCCCCCATCCCTGGTAACAACCAATGATTGTTGGTTTCTGTACATATACCTATTCTAGCTAAATTTATTTATTTTTTCCAAGATGTAACATTGGCCAGACTGGTCCAAATATTAAGATTAACTTGATCATCTTACATGGTAGGGGCTTATTCTTGGAGAATGAGCATGAATATATTATTATTATTTTTATTGTGGTAAAATATATGTAACATAAAACTGCCATTCTAATATTTTTTTAAGTGTACAGTCCAGTGGCATTAATTATATTCACAATGTTGTGCAACCATCCCTACTATTTGTTTCCAAAACTGTTCCATCATCCCAAACAGGAACTCAGTACCCCTTAAGCAATAACTCTCCATTTCCCCTCCCCGCCATCCATGGTAACCACTAATCTACTTTTTGTCTCTGTGTACTTGCCTATTCTAGATATTTCGTGTACAGTATTTTTTACACTAATAACATGCACCTTTTATGTTTGCTTGCCAACCACACCCTCCCCCACGAGGTATTTTTGTAAGTGCCGCTATGCCAATATTTTTTTTACATTTCTGTTAAAAAAAAAAATAGCATAGCACACTTACAAAAATACCTTGCAGGAGGAGGGCGCAGTTGGCAAACAAACGTAGAAGGCGTGCATTGTTTGCTAAAAATACGGTAGGTGGGGTCATTGGATATTTGTCCTTTTGTGTCTGACTTATTTCACTCAGCATGTTTCCAAGGTTTATCCATGTTGTAGCACGTATTAGTACTTCATTTTCATTGCGTGTATATATATACATATATATATATATATATATACACACATATATACACTATGTTCTGTTTATTCATTCACTTGTTGATAGACACTTGGATTTTTTTCTACCTTTTGGCTATTGTGAATAATGCTGCAATAAACATTGGTGTACAAATATCTGTTTGAGTCCCTGCTTTCAAGTCTTTTGGGTATATATCTAGGACGGGATTGCTGGGTCATATATTAATTCCATGTTTAACTTTTTAGGAACCTGAACATATATATATATTTTAATGGAGAAGACAACCTTAAACTTAGCAAGGATGGGTAGGCTGATAGTGGAGCTGGGTGGGAGAGAAATGATCAGAGAGCAAGACCACTTTGCCAAGGCTCTGAACAAATTAGTGAAAATCTTTTGGGTCTGCTAATGAAACAGAGGCATTCAGGGTAGAAATGATGACCCACCCCTCTGAAGAAGTGAACTGTGGACCATGACACAGGGCATGGAAGCCCCATCACCCCACAGGGGACTTCTGCAGGCATGGGATCTTGACTACCAATAGCCAGCTCTTCCACATCTAAGCTGGACCTATGCTCATGAAGTACCTTGTGGAAGTCCAACAGGTAGACAGAAACACACAAAATGAGTCTTCTACCTTGTTATTGGAGATAGGCCTGGTGATCTACTTCTGAAAGATCACAACCATTGAAAACCCTATGGAGTGCAGTTCTACTCTGAAACACATGAGGCCGCCATGGGCCAGAATCAACTTGATGGTAACTGGTGACACCTTGCTATTGGCTCTGAAAGTAACATTCCAGAACAGACTAGGACTTGGGAATTGGGGCAGTTCCTTACTCCCACGCCACACCCATCTTCCCTAGATGTCCAGGGCTGCACAGGGAGATTGAGTGGATGAAAACAAGCAAGAAGGGGCTTTTTAAAAATATTCCCTTAAAACTGAAGCTGACTTGGGTGAGTAGCATCTGGGGTCTTAAAAGCTTGCAAGCAGCCATCTAAAACACATCTATTGGTCCCATCACATTCAGAGCAAAGGAGAATGAAGGAAACCAAAGACACAAGGAAAATATTAGTCCAAAGGACTAATGGACCACAAGTATGACAGCCTCCACCAGCCTGAGCCCAGAAGAACTAGATGGTGCCTGGCTACAACCACTGACTGCTCTGACAGAGATCACAATAGAGGGTGCTGGACAGAGCGGGAGAAAAATGTAGAACAAAATTCAAATTCACAACAAAAGACCAGACTTACTGTTCTGACACAGACTGGAGGAACCCCAAGACTGTGACCCCCAGACACCCTGCTAACTCAGAACCGAAGCTATTCCTGAAGTTCACCTTTCAGCCAAAGACTAGACAGGCCTATAAATAAACAGTAACACACGTGAGGAGCGTGTTTCTTTGTTCAATCAAGTATACGAGACCAAGTGGACAATACCTGCCCAAAAGCAAAAACAAGAAGGCAGGAAGGGACAGGAAAACTGGACAAATGGACACAGGGAACCTGAGGTGGAAAGGGGGAGAGTGCTGACATGTTACAGGGGTTGCAACCAATGTCACAAAACAATTTGTGTGTAAATTTTTGAATGAGAAACTAATTTGCTCTATAAACTTTCACCTAAAGCACAATTAAAAACAAACCACCAAACAAAAAAACTGAAGCTGAAACACACATAGATTACTCCCATAAACCTCGGAAAGTATGATGAAAACCTTCCCCCTGCCCCGAGGACTATAGCTCTGCTTCAATATCTATTCAGTTGTCTAAACACATTGTCACAATTTTAGTAATTTGGGGGGCAGGGAAGGAGCAGTCACCACTAGGAAGGTTGAGGTGGTGCCTTAGGTCGAGTGACCCTTTGTCACCAGCCAAGGTCAAACAGGAAGACAGACATTAGGATGTCAAAGCAGCAGGGCAGAGGGGAAGGAGGGCCAGACTCAGTGCTGAGAGATCCAAGTTCTACTCAAAATCCAGCTCAGATAGCACTACCTGTGGGACGCCTTCTCTGGTTCCCCAGAGCAATTGTCTTCTTGCCCTTATAAAGAAGTCACCGGTAGTGCAAATGGTTAAGTGCTCTGCTACTAACTGTAAAGGCTGGTGGTTCAATCCACCCAGATACGCCTTGGAGAAAGGCCTGGTGATGTGCTTCTGAAAAATCAGCCACTGAAGACCCTATGGAGCAAGGTTCTACTCTGACACACATAGGGTTGCCATGAGAGAATCGACTCCACAGCAACTGTTTTCTTCCCCCCTTATATTTTGTCCAATAGTTACTTAATCATTCTTTCCCAATAGACATTGGACTAGCTCCTTGAGACGAGGATTCTTTTCTCATTCATCCATGTATCCCCTTCAGAGATGTATCAGTTAGCTTTCACTGCGCAGGAACCCCCAACACCTTATGGCATAAAACTACAAACGTTTATTATTTCTCACAATTCCATGGGTCATCTGGGCAATTCTTATGGTCTGGATCAGCTTGGCTGCGGCTGGAGAGTCTAGGATGCCTTCACTTATGTGTCTAGAAGTTGGAAGGCTGGTTGATCTAGGGGATGGGGTTCAACTGGGAAGATTTGTTTATGTTCCACATGGTTTCTCATCCTCCAGTAGGCTAGCCTGGGCTTCTTCACTTGGTGGTCTTGGCTCCATAGAGCAGCAAGAGATGCATGTCCCGATGCCCAAGCTGTTTCCAAAACTCTGCTGGCATCACGTTTACTAATGTCCCATTGACCAAAGCAAGTGAATGGCCAAGCCTAGCCAAGGGGTGGAGATATAGACTCCACCTCCTGATGAGAGGAGCTGCAAAGTCACATTGTCAAGGGGAATTTGTGGACATTTTTTCAAGGTACCACAGAGGCTTGCACCATGCTTGTCTCACAGTAGGTAATCAAGATGTTTGTTGCAAGAATTAAGAGGTAAAATCTATTCTAATAATGTCAGTGCACCACCTTCCCTATCAGCACATCTACTTTCATGCCTCCTGTCCATCGTTGGGAACTTCAAACTGGATCAAAGCTTTATACAGTAATTTGGAAAGTGTATTACCCTTGGCTTAAATGTGATGACTTCTTCCTGTGGGTTAGAGAGTCAGAGCTCTCACTGGAGTTCTTGTTCCTAACTGTCTTGATGCTGGAGCTGTGCACACATCTCACTGGGTTATAGATTCTGCCCTACCCCTAGTCTTTGTTCTTTGAACAGATGGAAAGAGGGGAAACCCTTTGACTACCAAAGCATGGTCAGCCTTAGCTGGAGGCACCTCTCTCTGCCAGTCGCTGCCACTTGGTGCCTCCTAGTGGCTTCTTCTTTCATTGCCCCACTCAAGAAGCAAAATTCACCATTTGAATTGTCAAAAGTTTGACAGAATCGAGAACCTTCCATGGGAGAGCTCTCGACGTAGTGAAATGCTAGAGATGAAAAGAAAAAACATTTTAAAAAATTACCATTTATATCTTGTAGTTGGTGAGTCCCTGTTTTCACAGTGGCTTGGTCTAGAGAAAAGGTCGAGTAGCAAATAAAGATAACGCATATGACCAAAAAAACAAACCCACTGCCCCTGAGTCCAATAAGCAGCTGGTGGATTCAAACTGCTGACCTTTTGGTTAGCAGCCATAGTGCTTACCCACTGTACCACCAGCGCTCCAATGCATGTAAAAGGGATCTATATCATTAAGGAGCCCTGGTGGCGCAATGGTTAAAGCGCTTGGCTGCTACCAAAATGTCAGCAGCTCAAACCCACCAGCTGCTTTGCGGGAGAAAGATGCGGCAGTCCGCTTCTGTAAAGATTTACAGCCCTGGAAACCCTACGGGGCAGTTCTCCTCTGCCCCAAAGGGTCGCTATGAGTTGGAATCAACGCAACAGCAGTGGGTTTGTTTTTTTGTTTATATTATTAAGAGTTAGGGGCAGGGGGGTGAGGAGCAGTGTTGTTCCCACTGAAGGAACATGGTGGAGTTGGGGAAGGTGAGAGAGTGTGCCGGCTGGATCAGCTCGTGGATGGCCTGGTAGGTCCCCGCCACAAAGCCCACAAAGCCCAGGGTGCTGATCAGGGCGTCCTTGGTGATGGTGAAGGGGCTCATGCCCTCTGAGTAGTAGGTAGTGATCTCCAGGAGGGGCGGGATGACGAGGGCCAGGGCGCTGCCGCTCACGGAGCCCACCAGGGTGAGGACCAGGTCCAGGCGGGGGATGAGGATGGCTATGGAACCTGCAGGAGATGATAGGAAATAGATAATCTCATGCTTAGCCAAACTTATAAAGTTTGTTTTTAAAATCCTTTTTAAAAAAAAAAAATAAAACATTTGTTTCTCATACAAATAGTACAGATATAAAGTGAAAGTTGAAAATCCTCTAATACCCTGGCTCATACTCCCTAGAGGTTACCCATAAAAAATTTGGTGTGCCTACTTCCAGTCATTTTCCAAATATATATATTCATATAAATATATACCTATACATTAAAAAATATATCTGTATATAGAATTATAACATACTCTTATAATACTTGCTGTTTTCCCTTGCTTTCTTACCATGTCAATGTAGAGGTCTACTACTATCTTTCCAAATAGCTACATAATATTCCTTAGCAGGGCTGCATCATGATTTGGTAACTCATTCTCCCTTTGATAGGCATTGAGGTTGTTACAGTTCTTGATGATTACAAACAATAAGCATCCTTCTGTATTACTGCTAAACACATGAGGGGCTGTAGCCATAGATCAATTCCTACAGGTGGAATTGCTGAGTGAGAGAGTATGTACACTCTTAAAGTTGATATAAAATTAACAAAATGGGATTTTTTTAAAAAGAAGGAAACCCATCCAGATTATCCTTTTTAAAAGACAGGGATCCTTTTCTTCTTATTCATTGGTATGTCCCCTGCAATTAACATGAGACACGGGAGTCATTCAATAAACATTTGTTGAACAAATTTACTACAAGTTTTGGGATATTGTTATGGTTTTTAGGTTAGCTAGGTATTTTCTACAAAACGGGCAGGGCAGTTTGGAGGGAAAATATTTATGTAGCTATGTGTTCCCCTGTCCCCCCCAAGGGGGCAGTGTTTTCTATAATTAAAAGCTGAACTCATTCATTCATCACTATTTATTAAGTGCTTACTTAATAAGGAACACTTAATAACAGTGCTGGTAACTCTCTTTTTTGTATTTCCTATTCATATTTTTATTCATATTTTTTAAACTTTTTAATTTTTTGTTGTTGTTGAGAATATGCACTGCAAAACATACACCAGTACAACAGTTTCTGCATGTACAATTCAATAACGTTGATTACATTGTTAGAGTTGTGCAACCATTCTCACCCTCCTTTTCTGAATTGTTCCTCCCCCATTGACATAAGCTCACTGCCCTCTAAGGTTCCTACCTAATCTTTCCAGTTGCTGTTGAAAATTTCATGTTGTATAGATAGTTCTTAAAAGAGCATAATGCTCAAGGTAGACTTCCTTTACTAGGTAAGCTAAACTACTGTTTGGTTTTAAGAAGACTTCAGGGATTTTTTTTTTTCTTTCCCAGAAACCCTGGTTGCATAGTGGTTAAGAGCTATGGCTGCTAACGAAAAGGTCAGCAGTTCAAATCCACCAGACGCTCCTTGGAAACACTGTGTGGCAGTTCTACTCTGTCCTATAGGGGTCGCTGTGAGTCAGAATTGACTTGATGGCAATGGGTTTTTTGGTCAGGGATATTTTCAGTTCAAGGTTTAAATATTATCTCAGGCAATAATTTCAGGGGTTCATCCACCTTCCATGGCTCCAGAGAGTCTGGAGTCCATTGAGAATTTGAAATTATGTTCTACACTTTCCCCCTTTTGATCTGTATTCTTCTCTAGAATCTTTGCACAGAAAGTTCAGTAATGGTGGCTGGGTACCATCTAGTTCTTCTGGTCTCATGACAAAGGAGGCAGTTGTTCATGGAGGTAATTAGCCACACATTCCACTTCGTCCTCCTGTTCCTGACTCTCCTTCTTCCTCTGTTGCTCCAGGTGAATAGAGACCAATTGTGCCTTGGATGGTTGCTTGAAAGCTTTTAAGACCCCAGGCATTAAACAATGAACTAGGAGGTAGAACAGAAGCACTAAACACTAAGCAGGTAACTGGGATGTCCCATGACCCTAAACCTCCAAACCAAGGAATCAAATCATTCCATGAGGTGTTTCGTTGTACATAAGCAGCCTCAGCTGCTACGTTCTTTTTGGTCATTGTTGTAAATATGTCTATCACATAACGTTTGCCAATTCAACTTCTTACAGGTGTACAACTTACTGACAGCACTTATAATAATTGGCTGTGCAACCCTACACTTAATCAATGCAATCTTTCCATCACGGTAAATTGAAACTCAGTACTTCATAAGCAATAACCTCCTCTTTCCCCCTCCCTTCCACCCCTGGTACCACTAATAAACTTTGGTCTCTATACATTTGTCTTTTTATATAAGTGAGGTCACACAATATTTGTCCTTTGGTGATTCATTTATTTCACTTAGCATAATGTCTTCAAACTCCATCCATATAGTAGCATGTATCAAGACTTCGTTTCTCTTACTTGCTGAATAGTATTCCAATGTATGTATGCACGACATTTGTTTATCCATTCATCTGTTGATAGGCATTTAGTTTGTTTCCACATTTTGGCTATTGTGAATAATGCTGCAATGAACATTGGTGTACAAGTCTCTGTTTGAGTCTCTGCTTTTCAAGTCTTTTGGGTATATACCTAGGAATGGAATTGCTGGGTCATATGGTAGTTCTGTTTTTAGTTTTTTAAGGAACCACCACACTGTTTTCTCCAACGGCTGTACCATTTTGCATTCCCACCAGCAATAAGGGTTCCTATTTCCCACATCATCCTTGCCAACATTTGTTATTTTCTGTTTTTTTAAAAAGTCTTAGCCATCCTAATGGAGTGAAATGTTATCTCATTTTGTGTTTTGTATTGTTTTTAATTTTACTGTATTTTAGGTGAAAGTTTACAGTGCAAATTGTTTCTTATTTAAAAATTTATACACAAATTGTTTTGTGACATTGGTTGCAATCCCTGCAATGTGTTAGCACTCTTCCCCTTTTTCTTTACATCCTGAGTTCCCTGTGTCCATTCATGCAGGTTTCCTGTCCCTTCCTGCATTCTTATGTTTGCTTTTGGGCAGGCGTTGCCCATTTGGTCTCATATACTTGATTGAACTAAGAAGCACGTTCCTCACATGTGTTATTGTTTTGCAGGACTGTCTAAAATTTGGCTGAAAGGTGGACTTTGGGAGTGGCTTCAGTTCTGAGTTAGAAGGGTGTCCAGGGGCCCTAGTCTTACAGGTTTCTCCGGTCTCTGTCAGATCAGTAAGTCTGGTCTTTTTTCATGAATTTGAATTTTGTTCTACATTTTTCTCTCAATCTCTCCAGGACCTGCTATTGTGATCCCTGTCAGAGTGGTCGGTGGTGGTAGCTAGGCACCATCTAGTTCTTCTGAGCTCAGGCTGATGGAGACTGTAGTTCATTGGTCCCTTAGTCCTTTGGACTAATATTTTCCTTGTGTCTTTGGTTTTCTTCATTTTCCTTTGCTCCGAATGTGATGGGACCATTAGATGTATTTTAGAGGGCAAGCTTTTAAGACCCCAGACACTACTCACCAAAGTAGGATGTAGAACATTTTCCTTTATGAACTATGTTATGCCAGTTGACCTTGATGTCCCTCAGGACCCTGGTCCCCAGCCTTCGGCCCCCATAACTCAGTCCCTTAAGGTGTTTCTGTGTGCCTAGGAAGCGTCTATGTCTTTGCCTTGATCAAGTTGTGTTGTCTTTCCCTTCACCAAAGTTAACACTTGTCTCCTATCTAGTTGGAGCTCTGATGGCTCAGTGGTTAAGAGCTTGGCTGCTAACCAAAAGGTGGGCAGTTCGAATCCACCAGCCGCTCCTTGGAAACCCTATGGGGCAGTTCTACTCTGTCCTATAGGGTTGCTGTGAGTTGGAATCACCTCCATGGCAATGGTTACTGTCTAGTTAGTGATTTTCCCTCCCCACCACTCCCCTCCCTCATAATCATCAAAGATTGTTTTTTTATGTGTGTAAACCTTTTCTTGAGTTTTTATAATAGTGATCTTGTACAATATTTTGTTTTTTTGTGATTGACTTATTTCACTCAGTATAATGCCCTCCAGATTCATCCATGTTATGAGACGTATCACAGATACATCATAGTTCTTTATCATTTCGTAGTATCCCATTGTGTGTATGTACCATAGTTTGTTTATCCATTTATCTGCTGATGAGCACTTTTTGTTACTGTGGATAATGCTGCAATGAACATGGGTATGCATATGTCTATGGCTCTTATTTCTCTAGGATATATTCCTAGGAGTGGGATTGCTGGACTGTATGGCATTTCTATTGCTAGCTTTTTAAGGGAGCTCTGTCTCTTTTCCCAAAATGGTTGTATCATTTTATATTCCCACCAGCAGTGCATAAAAATTTCAATCTCCCTGCAACCTCTCCAACATTTGTTACTTTCTTTTCTTTCTTATTAGTGCCAGTATTGTTGGGGTGAGATGGTCTCTCACTGTAGTTTTGATCTGCATTTCTCTAACAGCTAATGATGGCGAGCATTTCCTCACGTGTCTGCCAGCTGCCTGAATGTCTTCTTTTGTAAAGTGTCTGTTCGTATCCGTTGTGCATTTTTTAAATTGGATTATTTGTCTTTTTGTTATTGAGGTGTTGAAGTATTCTATAGATTTTAGAGATTAGACTCTTGTAGGATATGTCGTAGTCAAAATTTTTTCCCAGTCTGAGTCTGTATGTTCTCTTTTCACTCTTTTGGTGAAGTCTTTTGATAAGCATTAGTGTTTAATTTTTAGGAGCTCCCAGTTAGCTGGTTTATCTTCTGGTGTTTGTGCATTGTTAGTTATGGTTTGTATTGTATTTATGCCCTGTATTAGCGCCCCTAGTGTTGTCTCTATTTTTTCTTCCATGATCTTTATTGTTTTAGATTTTGTATGCAGGTCTTTGATCCATTTTGAGTTAATTTTTCTGTATGGTGAGAGGTATGGGTCCTGTTTCATTTTTTTTACAGATTGTTGTTGTTAGGTGTCGTCGAGTCAGTTCTGACTCTTAGTGACCCAATGTACCACAGAAGGAAACACTGCCCGGTCCTGCGCCATGCCCACAGTCACTGTTTACACTTCAGCCCATTGTTGCAGCCACTGTGTCAATCCATCTCATTGAGGGGTCTTCCTCCTTTTCGCTGACTCTGTACTTTACCAAGTATAATGCCCTTCTCTAGGGACTGATCCCTCCTGACAACAAGTCCAATGTATGTAAGACGTAGTCTCGCCATCCTTGCTTCTAAGGAGCCTTCTGGCTGTACTTCTTCCAAGACAGATTTGTTTGTTCTTTTGGAAGTCCATGGTATATTCAATATTCTTCACCAACACCACAATTCAAAGGTGTCAATTCTTCTTTGGTCTCCCTTATGCATTATCCAGCTTTCGCATGCATATGATGCAACTGAAAATACCATGGCTTGGGTCAGGCACACCTTAGTCTTCAAAGTGACATCTTTGCTTTTCAACACCTTAAAGAGGTTTTTTGCAGCAGATTTGCCCAAAGCAACGTGTCTTTTGATTTCTTGACTGCTGCTTCCATGGGTGTTGATTGTGGATCCAAGTAAAATGAAATCCTTGACAACTTCAATGTTTTCTGTTTATCATGATGTTGCTTATTGGTCCAGTTGTGAGGATTTTTGTTTTCTTTATGTTGAGGTGTAATCCATGCTGAAGGCTACGGTCTTTGATCTTCATCAGTAAGTGCTTCAAGTCCTCTTCACTTTCAGCAAGCAAGGTTGTGTCATCTGCATAACACAGGTTGTTAATCAGTCTTCCTCCAATCCTGATGCCCCATTCTTCTTCAGAGAGTCCAGCTTCTTGGATTATTTGCTCAGCATACAGACTGAATAGGTATGCTGAAACGATACAACCCCGATACACACCTTTCCTGACTTTAAACCACGCAGTATCTCCTTGTTCTATCAGAACAACTGCCTCTTGATCTGTATACAGGTTCTTCATGAGCACAATTAAGTGTTCTGGAATTCCCATTCTTTGCAGTGTTATCCATAATTTGTTATGATCCACACAGTTGAATGCCTTTGCATAGTCAATAAAACACAGGTAAACATCTTTCTGGTATTCTCTGCTTTCAGTCAGAATCCATCTGACATCAGCTATGATATCCCTGGTTCCACATCCTCTTCTGAATCCGGCCTGAATTTCTGGCAGTTCCTTGTTGATATACCGCTGCAACTGCTTTTGAATGATCCTCAGCAAAATTTTTACAGATGGACATCCAGTTTTGCTAGCACTATTTGTTAAAAAGACTGTCTTTTCCCCACTTAATGGAATTTGGTCCTTTGTCAAAGATCGACTGACCATAGATGGATGGATTTAGGTCTGGGTTCTCAATTCTGTTCCATTGGTCTATGTGTCTATCACTGTACCTGTAACAGGTTGTTTTGAATACCGTGGCTATACAGTAGGTTGTGAGATCAGATGGTGTGAGGCCTCTTACTTTGTTGTTCTTCTTCAATAATGCTTTGCTTATCCAGGGACTCTTTCCTTTCTATATAAAGCTGGTGATTAGGTTTTCCATTTCGTTTAAAAATGCTGTTGGTATTTGGATCAGGATAGTATTATATTTGCAGATTGTTTTGAGTAGAATTGACACTTTCACAGTGCTGAGTCTTCCTAGCCATGAGCATGATGTGTTTTTCCATTTATGTAGGTCTCTTTTGGTTTCTTGCAGTAGTGTTTTGTAGTGTTCTTTGTATAGGCATTTTATTTCCCTGGTTAGAGTTATTCCTAAGTATTTTATCTTTTTAGGGGCTATTATAAGTGGCATAGTTTTCCTGATTTCCTTTTCAAAATTCTCTTTGTTGGTGTATAGGAATCCGACTGATTTTTGTATGTTGATCTTGTACCCGGGTACTCTGCTGAATCTTTCTATTAGTCCCAGTAGTTTTCTTATGGAATTTGATTATGGTTTTGATTTGCATCTCTCTGATGGCTAATGAGTGCTGGGAACTCTTTAAGGTATTTAGGATACATCAATGTACAAAACAGACAAAAAAAAAAAAAAACCCTGCCTTCATAGAGCTAAAATTTTAATGACTAATTAACATGAGTACAAGAACCTCTTACCTGCAGACAGTTAGAATTAGCACAAAGGGGTCATCAAGCTGAAACAAGATCACAGGGTCTCTTTAAAGGAGTGTCTTCCTCAGGGTTTAATTTATGTCAGAAACCACTTTACAAAGAAATACTAAAAGCTAAAAGCTAGAGATTTTGACGCCATTTCTAAGTAGTAATAAAACTAAGATGAAAAAGAGAAGAAGTTAAAATTATATATTTTTAGTAGTATGTTTTATTGGCCTGGCTATTACATTTTTATTTTAATGGAGGATTTTTCTGGTCATCAGGAAATCCCAGAAGCCTCCACTGGGCCTCATTTTAAGAAGGAGTTTGATATAGAGAAAACAGGTTCTAGAAGTCAGGATTCTGACTTTGCCCAGGACAAGTCTCAACCCCTGTCTTTGCTTGTTTCCTCCCCTGAAAAATAGTGATAAATGATATTTATCCTTTCAGGGATTATGAATCATATCAAATATGACATTTAAGTATTAAACTAGATAATTGATGTAAAACATTCACAAAAGTCATCTTTATTATTACTTCTATTTATTTACTCATATATACTGATTGAGACAATGCATGGTATTATATATTAAGGAATTGTTATCATGCTTTTGGGAAAATTTCTTGATCTCTCTGGACTCTTCCAAGGCAAACTGGGAACTAACCACTCTAAAAGAAGAAATTCAATGTCTAGTGAATGCTATGGGCTGGTCTAATATAGCAAGAATCAAAAATTTCTCTGAGGGAGAGTCTTAGAATCACAGTTATAAAGAGCCTTAGGACAAACACCACATGGGATTTGTTTTCTTGGTCTGGAGGTTTAGGGTCATGGTTCTGAGGGACATCACAATCAATTGGCCTAATATTGTTTCTCAGTGCTTCTGTTCTACCTCCTCATTCATTGCATAGTGACTGGGGTCTTGTGGCCATTCATGGGACAGAAATTGTTCTCCATTCACCGGAAGCAACAGAGGAGAAGGAGAGTCTGGAATTGGAGGAGGAAATCAAATGTGTGTCTGGCTGCCTCCATGAACAACAGCCTCCTTTGCCACGAGACCATTGCTGAACTTTTTATTTATTTATTTATTTTATTGTACTTCAGGTAAAGGCTTACAGAACAAATAGCTTCTCATGAAACAGTAGTACACATATTGTTCTATGACATTGGTTAACAACCTCACAACATATTAACCCTCTAACTTCTCAACCTTTATTTTTGGTGAAAATACACGTAGCCAAAGATACACCATTTCAAAAATTTCTACATGCACAGTTCAGTGACATTGACTACGCTCTTCCAATTGTGCTGTTATTCTCACTTAAGATGAAGGCTTACAGAACAAAATAGTTTCTCATTTAACAGTTACTACAAATGTTGCCCTATGACAATGGTTAACAATCTCATAACACATCAACAATATCCTTACCCAACCTTGGGTTCCCTATCACCAGCTTCCTTGTCCCCTTTTGCCTTCTGGCCCTTGTCTCTGGACTACTGTACCTCATTAGTCTCATTTGGTTTTATGGGGGTGTCCACTCCCAGGCTGAACGGTGAACCTTGGAGATAACTTCACCATTGAGCTAAAAGGGTGTCTGGGGGCCATACTCTCGGGGTCCATTACTGAACTTTTTGATCAAAGATTCTGTAGAAGATCCTGGTCAAAAGAGGGAAACTACAGAAAAAAATTTCAAATTCTCAATGTACTCCAGACTTTCTGGAGCCATTAAGGCTGGGTGAACCCCTGAAACTATTGCACTGAGATAATCTTCAAACTTTAAACCAAAACTATCCCATGAACTCTTCTTTGAACCAAAAAATAGCTTATCTTAATTAGTAAAGTACATCTGCTTAGAGCATTGTGCTCTTGTAAAGACTTATCTATATGAGATCGAATTGACAACGGCAACTCGAAAGGTTGGATGGGAAGCTTAGGGGGCGGTGAATTTAATATAACAGTGGTGGAATAATTTGGAAAAGGATAGTAAGAATGGTAGTACAACTTGAAGAATGTAACCAATGCCATTAAATTGTACATGTAGAAATGGTGTAACTTTGGCTGTGTATTCTTTCACCAATATAAAAAAATAAAATTAAATAAGAGCCTTAGGGACAGCTGGGCCACTGCATACTCAATGCAGGAATTTTTATCATCTCCTTTGGCCTCTGCTAATATATCTGCAGACAGAGGTGCTTCCATCCATGGGGCCCGGAACCTAGAGTGTTGTGAGTGGGATGAGAGGGGCCAGCTGAGGTCAAAGGTGAGCACAGAGGGCAAGTAGCTCCAGCTGATTGTTGCCATTGGGGAAGGTGGCCCCAGGCTCACCAAATCCTTTTATTTTTTTTCCCAAGAAATATTTAAAATCTGGATTTGTATGTGAGATCACCACATTTTTAACGTTGAGCCAGATTTATAAAATTTTGTAAGGGTCAAGTAAAACACATCTGTTGCCAGATCAGACTCACTGACCACCCAGTTTCAACCTCTGTTCTGGAAGTGAAGGGTGCTGGCTCTGGAGTTAGATGGTTTGGGTTCAGATCCCACCTCTGGCGTTTCCTGACCAATTACTTAATTGTTCCCTGCTTCAGTTTCCTCATTGTAAAGTTGTTATCTGTTGTCAAATCAGCCCCAGACTCATGG
Source organism: Dugong dugon (assembly GCA_030035585.1). NCBI lineage: Eukaryota > Metazoa > Chordata > Mammalia > Sirenia > Dugongidae > Dugong > Dugong dugon. The sequence continues at coordinate 184,602,064 of CM057460.1, read as the reverse complement.
TGACCCATGCACAATGGAACAAAACTCTGCCTGGTCCTGTGCCATCCCCAGGATCAGTTGTGGATTGGACTGCTGTGATCCTAGGGTTTTCATTGGCTGATTTTTGGAAGTAGATCACCAGGCCTTTCTGCCTAGTCGGTCTTCGTGTGGGAGCTCTGCTGAAACCTGTTCAGCATCATAGCAACACACAAGTCTCCACTGAAAGACGGGTGGTGGCTGTGCATGAGATGCACTGGCTGGGACTTGAACTCGGGTCTCCCACATGGAAGGCAACAATTCTACCACTGAATCACCAATGCCTCATATTTGTAAAGTAAGGTTTATAATAGTCCTATGTCATAAGAATTCCTGTGAGAACTGAATAAAATATTATAAACATGTGTTAGAAAGAGCTTAGCACAGTGCCTGGCATACAGTTGATATTCAATAAATGATAGTTCTTGTCATTATAATTATGATTCTATCAACCATGCCACTCCTTCAGGCTGAGCACTGATAAATCTGTCTAATCTGTCAAAGAATGGGCTTGTCCCTGAGGTTTCTAAGTGTTCATTCCTGTGAAGCCTTAACACAGTGCCTGAAATGTAGTAAGTACTCACTAAATGCTGGTTCTCATGACTATCTTCTACCACCTGCTTGATTCCTAATGGCTCCTAGGAGAAGAGTAACCAAAACATTGTGCTCTGCCGTCTACTCACATGTTAGGCAGACCATGGTGAGGCGGATGGATAAGTCCAGAACCTGTGCCTGGCGCTTTGGTACTCGGGAGAGGATGAAAGGGATGATGATTTCTGCAGGGACGTAGAACTGCAGGGAGTAGGTGCACAGGATGCCAACGATATAAAGGAGCTTGACCGACTGGTACAACCTGCAGGACAAAGCAGAGCAATAGGGTTGCTATGAGTTGGAATCAACTCGACCGCAACGGGTTTGACTTTTGCTTTATTATAGTTTGTATACATATGCTGAGCCCCTTGGGGGTCCAAGCAGTTAACATGCTCAGTTGCTAACTGAAAGGTTGGTGGTTCAAGTCCATTCAAAGGTGCCTCAGAAGAAAGGCCTGGAGATTTACTTCTGAAAAATCAACCATTGAAAATCCTGTGGAGCACAGTTCTACTCTGACACACGTGGGGTCAACATGATTTGGAGTTGACTCTACAGAAACTGGTTTGGTTTTTTTGTACATATGCTGTCTACCCCTCCTCTACTCCCACTGGATCACAAGCTAGTGAAGGTGGTGAAGCTCCAAAACATAGTGTACTCATCAGCCTCCTTCCACACCCTGTGTGTCCAGAACGGCATCTGTGTGTAATTGGCGTGCAGTAAATGCTTGATGGGGTGACATATTTTAACTTGGGAAAAGGGGCTCCAAGTGACTGTCCCGATAAGAAAACAGAGGCATCCTGTAATTAATGACATGCCTCAGGGTGGGAGAGAAGGCTCTACAGTGCAATAGAGCTTGCAAGTCTATTTAAATATGGTGCTGTTGAAGTCTGTGTCAGACATTTGTTGTGTGAATTAGACACATTTGAGCATAAAACTCTTACAGACTCCAATGGTTTTCCTAGATTGTTTTTGTTTCCCTTATTTTCATTCTAGCTACTCCAACTAGGGGGATGTGCACCACAGACTATGGACAGCAAGACTGGGTAACGCAGTCTTATTACATGTAGTTGGAAGTGCTGCCACCACCTATTCTCTGCCTCTTGCCCTTGCCCAGTGCCCTTCCTTTGGTGACCAAGGACTCTCTTCTTTCCTCTCTTCTCAGATCACGTCCTTGTCCACACTGACATATCAAGGCCTAACTCAACTGACGATGCTGTCATCAGAGGATGGCCAGAATTCGAGCAATAACTGCTTCTTTCTGTGAAAGCTCTCTAGATCTCAGTTCTCCATCTGTGGAATGGAGGAGGAAGTGACCTACACGTCCCCACCGAGCCCAGCATCCCTCTGCCTGAGAGCCTGTGTAGGTACCAGCAGTTGGGCAGGTTGAGGGTTATGCTGGCCTTGATGTCGTCTCCAAACTTCAGGTACCCCAGAGCCCCGATGACGACGTACAGGGTAGTGATGATGAACATTCCCAAAGACAGGATGGCCGGGAAGCGGCGGGCGTCCTTCATATTGTTCTCCAGAGGCAGAACCTGCAGAAACATCACCATGTAGGAAGACAGGAGGAGAAGGAGAAACCTGAACATAAGGCAGGTATGGAGTCTCAAGATGAGCCCTGGACCGTTCAGAGCAGAAAGGGCCCCTGAGGTTATGTATACCAAGGATCTCACACTCCTGGGCAGCTGGATCTGGCCAGCAGATGCATTTTGTTTGGCTAGCAGAGCCTTTAAGGAATATGAATGCATCTAGGCAAAACATTCTCCCATTTACCAGTCCCGCTGTCATGGATTGAATTATGTCCCCCCAAAAATGTGTGTATCAATTTGGCTGGGCCATGATTCCCAGTATTGTGTGGTTGTCCTCCATTTTGTGATTGTAATTTTATGTTAAAGAGGATTAGGATGGGATTATATAACACCCTTACTAAAGTCACATCCCTGACCCAATGTAAAGGGAGTTTCCCTAGGGTGTTGCCTGCACCATCTTTTATCTTCCAAGAGATAAAAGGAAAGGGAAGCAAGCAGAGAATTGGGGACCTCGTACCACCAGGAAAACAGTGCTGGGAGCAGAGTGCGTCCTTTGGACCTGAGGTTCCTGGGCTGAGATGCTCCCAGACCAAGGGAAGACTGATGACAAGGACCTTCCTTCACAACCAACAGATAAAGCCTTTTCCTGGAGCTGACACCATGAATTTGGACTTGTAACCTACTAGTCTGTGACAAAATAAATTTCTCTTTGTTGAAGCTATCTGCTTGTGGTATTTCTGTTATAGCAGCACTAGATGACTAAGACAGAAATTGGTACCGAGAGACTGGGGTGCTGCTCTAACAGATACCTACAATGTGGAAGTGGTTTTGAAACTGTGAATGGATAGAAGGGCAGCAGTGGCAGAGGACCAGTAGCAGCAGAATGAGGAGGCCAGTGCAAGACGGTGCTGGAGCTGAACCATGGAGTGAGAGAGCTGACTGCCTGAGTGCAGGAAGTTTCCTGGCAGAGTGGGGCACCTCCAGGCACTTATTGGTGGAAGTACAGAACTTTGGAACACTTGCCCCAGCAGGGCAGATGCCGGCATGAGGTCCGAGGAGCCAAAAGGCCAAGAAACCAGGAAGCAGAAGCTGAAGAGAAAGGAATATGAGAAGCCAAGCTGCCTCAGTCTCAGAAGGTATGGCCACAACTTCAGGGGTTTCAAAGGGTGGAGCTGTGGCCTCTGGTGTTTCTAAGAGTGGAGTTGCCACTCAAAAGGACTAGGAGAATGGGGCACTTAAAGCTGAGGGAGCAGAGTTGCTGGGCCTGGAAAACAGAGCTGAAGCCCAGGGCCGAGTGGCTTCCACTCAGAATCTGGACAGTGTGGCCAATGCCTAGAGTCTGGAGGGCCGGGCCATTGTGTAAATTGTCTCAGAGAACAGAGGATTATTTTCAAAGCCTTGAGGGCTAATGTAATGTGTTCTGCTGACTTGCTTGGTGCCTGTTATCCCTTCTTTCCCTCCCAGTTTCTCCCATTTGTAATGGAAATGTCTAGCTTATGCCTGTTCTGCCATTGTACCTTCGGAAGCAGATAACTTGTATTTTAGATTTCACAGATGAAGAGGAATTTTTGGATTTTGGACTTGGAGTTAAGAATTTTTGCTGTGATATAATGGGATGAATATGTTTTGCATGTTGCAAGGATGTGATTTTTTTGGGGACCAAAGGTGGAATGTCATGGACTGAATTATGTCCCCCACAGAAAGGGCCACATAAACCACAGACTTCATCAGCCTGAAACCAGAAGAACTAGATGGTGCCCAGCTACCACTACTGACCGACCTGACAGGGAACACAACAGAGAATCCCGGATGCAGCAGTAGAAAGGTGGGGTGCAGAACTCAAATTCTAGTAAGAAGACCAGAATTAATGGTCTGACTGAGACTGGAGGTACCCTGGAAAGCATGGCCCCCGGATTCTCTATCAGCCCAGAACTAAAACAATTTCTGAGGCCAACTCTTCAGATAGGGATTAGACTGGACTGTGGGACATAAAGTAATACTTGTGAGGAGTGTGCCTCTTAGCTCAAGTGGATACAAGAGACTAAATGGGCAGCTTCTGTCCAGAGGTGAGATGGGAAGGCAGAGAGGGTTAGGAGCTGGTTGAATGGACATGGGAAATCAGGGGTGGAAAGGAAGAGTGTGCTGTCGCAGTACGGGGGGAGCAATTAGAGTTACGTAACAGCGTATGTATAAATTTTTGTATGGGAAAAAATAACAAAAGAATTATGTCCCCCCAAAAATGTGTATATCAGTTTGGCTGGGCCCTGATTCCCAGTCTTGTGTGGTTGTCCTCCATTTTGTGATTGTAATTTTATGTTAAAGAGGATTAGGGTGGGATTGTATAACACCCTTACTAAGGTCCCATCACTGACCCAATGTAAACAGAGTTTCCCGAGAGTGAGGCCTGCACCACTTTTTATCTTCCAAGAGATAAAAGGAAAGGAAAGCAAGCAGAGAATTGAATTGGGGACCTCATACCACCAAGAAAGCAGCGCTGGGAGAAGAGAAGAGTGTATCCTTTGGACCTGAGGTTTCTGGCCTGAGATGCTCCCAGACTAAGGGAAGACGGATGACAAGGACCTTCCTCCACAGCCAATAGAGAAAGCCTTTCCCTGGAGCTGATGCCCTGAATTTGGACTTGTAACCTACTAGTCTGTGTTGAAGCTATCCACTTGTGGTATTTCTGTTACAGCAGCACTAGATGATTAAGACACCTGCCTTTCCGCACTCTCAGCACTGACTCTTTACCCACATTACCTCCTAAAGGCGTTTGACTTTGAGAGTTGTAATTCTAGTTATCTCCTCTCTCCACTCTGTATAGATGAGACCAGAGAAGGAAGAACGTTGCTGATGTTACACAGTGGGCTGATAACAGAGCTTTCTGGTTCCCTGGGCAGTGCATTTTCCCACACATCATGTCCTCACTCTTTTGTTCTCAGGCTCTGTCTTTTCCCCAAATATAATCCAAGTTGAGGCCAGCCTGCCTCTTGGGCCTGCTGGGCATCGGAGGGTCACTGCTGTCTTTGGAATCAACCCTCCGGCCTCTCAGCCCATACATTTCCTCCTCGGACTCCTATTGACTGAGAGACCACACCCACCTTCTCCTTGATCAGCCTTAATTTTTTTTTAAATTGTGCTTTAAGTGAAAGTTTACAATGCAAGTTAGTCTCTCATACAAAAGTATTGGATGCTACAGAAATGATAAAAGCAGATGACAATCTGCTACCTGCAGAGGGAGGGGGGAGGAGTGGGAATGTTTTATATCTGCAATCTTAGGGCAGGGGAAAGAGCTGCAGCAAGGCTTGTAACTACACGTTCTAATCACGTCATTTTATACATATGATGGATTTCTAGTTCGTTCAGGAAAGAGATCCAAGTATCAGGCAACATGCTTTTGTTTTTTTTTTAATTGTGCTTTTAGTGAAAGTTTACAATTCAAGTTAGTTTCTCATACAAAAATTCACACACACATTATTATGTGACCCTAGTTCCCCTCCCTATACTGTGACAGCACACTCCTCCTTTCTGCCCTGGATTTCCCGTGTCCATTCAACCAGCTCCTCACTCTTTCTGCCTTCTTGTCTTGCCTCCGGACAAGAGTTGCCCATTTAGTCTCCTGTATCTACTTGAGCTAAGAAGCACACTCTTCAGGAGTATCATTTTATGTCCCATAGTCCCGTCTAATCTTTATCTGAAGAGTTGGCCTCTGAAATGGTCTTAGTTCTGGGCTAACAGAGACTTCTGGGGTCCCTCCAGTCTCCATCAAACCATTAATTATGGTCTTTTTACTAGAATTTGAGTTCTGTACCCCACCTTTCTCCTGCTCCATCAGGGACTCTCTGCTGTGTTCTCTGTCAGGGTGGTCATTGGTGGTAGCCAGGCACCATCTAGTTCTTCTGATCTCAGGCTGATGAAGTCTCTGGTTTATGTAGCACTTTTTGTCTCTTGGTTGATCAGTCTTGTTCTTGGTCAGGCTCTCTGCTAAGTGTATGGTACATGCATAGTCTGATTTAACTGTTCTGTGCCTCAGTTTCCTTAGCTGAAAATGGGTACAAAAGTAAAACTTACCTCTTAGGAATTTTTTTGGGAGAATTACATGAGCACATGGCACCATAATGAGATGCAATAAGGGCCTAGCAAATGTCAGCTGGTATTATTTTTTAATACTGTGCAGTCCACAACTCTAAAAATGATACTTATATTATTCTTATTTTACAGATGAGGAACATGAGACTCTGAAGATGATGTAACTTGCCCCACATTAAACAGCTTGAAGCCGCAAAAATGTGTGGGCATGAGTTCGAGCACTACAGAGCCTCTAGAGCGCTTGACACCAACAGTAAGATGCTTGTGTAAGGATAAGATGGGACACGAGATGGGCCAGAGCAGTAGACTGCCCATCAGCCACAAAAAAACTCTCATGCGATGGAGGTACGTTGTAAAACAAAACACTGACCAAACCCTATGGCGGATTCCCTGCTAGGGATTTTATTTGACACTGGGAAACCGAAGTTTCAATAAGGGAATAGGATTCTTGACAGCTAAGAGAAGTGAGCCTGGAGCTCGCCGCTACTGGGATGCTGGTTTGGAGTTCATGTCTGAAAATGCTATAAGCCGAATATACTAGAAGAAATTTGGAATTTCAGTTGTTACTTTGGGAAAATGAGTTCCCACTTGTTCTGTCTTTTTCTTCCACTTTTGGGAAAATGAGTTCCCATTTGTGTTGTCTTTTCTCTTCTCTTTGGGAGCTTCTGTTTTGTGCTCATCTTTCGTCAAAGGGTCTCAGATTCCTCAATATGAGACTCTGACAAGTTAATAAGTTTTATCTAGAAGCTGTTTTTCTGTTGATTTGGGTCGATCTTACCAAAGAATTGCGGTAGACATTTTAAGAAATTGGGTTCTCTATTTGCTTTGTTTTGTGTTGTGTTAAGAATATGTTGTTGTCACTACTTTCAATATTGGACACAACATCTAGATAGAAGATAAAAGAAGGAAACAGAGAACCTGAACGACACTGTAAACCAACTAGACTTATACAATGAAAATTATAAAACACCTCTGAAAGAGATTAAAGAAGATTTAAATAAAAGGAAAGATGTTTCATGTTCATGAATTGGAAAACATATCTAGAACACTCCACCCAATGACAGCATAATATACATTCTATTCCAATGCACATAGATCATACTCTAAGAGAGACCACATTTTAGGTCACAAAGCAAGTCCTGATAGATCTAAAAATATTGAAATCATACAAAGTATTTTCTCTGACCACAACAAAGTGAAGCCAGAAATAAATAACAGAAAAACCTGGAAAACACACAAACATATGAAAATTAAACAACACGCTATTAAACTACCAAAGGGTCAAGAAAGAAATCAAAAGAGAAATCACAAATTTCTCAAAGTCAAATGAAAACGGAAGCACAACACATCAAATCTTATGGGATGCAGTGAAGGCAGTACTCAGAGGGAAACTGTGGTGTAATGGTTCACTTTTATATGGCCTTTCTCACCATGGTCTTGTAACTCCTACCAAATGATTGGGTGGAACTATGCAAATAAGGTGCTTGTGGCCCACCAAGGGGATTGGCCAGCTTGCTAATAACCCAAACAAGTTGCATGGGATGCTTGTGGGGTGGGACCATGTAGATAAGGTGTCTGGAACTCTAACAAGGGATTGGTCAGTTTCACCATCCCACTAGGCTTAAAAAGAGCCAATCCCAGAGCAGAAGGGGAACTGACTACCACCAAGGAAGAAGAGGTAGGAGTGGAGCATGTCCTTTGGACCAGGGATCCCTGTGCTGAGGACATCCTAGACCCTGGAGACACAGAGGTGAGCTGTAACACAGAAGACAGTGTGAAGCCATGGCACGAGATGGCAGGAATCAGGAGACCGGTGCTGCAGTGGGGCTTGCAAACCCATGGAGCTAAGTGGGGTAACACTTGTGCAAAAAGGTTGCCTAGTAGAGCCTGGTGGCAGAAGGCTCCCAGCAGGGCCCAGCTGCAGCAAGACTGCAGCAGGGCCTGGTGGCAGAGAGTGAAAAGAAGCTGTCCTGATCAAGGAAACATAGCCTCAGTTATTGTTCCTGTTACTTCCGAGTTGGTCCCAATTTCAAGTTGTACCCTGTTAGTTCCCTAATAAACCACTTAACTGTAAGTATGGTTTGTGAGTTTTGTGAGACGTTGCAGTGAATTACTGAACTCAAAGACAGGAGATGGAGTACTAAGGGGAGGGGACATAGGTGATGTTAGAGATGATGGAGTGGTATAGCAGTTTCGAAAAGTTGGACATTTGGGACATCTTTAACCTCTGCCTCATAAGAACCAGCTTTGTGCTGATCCTTTTAAAAGAAATTATTCATTTAGAAAATTACAACAGTAAATGCCTACAAAAAAAAGAAGAAATGTCTCAAATTAATAGCCTAACACAACTTCAGGAACTAGAAAAGAAGAGCAAACTAAGGCTAAATCTACCAGAAGAAAGGAAATAACAAAGATAGGAGCAGAAATAAATAAAATTGAAAACAGAAAAACAATACAGAGAATCAATAAAACCAGAAGTTGGTTCTTTGAAAAGATCAATAAAATTGACAAACCTTTAGCTAGACTGACAAAGAAAATAAAAGATGTAAATAACCAAAATAAAAAATGAAAGAGGGGACATCACAACTGACCTGGCAGAAATAAAGACAATTATGACAGAATATTATGAACAACTGTATGGCAACGAACTGGATAAGCTATATGAAATGAACAAATTCTCAGAAGCACACAACCTACCCAAACTGATTCAAGAGGAAATAGAAAGTCTCAACAGACCCATAACAAGTGAAGAGTTTGAGTCAGTGATCAAAAGCCTACAAAAAAATAAAGTCTTGGAACAGCTGGCTTCACTAGGGAATTTTACCAAACATTTAGAGAAGAATTGACACCAATACTGTTTAAATTCTTCCAAAAGATAGAGAAGGAGGGAATAATCCTTAATTCATTCTATGAAGCAAACATTACCCTGATACCCAAACCAGACAAAGACACCACAAGAAAAGAAAACTACAGACTAAGTCCAGCACAACTAGATGGTGCCCAGCTACCACCACTGACTACTCTCACAGGGATCACAATAGAGGATCCCAGACAGAGCTGGAGAAAAATGTAGAACAAAATTCTAACTCACAAAAAAAAGATCAGACTTACTGGCCTGATAGATACTGGAGTGACCCCGAGAGTATGGCCCCTGGACAACCTTTTAGCTCAGTAATGAAGTCACTCCTGAGGTTCATCTTTCAGCCAAAGATTGGACAAACCCATAAAACAAAACAGACTAAAGGGAGACACTAGCCCAGGGGCAAGGATGAGAAGGCAGGAGGGGACAGGAAAGCTGGTAATAGGGAGCCCAAGGTCGAGAAGGAAGAGTGTTGACATGTGGTTGGGTTGTTAACCAATGTCATAAAACAATATGTGTACTAACTGTTTAATGAGAAGCTAGTGTGTTCTGTAGACCTTCATCTAAAGTACAATAATAAATAAAATAAAATAAAGTACAATAATAAAAAATTATTTAAAAAAACCCACAGTGAGTTACCATTTCACTCCCACTAGAATGGCTAAGATAAAACAAACAAAAGAGAAAATAACAAATGTTGGCATGAATGTGAGGAAATTTGAATGCTTATCCATTGCTGGTGGGAATGCAAAATGGTACAGCCACTGTGGAAAACAGTGTGTTGGTTCTTCAAAAAACTAAAAATAGAACTACCATATGATTGAGCAATTCCATTCCTAGGTATATACCAAAAAAGACTTGAAAGCAGAAACTCAAAAAGACATTTCTATACAATGTTCATTGCAGCACTATTCACAATAGCTAAAAGGTGAAAACAACCTAAATGCCCACCGACAGACAAATGGATAAACAAAACGTGGTACACACACACTACTCAGCCAGTAGGAGAAATGAAGTCTTGATACATGCTATAGTATGGATGGAGCTTGAAGACATTATGTTAAGCGAAATAAGCCAATCACAAAAGGGCAAATATTGTATGAGCTCATTTATATTAAAGACAAGACAAGGGAAATATGTAGAGACCAAAGTTTATTAGTGGTTACCAGGGGCAGAAGGGAGGGAGAAAAGGGGAGTTAATAGTGATGGAAAAACCACACTGATTAAGGGTACGGTTGCACAGCTGATTATTGTAATTGCTGTTAATAAGTTGTACACCTATAAAAAGTTGAATTGGCAAAAGTTGTGTGATAGTTATATTTACAGCAATTAAAAAAAGTCTGAGGTTGCTTATGTACAACTAAACACATCACGGAATTTGCTTTCTTGGTTTGGAGATTTAGGGTCATGGTTTCACGGAACATCCCAGTTAACTGGCCAAATAACATATTTAGTGCTTCTGTTCTACCTTCTAGTTCATTGTGTAGTGCCTGGGGTCTCAAAAGCTTGCAAGCAGCCTTCCAAGGCACAAAAATTGATCTCCGTTCACCTGGAACAAAAGAGGAAGAAGGAGAGCCACAAATAGGAGGAGGACATGGAATGTGTGGCTAATTATCTCCATGAAAAACTTCCTTATTTGCCATGAGACTAGAAGAACTGGATGGTGCTCAGCTACCACTGCTGAACATTTTGATCAAAGATTCCATAGAAGCAGCATGACTTTTAGAAGGCAAGTTTATGGAAGCCCTACAGACACATCCAAATTCCCTGAGGGACCAAATTTCTGGGCTGAGGGCTGTGGGGACCATGGTCTCGGGGAACATCTAGCTCAACTGGCATAATATATTTTATAAAGAAAATGTTCTACATTCTACCTTGGTGAGTAGTGTCTGGGGTCTTAAAAGCCTGTGAGCAGCCATCTAAGATACTCTACACGTCTCACCCCTTTGGGAGCAAGGGAGAATCAAGAAAAAAAGATACAAGGGAAAGATTAGTCCAAAGGGCTAATGGCCCACAACTACCACCGTCTCCACCAGACTGAGTACAGTACAACTAGATGGTGCCCAGATAGCACCACTGACTGCTCTGACAGGGATCAAAACAGAGGGTCCTGGACAGAGCTGGAGAAAAATGTAGAACAAAATTCTAACTCACAGAAAAAGACCAGACTTACTGGCCTGACAGAGACTGGAGAAACCTCAAGGGTATGGCACATGGACACGCTTTTAGCTCAGTAATGAAGTCACTCTTGAGAGTCACCCTTCGGCCAATAAAACAAAATGAGACTAATGGGACACAACAGCCTAGGGACAAGGACTAGAAGGCAGGAGGGGACAAGAAAGCTGGTAATAGGAAACCCAAGGTCAAGAAGGGAGAATGTTGACATGTCATAGGGTTGTTAACCAATGTCATGAAACAATATGTGTACTAACTGCTTAATGAAAAATTATTTGTTCTGTAAACCCTCATCTAAAGTACAATGAAAAAATTTTTTAAAAAAGCACCTTTTGGAATTTGGAAGATATACTATATATATATATATATATATATATATATATATATATATATATATATATTCCATAGAAGAATCCTGATTAAAAGGTGGAAAATGCAGAACAGAAATGCAAATTCTCATAAACGCCAGACTTTATGGAGCCATGGAGGGTGGATGACCCTCTGAAATTATTGCCTGAGATAATTTTTTAAACCTTAAACCAAAATATCCCCTGAAGTCTTCTAAAACCAAATGATAGTTTAGCTTAACTAGTAAAAGTCTGCCTTGAGCATTATGCTATTTTAAGAACTATCTGTATGGGATCAAATTAGCAATAACAACTTGAAAGATTAGATAGGGATCCTAGGGAGCAGAGAGTTTATGTTAATGAAGGAGGAATAACTCAGAAAAGGAGGGTGAGAATGGTTGCACAACTCAAATAATATAATCACTGTCACTGAGTTGTATGTGTTGAAACTGTTGAATTGGTGTATGTTTTGCTGTGTGTATTCTCCACAACAATAACAAAATAAATAAAATTTAGAGGGAAAAAAAACGATGACAACAAAATAATAGCCTGTGGTGGGGCAGGGGAAAAAATAATATTCTGTTGTTAGGTGCCATGGAGTCGGTTCTGACTCATAGTGACCCTACATACAACAGAACGAAACACTTCCTGGTCTCACACTATCCTCACAATCATTGCTATGTTTGAGCCCATTGTTGCAGCCACTGTGTTAATCCATCTCGTTGAGGATCTTCTTCTTTTTCTCTGACCCTGTACTTTACCAAGCATGATGTCCTTTTCCAGGGACTGGTCCCTCTTGATAACATGTCCAAAGTATGTGAGACGAAGTCTCACCATCATCCCTTCTAAGGAGCATTCTGGCTGTACTTCTTCCAAGACATATTTGATCGTTTTTCTGGCAGTCCAGGGTTTATTCAATATTCTTCGCCAACATCATAATTCAAATGCATCAATTATTCTTTGGTCTTCCTTATTCATTATCCAGCTTTTGCATGCATATGAAGCAATTGAAAATACCGTGGCTTGGGTCAGAAGCAACTTAGTCCTCAAAGTGACATCCTTGCTTTTTAACACTTTAAAGAGGTCTTTTGCAGAAGATTTGCTCCATGCAATACATCGCTTGACTTCTTGACTGCTGCTTCCATGGGCGTTGATTGTGGATCCAAGTAAAATGAAATTCTTGACAACTTCAGTCTTTTCTCCATTTATCACGATGTTTCTTATTGGTCCAGTTTTAATGATTTTTGTTTTCTTTATGTTGAGGTGTAATCCATACTGAAGGTTGTAGTCTTTGATTTTCATCAGTAAGTGCGTCACGTCCTCTTTGCTTTCAGCAAGAAAGATTGTGTCATGGCAGGTTGTTAATGAGTTTTCCTCCAATCCTGATGCTGCATTTTTCTTCATATAGTCCAGCTTCTTGGATTATTTGCTCAGCATACAGATTGAATACGTATGGTGAAAGGATACAACCCTGATGCACACTTTTCTTGATCTTAAACCATGCAGTATCCCCTTGTTTTGTTTGAACAACTGCCTCTTGGCCTATGTACAGGTTCCTTATGAGCACAATTAACTGTTCTAGAATTCCCATTCTTTGAAATGTTATCCATAATTTGTTATGATCAACATAGTTGAATGCGTTTTCATAGTCAATAAAACACAGGTAAACATCTTTCTGGTATTCTCTGCTTTCAACCAAGATCCATCTGACATCAGCAATGATTTCTCATTCCACATCCTCTTCTGAATCTGGCAGTTCCCTGTCCATTTACCGCTGCAACTGTTTTTGAATTATCTTCAGCAAAATTTTACTTGCATGTGATATTAATGATATTGTTTGATAATTTCCTCATTCTGCTGGATCACCTTTCTTTGAAATAGTCACAAATATGGATCTCTTCCAGTCGGTTGGCCAGGTAGCTGTCTCCCAAATTTCTTGGCAGAGATGACTGAGCACTTCCAGGGTTGCATTCATTCTTTGAAACATCTCAAATGGTATTCCATCAATTCCTGAAGCCTTGTTTTTTGCCAGTGCCTTCAGTGCAACTTGGACTTCTTCCTTCAATACCATTGGTTCTTGATCATATGCTATCTTTTGAAATAGTTGAATGTTGACCAATTTTTTTTGGTACAGTGACTGTGTCTGTTCCTTCCATTTTCTTTTTATCCTTCCTGCACTGTTCGATGTTTTGCCCATAGCATTCTTCAGTATTGAAACTTGAGGCTTGAATTTTTTCTTCAGTTCTTTCAGCTTGAGAAATACCCAGCATATTCTTCCCTTTTGGTTTTCTAATTCCAGGTCTTTCCACATTTCATTATAATACTTTATTTTGTCTTCTCGAGTACCCCTTTGAAAACTTTTGTTCAGCTCTTCTACTTCATCATTTCTGCCATTCACTTTAGCTACTCGACATTCAAGAGCAAGTTTCAGAGCCTCTTCTGACACCCATTTTGGTCTTTTCTTTCTTTCCTGTCTTTTTAATTACCTTTTGCTTTCTTCATGTATGATGTCCTTGATGTCATTCCACAACTTGTCTGGTCTTCGGTCACTAGTTTTCAATGAATCAAATCTGTTCTTGAGATGGTCTCTAAATTTAGGTGGTATATACTCAAGGTTTTACTTTGGCTCTTGTGGGCTTGTTTTAATTTTCTTCAGCTTCAACTTAAACTTGCATATGAGCAATTGATGGTCTGTTCTGTAGTTGACCCCTGGACTTGTTCTGACTGATGATATTGAGCTTCTTCATTGTCTCTTTCCACAGATACAGTTGATTTGATTCATGTGTATTCTATCTGGTGAGGTCCACCTGTATAGCCCTTTCAGGATCTGTGAGATATACGGTTGCTCATCTACTTTTTACAGCTCTCAGGTTTCTCGGGACTCTACTTTCCCCAATGAAATTTCTTGCTACCCTCCAGTGGGGACTTGTGTAGTGGTGAAAGGCAAAAGAAATGTTCATTGAAGCAAAATGGCTGGGGTGTCATGCTTAAATGTGGGGTAGTGCATCCAGGAAGTGTGATTGCGTAAAAATTTTGTCTTTTTTGGCTTTTGTATAGCTATAAGTCTTGTAAGCACATTAATGTTTTCCTGTGCAATATTTATGGAGCCCTGATGGGTTTAGTTTATTTTTTTTTTTGGTGTGTGTGTGTGTGTGTGTGTGTGTGTGTGTGTGTGTGTGTGTGTGTGTGTGCCATATTTGAAAGCCGGAGGTGCCCAATGTACCCCAAGGGAAGGCATCCCATAATATATCCTGCCACCCAGTTCCAGTGGGACAGATGGGTGCCCACCAATTATGGTGCCAGAGAAATCCTCAGTTTTGTGGTAATATGTGCTCTCATATAATATTTCTCAAAATCCATACTACCAACCAAAAATTTAAACACATTCCATGACTCAGCGTACTTCCATTAATGAAAACATATGGTATTGGTAGATATGTAAGCTGAACAGGGGTGGAAGGGCATATGGAAGTACACCCATGTACATATACATGTGTACATGCTGCAAATATACCCTTGTAGACCATAGTGGCCACAGGGGGCATAGTCATGAAAACTTCTTAGCCATAACCATACACCTGAGATACTGGACTTGAGGGCTAGGAACCATAGTCTCAGGGGACATCTAGGTCAATTGGCATATCATAATCCACACAGACAATGCTCTACATCCTATGTTGGTGAGTAGCGACTGGGGTCTTAAAAGTTTGTGAGTGGCCATTTAAGATACAACAATTGGTCTCTTCCTGTCTGGAGCAAAGAAGAGTGAAGAAAACAAAAGACTCAAGGAAACAATTAGTCCAAAGGACTAATGGACCACATAAGCCATGTCGTTCACTAGCCTGAGACTAGAAGAACTAGTTGGTGCTCAGCTACCACTATGGACTACTCTGATCAGGACCACAAGCGTAGGTCATGGACAGAGTGGGAGAGAAACGTAGAACAAAAGTCAACCTCATAAATAAGACCAGAATTACTGGTCTGATAGAGACTAGTGGAAACCCCGAGGTTATGGCCCTTAGACAGACTTCACACTTGGAACTGAAATTGCTTCCAGAGATCACATTATAGCCATACAATAGACAGGCCTATAAAATGAACAATAACATCAATGAGGAATGTACACCTCAGAGCAATCAACTATACGAGACCTAAAGGGCAGCATTTGCTCAAAAGCAAAGTTCAGAAGCATGGTAGGGACAGGAAAGCTGGACACAGGGAACACAGGGAGGAAGGAGGGAGAGTGCTGACATGTTCAATTGTTGAATGGAAAACTAATTTGTTCTGTAAATTTCACCTAAACAGCAATAAAATGTTCAAAAAAACATGGTATCAAAAAAAAAAAAAAATTCAAAGCCGAAAATTATCGGGTCTTGAAAGGGATAGTCGCCGTTTATGTTATTGAAAAGAAGGTATTTTCAATGAATAGGTTGTTGGTCTTGCAAAATTCTGTCATGTTATCTCCAGCGTCATTTTTTTCACCACGCCATACTTTCCAACTACTGATCCTTCTTTGTTTCTAACTTGTGCATTCCAATCACCAGTAATTATCAATGCATGTTTGATCAATTTCTGACTGCAGAAGTGGTAAAAATCTTCATTTCCTTCATCTTTGGCATTAATAGTTGCTGCATAAATTTGAATAATAGTATTAACTGGTCTTCACTGTAGGCGTATGGATGTTATCCTATCACTGACAGTATCGTACTTAATGATAGACCTTGAAATGTTCTTTTTGATAGTGAATGTCATTCACGACATAGTAGACCATGTGATTGCTTGATTCAAAATGGGCAATAACAGTCCATTTCAGCTCACTAATGCCTAGGATATCAATCTTTATGCCTTCCATTTCATTTCTGACAACTTCCAATTTTCCTAGATTCAGACTTCGTACATTCCATGTTCTGATTATTAATGGATGTTTGCAGCTATTTCTTCTCATTTTGAGTCACGCCATATCAGCAATTGAAAGTCCTGAAAGCTTTACTCCATCCATGTCATTAAGGTCCACTCTACTTTGAGAGTCAGCTCTTCCCCAGTTGTATTTTGAGTGCCTTTCAACCCCAGGGGCTCATTTTCCAGCACTGTATCAGACAATGTTCCACTGCTATTTTTAAGGTTTTCACTGGCCAATTTTTTAGAAGTAGATCTCCAGGTCCTTCTTCCTAGTCTGTCTTAGTCTGGAAGCTCTGCTGAAACTTGTTCACCATCATAGCAACACACAAGCCTCCACTGACAGATGAGTGGTGGTTGCACATGAGGTGTATTGGCCAGGAATGGAACCTGGTTCTCCTGCATGGAAGCATTCTGCCACTGAACCACCACTGCCTCATATCCATGTTATTATGTGTATCAATAGTTCGCTCCTTTCTATTGCTGAGTAGTAGTCCATTGTATGAATATATCACAATCTGTTATCCATTTAACTGTTGATGGATATTTGGATTGTTTCTAACTTGTTGCTATTACCAATAAGGCTGTCATGAACATTTGTGTACAAGTCATTTTATGGATATGTATTTCTTTTGCTTTTAGGTAAATATCTCGATGTGGACTGGTTGGATCATATGGTAGGTATATGCTTAACTTGTAAAGAAACTATCAAAGTGTTTATCAAAGTGGTTGCACCATTTTTCATTCCCAATAGTAGTGTACGGTAGTTTCATGGGTAGCCCTGCTGCTATTTGTAATACCAGTGGCATCGCTTCCAGCAACACACAAGCCACCACAGTACGACAAACTGACAGATGAGTGGTGGTTAAGAATATAAGCCTGATCATTTAAGCTGGCCTCACAGACAAGTGAGTTTATGTGGTTCTTCTTTTTTGTTGTGTTGAGTAATTGATTTAGAGAGAGCATTGTGTCTGAGTTTCTGTCTATCTTGTGTCAGGTTGGAGGCCATGGCTGTCAGTTTCCAGGTTTTTCATGATGTCGTTTTAAGTCTCAGTTCTTTTTTCTCCCAAGAAAACTGCTCCTTGAGCCTGTCTTATGATTTGGGCTTTCAGTAGCTACTTTGAGAAACTTTGACATAAATTAGTCTATTTGAAAGGTGCACTGAAAAAGGATGGATTGTTTATTTTGATTGGTATAACAAGGCATAAAAAAAAGACAAATTATTCTAAATTGCTTCTCTAAAAGATTGTTTAAAACATGCAGAAGATAGGATTATGGAATTTTAATAATTTCCTACCTCCAGATGGCGTTATTAAATTAGATTATTATATTTCTACAAAGAATTTTATTCTGATCAGTTTAGCAATAGATAAGTGTTTATATAAATTAAATAATTAGGTGTCCTATACTATGCCAACCTTAAGCAGTGTCCAAATTTTTTCTAAGTAGCTTAAGCTGGATATTGTGCGGAATGTGTTTTATTTAGGAGAAAAAGTGTTAATTTTGTAAAACTAGTAGTTTCAGAATGAGATAAAGGGAGGCATAGGACAAACATAGATGGGGAAAAAGGGGGGAGGGTTAAGAAGTTAGCTAAGATTTGATGGATTTATCTGTAAAGAAAGGCTCTGTTATAGAAAAGAAAGTTAAGTTGCTTACCAAGAGAATGTCAACAGACCTCTCCCAACCAGGTGGAGATCTTTTGAAAAAATATGTTGCAATTGAGTTGATTCAGACTCATAGCAACCTTATGGGACAGAGTGGAACTGCCCAGTGGTGTTTCCAAGGCTGTGATCTTTGCAGAAGCAGTCTGCTGCATGTTTCTCCCATGTGGTGGCTGGTGGCTTTGAACTACTGAGCCACTGATCTTTTTGTTAGAAGTTGAGTTCTTGGCCCTTGCGCCACAAGGGCTCCTTGGAACTCTTTTAAAAATATATTTTAAAAAATAGGATAAATAAGGTGGATATTAATGAGGGTTAAAATAAGAAAAATGCTGTCTAAATATAGTTGCCAGAAATTGGATGGATCCTCAACATGAACCATAAACAAGCACTCTCTACTGTACAGGAATTTTAAGAAGCCCAAAGATAAAAGATCACAATGAGACACATCTAAAATTGCTTGGGGAAATGTTTCCACCCCAGCCAGAGATTTAAGATTATATCCATATCAATGACATGGTATAGCTGTACAGAGATTTTTGATTCCAAAAACCAGTTAATATAATCTAAGGCTAGATGGGGGTAAATATGGGACATGGTAAAACTTTGAATGAAAACAAGGACTATTAAAATGAATTTTATTTCAACAGTAATTATGTTTTGCCATATATAGACTTAGTAAGGATAGTTTCAAGATATTTAGGAAATTTACTGATATTAAATTGAGTTAATAGATATATGTTATAATTTAAGTTTATATACTTTTGTTTTTGTGCCACAGAGAAAGGATATACGTATTTGGGTCTGCTAATACATGTGCTCATTTTTGTCAGTTAAAAAGTTGTACTATAAGATATATAACAAAGAAAATTTAAAAGATTTATTATAAGATAATTTATTTGATATGGTCAAACTTTTTATCTGTTGTGGCTAATGTTTAATGGGTTAATTTATGAGATTTTAAAGAGCTTTGGTGTCAAATAGTATATAAAGCAAAAATTGGGTTTCTCTCTTTTAAAATGATGATTTTATCTTCTATGTAATCTGCCTAGGAGCTGAGTTAGGTAGACTTTTATGTCCTTGACTAACAAAATCAAGTCTCATGGCTTTTGAAAAAGCTAAGATTTTTACCTAGTCATTTTGGTTAAATAACTTATCGGTTCTCGGTGACCTATGATAAACTCCTGACAACTTTGAAACTTTGTGGAAAGCCACAAAAAAATTGTTCCTGCTTTGTAAAGGGAAAAGAGCTCAAAGAAAATGTTTATTTAATGTGTTTTGAATTACATGAAATATGTTGTCAAATCAGGAGAAGTGCCAATTTTTCTTTGGGTTAAAAATTTCTGTGTCAGTTTCTCCTCTTATTTTTTCCTGATATTAGACAACAAGAGCATAATATTATGAGTTATATATTTTTAAATTGCTAACTTAGTTACAGCTTTATTTCTTTTGAATCTAGCATCATCAAAGCCAATGGTTTTAACTGGGGAATTTGCATCATTCACTCTTGTAGTTTTTGTTACTGTTCAGATGTTTAGAGATTTGATAATCTTGGTATATTCTTGGTGTATCCTTAAGACATATGGTACTATGTCTCAAAATTATTATATGTTATATCTGAAGTTCTTTGAAAATGGGGTCAGTCATTATGTTTAGAGATATTTTGTCTTTTTTTTTTAATTGACTTTATTTGGGTTTGCATTACTTTTGTAATGACTTCCCATCAAGTCTTTCATTTTTAACAATTATTATGAATTTTATAAATTAACCATGGCCATTTTAAGGTTTTGTCATCTGCAGATAAGTTTTTACTTTACTGACTTGCTGAAAATTCTTGACCAAAATATTTCAACAAAAGATGGACTATATTGGACTTACGAAAGGGAACATGGATACTACTAGACTGAATCAAGATTTCCAATACTCTTGTGTAGAAGGTGATGGGTTCACAGACGGCTGCTGATCCAGAATTGCATGGAACAGAAATTAACTACATAGGACTGAGTGGCTAAAGAATTATTAGGGGTTTTATGTGGGGAATATTGCTGATGTTCTAATGTTCTATTTTCTGGATATAAGAAATCATTTTCTCCTTTCTTCTAAACTGTCTAACTAATTTTTTTTTTTTTAACCTGCAGATTTGGACTGGTTCTTGCTATGCTGTTTCTTTTCGTATATATATAATCAATTAACCAAGAGGAAAAGTAAGAAATAAGGGAGGAACATAAAATTGAGACCAAAAAAGAAACCTTACAAACATTAGAAAGAATTAGTAGACAAGAAAAATCCTTACCATAAAATACTTTATAGTCAGCATAGTGCTGACTATTTGGTAACTATTAGTTACTGGAATAGCTGATTCTTGCATTAGAGGAAATAATCAGACTTTAAGTGGGTTTAGATATTATAACTCTTGAATTAGAAATTTTCATTAATAAACTTAACAAAGTTGTAAAGACCATAACCAGAGAAGTATCTGAAGTTTGAGTTATGGCTTTACATAATAGAGTAGCTTTAAATTTCCTGCTAGTCTCCCAGGGAGTTTGTGCCTTAATAGATGAAAATTGCTGTGTTTACATTAGTAGTATGCAATCTGTCATCACTGTCATCAGGTGATGTAGAGTTGGTTCTGACTCATAGCAACCCTATGTACAACAGAATGAAACACTGCCCAGTCCTGAGCTATTCTCACAATCATAGTGATGCGTAAGCCCATTGTTGCAGCCACTGTGTCAGTCCATCTTATCAAGGGTCTTCCTGTTTTTTGCTGACCCTCTACTTTACCAGGCATGATGTCCTTCTCCAGGGACTGATCCCTCCTGATAACATGTCCAAAGTATGTGAGACAAAGTCTTGCCATCCTTGCTTCTAAGGAGCATTCTGGCTGTACTTCTTCCAAGACAGATTTGTTTGTTCTTTTGGCAGTCTGTGGTATATTCAGTATTCTTCACCAACACCATAATTCAAAGGCATCAATTCTCCTTCGGTCTTCCTTATTCATTGTCCAGCTTTCATGTGCATATGAAGCAATTGAAAACACCATGGCTTGGGTCAGGCACACCTTAGTCTTCAAGGTGACATCTTTGCTTTTTAACACTTTAAAGAAGTCTTTTGCAGCAGATTTGCCCAATGCAATGGGTCATTTGATTTCTTGACCGCTGCTTCCATGGGTGTTGATTGAGAATCCAAGCAAAATGAAATATGCAATTTGAGGTTTGCAGAATGTGTTGCTGCTGAGGCACACGAAAAGCAGTTATGATGCTGCTTATGTATAAACAAACACCTCATAGAATTTGGTTCAAAGAACCAGGGTCATGGTTTTGTGGGTCATTTCAGACAATTGGCTTAATGTTTTTCTTAATGTTTCTGTTCTACCTCCTAGTTCATTGTGTAGTGTCTGCGATCTTAAAAACTTGTAAGTGGTCATCCAAGGTGCATAACTGGTCTCTATTCGACTGGAACGACAGAGGAAAGGAGAGCCAGGAAGAGGAGGAACTAGACTCCTTGTCTGATTGCCTCCATTAACAACTGTCTCCTTTGCTAAGAAGCCAGAAGAAATTGAATGGTGTATGGCTACCTTTATTGAACATTTTGATTGAAGATTCTATAGCAGAATCCTGGTCAAAAGGGAGTGTAGTGCAATGAATTATTTAATGTGACCCTTCTAGCCTTGGTCTCTGTGACTCGTACACATTGATTAGATGGAACTATGCAAATAAGGTATATGAAACCTGTGAGGGTTGGGGTTGTGTGTCAACTTGGCTAGGTCATGATTCCCAGTGTTGTGTGGTTATCCTCCATATTATAGGCTGTGGATCCTGACCTCTCTCTACACGCTGATGAGGCAGGATTTGTGTGTAGTGTGTCTTGGGTCACAGCCTTGCAGGAGGGCATGACTCGAGTCCCACCCTCCTCAAGTTATGCCCTTCCCTGGGGTTTGGCCTGCATCTAAGGTATATGTGTGGATGCCCTGGCATGGCTCTCTATCTCTGCATCTAGATTCCATGTCTGGTTCATGATCATCTAACCTCTGGTTCTTGGGACTTGAGCCAGAGGCCTGCTGCCTGACCTGCCAATTCTAGGATTCACCAGCCTCCACAGCCCCAGGGGCAAACGGCCTATCATTTGACCTGATTCACCAGCTTCCACAGCCTTGTGAGCCAGAAGCCTGTGGTCTGAACTGCTGGTTTGGGTTCGTAAGCCTCTGTAGCCACATGGGTTGAGAGAAGCCTATGCCTGACCCACGGATTTGGGACTTACCAGCCTCCACAACTGCATGAGCCATTTCCTTGATACGATCTGTGAGTTCTGTGAGATGTTGCAGTGAATTAAGGAACCCAAAGATGGAAGGGGGAGTACTGAGGCGAGGAGGAGTAGTTGATGTTAGAGATAAGGAAGTGGTACAGCAGTTTGGAAAAGCTGAACATTTGGGACGTCTTTGACCTCTGTCTCATAGGAACCAGCTTTGTGTTGATCTTTATGAAAGAAATTACTCATTTAGCTGATGTCAGAATGGTGGGTTTCACTGCAGTGGCCTAAGCTTACTGGAATATGTGGTTTTGGAAGAAAGGAGATAAATGGAAGAATGAGAAACTTCTGGTTTCTGGATGGGGTAAACAACACCCATGGATTAAAGCAGCTGTTTATGCTGCAATCACTTACTCAAGACAAAAGCTATTCATGGGATTTAGGAGTGATGGCTCTAACTCCTGAGGAATTGGCTAGTTGGATGCATATAGAAATACAGAATGATAAGGAAAGGGCCAGACATAGGATTCCTTGGTTTCTGTTATCAGTAATAGCTGCAACGGCAGGGAAAAAGAATATAGGGGCTAATTTTAACACTGAACAAAGCCCAGATCTTGCTGGGTCAGAGCTACAACTGCTAGTCTCAGGACCAACCCTGAAAGGAAAAATCGTGTTGGAACAACAGGAAGTGCCCCTACGACCATCGGTCACCAAGAAGGTAGTTTGGGAGGGAAACAGGCAAAACCAAGAAACTATTAAAACCAGGGGGTGGAGTGTAAAGGAGTTGCTTCAATTTGTAGATCAGTATCGTCAGCTTCCTGAGGAACTGTTACTAAAACGTATTGTGAGAACTACTAGTATAGGGGCAGTGTCTTTAGTTTTGAATGCTGCAGTATGTTTGGGTTGATGCAAGACCCACAACTCACTATGGAACAGTCATAAATGATGATATAAGATCCAGTGACACAGCAGGTTAACCCAGAGGGGACGGCCAGCTTGGTGGACTGGATAAAATTTGCAGTGATATTGGTTTACCCTGAGAAGGGAAACAGCCCCTCTTCCCCTCTAAATATCCAGTGGAATACTCCAGAGGAAGCAGCTGATGTGCTGCTTATGCAAGCCATGATGGGATGGCTTTATTGTGATCAGGATATTCATCCAATGAGTGTGCCCCTTACATGGGCAGATATGGTAATCAAGGTAGCCCCTTTTACATAGGCACCCCATGTAACCTTGCTACTGCAAAACAAAGTGACAATCCGAGAAGCCTTGTTGGATCTGTCAGCACGGTTTCCCCAACATGGGTCTTACAGATGCAAGAAACATAAGGGTGATTCATAGGAAAATGGAAAGAGGCAATGGGGAAAGAACTTACCCCGGGAGGACAGAGATTTTTAGATCATTACTAAGAGGTGGGGTAAACATAGTGGACACTGATGGAGTTGAGACAAAGGTTCTAATGCAGCAAGCATCATAGGAGGTTGGATAGGCCAACGGAAACTCCTGCTGGTTCCCCAACGTTAAAGAGGACTAAACAAGTCAGTTCTATTCACCCTAGTCAGGAGGTATTTAATAATGGGAACTCCTACATTGGACCATTTGAAGCAGAGAAACAGCAGTCTATGTCTGAATTACAGAAAGCGGTCTCACTCTCCCTGCCTTTAGGCCCTTATGATCCACATTCAGACATGATTTTGGAGGTATCTACTGGATGTTCTTATGCAGACTGGAGCTTATGGCAAAAACCTGAGAATGCTGCCCTAAGGTGACCACTGGGATTCTGGACTAGAAAGTTTCCAGATGCTTCAGCACAATACATGCCATTTGAAAGACAATTACTCTCCTGGGCATTGACTGAGACTGCCTCAATGATAGAAGGACATAAAATCATCATGAGACCTGAAATACCCATAATGTCTTGGGTGATGTCAGAGAAACACTCTAATAAGAAAGGTGGTGCTCAAAATAGTTCCATAATAAAATGGAAACGGTTCGTACAAGAAGAAGCTACTGGGGGAATGAAGGCAGGCACCCACCATATCCATGAGCAAGTAGCCTCTTTTCCCATAGATCCTACCCTGGAGCCACCTGAGAAGCTGCCAGAGCCCATTGCTACATGGACAGTACCCTATGAACAACTTTCTGCTGACCAGCAGAGGCTGCTTGGTTCACAGATGGCAGTTCCAGGGTACATGGACAACTTGTGATGTGGAAACCTGCTGCATTAAGACTAGCAGATGGAAAGACTTTGGTTGAAGAAGGTAAGACCACATCAGCTCAATAGGCTGAACGGCATGCTGTCTTACAAGCTGTGATGGAAGAACCGCACAATGGCAAGAGCCCATATGTTTGGATTTTTACTGATTCGTGGGCAGTGGCCAATGGCCTGGCTCTATGGTCAGGCAAAAGGGTGATGGAAAATTGGGCTATTAAGGGGACACTCATGTGGGGCACGGACCTATGGAAAGCACTCTGGGAATTTAGAGGGCGCATTAGAGTAGGACAAGTTGACGTCTATCAGAAAAACCCCTTTCCTGGATTGGAAGGTGATAGAAATCAGCAAGTGGATCTGTTGGTATGCTCACTTGAGGTGGCCAATTGGGTTCATGAAATGAGTGGACATGTGGGTGCTGCAGCAATGCAGAGATGGGCTAAATCTAGACACATTCCCTTGCACTCCCTGAGGCACAAAATGTCAATAAGGACTGTTCTGTCTGCCAGCAATAAAGACAGAGGTTCAGATGGCTATGGGACAGATTCCCCAGGGGGAAGGCCTTGCACATAGCTGGCAAGTTGATTATATTGGACCAATGACGCCAGTGGCACCAGGTGGCTACAAATGGGTCATCATAGGAACAGATACTTACTCTGGACTGGGCTTGTATATCATGTGACAGATGCAAATGCCAAAACGCCATTAAGAGATTGGAACAAAAGATACTGAACCAGTTTGGGCCACCGAGTTATATTTCATCAGACTAGGAACACACACTTTACAGCCCACAGGGTGCAGTAATGGGCCAAGAAACATCATATAAAATAAATAAGTATATGGAAAATCAGTAAGGCTATAGATGGACTGAATGGCATCATCAAATAATTTGACCTACTTGACATTTATAGAACACTCCAGCTAACAACAGCCAAATGCACATTTTTTTCAAGTGCATATAGAATATTTACCAAGATAGACAATATCTGGGTCATAAAACAAACCTTAACAAAGCGAAGAGAATTTAAATCATACAAAGAGTTTTCTCTGAATTAAACAGAATTAAATTAGAATTAAACTGGAAATCAATTGCAGAAAGATATCTGGAAAATTCTAATTTTTGGAGAGGGAAATAATACACTTCTAAATAATAATGGGCAAGTCTCAGAGAAATTAGAAAATATTTTGAACTGAATGAAAAAATAAAAATAAAACAACAAATTTGTGGGATGCAACAAAAGTAGTGCTTACAGGGAAATGCATAGCATTAAATTTGTATATTAGAAAAGAAGAAAAGTTTCAAATCAATAATCTAAGCCTTCACCTTTGCCATGAGACCAGAAGAACTGGATGGTGCCTGACTATCATTACTGAACATTTTGATCAAAGAGTCTATGCAAGAATCTTGAGCAAATGGGAGAAATGTAGAACAGAATTTCAAATTATCATGGACTCCAGACTTTCTGGAGTCATGGAGACTGAATGAAGCCCTGAAACTATTGCCCTGAGATAATCCTTAAAATTTAAACCAAAAATATCCCCCAAGGTCTTCTTAAAACCAAACAATAGTCTAGCTTAACTAGTAATAAAGGTCTGTGCTCTTTTAAGAACTATCTATATAGGATCAAATTGACAACAGCAATTCAAAAAATTAAATAGGAACCTTAGAGGGCAGTGAACTTATGTTAATGGGGGAGGAACAACTCAGAAAAGGAGGGTGAGAATATTTGCACAACTCGAAGAATGTAATCAATGTCACTGAGTTGTACTGTAGAAACTGTTGAATTGGTGTATGTTTTTCTGTATATTCTCAACAGCAAACAACAAACAAAATCCAAACCAACCAAACAAAAAAGATATCAGAAAAAAGAGAAAATTACACCTAAAACAAGCAGAAGAATGAAAGTAAAAATAAGAATACAAATCAATGGAATTGAAAACAAAAAATAATAGGCAAAATCAGTGAAATCAAAACCTAGTTTTTTTAAAAAAGATTAATCAAATTGATAAACCTCCAGTGAGAGTGACAAAGAAAAAAGATAGTAGAAGACACAAATTATCAATATAGGAACAAAAGAACCTATAGACCCCTCAGACATTAAAATAATAATAAGGGAACACTATAAAAATTCCATGCTCATAAATTCAACAACTTTGATTAAAGTGACCAGTTCCTTACAAGGCACAAACTATCAAAAACCACTCAAGAAGAAAGAGATAACCTATTAGACCTATAGTTACTGAAGAAATTGAGTTTGTAGTTATAAATTGTTATGCTTTAAAGTGTGTCCCTCCCAGAGTTCTCCTTGGAAGCAAGGATGGCAAGACTTTGTCTCACGTACTTTGAACATGTTATCAGGAGGGACCAGTCCCTGGAGAAGGTCATCATGCTTCGTAAAGTGGAGGGTCAGCAAAAAGAGGAAGACCCTTGACTAGATGGATTGACACGGTGGCTGCAACAATGGGCTCAAGCATAACGATTGTGAGGATGGCACAGGACCAGGCAGTGTTTTCGTTCTGTTGTATGTAGGGTTGCTATGAGTTGGAACCGATTTGATGGCACCTAACAACAACAACTCCCCAAGTATGTATTGAAATCCTAACCCCTACATCTGTAGATGTAATCCTGTTTGGAAACAGGGTTTTCTTTGTTATGTAATTAATTAGATCATACCTGAGTAGAGTGCATTCTAAGTATATTTCTGAGTTTTAAAAGGCACATATTAGACACAGAGATGTGCATACATGTTGGGGTGGAGGTTGGGGGAGGTGGGAAACATGCCATGTGAGAGTCGTCTAGAAGCCAAGGAACCAAGGAACACCCAGGACTACCTACAAGGAAGAAATCAACACAGCCAAGACCCTGAGTTGGACTTGTAGTCTCTAGGACTGTGAAAAAAAATAAATTTCTGTTCTTTAAAGGTACTCACTCATGGTATTTCTGTCACAGGAGCACTAGCAAACTAAGATACAAACCTTCCAATAGAGAAAACTCTGGTCCAGATAGTTTCACTAGTGAATTCTAGCAAACACTTAAGGAAAAAATAATGCCAATTCTACACAATCTCTTCCAGAAAACAGAAGAGGAGGAAACACTGCCCAACTCATTTTATGAGGCAAGCATTAGGCTAATATCAAAGCCACATAAAGACAGTACAAGAAAATAAGACTATAGATAAATGTTCCTCATGAATATAGACATAAAAATCCTCAATCAAATATTATCAAGTTGACTATATCAATATATAAAAAAGGATAATACATCATGGCAAACTGGGGTTTATCCTGGGAATACAAGGCTGGATCAAAATTTGAAAATTAATCAATGTCATTTGTTGATTAATACTAAAAAAAGAAATTCTATGATCATATTCCTTCACGATAAAAACTTTCAGCCAACTAGTAATACAAGGGAATTTTCTTAACCTGATAAAGGGCATCCACAGAAAGCAAAACCAACAAATTTAAAAAACTCAAGCTAAGATCATACTTAATGGGGAAAGGCTGAATGCTTTCCCCCTAAGATTGAGAACAATAAAAGGCTGTTTGCTCACAGATTCCTATTTAACGTTGTATTGGAAATTCCACCTACTGTGATAAGACAAGAAAAATAAACGAAAGGCATACAAATTGGAAAGGAAGAAAAGAATTATCTCTATTTGCAGGTGACATAGTCTATGTAGAAAATTCCAAAGAATAATATATTAAAAAGTTTCTAGAACTAATAACTAAGCTTAGCAAGGCTGCAGGATATAATGTCAATACACAAAAATCAGTTGCATTTCTAAATACTAGCAATGAACTGTTGTAATCCAAAATTTAAAAAACACTACCATTTATAATAGTTCCAAAAAGTATATAATTAGGTATAAGTGTAATGAACATGTTGTGTAGAAAAGAGTTAACATGGCCGGCCCCAAATGCTACCCTTGGAAAACTCTGCTTGCAAAGTTGGTCCTTGGATTTTGGGAAGTTCCCTCCACCCTAATTGAAAAGAGTGACTCACTATGCCTAAACTTAAAAGATGGTTTATGCTGAACACAACCTTACCTTCTGGGAGCTGGAATTGTGGGTGTGTGCCAGTCAGGAGTGCCTAGGTAGCTAGCCCCCAATAAAAGCTTCGGGTGCTGAGCTTCTAAAGAGATTGCCTGTGGCAATATTTCACACTTGTTGTCACAACTCATAGCTGGGGGAATTAAACGAATCCTGTGTGACTCCGCTGGGAAAGGATCCTTGGGAGCTTGTGCCCAGTTTTCCCTAGACTTTGTCCCTTGCACCTTTTCTCTTTGCTAATTTTGTTATAATAAACAAAATACGGTTAACTGTACGAAATCATAGCCACGAGTACAACTATATGCTGAGTCCTGTAAGTCCTCCTAATGAATCATCGAACCTGAGGTTGGTCTTGGGGACCTCCCAGCACAAAGTATAAGATTTATATGCTAAAAAGGGAGCCCTGGTTGTATAGTGGTTAAGAGCTTGGCTGCTAACCAAAAGGTTAGTGGTTCAAATCCACCAGCCGCTCCTTGGAAACCCTATGGGACAGTTCTACTCTGTCCTATAGAGTCGCTGTGAGTTGGAATCTACTCAACAGCAACCGGTTTGATTATATACTTACTAGTCTCTACTTCTACACTTGAGGAAGGGTAATGTTGCTTATGTATTTTTAAAAATTTATGTTTAATTTACATTCAGTAAAATTCACTTTTATGCTTACATTTCTGTGAGTTCTGAGAAATGAGTAGAGTCATATAGCTACCACCACAATTAGGAAACAGAACAAAGGTTTCCTCATGCTGTGTCTTCTCCCCCGACCTCTGACCCCTGGCAACCACCATCTGTTCTCTGTCTCTATTGTTCTATCTTTTCCTTAATGTCATATAAATGGAATCATATAGTATGCAACCTTTAGAGACTGGTTTCTTTCAATTAGCCTAATGGATTAAGATTTACCCATGTTGTCACACGTGTCAATAGTGCTTTCTATTGCTGAGCATCTCTGTATAGATACAACACATTTGTTTATCCAGTCACCTGTTAAAGGACATTTGGGTTGGTTCTAGTTTTTATCAATTATGAATAATGTTGCCATAAGCATTTGTGTATAGTTCTTGTGCAAACATAAGTTTACTTTTCTCTAGGAGTTGAATCGCCAAGGTCACACGGAAACTGTATATTAAACTTTATAAGAAATTGCCAAATGATTTTTCAGAATGGCTGTACCATTTTGCATTTCTACCAGAATGTATGCACATTCCAATTGCTCTGCATCTTAGTTAGCACTAGGTATTATCAGTATTTTTATTTTAACCATTCTAATAGGTGTGTAGTGGTATTCTAAAATTTATATGAAAAGCCAAAGGAACCAGAAAAAACAAAGTTGGTTAGCAGCCAAGCTCTTAACCAGTTGGCCACTAGGGCTCCAGTATATAACAGCCATTGTAAATATACAATACTTTCCAGTTGAAAACTCCTTTATGTTTAATTAAATCTTCTAATTTAAATTGTACAACTCCATTAGTTTTGATTTTAAAAGATTAGGAAGCTTATGTCCAAGAAGGTTATGTTATGTTAAGACAAAGTTTTGATAGATGTATTAGAACAAAAATAAAACTCTATCTCAAGGGGTAACTTTGGTGAAGCCAGTACAACTTGAGCAAGGCAAGGTCATGGAAGTTCCGTAGACACATCTGAACTCTGAGGGACTGAATTACTGGGCTGAGGGCTGGGGACCATGATCTTGGGGAACATCTAGCTCAACTGGCATAACATGGTTTATAAAGAAAATGTTCTATATTCTACTTTGGTGAGTAGTGTCTGCGGTCTTAAAAGCTTGCAAGTGGCCATCTAAGATACTCCACTGATCTCAACCCATCTGGAGCAAGGGAGAATGAAAAAAACCAAAGATACGAGGGAAAGATTAGTCCAAAGGACTAATGGACCACAATTACCACGGCCTCCACCAGACTGAGTTTAGCACAACTAGATGGTGCCTGGCTACCACCACCGAATGCTCTGACAGAGATCAGAACAGAAGGTCCCAGACAGAGCTGGAGAAAAATGTAGAACAAAATTCTAACTCACAAAAAAAGACCAGACTTACTGGCCTGACAGAGACTAGAGAAACCTGAGGGTGTGGCCCCCGGACACCCTTTTAGCTCAGTAATGAAATCACTCCTGAGGTTCACCCTTCAGCCAAAGATTGGACAGGCCCATAAAACAACACAGACTAAAGGGACACACCAGCCCAGGGGCAAGGACGAGAAGGCAGGAGGGGACAGGATAGCTGGTAATGGGGAACTCAAGGTCAAGAAGGGAAAAGTGTTGACATGTTGTGGGGGTGGCAGCCAATGTCACAAAACAATGTGTGTATTGTTTAATGAGAAACGAGTTTGCTCTGTAATCCATCATCTGTTGTTGTTAGGTGCCATCAAGTTGGTTCCAACCCACAGCGAACCTACAGGACAGAGTAGAACTGCCCCATAGGGTTTCCGAGGAGTGGCTGGTGGATTTGAACTACTGACCTTTTGGTTAACAGCTGAGCTCTTAACCACTATACCACCAAGGCTCCAAACCTTCATCTAAAATACAATTAAAAAAAAAAAAAAAGAGAGAGAGCAAATATTGCCGCTAAAAAAAAATAAAAAATAACTCTGTCTCCTAACTGCCTCTGTGTTGTAAGTTATGGTTCTCCTGCTAACGACAGCTGATCCAAGTGAAGCCAGAGGTTACTTTCTGCCAAGTGTATTTTCCAGTAGGCCCATACAATGGCCAAGAGGACATGGAAACCAAGAGCTCCCAGCTCCATTTCAGAAGGTGACTCACAGCGCCAAGGAAAGTCCACCCCAATTCAAATCTTACCACACCAATGCTTTCAAATGAAAACATAGCTGTTCCAAAGAAGAGAGGGTAGGTCTTCCAACTTGCTACGAGTGGCAACCTGCCGGGGTCTGGAATTCCCTACAGGAGAGAAAAATGGGATAAGATATTCACTCTCAATGCACATTTGAGGTCCTTTAAGAGGGGGGTTGATGAATTCATGCATTTGAATTATGGTGTTGGCAAAGAATATTGAATATACCATGGACTGCTAGAAGAATGAACAAATCTGTCTTGGAAGAAGTACAGCCAGAATGCTCCTTAGAAGGGAGGATGGCAGGACCTCAGCTCACATAATTTGGACATGTTATCAGGAGGGACCAATCCCTGGAGAAGGACATTACGCTTGGTAGAGAGTCAGCAAAAAAGAGGAAGACCCTCAGCAAGATAGATTGACACAGTGGCTGCAACAATAGCTCATATATAACAACAATTGTGAAGATGACGCAGGACCAGGCAGTGTTTATCATTCTGTTGTACACAGGGTCGTTATGAGTCAGAATCGACTTGACAGCACCTAATAACAACAACAACAAGAGAAGGATAACTCTGTGAGTAGACTTGAATCTTGCCAAGATCTTTAGGAAACTTCAGAGAGAAGTAGGCAAGGATCAAAGCTGATGTTAACACTGCACAAAATCGAAGAGCCAGAGGACAGCAACTTAGAGGAAGTGTTAGAGTATTGATGGATAGTATCTTATGGAGGGAGTTTGGTTTATCAGATACCTCCAAAAAGAAAAAAAAAAAAAAAAAATCTTACGCTTCATAAATTAATCCCACCCTAAAGCGCCCAAGTACACTTTTGAATGGAGAGTATTCATGGGTGTAAGAAATTTCTGTGACTATAGTTATAGTGACATTCTAAGGAGCCCAAAATTACTTAAAAAAGAAAGTCCTCTTTTTTTCTTCAATGAGCCATAAGTTGAAGAGGACAAAAGTATCTGGAGTAAACATTTTATATATCCTGCACCCTAGAATGTGCAAATTATTGCAGAACCATTCCAAAGGGCAACCACAATCCAAAACTGAATCAGAAGTAGTTATCTCATTAGGAAATTCAATTTTGCAGAAGTCATCTCTGCTGCCTAAAGAGTATAAGACTGACATGTTATTCTGAGATATGACTAATTCATTATTTTTACTAAATTCCATGGACAGTGTAATTTTTTTTTTTCTTATGGCTTCTGAAAGCAAAAATATCTGAAAGGTGTTAGGTACACCAAAGGGCTTCTGGGGTTTAAATTTTGATGTAGCCTTGTCCTTTATAAAAGAAAAATCAGAAAGTATAGACAAGTAGGATGTTGAGGGAAAATCAATATCCAAAACTCACCTTGTCAAAGACATTTTAATTAACATCATGATAGATTTTCTATGATCTTTTTGAGACTATTTAAACCTTGCCCATGGAGAACGAAGAGAACTTGAAGC
Organism: Dugong dugon; assembly: GCA_030035585.1. NCBI lineage: Eukaryota > Metazoa > Chordata > Mammalia > Sirenia > Dugongidae > Dugong > Dugong dugon. Next base: position 184,569,140 of record CM057460.1, on the reverse strand, counting down.
ACTTACTGATGAAGATCAAAGACTACGTACAGCCTTCAGTATGGATTACACCGTGACATAAAGAAAACAAAAATCCTCACAACTGGACCAATAAATAACATCATGATAAATGGAAAAATGGTTGAAGTTGTCAAGGATTTCATTTTACTTGGATCCACAATCAACGCCCATGAAGCAGCAGTCAAGAAATCCAACTATGCATTGCATTGGGCAAATCTGCTGCAAAAAACCTGTTTAAGGTATTGAAAAGCAAAGATGTCTCTTTAAGGACTAAGGTGTGCCTGACCCAAGCCATGGTGTTTTCAGCTGCCTCATATGCAAGTGAAAGCTGGGCAATGAATAAGGAAGAACTGATGCCTTTGACTTATGGTGTTGACCAAAAAAAATAAACCTGTCTTGGAAGAAGTACAACCAGAATGCTCCTTAGAAGCAAGGATGGTAAAGACTGCGTCTCACATACTTTGGACATGTTATTAGGAGGGACCAGTCCCTGGAGAAGGACATCATGCTTGGTAGAGTAGAGGGTCAGCGAAAAAGAGGAAGACCCTCAACGAGATGGATTGACATAGTGGCTTGTGACAGTGAGTTCAAGCATAACAATGATCATGAGGATGGCCCAGGACCAGGTGTGTTTTGTTCTGCTGTACATGGGGTCACTATTAGTCGGAAGCTACTCCACGCCACCTAACAACTACAACAACACTTAAACCTCTGTAACTAAATATTTGTTTGCTTTTTGTCTCTCTCTTGGGTTCCCTAGGGGAAATTTTGGGTGTCTGGAATTATAGCCTAGAGGATACAAGACTATGGGTGATTCGATAAGTTTTAGCTGTGGTAGAAGAAGCTGTTTTTTATTTGCCTTTTACTGCTTTCTAATCATTATAGGAATGGTCTGTAGTTCACTAATCAAGATGTTTTCTTTGCAAAGCATTTTTTTTTTAATTCAGAATTTAACATAAAAAACAGGTGTTAGACCCTTCAACCAAAGATTAGACAGGCCCATAAAACAAAATGAGACTAAATTGGCACACCAGCCCAGGGGCAAGGATAAGAAGGCAAGAGAGGACAGGAAAGTTGGTAATGGGGAACCTAAGGTTGAGAAGGGGAGAGTGTTGACATGTCATGGGGTTGCCAATCAATGTCATAAGACAATATGCATATTAATTGTTTAACGAGAAGCTAGTGTGCTCTGTAAACCTTCATCTAAAGTACAGTTGAAAAAAAAAACACACGTATTGGAAAAACAATATAAAAGAGGCGCTATCTAGACGAACGAGACATCCTGTGGAAGAATGTTACCCTGACATGGGCACTAGACTGAAGAGTAAGGAACACATCTACCATCCTCAGGGTTCACCCAGATGTCTATTCTGAACACAAAGGGCCTGCCTGCTGTAGGACTCAGGTATGCAGTGTGCACTAACCTGGACGATGTACTGGGTAATGATGACCAGGCTGACCAGCATGCTGATGTTGGCCAACAGGGAGAAGATGCTCAGGACCCTGAGGTTCTGGATGAGGACCAACAGCACCAGGAAGGGCAAGAAGGAGAGCATGTAGAGCCTTGAGTCCATGGTGGGTGTCAGTGTCACTGTCTCATTGTGATGGCAGTTGTTCGTTGTACCATTAACGGCTTCCACTACCTGGGGAAGGAATGTGAAAAGCAAGAGAAGGAGATACTAAATGTTCTGGCCACAGAGTTAGCTCAGTGCCTTGCCCATAATCCAGCTCTCTCACAGAGAGTTGGAGTATTTCACGTGAGTTAGGGTGGATTTAGGATTTCTTATTCTAAACTTTCTGTACCATACTTTCTCAAAAAAGAATAATAAGAAAGAAATAACTGGGTTATACTGGCTATTGGTTGGCTTTTGGTCACCCAGTATCCATTCCTCCTGATTTTGATTTATTTGGGGAATTATCTCTACCTACTGAATACAGCCTTGAAGAATTTTAATCATAATCATATGGCACAGCTAAAGGATGAGCCTCTGACTCAAGCATTCACAATCCATCCCAAGAATCCAAATCTAAACCTCAAGCAAAGTGACACAAGAACAGAAATAGGAAAATTCTTTCTGATAGTGGAACGTTGAGGGACTGCTCGCTAGTTTTACTCTCTAGAGCCCCCTAGCTGCCCTAGTTCCTCTTCTCTTTGATTTTGAAGTTTAGCCAATATCCTTCCACTAAACTTATTTCCTGCTTAAATTCCCCAGAATCTGCTTCTTTTGATTATAACCCCCAAACCCATAATTTATTGTTTCTCAACTGGAATGCTACTGGCATTTTGAATGAGAGGACTCTTCCTTGTGTGGAATGGACCATTCATTGTAGGATGTTTAGCATCCCTGGGCCTCACCCTCAATTACGTTGTTGTTGTTAGGTGCTGTCAAGTCGGTTCTGACTCATAGCGACACTATGTACAACAGAGTGAAACATCACCTGGTCCTGGGCCATCCTCACAATCATTGCTATATTTAAACCCATTGTTGCAGTCACTGTGTCAATCCACCTCATTGAGGGTCTTCCTCTTTTTTGCTGACCCTCTACTTTACCAAGCATGATGTGTCCTTTTCCAGGGACTGGTCCCTCTTGATCACATGTTCAAAGTATGTGAGATGAAGTCTCGCCATCTTTGCTTCTAAGGAACACTCTGGCTGTACTTCTTCCAAGACAGATTGGTTAGCTCTTCCGGCAGTCCATGGTTTATTCAGTATTCTTCACCAATACCATAATTCACAGGCGTCAACTCTTCTTAGGTTATCCTTATTCATTGTCCAGCTTCCGCATACATATGAGACTACTGAAAATACCATAGCTTGGGTCATGCCCACCTTAGTCCTCAAAGTGAGGTCTTTGCTTTTTAACCCTTTAAAGAAGTCTTTTACAGCAGATTTGCCTGGTGCAATGCATTGGTTGATTTCTTGACTGCTGCTTCCATGGGTGTTGATTGTGGATTCAAGTAAAATGAAATCCTTGACAACTTCAAACTTTTCTCCGTTTATCATGATGTTGTGTATTGGTCCAGTTGTGAGGATTTTTGTTTTCCTTACGTTGAGGTATAATCCATACTGAAGGCTGCAGTCTTTGATCTTCATCAGTAAGTGCTTCAAATCCTCTTCACTTTCAGCAAGCAAGGTTTTGTCATCTGCATATCACAGGTTGTTAATGAGTCTTCCTTCAATCCTGATGCCACATTCTTCTTCATATAGTCCGCTTCTTGGATTATTTGCTCAGCATACAGATTGAATAAGTGTGGTGAAAGGGTACAACCCTGACACACATCTTTCTTGATTTTAAACAACACAGTATCCCCTTGTTCTGTTCAAACAATTGCCTCTTGGTCTAGGTACAGGTTATGCATGAACACAATTAAGGTTTAAACCTCAAGTATAGCATCCCCAATCATTGTGACAAACAAAAACCTCCCACACATATTTTCAAACACCTTCTGGCAGAGTGGAGGGTGGGGATGGTATCACCCTCGGTCTAGAACCAGCACAACCTGATAGAATCTTATTACGCAAGCAATACAATTCACCATAGAACAATACTGGTTTCAAGTAATTGTACAAGTAAAAAATGTTGAATGGCAAATGTTGTACTAGCTATATTTTTCTACAACAATAAAAAAAAGAAGAAGAAAATATAAAAGCGTTATTAATCCTTACCCATGGGTAGCCATGGTAGCACCTTGGAATATATTCAGCTGTACATTTTCTATAAAATATCACAAATTTCATGTATTATACATTTTTTTTTTAATTTTACAAAACTGGGTTCATAGTATGTACTCTTCTATTTTGAAATTCCCTTTCACTTAACAACACATCTGATTCCTCACTATAGCAGGAAAAATACCTGAAAAGTAAGCCAGGCGTTCAAGACCCTCCATAAATGGGCCTCACCCAACTATCAAGGCTCTTTCTCATCCAAGGCCAACACTTTCTTCTATAACCAAACCAGTCCAAGTTTCCTCTCCTGAGCAAGTCCTATACATTCCTGTCTCCAGGATTTTACTCACTCCCTTCTCCCACCTGGCTGCCACAACTATTCTACCTGCCTTTAAAGACCCAGATCAGCTGCACCCTCCTCTAGATAGCCTTCCCTTGCTCCAGTAATCTTTCCTGCCCTTGCACATTTAGGAAACTCTCATCTCTCCCATTTAGTTCACAATTAAGCACTCATAACCTCAGAGTGTTGTTAATAGTGTCCTAATCTGACACTTAAATATTATATTGATATACAACTTGTTACATGTATTACAACACACCCCACTTAGCCAATAAACTCCCCAAGACAGTGCTTGCTTGTCTCTAGGCAGGTGGTGAACAATGGTACGCAGAGATCATTTTTCTGAAAAGCAATCTGGCAATTTGTTTTAAGGACCTTCGCAACAACCAAGCTCTTTGACTCAGGATTTCCATGTTAAGAAATATATATTAAGTGACAAAATTTTGGATATAGTGATTAAATAAAATATATTATTAAATTAAAAAAAAGAAATATATATTAAGGAAACAAAGGAGTGAAATATTGATGTGCCACTGCAACAGATTACAGCAGAACAACGAAGGGAAACAAAAGAAAAATCCAAGGATAGAAGGCTGATTAAGCTATGGTCAATTACTGTGATGGCATATTAGCCAGTTGCCGCTGAGTCAGTTCCAACTCATGATGACCCCATGTGTGTCAGAGTAGAACTGTGCTCCACAGGGTTTTCAATGACTGGTTTTTTGAAAGTAGACCGCCAGCCTTTCTTCCAAGGCTCTGGGCAGGTTCAAACTTCCAACTTTTCGGTTAACAGCTAGGCGTGCTAACTGTTTCCACCACCTAGGGACTCTGATGGAATATTATAAAGCTATTAAAATTATCTTAGAAAAATTTAGGACATTGCACAATGCTAACCAGTTAATGCTCAGTTAAAATGATAACCACAATTGTTTGGATTAAGAGTAACTTTAGGGGGAAAGGAGGAGCCATTATTTAGGAAGTACTGAGTGTTCGTTTATGGTGATGAGAAATTTGGTAGTGATTATGGGTAGTGATTGTATAGCATGATTTAGTGTAATTAATATCACTAAACTGTACTCCTAAAAAATGTTGAATTGGCAAATGTTGTGATATATATATATTTGCAACAATAAAAATTAAAAAATTGTCTTGAGAGTAAGAAAAGTAATTTTATTTGTTTTCTTGAGAAGCAATATAATATAGTGTTTAAAAAAACTTAAGCTCTGGCGTCAAAAGGTCTGAGTTTTAAATCCTGACTCGGTGAGTTTTAAATCCTCATACACATTACAGAACTTATAGTTTCAGTTGTCTCATCTGCAAAATGTTAGTAATGACAGTACTTAAAGATTGTTGTTAGGTGCCATGCAGTTGATTCCGACTCATAGCGACCCAATGTGACAGAGTAGAACTGCCCGATAGAGTTTCCAGGCTGTAATCTTTATGGAAGCAGATGGACAGGTCTTTCCTCCCATGGAGTGGCTGGTGAGTTGGATTAGCAGCCGAGTGCTTAACCATTGTGCCCCCAGGGCTTTACCCGTGCACCAGGGCTCCTTCCCATAAAGATTCCAAAAAACCAAACCAGTTACTGTCGGAGTCAGACTCATAGCGACCCTACAACCCCAAAACCAAACCCATTGTCGAACCCATTCCAACTCAGAGTGACCCTATAGGGCAGGATAGAACTGCCCCATAGTATTTCCAAGGAGCGGTTGGTGGGTTTGAACTGCCGACCTTTTGGTTAGCAGGTATGGCTCTTAACCACTGCACCACAAGGACTTCCCTATAAAAAAAACAAATCCAAACCCATTGACGTCGAGTCGATTTCAATTCATAGCAACTTTATAGTAGAACTGCTCCATAGGGTTTCCAAGGAGCACCTGGTGGATTCGAACTGCCAACCTTTTGGTTAGTAAAACTACCAACCTTTAGGTTAGCAGCCAAGCACTTAACCACTTAATCTTTACGAGGAGCACCACCAGGGCTCCTCATAAAGATTAAACCCACGGCCATGGAGTTAATTCCAACTCATAGCTATGAGTCATAAAGATTACAGCCTAGGAAAGTCTATGAGGCAGTTCTACTCTGTCCTATAGAGGTGTTAGATTCCAACCGCACACAGCAGCAACGTACCTGACACATAATAGAAGCTAACTGTGGATGCTTAGTATTTTTTTCTTTTTGACTTTTCTAATTTCTGGTACTATTTTTATAATCAGAAGAAAAATCTCAAAGAACAATTTTCTTTTCTTTTTTTTTAAGTATATTGATTGACTAAGGATAGCCTCTGTTTTTACTCATGTATTTTTTTTTCTCCCTCAAATTATTGCAAGATAACATTTTGGTTAGATTCAAAGACGTTCCTGGGGACAAGAACTGTTAAGCCATAGGTAGATAAAGATGATTCAAAGGAGATTAGGTATCATTAAAAAAAAAAAAAAAAAAAAAAAAAAACCACATCAATTTTAGAATAGTTAAGGGCAAGTAAGCTCTAAGGCAGGAGGACTGAGGAATCCAAGGCTCCTTCCAGCTCAGGATTTTAGAGATCAACCTTGAAGGCAGGTCCAAAACATTGGACAAAGGGTACTGTGGCCAAAAGAACCATTTACTGAAATCCACAGATATGTGGACTGAGGAGAGTCTGGGTTCTTCGATACCATCTAGTTTAACTTCCTTTGTTTTTATGATAAAGACACTCAGACCCAGAGAGAAAAAGCAATTTGTTTGGTAAACAGCAGAAGATCCTCTTTTATTTATCCTCTTCCCTCCCATCTTCTCTAGAAGACTCTACCTGCTTTAAATTATCAGCCACAAACACAATGTATGCACAGCAGAAGCCCAGCTGGGTGACTGTAAGGAAGAAGATCACGACACACCTAGAGGAGATGAACAGAGAGAGAAAGAAAACTTGTTATAAAAGAAATTGGCTTGTCAGTTCCATTTCTTGCCATTCTGCCTCCTGCCCCCACTGCCCCCTGAACCACCACCCTTGGTTCTGTCACCGAAATTGACAATGACACAGTAAGAAAGGAGGTAACAATAGTTCTCTTAAAAAGTGTTTTTCAACCACCCCCACGTTCTCAGCTCAGCAAGTGGTAAAATTCTTTCTGGTCAGGAGCTTTGCTCCCACCCTCTGTACCTGGCTCTACAGCATTCCTCATAATTGACACTAATTGAAACAGGACAGTAGGCACAATGTTTTATTAGCTATCATTAACATTAAAATTTTTTCTTGCCATTGCCTGTACTATGTTAGACACTGAGGATATACACACAAGTAACACATGGTCCTTACCTCTAGTAGTTTATCTACTGGTGGGCAAGATGGACAAAGATTACTATAATATGGCATGTAAGGGTGCACATAAAAGGGGCAATTTACCCCAATTATGGAGCAGACAGAAAGCCTTCCTAGAGAAACTGATACCTCAATGGGAGACTTAAAGGACAAAGAAGAATTGGGAAGGGGAAGAATGAGAGGAGGGGGGAAAGAGGGAGAGAGAAAGAAAGAAGAGGAAGAGGAGGAGAAAGAGGAAGAAGAACAGCAGCAGCAGCAACAACAGTAGCAGCAAGAACTATAACAAGAAAAAGAAGGGAGGAAAGGGTATGTAAGTAGAGGCAGCAGGCAGATTTCTCTGGCTGCCACATGGACAGTCCATTGGAGGTGGCAAGACTAAGGATGGGAGACTGGATAGGAGATTCTTGCAATAATGAAGGTGAAGACAACAACAGTCTGGACAAAGACATGACCTTTATGACTAAACCCCAAAATCAAACCCGTTGCCATCGAGTCGATTCTGACTCACAGCGACCCTATAGGACAGAGTAGAGCTGCCCCATAGGATTTCCAAGGAGCGGATGGTGGATTCGAACTGCTGACTTTTGGTTATCAGTCAAGCTCTTAATCGTTGCACCACCAGGCCTCCACCTTTAGAACTAAGAGAATTAAAATATTTTAAGAGATACTAAGGTGCTAGAATTTATGAAAACCTGGTGATTTACAGGTTTTTTGGCTTGGGCATAAAATGAACTGGGAAACTTAGAAGGAAGATTAGGTTTTAGAGGAAGGAGCACAAATGACACATTTAGCATCTGAATTGTTGGGCTTGAGGTCCCTATATGAGACATTTGAGAGGCATCTATATATTAGGATTTAGAACTGTTAGTAGCAGTGAATAAAGTCTTGAGAAGGCAGGTGATCACTGTCTGAGAATGTGCCGAGTGGGAAGAGAAGGAACATTCCAAACTTTGGGGAACACCAACATGGATGGAAACAAAGAAGTCTATGACGCAAGCAAAGGAAAGGTCAGAAGGATAGGAGGGAAATTGGGGGGAAAAAAAGACTTAATAAAAACCAAGAAGAGAGTGAGGGAGAATGTTTCAAGAAAAGAATAGTCAACAGTACTCACCTTTGTGGAGGGTTCTCTAGGGTAAGGAAGTTACAACAAGGAAGTCTTAGAGGACATTGGTGGAAAGAACTTCAGTAGAATTATAAAGACAGAAAAGCCAGATGACCCATGAAAGAGGTGTGAATGAGATGTGAGGAAGCAAAGTCAGAGAGTAGGCTTTCTTTCATGAATCTGGAGTGTCAGCTCCAATCTGGATGGTGTCCATTTTGTTCATCATTGTAGACCATTGCCTAAAACACATCCTGACACATTGTATATCTTCAGAAATATTTGTTGAATAACCATCCGTTGAATAATGAGTTAAGATGGTGGCTAGAGGATGGTGCAAGGTCCAGGAAGCTTTATTTATTTATTTATTATTTTTTAAATGGATATGTGTAAATACATTTAAATCCTTAGAGGATGAGTCCATAGGAAAGACGTTCCGGTTATAGGAGAGAAGATAATCAGTGGAACAAGGTACTTAAATGGGGCAAGAAAAGCTACTTTATATCCTCAACAATGAGTAGGATTTCAGGGACTATGAGGTATGTGAGGGAAGGACTGAAGTAAAAGTCTCCTCTTGGGTCACATTATTGGGAAAATTCTGGTTATCATCACATATCCTTCCTAATCTGCTCATGGGCTGAATTAATAGAGTATGTGCTTTGGGCCAGTGGGGTTGCTAGACCCATAACGCCCGCCTACCTTACATGAGCAGGAGCACACCTGGAGTACTGCAGTGGTTTGGAGTATCAAAGTTCAAGAGACACCTTGACAATCTAATGAGTGCTCAGAAAAGAAGAAGGCAGACAGGATGGGGCAGGTCAGGGAGACAAAGGAGTAGATCTAGTCCTAAGTACCAGAGGATGAATGGGGGTGGTTATTTGTTCTGTGTTACCCTTGAGAGCTAAAAGGTGGGAGGATGCAGGGAGGAAGACTACAGCTCAACAAAAGGTCATAAAGTCTTGATCTTTTTCTCTCTTTTCTTGTCTCACTGTATACTCTCTCCCCAAGAGAACTTCTCTGCACTCTGGCTTCGTGACTGATGACTTCAATTCTCTTTCTCCTGCATGAAGATAGGTTCAAATCTATACATACAACCACCCACTTGATATCTCCACTTGGATGTTTCTCAGGTACCTCAAACCCAGCTTGTCCAAAACAGAAGTCATCAGAAACCTGAGCCACCCTTGACTCTTCCTTTCCTCTTTTTCCTTTCCCAGTATCCAGTTCACAACCAAGTCAACTCTTCTCCATCCCCACTGCCACCTGCTTGGTCCAAGCTACCATTGCTATTGTCTGGCCATTGTCAGCAACCTCCTCACTGGTCTGACTAAATCTGCTCTTGTTCCCTTACAATCTAGTCTCCTCGAAGAGGTCAGACAGATCTTTAAGCAATGCAATTGTGATCACTTCCCTGCAGAAAGCCCTCCAATGACTTCCTGGTTTCTTTAAGAAAATAACAAAATCTTTAAGAGGGTCTAAAACACCCAGCCTGACCCAGCACCGGCTTCTTCTTCAGTTTCACCTCCCTGACTCTCTGCCGTTAAACCACCTGGTCTTTGTGTACCTTGAAACTGCCACACACTCCTTCCTGCTTCAGGGCCTTCACGTGTGCCCTTCCTTCTTCTTGGAAGGTCCTGAGCACTTTCCCCTAGAGAATTCCTCATCTTTCAAACGCCTTCCTTCAGAACTCCTTTCAGCTGTTCCATCCTGGGAGACCCCTGTCCAGCCCATGTATGTATCCTTACCTGCTCAGTAGCAACCAGTAATTCCTTCCTTCATATTACTTATCCCTGAGGTTATAAAACAACTGTTTAATGTCTGTCTTTTCCACTGGACTATGGGCTCTGTGAGGTCAAAGCCTTGTTATTTGTCTTATTCCCCATGGTTTTTCCAGTGCCTGGTACACAGTAGCAATTGGATAAATGTTGTTAAATAAAAGAGAGAATGATGTTAAAGCTGAATAGCAAAGGGAAGAGCACCCTGTCACTGGAGGCATACAAGGAGGGACTGGACAGAGATGTTGCCAGTGAACCCCTTCCATGTGGAAAGTCTGACGTTCTGTGCCACATGAGCCACCTTTCCAGGGAAGAAGACATCCCTGACAGCAGCATTCCCACCTACTGTATCCTACCCCACAGCAGGTGGAGCAAGAACAAAGTACCTTCCCCAGTGGGCGTGGTTCTGGAGCCAGGAGCTGGGACTGGATTCTAGTCCATGCATCACTGTATCCCCATAGTCCATAAAGGGCTTGTTAAGCCTGTAGGAGAGAGAGCACATGCACAGTTGCCAATCTATCACTTAACTTAGGATCACATACTCCAAAGTCAGGAGATACTGAGCAAGGCAGGACCCAGCTAGAGAGTGGGAGGACACTGGGGCAGAGACTTAAATTCTAACTCAGGCTCTGACAACTGGTGGTATTTCCTTGGTACATTAAAATTTTTTCCTGCCATTGTTGGAGAGTGGGAGGACACCGGGGCAGAGACTTAAATTCTAACTCAGGCTCTGACAACTGGTGGTATTTCCTTGGTACCTTGTTTTCCTCACCTGTCAAATGAGGCAGTTGCTAAAGAACAAGAGTAACAATGCACCTTATACAGGCACCGTAGTTTTCATAGCCAAGATCTCACTGGATCCTCATGATAATTTTCTGAGACAAGATTGAGCATGGATTGTTTATGCTCAATTTATAGATGAATCAAGCAGATAAGCACAATGGCCTGATTGAGATCACCTAATGAGTAATGTGGAGTCCCTGGTGATGCAAACAGTTAATACACTTGGCTGCTACCGAAGGGTTGGAGATTCGAGTCCACTCAGAGGTGCCTCAGAAGAAAGGCCTGGAGACCTACTTCTGAAAAATTAGCCATTGAAAATCCTGTGGAGCACAGTTCTACTCTGAAATGCATGGGGTTTGGTTTTTGATGAGTAACGTGAAAGAGCACTACCTTAAGCCCCTGAGTACTTTTCTCTTTTTAGTGGCCTTGTTGTGGAAGATTAGTATTTAAACTCCTGTTATGTATAGGTGGTGCGAACGCATTGTGCCCAATTGTTCACCTAAAGGTTGGTGATTCACTACTATATAGCTATGGTAATCAAAACAGCCTAGTGCTGGTACAACGACAGACACATTGACCAATGGAACAGAATTGAGAACCCAGATGTGAATCCATCCACCTACAGTCACCTGATCTTCGACAAGGGCCCAAAGTCCATCAAATGGGGAAAAGACAGTCTTTTCAAAAAATGGTGCTGGCAAAACTGGATGTCCATCTGCAAAAAAATGAAACAGGACCCATACCTCACACCATACAAAAAAACTAATTCAAAATGGATCAAAGACCTAAATATAAAAGCAAAAACTATAAAGATCAGAGAAGAAAAAATAGGATCAACGCTAGAGGCCCTGATACACAGCATTAACAGGATACAAACCATAACTAACAACACATAAACTCCAGAAGATAAGCTAGATAGTTGGGATCTTCTAAAAATTAAACACTTAATGTTCATCAAAAGACTTCACCAAAAGAGTAAAAAGAGAACCTTCAGACTGGGAAAAAACTTTTGGCTATGGCAAACCTGACAAAGGTTTAATCTTTAAAATCTACAGGAAAATCCAACAGCTGTACAACAAAAAGACAAATAATCCTATTTAAAAAATGGGCAAAGGAAATGAACAGACATCAAAGAGGACATTCAAGTGGCTAACAGACACATGAGGAAATGTTCATGATCCCTAGCCATTAAAGAAATGCAAATCAAAACCACAGTGAAATACCATCTCACCCAGGCATTACAGGCATGAATCAAAAAAAAAAAAATAACAATTGTTGGAGAGGCTGTGGGAGATTGGAACTCTTATGCACTGCTGGTGGGAATGCACAATGGTACAACCATTTTGGAAAACCACATGGCACTTCCTTAAAAAGCCAGAAATATAAATACCATAAAATCCAGCAATCCCACTCCTAGGAATATATCCCAGAGAAGTAATAACTTTCACAGGAATAGACATATGCACACCCATGTCTACTGCAGCATTATTCACAACAGGAAAAAGATGGAAACAACCTAGATGTCCATCAACAGATGAATGGATAAACAAACTATGGTACATACACACAAAGGAGTACTATGCAACAATAAAGAACTATGATGAATCTGTGAAGCATCTTACAACACGCATGAATCTGGAGGGCATTATGTTGACTGAAATACGTCAGTCACTAAAGGAGAAATGTTGTATGAGACCACTACTATAAAAACTCATGAAAATGTTTACACACAGAAAGAAACAATGTTTGATGGTTATGAGATAGGGAAGGGGTGGGGATGGAAAAACGCTAAATAGACAATAGATAAGTGGTAACTTTGGTGAAGGGTAAGACAATACACAATACTGGGAAAGCCAGCACAACTTGACTAAGGCAAGGTCATGGAAGCTCCATAGACACATCCAGACTCCCTGAGGGAATGCATTACTGGGCTGAAGGCTGTGGGGACCATGGTTTCAGGGAACATCTAGCTCAACTGGCATAACATAGTTTATAAAGAAAATGTTCTACATTCATTCTACTTTGGTGAGTAGCATCTGGGGTCTTAAAAAAGCTTGTAAGTGGGCATCTAAGATATTCCACTGGTCTCACCTGGTCGGAAGCAAGTTAGAATGAAGAAAACCAAAGACACAAGGGAAAGATTATTCCAAAGGTCTAATGGACCACAAGTACCACAGCCTCCACTAGACTGACTCCAGCACATGTAGATGGCACCCGGCTATCACCACTGATTGCTCTGACAGGGATCACAATAGAGGGTCCCAGGCAGGGCTGGAGAAAAATGTAGAGCAAAATTCTAATTCACAAAAAAAGATCAGACTTAGTGGCCAGACAGAGACTGGAGAAACCCCGAGAGTATGGCCCCTGGACACAGTTTTAGCTCAGTAATGAAGTCACTACTGAGGTTTAGCCTTCAGTCAAAGGTTAGACAGGCTTATAAAACAAAACGAGTCTAATGGGGCACACCAGCCCAGGGGCAAGGACTAGAAGGCAGGAGAGGACAGGAAAGCTGGTAATAGGGAGCCCAAGGTGGAGAAGGGAGAGTGTTGACATGTTGTGGGGTTGGTAAACAATGTCACAAAACAATATGTGTGCTAATTGTTTAATAAGAAGCTAGTTTGTTCTGCAAGTCTTCATCTGAAGTACAATAATTTAAAAAAAAAAAAGAAAGTAAGAAAAAGGCTGGTGGTTCCAACCCACCCAGTGGTACTGTGGAAGAAAAGAACTGGCGATCTGCTTTCGTTAAGATTACAGCCAAGAAAACCCTATGGAGCAGTTTTACTCTGTAACACGTGGGGTTGCCATGAGTCATAATTGACTCAATGGCAACTAACAACAACATGAATAGGATGTTTCTAGGATGTCTCTGAGAAACATGTACCAAAGGAATTGACGCAAGTGTGCTATTTTTCTTACCTGTGGCAGAAGTGCCGGGCACACCTGACCAGGATGTGCATACAGTGACAGGCGACGAAGCCCATTGCCAGCACACTGAGCGGGCCCATCTGGAGGAGGGAGGGGAGGGCCAGGGGAGAGGGAAGAGAATGGGTTTAGAAGGAACCAGAGAGGAGGGATTTGGTGACTGCAGATATCATTAAGAATTCAAAGAATTTTCTAGCAAACTGGTTTGCAAACCCCTTTTGAGCAGTAAAAGCTATTCTTTCAAATGTAACCTAAAGTCGAATTGACAACAGCAACTCCAAAGGTTAGATAAGAAGCTTAGGGGGCAGCAAGGTTATACAAACAGTGGAGAAATAATTTGGGAAAAGAAGGTGAAAATGGTTGCACGACTTGAAGAATGTAATCAATGTCACCGAATTGTACATTTAGAAATTGTTGTTGAGTTGATGTGTTTTGCTGTGTATATTTTCAACAACAACAACAACAAAAATAAATTATTTAAAAAAAAATAATTATTGCAAAAAAGAAGTTATCTCAAGCAGAAATCCAATACGGTACATAAAGTCATTACAATGGGGTATTGTGGTAGGAGTGGGACACAGAATACAGATCACGTGCCTGAGGAATCCTTGAGGAAATGCAGGGCTCTGTAGAGCACAACTAGGAAATGGTCAGAGTCCAACCTTCGAATTCTACAAAGGAGAGGGGAACTGAAGTCCAGAGAGTGGACAAACAATTGGCCAAGGCCACTCAAAGTCTGTGGCAAAGGCAGACTCAAACCCAGGCTAGATGTCTGGACTCCAAATCTGGACCAAGCTGCCTCCTAGAAAGGCTACTCATTTCAGACTATTATAAACTGTTAAAGGCCTCTCCTCCCACAACCCAGGTCATCCCCAACCAACATCAGCCCCTCTTACCAGGATGCCTGCATTCTTTATGGCCAGGGGGAGCCCCAGGATCCCTGTGCCCATGTTGCCTTTCACCAGATGAACCAAGGTCTGGAACCCTCTACAGGGGAGGAAGGAGATGTGAGGATGTGGGTGTGTGGAGGTGAGACGATCCAACAGTCAGCCCCTCACAAAATGCCAACACCTCGTTAAGCTGGGTAGGGGGTCCCCGGACTTCTCTCACTCACCTTATCCTTGCCTGGAACATCTAAGCTTTCTGTAGGATGACCAAGTGTCCTGGTTTGCCTGGAACTGTCCTGGTTTAGCAGCTAACACTCATTATATACAATCACGACACTTAAACTATATGCCAGACACTGTGCTAAGTACTTTTCATGCATGACCACATTTAATCCTCTTGTCAAGAGTATGAGAAAGGTGCTATTATCATCCCTATTTTGCACAGAGTTTTGTTAGTGACTTGTCCAAGGATATGTCTGTTAAAAAAATCAAACCCATTTCTATGGAGTCTAGCCAGAATTTAGCCCCAGGGCTTCTTCAGACACCCTGTTTCTCATCTTCACCTCTACAAGGCTGCCTCTGGGGGAGAGCTGAGACAGAATAAGTAGTGGGATAACCCCATATCATAACTAGGAGCCTGAGTGGTGCAATGGTTAAGACCTTGACTGCTAACATAAAGCTGGCAGTTCGAATCGACCAGCTGCTCCTTGGAAACCTCATGGGGCAGTTCTACTCTGTCCTATAGGGTCGCTATGAGTAGGAATCAGCTCGACAGCCATGGGTTTAGATCATAACTGAGAAAACTGACACCCAGGGATTAGGCAGTGATTATCCCAAGGTCATAAAATTAGTAGCAGAAACAGGGTTGAACCCAGACAAAAGGAAAGGACTGACCAGAAAAAAGTATTGTGACATCTGAATAAATAGGTCAGATGACTTGGGTCCCCAGGTGGGGCCTTGGGATAGGGTCATTTGGGGATTGGGCTCCAGAGGTGTCACCTGCCCCATCCCAGGGCACCAGGTGGGTATTGGGTTTATATCCACAACTTTAGAAACCTTGGAAATTCCCTTTACCAAAAAAATAAAATCGACTCGTTGCTGTTGAGTCGATTCCAACTCATAGCGACCCTATAGGAGAGAGTAGAACTGTCCCATAGGGTTTCCAAGGAGCAGCTGGTGGGTTCGAACTGACGACCTTTTGGTTAGCAGCCATAGCTTGCCGTAGCTGTTAATCACTGCACCACCAGGGCTCTGGAAATTCCCCGTAAGAGTCTGAAAATCGGTGGAAGTACTTTAGAGGGAGCCTGGTCTCTGGGTTTGGACAAACCAGGGATTTAAAACTCAAGGCTATTACTTAACAAGCTATGCCATCTTGGGCAATGTGCTTAACTTTGCTGAGCTTCTGTAAATGTTAGAAAGAACTGTCCCAAACACCTGTATCTTTGTGTTAAAGCCCTCAATTCTCTAACTTCCTGAGGTTCTGCCCTCCAGTGTGTTAAGGATTAAAGAGAACAATTAGGGGAGGGAGAGGGTGAGGAGTCCCGTGTGCCTTTCTCTCTCCATGTAGATGTCAACATCGCTGACAGAGCACTGCACCCCACAGCTGCCGTTGATAGGTTTGTTTTGCAACTAGGAGCAGGTCAACGGGTCACTTTGGAAATTTCTAACTAAAGGGCTTAAAAAATCAGAATTTAACTTTGAGTCACTCAGTCAACTTAAAAACATAGAGTGGTGAGTTGTGCAAAGTGCTGTACAGGGATTCAGGAGACCTGGGTTCTAGGCCTAACTCTCTTGGCAACTTTGGATCCGACGTCATCGGAGTCCCCAGGTACTATGCTAGGGGCTTTATGCTCAAATCACCTGTAGAGCCACTCTAGGAGGTGCAAACTGTCAGTAGTCCGCTTTACAGGGAAGCAACTGGAGCACAGAGAAGTGACATCACAAGCCCAAGCTGGTAACAGCTAAGTGGGCATTCGAACGACTCCAGAGGTGTCATGCTCACCCAGTCTGTTACTCTTCTTCCCCCCATGCCACGAGGTCCCCTCTACCTCCGACTTGCTTTATCTCTGATTCTTAAGTGGCTGACATTGCCACTAAACCATGTGTCAGCTCAGGACATAAGAGCTAGATGGTCCCCTCAAGGCCTCCGATTAAGAAATACCCCTACTCCGACGTGAATGCTGTCAAGGCTAGTGTGCTTGCCTTCATGGTCAGTAATTCTTAGCAATCCCCAGGACTAGCCCCCAGGAAACCAAACCATGACAGTGCCAGCCATTGTGTCAGTCCCTAGATTGTCCTGGTGGTAGAGGTGGGCTTTGCCTTCTCTTTACAGGACTTCTCCCTCCTTACCTCCTCCCCAACTTCAGGTGTAGTTTCCACAAGCATCCTTCTTTAATTCACACGACCACCAAATTATGCCTGTTCTGCATATGGGGAAACTGAGGCTTACAGAAGAGGAGAAGCAGAGGCAAAACTGGGAACTCAGATCTGATTCTTTGCCCAGTGCTCTTTCTACTAAACCAAAGATTTTCACAGCTTCTTAAAGCAGCAGGACCTCTCTATCAACGTGCTTCCTCATTTTTTTTTTTCTTTTTTCCTAAGCAAACCAGCTACTCTGGTTGAGGGATGGGGTCCAGGTGGAGGGAAAGGGAAAGGGAGCTGGAGCCCTGTGGCTTGGCTTCCCTGTCTGTCTTCTTTCTGTCGACCCTCCTTATCTTGGATTGAAAGCCTTGCGAATGATCTCAACCCCTACTCTGGAAAAAAAGGAAAACCACCAGAATCTTCCAAATTCTGTGTTTTTTGCTGTCATCATTGCAATTCCCATTAGAAATAGAGGCCGGAGTAACTGCAGGCAGGAGGCAGGGAGGCGGCAATGCTTGGCTGTCGGGGAGGCCGCTGTAGTTCTAAGCTCAGGTCTCACCTTTTCCTCCAAGAATTTGGGAGTTCTGCCCACATTAGCAAGCCTGACCAGGAGCAACATTGACTTTTGGGCCAGCACTGGAATCTAGCCCCTCTCCTGCCAATAACGCAGGGTGTGGCCTCTGGTAACAGGGCCCTAGTTTCCCTACCTGTGCACATTGGGAGCTAGATCACAATTATATGGGCTTTCACACACAGAAGGGCTTTTCTGACATTCGACATTCCTGCCTTCTTAAACTCTCAATCTCACTCAGCCTCTGGCTCTATCTTTTCCAACCTTGGTTTCCCCATCTGCACAATGGGTTTGGGGTCCAACACACCCCTCTCAGGGGTTTTGCCACAGTAAGCTCCCAGACTGGAAAGCAGATATGGAGGTGGCAGAAAACAGCACTCACGTTATGCCCTTGGTCTTCTGCAAGCCCGGTGGCTCTGAAGGGCTTCCTTCCAAGAAGCTGGAGGCCTTGTTCTGCAGCTCCTTGGCACTCTCAGGAGGCGACATGAAGTCCAGTTTGAGGGAAACAGCTCCCTGGAGACCCCTGACACTCTCAGTCAAAGGCATGGCTGCTTCAGAAACTGAAGGTTCAGGGTGCCAAGGAGGTCTGTGTTGGAAGGAGACAAACAGGAAGATGTCTAGCCCAGGTGCAAACTCCAGCTCAGTGGCTTGTGCTTAGCAGGCTCCAGTCTAGTTGGAGAGAGGCTCCGCCTACCTCCCTGGCCAGCACCTCCCCCTCCCCTGAGGAAGCCCAGTAGAAGACGAACCTTGCTTTCCTGGGAGGAGAAGGAGGGATTTGGGGAGGGAGTCATCCACCCTTATTGGTATGACCTAATAACAGAAATGGCAGCAGTGACTACGGTACTGATAATTTAATAACTAGTGTTTATTAAGCAATTTACCAAGGGATAGACACTCTTTTAAGTACTTTTGCTATATTTTCTCGCTTTAATCCTGTAAGTTAAATAATGAGGAAAATGAGGATCCTTGAAGTAAAGGGACTTGGCTGAGGTCACATAGCTGGAAAGGGACAGAGTTGGGACCTGAGACCAATTCGTCAGTATTTTTAACTAGTACCTTATTACTGCCTCCAAGAGAATACCTCCACCTCATCTCAGGTCATCTCAGGGCTGCGGCTTCCACTTCCCACCGGACGTTCAATCTGGTGCAAGATGTTGCTTCTGGGAGCTCCTCTTCTTTAACGTGGAAAAAAGGAACAATTGCTCACCTATAATAAACCAGTTGCCGTTGACTCTGATTCATGGTGACCCCATGAGTGTCCAAGTAGAACTGCACTCCGTAGGGTTTTCAATGGCTGAGTTTTTGGAAGTAGATTGCCAGGCATTTCTTCTGAGGAACCTCTGGGTGGACTTGAACTGCCAACCTTTCAGTTAGTTGTCAAGTGCTTGATCATTTGTGCCACCCAGGGGTTCTCACCTCCAGTTGCTCCTTAGCTTTTATGAGACTCCAGGGAGACAGAGAGGCTTTTCTCTTGGAAAGAGGGCAGGGACAGAGACTGTGCAACTCCCAGCTCATTTTCCTGGACAGGACGCTGGGGCCTGGAGAGGGTGTGATTTGTCTGATGTCGCACATGACATTCAGAACGAAACCTCTGCATCTAAAGAAGGTCTTGGGAGGATCCCTAGTGCCCCATTCTCTGTCATTGTCTCTGCTTCCGGGACAGATGATTGGATAGAACTTCTTCCTCCCTCTAAATGTTAGCATTTTACTTAAGCTAGATCAGATCCTCCACTATTGTCTCATCACAACCCTAACATTTTTTGAGTGCTTGCCTTATGCTAACTGCTTCACATAACTTTACAAAAATTTCTAAGCAGTAGCATCAGAGACAGATTCTTCAGGGCCTTTCCCTTATGTGGGGCCCTTTCCAAGGGTCTATGTTTAGTTTTATATTTACAATTCTTTTTCTTAAAGAGCTCCTCCATATACCCACTGGTATAAGCTTCATGCCCCACAAAGCCTAACTACTTCTCTGGGGAGCATTATTATTATTATTTTCTTAACAATGTGGACATGGAGGCTCAGAGAGGTGAAGAACGGCTTGCCCAAGGTCACAGCTAATACTGGCAGAGGTGGAACTCTACCCTAGCCAAGTCTTTCTGCCTCTGAAGCCTGCTACACTGCCTCCTGATTTAAATCCTGGCTCCATCCCTCAAGTTTCTTGGCCTGAGTCAACTGAAGCACTTGCTGTGGTTTGAGAACTGTCATTTATTTGCTTGTCTAGTAGAGGCTGCTGCGTGCTGTGCACTCACAGAGCATCCTGTGACAGCCTCATTCAGACCCTAAGATTCCATGATTCGATTCTAATCGAGGATCTCATGGCACCAACAGTGCCCCGTGCCTGCTCAGGCAACAAGATCTGTAAATAGAGTTGTCAAGGAGCTTAAGCTTTTTAGATATTGAGGCTAGCTCTTTGTTCTTCTCCAGGTAGTGGCAAGAACCATGACTTAATTGTCAAACTTTTCAGAAAGGGGCTTACGGAATCTTGGTTTTGGTTGGTCCCTTCCCAGGCATCATCAGCTAGAAGTAAACTTGCAAGTCACCACCTGCAGACCACCAACTTGTTGTCCCACCTGTCAGGAGCCAAGAGGGCTTCTCCTAGGGTGAAGGTCCCCCAAATAAGCCCTTCTAACACTGGACCAAGCCTCGAGTTGCAATATTGAAGGATTCTATGGACAAAATATTGAATGAAACAGGAAGCATCAAAAGAAGATGGAAGGAAGACACAGAGTCACTGTACCAAAAAGAACTGGTCGACATTCAAACATTTCAGCAGATAGTAATGATCAAGAACTGATGGTACTGAAGGAAGAAGTCTAAGCTACACTGAAGAGACTGGCGAAAAGGCTCCAGGAATTGACGAAATACAAGTTGAGATGTTTCAACAAACAGGTGCAATGCTGGAAGCACTCACTTTTCTATGCCGAGGAATTTGGAAGACAGCTACCTGGCAAACCACCTGGAAGAGGTCCATATTTGTGCCCATTCCAAAGGAAAGGTGATCCAACAGAACACAGAAATTATCCAACAATATCATTAATACCACACACAAGTAAAATTTTGCTGAAGATAATTCAAAAATGGTTGCTGCAGTACATTGACAGGAAACTGCTAGAAATTCAAGCCAGATTCAGAAGAGGACATGGAATGACGGATATCATTGCTGATGTCAGGTGGATCTTGGTTGAAAGCAGAGAATACCAGAAAGATGTTTACCCGTGTTTTATTGATTGTGCAAAGGCATTCAACTGTGTGGATCATAACAAATTATGGATAACATTGTGAAGAATGGGAATTCCAGAATACTTAATTGCGCCCATGAGGAACCTGTACATAGACAAAGAGGCGGTTGTTCGAACAGAACAAGGGGATACTGCATGGTTTAAAGTCAGGAAAGGTGTGCATCAGGGTTGTATCCTTTCACCATACTTATTCAATCTGTATGCTGAACAAATAATCCAAGAAGCTGGACTATATGAAGAAAAACTCGTCATCAGGATTGGTGGAAGACTCATTAACAACCTGCGATATGTAGATCACTCAGCCTTGCTTGTTGAAAGTGAAGAAGACTTGAAGCACTTACTGAGGAACATCAAAAACTATAACCTTCAGTATGGATTACACCTGAACATAAAGAAAACAAAAATCCTTACAAAGGGATCAATAAGCAACATCATGATAAACGGAGAAAATATTGACATTGTCGAGGATTTCATTTTACTTGGATCCACAGTCAATGCTCATGGAAGCAGTAGTCAGGAAATCAAATGATGTATTGCATTGGGCAAATCTGCAAAAGACCTCTTTAAAGGGTTAAAAAGCAAAGACGTCACTTTGAGGAACTACAGTGTGCCTCACCGAAGCCATGGTGTTTTCAATCACCTCATATGCATGCAAAAACTGGACAATGAGTAAGAAAGATAGAAGAAGAACTGCTACCTTTGAATTATGGTGTTGTTGAAGAGTATTGAATATCGCATTGTTGTAGAGAAAAACTTGAGAGCTGTTTCAAGTTAAAATAGAGGGGTTTACTAAGCGTTTAAAATAATTGCAGTTGGGGAAGTACACAGCCCATTGAAAATGGAACCAGGTAGTCCCGGGGCAGTTTCGTTATACAAGTATTCTTATGGGGTAAAAAGAGGAACCAAACCATAGAGAGAGCAATTACAGGAAAATCAATGAATATTGTAAGAATCACACTCTGATTGGTTACGGATTATTAATATAATAAATTAGTGATTACAGATAGTTTCACAGGATGCTTACATCATGGTCACAAGATGATCACATATAGTTTCTTTGTCAAATACCTTACTGGCAACAGCACTCACACAGCACTCTTCCAGAGTATGGGTGTTTTGAGGGGTGCAGATGGTCACTTGGTTAAGACCACTAGGGGCATATGGTTTCACATCCTGGTTTTGATCACAGAGGAAAAACATGTTTTTCTCAAAAAAAGTAACTGTTAGACTAGAATCCAGATTAAAATTAGATAGCATAGTTGGCATATTTTGCCTCTGTCTCCCTGACTGCACTGAAAGTTGTCGTTTCCTGAGACACCACAGACTGCCAGAAGAATGAACAAATCTATCTCGGAAGAAGTACAGTCAGCGTGCTCCTTGGAAATGAGGATGGCGAGATTTCATCTCATGTAATTTGGATGTGTTATCAGGAGGGACCAGTCCCTGGAGAAGGACATCATGCTTGATAAGGTAGAGGGTAAGCGAAAAAGAGAAAGACGCTCGATGAGATGGATTGACACAGTGGCTGCAACAATGGGCTGAAACATAGCTACGATTGTGAGGATGGCACAGGACAGGGCAGTGTTTTGTTTTGCTGTACACAGGGTTGCTATGAGTCAGAACTGACTTGATGGCACCTAACAGCAACACTAGCCCAAATATCCAGAGCCCTGGATTCCACTGGGACTCTGCCATGAATCTGCTGTGACCATGGGAAAGGTGTTCCCCTCTTTGGGTCTCAGTTTTCCCCTTTGTGAAAGGGGGGCTAAGAGGTAGACGACTCCTGAAGAACTGAGGACCCCAGGGACTTGGGTGGGGTCTTCTGTGATACTTGGACCTCTCATCCCCACTGAATGCCAGGATGCAGTCCCAGCTCCCCTTGGGTGGGACTCCGCATGTGCAACTTGCATGCAGCCTGCCCACTTGACGTTTCCTTAGAAGGTGAAACAATTGGGATTTGAATAATGATAATGATCTTTTATTACTCTTTAGACTAAGCAGAGTGCCTTATTTCTTTCATTCTTTTATGGTAATTCTGAAACATGCTGTGTATCAGAATCATCTGGGGAGATAATATAAAGAACACAGAGGCACAGACTCCTTGAAGTAGAATAGGGCCTGGGGCTTTGTAATTTTACCAAGTTTCCCAGGTAATTCTAATACTGACCAAAGTTTGAGTTCCACCACTTGAGTATGGGATAGGAACAACTGCCCCTTTTAAATAGATTGGAGAACAAAGGCAGAGAGCTGAGTAGTGATTTGACTGAGGTCATGTAATCTGGTGGGACTGAATACAAGTCCTTCTTTAGGCTAGAAGTTGGATTCTCCAGAAACAAAATGAAAGCCCTACCCAGATTGGATAATTAATAACCCATCCTTGTTCCTCCAGAGTGTTCTTCAGGTACATTTCCACAGTCTTTGGCTGATTATTGTGGTTCTTTCCCACACCTAAACAATAATTACAACAATATTAACTCACATGCATCGAGTGTTTTCTATGTGCCAAGCTCTAGACTAAAAGCTAGGCACTATTATTACCCTCACTATAAAGATGAGGAAACTGAGGATCAGAGAGGTTACTTCACTTGCCTAAGGTGACCCAGTTAGTACTAGAGGCAGAGCTTTAATTTGAATCAGGCCTCTTGTAATGTGCCTCGGAAGCCAATTTAGTTTTCCCTAGGTTCCTGCACTGTGCCTAGTAAATGGTAGAAACGCCAAAACAATTAAAGACCCTTTCATGTACATGTAGACTTTATGTAGGAATTTGGGATTTTATGCATCAACAAAATTCACAAATAAATTTGAAGGACTGTTATAGACTGCCATTATCAGAATTGACTTGATGGCAATTAACAACACAGATCACCAAGTCTCTGCTATGTGCCGAATACCATGCCAGAAACTGGGAAGTAGGTGATGAACAAACAGAACAAGTATCTGCCAGACAATTCAACTTAATGGTAACTGATTTTGGTTTAAGAGTTTCTACGTGGTGCAAATGGTGAAGCACTTGACTAGTAATCAAAAGGTTGGCGGTTCAAACCCACCCAGAGATACCTCAGAAGACAGGCTGATGACCTGCTTCCGAAAGGTCACAGTCATGAAAACTTTGTGGAGCAGTTCTACTCTGCAACACATGGGACTGTCATGAGTTGGAATCAACTGTTTTTTTGTTTTGTTTTGTTTTTTAAATAGATTGCCAATTCTCATTTTTCACTGTAAGGACCTAAAAAAAAAATCACCATCATTTTTTAAAAGAGATAATATTTTAACTCCCCAAAACTGGAAGGACATAATTTCAAGGTAAAGAACAATTTAAAAAAAATTTTTTTTAAAGCTAACATTATTCCCATTTCTGGCTGGATCACCACTCTGGGCCTTGGTTTCCTCATCTGTAAAATGCTGACGATGACATATGTACCTGTTTTAGTTTGCTAGTGCTGCCATAACAGAAATAGCGATGGTATTTAAAGAACAGAGTTTTATTTTCTCACAGTTCTGAAGGTTGAAAGTCCTAATCAGGGTCTAGGCTGTGTTGATTCCTTCCTTGTTGATAGCCCAGACATTCCTTGATTCCTTGGTTGGTAGACGATCCTCACATGGTGTCAGTCTTCCCCTGTATGTATGTATCTCTGTGTCTAATCTGGTCTTTTTATAATTCAGAAATGATTAGGTTTAGGATCTACCTTATACCGGTGTGACCTCAGTAATACAACAAAATAAAAACCACATTTCCAAACAGGATCACCTCCATAGGTACAAGGGACAAGCATTCAACATATATATTGAGGGGACACACTTCAATCCGTTACAGTACCTCTCTAGGCAGGCATGAGAATTAAATGAGAAAAGGGACAAGTACAGTGCCTGGCTCACTGGCCCAGAGAGGGGAGCTATTCTGATTACATTATCACTAGGGGGAACTTCAAAGGGCCTTTTACTAACTGGGAAAATGAGGCCCTGAGAGGAGAAGGGACACAATGAGTTAATTAGTTGTGTGGTAGTGGAACTGGGACTACCACCCTGCCCCAGTCTCTTGATTTCCAAGCCCTGCTGTTTACTGCACTTCCCAATTGCCTTAAATGCAGCACAAATGGGAAGATTCATTCATTCATTCAACAAATATTTACCAAGTCTCTGTCATGTGCTGAGTACCATGACAGGCCTTGGAAGAAGGTGGTGAACAAACAGAACAAGTGCCTGCCAGACAGCTCACAGCCTAGTGCAGGAGGGTGACTATAAACAAGAAAATAAACAAGTAATCCCTAATTGTGGTAAATGCCATGAGAGAAATGAATATGGTGCAGTCATGATGTGGGTGGGTGGCAGAAGAGGCAATTTAGATAAACTGGTCAGTGTTTTAGTTATCTAGTGCCACTACAACAGAAATACCACAAGTGGATGGCTTTAACAAATAGAATTTATTCTCTCACAGTTTAGGAGGCTAGAAGTCCAAATTCAGGATGCCAGCTCTAGGGGAAACCTTTCTTTCTCTGTTGGCTCTGGGGGAAGCTCCTTGTCTCCCTTCAACATCTGTGGACCCAGCATTCCTTGGAGATCTCCATGTGTCTTGGCTTCAGTCTTCCCCTGGATCTAGGAGGTTCTCAGTGCAGGGACCCCAGGTCCAAAGGACACTTCCTGCTCCTGGCTCTTCTTTCTTGGTGGCATGAGGTCCCTATCTCTGTGCTCCCTTCTATCTCCTTTTATCTCTTATATAATAAAAGGTGATGCAGGCCATACCCCAGGGAAATGCCCTTTACATTGGATCAGGGCTGTGACCTGAGTAGGGGTGTTGCATCCCACCCTCATCCTCTTTAACATAACCTAATCGTGCCTCATTAACCACAGGCAGAGATTAGGATTTACAACACATAGGACAACTACTTCAGATCACCAAAGGGAGGACAACCACACACTACGGGGAATCATGGCCTAGCCAAGTTGACACATATTTCTGGGGGACACAGTTCAATCCATGACAGTCAGGGAAGGACTTTGAGGAGTCTCATCTGAGCCAAGAACCTAAAAGAAGAGAAGGAGCCAGCCGTGGTAAATTGGGAGATAAGAGTGGGGGTGAATGTTCCAGGCAGAGCAAGGTAAGGCAGAAGGCTTTGGGGCAGGGAGTGGCAAAGAGTTCCAGGAGCAGAAAAGAGACCAGGGTGGCCAGAGTGCTGTGAGTGCTGCGGAAATAGCCTGAGGCAGGTGGGGCTATGCAGATCCTGTAAAGGGTTTGGATGTTATCCTCAGTGTGCTGGGAAGTCACAGAAGGGGTTTGGGAAGATCTGTGTGGAGAACAGATGGCAACAGAGCAAAACGGAGGGAGAGAGACCAGTGAGGAGGCAATTTCTGACCAAGTGAGAGATGACGGTGGCTTGGACCACTGAGGTGCTGCTGGAGATGAAGAGAAATGTGTGGTGTGTGTGTGTGCGCGCAAGTGATAGAGAAAGAGGAGAAAAGTCCAGTCAGTGATATCTTCAGGAAGTTTTTATGCAAATATCATATTGGGTCTCATGTCCAGAGGTCTATCTGGTTTACCATAGCATTTGTAAAATTAAGAGCTATCCCCCAGAATCCCTAAGTGGCCAAATTACATATTTCTGTATGTGGATATAGGCTCTGACACATTTCTAGGTTCCCAAACTTGTAAGGCATTCGACTGTGGATCATAACAACTTATGGATAACATTGAGAAGAATGGGAATTCCAGAACACTTAATTGTGCTCATGAGAAACCTGTATGTAGACCAAGAGGCAGTCACTTGAACAGAACAAGGGGATACTATGTGGTTTAAAATCAGGAAAGGTGTGCATCAGAATTGTATCCTTTCACCATACTTATTCAGTCTGAATGCTGAGCAAATAATCCAAGAGACTGGACTATATGAAGAAGAAGGCCACATCAAGACTGGAGAAAGACTCATTAACAACCTGCAATATGCATATGACACAACCTCGCTTGCTGAAAGTGAAGATGATTTGAAGCACTTATTGATGAAGGGAAAAGACTGTAGCCTTAAGTATGGATTATACCTCAACATAAAGAAAACGGAAGTCCTTACAACTGGACCAATAAGCAACAACATGATAAACAGACAAAATATTGAGGTTGTCAAGGATTTCATTTTACTTGGATCCACAATCAATGCCCATGGAAGTAGCAGTCAAGAAATCAAACAACCTCTTTAAAGTTTTGAAAAGCAAAGATATCACTTTGAGGATTAAGGTGCGCCTGACCCAAGCCATGGTATTTTTAATTGCTTCACATGCATGTGAAAGTTGGACAATAAATAAGGAAGACTGAAGAAGAATTAACATGTTTGAATTATGATGTTGGTGAAGAACATTGAATATACCATGGACTGACAGAATGAACAAGTCTGCTTGGAACAACTACAGCCAGAATGCTCCTTGGAAGCGAGGATGGCGAGGACTTCGTCTCAAGTACTTTGGACACGTTATCAGGAAGAACCAGTCCTTGAAGAAGGACATTATGATTGGTAAGGTTGAGGGTCAGCGAAAAAGAGGAAGATCCTCAATGAGACGGACTGACACAGTGGTGGCACTGATGGGCTCAAACATAGCAATGATTGTGAGGATGGTGCATGACTAGGTGGTGTTTAGTTCTGTTGTACGTAGGGTTGCTATGAGTCGGAACTGACTCAAGGGCACCTAAAACAGCAACAAAACTTGTTGAGGGGGCATGAGCTGGGGAGAGGGAGAAGGCTTACTCAAGGGGCTCCTCCTGGTGAATGGGAATGAGAATACAGTGGTGTTCTCTCACCTGTTACAGGTGTCAACTCTGCTCATACTACCCAGTACAGTGTTTCCTTCAGCTAAGTTTATATTTTCAGCAGAAACAGATAATAATAAGAATAATAAATGATACGCCATAATGAGAGCTTTCATTTATTATTTCCTGAGTGCCATTATGTTACTTAATATTCATAGCAATCCTTCAACCTGTCACCTCTACCCTCTTCCAAGCCAGCATCATCACTCACTTAAGTGTCTCCTAATTAGTTTCCTTGCTTCTCCTCTCCCTCTCCTCCAATCTACTTCCTCTCAGTAGCCAGCGGGGATGCCATTCCCCTCCCCAACCCCCACCCCAGCTCCAAACTACCTTGAGAACTGATCCAGACTCCTCACCAGGGTTTAATAGGCTCTACATGATCTGGCCCCTGCCACATTTCCAGTTGCACCTTGTTAAACTCTCTCCCTGGGACACCACACTCCAGCCACATCGATCGTTTTGTTCTCCAATAAACTTTGTCTTTTCCCTCCTTGGGTATTTACATTTCCTGTTCCCTTTGCCTGCATTGTTTATCCTCTGCTTTTTACCTTGTTGGTCTTAGCTTAAATTTCATCTCCTCCAAGGGGTCTTCCCTTAAAACAAGCCCCCTTGTGACTGGTTGGGGTCTCACAACAATGTATGTAAAAAAAAAAAAAAAAAAAATTTTTTTGTGTGTGGGAGACTAACTCGAAATGTAAACTTCATTTAATTACAACAATTAAAAAAAGAAGAAGAAGAAGAAAGGGAGCAGGGCCCCTAGCCCACCACTCATGGATGAGCCAGAGGCCCCACAGTGTTGTATTAAAAACCCTGTTTCCTTTGCTGGGCTTCCTCCTCCACCCTAGCTTTGCGGTTGAATCCTCCTTTTGCTTGGAGGTTATATGTAAACACGATTTCACCTGCACTATGATTAAGACTGTTGGTGGCTTTGCTTGTAGGAACTCCCTACTTGTAAACCCCTTTAAAAGTAGCTTGCCTGAAGGTCATGGAAGTGACCAAATTGCTGGGCTGAGGGCTGTGGGGGCCATGGTCTCTGGGAACATCTAGCTCAATTGGCATAACATAGTTCATAAAGAAAATGTTTTACATTCTACCTTGGTGAGTAGCGTCTGGGGTCTTAAAAGCCTGTGAGCAGCCATCTAAGATACTCCACCCTTCGGGGGCAAGGGAGAATGAAGAAAACAAGATACAATGGAAAGATTAGTCCAAAGGACTAATGGACCACAACTACCACAGCCTCCACCAGACTGAATCCAGTACAACTAGATGTTGCCCGGCTACCACCACTGACTGACTGCTGTGACAGGGATCACAATAGAGGGTCCTGGACAGAGCTGGAGAAAAAATGTAGAACAAAATTCTAACTGAAAAAAAGACCAGACTTACTGGCCTGACAGAAACTGGAGAAACCCCTAGAATGTGTCTCCTGGATACCGTTTTAGCTCAGTAATGAAGTCATTCCCAAGGTTCACCCTTCAGTCAAAGATTAGACAGGCCCATAAAACAAAACAAGACTAAAGGGGCACAACACTTCAGGGGCAAGGACACTAGAAGGCAGGAGGGGACAGGAGAGCTGGTAATAGGGAACCCAAGATTGAGAAGGGAGAGTGTTGACATGTCACGCGGTTGTTAACCAATGTCATAAAACAATACGTGTACTAACTGTTTAATGAGAAACTAGTTTGTTCTGTAAACCTTCATCTAAAGTACAATAAAAAAAGAAAAAGAAAAAGAAAGAAAGAAAAGAAATGACAGAGGGGGGAAAATTATTGAATTTTAAAAGTAGTTTCTTGCATCTCATCCCTCTAGTCATACATAAGCATTTTACGTTCATTTTGGAAAGCTTTCTGGTGCATTTTCTTCTAGATCTAAGACTGAAATGTTGGTAGTCCAAATTTAGTCGTGATATAAGTATAAAATACACACTGGACTTGAAGACTTAGTAAAAAAAAAAAAGTAAAGTATCTCATTAACAATTTTTATATTGATTACCTGTTGGAATTATTACATTTTGGATAATTGAGCTAAATAAAATATATTAAAAAAAAAAAAAAAAAGTAACTTGCCTGCCTGCCCTTGGTGAGCAGTCTTGGCAGCAGCAGCTCTGACTGACTCCTTTTCCTCGTACAGCAAAATAAAGATGCCTTTCCTGTTAAAAAAAAACGCCCCCTCTGCCTGTCTAGTTACTCTCAGTTGTATATTTTGTTTTTTGTTTTCCTTCATGTTGTACCTCATAATTTATAATTATCTTGCTTATATATTTGCTTCCCTATTGTTTTCTGTCTCCTCTCACTAGAACTTAAGCTGCATTAAAAGAGGGAGAACTTGGTCACTTCTGTGTCCCCAGAGCTTAGGCCTGGCCCACGGTATGCTCTCAAAAATTATTAGATGAATGAATGTACCATTCTCATTTTACAAATGAGGAAACAGGCTCATAGAGGTCAAGTGCTTGCCCATAGTTGTTATATATCAGGTCCTATGGCTGCTGTAGTAAATTGCCACAAACTTGGTGGTTTACCAAAACACAGATTTATTCTTTTATGGTTCTAGAGGCTGAAAATCCAACATCAGTTTCACTGGGCTAAAGTCAAGGGGTCGCATTGACCAATGGAACAGAATCGAGAACCCAGATGTAAATTCATCCACCTATGGTCACCTGATCTTTGGCAAATGCCCAAAGTCTGTTAAATGGGGGAAAAGACATGGTGCTGGCAGAATTGGTTGTCTACCTGCAAAAAA
Organism: Dugong dugon; assembly: GCA_030035585.1. Lineage (NCBI taxonomy): Eukaryota > Metazoa > Chordata > Mammalia > Sirenia > Dugongidae > Dugong > Dugong dugon. The sequence goes on along the minus strand of CM057460.1, from coordinate 184,538,665 downwards.
ATGGAACAGAACCCATACCTCACACCATACACAAAAACTAATTCAAAATGGATCAAAGACCTAAACACAAAATCAAAAACTATAAAGATCACAGAAAGAAAATAGGTTCAATGTTAGAGGCCCTAATACACAGCATAAATAGGATACAAACCATTAACTAACAAGACACAAACGCCAGAAGATAAGCTAGATAACTGGGATCTTCTAAAAATTTAACACTTACGCTCATCAAAAAACTTCATCAAAAGAGTAAAAAAAAGAACCTACAGACTGGGAAAAAATTTTTGGACAGTACAAGTCAGACAAAGGGATAATCTCCATAATCTACAAGAAAATCCAACACCTCTATAACAAAAAGACAAATAATTCAATTAAAAAATGGGCAAAGCATACTAATAGACACTTTATCAATGAAGACATCCAGGTGACTAACAGACACATGAGGAAATGCTTGTGATCACTAGCCATTAGAGAAATGCAAATCAAAACTACAGTGAGATACCATCTCACCCCAACATAACTGACACTAATCAGAAAAAAAAAAAAAAAAAACAGAAAATAACAAATTTTGGAGAGGCTGTAGGGAGAGTGGAACTCTTACACACTGCTGGTGGGAATGCAAATGGTGCAAACATTTTGGAAAATGATATGGCGCTTCCTTAAAAAGCTACAAATAAAAATACCATATGATCCAGCAATCCCACTCTTAGGAATATATCCTAGAGAAATAAGAGCCATCACACAAATAGACATACACACATCCATGTTCATTGCAGCATTATTCACAATAGCAAAAGGATGGAAACAACCTAAGTGCCCATCAACAGATGAATGGATAAACAAACCATGGTACATACACATAATGGAATACTACGTAATGATAAAGAACAATGATGAATCCGTGAAATGTCTCACAACATAGATGAATCCGGAAGGTATTATATTGAGTGAAATTAGCCAATCACAAAAGGACAAATACTGTATGAGAACCACTATTATAAAAACTCATGAAAAGTTTTACACACAGAGAGAAACAATCTTTTATGGTTACTAGGGAGGGGAGGTGTGGGGAGGAAAAAACACTAGGACAATAGATAACTGGTAATTTTGGTGAAGGGTGAAGACAGTACACAATACTGGGGAAGCCAGCACAATTTGACCAAGGCAAAGTCACAGAAGCATCATAGACATCCATACTCCCATAGGGACCGAGTTACAGGACTGAGGGCTGGGACCATGGTCTTGGGGGACATCTAGCTCAATTGGCATAACATAGTTTATAAGGAAAATGTTCTATGTCCTACTTTGGTGAGTAGTGTCTGAGGTCTTAAAAGCATGTGAGTGGCCATCTAAGATACTCCATTGGTCCCACCCCATCTGGAACAAAGGAGAATGAAGAAAACCAAAGACACAAGGGAAAGATTAGTCTAAAGGGCTAATGAACCACAACTACCACAGCCTCCACCAAACTGAGTCCAGCACAACTGGATGGTGCCCAGCTACCACCACTGACTGCTCTGACAGGGATCACAGTTGAGGGTCCTGGACAGAGCTGGAGAAAAATGCAGAACGTAATTCTAACTCACAAAAAAACAACCAGACTTACTGGTCTGACAGAGACTGGAGAAAGCCTGAGAGTATGGCCCCCAGACACACTTTTAACTCAGTACTGAAGTCACTCCTGAGGTTCACCCTTCAGCCAAAGATTAGACAGGCCTACTAAACAAACAATAATAGACACAGGTCAACCAAGTATACAAGACTAACTAGACACATCAACCCAGGGGCAAAGACAAGAAGGCAGGAGGGGACAGGAAAGCTGGATGAATGGAAATGCGGAACCCCAGGTTTAGAAAGGGAGAGAGTCGACAATTCGTGGGGTTGGCAGCCAATGTCACAAAACAGTAAGTGTATTAATTGTTTAGTGAGAAACTGATTTGCTCTGTAAACCTTCACCTAAAGCACAATAAAATAATAATAACAATAAAGTCAAGATGTAGGCAGAGCTGTGCTCCCCTAAGAGGCTCTAGAGGAAAATCCACTTCCTTGAATTTTCAGCTTCTAAAGATGCATTCCTTAATTCATGGCCCCTTCCTCCATCTTCAGAGCCAGCAGTTTAGCATCTTCTCTCTCTGACTCTGCTTCCATCACATAGCCTTCTCCTTTGTATGGAGATCTCCCTTTTGTAGAGATACCTGTGATTACATCTAAGGCCTACCTGGATAATCCAGGATTATCTCCCCATCTCAAGATCCTTAATTTAATCACACTTGCAAAGACCCACATAAGGTAACAGTCACAGATTCCAGGAATTAGAATATAGATATCTTTGGAGACCATTATTCAGCCTACATAGTCCACCCTCTTCAGTCCTACATGAAAAATACCTTCTTTCCGTCCCAACATCCCCAACAGCCTCAACCCATTACAGTGTCTACTCAAATCCAAAATTTTAGGTAGAAGTTTCAAAACTCATCATCAAATTATCTAAATCAGGTATTGCTAAGACTTGGTATGATTCATCTGGTGGGAAATTAGTCTCTATCTGTGAACTTGTAAAACTAGAAAACAAGTTATCTGTCCCCAGAACACAACAGTGAGAGAGGCATAGGATAACAGTTACAGACATTTCCATTCCAAAAGGGGAAAAAAGATGGAAGGGTAACTGTAAACATTTGTTACCCTTGAAGAAAAAGGGAGTGGAACTTTAACAGTAGAGCCTCAGCCCTAGAAGACAGAGTTATGGGGTCATAGGGCAAAGACTCAAGACACAGAGCATTATTCTCAATCTAACGGAGGTTGCCTGGTTGGATTTCAAAATTGCTTGTGACTGATGACCCTAGTGCCCTGGGATCACTGTACTGGGTAGGAATAAAAGAAGTCGAGCTGATGTGGGGAAAAGAAAAAACAATTGAGGTGATATGGGTAAGAATTGTATAGGTATACCAGCATCCTTCCCCAACCCCTCTTCCCCCAATCCATCAGAAAATCAGAGTAGCCTGTGCTGTGGGAAGCCTCCCTTGGTTCCTTTCATATTGAGTATGAGCACACACTCGTACAGACATGTAAGAGAGCTCTTCATGCCTATGTCACTCCCATTTTAGATAACCAGTGTTTCAATCGTTCATTCCAATTCTCTATCAAGCTTTTATTTTGAGGATGAAAGTTCATCTTTTTCCCCTATACCCACTCAGGATTCCCTGCTCATTGTCAATAAGGAAGAAAAAAAGAGAAATCTATTTGAGGTTAAGGAAATCTCTGGGGCTAAGAAATGAGTCAGCTGATAATATTTTCCCAAGCAGAATAGCTCCTGTGGGTACCAGACTGTCCAGTTCCCCAAGGACTTACCTATCCAGCATCCCATTGATACTAACAACAAACTTGAAATTATAGGTCTCTCGTTACAGATAAAGAACTTGAGGCTAGAGAAAAAAAAGGACTTGCTCCAATGTGGTGATGGACAACTAGAAAATCCTCATTCCCCAGATTTCAGATTCCTGTTTGCAAGATCACAAAAAGGCCTTTCTTTGTGTCACAACCCTAACCTCCCCTCCTGACTTTAGCCACAAGTCCAAAATAGGCTTGTATGAGGGTTGATAAGGTGTAAAAGGGCCTGGGGAGACTGAAATGTAATGAGAGCTTCGATTTCATCCTCTTAAAAACAAACAAACTGGATCCAAAGACACATCAATCACCTGCAATAGGCAGCAGGAGAAAGAACCCAATGGAGTAGTGGGATCCAGAAGATCAGAGGTGAAAGGATCTCTGGTGGACCCCTGAACTTGGGTCGGGCATCCTGAAGGGCTAGTGGGAAAACCAAAATTTATAACCAGCAGGTCAGAAATGGGAGTCTCATAGGTACTTCCAAGCTTTTGGCTGATGTCTGAAGTTTTGGGTAGGCCTGCCAAACTGGAAGACTGTGACTTCTAACTTGTGGGGTCTGACCAAGCTTTGGGTGCTTAGGGTAGAAGGAAGAAGTGCTGCGTGTGCAGCTGGTGTCAGAACAGAACTGATAGTAGATTATGTTGATTTGATCCTCACATTTGGTGTCAGAGAAGTGGTAAGTGGGATTCAATATATCTTTACATATGGACATTAAAGGCACTTCTGGTGAGGAGTAAGAAGAAGATGAAGAATATGATTTTGGAAACTGGAGGAAAGGGGATCATTGCTATATACTGGCACAAAGCTTGGCTGAATCACATCTATGGAGAACAGAACTTGTCAGTGATTAACTTGGATATTTATCAATATCAGCATGACAAAACCCACCACTCTCCTTGAACTAGCCAGGTGAGGTAAATCTTCTGACAAAGAAGAGATGGAGCTTCCATTGCTGTCTTTGGAGAGTAAGAGACCTTTACTTCTACTTCCTTGCAAGATAAATGGGATGCCTTCCTGGTCAAGCACTGATATGGATCTTATTCCATTTCTCTCTTCTTTTGGGGCAAGCTAAGGCAGGGGTTGGAAAACTATCGCCCATTGACCAGATATATCCTACTACCTGTTTTTATAAATAAAGTTGTATTGGAGTATAGCCATGCTCATTCATTTACATATTGTCTATGGCTGCTTTTGTGCTACAAAAGTAGAACTGCAACAGATACTATGGCCTGCAAAGGCTAAGATATTTACTATCTGACCATTTATAGAAAAGTTTACTAGTCTCTGACCTAAGTTAATAAATCTTTTCAGAACATAAACCCTGTGCCTCCTCAATTTTCCAATTCCAAAAATCCACTGGTATTGGGTTAGAACCTGAATCTTGTGATTTATAATCTGCTGCTTGTTTTATAGGTTCCCGAGAAATTCCTCCCCTTGACCCACTCAACAACAGTACTGGCTGGAGCAGTGATCCTCAAACGTTGGAGGGCAGAACGATTTGAGAAGCTTGTTACAATGCTGATTCCCGGGCCCCACTCCAGAGTGTTGATTTAGGAATCTACATTTCCACTTGCCTCAATGATTAGAATAAATTCATGTCAGAGACTATGTATGGTGAATTACTTAGTCTTGAAGCTATAAAGCAGACGTGTAGGACGGATGCTTTTCTTTTGCCAGAGCCATGATAGAAAACTTCAAACCACCATTTCTCATGTCTCTAGCATCTCCACAGCCTCCTGAGTCAGCTAACTTTTGCACAATATCCACGAATGTTTTAAAACATTCCTGGCCACCGCACTCAACCCGTATCTCTAATGAATCTCTTCCGATGCAAAATAGAGTTGCAAGAAAAATATTATAAGCTTTTATTTTGAAAGAAACATTTTAAGTAGCAATTTTCTAGAGGAGGCAAATTTCTTCTCTCTCTCTTTCTCTCCTATTCTGATGATCCTAAATGACTCTCAGCTACTAAATGAGAGGCTAAGAGAGGCGATTCCATTTTTAAAACAGCCTTACTGTGGTATAATTTACACACCATAAAATTCACCCACTGATAACCATAGTGGTTAACAGTTTGGCTGCTAACCAAAAGGTCGGCAGTTCGAAACCACCAGCTGCTCCTTGGAAACCCTGTGGGGCAGTTCTACTCTGTCCTATAGGGTCGCTATGAGTCAGAATCGACTCAACAGCAACATGTTTTTGGTTTTGGTATAAGTGTACACTTCAACTATTGTAAAGAATTTGTAGTTGTGCAATCACCACCACATTAAAGTTTTAGAACATTTCAGTCATACGAGAAAATTCCCTCCTGTCCATTTGCAGGTAATCCCCATTCTTACCCCCCGGTGGAGTAACTGGGTGGTCCAAAAAGGTTAATGTACTTGGCTGCTAACTGAAAGGCTGGAGGTTTGAGTCCACCCAGAGGCACCTCAGAAGACAGACTTGGCTATCTACTTGTGAAAAATCGGCCACTGAACACCCTCTGGAATACAGTTCTACTCTGACACACATTCGGTCACCGTAAGTGGGAATAGACTTGACAGCAACTGGTTTTACCTCTCAGATGGATTAAAAAGGGCCCTCTAGAGATCATCTAGCCAACTCCCACATTTTACAGATGGGGAAACTGAGTCCCAGAGAGGAGAAGTTACTTGTCTACAGTCACATAGTTGAGATAATGACCGTGTTTAATGGTTATGAACATGGACTTCGGCTCCTAGAAGGCCACTGTTTAAATCCTGGCTCTGCCACTTACTAACCGTGTGACTTAGACTGCTTACCTTGGAGCCTAAGTGTCCTCCCTTGTAAATGGAGAAGATACAGTTTACCTTACAGGGTTCTGAGAATGATTTGATGATACAGTACATGTGAGGTACTTTGTACATTTTTGGCCCGTAGTCAACACTCCATTAATGGTGGCTGTTACTGATTGTTGCTGTAACCAGATCTCCTGGATCACAGATCAGTGTTTTCTCAGCTCCCGAGCTGTTGGGACAAGAAATAGTTCAGCCTGGCTTGGAGAAAGAAAGGTTCTTTTCATGTCTGTGGGGTGACTCCCACAGAAGAAAATAGAGAAAAAATAAAAATCACTGACATTTGTAGAACACTTTATAAAGCGTGTTCATCCACAAACTCTCATTTGCTCCCCCACTACAATATTCTGAGCTCTTTAACACATTTGTGAAACTGAAGCATCAAGAGGAAGTGGTCCAGGTCAAAATAGGAGTAAATGACATAGCACAACATTCAAAATCAGATCTCCTGACCGTATTTCTGTGCTCTTTGTCCACCACCAAAGAAATTAAAAAAGGATCTTTGCTCAAACAGGGCTAGAATGTCAGTTTAGTAAGTGAAGGGAGAAGTGTTGAGTTGGAAATTGGTCACTGTGCCAGGGTACCTACCAGAGGAGTTGGGAAAGATGATTGTGTCTCCTGGCTGGTTCAGCTTGTCAAAAGCCTGACAGGTCCCCACCACGAAGCCCACAAAGCCCAGGATGCTGATTAGGGCGTCCTTGGTGATGGTGAAGGGGCTCATGTCCTCTGAGTAGTAGGTGGTGATCTCCAGCAGGAGCAGGATAATGAGCACCAGGGCGCTGCTGCTCATGGACCCCACCAGGGAGATGACTAGGTCCAGGCGGGGGATCAGAATGGCCGTGGAACAAACCTGCAGATAAAGGAGACACCTGGTTTCCAATTGCCCTGGAGGGGCACATACCTAGATTTGCAGAATTGTAGCATGGCAGAGCATAAGATATTTCGCAGGACCATAGAGGGATGTCCTAATCCTGCTAATAACTCTCTGTGGGGGCAGGATATTTTGGTGGGGTAGGTAACATTAATGTGACTATATGGAGGCAGGGATTTGATAAAGTCTGAAGCACAAACCATTAAACTTTTGGTTGTTTGAACATTACTGAGTAGTGTGGGAAACAGAAAATCTTCATCTCATTCTTGAGCTTTGTCTCATGTCCAACTCTGGGGCATACTCAGGTGTCAGGCACACCCAGGGGTGAGGAAAGGAGCAAGAATGTCTCTTTAACCACCACATGGAAAGAAAAGCTGGTATTTGTGAATTTTGATGTACTAATAACAAAGTGTCCTTTGAGTCAAAATTACTGTAAAATATCTGGTATTTGTGACTATTGAATAAGTCATTTATTCCATCTCTGAGTCTCAGTTTCTTTATAAAGTGGCAGAGTAGGGAGGATGATAATTCTAGGGAAGTTTGGGCTAAATTACCAGCAAATTCTTTTAGTTCTGATGATCAGTGGCCTAATATAATCTTTACAACATTTTGTATTTATTTACTGCTTATCTGTTAATAAAGCATATCTCTTCTCCATTTTAATTAGCACTTATGATCTTCATAAACCCTGTGGGTTAGGCTAGGCATGAAAGAAACTGCCAGGTTCAAAAATAAGGTAATTTTCTTAAGTTTTCAAGAACAAAATTTTTCCAAATCTGGAGATTGGAGACTGGCATGTTAGCAATCTTATCTCTCTTTTTGGTTGCTTTGTGGTTGATTTGTGGACAAATTCCATCTAATTTGTTTTTGTCTGTTAAAAGGCTATGGAGTCTCCCTCTGAGGAGAGATGAGAATTCATAATGTTATTATTAAAAGGTTGTAGATGCCCAAGGGGAAGCTTGATAAAAGATAGAAAATATTTTTGTCAGCAGAGACTATCTTTAAGCCTACTGGCTGAGCAGTTGACTTTTGCCTTTAGCTGCTTTTAAGAGAAGAGAGTCTGGGTGGTGCAAACGGTTTAAGGGCTCGGCTGCTAATGGAAGCGTTAGAGGTTGGAATCCATTCAGAGGCACTGCAAAAGAAAGGCCTGGAGATCTACTTTTGAAAAATCAATCATTGGAAACCCTATGAAGGACAGTTCTACTCTGACACATGTGGGGTCACCATGAGTCCAGAATCAACTGAGAGCAACTGGTTAAGAGAATAGAATCATCTTTTTTAGGGGCTGATGAGGACCTAGAACAGAGTCTGATAATCAATAAATAGGTCTTCAATGAATGAGTCTGGTGGACTCCAGTTGCAGAAACTTGGAGCTATGAGGAGCCTCTCCCGAAGATCAGCTTTGCCCAGCTGTTTTTTGAATCTATGGCTCTCTACCCATCCACCTTCTGGTCTCAAGTAACTTCATCTTCTTCTAGAATTTTGGTATTAGAAGGTATCTCGGCCATCATATCTTCAAAATTGCACAAGCAGGAAATACGTAGGAAAGCCCAGTGCCTAGCCCTCAATAAACATTTGCTGTGTAAATGAAGGGAGCAATGGAAGTTTTCTACATTCATGAGAAAACTTCTTCCAGAAAACTTTGCCTCCTTTTCTTGGATGTCAGATACTCACAAGTGTATAATAGATATTTGCAAGTATAAATCAAATACAGAAGAGGGAATACAAATAGCCAATAAACATATGAGGAGATGCTCAGCTGTAGGGGAACAATGAAATGAATTTTTATGAATAAGATTGGTAAAATAAACAAGAAGTAAAACATAAATGAAGCTTAATAATATTAGGTGTTGATGAGGGTGTGGGAAATGAAGCCCTTTCATACTCTGTTGGAAATGTACATTTCTACAGCCACTTTGGAGGACAATTTAGCAGTAACTTTTAAAAAATCACTCTTTCAGGAACTTGGGTGCCAAAGGTTGAGTTAATCACACTCTAGGGGCACTTTTGTCCTATCATCATGGGTCCACACAAGGCCTCTCCCTGAGCTTATTTATTTATTTCCCCCTTTAGTTTACACCAGGAGTTCTCAACTGGGGGTAATGTCAGGAGACATTTTTGGGTGCCACAGCTGTGACTGGCATCTAGTGGGTAGAGGCCAAGGATGCTGCTAAGTATCCTACAACGCACAGGACATCCTCCACAACAAATAATTGCTCAATTCAAAATGTCAATAGTGCTGAGATAGAGAAACACTGATTTATACGATTCCTTTCCCCAGCATAGGCAACCACCCTCACATACTTAGGGTATATTGTGTTGTATGTGTGTCAAGTGTGTACTGCTGCTTTGTGATCATGCATGCTTAATTTACATAAATGGTGTCGTTTTAGAATCTCCTTCTGTTTATTGCTTTTCTTTTTTTCTTTAGCCTCTGTTTTTAGGCTCCATCTATGTTGCTAGGTTTATAGTTTCTGTTAAAACTAAGGATGGGCATGTCTATCGGCTCAAGCTATTCCATTCCTCGGTATTTAGTCTGAAGAAGCCTTCCTACATTTCCTAAGGTGCGTATTGTGATGGTTAAGGTGGTGTGTCAACTTGGCTGGGCCATGATTCTCAGTGGTTTGGCAGTTATGATGTGCTTTGGCAGCTATGCAATGATGTACTCACCTCCATAATGAGGTCTGATATAATGTAATCACCTCCATGATAGGATCTGCTATGAGCAGCAGATCGGTTGAAAGAGAGTTTCCTTGGGGGAGACCTGCATCCAATATATGTGGACTTTCTGGCAAAGCTCTTTGGCTTTTGTTTGCTGTGGATCCTGCATCTGGCTCTTACCTGACCTCCAGTTCTTGGACTTGAGCTAGCAGCTTACCTGCCGATATTGGGATTCATCAGCCTGTGAGATAGAGGACTGCCTCTGCCCTGCTGATCTCGGGTTCATGAGCCCCTGCAGCTGCGTGAATCAGCAGAAGCCTGCAGCCTGACATACCGACTTGGGGACTTTCTAGCCTCTACAACCACGTGAACCATTTCCTTGAGATAAATATCTCTTTCTCTAAAAAACGAAACCAAATCCATTGCCGTCAAGTAGATTCTGACTCATAGTGACCCTACAGGACAGAGTAGAACTGCCCCATCAAGCTTCCAAGGAGCGGCTGGTGAACTTGAACTGCCGACCTTTTGGTTAACAGCTGAACACTTAACCACTGGGCCACCATAGCTCCTCTCTCTCTCTTTCTCTCTCTCTCTCTATGTATACACATGTCATGGATTGAATCATGTCCCCCAAAAAATGTGTGTATCAATTTGACTGGGTCATGATTTCCGGTATTGTATGATCGTGTACCATTTTGTAATCTGATGTGATTTCCTTATGTGTGGTAAACTCTATCATTATAATCTAATAAAATGGATTAGTGGCAGTTATACTGATGAGGTTTACAAGATTAGTGTCTTAAGCCAATCTCTTTTGAGATATAAAAGAGAGAAGCGAGCAGAGACACATGGGAACCTCATACCGCCAAGAAAGCAGCGCCCAGAGCAAAGTGGGTCCTTTGGACCTGAGGGTCCTGCGCAGAGAAGCTCCCAGACCAACAGAAGATTGATGACATGGACCTTCCTCCAGAGCCAACAGAGAAAGCGTTCCCGTGGAGCTGATGCCCAGAGTTTGGACTTGTAGCCCACTGAACTGTGAGAGAATAAACTTTTCTTTGTTAAAGCCATCCACTTGTGGTATTTCTGTTAGAGCAGCACTAGATGACTAAGACAATATGTTTCACTGGTTTTGCTTTTCTAGAGAACCCAGCCTAAAACACATATACAATAATATTCTTTGTAGCTTCATTTGTAATGGCAGAACATTGGAAAGAAACATTTTAAAAAGAGGATTGTTAAATAAATTATAATGTAAAACAGTACTTTCTCACTCAACATCAAGTTGTCTGGACCATTGTCTGATGTGAATTGTTTTTAAGTGAAGGGCTGTCCTCAGTTAGTTGTGACAATCAAAATATGTCTCTCCAGACATTACCAACTGTTCTTCTTGGGAGGATAGGGGAGGACAAAATTGCCCCCAGTTGATAACACTGGTGTAAATAAAGGGGGAAGATAAACAAATAAGCCCCAGTAGGGATTTAGCATGGACCAACGATAATTATTCCATATATTTGTATAGAACATTAGAGCTTTTACATACTCTGGTTTTTTATAAAATTATATTCAGTGGAGAAAAGTTGGGTAATATAGATAAGCAAATAGAAAACAAACATACATAATTCCACCACCCAAAGATCAGCTATTACCCTACCTCTTACACATGCTTATGTCTCTGATCGGTGCAAACGGTTTGCTGTCAGCTACTAACCTAAAGGTTGGCAGTTCAGAAGCACCCTGTGGTGCCATGGGAGAAAGCCTGTCAATCTGCTTCTGTAAAGATTATAGCCAGGAAAACCCTATGGAGCAGCCCTACTCTGTAACACACGGGGTCACCATGAGTCAGAATTGACTCAACAGCAGTGGGTTTGTTTGTTTGTTTTTTATTTGGTACACACACACTCACCCACTCATTTTTTTTTTTTAATTGTACTTCAGGTGAAGGCTTATAGAACAAATAGTTTCTCATGAAACAGAAGTACACATGTTGTTTTATAACATTGGTTAACAACCCCACAACATATCAACCCTCTAACTTCTCAACCTCTTTTTTTTTTTTTTTTTGGTGAAAATACACATACCCAAAGATACACCATTTCAAAAATTTCTACATGTACAGTTCAGTGACATGGACTACGCTCTTCAAATTGTGCTGTTATTCTCACTTAAGATGAAGGCTTACAGAACAAAACAGTTTCTCATTTAACTCACTCATATTTTTTAAAGTAGCTTTGCACTGTACATATTGTCTTTCTCACTTAACAATGTATCATGAGCATTTTTTGATGTCACAGCATTATGAAGCCTAATCAGGAAACAAAAATTGATCCCACTTTTTTTGCGGGATCATTTGAGGTCATTGAGGCTTCTTGTCGTTAGGTGCCATCGAGTCAGTTCAGACTCATAGTCATCCTATGCACAACAGAACAAAACACTGCCCTGTCCTGTGTCATCCTCATAATCGTTGTTATGCTTGACCCCATTGTTGTAGCCACTGTGTCAATCCGTCTCTCCGAGGGTCTTCCTCTTTTTAGCTGACCCTCTACCAAATGTGATGTTCTTCTCCAGGGGCCGGTTCCTTCTGATAACTTGTCCAAAGTAGCGGAGATGCAGTCTCACCATCCTTGCTTTGCAGGAGCATTCTGGCTATACTTCTTCCAAGACAGATTTGTTTGTTCTTTTGGCAGTTCGTGGTATATTTAATATTCTTCACCAACACCATAATTCAAAGGCATCAATTCTTCTTTGGTCTTCCTTATTCATTGTCCAGCTTTCACATGCATATGAGGTGATTGAAAACATCATGGCTTGGAACAGACGCACCTTAGTCCTTAAAGTGGTATCTTTGCTTCTTAACACTTTAAAGAGGTCTTTTGCAGCTGATTTGCCCAGTGCAATGTGCTGTTTGATTTCTTGACTGCTGCTTCCATGGGCGTTGATTGTGGATCCAAGTAAAATGATATATCCTTGACAACTTCAATCTTTTCTCTGTTTATCATGATGTTGCTTATTGGTCCATTTGTGAGAATTTTTGTTTTCTTTATGTTGAGGTGTAATCCATACTGAAATCTTTGATCTTCATCAGTAAGTGCTTCAAGCCCTCTTCATTTTCAGCAAGCAAGGTTGTGTCATCTGCATAACACAGGTTGTTAATGAGTCTTCCTCCAAATCTGATGCCCATTTCTTCTTCTTACAGTCCAGCTGCTCCGATTATTTGCTCAGCACACAGATTGAATAAGTGTAGTGAAAGGATTCAACACTGACGCACACCTTTCCTGACTTTAAAGTATGCAGTAGCCACTTGTTCTGTTCAAACGACTGACTCTTGGTCTATGTACAGCTTCCTTACGAGTACAATTAAGTATTCTGGAATTCCCATTCTTCACAATGTTATCCATAATTTGTCATGATCCACATAATTGAATGTCTTTGCATAGTCAATAAAACACAGGTAAACATCTTTCTGGGATTCCCTGCTTTCAGCCAAGATCCATCTGACATCAGCAATGATATCCCTCGTTTCACGTCCACTTCTGAATCTGGCCTGAATTTCTGGCAGTTCCCTGTTGATGTACTGCTGCAACCACTTTTGAATGATCTTCAGCAAAATTTTATTTGCTTGTGATATTAATGTTATTGTTGGATAATTTCCACATTCTGTTGGATCACCTTTCTTTGGAATAGGCATAAATACAAATCTCTTCCAGATGATGGGCCAGGCAGCTGTCTTCCAAATTTCTTGGAAGAGATGAGTGAGCACTTCCAGCGCTGCATCAATTTGTTGAAACATCTCAATTGGTATTTTGTCAACTCTTGGAATCTTGTTTTTCACCAATGTAGTCAGTGCAGCTTTGACCTCTTCCTTTAGTAGCATTCATTGGTTCTTGATCATATGCTACCTCCTGAAGCGGTTGAACATTGACCAATTCTTTTTGGTATAGTGACTCTGTGAATTCCTTCCGTCTTCTTTCGATGCTTCCTGAGTCATTCAGTATTTTGCCCAAAGAATCCTTCAATATTGCAGCTTGAGGCTTGTATTTTTAATTCAGTTCTTTCAGCTTGAGAAATGCTAAAAGTGTTCTTTCCTTTTGGCTTTCTAACTCCAGGTCTTTGCACGTGTCATTATAATATCATTATAACACTTCACTTTGTCTTCTTGAGCAGCCCTTTGAAATCCTCTTTTATCTCATCATTTCTTTTGTTCTCTCTAACTACTTGATGTTCATGAGCAAGTTTCAGAGTCTCTTCTGACATCTATTTTGGTCTTTTCTTTCTTTCCTGTCTTTTTAATGACCTCTTGCTTTCTTCATGTATGATGTCCTTGATGTTGTTCCACAATTTGTCTGGTCTTCAGTTATTAGTGTTCAATGCGTCAAATCTATTCTTGAGGTGGTGTCTAAATTCAGATGGGATATACTCAAGGTTGTACTTTGGCTCTCTTGGCCTTGTTTTAATTTTCTTCAGCTTCAACTTGAACTTGCATATGAGCAATTGATGGTCTGTTCTGCAGTCGGCCCCTGGCCTTGTTCTGATTGATGATATTGATCTTTTCCATCATCTCTTTCCACAGGTGTAGTCAATCACTGAAGCTTAGTAAGGTTAAAAGAATCACTAGTATCCAGTATTGTTATCAGTATAGATTTGGAAAAGCAAATGTAAGGAAAAGGCTGCTCAAGAAAGCAAGAGCATACTCCTGTTTTTTTAATCCCTTCCTTTTATAAGAAGGAATTAAGACCCCAGACCCAGTAGCGTCACACACTACTTTAAAGAAGACAAATGTATATTGATCTTCCTTAGTTTTTTCTCCTTCAGACTAGTGGTTCCATGTTGTGGGGAGGAGTAGTGGCGCAACTGGTTAAGCACTGGGCTAACCTAAAGGTTGACAGTATGAAGCCACTCCAGGGTGCCTCGGAAGAAAAATCTGTAAATCTGCTACCAAAATGTCACAGCTATGAAAACCCTATGGAGTGCTAGTATGCTCTGAAACACATGGGGTCGTCTTGAGTTGGAATCCACTCTACAGCAACTGGTTTGCTTTTTCCATGTGGGAGGTAGAGAAGGGGAGGTTGTCCTGTTTTGGTTGTGACTGTGATGATCTCAACAGGGAGTGGCCTCCCTGTAGTGGTACATTAATATCATCATCCTACCCGAAGGTAGACAGCTTTTTTGGCCGAGGCTGCCTTGTGAGTTGGTGAACTCTCATCCCTGGAGGTGTTCAATCAAACTCCAAAATTCAACTCTAAAATCTTACAGCTTTTTTTTTTTTGAGCCCTAGATTCCAAGATTCCAAAATGACAAACTTCTAGAATTCTAAGAGTCTGAGATTCTGTGACTATAGTGGAGAATCACTGGATTGTTACCCTGGTCATCCTCCACAAGAGGCTATTCTCACAGATCTAGTCCCAAGGTTGCTCTCCACCATGCCAGAAGGCAAAGGGAATTGAAGACATGACTATTTCTGAGTACTTCATGGCATTTTTGAAGTTGATTTGGACAATATGCATGAACAGATGGGGGAATTCAGCAGAAAGATGGAAAATATGGTTCAATGGAAATTCTAGAAATAAAAAATATGGTAACAGAGATAAGGAATGCTTTTGATAGGATTATCAGTAGACTCAATAAAGCGAAGAAAAGAATCTGTGAACTTGAAGACAGGTCAATAGAAATTGTTGTTGTTGTTGTTAGGTGCCATCTAGTCAGTTCTGACTCATAGCAATACTATGTACAACAGAAGGAAACACTGCCCATTCCTGCGCCATCCTCACAGTCATTGCTATGCTTCAGTCCATTGTTGTAGCCACTGTGCCTGTCCATCTCATTGAGGGTTTTCCTCTTTTTCGATGACCCTCAACCTTACCAAGGATGATGTCCTTCTCCAGGGACTGGTCTCTCCTGATAACATGTCCAAAGTACGTGCGATGAAGTCTTGCCATCTTCACTTCTCAAACTGAAATAGAAAGAGAAAAAAGAGTGAAAAAAAACAGAACATATAAGAGTTGTGAGACAATATCAAACAGTCTAACAGATAAGTGATTGGAATTGGAGAGGAGGAAAAGAGAATGTGGCAGAAGAAATATTTGAAGAGATAATGAAAAAGAATTTTCCAAAAATAGTGAAAGGCATAAAATTACAGATCAAGAAGTTCAGACAAAAATACCCATACTGAAGTCCCAGACAGAGCTGGAGAAAAATGTAGAACAACATTCTAACTCACAAAAAATTACCAGACTTACTGGCGTGACAGAAACTGGAGAAACCCTGAAAGTATGGCCCCCTGACACGCTTTTAGTTTAGTAATCAAGTCACTCCCAAGAGTCACCCTTCAGCCAAAGATTAGACAGCACCATAAAACAAAATGAGACTAATGGGGTACATCAGCCCAGGGACAAGGACTAGAAGGCAAGAGGGGACAGGAAAGATGGTAATAGGGAACCCAAGGACAAGAAGGGACAGTGTTGACATGTTGTGCAGTTGTTAACCAATGTTATAAAACCGTATGTGTATTAACTGTTCAAAGAGAAACTATTTGTTCTGTAAACCTTCATCTAAAGTACAATTTAAAAAAAAAAACACCCAAACTGAGCAGGATAAACACCAACACATAGACACACACACTTACTCGCCTAGACACATCACATTCAAACTTCTGAAAAACAAAAATACAGAGAAAACCTTGAAGGTAGCCAAGGAAAAAAGACGTTTGCATACAGAGGAACAAATATAAGAACTGCAGCATCCTCATCTGAAATTATGCGAATCAGGAGATAATGAAGTGATTTCTTGAAAGCGCTAAAAGAAAAATCACTGTTAACCTGGAATTCTATACCCAGAGAAGATATATTCCAAAAATTTAGGAGAAATAAAGACTTTTTTCTTGGATAAGCAAAAACTGAGCTAAATCATTACCAGGATATCTGTGCTATAAGAAATGTTAAAGAAAGTTATTCAGGAAGAATAAATATGATACCAGACAGAAACTTAAATCTACAATAAGAAGTAAAGATCATTGGAAATGGTTGAAATAAAGGTGAATAAGAACGATATTTTTTTCTTTATTTTTAAATGATCTAAAAGAAATTTGACTATCTCAAGTGGAGATCAGCAAACTATAATCTCCACTGGCTGCCTATTTTTATGAATGACGTTTACTGAAATGCAACCATGCCCATTCAGTATGTATTGTCTATGGCTGCTTTTGAGCTACAATGGCAGAGTTGGGTAGTTGCAACAGAAGCTGTATGGATCATAACCTTAAAATATTTACTATTTTGCTGTTCAAGAAAAGAACTTACAACCCGTGGTTTAAAGCTAAAATAGTAGCAATGTATTGTGGATTTACAACATATATACAAGTAGAATATATGACAAAAATAGCAGAAAAGATGGGAGGAAGGAATTGGTAGTATACTGTTTTAAGGTTCTTACACTACACATGGAGTGGTGTAACATTATTTGAAAGTAGTCTGTGAATAATTAAAGATGTATAATAAAGATGTATATTGTAAACACTAAGACAACTACTAAAAAAATTAAAAGATAAAAAAGATGGAATCATAAAAAAAAAATCCAAAAGCAAGCAGAAAAAGGAAAAAATAAAAAAAGGAGCAAAGAATAGAAGGAATAGAAAACAATCAGCAAGATGGTAGATTTTAATACAACTATATCAATAATTATATTAACTATAAATGGTCTAAACACATCAGTTCAGAGACAGAACTAGTCCGAATGGATATAAAGCAAGATCCAGCTGTATTCTGTCTACAAGAAACCCATTTTAAAATACAGAGACATAGATAGGTTAAAATTAAAAGAAAAAAGATATGCCACACAAATACTAATCTAAAGAAACCCAGAGTGGCTATATTAATGCCAAAATAGACTTTGGATCAAGGAATGTTGCTGTCTTAGTCATCTAGTGCTGCCATAACAGAAATACCACAAGTGGATGGTTTTAACAAAGAGAAGTTTATTTCCTTACAGTCAAGTAGGCTAAAAGTCCAAATTCAGGGTGTCAGCTCCAGGGGAAGCCTTTTTCTCTCTGTTGGCCTTCTTGTCTTTGGTGTTCCCCCGGACTAGGAGCTTGTCTGCGCAAGGGTCCCCGGTCCAAAGGATGCGCTCTTCTCCCGGTACTGCTTTCTTGATGGTATGAGGTCCCCCTGTCTCTCTGCTCACTTCTGTCTTTTATATTTCAAGAGATTTCCTCAGGACAAAATCCAGTCTTGTAGATCAGGTCCTCCCTTACTAACACAACTGCCACCCATCCTCCCTCATTAACATCATAGAGGCAGGATTTACAACATACAGTAAAATCACACAGTACCAGGAATCATGGCCTGGCCAAACTGATACACACATCTTTGGGGGACATAATTCAAGCCATGACAGTTGTTAAGGATAAAGAAGGATTATATAATGATAAAGAGCTCTGGTGGCACAGTGGTTAAGTGTTTGGCTGTTAACCAAAAGACTGGCAGTTCGAAACCACAAGCTGCTCCTTGGAAACCCTACAAAGCAGTTCTACTCTGTCCTATAGGGTCTATATGTGTTGGAATTGACTTGATGGCAACAGGTTTGGTTTTTTTTGGTTTATGTAATGATAAATGAGTCAATTCATCAAGACAAATCTAAATTTTCTAAATGTCTACGCATCTGATGACAGAGCTTCAAAATGTATGAAGCAAAAACTGATAGATCTGAAAGGAGAAATAGAAAAATTCACAAGTATTCAACCCTCCTCTACCAGTAATCAATAGAATGAGAAAGACAATAAGGAATGGATCTGAACAACACTATCAACCAACTTGACTTAGTTGGCTTTTATAGACTGTTACATCCTACAACAGAATACACATTCTTTTCAAGTGCACGTATAGCATACCCCAAGATAGATTATAGTCTGGGCCATAAAACAAGCCACCAAGTGTAAAGGAATTGAAATCATACAAAAAGTGTATTCTCTGACAATATGAAATTAAACTAAAAATAAATTAACAGAAAGATATATGAAAAATCATCAACTATTAGAAAATTAAACAACATACCTCTAAATAATCCATGTGTCAGAGAGAAAGTTGTAAGGATAATTATAAAATATTTTGAATTGAATGGAAAGAAAACACCATGTATCAAAATGTGTGGGATGCAGTTAAAGCAGTGTTTAGAGTAGCACTGTCCAATAGAAATGTAATGTGAGCCACAAATGCAAGCCACCTCTATAATTTTAAATTTTTTTTTTAGTAGCCACCTCAAAAAAAGTAAAATACAACAAAACAAAAAACAGATGGGGTTAATTGTAATATTATATTTTATTTAACTGATTTCAACAGATCACAATATAAAAAAATTTAATGAGATGCTTTACATTTTTTGTACAGAATCTTCAAAATCTGGTGTTTATTTTACACTTATGGCACATCTCAATGCAGACTAGACACATTTCAAGTGCTCAATAACCACATGTGGCTCATGGCTGCTGCATTAGACAGTTCAGGCTTAGAGGAAAATTTACAGCATTAAATGTTTATATTAGAAAGGATACATCTCTAATCAGTAATCTAAGCTTCCATGACAAGAAACTAAGGGGAAAAAAAAACAATTAACCCAAAGGAAGCTAAAGGAAAGAAATAATAAAGAGGAGAAATCTATGAAATTGAAAACAGAAAAATCAATGAAACCAGAAGTTGCTGATTTAAAAAGAGCAACAAAATTGATACATCTCTAGCGAGGATGATCAAGGAAAAAAAAAAATAGGGGAGATTCAAATTGCCGATATCAGAAATGAAAGATGGGACATCCCTACATGTTCTACTGACGTTAAAAGGATAATAAGGGAACGTTAAGAAAACTATTTTATTAAACAATCTCATTTTCTTTAAGTAAGGAGTGCGAGTATGTGAGGATGTGTGTGTGTGTGTAAGAGAGTGACAAGAGACTCAGAGGGCTTTGTCAATATCTTGGAAATGAGAGCTAGATCCTAGTTGTGAATTGGTCACCTGATAGCCACATCGTTTTAAAAAACAATATGAATTAGCTACAAAAACCAAAAAACCAAACCCACTGCCATCGAGCCGATTCCAACTCATAGTGATCCTATAGAATGGAGTAGAACTGCCTCATAGAGTTTCCAAGGAGCGCCTGGTGGATTCTAACTGCTGACCTTTTGGTTAGCAGCTGAGCTCTTAACCTCTGTGCCACCAGAGCTCCTTCAAGGTTGGAAGGATTTTCCGAGCCCTGCTCCAGAGGGGTGAGCCTGGACACCCTACAGGCACCAGGGAGTTCCCACCCTGACACAGGGCGCTAGCACTTGGGCCCTCATGGCTGCACCAGCTGCTAGGTTCCCCTTCCCTATGCCCACTACAGTGGCCGGCACAGTGCAGCGCCCTGGCCTGAGAATTAGCTGCCACTATTTAAAAATTGGAAAATTTGCACGTACACATGAAGTCAGCATTACTGGTTTCTTTTACAATTGAAAATTCGTCTACCCTGGGACTCACTGCTTCATGCTGACAACCACATTGAGACAAACAACTTTAGACTGAGCCACGCACCCTTTCCTGGCCATGGCACCTGCTCAAGTCACTCATTTACACTCCCTGCCTGGCCATGGTAGGTATCAAGAGGAAAATAACATTTTTTACATCTAGTTCTCAGCATTTGGAAGACTATGGAGATCATAGGAGTTTCCAAAAGGAAATAACCTAGAATGTCTGTTATGGATTGAATTATGTCCCCCAGAATATGTATTGTAAATCCTAACCCCTATACCTGTGGATGTAATTCCATTTGGGAGCAGGATGTTCTTTGTTAAATTAATGGGGCCATATCCGTGCAGGGTGTGTCTTAAACCAATCACTTCTGAAATATAAATGGGCAGATGAGGCAAAGAAGGAAGCAGACACAGAGGGGACATCTGCAAGCTTAGGAACTCCAAGGAGGGCTGGCTAGACAAACTCAGACAAGAATTTTCCCCCAGAGCCAACAGAGAGAGAGCCTTCCCCTAGAGCCAGTGCCCTGAATTTGAACTTTTAGCCTCCTAAACTGTGAGAAAATAAATTTCTATTCTTTAAAACCACCCACTTGTGTTATTTCTGTTTTTAGGGCACTAAAACACTGTCCAAACTGGATGCCTAAGAGGGCATCCTTTAAGCCCTCGTTTTTTCAAATGGAGAAACTGGGGCCATTTACATTTCATCCATGTCCCTGGTAGAAATAGTGACAAAGATAGGGCCAGGTAGCTCTGGGGAGGCAGATTCTGACTGGGACCTGTCTGAGAGAAGGAAGCCTTTGTTAACAGAGGTTCCTAAACTTTTACAGATCTCTTTGACAAGCTGGTGGAAGCTAGGGATTCTCTCTGTAAAATGAAACAAAACAAAGCAATACAAAATCAAACAACAAATGCTTTTATATACCACAGTTTGTACACAATTCCAGGACATTCATGGATCATTGCTCAGGTTCTCAGATTAAGCCTTTTTAGAATAGAGAGCTGAGTGTTGAATGTAGTTTCCTCCTGATCTAGAACTTTTAACGGCCTTGGTACTTGAGGATACTGTGACCATTTCTCTGTCAAGCAGGCTAATGTCATATCTGACTCCTACCTGTTTCTCTTAAATCCAGTTACCCTTACCAGAGACTTCTGACATCTGAATGGTGATATCCACTTTGTGTGGACATCTGTTACTTTTAATCCCTCAGGATCTATTCCCCCTTTTACTTTGAGGTGCCATCCCTTCCTCACTGCATGGGGTACTAGTGGCACTGTCAATCAGAACACCCCAACTTTCCTTGCCCAAGTCATAGGCATGTGCAATTGGACTCTCTCCACGGGACTTTCATCTTGAGCAAAGAGCCCAAGGACAGAAAACAGCTGGAAGAAATTTATCCCAGAGGCTGAGTCCTTTAATTCCGCTTATTTTGATCTTAGGCTCTGCCTGCTTTCTGTCTTCTTCAAATTTCCTTTGTCTCTCTGAGTTACCCTATACCTTTATTTAAAAAAAAAAAAAAAAAAATTATTGTGCTTTTGATGCTTTTTTAAAAATTATTTTTATTTTTTTACAGTTTAGTGACATTTTGTTATCATGTTTCACAACCACTACCATTATCCATTTTCAACTTTTTTCATCACTGTCTCCTAAGCAGTGAGTCCCCTTTTCCCCCTACCTTCCACCCACCTATGGTAACCACTAACAAGGTTTGATCTCTATACTGAGTAGAACTGCCCTATAGGGTTTCCTAGGCTGTAATCTTTAGCTGTAACCTTTGCAGGAGCAGATCGAAGGTCTTTTCCCCCTCGGAGTGACTGGTGGATTTGAATCCCTGACCTTTCAGTTAGCAGCCGAGTGCTTAAACATTACACCATCAGGCAGCGATGTCACTAGGGTTGGTATCACCCAGTGCAGTAATTCATGGTGCCCCCTGCCCCATGGACCTCCTCCTGTACCATACCATACAGAATCTTTAATATTTTTGGTTCTAATGTTACTTGTAAATTCTAATTCTCATATATGACTCCCTCTTTTCCTTTAAATATTACTTCATTCTCAGAAAAGTTATTGATATAGTTTCACAAATACTAATTATCAAATATTGTAGCTAAAACACCAGAAATTTTGACAAAATCAAGAACTATAAAAACACTGGCAGCAAGGAAAACAACAGCACATGTTTGCAGCACATGCTAGTGGCGCGGTACAGACGAAACCACGTGATTCGAAGCGTCACTGTAACTGTGTAGTAATGACAGCTCTGACCGGAGCATATTAAAACGTTCAAAAAGTAAATCAGCATAGCGTTTTGTCTTGTAGGTATACTGATACTTGTAAGCTGGAGTTAAGAAAAATGTTTTTGTTGTTAGAACTAACTGCAGGGATATTTTCATACAAAATAATATATCTCTGCTAAAACACTGCACAAAAATTTAATAGACAGTCATTTTGGTGTCACCCCCTCTGACAGTGTCACCTGGTGTGGTTCACACCCCTCGCACCTCCCATGCTACAACATGGATGAACCTTGAAAACATTATGCTGAATGAAGTTAGTCGGACACAAAAGGAAAATATTATATAATTCCACTTACATGAAATATCAAAAGAAACCCTGTATCATCAGGGCTCCCCATAATTCCTTAATCACCCTAAAATTCAGCAATGTGTTTAGAGAACATATTGCAGAAAAAAATTTTTATATATGTACGTACATATGGAGCCCTGGTGGCACAGTGATTAAGAGCTCAACTGCTAATCAAAAGGTCGGCGGTTTGAATCCACCAGCCCCTCCTTGGAAACCTTACAGGGGCAGTTCTACTCTGTCCTATAGGGTCACTATGAGTTGGAATCAACTCTCTGACAACAGGTTTGGTTTTTTTGGTTTTGTATATATATATACATATATATGTGTATATGTATAGATATATAAACACACACACACACAAACCATATATTGTTGTTGGATGCTGTTCAGCAGATTTTTGTCTCATAGTGACTCCATGTGACAGAGTAGAATTGCCCCATAGGGTTTTCTAGGCTGTAATCTTTACGGAAGGAGATTGCCAGGTTTTTCTCCTGCAGAGCCTCTGGGTGAGTTTGAAATGCCAACCCTTTGATTAGCAGCCAAGCACTCAACTGTTGCACCACCGTGGCGTCATCTCTCCTCTCACTTCCTCTCCCTCTTTCCCTTTTCTTTTTCTCTCTGTATATTTGTTGTTGTTGTTAGATACTGTAGAGTTGGCCCCTGACTCATGATGACCCCATGCACCATGGAACTAAGCAGTGCCCAGTCCTGACCCAACCCCATGATCAGTTGCGGATCAGGCCATTGTGATTCCTTGGGTTTTCATTGACTGATTTTCAGAAGTAGACGGAAGTAGATCCCCAGGTCTTTCTTCCTAGTCCATATTAGTCTGGACGCTCTGTTGAAACCTGTTCAGCATCACAGCAACCCACAAGTGTGGCAAAATGCATTCCTCTATGCGGCCTTTTGCCTTGGTTCTTTGAAAAAACAGCTTGAGAGATTTTCCTTCCAAACCCTGAGGAGTTACCTTTGCCCTAGATTTCTACCCCAGGGGTTTGTTACTTCTGTCTAGGTTGATTGACATTTCCTGGGTAAGCTGTAAACAACTTGGTTTTGATAATTTTTGTCTGGTCCTGGGCTGCAGCCTGCCCTCGTGATTGATACGCACCTTGCAGGAATTGGTCAATAGACTAAGCAAATGAAGTGTCTGTGGCCTACTATGCAAATGAAGTGTCTGTGGCCTACTGAGAGGGGATTGGTCAGTTCATGGCCCTGGTGGGAAGGCCATGCCTTGAAGCTGCTAAGAAGTTTGTATACACAAGCAGCCAACCCCACAGAGGTTTTTGAGACAGAAAGAAGCAGGGAGACAGGAAGCAGGAAGAAGCAGAAAGGAGAAAGAAGAGAGAAGACGCAGAGAGAAAGGAGGCAAGGAACCTCCTAAGAGAGTGGTAACATGGGTCAAGGGTTGTAATACTGAAGATGGTGACGGGCCGGGAAGGGGTCCTGCAGCAGAGCTGATGGCAGGGAGGCTGAAGGCAGAAAGGCCTGTCCTGAGGAGGTCTAGAAGACTGTCCTGAGAGGGTTGAGAGGAGGCTTGCCTTGAGGGGGCTGAGAGGAGCCTGTCCTCAGGGTGCCGAGAGACCTGCACAGCTGAGAGGGGGCATGCACAGCAGAGAGAAGAGCCTGCTTGTTTGCATGGCCCAGAGGAGACCAGAGAGCTATCCTGCACTCAAGGGAGGAATGTGCTGTCCTCTGGGAGAACCTTCCAGACTTTGCCTGCATGCTTCCTGATCCTGATCCTGAGTTGTAGCCTGTTGATCCTGATCGCAAGTTGTACCCTGTTACATCCTTAATAAACCACTTAACTGTAAGTATGGTCTGTGAGTTCTGTGTGACCATTGCAACAGATTATTGAACCCAGAAGAGAAGTAGAATACTGTGGGAGGGGTGGCTGGTGTCAAAATCGGTAAAAAGGTTGGAGGGTGGAGGTATGTCTGAATTCCACCTTGTAAGACTCAGCTTTGGGCCGATCCCGGTCATTATCCCCCCTGAAGTTAGACAGGTTCTGACACTACTACTACCCTTTTTACACAAACATGCACTGACAGGTGGGTGGTGGCTATGGTTGAAGTGCATTGACTGGGACTCGAACTCAGGTCTCCCACATGGGAAGTGAGAATTCTACCACTGAATCACTAGATATATATATATATGTATATACGTGTATATATATATACATATATATATATTTTTGAATGGAGTCCTGCTGGAGTGGTCACACTCAAGAGTGGCAAGAGTCTCACACTATGAAAGGCATGAAGGGATCAAGACACACACAGAAAAATTCCTGTTTCCCATCTCACACTCCTTCAGGGCCATCTGTTCAATGAGTGGGGTGACAGACGAAACTGCCTACAGTTTCAAAACAGCACTTTCTCTACTCTTCCTGGTTGTCTCTGTCCTTCTCTGTCTCTGACACTATACGATATGTATGTTGGAAAACTCACTGGATTGAATTGCAAGCTGTCTGAATCCTAACTCAAGCTCTACCACTAAGTGTCTTGGTCACTTTACTTCCTTAGACTTCATTTGCCTCGTCTGTAAAACGGAGATACTCTGTGTCATGGTTTGGATTATGTCCCCCAAAAAATGTGTGTATCAATTTGGCTAGGCCATGATTCCTGGTACTGTGTGATTTTCCTGTATGTTGTAAACCTGCCTCTATGATGTTAATGAGGGAGGATGGGTGGCAGTTGTGTTAGTAAGGCAGGACCTGATCTACAAGACTGGATTGTGTCCTGAGGCAATCTCTTGAGATATAAAAGACAGAAGTGAGCAGTGAGACAGGGGGACCTCATACCATCCAGAAAGCAGTGCCAGGAGCAGAGTGCATCCTTTGGACCCGGGTCCCTGCTCCGAGAAGCTCCTGGTCTGGGGGAACACTGAAGAGAAGAAATCTGACAGAGAGAAAAAGCCTTCCCCTGGAGCTGATGCCCTGAATTTGGACTTTTAGCCTACTTTGACTGTGAGGAAATAAAATTCCTTTCATTAAAACCATCCAGTTGTGGTATTTCTGTTGTAGCAGCACTAGATGACTAAGACACTCTGTATCTGGTAAAAGTCAGGGGTTAATTTGATCATCTCTGAAAGTCTATGATCATGAAATGTTAACCATATGGAACTCCTTTTTATCAAGAATAGAAAACAATGCACAGCTTTTGTAGTGAGCATAAGACAGAGGAAAGATTAGTGATTATGTTACTCTAATTCTCTGAAAGCCTTTTGTGGTATCTTGTCGCCTATAGGAAAGAGTCCTAAACTTGAGCCTGGGATTCAAAGCCCTTCACTTTACAGAATCGATTTCCTACCATCTCATTTTACAACAGTACCTCCCTCTACCTCCACCTCCGTGTGCTTGACATTCTAGCCACACAGGCAACTAGCTATTCCCTGAGCACTTGATACACTTGGTGCCTTTGTGCATCCTATTCCCTCTGCCAAGAACACCCTTCCCCTCCATTTGTAATCTGTCAGATCCTTGCTCATCTTTCAAGTTTCAGAGTCTTCTGTGATAGCTTTCTCTTCCCTGGTCAGGATTAATCCTCCTTCTTTTGCGTTCCCATAACACTAAGTCCTCAGCTTGTTATAATGCCTCTCATATGGAATATGAATGGATTGTGTATGTGGCAAGGAGCCCTGGTGGCACAGTGCTTAAGTGCTCAGCTGTTAACCGAAGGTCAGTGGTTCAAAACTACCAGCCACTCTGCTGGAGAAAGATGTGACAATCTGCTTCTGTAAAGATGACAGCTTTAGAAATCCTATGGGGCAGTTCTGCTCTGTCCTATAGGGTTGTTATGAGTCAGAATCAACTCAAAGACAACAGGTTTTTTGGTTTGTGTGTGTGGAATGCTAGGGAATGTGTCCATGATGCTAGGGAAAGTGTCCAAACCATATAAGTACTCCATGCACCTGGTACTGTGCCTTCCAGGTGGTAGGCGGGGGCTGTCAGGAGGATAAATGAGATCATGCCGGTAAACCCTTAGTACATGGGAAACACCCAGTAAGTATTTGTTATTTTTCTTCCTTCTTCTCCTCCTTCTTAGTAATGGTTATGAGCTATTCAGAAACTACATCCAAGTTACTACATTTTTCTAAATCTTTATTATTTATATATTATATCAAGAATGTGGATTCATGTTCTTTGTTTATGGTCCTTCAATTATGGTAGCCAAAAGTCAATTAGGGACCACACACAAGAAGAAAAGTATCTTGGTTTAGTTTTTTTTTTTTTTTTTTTTCCCACAGAGAGAAGAATGACAATTACGAGATTGCATTTTTTGAGAAAGATATTAAAATAACCAAAATTTATTGAGTTACTTCTACAAGACAGGCACTGTGCTAAGCTCTTTACTTGGATCTACCTTGGTTTTTTTCTGACTGCAGCTGTATGAAGTGGGTACTGTTACCACCTCATTTTACAGATGAGCCTTTGATAGGTTAAGAATTATTCCCAAGGTCATGCATCTGCTAAGTGGAGAGCATGGATTTAGACTCAGGTCCGACTGACTTCAGAACTCACACTCTTAAGCATGTCGTAAGAGTGAGGCTAGATCAACTCTCCACTTAGCTGAGTTCTCAGTCACCCACGCCATCCCGTCAGCGAAGTGAATGATGGGCAAGGAGCAGGAGTATTTCCTGGATCATAAGCATTTTGGCCGGAGCACTATGGCCTGGTAAAATTAATAGTAATTACTACTCATTTACATTTGTGGAGTTTTGCAAAGCATCTTTATACATGTTACCCCACATGTTCTTCACACTAACTCCTGGCTCCAGGGACAGAGTTCTCAGCTGCGGCTCATCACCTGAAATTTCCCACCTCTGTCCTTTAAGAACTAAATCCTCTCAGTTGTATTCACCCTGTGCCCAGACACAGAACATATTCCCAATGAGGGAGTTAATGTAAGGGCACCAAGTGGGGAGCAGAATAGAAGAGGAGGTCTATGTGCCTGATGGCACAGTGGTTAAGAGCTTGGCTGCTTACCAAAAGGTCGGCGGTTTGAATCTACCCAGTGCTCCTTGGAAATCCTACTGGGAAGTTCTACTCTGTCCTATAGGGTCGCTATGAGTTAGAATTGACTCGACGGCAATGGGTTTGGTTTTTGGTTTTATGTGCCTGAGGAAGCCTGGTGGTGCAGTGATTAAGAGCTTGGCTGCTAACCAAAAGGTCAGCAGTTCAAATCCACCAGCTGCCCCTTGGAAACTCTATAGGGCAGTTCTACTCAGTCCTATAGGGTCTCTATGAGTTGGAATTGACTCGACAGCAACAATTTTTTTTTTTTTAAATGTGCCTGAGGGAGTTCCTGGGTGGTGCAGTTAACATGCTTGGCTGCTAACCAAAACATTGGAGGTTCGAGTCTATCCAGAGGCATCTGAGAAGAAAGCCCTGGCGATCTACTTCCGAAAAATCAGCCATTGAAAACCCTACAGAGCACAGTTCTACTCTGACACACATGAGGTCACCATGAGTTGAAATCAAACCGATGGCAACTAATAAAATGTGCCTGAGAACCTGAATGATTTTAGAAAGGCAAAAGAGTGAACAGAAGGGAGAAAAGCTGCTATCTACCCTATAGTGAAATTTCACTTATCATCCTTTCTAATGATCCCCTTCCTTCCTTTCCTCTCTTACTGAGCAGTGGTAAGAATATTTATTAAATGATCTGTAGCCCCCAGATTTAGCTGTGATTATAATACATTCCAATGGACATCAGTTGGATTAACTGTCCAGCAACTATACCCTTTCTGCTATAACAGGAAACACTTTTATCCCCACTTTGAGTCCACTAGGTTCAGGGAGTACCCCCCGCTCCACTTCATGGGGAACATACGATCCAGGCCTGGTCAATCAGCACATTTCACCCGCTGACCGTATGATTGGTTCAGGAATAGACATGTGACCCTAGCTGAAGTGATAGGAATTAATCCCAAAGCTTTTCATGGCCACTTTGGAAAAGAGACAGTCTCTTTACTAGCGGTCATCTCTTCACTGTGTATGTGGGAAGAGTCTGCTCGAATCAAGTCAACACAGAGAAAAACAAATCTAAGAAATGGAGAGAGACTGAGTCCTGATGATGCCACTTGAAGAGCTGGATCCAGCCATGCCAGAAGCTAGTTATACACATGGGCTTTTCTTTTTAAACTTAGACTAGTTTGAATTGGACTTCTGTCACTTACAAAAGAAAGATATAGCAGTTAATGTTGGAAGGGCACTTAGAAATCCTTTCATCTAATGGCTTTACTTGATAGATGGGGAAACTGCTGTATCCTGCCCAGAACACAGTAGAATTACTAGCCATATTGGACCAAGATCCAGGCTTCTTGACTAATCCAGCCCACTCTATCTCCCTGGTACAGTTTCCTGCTCTGTGGCATCTCCCTTGTGCTGAAAACTTTGCCCTCATGTGTGCCTTTGCCACTCTCCTCTGATAAGGGGAAGTTAAGTTGACCCCACCCTGAATATCATCCTAGAAACCAGTGACTGTAAGAACTTCTGGAACTCACTTACCAACATTTGGGGAAGTCGAAGGTAATGCTCACCTGGGTGGTGACCCCAAATCTGAGGTAGCCCGAGGCCCCAGGTCTTATGTACAAGATGGTGATTGTGAACATTTCCCCATAAAGGATGAGTGGAAACTGGGCCCAGTCCCTCACAGAGGGGTCACAAACAGTTACACAGTGGTCCCCATTATAGACAGACCCCACTTACTCACTGTTTCTTATTCTAAATACACCCATCTCAGCCATCAAAAGACTCAAGAGAAAAAAAAAAAAACAACTCTAAGACGTGGTGCCAACTTCAAATCCAAAAAGTACAAGGAATTACTGAATTATGAAAATATCAGCTACTGAAAAGATGTAAAGTCCAACCATCCAGTCTCAGGTATCCTCTACCACACCCAGGAAAAGCTCTACCTCTGCTCAGCTTTGTGGCCCATGGATGATGATGATGATCGTTATTTTTGTTATAGAAAATCGCACTTGGGATGTACAAACTGGTGTCTTTGCAGGAGTTGTGCTTCAGGGCTCATCCCACCAGAGGGAGCACCAATCCTAATTTCGGGACTCCAAGGTGCCCTTCAGCAGCAATGTGAGGGCGTTGCCTGCAGCATAACTGGATTCTTTTTTTGCTTAGGTGTGTGTGGGATGCGCAGTGGTTAAGAGCTTGGCTGCTAAACAAAAGGTCGGCAATTCAAATCCACCAGCTGCTCCTTGGAAACCCTATGCGGCAGTCCTATAAGGTTGCTATGAGTCGGACTCAACGGCAAAGGGTTTGGTTTCTTTGTTTCTTAGATAAGCTACATTTCTTCCAGCTCTTGGTCTCAGTATCTGTGCATGGATGTGAGCACCATTTCAACCTGGAGATACAGACATATATATAAATATGTATATATATACATATATATGTATATATTCTCTTACAGATTGTGTGGTATGTGTGTACATGTGTGTGTTTATGAGCTGTATGAGAGTAACTCTGATTTGTTTTAAAGATTGGATCTCATGTAAAAACTGTTGAATTGGCAAATGTTATGTTATGTATATTTTTACTCCAATTTAAAAAAAAGAAAAAAAAAAAAAAAGCCTGAGTTTCCCCTTCTAATTTCATTCAAAGCATTCATAGAATAAAAAAGTATTTGAAAACCATTGCTCCTTTTTTAGGGCTGATTTGTGTGCGTGTGTGATTTTTCTCATGCTGGATTAAAATAGGTCTAACACCCAAATGTGCTGATTAAGCGCGTGTTAAATTAAGTCACAGTTTTTTAATATGAGGACTGCAGTAGGTCGACCTGTTGGCAGGGGTTGTCATACAGAGATGTTCAGTTCTCCCATTTACAGATGGAGAAAATGAGGCCCACTGAAAAGAGATTTGTCCAACACAAATCTTTTTCTCTAACATGTTAGCATTTTTCTTACATATGCTTGGAGAGGATTGGTGAAACAAAATAATTAAGACTTAATTTGTGCCTGGAAATGTGCTAATCATTTTACCTACATTATCTCATTGAGTCCTTACAACTTCCCCACCTTGTAGGTATTATAATCTCCATTTAACAGACGAGGAAACTGAGGCTCAGAGAGACTTCAGATAGCTTGTCCAAGATCACACAGCTTGAAAGGATGACACCAGTATTCAAACTCATGTCGGTAGGGCTCCAAAGCCAGTGCTGTTCACCTAGACTGTGCTTCCTCCTCACCCTGTGTCGGGGTGGGGGGCTACTCACCCCATCTCAAACCTTACTGCTCTAACACCTTCAAAGGAAAAGATGACCATTCTGAAGAACAGGGGATA
The DNA here is from genome assembly GCA_030035585.1 of Dugong dugon. Taxonomy (NCBI): domain Eukaryota; kingdom Metazoa; phylum Chordata; class Mammalia; order Sirenia; family Dugongidae; genus Dugong; species Dugong dugon. The sequence goes on along the minus strand of CM057460.1, from coordinate 184,507,573 downwards.
GGTCTTCCTGTTTCCCGCTAGGGGCAGGCTGCTGGAGTCTGGGATTTTCTGACCGAGAAACCCGGGAAAAATGGTTACCATAAAACTGGACTGAAGAAAACATGATGGAAATGAAGTCAACAGAGAGACAGCAAGCAGAGTTCCACAATGCGCTCCACTTTCCACTCACCTTCTCCCTGTGGCAGAAGGACTTTCTTTCCCTTAGAGGACAAAAGCAGCAGGACCCCCCCAGGCTCAGGAAGAATTGAGAGTGCAAAGGGCTGGGTTCTAAGGCCAGTTCTAACATGAATTCACTAGGCAAGTGTCTGGACCTCAGTTTCCCTGTGTGTAAAGTGTGATAGGTGGTGATGGGAGTTGGCAGCCTGCCCTCAGGCACTCTCTAGAGCCCATAACCTGGCTCAGGGAGAGGATGAAAGCACTGGATGGCCAGAGACCCTTAGTAAGAGAGGAAAATTTCCTTAGAAATCTTCTGATCTGTTGTCTTCATTTCATGGATAAGGAGGCTGAGGTCCAGAGAGGCTAGCAGTGATCAAAATAACAAGGTTCCTCATCTAATGTAAATAATGTAAGCAGCTAATATTTCTTAGACTCTTATGATGGGCCAGGCACTGTGTGAAGTGCTTTAAGAAGTGCTTTAAAAAGCACTTTTTGATTTAACTCTCACCACAACCCTACAAAGTGGGGATTATCATTTTCATTTTAAAGGCAAGTAAGTTGCGTCTCAGGCCTCTCTGTCTTTAGTTTCTCCCTCTACAAAGTGAGGAAGTTGAACTAAAACAGAATGTCTGAAATTTCAGTCATTCATCATATTCATATTAATTTTCTTGTCAAGTCAATGTTTTAAAATTTAATTGATTTTAGAAAGAAATGTTATAATGCAATTGATCATTGCTACAAATAGAAGAGAACATACTAATATAAATACATAATTAAGAAAATAAAGTATGATTGTATCTTCCCCCTAAATTCATCACATGCACCACCAGTAACATGCAAACACGTCTGGAAAATCACTGAGCTACATGACTTCCAAATTCATGTAAGAACTCAGAGTACAGTTCGAGTAAGAACACAAAACCTGGAGTCCAGTGAGAACTGACAGTTGGTAAGAACAATGCTCTTGTGGAAGGGCAGCCATGAAAAAGAACACCACCAAACATCCACCTGTACATATGATGAGGGTTGCAGTGGTGGTTCCGTGGTAGAATTCTTGCTTTCCATGTAGGAGAACCAGCACACCTCATGTGCAGCTGCCACCCAACTCTCACTGAACAGGTCTCAGCAAAGCTTACAGACTAAGACAGACAGGGAAGAAAGGTCTGGTGATCTACTTCTGAAAATCAGCCAGTGAAAACACTATGGATCACAACAGTCTCATTCATTCATGGGGATGGTGGAAGACCGGGCAGCATTTCATTCTGTGTGCATGGGGTCGCCATGAATCACAGGCTGAATCCATAGCAGCTAACGATAACACAAGATGACCTCCAATATATTTACAGCAAGTGGTCTCCAGGAGCCTCTAAAGGCACTTTAGTCTGTCTAAGAACAGTGGGAAACTTTCCCAGCCAGGGGCTGGTGAGTGAATTACCCTCTCCTGGGCTGAGGAGGTAGTTGGGGACTTGTCATGTTGCTCAGGCAGGAGCATCCTCAGGAAGTGGGGAAGACATTCTGAAAAGTTAACATCCAGCATCTATTTCCTTACTTTGCTTTTCGCTAATGAAAGGAAGAACAGTAGTAGCTATTTCAACACCTCTCTGGGGTTTAATGAGCTATTTGATCCACTAGCATTACTGAGGGCTTGGAAACCATAATATGCATTTATCAAGAGCATTGGAGCTTTGTGACTCATAATTATGATAATCAAAAATGACTCCAGACATTACCAAATGTCCCATTGGGTGGAAAATCACACTTGGTTGAGAACCACTGCTCTAGAGTCTACACTGGTAACCACTAAAGTCACTCTGCCACCTTTCCAAGAACTACTGGGTTCTTACGAGTAGTTTCATACCACCAGGTACTAACCAAAAGGTTAGAGGTTTGAGTCCACCCAGAGGTACCACAGAAGAAAAGCCTGGCAATCTACTTCCTAAAAATCAGCCACTGAAAACCCTATGGAGCACAGTCTACATAACTATATTCAGTGGGCGTGGTCCCACAGCCAGGTGCTGGAGCTGCCTTCCAGGGTGTGCATCACTGTATCCTCATAGTCCGTAAAGGGCTTGTAGAGCCTGCGGGAGAGAGGACATAAAAAGAGACCTGTTGGGTTCAGAATATATTCTGGGGAAAGAGCAATACAAACCTTTCTCTAGGACAAGGCTGAATGGAAAGATATATGGTAGGAACCCTGGCCAACACCCACTGCTGCCCACTGTGCCACCTCCAATTCTCTGAAGGGCTCTGAGAATCATTTACTAACTCATTAAACAAGTATTTAGTGTGTGGCTACTGAGTGTCTGGAACTGTGCAAGGTGCTAAAGTACATATCAGTGAATAAGATAGGTACAGCCCTGCACTCGTGGAACTAACAGTCAAGCAGAGCAATGAGTCCCATGTGCTCAATGAATGCATGGGGACACATTGGACAAAAGGGGACAAGACAGTTGTCCAAAGTCACATGGTAAGCTGCAGGGCAGAGTCAGGACCAGATCTCAGGTCTCCCGACTCCCACCACAGTGATACCCCATTACATCCTGCTGCTTCTGTGAGACCACACAGATTGCTGGTCTTCATGCTGGTAATGAAGATTATTGTACATGCCACCCTTTGGTGCAGTGATTTTACCAGGGGCCAAAGGGCTCATACCACTATGGGTGCATCAGAATTTCAGGGAAATGATAAGGAGTATGACTTTATCCCATTTAATTAAAAAATACAGTAGTAAAATATGCCTGTTATAAAAGTGGTACAGAAGTATATAAAGTAAAAAAGGGAAGTCCCTACTCATACCCCTGCCTTGCCTCATCCCAATCTAGTTCTCCTGCACACTTCGCTCCCCAGAAGCAACTACTGTTAGCAGTGTAGCGTGGCCCAGTCCAGACCTTTCTCTGCCTGTTTACAAACACATATACATAAACAGATTTTTTTAATCTTATAGAATTCTTAAAAGCACATTCAATATTATTTTTTAAACACTGTGTGCAGCGAATAGACGTATGCACATCCATATTCATTGCAGCACTGTTTACAATAGCAAAAAGATGGAAACAACCTAGGTTCCCATCAGTGGATGAATGGATAAACAAATGATGGTATATTCACACAATGGAATACTATGCAAGGATAAAGAGCAACAATGAATCTGTGAAACATCTCATAACATGGACGAATCTGGAAGGCATTATGCTGAGTGAATTTAGTCAGTCGCAAAAGGACAAATATTGTATGAGATCACTAATATAAGAACTCAAGGAAAGGTTTAAACACAGGAGAAAACACTCTTTGATGGTTATGAGGGTTGGGGGTGGGAGGGAGAGGGGAATTCACTAACTAGATAGCAGGCAAGTATCATCTTAGGTGAAGGGAAGGACAACACACAATGCAGGGGAAGTCAACACAACGGGACTAAACCAAAAGCTAAAAAGCTTCCTGAACACAACCAAACACTTTAAGGGACAGAGTAGCAGGGGCAGGGGCCTGGGGACCATGGTTTCAGGGGACATCTTGGTCACCTGGCATAACAAAGTTTATTAAGGAAATGTTCTGCATCCCACTTTGGTGAGTGGTGTCTGGGATCTTAAAAGCTAGTGAGCGACCATCTAAGACACATCAGTTAGTCCCAACCCACCAGGAGCAAGGGAGAATGAAAAACTCCAAAGACACAAGGAAAATATCATCCCAAGAGACAAAAAGGGCCACATAAACCAGAGACTCCATCAGCCTGAGACCAGAAGAACTATATGGTGGCTGGCTACCACCGATGACTGCCCTGACAGGGAACACAACAGAGAGTCCCTGATGGAACAGGATAAAAGTGAGGTGCAGAACTCAAATTCTAGTAAAAAGACCAGACTTAATGGTCTGACTGAAACTGGAGGAACCCCAGAAGACATGACCTCTGGACTCTCTGTTAACCCAAAACTTCAGACAAAGATTAGACTGGACTATAAGACAAAAATAATACTCTTGAAGAGTGTGCTCCTTAGTTCAAGTAGATACACAAGACTAAATGGGCAGCTCCTGTCCAGAGGCAAGACAAGAAGGCAGAAAGGGCTAGGAGCTGATTGAACGGACACGGGAAATCCAAGGTGGAAAGGAAGAATGTGTGGTCACATTATAGGGATAGCAACTAGGGTCACATAACAATGTGTGTATAAATTTTTGTATGAGAAATTAACCTGAGCTGTAAACTTTCACCTAAAGCACAATAAAAATAAAAAAATTGTGAGAGAAGAGTGGAAAAAGGAAACTTTATTTTTGTGATGCAAGCTGCAGAAAGAAAAACTGAAAAAATTCTTGGCTGGTGGAGCATGGTCACGAAATGTTCTGGTATGTGTATACAGACAGATAGTAGGAGACTGGCAAAACATGCTCATGGAGGAACAAAGCAGAAAAGGTTTTGTTCATGAAGAGGCTCGGCTACTCTCACATGCGGCAGAAGTGGAGGGCCCACTTCACCAGGACACCAGTGCAGCACGTGGTCACCAGGCCTGTTGCTACCAGGCTGAGGGGACCCAGGTGGATACTGGGGTGTGGGCAGGAGGAAGACAGTACGTACATTAGGATGAAAAACACAGGACAAAATGGATTTGTAACTGACCCCCTTGTGGCTCATGAGATGGGATAATAAGCTCTGTGCCGGGTGCCCAGTACTGGTTTTCCATCATGGCATTGCCTCTGGTTTGCTGTGTGACCTGGGACAAGACTCTTCCTTCTTTGGACCCCATTTCCCCTCTGTGTAATGTGAGCTAACAACTCTTAAGGGTCTCTTTTACTTCTTATGGCTTTATGCTTCATGTTCTAGGAGCAGAACTTTCTATTTTCTAGCATAATTATTTAGAGTGATATTTAAGGGTGTTTTCTAAGTGTTATTATTTCATCTAATTTACAGAACTCTATTATTAGCCCCATTTTACAGACGGGACAACTGAGGCCCAAGGAAATTGACCAATGCCACAGAGCTGGTCAGTGATGGTGTCAGGATTCAGAAGAAGGCAGTCTGACTCCTCCAGCCTCCCTCTCAACTCCTCAGCAGAAAGAGTCTATATTGTTGCCTAAGAGAGGAAACTGTAACAATAAAGCATGTTATGTTAGACAGGAAATGGGTCTGAACATGGAAACTCTCCCAGTGTTGTCTAACATCACAGGGAACAATGACAGTGCTCAGAGGGCACAGCAAACATCAGAGGCAGGGAGAGTATGGAAGTTTCACTGAGGTTGATGGAGGAAGGAAGGCAGATGACGGGCTTTAGGGGCAAAGCTGATCTCCAGAGACCCTAAAAACCTGTTGCCGTCAAGTCAATTCTGACTCATAGCAACCCTATAAGACAGAGTAGAACTGCCCCATAGGGTTTCCAAGGAGCGCTGGTGGATTCAAATTGCCAACCTTTTGGTTAGCAGCTGAGCTGTTAACCACTGAGCCATCAGGGCTTCTGATCTCCAGAGACAGGAAGGCATTTAAAGGAAGACAATATGCGCTTCCAAGTCAAAAGGGGAGTTGAAAGGTTATCATTCCATAGGCTTATCCAGAAAAAAATTTAACCTTTTCTTCTTTTCTGAGTCACAGATCTCTTTATCATGAAATAAATTACCTTCTCAGAAAAAGAGCACGTAAGTAATCACTAGACTTTGCCTATAATTTCATGAGGTTTATGGAACTCCTAAGACTCATGTATGATCCCCCGACGTAGGGAGATTAATAAAATGAGAATAACTGTTAACAAATAATTATGATAATAATAATATTGGAAAACATTCATGAGTACTCTAAAGTTTACAAAGCAGTTTCACTTACATTGTTTAATCTCTCCAATAAATTGTTGTTAGCTGCTGTTGAGTCAGCCTCTGATTCATGGCGACCCCATGTATTACAGTGTTGAACTGCTCCATAGGGGTCTCTTGGCTGTAATTTTTATGGAAGCAGCTCGCCGGGCCTTTCTTCCACAGAGCCACTGGGTGAATTTGAACTGTCAAATTATTAGTAGACGATCAAAAACCATTTACTCCACCAGGGCTCCTTTTCCAAGAAGTATAAACAGGTAGTGCATAAAAGGAGCCCTACTGGCAAAATTGTTAAGTGTTCAGCTGCTAATCAAAAGGTCTGTGGTTGGGACACATGAGGAAATGCTCCTGATCACTAGCCATTAGAGAAATGCAAATCAAAACTACAATGAGATACCATCTCACTATGACATTACTGGCACGAATCAAAAAAAAAAAAAAAAAAACAGAAAATAACTAATGTTGGAGAGGCTGTGGGGAGAGTGGAACTCTTATACACTGCTGATGGGAATGTAAAATGGTACAAGCATTTTAGAAAATGATATGGTGCTTCCTTAAAAAGCTAGTAATATAAATATCATATGATTTGGCAATCCCACTCCTAGGAATATATCCTAGAGAAATAAGAGCTGTCACACAAATAGACATATGCACATCCATGTTCATTGCAGCACTATTCACAATAACAAAAAGATGAAAACAACCTTAGTGCCCATCAACAGACAAATGGATAAACAAACTATGGTACATATACACAATAGAATGCTATGCAATGATAAAGAACAATAATGAATCTGTGAAACATCTTACAACATGGATGACTTTGGAGGGCATTATGCTGAGTGAAATATGTCAATCACAAAAGGACAAATGCTGTATAAGATTACTATTATAAAAAGTCATGAAAAGGTTTATGCAGAGAAAAAAACAATCTTTGATGGTTACTAGGGAGGGGAGGGGTGAAGAGGGAAAAACACTAACTAGACCACAGAGAAGTAGTAACTTTAGTGACGGGTAAGATAGTATACAATACTGGGGAAGTCAGCACAACTTGGCAAAAGCAAGGTCATGGGAGTTTCATAGACATATCCAAATTCCCTGAGAGACCGAATTACTGGGCTGAGTGTTCTGGGGACCGTGGTCTCCAAGAACGTCTAGCTCAATTGGCATAACATAGTTTATAAAGAAAATGTTCTACTTTCTACTTTGGTGAGTAATGTCTGGGGTCTTAAAAACTTGTGAGTGGCCATCTAAGATACTCCTGGTCCCACCCAGTCTGGAACAACAGAGAATGAAGAAAACCAAAGACACAAGGAAAAGATTAGTCCAAAGGGCTAATGGACCACAACTACCATAGCCTTTACCAGACTGAGTCCAGCACAACTAGACGGTGCCCAGCTACCACCACCAACTTCTCTGACAAGGATCTTAATAGACGGTCCTGGAGACAGCTGGAGAAAAATGTAGAACAAAATTCTAACTCACAAAAAAAGACCAGACTTACTGGCCTGACAGAGACTGGAGAAACCCCAAGAATAAGGCTTCCGGACATCCTTTTAACTCAGTATTGAAGTCACTCCTGAGGTTCAGCCTTCAACCAAAGATTAGACAGGCCCATAAAACAAAACAAGACTAAAGGGACACACTTGCCCAGGGGCAAGGTCGAGAAGGCAAGAAGGGACAGGAAAACTGGTATTGGGGAACCCAAGGTTGAGAAGGGGAGGGTGTTGACACATCGTGGTGTTGGCAACCAATGTCACAAAACAATATGTGTATGAACTGTTTAATGAGAAACTAATTTGCTCTGTAAACCTTCATCTAAAGTACGATAGAAAAAGACAAGAGAAATATAATTATTGACATTTGTTGTGGATTGAATTGTGTCCCCACAATTCAAATATGTATCATAAATCCTACTATACCTGTGGTTATAATCTCATTTGAGAATCGGATTTTCTTTGTTATGATAATGAGACAGTGTCATAGATTGAAAGGTGTCCCCCCAAAATATCTGCCAACTTGGCTAGGCCATGATTTCCAGTATTGTGTAATTGTCCACTATTTTGTCATTTGATGTGATTTTCCTATGTGTTGTAAACCCTATTTCTATGATGTTAATGAGGTGGGATTAGCTGCAGTTATATTAATGAGGCAGGACTCAATCTATAAGATTAGACTGTGTTTTAAACCAGTCTCTTCTGAGATATAAAAGAGAGAAGTGAGCAGAGAGACAGGGGAAACTCATACCACCAAGAAAGCAGCGCCAGGAGAAGAGTGCATCCTTTGGACCTGGGGTTCCTGTGCGGAGAAGCTTCTAGACCAGGGGAAGATTGATGACAACGACCTTCCTCCAGAGCCAACACAGAGAGGAACACTCCCCCTGAGCCGGTGCCTGAATTCACACTTCTAGCCTCCTAGATTGTGAGAGAATAAACTTCTGTTTGAAGAAGCCATCCACTTGTGGTGTTTCTGTTACAGCAGCACTAGATAACTAAGACAGATCATTTTTATTAGTGTAGAATGTGTCTTAAGTCAATTTTTTTTTCTTTATGTAATATGGCCTTTATTACAGAATTTAGCCTTCTTACAAGGCAGCTTATGTAACATTACTACTCTTTTGCTTTCTCAATCCTCATCAATATTAAGTGTTGCAGGCAACCCCACTCCCATAGATTTTCCACCAAGTCCTTAAAAACCCCTCCCCTTAGAAAGGTGAAAAAACCACTCAGTTGCTGCATGAACTATTTCAGTTAACCCTGGAATAGTTTCAGCAAACACAAGAATTAGAAAGCTTCAGTGTTGACCAAGGGAAGACGCAGGTTTGTCATTAAACTTTGTTTTAATGGGTTTCAAAATTCTGTGACAGATTTTTGGTCAAGTTGTTTTCATTTTAAAAGTACTGATTTTAAAAACTAATAACTTAAAACTGCCACACACAAAAAGAAACAAATAGTCCACTAAACATTCCTTTCCTTCTGAAGGTTTTACAATGCATTGTTATCATTAACCAGTCTTTTACTATTAAACGTAAACGGCCAATTGAGACAAACAGTTCTGAGACTGTTCTTCTGCACTGATTAAGACTGGGGTGGCAGGTGTTATGGGTAACATTCATTTAGCCTTCTGAGCTTTCTGAGCAGGCTTGGTGACTTTGCCAGCTCCAGCAGCCTTTTTGTCCAGTGCCTTGATGACACTCACAGCAACTGTCTGTCTCATATCTCGAACAGCAAAATGATCCAGAGGAGGATAGTCAGAGAAGCTCTCAACACACATGGGCTTGCCAGGAACAATGTCAACGATGGCAGCATCACCACACTTCAAGAATTTGGGGCCATCTTCTAGCTTCTTTCCAGAATGGCAATCAATCTTCTCTTTGAGCTCAACAAACTTGCAAGCAATGTGAGCTGTGTGACAATCCAGCACAGGTGCAAAGTCAGCACTGATTTGGCCTGGGTGGTTCAGGATGATCACCTGAGCGGTGAAGCCAGCTGCTTCCATTGGTGGGTCATTTATGCTGTCACCAGCCACATTCCCACTATGAACATCTTTCGCAGAGACATTCTTGACATTGAAGCCTACACTGTCCCCAGGCAGAGCTTCACTCAAAGCTTCATGGTGCATTTCAACACACTTTACTTCAGTGGTGACGTTGACTGGAGCAAAGGTGACCACCATCCCAGGCTTGAGGACACCAGTCTCCACCCTGCCCACAGGGACAGTGCCAATACCGCAAATTTTATAGACATCCTGGAGAGGCAGACGCAGCGGCTTGTTAGTTGGGCGAGTTGGTGGCAGGATGCAATCCAGAGCTTCAAGCAGCGTGGTTCCACTGGCATTGCCATCCTTACGGGTGACTTTCCATCCCTTGAACCAAGGCATGTTAGCACTTGGCTCCAGCATGTTGTCACCATTCCAACCAGAAATTGGCGCAAATGCTACTGTGTCAGGGTTGTAGCCAATTTTCTTAATGTAGGTGCTGACTTCCTTAACAATTTCCTCATATCTCTTCTGGCTGTATGGTGGCTCAGTGGAATCCATTTTGTTAACACCAACAATGAGTTGTTTCACACCCAGTGTGTAAGCCAGACGGTCATGCTCACGGGTCTGCCCATTCTTGGAGATACCAGCTTCAAATTCACCAACACCAGCAGCAACAATCAGGACAGCACAAACAGCCTGTGATGTTCCTGTAATCATGTTTTTGATGAAGTCTCTGTGTCCTGGGGCATCAATGATGGACACGTAATACTTGCTGGTCTCAAATTTCCACAGGGAGATATCAATGGTGATGCCTTGCTTGCGTTCAGCTTTCAGTTTATCCAAGACCCAGGCATACTTGAAGAAGCCCTTTCCCATCTCAGCAGCTTCCTTCTCAAATTTTTCAATGGTTCTTTGGTCGATCCGACCACATTTGTAGATCAGGTGACCAGTAGTGGTAGACTTGCCCGAATCTATGTGTCCAATGATGACGATGTTGATATGGGTCTTTTCCTTTCCCATTTTGGCTTAGACTCTGTGATGGTTTTCACCAACACCTGTGTTCTGGCAGCAAACCCGTTTCGAAAAAGCTTAAGTCAATTTTTTTTGAGATATAAAAGAGCAGATTAAGCAAGCAACATAAAAGCTGAGATGGGGAAAGATAGATGCCATGCCACATGAAGATTACTAAGGAGCCAAGGAACAGAAGAAGAAAAGCGACATGGACCTTCCCTCCTAGCCTAAAGAGAGAGAAAACCTTCTTCTAGAACCTGAGCCCTGTTGAACTTCTAGCCTCCTAAGCTGTGAGAAAATAAATTTCTGTTTGTTAAAGCCAACCACTTGTGGTTTTTCTCTTATAACAGTACTAGACAACAAAGACAACATTATAAACCCAATGGATGAGTTTAATAGCAAACTAGACACAATGAAGACAATTGGTGAATGAGATACTAGATTTGGAAAGATATTCAAAATATAGCACACCTAGAACAAGGGATGGAAAATACAAAAGAAAAAAGTCTGAGACATGGAGAACAGAGCGAAAAGACCTAAATGCATCAAACCGAGTCCTAGAAGGAAAGTATAGACAGAATGCATCAGAATAAATACTTGGAGAGATAATGGCTGAGAATTTTCCAGAAATGATAAAAGACACCAACCCACAGATTCAAAAATTACAGTGAATCATAAGTGGGATAAATAAATAAAAGGAAACCCACATCTGGACACCTCACAGTGAAACTGCAGAAGAAAATTAGACCTTTAAAGGCCTTATAATCAGCCAGAGCAGGGGGAAAACAAAAGATAACTTTCAAAAGAGCAGCAGTTAGACTGTCAGCTGATTTCTTAACAGCGTCAGTTGGAGCCACAAGATAGCGTAATGATAATCTCAGCGGGCTAAGAGAAGATAAACTATCCTTTAAGAAAGTGCAAAATAAAGGCATTTCAAACAAATGAATATGCAGAGAGCTTTACTAAAGGAAATTTTAAAATACTTATTCAGAAAGAAGAGGGGTGATCTGAGACAGGAGGTCTAAGACGCAAGAAGAAGTGCAGAACCAAGAAAGGGGGAAATACGTGGGTAAATCTTGGCTCTAATAACACAGTTTTATGGACTCTAAGAAAAAGAGAAGCAAAATATGTGACACCATCCCATAAGATGGGATGTAGTGAATACAAATGTTATTAAGTATTCATATTTTCTGGAAGGGGGTGAAGATATTATTTAACTTTGCCTTAGTACTTTAAGAATTTAAGGGCACTTGTTAAAATTACTTGGGTAACACCTAGAGAATAGAAATAAATTGTTTCACTTCCAGATTTGTTGTTGTTGTTGTTGGTAGGTGCCGTTGAGTCTGTTCTAACTCATAATGACCCTATGTACAACAGAAAAAACTCCGTCCTGTCCTGCACCATCCTCACATTCATTGTAGCACACTGTAGCAGCCACTGTGTCAATCCATCAATTTGAGGGTTTTCCCCTGTTTTAATCACACTCTATTTTACCAAGCATGATGTCCTTTTTCAGGGACTGGTCCCTCCTGGTAACACATCCAAAGTAAGTGAGATGAAGTCTCACCATCCTCATTTCTAAGGAGGATTCTTGTAGTACTTCTTTCACGAGAAATTTGTTTGTTCTTTTGGCAGTGTATGGTATATTCAATATTCTTCGCCAACGCCATAATTCAAAGGCAGCAATCCTTGTTTCGTCTTCCTTATTCGTTGTCCAACTTTCACATGCATATTAGGCAATTGAAAATATCGTGGCTTGGGTCAGGCACACCTTAGTCCACAAAGTGACATCTTTGCTTTTTAACATTTTAAAGACGTCTTTTGCAGCCGATTTGCCCAATGCAATGCATCCTTTGACTGCTGCTTCCATGGCGTTGATTGTGGATCGAAGTAAAATGAAATCCTTGACAACTTCAATCTTTTCTCTGTTTATCATGATGTTGCTTATTGGTCCAGCTGTGAGGATGTTTGTTTTATGTTGAGGTGTAATCCATACTGCAGTCTGCAGTCTCTGATCTTTATCAGTAAGTATTTCAAGTCCTGCTCACTTTCAGAAAGCAAGTTTATGTCATCTGCATATGGCAGGTTATTAATGAGTCTTCCACCAATCCTGATGCCACATTCTTCTTCATATAATCATGCTTCTTAGATTATTTGCTCAGCATACAGATTGAAAAAGTATGGTGAGAGGATACTACTCTGACACACACCTTTCCTGATTTTAAACAAGCAGTATCCCCTTGTTCTATTCGAACGACTGCCTCTTGGTCTATGTACAGGTTCCTCATGAGCACACTTAAGTGTTCTGGAATTCCCATTCTTCGCAATGTTATCCATAATTTGTTATAATCCACACAGTCGAATGCCTTTGCATAGTCAATAAAACACAGGTAAACATCTTTCTGGTATTCTCTGCTTTCAGCCAAGATCCATCTAACATCATCAATGATATCCCTTGTTCCACGTCCTCTTCTAAATCAGGCTTAAATTTCTGGCAGTTCCCTGTCGATGTACTGCTGCAACCACTTTTTAATGATTTTCAGCAAAAATTTACTTGCATGTGATATTAATGATTTTGTTTGATAATTTCCGCATTCTGTTGGATCACCTTTCTTTGGAATGGGCACAAATATGGATCTCTTCCAGTCAGTTGGCCAGGTAGCTATCTTCCAATTTTTTTTTGGCATACATGAGTGAGCGCTTCCAGGCTTGCATCCTATTGTTGAAACATCTCAGTTGGTATTCCAACAATTCCACAGTGCAGCTTGGACTTCTTCCTTCCCAGTGCTATCAGTTCTTGATCATATGCTACCTCCTGAAATGGCTGAACATAAACCAATTGTTTTGGTACAGTAACTCTGTGTATTCCTTCCATCTTCTTTTGATGCCTCCTGTGTCGTTTAATATTTTCCCTGCAGAATCCTTCAATATGGTAACTCGAGGCTTGAATTTTTTCTTCAGCTCTTTCAGCTTGAGAAATGCAGAATGTGTTCTTCACTTTTGGTTTTCTAACTCTTGGTCTTTGAACATTTCGTTATAATACTTTACTTTGTCTACTCGAGTCACCCTTGGAAATACTCTGTTCAACTCATTTACTTCATCATTTCTTCCTTTTGCTTTAGCTACTCGATGTTCAAGAGCAAGTTTCAGAGTCTGTTCTGACATCCATTTTGGTCTTTTCTTTCTTTCCTGTCTCTTTAATGACCTCTTGCTTTCTTCATGTACGATGTCCTTGATGTCATCCCACAACTCATCTGGTCTTGGGTCATTAGTGTTTAATGAGTCAAATACATTCTTGAGACGGTCTCTAAATTCAGGTAGAATTTACTCAAGGTCATACTTTGGCTCTTGTGGACTTGTTCCAATTTTCTTCAGCTTCAACTTGAACTTGCATATGAGCAATTGATGGACTGTTCCACATTCAGCCCCTGACCTTATTCTAACTGGTGATATTGAGCTTTTCCATCGTCTCTTTCCACAGGTATAGTCAATTTGATTCCTGTGTATTTCATCTGGTGAGGTCCACGTGTATAGTCATCGTTTATGTTGGTGAAAAAAGGTCACTGATCTTGCAAAATGCTATTCTACAATCTCTGACGTCATTTCTATCACCAAGGCCATATTTTCCAACTACCGATCCTTCTTTTTTGCTTCCAACTTTTGCATTCCAATCACCAGTAATTATCAATACATCTTGATTGCATGTTTGATTAATTTCAGACTGCAGAAGTTGGTAAAAATCTTCAGTTTCCTCATCTTTGGCATTAGTGGTTGGTACATAAATTTGAATAATAGTCGCATTAACTGGTCTTCCTTGTAGGTGTATGGATATTATCCTATCACTGACAGCGTTGCACTTCAGGATAGATCTTGAAATGTTCTTTTTGACGATGAATGCAATGATTTCTCTTCAATTCATCATTCCCAGCACAGTAGACCATATGATTGTCTGATTCAATTGGCCAATACCAGTCCATTTCAGCTCAGTCATTTTTGATGACTTCCAATTTTCCTAGATTAATACCTCGTATGTTCTATGTTCTGATTATTAATTGATGCTTGCAACTGTTTCGTCTCATTTTTGAGTCATGCCTTATCAGCAAATGAAGGTCCTGAAAGCTTGACTCCATTAAGGTTGACTCTACTTTGAGGAGGCGGCTCTCCCACAGTTGTATTTTGAGTGTCTTCCAATCTGAGGGGTTCATCTTCCGGCGCTATATCAGACAACGCTTAGCTGTTGTTCATAAGGTTTTCATTCGATAATTTTTTTCAGAAGTAGACCACTAGGTCCTTATTCCTAGTTTGTCTTAGTCGAAACCTTTCCACTATGGGTGACCCTGCTGGTATTTGAAATGCCAGTAGCATAGCTTCCAGCATCACAGCAACACGCAAGCCATCACAGTAAGACAAACTGACAGGCATGTGGGGCCATAAAGATTATAGCCTAGAAAACCCTATGGGGCAGTTCTACTCTGTCACGTAAGGTTGTTATGAGTCAGAATAGACTCAATGGCGCCCAGCAACAACATAAATTCATATACATAGACTAATATAGTATGTAGTCTTTCATGTCTGACTTATTCCATTCAGTGTAATGGTTTTGAAGTTCAGCTACGTTTTTGCATGTGTCAATAGTTCCTTCCTACTGTATGAGTATGCCACAATTTGTTTATCCGTTCACCTACTGGCGAACATTTGGGTTGTTTCTAGTTTTTGTCTAGGATGAATAAAGCTGCTTCCTGTAAACATTTGTGTGCAAGTCTTTGTGTGGACCATATCCAGGACTAGGGAGAGGGAAGCCAAGGGCGTAGAGTACAAAATTTAAGGAGGCATTCACTCTCAGGCAAGTGGACATTTGCATGATCCTAAAAGTGAGTGTGTCCTTAAATTTTACACCATAGGCACCTGGCTTGCCTCAACCTAGTCCAGGTCCAGGTGTGGACAGATGTTTTCATTTTTCTTTGGTAAATACCTAGCAGTGCAATTGTTAAATTATAGGGCAGTTGTATATTTAACTTTATAAAAAATTGCCAGTTTTCCAAAGTGGTTGAACTATTGTCCACTCCTAGTAATGGGTGAGCATTCCACTTGCTCCACATCCACACCAACATGTCTATTGCCAGGCTTCCTTCTCTGTTGCCACAGACAGATTGCTTCCTGCAAATATGGCTCTTCTATGTGATTCTCTGTCACTCTTACCTTCTTGGCTTCTCTGATCCAAGCCAGATGCTGGAGAGCATCTGTTGCCAATTCTGCCAAACCATTTCTGTGCCCATTGTTGTACACAAAGAATATAGCTTTGCAGCTCTGAGCGATACTTTAAATTGAGCATAAATCTGCATTCTTTTCTCTTTCCCTGGTGAAATGAATCAGTGGAGACTTTTTTTTTTTTTTTTTACAAATTAACTAACTTTTTAAAGATACATAAAGTAATATATGCTTATAATTAAAATATTTAAACAGTATAGAGAGTGAAGAGTAAAGACGTAATACTGGTCTGACAGAGACTGGAGAAACCCCAAGAATATGGCCCCCAGACTCCCCTTTAGCTCAGTAACGAAGTCACTCCCGAGGTTCACCCTTCAGCCAAAGATTAGACAGGCCCATAAAACAAAATGAGACTAAAAAGGCACACCAGCCCAGGGACAAGGACTAGAAGGTAGGAGGGTACAGGAAAGTTGGTAACAGGGAACCCAAGGTCGAGAAGGGAGAATGTTGACATGTCATGGTGTTGTTACCCTATGTCATAAAACAATATGTGTACTAATGGTTTAATGAGAAACTAGTTTGTTCTGTAAACCTTCATCTAAAGTACAATAAAAAAGGAAAAAAAAATTATAGGTTTAACAATACCTGAAAACAAAAAGAGTAAAAGACTTAGCAAAACAATAAGTTCTTGTATTCATGATCCTAAAATTTAACATCACAAATCTATATTTTTTTATAAGTGCATAGCATTGGGCTTGGAGAAAAATATCCACATGTTGGTAACTAACTGTAAACCTTTGGAGAGAGGAGTTTGGAGAAAGAGGAATTTTCACTTTTTATAAACTTACAGGGAGGCCTGGTGGTGCAGTGAAGAGCTCAGCCGCTAACCAAAATGTTGGCAGCTTGAACCCACCAGCCACTCTGCCAGAAGGATATGGCAGTCTGCTTCTGTAAAAGATTTACAGCCTTGGAAACTCTATAGGGTAGTTCTACTCTGTCCTATAGGATCCCTATGAGTTGGAATCAACTTGTCGGCAATGGGTATAAACTTTTATATTGTCTGAACTTTTAAAATAAGAAAGTATTAATGTATTACATACTTTTTAACTGAATACTGTTAAATGAAATAAAAATTGAGTTGTGTGGCTGACAAAATGGCGTCCTTGGTCAAGTGGACAATGCTCCTAAGACTTGTCTTTATCCAACCTTAAGCGAAGCTTTTGTGTATATCAGGCTACCCTAGTTAATCAAGGAAATTCTAACAGTGCTTCCATCCTCCTTGACCAATGAAGTCCTGACAGTGCTTCAATAGTAAATTGCATAAGCCAATCAGAAATAAGCTTATTTTGCTTCTGAGTTTTGTCAATAAAAAGCTAGTCACTGCTGATACTCAGAAGATTAACTTTCCACTTTCGGTTTAATGTCACTTGATTAGAGATTGCTACTTTGCCCTAATAAATCTCATCCAATAGATTAATTTTATTATTGACTAAGTTTCTTTTGACAATACTTTAACATCTTTATTGAGGTACAATTTACATACAATAAACTGCACATATTTAAAGTGTACGGTTTGATAAGTTTCAATATATGTATTCATCATGAAACCATCACCACAGTCAAGATCACCAAACCAAAAACACACAAGCCCGTTGCCAGGGAGTTGATTCCGAATACTGGCAACCGTATATGACTATCCAGTAGGGTTTCCAAGGCTATACATTTCTACGGAAGCAGACTGCCACATCTTTCTTCCCCCGAAGCAGCTGATGGGTTCAAACCTCCGACATACTGGTTAGCAGCCAATCGTTTTAACTACTGCACCACCAGGGCTCCTTACAAAAGCAACATAGTGAATGTATTTGTCACTTTCAAAGTTTCCTCATGTTCCTTTGTAGTCTCCCTTCTTCCTTGTTGCCCCCCAAATTCCCAGGCAACTGTTGATCTGTTATCTATCACTGTAGATTATTTTGTGTTTCTACAATATTATGTAAATGGAATATTTTCTCTGGATTCTTTCACTCAACATGATTATTTCAAGGTTTACTCATATACAGTCATTTTGAGGTTTATCTTTAATTTTTTTTATTGTACTTTAGATGAAGGTTTACAGAACAAATAGTTTCTCATTAAACAGTCAGTACACATATTGTTTTATGACATTGGTTAACAATCTCACGACATGTCAACAATTTCCCTTCTCGACCTTGCAGGACATTTTTTTTTTTTTTTTTGGTGAAAATATACATAGCCAAAAATACACCATTTCAAAAATTTCTACATGTACAATTCAGTGACATCGATTACATTCTTCCATTTGTACTTCTATTCTCACTATCCTTTTCCAAATTATTCCATCACCATTATCATCAACTCATTGCCCCCTAGGCTTCCCATCAAAACTCTTGAGTTGCTGTTGTCAATTTGATCTCACATAAACAGTTCTTTTTTTGTACCTTAGATGAAAGTTTACAGAACAAATAGTTTCTCATTAAACAGTTAGTACACATATTGCCCTATGACAATGGTTAACAACCCCCATGAGGTGTCAACACTGTCCTTTACTCAACCTTGGGTTCCCTATCACCAGCTTTCCTGTCCCCTCCTGCTTTCTAGTCCTTGTCCCTGGACTGCTGTGCCTCATTAATCCTGTTTTGTTTTATGGGGCTCTCCAATGAACTTCAGGAGTGACTTCACCACTGAGCGAAAAGGGAGTCCAGAGGCCATACTCTCGGGGTTTCTCCAGTCTGTCAGGCCAGTAAATCTGGTCTTTTTTTATGAGTTAGAATTTTATTCTGCATCCTTCTCCAGCTCTGTCCAGGATCCTCTGTTGTGATCCCGGTCAGAGCAGTCAGTAGTGGTAGCTGGACACCATCTAGCTCTACTGAACTCAGTCTGATGGAGGTCATGGTCGCTGTGGTTCATTAGTCCTTTGGACTAATCTTTTTCTTGTATCCTGTTCTCTTCATTCTCCCTTGCTCCCAAAGGGGTGAGACCAGTGGAGCAACTCAGATGGCTGCTCACAGGCTTTTAAGACCCCAGATGCTACTCACCAAAGTAGAATGTAGAACATTGTCTTTATAAACTGTGGTATGCCGTTCGAGCTAGGTGTTCCCTGAGACCATGGTCCTCAAAGCCCTCCGCCCAGCAGTTCAGTCCCTCAGGGAGTTTGGATGTGTCTATGGAGCTTCCACAACCTTTCCTTGTACAAGTTGTGCTGGCTTCCCCAGTATTGTGTACTGTCTTACCCTTCACCAAAGTTACCACTTATCAATTGTCTATTTAGTCCCCCCGCCACCCTTCTTATGCCTCATAACCAACAAAGACTGTTTCTTTTTGTGTGTAAACTTTTTCATGAGTTTTTATAGTAGAGGTCTCATACAATATTTGTCCTTTTGTGATTGACTTATTTCACTCAGCATAATGTCCTCCAGTTCTACCCATGTTATGAGATTCTTCACAGGTTCATCATTGTTCTTTACTGTTGCATAGTACTCCATTGTGTGTACGTACCATAGTTTGTTTATCCATTCGTTTGTTGATGGGCATCTAGGTTGTTTCCATCTTTTTGCTTTTGTGAACAGTGCTGCAATGAATATGGGTGTGACGGCTCTTATTTCTCTAGGATATATTCCTAGGAGTGGGATTGCTGGATAGTATGGTATTTCTATTTCTAGCTTTCTAAGGAAGTGCCGTATCATTTTCCAAAATGGTTGTATCATTATGCATTCCCACCAGCAGTGCATAAGTGTTCCGATCTCCCTGCAGCCTCTCCAGCATTTGTTATTTCCAGTGTTTTGATTCGTGCCGGTAATGCTGGGGTGAGATGGTATCTCACTGTGGTTTTAATTTGCATTTCTCTAATGGCTAGTGATCAGGAGCATTTCCTCATGTGTCTGTTGGCTGCTTGAATGTCTTCTTTGGTGAAGTGTCTGTTCATTTCCTTTGCCCATGTTTTAATTGGTTTATTTGTCTTTTTGTTGTAGAGGTGTTGGATTTTCTTGTAGATTATAGAGATTAGACCTTTGTCTGACTTGTAATGTCCAAAATTTTTTTCCCAGTCTGCAGGTTATCTTTTTAGTCTTTTGGTGAAGTTTTTGATGAGCGTAAGTGTTTAATTTTTAGAAGATCCCAGTTATTTAGTTATCTTCTGTGGTTTGTGTGTTGTTAGTTATGGTTTGTATCCTGTTAATGCTGTGCATTAGGACCTCTAGCATTGATCCTATTTTTTCTTCTATGAACTTTATAGTTTTTGGCTTTATATTTAGGTCTTTGATTCATTTTGAATTAGTTTTTGTGTATGGTGTGAGGTATGGGTCCTGCTTCATATTTTCGCAGATGGACATCCAGTTTAGCCAGCACCATTTGTTAAAAAGACTATCTTTTTCCCATTTGATGGACTTTGGGCCCTGAGATTTATCTTTGTTGTAACGTTTGTCAATTCTCCTTCTTCCGTTTTTTTTTTTTTTGTTGTTGTTGTTGTTGTTTGTTTTTTTTGTTTTTGGTTGAGTAGTTAGTTATATGTTTAAAGGAAAAACAATGTCCAGAGCAGGAGGAAACAGAAGCCAAGATAATACATCTACCACAAACATACTGAAGTGTTGCCATTCATTTTAAAATGTCACTTAAAAATTTAATTACACAGATAACGTTTCCCTACCCCACAGTCCCACTTGCAGTAGCATCTTCATCAGATAAACTTATGTATCCTGTTACAAATATGACTAGATGATTTTTAAAAAAGATGTATATTTCTTTATTACAAAAGCAAAATGTGCTCATTGAGAAGAGTTAAGGAAAATACAGCAACTATAAACATTAACAGTCTTTCTCAAGCCCACGACTCAGGGGCAAGCGCTCTTCGACTCTGGGCTTACTGCCCACGCGGCACGATCAATGGCCTCTGTTCCCACTCCTAGCCCCCAGGCTCCCACGTTATTTCCTGCAGTGGCAGATCAAGGTCGCCAGGTGGTGCTGCGGCGCAGAGCGCCAGGACACAATGAGAGAAGGGGAGGAGCGGCCGCACGTGACCTCGGCCTCTGGTTTGGACACCTCGATCATGTGACACAGCCCGGAAGCGACTGCCGGGGTACCCTAGAAGGATGGCGAGGGGTGGACTCTGAAGCAGGGAGGGGTGGGCTGCACTGACCGCGGATCCGGAGTCGGATCCCGGGCGGGAGCCGGAGCGGTGAGTCAGCCTATTGACGAGCTCAGGCTGGCGGCGGGTCACGGCTTTCGAGAGGACCCACTTCACGTTCCTCCGGGGCGCGGCGGATGCTGCAGGTCAGGACTGGACCGGCCTGGGCTGTGGGTCTGAGGCTTGTCGGCTCCGGGGGCCGCCGATGCGGTGCAGTGTAGGGCCCCACTCCCGAGATGGGGCGAACCGGAGAATTCTTCATACCTCGAGCTATCTCCCTTGACCTTGTGGGGTTGGGATCTCCCGGTCCTGTTTGACAGGTGGCGAAACTGAGATCCGGAGACGGCAAAGGTCATCCAAACGACTAGCTTGGGGTTCTTGCACGCTTGCTAAAGGGGGTCCGGTTGTCTCAGGCAAGTCTCCGGCCCCTGCGGGAACCCTGCTCCGTGACTGGCTAATTAATAATGGGTCCTTGGGTCACGAAAACCCTATGGAGTGTAGTTCTTCTCTGAAACACATGGGGTCACCGTGATTCGGAATCGACTAGATGTCTGGTGGTGGTGGTGGTGGTGGCGGAGGTGGGTCATAGAATGCCGGAATTGCAAGGGCCCAGGGAAATCATCTGATGCAACCCCCTTCTAGGACAGTTGGGGAAACTGAAGCCCAGGAAGGAGAAGGGGCTTGCCTAAGGTCACCCAGTTGAATTAGTCGCAGAGTTGCGACTAGAATCCATGTCTCCCTAAGCTTCAGCAAATGTTTGCTTTTTTTTCACCACACTGCTTCAAACTTGACAGATGTGAAAAGGCACACTTTTGCTGGCCCCTTCTTTTTAGTCCTTTTCAGCTCTCTGCATTCTCCATGCCCCATCGTCAGCTTTGGGTGTAGTTCCCTGTTTCAGTGTCCATGATTTTTCTGCAAATTCATCATCCTGTAGGTTTTGGTTTCCAACTGTCCTGCAGTTTTTTGTAAGTCATGCCAAAATATGAAATATGAATCGTAGTATGCTCCTAGGAGGATAGGTGGATCCCAGCTGAGGTTGCGAAGAACATTTATTTGGGAATAGCTCTGCCATTAACTTGAAGAATGTAAAGATCTTTGCCTTTTTTTTTTTTCTGTGATTTGTCAGATTTGGGGAATACTGGTAATTTGGACCGATGTTTTGCGTTTATTGAGGTTTGGTGAAATAAGATGGCAGCATGGTGTAATGACAAGAGCCGAGATTTGGGGATAGGAGATTTTGTTCTGGCCCTGCCACTTGCTTTGCAACCTCGGGTGACTCTTGTCCTCCCCTGGGCTTAAACTGTACAGTAACAGGATTGAATCTCTGAGGGCCTTTTTGGCTCTGACATTCTCTGTATCTAGTTCTGTTTGTTTTCTAATTGGAGAGGGTTTTTCTTGCCCCCTGTGTACATTAAGTATGCTTTATAGCAAGACTGGAGCCCTGGTGGCACAGTGGTTAAGAGCTGGGCTGCTAACCAAAAGGTCAGTGGTTCAAATCCACCAGCTGCTCCTTAGAAACTCTATGAGACAGTTCTTCTCTGTCCTACAGGGTTGCTGTGAGTTGGAATCTACTCAATGGCAACGGGTTTTTAAAAAATTTTTATAGCAAGACTTAATCCAGTTGTCCAAGAGGCAGTTTCTTTTTCCTTAACACCTTCCTTTTGTTGTTGTGAGTTGCTGTCAGGTCGATTCTGATTCATGGCGACCTGTGTGTGCAGAGTAGAACTTGCTCCATAGAGTTTTCAAGACTGTGACCTTTCAGAAGAAGATCACCAAGCCTGTCTTTCCAGGTGCCTCTGGGTGAATTTGAACTGCTAACCTTTGGGCTATTGATTACTTACCCATTTGCGCCACACAAGGATCCTCCTCTTCTTTTTTCTATCTCTGTATTATGCAATGTCCAAGCTAAATGCAGACAGCTGAAAATGACTGTCCTTTATTACTTGAAACATGATCAGGGCCCTCTTTTGAGTCTTATCTAGAGTCTAGTTTACAGTAGGGTGTGTTTTAAAGATGTTCTTGATGTCAAGCAGTAAGGGGATACAAAAGGCTTGGTCATTTGCCCTGAGTTTGAGGCTGTAGGCTGCAAGAAGCAGAGGCTGCTTTGGTGATAATATTAATTCTCTCTACCTTTATTGTCTGATTCTGTGCCACTTACAATTGCCTGCTTTTGAGCCCTTAATTTCCCTTTAAAACTTGCAACCATTCATTCGACCTTGTCCCTGTGACAGCTCAAAGTGCTTAGAACTGTCTTTGCCTATTTGAAAGACTATTGTAAGGAAGAGGGATTCCATTTATTCCGGAATGTTCCCGAGGCTACAGGTAGGACCAGTAAATGCAAATACCGTAAGGGGAGTGGCTTTTGGGTGAGCAAAAGAACTTTCGAAGAATTAGTGCTCTCCAGCATTGGAAGGCAGAACATGGAGCTCCCTGCCATTGGAGGTAATTGTAACTGGATGACTTTGGCGATGTGTAGATGAAATTGTTACGTTCGGTAGAGGGTCAAACTTTTAAGTTTTCTTCCAAGTGAGAGGTTGTGTGAAATTCTAGTGACTCAACTTGTTAGTGTGTGGAATTTGTTGTCCTGGAGTAGATGTTCACTTTTGTGAATGCTTTATTTTTTCCCCTTGCCTCAGGTAACTGCTGTGATGTTAATTACTCCTGCTTTTTCTTTCTTTTTCTCAGCCCTCACCCTCCTAAGGTATTAAATGCTTAATACCTCTGGAAGGGTCAGATGCTGAGGAGTCATTGCTGTGAGTGATACATTTCTTTTTTCCACCCTGACCTGGCACAAGATTCTAGAAGTGGGCTGAGTGAATGGGTATTCTGTTCCTACTTTTGCTGGCCTGGTCCTGATGAGCAACACCACGAATGCTTAGACCAGCTTTTTTTCTTTTTCCCATAGAGGAGACTCGCACTGACCTCAGTAGACCTTGGAGGAATGCTGTACCTCCCTGGTGTGGTCGAGCCTTCTAGGTCTGAGCACACAAAGGTAGCCTCTGTTTAGTGGATGTGGGTCCAGTGCATGGGGCATTCCAAATGTACCAAAATAGAAAACCGCATGGTGCTGCATTTGATAACTGTCTCTCCTTTATCCCCCAAATATTTCTCTTGGAAGCCTTGACACCCCACCCAGGACTGGTTCTTAATGACCCTGTCGCTAGTAAGAAAGCTTCTTCTCTGCTTGTCCTTTCCAAGAAGTCAGGGAATCTGTCTTTGTGGGTTACTGGAATGCTCATGGCACTTAGATCATCTTTTCCAAGTTAGGGAACCAGCTCAGCTCTCCACAGTATTAAATGGAGAAAGTACTGCAGCGCTTTATTTGTACAGTGAACTTCCTATCTTCCTATCTTTCAACTTCTCTGTAGTAGTAATCCCAATTGCTGCCATTAATTTAGGATCTATTATGTGCTAAGTGCTGGACTGCTAACCGAAAGGTTGGCAGTTCAAACCCACTCAGAGGTGCCTTGGGAGAAAGGCCTGGTGATCTGCTTCCAAAAGGTTGCAGCCTTGAAAACCCTGTGGAGCGGTTCTGCTCTGCACGCATGGGGTCGCCATGAGTTGAAATTGACTTGATGGCAACTAACAACAATAACAAATGTGCCAGTCAGCATACTTAACGTTTATTGATCTTTTCCTCTTTTTAAAAATACTGCACCATTGGTGTTATTAATGCCATTTTTCAGATGAGAAAGCTAAGGCAAAGAGAGATTAAGTAATTTGTTCAGGATCATACAACTAAATTCCAGACCCTTGTACTTTTTGTTTTGCAGAATTATTCCTGTCTCAGGGTCTGGGTCCACTGTTGTTCTTGGGGAATTTTAGGGAGTGTAGATAATTTGTGGGCTGGGCTGGGAATCTGGTATACTGGATTCTAATCTCAGATCTTGTTTAACAAGTTGGGACTGTGGATGAGTTAGCTTGGTTTTCTTACTTCTGAGTGGGATCTTGGAGCTTGATCTTCTCTGAAGTCATGCCTGGTGCTAACGTTTACTGATTTTTATGATTGTGGGTAAAAAGTGAGCATGTTTGCCTATGCAGCTCCTCCTCGATGACCCTGCTGAGGTCAGGTGCTGTCTTATGACTGCCCTCGCACCAGACTCTCAGGCATGGGGCTCTGTTTATGGAATGAAGCTCTGTGGTCAGTTAGATGGAGTCCCATCTGGTGCTGTTTGAAAAACAAATCATGTAGAAGGCAAACGTTTTCATTTCCCTCCTGGTGGACCCCCGTAGCAGCACAGTTTGTGAAGTCCAACCCAGTGTAACTGCTTCAGAATAATGGGTAGCACTTTTAGTTTGCAAGTGTCACCAGTGCGTGAACTCTGACAGGAGGTGAGGCCTGAGGTGCACCCATTATGATAAGATCTTTTTTTTTTTTTTGGGCGGGGGGGGGGGGGGTGGTTGTTGTGCTTTATATAAATACAGCTGTGATCAGGATCACCTAAGAAGCTGGTTAAAAATAAAATTCTCAGGCTGAATCATAGCCCTCGAGTCTGTTTTTAACAAGCTCCCGGGGCATCTGTATGCAGCCAGCCCGTGATTTCATAAACCGCTGGTGGAGTCCAGCCAGCCTCCAGCACTCCTCACAATGCTCATCTAGTCTTTGAACGCTTCTCATGAGGGGACCTCTAGAGGCAGCGTTTTGGATACCTCCGACTCAGAGATTATTTCAGCACAGTGTAAGGAAGAATTTTCCATCTTGAGGACTTCTGATTGATTTGAGCTGCTTTAACTTCTTGTTTCCATATAATAACTTTTTATATGTTTAACAAAAGCTACTCTTAAAAGTGTTGTTTAGCTTTTGGCAATGAAGCTAAATAACGCTTCGACCACTGCATCTCTGTCTCCTCATTCCTCTTCCCTCTGCTGACCTTCCCATATAACCTGAAAGAGATCTGCAAACACTTACAAATGAGTTCTCTTTGCCTGGTTGGAATTGATGTGGCTTATTGTACTGAAGCTGGGATGGAAACCAATTAGTAGACTCTTAAATAGCTATTTTGAGAACATTTTAGTGTTTTCAAAAGTGAGCTAGTGTGAGTGTGGTAGGTGGGGAACGATACTCTTTTAAAAGTTTTTATTGTCAGCAATAGTCATTGCTGGAAATTAAAGGAATGTAAAATAAAACAAATAAAAGAGAGCCTATCTGAAAGAGCATCTGATCTAAAAGAACAAAAATAAAAATGGTAAAATCTAAATTGGCAGGGTTATGAAAAAAGTCATGTTCGTATGTTGCTAGTGACGCTGGAGATTAGATCGATCTGTTTGTATGGTAAGAACCCTCAGAAAAGTGAGCCTTTCTGTTGACATAGCTCTACTCCAAGGATATGACTCAAAAACTAAAAATTATTCGTATGACTGTTTTAGCTGTGATATAAAATAGCCACTAAAAAAAAAAAAAGAAAGAAAGAAAAGAAAACTAAGAAACCCAAAATCCAACAATTGGGAGCTAGTAAAGCAAATTATGATATGAGGGTAAGTCAGAAAGTATTGCTACAAATCATAGAAACCTTTATTTAAAAAAAAAAAAATCAAAATGTGAAGCTATTGTTTCTTGACCTGTCCTCCACCTGGGTCTATACAGTTCTGAAGGTGGTATTTCCATCTCTCTAACCCTTTCCCGAAGAATTCTACCCTCTTCGATTTATACCACTGCAAAATGATAGTTTTGGCATCCTTGAGGGACTCAGATCATGTTCTTTTTAAATGTTCTTTCAGTTTTGGGAACAAAAAGAAGTCTGAAGAGGTCAGATCAGGGCTGTAGGCTAGATAAGGGAAGGTTTCCCAGTGAAATTCGTTAAGACAGCCTTTGCTACCCTCCAACAATGAGCAGGTGCATTGTTGTGATGGAAAAAAATTCCTTGGCACAACTTTCCTGGCCTTTTTCTCGTCAGTGCAGTTTTCAATTTTCTTAAAACTTCTTCATAATATGTGCCTGTGATCGTCCTGTGTCCTTCAAGAAAATCTATCAAGCTTGCCCCTTTGGAATCCCAAAAACACAGTCACCATAACCTTCTCAGCTCATCTTTGAGGTCTTCCCAACCTTCCTTAAAACACTTGATCCATCTAAAAACTGTTGTTTTATGTGGGGCAGCATTCCCATAAACTTGTTGCAAAGCTGCAGTGATTTATGAAGATGTCCGTTTGAGTTTTGCTAAAAATTTGATATTAGCCCTGACCTCAAAATCATTTTTTTCCCATGGCACAAGAAGTATCTTTTTTTTTGAAGGCACCCTAACAAGACTAAGACAAGTATATTACTGAGAGAACTTGTCTGCAGCCATCCACTGATTGCAGAGATATGTTTAAACATGTTTTGTTTGGAATAAACCCATGCATGTATCAACTGGAAAGCTAGTAGCAATACTTTTTGACGTACTCTTATCTATTAATATAATGATGTAGCCCCTGGATGGTGCAAACAACACAAGTGGCTGCTAACCAAAAGGTTGGAGGTTTGAGCCCACTCAGAGGTACCTCGAAAGAAAGGCCTGGCGATCTACTTCCTAAAAATCAGTCACTGAAAACCCTGTGGAGCACAGCTCCACTCTGACACACATGGGTCGTCACAAGTCAAAACTGATTCGACAGCAGTTTTTTTTAATATAATGGTAGACTGTTATATTGTAGTTAAACATAAGTATGTGCACTGTGTAGATTCAAGGAAGAGTAGATATGAAATAAGTGGAAAGAGTAAAACTTAAAATGTGCATGAGAACATCGATAACTAAAAAAAAGTTGATATAAGAAAACATATCAAGGTTATACAAATAGTTGATATTTCAATGCAATTTTTGTTGAATGTACACTTGAAGAGAAAAACTTTTTTTTTTTTTTTGGTCACCAAACATGTAGACTTTTTTTACTTAGTAGTTCACTTTTATGGGTCCAAATATCTTATGGAGATTTTGAGTTTGTATTGATGGGCCACACATATAGTATCCAAACCAAACCCACTACTGTTGAGTCGATTCCAACTCATAGCGACCCTACATATAATATACTGTTAATTGTCCCCAGCAACCTGAAGGACAAGCTTGTCTTCTACTCTCATACATTATACCCCTCATTTTTACAGTTGAAAGGTATTATCAAAATCTCCCATGGGTCAGGGAACTGGCAATTGCTGCAGTAGGTTTGGGAACCAGGTTTCATCAAAGGGAGCCCAGAGGCAGGTGGCCATGGGGTAGCACTCAACGGGGCCAGCTGGAGAGCAAAAGCAGGAGGCCTTGGTTGCCAGAGGGACCCTTAAGAAAGGAACTCCAGGGAATGGCTGTGTCCCCTTTTTCCCATGCTTGAATCCCGTATAACACTCTGAGAAGGGGCTTCTGCTTAGACATTTCTAGGGATCGGGAACACCCTATCCTGGAGCCATCTGTTCCATTTGGACAAATCTGGAGATAGAAGGTTCTTCTTTATGCCTGCCCAAAGGTCTGGCTCCCATTACTTTACACCTACTGATCCTAGCTCTGACCAATCTTTGAGGCCTCACCCAACAAGTATAATCCGTATGACCATATGATAGCTTTTGGAGACAGTGTTTATGCCTCTCAAGTTGCTAGTTTTCTAGATTGAACCTTCTCAGTGCTTCTAGCTGTTCGTCATTTAGTTGGTTTCTGTCTTCGTCCCGATCCTGGTGCTGACCCTTGGATATACCACCGTTTGTCATTATTGCCTTTATAGTATGCTGCCTGGAATAGAATACAGTGTATGGCAAAACTGAACAGTGCTACTGTCTACCTGGATTCTCTCTCATCCTAATGCAACCTAGAATTGCATTAGCTTATTTGGCATCTATCATGACTACTGTTGAGTTTATCATCAGCCGAAACCCATAAGTGGTTTTTTGTTTTTTCCAACATGCATGCAGTTGCTAAGCCACATCTGGCATATCCTGCAGTTGTTTATTGGACTTTAGAGCTATAGATTTCAGCTTCTTTTTGAGCAGTTTTCTTAGCAATATTCTGCTTTGAAAGTGGGCAACTTTGTCTTTACACACACATAAAGAGGCCTCTTTATAGTGTTTGAAACAAATTGAGCATCTGTAGCAAGTAAGCAACAGAGTGGTTTCTTGGTTGATGATGAGGAACTTGGGGAGGTTGCCACCCCGTTATCTGTCCCTTCTCCCTCAGTAATACATGGGATTCACCTGGAAGGCTGTAGTCTTCAGATGCTTTTGATATGTTGGAAGAAACAAGAATATCACCATTTATTGATTTCTGGAATATTAGAGCTACAGAGGAGCCAAGACATATTTTAGTCCACATACCCCCCGCCTTTGTAAACATTTGGAAACCAAGACCCTAGACAAATAAAGAAAATTGCCTAAAGTTATTAAGCAAACTGTTGATAGAGGCAAGCTTAGAACCTAGGCTCCTGACATACATAGAAACTAACTTATTAGTCTTTGCCTGACTATCTAGAGGCTTTCACTGCTCGTATTAAGTAAGACACTTCATAAACCACTGTTAAGGAAGCAGTGAATTTCTGTTTATGGTGATAGGAAATTTGGCAATGATTATGGATGGTGGAAGAAGCCCTGATGGGGCAATAGTTAAAGTGCTCAGCTGCTAACCAAAAGGTTGGCGATTCAAACCCACCCAGCCACTCCACAGGAGAAAGACCTGGTAACCTGCTTCCTTAAAGATTACAGCCAGGAAAACCCTATGGGTCAGTTCTACTCCATCACATGGGGTCGCTATGAGTTGGAATTCACTTGTCGGCACCCAACAACAACATGGGTGATAGTTACACATGATTAACATAATTGATATCACTAAATTGTATACCTGAAGAGTGTTGACTTGGCAAATGTTATGTTACAGATATTTTTATAACAACAACAAAAAGACACTATAGTTTTGTTTTGTTTTTCTGCCCCCCCTTATGTGTTTAATTGCCCCAGAGCTAGATGGCATCCTTGAATTCCTCCAGCATGTGAGTAAATGAAGCTGTCTTTAGATTTTTAGCAAAGTGAAGCTAGGCAGGATCCTCCCTGGGATTTGCAGGCCCTTTACTAGCTTTCTGCCAAGTGCTTTCCTTGTGAAATTGGGGTCAGTCCTACATTACAGATGGAGGGAGATAGAGAATGAGATCACCCTTGGATCTCTCAGGTGTCAGGGTGGGGGCCAATTCCCAGAAGAGTTCCCCAGGGGCTGTGGGAGGCACTTGGATGTCAGGGTGGGACCGGGTGTTGTGGGTGGGGGTCAGAAACCCTGGCTCCTCACCTGGTGTCCGAGACGGCACATCAGACTCAGAGCAGGTACCTACCCGTGTGCGGAGGAGAGCCCCACAGAGGCAGGCCGCTGTGCCAGTCTGCTCAGTGTCTGCAGGATTCTGATTCTCAATTTTTAATGTTAGTGTACCTTTGTTTCCTCACTTCGTTGCAGGCTCTTGGAGGGCAGGACGTTGACTTTTTTCATGATCATATTCCCTCATAGCACCTGGTGCTGTACTCAGTAAACGTTTCCAGATTCAGGCAGGGAGTTGGGAGATAGGTCTTCTGTTTTTGCTTTGCTACTACCTAGGTGTAGCACGGTGGATCACTTCATCTGTTTAGGGGTTGATTCCCTGTCTGTAAAATGAGGGCTTTGACGTGACCTCTGAGGGCTCCTCTAGCACTGGTTTCTAGGATTCTGGACTGGCTTGGGGGCCTACATGACTCCCAAAATGAATCCTTATTGTGTACTTAGGGAAGTCATTGTTGTCTCTTTTCCGTAGTAGCATTATTAAAAAAGTTCACCCAGGGGATGCTACCTTCACCATCCCTTCCCCAAGACACAGCAGGAAGGGTCTCTTCTTTCACCATGTTTAAAACATAAGCCAGTCAGTAAGAGTGAAAAGGAAGAAGGAGAGTGGAGAGACGCGTGAGGCAAGGGTCGGCGGTAGCACTGCTCACACTTCTGGTCTTCCTCAGAGCTGCTGTCAGCTGCCATTTCTCAGTACTCAGGTTGTTTGGAAGAGAATATTCCTAGGGTCAGGGGATTAGAGTCACTGGTGGCTCCAAATGGTAGAGATGAGGGCTGAGGTTATGGCAGAGAGAAAGGCAGGGTCATTGGTGGCTCTGGGACCCAGTGGGAGTTTAGCCGAGCAGAATTGGGTGATCTGGAGGGGATTTCTTTAATTCAGTAAGGTTCTCTAATGAATGCAGAGGGGAAGGAGGGTACAAGGAGGAATATTCAGACCCCTGTCCTCTGAGAGCTTGCTTTTGGGAAAGATGGATGTATATTAAATCTAACCATTGTCCAAAGTCCAGGAAATTAGCTCAGCAGAAGGAACAGCTAATCCCAACCTAAGGAATAGGGAAGGCTTTCTAGAAGTGCCCATTTGTGTCTTCCCCCACCCCTTCCAAGCAGTGCCTCACTTCTGCTCTGTCTAGGTGTGCTGTGGCAAATTTAGACATGGCTGTGGCACTGAATGGGAAGGTTGGGAGGCAGAAGCCCGTGAGCTCAGCCCACCCAAGTGTACTTTGCACCTTTTCCATTGCCTTCGGTACCAGGCACTCTTGCTGTACTTAATCCATAGTGCAGCTGTCACCCTGAGCAACTGTGACAATGGCTGCTCTAGCCCCAGAGCCTGCCCTAGACTTGGAGCTAAAGGCCCCAGTCTCTGGAGACCTTAATGCTGACCCTGTCCCCGCAGCTACCATGTCCACGCAGCGACTTCGGAATGAGGATTACCATGACTACAGCTCCACTGACGTGAGTCCAGAGGAAAGCCCGTCCGAAGGCCTGAGCAACTTCTCCTCCTCAGGCTCCTACCAGCGTTTTGGGGAAAGCAACGGCACAACGTAAGTCACTGTTGACCTTCTCCCAACCTGGGAGACTCATGTTCTTAACCTCTGTACTAGTAATACAGTCTCTCTTGGAGTTATTTTTCCTCTCTTGTTTCATCAGTTCCCGGTTTATAGCTGAAAGTAAGATATGAAGAGATTGGGTGAGTGACAGTGCTGAGATTTGAGCTCCTTGCCTGCCACTGTCTTGTCTGTTTCTTATTTTCTGTTTGTTTCAGCTGTGTTGATCCCAGAAGGCTGGTACTGAGTAAGAGCCTGGACTTGAGAAAACCTTTCAGAGAGGACATTCTCTTAATTTAGAACCATGTTCTAGAACCTCAAAGACCATGCCTAATTGGAAGTCTCCTTTGCAAAGTCTGCCATAGACTTCTGCCACAGACAACCAGTTCATGTGGCTAAAGAAGGAGGGAGAGGGAAGAACTTCTCCTGCACTTAAAAGATCAAAGGAGTGGATAGAGAAGATCTGCTTTACCTTCCATAAGGAGGGCTTACATCTTTTCCCTGGAAACTGAATCCCAGGACTCATCTGGGCTGAGTCTAGCCTTCTCTGGGCCTCTAATGTAAGATAAAATTGAGCACTCCACCCTGAAGCTATGCTATGTTTGGTCTTAACATTGCATTAGAAGCTTCAGAGGAGGGTTTTCTACCCCATTGAGTTTCCAGCTATCCCCCGCCCCCAGCCTCAGCAGACTCCGGAAATGTTCTCTGGATCCCACATCCCATCTTTTGCAGCTCTTTCATTCATTCCTCAAGCTTAACAGTCAACCTTTCTGTGTTCCCATGTGGGTTGGATGTGACTTACTGAGGAATCCTTTATGTCTTAGACTTAGGCTGTCCTCTTTGACTGCCCAAGGGGACTTTTTCTTGAAAACGGAAAAAGTGAATCTGTCACTTTAAGAAAATCAGTAGTATTATTTGCCTGTAATAAAATTTGAGCTTTCAAGCAAAAATTAGGAAAACACTTGTATCCAGCACTGACAGCTTCCCTCTGCTTACAGACTTCTCTGATGAGTAGAGTGGTGATTTTAATGAATGTGATTTTTTTTTATATGGTGTAATGAAAAGTATCAGCATTCAGAACATCTCTATAACTCATGGAACCAATATTTTCCAAATGACCAACATCAGAAAATCGTGCTTGGGTAAAAGATCCATTTAGAGTGCAAGATGACCAGTGGAATTTAATGTAACAGTATGAGAAGTTCAGATTCCATTACACCCAACTTTTAAGAAACTAGCATCTGTTGAGTTTGGTATAGTATCAAAGAAAAATTACGATCATTGTCCAAAAGGCTATTAAAATACTCCTTCCTTTGCCAACTCTGGAGCCCTGGTGGCGCAGTGGTTAAGAGCTGTGGCTGCTAACCAAAAGGTCAGTAGTTCAAATCCACCAGCCACTCCTTGGAAACCCTATGGGGCAGTTCTGCTCTGTCCTATAGAGTCGCTATGAGTTGAAATTGACTCAGCGGCAGTGGGTTTTGTTTTGGTTTTTTCCAACTACATGTTTATGAGAGGACAGATTTACTTCATATACAGTAAACAAAAAAACAACCTATCACAACAGATTGAATGCAAAAGCAGATAATCCAGCTGTCTTCTACTGAGCAAGGCATTTAAAAAAAGGAAAATAATGCCGTTCTTTTCACATTTTCTTTTTTGGGAAATGGAGTTATTTTTCATAAAATATCTGTTATTTATATGAACATGTAATAGATTTGTTATTTTTAATTTTTTTTAATTTCTCAGTTTTAATTTTCTATGTAGTATATATATCAGCAGATATAATTCACATAAATAAAAGCTCTTTGAGGCCCTCAATAATTTTTTAAGTGTTTTAAGAGTTCTTGACAAAAAAAAAGTATAAGAACTACTGACCTGGAGCATAAAAGCAACTGTAAAGGTTTGCTAGCCTCCCCCCATCACACCCCCTTCCTTTTCAGAAGGATAGTCTACCCCTTAGTTAAGAGTTTGCAATCTGTAAAAATGGCTTGGTGGAGGCATCTGGCCTCCACTAACTTCACGAGGGAGAAGGAGACTCAAGATAACAGCCCAAGGCTGATTCCTAGGAGGCGGAGGTCAGACACACCTCCTCTCTCGACCATCTTTACCACTGTGACACCAACCATCCCCCCACGGCACTCACTGCTTCTCTGCTGAGTTTAATAATACATTGCAGTTGCCACACAGAACTCACAGACAATGCTCACAATTATGTGGTTTATTAGGGAAGTAAGAGGTTATAATTCAGGTTCTGGAACACTCAGGATACAGTTCTTCCATAAGGACAGCCTCTTCTCAGGTGTGCCAGAAGGGCCCCTCTCTCTGGCCCCTTGGCCTCTACCTGGCTTGGGTAAGTGTTTCAAAACTCTCTTAGCTCTGCTGATAAGTGCCCTGAGGCACCCCAGTCCACCAGTAGGCTTCAGCCCAAAGGTGCTCAGCTTTCTCGCTCTGTGGGCCAGGAAACCCATTGCACCATCTCCTGCAGGTCTCTCCTGCCCCCATTTCTCTGCCACTCCTTCTCACCATTTTGGTGTTACAGCTCTCTCTCTCAGTCTCCTGGTTCCAGGAGCTTTTCAGTGTAGGAATGCCCAGTCCAAAGGATGTGCTCTGCTCCTGGCTCTTCTTTTGTGGTAATGATGAGGTCCTCTCTTTCTGCCTCAGGGATGTCTCATTTTAAGCCTGGCGGGATGGTAAAACTGATCAATCTCCGTGGTGCGCCACAATTACCTTATTTGCGCAGTCCCACTCAGTTACTTGGGTGGGAGTTACAAGACTATGGCAAGAAAGGCCATATAAAAGTGATCCATTGCACTGCACATCCCTGCAGTTGATTTTGTGATTCTCATACATTTTGGGTGATCCTAGCTTGAGATGATAAATAGAAGAGAGTAATTTTGGCCAGTCGCCAGAATCTTGGTGTTTCAGAGCTGAAGGGACCATGGAGATAATCTTCTCCTAGTCCAGTCCCCTCATTTTACAGGTCAGACAACAGGCCCAGAGAAGGGAAGGGAATTGTCAAATGGATTAGTGGTAGAGCCAGGGCTAGAGGGACCTGGCCCCCCACCAAACCCAGCTCAGAGTCATTTTGGGAGGCCTCTGGTAGGCAGGTGGGTTTGGCAGTATGTTTACCTTTGCCTTAAGTGGATTAAATATTTGCCATGACAGACTTTGGATAGGCCATTGTCCTGCCCATTATCACTTAGCCACTGGCTGCTGCTGCTGAAAGTCACAACTGGACCCTCAAGGTCCTTAGGCTGTTTCCTGAAGATAGTCCAGGAGAGCATTCAGCCTCTTCTCATCTAGATTCAAAGTGGCCTCCTTGGTCTTCCCTGAAAAGATTGGGGATAGTAGGAAGGTCAAAAGATTTTGCTTCCTGGAAGTTGAAGGAAAAAGACTACTGAAAGTAAAATTCCTTTCTAGAGGTACAAATGGGTTCTGTTTATAGCCTTTATTGGTAACAAGTGTTACTTGCTTTTAGTTTCTGCTGAATTCCAGATTTGAAGAGATGTGTGTAAGCATCAGTTGGAAGGGACTTAGGTTATTTGTGCAGACGTATTTGAAGACAGTGCCGGGCCCAAATCTTAGTGAGTCTATGATTGGGGGCAAAGTGGTACTGTATTTTACCCATTTCATATCTTCCTATAGGTTAGAAAGGATAGAAAATGTTGAAGATGAGACCAATTTTCTGCTGTCAATCCTTTGATGAGTTCCTGTCCCTACAGGAAAAAATGAAAACTCCTTGCCTACCTTGAGGCAGGCAGCCTCAGAGCCCTGGCTTATCCTCCTACACTGAGCAGAATCGTCCACATGTTGTTCTGAAATTGTCCTTGGCAAGATAACCACAAAACAGGCCATAGATGGCCTCAATGGGTTTTAGCAGGTTTTCAATACTGTCTTGGCATTTTAAGTGACCTCTTAGCTCATTAAGTGAAAAATACATATAAGCACCCCACCTCTGGGTGGAGACTTAACGTTCTAATGAAGGAAAATCAATCTCTTCCTCCATCCCAGAGAATCGAAACCTTGTCTGAAGAAAATGCCTTGTCATCCCCAAGCTCTGAGTGCTTTCATGAAGGTCAATCCTGAATATTCATGATGAATTTGCATTTCCTTGTCTGCTCTCTGTAAAAGCCCACTTTCCCAAGCTGCCTGTGAGCAGTCTTGGAGGCAGCAGCCCTGATTGCTCCTTTCCTTGCGCAATGAAATAAAAGCGACTTTCTTCTTTCCCACCTCAGCCTCTTGTTTATTGGCTGTAACAAGTCACGCCAAGCAGAACCTGAGGTTTCCACCCGGCGACAACCTAAGCAGCCACTAAACCAAGTGCTCTTCCTTGTTTAGGCTCCACATTTCTCTCTAGGCTTTTGTTGCTGAGTCCTCCCTTTGTCTCGGGGGTCTTCTTCCTGTCCCGCTGGGCTCAGCTCTGGTCTCCTCTACTGGTCTCCCTTCCACTCTAAAGGCTCACCTGCCTCCTTTTCCCTGGGCGCTGTATATGGGTTTTTCTTAAGACAGGTATCATTCTACCTTGTATGTTTACTAATGTGTCTGCCGCATTTTCCTTGTGACATTATTAATTTGTAGAGATCCATGTCTGATTCATACTTATGCCCACCATTGCAGTTAACACAGTGTTTTATGCATGAGAGAGAGTATTTATTGAATGAAAAGGTGAATGTGGAATAGTGTGGAGCTTCACAGTTGCGGCTTGGTGAACACAGTGTGTACAAATAGGTGAAAGAAAAATCTGTCCTCAAGGCCAAAGGATACATGAGATGGCTGTCTGCAGAGGGCTTCTCCAAGCCTGGGACTCTATGGCATTTGAATTTTTTTTTTTTTTAATACAAAGTGCCCTGGGACTTCTGGCCCGTTGTGGTACTGTGTGACTTCTTTTGTGTTCACGTTGCATAAAACTTTTTGTTGCAGGTTTTGGGGGCTTGATGTTTTATTTCCCCTGTTCTTCTCTCATACCAGTGCTGGCCCTTTGCAATTAGGTTTGTCATCCTCTGTTGCCGTAGTCAGTTCTGTGGTTCGAACCACATCCAGATACTCTAGGAAAGGATAGAGTGCCTAAGAGAACCCCATTGTCCCTCTGGACTAATCTCCAGAGAGTGAAGGGGCTCTTGGAGGTGCCATAGGGAGCAGAAGCTTACAGCACAGTTTTTGAGAGAGTGGGCTCCAGGGTCACACTACCTGGGTTTGAATCCTGATTCAGTTGTTTAGTAGGTGTGTGACCTTGAACAAGTGGCTTCCTCATACATAAGATGAAGTTAACCCTCTATCAACCCTAAGGGCTTATTGTGGAAATTAAATGAGATAATATATAAAAGCACTGCTAAGTGCTTAATAAAGGTTAGCCATTAATATTGTTAACATTCCCTTGTCTAACTTGTTTCCACTTCAGATGGTTCCAGACCTTGATCCACCTGTTAAAAGGCAACATTGGCACAGGACTCCTGGGGCTGCCTCTAGCGGTGAAAAATGCAGGCATCTTGGTAAGGGTCTTCATCAATGGAGGGAAGTGTGGTGACAAATTTTAGGAGATAGTTGTTTGTTTGTTTGTTTTTTTAGTTCATTTAAAATGGGAAGTTTTTTTTAATGCTGCTGAGAAAAAGCAAAGTTCAGACATTCATTCATCTAAGGATATTTCTTGAAGGCCTCCTATGTGCCTGGCGCTGCTCTAGACCCTTAGAATATCTGTCAGTGAACAAAACAGACAAAGATTCCTGCCCTCATGGAGCTTACTTTGTGCAGAGAGAGTGCACTTAAACTGACTCAAGCAGTTTCCATCAATGATATTAAGTAAAGTTTTAGTAACAGAAGTCTGTCTACTTTCTACACAGTCTTTCCAGGCCCCATCCCTAAATGGCCAACTCTGAGAATCTTACTTCTTTTTAGGATTTACTTCTGATAATACTATCCATCCAGAGCCATTCTGGTTCCTTTTAGACTGGGAGATAGCTCAGAGATGCGAACAGTCTTTAGCGAAGCACGTCTTTGTCGATCTGGCATTTCTCAAAAGATAACGTTCCCCCTTCCTCCCTACACCCCTCAGCCTACTCGTCTTCCCACAGGAGCTTTCCATGCTGCTGCTTTGCAGCACGGTCTCAGAACAGACTTCTCTGGAAGGCATGCTAGGGTTCTGATAGTGCCCGTCTCACAGACCTAATCATGATCACGTTTCACTTTCTAGTGCTGTGCCAGAAGGAGCCCTGGGGGTGCAGTGCCTAAGTGCTTGGCTCTTAGAGAAAGGTCACGGGTTTGAACACACCAGCCGCTCTGCAGAAAAAGACCTGGTGATCTGCTTCTGTAAAGATTACAGCCCAGGAAACCCTATGGAGCAGTTCTACTCTGTCACATGGGGGTCACTATGAATCGAAAATCGACTCTGCAGCCCGTAACAGTGCTATGCCAGAAATTCTGTCCCTAGAAAATGTCTTAGTAGCATTTTAATCGGTTATACATTCAGTCTCCCTTGGGCTCACTTCTAATTCTACCTGCCTGTCTCTCCCCTCTTTTCCACAACACCTGTCCCCAGATGGGTCCCCTCAGCCTGCTGCTGATAGGCATCGTGGCCGTGCACTGCATGGGTATCCTGGTGAAATGTGCTCACCATTTCTGCCACAGGTGAGAGTCCTCTGAGCCACCTTTCCAGCAACAAGTTGTCCTTCTGGGTTCAGTCGCTAACACTCACAGTGACCATTTATGCTGATCACTCTTAAATTCTGCACACTAGCTGAAGATGGCTGCTCGTTATTGTAGCACTACCTTTCCCTGGTTATTTTTGTTTTCTTTTTCGGCTTTTTGTTACCGGTTAAAGTCCAAAAGATAGAGACCATGTTCTACTTTTGTGAGCCTTGTAATGATCACGCCCATTGAAATGATTGTACCAGATGGTTGTTAATTATAATGAAAGTAACTGCCTTATTGACTTAATGCTTCAGATCCTTAAAAGCATTAGATACAGGACTCAGAGTGGTATCTCCAGGGTGACAGATGGGGGACTGGCCTATTTGTTCTGTCGTTGTCATTGTCTAACCCCCACACTCTACCCTTTCTTGCTCCCTCCCCTTCTCCCAGACTGAACAAACCCTTTGTGGACTATGGGGATACAGTGATGTATGGACTAGAATCTAGCCCCAGCTCCTGGCTCCGGAACCATGCCCACTGGGGAAGGTAACTGGTTTCCTCTTATTTTGACTGGGCCTCCCAGTGTGGAAGCCTTCAGATAGGGAGGACAGATGTGGGAGAGTATATAAGTAGCAGTGGAAAACGCATTGTTTGGGTCAGTGGACTTATGTTCTAGCTGAGCTCTGCTGTGGCTAAGCTGTGTGACCCTTCCCTTCTCTGGGCCTGTTTCCTCATCAGTGAAATGAAGGGTCTGGCCTGGAAAGTCTCTAAGGGATGTTCCAGCACCATCAGTCTCTGACTGATGATTATATTTCATTCATATATTCAACAAATATTTTTAAGCTGTCTCTCAAACATGGCACAAAACAACTCTAGGTGTAGGGAGGGGAGGATTCCCTAAGGTAAAGTATTGGTCCCCACCCTCCAGGGACTTGTAGTCTGTATAAGGATAAAGCTGTGTGGGAGCTAGTGACCAATACAGTAAATCAGTTAGAGTGTATACCAACAGGAGGAGAGGATCAGGAAATAGAGATGCCTCCTAGGCTCTCAGAGCCAGAAGGACCTTTAAAGGTTAGCTTGTCCAGTGTGCCAGATGCGGTGTGCGCGTGATAGGTGCTTTAAGGTTGGGGCCGCGGGGCAGGAGAAGGAAAGGCTTCAAGGAGGAGCTGAGGTGAGCGGGAGCAAGATAAAGATGGGTTTGTTAGGCAAAGTGACATTTCAGTAGGTGGGAAGTGTGTGGAAACTTCTGTAGTAATTTTTCAGATGCCTGGAGGGAAATATTCTTTTTGTTTTCTATTTGAGAAAATCGTATATTTAGTTATAGAGAATTAATATCATCAAGGGCTGAATCTTTTTTTTTTCATTTTGTTTTTAATTGAACCACATTAAAACAGTGTTTTCCAAAGAAGTTCCTTTTTGTGATCACAGAGGATAGTTTTACCTTCACTCATAGTCAGCTTCATCCTGATGCAGGTTACATAATTCTTTTGGCAAAATTGTTTTCTGTGACTGAGGGAAGCTGGATTGCCAGTGGTCACCCTAGATTGATCATTTGGTTAATTGGTCCATCATTCCTTCCTTACCCCCTCACTCCATCCCTGCCTTCCTTTTCTTCTTTCCTCTCTCCCTCCTACCCTTTAGTAAAATGTGATCATGGTTAAAAAAAAAAAAAGCAAACAAGATAGAAGGACATCAAATGAAGTAAATACTAGTCACAGTTGCATGTATATCCTTTTGGAATTTTCTGTACATAAAAAACATTTTTTCACACAAATTGACCATACTGTGCATACTGTTTTGAGACTTGTTTTTTCCGCTTACATGTCTTAGACATTCTTGTCTATCAGCAAATATAGATTTTACATATTCTTTTTAACTGCTGTATAATGTTCCATTTAAGAATGGTCTTTAATTTAATCGTTTTCCTTTTGATGATCCTCTAGGTTGTTACCAGCTGTTGTTATAACAGTGCTTCAACCAGCAGTCTGTTTTGGTACATCTGTTTCTGTGTACTTATGTCAAAGTAGTTGACTCTTGGATCCAAGTTATAGAAAGAGACAGTGAAGGGGTCCACTTCCTGGTCTTTTACACAGAGGGTTCCCAGTAGCTTTAGAAAAATGGGTGAGATGGGATAGGTGGGCAGGTGTGTAGGGAGGAGGCCAGGGGGCTGGAGAGTGGTCCCGTAGTTTGTGCTGTACTCTGCTCATCCCCATCTCAGGATTCTCTTAACCTCACTAACATTCTAGATAAGAAGCCAGGAAGGGGTCCTCGGAAACCACACAAATAGTGTCTCCTTCACCTTTCTGCAAAAGCTCCAGACTTGTGGCACCTAGCACAGTTTCTCCTCTACCAAGGCATGCTTATCCTTGTCACCTGGTGGGAAGGGTCTTTGATGACTTGGGAAAAAGCACTGTTATAGACACTTGTCTCTCTCGTAGTCTTGCTTGTAATGTGATAATCTTTGTATTCCTTCCTTCCTCTTCTGCAGGCACATTGTGGACTTCTTCCTGATTGTCACTCAGCTGGGATTCTGCTGTGTGTATTTTGTATTCCTGGCTGATAATTTCAAACAGGTAGGGCCATGGTAGAAAAAGAGAATGGCAAGAGATGAGTGGAATTTCTGTTAAAATTCCAGTTTAGGTCAACAGATGGGTTAAGATTTTAATACTTTATATAAAACAGTATCTTTTGCTCGATTCTTATCTTAATATCTAGGGCTTAGAGAAATCTCAAGCTGTCTTTCCCATCCTCCTGTCTTTAGGTAGAATACAGTCAAACTCAACTCAGACAGTTGGTTTGCTAACGATACTCATGAAGGTCTCCAAAGAAAGTTCACTGACCACAGATTTCTTTGAGACCTGTTCCACATACTGGGGCCCCAGTCAGGAACCTCTTCCAGTGGGAGGTCCACTGGCCTTTGTTGTTTGAGAGACTTTTCCTCTTTTCTTCACTGTAGGTGATAGAAGCGACCAACGGGACCACCAACAATTGCCACAACAATGAGACAGTGATTCTGACACCCACCATGGACTCAAGACTCTACATGCTCAGCTTCCTGCCCTTCCTGGTGCTGCTGGTTTTCATCAGGAACCTCCGAGCCCTGTCCATCTTCTCCTTTTTGGCCAACGTCAGCATGCTGGTCAGCCTGGTCATGATCTACCAATTCATTGTGCAGGTAGGAGCCCAGGTTCTTCCCCCATCTTCCATTAAATAATCAAAGGAACAAACAAATCAATTGGAGCATGAATAGGTATATGTTACTT
The DNA here is from genome assembly GCA_030035585.1 of Dugong dugon. Classification (NCBI taxonomy): domain Eukaryota; kingdom Metazoa; phylum Chordata; class Mammalia; order Sirenia; family Dugongidae; genus Dugong; species Dugong dugon. Next base: position 184,466,115 of record CM057460.1, on the reverse strand, counting down.
ATGTGTTAAATATTTAGGTTAGGATTTCTCCACTTTGGCACTATAGACATTTTGGGCCAGATAAGTCTTTGTTGTGGGGGCTGTCCTGTGCATTTTAGGATGTTTAGCAGCATCCCTGGTCTCTACCCATTAAATGCCAGTAGCACCCTCCAACTCTGACAACTAAAAGTGTCTCTAGACATTGCCAAGTGTTCCCTGAGGGGCAAAATCACCCCCATTGAGATCACTGATTTCAGACTTTTTCTGATTAGGTAGTTAATGCATGATTGTTGTATAAATTTGGAAAATAGAGAAAAAACATTAAAAGGAAAATAAAAATCAAAGAGAAATTATCAAGATAAAAATAATAAATTTTTATTTCTTACTATATTTAGTAAGAAATATCTTTATTTATTACCTATATTTAGATAAAGTAATTTTTTACCAACTCCAGTTTTATATTTATTTGTCAGAATTATAAATGCAGTTACTGGTCACCCTTCACTTAGCCCATGTGGGCAGGTCTATGGGGTAGCACAGAGAAAGGACTTTTGCATATAGAGAGGCAGAAGACTTGGCTGAGAAAAATGTGCCTTTGAACACTGCTTATATGTGGAAAAAGCAATGCATTTGGCCAAGACTTGAAAAAAGAAAAAGAGTGAGAGCAGACGCAAAAAAAAAGTATAACTTCATAAAAAAGGTACTTAAATTTAAGGTGATTAAACCTAAATAATTCATAAATAACCAGTTGCTGTTCAGTCAGTTCCAACCCCAGGTGGTCAGAGTAAAGCCATGCTCCACAGAGATTTCAGTGGCAGTTTTTTTTTTAATTGTTTTTTATTGTACTTTAGGTGAAGGTTTACAGAATAAATAGTTTCTCATTGAACAGTTAGTACACATATTGCCCTATGACAATGGTTAACAACCCCACTACATGTCACCACTGTCCTTACGCAACCTTGGGTTCCCTATCACCAGCTTTCCTGTCCCCTTCTGCCTTCTAGTCCTTGTCCCTGGACTGCTGTGCCTCATTAGTCCCGTTTTGTTTTATGGGGCTGACCAATCCCCGGCTGAATGGTGAAACTTGGAAGTGACTTCACCACTGAGCAGAAAGTATGTCTGGGGGCCATACTCTTGGGGTTTCTCCAGTCTCTGTCAGGCCAGGAAATCTGGTCTTTTTTTGTGAGTTAGAATTTTGTTCTACATCCTTCTCCAGCTCTGTCCAGGATCCTCTGTAGTGATCCCGGTCAGAGCAGTCAGTAGTGGTAGCTGGGCACCACCTAGCTGTACTGAACTCAGTCTGGTGGAGGTCATGGTAGCTGTGGTTCATTAGTCCTTTGGACTAATCTTTTTCTTGTATCCTGTTCTCTTCATTTTCCCTTGCTCCCGAAGGGGTGAGACCAGTGGAGCAACTCAGATGGCTGCTCACAGGCTTTTAAGACCCCAGATGCTACTCACCAAAGTAGAATGTAGAACATGGTCTTTATAAACTGTGGTATGCCAATTGAGCTAGATGTTCCCTGAGACCATGGTCCTCAAAGCCCTCCGCCCAGCAGTTCAGTCCCTCAGGGAGTTTGGATGTGTCTATGGAGCTTCCATGACCTTACCTGGTACAAGTTGTGCTAGCTTTCCCAGTACTGTGTACTGTCTTACCCTTCACCAAAGTTACCACTTATCTATTGCCTATTTAGTATTCCCCCCCCACCCCTCCCATCCCTCGTAACCAACAAAGATTGTTACTTTTTGTGTGTAAACTTTTTCATGAGTTTTTACAATAGTCTCATACAGTATCTGTCCTTTAGTGATGGACTTATTTCATTCAGCATAATGCCCTCCAGTTCCACCCATGTTATGAGATTCTTCACAGATTCATCATTGTTCTTTGTCTTTGCATAACACTCCATTGTGTGTATGTACCACAGTTTGTTTATCCATTCATCTGTTGATGGGCATCTAGGTTGTTTCCATTTTTTGCTTTTGTGAACAGTGCTGCAATGAATATGGGTGTGACGGCTCTTATTTCTCTAGGATATATTCCTAGGAGTGGGATTGCTGGATTGTATGGTGTTTATATTTCTGGCTTTTTAAGGAAGTGCCATATCGTTTTCCAAAATGGTTCTACCATTGTACATTCCCACCAGCAGTGCATAAGTGTTCCAATCTCCCTGCAGCCTCTCCAACATTTGTTATTTCCAGTGTTTTGATTCGTGCCAGTAATGCCGGGGTGAGATGGTATCTCACTGTGGTTTTATAATTTGCATTTCTCTAATGGCTAGTGATCAAGAGCATTTCCTCTTCTGTCTTTTGGCCACTTGAATGTCTTCTTTGGTGAAGTGTCTGTTCATTTCCTTTGCCCATTTTTTAATAGGATTATTTGTATTTTTGTTGTTAGAGATGTTGGATTTTCTTGTAGATTATAGAGATTAGACCTTTGTCTGGCTTGTAATGCCCCCAAATTTTTTCCCAGTCTGTAGGTTCTCTTTTTATTCTGTTGGTGAAGTCTTTTGAAGAGCATAGGTGTTTGATTTTTAGACGATCCCAGTTATCAAGCTTATCTTCTGGAGTTTGTATGTTGATGGTTATGGTTTGTATCCTGTTAATGCCATGTATTAGGGCCTCTAGCGTTGATCCTATTTTTTCTTCTATGAACTTCATAGTTTTTGGCTTTATATTTAGGTCTTGGATCTATTTTGAATTAGTTTTTGTATATGGTATGAGGTATGGGTCCTGTTTCATTTTTTTGCAGATGGACATCCAGTTTAGCCAGCACCATTTGTTAAAAAGACTGTCTTTTCCCCATTTAATGGACTTTGGGCCCTTGTCGAAGATCAGATTACCATAGGTGGTTGGATTTACGTCTGGGTTCTCAATTCTGTTCCATTGATCGATGTATTCGTTGTTTTACTAGTACCAGGCTGTTTTGACTATCGTAGCTGTATAGTAGGTTCTGAGTTCAGGTAGTGTGAGTCCTCCTACTTTATTCTTCTTCAGTAGTGCTTTACTTATTTGGGGCTTCTTCCCTTTCCATATAAAGTTAATGATTACTTTTTCCATCTCTTTGAAGAATGTTGTTGGTATTTGGATTGGGATTGCGTTGTATTTGTAAATTGCTTTGGGTAGAATTGTCATTTTCACAATGTTGACTCCGCCTATCCATGAGCATGGTGTGTTTTTCCATTTATGTAGATCTCTTTTGGTTTCTTGCAGTAGTGTTTTGTAGTTTTCTTTGTATACGTCTTTTACATCCCTGGTTAGATTTATTCCTAAGTATTTTATTTTTTTAGGGGCTATTATAAATGTTATTGCTTTCCTGATTTCCTTTTCATCATTCTCTTTATTGGTGTACAGGAATCCAACTGATGTTTGTATGTTTATCTTGTAGTCTGCTACTCTGCTGAATCTATTAGTTCCAGTAGTTTTCTCCTGGAGTCTTTAGGGTTTTCTATGTATACTATCATATCATCTGTGAACAGGGATGGTTTAACTTCTTCATTAGCAATTTGGATGCCCTTTATTTCTTTTTCTTGCCTTATTGCTCTAGCTAGAACTTCCAGCACAATGTTAAATAGGAATGGTGATAAACGGCATCCTTGTCTTGTTTCTGTTCTCAAGGGGTATATTTTCAGCCTCTCTCCATTAAAAATGAGGTTGGCTATTGGTTTTGCATAGATGCCCTTTATTATGCTGAGAAATTTCCCTTCTGTACCTATTTTATTGAGAGTTTTTATCAGGAATGGGTGTTGGACTTTGTCAAGTGCCTTTTCTGCATCAGTTGAGATGATCATGTGATTCTTTTCTTTCCTGTTATTTATGTGGTGGATTACATTGATTTTCTAATGTTGAACCATCCTTGCATATCTGGTATGAATCCTACTTGGTCATGGTGTGTTATTTTTTTGATATGATGCTGAATTCTATTGTTGAGAATTTTTTTTTTTTTTTAATTGTACTTCAGGTGAAAGCTTACAGAGCAAATAGTTTCTCATGAAATAGTAGTACACATGTTGTTCTATACATTGGTTAACAACCCCACAACATATTAAGCCTCTAAATTCTCAACCTTTTTTTTTTTTTTTTTTTTTGATGAAAATTACAAATGGCCAAAGATACACCGTTTCAAGAATTTCTACATTCACAGTTCAGTGACATTGACTACGCTCTTCCAACTGTGCTGTTATTCTCACTTAAGATGAAGGCTTACAGAACAAAATAGTTTTTCATTTAACAGTTACTACACATGTTGCCCTATGACAATGGTTAACAATCTCACAGCACGTCAAGAATATCCTTACTCCACCTTGTGTTCCCTATCACCAGGGGACTTCCTTGTCCCCTTCTGTCTTCTGGACCTTGTCAGTGGACTATTGTACCTCTTTAGTCTCATTTGTTTTTGTTTTTTTATTTTATTTTATTTTATTTAAACACCATTTCAAAACTTTTTACTTATCCATTTAAGTGATATTGACTATGCTCTTCCAATTGTGCTGCCATTCTCGCCCAAGATGAAGGCTTACAGGACAAAACAGCCTCCCATTTAATAGTTACTACAAATGTTGCCCTATAGCAGTGGTCAACAATCTCACAATACATCGACAGTGTCCTTATTCAATTTGTGTTCCTTATCATCAGTTTCCTACTCTCCCTCTGCCTTCTGGCCCTTGTCACCGGACTCCTATACCTCGTTAGTCCCATTTAGTTTTACGGGACTGTCCATTCCCAGGCTTAACATCGAACCTCGAAGGTAACTTCACCTCTGAGCTGAAAGGGTGTCTGGGGGCCACACTCTTGAGGTTTCTCTAGTATTCTTTAGGCCAGTAAATCTGGTCTTCTTTTTTTTTTTTTTGGGAGTTAAAATTATGCTCTACATCCTTCTCCAGCTCTGCCCAGAACCGTCTGTTGTGATCCTGGTCAGAGCAGTCAGTGGTGGTAGCCAGGCACCATCCAGCTGTACTGGACTCAGTCCGGTGGAGGCCTTGGTAGCTGTGGACAATTAGTCGTTTGGACTAATCTTTTCGTTGAATCCTGTTCTCTTCATTCTCCCTTGTTCCCGAAGGGATGAGATCAGTGGAGTATCTTAGATGGCCGCTCATAGGCTTTTAAGACCCCAGACACTACTCACCAAGGTAGAATGTAGAGCATTATCTTTATAAGTAGTATCGTGCCAGTTGAGCTAGATGTTCCCCGAGATCATGGTCCCCAGAGCCCTCCGTCCAACAACTCAGTCCCTCGGGGGGTTTGGATGTGTCTATAGGGCCTCCATGACCTTTCCTGGTGCAGGTTGTGTTAGTTCCCCCTGTACTATGTACTATCTCACCTCTCACCCAAGTTACCACTTACCTATTACCTATTTAGTATTCCCCCCCCCCCATCCCTGGTAACCAACAAGGATTGTTACGTTTTGCATGTGAATTTTTTCATGGGTTTTTACAATAGAGGTCTCATACAATATTTGTCCTTTTGTGATTGACTTATTTCACTCAGCATAATGTCCTCCAGTTTCATCCATGTTATGAGATGGTTCACAGATTCATTGTTGTTCTTTCTCGTTCCATAGTACTCCATTGTGTGTACGTACCATAGTTTGTGTATCCATTCATCTGTTGATGGACATCGAGGTTGTTTCCATCGTTTTGCTATTGTGAATAATGCTGCCATGAACATAGGTGTGCATATGTCTATTCGAGTGATGACTCTTATTTCTCTAGGATATATTCCTAGGAGTGGGATTGCTGGATTGAATGGTATGTCTATTTCTAGCTTTCTGAGGAAACGCCATATCATTTTCCAAAATGGTTGTATCATTTTGCATTCCCACCAGCAGTGTATAAGAGTTCCCATCTCCCCGCAGCCCCTCCAACATTTGTTATTTCCAGTATTTTTGATTCGTGCCAGTAATGCCGGGGTGAGATGGTATCTCATTGTGGTTTTAATTTGCATTTCTCTAATGGCTAGTGATCGCGAGCATTTCCTCATGTGTCTGTTGGCCATTTGAATGTCTTCCTTGGTGAAGTGTCTGTTCATTTCCTTTGCCCATTTTTTGATAGGATTGGTTGTCTTTTTGTTGTAGAGGTGTTGGATTTTCTTGTAGATTATGGAGATTAGACCTTTGTCTGACTTGTACTGTCCAAAAATTTTTTCCCAGTCTGTAGGTTCTCTTTTAACTCTTTTGGTGAAGTCTTTTGAAGAGCATAGATGTTTGATTTTTAGAAGATCCCAATTATCTAGTTTATCTGTTGGGTTTTTTGTGTTGATGTTTATGGTTTGTATCCTGTTAATGCCATGTATTAAGGCCTGAAGTGTTGGTCCTATTTTTTCTTCTATGAATTTTATAGTTTGAGGCTTTATATTCAGGTCTTTGATCCATTTTGAAGTAGTTTTTGTATATGGTGTGAGGTATGGGTCCTGTTTCATTTTTCTACAAATGGATATCCAGTTTTGCCAGCACCATTTGTTACAAAGACTGTCTTTTCCCCATTTGATGTATTTTGGGCCCTTGTCAAAAATCAGGTGACCGTAGGTGGATGGATTTACATCTGAGTTCTCAATTCTGTTCCATTGGTCAATGTCTCTGTTGTTGTACCAGTACCAGGCTGTTTTGAGTACTGTAGCTGTATAGTAGGTTCTGAAGTCAGGTAGTGTGAGTCCTCCAACTTTATTCTTCTTCTTCAGTAGTGCTTTACTTATTCAGGGTTTCTTCCCTTTCCATATAAAGTTAATAATTAGTTTTTCCATCTCTTTGAAGAATGTTGTTGGTATTTGTATCGGGATTGCATTGTATTTGTAGATTGCTTTAGGTAGAATTGCCATTTTCACAATGTTGAGTCTGCCTATCCATGAGCATGGTATGTTTTTCCATTTATGTAGATCCCTTTGGATTTCATGCAGCAGTGTTTTGTAGTTTTCTTTGTATAGGTCTTTTATATTCCTGGTCAGATTTATTCCTAAGTATTTTATCTTTTTAGGGGCTATTGAAAATGGTATTGATTTCCTGATCTCCTTTTCATCGTTCTCTTTACTGGTGTATAGGAATCCAACTGATTTTTGAATGTTTATCTTGTAGCCTGCTACTCTGCTGAATCTTTCTATTAGTTCCAGTAAATTTCTCGTGGAGTCTTTAGGGTTTTCTATGTATAGTATCATATCATCTGCAAACAGGGAGAGTTTAACTTCTTCATTACCAATTTGGATGCCCTTTATTTCTTTCTCTTTCCTTACTGCTCTAGCTAGAACTTCCAGCACAATGTTAAATAGGAGTGGTGATAAAGGGCATCCTTGTCTTGTTCCTGTTTTCAAGGGGAATGTTTTCAGCCTCTCTCCATTAAGAATGATGTTGGCTGTTGGTTTTGCATAGATGCCCTTTATTATGTTGAGAAATTTCCCTTTTATACCTATTTTATTGAGACCTTTTATCAGGAATGGGTGTTGGACTTTGTCAAATGCCTTTTCTGCATCAATTGAGATGATCATGTGATTTTTTTCTTTCCTTTTATTTATGTGGTGGATTACGTTGATGGATTTTCTAATGTTAAACCATCCTTGCATACCTGGTATGAATCCTACTTGGTCATGGTGTATTATTTTTTTGATATGATACTGAATTTTATTGGCTAGAATTTTGTTCAGAATTTTTGCATCTATATTCATGAGAGATATTGGTCTGTAATTTTCTTTTTTTGTGATGTCTTTCCCTGGTTTTGGTATCAGCGTTATGCTGGCTTCATAGAATGAATTTGGAAGTGTTGCTTCCTCTTCTATGTTCTGAAATAGCTTGAGTACAACTGGTACGAGCTCTTCTGTAAATGTTTTGTAGAATTCTCCAGTGAAGCCATCTGGGTTGTTGAGAATTTTTGCATCTATATTCATGAGAGATATGGGTCTGTAATTTTCTTTTTTGTGGCATCTTTGCCTGGTTTTGTATCAGGGTTATGCTGGCTTCATAGAATGAGTTCAGAAGTGTCCCTTCCTTTTCTATGTTCTGAAATAGTTTGAGTAGTACTAGTACAGACTCTTCTCTGAATGTTTGGTAGAATTCTCCAGTGAAGCCATTTGGGCCAGGCCTTTTTTTTGTTGGGAATTTTTTTTATTATCTTTTCAATCTCTTCTCTTGTTATGGGTCTGTTCAGATTTTCAACATCACTTTGTGATAGTTTGGGTAGGTAGTGTGTTTCTAGAAATTTATCCATTTCCTGCAAGTTTTCAAATTTGTTGGAGTCTAGTTTTTCATAATACTCTTATGAACCTTTTTATTTCACTTGGGTCTGTTGTAATGTCGCCCATTTCATTTCTTATTTGGGTTATTTGTGTCCTCTCCTGTTTTTCTTTTGTCCAGTCTGGCCAGTGATTTGTTGATTTTGTTGATTCTTTCAAAGAACCACCTTTTGGTTTTGTCGATTCTTTCTATTGTTTTTCTATTCTCTATTTCATTTATTTCTGCTCTGATCTTTATTATTTCCTTTCTTCTGGGGGCTGGGGGCTTTTTTTGCTGTTCTCTTTCTGTTTGTTTGAGTTCTGTAGTTAATGTTTTGATTTTTGTCCCTTTCTTCTTTTTTGATGTGTGCATCTATTGCTATAAATTGTCCTCTGAGTACTGCCTTTGCTGTGTCCCAAAGGTTTTGGTATGATGTGTTTTCATTCTAGTTTGATTCTAGGAATTTTTTTATTCCATCTCTGATTTCTTCTATTACCCAGTGGTTTGTAAGCAGGGTGTTATTAAGTTTCCATGTAACTGATGTTTTTTCCTTGCTCTTTCTGTTGTTAATTTCTACCTTGATGGCGTTGTGGTCAGTGAAGATACTTTGTATTAGATCTCAGTGTTTTGGATCTTGTTGAGGATTGCTCTGTGGCCTAAGATGAGGTCTGTTCTGGAGAACATTCCATGTGTATTGGAAAAGAATGTGTACTTTGCCATTGTAGGGTGGCGTGTTCTATATATGTCTGTGAGGTTGAGTTGGCTGATTGTGCCCTTTAGGTCTTCTGTATCTTTGCTGAGTTTCTTTTTAGATGTTCTGTACTTTACTGAGAGTGGTGTGTTGAAGTCTCCTACTATTAATGTGCAACTGTCAATTTCTCTTTTTGGTACTGTTTTTATCTATTTTGGAGCCCTGTCATTGGGTGCATAGATGTTTATTATGGTTATGACTTCATGATGGATCGTCTCCTTAATCATTATATAGTGTCCTTCTTTGTTTTTTATGGTGGATTTTGTTTTAAAGTATTTTATCTGAGATTAATATTGCCACTCCTGCTCTTTTTTGGTAGTTGTTTGTTTGATTTATTTTTTACCAACCTTTGAGTTTTAATAAATTTACGTGTTTGTTTCTATGGTGTGTCTCTTTTAGACAGCATATTGATGGATCCTGTTTTTTTAATCCATTCTGTCCCTCTCCGTCTCTTTATGGGTGCATTTAGGCCATTTACAATCAGTGTAATTATTGATAGATTTGAGTTTATTGCTGTCATTTTGTAGTGTATTTTTTGTGTGTGTGTGCTGACGTTTTCTTTGTCTTACTCTCACATGCTTAATTCCTTTTGTTTGTGGATTTTGTTTTCATTTCTTTTGTTTTTGTAGGTTTTGTTTTTACTGAGACTTTATGTTTTTCCTCTTTATTTTTAAGAGTAGGTTTGTTAACTTCCTTTGTGGTTACCGTGACATTTACCCTTATCTTTCTAAGTTTGAAGCAGTCTGTTATTACTTGGTATTGCCTTGCCTTCCTGTCCATTAGAAGGTTTTATACCTACACCATTTATTCTCTCTTTTATTATTCTAATGGTGTTGTCATTTACAGATTAACTGCTCTGATTCCCTGTTGTATTTCTTTTGGTTTTGGATAGTCCTTGAGAGTTCATTTCCTAGATTGGTAGGTGGCTGGTACAATTCTGCATCCTAGTTTCAGCCTGTGAGCTGAAGTTGTTTGTTCTCAGATCAAAGGACTCCCTTTAATAATTCTTGTAAGTTTGATTTTATTTTTACATATTCCCTTAATTTCTGTTTATCTGGAAATGTCCTAATTTCACCATTATATTTGAATGAGAGTTTTACAAGATATATTGTTCTTGGCTGGCAATTTTTTTCTTTCAAGGTTTTGTATATGTCGTCCCACTGTCTTCTTGCCTGCATGGTTTCTGCCAAATAATCTGAGCTTAATCTTATTGTTTCTCCTCTGTATGTGACTTTTTGTTTTTCTTGAGCTGCTCTCAGGATTCTTTGTCTTTGGTTTTGGCAAGCGTGATTATGATATGCCTTGGTGATTTTCGTTTGGGGTCTTTTCTGTCTGGGGTTCGTTGAGCTTCTTGGCTGGCCAGCTTTTCATCTTTCATGATATTGGGGAAGTTTTCTGTCAGTAGTTCTTCAATGATCCTCTCTGTGTTTTCTGTTTTCTCTCCCTGTTCTGAAACTTCGATCACTCACAGATTTTTGCTTTTGATTGTATCCCACATAATTCTCAGGGTCTCTTCATTTTTCTTCGTTCTTTTTTCTGAGTTTTCCTCAGAGTGTATCCAAGTGTTTGTCTTCAATTTTGCTGATCCTGCCTTCCCACCGTTTCAAACCTGCTGCACAGCCCTTCTATGACACTGTCCATTTCTGAAATCTTGTTGTTTATCTTTTGGATTTCTAATTGTTGTTTTTGTATGATTTCTAGTTGTGAATTTATTTTGGCATTTTGGTCCTGTATTATTATCCTGAATTCTTCCATTTTTTTGGTCCGTATTTTCCATGAATTTGTTTTTTCCATGAATTTGTCTATTTTTTTCCTCATTTTTGTCTGCTTTTTGCTTCAACTCTTGGGTAGCTCTGAATATTAGAGATTTGAATTCCCTATCAGGTAGTTCTAGTGCCTTTTCTTTTGCTGGAAAGTCATCTGGTGTTTTATTGTGGACGCCTACTGAAACCATCCTGTCCTGTTTTTATAAATGGTTTGAGATTGTCTGCTGTCTTTGGGGCATTCAGTAGTTATTTTTCTTGTTTACTGATTGTAGATTTGTTTGTTTCATCCAGTTTTTTTGTTTTATTTGGCTATGTCTGAGCAGGCGGGCTGTGTGTTCTTTGTTGTTTGCTCATATGTGGGCATGATACTTTTCACCTCCTTCTCTAATTGGCAGGGTCAGTTGCTCAGATATGGTACAGCAGGGCAGGTCTAGCTGAAGAGGAGTTGCTGGGATGGGTTGTTTGTGGCACTTACTATGTACATCGGGCTGGCCAGTAATCAGTGCAGGGCAGGTTCTGGTAGGCTGTGCCTGTGCTGCTTGGTGGTGTGATGTTCCATGCATGGTGCAGGTATGGAGGGAGGAGATTGTGATGTGTGGAGTTAAGATGGGTATGCGAGAGAGGAGAGATGAACAGGAGCCAAAAACATACAAACAAAAAAGAGTGCTAGGGGAGCTTGCTGTTGGAGTGGAGAAATGAGAGACTATGAAATGGAGAAAAACAAAAAGGAGATTAAGAAGAAAAGAAAAGAAAAGATGAATAATTAAAAATTAGAAGAAAAAAAAAAGCAAAGCTCCCAGGGATCTCACCGGTGTGGTTACGAGGTCTGGGGAAGTTGCTCCCAGGCCATAAAGTACAGCCTGGCTAGAAGGCGTAGAGGTGTCACTCAGCGCCAGGTATTCAGGGGGCAGGAAGAGACGGAAAGTATAAAGAGACAAGAAACTGAGCAATGAAGAAAGAGAAAAAGGGGAAAAGAGGGAAAAGAAAACAATCAAATTTAAAAAAAAAAAAGAACAAGAAAACCCCACAAAAAACAGAAAGAAAAAAAAAAAACAAGAAAAAAGAAATGTTCTCAGGAATCCGTCTGTGCGTCTGCGCAAACTGAGATGGAAGGTCCTAAGGCGCGCAGTACTGCCTGGCTAGAACGAGAAAAGAGAAAGAAAACAAACAAACAATTCGAAACAAACAAAAAGCCCCAGGATCCCACCAGTGTGGCAGCACAGGCCAGGAAGCAGTTTCACATTCGAGCAGCATTTCACAGCCTTTCAGGAAGAAGCAAAGATGGCACGCGGAGCCAGGTATTTGAGAGAAAGGAGGGGGAGGCAGTGAGAGATAAGGAAAAGGAAATCTAAAGAGCAGAAAAAAGCAACACCAGCAGCCAGCAAATGGCACCTGGGGAACCGGCCAGTGCGGGCAGGTGGAATCCAAGCAACACTAGCATGAAGCCGATGCTTCGTGGCCAAGAAACTGTGGCCACAGGAAGCAGAGGCGGCCAAGTGGGGGTGAAGAAGGGTGAGGAGTGGGAAAGCGTATATTGCTGGTTACTGGCTGTCCTGTCTCCTGCTGGAAGCTCCGGGAAGCTGCTTTCTCATACTCCCTGTTCGCTGGCCTCTGATAGGAGTCCAAGATGGTCAATCTGTGCTGCATTAGCTGATAGGGGACCTCTGCATGTATGTCTCCTTGCTCTCTGTTTTTTGTCAGTTTCTTATTCTATTCGGTGCTTGGCTGAGTTCTTTATCTCTTCATTTGATGCTTAGGGTTTCAGGATTGCCATTTTCTCTGTTTGGCTTAGTTTTTTGGATCTTTCCTGAGGAGGGACAGCTTAGTGCTTTTGCCTATAGCGCCATGTCGCCTGGAAGTGAGATTTTTTTTTTTTTTTAATTGTACTTTAGGTGAAGGTTTACAGAGCAAACAAGTTTCTCATTAAACAGTCCACATGTTGTTTTGTGACATTGGTTGCCAACCCGGCATATCAACACTCTCCCCTTCCCGACCTTGGGTTCCCCATTACCAGCTTTCCTGTCTCCTGCCTTCTTGTCTTTGCCCCTGGCCTGGTGTGCCCCATTAGTCTTGTTTTGTTTTATGGGCCTGTCTAGTCTTTGGCTGAACGGTGAACCTCAGGAGTTACTTCATTACTGAGCTATAAGGGTGTCCAGGGGCCATTTTCTCGGGGTTTTCCAGTCTCTGTCAGACCAGTAAGTCTGGTCTTTTTTTTGTGTGTGAGTCAGAATTTTGTTCTACATTTTTCTCCAACTCTGTCTGGAACCCTCTATTGTGATCCCTGTCAAGGCAGTCAGTGGTAGCAGCCAGGCACCATCTAATTGTGCTGGACTCAGTCCTTTGGAGGTTGTGGTAGTTGGGGTCCATTAGGTCTTTGGACTAATCTTTCCCTTGTGTCTTTGGTTTTCTCCATTTTCTCTTGCTCCCGAAAGGGTGAGACCAGTGGAGTATATTAGCTGCCACTTACAAGCTTTTAAGACCCCAGACGCTGCTCACCAAAGTAGAATGTAGAACATTTTCTTTATAAACTATGTTATGCCAGTTGAGCTAGATGTCCTAGAGACTGTGATCCCCAGAGCCCTCAGCCCAGTAATTCGGTTCCTCAGGGTGTTTGGATCTGTCTGTGGAGCTTCCATGACCTCACCTTGGACAAGTTGTGCTGGCTTCCACAGTATTGTGTACTGTCTTACCCTTCACCAAAGTTACCGCTTATCTATTGTCTTTTAAGTGTTTTTCCCTCTAGTGGCAGATTTTTTTGGAAGTAGATCACCAGCCCTTTCTTTTAAGGCACCTCTGGGTGGAGTCAAACTTCTAGCCTTGCAGGTAGCAGCTGAGCATGTTAACTGTTTGTACCACCCAAGGACTTCAGTTCGTAAGTACATACTCTTTAGAATGCACATAATCCAAGTACTTCTTGAATACCACATTCTCAAACCAAGTCTCCTTCTCTCAGTAACCACTCTGTCCAATTGGACTGTCAGCTTCCAGACCCTGTGAATGCATTTACACACTATATGAGTATACAGAGAAGTAATATGGTTCGTTTTGTGTGTTTTTGACATAACTTTTTTTAAAATTGTTCTATGCATTATTCATCTGCCTGCTTTTTATCCTGACAATGCCTTCCATATTGCTCCACCTGGCTCTATCTTATTCTTTCTAATTGCTACATAGTATTACAGAGAATAGATGTGCCCTAGTTTCTTTAACCAGTCCCAATCAGTGAACTGTCAGGTCATTTATAATTGTTAGTATTATTTCAGTATTACAACAGTGAGTATTCTTATAAATTCTTCCTTGTGGACATGTATAAATGTTTCTCTAAGATATTTATCTAGAAGTGAACTTGCTGATGAGTATGAATATTTTATATTCCAAAGTTGCTTTTTCCAAAAGCTATTTACCAATTTTCTATATACCCCCTACCCTAGTATGTATGAGTGTCTGTTTTCCTGCCCTGGCTAACACTGGGTGTAGCGATTGGTTTCATTCTAGTCACTCTGACAGGTGAGCAGTCCCTCATTTCCACATAGTCTGCTTTGCAGCGATCCGGTTACTCACTGATGTGATTTCCAGGAGAACAGTGGGTTTTAAAGAGCAGAGACTTCCTGTACTGAGGAAATGGTATAATAAATTTAGATTAGCATTGTACTCAGTGGGTATTACTATTTTTCCTCATCATGCTAAGTCAGGTGGATGGCAGATATTGAGTCTTCTTCTACATTAGTATTTTTAAAAGCATAAAATAGATAGTATCCGTATCTCATTTCTTACGGGACTGGGAGGAGGGTCTGTGAATGCATGAGAGCTCATTCCAGAGAGTTTCTTTCCCCACCTCTGGCAAGTTAAATCAAAACAAGGAAGAGTGAATAACAACATAATTTTTATAATTAGACCTTTGTACATAACTCTGTAATTAGAGCTATCGCACTCCCCAGTCCGTTGCCATGGAGTCGATTCTGACTCATAGCAACCCTATAGGACAGGGTAGAACTATTGCCATAGGGTTACCAAGGATGTTATCTTTATGGAAGCAGACTGGCACATTTTTCCCCCACGGAGCAGCTGGTGGGTTTGAACCACCAACCTTTTTTTAGCAGCTGAGCACTTTAACCAGTGCTCCTTCTTACACTCCAGTGGGCCTTTAAAAGGGAAAATGACTGAACCCACCTCGCACAAACACCCATACACAACTACATTTAGCATTAAACCACTACAGGCAGTTGGACTGTGGTGGTTGCCATGATAAAGGGCTGGGATGGGAACCAGGGTTGTTATCAGCTGAATGGTCTCAGTCCCAGAGGACAACCTCTGCACTGTCCTCCCTGCCCCCACCCTGCTCCTTCAGGGCTGCCTGTCCCTGGTGACAGTTGCTCACTGGTGAGCCAAGTAGGATCTGTGGTTGAGCGTCCTTGCTTGTACAACCCCACATTGTACCTGCAGTTAACAATTTCCTTGGTTTTTTCATTTGCCTGATTTTGTTTAATGTTCCTTTGACTATTTTTAAAAATATTCCATGTGTCTATTGATAATATTTTTCTGGTGTACAAACTCATTGATGGAAACAAAAAAAAAAAAAAGAGATAAAAGAAAAAGAGCTAATCTAAAAATCTACTTTTTCTTCCCGGGTTATCTCTGTGGAGTGTTTATGTGGTTGTCATCATAGTGGATATATAAATTATAAAAAAAATATTTTTCTCAATATTGTTTCATAAGCAGTTTTTCATGTGCTGGTTAGTTATTCCAGTTTTTACTTTTTTAAGAGTACATAATATTCTGTGGTGTAGCTGAGGTGTGGTAACTTAATTAGCTGTTTTCACTTGTTTGGAGCATTTAAGTTGTTTTCAGTAACTTTGTTACATATCTTTGTTCAACTGTTTTCATATTTTGATTTTTTTCTTCTTGGGTTAAATTTCTGAGGATGAGTAAAATAATGTGAGTATTTTTACACAAGCTCCAACGTTTGAGTTTTTTACAAAACATTGGGCTAGTCTTTCACCAAAGCAAGAGGGGTTTTCTCAGCCTGAAGGGAAAAAAGTACAAAGCTTTCACACCTCCAATTCATATGTCGGGTGTCACACTTTCTCCCTTCAGAGAATCTTGGATTTAGGAAAGGGTGTGACCTCTGATTCCGGGTTCAAATGTAGAATTTCCGTATAGACTTTTGTTTTGTTTTCTGTTTTCTCTCTTTCAGAGAATCCCAAACCCCAGTCACCTTCCCTTGGTGGTGTCCTGGAATACCTACCCTCTGTTCTTCGGTACAGCCATTTTTGCCTTTGAAGGAATTGGGATGGTAAGAGTTGCACTGTGATTTGAGCCCGAGTGTTCTCTGGTGCCCTTGGCAGTCTAGACGTCTGCTTCAATGAATGCTAAGGAAATGCTGTTAGAAATTATCTTCTGAGACTTTCTGGCCAGTTATGGAATAGCGTTTCAGGGATTTCCATTGACGTTTTCCATCTCTAACTTTTGAAGATAAAGTATGTAATTTTTAAATGTTTACACTGAAAACCCCTCCACTGCACACTTCTCTCATAAGTTCTCTGAGATTTCATTGCTTCTGAAAAGTAAGCTGAATAATTAGTAGTTGCTAGGATTAAATGAGATGGTATGTGTAAAGTGCTTTGCACAGTCCTTGACACATGGTAACCATTAACTAAATTTTTATTTCTATTTGTAATATTACTGATTTTATTATTAAATTAATAAATGTATAAATAATTTCTCTGTCATAGAACACTGATGTAGTGTATCTTTTGTGTATAAATGAGCCGCCTTCGCTCCTGGCCTAGCTTCCCGTCATTGTTGCTGTGACCTCACTTAATTCTCCTAAAGAGAAGAGTCTTCCGCTTAGTTGTACCTAATTTAATTTAATTTATATTTTTCATAATAAAGGTCCAGGATTCTTCTCCAAGAAAAATTGTTTGCTCTGCTGACCAAGGGCTGGGGAAATGGGAAGACCCTTCTCCTTCCATGACATTCCTTTTTTTCCTTGTTTGATTTCCCTATCACCTTTTATACTTTTTGAAAATCTAGAAGCCAGACAATTTTTTTTTTTTTTTTTGGTCAAAATACTGAGGAATCACGCTGGTGGTATTGAAGGAATGTATTGAGGCTCTAACACCATTGGGGAGGCTTTCTGAGTGAACTGTCACCCTTAGGTCATGATCATTGATTGTTCTGAGGATAAACAACCTTCCTCTTTTTCCTTGAGGAGTGTTTCACCCTTATTCACAAACACAAATGGCTTCCCTGCTGGTGAGGTGGAGGCCGGAATGGGCCTGAATTTCAGCAATAAGAGTCAATGTTCCAAGTACTAACGGCTTAAAAGAAGAGGTTGATTAAATGTGGAAAGATGTCAGAGACCCTGTGTTCTTAAGAAACATTGTACTAAATCTATCAATTTTCCCTAACAACACTGTGCAGAAGCCGTTCTTTGCTTTATTTCATTAGTCAGGGCTTGGATACAGAGTCATTATGTAAACATCATTATCCGTTCCTTTAAGACTTCTTTGTGTTTTCTATTTTTACAGTAGGAGGGAACATTGCTACTAGGACCCTTAGATTTGGATTGAAGTGTTTTCAGTGGGTCAGGGTAAGGTGCCTGGCTGCTGGCGGTATGTCCATTGTTCCCTCTGGGTGTTTATGCTGCAGAGCTAGGTCTGGCTCTTTGTACTCTTGATGTGAAGGAAACTGAAGGATGAATGTAGAAACTTCTGGTTGATATGGATTAACTGAAGCTTGAGACCCTTGAGCTGGTGCGGGGGTCGGGGGGAGCACGGATGCTGAAGGGAATGAGAGAGCTGTGGTGCCCCTGGGGTCTTGGTGCCAGCTGTGTGCAGGAGTGTGGCTGGCATAGACCCACTCTCCTTATGGCTGCAGGCACTCAAAGAAAAGGATGTAATGACGAGCCAAAGGTAGTTTGTGGGGTAGACATTGCTCTGAGTTGATTTTCCTTGTTCCAGAGCCAGTTGATAGCAGTTGTGAACCTCATCATGGTCACACATGCCATTTGTTTTGTTCCTAAATGAACTTATCTTTATAAGGGGACCTTTTCTTTGCTAGGAGCCCTGGTGGCACAGTGGTTAAAGTGCTCGGTTGCTAACCAAAAGGTCAGTGGTTCAAACTCACCAGCTACTCCACAGGAGAAAGATGTGGCAGTCTGCATCCCTAAAGATTACAGCCTTGGAAACTCTACGGGGCAGTTCTACCCTTATAAGGTCGCTATGAGTCGGAATTGACTTGATGGCAACGGGTTTGGTTTGGTTTGGGTTGGGTTTTTCTTTGCTTGAGCTAAAGTTGAAGAATACCCTTTGTTATGAGGAAGGATGCAGCAAGGCTCAGTGGTTTGAAATAGGACTCTGGAAATGGGGCTTTGTTATGGACCTGATCTGAGACGTGTATTAAGTCATGCTACCTCCAGGACCTCAGTTTCTCTGACTCGGTGGTTTAACATGTCTCCACTGCTGCCTACCTCTGCTGAGGGAAGGACATCGTTTCTGGGAACTATAGTGGTGCTTTTCCTTGACCTGCACTTCTCATTCTTTGGACAGGTTAGCAGGGAGCTGTGATCTCAGTTGGGTAGAGCCGCCCTGTGCCATCACAGCATCCCATTCCCTTTCAGGCCAGGCAGGCAGAGTGAGAGAGGACCTCCTGGTTGCCATGCAACTGATTCATGGGGCAAAGGAGGACACTCCCACCCAACAGGAATCCTACAGCAAGAGGACAGAGCACTGGCCTGGCCAGGAGTCCTGGGCCCTAGTCCTCCCCCACCAAACAATGGGCTCTAGGACCATCTCTAGCTCCCGAGAGTAAAAGTTCTAATGAAACATCTTTTATTTGTTTGTTTGTCTGTCTAGTAAAGGACAGATGTGCTTCTGGGGAACCCGGGGGATAAAGAATTTACTTTTTTCTGAGGATGTTAATTTGTTGTTGGCCATTAATTCTGCTTTTTTTCTCTGCTTTCTCTCCTCTCTCACTACTGTCTCATAGGTTCTGCCCCTGGAAAACAAAATGAAGGATCCCCAGAAATTTCCCCTCATCCTGTACTGTGGGATGGCCATCGTCACCGCCCTCTACATCAGTCTGGGGTGTCTGGGGTACCTGAAATTTGGAGTTCACATCCAAGGCAGCATAACCCTCAACTTGCCCAACTGCTGGTATGTGGTGCAGGATGGAAGGATGCCTGGGAGCACTGGAGATTTTAAAAAGTAGTGAATTCTTCTTCCTAATTATCTTTTTTTTTTTAATTTTTATGGTTGTTAAAAATACATATAGCAAAACATACACCAATTCAACAATTTCTACATGTACAATTCAGTGACATTGATTATATTCTTCAAGTTGTGCAACCATTCCTACTCCCCTTTTCTGAACTGTTTCTCCCGCATTAACATAAACTCACTGTCCTCTAAGCTTCCTATCTAACCTTTCAAGTTGCTGTTGTCAATTTGATCCCGTGTATATACCTGATTCTCTCTTAAATCAGCCCACTTCACTCTAGTCTACTGCTGCAGCCATCCCCTAGGCCCCCACCAGCCCTCACTGCTGCCCACTGCGGTACCTGCTGACTAGTCTCTGTGCGTAAGTCTTACTCTTTCCCTAACTCTGTTTTCCACCTTACTGCCCTTGATCTGATCATGCATTCCCCTATTAAAAACCCCCTCAAAAACTTCCCTTTGCTTCTAAGATAAAGACAAAACCCTTAACATGGCTGCCAAGGCCTTTCCTGCTCTAGCCCCATCCCCATCTAATTCCTACTCAGCCAGGAGGGCTTTGCTTAGTTCATTCATTTTGAGAAACTTCTCTTGACACTCCACCCCCCACAACTTCAAGTGTAGGTTAGATGCCCCTTCTTTGTGCTCCCCTAACACCCTGTGCTCTGCTATCCTAGTTCTTCCTCTGTTGTGTTGTTACTGCCTGCTCACTTGTATCGTGACCTCCCTAAACTGTAAGCCCTGTGAGGGCAGGAACAACCTTGTTCACCTTGTGTCCCAGGGTCTGGCACAATACCTGGCACACGACACTCACCCTGGGAATGATTTTTGAATGACAAGGAGGACTAAACTGTGAGACTGTGAAGCATTTTATAAATAAAATGGCATTATTGGGAGGCAGCTGGGGTGTAGGGGATAGAAGTGTCTTAGTTTAGAAGACTGGGCTTCGAACCTGGTTCCAGCTGTGTGGCCTTGGACAGATCACTTATCCTCTCACTATCTTAGTTCTCTCTTCTCAGAACCAGGTATAGTTATTTTCCCCCCCAAGATTGTCATGAAGACCAAATTATATATATGGAAAGAGTGCTGTAATGCCGCACAGGTGTATGGATTAGTAGGATGCTGCCTTGAACTTGATTCTGTGTGTTAGATGCAGTGATTCCATAATTCCCATGGAGGCTGATACTGAATCATTTGGTTGTAGCTAAATGATAAACGCCACTTCTCCGTGGAAATCCTGACCCTGGAAAGGCCAAGTATCCATTCCATTCACCTTAAACTAGTCCAAATAGGTGGGAAGAGGACGAAAATCTGCATTTGGTTACCGGTGTCTGCTGTGTCTCTGCTTGGCAGGTACAGGTCTGATTTGAAGGAGAGAGCATCTGATGGATCGGGGATATCGGGAACCTTTTGTGCTTCACTCCAACTGTCTTAGTCGTCTAGTGCTGCTACCACAAGTGGGTAGCTTTAACAAACAAATTTATTTTCTCACAGTTTAGGAGGCTAGAAGTCTGAATTCAGGGTGCGAAGTCTAGGAGAAGGCTTTCTCTCTGTCAGTTCTGTAGGAAGATCCTTGACCCTTCGAGCTCCTCCTCCTGGGCAGTCTTCATGTGGCTTGGCATTTCTCTTCCCCCACCTCTTGCTTCTTTCACTTGCTTGTTTAATTTCTTATTTCTCAAAAGAGATTGATTTAAGACACTCTCTACACTAATCCTGTCTCATTAACATAACAAAGGCAACCCATTCCCAAATGGGATTATAACCACAGGCATAGAGGTTGAGATGTACAACACAGATTTTCGGGGGACACAGTTAAAGTTCAGTCTATAACAGTAAAGGTTGGTTGATGCATTGTAAGGAAACACTGAGACATGCTGAAATACTTCCAAAAAAGCTAGCTGTCACGGGGTGTGTCCTGAGGAACAATTCTGTTTTAAGAATAAACATTTCATTGTGGAGAACAGCTGTTAGCAGACACTGAGAAGCTTGCCAGCTGCCCTGGGGGATCAGAACCATCTTTCAGTGCAGCCTGAGTGATCTGCCTGGGTGTGGTTTTAGAGGCTTTGAGCAAAGACAGATTGAGAAATATATTTATGCAGCATATCAGTATTTAGCCCGGGATGCCCTTATCAGCAGGGGACGAGGGACCAAATTTGCCTCATGGCCAGCCAAGAGGAGCCCTGAAATGGGCCATTATTTTCAGACACAGCTGTTCCTTTTCTTTCCCTCTGGTGCCTGTTTTTAAATTTCAAAGTGCTCCTGCCTTTCAAGAGGTACAGTCGGTGTTAGCTCGGTATAACTGTGTCACCTTTCCCCAGAAAATAAATGGATGGGGAGCAGCAGAAGCAGTGCACGTATTCTGAAGCCGTAGCTGAGCATCTGTCTTCTTTCCTCTGACACCCAAACACAGCTGCCGTGATCGTTCTGCTGCTGTCAGGGTGCGATTTATTTGGCTGTCGCTGCAGATGACTCCTGACTCCAGACTTCCCAGCACAACAGAAGGTTTTGGTGATGTGCTGAGTCTAATTATAGAGTCACCAGCTGGTTTCTCCAAAGAGTTTTTATTATCTATTGCTGGAGCAAGTAAAATCTTTTTAACCAAACTCAGCTTTTCCCAGGGTGTTTTCCTGCTTATGGTGTCCCTGAGTGATGCAAATGGTTAACGTGCTCAGCTGCTAACTGAAATGTTGGAGGTTTGAGTCTTCCTAGAGGCCTCAGAAGAAAGGCCTGGCAGTCTCCTCCCTAAAAACCAACCACTGAAAACCCTACAGAGCACAGGTCTACTCTGACACACAAGGGGCCACATGAGTCAGAATTGACTCTATGGCAACTGGTAACTGGTCTCCTGCTTATAGCATAAGAAAATCTAGGTATTAAGTTCAACAACAGAGAAACTCAGTGCACATTATACACAAAACATACTACTACATTTAAATAGATTTCCAGCAAGAGAGATCAGACGTTTCTGTCTGCTTAATTCGTGAAGTGGGGCGTCCTTAGGAGCAGAGTGGCCCTTCCCTTTAATGGTCAAGTCAGATCTATAAGTACTTACAGATCACAGACGTTTTTCTTCTCGGTACGGTCCTACGCACTGGGGTGATAATAGGGATATCCCATGGTGAGTCAGTAGCCTCAATGGGAAGCTACACATGAAACGATGGTAGGAAGGCAGCTGTAATGAGATGAAAAGGTGGGTTCTTCTCCTGCCACCGGGTCCTGCATGGTCGCTGTCTGAGTCCTGGAAGCACTGAATTGGATGTGAAAGATATAAATAGGCTTGTTACTACTTTAATTTTATTTTCAATTGTTTTTATTTATAAAAGGATATATGCTTATGGTGAAGTTTCTAATTGTTTCAAGGGTATACAGAGAAAACTAAGTTTCCATCCCCTCCCTTAGTCCCCAGTTCCACGACTTTCCATTTCAGACACAGCCATGTTACCAGTTTGTTGTGTTTTCCTGATGAAGATGTTCAGTGTATGTAAGAAAGTAATTGGGTTGGGGGGGGGGGTGTTGTTTTCACCCTCCTTTTCATTTTTTTGTTCACTTAACAGTGTATCATGGAAATAGTTCCATATCAGCAAGTTGAGTTCTGTCTCATACCTGTAAACAGATACATGGAGACGCAGTGACTTATTTAACCACTTCCCTATTTATTAGCATTTAAGCATTTTCAGTCTTTCATACTTAATGCTGCAGTGAAGTATTTTGAATGTAAGTTTGTGTGCATGGGTACAAGTATATCTTCAGGATACATTCCTAGACGTGTGCATTTGCAACTGATAGGTGTTGCCACATTTGTTGTGGGACCAGTTTGCAGGTTTCTGAGAGGATCTTGGCTCTCTCCACAGGTTGTACCAGTCAGTCAAGCTGCTCTACTCCATTGGCATCTTCTTCACCTACGCCCTCCAGTTCTACGTCCCTGCGGAAATCATCATCCCCTTTTTTGTGTCTCGAGTGCCAGAGCATTGTGAGTTAGTGGTAGATCTGTTCATCCGCACAGTCCTCGTCTGCCTGACATGTGAGTAAAGACAAGATAATGGCCTTGTTTGTTTTTTCCCAAAGGATGCCCAGTCCCTAGGACTTTCATGAGAGAGACAGAGAATATGTGTTGTGGTGACACTGCCTATACTGTGTAAGCAGAAATCTTAGTACATTGTCTCAGTTTCAGAGTTGAGGTACAGCCAGAAGGTGGAAGTCATCTTAAGTGAATAATTATATGGAGCCCTGGTGGCGCAATGGTCAAAGCAGTCAGCTGCTAACCAAAACATCAGCAGTTCAAACCTACCAGCCTCTCCATGAGAAAAAAATGTGGCAATCTGCTTCCATAAAGATTTACAGCCTAGGAAACAGTTCTACTCTGTCCTGTAGGGTTGCTGTGAGTCAGAATCGACTCAGTGGCAATGGGTTTGGTTTAATTTTTTGGTACTCTTAAGGGGAGCCCCTGGGTGGTTAACAGTTAACGTGTTTGACTGCTAACAGAAGGTTGGAGGTTTGAGCACACCCAGCGGTGCCTTGGAATAAAGGCCTGACAATCTAATTAAAAAATCAGCCATTGAAAACCCTGTGGAGCCCAGTTCTACTCTAACTCATGTGGGGTTGCCGTGAGTCAAAGCTGACTTGACAGCAGTTGACTCTTTTATACGCTAAAGGACAGGGGATGAGGACCGAATAAAATACTGTGGAGATAGTGATGATTCAGAGTAAAGATGTACAATAACTATCCCGTATAAAATAATATAAAAGTCTAAGAGCCGTTTAACCCATATCCTTAATGAGCACAGGCTACTTTGGTAGAGGCTGAAGGTTTGTTTGTTTTGTAAAATAACTGTTTTTCTAGTGTGACAATTTTTTCCTTAGATGTTATTTTGAGCCTGTCTGATACTGTTCTAAAGTTTTTTTGATGCTTACCTTTTCTAAATGTGCATCTTAGAAAGTTTCTATTGATTAGTCTAGGTGTTTGATTTATCACTTTGTATTTTATTCCCTTTCCCTCACCCCAGCCCCCAAGAGGTGTGAGTTAAGAGATAGGATGTCACCCTTTTTGCTATTGGTTGACACCAGTCTAAATTTAAAAAAGGAAAAACATTTTTTTTTTTTTTTTTTTTGCAGCTTCTGTGGGTTGGTAAAATAGAGAACCCCTGAACATATTGGTCTATAATATCTCATTTAAATTTCTAGGAAATTTACAGTTGCTTTCCAATTTGAAATGCTTGAATCATAAATTTGTCTTTTCTGGCTGTATTTGGCTTTATTTATTTTCTTCAAGTTTGATCTTTGGGGACAAGAGCCTTTTTGCTTATTGTATTGCGACTTCTCTGGGAATTTGCTTAAATTATTCAGTCTGAGCTTCTGTCTTTGGTATAAAGATAGGTCTCTGATTTAATTGAGCTGGGGTGGAATGTTTCCGCAGTGAAAGATGTGAATGTTGTCTGCCGTTTGCTCATAGAAATCAGAAATGGGTTTATTAGCTGACGGCTGGCAAGAGAAGGGCAGGCAAGAGGCTATCCTTTCCTTCCATCTACCTGAGCAAAAAGTGAGTAGTGGACTCAGGCCTATCCCAAAATGAACCCCTTCAAGCCACCTGCAGTTGTTTTCCTCATTTTACTTCAGGAATAGTGGGTGGAAGCCCAGCGTCCTGGACCTCTGTGTGCAAAGAACTCCCTGGAGCCCAGGAAATGAAGGCCTCTGTACCCTTCTGATTTGATCCTGGGCAGTACTCCTCTAAGGTTCGGTGGAGGAGGGCGAATATCTTAGATTTGCCAGCCCCAGAGAGATGATCCTAAGAGTCCAGCTTCTACTTTGTAGCTTTTATTTGGCAGCTTCAGGCCCTCCCCTAGATGAGCCTATAGAAGCAACTCAGTCTATGCGCCACCTAATCCCTGCTGCTCCCAGGGCAACTGAAAAGGAGGGAACATGAGATACCTTGCTTTTTTAGCAAATTGCCTTAATGAGCACTGGCAAAGTAGGATGCCTGGACCCTTGATTTTAACCCTGTCCTCTGCCAGCAGCTCTAGATGGATTGATTCAGATATGTATGTTTCCAGCTCTAAGTGTTGAGGAGACAGCCTCTCTGTGTATCATATTTATATGTCAACTTTTAGAACCCCAGTTCTTGAATCCAAAGGGCATTGGAAGAAAGGATGGGGTGGTTCACATAATTCACTTTTCTCAAAGTGGTTCCTCTAGATAAAGTAGGTCTGTAGGTAAAATGTCGTATTACTGACTACACAGTCCCTTCTCCCTGCCCCGTAGGGCTGGGGCAGTGATGTGGGGCCTGATTCCTCCCTCTGCCCCATTTTCTCCTCAAGCCTGGCTTAGCCTTCAGTAGCATATGGCTTGCTTTCTGCCAGGTGTCTCTCTGCTATGCCCTGCAGGAGGTGGCGGTCTCTGATTCATAGACCTGGCATTGTCCTTAGATGCCACTTGATTTTTGGTTTACTTTTCCTGGCTCTGCCTGTGGGTCTCATCTCCGTCCACAGCATGATGCTCAAAGGACATGAGCTGCTTTTGATCTTCAAGAGCAGTCGACATTTTCCCCCTTCTCCTGTGATCTGTTGTGATTTAGTGTTGCGTTGTCATCCTGTTCAAGAAGGCAGCCCCCTCATCTCTGAGCACTCTGGCTTCTCTCATCATCCCTGGAGACTTTGAAGTAATTGTGGGATTCAGTAGAGGCATTCCAATGTAGCACCAATTTAAAAATGTATTTTTGTGAGTTCATTTTGTTCTTTTCCCCCTATTTCTTCAGATCTTTTGGCAGAAGGTTGATTGGTGTGGGATTTTAGATCTTTCATGGAAATAATTGGTTTCACTTATGCCCATGAGTTGTAACTGCAGCTAATGTCATCACTGTTTCTGGAGCTTTCCTGTCTGTTCCTCAGCTTTTCCTCCTCCCCCTCTCACCTTCTATCACCAAGGGGAGTGGGGAGATTTGGTCCAGCCTCATTTTTTCCCACTTACAATTCATCTGTCTCACCACCACTCCCACCCCCAAAGATGACCACAACTGATGTCTAATTCTCAATGCTTCATTTTTGGCCTGTTGGAGAGGAGGGAAAGGGACAGTGAACATTTCATAGAATGGTGCTTATTTTGTTATGATTTCATATGGGACAGTATTTACTTCCAGCTCATGTTTTTGGAATGCAGCCTCAACAGGTCCCCTTATGTTCAGAGCTTATGTAGGAGGAGAGGCTGGCCCCACAAAGAGGAGTCAGGAGATGCAGGATGAATGGTTTCTTTGGATTCCTAGAGGCACTAATCTGTCCTTCAAGAATTCCTACCAGCATTATTTGTGTAAAAATACAGTATTCTCTCTGCAGAGTAAGTTAAAAGCCTGTGTTTTTTGTATACTTTTTGTTCACCTTCTGAAGGTTTTTAGAACAATGAGAATGTTAATGGGTAATTGCCATTATGGTTGATTAGTATAAAAAGGAAAGATGAAGAGATTATGCCAGTGTGTAAAACAGTGACAGAGACAGATCTGAGACTCGATATGCCTGTACCATTTTGTTATCAGCCTTTGGAACCCTTGTCTGATTTCGTTTGACAAAGCAGAAGGAGATCAGGGCTGATTGTGTACTGGATTGTCAACCAAGTGATTGTGGTGCATCCTGGGAAAATAAACCTGAATATCTAACTCCCCTAGTTATTCACCAACTCTTTTGCTAATCAGCCAGATCCCCTGTTCTCCCTCCTTCTTGTATCATTCTTTATTTTGTTATTCATCAAGTCTATGGGAAGGTTACTGTACCAGTCGCTAGAGGTCCTGGATTCTAGTCTCAGCTCTGCCACTTTCTATTATTTAATCTCTCTGAGTGTCTCTTTCCATGGGGACAATAACAATATGGTAAAGGTGTATACCTATTTGGAGTCCCTGGGCAGCACAAATGGTTAAGTGCTCAGCTACTAACCAAAAGATTGGCAATTTGAACCTACCCAGAAGCACCTCAGAAGAAAGGCCTGGTGCTCTGCTTCCAAAAGGATACAGTCTTGAAAACCCTATGGAGCGCAGTTGTACTCGACACACCTGGGGTTACCATCAGTTAGAATTGACTCAACAGCAACTCTTTTTTTTTTGTTTTTGTTGTTGGTTTACCTACTCATTTAACTTAGGCAAATTCAATGAGTGAATGCTTAGCAGTGCTGTCCCATTAGAACTTTCTGTGGTGATGGAAGTATACCATGTGTGTGCTATCCAATATAGTAACTACTAGACACAGTGACTACTGAGCCCTTAAAACGTGGCTAGTGCAACTGAGGAACAGAATTCTTAATTCTATTTAATTTAAACTTAAATGGTCATCCATGGCTAGCGGCTACCATATTGGACAGTATAGTTTCAGAGTAAGTGTGAGACAGAAGACATGAATCTGCTGCTCCTCTGGTGAGTCTTCATTTCCACATGGCTCTCATTTTACAGTGGTATTATAGTTTAAAGGTATGTGTTTGGTATAAAACCTAGATTCTAATGGCAGCCCAGCTCTTTTCATCTGATGCTCAGCCAAAAGAAGCAGTGATTGGTTCTGGCACTGAAGGTAAAATTGGCTGCATTAGGCTGAGATGGTCTGACAATCTCACCATTGCAGGGCCTTCTTCAGATAGTTTCCAAGCTTGACTGTGACTACGTTTTGGCTTTATGAAATGAAACTAGAACCAAAACCCCCATATAAAATGTAATTCTCTCCTAGGGTTCAGGGAAGTAATAGATAATGCTCTGATCGTCATCTCAGTACTAAGGGCCATTGCCCTCCAGTTGGAGCCCAGCAGTGCGAAAGAGTCCATCAGACTATATTTGATTAGTACTGAGTTAATGATGTGCTTTTCATGAACAACAAAGTATGTAATATCGATGACAGTATTAACATGTATTACATGCCTGTTGTATATCAGGCCTTTTGCTAAGTGCCTGTGTAGAACCTCATTTGATTGTCATGATGTCTCTGTGATGTAGGAATTATGAGTGTCCCCATTTTGCTAACAAGGAAACTGGGGAATAGAAAGGAGCCATTCCTTGCCCAGAGTCACTCAGCTAGTAAGCAGCAGAGCCAGGATTCAAACCCAAGAGTCTAATTCCAGAGCCCATAATTCTTTAATACACTCAT
The DNA here is from genome assembly GCA_030035585.1 of Dugong dugon. NCBI lineage: Eukaryota > Metazoa > Chordata > Mammalia > Sirenia > Dugongidae > Dugong > Dugong dugon. The sequence goes on along the minus strand of CM057460.1, from coordinate 184,438,114 downwards.
GAAACCTTGGCCTTCACCCACCCATTGGAAAGATCATTTGGGTGGGAGGAATGGGATCAGCTGGGTGGCCAGTGAAGCCTCCTCCTGTTTGTTTTAAAAAGCACTGTCTGAGGATCTTGCCAGTGACTGGAGCCATCATTGATATGGTACAGGAGCCAATAGCATTTCCTAGTGCAGACTACCTTTCATCTTTGTGGGTTCCACCTTTCTCACATACCTGTGGTTACATTTCAGATGCAGAGCCACTGGCTTGTCCTGGCACAGGCATGTGGTCACTGTTCAGGGCTTGGCTCCTGAGGTCAGTCTGCAAACAGAACTGCTTCTCCTTTGCCTATATGAAAATGCTGTGCGAAATGGGGTTTATCATGCTATCTTTCCAGAAGGAAGAGGCTTTTATTCCTCTTTTGTTTCTTGTTAATCAAGTAGAAATGTGTTAGAGGTACCCTTGTTGCTCAGAAATTGTCTGCCTCCTTTTCTGCCCCTTTCTTTGGTAGACAGCAGATTGCCCTGCAGTATAATTTGATTTTTTTCCCTTGGAAAGAGAGAAGTCATGCGCTATATCAGGAAAAACTGAAATCCAGGTGACTGGAGCCAGGAGATCTGGGCCCCTCTCCCAGTTCTGCTACTCCTTTGCAGTGACCCAGCTCATTCCACGATGGGGCTTTGTTTCCTTATCTGCTGAATGAGGGGATTGGTCTAGATCATGTCTTGGTTTTCTGAGAGCTCTTTGTTCTATATAATGCACAAATGCATCTTGTAGCTCTGGGCAGGCCTGGGCAAACATCATGTCCTCTCTCCCTGCAGGCATCTTGGCCATCCTCATCCCCCGCCTGGACCTGGTCATCTCCCTAGTGGGCTCCGTGAGCAGCAGCGCCCTGGCCCTCATCATCCCGCCCCTCCTGGAGATCACCACCTACTACTCAGAGGGCATGAGCCCCTTCACCATTGCCAAGGACGCCCTTATCAGCATCCTGGGCTTTGTGGGCTTCATCGCGGGCACTTACCAGGCCCTCTACGAGCTCATTCAGCCAAGCAATGCTCCCATTGTCGTCAACTCCACCAGTGCCTTTGTATAGGATCTCGGTGCATCCTCTGCACTGGCCAAACCCACCCCTGTGTGTCCCCCCAGTACCTGTCCTCAGAGCCTCAGGTAAGCTCCAGGCTCTGGGGAAGACCAGGTTGCTGCCTGGGAACCCTCTACTTGGAACCTGCTATGCTGGGCCAGGTAGGCTGAGGGCAGAGGAGGGTGTGGGTAGCTGATTCACAGGAGGTACCACTAGTGACAGTGCTGTCACTGTTCACTTTTACATGTTTTAACCCAGAACTTTTCAGCTCTTCTCCCTCATCATGCCTTTTCCCTTCCTAGCAGCCTCCTCCCTTCTGACCCACTTCCCCCAAATCATTCCTGTCTAACTGCGCACTATATTTAAAAATTTTAGTGTCCCCACCTCTTATTTTCTCCTCTTGGGCCAGGCTTGGATTACATAAGTGGGAACTCTCCCTCTTCATAAAGCCAGGTCTATTGCTTTCTTATCTCTCTCCCAAATATTTTACCTCAATGTTCTCTTACCAATTCACTCTCCAAGGTGTGGCTGGACCTACCTAGTAGTTTACTCCCCAGTGCTGGAGTTTTTAATCTTAACTCTCTCTGGCTTGATGTGACCCTTAGGACAACACTTTCTCTTCTCACAGTCCTTCATCGTGGGTCACAATACTGTTATATTCTTAGCTGCTTTAGCTCTTAAAAGATAGGAAGTACTGCCTAAATTGAAAACATTTATATTTTATTTAAAATCAGCTTTGTGTTTTTAGACTCTGTCTCTACATCTGGGTTTATGATGAATTGTTTCTTCCTGAGTAATCTTACTCAGCCACTCCTGCTAAAAAGAAAATTACTCCAGGAAAATGTTTGCTTAGATTCTCAGCACTCTTGGCTGGGTACCTCAAAGATCTGAATCAGGACTAACCTCAATGTGTACCTCTGTGGGGAGGCATGGATTTTGCCTCCCATGGACCAGCCTGAGAAGTATCGGAGCCTGAGAAATTATCGAAGGACTCAGGAAATACTTGCAATGCACTAGGCCAAGGGACAGGATAGCCAGGTTGGATGTGTCTGTCACAGGAAGCTTAGAAAATGCCTGGTTTGTGTGTTCAGGCGTCTTCACAGCCTTAGCCTGTGACAAGAGAAAGGAATGGCTGCGTTCAGTTGCTGTCACCCCGAGAGGACACCCACTCTGTTGCCGTGGGTGAGCAGTTGGTTATTGCGTACAGAGAGTGAAGTCGAGCTCCTAGTGTGTGCAGCTGCTGGTCTGATGCTATGCGTGGTGCTTGGTTGTTTACAGTCGCGGGTAGGGCAGCACCAGTTCCCCTCATGACGCTGCCTCCATGACCTGGACCTATAGGAACCACTTGGCTGGGACACCTGTTCCCTCCGTTCTAAACGCTAATTGTGATGCCTGTCCTTCCCCCCACCCCCACCCCCCACATGCCTCCCTGAGTGTCAGAAATGGATTCTGGGGTGGCTCACCTCAAGGTCACCACTCAGATTTGGGAACAAGCTTCAGAGAAAGCAGAAGGTGTCTTGCCTTGCTTTTGGCTGTCTCCTCTTCCCTCTTGGTGTGAGAAGTATTTCAGAAGGGCATTCATGAACTCATCTCCTCAGCTGTGTGTGCGTGTCTGTCAGTCAGAGTGATTTCTTGTCTCGAACCCTGCTGTTCTCTACTCCTGTCTCTGGGCTCTCTCTTACCTGGAGATACGATTTTCCCTGGAAGTCAGCTCATGGAGAGAAGTAAATCTATCAGGGTTCTGTTCTTGTCTTTGTGTTCCACCAAGTTCATAAGGGCCGTGACCCACCCTCTTCTCTTCTTCCTCTTCTCTTCCAAAGCAGATAGAGCTGGCTCCTAGGGGAAGGGGTGGCAAAAATGGACTCCCATGTGCACTGACTCTTCGCCTACCTAGTAATTTATTAAATTAGGAAGACTTGATCATCGGTGACTTGTTCTCCCTTGGGAGAATGATACGTTTCACCCCCACCCTTTCTGCTCCCTGGTGGTCACTAGCAGGTGCTTACGTGACCACAATTCTAGCTGGAGTGAGCAGAGGCTCTGCCCTCTGAAATCTCAGACTTAGATGTTACCAAAGTGGACTTGAAAGTGGTATCTCCTGTGGGCAAGCCTGGGTGCAGCAGCCCAGCTGTTCACCTGGCAGCCTCCCCAGAGCAGTCCTGAGCGTTGTTGCCAGTGGGAAGGTGTATGCCACTTGGAGGGGGCCAGACTGGTGCCCTGCCCCTGTGTGCTCAGGGAGCTGCTAGAGGCAGACCCGTCCAGGTGAGCTCTGAGATTGGGACTTTGATGCCAGGGCTTGAGGACTGGACAGCAGAACACCAAGGTCCTCTGGCTCCATCCAGCCCTTAGCAAAATGCAGGCTGTCACTTCAAGGTCCCTGGCCCAGAGAACATGGTGAATGAGGAAACCGACTGTAGCTTTAGGGCATCTGGGAGCTAACTTGGGATGGCCTGGGCCCTGTTTGACCTCTTTCCTATGTTGCTGCTGCTTTGATAACTCAGATGCTTGGCTACTTCAGAAGAGCCAGGCAAGGCTGCTCCAGGTGTGGACCTTCCTAGCTGGGCAGGTGCACAGCTCTTAGGCGTTGAGTAGAGGGTCAGCCAGAAGATGGCAGGGAAGGAGGCCCTTCCTCCTCTTCTGGACGCCGCCCTCTGGGCCAGCTCAGGATCTCCTCTGCTGCCCACTGGACCACTTCAGGTAGAGAGCCCTCCCTGGGTTCTTCCCGTTGCTGCTTAGGACCCAGTTTCCCACCTTTCCCTGTGCCCTGGCTCTGGTTCCTGCTGAAAAACATAAGCAGCATGAGTCTGATCCAGGAGCAACAGAGCAAAGGAGTGTGAGACTGGATCTACTGGACCAAAGGCAAACCATGGGTTTTCTGGCGGGATACTGTTACGCCCTGTGACCCTCTCCTTCCCCTACTTCAGCCCCACATTCCCATTAGTCCACAGGTGGCTTCTCAGAGCCCCCTTGTTGGTTCTCTTCTTCCAAACGCCACTACTGGGAGCAGGTTTCCAGCTCTCAGTTGGCAATGTACTTCCAACTTAATCTAGGAACTTGCCGGGAAGAGCATGGCCCGGCGTCTTCTGTCCGCCTGCTCAGGAGCTGTCCCCAGTCACAAGTGCCGTTATTTACATTGTGTGGCCTCTCATCTGCAGATGCGTGTCAGTGTGAACATGTCTTAGCTTCGAAGCTGCATCTCACCACCCTTTCCTGTGCCTCAACCTTCCCGGCCGCATTCACTGGCTGGTGCCCTTATGTGCTCTCTGCCCCCATGGAAGGGGAAGTTTGCAGCTTTATCACTAGTTTTAAAGTGTTGATCCTGAGCAGGTGCCCAGAAAAACCATTTTCCCCTTCCCTCTTCTCTCTTACTTCTTTCTCTCCAAATTGCTTCCCTCCTAAGTTGTAGAATGTCACCTCTGTTTCACACGACGTGTTCACCCATTGTCTCTGGAAGTACAGAGTCTTAATTTATGTTTGTTTACGGCTCTCTCTGCCCACTGCTCACAGCAAGGGGGTCTGTCTCAGTGGGTTTTGTTTAGAAGCTGGTCAGATGCCCCCAGCTGGAACACGATGCTGCTTCCTGGCCGTGGAGACACTAAGTAGGCATGGCAGGCCTTGGTGATTAGGGAGCTCTGCTCTAAGTCTGCCTTAGAATCTAATTTTCCAAATGTACATTACAGATCTCCAAAACCATTAGGGGAAAAAGAAGGGGTGTGGCTTGCCTAGGAAGTCATGGTCAGTACTTTCAGATAATTAGGGCTGCTGTTTGCTAGGCTGTTTGCACAGCATCAGCCCATTATGTTTCTTCCCTATCGTTTGTGCCACTGAGTCATTCCCTGGCCAGAGGACAGAAATGGTGCTGATGTGACGTTACCAGACTAAGGGGATGGAAAGTAGGGGGTGGGGAGGGTGCCTGTTGTAAACCATGTTCTTTTGTTTAAATCAGGGTGATACTGGGGAACTGTTTTCTTTTAGTGGACAATAAAATCAGGTGTCTCTGTTGTAGAACATGTCAGTGAATTTGTGAATAGGACAAATAAGAAAAAGTACCATGCGGCAGGTCCTGGGAACCAGATAGTACTGTTTATGTTATGTGCCTGCATAGATGTATATTTCCAGCATGGTATGTGTAGAGATGTGGATTGATTGTGCAAGAGCTTGTAGAAGATCTCGTTTTGAGTTCTGCACACGGATCATGTGTTAAACTTTTCCTTTTCAATAAATGAACTTTGTTTTTTATTTTTGAGAGATGGTGGTCTGCGTCTTTGTTTTCACACCCTTCTTACATCACTCGGGTCCCTTTACTAGATGTTAGGTTGAAATGTTTCTAGCTTGCATCACTGAGCTCATACAAGGGAGGGGTGCGAACAATAGAACTGGCCCTGGAATGGAGAAGTACTCAAGGGAGGAACTAGGAATGCTTTTTTTTTCCCTCTTGGATAATTCCACCCTCCCTAAATCTCCTGCATCTCTGAAAACTTAAGAATTTTCAGCCCTCTCTATGTACAACAGTTGCCATAGGCTGAATGGTGGCCCCAAAAAAGATACGTCCATGTCCCAGAAACCATGATGTGACCTTATTTGGAAAAAGAGTCTTTGCAGATGTGATTAAGTCAAGGATCTCGAGATGAGACCATCCTGGATTATCTAGGTTGCCCCTAAATCCAGAAACAAGTATCCTTGTAAAGAGAAAGGCAGAGGGGGATTTGGAAGGGAGAAGAGGAGAAGGCCATGTGACAATGGAGGCGGGGATTAGAGTTACACAGACACCAGCCAAGGAACACCTGGAGCCACTACAAGCTAGAACAGACAAGGAAGGAGTCTCCTCTAGAGCCTCTGGAAGGCGCATGGCCCTCCTGACACGTTGATGTCAGACTTCCGGTCTCCAGAACTGAGATAATAAATCTCTGTGGTTTTTAAGACACTAAAAAACCCTGTTGCTGTTAAGTGGGTTCCAACTCATAGCGACCCTGTAGGACAGAGTAGAACTGCCCCATAGGGTTTTCAAGGAGCACCTGATGGATTCAAACTGCTGACCTTTTGGTTAGCAGCCATACTCTTAACCACTACATCACCAGGGCTTCCATAAAGACACTAAGTTTGTGGTAATTGTTTTGGCAGCCCCGGGAAACTATACAGAAGGTAACACCCAACTTCACTGAAGTGGGAAGATTGGTTTCAGGAAGGACACATGGCTCCTTCCCTTTTTGTCACATTTAAGAGGAAAAACAAGACTTCAGAGCAGTCCCTTAGATGATTTCGAAACTGACCTTTGTTAGCTACTGAATTAAACTTGTTTAAAAACAAAGCCCACGAGGAACACTGTTAAAGTTTAACACCTGTACAAAACTTCCCCCAGAGAGGGAGGTGGGGTAGGTTTTATGACAATTTACATACTTGATATTATTGGAACTGAGGATCAAAGGGATTAAGTGATGGGTCCAAGCAGCAGAATTGAGATCCACACATGAGCTTTCTGATTCCAGAATCCAAGCACTTCCGAAGATGCTGGCTGCCTCCTCTTTTTATAATAGCTTCATGAGGGATCCACCTTGAAGGATTACTGTGAAGTTAGAGAGAATGATATAAAGTGCTAATGTGAAGGGTTTATGAAACATTTTCTGAAATATTAGCTGAATTAAAGGCTCAGAGAGGGAAGTAGTTTTTGCTTTTTTTTTTTTTTTTTTGGTTGTACATTCATTCATTAATAGTCATCTTGCTCATTTCCTTTGTGCAAAGCACTCAATCCTTATTAGATTGTCCTCCTATTCAAGTTTTTGTTCTTGCTCACGTCCATAACTAATGGCTGTAATTCCCTCTTCCAGGTAAACAAGGCCCTGCAGGTAAGCCTACTTCCCTGTTAGAGGCATTAAATATGAGTGACAGTGGGCTGAATTAAGACCCTGAGCCAGGGCTATCTGCTGGGTAGGCTGGCTTCCTCAGACTTAAGAGCCAGTACTGCACTGTATTGATTACTATAAAAAACCAAACCCGTTGTCGTCGACTTGATTCTGATTCATAGCAACCTTATAGGATAAAGTAGAACTGCCCCATAAGGTTTCCAAGGAGCGGCCAGTGGATTCAAACTGCCAACCTTTTGGTTAGCAGCCAAACTCTTGACCACTGCGCACCAAGGGCTCCTCATAGTCATATAGAAGCCATATTATTGGGAAGATGGATTCCTCCCACTTTATCCTCTTTTTCAAAATTGTTTTGGCTATTCTGCGGCCTTTCCCTATCCATCACTTGTCTGTCAGTTTGTCGTACTGTGGCAACTTGCATGTTGCTGTGATGCTGGAAGCTATGCCACCAGTATTTCAAATACCAGCAGGGTCACCCATGGTAGACTAAGACATACTAGGAAGAAGAACCTGGCAATCTACTTCTAAAAAAATCGGCCAGTGAAAACTTTGTGAATAACAGAACATTGTCTGATACAGTACCAGAAGATGAGCCCCTTAGGTTGGAAGCCACTCAAATATCACTGGGGAAGAGCTGGCTCCTCAAAGCAGAGTCGACCTTAATGACATGGGTGGAGTCAAGCTTTCAGGACTTTCATTTGCTGATGGGGCATGACTAAAAATGAGAAGAAACATCTGCAAACATCCGTTAATAATCTGAATGTGGAATGTACTAGGTATAATCTAGGAAAACTGGAAGTTGAAAAAATGAAGTGGAACTCTTGAAGATCAATATCCTAGGTATTAGTGTGCTGAAATGGACTGGTATTGGCCATTTTGAGTTGGACAGTCATATGGTCTACTATATCGGGAATGACAAATTGAAGAGGAATGGCATCACAGTCATCATCAAAAAGAACATTACAAGATCTATCCTGAAGTACAACGCTGTCAGTGATAGGATAATACCCATATGCCTACAAGGAAGACCAGTTAATATGACTATTATTTAAATTTATCCACCAACTACTAACGTCAAACATGAAGAAATCGAAGATTTTTACCAACTTCTGCAGTCTGAAATTGACCATACGTAGTAAAGACATACTGATAATTACTGGTGATTAGAATATGAAAGTTGGAAACAAAGAAAAAGGATCGGTCATTGGAAAATACGGCCTTGTTGATAGAAATGACACCAGAGATCACATGATAGACTTTGCAAGACCTATGACTAATTCATGGCAAATACGTTTTTTCAACAACACAAATAGTGACTATACACGTGGACCTCACCAGATGGACTACGCAGGAATCAAATCGACTACATCTGTGGAAAGAAACGATGGAGAAGCTCAATACCATCAGTCAAAACAATGCCAGGGGCTGGCTGCAGAACAGGCCATCAACTGCAAGTTCAAGTTGAAGCTGAAGAAAATTAAAACAAGCCCATGAGAGCCAAAGTACGACCTTGACTATATCCTACCTGAATTTAGAGACCATCTCAAGAATATATTTGATGCATTGAACACTAATGACCAAAGACCAAAGTAGTTGTGGGATAACATCAAGGATATCATACATGAAGAAAGCAAAAGGTCATTAAAAAGACAGGAAAGAAAGAAAAGAACCAAAGTGGATGTCAGAAGAGACTCTGAAACTTGCTCTTGAACATAGAGTATCTAAAGCAAATGGAATATTGATCACACAGGAAGCGTCAAAAGAAGATGGAAGGAATATACAGAGTCACTGTACCAAAAAGAATTGGTCGATGTTCAACCATTTCAGGAGGTAACATATGATCAAGAACTGATGGTATTGAAGGAAGTTCAAGCTGCACTGAAGGCATTGACAAAAAACAAGGCTCCAGGAATTGACGGTATACCAATTGAGATGTTTCAACAAACAGATGCAGCGCTGGAAGCACTCACTTGTCTATGCCAAGAAATTTGGAAGACAGCTGCCTGGCCAGCCGACTGGAAGAGATCCATATATGTGCCCGTTCCAAAGAAAGGTGATCCAACAGAATGTGGAAATTATCGAATAATATCATTAATATCACACACAAGTAAAATTTTGCTGAAGATAATTCAAAAATGGTTGCAGCAGTACATTGACAGGGAACTGCCAGAAATTCAAGCCAGATTCAGAAGAGGACGTGGAATGAGGGATATCACTGCTGATGTCAGATGGATCTTGGCAGAAAGCAGGGAATACCAGAAAGATGTTTACCTGTGTTTTATTGACTATGCAAAGGCATTCAACTGTGTGGATCATAACAAATTATGAATAACATTGCAAAGAATGGGAATTCTAGAACACAGTTGTGCTCATGAGGAACCTGTACATAGACCAAAAGGCAGTTGTTTGAACAGAACAAGGGAATACTGTGTGGTTTAAAATAAGGAAAGGTGTGCATCAGGGTTGTATCCTTTCAGTATACTTATTCACTCTGTATGCTGAGCAAGTAATCTGAGAAGCTGTCTATATGAGGAAGAATGCCGCATCAGGATTGGAGGAAGACTCAGTAACAACCTGAGATATGCAGATGACACAACCTTGCTTGCTGAAAGTGAAGAAGGCTTGAGGCACTTACTGATGAAGATCAAACACTACAGCCTTCAGTACGGATTATACCTCAACATAAAGAAAACAAAAATCCTTATAACTGGACCCAGTAAGCAATATCATGATAAACGGAGAAAAGATTGAAGTTGTCAAGGATTTCATTTTACTTGGATCAACAATCAACGCCCATGGAAGCAGCAGTCAGGAAATCAAATGACATATTGCATTGGGCAAATCTGCTGCAAAAGACCTCTTTAAAATGTTAAAAAGCAAAGGTGTCACTTTAAGGACTAAGATGCACCTGACCCAAAGCATGGTATTTTCAATCACCTCATATGCATACAAAAGCTGGACAATGAATAAGAAAGACAAAAGTAGAATGGATGCCTTTGAATTATGGTGTTGATGAAGAATATTGAATACACATACCATGGACTGCCAGAGGACTAAACAAACCTGTTTGGAAGAAATACAGCCAGAGTGTTCCTTAGAAGTGAGGATAGTGAGACTTCATCTTACTTACTTTGGACATGTTACCAGGAGGGACCAGTCCCTGGAGAAGGACATCATGCTTGGTAAAGTAGAGGGTCAGCGAAAAAGAGAAAGACCCTCAGTGAGCTAGACACAGTGGCTACAACTATGGGCTCAAACAGCAAAGATTGTGAGGATGGCGCAGGACCGGACGTTGTTCCGTTCTCTTGTACATGGGGTCGCTGTGAGTCTGAACCAGCTCAGTGACACCTAACAACAACAACACAGCCTTTCTCTTTTAATATAAATTTTAAGATGGAGCTGGCAGAAGCCTCGAGGACTTCCAGGGTCTGTCCTTAGTCACTGCAGTTGGGCTATTGTTCAGCACCTGGGCCCCGAGCCCTCAAAGGCTGGCATGTTGTCCATTCATCATGTGGTACAGGATGGGTTGACTCTTCTGTACTGAACCAGCTCTGCAGCCCTGGGCTATTCACGCCATATCTCAAAACTTTACATGCTGTACTTTTGCTTTGCTCTCTCTTCTGTAACCTCCACACTCCTAATCCCAAAAGAGAGCAGTATTCCCCTCATGGCCTTTGGCTCTGCCCTTTTATATACTCACTTTTTGAGGTTCTAGCCATGACTTCAGTCCTCTCTCCAAGGCCTCCTGTGTCTTTCTCTAGGGGCCTGCCCTGATTTCTGAAGGATATATTTATCCTTCCTATAAGGCTATAGAGGGGCCCTGGGGGCTCAATATTTAAGCTCTTGGCTGTAGACCAAAAGGTTGGTGGTTCAAACCCACCCAGCAGCTCCGCAGGAGAAAGATCTGGCCATGCTCCCGTAATGATTACAACCTAGGAAACCTACTCTGTCCTCTAGGGTCACTATGGGTTGGAATCAACTTGACAGCAACTAACAAACAACAATAACATAAGGCCTTAAAACAACACCCGTGTGATGACAAGTTGTACAAGGCCTCCCTCAGTCCACTGCCATCTGAAGGAAGCAGGTTGACAATTCTTTTGCCATCTGTCCTGGTGAATTCCAGCTGCTTTCCTTCTCCGATAGAAGCTGCTGAAATGGACTGGTGGTCCATCCTGAGGCTGCAAGTCAGGAGGACAAAGGGAAGGAGGGAACTGGTCTGGGGAGAGAGTCTCCCCCATCCAGGAGAATGTGAGGCTGTGTGGTCCTGTGGGGGGATTGCCAGGCTGGATGTCAACCCTGCATTTGGGTCTTACCTCTGTGATATTCTAGCTGTGTGACCTCGGACAAACCGCTTCTTCTCTGAAGGCTTTAGAGTAAGGAATATTGGGAATTAGGGGATGGGCTAGACCAGTGTTTCTCAAAGTTGATTTAGGGGCCCTTCCCTGGGCAGTCATTTTTATCTGAATAGTTACGAATTTTTATTTTTGTTAGATGAAATGTTGTTGATTGCTGTTAATAATGTTGTTAATAAGTCAGAGTCGGCTCTGACTTACGGTGACCTTATGTATAACAGCCCACAATGTTGCCGCTCCTGCGCCATCTTCACGATCACTGGTATGTCTGAGCCCATTGTTGTGTCACTCCATCCCATTGCGCGTTTCCCTTGTAACTCTCAAATCCTTTATTTCTTGGATATTGTTTAAGGTGAATAAAAATATTTTTTAAAAACCCAAATCCACTTAAAGAAAAATATTAAGTAAATACCGGTGATGTTTGCTCAGGGCAAAAGTCATTGACATGGTAAGCAAAATGACAATTTTGGGCAACACTGGACTAGGGTGTTTGTGAATTCCTGCACAGTTCCGATACAGTAATCCTGTCTCTATACGGTTGTCGTTGTTGTCCGTTCCCATCAGGTTGATTCCAAGCAGAGCAGAAATGCTCCATAGGGTTTCCAAGGTTGGGACCTTTCCGAAGCAGATTACCAGGCCTGTCTTCCGAGGTGCCTCTGGTGGATTCAAACCATCAACCTTTTGGCTAGTAGTCAAGTGGTTAACCATTTACTCCACCCAGGAATTCTATACTACCAGGTGTCATTTCCTATCATAAGGGTCATCATTTATTGTTTACTGTGCTCTAAGATGTTTACATTTATTCTTTACAACAGTATTATGAGGTGCTATTGTTTATTATCTTTGTTTTACTGAAAAATGAGAGGCTAAGTCATACATGCTCGAGGCCACACAGACCCCAAAAACAAGGCTGCTGTGATCTCTTCGAGGATGTACTTTCTGTGTCCAGCTGGATTGGGATCTCAGTGGCAAGGGCCGGTCGTTCGAGTTTGTATCCCTGCAAGGCCTGGCACTGCAGGTGCCCAGACCATGGTTGGCTCCTGGACCAAAAGCAGGAGGGTTGCCTGGTGAATTTCACCTTCACCTGGGCCTTGGGTGAGCATGGAGCAGCAGCACAGCTGATTCTGGGCGCCAGTGCAGCTGACTCTCCAAGACCTGTGATACTTGAGTCCTTTCTCCCCGGTAGGGTGGTGGGGTGCAGAGCACTGACTAGGAGTCAGGGATCCTGGTGTCTTGTCCTTTCACTAACTTGCTTGTTAGTGGACTCATCCCTTCCCACCCAGAGCCTCAGTTTTCCCATCTTTAAACTGAGGGGTTAAAACCACTGCAGACAGTTGTGTCAGAATCTGGGTTTGTTTTTTGTTTTTTTTTAATGTAGTTTCCGGGGCACCAACTAACCAACCAACCAATTGCTACCGAGTTGATTCTGACTCATGGGGACCCCATGTGTATCAGAATAGAACTGTGCTCCGGAGGGTTTTCAATGACTTTTTTTTTTGGAAGTAGATCACCAGGCCTTTCTTCCGAGGTGCCTCTGGGTGAACTCAAGCCTCCAACCTTTCAGTTAGCAGCCAAGTGTTTTAACGATTTCCACCACCGGGGGACTGCTCCTGAGCCCAGCCCCCAGAGATTCTGATTCCGTGCGTCTGGGGTAACCCATTACCATTAAGTCAAGTCCGACTCACAGTGACCCTATAGGACAGAATAGAACTGCCCCATAGGGTTTCCAAGGCTGTAATCTTTAAGGAAGCAGACCACTACATCTTTCTCCCACAGAGCCACTGGTGGGTTCGAACTGCTGACCTTTGGTTAGTGGCTGAGTGCTCAACCACTACACCACGAGGGTGGGGCTCAGGAATCTGCATTTTAGGAGTTTTTCCAAGTACTGCTGATGCACTATGAGGTTTGGGCATCACTGTGCTTGATGATCTCTAGGGTCCCTTCCAGTTCTCAGATTCCTGAGTCCTAACTTGGAAGGGCCTGTAGACCTCATGTCCTCCCCCTGATCCAACCCAAAACAGGCTAAGTGACACAGAAAACAGTAAAAATAATATTTTATTGTTAAAAAAAAAAAAAAAACGAACGACCAACGAAACCATGCATACTATCACTCACGCTCACAGTCACGCACACAGCCGCTAACTGTTCACAAAAATAAGACTCTCACCCACACAGCCTGTGATCTCTGTAAGCAGCGACCCTGTGGGTGAGAGTCCCCATTGCTCTTCCTTCTGGCTTTGTCTCCAGAAACAACACACATGAAAAGGCAGTGGACCGGAGGGAGGGATGGCGGGGGAGGGAGTGGTGGGGTGAGAAGCACAGGGACCTCTGGTTCCCACCACTCCTGGCTACACTCTATACATGTGTACACACTGACTATACGTGGTGCCCACATGTGTAGACACGTGCCCACATTGACCCTCCATGCACAGGGTTGAGTCACTGCAGGTAACACTTAAGATTGATAGGCGTCGATGGAGAGGCCGGGGAGGGCAGGGCGGTCAGCCTGGACACACTGGCATGCAGCTCTTTGCCTCACCCCTGCCCTGAGTGGGAATTCAGAGTTCCTTGTGTCTAGTGAAGAAAAGTCCCTTTGGGGAAACTCATCCAGACAGCAAGGTTGAAAAGTGCCTTTGAATTTTAAAATGAAGAATTAGTTCCTTCTTGCCTTTGGCCAAAAGTGCCTGGGAAACTCGGGATGAAGAATCCAGAGTTCCATGAGGTCTGAATTCTTGAATGAAGAAGGTTTTGGGCCGCCCAGGGCCCTGGCAGACCCCAGGTTAAAAAATCATGTGACTTACAGAGGCCAGGTTCCTTGGAATCTGGGCTGGAGGACTGGGACCTCCAGGGCGGTGGCCTGAGTGACACTTCACAAGGAACCTTACTGCTCTTGTTCTCCATTGTATCTCAACGCCTCTCACGGTGCCTGACAAGGAGCAGGCACTCAAAAAACACACACAGGTGCACAGGTGACTTCTGGTACATGCTCGCCTGCTGCTCACCTCTCAGACCCTAGGAGGACACCCTATGGCCCTCCAGGGACGGATGGCCCTGGATCACACCCCAGTAACGGGTGTGATGATTGCCTGTCAAGCACAAACCTGCCTCTGCCTCAGAACGGAGCTCGGGCAGGTATGAGGACGCATCTCTGCAGAGCTGGCCCAGTTCGGGCCCTGCCTCCCTGGGTACTGAGAGATGACACATGAATGAGACTCACCATCTCACCCATCCCAGGACTCAGTGTTCCTAGCTTTCCTAGGGTAAATACTCTGTGCATCCTCCCCTCCTGGGGGCCCTCGTGCTGTTTTTGGAGCTCTACCCTCAGCTTCCCTCCACCCTTGGGACTAGCTGGGGACCGGAAGAGCACATTTCAAGGATGGCAGCCTGAACTGAGTATGGGGGCTTCCCTCCCACTTTCCCAGCCATGCTCAACTCACTCCTGGTGAGGCAGGAGGAAGGGGCCAAGGCCTTGGCTTCCCATCTGCCTACCTCTGAGAACTAGGGAGCTAAAACATGACCTCCTCACAGCTCCCGTAGTCACTCTCCACCATGTCAGAGCCCTCATAGTGAGGGGGTGCATGGGGCTGGCCCCGGCCTGTGGAAGTCCCACCCCCCACTTCACAGTCAGCATAAGAGGGCCCAGCACGGCTGAGCCGCATGCTCACCCCCTTGTAGCCCCCCTCTGCCAGGCAGGGCCCTCCCCCTCCTTGCAGACACTGGGAGTGGTAGTAGCTGATGGCTGTGTACTCGTTGAGACGAGGGTCGAGCAGGTGCTCCCGGGGGCTAGGGGGCCGTGGGGGCATCAGATCTTCCAGGTTCTGGTTGCTGTAACGGGGTGGGAGGGGGGCCCGCTTGCTTTCCAGTCCCAGTGGGAAGGGGAAGCCCCCATAGAGACCAATGGGTTCTGGCAACATGGCTGGGGTTGGGTGGCGGTGAGGTGAGGGCGGCAGAGGGCCCTGGGTCACTTCAGTGTGGGGGTACTCCCAGCGTTCCTTCCTGGAGTAAGTAGGGGACCAGACTGCAGCTCCACCGGGGTACACTGAAAGGAAACAGCAAGATAGGATAAACTCTTGAGTTTCTCTGGCAAAGGTTCCAGCTGCCCTACAGCTACTACATGTACCTCAGCAAGATAGTGAGATTGCTAAAGGAGTGGGTGAGCACATGGGCAGCCGGTCCATGTGTATTGCTTCTGGTGGCTTAGCTTGGTGTCTAGAACCCAATGGGGGAGATTTCAAGGCCAGAGGTCTAACTCGAGGCCATCCCATCTTGCTAATCTGTGACACCAATCGAAGGACCAGTGAACAAGGGAAGAATATGTTTGGCTCCATGCAGCACACTCCCGCTGCGAGGGATGGCAGCACTGTCCCAAGTCTTACTGGTGAGTTTCAGCTCCTTAATGGAAGAATCAGACACACAGTTGGTACTAAGAGGTATGGTGGAGTCTATACAGAGGGTGATGCAATGCGATGTAGCTTGGAAGTCAAGAGACCAGGAGGCCTTGGTCCTAGCTCTGTCTCTGCTACTGAATAGTTGGGTAAGTTGGAACAAGTCACTTAATTTTTATGGGTTCCTGTTACCCTATCCCTCCAAAAAGGAGAGTGAAAATATCCATTATAACTACTGGTGAATAAGCCAGAAAATATAAAATGCTTTACAAATTCACTTCTTTCTGAGCCAAAGACAAGAGAGAGGGAAGTTGCCTCCTCTAGGCTAGTCAGGTTAGGTCCAAGGCTGCTACACTTCCAGACAGGGCAACAAGAAACTTGGACCATGCTTTTTTTTTTTTTTGCCTTCCCAGAAAAGCATAAATATTTTCACCCCAGATTTTCTACCCATCCATACCCAGTGTCTATAGGTTTATTCCATAGACACCAATCCTATGGAGTGACCTAGAATTTAGAGGAATGGATCATGATGCAGCTGAATGGACCCCATATGCTGAGTCAAGAGACCTGGCATCTAACCCAGTCATTAGCGCACTGTGGCCTTGAACACATCCCTTCATATCCCATCCCAAGGGACTGGACTGGATGGTGGGCGAAAATAATCGTGCCTCAGATAATGAAGTATATAGGTCTTCCCACCCCATTCTATCAATCGGGGGTGAAGGACCTCTGGCTATACTGACCCATCTCCTCGCCTGACCAGGTCCTCTTGATGATGGGCTCATTTTCAGAGTTGGAAGGAACCGCAGCAGGTGGGAGTCTAGGAGGCACACTGCAGACCATTGGCCGTTGTTTAGAGCTGGGTCCAAAGGTGACAAGTTCATTCGGAACTGAAGCCTTGCTGGGCTCTTCTTGGTTCAAGTCATTGCAGGAACTGGTGCTCAGGGGGTTGAGCTCAATGGCAGGCATGGCTTGGGTGTCAACACCAACACTCCTGGCCAGGAGGTCTGGGTCCTCCATGGCCACGGGCTTGTGAGACTTGCGACGGCGGCAGTAGAGGAGGAGCACGACGATGATCCCAATGAAAAAGATGGATGATACTACCCCTGTGATGATCAGTATCACCTGCTGCCACCAGTCCCCTCTTTCAATCTCAGGAGTGACCAGGCAGTGTCCTTCCAAGCAACCTCTTGCCTCCATTTCACACCTGCAGACACAGAGAAGTCAGAGGACTGAGTCATTGTACTGCCCATTCATGTCCCCTCTTTCAAGGATCTGTGAAATAGAGACCCCCACCCTCCAGCCTACTATCTTCCACTTTCCAAGAGAAAAGATAATTATCAAACACATCAGTGACATATCAACATCAGACACACTCTCCCTCCTCCACCAGAGAGGCTTGAGCCTCAACTGCACCCATACTCTTGACCAGTAAGATCTGGGCTCTGGGCACACCCATTATTTCCCACCAATGAGATCTAGGCATTGGGCATACGTTCCACCAATGAGGTCAGACTTCCCATCATACTACTGAAGGAGAGTTATCTGACATACCCAGCCATCCTCTCCAATAAGTCAGGGTCCAGTCATCCAGGAATGGCACTTGGTACCAGTGGTACCTACTATTCCTCACCAGGAGATCACAGGAACCCAGCATGGCCTGTACTGATCAGCTTCCTCACACTGGGTAACTTTCTCAGAGAAAATACTTGAACCATGCAACCTCTCAGGTCATTTTCTGCTTGGCAGACCACGGTGTAAGGATCCTAGGAGACTTCCTCTATGACCAGCTTTACCCACTTTTGAAAGATTCTGGCAAAAGCTCCCACTACCCTACTCAGTGCAAAATATCCTCCAGTGCCAGAAATTTCACCACCACTAGTTTGTGTTTGGGAATCAAATATTATCCTGTCCAGACAACAGCACTTCCAGGCATCAAGCATCCTCCAAAGACACCTAAGGAATGGATGCTATTTCCTACTGCAAAACAAGGCAGGAGTGGGGCAGGAAATGCCAGTTGCTGAAAGAAAAGACTTGGGCCGCAAACACGCAAGATAATGTTGGGCAGGCCCTTAACCTCTCTTGGCCTCAGTTTCTCCATGTTTAAAATGGTGAGATGGACTAGATCATTGGCTCTCTTAAGCAGATGCCAGGGTTGACAGCAAGGGAATCCCATGGGAGCTTGTTAAAAATAGATTCCCAAGCCCCATTCCTTGGAGATTCCCATTTAGTTGGTCTAGGTAGGGCCCAAGAATCTTTTTTTTTTTTTTTTTTCATAAGTTTCCCTTGTAATTTTTGTAAAAGCTCCCAAATTTGACAGCTACAGAGCCAGGTGATTTCCAAAGCCTCTTGACCTCTAGGATTCTTGAAATGACTTTCCTTCCCCTGTAAGCCCCACAGCCCAACGTAGCACTAGGCACTGTTAGCATGCAGTGGGGGCTCGAGATTCATAGCAGTTTCTGTGCCAAGTGGAATCATTGTACCCAGGCCACTTTTGGGGAAGCCACAGCACAGAGCAAGAAAACAAAAACTGTAATTTTCAGTTTTCAGCCAAGATCAGGAGCTCCTGAGGAGCTGGTTAGTACAGATTCCTGGGCCTCAACCAGGCGAGTCTGATTCAGTGATTCAGAGCAGGGCTTGGGGATCTATCTTTTAACAAGCTCCTTCCAGGTGGTTGATGAGAAAGGCTCAGATGAGACGTCTTAACACATGGCAAAGACGTGGACCAGGTCACTGAAGTACTCATCTTCTGGCCTCCACTGGAGTCAGAGGTCAGAGTGCACAGGTCACTCCTTAGTGGTGCCAAACTGGGTGAGGAGCCAATTGCTCACCTGTCTCCCGTGTAAGGGTAAGGGCAGTTACAGGAAGCTCCTTTGGGGGAGGAGATGCAGGTCCCACCTCCCAGGCAGGGTGTAGACGTGCAGTTTTCCCTTCCTTCTTCACAGTGCTTCCCAGAGAACTGTGGAGGACACTTGCAGACATAGCCTGGGAGAGAGAGAAGGGAAGTGAGAGAGCACAGTGGCCGAGCAGTTAGGTAGCCCCCGAGTGAGAGGCCCTCCTGGACCAAGGGGTGGCTTCGGCACGTGCAGATTCATGTTCACACAGTCATTTCAACAACCATTTATTTATTGAGTGCTTCCTCTGTGCTTGATACCATGTTGGGTATTACTGCCCTACTGCACAAGAAGACTTGGTCCCTGCCCTCAAGCAACTTACAGACCAGTCGCAAAAACAGACATTCAAAGAAGACTAATAAGGGACAATACTTATTGAGTACTTACAATATGCTAGTCATTGTTCTGAGCATCTTCATGTATTAGCTCATTTAAGCCTCATGACAACCCTGAGATTGGTTACTATTATTATGCTCATCAAGGGACAGGTACAAGGAGATGGCAAATGAGGAAATGAGGCACAGAGAACTTATGACATTTGCTCAAAGTCCCACAGCTAGCAAATGGCAAAGCTTGAATTCAAACCTAAACAGTTATATGTAGTATCAGTATATTAGTAATTATAATAAAAATTAGTGTTATGAAAGGGAAGTATGGTGACCTAGCCTGGTCTAGAGATCAAGGAAGGCTTCCTGGAGGAGGTGATGTTTGAGACCTGAAGGATAAGCAAAAATTAACCAGGCAAAAAGAAGGAGGGGCAAAGAGGAAGGTGCTTCAGGCAGAGGAGAACTGTGTGCAAAGGCTGGGAGGAGAGGGTACAGCATGCTCAAGGAACTAAAGAGAGGCCAGTGGGGTGAGCCTAGCAAGCAAAGGAGAGAGCGGGGAGCTACAAGACTGGAGAGGAGGGCCAAAGCAGGACTTTGGACTCTATCCGAAAAGTGACAGGGAGCCACTGAGAGGTTCTAAGCAGGACAGTGACTGCTCAGATCTGCATTTTTATAAAGATCACTCTGGTTCCCTGGTGGAAGAAGGAATGGAGGGAAGGAAGCTGGAGAACAGGGAGGTGAGCAGTGCAGGAGAAAAGGTAGGTGACAATGGGGGCTTGGATCAGAGTGATGGCCCAAGGGATAAAGAGAAGTGATGGACTCCATGGGTATTTTGGAGGTAGAGATGACAATGTGATCAGTCTGGCAAAAACTAGAAAACGGGATAACGTTAAGTGTTGACGGGGATGTGGATACATGGGAATCCATGCACTGCTGGGGGGGTGGTGTGTAGACTGGTGCAGCCATGATGGAGAGCAGTCTGACCCTACTTAGTTAAATTAACTATTTGCATATGTGGGTATGGGAATTCCATCCCTGGTGTGTGTGTGTGTGTGTGTGTGTGTGTGTGTGTGTGCGCGCGCGCGCGCGCGTGCGTGCATGTGTGAAAGAGAAGGAAATCCTCATTCAGGCTCATAAGGGGACATGTATGAAGATGTTCACTGCAGCATTGGTGATGGAGGTGGGAGTTTGAAGCCCAGGGTGTCCATCCTTTGCTGGGAGAATGGAGAGGGAAAAGGTGGGTGCAGGCACAGCATGAAGCATTGAGCAGTGATTAAAAGCAATGAATAAGGTGCATTCATGGCAGTGTGAATGCATCTTAAAAATATGTTGTTGAGTGAAAGTATAAGATATTATATGCCAATCACTGTTGCTATTGTTAGATCCTGTTGAGTGGACCTTGACTCATAGTGACCCCATGTAATACAGTTGAACTGCCCCCATAGGGTTTTCAAGGCTGTAAATCTCTACAAGAGCAGATCACCAGGTCATTCTCCAAAAGTGCTGCTAGGTGGGTTAGAACCACCAGACTTTCAGTTAGCAGCCCAGATCTTAACATTATTGCCACCAGGTTAACATAAATTAAAAACTCGAGCAAGTGATAAAGAGTAATATCCATTCTACAAGAGCTCATTTTAAAAGCTTTAAGTGTTTGCCTATGGGGTTGGGGGTGGGTAATAGAATGAGGATAGGTTAAAGCGGAATAAGTGAAAGGTTTTCCCTGTAGCAGTGATGACACTAAAGTGTGGGATTAACTCAACTCTCTACACCTGAGGCCCCCATTTATGCTCTACCCTCATCCAAAACAAAGTAGAAGGATAGTTCAAATGAAGGAGAAGAACTACTACTGGTTCCCACTAGTGTGGACTTAACAGATCCCAACCCATTACCTATAAGATGGTAAGAAAGAGAGGAAAATTTGGAATCAGGAGGCAGGAGTTCTCCATTGCAATCTCCACTCAGAACAAGCCTCTCACACTTAAAAGCCATGTGATCTTGGGCAAATTCCTTTCCCTCTCTGGGCATCCCTGACACAGCCCAGCAGTTTCCTCAGGGGCAATATGGAACTCTATGGCTCTCCAACCTCCTTCCCTCATGGGGCGTGGTGAAAGAATTATGCTTTGTAAACTCTACAATGCTATATGATTGCTGGTTCAACTCATCAGAGTCATCTGAGGAGCCTCTGAGCAAAACTTTGGGGTCAGCCCGCCCTACCCTGTCCCTTAGCCCTTACCTGCTCCATGGGTCTGGGAACACTTCCCACCATTGAGGCATGGGTTCTGGCTGCAGTTGTCACTGAGGGGGCAACACTGGGTAAGAGCCTGCTTCTCCAGCAAGCGGGCCACCTTCTTGCCATGGACCAGCAGCTCCAGTGCCTCTCCGTTGACCATGACAGCATCCAGACAGCCTTCAAAGCCCTGGGAGACATTTTGGGAAGACTGCAAGGGGACAAGGTTGCCCAGCAAAAGGTCTCTTTTAGGCCCTAGGCCCTGGCAGTTTTCTGGGAGCACAAGGGAGTTGTTGACTGCACCATCAACCCACAGGTGAGTGGAGGTGGATGTCTTCTCCAGCTGGATGGAGTGCCACTCTTGGTCATTCACGGGGCGCCAGGAGCAAAGGTTTCCATGGAAACCACCTGGGCATCGGTATTCCAGCTGGAGCACTCCATCAACCAACTGCAAAGAAAACCCACATTTGAACAAACTCTATAATTTTCTGATTTATTACATTTGTGTCTAGTGTCAGTCTCCACCCTATACAATGAAAACTGTAAGAAGGATTTTGGGGTTATTCACCGATGAGACCCAAGCACCTAGAACAGTGTCTGTCATCATCATAGTAGGTGCTCAATAAATATTTGTTGAATGAATTAAATTCTAACTAGCTACCAGAGTCTGCTTTCTCTTTGCCAGATTGGCATGTGTGACAGAGGTCTTAAAAACAGGTAAGAAAATGGAGACTCTCTATACTATATATTTGAATGACTTAGAAACCACTGAAAGGAAATTAATTTCTTCCATGTTACTTAATGGAGGATCTGCCATCTCTAGCACCCCCATGGTATCCACCCACACTTCCACTGTGGAAAACACTGGTCAATTACTCAGCTAGAGTGGTAAAAGCCCAGTGGGAGGCAGCCTCACCCATCTCTGTTTCTGTCTTCAGAGGATCTCTTATGCCACAGAGCAGCCAGGCCTCTAATTGTCCACTTGAATGTACACATTCAGGTGGCATGGCTGTGGTGATCCAGGGCAGGAAAATCCTGTGTCCTGGCCCAGTAATCACACTTAACATCCCTAAAAACCATGCACGAATTTGTTTGCCAGAAACTGGCCTATTTGACTGTCCTCAAACTCTTCCCCCCACCCCTATGGATTGAATTGTGTCTCCCCAAAATATGTGTTGGAATCCTAACCTCTATACCTGTGGATTCCATTTGGGAACAGGGTTTTCTTTGTTATGCTAATGAAGCCATTATTGGTACAGGGTGTGTCCTAAACCTAATCACTTCTGAGTTAATAAAAAGAGCAAATTAGAAACAAAGACAAACGGGAAGATAGATGCCATGTGACAATCAATAAGGAACCAAGGATTTGCTGGAATAGACAAGGATCTTCCCCCAGAACGAACAAAGAAAGTGCCTTCCCCTATAGCTAGTGCCTTGAACCGTGAGAAAATAAATTTCTGTTCTTTAAAGCCCCCCATCTGTGGTATTTCTGTTACAGCAGGACTAGGAAACTAAGACCCCCATCCCCACCTTGCCTCCAGTTGTCAGGCCACGTGAAATCTCTCAGGCCAGCAGAGCCTTACCCTTAGGAAGACGGACACTGTCCCATTGGCGAACAGCACAATGGCCTGTGGCTGGAACGTTTTCAGACGGAAACTGATGTGCCAGTTCTGGGTCTCTGGGAGATGGTAACGCACATAGCTCTGACCACTGAACCTCACAGCGGTACCTGCGAAAGCAACGAGAGGTGTCACCTCCAAGTAAATTGGTCCCCACAGAGCACTCAAAACCAACTTTGTCTCATTCAATTCCTGGGCCACAAGGAAGGTACTGCTCACATTTCATAGATGAAGAAACTAGGCTTGGGAGTTACTTGTCCAGGGTCACATAGCTAGACTGAGGCCACCACCCTGTATACCTTCCTTTGGCCTCTAGGACCCCTGCATTGGGTCCTACCCTGGGTCAGGTACTGGGAGCGCAAACTCTTAAGAAAGCAAGAATCTAGCCAGGAATGTAATCAACCAAAACCAAATTTGGAACAGCAAGCATGGAAATCCAAGTTTTTATCCTACATAGTTTCTAAAGTTACTTAGACACCATTTGGGGAAGAAAGAGGTAGTATTGGACAAGATTTTGCATATTTGTGTGATTTAAGGCAACTGGATTTCACTGGATAGACCCATAAAGGGCTGGCCAGGCAGGGGGCAATGGTGAGTTGAAGGCCATGTCTTTTTCTTTTGCCGGTGCTCTTGAGCTCGTCCAGTGCATCAGCCTTAATGCCTGGGGCACAGGGTGAGTCTTGTCAGAAACTGAGCTCCTGAAGAGCTTGGGGAAGAGCTCAGACTTCAGAGTGGGGTACACTGGGATGTAACCAACCCTTCATTAAAGACTGTATCATTTCAGGTGACCTAATACAATTCCTGTACTTCAGTATTATGGATTGAATTGTGCCCCAAATAAATATGTATTGTAAATCCTAATCCCTATACCTGTGGTTATAATCCCATTTGGGAATGGGTTTTCTTGTTATGTTAATGAGACAGTATTAGTGTAGGGTGCCTCTTAAGTCAATCTTTAAGATACAAAAGAGATTAAACAAGTGAGCAAGCAGAGATGGGAGCAGAGAGATGCCAAGCCACATGAAGATCACCCAGGAGAAGAAGCCCAAAAGAAACAAGGACCTTCCTCCAGAACTGACAAGGAGAGAAAGCCTTCCTCTAGAGCCAGCACCCTTAATTTGGACTTCTAGCCTCCTAACTGTGAGAAAATATCTGTTTGTTAAAGCCACCCACTTGTGGTATTTCTGTCATAACAGCACTAGATAACTAAGACACTCAATTTCAGCTCTGGATGAGCTAATGAGCCCTACTTCATAGGGTGGTGGGTGAGGATTAGTGTAGACAACATAGACACAGAGCCTGGCATGTAGCATGGTCTCTATAGCAACAACTGCTACCATGGGAATGACAGCCACCAATGATTGGGTGCCTATTGTGGACGAGCCATCGGTTGTTTTTGTTTTTGTTGTTGGGTGCAGTTGAGTCAATTTCGACTCATAGCGACCCCATGTGACAGACTAGAACTTTTCCATAGAGTTTTCTAGGCTATAATCTTCATGGGAGCAGATCACCAGGTCTTTCTTCCACAGAGCTGCTCGGTGGGTTTGAACCACCAACCTTTCAGTTAGCAGCCAAGCACTTAACAATAGCACCACGAGGGCTCCTTAGCCATGGGTTGAAGGCTTTTATATCCATTATGTAATTAACTCCCCCAAACAACTCTAGGAGGCAGATGTTATTATTTTCCCTATTTTATAGATGAGAAGCTGAAGCTCAGAGAATCTTAATAACCCACCCAAGTTTACACATCTAGAAAATGATGGATTTAGGGTTTGTCTGCATCTAAATCTTAAGTTTATAACCATCAGGCTATAGTAATAATAGTATTAGTAATACCAAAAGCAAAACCAAACCAGTTGCTGTTGAGTCAATTCCAACTCATGATGACCCCATGTGTACAGAGTGGAACTAGGCTCCATAGGATTTCCAATGGCTGTGACTTTTTGGAAGCAGATCACCAGACTTTCTTCAGAGACACCTCTGAGTGGACTTGAACCTCCAACCTTTTGGTCAGTAGCCTAGTGCTTAGCCATTTGTGCCACTAGGCAGCCTCAGTAATGGTAGTAGCTCGCATTTATTGAACACTTGCTATGTGTCAGGCACTGTTCTAAGCAAGCACTTGACATATAATACTCATTTAATCCCCACAAATCCCAAAGGCATAGAGAGTTTAAGTAATTTGTCTAAAATCACATGGCTAGTAAGTGGGAGAGCTTGGATTAGAACCCAGGCAGTCTGATGCCACAGTCTATACTCTTAGCCACAATGCTAAATTGCCTCTTGCATTCTTATTTTCAAAATACAAAAAACAGGCCAGGAATAGAGTGTTATTCCATGACCAGATTTTTTGAGGCCACTGCCTGTCTCATGGGGGTCTGCGGGCTTAGCCTTGTTAAAACTTCCCTCTAACTACCCTACAGGCCCACCCAGGGATCCCCACCGTAAGAGTCAGGCAGGCTGAGCCCAGCAGTGCTGGTTGTGACCAGGGAAGGCCCATTCCTCACCATTGCAGGAACAGTTCTTCTTCAGGCGATGTCGCGGGGTCAGGATGCTGAGCCTGGCTGTGCTGTATGTGGGTCCAACCTTGGGGTCCAGGTACACTGTCTCTTGGCAGATTTGCCCGTGGCAGCTTGGCCCCTGGCAGGGCACCACGGGCATGGCTGACCTCATTTGAATTCCCACTGAGTGCTCCATCTCCTTGGCCGAACGAGTGATGATGGATGCCAGCTCCTGGAGCTTGTAGAAGGTTCCAGAATGTCCCTCAAAGACCAGGAGCACATCCACACCAGCCATGCCCTCTGCAGGCTGAAGGCTGGCCAAGTGGATGTTGGCTCGTTTGATGCCCAGCTTGTTGCTGAGGAACCTCTGCAGGTTCCGCCAGTGGTCACTAACCATCTCCTCTGGGGTGAGCTGGTGGAAGCCCATCCACATGGCCTGCTGCAGAGCCTCCCTGCCCACATGCCACACATGGACATGGACCCCAGCAGTGGCAGTGAATGTTCCGTCACTGACGGTGATATTGAACGAGTAGCGGCCACGAGGCAGTGCCTGGGCGGCGATAATCTTGCCATCGGGGGCACCCACTGAGAAGTGCCTGCCCAGGGTCTCCTCTCCTGCCAGGCTGTAGGTCAGCGTGTCCTGGGGGTCTCGGTCGGTGGCATGGATTTTCCCCACCATGCCACCCTGGAACTCCTCCTCTCCAATGGTGATGAAGATCTCCAGAGGGAGGGCAGAGGGTGGGTAGTGGCTCTGTTCTGTGACATGGACGCTGACAGATGTCAAAGAGGAGAGGGGAGGGACACCGCTGTCTGACACCTGTGAACAAAACCATTGCTGCCATTACTCACAAGCACTCAGTGCTCTCTCTGGTCCCATTGAGGCTGGGCCTCGTTGTTGTTGTTGTTAGTTGCCATTGAGTCAATTCCGACTCATGGTGACCCCATGTGTACAGAGTAGAACTGTGCTCCATAGAATTTTCAAATTTTGGAAGCAGATTGCCAGGCCTGTCTTCTGAGGCACCTCTGGTGGGTTCCAACTGCCAACCTTTTGGCTAGTAGTTGAGTGCTTAACCATTTGCACCACTCAGAAACTCCTGGGCCTCTGTGAGGAGCCATACCTCCCAACTTGATGGCAGGCTCAGTACACTGTTGCTTTAAAAAAAAAGAAAAACTAACCCCCAAAGCACTGGTATATAACATATACTCTCTGAAGTTTTTGTAGAGAATGGAGGTGAGGGTTACATCCCACATCACACAGTAAAACATAACTCAATTTCCTCACTTGACCTCTCTCTCAGCCTCTTCTCTTCCTAAATCTCTCCAGCCCATAGACTTTGATCTCCTTCCTCTTGAAGTTCCCTCATCCTGACACTATCTCTTTCCCTGCGTCATCAGATGTCTCTTAGAAATTCCAGTGCACATCCTGACATGGCCCTGCTTAGCCTGAGAAGATTCTCTTTGGGACTCCCCTTTACTATAATGTGATTAAGGGGTCAGTCAGCAAATATTTCTTGAGTGCCTTCTGTGGGCCAGCCCTCTGCCAGGTAGTGGGGATATGGCCATGCTCTGAAGAAAAAAGACAATAAATAAGTTACCAAATAAACAAGAGAACATCAGACTTTGATGAGGTGCCCTGAAGGAAATAAGCAGGGTGATGTGAGAGAGAGAATTGAAGACTGAAGAGACCTGATTTAGATCAGGTGGTAGGGAAGGTGTCTCTGAGGAGGTGATGTTTGAGCTGAGTCCTGAAGGATAAGAAGTGAGATGAGGTAACAGACGGAGGGAACAGCAAGTGCAAGTGTCCTGGGATGGGAAAGGATGTGGTGTGTTTAAAAAAGAACAGAGAGGAGGCCACAATTGCCGGACTCAGTGAGCGAGGGCAGAGGGCGAGAGATGAGCTGGAGAGGTAAGGAGGAGACGGTCACTGATGAGGTGCACAAGGTTGGATTTTATGTCAGGGCAAGGGAAAGCCACTGAAGATTTTAAGCAAGGGAGTGACATAACCTCAGCTAAGCAGGGCAAAGAATGTAAATTTTTAAAAAGGCATTTCTCTTTCATATTTCTATTCCTGTTATGTGGGACCAAGCGTCCTTGCGACTTCCTGCTCAGGCCCAGGAAGGACAAAGCTCTCCTTTCACTCCTCAGTGACATTACTACATTCTCAGATGTCAAAAAGGGTCTCCAAGGTCTTCCTTTGGAGAGAAACCCGTATATTCTACCCATAATAATGTGTTCACATTATTCCAGTGTTTTCAATAGGCAAGTACATTGTGAAATGACACCAACTGTGGGGAATTGTGCATAACACAGATAACATATTAATAACATCAACAATAATTAATATTACTACTGATTATAACAAATAGCTAACATTAACTAAGTACAAATTGTGTGCTGGTCATTTTTAAAAACTTTAAATGCATTATCATATTTAATCTTTCTTATGAGATAAGTAGCATTAAGTGCCCCATTTTACTAAGATACAATGGAGGCACAAAAAATCAAGTAACTGGCCCAAGGTCATACAACAAGAGCAGAGCAGAATTTGAACTTATATCTATGTCCATTAAAAAAAAAAAAAAAAAAAGGCGAAGCCAACATGGTGCTACAGACAGAAGCATCACACCATCCCTCCATAGCAAAGACCCAAAAAACTAAGTAAAACAGAGACAAACATTTTATATTCAATCCTGGAACCCTAAGCATCTAATGAAGAGATAAAGAACTCAACCAAGCACCAAAAGGAATAAGAAACTGACAGAGAACGGAGAGCGAGGAAAGATACGTGTGGAGGTCCCCTATCAGCTACTGCAGCACAGATTCACCATTTTGGACTCCTGTCAGAGATTGTCAGACAGGGAGTGTGGGAAACCAGCTTCAGGGGGTCCCCAGCAAGAGACAGAACAACCAGTAACCAGCAATATACACTTTCCCACCCTCTAACTTTCTACCCCCACTAGACCTCCGCTGCTCCCCACTGGCCAAAGTCTCTGGCCAAAGACTACTCAGCAGAAACCATGCAGAGAAGAATGCAATGGGATGACACATATAAAGCCTTAAAGGAAAAAAATTGCCAGCAAGAATTATATATGCAGCAAAACTGTCCCTCAAATATGATGGTGAAATTAGGACATTTCCAGATAAACAGAAGTTTAGGGAATTTACAAAAACCAAACCAAAATTACAAGAAATACTAAAGGGACTCCTCCAGTTAGAAAATCAATAACATCAGATATCAACGCCAAGACTAGAACACAGGACAGAGCAACCAGATATCAACTCAGATAGGGAAGTCACAGAAATACATCAAAGTTAAAATGTTGAAAATAGGGAAACAGAGATATCAATATGTAAAAAATGACAACATTAAACAAAAGAGGGACTTAAAAAATGTAGACATAGATTTTTCATATGGAGGGGAAGTCAAGGCGATATAAAGAAATACAAGACTGGTATAAACTTAGAATAATAGGGGTAAATATTAAGGTAACCACAAAGGAAACTAACAATCCTACAAATCAAAAAAAACTAGAAAAATACAAAGACTCAGCAAACACAAAATCAACAACAATGAAAAAGTTGAAAAGAAAATACATAAAGAAAAATGACTCAGCACAGAAAATTAAGGGGAACAAAGAAGCTGTCAACAACACACAAAAAAAGACATAAAAATGACAGCACTAAACTCATACCTATCAATAATTACGCTGAATGTAAACAGACTAAATGCACCAGTAAAGAGACAGAGAGTGGCAGATTGGATAAAACAGCATGATCCATCTATATGCTGCCTACAAGAGACACACCTTAGACTTAAAGACACAAACAAGCTAAAACTCCAAGGATGGAAAAAAATATATCAAGCAAACAACACTCAGAAAAGAGCAGGAGTGGCAATATTAATCTCTGACAAAATAGACTTTAAAGTAAAATCCACCACAAAGGATAAGGAAGGACACTATATTAAAGGGTCAATACACCAGAACATAACTATAATAAACATTTACGCACCCAATGACAGAGCTCTAAAATACATAAAACAAACTCTAACAGCACTGAAAAGAGAGATAGACAGCTCCACAATAATAGTAGGAAACTTCAACATGACACTTTCAGTGAAGGACAGAACATCCAGAAAGAAGCTCAGCAAAGACATGGAAGAGCAAAATGCTATAATCAACCAACTTGATCTCACAGACATATACCAAACACTCCACCCAACAGCAGCCAAGTATACTTTCTTTTCCAAAACACATGGAGCATTCTCCAGAATAGACCACATATTAGGCCATAAAGCAAGCCTTAACAAAATCAAAAACATTACAAAGCATCTTTTCTGACCATAAAGTCATAAAAGTAGAAATCAACAACACAAACAGCAAGGGACAAAAAATCAAACACATGGAAACTGAGCAACACCTTGCTGAAAAACTACTGGGTTATAGAAGAAATTAAAGATGGAATAAAGAAATTCATAGAATCAAACGAGGATGAAAACACATCCTACCAGAACCTTTGGGACACAGCAAAAGCAGTGCTCAGAGGTCAGCTTATAGCAATAAATGCACACATCCAAAAAGAAGAAAGGGCCATAATCAAAACATTAACCCTACAAATGGAACAAGTAGAAAGAGAGCTGCAAAAGAAGCCCTCAGGCTCCAGAAGAAAGGAAATAATAAGAATTAGAGCAGAATTAAATGAAATAGAGAATAGAAAAACAATTGAAAGCATTAACAAGACCAAAAGCTGGTTCTTTGAAAAGATAAACAAAATTGACAAACCATTGGCCAAACTGACAAAAGAAAAACAGGAGAGGAAGCAGATAACCCATATAAGGAATGAGATGGGTGATATCACAACAGACCCAACTGAAATTAAAAGAACATAACAGAATTCCATGAAAAATTGTACTCTAACAAATTTGAAAACCTAGAGGAAATGAACAAATTTCTAGAAACTCACTACCTACCTAAACTAACACAAACAGAGGTAGAATGACTGAATAAACCCATAACAAAAGAAGATATTGAAAAGGTCATTTAAAAACTCCCAACAAAAAAATGCCCCAGCCTGGACGGCTTCACTGGAGAATTCTACCAAACTTTCAGAGAAGAGTTAACACGACTTCTACTAAAGGTATTTCAGAGCATAGAAAAGGATGGAATACTCCCAAACTCATTCTATGAAGCCAGCATAACCCTGATACCAAAACCAGGTAAAGACACCACAAAAAAAAAAAAAAAAAAATTATAGACCAATATCCCTTATGAACATTGACACAAAAATCCTCAACAAAATTCTAGCCAATAGAATTCAGCAACATATCAAAAAAATAATTCACCATGATCAAGTAGGATTTATGCCAGGTATGCAGGCATGGTTCAACATTAGAAAAATAATCAATATAATCCATCACATAAATAAAACAAGAGACAAGAGTCACATGATCTTATCAATTGATGCAGAAAAGGCATTTGACAAAGTCCAACACCCATTCATGATAAAAACTCTCAACAAAATAGGAATAGAAGGTAAATTCCTCAATATAATTAAGGGCACTTATACAAAGCCAACAGCCAGCATCATCCTAAATGGAGAGACTTTGAAAGCATTCCCTCTGAGAACTGGAACTAGACAAGGATGACCTCTATCACCACTCTTAGTCAACATTGTGCTGAAGGTCCTAGCCAGAGCAATTAGGCTAGAAAAAGAAATAAAGGGAATCCAAATTGGTAGGGAAGAAGTCAAAGTATCTCTACTTGCAGATGATATGATCTCATACACAGAAAACCCCAAAGAATCCACAAGAAAACTACTGGAACTAATAGAAGATTTCAGCAAAGTTTCAGGATACAAAATAAACATACAAAAATCAGCTGGATTCCTTTACACCAACAAAGAGAAACTTGAAGACGAAATTACCAGATCAATACCATTTACAATAGCCCCCAAGAAAATAAAATACTTAGGAATAAATCTAACCACAGACATAAAAGACCTATACAATGAAAACTACAAGACACTCCTGCAAGAAACTAAAAGAGACCTGCGTAAGTGGAAAAACATATCTCGCTCATGGATAGGAAGACTCAACATTGTGGAAATGTCAATTCTACCCAAAGTGATCTACAGATACAATGCAACCCCAATCCAAATTCCACCGACACTTTTTAATGAGATGGAGAAACAAATCACCAACTTCATATGGATAGGAAAGAGGCCCCGAATAAATAAAGCATTACTCAAGAAGACTGGGAGGCCTCATACTACCTTATTTTAGAACCTATTATACCGCCACGGTAGTCAAAACAGCCTTGTATTTGCACAACAACAGATACATAGACCACGGAACAGAATTGAGAATCCAGACATATGAGCAGCTAATATTTGACAAAGGCCCAAAGCCTGTTAACTGGGGAAAAGACAGTCTCTAACAAACGGTGCTTGCATAACTGGATATCTATCTGCAAAAAAACTGAAACAAGGCTCATACCTCACACAATGCACAAAAACTAATGCAAAATGGATCAAAGACTTAAGTATAAAATTTAAAATGATAAAAATCATGGAAGAAAAAATAGGGACAATGTTAGGAGCCCTGATAACATGGCATAAACACAATACAAACCATAAGTAACAATGCACAAGCACCAGAAGAGAGACTAGATAAATGGAAGCTCCTAAAAATCAAACACTTATGCTCATAAAAAGACTTCACCAAAAGAGTCAAAAGACAACCTACAGACTGAGAAAAAAATTTTGGCTATGACAAATCCAATCAGCATCTAATCTCTAAAATCTACAAGATACTGCAAAACCTCAACAACAAAGAGACAAATAACCCAATTAAAAAATGAGCAAAGGATATGAACAGGCACTTCGACAAAGAAGATTTCAGGCAGCTAACAGACACATAAAGAAATGCTCACGATCATTAGCCATTAGAGAAATGCAGATCAAAACTACAATGAGATATCATCTCACCCCAACAAGGCTAGCACTAATCCAAAAAACACAAAATAATAAATGCTGGAGAGGTTGTGGAGAGACTGGTACACTTACACACTGTTGGTGGGAATGTAAAATGGTACAACCACTTTGGAAATCGATTTGGCGCTTCCTTAAAAAGCTAGAAATAGAAGTACCATATGATCCAGCTATCCCACTCCTTGGAATATATCCTAGAGAAATAAGAGCCATCATACAAATAGATATATGCACACCCAGGTTCATTGCAGCACTGTTCACAATAGCAAAAAGATGGAAATGACCTAGATGCCCATCAATGGATGAATGGATAAACGAATTATGGTATATCCACACATTGGAATACTACGCAATGTAAAGAACAACAGTGAAGCCACGAAACAACTTATAACATGGAGGAAGCTGGAGGCCATTATGCTGAGTGAATTTAGTCAGTCACAGAAGGATAAATATTGTATAACACCACTATTATAAGAAGTCAAGAAAAGGTTTAAACACAGAAGAAAACATTCTTTGATAGTTACGAGGGTGGGGAGGGAGGGTGAGGGTTATTCACTAACTAGATAGTAGACAAGTATTATCTTAGGTGAAGGGAAGAACAGCCCACACTGCAGGGGAAGTCAGCGCAACCGGACTAAACCAAAGCTAAGAAGTTTCCTGAATACAATCAAACACTCTAAGAGACAGAGTAGCAGGGGTAGGGGTCTGGGGACCATGCTTTCAGGGGACATCTAGGTCAATTGGCATAACAAAGCTTTTTAAGAAAATGTTCTGCATCCTACTTTGGTGAGTGGTATCTGGGGTCTTAAAAGCTTGCAGGCGGCTATCTAAGATGGATCAATTGGTCCCAACCACCTGGAGTAAAAGAGAATGAAGAACACCAAAGACACAAGGAAAGTATTAGCCCAAGAGACAGAAAGGGCCACATAAACCAGAGACTTCATCAGCCTGAGACCAGAAGAACTAGATGGTGCCTGGTTACCACCAACAACCACCCTGACAGGGAACACAACAGAGAGTCCAGGATGGAACAGGATAAAGGTGGGATGCAGAACTCAAATTCTAGTAAGGAAACCAGACTTAATGGTCTGACTGAGACTGGAGGAACCTCGGAAAGCATGGCCCCTGGATTCTCTATCAGCCCAGAAATAAAACAATTTCTGAGGCCAGCTCTTAAGACAGGTTTTGGACTGGACTGTGGGACATAAAATGATACTCGTGAGGAGTGTGTCTTTTAGCTCAAGTAGATACAAGAGACTGAACAGGCAGCTTCTGTCCAGAGGTGAGATGGGAAGGCAGAGAGGGTTAGGATCTGGTTGAATGGACATGGGGAATCAGGGGTGGAAAGGAGGAGTGTGCTGTTGCAGTATGGGGAGAGCAATTAGGGTCACATAACAATCTATGTATAAATTTTTGTATGGGAGACTAACTTGAAATGTAAACTTCATTTAAACTACAACAATAAAAAAAATATATCAGGAGTGGCAATACTAATCTCAGATAAAATAGACCTTAAAACAAAATCCACCATAAAAGACAAAGAAGGGCACTATATCATGATTAAAGGGATGATTCATCATGAAAACATAACCATAATAAACATCTAAGCACACAGTGACAGGGCCCCAAAATACATAAAAAAAACTCTAACAGCACTGAAGGGAGAAATTGAGAGTTCCACAATAACAGTAGGAGACTTCAATATACCACTGTTGGTAAAGGACAGAACATCTAGAAAGAAACTCATCAAGTATGCAGAAGAACTAAAGGGCACAATCAGCCAACTTGAACTCATAGACATACATAGAACACTCCACCCAACAGCTACAAAGTGCACATTCTTTTCTAATGCACATGGAACATTCTCCAGAATAGAGCACGTCTTAGGTCACAGAGCAACCTTCAACAAAATCAAAAACACTGAGATAATGCAAAGTATCTTCTCTTACCACAATGCCATCAAGATAGAAATGAACAACAGGAAGAGCAAGGAAAAAAATCAATTATATGAAAACTGAATGACACTCTGCTTAAAAACCACTGGGTAATAGAAGAAATCAGAGATGGAATAAAAAAAATTCCTAGAATCAAACGAGAGTGAAAACACACCATACCAAAACCTTTGGGACACAGCAAAGACGGTCCTCAGAGGTCAATTTTTAGCAATAGATGCAAACATAAAAAAAAGAAGAAAGGGGCAAAAATCAAAACATTAGCTACACAACTCTAGCAAATAGAAAGAGAACAGCAAAAAAAAGTAAAAAATAAAAAGCCTACAGCCAACAGAAGAAAGGAAATAATAAAGATCAGAGCAGAAATAAATGAAATAGAGAATAGAAAGAATCAACAAAACCAAAAGTTGGTTCTTTGAAAGAATCAACAAAATTGACAAAATCACTGCCCAGACTGGACAAAAGAAAAACAGGAGAGGATGCAAATAACCCAAATAAGAAATGAAATGGGGGATATTACAACAGACTCAACTGAAATAAAAATGATCATAACAGAGTATTATGAAAAACTATACTCCAACAAATTTGAAAACTTAGAGGAAATGGATAAATTTCTAGAAAAACAGTACCTACCCAAACTAACCCAAAATGATGTTGAAAATTTCAACAGACCCATAACAAGAGAAGAGATTGAAAAGGTAATAAAATAACTCCCAAGGAAAAAAGAAAAACTCTGGCCCAGATGGCTTCACTGGAGAATTCTACCAAACATTCAGAGAAGAGCTTGTACCAGTACTACTCAAAATATTTCAGAACATAGAAAAGGAAGCAACACTTCTGAATTCATTCTATGAAGCCAGCATAACCCTGATATCAAAACCAAGCAAAGACACCACAAAAAAGAAAATTGCACACCAATATCTCTCATGAATATAGATGCAAAAATTCTGAACAAAATTCTAGCCAATAGAATTTCAGCATGATATCAAAAAAATAATACACCACAACCAAGTAGGATTCATACAAGGTATGCAAGGATGGTTCAACATTAGAAAATCAATCAACATAATCTACCACATAAGTAACAGGAAAGAAAAGGATCACATGATCATCTCAGTTGACGCAGAAAAGGCATTCGACAAAGTCCAACTCCCAATACCTGATAAAAACTCTCAATAAAATAAGTATAGAAGGGCAATTTGTCAACATAATAAAGGGCATCTATGCAAAACCAACAGCCAACATCATTTTTAATGGAGAGAGGCTGAAAACATTCCCCTTGAAAACAGAAACAAGACAAGGATGCCCTTTATCACCACTCCTATTTAACATTGTGCTGGAAGTCCTAGCTAGAGCAATAAGGCAAGAAAAAGAAATAAAGGGCATCCAAATTGGTAATGAAGAAGTTAAACTGTCCCTTTTTGCAGATGATATGATACTATACATAGAAAACCCAAAAGACTGCATGAGAAAATTACTGGAACTAATAGAAAGAGTCAGCAGAGTAGCAGGCTACAAGATAAACATACAAAAATCAGTTGGATTCCTATACACCAATAAAGATAATGATGAAAAGGAAATCAGGAAAGCAATACCATTTATAATAGCCCCTAAAAAAATAAAATACTTAGGAATAAATCTAACCAAGGATGTAAAAGGCCTATGCAAAGAAAACTACAAAACACTACTGCAAGAAACCAAAAGAGATCTATATAAATGGAAAAACATACCATGCTCATGGATAGGTAGAGTCAACACTGTAAAAATGACAATTCTACCCAAAGCAATTTACAAATACGATGCAATCCTGATCCAAATACCAACAACATTCTTTAAAGAGTTGGAGAAACTAATCATTAACTTTATATGGAAAGGGAAGAATCCCTGGATAAGTAAAGCACTACTGAAGAAGAAGAATAAAGTAGGAAGACTTGCACTACCTGACCTCAGAACCTACTATACAGCTACGGTAGTCAAAACAGGCCTAGCAGTGGTACAACGACAGATACATTGACCAATGGAACAGAATTGAGAACCCAGATGCAGATGTAAATCATCCACCTAGGGTCACCTGATCTTCAACAAGGGCTCAAAGTCCATCAGATGTGGAAAAGACAGTCCTTTTAACAAATGGTGCTGGAAAAACTGGATGTCCATCTGCCAAAAAATGAAACAGGACCCATACCTCACACCATACACAAAAACTAATTCAAAATGGATCAAAGACCTAAATATAAAGCCAAAAACTATAAAGTTCATAGAAGAAGAAAATATTGGATCAAAACTAGAGGCCCTAATACATAGCATTAACAGGGTATAAACGATAACCAACAACACACAAACTCCAGAAGATAACCTAGATAACTCGGATCTTCTAAAAATTAAACACTTATGCTCATCAAAAGACTTCACCAAAAGAGTAAAAAGAGAATCTACAGACTGGGAAAAAAAATGTTGGCTATTATAAATCAGACAAAGGTCTGATCTCTACAATCTACAAGAAAATCCAACACCTCTACAACAAAAAGACAAATAATCCAATTAAAACATCGGCAAAGGAAATGAACAGACACTTCACCAAAGAAGACATTCAAGTGGCCAACAGACACTTGAGGAAATGCTCGTGATCACCAGCCATTAGAGAAATGCAAATCAAAACCTCAATGAGATACCATCTCACTCTGGCATTACTGGCATGAATCAAAAAAACAGGAAATAACAAATGTTGGAGAGGCTGCGGGGAGATCAGAACTCTTATGCACTGCTGGTAGGAATGCAAAATGATACAACCATTTTGGAAAATGATATGGCGCTTCCTTAGAAAGCTGGATACAGAAATACCATACGATCCAGCAATGACTCTCCTAGGAATATATCCTAGAGAAATAAGATTTGTCACACGAATAAACATATGCACACCCATGTTCATTGCAGCATTGTTCACAATAGCAAAAAGATGGAAACAACCTAGATGAACAGATAAACTATGGTATATACACACAATGGAGTATTATGCAACGATAAAGAACAATGATGAATCTGTGAAGAATCTCATAACATGGGTGGAACTGGAGGGCATTATGCTGAATGAAATAAGTCAATCACAAAAGGACAAATATTGTATGAGACCACTACTGTAAAAACTCATGAAAAGGTTTACACACAAACAATCTTTGATGGTTACAAGGGAGGAGAGGTGTAGGGATGGAAAGACACTAAATAGACAATAGGTAAGTGGTAACTTTGGTGAAGGGTAAGACAGCACACAATACTGGGGAAGCCAGCACGACTTGTACAAGGCAAGGTCATGGAAGCTCCATAAACACATCCAAACTCCCTGAGGGACCAAATTGCTGGGCTGAGGGCTGTGGGGACCATGGTCTCAGGGAACATCTAGCTTAATTGGCATAACATAGTTTATAAAGAAAATGTTCTACATTCTACTTTGGTGAGTGGCATCTGGGGTCTTAAAAGCCTGTGAGCAGCCATCTAAGACAAAATACTCCACTGGTCTCACCTCTTCGGGAGCAAGGGAGAATGAAGAAAACTAAAAATACAAGGGGAAGATTAGTCCAAAGACTAATGGACCACATCACCATGGCCTCCACCAGAGTGGGTCCAGTACAACTAGATGGTGCCCGGCTACCACCACTAACTGCTCTGACAGAGATCACAATAGAGGGTCCTGGACAGAGCTGGAGAAAAATATAGAACAAAATTCTAACTCACAAAAAAAGACCAGACTTACTGGCCTGACAGAGACTGGAGAAACCCCAAGAGTATGGCCCCTGGACACCTTTTTAGCTCAGTAATGAAGTCACTCCAGAGGTTCACCCTTCAGCCAAAGATTAGATAGACCCATAAAACAAAACGGGACTAACGGGGCACACCAGCCCAGAGACAAGGACTAGAAGGCAGGAGGGGACAGGAAAGCTGATAATAGGGAACCCAAGATTAAGGGAAACCCTGCTGGCATAGTGGTTAAGAGTTCAGCTGCTAACCAAAAGGTCGGCAGTTCAAATCCACCAGGTACTCCTTGGAAACCCTATGGGGCAGTTCTACTCTGCCCTGTAAGGTCACTATGAGTTGGAATCGACTCGATGGCAATGGGTTTGGTTTTGTTTTTAAGGTCGAGAGGGAAGAGTGTTGACATGTCGTGGGGTAGTTAACCAATGTCATAAAACAATATGTGTACTAAGCGTTTAGTAAGAAACTAGTTCCGTAAACCTTCATCTAAAGTACGATTAAAAAAAAAAAAAATCTCAGTCTCCAGCAAGAGAATTCTGACTCGTGGTAACTCCATATATGTCAGAGTAGAACTATGTTCCATGGGGATTTTGAATGGCTGATTTTTCAGAAGTAGATCATCAGATCTTTCTCCCAGGTGCCTCTGGGCGGACTCAAACCTTCACTTATCAGCCAAGCACTTAATTGTTTGAACCACCCAGGGATCAGTGTCCAAACACAGCCTGTAGGTTTTTTTGTTTGTTTTTTGCTGGTCTATAGTGCCCCACAATGAATGGAAGTGGAAATACGGGACAAACACAAGAGGCACTGGTGATGTAGTTCCTGAGCGCCTATGTGGGGCAGGCCCTGTGCCTGAACTGAGAATACAGAGGCCAGGAAGCTGCTCTCTCTCATCTCTCCTGAGACAAATGCATCCATGCAACCATCTCTATGGTTCTCAAAGCATGGGTTTCTTGTCCTCTACTATATTCCTAGCAGCTAGCATAGGACCCAGAATATGGCAGGAGCTCGATAAATATTTGTTGAAAGATTGACTGATTGGTTGAGTGGATTGATGCATCATCTTTACATCTTTGCAAATTATGATAAGGAAATAAAGTAACTACACTTGCCCTTTGAGCTGCAGACTCCTGTTCCCAAGTACCCGTTGGACTTAGATGTCTTGGGAAACCTGAGACAAAGGTTGCAAAACAAAGCCCTTGTTTCACCTCATAAGCCTGTCCTCACTCCTACATCTGCAGTCTTCCCAGTCTCATAAATGGCACTACCACCTACTCTTCACTGGAGCTGGGAATCTGGAGGTCCTTCCTTCCCCTCCCTTGCCCTTATCCAGTCCATCACTAACTCCTGTCTATGCACATCCAAATTACATCCCACATCTGTCCACTTCTTGAATCTTCACCATCACCTCCAAGGTCCCAGTCCTACTGTCTCAAGCTGGGATGCCTTCTCATGGGCCTCCCTCAACCACTCTCGCCCCTTCAGTTCTTTACAAAACTTCAAAAATGAGCTCCTGACACACAAGAGTGATCACTTCCCTTCTTGAGAACCTTCAACAACTTCTCATTACACTTAGATTAGAATCCAAATGTTTTACCACGGCCTATAATTAGGTTAGGTCCCTGGGTGGTACAAATGGTTTGTGCTAAACTACTAGTGGAAAGGTTGGCAGTTCAAACCCACCCAGCAGTGCCACAGAAGAAAGGCCTGGTGATCTGCTTCTATAAAGATTACAGCCAAGAAAACCCTATGAAGCAATTCTAGTCTGTACCACATGGGGTTGCCATGAGTTGGAATCAACTCGACAGCAGCAGGTTTTATAATTAGGTTTACCCAGGATAGTCACGATTTTCACCTGTTGTGGATCAATTAGTTATTTTTAGTGCCTCTCACACTCTCAAGAGTGTCACAGTTTGGACTTCAAATAAGGTGGTCACCCTCCCTGTGAGATCTCTGTGACCGGCCCAGCCCACCTCCTCAGCATCACTCCCACAATGCTCACTGTGCTCTTACCACCTGAGCCTCGTCTTAGGTCACTTCAAGTTTTCCCAACTCAGAACGTGGCTCAACTTGTCCTTTCTGCCTGGTACACTCTCCTGCCCACTTTTCACATGACTGGCCCCTCAGAGCTCAGCTCAAATGTCACCTTTTCACAGAGGCAGCTCCCTTCTGAATACTTGTGTCCCGTGTGTATATGAGTCTTTCATCATTTTATTTCTTTATCATAAGTTATAAAGATGTTGTTTCTTTCTTCATCTGTTTGTTGTTTATCACCATCCTTAGAATGAGAAACCCAGGCGAATGGGGACCATTCTTGTCCTCTGCTATATTCCTAGCAGCTAGCATAAGACCTGGAATATGGTGAGTGTTCAATAAATATTTCTTGAAACGCTGAGTGAATAAATGAATGAATGAATGACTATCAGTGGACCAATACATCATCCCCAGCCCAGAAGGTTAGCAGTATAGTAGGGTCCGCTGGACTGGAGACTTAGAACAGAGACTGGGGAAGAGTAAAGCAAGGGAGAGATGTCTGACCACCATCTTGGCTGCTGTTCCTTGGGGGAATTCTCATACTACCACAACCATGACCCCACACGCATGCCTAAACACGCTCTCATTTGGGTCCTACAGAATTCCGTGAGGGAGGTCTTGTTAACACAGGAGGTTCAGAGAGCTGCCTTGGCCAAACTCAAGGAGGTAGAGCCAGAGTGTGGGCGTTCTGCCTGGGCGCAGTGCGGGGATTAAGCACTGAGACTCTGGGATCAGAGCGCTTTGGTTTGAAGAAACCTACCTCCGCCACTTATTAGCGGTACTACTTTAAGCCAGTCACTTAAGCTCTCTGTGTCTCAGTTTTCTTTCTGTAAAGTGGGGCTGATACCAGCCTTAAAGAATGCTGGGAGGATTTGATGCAATGATACGCAGGAAGCACTTAGCCCAGTCCTGGCACATAACGAGTGCTCTGTACACTTCTTTCCTAGTCATAGAAGCACTGGTAGTGCTTTTACCAGCACATTTACTGTCCCCAAGGCCACTACCAGTGGCCCAGCACAACTCTCACCTCGATCTGAAGCTCGTACCATTCCTGTACCCTCCTGCTCAGGCCCGCAGTGGTTACCAGCCACCCATCTGGGGTCACGCGGAAGGCAAAGCCGATGTTCCCCTTGGTGATTCGGAATGAGTAGGGGGGGCCATTCTCTGGGGAGTCCGGGTCACTCAGGATCAGCTGCAGGACTTTGCTGCCGACTGGGGAGTTTTCCTGAGACAGAAAATGACAGGAAACGAAAGAGCAAAATGAGTCCCGGTCCCTCTTCTCACGGTCTCCCTGGATCCCCTCGGCTGGGAGAATGCTCGGCACTCTGACTGCTCCCAGGCTATGCTTGGACCTCAAGTTTACACTCACCATTCTGCATCGCCTTTGAGTTAGTTGGTAACTTTTGTCAGTCTTCACCAGGAGCTCAGCTCCCTCAGGGCAGTGCTGGGTCTTAGAAATGCAGTCCACTGGGGCTCGAAGGGTACTTAGAGACCAGAAGGTTCTACTCTTTATTACACAGAGTGGTGACGTGCCCAAGCTCACACAGCTGATGATTCATGTATAGAAATTAGTTAGTGTCTGAGATCCACATAAGGAGACCCTGGGTGGCACAATCAGTTAAGTGCTTGACTACTAACTGAAAGGTTGGTGGTTCGAACCCACCCTGAGGCACCTCAAAAGAAAGGCCTGGTGATCTGCTTCTGACAGGTCACAGCCTTGGAAACCCCATGGAGTGCAGTTCTACTCTGCACATATGGGGTCACCACAAGTAGGAATCGACTCAGTGGCAACTGGTTTGGTGTTTGGTTTTGGGATTCATGTGGGAATTTTATAACTTGTAGGGTGAATTGAACACCTATAAATGATTTCCCGCAAAGAGGACCAATGCAACACACATTCAGTGAGAAATTCAGAGATGATTAGGGATTCAACTACGAAAACTAGATCCCCTGGGTATCATTTCAGTCTTCGTTCTCTAACAAGGGAATTCTGTATTCGCTAACACAATGGTTGTTAAACTTTCTAGCATCAAAATTTTATCTATAAACAGAATCTTATGGTCAGAAATGGATGGTTGCCTATCCAGCAGCCATCCTCCCTTCCTTCCTTACAAACCCTGATTTTGTGCAGGTGTGAAGTGGCAATATCCTCCAAGAAGATGTGGCCCTCCTAAGAAGAGATGGACCATGATTGGTCTAAATCAGCTTTAATAATCTGATTTCCTGTGCCAGTTTTTGGTTTATGGGTGAGCATGTGTTATGGATTGAATTATGTCCCCCAAAAAGATATGTGAAAGTCCCAATCCCTGTACCTGTAAATATGACCCTATTTGGAGGTAGGGGGTTACTTTTGTTATGT
Organism: Dugong dugon; assembly: GCA_030035585.1. Lineage (NCBI taxonomy): Eukaryota > Metazoa > Chordata > Mammalia > Sirenia > Dugongidae > Dugong > Dugong dugon. Next base: position 184,395,806 of record CM057460.1, on the reverse strand, counting down.
TAATGGGGTCATACCAGAGTAGGGTGGGTCAAAACCTAAACCCTTCTGAGTGGTGTCTTATAAAAACAGTAAAATAGACACAGACACACACACACAGAGGGGGAAGGCACACCATATGAGGATCTGTCTACAAGCAAAGGAATGTCCAGGATTACCAATAAACTCCAGAAACTAGAAGAAAGGCCCACAGAAGGAATCAACACAGCTGAGACCTTGATTTGGACTTTTAGCCCCCAGAACTGTGAGAAATAAATTTATGCTCTTTAAAGCCACCCACTTGTGGTATTTCTTGTTACGGCAGCACTAGGTAACCAAGAAAGCATGTAATCCAGTTCTGACCCTGGAGAAGTCTACCAGGCAGGGATTCTGCAAAGATGTCTTCTTTGATAAGAACAGATTCTTCAGGGAGCGAAGGTGAGGCGCCATGCAGGAGATATTATAGACCAACATTTTCATAATGGATATGGCCATATCTATGCACATGGACTGATCACCAGCTCTGCATTCAATGATCCCATGATCTAACCCCTCCAAACCTCTCTTTTCGCCTATCAGTAACCCATCCAAAACAAAGGCAATGGCTGTATCTGCCCTCCTTTATGGGTGATGGTAGGGGTAGAATTTTAAGTGTTCTAAAATTTTACGTTGATTTTGGTCATACAAATGTTTTATAGTTTTATGTAATCAAATCAACATTTTTCCTTTATGCTTTTGTTGCATTGCCTTTATGCTTATAAAGACCTTCCCCATATAGATGCCAGCTAAATATTAAGCTATATTTTCTCTGAGTTTATTAAAAATGATATCGTTTTTAAATTCAACTCTATCCACTACTTATTTTGGTTTTGGTGTTATGTGCAGCTCTAACTTGCTTTTTATCCAAAGATCCAGTCTTCTCAACATCAAACTTTGAATAACATGTGATTTTTCCATTGATTGGTATTATATTCTTCATCATGTGTTGTTGTTGTTGCCAGGTGCTGTCAAGTTGGTTCTGAGTCACGGCGATCCTATAGGACAGAGCAGAACTGCCCCATAGGATTTTCAAGGAGCAGCTGGTGGATTTGAACTACTGACGTTTTAGTTAGCAGCTGAGCTCTTAACAACTACGCCACCAAGGCTCCTATCATGTGTTAGGTTCTTCTATATATTGTAATAAACTTTCCTCAGAGTTAAAATTTAAAAAAAAAAAACCAGATTGTTCAAGAGAAGCCCCTTTCTGTTTGCCTTTGAAGATGGTTAGGCAAGGATGTGATGCTTGGAACTGCAACAGCCATCTTGCAACCATGAGGGAGAAGGCAAGGGAATTCCAAAGAAAATGATCCAGAGCCCTGACACCATTTTCCTGCTGAAATAACCAATTCTGGAATGAAACTGCCCATCATCAGCCCTCTTGTTATATGAAATAATAAATCTTTGTTATTTAATGCACTTTTAGTCAGATATTCTGTTATTCGCAGCCAAAGCATTCTTACTCAGACTCATAATATATAAGACAGATAAAAGTAGAGCATCCTTGGTTGAAGCAGAGTAGGGCACGGTACTCTGCCTTATTGTCCACTTTTTTATCTCCCTCATCCCTTATAGTTCCTGACAACTCCATATAGAATCCCAAGGCTCTCTCCAAATATCTTTTGCATACCACTGGTATGGTAGAAATAGCTTGGAATCTGGAAAGCCTCCTGGGTTTAAATTCTGAGTTTGCCACATTCTAGCTATGGCACTTTTTTGTGTCTCCATTTTGTAAATCTGTAAAATGGGTACTATCTACTTCATATGGTTGTTGTGAGCCCCATATAAGATAATGGTTGTGGAAGTGCCTAACACAATGCCTGATTTTTTTTTTTTTAAATTCCATAATCCACAGGTGTGTTGCCTTTGGGAATATCAGTGGGCAAAGTGGACTTGTTTTGTGGATTGATACCACTGGTTAGCACCCTCTACTAGGAAGGAAAAGAAAGCAAGGCTGGCCTCAGGGTGTCTCTGGAAGCTTGATCATACCTGGACAGTGGTGCTGTAGTTGAGCTGGAAGAATCTAGGCGAATTATCGTTGACATCAACCACTTGGATGTCGATATCTGTGTCCTCATGGAGTGGGGGCTGTCCACTGTCTGTGGCTCGGAGCCTCAGCAAGTAGCTAGAAGTCTGTCCCAAGATGCCCAGTGGAGAGTTAGCAATGAGCCCCTCATTTCTACCCCCGCCTTACAGCTAATATTTTTGGGAAAATAAGATGGAGACACTACCCTATGCCTGGCCCCGTTGCCCACCCCATAGTATTTTGGGGCTCAGGTTCTGGAGAGAGAAATAGATGTGATTTTCAGCTCAACCATTTACTAGCTGTGTGACATTGGACAAGTGGCTAAACCTCTCTGAGGATAATACCTAGACCCACTTACTAGGATTAGTTTGAGGATCAAATGGAACAATGCATGTAACGCATTTAGCAAAGTGCCTGGCACAGAGCAAGTGCTCAGTAAATGGTGGCTATTATTGTAATGATCCCTGGTCAATAGTGAGAAGCTGGCCTGAGCCCCTCAGGGTAAGGTTAAGTGTCACTCAGCCCCTCCCTTCCTCTGGCCTCCCATCCCACAGAGGCCCTGCAGAGACCACAAGTGGGAGGCTCCCCAGGCAGATCTGGGGAAGTGGTGAGGACTGGACCTTGACTGAGATCATCCTCTGGGCCCACAGTGGGGCCATCTCTCTGCTCTGGTGAGGTCAGGTAGAGACCTCCCCCATGACTCACCTGCTCCCAGTCCAGGGCCTTGGCCACCTGTAGGGCTCCTGTCTTGGCGTGGACAGTGAAGTGCCCAAGCTGGTTCCCTCCTACCAGGCTATAGGTGATGACACTATTGAGGGGTCCATCTTCATCGGTTGCTGTCACCTGCAGAGGAGGGAGGTGGGCTGTGAATGGGGGGCATGAGGGACCAGAAAGGAATCCTGGTCCCTAGGAGTATAGAGACGACAGATATATCCCTGCCCATTGCATTGAGTTGGCAGTCCTTGGACCACAATCATCCCTGCCAAGAGAATCTCTTCATTCACATCCTAGTATGGGCTCCAGCATGCCACAGTTCATTCATTTATCCATTCCTTCATTCACTCTTACTGACAGGATGCTAGATCTTGTGTTAGGTGGGAGGAATGTGCCAAACTGAATATGTCCCCAGGAAGTGTAATGTCTGATATTATGGGTAACTCTAATTTGGAGCAAAGTATTTGAGCACAAAGAACACAGTGATAAATTCCACCTGGGGAGATTAGAAAAGGATTTATGAAGCCCCAAACGATAAGCAGGGCTCTGGGGAGTAGAGCAGACTTTCCAGGCAGAGAAAACAGTATGAGCCCGGAAGAGGTGTGAAAATACAGAGGATGTTTGGGGAAAGGTGTGTAGCTTCCTGTGTGATTGAAATGTAGGGTGCAAGGGATTATAAGGAGTGGAAGGAGATAAGACTGGGAGGCAGACTGAAGAGGGTCACAGAGAACCTGAATATGGGCATGTGGAGCTTGGTTTCACTCCATCACAGTAGGGAGCAATGACACGTTTAATGCAAAGAGGTGTTATTTAGTGTTCCCCCAGCCCCCTTCCCCCACTCACTGGCACTCCATGTCACTCGCTGTGACCAGGCCCTTCTCGGGCTTTGGAGCCTCTGGCAGCCACCTGGAGCCTATCTCTTCTCTTTCCTCTCCTATCAAACCTTGGCTATACCATGTTCCACTCTATCAGCATCCAGTCTTACCCAACATGGCTCTGAGATACTCTGTCATGAGAAGCAGTTTGACTGTGTGGCTGGGAGTCAGAGTCAAGTTCGTAGTGTATTAATTTGAAAAACGAAACCATGCTCAGGGCTGACTGGGGGTTGGGGAAGGAGACAAGAATCGATCCCTGAGTCCATGCCCCACAAAGAGCAAAGCTGGGGTCCTTACTGTGAGGATGATGTCCCCCACGATGGTGTTCTCCAAGACCCTCACGCTGTACAGATCCTGGGGGAACCTGGGCTGGTGTTCGTTGACATCAGTGATGTTGACCACGATTGTGGTCATGTCACTGAGGGAGGAAGAGGCCTTCCGGCTACACTCGATGGACAGGAAGTACTTGGGGCTTGTCTCAAAGTCCAAGCTCCTGTTGACATATAGGATCCCTGAAGAAACAAGAGATGATGGAGCAATGAGGCCGTTGGAACCACAAAGGAAGAGGACTGAGGGATCTTGAGGAATAACCCAGGAGAGGCAGCTCAATAGAGCTGGGAGAGACAGATCTCCTCATCCCCTCTGCCTCCACCTCCCCTCCCCTTCTCCCTCCCCCTCCATCTCCTCCTCCCATCTTCATTATTATCATTCCCAATAGCAGTGTTTTCCCCTTATTTATTTCTGCAATATGCCATTTATATCTCATTTACATCTGTAATATTAAATTTATCTCACTTAAATCTATAATAACCCTGTGGAACAAGAACAATTGTTATTATTCCCATTTTCTAGGTGAGTCAACTGATGTTCCGTACAGGTAAGTGACTTGTCCAAGCTCACCAGCTAGTAAATGACAGAAGTTAGGTTATAAAATGAACTTAATAATAGTCAAAGTTGTTCAGCCTCTCTGTTAGGGCATTATTCTGAAAACTGGAATAGACAAAGTAAAGAATAAGGACCTATCCTGCCTTTCCTGGATAGCCAAATAGCTATTGGTGGAAAATTCACCTTTATAAAAGAATTCCAGTTAGTAAATGAATGAGGAATGATAGGATTAGAAAATCACCATTTTGTAACTCCTAATGGTGCAAAAGGAGCCCTGGTGGAGCAGTGGTTAAGAGCTATAGTGAGCTATAGCTGTCAACCAAAAGGTCGGCAGTTCGAATCCACCAGCCACTCCTAGGAAACGCTATGGGGGCAGTTCTACTCTGTCCTATAGGGTTGCTAAATGTTGGAATCAACTTGATGGCAATGAGTTTGGGGTTTTTTTGGTTTTTAATGGTGCAAAAAGGAGCCCTGGTAGAGCAGTTGTTAAAGCGACCGACTTACTAACCAAAAGGTCAGCAGTTCGAAACCACCAGTGGACCTGTGGGAGAAAGATGTGGCAGTCTGCTTCCATACAGATTTATAGCCTTGGACATCCTACGGGTCGCTATGGGTTGGAATTGATTTGACGGCTATGGGTTTTTTTTTGGTTTGAAATGGTACAAACAGTTAATGAACCCAGTTGCTAACTAAAAGGTTGGCAGTTCGAGTCCACCCAGAGGTGCCTCGGAAGAAAGGCCTGGTGATCTACTTCTGAATAATCAGCCACTGAAACCCTGTAGAGCACAATGCTGCCTGACACACATGGGGTCACCATGAGTAGGAGTCAACTCAATGGCAACTGGAAATTGTTTAGAGATACCTACTGAAGCATTTGTGGATGAAATGATAGGATGTCTGGGATTTGCTTTAAAATAACTCATTAATGAGTGGGTGTGGGGGTGAAGGCTAAAGATGAAACCGGACTGGCCATATGTAGATAATTACTGATGGGAAGCTGGTGATGGGAACATGGGGCTCATTACGGGATTCTCTCTACTTTTGTATGTGTTTTAAATTTCCATAATAAAAACTCATTAAAAATACTGCTCAACAATAAGGTGGCTGTTTTAGGAAGTAGGGAGCACCCATTCCATGAGACCCTGTGAGTCTGGCTTAGACTGTTCTGCTGTGAGGAAAGAGAGAGATGGTTTCCCACCTTCCCTCTCTCTCCATGAGAGGGAGGGAACATTTACACGTGCTAGAGTGTTTTGGGGGAGGGCTCTTGGAGGGAAGCAGGCAGCCTTATCTTGGGCTGCGTAAGAACCAGCTTCCAGCAGTGATTAATGATCTCACGGCCAAGGAGGGAGACTGGCCTCAGCCTCCTGGAGTGGGCCTGAGCTGAGGCCATGAAGCCTCAAACTGTGGGAGGAGGTGGGTCCCCAAGGGCCCTGCTCAGAGTCCTAGATGGGACATTGGGTGAACAGGGAAGGCTCCCAAATCAGGTGGGCCTAGGGTGGAAGAAGGGACCTGGTACGTGGACAGACACAAGAGCGGAGAAATGGCCATGAGAAGTCCGCTCAACATCCCATTCTCTCTCAGGGCGCGTGAACAAGTACATACACGTGTGTGCATGCGTGGGCTGGCCCGTGCTCTGGCTCACCTGTGTGAGCATGCAGGCGGAACCTGCCCTGCTCGTTCCCACTGACGATGCGGTAGTTGGTTTTCTCAGCACCCGGCCGAGTGAGGGTGGCCAGATGCAGCACCTCCGTGCCGGGATGGGTGTTCTCAGGCACCCGCACGTTGTGCTCGGTGCTAAGGAACACAGGCAGGTAGTCTTCCAGGCCCACCACGGAGACTGTGACGGTGCCCAGCGTGGAGAGAGGTGTCGGGGTGCCCAGGTCAGAGGCACGGACTGTGAGCTCCAGCACAGCCTGTGGCCTGTCTCGCAGAGGCTTCTCCAGCCTGATCACGCCCGTGGTAGCCTCGATGGAAAAGTGGCCTTGGGCAGAGCCCGTCAGAGAGTAAACCACCTGGGCATTGGTGCCTGTGGGGGAGATGGAGGCATGATTCACACTGAGGCTCCTCCTCTGGCCCTGCCTGCAGCAAACCTTCCAGCCACAGGAGGGCTTGGGGTAGGGCTCACCTGTAAAGGCTAATATGCTTAGGGTATATTGAGTGGGTGGTACAAGTGGTTTGCACTCGACTACTAACCTGAAGGAAACCTTGGTGGCGCAGTGGTTAAGAGCTTAGCTGCTAACCAAAAAGTCGGCAGTTTGAATCCACCAGCCACTCCTTGGAAACCCTACAGGGCAGTTCTACCCTGTCCTGTAAGGTCACTATGAGTTGGAATCGACTCGATGGCAATGGTTTTGGTTTTGGTTTTTTAACTAATCTAAATGTTGGCAGTTCAAACCTACCCAGTGGCACTGTATAGGCCTGATGATCTGCTTTCATAAAGATTACAGCCATTGGAAATCCTATGGGGCAGTTAGTAAATGAATGCGGAATGATAGGATTAAAAAAATCACCATTTAGCAACTCCTAATAGTGCAAAGGAGCCCTAGTGGTGCAGTGGTTAAGAGCTTGGCTGCTAACCAAAAAGGTCTGCAGTTTGAATCTATCAGCTGCTTCTTGGAAACCCTATGAAGCTATTCTGCTCTGGCCTATAGGGTCTCTATGAGTCGGAATTGACGGCAACGGGGTTTTTGTTTGTTTGTTTTAATATAGTGCAAAAGGTTACCGTGCCCAGCTGCTAACCGGAAGACTGGAGGTTCAAGTCCACCCAGGGGTGCCTTGGAAGAAAGGCCTGACAGTCTACTTCTGAAAAATCAGCCACTGAAAACCCTATGCAGCACAGGTTTACTCTGACACACAGAGTCACCATGAGTCAGAATAGATTTGATGGCAATTTTTTTTTTTTTTTCTTTTTGGTGTACTGAGTAAAAATCTCTCAAGCAGGGGTTCTTGACTGAAGGTGGGGGTGGTTCAAGCCCCCTTAGAAAGAAAAGTTCTTGAGGGGCCAGTCTGTAAATCTATCAACTTATCTGAAAATATTACATGAAAGTTAGAGTCCAGTGTCAGCTCTGAAGTGAAAATTGTGCAAGATCAAAACCACCCATGGCGAATTACTTGGCTGTGATGGATCAGCTCTGCATCTTGATTGTGGTGGTGGTTACATGAACTCACACCTGGGGTAATATTGCCTAGAACTATACACACAGAAAAACATATGTACACACACACATACACACGTGCACAGACATACAAATGAGCACACGTAAAAACTGATGAAATCTGATTAAGGCCTGAAGGCTAGTTAACAGTACTATACCAATGCCAATTTTCTGATTTTGATATTGAACTACAGCTATAAGATGTTACCATTCACAAAAGCTGCATGAAGCATGCATGAGACTCAATACTATTTTTGCAGCTTCCGATGAGACTATATTATGTCAGAATGAAAACTTAACACACACACACACCCATGGAATGTTCTTAGTAAACCAAAACACACACTTAGCTTTGGCTCTGAGTATATTAATTTCTTTAGTTATCCCAGATGAAGTAGCTGGCATGTGTAGGGGCTACAGTGTACGAAAAATACCAACATTTAGTGCTCAGCTGTGAAATCCTTACCCAATGGGAGGAACACAGGCCCTGAGCCTATGGGTCTCACATCTCAAATACACAAGAACCCATGCCCCTTTGGGGGAGTGATGGCAGAAATTTTCTGTACGAATAGCTGAATGCATATAATTTAATACATACACCATGGAAATCCCAGAAATGCATTTTTCTGGAGAGACCATAATTTTTCTAGAAAGAGACATGCTGGTCAGGCTGCACCTGGAACATTTGGGTGGACTATTTGAGTTAGAGTACAAGTAGTTTTGAAGTGTTAATGGCAAACTGATGCAAGGCCAGAGGATGTGCCCAAGAGAGGTTGTGGGATTGGAACCATGAGCTTGAAGGAGCCAGGGCTGCTCCACCCAGAAAGGGAAGCTTGGGGCTGGAGCAGGTGGGTACCACCTGGAGGCTTTTCCTGGAGGAGAGCTGTGTGGCTGCCGAGGTCAGGACCAGGACTGACAGAGGCCAACTCCAATAAACAGCACTTGATCTGAAGTGCTGAGGGAAAAAATGGCTGCTTAGAAAGTAGGGAGCTTCCTGTCTCTGGAGGTATGCAAGCTGTGGTTAATTGGGCCAGTAGAGGGCCTTGCAGCCATTAGGTGAAGGGTTAGATGAAATTGCTTGTGGGTCTCTCCAGCTCTGGTGCATTCTGGATCCTTCCTACCAAACCCAGCTATGCCTGTCCACTTGTAATGTTAACCCCTTGACACACACACACACACACACAAACACAAAGGTTTCCTAGGTCTAGATCTCCTGCCTTTGCACTATTTGCCTTTCTAGAACACCTGTATCCCTCCAAAATTTCTCACCTCCTTCAAAGTCAGGCTAAAACTCACTTCCTCTAAAAACCCCAAACCCATTGCCATCAAGTCAATTCTGACTCACAGTGACCCTATAGGTTTCCAAGGAGTGGCTGGTGGATTCAAACTGCCAACCTTTTGGTTAGCAGCCTGAGCTCTTAACCACTGCACCACCAGGGCCCCTTTACTTCCTCTAGGAGTCTTAAATTTACCCTGCTGTTGTCAAACAAAGCAGGGCACTTTGATTCCACTTTTATTATATTATTATTATTATCATTATCAATCTATGTTGGACTGGCTGTATTTTTTTGCCCTACCTGATTTATAAAATTTGACCCAGGAAAATTAGATATATGTATATGTGTGTGTGTGTGTATATATATACACACACATATATATCCATATATATACACACATACAAACCGCTTTATGATGGCAGAAGCTATAATTGGTATAATATGGTAGAGAAGCACATTGATAACTTCAATTTGCCTTGTAACTTTTCAAAGAAAACAATTAATCCCAAAGAAAATAACATCAATAACATCAAAATGGAAAATCCTGAAAACGATTCAAGTTCACTATATAGAAAATTCATCAAGAAATTCAATAGACTTAAAAGGTTCTTTCTCAAGGTAAATTGAGTTGAAATAATTGTGATTGGTATGTTTCTGATTAACAAATGTTATAAGCAAAATACCCTTGAGGTTAAATGGCAGGACTGAAATGCCCGCAGGTCTGGGTGACCAGGTAGAAACAATGAGGATGAAGTGTCCTGTATCTGCCTCACAAAGATTGCTAAAATGTTTTGCTACATGGTTCTTATATCTTCAGTCTGTTGACAAACGTCTTCCACTTTCAAGTGTCCATCTACTCAGAGAGGAGGCACAGCCATTAGTCCAAGAGAAACACAGAAAGAGCAAGACTCCCACCCAAGGTGACCCCAGGAGCTAATGGCAGAGCAGAAGTGGCCGCCAATCCCTTCTCGGACTTACCTTGGTCAGGATCCCGGGCAAATACCACAGCCACGGGGGTCTTAACTGTGGTGTTGTCGAAGACAGCCACAGAACAGTGGCTGGGGAAGAACCGTGGGGCATTGTCATTCACGTCCTCCACGTGGAGGGTCACATCTGCCTGGCATGACCGGCCGCCTCCATCTGTTGCCTTGGCAACAAGGTTGTACACATCCTTCTTCTCACGGTCTAGCGCTGTAAGCGTGGTCAGCTCCCCTGGCCAGAGAAACGAGAGCAGGTAAGCTTTCTTTGGGGACACACCTCAGTATGTGCCTCTGAATATCTACCCAGACACACGAGGTTTTGTCACAGAGGAAAGGGGTAGATCTTGTGTATTTACAATCAGGAAGGAGGCTCAGCCTGTATCTTCTCACTCCCTCTTGTATCCCTAATTCTCCCAAACACATTCCACCACCGCAATCACCACTTTAAATTCTCATCAACAAACTACAAATAGGCACAAAATTTTTAAAGGGCAATTAGGCAATTTCTAACAACATATAAAATATGTTACCCTTGGCCCATAATTTAATTTCTAGGAATGTAGCCTACAGAATAATTAACCCAAGGATAAAAATATGTGCATAAGGATATTCTCTGAAGCATTTTTTACAATATCAACATATTAAGATCAACCTACATGACCCTCAAAAAGGGACTGGTTAAGTATTTTATGAGTGAGCCATACAGTAAAATACCGTGCAACTAAAAAGGAATTATAATTGAGTTTTATGTACTGTCTTGTTGAGATCTCCAAGATATTACTAAGTGAAAAAAGCAACTCACAAGCTAGCATTCCATTTTTGTGAAATAGTTACATAGAGATTTTGGAGATGCATGGAAAACCAGTCTGATAGAACATATACCAATGGTGCTTATCTTTGGTGGTGAGGGGGGAAGTATTATGGGGACTTTCCAGTTTCTGCATAATTTGAAAACATTCATTCAAACACACATTGTTTGCATTTTTGTACAATGAGCATGTATTATTTCCATATTCACAAAAACCACCGAGTTTTTTTTTTCTTTTTTTCTTTTTTTTTTAAAGACCCCACCAATCCATCCTGCAGCTGAACAAACAGCAGCAGAGAGAGGTTAGGTAATCTGCCTGGGGTCACTCAGACCCATGCTGAGGTCAGGAAGGACACCACTCTCACCAGCTACCTCCCTGCCCAGGAATCTCCAAGGCATGCTTTGAGCTACTGGACCCAAGCCAAGTTTTGGCAGCTGGCCCTCTGTGGCCTGGAACTTCTGTGCTCCACAACCCTACATCCTCCCCTACAGTGGTAGGACAGGGGCCCCACCCCTTCTGGGGTTGCTCTTCCACTGGAAGCAGGCCCCACCCTGTTCTCTCCACCGCCTCTCACAGCCTGACTTCTCCTAGATATTCATGGCCTCCCTGCAGGGCTCTCTGCCTCTTGGGGGCTTTGTCCCTTAACTAATAATGGCCATCATGGCAGCCACTCTGTATTGACTTCTTATCATGTGCCAGGCCTGGCTTAGGCCTCCACCTGCTTTACCTCTCACAAGCCTCACAAAAGTCCTGTGAGGTTTTTCCCCAACTGACAGCATAACCTTCTGGAAAGCAGGGATCATAACCTTGACCATGACACTCATCTGCCTAAACCCTCCAGGGCTCTAAGGTGGGAGTTGGCCCTGCCTGCCCTGAGGGCCTCATCGCTTGCCCTCTCCCCTCACCCCCTGTACCCCAGGCTCCTCAGAGGGGCTATGCTGTTTCTGACACAGGGTCCTTGTATAAATTCTCCTTTCTGCTTGAATGCCCTTCCCTGCTACTGCCTTACCCCCAGATAACTTCTATATGTCCTCCAATCACAAGTATAATAGCATTTCCTCAGAGAATTTTCACCTAACCGCCTCCCAAGCCTAAGTCAAGGCCACCTATCACACGTCCCCTTAGCACCCTGTATTTCTTCTTAACTCAGCACATTTCAAACCAATCATCCAATGTCTGCCTTTCTCACCAGATTATAAAGACCCCAATCTTGTCTTGTGGTCTATTGATTATGTCTCCAGCATCTAGTGCAATGCTTGACACAGAGTGGGTCCTCAGTATATATTTGCTGAGTAGCTGGATGGATAAGTGAACCTCTGCTGCTTCTTCTCCAAGGAGCCTACCAGGGTGCTGGACACTTGGCATTCAGTAAATAAGTTCTTGGCTCGATCGTGCAGCTCAGGAAACCCACCTGAATAGGGGTCCAGCTTGAACTCCTCGGACCCGGGACCGTGGAGAGAATACGTGATCTGAGCGTTGGTGTCAGTGTCCAAGTCTGTTGCAGAAACTTTCAGAATGAAATGTCCTGGCGCTACATCTTCACTTACTTTGCCAGCATAGAGAAGCTGGAGATGGGAAGACAAAGAACAGGGAGACGGTGAGAGGTACACTCAGGCCCAGAAAGAGGCAGAGTGACTGAGAGGGAAACCAGAAGCAGAGAGAGTTAAGAGGGCAGAGAGTCACAGAAAAAGAAGTGCAGAGAGAGGGAGAAGCAGATAGGAGTGAGGGGAACAGAGAGAAGGAGAAAAGATGAAACACAAGGTAAAAGAAGACACAAACAAGCAGAAGGCTGATGAGAGAACTAGTCAGAAAAGACAGAGAAACAGAGAGCAGCTCCACCCTCCAAGAGCATATACCAGGGCCACAGGGGTCTTTTCGGCCTCTGCAGGAGGTGGATGGGATGGGCATTCCTGCAGATGGGAGAGGTCAAGGCTATTCTCCTGCCTTAGTGGGAAGGCCAGGCTGTGTGCTCACCTCCCTGCTCACACCCCAGGACAGACCCTTGGCTGTTTGAGTCAGGTCTGGACCCCAGTGGCCCTCATCACCTGCATCACCCTCCCTCCACTGCAGGTACCATCATGGGATGGCTGGGGGCATGGCACAGGGGAGAGGCAGGGAGGCCCAGAGAACCCAATTTTCCTTAGTTGTTGGCTCTGGGCTCAGCTTCCAAGCACCCCAGTCTCCACCACTAGCAGGTGTGAGTGAGCACAGACCCTTGAATGTGCTCTGGGTGGAGGTCTTGTGCCCCTGTGGGTGCTTTTTCCCTGACTCTACTGATACTATTGGCCACCCCTGGAAAGACCAAGGTGGGCCTGGCCTCAGCCTCTCCCAGCACAGGGCTGCTGCCAGGGCATGGGAGGATGCAGGCTGGTTGTAAGGATGGCCTAGGGAGAAACAGGAACAAGCCATGGCCACCATTCTCCCCACAAAGGCTGCCCTTCTGAGACCACTCAAAAGTTTGGATCCTGCGACATTATCCATACATCCTGATAATCCAGGTTTTCTTTTCCTACTATGCCTAATGTGACCGGAGTGTAGAATACAGAGAAAGAAAGGGTGATGGAATATATGTATCTGTGTGTGTTCCAAAGTATGCATCCGTATGTATATATATGTGTGTATATGTATCTACATATCTGTGTGCAAATATGTGAAGTACATATGTATACATGTAAATTATATGTAAGTATGTTGTCCAAGAAGGTATGTGTACAGAAATGTGTGTAATTATGTATGTGGATGGCTAGGTATCATAAATGCATATTTGCATGTGTAGGTGGCTATACGTATGGATAAAAGTTGTGGGTCTATAGTTATACGCTTATTTGTGACTATGTATAGGTATCTGTGTGTGTATGTAGGGTTGTAGATGATCCTTTGTGTACGTGTATATGTGTATGTATAACTGCGCATTTATGTATATATACCGAATGCCTAAATTTTATGCAAATTATGCTAGTTTGTGATGTTCAATTAAAATATTAATACTTTAACTTCATTGGTAAATCCCCCCAAGTTAAAAATTATTTGCTGCATTAAAACAAAAATGTTTAAAAGCAAAGCTATGCAACAACGACTCTCAGTTTATGCCCTCTAAGAACGTAATTCCTACACACACACACACACACACACACACACACACACACACACCGCTCAACATTTGTTCCTATGGGAAGTTCCGCATTGAATTGCATGAGGTCTTTAGGAAAGTATCCTGTACCAAACAGGTAACTACCCTGTCTGCATGTTTATGTGCCTGTCTATAACCTGAAGGAGTACATCTGTATTGGTCTGTATTTCTCATGCAGATGTGGGGATACGCATATACGGGGATGGACGGACGGGCGTCTCTGGGGGCATGTCTCTCTGGACACATTTGATAACAGTGAGCCATGCCAACAAGCTGAGCAGTGGAGGTGGGTTTGCCCACTAGGCATGGCAGTGTGTGTTTGGAGAATGCCGAAGTTACTTTACTTCTGGATATATTTTGCAGAGAAACTGGACCCTCGTAGTGAGTGGAGGAGGGGAGGTGTGGACAAATGATCTCTATGGAGATTAAGGAATTGCCGAGAATAACCCCAGCTCCAGGGCACTAGTCCGAGGCCAGCTGGGCGGTAAGGGCAGGTGTGGTCAATGATGGCCAGCCTCAGAAGTGATCCCCTGGATCTTTCTCCTTCCTCTAATCCTTCTCTCCAGCTTCCTTGCCTCCACTCACACCACCACCTCATACCAGACTCTCACCTGTGAGCACTGGGGGCTGTTATCATTGATGTCCAGGACAAAGATCTCCACGGGGACTGAAGCCTGGAATTTGCCGTCAGAGGCTGTAACGCTGAGCAAGTACTTGGCCACAAGCTCGCGGTCCAGGGTCTTCCTTGAGAAAATCCTCCACTCTTCCTCCACTTGGCTGATGCCAAACTGGCCCAGAGGGTCGCCCTCTGAAAAGATGGCACAGAGCTTTCAGAAGCCAAGCAACAGGAACAAATCATATGTCACAGGTGGCAGCCCACCTGACATCAGGATTGCTGGGAGAGGGAAACATTTCTCCCTGAATGGCCTTCTGTTGCTGTTGTTAGCTGGCATTGAGTCAGCCCCCGACTCATGGCAGCCCCACTCACGATGGAATTAAATGCTACCCGGTCCTGCATCATCCCCATAATCGGTTATGGATGGAACCATTGTGACTTATAGGGTTTTCACTGGCTGATTTTCAGAAGTAGATTGCAGGTCTTTCTTCTTAGTCTGACTTAGTCTGGAAGCTCTGCTGACACCTGTTCAGCATCATAGCAACACAGTCCACCACTAAGAGACAGATGGTGGCTGCGCATGAGGTGCATTGGCCAGAAATTGAACCTGGGTCTTCTGCATGAAGGGCAAGAATTCTACCACTGAACCACCAGTGCTTCATAATGGCATTCTACCAAAATATCAGTTGCTGTCGAGTCAATTCTGAGTTTTCAGAAACAGATCCTAGGCCTTTCTTCTGAGGCACCTCTGGGTAGGTTCAAACCATCAACCTAATGGTTAGTGGCCAAGTGCTTAACTGTTTGTGCCACCCAAGGGCTACCAATGGCCTTCTAATAACAACAACAACAACAACAACAAAAACTCTCATTGCCATCAAGTCAATTCTAACTCAGAATAACCCAATAGGACAGAGTAGAACTGCGCCATAGCATTTCCAAGGCTATAAACTTTATGGAAGCAGACTGCCATCTTCCTCCCAAGGGGATGCTGGTGGATTCAAACCGCTACCTTTAAGTTAGCAGCTGAGTGCTTAACCACTGGGCCACCAGGGCTTATTAATGGCCTTCTAGGTATCTGTCATGGATTGAATTTTGTCCCCCAAAAACATCTGTCAACTTGGCTAGGTCACGATTCCCAGTATTGCATGATTGTCTGACATTTTGTCATCTGACGTGATTTCCCTATGTGTTGTAAATCCTATTACTATGATGTAATGAGATGAATTAGTGGCAGTTATATTGATGAGATTTACAAGATTAGATAACTGTTTTAAGCCAATCTCTTTTGAGGTATAAAAGAGAGAAGCAAGCAGAGAGACATGGGGACCTACTACAACCAAGAAAGCAGCACTGGGAGCAGAGCGTGTCCTTTGGACCTGAGCTTCTGCACAGAGAAGCTCCTAGACCAAGGAAAGATTGATGACAAGGACCTTTCTCCAGAGCTGACAGAGACAGAAAGCCTTCCCCTGGAGCTGACACTTTGAATTTGGACTTCTAGCCTACTAGACTGTGAGAAAATAAATTTCTCTTTGTTAAAGCCATCCACTTGTGGTATTTCTGTTATAGCAGCACTAGATGAGCAAGGCAGTATCCAGAATTCTACACTGAGTCAGTTCTTTGGTGTTGTGAAGCTGCTTCTGGCTTTGAAAGCCTCCTGTTAAAATAGAACTATCACTGAGAAGCGCCACTCCGAATGACGTGGCTGAAGATAGGTTTTGTGGCCTGGAAGGCATCAGGGAAAGTTAAAGGTAAGCATATTTCAAGTCTATACAAGAACTTTCTACATTAAGAGTTGTGCAACAGTGGAGAGGCGAAGTAATCAACAGCACTAAACTCTCTAAGGTTTTATTTTACAGCTAAGGACACAAACTAAATGAAGGTTAAATAGGAGCATTGGGTTTGTATCTAAGTCATCTTTCCTTGACACCAATGACTAACAGGAGTGTGGGAAGACAGATTTTTTCACTCTGAGATCCTAAGAGTTCCAGACTTCCAAGATGCAATTATTCCAAGAGTCTATGATTAACTTTTTTTATGATTGACTTTTATTATATTATTATCCTGAGGTTTTAAGACCTTCATGTTTTTAACAGTCTGACAGTATAAGACGATAAGATTCGCTTTCCCTAAAACTCTGTGTTTCCAATGCTCTGATCCTGTCTGTGCCCAGGTGGCTAGGATTCTTAGTTGGACCTTCAGGCTTATTAACTCTGCCCCAGACAGCTGTGATAGCAGAAGGAGCCATGTTAATGGGAATGGAATGACAAGTACCTGGGGAGGGGAGGGAAAGGACACTGAGAAGTAAAGAAAGTCTTGTGGCCACTGGTTACCAGGTCCAGCCATTGAACAGGGAGTGCGTAATTTGGGTTTGTGACAGGGAGCCACTACGGAAGGCAATTGCAAGGTGTGGTTTTAATCCCAGCCCTGATGCAAGCTCAGGTGTGACCTTGGTTGAGTTTCTCCCCCTGTCTAGGCCTTGGTTCCCCCATCAGAGAAATGAGGGGATTGAACTGTAATTCTGTCTAAGGAAGTATTGTTATTCCAATGTTTAGCTCCTGTGACAGACTAAGAAGTATTTTCTATTATCCACAGTTTGCCCTGAGCAGGACACGACTCTACAAAGCCAGTCATCTGTCAGTTTCCATGGACTACACAACTGTTGGCCTCTTCTCCAGCTCCTGGAAGCTAACTGGCCTTCTAGTCCATCTATATGACTTAAAATAATAAAGCCTCCTCTTTGCACCATCTGAAATAATAAACCCGCCCCAATTTATAGGGGGCTTTCAGAGATTTCTCCAGTTAGATTTTACCAGCATCCCTGAGAGATGAGTGAGAAAAGGAATGCTAAGTCTATAGATGGGCAACTGAGATACTGGAAGGTTAAGTGACTTGCCAAAGGTCACAGTGTCAATAAGTGGCAGAGCCAGGACTTACAGCCATGTGTTAGGGCCCCTCTTACTGAACTTTTGTCGATGCACACCAGTGCTTTCAATCTAAGACAAGTATCCTTACCTGTGATGTAGCAGGTGACCTGTCTGTTCTGCTCAGAGATATCATCATCCAGAGTCTTCAGGGTGGCCACAAGTTCGCCAGGTTCACTATTCTCAACCACGAATCCTCTGTAGTCTTCAGAAGCAAATCGGGGAGCATTGTCATTCTCATCTGTGATGGAAACCTCGATCAGTGCTTGAGAAGACAGCTGGAGGGTCCGGCCATGGTCATAGGCCACCACATAAAAGCAGTAGGTCTGACGGGTCTCACTGTCAAGTTCCTGGAGGGTGGTGATCCAGCCACTCTCACTGTCAATGGCAAAGAGCTCATGGACATTGCTACCAGGGTCCACTGCCAGTCTGTAGCTCACTTGGCCATCACTCCCAGTGTCCTGGTCATTGGCAGTCACTTGAATTACTGTGGTCCCTACTGGCATATTCTCAGTGAGGAAGGCCTTGTATGGATCAGCCTCAAAAATAGGCCTGTTGTCATTGACATCCTTCACTTGGATGTTAACGGAGACCAAGGAGACCAGGTCCGTGTCCTTATGGGAGCAATGTGCCATGACATCAATCTGGTACCACTTGGTGGACTCATAGTCCATGGCCTTCCTCACCTTTAAGACCCCTGTGTTTCGGTCCAAGGAGAAGACACCATCCTTGTTGCTCTCTGGTGTGGTGCCCTGCACTAGACTGTAGATGACTGGATCTTGAGCAGCCACTGCTTTAACAAGCCCAATATCATAACCTTCTGGAAGATCTTCAGATGCAGAGAAAGTATACAGGGGCTCAGAAAATTTGGGCAAGGGTGCTTCATTAGAAACCACCTGAAGTTGTACTGGTACCAGTGAGTCCCAGTGAGGAGGGCCCCCATCTTGGGCTTTGATTTTGAAGTCAAAGGCTCGGTTCTCCAATCCCACCAGGCTCTCTTTCACCTTGATAACACCAGTGGTTGGGTTGACTTCAATAACCTCTTCAGCCAGGTCCTCCATTGAGTCCACTGAGTAAGTGACATCTGCATTCCGACCTTCATCTGCATCATAGGCCAGCACCTGGATGACCGGGTAGTCCTTACTGACATTGGACTGAATGGACACAGTGTACTCAGATGCTTTGAACTGTGGAGGGTTGTCATTTTCATCTGTGAGGATGATCTTCACGGTGCAGAAGGCCACTCTTCCTCCTCCATCCCGAGCCATGACCTTAATAGCAATGACTCTTTCTGTTGAGTTTTCCCGATCCAGTTTCTGCAGAGTGGTGATCTGGCCACTTGGGTTTATGGAGAACTTCTCACCTGCTAGTTTGTTGATGATGGTATAATCTACAGTGCCATAGGGACCACTATCTTTGTCTATGGCTAGCAACTCGATAACCTTGGTTCCCACCTTTGCATTTTCTGCTAATTCTGCCTCATAAACATGCTGCTGGAACTCTGGGTTGTACTTGTTTGCATTTGTAGTGTTGATATACACTGGCACAACTGTTCGGAAGACCCCATCAGAAGCACCTACCCTCAATTTGTAAGAAGAGTCCAGGTGCTTTTTGCAAAGGTTGAACATTGAAATGATTCCTGATGAACTATTAACGGAGAAGTGCCGGTCCTCATTGCCAGAAAGAATCAGATACTCCAGGCAGGAGGTGTCCCTGCTGTCAGGGTCAAGAGCTTGGACTTTGAGAACCAAGTGTCCACAGGTTGCTAGCTCACTGACACTGGCCTCATACTGGGGTTGCTGGAACTCTGGGGGGTTGTCATTGATATCAGAAACATTGACAACCACAAGGGTTTCACCAGTGAGTGGAGGGTCTCCTCTATCCATGGCCCTGACCTTCACGTGAAAGTGTTGTTGAGCTTCATAATCCAACTCTTGAACTGTGGACATTTCTCCTGTACTCCCATTGATTTGGAAGAATTTGGAAACATCCGACCCATCCTCCACAATCTGATAGGAGACATCACGGTTCTGCCCTGAGTCCTGGTCAGAAGCCAACAGTTGGATCACAGGGGTTTGAGCAGGCAAGCCTTCAGAGACTGAAGTGGTGTAGACCAATTGGGAGAAAGTGGGAGGGTTATCATTGATGTCCTCAACCAGGACTTCCACTGTGGCTTCAGAAAATGACCCCAGAGCTGTATCTGTGGCTCTGACTGTGAATATGTGTTTGGTCTTAGACTCATAGTCCAAAGGTCCTGTCACCGTTAGGACACCAGTCTTGAAGTCAGTGGTGAACAACATCAAGGGCTCTTCCTCTACAATGTTGTAGATGAGCCGGAGTCCCTCTGGGCTCCGGGCCTGGGTGTGGAGGATTGGGGTATAGAGTGTAATATTTTCAGGTACTCTGACTTTGTAGTAAGCACTCTGAAACAAAGGGTTGGATTTATTTCTCACAGTGACAAGGACCTCTTCCTCAGTCTGGAGGGATGGGGTTCCTCTATCCCGAGCAATGACTTTGAGGCGATACTTATTTAAAGCTTTATAATCAAAGGGTTTTTTAAGTGATATGTCCCCAAGGTAGGGGTCAATTCGGAAATATGTGTAATCTTCTGCAAATGCATATGTGACAACCCCACTTACCCCCAAGTCCTGATCAGTGGCAGATACCTGAAACAGGACATCCCCTGGTTCTGTGCCATCTTGGATGATGGTGTAGTAGGGCAGATGCTGAAATTCAGGGGGATTGTCATTGACATCCTCAACAGAAACTCTGACCACAGCCTGAGCCACCCGCTGAGGGGTCCGATTGTCCCTCACTTCCACAGCCACCTCATGAATGTCCTGCTGCTCCCGGTCAAATGCCACACCTCTTGTCTGCAACACACCTGCTGACCTGATCATACAAAACATATCTGTGCCATTCAAGAGGAAGTAGGAAAGGGTATCATTCAAGTGACTGCCTTGGACACCAAGAATCACCAGTGCCTTCCTGTTCCGCAAGTTCTCCTTCACTGCTGCCCTGTAGACATCCTGATCAAATTGTAAGCTTGTGTTGAGGGCTTGGGTCAAGGTAATTTTTACCAGTGCAGTGTCGTGATACAGGCCATCAGAAGCTCTGATGGTGAGCTCCCGAGAGAGTCCCAAGAAAGCAGGATTTAGTACAGATATGAGGCCAGTGATGGGATGGATGGTGACAGCTTCATCAGCATTGCCAGTTTTGATGCTATAAGTGATTTCTGAGTCATCATCACTGGCCTGCACCACAAGGAGCTCCATTCCCTGATGGGTGGGTCCGACAACTGCTACTTCATATATCGAGTCTAAGAACCTGGGAGGAGAGTCGTTCACGTCTCTGACATTGATGATAACCTGGGCAGGCATGGGTGCAAATAAGATGGGGTTTCCTTGGTCATGGACATATACACTGAATTGGAAAGAAGGCGTGCTCTCGTAATCCATCTCTGATACAATGGTCAGCGTTCCCATGCTGGGATCAATTTTGAAAAACTTCAAGGCTTCTGGCTCCAAAATTTTATAGACCAGCAAGGAATTAGCTTCTTTGTCACTGTCAGTGGCACGAATCACAAAGGGGCTGTTGTTCTCATCCATAACCATGCTGTGCAATGGGGCAGCTTCACTAATTTGGCCCACAAAAGTCGGCTTTGACAACATGGGGGCATTGTCATTTTCATCAATTATGTAAACAAGCACCGTGACATCAGCTGATGCACCTGCCATATTGCTGCCTCGGATTTTCAACTGGTAAGATGAGATTTTCTCATGGTCCAAGCTCTTCTGGGTGGAGATGAGGCCAGAATATGAGTTCATGGAAAATACACCGTTCTTGTTTCCCTCTCTTAACTCATAGGTGACTTCAGAGTAGCTCGTAGCTGAGACAAGGAGGATCGGGGAGCCAACAGGAATTAATTCAGGGATTTCTACAAAGTACTCAGCTTTTGAAAAGATGGGGGCACTGCTATGTGAGGGGTAGATGTGAATGACCACTGTAGCCAGGTCATGACGCTGTGGGGAGCCTTGATCTTCCGCCTTCACTGTCAGGGTGTGCCGACCATGATTTGCCTGATTGAGTTTCTGGGCTACAGTGATGATGCCTAGTAGGGCACTGATGCTGAAGAAACCCTCGCTGTTCCCTGAAACAGAAAACAAGACAAAAACTGAAGCTTATCACACCCTCAAGAAGTACCAACTAGTCTTTTTAGATGAGTAAAGAGGCTATCACACAAAATTTGGACAGGGCCAAATCTGCATTCTGTGCCATTCTGGATTTAGCATGGTGTAGTGACTATAAGGAGCCCTGGTGGCACGGTGGATAAAACGCTCAGCTGCTAACTGAAAAGTCAGCAGTTCAAACCCACCAGCCGCTCCACAGGAGAAAGATGTGGCAGTCTGCTTCCATAAAGATTACAGCCACGTAAACCTTACAGGGCAGTTCTACTCTGTCCTATAAGGTTGCTATGAGTCAGAATTGACTCGACAGTAACAAGTTTGGTTTTGGTTTATGGGATATATTTTTTTTTTTAAAAAGTTGCCACGGAGTTGATTCCCACTTATGACAACCTCATGTGTGTCAGAGTAGAACTGTGCTCCACAGGGTTTTCAATGGCTGATTTTTTCAGAAGTAGATCACCAGGCCTTTCCTCCAAGGCTCCTCTGGGTGAAATCAAACCTCCAATCTTTTGGTTAGCAGCCGGGCACTTAACAGTTTGTACCACCCAGGGACTCCCTAGGGTATATACATAGTATTCAAATTCCCAACACTGTGCACATAGTAGGTGCTCCATAAATGGCAGCTTCAATTATCATTACATCTCTAGGACTCAAGCCACAAACCAAAGCTATAGTATGTCTTTGAAGCAAAGAAAGAAAGGAGACTTATGCTTTATTAAAAAGGTACACTCCAGCCTGTATGTCAGTGGTGACACTCATCGGAAAAGCTTCAGTTACATCACACAGAATTTTTAACCAAACTCTATGTAATTATGATTTTTAATACCTTTGGTTATATACTTAATAGATGATAAATATGAAGTCATAAACTGTCAAAACTGACAGGGCTTTAAAAACCATCTTGTCTGTTCCCCGTATGGTCTGTGATGGGGAAATTCTTTGCCAGGCTTGGGGAGTGAGTGCCAAGGGGTGGAAGGGAGAGGAACTGAATAGAGCATCCAAGTCATGAGGCTTCCGGTCAAGTGCACTTTCCACAATGCCTATATTTTCTAAAATTCAGGTATTCTTACATCACCTTTCCATTTTTTTCAATATCCAATCACTATCTATGCTATTTTGTACTATTTTTAATTGAAAATTTTCTTTAAATTTATTTACTTTTTAAATTTAATAAACATTTTTTAAAAGCAACTTCATATTATTGCCTTATAAAGAAAACCATTATTGCATGCTGTAAATGGAAAGTTACCGTAAAAATAAGGCAATGAATTAAAGTACCTTGCTAAAATCTGGATAAAGTCTATTGCTTGCTAAAAGGTCTAAGCCTGAGACCTATTCTCTTTCTTCAGTAAAAAGAAAGAGTAGCAAGTGTTAGAGAAGATGTAAAGACATTCTAGTACCCAACTGAGGCATCGCTCTTGATGAAATCAGGAGGCCAGAATGAAAATCAAAAAGACTTTCCCCATGCCTGATGACCTATTTAACGCCATGACTGAGTAACACCTGAATAACTTTGCTCACTACTAGAGGTACAGGTCTTACACAAGGGGGAAAATATTGTTCTTTACTGTTCTTATTTCCTTTATTACACAGGTGCATATTTATCATTTCAATGGCAGAGTAAATAGCTGAGCTTCATCATAAAACATCCAATCTGATTCTTCAACTCTTTGAAATCTTTCTCCAGCTGACTAAACCAGTTGACAGTGACTCATGGTGACTCCATGTGTATCAGAGTAGACTCTGTGCTCCACAGAGTCATCAATGGCTGATTTTTTGGAAGTTGATGGCCAGGACTTTCTTCCAAGACACCTCTGGGTGGACTTGAACCTCCAACCTTTCAGTTAGCAGTATATCACGTTAACTGTTTGCACCACCTCACTCCTTAGGTGATTTCTCAATTTACTTTTGTCATATAGATGCTAATTAAGTCAAAGAACGTAGCTTCAAGGAGTTAAGCAGCAGGTGTAAAGCTGTTCCATTAAAAGTGGCCATGTAAACTACCTAAATATAATCGCAATTTCTTGTGTTATACTGATGAGATAAAAAAATTGGGGCACAAATTTGTATATTCATTATGATCTCAATGACGCAAAAAGATGCATAGAAAAAAGATGAGAGGGAAATACACAAAATTACTATCTCTGGGTAATAAAAATTATGGCTGAATGCTATTTTCTTCTTTGTGTATTTCTGTATTTTCCATTATTTTTGAAAATGAGCACGCGCTACTTATATAACCAGAAAAATACTTCTAAAACAATCTTATCTGTAAAATAAAATTATTACCTCCATCAACAGTGTTATTAATGAGATAAAAGTTGTGATTATATGTTATAAACCACAAAAAGCAAACAATTAATGGATTATCATTTGTAGTATTATTTTTCAGGGATGAATAGACTTCCACCATCTGGCAAGGTATAACAACTTCCGTTTCTTCAAAAAAGAATATTTTAAAAAAGCTCTGATTTACTGAAAGTGTGTAAGAAACTAACAAGCAATAAATGAAACATTTTGCTCTATGAGGGCAGAAAGCAAGTCAGAGTCATGTTTGTCCCTCCACAGCGTCGAGCTCTATGAAGCATTAATTATTATTATTAAATATTAATTATGCATTATCAGCCATCATAAATTATCACTAATAATTAGTTGAATTCTGGTTATTATCATTTTTGTTACATTAATTACTGATAATTAACACTTATCAATGATAATAATAACCCTTGGCATTTGTGTGGTATTTTATAGGTTATGACATATATTGACATGCATTTTCTCTTTTAATTTTTACAAAGACTTTGTGGTACAGGTAATATTATTCCCATTTTTGAGATAAAGAAAACCATATAATAGATACTAAATGCTGATGTGGCATTAGTAGAAAATGAAAGTTACTCCTAAAATTATGCCATGCACTTTATAAACTATTTACAGGTCCCTTCTATTGTATGTGGAGTCCCTGGGTGGTGCAAACGGTTCATGCGTTCAGCTAGCAACCAAAAAGCTGGAGGTTCAAGACCACCCAGAGGTGCCTTGGAAGAAAGGCCTGGCGATCTACTTCCCAAAAATCAACTATTGAAACCCCTGTGGAGCACAGTTGTATTCTGACACACTTGGGGTCACCATGAGTTGGAGTCAACTCGATGGCAACTGGTTGATTCTACTGTACGTGCACAAAGTTATTACATTTGAAAACACTGCACGGACTTCCTAAGCAGCTTCTACACTTGTAGAGGGAGGTAGGTTTCTATAATGTATATGTAAATTCTCCCATAACTTGAGTTAGTGCCTTTGTTATTAGGTTATTATCATCTCTGGAAGTGCACTAACTTAGGTCATTATAGTTCTGTGGAATGCTCTAGAACTATAATTTGCCAGAGCATAGTAGAGAGCTTGAAACTTGATTCATTTGCAAAATCATGCCTCTGGTGCTTTCCCTTATTCCCAAAGCATCCTCACCCATATTCTGAACACACGGCCAGGCCTCTCACCTTTCTGGAGGGAGTAGTGGACCTCAGCATTGGCTCCCCGGTCCTCATCTATGGCTCGGACCTGTAGCAGATCAGTGCCAGGGGGTGTGGTGTCAGGGACACTTGCCTCATAGTGGAGCTGCGTGAAGTGGGGTGGGTGGAGGTTTCCATCCTCCACATGGATGGTCACCCACACAAAGTTCCTCTTTATCAGCATTTCCTGGTCTCGAACCTATGGGCCCAAGGGAGCATGAAGTGAGCCGCAAATGGTATAGGAGGAAGCAGGGTTAGCTTAAGGACAACGAAATAGAATGGCAATGAAAAATACACCTAATTGTAACTGTCTGTATTCCTTTGATTGTTGCTGCAATTTATGCTCTTTTTTCTTGTTTAATAAATTTAGCAATTAGTGGTTATTTAAAAAAAAAAAAAACAAAAAAAAACTATACCCGTTGCTGTAGAGTTGATTCCAACTCACAGTGACTCTATAGGACAGAGTAGAACTGCCCCATAGGGTTTCCAAGGAACAGCCGGTGGATCCGAAAAGCCGACTTTTTGGTTAGCAGCCAAGCTCTTAACCACTGTGCTACCAGGACTCCCATTAGTGACTATTAGGCTTAGCTATTTTAATGGATAATTCCACTTTAGGAGAAAGGCAGACACAAGCAGAAAAGCATGCTTAATTCAGTATTTCCCAAATTAGGCCTCCAAGAATATTAGTTCTTCAAGAAGTTAACATGTTATGCAGGAAAAAAAAAAAAAAAAAGTTCTATGATGTTATGGATTGAATTGCATCCCCCTGAAAATATATACTGAAGTCTTGGCCCCTGTACCTGTGAACGTGATCCTGTTTGGATTTTTCTCTTGTTGTGTTAATGAGGTCACATCAGAGTAGGATGAGTCCTAAACCTAATCCCTTCTGCATTATAAAAAGAGCAGAATAGACACAGACATACACAGGGGGAAAACAGATGCCAAGAAACACCAAGGAATGCCATTGAATGCCAAGGAACACCAAAGAACTCCTGGGGCTACCAACATAAAAGATTTCCCGCTAGAGCCATGGCCTGAATTTGGACTTCTAGCCTCCAGAACTGTGAGGAAATGAATTTCTGTCTTTAAAGCCACCCATTTGTGGCATTTTTTGTTACAGCAGCACTATGAGACTCCGACGTATGGCCAAGTAAATTTG
The DNA here is from genome assembly GCA_030035585.1 of Dugong dugon. Taxonomy (NCBI): domain Eukaryota; kingdom Metazoa; phylum Chordata; class Mammalia; order Sirenia; family Dugongidae; genus Dugong; species Dugong dugon. Next base: position 184,369,554 of record CM057460.1, on the reverse strand, counting down.
GGGAGCACTGAGTTAAGTTAAACGGTTTTCTTTGCTGTAAAACTTCTCATTAATTATATTAACTATATTAATGTCCCCAGAGGAGAATAAACTAACACATAAGAACCCTGAACCTGGAGTCAGGAAGGTTGGACTCTGATTCCGGTTCCATCATAAGTAACTGACTCTGTGGGCAAGTCTCTTTTCTGTGGGCCTCTGGTAAAATAAGAGAAATTTGATCAGGCCTGGAACTAGAGTGAGGCAAGCAAGGTGCATGGGCACAAAATTTAAGGAGGCACTCACTCTCCACGTCACGTGCCTGCACTTGCACAGCCCTGAGAATGAGTACCTCCTTAAATTTTGTGCCCTACAGGGCTCCCTCGCCTTCCTCTGGGTGAGATGGTCCCTGGACCCCTTCCAGCTCTGAAACTATGCATCCACTGTTGAGGTCATGAAGTCATGAAGCAGGGAGAGGATTGTTGGGAGATATTTGGGGTGGGTCCCGAGAAAACAAAGGTTGACGAGAGTTTCCTTGGCAGCTGTCTCATCTCTATCCTCACTCCGAGGCATTCCTTACGGAAGGTCCCTCTGGCCAGCTCTGAAATGCCACTGCTGTATCTCGTGGATTATCATTATGGGCACTAGTACACCTGGCTCATCAGGTGAGAGGGAACCTTCAGCATATCTCCAACTGTGTCCACCCCCGTGCACCTGAGTGTAAGGACAATCTCACCAACTTTTCAGTTTACTCACCATAACCGTCAGTGTGTGCTTGGAGGGCCCCGAGCCCAGGTCCAGTTTCCCCACAGTTACCAAGACACCACTGCTCGGGTCAAGCTGGAAGAGGCTGGCACTTCTGGGGTCTTGGCTGCCATGTATGGTGTAGATGAGACCCTTGCCCTTGTCTTGATCTGTGGCCTGGACTTGGAGCAGCTCAACACCTGGCAGTGTGTCCTGGGGAACTCTGACCTCATAATGAGACTCCAGAAACTGGGGCCGATGGTGGTTAATGTTGGCTACCATGAAAATATAGACCTAGGCAGGACAGTGAGAGAGAAGGTAGACTGTAAGCTTCATGGGGGCAGGGACTTTGTCTGTCTGGTTCTTCATTGTATTCTCAGTGCCTAGCACAGTGCCTAGCACACAGCAAGCACTCCATGAATATTTGTTGAATGAATAATAAATTTTCCAAATCCCAAGGCTTTTAGATGCTACAGTCTAGTGGTTTTATCCATGCTGTCGAGTTGATTCCTGCCCCATAGGGCTTCCAAGGTATATACCTATGTATACACGTATGTATACATATATAGCTTTTTTTCGAAAATCGCATGACCAAGTAAATAATACACCTGCACATATAACACGCCGAAATGAGAAAATTATGTTAAAAGTTCTGGCATAGCACGCCCAAGCATATACCACGCACATCTTGTGATACTTTCAGAAGTGAATTTCAGCCTCATTCACCCTCATTAAATAATCTGAAAATGATCATATTTGTATAATAAAGGTATAAGCCGTGATCAAGAAGTCATGGATCGAGTCTGGTAATCAAAAAAACCAAACCCATTGCCGACAAGTGGATTCTGAGTCATAACCCTATAGGACAGAAGAGAACTGCCCCATAGGGTTTCCAAGGAGCCGCTGGTGGATCTGAAAAGCCGACATTTGGTTAGCAGCCAGGTTCTTAACCACTCTTGCCACCAGGGCTGCTGGAGTTTGATAGTACCCCAGTAATCGGAAAATAAACAATTGAAACTCTGCGTTTGCTCTGGGGCAGTTCGCAGCCGGGCCTGAGAGCGGTGGGGTCCCTTGGAGCCCATCCGCGCCCAGCTACCTCACGCTGGAGACCGGTGGAAGGTCAGGCTGCGCTTCGCAGGGCTGCCACAACCCGAGCACAGACTGGTCCCCCGGGGGATGGGGGCCCACGGCCAGCGTGCGCCCGGCTCCCACGGTGCTGGCCCCACGTGAAGCCGGGCGGCAGAACAGTGAGGGGGGTCGGGGGCTGGTGCCAACAGCACTGCCCCAGCCCCGCGGGGCCAGGACGGCCAGTCAGACCTGTCTTGTCTGAGCAAGGGTCGCGCCTCCCCTCTGTGCCTGTGGCTCTCATGCTCCACCACAGCCCTACAACTAGAAGGCAGGGCGGCATGTGTCTGAGTGGCCGGTCGACCCCTGAGGTTCACAGACCCGCACACCTCTGGGGCTGGGGCGGGCCGGCCTGGTGAGGGCTGTTTCTGGAACGGAAAAAGTGATTTCTTCCTGCATTGGAGAAAGCAGTGTGCAGAGTAGGGAAGGAATCCTGCAGGGGAGGGGCAGCTTTAGAAACTTGAGGGTAGGCTTATGAGGGTCTGCTGCTGGGAACCAAACCTCCACGTCCGCAGGCACCAAGACGAAGACTTAACATTAAATTCGTTGGCAGGGGGAAAAAAAAGTTGAAATTGAAGTCAGCAACATGTAAAAATAATATTAATATAGTGTGCTTATGAAAATAAGGGGGGAGTGTTGTACTGTATGCCAAAAAAGTATAACGTATGTGTTATTTGTGTAAAAATACTGTATATAACATTAACAACGGGTCTTTTCTTCAAATGAAATGTGTGAAATCCCAATATATGAAACAGATAAAGCTCTGGCTGGAGCTGGAGTAGGAATCCAGAGCCCCACTTACCCAACCATCATTCTTCATACCCATGGTAGTTCCAGTGGCACCGTCTTTAATTCAAAACCACTCATTCAGATAAAAAAAAAAAAAAGTTGCTGTGGAGTTGATTCTGACTTATAGTGACCCTGTAGGACAGAGTAGGACTGCCCCATAGGGTTTCTAAGGAGTGGCTGGTGAATTCGAACTGCTGACCTTTTGGTTAGCAGCCCCCCTCATTTTACAGACAGATCCAGCATGGGAACAAGAATTCTCTCAAGTTTACGGAACTACAGAGTGTTGTAGATGATGCAAACCCAGAACTTTGGTTCCAGATTCAGTGTTCTCTGAGGGACATCACATCCACAGAAAGCCTCTACTCTCAACTTGGAAGTCCTCAACTGAGGCTTCTCACCTGGGTGGCAATGACATGGGACCCATCTGTCACCTCCACAGTCAAGTTGTAGCTCGCCTTCCTCCGCGTATCGAGGGGCCTGGCGATGATGATGCTGCCCATGGTCTTCTCAATGTCAAAGTCCATGTCCGTATCCCCACCTGGAGTGGGGGTGGGGAAGGAGCACACACCTCAATGATTTAGGCAGAAGCAGTACAATATGGGATTTGGCCATCAGATTTAGAGGTGTAGAAGAGTCCAAACTTGGCTAGGGGGACTGTGGGCATTTAAGGAAGAACCTGAATCAAGATTCTAAGACTGTTTAGACACAGTATGACATCTGGGTGACAAGCTGTAGTTTATCCCCTAGGAGTCCAAAAAGCTGCAATTTACCTGTCAAATTATTGTCAAATTATCACAAGAGTCAAATGATGATACAGAACAAAGCAAATCTGTAAGGACTGAAGTGCCCCAGAGGAAGACCAAAGTTCACCCAGGAACTCAATCTGTTACTGGGATTGAAACATACAGGAGTTATGGAGCTCTACTTCATGGCTTACAGGCAGTCTGCATAGTCTAAAGAGCCTATATGGTGGAAAAACGGAAATACCCTCTGTTCAACAAGAGCAAATTGATTTAATAAACTATAAAAACGCAAATATAGAATACCATGCAGCTATTTAAATGTCCTAGGAACCTATTTCATGATATAACAAATAGGTTTATGATATATCTTGTTTAAAAAGATTATAAATGATTCCATTTATATGAAATATCCAGAATAGGTAAATCCATAGAGACAGAAAACAGATGGGTGGTTGCTGGGAGGAGAGGAGAATGGGGAGTAATTGTTTGTACAGAGTTTTATTTTGGGGTGACAAAAATGTTTTACAACTAAACAGAGGTACGGTTGCACAACATTGTGAGTGTACTAAATGCCGGGAGTTGTACACTTTAAAATGGTTATGCAAACTTCACCTCAATAAAAATGTCCTTTAAAAGGCTATAAAACTGTATTTTAACAACCATATGTGTTGGTGGGTGGGGGGAACATGTGTATGTGTAAAGAAAAATGATTAGAAGGAAAAACATTGACATTGTAACAATGGATTATCTTCCAACTGGTGGGACTTTCAGTGATTTTTATTTTCTTCTGTGCACTCATTTGTATTTTCTAAATGTTCTGTAGGGTACATGCATTAATTCTGTAGGGGAAAAAAGGGTGAAACAAAAGAGCAGTGAATCAGAAGTGGAAGTAAATCCAGGCGATCAAAGAGCTTGGCATAGGTGCATAGTGTATCTGAGCCAGGCAGGAAAAGCTGTCATAAAACTCCCTGGTGCAGAACACTCTTAGATTAGAGATTCTTAACCTGGAATGCCTGCTATGCAAATTTATGTTTGTGTGTATGTGCACCACTTTCTGGGAAGACAGCCTATGCATTCGTCAGATTCCCCTAGCTGTGACCCTCAGCTGTTTAAACAAAACCTTGATTTAGAGACACAAATCAAGAATTTGGACCCGAGTGCCTCCCTGAATGAGAATAGGTGCCTTCCCCTTGGTCTCGAGGATGGACTCGGGAACCAGAACATTAGCATGGCTCCAGGGGTCAGTAGTCTCAGGCTCATGGTCCATCGAGTCAGCTTTTCACTGATGGTCACATTGAGGCAGAAGAAGAAACAGAAATCTTGTGCTTTCTCCTCTGGGTCTCCCTGGATCATTCATCGGGTCTCCTTAGTACTTGGGGTAACTGAGGCACCGCCTGCTCTGGCTGGGGCTACCAGTGAGATCACAGTGGTCCCACCTGACCTGAGAGCAGATTATGGTGCTGGACTGAGATCCTCATCTTCTGGCTGGGGTGAAAGGAAAGCTAGGCAGAAGTAGTGCTCCTGTTGCCCCCGCCCCTGAGAACCCAGGGAAGGGGTGGTCACCACTCATGGCCAGAAGAGGGGCTTCCAGGGAGTGTGACCTTGAGAGGGGTCAGAAGGATCATATGGTGAGGACTGGAGCTGGTCTACAAGGATGAGAGGGGCTGGCCTCCCTGGGCCTTTGGTCCCTTCTCACCTGAGATGTCAAACCAGAAGAGGCCGGGACGGCCCTCAACACTGATGACCCCCACCATGTGGTTCACAGGGTCTGTCTCCATGACCGTAAAGCTGTAGTGGGTCTCCTCGAAGGCCAGGGGTATGGAGGAGGGCCGGGGCTGAGAGATCCACTCGATGTGTAGCCTGACACTGGCCGAGAGTGGTGGCTGTCCACTGTCTGTAGCCTTGATCTGAAAAGAGGCCAAAACTGAAATTGAGGTTTTGTCTAGAGGGCAGGAGCTAAGAAACAAGAAGACGAAGCCAGGCCAAGAGACAGAGTGCCCTGAACTCCAGCTCAGCCCACCTCTCATCCACTCGTTCATTCTTTCAACGCACACCTGAGGGCTTTTAAACAGGCACCACACCAGCTGCTGCAGACATGCTGTGACAAAACGTATAACCCGTGCTCAAGGACCTCACAGTTAGTGAAAACATAGTAAGAGCTCTATTAATTGAAGGCTGACTGTGTGCTTGTTCCTATATTAGATTTTGTGTACATTGTGTCTTTTACCCTTCCCAATAGCCATGAACATAATAAACTAAAAATTATTGAGCTCTCACTATTACCAGACCCTGTTCTAAGAGCTGTATGTACACTATCTAATTTAATCCTCGTGACAGCCCTCTGAGAGAGGCACTATTATCATTTCCCTTTCACAGAAGGAAGCTGGGGCTCAGAATGGTGAAGTCACCTGCCTGGGATTATACGCCTGGCAGGCTATGCGGCTGGGCTTCCATCAGGCTGTCTGACATGAGAGCCCATGGCCTAGCCACTTGCTATATTGGCTTCCTACAAGGAAACTCTTCTTATCCCCATTTTACAGATGATAAAAGGCTCAAAGGTCCAAAGTCACACAGGCATAAAGTGTCAGGGCTAGGTTTGGAACCAAGACTTATCTTCATTCCATGCTGCTTTCACTAAAATCCTTATCTCTCAAAACAGAGCAGATTTCCTAGGCAAGAGTCTTACTGCCCTTAAAGTGACAGGCCCAGAATTCTGATCCTTTGGCTAAAGTCAGGACTCCTGGTTTCTCTGGGAGACGGCCAGGGACGGGAGTACCACTTTGATGCCTATTGGCTGTCTCCCTCCTGTGGTTGTTGTTATTAGGTGATGTCGAGTCTGTTCTGACTCACGAAGACCCTATGTACGACAGAATGAAACACTGCCCGGTCCTGCGCCATCCTCACAATTGTTGCTATGTTTGAGCCCCTTGTCGCAGCCACTGTGTTAATCCATCTCGTTGAGGGTCTTCCTCTTTTTCGCTGACCCTCCACTCTACCAAGCATGATGTCCTTCCCCAGGGGCTGGTCCCTCCTGATAATATGTCCAAAGTCTCACCATCCTCGCTTCCAAGGAGCACTCTGGCTGTACTTCTTTCGAGACAGATTTGTTCATTCTTCTGGCAGTGCATGGTGTATTCAATATTTTTCGCCAACACTGTAATTCAAAGGCATCAGTTCTTCTTCAGTCTTCCTTATTCATTGTCCAGTTTTTGCATGTGTATGACATAACTAAAACACCATGGCTTGGGTGAAGCCCACTTAGCCCTCAAAGTGACATCTTTGCTTTTCAACACTTTAAAGATTGTCTTTTGCAGCAGATTTGCCCAATGCAATGTATCATTTGATTTCTTTCATGGGTGTTGATTGTGGATCCAAGTAAAATGAAATCCTTGACACATTCAATATTTTCTCCATTTATCTTGATGTTGCTTATCAGTCCAATTGTGAGGATTTTTGTTTTCTTTATGTGGAGGTGTAATCCATATTGAAGGCTGTAGTCTTTGATCTTCATCAGTAAGTACTTCAAGTTCTCTTCACTTACAGCAAGTAAGGCTATGCCATCTGCATATCGCAGGTTGTTAATGAGTCTTCCTCCAATCCTGATGATCTGTTCTTCTTCATATAGTCCAGCTTCTTGAATTATTTGCTCAGTTTTCAGATTGAATAAGTACGGTGAAAGAATACAACCCTAATGCACACGTTTTCTGATTAGGTGCTGCCGAGTCAGTTCCAACTCATAGCGGCTGAATTTAAACCATGCAGTATCCCCTTGTGCTTTAATAAAGTGTTCACAGAGTGAAAATCAGAACCCGCTTCCTTCCCTCCAACACAACAGGAAGGGAATACTGTATCCCTCCTGCATCATCAAGAAAATCACCAACCACCAAAACCACTCCTCCCTCGGGCCTCCATTCATCTACTCACTGTTAGGATGTTGTACTCCCCAGCTGCAAAGGTGTTGCTGGATGACACCACGCCTGTGACTGGGTCGATACTGAAGCCCTCCTCATCACTCTCTTCTATAGTGTAGGTGACCCTGCCATTAAGACCCTCATCCAAGTCTGAAGCTACCAGCCTATACACAGGACCAGGGGCTGCCAACTTCAGCCTCTCTGGAAGGCGGACATTGAAGAGTTTGTGGGAGAACACAGGTGGGTTGTCGTTGACATCCAAGACACGTACCACCACCCTGGAGGTGGACTTTAGTGGGGGCTCCCCATTGTCCAGCACGGTCACCTGGAGACAGAATCGAGCATGAGCACCTGAGTTACCAAATGCAAAGCATCAAACGCCTGCCGCAAATCTACCAGTGCTCTGGACAGCCTGGAAGTATATGCTAGTTTTCTTTGGTGTAGGCTCATTATTATCATAACCTCACCCACTTGGAACTCAAGTAACCTCGCCCACAGGAAAGCCAGTGAGAACAGAGAAAGAAACCAGAAAGAACTAGAAGAAAACAGAGTTACCGAGTCTCCAGCCAAAGCTGGCACTCTTTTCTCAGGGAGGTCCATGGGCCATTTCTTAGAGACCATTTACTTTTTATCTGCTTGTAATTCTCATAAGCTTTGTTCTTGGGTTTGCTTAACCTACTCGAGGTTTAAGAAAATGTTTATGAAGAGCAGGTTGTAACTTTTGAGTCAAACATGCTGCCTGATGCATGAAATAAAAGCCAGAGAGAGAGAATGACACTAAAACAATTTCAGAATCATGAGTTATCTTGTGCAGGGACAAATCATCCTGTATATCAATAGACCAAAGGCATTGCAAGAGATAAGACATTTCCACCCAATGTGGTCCAGAATCTTTAAAATATTTGGGTGATTAAAAATTAAATACCGATCACTGAATTATGGAGAATGCTTTGGTCCCTAGAAGCATTGGAAGGCCAGTTAGCTGCTGCTTTTTAATAATACCTGTTTCTTACAAAAGGAAAGAGAATCTGCAGAGCCTGGAAGCTCAGAAGGCAAGCTGAGGAATACATGCTTCCCTTCTGAGGTTTTTAAGACTAGAAGAGATGCCTGTTTATCAGTTATGGATAGCTCAGGAGGGGGCATCGGTAGGTTCCCCACCTGACATCCCTCCCTTCTAATTTAATCCTCTATAGGCCACTGCCCAACACCTCTCATTGGAATGAGCACCAGGGATGTCTATGTGATTTTAGAGACATCCTGGAAAAAGCCCAGATCTAGAAGACAAAGGTCTGGGTTTTCTTCCTGGCTCTGTTACTGACCTGTGTTTGACGTGGGGTGACTCTTTCTCTAGGCCAGGGGCATGGGCTGGAAACCAGACTCAACAAGTTCCTAGCACATGCATACACTCTCCCTTCCTGCGCTCACTGCAAGCATTACTAATCAATCAATGTTTCCTGCCCAGCCTAGACATTATTTCAGATTCCTTCACAGTGCTGAAGAGCCAGCAAAGACCCCTAGTGTCTCCATCACCAACCATAACAAGGCTCAGCTAAGTATCTCCCCCTCCCTGAGCCCAGCTCCCTCCTCAGTCATAGCACTTGGAGACAGGCATGAGGCCATATGCCTGGCCTCCTTCAAGAGGATTCCCACTTCCAGAGTCAAATCCAATGAGTGGTTCCACCAACCACCACTAACCTCCAGGATGTGTTCATCCTTGTTCTCTCGGTCCAGCTTCCTAGCCGTGGATAGGAGACCTGGGGGGAAAGATTATAGGAGGAGACATGAGCACAGAGCTTCAAGGGCCACTTTCCTGGGGTGGAGTTCAAGGATTACATTTAAATCCTAGAGCAGAATCCTCCTGTCCTTTGGAGAGTAGGTATGTTAAGGGGAAATGGAGCTCTAGGGAAGGAAGCAGAAGGGAAGGAGGTGGGAGACTGCAGCAGAGATGGTAGTGTCAGCTGAGGTTCCCACCCACCTCCCACTGTCACTATTATGCAGCAACAGTACAGCAAGAGCGGCTTATTATTTTTCTCCTCCAAACAGATGTTTCCCCATCACTCCAGCTTGAAATCTCAGGCCCGTCCTTGATCCTTTCCTCTCTCTCCCCACCCTCATCCAGAAATTTTCAAAGTGCTGTTGATTCCATCTCTGATAGTTCCTAACCTTTCTATTCCTTTCAACCTTACCCACCACACTCTAGGTCTTACCCCAACTACCCTTCCTACTTCGTTTCCCCCTTCTTCCCTACCTCAACGCCATGACCCATTAAAAAAAGAAACAGAAAACCATTGCCGTTGAGTCAATTCCAACTCATAGTGACCTTATAGGATGGAGTAGAACTGCCTCACAGGGTTTCCAAAGCTTTAAGTCTTTATAGAAGCAGACTGCCATATCTTTCTCCTGAGGAGCAGCTAGTGGGTTCAAACCACTGACCTTTCCATCAGCAGCAGGGCACTTTAACCACTGCACCACCAGGGCTCCATCGTGACAGCCAACACTTATTGAGCACACACATGCCCAGTCATTCTTCTAAATTCTTTCTGTATCTCTATATATTGACTCATTGAATCTTCACAACCACCCTAGGAAGTAGATATGATTATTATCTCCATCTTACCAGTGAGAAAACTGAGGCATAGAACAGGTAGGTGACTTTCCCAAGACCTCACAGTCAGTAAGTGGTGAAACTGGGATATGCCTTTAGAAAACTGACCCACTCAACAAGCTCTGGGTCTTCCCTCCCAGCTAAAGCTCATACCATGCTCTCCCAGTCTGCCACCTGTCACACTCTTCCCATCCTTCAGCTTAGTATAATAGCCACCCAGTCCATGGAGCTGGCACAGATCTGCCACACTGAGCAGCTTCTTCTCTCTGAGCACCCATGCTACCAAATCTACGTGTCTTTTATGATGTTGTGCCCCTTTGCACTGGTTCCATAGTTATTTATATCCAGATCTTCATGCTCCTCATGACCTGAATTCCTCAAGGCCTGGGACTGTGTTTTATTTATCTTCACATCTCTACACAGCACATCGTGTAAAGACCTTGCTAAGCAAAGCTTTTAAACATTTGCTGAATAAATGAGTGAATCTTGGGCTTAACAAAAAATCGTGGTTGCTGGTAGAGATTGATTTATTTATTTAACAATTACTTATTGAGCTCCTAATGTGTGCCAGGCACTGGAGATATTATGGTAGGCAAAAGCAGTCAAGGTTCTTTTCTTAGGGACCAGTCTTTGGAGTCTAGTGAAGGATATGGATAATTAATGGAATAATCACACAAATAAATATAATACTCTATGTGGTAAGTGTTACAAAAGGGGGTAGGTGGTGCTAGAAGTTGTATTATGGGATCTGGAGAAACATCGCTAAGGAAAGAACAGCTGGACTGAGATCTGAAAGAGCAGAGGTTAACCAGACAAAATGAGACAAGAGGCTCCAGGGAGACAGAGTAGTAGCATGTGCAAAGGCCCTGTGCCAGGAGGGAGCAGGGACTGAGGAAGGCCACGTGGCTATAACCAAGAGAGTGGCAGGGTGAGAGGGACACGATGAAGCCAGAGAGGTTGGCAGGGTCCAGGTGAAGTAAAAGTCTGGGGGACACAGCAGGATCTGGCTCTATCTTAAGGGCACAGAGCAACCATCCAAGGTATCTAAGTAGGATGTGGGACAATATGATGGTGGTGATGAGAAAGAGGGGCTGTGAGTGATGGAAGGGGTGGTGATTTTTACCCAGTTTCCCCTCATTGCTGATTCATTCTTTTATTTTAAAATATTAAAATAAAAACATTATTTTACTTTATAATGTTTAAAAGTTTTCTGCTCCCCTACTACAGGAAGACTAGGACTATCTCTGCCCTCTAGGGCATTTTGCCAGACCTGGTGTCAAGGAACTGTTGACACTAAATAGAACAACTGTTTGGATAAAGTTGAGAAACTAATGCCTCAGGTAAGAGATCTCTTCCCTCTTTTGAAGGGGAGGGACAGGGTGAGCTCAGGGAAACCAGCTTAGACCTGTTCACCAGATTCCAGGGAAAGGCACCCTCTTTGTAGGAGGACTAATCCATACATACCCTGATGCCAAAGGTTGGCAGGAAAGGTCCCAAACAATGTCAGTGGGCCAATACACACTTGTATCCCCTACTAGCTGTCTGCCCCAAGACTCTCAGGCTCATGGCTCCTCCTGGTTCCCTTTTGTCTTGAGGATGGGGCACTCCCTGCTAGCAACCTGCCTTTCTCCTCCCTCCAATCATGCCAGAGTTCTGTCCTTCAGGGACAAGGGTACGTTTTTGGACCTGGAGGGTAGGATGTTGAGTTCAGAGGAGAGAATGTCAGCCTCCTCTGCAGTAAGATTCTGTTCATTCCCCAAGAAGAAGATGTGGGCTTTGAGAAGTATTTACAGCAGTGGGCACTGACTCTCAAACTCCAATGCCAACATGAGCGAGGCAGGTAGCATAAATGAGGAAATGGTGGGGACGAGGGGGTTAGAGAGCATGTGCCTGGGCTACATATGGAGCTGCTGTCAGCTCCAGCCAATGGTGGCCCTGTGGGAATATGGAGTCAGTGTGGCCAGATCTTCCAGCTTTCCAAGAACAATCAGACATCTGGAACTTCGTGTGTGTGAAATTTCCTATTTTTTAAGTGTCGGCAACAAATTGAAAAAAATTGTTCAAAGATTGTACAAGCCAAACAAAATACCTCTGTGGGTGGCAGCTGGCTCACTGCTGCTGGCCGTGACATTTGGATTCATCTGACCCATCTACCATTCTTGCCCCAGATTGCCTTATGCCCAAGGACAGATGTTAGTGAGATGGTTGCTTTGACTTTGGTGTTGTTGTTATCAGCTGCCAATAAGTCAGCCTCTGACTCACGGCGACCTCAGGACCGGACCAATGTAATCCACAGGGTTTTCATTGTCTGATTTTTGGAAGTAGATTGTCAGGCCTTTCTTCCTAGTCCGTCGTAGTCTAGAAGCTCCGCAGCAACATAGCAACACACAAGCCTGCACTGAAAGATGGGTGGTGGTGGCTGTGCATGAGGTGCATTGGGCGGTGCATGGAAGGTGAGAATTCTACCATTGTCAGCCACTTGACTTTAGTGGGTCCTGACTGCCACCGCTCTGGGCAGGGTTGAGATCAGTCTGGAACTAGGGGTAAGGGATTCCACCTGTGGCTTGTGACTCAGGGGAGAGGTCGATTTGGGAGCACTGTGGAGGTCTGAAGTACAGTAGTCCCAGTTTGACCACTGAGCAACCTGTTTACCTTCCCTGGGCCTCAAGGAGAAAAAACTGAAATATTTACTCGTTTTCCCATGAAGATGGACTTTACAGAGCAAAGTGGTTCTCAAACTTTAGCACACATCAGAATCTCCTGGAGGGCTTATTAAAATGCAATGGCTGGGACCTACCCTGAGTTCTGATTTAGTAGGTCTAGGGTGGGGCCTGAGAAGATGAACTTCTAACAAGTTCTCAGGTGATGCTGATGATGCTGGTCACTTTGAGAACCAATGTTGTGGAGAATCCTCACCACCAAGGTTTCTAGGGTCCTTACCTGTGACAGGATGAATAACAAAGAACCCCATATGGTTCCCACTGGTGATGTTGAAGGTCAGCTTCCCGTTGGAACTGTTGTCTGGGTCCCAGGCATCCAGGTGAAGCACAGAGGTGTTCAAGGGTGCATCCTCCCGGACGGAGGGGTAGAACACAGGTCTGGACATCTGGGGTGGGTTGTCATTGACATCCGTAACCTCAATGTAGACTTCAGTCACCGAAGAGAGGGGCACAGAGCCCCTGTCCACTGCTAGTACAGTCAGCCAGTAGTAGGATATAAATTCTCGGTCAAGGGGTGCCATAGTCTGAATCACTCCTAGGGTCAATGAATCACCAAATCCAAGATACATTAGTGGCTTTAGAAAAAGCTCAAAGTGGCTTTAGAAATCACCTTACCCAACATTCCCCAAAGCATACTGTGGAAAGGATGTTAATTGGTAGTCCATAAAAAAGGGAACTGTTGCCCATATGTTGTGGGAGATGCTGAGTTAAACAAAGGGAAACTTGAAATAATATCCTTATTGTAGAACCTCTCAGAGCCTGTCTCTGCTAAAATGGGTATATGCAGGAGTCCCAAGTTTATTTAACCAGAAGACATCGAAGACCATTTTGTTGATTAGTGTTGTGCACTACATCCATCTAGGAAGCAGTTCCCTCTCCCAGTTTTACAGATAGGGAAACTGAAGAAAGCCCTTCTTGAGTTGACTTTTACTTCATCCTAGAAGCGCGTTCGATGTATTGGAGAGACCACTGCCTTTAGAGACAGATAGACTTGGATTTGAACCCTGGCCCTACTGGCTCTGTAACACCAGGTGCATGACACCTGTTCCTGAGATTACTATTTTCTTTTGTAAACTGGGTAATGATAATGGTCCTGCCTCTCAGAGTGTTGTGAGGTTTAAACAAGACACCACTTGCAGCACATAGCACAAAGCTTAGAGCTTAGTAAGAGTTCAGCCTATGGTAGTTGACCTATTTTGTCCTAACTACTTCATCCCAAGTCCCACTGATTTATTTCACGTACCGTAAAGTGGAATTTCTATGATGCTGAATAGATTTCAGCAGAGCTTCTAGACTAAGATGGACTAGAAAGAAAGGCCTGCCAATCTACTTCTAGAAATCAGCCAATGAAAACTCTGCTACCAATTGTGGGGATGGTGCAGAACCGGGCAGCCTTTAGTTCTGCTGTGCATCGGGTCGCCAAGGGTGGGGGCCGACTCAGTGGCAACTAACAACAACAAAGTGAGATTTCCTTACCAGTAAACTGGTTGCTGTTGAGTGGATTCTGACTCATGATGAGCCCATATGTGTCACAGTAGAATTGTGCACCATAGGATTGCCAATGGCTGATTTATAGGAAGTAGATCCCTAGTCCTTTCTTCCTATGTCCCTCTGGGTGGACTTGAACCCAAACCTTTAGGTTAGCAGCCAAGTGCCTTAACCATTTTTACCACCCAGGGAGTCCAGGATTGCCTCACAGCTTCCTAACACTGCTTCCTTCAAGGATTATGTCCTCAGAGACATAAATTTAAAGGTTAGGGATTTGATGAATAAATTGCTCTTCCCTTCTCCATTATCGTCATGATTTCAGAGACTTAGCTTCATTCATTAGTCCACTCACACCACAAACATGTATCGAGGGCTTGTTTACTATGGGCCAGCACTATTCTCAAGTCAAAGGTTCAATAGAGAGCAAAGAGGCTTGCACCCTGAGCTCTATCCCATGAATTATGTTCAGCTGGCAGGGCCCATGCTCACAGACAAAGCATGTCAGAGCTGAAGGAACTTTACTCCTTTGACAGATGGGGAAGCTGAGGCCCAGAGAGGGAGCATGACTTGACCAAGACAATGTAGCTTGTAAGTGGAAAAACAGGGACTAGAATGGACTGTCAGTCTAGTGCTCTTTCCACCACATCACACTGCCCTTTACTCTGGAAATAAATCGCCCACCAGATTGCAAGCTCCTTAAGGGCAGTGACTGCCTTTACTGCACCTTGGATCTCCCCCAAGGTGTCTATCTTAGGGCATCGCAAGTAGTGGGTACTCAGTAAATGTTTGCTGAGTTGCACTTATTTTCTCTGAAACTTAATATGAATAAAAGCTTGGAACCAGTTTTTTGGAGGGCAATTTGGAAATATCCATTAACATTGAAAATGTGCATTATTCTTTGACCCAGAAACTTCGTTTTTAAGAATATTTCCTATAGGTACTCATGCTTATAAATAAAAGGATGTGAACAAGGCTGTCATACCTATAAGACAGAATAATATTCAACCATTAAAAAAGGGTGAAAAAGATTTATATCTACTGACATATAGATACCTTTATGTTTCATTATATGAAAAAACTGAGTTTCAGAATTAGTGTCTATTGTATTAAGTTTTCCTAATAAAAAAATAGTGATAACATATCAGATACAAAAAAAAATAAAAATTAGAATATTATACACCAAATTGTTAATAAAGATTGTATCTGAGGAGATGGGGCCAATGAACATTCATTTTTTAATTATATATAAAAAATTTACAATTGGCATGTATTACTTTTATAAGCAAAATATGTAAAATATGTTATATGTTTGTATAACTACATATACAGTGTGTGTGTGTATGTGTGTGTGTGTGTAAACCAAATCTGTTACCATCGAGTTGATTCTGACTCATAGCAACCCTACAGGACTGGTAACCAAAAGGTCGGCTGTTCAAATCCACCAGCTGCTCCTTGGAAACTTTTTAGGGCAGTTCTACTCTGTCCTGTAGGGTTGCTATGAGTCAGAATCAACTCGACAGCAATGGGTTTATATATATATATACACACACATGTATGTATGTATATGTATATATGTGTGTGTGTACATACACTTCAGAGCTGAGCTCTTAACCACTGTGCCACCAGGGCTCCATATATATGTGTGTGTGTGTGTGTGTGTATAAATATAAATATATATATATAGTGTGCATATATATATAGAAACCCTGGTGGCACAGTGGTTAAGAGCTATGGCTGCTAACCAAAAAGATTGGCGGTTTGAATCTACCAGCAGCTTAGAAACCCTATGGGGCAGTTCTGCTCTCCTATTGGGTCGCTATGAGTTGGAATTGACTCAATGGCAATGGGTTTGTTTTTTTGGTTTTATATATACATATGGAGCCCTGGTGGCACAGTGGTTAAGAACTATGGCTGCCAACCAAAAAGTCAGCAGTTTGAATCCAGTTGCTTCTTAGAAACCCTATGGGGCAGTTCTACTCTGTCCTATAGGATCACTATGAGTTAGAATCGACTAGATGGCAACGGGTTTGGTTTTTTGTTTTATAGATACATATATATAATATAGTATAATATAGTGTATATATATATATATAGTGTATATATAATATAGTGTGTGTGTATATGTGTATATATATATATCCAATAAAAATAAAATAAAAGGCAGAGGAAAGAGGAAAAAAAATAACAAAAACAAAAAATAAACTCGTTGTCATTCAGCCAATTTTTGACTCATGGCAACCCCATGTGTTACATAGGGTTTTCTTGGCTGTAATCTTGACAGAAACAGATCATCAGGCCTTTCTTCCACAACAATGCTGGGTGGGTTCAAATCTCCAATCTTTTGGTTAATAGTCAAGCACAAACCATTTATGCCACCCAGGGACCTACAGGAAGAGACCCTATTTGTTGCCTTTCTTTTCAGCCTGCAGCCTGATTTCTTTCAGGGCAGTCCTTGATTTCCCTTAGGCCCATCTTCCCCTGGACCGAGCACTCTCATCCTACCCCACTCCCAGTACCTGTGTCTTGGTTGATGCTGAACGCTGCAAGGCCCATACCAGCCCTCAAGAAGTACTGGATCTCCCCATCCAAGCCACTGTCATCGTCATGGGCAGCCACTACTATCACCTGGGTTCCCAAGGGGCTATCCTCCTGCACCTGGCCCTGGTGCACGAAGGAGGTAAAGCGTGGAGGATGGAGATTCTCATTCACATCCAGGACAATCACCTCCACGTGGCAGAGGGTCCTGCGGGCCAGAGGCTTCCCACTATCACTGGCCCACAGGCTTAGATTGTAGCCAGCCCGCCTTTCAAAGTCCAGCTCTTTCTCCAGACTGAGTGCTCCAGTTGTCAGGTCCACCCGGAAGGTCCCATGGATATCATCCAACAGAATATATTGCACTTCTCCCGCAGGGCCTAAGTCAGGATCAGAGGCATCCAGAAATGTCAGGATAGTCCCCGGGGGCAGGTCCTCTGGGACCTTGAGCCTGCTGAGTTCTGTGAAGCACTGGGGAGAGTTGTCATTGACATCTTCCAATGTGACTACCAGGTCAGTGACAGAGAAGAGCTGCTGGCCCTTCCTGGGCTGGTCCCTGGCCTCCACTTTGAGTATATACTGAGATTCTGATTCCCGGTCCAAGTGTCCTGTGACAACCAGTTCCCCAGTGAGGGGGTGGAGGGAGAACTTCTCTGTGGGACTTAGCAGGGTGTAGCGGACCCGCCCATTGTCCTCTGAGTCAGCATCTTTTGCTTTCAGCTCTGCAATTGTGCTCCCAACTTCTGTGTCCTCTGATATAGTTACCTGGTACCCACCAGGAGGGAATCTGGGTGCATTGTCATTCCAGTCTATCACATTCACTGTCAGCAGCTTCCAGGAGGACTTTTGGGGAGTGCCTAGGTCATACACTGTTATATTGAGGATGAAGAAACTGATGGCTTCATAGTCCAAGGGAGCAGCCACACTGAGCAGCCCTGTCTCCAGCTCAATGTCAAAGCAGCCCTCCTCATTACCATCTGCAATCATGTAGACCAGTTTTCCGTTAAAGCCAGCATCAGGGTCAGTGGCTGCCAGATGGGCCAGGGGGGTATTGACAGGAACATACTCAAGGATGTCAATAGACTGGGGGAGGTGGTCCTCAAACTGAGGGGTGTGATGATTGATCTGATATGTGTTTAAGAATGTGAACTCCTCAGCATTGGACTCCTGGTTTTGAAGCCCAACAGAGTGGAGAATGATGGTGTTTGTGATCTGTGCCAAGACTCCTCTTTTCTGACATGTCACAGGGACCTCAAAATGAGGGTCCTTTACCACGGTAATATTCAAAGTGGTGGGCAAGGCATAGTATTCCCCATCTGAGGCTGTAATTTGCAAGGAATAGTTGGTGGGTTGACCAAGAGTACGATTCATAAAAGCACGGTTGAGGGATATCTCTCCAGAGAAATGATTTATATCAAAATACCCTAGTTCATTGCCAGATACAATCTCATATTTCAGATTCTGAAGCTCATCCACATCTATGGCTGATATGTTCATTATTGATCTCCTTACTGGTGAGTCCTTACGGATAGACACAGTGCAGTTGACTTCCTCAAACACAGGCTGGTTGTCATTTAAGTTATTGAGCCTAAGAGAAACGAACACTTCCTTCACCCGGCGAAATGGGGATCCCCAATCTGATGCCCATACCCGGAAGGTATAAATTCTTTTCATGAGCTCATAGTCCATGGGTTTGGAGGTAGAGATGATCCCCAGGTAAGGGTCAATAGAAAAGGGTATGGCTTTTGGTCTAGCAATGGAATAGGTGACATATCCATTCTCCCCATGATCCTGGTCTGTGGCAGTAACAGTCAAAACACTGGTGCCTGGAGGGATGTTCTCATCAAAGGTGGCAGCATAAGAAGACCTGTTGAAGATGGGGGCATGATTGTTACAGTCCATTATGTCGATGACCACTGTGGTGGAGGCCAGGCCCAGTGAGGTTTTGATGTGTAGCTGGTAGTGGGCTTGGTCATGGAAGTCCAGGAGCTTTGTAGTAGTGATCATCCCAGTGCGAGCATTAAGTTTAAACCCCGCATTGTCTGAGGATGGCTTTAGAACATAGCGCAGGTTAGGGAAGGCTGGGATTACTTTCACCATCACCACACGGCTGCCAGGAGGGGAAAACTCACTAAGCTTCACTCTGTAAACAGCCTTCTCAAATTTGAGGGAAGCCAGTTTGGAAGGGGGTAGGTGAAAGCCCCGAATCTGAGAATAAAATGCAGGTCTGCTCTTGCTCCTTGCCTGGAGGCTGAGGTTGAATCCATGAAGGTGCTCCATCCAACTGATGCCTTTGACGGACACCAAACTGAACTCATTGCTCTGGGCATAAGATCTGATGGCTTTGAAGTGCTTTCCAGGATCACCACCAACAATTTCTACTGAGTCCACTTCAGCTCCTGAGCTGTTGGCATCCACCACTATGGTAGCATAGGTAGTGGCCTCGTTGCCGTCTGGTGGGGTCATTACTACCGAGGCAATGGCTGGGGGCTTCCGGAGGGCAGGCTCCACCTGGATGATGAGTGCAGCCAAGTTGCCAAACCCATTGCCCTCCGAGATTTTCCGCATGCGGTCTACAGCCAGCACCTGGAGTTCATACTTCCCTCTCCAGGTGACATTGAGCTTCCCAGCTACAGTCACCACGCCACTGGTGGGATGGATGGCAAACATCTCTGACCTTGTGTTAAAGGTGTAGAAGAACGCTGCGTTCTGGCCCAGGTCAGCGTCTGTGGCAGTCACCTTGCAGATGGGGCTCTTGAGGGGTGTGTCCTCAGAGATGGTGACTTTGTATGAAGGTGGAGAGAAGAGGGGCTTCAGGTCATTCTGGTCCAGGATGTGGACCACCACACGGGTCAATGCTTCAAGCTCCAACGTCTTCTCTGTGGCTTGGATGATGAGGGTGTAGCTATCTTGCACCTCCCTGTTCAGAAGGGCAGTGTTGCTGCTTCTTGTCCTTATTCTCAGAAAGCAGAAGTTGCCCACCACGTACTCCTCTGTTTTAAACACATTAGCCACATCCCCAGAGATGATCCTGTACTTCACTGCCCACTGAGGCTCTGCGAGGTAGATGCCCATCTTCATGGAGCTCTCCACGTAGGTCTTTGGAGCAGAGTTTTCAAAGATCGTGGTGTTGTAAAGCGGGTGGGTGAAGTGCCAAGCTGAAAAGGAGATGATCCCTTCTAGGGGCTTCTCACAGGTCACACAGTGGAGCAAGAAAAAGGCAAAGCCCAGCAAAGCAATAGTCATGGTGAAAAAGTTCCTGAAACCCTGGGCAAGAAAAAGAAAGAAAGGGTATAGGTTAGGAAAGAAAGGGTTCCTGCTGCCTTGGTTCAAAACAGGGAGGCAAATTTGCCCCCCAGGGGACATTTGGCAATGTTTGAATATAGTTTTGTTTGTCCCAGATGGGGTGCTACTGGGGTGCTACCACTACTCTAGTGGATAGTGGCCCAGATGCTGCTGAACACCCTACAATGCATGGAATAACCCTCCGAGCAAAGAATGATCTGGCCCCAAATGTCAATAGTGGCAAGGTTGAGAAACCTTGTGCTTGAAGAATAACCAACTAGTTTGAAATGCTCTCTCAAGAGCACCCAGTAGATACGCCACAGTTCTGACTACTTTATTCCTTTTCCCAAAAAAACTTCAGTGGCTCCCCAGTGATGACCAAAGAGTTTCAACCCTTAGCCAGGAATCCAAGCTTAGTAGTTGGGCTCCATTACCCTTCTGCCTGTACTTCTCACAACGCCTCCTGCACCTGCAATCAGGGCTGAGCTCCAGCCCAGTGAGCTGTATTTGCACATAGAGGGGCAGAAAGACAACATGAACAAGGTCACAGGTCTCGGTCCTGGCTCCACCACATACTAGCTAGGTGACTTTCTGAGTAAGTTGTTTAACGTAGGTGAGCCTTGATTTATTTCTCCCTTCTGGAAAATAAGGATAAGGACATTATTACAGGTAGTCCCTGACTTACGACATGTTTGAGTTATGGCAAACCACACTTAACGATGGTCTGTTTTTTGTTGTTCATCTTAGTGTTAGTAATACATGCTACATACAATGTTGCAGTGCATAATCTGCTGATGTTATCATTCTCAGATGTTCACTCCCAGATGTTCAATGTTATGATTTATAAAGATACTGATAATGAAAGGCAATAATGATGAAAACTGAAAAAAACAGGTATTCAACTCAAGTCAGAATCAACTTACCGTGGAATTGTGGGAACAGAACCCCATCATAAGACGGACTACATGTCTACCTGTTGTGAAAACTAAATGAAATTACAAAGTCGTTGGAACTTAGCATGGTGCCTGGCACAGAGTAAGTTTTAACTTAATGTTGGCCATTATTAGTAACAGGAAACTAAGGTTCAGAAAGGAGCCCTGGTGGCACAATGGTTAAAGTGTTTTCTCCATGGAGAAAAGACCTGACCATCAGCTTCCGTAAAGATTACAGCCAAGAAAACCCTATGGGGCAAGTTCTACTCTGCCCTATCCAGTTGCAGTGAGTTGGAATCAACCCCACGGCGTACAACAACAACAAAATCATAAAGGGAAGGGATATACCTGGAGCCTTAACTGCTAACCAAAGGCAAAGCAAGAACTAGAACTGGGGTTCCTTAAATCACAGGCCAGTGCCGTTCCCCGTATCGATTGTCATTGAATCAACTCCAATTCATGGTGACCCCACATGTGTCAGAGTAGAACTGTACTCATAGAATTTTCAATGGCTGATTTTTTAGAAGTAGATTGTCAGGCCTGTCTTCCAAGGCACCTCTGGGTGAACTAGAACTTCCAACCTTTCAGATAGCAGCTGAGTGAGTTAACCGTCTGCACTGCCCAAGGATTCCTGCTGCTACCCCTCCCCCAGGCTTATCCACACCTAGCCCACAAAGTCCCTTACGGACAGGGACTGACCCTGACTCATCTTACAACCCTGAACATAGAAAATTCCTAACCTCCTAGAATGTCAGAACTGAAATGAACCTTAGAGAGGATGGAGTTCTGCCCCACCATCCCCCCATGCATAGATGGGGAAATAGAGCCCCAAAGGCGTAAGGATCTTGCCCCAAGTCACAGAATGTGTAGCCAGGTAAGAACTCGTCCCTGGGAACTGTTGAACTAACCATGAATGAATGCTTATCCTCTCTAGGATTTGCTGCTGGCCCCATTTTCTCTCTTGCCTTTTCCCATCCCTGAAAGTGAAATTCATAAAGGCAAAGGACTGCTCAAGGGGTGAAGGCAGGGCAGAGTGTGGTTGCCCCTGGGTGTTCTAGAAGCCAAGTGTGAGGGCTGGGCCCACCAGGGCCTGGCCAAGGGAGTCTTGATTCCAAGGAGCCTCTGGTTCCAAGCCAGATGTGATGGAGCATTCCTGGATGACTTAGGCAAGACTTGTTTTTCCAGTTTCCTTGCTCTTCAAAGGCAAGGAAGAGTTAAACTTCCAGCGCAAGGGGAAAAGGAGAGGCCTGGAGCCTTGACTTTCAGAGTCCTGAGTGAACAAGCCACAGATTCCATAAGACCTGCTGTGGCATCCTGAGATAGTGGCAGAGTGGAGGCAGGAATGGAGAAGTCCACCTAACTTGGGGTCTGAAAGCATGTGACAGAGAAGAACTTGAATATGCTCCATCCTTCCAACCTCCTTACCACCACCACTGCTTGAAATCTTACTGGTGGAACCCCAAGCCCAGGCACCTCAGAAAAAAGGGGGCAGGATGGAGACAGATTCTACACTTGGGGTCCTAAAGCCAGTGACAAAAAGAGATGCTGTACACTCCCCACTCTTCCCGACCCCTACTCCCATGCCTTGCTTATCGGTACTTATAAGTTGGGGCCTGAAGCCCACAGTGGAGCCAGCCCAGGGCAGAAGCCATACTCATTCCACCCACGACACAGCCCCCATATGCAGGAGGGGACCCCTGAGTCACTCAGCCACCCGCCCCTTGCAGGATGGCATTGTTTTTGAAGTTGAAGCCCCAGGGAAAATAAGTCCTTACCCCAGTACCGGGTCCACTCATTCCTGAGCTCAGGGATCCCAGGATGCATGCAGCCTCCAGCTCTGCCTGCCCTGCCTTGCAGAAAGCTTCCTGTTCACCAGGTCAGCACCGGTGTCGGACAGGCCCCAAAGAGACCCACTGTTCAGCGGCTACTCAGGCGCCTTGCAGAGCAGGAGCCGTTAAGAGGAGCTGGAGGGAAGGGAGCAGGGGTGGTGTCTCCCCTAGACGGGGATAGGGTACAGGGAGAATGCGCCCTAGGATGACGGTTTGGTGTCCATAACTGGATCCAAGCTGTAGGACCTGTAGATCTGGTGAGTGGTTTGCTCTGACATTTGTCTCCTGGCACCAGGTCTAGGCAAGTGAACAGCTTGCAGGTACAGAGGCCTGTTGGATTTCCTGGGCCACCTCCTGGTCCACAACACCCAGGAACACTATTTTGAAACACCTTGTGAAAATATACATTGTTCATATCACTTTCCTGCTTGAAATTTTCCTGTGGCTTCCTATAGCACTTAGATTAAAATCTAAACTCCTTACGATGGCAAGGCCCCACACCATCTGGGCCCTGCCTGCTCTAGCAGCAAGATCTCCTACCACTCTTCCTATTCCACCAACTGCAGCCACACCAGCTTCCTTCCTCCTCTGAAATTACACCAAGTTGGTACCTGCCTCAGGGCCTTTGCACTTGCTGTTTTTGTCTACTTAAGATCTTCACATGACTGGTTCATTCTTGTCATTCATTTCTCAGCTCAAATGTTTGTCGCTGGGTGGTGCAAATGGTTAATATGCTTGGCTGCTAACCAAAAGGTTGGAGGTTTGAGTCCACCCAGAGGTGCCTTGGAAGAAAGGTCTGGTGGTCTATTTCCAAAAAAATCCATCATTGAAAACCCTATGGAACACAGTTCTACTCTGACATACATGGGGTCATCGTAAGTCAGAATCGACTTGATGGAAACTGGTTTGGTAACTGGTAACCCCTAGTCTGAAGTAGCTTCCTTCCCTTTATTACATCTCCCTGGCACTTACCACCATCCAGTATACTCTTGTTTATT
This sequence comes from Dugong dugon, assembly GCA_030035585.1. Lineage (NCBI taxonomy): Eukaryota > Metazoa > Chordata > Mammalia > Sirenia > Dugongidae > Dugong > Dugong dugon. The sequence goes on along the minus strand of CM057460.1, from coordinate 184,345,877 downwards.
TGTTTAACGACTGTTTTCCCCACTAGACACTGGGCTCCATGAAGACAGCACCTTTGTGTATCTTATTTATGCACAAATTCTCAAGGCCTCAATAAATGCAACTTGAAAAATGGAAGAAACTGGATTAAGAAAAGCAATGACAATGAAAGCTGAAAGACCCTTTAGAGATCATGCCCTCTTTTGTGAAGTTAGAAAATAAAGTCCCAAAGAGACCAAGGGACTTGCCCAAAGTCACAGGATGAGAACTAGAGCCAGGTTCTTTCCTTCTGACCATGTTGCCAGAAAGAGAAGCCATGGTCTTTAATGAATCCTACTGTCTGGGTTCAAGTTCCACCTCCCCCACTTGCTAACTGTGTAACCTCGGATGAGGTACTTAACACCTCTGATCCTCAGTTTCCTCATCTGTAAGATGGACTATTAACAGTACTCTTTTTATGGAGTTTTATGAAAACTACATAAGTTCGGTTCCCAGTCAATGCACCTCATACACAGCCACCACGCATCTGACACTGGATGCTTGTATGCTGCTATGATGCGGAACAGGTTTCAGCAGAGGTTCCAGACCAAGACAGACTAGGAAGAAAGGCCTGGAGATCTAAGTCTAAAAATCAGCCAATGAAAACCCATGGCTCAAAACAGTCCCATCCACAACTGATCATGAGGATGGCACAGGACTGGGCAGCATTTCGTTTCATTGTGCATGGGTCTCCATGAGTTGGGGGCCAACTCAATGACAACAAATAAGATCATGCCCATTAATGTGCTTAGCACATACGGTGCCTGACACGTAGAAAGCGCCTAATAAATATTAGTTATCATTCCCCCACACGTCTGTCTGTTCGTCATACGGTGGGGGCTTGCGTGTTGCTGTGATGCTAGAAAGTATGCCACCGGTATTCAAACACCAGCAGGGTCACCCATGACCGACAGGTTACAGCTGAGCTTCCAGGCTAAGACTGGCTAGGAAGAAGGACCCAGTGTTCTACTTCTGAAAAGAATTAGCCAGTGAAAACCTTATGAATAGAAGCAGAACACTGTCTGATACAGTGCCAGAAGATGAGCCCCCCAGGTTGGAAGGCACTCAAAAAACGACCGGGGAAGAGCTGCCTCCTCAAAGCAGAGTCAACCTTAACAATGTGAATGGAGTCAAGCTTTCAGGACCTTCATTTGCTGATATGGCACAACTCAAAATGAGAAGAAACAGCTGCAAACCTCCATTTCATGCTTGGTAAAGCAGAGGGTCAGAGAAAAAGAGGAAGGCCCTCAACCAGATGGATTGATGCAGTGGCTGCAACCATGGGCTCAAGCATAACAACGATTGTGAGGATGGCGCAGGACCAGGCAGTGTTTTGTTCTGTTGTACATAGGATGGCTGTGAGTCAGAACTGACTCTACAGCACCTAACAACAGCAACAACAGTTATTAGTTTTCAATGCCAAGGCAGAATCAAAGCCAGGGGCTGGGGTGAGGGTGAGGTACACTGAGCCCTGTAACGTCTGCAGAAGCTCCAGCCTGTGCCCCAGCAGAGCAGGAAGCTGCTGGTCTCTGGTCGAGTCTAAGCTTGCTGGTCCAGCCACCAGCTGTTCTGGGAAGCTACGAGCAGGCGCTTGTCAGGGGTGGGGCCATATGCACATTTGCTCCACAAGCCCACAGAGAAGTCTGCATGTGGGTGAACACGCATGGTTGCAAGAATGCACACGCGCATGTTTAGGAGACAATTTTTAAATAATTGTGTAGGTATCTTAGTTGTGTGTGCCTGCTTGACAGAATGAATATGAGTAAATAAATTCATGGCTATGGGGCTTGTGTGTGCACAGGTATGAGTGCACAGAGGTGTGGGCATTCATGAATGGACCCTTTTAGCATATATGTATGAATCAAACTCTGCCTCCATGTAACTCCTGACTCCATTTCACAGATGGGGAAGGCAGAAGTAAATGGTTAACAATACAGACTCTGGCTGTGTGACTTTGGGCAAATGCCTTACCTTCTCTGAGCCTCGATTTCCCTACTTCATAAAATAATTTTGAGAATTAACTTAGTTAATGCACATAAATGCTGAACACAGTACTTGTCACACAGTGTTCAACAAATATTACCCAGCACTATTAATTTTTCACCACTCGTCTATTAATTTGATGCTGGAAACTATGCCACAAGTTATTCAAATACCAGCAGGATCACTCATGATGGACAAGTTTCAGTGGAGCTCTCAAACTAAGACAGACCAGGACGAAAGGCCTGGTGATCTACTTAGAAAATTAGCCAATGAAAATTCTACAGATGACAACAGAATGTTGTCTGATATAGTGCTGGAAGATGAGCCCCCCTAGGTTGGAAGGTACTCAAAATACACAGTGGCAACAATAATGAACTCAAGTATACCAAGGATCATGAAGCTGGCACAGGACTGGGCAACGTTTTGTTCTGTTGTACATGGGGTCACCATGAGTTGGAGCCAACCCAACAGCAACTAACGACAACACTACTTTTTAGCAGTCGACTATGTGCATTATGAAAACCCTCAGATATATTATCACATCATCCCTAATCTGTCCTTGTACAGGCTGATTTTCTGCAATTAAACACCATAGGACTTGAATGGGACCTTGGTTCATTTAACCCTGTATTTCAGCCGGTCTATCTTCTCAGAACCTTGATTCTGACATTTAGAAATTTGCTAGTTATAACATCCGTGTTTTTATTCAAGTCACTGATAACAACTTCAACACAACTGATGGAGCAGTGCTCTGAGATCTTTCACTTTTTCTTGGTTAGGAATGTCAGGTATGATCCTGGAGCAAGCTGTCCCAGAAAGTAGAGCACTCCCTGTCACCGGGGAAGATTAGGCAGAGTTGGGGTGGCCACTTGTGAAGGATGCTCTACTTCAGGGGGATTTTTGTCCTGGAGGGGGGCAAGAGGAGCTCTAAACTTCCTTCCAACTCACAGAGGTTATGATTCCTTTGACTATGCATGCCTGTGACTCCCATTGGACCCTAAAGGAGCCCCCAAAGGGAGTGAAGGCATTTCCTCTGGCTGTGGCTCAGGGCTGCAACTCAAGAGTGTTTGTTTAACCGTCAGTGTAGTAAGCTGATCCTTACCTTGGCTCTCAGGAAACCTGGGTCTAAAGTCACTCATTCCCTGGGTGGCCTTGGTCAAGTAAATCACCTAACCCTTGTAGACCTCTCTCCTCATCTGTTAAATTCTATGTGTCTACACTGGGGGGAAGGGCCAGAATGGATCCATGATTTCAAATCCCATTATTGTTTTCAGGAGCAGAATCTCCTTTTCCTAATGAAATTGCTTCTGTAAGCACAATTTATAAACAGATCAAAGCAGAGCTGTAGTGTTAGAAGAAGGGGTGGAGTTTAGGGCCCGGCCCACAGGCTTGTCCTTCACCCTTCTAGGAAACACAGGTCTGAAAACTGGACTAGATGATCTCTCAGAGCTCTTTCAGACCTGATGACAATGTATGGTTGGGTGTGTTACAATATAATGCTCTATGGTCTGTGTTTGTAATGGCCCATGTGCAGTAACTCAGGCATTCTAGTTCTAGGAGTCTATGGCTCTGTGAGGAGTCTCCGGGTGGTGCAAATGGTTCTGCACTGGAAGGTCAGCAATTCTAAGCCACCAGAGGTGTCTCGGAAGTAAGGCCTGGTGATCTACTTCCTAAAGGCCACGGCCTTGAAAACCCCATGCACACAGTTGTACTCTGACACACATAGGGTCACCATAAGTCAGAATCAACTCGAGGGCAACTAACAACAACATGGCTCTATAATTACATCAACCCCTTCCATGAGGAACCAGCTGTACTTGGAGGAATTCAAAGCCAAATCAAACTTCCACTAAAGAAGTTCCTGACCAGGTTTGCTAAAAATGCTGAACTTTGTTTTGGATGATGAAATTCCTCCCCATCACTCCCAGAAGTGCCCAGGCATAGATCAGGGATGACATCGTCGCCTGCGGCCGAACAGCTCCCCTTTTCTCAGACACCTCACAGACGTTAATTAGTAACTCACATACACCTCCTAGGAAAGGCATCTGCCCATTTACTACCATTGCTCAGATAAGGGAAACTGAGAGGTTTGCATGGCACCCTTAAGGTCATCCAGGCAGGCAGTAGCTGTCGCTGAGCTAAGAATAGACAGCCAGGCTTCTGGAACCTGGATGCTCCAGATTCCCGATATTGTGGGGTGAACCAATGAGATAAGATATTTTTGAAGTTCAGAGAGCCTTTTATGAAAGAAAGAGCTGCTGGATTCATTCCTCTGGACTGGAGAATGTCTACCCTCCACCCTTCTACCCCCAAATCTAAATGTAAAATTACAACGGGTTTGGGTGCCCTTAGTATTTGTTTTCTGTCCTTCCCCCATTTCCCCCCGCCCCACCTCTGATCCAGGCTCCCAGTGGTAGGACTTGCTCTGTGGCTCTCAATCATTTTGTGACAAAAGATTCAATGGTGGGGAAATTAGGAGGGATTGTATCTTTGAAACAGAATAAAAACCATACATGAAACCTTACACTCCAGACACCAACCGTTAGTTAGGAAGTGGAATAGACCACAGGAAGTTGAATTTAGCCACTGAAATCATTTTTTCTGCTTAGGTTGTAGGGAAACATTGAAGGTTTCTTGAAAAGAAGCAAGACCAGAACAGACCTGTATTCTGGGAAGAATAATCTGACATCAGATCAAAAGGGGGATTTTTCCATTCAAGACTAGCCTTGAATGCCAGCTCTGTTGGTTTAAGCTAACTGGAACCCACTATAGGAAGTGGGTCCAAAGAAATGCAAACCCACTGCTGCCGAGTCGATTTCATAGCGACACAATAGGACAGAGTAGGTCTGCCCCAAGGGTGTCCAAGGCTGTAATCTTTACGGAAGCAGACTGCCACATCTTTCTCCCACAGAGTTACTAGTAGTTTTGAACTACCGACCTTTCAGTTAGCAGCCAAGTGTTTACACACTTTGCCACGAGCACTCCTAGGAAGTGGGTAAGGATGTTTAATTCACTTCCAAGAAACTTGTATGAACACCTAAGTCATCTGCTAGCTAGTAGGTGGCTGCTTCTGGATTCTCATGTAACAAAGCAAAGGTCAAAGAACTAGATATGGGCAGGGGAGGGGCCAGTCAGCGGCTTAAGCCATTGATGGGTTGTGTGACCTTGGGAAAGCCACCAAACCTCTCTTGGGTCTCAATCTACCTGTTTGTAAAATGGAGATAATAATAGTTACTCCTACCTATTTCTCAGGGCTGCAGGGAAAACAGATGCAATGACAGGTAAAAATACAAGGAGAAAAGATGCAGAGTAACATCTTATCAGACCAAAGTTTTAGGTTGAAGTAAGTGTTTTAACATATAACATGAATATATTCCTCTTAATATCAGTGCAATTATGAAACTTAATTTTTAATATTTTTTTAAAGAGGAAGGAGCTCACAAAGGCTAAAGGGTGCATGGAAGTCATGACACAGCCCTGGGAGGATGGACATTTAAGGGAAGCAAAAGGTGTACAGGCACCTGGACTTTGAGGAGAAAAAAAATAAAGAAAAGGGACAAAGTAGGGGCTGGTGGGAAAGTGTTTTGTTATTGTGCCTCCTTTTCCCAAGTCATTCATTCATTCTTTTATTCATTCAATATATATTTATGAAGGGCTGTGATGGCTAAGGTTATGTGTCAACTTGGCTAGGCCATGATTCTCAGTGGTTTGGCAGATATTATGTAATCATCCTCCATTTTGTGATCTGAAGTGAACAGTCAATCAGTTGAAAGCCAATCCATTTCCTTGGGGATGTGGCCTGCATCCAGTCTATATGGATGTTCTGGCAAAGATCTCTCTGGATCCTGGATCCTGCATCTGATTTGTCATCCTCTGACCTCCGGTTCTTGGGATGTGAGCCAGCAGCCTTCTGCCTGACCTGCTGATTTTGAGTTCATCAGCCCCTGCAACCATGTGAGTCAGGAGAAGGCTCCAGCCTGATGCCTGACCCACGGATTTGGGACTTGCCAGAACTGCATAAGCCATTTCCTTGAGATAAATCTCTCTCTATATATATACTTATACATATATGCTTCACTGGTTTGCTCCTCTTGAGAATCCAGCCTAAGACAAGGGCCTACTTTGAGCAGGAGTCCCTGAGTAGAGCAAGTGGTTAATGTGCTCAGCTGCTAACCAAAAGGATGGAGAATGGAATCCGTCCAAGAGCACCTCAGAAGAAAGACCTGGTAATCTTCAGAAAATCAGCCACTGAGCCTAATTCTACTCTGACATACTTGGGGTCACCACGAGTCTGAGTTGACTCCATGACAACTGTATAGTATATACGGTGCTCACAACAGACTCCTTTCCCCAAGGTCTCCCCGACAACGAGGCTGAGTTTCAGCTCCCGTTTATCACCAAGGTCATTTTTCCAATAGAAGAGAAATACTTGTGCTCACATCTCTATCTACACTATGAAAAAAATGAGAGCCCAGAGACTGCATGTTTCGTACGCTGGGCCTGCTTCACCGTGAACACCAACCGCCTGGCTGCTGGAGGCATCGAGCCCACAGACCTTGAGACTCATGGAGGCACAGAGAGAGGAAGAGGTGTGCCAAGGGCTTCTCCTCTGGGGGTTGCCTATATGGACCCAGGAGCTTTGCATTTGGAGCTGAGAGAAACCTATAAACCAGAGGGACCCCCAGGACCAGAGGGCATGGGGAGGAAGGGAGAGGGAGGGTCCTATGGGGTGATCAAAGCCAGCCCCACTACTTCAGGACTCTCTGGTGGAAGGGTTTTGTAAGATCAAAACCAGCTCCAGCTCCAAAGAGCACTGACCAGTATTTTATCAAAAAGAAGCTTTGGAAATGAAGCCAGGGGCACAGAGCACCACACCTATGTTCTAGGATTGGACTTGCAAAGGAAGAAGAGCCTGGGACTGATCAAGACACAAGTGTGACCTCAGCCCTGTGGGAAGGTCAGTGGCGAACTCTCAGTTCTTTCTTCCCAGCAGCTGGGCAGCCTCTGGCCAGGAAGCGAGTAGGAGGCCCCAGTGTGGGAGGAGTTGAGAAATAGAGTAAATGGACCTGATGGTCTGGGCTTGGGATAGCTCTCTAGGAAGGACATAGACTTCCCCAGAGGACTGGAAAGCCTCTCTCAGGAAGGGAATGGAACAAATTGTGGGGGTCAGAATGTCCCAGTTGAATGAGACTCATCTTGTTGTTGTCGTGTGCCAGTGAGTCAATTCCAACTCATAGCAACCCTATAGGACAGAGTAGAACTGCCCCATAGAGTTCCCTAGGCTGTAATCTTTCTAGGAGCAGATCAAGAGGTATTTTCTCCTGCAAAGCTGCTGGTAGGTTCAAACCACCAACCTTTAAATCAGCAACCAAGCACTTAACCACTGCACCATCATGGCTCCTTGAGCCTTGTCTAGTGGGGTGCTATCCTTTGATCCAATGGAATATTCTGCAAAAGGGAGAGTTTTCAGACACACAGATTTCAAGTCCCAACTCCAGTGACCTTGGATAACTTACTAAAACCTCTAAGCCTGTTTTTACTAGTCTTTAAAAGAGGGATACTAACTGAACCCAGATGGTTGTTCTGAAGGTTCAACTAGACAGTTTGTAGTAAACATTTAGCACAGTGCATGGAACCTAGTAAACACTTTTAAAAAATGCTAGCTGTTGTTATTTTAAGACTATCATTATATACTACGAACTGCCAGAAGAACGAATAAATCTCTCTTGGAAGAGGTACAGCCACAATGCTCCTTAGAAGTGAGTATGGATGTGCTATCAGGAGAGACCAGTCCCTGGAGAAGGACATTATACTGGGTAAAGTAGAGGGTCAGAGAAAAAGAGGAAGATCCTCAATGAGATGGATTGATACAGTGGCTGCAACAATGGGCTCAAACACAACAACGATTGTGAGGATGGCGCAGGACAGGGCAGTGTTTTGTTCTGCTGTACATGGGGTCACTATGAGTCGGAACCGATTCAAGGGCACCTAATAACAACATTACTAGTATGTAAAATGGATTGAGACAGAGCTGCTATGGGAGATGTGTGAGTGGGTGGCCCAGCACCTTCTTCCTCACTCACTCCCCCCTTTGCTCTCTCAGGCATCTTTGTGAAATTCTAGGCCTCCTCAGGGCAGTTAGAAAACCATTAATGTTCATGTTGTAAAGATGAGAAAACTATGCCCAGAGAAGGGAAGGGATTGTACAAAGTCACATAGCATCTTGGTGGCAGAACTGGAACCAGAACCCAGGCTCCCCACCCTGGCTTCTCTCCCAACCTGGGAGCACCTCAAAACAGGAGTTCACAAAACGATGGTCTCCCTACCCATTCACCAGGAGGAGAGTTCAGGGGAAAGGGGCCAGGCTTTGGAGGCAGAGCTGACCTCAATCCTGCCTCTGCCTGCATTTAGGGATGGCTTGGCCTATTTGAGCCTCAGTTTCACCATTTGTGAAATGGGGCTAGCAATGCTTTCCTCACTGGAGGATATAATGAGCTCATGCATGCAAAGCCTTGAGCATGGTGCTGATACTGTTATTGTTACAGTGCTCAAAAAATGTTTATTGAATGAAGGAATTATTCTCTGTATGTACATTTTTTCTCACCCTCACCCAGGGCCCAGGAGCCCCCTACAGGAGCACCCATCTACACACACACACACATCTGTGGGGCTTTGTGACAGTCCTTTCCTTTTTGCAGCGATTTGAGGCAAAGCTCAAGCAACAACTTGAGCAACATTAAAATAATAAGAATAATTTCTGTTCCTCCCACCCTTTTCCCCGTAGTGGGTTTAGAGAGGTAACAGCTCCCGTCTGGTTTAGAGCCTAAGAAGGGGAATGAGGGGTGGGTATGAGGTGGTCAGAAGAGGAAGGGCAGTGAGAATAAACGGTAGAGGGTGTCCTGGACACCCCGCAACAACATAGGTCTCCTGATCTTCTGTATTCTGCCACTGATGTGCTGGGGTGACCTCTCTGGGCCCCATTTTTTATGATCTGTAAAATGGGGCCATTCAACATGTCTTAGTTATCTAGTGCTGCTATAACAGAATTATCACAAGTGGGTGGCTTTAACAAATAGAAGTTATTTCTCTCGTGGTCTAGGAGGCTAGAAGTCTGAATTCAGGGCACCTGTTCCAGGGGAAGGCTTTCTCTCTCTGTCGGTTCTGGGGAAAGGCCCTTGTCATCAATCTTCCCCTGGTCTAGGAATTTCTCAGTGAGGGGACCCTGGGTTCAAAGGACGTGCTCTGCTCCTGGTTCTTCATTCTTAATGGTAGGAGATCTCTCTCCTCTTTGTTCACTTCTCTCTTATATCTCCAAAGAGATTGACTCAAGATACAACCTAATCCTGCAGATTGAGTCCTGCCTCATTAACATAACTGCCTCTAATCCTGCAGCATTAACATCATAGATGTTAGGATTTACAACGTATAGGATAACTATATCAGATCACAAAAAGGAAGACAACCACACAATGCTGGGAATCATGGTCTAGCCAAGTTGACATATGTTTTTTCAGGGACACAATTTAATCCATAACACAGCACAGTTCCCTTCTCTATCCAGAGAGAAATAAATCTGCCTTCCCAGGTATGAGGAGGAGCTAGCAGATCTGTTGCCACCAGAGAAATGAACTCTGTTCCTCTTCATTGGCTCTGAGAAGCTGCTGAGATGGAAGCTTCTCCTAGTTCCTGTGTGTAAGACTGTCAGCCACCTCAGGGCCACTTCCAGCCAGGTTCTGCCTCCAGCTCAGGTACCCCTGGGAGGTAGGGGTACTAGAGGCTACGGTCAGGGCCACATGACACGGCAGTTATGTGCTTAGGGTCTGGAGTGAGGTGGCCTGTATTTGAGTCCTGCCTCGGCCCATTGCTGGCTGTGTGACGCTGAACCTCAGTCTCTTCATGTATAAACCAGGAATGGTAATACAGGCTGCTGTAAGGCTCAATTAAGGTCAAATGTATAAAGCAGGTGGCACAAGGCCTGGAACGTGACTTCTCACGCGTTAGCCACTGTGATGAAGATGATGCTTCAGGGGTTGAAACTGCTACTCCTCATTTGGCACCAAAGGGTCTCAGTAATATATCAGAGGGTCCTGTGGGAGACTCCTGAGCAAATCCTTTCTTTTCATGGGGCCTCCATTTCCCCATTTGGGAATTGGAACTAGTCCTTTCTCTCCTGCCTTCCCAAGCTACCCTCCACTGAGCTTTTATCAAGTGGTGCCCTGAAAATGACAAGGTTTGGGAACCATGAAATGCTTACAGAGGCACATACAGGACAGCTAGTAACAGCTGACATTTATTGAATATTTACTACCTATGTGCCAGACCCTGTGGTAAGCACTTGGCATGCATTACTTGTTTAAGCTAGCTTACAGCAACCCTGTAATTATCTTCATTTTGCAGATGAGATAAATAAGACTCAGAGAGGTTACCTAACATCCAAGATCACACAGCTAGCTTGTGGCCAAGCCAGGATTAAAACTCAGATCACCTGTGTGCCTAACAGTTCCCTGGTTTACCTCCCCATGCCCACAGGTTGGAAAAAGCAATGAGGAGGGGGATCAAACACATCAAAGATCATATAACCATGGTTCCTTCCTCTCATGCCAGCGACCACAGATCTCAGCAAAGGCTCAGTCTCCACTTCTACCTCTCCTTCCTATTCCTTCCTGCTGCCATTCGCTAGGCCCCAGCCCAGCTGTCTGTCCGTCCTATCACCTCTGAGCAGAACAGCTTAGGGCAAAAGCAGGCAGACGGGCAGGTCGGGGCAGGCAGGGAGCGGCTGTTCTAGCCGTGGGGTAAGGCAGGCAGTTCCGCTGTCTGAGGCACCCGGTCCTGTTGCTGAGCTGGCTGAACCTGAACCAGAGGCCCAAGAGGAGTTAGGGATGATTTAGGAGCATCCTGATGTCACCCAGTGTGCATATTAATGAGATGCAAAGGAGCTTTGCTGCCAGGCTCCAGGCCAGGCCCCAGAGTCCACCTTCAATCCTCCCAGCTCTGTCCACAGAACTCCTTCTCTGTGGTAACTTCGTGCTTGGCCCAGTCACAGCAGACGCATAGAACTCAACAGAGGTGCTGGCCCAGGAACGCTGGGTTTTCACCTATAAAATTGGTGGTAAAACTGAACTAGCGGTTCCCACAATTGGGAATCCCTGAAGGGGAGGAGACAGAGTTTAAAAAAATGCATATTCCCAGCCCCACCCCAGCCCCACCCCAAAATTCTCAGGGGTGGGGCTCAGGAGTAGATGTTTAATGAGTTCCCCAGGTGATTTTGTTGGAACTAGTGTTTAGGATGTGCTGAACAAGGTAACCAACTCTTGGCTTTCTTTAGGATCTTACATTCTATCATGTCTCCTTTCAAAGTTGGTTTCCCATATGTGGCTCTATCCTAGGCCCCAATGGAGAGGGGCTGGGAGAAGTCAGGAAAACACTCCAGTCTTCCTTGTCACAAAGAAGTGAAATAAGTCCGACACAAAATGTTGTTTGATCCCACTTGTATGAAATATCTAGAATCGGCAAATGCACAGAGACCAAAGTTTATTAGTGGTTGCTAGGAATGGGCTGGAGTGGGACAGGGGGAGTTGCTGCTTAAGGGACACTGAGTTTCTGTTAAGGGTGATGGAAACCGACCGTGGTGACTGTTGTACAACATGGTGAACGTAATTAATGCCACTGAATTGTACAGAGAGAAGAGGTTGAAACGGCAAATGTTTTGTTACATGTATTTTTACCACAATAATTAAAAAAAAAAAAAAACAGTCTCCAGTCTTCAAGAAGTTTTTAGGCTAGAATCGAGATTCTGATGTTAGTGTGTTAAAAGTCACAGCCTCACACTCAAGAAACCTGGTTCAGTAGGGCTGCAGTGGGACAAGAGTGCATATTTGTCCCTGTAGGTGGTCCACTGACCATTCCTGGGGAAACGCTGGTCCTCAGGCCAAGCAAACACAGGTGATCTAGAAAACCAACCAGAGGGCAGGCAGGGAGGGGAGACACCAGCTCTGATTCCTACACCTTCCTCTCACCTGCAAGAATCCAGTCTCCGTATCTCCCTGTTCATCAGCATCTCAAACCCCAGAGGCAACACTGTTTATCTTCTTGAGGACAAATCTGTCTTCTAGCTAGAGACCCAACCCCATGAACCACGTCCTACTTGCAATACATAGAAATGAAGCTAAAAATAAAACAGTTCCATTTATATATGCATACCTCATGATCTAGTAATTCCACACCTAGGTATCTACACAGCAGAAGTGTGTTCACCCAAAAATTCACACAGGAATGTTCGGAACAGTAGTATTTATAATAGTCCCACATTGGAAACAACCCAAATGTCCTTCAGCAGTAGACTGGATACATGAATTGTGGTGGGATCATGTAATGGAATCCTACAGAGCAATGAAAATGAAAACACTTGCTGTGGGCAACAATAAAAGTGTATCTCCCCTACTTAATGTGGGGTGAAAGAACCCACATACAAAAGAGTGGATGCTGTGTCATTCCATCCACATGAAGTTCAAAGCAGGCAAAATCAATCTATGTTTGGGTTAGGATAGAGTTATCCTTGGACAGTGAGTAGTTGGAAGTGAGCACAAGTGGGTTTCTGGGATGGTGGTGATGGTTTGCTTTTCGATCTGGATGCTGGTTAGTTTGTGAGAAGTTCACTGAGCTGTATACTTATCGTTTGTGCACTTTTCTGTATGCAAGTTATACATTTAAAAGTTGTTTTTTTAAACACTACCAGAACCAGTTGCTGTCAAGTCGATTCTGACTCATGGCAACCCTGTGTTTATCAAAGTAGAACTGAGCTCCATAGGGTTTTCAATGGCTGATTTTTCTGAAGTAGATCACCAAGTGGACTTGAATCTTCAGACTCGTGGTTAGCAACCAAGCACTTTAACTGTTTGCACCACCCAGGGACTCCTTTTAAACCCTAGTAAAAGACTTAAAAGAAGACTTGAATAAAAGGCTATAAATTTAAAAAATAAAAGCATCCTGTCTATGGGCAAATTGTTAGGAGTTTCACAACCAGGGTGATGAGATCTTGGACTCTTCCTGCCCCAAGAAACAGGAAGGAGACAGTTCTCAGAAACCAAGAGGCTGTGCCAGGACATACCAGGACATACCAGGGCTGTGGAAAGCTGATGCCTCAGCAGTTCCCTGTCCCCAGCCCCACCCGGCCCCACCCTCCAGGAACCGCAAGGACAATGGAGGCTCATTTTCCACTGGTTCCCAGGTTCAGCTGAGTACCAGTTAATTGGGGTCTATGCAAGTTTTTCTTATTTAATCCCCTCAAAGATTCTATGAGGCGGGCAAGGACTGTTTCAACTTAAAGATGGAAAAGTAGAGGCCTGGAGAGGGCAGTCAAAAGACTCATTCAAGGAGATACTAGTGGCTAACGGCCAGTCAAGACTCAAACACAAGGCTTCAGACTCCATATCTAACACTCCCTTGGCTACTCTGCCAAAACCAGTTGCCACTGAGTCGATTTCAACTCATAACGACCCCATGTGCCCCACAGAGTTTGCAATGGCTGATTTTTCCAGAAGTAGATCACCAGAGCTTTCTTCCAAGGCGCCTCTGGGTGGACTTGAACCTCTAACTTTTCGGTAGCAGTTGAGCGTGTTAACCATTTATACCCCCCAGGGACTCCAGCTACACCACAGGTGGGTTCTTACCCATAATAGTTTTGCTGATTACAGCACCCCCCACTTACTGAGCACTTTTTCTGTTTATCTCTTAAAATCCTGCAACAACCCAAGGAGGTGATATTATCATATCACCCCCATTTTGCAAAGGAAAAAAATAAGGGTCAGAAAGGCCAAAAGCCTTGCCAAGGCCAGTGGCCTGTAAGTATGAAATGTGGATTAGAACAAACTGTCTGACTTGACACCAAACTATGATCCACTAGTCAAGTGGTTCCCCAACCTAGTTGGACCTCACCTGGAGGCCCCTTGGGGTTTGTAAAAATACAGATCCCCTGGCCTCACTCCCAGACCCCAGATTTTAATTTTGTAGACTCAGGCTGGGACTGGGGAATCTGTATTTTTAATAACAACCCTAGGCATTTGGAAACTCGACTGTAAACTAGGCTATGCCTATGCCACCGAAATATGACAAAACAAAACAATTTAAAGGTAAAGTTTAATTTAGCAACTTCCATATTAACTCTCTGGACCTCTCTAATAACTAGAGTTCTCTGAACCATGTTATGCAACTCTGAAAGAAAGAGTGATTTCACCATCCTCAGAGGCATTTAAGAATAGCCTGGCTGGACTGAGGCATAACAATGATTAAGAGATCGGCTTCTAATCAAAAGGTCGGCAGTTCAAATCCACCAGCCACTCCTTGAAAACCCTATGGGGCAGTTCTACTCTGTCCTATAGTGTCGCTATGAGTTGGAATCGACTCGACGGCAACGGGTTCGGTTTGGTTTGGTTTTGGGATCGGGAGTAGTAACTGGCAGGGGCATCAAGGGGGCTTCTGGAGGGCAAGTAATGTCTGCTTCTTGCCCTGGTTGCTGGTTAACCACCGTGTGCGTTCACTTTGTAAAAAATTATCAAGCCGTAACTTATAATTTATGCATTCTCTTTTTGAATGTTTACAAAAAGAAAAAAAAAAGTCGGATGACTACTTCTCAGAGATGTTGTACGAGGAATCTTTACACAGAGTAAAGGCTTATGCTAAGGATCCCGGCGAGGTTCTTCTAATTATGTGCTTCCACGAGTTTGAGATTCTAAGGTTTGAATTTTCCAAGATGCTATGATTCTCTAAGTCAATTTCCAAGACTTTGGGAGTCCCCAAATCTATTATGTTGTGTGCCATTGAGTCGATTCTGACTTATAGCTACCCTATATGACAGAGGAGAACTGCCCCACAGGGTTTCCTAGGCTGTAATCTTTCCAGGAGCAGATCACCAGGTCTTTTTTCCCACGGAACAGCTGGTGGGTTCAAACCACCGACCTTTCCATCAGCAGCCTTGCATTTAACCATTGTGCAACCAGGGCTCCTGTAAATTTATAATAAGAATAGCTAATGTTAAGTGTCACCACCCATTTGTCAGTTTGTTATACTGTAGTGGCTTGCATGTTGCTATGATGCTGGAAGCTCTGCCTCCAGTATTTCAAATACCAACAGGGTCACTCATGGTGGACAGGTTTCATTGGAGCTTCCAGATTAAGACAAACTAGGAAGAAAGGCCTGGTGATCTACTTTCATTAGCCAATGAAAACCTTATGGATGCCTGGAGCAACAGAGGAAAAAGGAGAGTCACAAATAGGAGGAGGAAATGGAATGTGTAGATAATTGCCTCCAAGAACAACTGCCCCCTTGGCCATGAGACCAGAAGAACTGGATGGTGTCCCATTACCATTACTGAGCATTTCAGTCAAAGATTCTATAGGAGAATCCTGATCAAAAGAGGGAATATTTCAAGTCTCATGGAATCTAGACTTTCTGGAGCCCTGGAGGCTGGATGAACCCCAGAAACAACTGCCCTGGTCTGTTCTTTAAACCTTAAACCAAAAATACCCCCTGAACCTTTCTTAAAACCAAGTAGTAGTTTAGCTTAACTAGTAAAAAATGTCTGCCTTGAGCATTATGCTTTTTTAAGATCTATCTATATGGGATCAAAATGACAGCAGCATCTGGAAAGATTAGATAGGAACCTTTGGGAGCAGTGAGTTTAACTTAATGGGGGAGGAACAACTCAGAAAAGGAGGGTGAGAATGGTTGCACAACTGAAAGAGTGTAATCAATGTCACTGAATTGTTTAAGCAGAAATTGTTGAATTGGTGTATGTTCTGTTACGTACATTCTCGGCCACAACAACAAAAATAAATTATTTTTTTAAAAAAACGCACGCATTCTGTGGATCACAGCAGAATATTCCCCACATAGTGCTGGAAGATGAGCTCCTAGGTTGGAAGGCACTCAAAATGCAGTGGCCATAACAATGGGCTCAAGCAGACCAACGAATGTAAAGAATGTAAAGATGGCGCAGGATCAGACAACACTTTGTTCTTTTGTACATGGGGTCGCCATGAGCAGGAGCCCACTCGTCCAACCAACAGCAACAACATTAAGTGAGCTCTTAATATCGCTGATCACTATTCTAAGCACTTTCCATGTATCAGTTTACAGCATCTGTTATAAACTGCTCTGAGAGGTGAAATGATTTGTCCAAGGTCACAGAGATAGGAAGAGGTAAAACAAGGACTGGAACTCAGCAGCGTGCCTCCAATGCTCACACCCTCCACTGCTATGCCACACTGATATCCAGCTTCTACCTCTTCCCCAGGCTGTTTCCAAGTGTCTAAAATGATACATTTTGCACCTTTTAGCCTTGCGTTTATTAGGAGTGGATGGGGCCAGGACAGGCAGCAACTCTGACCTGGGGCACGTGAGCACACGCAGGCCAGCAGGCACACACATGCTGACGTTACCCCACAGCTGGCATGCACCATCCTGCTCAGCTTGCGCTGAGGCCAACTGCTGTGGGCACTGGAGCTGAAAGGGAACTGGAGAATTCTCTGCTGGGCGCCCTGCCCCCAGCCAGGGATGGAGAGCTGCCCTTTGTCTGCCACCTCAGGTGGCCTCAAAGGGGCCTCCCCAGTCTCAGGGATGGAAAAAGAAGGGGGGCAGGGGAGGAGTTTCTCTCTTTTGCAGTCTCCCAACTGGAAACTGCTTAAGACATCGCTTCTTTCAGGAGGAGATAGACTTTAGGAGATCATTATTTGTTAATCAACGAGTAATGGTGAAATATCAGGCACTGTGATAAGCCAAGAGGGAACCAAAAACCAAACCAAACCCATTGCCCTCAAGTCAATTCCAACTCATGGTGACCCCATGTACTTCAGAATAAAACTGAGCTCCAGAGGGTTTTCTTGGCTTTAATCTTTGTGGAAGCAGATTGCCAGGCCTTTCTTCCATGGTACTGCTAGGTAGGTTTGAACTGAACTGCCAACCTTTCGGTTAATGCTGACTGCAAACTATCTGCGCCACCCAGGGGCCCACTGGCCAAGGGGGAGATGATGAATATTTCAACTTTCTAATCTGATCTCCCTCCATAAATTCATCCTGCACCCCATATAAACCTAGCCAAGGCATTCTTTGTCTTAAACTTCTTCAACGGTCCTCCAATACTTACATAATAAACTATTTACTAAAATATTTACAAAATAAGCTCCTTTGCCTGACACACAGGGCCGCAACACCTGGCCCCATCCTACTTCTCAGACCACGTCTCCGGTTGCCCCCTGCCCAGTGTATAGTTCCCTGCACCCAGCCTACTGTTCTGTTTTATTTTGTTTTTAACCGTTGTGCCTTTGCATATGCTGTTCTCTCTCCCTGAAATGATTTTCCACTTTTCCTTTCTTATTTAACTCTTACTCATCCTCTAAGAAGCCTTTGCCGAATCCATAAGTGGGCTAACATCCCTCCCCAGGCTCCCTCGGCAGCCTGAGTTTGCCACTGTCTTATCACCCACTTCATGGTATTAAACCATCATTATGGGCCTGCCCCACACACTGGGAGTCTCTGGGTCCCGACCAGCAAAGTGCTCATTAACTGCCTATTAAGAGAAGCTGTGTGACTTTGAGGACGTGGCTAAACTTTTCTGAGTCTTTCCCTATTCATCTCCACCCTGAAAACAACAGTAGCAACAACAAAAAGAAGGGGTAAAGGATAGTGATTGCTTCTTTGCACAGCAGGTGTGCAAAGTTGAAGAGAAGGTATATGTGAAACGGTCTAACGTGGTGACAGGCTCATAGAGGGGCTCAGTAAAGGACAGTTCTCATCTCATCGCTTAAATCCCCTGTTCACAAACGGCCCAGGACACCATTACAAACTGGTCATGTGACTCTAGGCAAATAAATCAAAACCTATGGTTTCATCTGTAAAATGGGACCAAGAATTCCTGAAGGGAGACTTCAGGGGTCTCCTGAGGACTCTTCCAGTGGAACAGTTACGTACTTGCTGGCGACAGTGATGAAATGGTGTGTGTGTGTGTCTATGCAACACATGTGCGCTCACGTGTGTATATTGGTGGGTGTTGTAGGGAGCAAGTCTGACTGATGAGGTTTATGTCCCCTGGAAGGCAGTTTACAACCTAGGAACCAACCCTGTTGCAAATCCCAAATTGCTTCTAGGGGATGTAGGGGTGATTCACTGGCCTCCAGGATGGAATGTCTCCTGAACTGAGCTAGGCAGAAAGAGGCAGAAGGAAGTTAAAGGTCTGTTAACAGTCCTGCCTTCCGTACTCTTTTGCTGTGTGACCTCCATCAAGTTACCTGCCTTCTCTGGTGGAGCCTCAACATTGCCATCTGTCTGATTCAGTTATTTCTAAGGCCCCTCCAGCTCTGGACTTTATATATGACTGGGTTGGGGCTAATACTTTGTCTTTCCAAGCAGCTGTTTTCATCTATAAATTAGAGACAAAGACTCATTCACTCACTGTCTTAACAAATACGCATTGAGTGTCTGTTCTGTGCCAGGCAATGTGATAGACACAGGGGCCAGAACAGTGAGCAAGAAAGACCCAAAGATTGTATTTTAATAGGAAAGACGGTATCAAACAAATATTACATGAGTAATTATAATTGTGATTTGTCTTAGAAAGGAAAACTTCAAGGTGCTGTAAAATGATACCCAGCCCAGGAGAAACCAAGAGGAGCCAATTAATTGATGACTGAGAATATAATAAATAAGGCCCTGTGCATGACATACATTACCTTACATGCATCACCTCATTTAATTCTCACATCAGTTCTCTACAGAAAGGACTATTACTATCCTCATTTTTCAAATGAGGAAACAAGTTTATAGAAGTTGAGACCCAGGTCCCACAATGAGGGGCATACCAGGATTTGGACCCATGCTTTTCTTTGTCAATCAGTCTATAAACCTCCTTTATAACCATTAGTATCATTAGTGGTGGAAATACTAGTATTGAGGCTCTGAGCTTGACTCAACTTCTCCTGAGGACCCAGGAGCCACGGAAGGCTTCCGGAGGCTATGCCCACCCCATACTGAAAGGAACTAAAAAAACAGAGCCCATCTGGAGGTATAGGAAAGTCCTCCTGATTGTACCAACCCCTTCACCCGCAAGCACACACTGGTTTTCTCAAATGCTTATTGCCTGCCCTGCCTGGCCAGTGGCTCTGCCACCTGTCATGGGGCAGCTGGAAGGAGAACTCACAGGCCAAGGTGAGTTCAGCAGCACCCAGGGTAGGGTATGCAGGGAGTGGAGAGGGGTGGCCGAGTTCACAAAGGAGCCTGCAGCCCTCCCGTGGAAAGCACCAGCACAGCTGGCGTAGGTGCTGGAGAACATGAGTGTCCTCTGAGTCTGGTTCCCCAAGACCTTAAGGAGACCCTTAAGAACCACAGAATCATAGCAGAAATTTCCAGAAAAGACACTGGCTCACTCTATAGTTTCTCCCTCATTTTACAGCTGATGAAACTGAGGCCTAGGGAGCAAGTGGCAGTGGAGGGACTTGTCTGACTCCCAGACCTTGCTGTTTCACTCCCTTGGGCAAGCCAAGAGCATGGAGTCAGCATCCTCCAGCAAGAAGTGTACCATCTGCTCCGTGGGGGAAGACCCAGCTTGCTCTTACTGCCTATGGGACAGTGAGCCCCTCAGGTTCCTCACCTGCAAAATGGAGATAATCATTCCTGCTCTGCCTACCCAATGGGGTTGTAGGGGTGAATTGATTAAGAACAGATCCTAACAATAATCCAACCGCCTCTATTTTATATGCAGAGAAATAGGCCCAGAGAGGTACGGGACTTTCCAAGGTCACACAGCCTATGAGTTACACAGGCATGACTAATGCAGTTCTGCCACACTGCCTGGCTTTGAAAACTCAAATTTTTTAAAGGACCATACATGTAAAATGCTCAGCACGGTACTAAAATGGGAAGCATCAAAAAAAAAAAAAAAGAAAAAGAGAAACCAAACCCATTGCCATTGAGTCGATTCCAACTCATAGTAACCCTATAGGACATTGGGTTTCCAATGTCCCATTGGGTTTCCAAGGAGCACGTGGTGGATTCTAACTGCTGACCTTTTGGTTAACAGTCGTAGCTCTTAACCACTATGCCACCAAGGTTTCTTGGGAAGGATCCAGTGAGTATTAACTATGGTAACAACTATTAGCAGAGTTCAAGATCCCTGGGTGGTGCACACGGTTTGTCTTTGGCTACCAACCTAAAGGTTGGCGGTTCGAACCCACCCAGCCACAATGTGGAAGAAAGGCCTAGCAATCTACTGCCTTAAAGATTACAGCCAAGAAAACTCTATGGGGCTCAGTTCTACTCTGATACACATGGGGTCACCATAAGTTGGAATCAACTCAATGGCAACGGGTTTTGGGGGGAGGTTTAAACACATGAGACAGGAGCCCTGCTGGCGCAGTGGTTAAAGTACTCAGCTGCTAACTGAAAAGTCAGTGGTTTGAACCCACCAGCTGCTCTACGGGAGAAAAATGTGGCAGTCTGCTTCCATAAAGATTACAGTCTTGGAAACCCTGTTGGGCAGTTCAACTCTGTCCTATAGGGTTGCTGAGTTAGAATCGACATGACAGCAATGGGTTTCATTTTAGGTTTATACATGGAGGCTCTGTTAGCTTGTGCCAGCCTCAGCCTCCCCATGTGCACAATGAGGCTGAAGGACTAGAAGCTCTCATGTTCTGAGTTTCTCTCTCTCCCTCCTGTCCCAGAGCCAGGAGCTCTGGAGTGTGGCTGGGGACAGAGGCAGCCTTTTGGAGCCTTTGGCAAACCTTGGCAAGGCCTTGCTGCTGCTCACGCTGGGGCAATCAACATCCCCACCCTCAGTGCCCAGGGCCGTGGGGGCCTGAACTCTGGCCCAGTAGCTCAGCTCAGTGTTCCACTCCAGCTCTCCTGCCTCCAAAGATATGCATCAGATTCTTACTTTCCCCAAGACAAGGGAGCAGAGCTGTTCCCACCCCTCACCTGCCTCACCCCAGCACCCACCTCCAGTGCGTCTCAGACTTGAAGCCTTTCACAGTCCTAGAGATGACGCACATACCATTTTACAGACCGGAAAGCTGAGGTTCTGATCCAGGTAGCTCTGAAGAGACTCAGCAGAACCCGGCTGGGGTGCAGGTTATCTGACGGTCAGGCCCTCCCTCCTCCTCACGCGTCTGTGTAGGACTCCTGTGCCCCCCGTGGACAAGCAGAAGAAGCCAGAGTCACTAGATCCCCTGGCCCAGGCACTTCACCCTGCAGCCGTGAAGGAACTCGCCTCCCACATCCACCCTGCAGGCTCACCCCCAGAAAGTCCAGTTAGGGAATTTGATTCTTCCAGGGACAAGAATCCAATTTTCCCCACATGCAAATATGACCTTGCACCTCCAGGAGCTCCAAGTACTAGTCTTGTCCATTCCTAGGTCCCAATCCCCACAATCCACACCCCATCTTCATTCAGTGCCCCCAGGTGATCAAGCCCCAGATGTCCCTGTCCTGCCCCCTTTACGCCTGCCCTAGCCATCTCCTGCTTCCTCCCTGACCTTCCCGGAGTCCCCAGTGCCCGCCTGCTCTAGGACAAGGCACAAGACGACTAGCTTTGCAACCCCCCTCCCCCAACTTCCCATCACAGGCAGTTCTTACCTGTGCCCTCAGGTAGGGGAGGGTGCCCCAGGGTGGGCTGCTGGGCTTGCGCCCCTTTCAGAAAGGCCAGGCTGACACGCTTGGGTGGGAGGTGCAGACACACGGGAGGGAGCAGGAGCAGGAAGGAGAGCAGCTCAAAGAGGCTGCTGAGAAAGTTGCAGTAGGTGTGTCCCAGCCCAGGAGTAGGAGGAGGGAAAAGGAGGTGGGGAGAATGAGGTGGATCATCCCCTCCTGCCAGCTCTCTGTCTCACAGAGAGGGAGGGAGGAAGCCAACTGGTTTGTGGCCCAGAACTCACGGTGGGGAATGGGGTCGTGGAAAATGACGGCTGGGAAATCCAGCCCACCTCCCCACCCTTCTCAGCTTTACAGAGGGATAAACTGAGGCCCTAGACAGGTAGTACTGCCCGAGCTCTCACAGAGATCTCATAGAGACCATGAGGAACTGGAAAAGAGCCCAGGTACCTTAGCTCTCAGGCCAGCGTTCTCTCCACACTCCCCTCCCCATCCGGATTGAATGGAGACTGAGCACCATAGCCTTCCTTCCCCTCAAAAGTAAGATCACAAAAAACACAGTAGTTAAATCTTTGGAGCCCTAAAGACCTTGTTCAAAATCTTGACGCTGCCACTTACTAGTTTGGGAACCTTGGGTGAGTTACTTAATCTGAGCATCAGTTTCCTTTTTTGAAAACATAGGGATTACAATAGCTCCTACCTCACTGAGTTGTTATAAGGATCAAATAAACCAAAGGATGATGAAAGGCACTTAGAGAAAGTCCCCCACCAAAACTAATTCTTATTTTCATCAGCTGTGACTCCCTCAGTCAATGACTTAACCTCTCTAAATTTAGGGTCACTATGAGTTGAAATTCTACTCCACAGCAATAGATTTTTTAAGGTTTGGTTTCCCATCTGTAAAATGGGAATGATAATAATACCCTCTGCGTAAGGTTGTGCAGATTCATGAAATACATAATGTAAGTAAAGTGTGAAGCACCATGCCTGACAACTCACAGGAGGATAAGACATGTTAGCTTTGATACTTCTTATGGGGTGGTCTGGGGGCCAAGAGCAGGGGAGGTCAATGAGGTAAGTCAAGGGGAAATTCAAGAGAAATGTCTTGAGGGTCAGTGACCCTTGGAGATGGCTACATCCCGGACTGGACTCTGTCTGGGAGGGACATTGATCCAGGGTGCCAGCCTATGGCTTCAGGGTGAAAAGTGCAGTCCCTAGACCAGAGTGTAGGCTAATCGTGCTTCTGTGACTGTCCTGTGTGAGCTGCTAGGGACAAGTCCCTGACCCTCCCTGGCCCTCATTTTGTCCTTGGAATAATAAGGGGTAGGTTAGACCAGTGGTTCTCAAGGTCTGGTCCCTGGACCAGCAGCATTAGCATCACCTGGGAACTTGTTAGAAATGCAAATACTCAGACCTCAACCCAGACCCACTGAGTCAAAAACTCTGGCAGTGGGGCCCAGGAATATATGTCTGAACGAGCCTTCCAGAAAATTCTGATGCCCCATCAAGTTTGAAGCCCACTGATTTACACTAACTCCAGACCACTTCCTGATGTCATGGTCTGCCAATGGCCAGAATTCCCCAGGAGATCAAAGCCCTGCTGCTCCCATCCCCACGTCCCCATCCCCTCTTCTCTCTCCCCAGGCTGCCTACAGCCACTGAGCTGAATCAGTGTGACACGGAGGAGCCAAAGGCAAAATGTTCCTTCTAAGGCAGTGGTTCTCAGAGGTTCTCAACCCTGGCTTCACATTGGAAACACCTCTTGCCGTGGTTCCACCCTCCCCACCCCCAGAGACTGATGCAATGGTCCAGGGTGGGGCCTGGGCATTGGAATATTTAAAAGCTCCCCAGGTGACTCCAATGTGTATCCCAGGCTGGAAACCAGTGTTTTGAGGGAAGGGAAGAAGAGTTAGACAGGGGCGAGCCCTCCTTTCCTCCGCTGCCACATTTTTAGCCCTAGAACACAGTCATTTGCTGGTTTTGTGCATGCACACACACGCAGGTGAGGAGGTCCTATCCCCACCCTCTTCCAGGCATGTCCCAGACATTGAAGACTGTCTTGCTCCACAGAGCTGGAAATGGCTCTGCAACGAGCCTGTCCAATCCCCTTTCTCCCACCTAGGGCTTAAAGCCCCTCGGCAGCATCCCTGGCAAATGAGCGAGTCTTTGTTGCACACCTCTCCCAGCAGTCAGTTCTGCTAGAACCAGGTTAATAAACAAGAATTCTTCGTATCGTTGCTATTATCACTGTTATTATAAGCTATATGATCCAAGGCAAATGACTTAAATTTGCTAAATCTCCATTTGTTTGTTTGTTATATGGGGTCATAATTGCTGGGGCCACTTGGAGCAGATTTGCTTCTTCTGCCGTGAGACAAAAGCTGAAGCCTGAATGCACCAGGCGCTACGACTGGGATTAAGTTGTCCTGAAGTTCAGGATGGGTGCTCTAGATAGGTGGAGTCACAAAGCCTTGTGGTTTATAAAGGGGTGATGAGGCCCTTGGCTGTTTCCCAGCTCTTTGTGAGATATTCATTCATTCATGGAGCTGTTGCAGCCATTGTGGGCCATGCCCTCAGGGATCCAGGATACGCATGGGCGGGCATCAAGGAAGTTGCTGTGGTGTTTCCCAAGATGTCAGAGGATCCCCTACCAGTAAGAATCTCAGAGGCCTCCCTCCTACAACCTGCCTTAGCCCTGGATGTGAGGCCTTAGGGTTTTCATCATGAGGGGAGCTACTGTGATCAACTGCAGCTGGAAAGCCAACCTGGGCAATTATCCACTTGGCTGATTGCTGCCCAAGTCTCTGAGTTTGGGCCGATTAGGAATTAACCAGAGGCAGGGTGGCTGGCGGCCCCACCAACCCTTTGACTAGTCATGTGCAGAGTGGCAGTCGCCTGTCTTCCTTCAGGGCCCCCCATTTGGGCCAAGGCTGGGCTCCAGCCTGTCCCGTGCAGGGACTGTCTGCAGCCTGCTGAAGGGTGGAGATGGGTATCAGATGGAATTGCAGAACCCCATATTGCGACTGACAGCCCTCCCTTCCTCTCTAGTTCCCCTGGTCCTTTCCCTGCCTGCTGTGAGACCTTTCTGGGGGGTCTTCTAGTCTCCAGTCTCCCACGTACCAGGGAAATTGGACTCCATTGTCTTCCCCACAAGGAACCTGGTGGCACAATGGTTAAACACTCATCTGCTAACTGAAAGATTGGTGGTTCAAACCCACCCAGGTGCTCATCTGGAGAAAGACCTGGCAATCTGCTTCCATTAAGATTACAGCCTAGAAAACCCTATGGTGCAGTTCTGCTCTGTCACTTGGGGTCACTGTGAGTCAAAATCGACTCGATGGCACCTAACAACAACAACAGTGTTTCCCAAGCATGCTTGGAAATTTCTTGTTCCTGAGCCCCTGCTCACAACTTCCTGGGCATCTAAAACTCCCCCTCTTCTTGCTGAAATTGTGCCTACCCATCTTGGTACCGCTCAAATACCATCTCCCCTCTGTGAGCTCCCTGATCATGGCCTGACCTGGGTGAGAAGTAATAATCTTTATGTCAGGCACTGGACTAAGCACTCTGCAGGGATTATCTCATTTCTCTGAACACCACCACAGTGGATTAGGTGTTATTATTCTCCATTTTTCAGAGGAAGAAACTGAAGCTCAGAAAGGCTTTAATTGTTTTCCCAAGGTCACTGGTCTAAACTAAGCTCAGTTTCAAGCCTCGTTCTGTCTGAACCCCTTAACCACTGGGCCTCCACTAAGGGGGCTCTGCCTCCTCCCCCAAGCCCTGGGAGGAACTTCCTGTTCGACCCTCTGCTTCGTGTTTTAGTTACGTGTGTACCTCTTTTCACTTCTATTCCCGCCTCTACTCTACTTTTAGGTCTCCAGGGATGGATTTATGTCTAAGTCAGAGGTTCTCAACCCTGGCTGCAGATTGGGCTCACTTGGGGAGATTTTACAAATCCTGATGCCCAGGCCATGCTACAAGACAATTACATCAGAGTCTCTGGGGGTGGGGCCCAGGCATCAGTGTTTCCTAGCCCAGGGCCAGGCACACTGTAGGCATTAAAAAGAATTACAGTGCGGGGGAGCGGGGAGAGAGTCACTGCTTAGGGGGCACTGAGCTTCTTTAAGTGTGATGGAAAAATTTGGAAATGGGTAGTGCTAATGGTTGTACAAAATGACGAACGTAATTAATGTCACTGAGTTGCATGTGTAAAAAACGTTGAAATGGCAAATCTTTTCCAACTGATAGCGACTCAGTGTGATAGACTAGAACTGCCTGGTAGGGTTCTCTTGGCTGTAATCTTTACAGAAGCAGATCACCAGGTCTTTCTCCCACAGAGCTGCTGGGTTTGAACCACCAGCCTTTCAATTATCAACCCAGCACTTAACCGTTTGTGCCACCAGGGCTTCTTATATACTTACTGTATATACTGACCACAATTTTTTAAAAAATTACATATGATTCTGAATCCCCCGCCTGGGCCTCAGTTTTCCTCTCTCAAGAATATGGGTGCTGAACTCTGATTTTAGCATCCAGCTCTGACATTCTGAAGTTCTAATATTCTTCACTGGGATGTTGAAGGCTTCTAAAAATAGACCTGGAAACCAGTCACTGTCCATTTCTCCTGCTTCCCAAGGGCAGCTGTACTCTCCACTGCAGACTGGGTGAGCACTTCATCCCTCACTGTTGGACTTTCCTTTCTAGAGCAATCCAGCCACATTCACTATCTGGCCATAAGTACAAAGGAGGGGACTGAGCAGTGATGCAAACTCTAACTAGGTGGGCACGTTTCAGGGTGGCCATCAAGTCTGGGAGCATAGATAACATTACTGTAATGTTTAACAGAAGGCACGAAGGCTCAGGTTTATTCATTGAAATTCACAGACACAAATCATCGAGGCAGTGCATCGCAGGTGCCTGTGTGTGCAGAGCTGGTTGATGAGCTGTCCTGGTTTTCCCAGGACTGGGGGGTTTCCTGGACTGTAGGACTTTCAGCACTAAAATCAGGACAGTTCCCCAAAAAGCAGGGTAGTTTCCCTAGTTGACGGGAATGCTGTGTTAACGCACTGAATTCACTGCATACACAGAATAGATGCTGAATTTGGCCCACTTTAGAAGACCAGTGTTAAAAGAAGATTCAGCTCATCAGGGACAGTCGGCTGAGGGTGGTTACACTGAGACAACGTGTTCAGTGAACATGAAATGCACCCTGTCATTTCCAGGGCTGCGGTCCCTCCCATTGTGCAGTGTTCTCCCTGGGGAGGGTTACTAAGCAGGACGGGAGTGGGGCTGGGAGGCAGGTAGAGATTGGAGACCCTGGAGCCTGGTCTGTGGACAGGAAGGCTCCAGAGACCTGACTGTCAAAAGGATGTGACGCCTTTAAGAGAGGTGAAGTCATTGGGATGAGGCCACCTGGCTCCTTGAGGGTTGCAGCCGAGAGGGAGAAGCAGAAGGCGGAAGGCAGGAGAGCCATGGAGGCCAGGCCTGGGATGTCAGCTCTGCGGCTGACAGATGGGACCCAGCAGGAGTGGGAATGGCCAGCCCTGGCATTGCCTGGGGTGCCTGGGAATGTAATCAAACACTCAGCAGACCTGCTGGCCATGGGCATCTGGTACTACTGGGCCCTTCAGCTCATCCCGACCGCCAGCCGGCAGTTCTGACAGGCTCCTGCCAGGAGAAGCGTCCGGCCTTGTTGGACAGGCCTGTGGGCATGAGCTCATCCACCACCAATCAGGTCCTCGGTTGGCCTGCCCCAGGGTGTTGCTGGCAGGCAGGAGTCTCATGCTAAGCGCTACTGGAGCCGGGCTGGCTGGTTCTATGGTCTTGGTTAGGTCACCCCAACAGGAAGAGTGGGAGGTGGCGAGCCCCTCTGAGGACTTGAAACAGAACAGCTAATGCTATCCCCACCTTACATGCCCCCAGACTTGGGACTCTGATGTGACTCTGGCCCCCTCCCATGCCCCCTTCTCCATAACCATAAACTACATCTCAGCATCATGTCATTTCTCCCAACATATAGCGACAACAGTAACAGTAATTGCAGTAATGACAACAACTAATATTTACTGATAACATATTAAGTACCAGGCAGAATGCTAAGCAACATCCCATTTCATCCTCAAATAACCCACTGCCTGCGAGTAGATTCCGACTTATAGCAACCCTATAGGACAGAGTAGAACTGTCCCATAGGGTTTCCAAGGCTGCCACGTCTTTCTCCCTCAGAGTGGCTGGTGGGTTTGAACCGCTGACCTTCGGTTAGCATCCAAGCACTTTAACCGCTGTACCACCAGTGATCCTTGAAACAGATCTTCCCTGTTAGGTGCTATTATGGATAACATTGCAAAGAACCAGAATCCCAGAACACCTAATTTTGCTCATGAGGAAACTGTACATAGATCAAGAGGCAGTTGTTCAAACAGAACAAGGGGATATTGCCTGGTTTAAAGTCAGGAAAGGTGTGCGTCAGGGTTGTATCCTTTCACTATACTTATTCAATCTGTATGCTGAGCAAATAATCCAAGAAACTGGACTATATGAAGAAGAACGGGGCGTCAGGACTGGAGGAAGACTCATTAACAACCTGCATTATACAGATGACACAGTCTTATTTGCTGAAAGTGAGGAGGACTTGAAGCACTTACTGATGAAGATCAAAGATCACAACCTTCGGTAAGGATTACATCTCAACCTAAAGAAAACAAAAATCCTCACAACTGGGCTAATAAGCAACATCATGGTAAATGGAGAAAAGACTGAAGTTGTCAAGGATTTCATTTTACTTGGATCCACAATCAACCCCCATATAAGCAGCAGTCAAGAAGTCAAAGGGCCCATTGCACTGGGCAAATCTGCCACAAAAGACTTCTTTAAAGTGTTAAAAAGCAGAGATGTCACCTTGAAGACTATGGTGCTCCTAACTCAAGCCATGGTGTTTTCAACCGCCTCCTATGCACGTGAAAAGACAATGAATAAAGAAGACAGAAGAAGAATTGATGCCTTTGAAATGATACGTTGGTGAAGAATACTGAATATACTATGGGCTGTCAGAAGAACGAACAAATCTGTCTTGGAAGAAATATAGCCAGAATGCTCCTTAGAAGCAAGAATGGCAAGACTACGTCTCACATACTTTGGACGTTATCAGGAGGGATCAGTTCCTAGAGAAGGACATCTTGCTTGGTAAAGTAGAGGGTCAGCGAAAAAGAGGAAGACCTTCAATGAGATGGATTGACACAGTGGCTGCACCAATGGGCTCAAGCATAACAACGATCGTGAGGATGGTGCAGGGCCAGGCAGTGTTTCATTCTGTTGTATGTAGGGTTGCTGTGAGTTGGAACCGACTCGTAGGCACCTAACTACAACAACATGAGGTGCTATTATTATCATCCTCATTTTGCAGAGGAAAAGACAGAGATTCAGAGAGGTTTAAGTGACTTGTCCCAAGTCGTCTTATCCTTAAATTTAGAGCCAGGATTTGAACTCTTTACCTAGCTCCAAAACCTGCACTCTTAGCCACTACCCTTAGGTTATACTCCAGGCAAATCTGCAGGACTGGCCTCACGGTGAACTACCACACTTAGGAGCGCCCCACACTTGGTTCGAGGCTCTGCTGTTGTCATCTTAAAAATCGTAGTACTTTTTCTTTGATACTTTATCAAAATAACAAGTATAAAATGGGCAATGAAAAACTACCAAAATCTATTACAAAAATAGTAAATTCCTATTTAAATCCCTGTGTTTACAAAGATTAAAAATGGTTATCACTTAATTATGTCATACAGGTTGTAGCATCTTCTAAGCTAAAATACTGAAAGTAGCATGGGAAATTTGAAATTCAAGCTGCACTTAGAAGTGCATTTAACTTGAATCTTTGATATCTCCAGAAATGCATTTAACAATAATGTATGCTAAAGTACATTTAGTTATTATTTAGTGGTATAATTCAAGGTAACTTTAATTTGAGCTGCTCACCATACTGCTTCTTCATAATAAATATGTATTTAAAATTATATTTGTTAACATTTCTTGGGTTCTCTGAGCATACTGGAGTATGTATTAAAAAGCTGTTAATTTTTTTCTGCTATACAAACATATGAAGATATTTTTCTTTGTAGTTCAAAATGCCTTAGATTTAATCTTATTTTCATATTTCACATTAAAAATAGTAATAACTTTTGAATAAGAAGGCCCACATTTTCAGTTTGCACCAACCAGTTGCTGTCAAGTTGATTCCAACTCCTGGCGACTCCACGTGTATCAGAGTAGAACTGTGCTCCATAGAGTTTTCAATGGCTGACTTTTTGGAACCAGATTACCAGGTCTTTCTTCCTAGGAGCCTCTGGGTGGGTTCAAATGACCAACCTTTTGGTTAGTCGTGAGTGCTTAAACATTTGTACCATCCAGGGACTCCTTCATTTGCACTAGGCCCCAAAAATTATGTAGCCAGTGCTGCAAATCAGACAGCCTTCTGCTGCCCTGCTGTAACCTCTTATCTGCGTTTGCTCGAGTGGGTTTCTGCCTGGATTGCCTGTCCCACCCATACCTCCCAGCTCCATCACAAGGTGGCCAGCTCAGGAGCTCTTCTTCATCCCTCCCACCTCACCACCCCACGAACTGTTAGGGGGATCCATGGCCTCCTGGAGCATCACAGGGACACCAGGGCAGGATACTCAGTGCATGGTGCCTCACCCCTCTGGCTCCACTTGCCGAGGGAGTGGAGCGTAGGTGACGTCTGGACTTGAAGTTAGATAGATCTAGATTCAAACCCACATCTGCCTCTTGAAGCTGTAGGACCTTCGACAAGTTACTTAACCTCTCTGGCAAGCAGTCTCCTCATCTGCCAAACGGAGGTGATAACAGTTCCTGTCTTGCTGGGGTGTCATGAGGATTAAATAAGGCAATTGATCAGCAAAACCCTAAGCACTGTGGCTGGTAGCTCTCTGGATCAGTCTGGTGTCTAATTCATCTATGAATTTCCCACAGCTCTTTGCACGCTGTTAATGAAATGTGAAGGAGCCCGAGCGGTGCAATGGTTAAGTGATCAGCAGCTAACTGAAAAGTCAGGTTTTCTAAAGAAAGATGTGGCAGTCTGCTTTCATAAGAATTTACAGCCTTAGAAGCCCTATGAGGCAGTTCTGCTCTGACCTATAGGGTTGCAATGAATCAGAACTGATTCAACGGCAAATTGTTTTGGAAGAGCCAAAATGCCTCGCCATTGGAATAGGGTGTGATTTTACAGACGTAGAAATCAAGGCCTGGTGAGATCACGTGCCCTGTTCATGGCTACGCAGCCTTCCCTGGGGTACTTTGGTCAGGACCTGGTGGGTCACTTCAAAGCCAGCAGGGCAGAGGCCCTCAGGGGTAGGAATCTGTTCTCTGCTGCCTGAATTCCAGAGGCAGCCCCGCCAGCCTGACCGGCCCAGTTTCCATTGGCAGCCACATTCCAGACATTCTGCCCAGGCTGGGAAGAGGCTGGCCCTGAGGGAGGAAACCCCAGGAAACACAGCCTAGGTGGGGGCAGCAGGGAGAGAGGCTGGGGTCTCCTGAGGAGGAGGGGTTGCTGGGCCTCTCTGGATTCATCAGCACCCCAAGCTCTCCTCAACAGTCCAGGCCTCAGGCCCATCGAGACCCACGGTACCAAAAGCAGTTGCCCTCGAGTTGACCCTGATTCATGGCCTCTCCATGGGTGTCAGGGTAGAATTGTGCTCCACAGGGTTTTCAATGGCTAATTTTTTGGAAGTAGACTGCCAGGGTTTTCTTCTCAGTCACCTCTGGGAAGACTTGAGGAAAAAACACTCGTTAGCCCAGTGGTTTTCTAAATTTAGGGTTTATAGGAATCATCTGGTGGTGGGAAAGTGAGGCTTGCTAATAATGCATATTCCAGACCCCACCCCCCAGGTATCCTGAATTAGGAGGTCTATGGAGGGGCCCAGGATTGTGCATTTTTAAAGGAGCCTCAAAAGGGTTTCAGGTACAAAGGCAGGTTTGGGAGCCACTGTGTAGATGAAGAAGCTGAGGGCAAGAGAGGTCACCCAGCAACAAGGCTGTCAGCATAGAAGCTGTGTAGTTCTCCTCCGAGCCATGGCCCCTGCAGGAAGCAGGAAGCGAGCTGCACAAGAGAGTGGGATCCCAGAAAGTGGAGAAGGCCTGAGTTCAGAGAGGCTCAAAGAAAATCTAGAAAGATGAGCAATATTTGCTTCTCATCTCTTTCTCCTTCTCACTCCACTGCAACCTCACAGCCACCTCCACCCCCACAGGGGCCACTAACTGGGATAACTCAGTGGACCCCTACCCTTGCCCCTTACCCTCTGGCTCTGGCATCCACCCCTCCCTGTCTCCATCTCCATCCCACTAGTGAGTTTCCTTCTCTTGTCACCATCTTGGAGTAAAATATCTGGGTTCAAGTCCCAACTTTGTCACTAGCATGCTGTGTGGGCTTAGGGAAGTTCCTTACCGTCTCTGACCCTCAACTTACTTATCTGTGCACTGAGGGGTTGGACTAGACCAGCTTTTCTCACAGTGCGGTTCAGAGATCATCTCCACAGAAGCACCCAGAAAGTTGGCTAAAATGCAAATTCTCAGACCTCCATCAAGACAAAACGGATAAAAAGTTTTGGATAAATCATTTTTATTTAAGTTTTTGTTTACGTAAATAATACATGATACATTCTCCTTACAAAATAATAAAACCTTATATTTAAGGCTAAAGTTCTCTTGGCCACCACCAATCCTGCTCCTTCTCCAAAGGCATCCAGTACAATCATTTTAGTATATAACCCCAGGCCTTTTCTACATATTTACATTCATATATAAATACACTAGTAGGAAATATACAGAATTTGGGGAGGGAGTATTAAATAGTACCTATGTGCCATTCTGTAACTTGTTTACTCAACACTGTGTCTCAAGGGTCAGCATATAGATATGTACCCAGGCTTCAAGCTCCCCAGGCCATTCTGGGGCTCACCAAAGTTTGAGAACCACTGGGCTAGGTAAACTCTGACATCTTATCAGTCTCTGATTTTAACGTAGAGTAGGAGGATCAGGGTTAGTGGGATATTTCCAATTAGTGAGGCAAAGTCGGCCTAATTGAAGTGTCCTACAGCCCTACTCAACTGCTCAGATACCTCCTATCAGGAATGTGATCCCCTGGATTCAGTTGGGGCCCCTATTCCTTCCCCTAGAATCCTCAGGGCCACTCCCTCCCAACCTTGCCAGCCCATGGTCACCCTGATGTCATCCGTGCAGGCCAGGGCTGACTCAGGCTCTCCCTGCCATCTGGAAGGCAGTTCCCCATGGCTGTCAGTGGGAGATGTTTGACTTGGTGAGGCAGCTCATGGTTTACCAATACCTCCTCTCTGGGAATCCGTAAGTATACACCATCTGGCTCTCTGGGGAACTCAGGTTTATCTGAGTCCAAAGTAGTGACATTTTCTTTACTGTCATCAAGACTGCCACAGCTGTGGGAACTTGAGCAAGTCCGTGTCCTTCTCTGGGCCTCCATCTCTGTATCTGCTACATGAGGAGGTTGGACTCGCTAATTTCTATACCTCAAAAGAGCATCTAGCAAGCAAATCTATGCAAGATTTGTCAAATGACTAAAAGTTGGAAAATCCCTTCCTGCTCCCAAGGACTGAATTCAAGCCAACCATGTGAACCAAATACGTACTGTGTGCTTGCTCTAGACTGAGAACTGTGTGGGAATGAAACACTGGACCAAATACGGTCCTGCCATTGAGTTGTAAACAGTCTAGTTGGGGGCTCAGTCACCTAGTCCCTTGAGTCTAACAAGGGGTGGGAATAAAGCCAAGTATGAGGAATCCAGCAGAGAACCTGGAAGTCAAAGGAGGGCCAGGGTACTAACAAAGCAATCAGGGGAGAACGTGGGTCAGGAGAGTGGCAAGTAGAGATCATGGTCACTGAAACTAAGGGTCCTGCCAAAGGGTGAAGGAGACAGCATTCAGTGGAGGCTGGAGTAATGCAGAGGAGATGAGGTACATGGAGAATGGAAGCAGGAGATAGACGTGGAGAGGGTTTGTGTGTCACTTGGCATGGCCATATGTAATAGACTGTTAAGGAGATCAAATCATGACAAATAGACACATAGAAATAGATGAGGTTATTAAATAGATGACAGAAATAAGTAGGTAACAGTAAGCTAGCAATGCATGGATACGTGGACATAAAAATGGGCACGCTGACGGATGGATGAGTAGATGGATGGGCGGGAGGATGGATTAGGAACAAACTGATGGACAGGTGAGAGACAGATCATCTTGGTCCAGGGTTATATGAAGAGCCCTGGATTTAGGGTCAGATGTACAAGTTTTAATTCGGGTCTGTCTTAGTTACCTAGTGCTGCTATAAAAGAAATACCACAAGTGGATGGCTTTAACAAAGACAGATTTATTCTCTCACAGTCTAGGAGACTATAAATCCGAATTCAGGGCACCACCTCCAGGGGAAGGCTTTCTCTGTTGGCTGTGTGGGAAGGTCCTTGTCATCATTTTTCCCAGGTTGAGAAGCTTCTCAGCGCAGGGACCCCTTGTCCAAAGGATGCACTATTCTGGCTCTTGTTTCTTGGTGGTATAAGGCCCCCATGTCTCTCTGCTCTCTTCTTTTATATCTCAAAAGAGATTGACTTAAAACACAACCTAATCCTGTAGATTGAGTCCTGCCTCATTACCATAACTGCCGCTAATCCCACCTCATTAACATCGTAGACGTAGGATTTACAACACATAGGAAAGTCACATCAGATGACAAAATGGTGGACAATCATACAGTACTGGAAATCATGGCCTAGCCAAATTGACACACAGTTTGGGGGGACACAGTTCAATCCATGACAGGGTCATTCTGCTTAATGAGTCTTACTAGCACGTGACTGTAAGGATTCTGTGCTGAAAAGCAGGGATGATCAGTCCAGCTTGCCACCTTCCAGAAGATGATGAGAATCGCCCAAAATAATGATGGGAGGGAGGCCTGAACACACCTGTGTGCAGTTGTCAGAGGGTTTTGGTTATAAGCAAATCTAAAGGACTGGGGGAAGATACACTTAAACAGGCTCTGACAAAGCAAGAATTTCAGAGCTGGTGATTGACAGGAATAAGACATAGGAGCTGGAATTTAGATTACATAATAATAGGTTCTACCCTGTATAGTAACAGCTGAGAAAACTGGGCACCTAATTTCCTGGGGCTGCTTGAGGTCAGTGGCTAGCTTACTCACTTTGTCCTACCATCCCAAACCCACCATGCTCTCTGACACAGCACCATCTGCAGGGATACTCAGCTCTGGCTTCCTCTCCAGAACTGCTTTGATCAAGCAGCCTCAGGGGCAGTATCCAGGGCCCACTTGTATCAGAATCACTCAGATGCCCACCAACAAGGGCAGTCTAGTGTCCCACCTCTGTTTGATGCCTTGCACACAGTGATTGTTCAGTAAATACCTATTAATTCTGCAGGTGTTATTGCCTGGCCAAGTTCACTGGTTGGTGTCTGGCAGGGTTGAGATGTGAACCCAACTCTTGCTACCCACTCCAGTGCCCCTGCCAGTGCCTCCTGCCCAGAGGCAAGAAAATGGCCCAAATGACCTCTCCACAGGCTCTGAGATTTCGGGCTCCTAGGAGGTTCCCAGCCACAAGCTGCTCAGATTGCCTGAGGATTTTGAGCTAAGCCCTCCAGCTTTCACCGGGCTGCTGCTGGGATCCTCACAGAACCCGGGGATGAGCGAGGCCTAAAGGAGATAAGTGGTTCTTGTTCCTCCTCCCATCTGGCTGCTGCCCAGATGGAGGCCACTCCAAGGCCTACACCCAAGTCCCAGGCATGGAGCTGTGGGACTGCACAGGTGAAGGAGAGCTGCTAATTACCCACAGAAACCCTGGGGTAATTTAGAGTAGTCATTCTGCACCCTGTTGCTCATTGGAATCACCTGTGGGGCTTTTGAAAGCACTGATAATCTGGGCTCACCCCCAGAGATTCTAATTTAATTGGAATGAGGTGCAAGCCTGGGCATCGGGATTATTAAAACTCCCAGGTGACACTAACGTGCAGCCAGGGTTAGGATGCAATGCTCACAGCATCCCTTACCCAGCGACTTCCTGTGTTTTCCAGCAGGAGTTCCAAGCATAGAATTCCCATTTCCCAGATGGAGAAAATAAGACTTGGAAATGTTGAGCAACATGCTCCAGAACACCTACTGTTAGGTTCTTTGAAAGCCACAGAAACAAACCTCACTCAACTTAAGTGTCTATGTACATATATGCATATATGGAGACATTTATATCAAGGAAATGGCTCACATGTTTGTAAAGGCTGGAAAGTCCCAAGTCCGTGGGTCAGGCTGGAGGCTTTTCCTGACTCACGTAGCTGCAGGGGCTGGTAAGGTAGGTAAGACAGCAGGCCGCTCCCTCATAGGCTGCAGAGGCTGACTGAATCCCAAGTTGGCAGATAAGCTGCTGGCTCAGGTCCCAAGAACCAGAGGTCAGATGGGGATCCAGAGAAAGCGAAAGCCAGTGAACTTTGCCAGAAAGTCCGCATATATTGGGTGCAGGCCACATCCCCAAGGAAAATCCTTTTCAGCTGATTGGCTGCTCATAGCAGATCTTATCATGGAGGTGATTACATCATTACACAGCTGCCAAGTTACATCATAACTGCCAAACCACTGAGAATTGTGGCCCAGTCAAGCTGGCACACAACCTTAACCATCACATTAAGCAAAAGAATTTGAGGCACAGCTGTGCATCATGTATAAGACACCTGGGTGGTGCAAATGCTTAATGTGCTCTGCTACTAAGTGAAAGCTTGGAGTTCAAGTCCACCCAGAGGTGCCTCAGAAGAAAGGCCTGGCAATCTGCTGCTGGAAAAATTAGCCATTGAAAACCCTATGGAGCACAGTTCTACTCTGACACACACCGGGCCACCACGAGTTAGAATCGACTCAGCCACAACTGGTTTATGCAGAGACTCAAAGAGCAGGGTTCACAGTTAGATCCCGGAAAGACAAGAACCAGGAATGAGTGCACAGTCTGCTCAGGCCATTACTACGAGAAAGACACCACTCCTGTCTGTGAATCGGTCCTCTCAAGATCCAGATTGCTGTAAGGGGGTTGGGCTGGCTGAGCTTGGATTCTATGCAGGGCCAGGACTGGGGTGAGGCTGACCCTGCACTTGCACAACCCTGAAAGTGAATGCCTCCTTAAATTTGCCCCCTAGGCGCCTAAGACACTACTGGCCTCACCCTTGTGCTGGCTGCTCCCACGCCTGCACCTCGGTCCAGGGTGGAGGGCACTTGAAGTGACAGCCCTTTGAGATGTTGTCAAATGGCAGCTGAGTTTTCCCCAGAGGAAAAGCAGGGCACTGTTAGCAGAAGGAAGAAAACAGATGCTGGGCAGGTGACAATACAGGTGCCTACTCCCTGAGGCTTTTGAACAGAGCAGTCAAAGACATGACTCTGGAGTTGGGCACATGTGGATTTAAATCCAATGTCTCTCCCTTCATTGTTATCTGACCTTAGACAAATCAGCTTGCTTTTGAGCCTTAGTGTGTTTATCTGTAAACCAGAGTAAACAATACCCCCTGTCTATCTCTGGCTCTGGCTCTTCATCCATGTTCTCACCCTGATGCCAAACCAAAAAAACAAGCCTGTTGCCACAAGTCTATCCAATTAATGGCACTTCATAGGGTTTTCAATGTTTTAATCTTACAGGGGAGTCCCTGGGTGGCTCAACTGGTTAAGCACTTAACTACTAGCCAAAAGGTTGGAGGTTCAAATCACCTAGAGGTGCCTCAGAGGACAGGCCTGGCAATTTGCTTCTGAAAGGTCACAGCCTTGAAAACCCTATGGAGAAGTTCTACCCTGTACACATGAGGTTGCCATGAGTCAGAATCAACTCAACGGCAGCTAACAACAACAATGATCTTACAGAAGTAGATCACCAGGCCTTTCTTCCATGGTGCTGCTAAGTGGATTTGAACCACCAACCTTTTGATTAGTAGCCAAGTGCAAACCGTTTGTGCCACCCAGGACTTTGCCCCTATTCCAGTGTTCTCAAGTTTTCCACTGAAGATAGACACCTAACTGCAAAGGAGAGTGGGCTTGGGCACCTGGGGTTTGGAAGCAGAGCCTGAAACCTCTCAGAGTAAGCCCAACATTCCTATGAAATACCCATAAGTCATTAAACCAGCAAATCCACTCTTGAGTATATTCCCAAGGGAAATGAGTGCTCATGTCCACAAAAAGACATGTTCATAGCAAAGTTATTCATAAAATCCAAAAACTGTACATAACCCAAATGTCCATTAACAGTAGATGAGCAATCCACACGTAATGACATGGAGACGTCTCAGACAAGATGTTGAGCAAAAGAAGCCAGACGTAAAACAGTACATGCTGTATGAGTCCATGTATGTAAAGTTCAACAACAGGCAACTCATTTGTAATGATAGTGACAGAATAGCAGATACATAGAGGGCGAGGGCATATGTCAACTGGGAGGGGACACATGGGAGCCTGCAGGGTGCTGCAAATTTCTTGGATCTTGATCTGCATGGTGTTGACATGCATGTGAACTTATGTCAAAATTCACTGAGCTGTACCATTAAGATTAGTGGACTTACAAATTTTTTTTTTAAGGGAAATACATGTAATCTTTGCAGTCCTTCCAAATATGGTTGTGTTTACTTCAACATAAAAAGAATGGTTTCCTGTAAAACATTTAAGTAAAATGGGCTCTCCTGGAATATAGGCCAAGTCTATCCAGTGGATTTCAGTCCCCCTCTCCCCCTCCCCACTTTCCACCACTCCTTGCAGGTCACATGCCCTGGTTTGAGATGCTTTTCCCCTCACTCCAATTTGAACAATCTTTATAAACACCCAAAGCCAAGGGTTGCAAACTAATGGTCCGTGAGCCACAATCAACGCACGCCATGTTTTATTTGACCCTGTATTTTTTTTTTCATATATTTTTTTAAATTCATAGCCAATGTTTAAAATTTGGCAGTTTTCACAGAAAAATGCAAGTATTGGCTTCTCTTGAAACGTTGGAAGATGTGCACAGTGGGCCTGTTGACAGCAGAGCGGGAGCTCAGACACTGCTGATTTTACATGAGGCACGAGCGCTCGCTCGGGTTCCCCTAGTCCCGCCAGCCTGCCTCCCTCGGGCCCTTGCCCTGTCTAGCCTCTGTCTGCATATGAGTGTGGGGCACCCCTGCTAGCTCACCCCTGCCATTGCTGCTCTCCATCAGAATCCTTCCCTGTCTTCTAGGTACCTCCAGAAAGCTTTCCCAGACAAGCCACCCAGCACTGTCCTCTCCCTTCTGTCTCAGGGGTTCCCAAACTCTAGCCCACCTCCTGTTTTTTGTTTTCTTTTAGTCTCTTTATTTCATTGTGGGAAAATACACATAACATAAACTTTACCATTTTAAAGCATATAATTCGGTGGTACTTAGAGCATTCACAGTGTTGTTCAGTCCTCACCACTATCTAGTTCCTGAACATTTTCATCACCCCACAAGGAAACCCTGTACCCATACCCATTAAGCAGTCACTTTCCATCCCCTCCTCCCCAGCCCCTGGCAACCACTAATCTGCTTTCTCTCTCTATGGATTTGCCTTTTCTGAACATTTCGTATAAATGGGATCATAGAACATGTGACCTTGTGTCTCTGGCTTCTTTCACTCAGCATAATGTTTTCAGGGTATGTCCTTATTGTACCACATATTGGTACTTTGTTCCTTTTTATGGCTGAATAATATTCCTTTGTATGGACATACCACAATTTGTTTATTCATTGTCAGTTGATGGACATTTGGGTTATTTCTACCTTGGCTGCTTTGAATAGTGCCACTATGAACATTTGTGTGTAAGTTTCTGTTTGTACACCTACTTCCAATTCTTTTGCATATATATCTAGGGATAGAATTGCTGGGTCATATGGTAATTCCATGTTTAACTTATTGAAGGAGGCTGCTGTTTTAGTACTACCCTGAGCTAAGAAGGGGTTGTGCATTTTGAAACAATTGATAAAAATCAGAAGAATAATATTTTATGACACATGAAATTCAAATTTCAGTGTCCATAAGTAGAGTGTTATTGGAACACAGCCATGCTTGATCATTTATGTCTTGTTTGTGGCTGCTTTTGCATTGCAAGGACAGAGTTGAGTAGTTGTGACAAAGACCCTATGACATGCAAGGGCTAAAATTTTTACTATCTGGCCCCTTACAGAAAAGGTTTGGGACCTGTGCTAGCTCACCCTTGTTCCACAGAATTGCTTTACACACTTTGCTATTTGGATAATGTAATAAGTTGTACTGTCTTTTGCTCTTTGATGAGAATTGTGTCATAGGCCACCTTTGTACCACTGCAGTGAGATGGATCACTTTTATATGGCCTTTCTCACCATGATCTTGTAATTTCCACCAAATGATTGGGTAGGACTATGCAAATAAGATGCTTGTGGCCCATTAAGGGCATTGGACAGCTTGCTAATAATGCAAATAAGGTGTATGGAACTCTAATAAGGGGATTGGTCACTTTTTCCATCCGCTAAACTTAAAATTAGGCACCCCAGAGGCAGAAAAGAGGGACTTCACTATCACCAAAAAAGAATAGCCAGGAGTGGAGTGTGTCCTTTGGACCCCGGATCCCTGTGCTGAGAACCTCCTAGATCCAGGAAACAGAGAGAGACAGCTGTAACACCGGATACAGTTGGAGACAGTGAGAAGCAGCAGCAGAGAAACAGTGGCAGCAGAACCAGGAGACCAGCATGAGACAGTGAGGTGGGCTTCCCAGCCCATGGAACAAGGTGGCTACAGTGGCCCTGCTGACCTGTTGAGTGAGAGAGCTGAGCACTTTCAGTCAGAAGGCTTGCTGGCAGAGTGGAGTGCCTCCAGGCACATATTGGTGAAGCTAAAAGAGCTTTGTAATACTTGCCTGAGCAGGGCAGAGGCCGGGCCAAGGGCCTGAGAGGCTAAGAGAGAGAGAGAGAGAGAAAGAGGCCTGCTCACAAGCACAGCTGAGAAGCTGTCCTGACTGAAGAACTGTATCCTGAGTCATTTCTGATCCTGAATTATAACTTGTTACTTCCCTAATAAGCCCCATATCTGTGAGTATGGTCTGTGAGTTCTGTGTGACCATTGCAACAAATTATTGAACCCAACAGAGAAGTAGAGTGTGCTGTGGGAGGGTCGGCTAGTGCCAGAATTGGTAAAAAGCTTGGAAGGTGGAGGTATGTCTGGCCTCCACCTCATAGCAATCAGCCTTGGGCTGTTAATGCTGATAATGATTGTCCTCCTCCCTTGTGCCATTTTT
Source organism: Dugong dugon (assembly GCA_030035585.1). Classification (NCBI taxonomy): domain Eukaryota; kingdom Metazoa; phylum Chordata; class Mammalia; order Sirenia; family Dugongidae; genus Dugong; species Dugong dugon. The sequence goes on along the minus strand of CM057460.1, from coordinate 184,304,928 downwards.
CACGACCACTCTCTGCAATGTGTTACCTCATGGAGTGGCAGGCTATTCTCCACCTTGGGTGATGAGGCCAGGAACAGCATGAACCCTGGTTCTTCCGCCTCTGGAAATGGATTTGGGATTGAAATTGGAGGACTCTGAGAACGGTATCCAAGCTAAATTGCTAAAGGAAACAAAAACCTAAATACCTTTTTCCTCTTTTAATTGCCCCTCCTTAGAGGAATCCTGGAACACTGGTGGTTCGGTGGTAGAATTTTCACCTGCCATGCAGTAGACCAAGTTTGATTCCTGGCCAATGCACCTTATGCACAGGCACCACCTGTATGTCAGTGGAGGCTGGCGTGTTGCTATAATGCTGAACAGGTTTCAGTGAAGCTTCCAGACTAAGACAAACTAGGAAGAAAGGCCTGGCAATCTACTTGAAAAAATCAGTCAATGAAAACCCTCTGGATTACAAGGGTCCAATTCTGTTGTTCATGGGACCCCTATGAGTTGAAGGCTGACTTGACAACAGCTAACAACAACAACAATAACGAAGAAGCCTTAGGGTCCTAAATCGCTAGGCCTGGAAAGAACTTCAGAGAGCCTTTTATTCATCCATCCATCCATTCATTCATTCATTCATTCACTCATCTGACACTATTAACTCCCCCAGTGTGCACTGTGCTTGGCTAGTCTGGAGACTAAGACTCAGTTTCTACGCCCAAGGAATATGCAGTTTAATGGGTGACACAGACGTCTAAAGAGAGTTAACTTTCAATATGAAAAGCCTTATATAGGGAAATCCAGGAGCACAGTCAAAGAAGTTGCTACTTCTAATCCAATCTTTTAAATTTGTAATTGGAGAAAATAAGGTTAAGCAGAGAAGGTATGAACTTTACCCAAGGTCACACTGTAAGCTTGTGAGAGCTGGGACTAAACTCTTTGCCAGCTCCCACTTCTTTGCACTGTACCCTGCCATTTCTTCATTCACTCTCTCAATCAACAAATATGATGGAGCACCTTCCAGATACCAAGCACTGCTCCGGGTGCTTGGTGTGCCATAGTGAGCAGGGCATACATACTTCCACCTTCCAAAACAAAAGCATCAGCAAGTAAATCAGTAGGATGCTGTCAAGGATTGAATCGTGTCCCCAAAAAATATCTGTCAACTTGGCTGGGTCATGGTTCCCAGTACTGTATGATCGTGTACCATTTTGTAATCTGATATGATTTCCTTACGTGTTATAAATTCAACTGCTATGATCTAATAAGATGGATTAGCAGCAGTTATATTGATGAGATATACAAGATTGGATAGTGTCTTAAGCCAATCTCTTTCGAGATATAAAAGAGAGAAGCAAGCAGAGACACATGGGAAGCTCATACTGCCAAGAAAGCAGTGCCAGGAGCAGAGCACGTTCTTTGGACCTGAAGTTCCTGCTCAGAGAAACTCCCAGACCAAGGGAAGAATGATGACACGGATCTTCCTCCAGAGCCAACAGAGAAAGCATTCCCTTGGAGCTGACGCCCTGAATTTGGACTTTTAGCCTACTTTACCCTGAGGAAATAAATTTCTCTTTGTTAAAACCATCCACTTGTGGTATTTCTGTTATAGCAGCACTAGATAACTAAGACAGATGGTTTTAGAGAGCTGTGTGCACTAAAGAAGAGAAAGCAGAGACACGGTTAGAGTGGCTTGGGAATGCTCTAGTGGGGTGGTCAGGGAAGGCCACTGAGCAGGTGGCCTTGAAGGGACCCTGAGTGATGAGGAACCAGCCAGAGAGAAAACATTCCAGACAGAAGGAGGAGCAAGGCATGGCCTTGTTCTTTGTAACCTCCAAGACTCACCCCTCACTCTACTCTGAGCAAAGAGAATCGCAAACTAGAAGATAGCTGGAAATTATTTATATTTGGTTTTTGTTGTGTTTTTTGCTCGTTCGGTGTCTGTCTCCTGCACTACGTGGAAGCTACATCAAGGAAGTGCTGTGTGTATCTTGTTCCAAACTTTCTCTCCATTGCCCTTTGGGGATGTTGATTTGCATTGAATTGAATGAGGAGTGGGGATAGGAGGAGAAGATTCTGCTGGAGACGTGAAAAGTAAGAGGGTTTATCTCTAAGTACATGACTGACGGTAAATGAGACTCTGCGAGGTGCCAGTTGGTTACCAAAAAGTAACAAAGCCCCTCTTATCTTCCCATAATTGCTCCACTTAATTCATTAAAGGATTATCCCAGAAGCTGGGGGAGGGGTGAGAGCTCAACCTGGGAGTTCTGGCAGCACAACCTACTCTGAGGCAGCAGGCAGACCAGGCAACCAGGGTCAGGGATCAGGGAGTTGGAGTTGTGGGCCAAGTTCTGCTGCTGAATGTCTATGTGACCATGGACAAGTAGCCCCCCTCTGGGCCTCACAAGGGTGGACTGACAACAGTGGCTTCAAAGAGGAGTTCTTAGGGGCTGCCTTGGGGGAGGAGTCCCTGGGTGGCAACTGGCTGCTTGGAAATTTGAGTCCATCCAGAGGTACTGGCGGGGGCAGGGGGGAAGGCCTGGCAATCTGCTTCCCAAAAAATCAGCCAGTGAAAACCCTCACACACGAGATTGCCATGAGTCAGGGTTGCCATGAGTCGAGGTCTACTCCACAGCTACTGGTTTGGGTTTTACCTTGGGAGAAGGGGCAGCAGAAGGTAGACAGGACAGATAGAACTGGGTCCCTGACTTCTTCAACCAGAGCAGCCCTACATGAATCTGTTTCACACTCTGGATTTCCTCACAAGCAGATGACATGAGCCTTCACACGTTGTTGGTGGATTACATATGATAATGCATGCAAGGAGTTTAGCTCAACAACCCTGTGCAGTATTTGTGTCTCCATTTTACAGACGAGGAAACCAAGGCTCTAAACAGTTAAATAACTTGTCCAAGATCAGAGCTGGGATGCAAACGCTTGCAGTGTGGGCCCAGAATCTTCACTTTTAACCATCCTGTGATTAAGAGTACAGATATTTTGTATTAAACTGACAGAGAATCTAGTACTGCCACTTAGTAGTACTGTATGTGACCTTGAGTACATACCCGTCCTTCTCTGAGACTCAGTTTCCTCTTTTGTAAAGTAAGATTAATCACAGTACTTGTCTCCAAGGGTTATTGAATGAGATAATAATGCACATGAGATGCTTAGCTGACGCCCTGAATTTGGACTTTTAGCCTACTTTACTCTGAAGAAATTTCTCTTTGTTAAAACCATCCACTTGTGGTATTTCTGTTATAGCAGCACTAGATAACTAAGACATATGTGATTTAAATTTTAAGTTTTTCTAGGAGCCACATTGAACAGATAAAAAGGTGAAATTCATTGTAATACTATATTTTTACTTAACTCAGTCTGCTTGACTTGTGGTAAAGACTAAATAATTGCTAGCTATTATTATGATTATGATTATTAGTATGATACAGTAATTTAATGTGGAGACTGACTCCACTCCTAAAATATGTTTGGAAAGAATTGGAGTAGATGATCCCTAAAGATCTTCCAGTCCAGGCATTCTCATTCTCGGTGGGAGGGAAGGTGTGGTGGGAGGGCTCTTTTTTTCCAACACATCCCACTGTTCCCTCTCCCTCAAGAAGGTGCCTTGACTGCGTGTGATGTTAGCAACTAAAGAAGCTCTTGTTAGTTTTAGGAAATGAGAAAAAGAGAGACAAACCAGCAAGGTTTTCGTAAAGTTCGATTTATTGCATTTAAAAGGACTGGCCTTGAATCAGAGAAGACCTATCTAATAATGAAAATGACTGACAATTTTTGAGCACTCACTATGCCCCAAGCACCTTATACATGTGTTCTGGGTTTAATTCTCACAGCATCCCCCATAAAGTAAGTGCTGATTATAGTTGCGGAAATAGAGGCTTAGCATGATCAAGTAATTTGCCCAAGGCCCAACAGCTAAAAATCGGCAGAGCTGGGACTTAACTTAAAACCTGGGGACACGAGTCCTGCACTCTTAGCCAATGTGCTGTCCTAGGACTCACTTTTAACAGCTTTATTGAGATATAATTTGCAGACTATAAAATTCACCCTTTAAAAGTGTACAAGTCAATGGCTTTTAGTTTATTTACAGTTATGCAATCATCAACATAGTCTAATTTTAGAACGTTTTCATCACCCCTCAAAGAAATCTCATATCCATTAGCAGTCACTCCCCAATCCCCATCCCTCACCCCCAACCCTTGTTGCTGTTTTGAGATGTCATGGAGTCGATTTCTACTCCTAGAGAGCCCATATGACAGAGTAGAACTGCCCCAAGGGATTTTCTTGGCTGTAATTTTTATGGAGGCAGATCTCCAGGTCTTTCTCCTAAAGAGACTGGTTGGGTCTGAACCGCCAACCTTTTGGTTAGCAGCTGAATAATTAACCATTGTGGCACCAGGGCTCCTTCCTCTAGCCCTAAGAAACCACTAATCTATTTTCTGTCTCTACGGGTTTGCCTCTTCTGTACATTGCTATATGGAATCATACTATATGTGTTCTTTTATGACTGGCTTCTTTGAGCATAACGTACATCCATGTAGTAGCACGTATCAGTACTTCACTCCTTTTTATGGCTGAATAGTACTCTACTATATGGATATACCATATTTTGTCTATTTGATATGATAATGATAACACATTTTGTTAGCAGTTTATGGCATTTCGGCTCTTTCTGTTTTTTGGCTGTTACGAATTAGTGCTTCTATGAACATTTGTGTGTATTTTTTGTAGACATGTTTTCCTTTCTCTTGGATACATAGGAGTGAAATGGCTGGGTCATACGGTAACTCGATGTTTAACACTTTGAGGAACCGCCAAACTGTTTCCCAAAGTGACTGCATCATTGTACACTATCACCGGTAGTGTATGAGGGCTCAGATTTCTCCATATGCTTGCCAGCACTTGTTTGACTTTTTGATTATGGCCATTCTATTGGGTGTGAAGTGGTATCTCATTGTGGTTTTGGTTTGCATTTCCTTAATGACTAATGATGTTGAGCATATTCTCATGGGCTTATCGACCATTTGTCTATCTTCTTTGGAGAAACTTCTATTCAAACCGTATGCGTACTTCTTAATGGTGTTATTTGTCTTTTTATGCTCCCTCCCCCCAGCTTGGCCCCAAGACAGGCTTGTCAGGGTGTGGGAAAGGAGTGACTTGGGGTATATAGCCCAATTGCTGTTGCTGAACTGCAGCTCATATTTACTGAGCACTTCTCTGAACTAAGCACTTTACACGCAGTATTTCATGGTGCAGTGGTTAAGAGCTTGGCTGCTAACCAAAAATTTGGCAGTTCGAACCTAGCACAGGAGAAGGATGTGGCAGCTTGCTTCCGTAAAGATTTACAGCCTTGGAAACTGTGTGAGACAGTTCTACTGTGTCCTATCGGGTCGCTATAGGGTCACTGAGTCAGAATCAACTCAACGGCAGTGGGTTTGGTTTTGATACCATCTGTGAGTTCAGATTGTAACTGCTTGTTTAATTGCCCAACGTAGCACTATCTAGTAGAAATCTCATGTGAGTCATGCATGTTGTCACAGACTGAATTATGTCCCCCCAAAAATGTGTGTATCAATTTGCCTGGGCCATGATTCCCAGAATTGTGTGGTTGGCCTCCATTTTGTGATTGTAATTTTAAGTTAAAAAGGATTAGGGTGGGAGTGTAACACCACCCTTACCCAGGTCACATCCATGATGCAATGTAAAGGGAGTTTCTCTGGGGTGTGGCCTGCACCACCTTTTATCTCTCAAGAGATAAAAGGAAAGGGAAGCAAGCACAGAATTGGGGACCTCTACCACCAAGAAAGCAGTACCAGGAGGAGAGCGTGTCCTTTGGACCTGGGGTCCCTGTGCAGAGAAGCTCCTAGTCCGGGGGAACATTGATGAGAAGGCCGACAGAGAGAGAAAGCCTTCCCCTGGAGCTGACGCCCTGAATTTGGACTTTTAGCCTACTTTACTCTAAAGAAATAAATTTCTCTTTGTTAAAACCCTCCACTTGTGGTATTTCTGTTATAGCAGCACTAGATAACTAACACATATGTGATTTAAATTTTAAATTTTTCTAGGAGCCACATCGAACAGGTAAAAAGGTGAAATTCATTGTAATACTATATTTTTACTTAACTCAGTATATCCAAAATGTTACCATTTCAAAATGTGATCAATGTTTGAAAGTTTATTAATGAGCTATTTTTCATTCTTTTTTCATACCAAGTCTTTAAAATCCAGTGTGTTTTCATACACTTACAACAATCTCAACTCAAGTGCCAAATTTTCATTAGAAATAGTTGCTGTGTATTTAGATTTCATAAAACTGAAAGTTGAAAAAGTAGCTTCACATTCCCAACTTATTTTAAGCATACTTAAAAGTGGCCCAATAACAGAACCAATTCTGTTTTCTAATTTAAATTAGACAAAATTTAAAACTCAGCTCCTCAGTCACACTAACCAGATGAGATTTCAAATGTTTAATAGCCACGGATGGTTAGTAACCTTGTATTGGCAGTACAGGGCAACATTGCACTGTTAAACTGCAAGTGCCTGAGGGCCATAATGGTGTCTGCTTGTTGACCACTGAATTTCTTGCATTGAGTGGGCACAGGCATTTGCATAAACAGCTGAATGAATGAGTAAATTGAGCTAATGAACAAATAAATAGTTTTTGTCATCCCAGTTTGATAGGTAGAGAAGTTGAGTTTCACAAAGGTAAAATAACTAGGCCAAGTACCTACAGCTAGCAAGTGGCAAGGAGGGAATTCAAAGCCAGATCTGACTCATTCCAAAATCTATTGGCTGCAAGAAACATATGTGGATATAGGAAAGGGACACTGAAGCCTGGCCATTGAGCCAAGTAGCATCAGGGTGCCCACAATGCCCTGACAGCCCCCCACAGTCTTTCTTTTGCCCACCCACCCTCCCTGACCTGTCTTGCCAGCTTCAGGCCAAGCTCTGAGGATGCTCCAGGAACTCAGAGGAGGCAAGGTTGGTGGGGGCAGGTGATGCCATGGACACAGTGACAGCCGGCTGCACCCAGCACAAGGGAGAGCCCTGGGACAGGAAATGGGCACCTGCTGTACAGACAGAACCCTCCTTTGTCTCTAGAGCTGCAAGACTTACCTCATATCTGGTCACAAGTTCTGGGACTGGTCCAGAACTGGAGAAAGAGGCCAAGGGATACTTTAGTCTCAGTCACAGGACTTCAGAGCTAGAAGGATAGGAGAAATCACCTCATCCAAACATTCATCTTGTAGATGAGGAAACTGAGACCCAGGAAAGGCAAGCTCCCGTACAAGGTTGTACAGTGGGCCTCTTGAAAAGGAAAGGTCACATCTTAGTTCTCCTGTTACTGATGGTACAATCACTTCCTTTCTCTAAAGTGATGCCAGCCCCTGCTGATCCTTCTGCTACTCCCGTAATGCTGGACCTCAAAATTCTTTGAGGAAGTTGCCACAAGGCTAGGAAGTTTAGCTGGTTCCACTGTGAACTTTGCTGGTCCTGTTCTCTCTACCTGAAATGCCTTTCCTCCCTTGTTCTTTTCTTTACCACCCCGCATAGTCTCACCCTGGCTAAATAACACCCACCCTTCAAGGCCAGGCTCAAATGCCACTGTTTCAATGAAGCGTCCTGCAATCCCACTGAATGTGTGTGTCTCCTCTGCCCTTATTCCATGAGGCCCTGCATGGTGGCTATTGGACAACAGAAAATAAGGCAGCTTCAGGGAGCCGTAGGAGAGCCTCCTTGGCTGAACGCCAAGGTTCAGGGGAAGTTGCAGGAGTTAAGATTGGAAAGAAAGGTTGGGGCCAGATGGGAGACTGGGGCAGGTTGTAAAGGGCTAGAATCGAGGAAGCAGAGGCCCTGCTGTTCCTTCCTGGAGTAGGGATCAGGAGATCTGACTCTGGCTTTGCCTAAAACAGGGGCGCTTATCTCTGGGCCACACTTGACCCACTTTGCACAAGGAGGTGGAAAACAATGTTGTTTAGGGCATGATCCCTGGCCTCCCAGAGCTTCAACACAAGTAGTGGAGAATCACTCATTTATTCATTCATTTAACAAACACTCACTGAGAATTTGATTGTGTGCACAGCACTGTAATAGGCACTGAGGATAAAAGCCGATTTGTAGGTGTGTGTTTGTGTTTGTGCATGTGTGTGTGTGCAAAGGGGAAAGGATAGACAAGTAACTGCAAATTCTTTCAAAGTGCCAAGCACTGTTCTATGAGCTAAGGATACAACTGTGGATAAGGCAAGTAAGTTCCTGCCTCAGGAAGTTCTTGTTTGGTGAGAAAAGACAGATCTTGAATAAGTCATGACAAGTATGACAAATGTGGTGCATTTTATGGAAGGAGAGAATGGAGCACTATGGGAACATGTAGCAGGGGAGCCTACTCTGACCTGCTGGCTGCAGGATGAAGTGGCCTTCCATCTGCCCCTCAAGGGTGAGAAGGAGTTCACCAGCTACTGAAACAACTGTGTGAGATACAAAGTGTAGGCTGTCTAGGTAGTACTTCAGAAGGGCACTAAACCTTGATGGGGTGGAAAGGAAGACCTCTTGGAGTACGTGGCATCACATGATCACTTACGTGCATGTATAATTATAGACAGGTATAGATACAGGGAACCATAAGACTTGTAACAAACAAAAGGTCTAAGCTTCCCTGAGGAAGTGATATTTGATGTAAGATCTGAGACATAAGTGGCAGTTAACTGGTGAGAGGTGAGAAGGCAATGAGTATTCCCAGCAAAGGGACCAGCATGTGCAAAGGCCCTGAGGTGAGAGGGAGTATGGTTCTCTGAGAACTCTTGTCCTCTCCCAGCTGTTTGTATGTACCACCTCCAAGTGTCTGTCAGTTTGTCGTACCCCTGGTGGACAGGTTTCTGCTGAGCTTCCAGACTAAGACAGACTAGGAATAAGGACCCGGAAGTCTGCTGCTGAAAAGAATTAGCCGGTGAAAACCTTATGACTAGCAGCAGAACATTGTCTGATATAGTGCCGGAAGATGAGCCCCCCAAGTTGGAAGGCACTCAAACGACGACTGGAGAAGAGCTGCCTCCTCAAAGTAGAGTCGACCTTAATGATGTGGATAGAGTCAAGCTTTCAGGACCTTCATTTGTTGATGTGGCATGACTCATAATGAGAAGAAACAGCTGCAAACACCCATTAATAATCGGAACATGGAATGTACGAAGTATGAATTTAGGAAAATTGGAAATTGTCAAAAATGAAATGGAACGCATAGACATTGATATCCTAGGCATTAATGAGCTGAAATGGACTGGTATTGGCCATTTTGAATCAGACAATCACATGGTCTACTATGCCAGGAATGACAATTTGAAGAGGAATGGCGTTGCATTCATCATCAAAAAGAACATTTCAAGATCTATCCTGAAACACAACGCTGTCAGTGATAGGATGATATCCCTACACCTACAAGAAAGACCAGTTAATATGACTATTATTCAAATTTACACACCAACCACTAAGGCCAAAGATGAAGAAATTGAAGATTTTTACCAGCTTCTACAGTCTGAACTTGATTGAACATACAATCAGGATGCATTGATAATTACTGGTGATTGGAATGTGAAAGTTGGAAACAAAGAAGGATCGGTAGTTGGAAAATATGGCCTTGGTGATAGAAACGGTGCCAGAGGTTGCATGATAGAATTTTGCAAGACCAGTGACTTCTTCGTTGCAAATACCTTTTTTCACCAACATAAAGACTATACACACAGACCTCGTCAGATGGAATACACAGGAATCAAATCGACTACATCTGTGGAAAGAGATGATGGAAAAGCTCAATATCATCAGTCAGAACAAGGCCAGGGACCAACTGCTGAACAGACCATCAATTGCTCATATGCAAGTTCAAGTTGAAACTGAAGAAAATTAGAACAAGGTGCACCAGAGCCAAAGTGCGACCTTGAGTATATCCCACCTGAATTTAGAGACCATCTCAAGAATAGATTTGACACATTGAACACTAATAACCGAAGACCAGACCAGTTGTGCAATGACATCAAGGACATCATACATGAAGAAAGCAAGAGGTCATTAAAAAGACAGGAGAGAAAGAAAAGACCAAAACGGATGTCAGAAGAGACTCTGAAACTTACTCTTGAACATCGAGTAGCTAAAGCAAAAAGAAGAAATGATGATGTAAAAGAATTGAACAGAAGATTTCAAAGGGCACCTTGAGAAGACAAAGTATTATAATGACATGTGCAAAGACCTGGAGTTAGGAAACCAAAAGGGAAGACAGACTTAGCATTTCTCAAGCTGAAAGAACTGAAGAAAAAATTCAAGCCTTGAGTTGCAATAGTGAAGCATTCTATGAGGAAAATATTAAACAACACAGGAGGCATCAAAAGAAGATGGAAGGAATACACAGAATCATTATACCAAAAAGAATTGGTCGACGTTCAACCATTTCAAGAGGTAGCATATGATCAGGAGCCGATGGTACTGAAGGAAGAAGTCCAAGCTGCACTGAAGGCATTGGTGAAAAACAAGGCTCCAGGAATTGAAGGAATATCAATTGAGATGTTTCAACAAACAGATGCAGTACTGGAAGTGCTCACTCATCCATACCAAGAAATTTGGAAGACAGCTACCTGGACAACTGACCGGAAGAGATCCATATTCATGCCTATTCCCAAGAAAGGTGATCCAACTGAATGCGGAAATTATCAAACAATATCACACACAAGTAAAATTTTGCTGAAGATCATTCAAAAGCGGCTGCAGCAGTATGTCAACAGAGAACTGCCAGAAATTCAGGCTTGATTCAGAAGATGTGGAACCAGGGATATCATTGCTGATGTCAGATGGATCCTGGCTAAAAGCAGAGAATACCAGAAAGATGTTTACCTGTGTTTTATTGACTGTGCAAAGGCATTCTACTGTGTGGATCATAACAAATTATGGATAACATTGAGAAGAATAGGAATTCCAGAACACTTAATTGTTCTCATGAAGAACCTGTACATAGATCAAGAGGCAGCTGTTCGAATAGAATGAGGGGATACTGCGTGGTTTAAAGACAGGAAAGCTGTGCGTCAGGGTTGCATCCTTTCACCGTACTTATCCAATCTGTATGCTGAGCAAATAATCCAATAAGCTGGACTATACGAAGAAGAACAGGGCATCAGGATTGGAGGAAGCCTCATTGATAACCTGAGTTATGCAGATGATACAACCTTGCTTGCTGAAAGTGAAGAGGACTTGAAGCACTTACTGATGAAGATCAAAGACCACAGTCTCCAGTATGGATTACACCTCAACATAAAGAAAACAAAAATCCTCACAACTGGACCAACAAGCAACATCATGATAAATGCAGAAAAGATTGAAGTTGTCAAGGATTTCATTTTACTTGGATCCACAGTCAACACCCATGTAAGCATCAGTCAAGAAATCAAAGGATGCATTGCATTGGGCAAATCTGCTGCAAAAGACCTCTTTAAAGTGTTGAAAAGCAAATATGTCACCTTGAAGACTAAGGCACACCTGACCCAAACCATGGTATTTTCAATCACATCACATGCATGAACAAAGAATTGACACTTTTGAGTTGTGGTGTTGGTGAAGAATATTCACTATACCACGGACTGCCAAAAGAACAAACAAATCTGCCTTGGAGGAAGTACAACCAGAATGTTCCTTAGAAGAAAGGGTGGCGAGACTATGTCTTACATACTTTGGACATATTATCAGTGGGGATCAGTCCCTAGAGAAGGACATCATGCTTGGAAAAGTGGAGGGTCAGTGAAAAAGAGGAAGACCGTCAATAAGGTGGATTGACACAGTGGATGCAACAATGAGCTCAAGCATAACAATGATTGTGAGCATGACACAGGACCAGGCAGTGTTTCGTTCTGTGGTGCACAGGGTCACTATGAGCTGGAACCAACCTGATGACACCTAACAACAGCTATGTACCAGCCAGTGTGCTAGTACTTTATTGTGTTATCTCATTTGACACAAGGTAGAGACAATTATCGGTCTCATTTTATAAATTAAAAAAAAAAAAAAAAAACTGAGGCAACACAAAAAGAACAAAAATTTCAAAAAGAAATAAATGAAAACAAGAAAAGGGGAGGAAAAAAACTACCCCAAAAAATAAAAAAGCAAGGCTCACAGAAGGAACTTTGCCTTGTCACACAGCTAGAAATTCCCAGAGATTTGAAGGTCAGGTACCTGACCCCAGAGCCTACACTCCTATCCAGTGGGGCTCATGGGCAGAACTTGGCCAGAACCTAGGCTGTCTGAGATTTAGCCTCGTGATTCTGCCATTACAGTAGAAATTCAGTCCAGCTTACACCTTTTGGGAGACCTCCACATCCCTGAGTCAGGACTGACTGACTTTGGACAGGCTCACCCCTAATTCTTCAGTGCATGAAGCAACAATACAAATGGAGGGTCCCATGGACCTATGGCCCCAACCTACCTGCTTTCTTTTCCCACCCCTTCTCTTACCTCAAGGGACCTGTCATAGATTGAATAGTGTCCCCCCAAAATATATGTCAACTTGGTTAGGCCATGATTCCCAGTATTATGTGGTTGTCCTCCACTTTGTGATTGTAATTTTACGTTAAAGAGGATTAGGGTGGGGATTGTAACACCCCTACCCAGGTCACATCCCTGATCCAAGGTAAAGGGAGTTTCCCTGGAGTGTGGCCTGCACCACCTTTTATCTCTCAAGAGATAAAAAGCAAAAGGAAGCAAGCAGAGAGGGGATCGCACACCACCAAGAAAGCAGTGCTGGGAGCAGATTGCGTCCTTTGGACCCAGGGGTCCCTACGCAGAGAAGCTCCTAGTCCAGGGGAAGATTGATGAGAACCAGGACCTTCCTCCAGAGCCGACAGAGAGAAAGTCTTGCCCTGGAGCTGACGCCCTGAATTTGGACTTGTAGACTACTAGACCGTGAGAAAATACATTTGTCTTTGTTAATGCCATCTACTTGTGGTATTTCTGTTAGAGAAGTACTAGATAACTAAGACAGGGCCATAGGTTCTTACACACCTAGTCCATAGAACCATATTCACGCCACACCATCCTAACCCTCCCCAACAAACAGCCACTCCTTGGCCACCCCTCAGGTCCATGCCAAATGGTTTCAGAGCCCAAAGTTTCAACTACTGCATTTAACCGTTAGCACTGTGAGGACAGACCTGCTGCAGAGGCCCCAGAAGCAAGCTGGGGGCCTTGGAGCAGGAAATTGAGGTTTTAGGTGCCCAGAATGTGATCCAGAAGTGAGGGACACAAACTCGGGGTACATTATCCCCTTGGCTTCACAGACTCTTCACGCCACGTGGAGAGTGCAGCTGGAGGAGGGATGGGGCAGGACCCAGCAGCCCCGGTGCATGGGGATCCTGACTGCAGACAATTCTGGGCCTAGAGTTGGGTCCCCCTTCTGCCCCCATAAACTGATTTTCCAGCCAGGCTGACTGGTGCATATTCCTTGTGCCCCTGCCAGGCACACAGTCCACACCCTACCTCCTCCCCTGATAGTGACCTTTCCCTCTCCTCTCAAAAATCACCCCATCTCTATGTGTAGTTTCACCAAAAGAAAAGGTTGAGAAGTTAGAGGATTAATATGTTGTGGGGTTGTTAACCAATGTCATAAAACAACATGTGTACTACTGTTTCATGAGAAACTATTTGTTCTGTAAGCCTTCACCTGAAGTACAATAAAATATAAAAAATAAATAAAAAATAAAAATTGCCCCATCCCCACCTTGGGCCATGCCTAGACTTGTGCAAACCACAAGCCTCTGTACTGTGCCGAGCAGGATGAGTCAGGGGCAGGACTCACGCTGAGCACTGAGAGGCTGCTGTGAGCAGGGAAGAGGAAGTTCTGTAGCCCCAGAGAGGAAGTGAATCAGCAGGAGTGGCTCAGATCCTGGGTTCCAGCCTCTATTCAGCAAATATCTGTAGGAGCAGAGGATATAGTAGAGGGCCCCAAGTCTGTGGTCTGGCCACCTTTAGAAAAGTCTATTTTTTCAGTAGAGTGTGTAGACGTCATCGCCAATTCTGCTGAGGCTGCAATTTGCTTATGTGGGAGAATGTCAGGATGTAAAAAGGCTCCGTGTGTGTGTGTATGTGTGTGTGTGTGGTATATTCATGCTTGTGTGCACATGTATGCATGTGTCTGTGTGATATGCATGTTGTGTGTCTCTGGTGTGGGCACATGTCTACACACGTGCCTATATGTTAGTGTGTGTGTGTGTGTGTGTGTGTGTGTGTGCAGTGTCTGTATCTCATGTGTGAATGTGCAGGTCACTCTGCTGTGCCTGGGTGGGTCTGTAGAGTGGGTCTGTATGTATGACTTTGCCTATGTAACTTAAGGTATGTCTAAGTGCAGCAAGCAAGGGCCCTCGAGCTTGGCCCATTCCAAATGGTTCCAGAGCCCAAAGTTTTAACTATTACATTTGACTGTTTGCACTGTGAGGACAGGGAAGACTTCCAATTTTCTCGCGATTGTGAGAAGATAGTAGACACTCCAATACATATTTGTTGAACTAATATTCCAGAGAGGCCCCACCCTGGCCTAGGTCAAAGACACTCCCTCCACTTGTCTCAGCTCCCTGGGAAGCTCCAGAAGTGCCAAAGGGGAGGCCAGGGTAGGAAGGAGCTTCAGCCAGGTTGATCCCCTTCCTAGCTCCAGGACACAAGGCTGGGCTGATCTCTCCAACCTCCAGAAACTTTTGCTCAGTGCCCCCGTCCATCCTGGTCAGAAGCTAAGAAACAAAGCTCTATAAAGCTCTGCCATACCTTGCTATGTGGCCTTGAGTAAGTCTGTTCCACTCTCTGGGCCTCGATTGGCCTATCTCTTAAAAAAGCAGGTTGGACTTATGGATATCAAAGGGCACATCCAACCTGAGCATGGTGTGGTGTTTACCTCAGGGCCTGTTGGTCAGTGTCCTTTGCCCACCTAGACATTGGATTCTTCTCCCTGTCCTTGTGCACCTTCTCCAATCCCAGCTCAGACAGCCAAAAGAGGTCTCAACCAGGTCTTGCTCTTTGGGTCTTCATACTGTAGCTGGGTTCTCTGCTGGGAAGGGGCTGTTGGCCCCTACCCCCCCCCCCCCCCCCCGGTGTTATAATTAAGATTCCTTTGTTAGAAACACTCTAGTTTGGGCTTGGGAGGGGAACGTCTTGGAAAAATGGTGATGAAAAATGCAGTCCTCTAATGCCTTGGCCTTCCGGAGCCTCTAGGGCAGAAAGCGTTCTGTGAGCTGATTCTTCCAGAGAACTAGGGAGGAGAAAGAAGTAAGGGAGAGGTATTGCCAATTAACATGCTAAAATTTTCTTTCGTTTTAACTATTTCAGGTAGGAACCTCCCTGGATGTACTATGTGATTCTCTACCTTCTCACAACAAGAAGCAAGCATGATTTCATCATTTCTTGATGACTCAGGGCCATTATAAAAATATTAATGATTGGATTATGTTTTAATACAGTGGCATGCTCAAGGGCTGTTAAGATGTATTAGGCTATTTGCCCCAACACTAAAAAGGCCAGGCTTTTCTTTTTTATAATTTATAGTCAGCTTTAGCCTCAGTTATCAGGGGCCCTTCTCTCTCTAGACAAGCCCTGGTGGAGCAATGGTTAAAGCACTCGGCTGCTAATGAAAACGTCGGCAGCTCGAAACCACCAGCGACTCCAAGGGAGAAAGATGTGGCAGTCTGCTCCCATAAAGATTTACTGCCTTGGAAACTCTATGAGGCAGTTCTACTCTGTCTTATAGGGTCACTAAGAGTCGGAATCAACTCAACGGCAGTGGGTTTGGGTCTCTCTCTAGGGCGTCCTTGGGTGGTACAAACTGGTTAACACGCTTAGCTGCTAACCAAAATGTTGGTGATTCAAGTTAACCCAGAGACACCTCAGAAGAAAGCTGTGACGATCTACTTCTGAAAAATCAGGCGCCGAAAACCCTATGGAGCACAGCTCTACTCTTACACACATGGGGTTACCATGAGTCAGAATTGCCTTAATGGTACCTGGTGGTGGTAGTCTCTATTTTTACAACATTCAATCTATTAGATAACGACATGCTATACGATATATTAAATGAGCATACCATCTCTGGGCAAGGTGCTCTCCTATGAGTCAAATACACCATGGAATCTATTGTGGCTAATAGGAAGTTTTTGTCTCTAGCACTTCCTATCTATGTGACCCTAAGCAAGATATCTGATCTTTCAGTGGCTCAGCTTTTTTTTTTTTTAATTTATTTTTTATTGTACTCCAGGTGAAAGCTTACAGAACAAATAGTTTCTCATGAAACAGTAGTACACATATTGTTTTACTGACATTGGTTAACAACCCCACAACATGTCAACCCTCTCCCTTCTCGACTTTTTTTTTTTTTTTTGGTGAAAATATGCATAGCCGAAGATACACCACTTCAAAAATTTCTGCATGCACAGTTCAGTGACATCGACTACGCTCTTCCAATTGTGCTGCTATTCTCACTTTAGATGAAGGCTTACAGAACAAAATAGTTTCTCATTTAACAGTTGGTACACATGTTGCCCTATGACAATGGTTAACAACCTCACAACACATCAACACTATCCTTACTCAACCTTGGGTTCCCTATCACCAGTTTTCCTGTCCCCTTCTGCCTTCTGGCCCTTGTCCCTGGACTGCTGTCCCTCATTAGTCCCATTTGGTTTTATGGAGCTGTCCACTCCCCAGCTGAACAGTGAACCTTAGAAATGACTTCACCACTGAGCCGAAAGGGTGTCTGGGGGCCATATTCTGGGGGTTTCTCCAGTCTCCTTTAGGCCAGTAAATCTGGTCTTTTTTTTGTGAGTTAGAATTTTGTTCTACATCCTTCTCCAGCTCTGTCCAGAACCCTCTGTTGTGATCCTGGTCAGAGCAGTCAGCGGTGGTAGCCAGGCACCATCTAGCTGTACTGGACTCAGTCTGGTGGAGGCCTTGATAGCTGTGGTCCATTAGTCCTTCGGACTAATCTTTTCCTTGTATCCTGTTCTCTTCATTCTCCCTTGCTCCCAAAGGGATGAGACCAGTGGAGTATCTTTGATGGCTGCTCACAGGCTTTTAAGACCCCAGACGCTACTTGCCAAGGTAGAATGTAGAACATTGTCTTTACAAACTGTGTTATGCCAATTGAGCTAGATGTTCCCCAAGACCATGGTCCCTCTGTGGCTCAGCTTTTTGATCTGTAAAATGGGACTAATAAGGAAGACCAAAGAAAAATTGATGCCTTTGAATTATTGTTTGGGAGGAAGAATGTTGAATATACCATGGACTGCCAGAAGAATGAACAAATCTGTCTTGGAGGACGTACAGCTAGAATGCTCCTTAGAAGCAAGGATGTGGAGACTTCATCTCACGTACTTTGGACATGTTATCAGGAGGGACCAGTCCCTGGAGAAGGACGTCATGCTTGATAAAACAGAGGGCCAGTGAAAAAGAGGAAGACCCTCAATGAAATGGATTGACCCAGTGGCTACAACAATGGGCTCAAGTATAACAATGATGGACTGGGCAATATTTCATTCTGTTGTACATAGGGTCGCTATGAGTTGGAGCTGACTCCACGGCACCTAACAACAACAATAGTATCTGCCTCATAAAGTTACTGGGTAAGCACAAAGGTAAATGTAGCTAAAGCACTTAATACACTGCCCAGCAATAGTTGTTGTCTTGCCATCCTTGCTTCTAAGGAGCACTCTGGCTGTACTTCCAAGACAGATTTGTTCGTTCTTTTGGCAGTCCATGGTATATTCAACATTCTTCACCAACTCCATAATTCAAAGGCATCAATTCTTCTTCAGTCTTCCTTATTCATTGTCCAGCTTTCCCATACATATGAGGCGATTGAAAACACCACGGCTTGGGTCAGGCATACCTTAGTCCTTAAAGTGACATCTTTACTTTTTAACACTTTAAAGAGATCTTTTGCAGCAGATTTGCCCAATGCAATGCATCCTTTGATTTCTTGGCTGCTGCTTACATGAGTATTGACTGTGGATCCAAGTAAAATGAAATCCTTGACAACTTCAATCTTTTCTGCATTTATCATGATGTTGCTTATTGGTCCAGTTGTGAGGATTTTTGTTTTCTTTATGTTGAGGTGTAATCCATACTGGAGACTGTGTCTTTGATCTTCATCAGTAAGTGCTTCAAGTCCTCTTCACTTTCAGCAAGCAAGTTTGTGTCATCTGCATATCGTAGATTATTAATGAGTCTTTCTCCAGTCCTGATGCTGCATTCTTCATACGGTCCAGCTTCTCGGATTATTTACTCAGCATACAGATTGAATAAGTATGCTGAAAGGATACGGCTCTGAAGCACACCTTTTCTTTCTTTAAACTACACAGTATCCCCTTGTTCATTTTGAACGACTGCCTCTTAATCTGTATACAGGTTCCTCATGAGCACAATTAGGTGTTCTGGATTTCCCATTCTTTGCAATGTTAGCCATAATTTGTTATGATCCACACAGCTGAATGCCTTTGCATAGTCAACAAAACATAGGTAAACATCTTTCTAGTATTCTCTGCTTTCAGCCAGGATTCATCTGACATCAGCAATGATATCCTTCAATCTCTGTCCTCTTCTGAATCTGGCTTGAACTTCTGGCAGTTCCCTGTCGATGTAATGCTGCAGCTGGTTTTGAATCATTTTCAGCAAAATTTTACTTGTGTGTGATATTAATGATACTGTTCAATAATTTCCACATCCTGTTGGATCACCTTTCTTTGGAACAGGCATAGATATGAATCTTTCCCAATTGGTTGGCCAGGTAGCTGTCTTCCAAATTTCTTGGCATAGATGAATGAGCATTTCTGGTGTTGCATCCACTTGTTGAAACATCTCAGTTGACATTCTGTCAATTCCTGGAGCCTTGTTTTTCGCCATTGCCTTCAGTGCAGCTTGGATTTCTCCCTTCATTATCATCAGTTCTTGATCATATGCTGCCTCTTGAAATGGTTGAACATCGACCACTTCTTTTTGGTACAGTGACTCTGTGTATTCGTTTCACCCTCTTTTGATGTTTCCTACGTCGTTTAATATTTTCCCTGTAGAATCCTTCAATATTGCCACTTGAGGCTTGAATTTTTTCTTCAGTTCTTCCCACTTGAGAAATGCTGAGCGTGTCCTTTCCTTTTGGTTTTCTAACTCCAGGTCTTTGCACATGTCATTATAATACTTTATTTTGTCTTCTCAAGCTGCCCTTTGAAATCGTCTGTTTAGCTCTTTTACTTCATCATTTTTTCCTTTTGCTTTAGCTACTTGATGTTCAAGAGCAAGTTTCAGAGTTTCTTCTGGCATCAATTTTGGTCTTTTCTTTCTTTCCTGTCTTTTTAATGACCTCTTGCTTTCTTCATGTATGATGTTCTTGATGTCGTTCCACAACTCGTCTGGTCTTCAGTAATTAGCGTTCAATGTGTCGAATCTATTCTTGAGTTGGTCTCTAAATTCAGGTGGGATATACTCAAGGTTGTACTTTGGGTCTCGTGGGCTTGTTCTAATTTTCTTCAGTTTCAACTTGAACTTGATGATCTGTTCCGTAGCTGATCCCTGACCTTGTTCTAACTGATGATATTGAGCTTTTCCATAGTCTGTTTCCACAGATGTAGTGAAGTTGATTCCTGTGTATTCCATCCAGTGAGGTCCACGTGTATAATCACTGTCTATGCTGTTGAAAAAAGGTATTTGCCATGAAAAAGTTGTTGTTCTTGCAAAATTCTATCATGCTATCTCCAGCATCGTTTCTATCACCACAGCCATATTTATCAACTACTATTCCTTCTTTTTTTCCAACTTTCGCACTCCGATCACCAGTAATTATCAATGCATCTTGATTGTATGTTTGATCAATGTCAGACTGCAGAAGTTTGTAAAAATCTTCAATTTCTTTATCTTTGGCCTTAGTGGTTGGTTCGTAAATTTGAATAATAGTCATATTAACTGGACTTCCTTGCAGGTGTATGGATATTATCCCATCACTGACAGCGTTGTACTTCAGGATAGATCTTGAAATGTTCTTTTTGACGATGAATGTGACACCATTCCTCTTCAATTTGTCGTTCCCGGCATAATAGACCATATGATTGTCCAATTCAAAATGGCCAATACCAGTCCATTTCAGTTCACTAATGCCTAGGATATCAACGTTTATGCGTTCCATTTCATTTTTGACGATTTCCAATTTTCCTAGATTCATGCTTTCTACATCCCATGTTCTGATTATTAATGGATGTTTGTAGTTATTTCTTCTCATTTTGAGTTGTGCCACATCAGCAAATGAAGGTCCTAAAAACTTGACTCCATCCACATCATTAAAGCTGACTCTACTTAGAGAAGGCAGCTCTTCCCTAGTCGTATTTTGAGTGCCTTCCAACCTGAGGGGCTCATCTTCCAGCACTCTCTCAGACAGTGTTCTGCTCCTATTCATAAGGTTTTCACTGGCTGATTTTTTTTTCAGCAGTAGACCGCCAGGTCCTTTTTCCTAGTCTGTCTTAGTCTGGAAGCCTAGCTGAAACCTGTCCACCGTGGGTGACCCTGCTGGTATTTGAATATCGGTGGCATAGCTTCCAGCATTACCGCAGCACGCAAACCCCCACAGTATGACAAACTGACAGAGCCTGGCAATAGTAGATACTTGATAAATGTTATTTCTTAACTATTATTTTTGTCTGAGTTTTGGATCAGTGACATTGCTGAATAGCTACCGGAGTTCTCCGTAAGTGAAATGACTCATTCTCACGGAATGCTTTAAGTTGCAAAGAACAGAAAATCCAACTAAGCTTGGCTTAAACAAATAGGTGCTTGTTTTTATTATAAGAAACACTCAGGTAGACAGCTGCTGGCATTAATTCAGTGGCTCAATGATGGCAGGACTGGTGTCACTGCAATTCTCTTGGCCTCTATCTCATGACTACAAAATGGCTGCTGCATCTCCAGACATCACATCCACTTTCAAGGTAGGAGTAAGGGAGACAGGGTGGTGCTAGCTATGTCTATCATTTTTATCAGGAAAGCAAAAACTTTCTGAGAACTGCCTTATGCTTCCTTTCCCAGCAAATGTCTCCTTACGTTTCACTGTTTAGAACTAGGTCACATTGCCACTACCAGCTGCGAGGGATCCTGAAAAACAAGAAACAGGGGCGTCATGATTGGCTTAGACTAAACTTCACATCACTCCTGGAACTTGCCGCACTGCTTCTCCCCAGCCCCTATCCAGGGTTCTGTCAGTGTGGAAGAAGGGGGATATGGATGAGCAGCTGACATTGTCTGCACCAGTAACTATCATAATTCTTTTTTGTCTTATTTAAAAAAAAAAAATTATTGCAAGCAACAGAAACCCTAATCAGACTGGCTTAAGCAAAAATAAATAAATGGATAGAGGGGTGGGTAGAAAGAAAAAGCAAGGAAGGGGAGAAAGTAGAAGGGAGGGAGGAAGGAAAATAATTAAATAATAATAATAATAATAATTGACTCATATCCCTAAGAAATCCAAGAATAGTTTGGCTTTAGACAAGTGTGAGACCAAGTGTGCAAACAACATTGGCAAGAGGCTGCCCCTCTCCCTTTTTGGCTTTTTTTCTTTGTGTTTTCTTGATTATCAGGTAGCTCTGCTCACTTAACGGCTCCCAGAAGCTCAAACCTCTTATGCTCATAGATTCATACCTGGTAGAAAAAAGAATGCCTGGTTCTCCCAGCAAAGGACCAGATGAGCCTTGACTGGCTGTAATTAAGCCACAAGCCCATTCCTGAACCAATCACAGTGGCCACAGGGAATTCAATGCTCTGATTGTCAAGGCTGGGAACATAAGTTAGTGTCAGTGACTGGTTAAAATTGAGGATTAGTGTGGACTAATGAGCCTCAGTGGTGCAACGGTTAAGCGCTCGGCTGCTAACTGAAAGGTAGCAGTTCAAACCCACTCAGCCACTCTACAGGAGAATAACCTGGCGATCTACTCCAGTAAAGACGACAACCTAGAAAACCCAATGAGGCAGTTCAATTCTGTCACATGGGGTAGCTGAGTTGGAATTAACTCAGTGGCACTCAGCAACAATAGAGTGACTAGATCCTTTAAGAAAATCAGATGCAGGCAGCGCAATGGGACTAAACCAAAGCTAAGAAGTAGCCTGAATACAATCAAACACTTTGAGGGACAGAATAGCAGGGGTAGGGATCTGGGGACCATGCTTTCAGGGGACATCTAGGTCAATTGGCATAACAAAGCTTATTAAGAAAATGTTCTGCACCCTACTTTGGTGAGTGGCGTCTGGGGTCTTAAAGGCTTGCAAGCGGCCATCTAAGATGCATCAATTGGTCCCAACCACCTGGAGTAAAGGAGAATGAAGAACACAAAAGACACAAGGAAAGTATTAGCCCAAGAGACAGAAAGGGCCACACAAACCAGAGACTTCATCAGCCTGAGACCAGAAGAACTAGATGGTGTCTGGCTACCACCAATGAACGTCCTGACAGGGAACATAACAGAGAGTCCCTGGTGGAGCAGGAGAAAGGTGAGGTACAGAACTCAAATTCTAGTAAGAAGACCAGACGTAATGGTCTGAATGAGACTGGAGGAACCCCAGAAAGCATGCCCCCGGATTCTCTATCAGCTCAGAACCAAAACAATTTCTGAGGCCAACTCTTCTGACAGGGATTGGACTGGACTGTGGGACATAAAGTGATACTCATGAGGAGTGTGCCTCTTAGCCCAAGTAGATATAAGAGACTAAATGGGCAGCTTCTGTCCAGAGGTAAGATGGGAAGGCAGAGAGGGCTAGGAGCTGGTTGAATGGATGTGGGGAATCAGGGGTGGAAAGTAGGAGTGTGCTGTCACAGTATGGAGAGAGCAATTGGGGTCACATAACAATGTATGTGTAATTTTTTGTATGGGAGACTAACTTGAAATGTAAACTTCATTTAAACTACAACAATAACCAAAAAAAGAAAGAAAGAAAGAAAATTGGGTGCAGTTACCAGAGGAAGGAGGAATGGATGCAGAGCAGGCATAGAGCTTTACAACTTTCAAACTGCACTCTTCCACACACAGACCTATGCACTAGATAAAGCAGAGATTCTTGCCCAACTTTGCAGTGGACAAAACTGTCTCAGAGAGGTGGAATGGCCCGCCAGAGTTCAGCAAACAGAACAAGTTCCCGCGCCTCTGGGTTCTTGGTGCATTCCCTATACTACATCCTGAGCTGACTGACAACTGGCCAACACAGGGGATTGATTGTTCAGGAGCCATGGAGCCATGGAACGAACTAGCCAAAAGGAGCCCCAAGGAGAGACCACTGGTTCCACTTTGTCCCTTAAAGGACCACCTGTACCTCCATTGCCTCATTAGAGCCTCACCAGTACCCTGACGAGAGTAGTCCCCAAAATACGCCCATTCTAGAAAAAAAAGAGGAGGAACAGCAGAGAGGTAGGAGGAAGCTAAAAAGGAAAAGAAACAACTAGCCAAGAAAGATGGGAAGATGATGAAGCACCAAGGAAGGGGAGAGACAATGAGCGCTGTCATTTCTGGAGCACTTACTTTGTGCTGGCCCTGCATTACCTCATTAATTTCTCAACAAGGCTGTGAAGAAAGTACTATTCACATTACCATTTTATAGACCGGCAGCTCAGGTTCACAACAGTTAAATCAATTGTCTGGGGTCACCCAGCTAGTAAGTAAAGGAGCTGGGGCTTGAGCCCAGGTCTAATTAAAACACTGGACCCTCTCATCCAAGGTACAACAACTGGTCTCTATTTGCCTAGAGCAACAGAGGCAGAAGGAAAGTCAGAAACATGAGGAGGATAAGGAACAACTGCTTCCTTTGCCATGAGACCAGAACTGGATGGTGTCCGGCTACCATTACTGAACATTTTGATCAAAGATTCCACAGAAGAATTCTGATCAAAAGGGGGAAAATGTAGGATAGAATTTCCAAATTCACATGAACTCCAGACTTTCTGGAGCCATGGAGGCTGGATGAACCCCCAAACTATTGCCCTGATATTTTCTTTAAACCCTAAACCGAAAGTATCTCCTGAAGTCTTCTTAAAACCAAACAATAGTTTAGCTTACCTAAATAAAGAATGTCTACCTTGAGCATTGTGCTCTTTTAAATCTATCCATATGAGATCAAACTGAAGACAGCAACTCAAAACATTATATAGGAAACTTAGAAGGCAGTGTTAATGGTAGAGGAACAATTCAGAAAAGGAGGCTGAGAATGGTAGCACAACTCAAAGAATGTAATCAATGTCACCGAATTGTATGTATATAAATTGTTGAATTGGTGTGTGTTCTTGTCTTAGGCTGAGTTCTTTAGAGAAGCAAAAGCAATGAAGCATCTATATGCGTATATATAGAGAGAGATTTATATCAAGGAAATGGCTCACACAGTTGTAGAGGCTGGAAAGTCCCAGGTCTGTGGGTCAAGCTGGAGGCTTCTCTCAATTCACGTAGCTGCAGGGGCTGGCTAACCCAAGATTAGCAGGTCAGACAATAGGCCTCTGGCTCACAGGCTGTGGAGGCCAACCAATTCCAAGACTGGCAAGTAAGCTGGCAGGCCACTGGCTCGCAGACTGTGGAGGCTGACAAATCCCAAGATGGGCAGATAAGCTGCTAGCTCATGTCACAAGAACCAGAGGTCAGATGAAGAGAAGCCAGTTGCAGGATCCACAGTAAGCAAAAGCCTGAGAGCCTTTTGAGAAAGTCCACCTATATTGGATGCAGGCTACACCCCCAAGGAAACTTCCTTTCAACTGATTGGCTACTCACAGCAGATCCCATCAAAGAGGTGATTGCATCATTATACGACTGCCAAACTACATCATAACTGCCAAACCACTGAGAAACATGGCCCAGCCAAGAGGACACACAACCTTAATGATCACAGTTCTGCTGTGTATGTTCTCAACAACGAAAATAAATTAAAAAAAAAAAAAGTACTGGACCCTCAACTGCAGGGGCTTCCTTCTCCGATCAGAGCTGGGCTCTTAGTGAGAGTGGACCTGCTTACTACATAATCTGGGGATCCAAGATAGATAACTGCTGTTGAACTGACTTCAACTCCTGGCGACCTTATGTACAACAGAATGAAGCGTCCTATCCTTGAACAGCCTCAAAATCCAGTGTGTTTACACTCCCGGGCCCTCTACTTCACCAAACATCATGTCCTCCTCCAGCAGCTGGTCCCTCCCGATGACATATCCAAAGTAAGTAAGTCAGACAATATTCTGTTGTGATTCATAGCATTGTTATTAGCTCATTCTTAGAAGGAGGTCACCAGCCCTTTCTCCTAGTCTGTCCTAGTCTGAAAGCTCCACTGAAACCTGTCCAGCACGGGTGACCAGCAACATAGCTTCCAGTGTCACAACATGCAAGCCACCACAGTACAACAAACAAACAAACCCGTAGTGGTGAGGATCTGAAGAGTAGGTATCTGGGGTGCTTGGAGCAACCTGGTAGAGGCTGCGGTAGGGTATCACCTCCAAGGAACATTAACAAGGAGTTTAGTCCCTTTTTCCTGCCTCCCTGACATCTAGAATAGTGTCCCCTCTGCTCTTCCAACATTATCTGTCCATGACAGTCTCTGCCCAAGGAGCCTCTCCCAGGAGAAAGGCCCTGGCCTAGGATTCTGGGAACAGGAATTTCCCTAACTTGCTGTGTGAACCTAAAAAAATGTCTGCTTTCTGGGCCTCAGTTTTCCCACCTGCGAGAGGAATTAGTCGGACTCGGTGATCTCCGAAGACACTTCTCCCTCTACCTTGGCCATTGTCTCAGGTTCCAAGATTTCTCCACCCCTCACAGTAGCTTCAGATTTCTTGCCTGGGGAAGAGCTAGGGCAAGTTGCTACAGTTCTGCTCTCTCCACTCAGCAGAGAGGGATGGCTCCCCACCCAGCGCCCAGTGCCCCAGGTTACCTAACACCAGAAAGCTGAGCAAATCCCTGAGAACAAAAGGGGGAGAGAACTTGGAAAGGGAGGGGATTGGGTGAGTCTATCCCTTCCTTGATCAGACGACTTTAACCCCTTCCCTGCCTCCCTTGGCAGCAGGAGGAAAGGCAGAAATTCAGGGCAGGGATGGTAAATGCACTCAGGGCATGCCCAGGCTTCTAGGAACTTCTCTGCCTCCAGAGCCAGTTTTCCACAGGGAGGCCTCCCAGGGAATAGCCACAGCTGGAGACACCATTTGTCCTTCATAGACCCAGATTCAGGACATCGAAGCTGGAAAGGAGTTAGCCAAGGGTCCCACTTCATCATTTTATACATCAGGAAGTTGAGGCCCAGAGATGGGAAGGAACTTGTCCAAGATCACACAGCTTTAGACTCGCAGGAAGGAGCCTGGGCTAGCAGACAGCCTGACCCTGAGATTAATAAATGTTTCTTGAATGACAGGAACCCAGGCCTTCTTGTCCTGTGTACCTTCTCTATACCATATTGCCTTTTGGGATCCTTAAATTAGTTTCCATCCCCAAATTAGAAGCAGATTGTTGAGGCCTGTCTGTAAATTCCTTGCTTGAATCTGTAGTGACTAATTCTCCCAAGAGTGTGGGATCAAACCTACCATGGCTATTAAAAATTTAATACAAAGCTCTGGTGCCTTGTGGCTGTGCTTTCTCTTTAGCCCCAGAACTGGGCGAAGTCTGCACAATCAGGAGGTGGGGCCAAGAATGCAAGGGTTGGAGTCCCTTCCCTGAGAAGCTCTCCGGGGCAGCACCCTTCCTCTCTGAGAGGATCCTGGCTAGAACTTTCTAGACAAGGAATGTCTTTTCCCTGCACCAGCCCTAAATATAGACAAAGTGGGAGCCCCCAGATGAGAGAATTCTGGGTTAATACAGACCCTCCCCAGTACCCCTACCCTTCACATTTGCCATGTACAACTGACCTTCCAGCTTTAGTGTGTAAACAGACTCCTACATCTATCTCCCAAAGGCCTCCGTGAATATGTGTGTGACCCACAGGGGAAACAGAAGGGCATTTTTTTTGAGCTGGGAAAGCAACCAGGTTGCATCAAAACTGGAAGCCTGGGCTTCTGCAGCCAGTGAGGGGGCAGAGGTCCAGCAAGTGGGTCCAGATGACATGAGGATATGATGAAGATGCTTCACTTAGAAGGATTAGTTAATGGTGGGACCCATAGGACCATTATATAGCATTTGGTATGTGAGCCCAGCAATGCCTCTTGGCCCAGTCTCTCATACTCCCTGTACGGTCCCTGCAGGAGATACACACTCCAGGAACTCTCCAAGGACTATGATGAGTGCCATTGTGTACCTGGCATTGTGCTAGACACTGGTGATAAGTGACAAAAAGAACCCCACATGGATCGTGCCCTCCAGCAGACAATGACAAATGGGAAATGCAAAGATCATTCTATTATCTTTTCAGATGTGCCTAAACCCTATGCTGAGCTTTTTACCAAACTAGCACCCCACCAGGATGGCTGAGCATGTTTATTATTCACCAGGCACGTATTAACTGTATTCCACATGCCCCTACTTTCCTCACAAGCACATGCAGTCCATCAGTGCGTGCTGTCAGCTCTGCCTCCAAAACATATATCCCGAGTTCAACCACATCTCCTCACCCCTCTGCACAGACCCAGTCCAGACTACCACCTTTACTTCCCTAAGTGACTGTTCCCCCTGCCTCCACTCTTGGCTCCCTGGAAACTGTTCTCCATAAAGCAGGCAGGTGATTGCTCTAAGGTGTAAGTCACTCCCCTCCTAAAGCCTTTCAGGGACTTCACGTACACACTCTGTACCAGGGCCCGTGAACATGGCCTTCACAATCTGCTTCCTGCCCACCTGACATCCTCCCCTCCAAACTGCTCTTATGCACAGGCCTTCTTTCTGCTCCTGGAACATGACACACTCATTCCTTCCTCAAGGCCTCTGCAATTGCTGTTCCTTCTTGGAAGTCACCTCCACAAAGAGTCCCTCCTTGACCACCTTAGCCAAAGCCCCTCCAATCACTCCCTCTCCATCACATTCCCTTATTTTTACCTTCATTGCACTTACCAGTAACTGAAATTATGTGTTTGTTCGTACGTTTATTGTCTGTCCATCTCCTCCCACTCTTTGAGGGCAAGATTTCAATCTTATTTCTTCACTGCTATCTACCTAGCACCTAGACCCCTGTACCCAGTAGGGTCTCCGAAATCTTTGTGGCCTCATTAAATGACTAACACAATGATCAGTCTGAAATGTCAGTGTTAGAGAGGAATGTAGAGCTTGAATCCATATACTCATTTATAACATGGGGAATTGGAGATCCAGAGAGTGTCTGGGACTTACCCAAAGTCACACAATCCATTCATTCATTCACATAAGCTGATCCAAGAAGGAAAGGAGGATATGGGAGGAGCAGCTAGTGCAAAGGACCTAAGGTAGCACCTTTATAGGAAAGCAGGTAGGACTAAAGCAAATGGAGGAGAAGAGGTGGCCAGACAGGCAGACGCCAGGCCATGCATATGCAGCTTGGATTTTATTCCCTTTGAAGCAGGGATGTGAGTTACTCCATGGGCCTGTGTAGGACACTCAAAGAGCAGGGGATCCAGAGACCAGTCAGGCATCAGCCACAGTACAGAGTGAAGATCCCAGAGTTGAGCAGGTCCCACAGGGTGTGTCTGCCGGGACATCAAAGGTGCAGCGGGCAGGGCAGCCGCTGTCTGAGCTCCATTACAGAGTGAAGATTGCACTCAGAGCCCAGTTAGTGCAAGTGCCATGCCCTCCTCACTGCGCAGTTACAGCTGCCAGCTATCCACATGCCAAATTGCTGCACAGTTAGTTACTCATGCCACAGGCTTTGGACCAATTAAGTGAGCAAACAGGGTGGTTAACAAGGAGTAAACAATCCAAATGCCCATAATTACACTGAAACTTTGCTTGAAGGCATCTAAGCCAGGAGGTGAGGGTGGGAGAAGGAGGGAACATGGGGTCTCTCTTTCTCTCTGTTCTATGTGATCTGCTCCATTGAGATCCCTTCCACCTAGCCCACCCTGTCCCATACTCTCAACTGGTTGTCTGTTGATTTTTTTCAAATTTCAATGGTGGGGAGGGAGTTGCAGTGCACACCAGGCTCTAAGCACTGGAATTACAGCAGAACAAAGCAAGACCCCTGCTCTCATGGAGCTGAGATTTTGAAGTCAGGGGCACAAACAACAGGTAAACAAATCAATATATAATGCCTTAAGCAAAAAATAAAATAAAACAACCCAGTTGCCATCAAGTCGATTCCAATTCATGATGACCCTATGTGTTACAGAGTAGAACTGCTCCATAGGGTTCTCTTGGCGGTAATCTTTATGAAAGCAGATCATCATGTCTTTCTTCCGTGGTGCTGCTGGATGCGTTCGAATTGCCAACCTTTAGGTTAGTAGTCAAGAGCAAACCATTTGTGCCACCCAGGAACCTCATAAGTGCTATGAAGAAGAGTAACACTGGGTAAAAAGAATAGGGAGCTACTGGGTGTTGGATGCGAATTTGTATAGAGTGTCCAGAGAAGGCCTCCCTGATAAAGTGACGTTTGAGCAGAGATCTGAAGGAAGTCAGGGAGTCAGCTATGCAGATACCTGAGAGAAGTGCATTCCACGCAGAGGCAACGGCAGGTACAGAGGCCCTGACGTGTGTGGCTGGAACACAGTGAGCAATATCTTAGGACAGGGGGTTACACAGCTACAGGGAGGTATGGGAGGGGATGGGGGAGGGCTGGCATTCCAAGTAGAGAGAACAACATGTTCAAAGGCCTCAGGAGAGAGACAAGTGCTTTCTGTTTTTCAAAGTATTTTACCTTATTTGATCCTCAGAACAATGCTGTAAGGGTAAGAACAGTGGATTTCTTTTTCCATTTGACAGCTGAGGGCCTGAAGCTCTAGACTGTTGAACGGTTCAGCCAAGATCACACAGGAATATCCTGATTCAGGAACAGAAGTCTGTGGTCTGCGCTACCCTTTCAGATCAGATCAGGAACTTACTCCTCTTGGCACCATGCCATCCTGGGCTTCCAAAACAAGATCAGCTCTCTGGCAAGTCTTTGAATGGGTTATAAAGTTCAAAGTAGAGCCAGGCAAAACCAAATTGCCAAACGTGATATGGAACGTTCTATGGTGAGTCGGCATAGGAAACTAACACCCACCCCTATGACTACAGGAATTTAACCAACATGGCTGAAAACGTGGGTCTTCTGTTTGGAACAACAGATTCATGTTCACGTCAGATTGTAACTCAATATTTCTGGAAGGGAATTATTTTCAAATATATGTCCTTCACTAAAGTGAGCCTGACCCAAGCCATGGTCTTTTCATTCGCCTCATATGCAGACAAAAGCTGAACAATGAAAAAGGAAGGTGGAAGAAGAATTGATGCCTTTAAATTATGGTGTTGGCAAAGAATACTGAAATATCATAGACTGTCAGAAGAACATACAAATCTGTCTTGGAGGAAGTACGGCCAGAATACTCCTTAGAAACGAGGATGATGAAACTTCATCTCACATACTTTAGACATATTATCAGAAGGGACCGGTCCCTGGAGAGGGACATTATGCTTGGTAAAGTGGAGGGTCAGTGAAAAACAAGAAGACCTTCAAAAAGATGGATTAACACAGTGGCTGCAACAATGGTCTCAAGCATAACGATCGTGAGGATGGTGTAGGACCAGGTGAAGTTTCCTTCTGTTGTACATGGGGTCACTATGAGTCAGAACCTACTTGATGTCACCTAACAACAACAACAATCCATACCTAAGGTGGCTCAGTGGTTAAGTGCTCGACTTCCAACGAAAGGTCTGTGGTACTAACCTACCAGCCTCTTCATGGGAGAAAGATGTGGCAGTCTCTTCCTGTATGTAAAGATTACAGCTTTGGAAACCCTATGGGACAGTTCTACTCTGTCCTATAGGATCACTATGAGTCAGAATGGACTCATTGGCAATGGGTTTGGTTTTTGTTGTTTTTTTTTTTTATCCTTACCTATGAGACTGCTGCTCAAAACATAAATATATTAAAATATCAAAGTCTTCAAGATAAAAAGAAGTCTTTCAAAATTCTTTCAAGAAACTTCCTGCAGAGTTCCAGGTAGAGAAAACAATCTAAAAGATAACATGAACAATTAAAATCAAGATTCCCCTCCAAGGGACACTTACAGCAGATTTTGTGAAAGTTTTCATAAAATTTTCTCCAGATTTGCTATGGTTTGGCATTTGACTCCACGCCATCAATACTTACTGAATTCCTAATATTATTATTATCATCAGTTCTATTATTCAGTTTCTGTTTTTCATCATATCAAGCATTGGTGGTTCAGTGGTAGAATGCTCATATTCCACATGGGAGACCTGGATTCAATTCCTGCCCAATGCATCTCATGCACAGCCATCACCCATCTGTCAGTGAAAACTTGCATGATACTATGATGCTAAACAGGTTTCAGTGGAGCTTCCAGACTAAGATGGACTAGGAAGAAAGGCCTGACTATCTACTTCCAAAAATCAACCAATGAAAACCCTATGGATCACAGTGGTCTGAACCACAACAGATCATGGAGATGGCAGGACCAGGTAGCATTTCCTTCTGTTCTGCATGGGTTCATCATGAGTTGGGGGCCAACTTGATGGCAGCTAATAACAACAACAACAAATTTGTCATTATATCAAGTGAAATCAACTACGTGAGCTGTCACCAAATTTGGAGGGAATGTTTGTGAACATCTTGCACAAAATATAGGTCAAGTAGGAAACAAAATTTATTTTGTGAGGCTCAGGTGAGGGGTATCTGAAATAGCAAAGGAATCATCATAGACATCAGAGGATTTGCTGATCAAGGGAAACATGCCATAGTCCCAGGGGCAGATTATCCAATAAGCAAGGTAAGCGCCATGCTTACCTTGTGTCATGGATTGAATTGTGTCCCCAAAAAATATCTGTGTCAATCTGACTATGTCATGATTCCAAGTAGTGTGTGATTTTCCACCATTTTGTCATCTGATGTGATTTTCCTCTGTGTTATAAATGCTATCTCTATGATGTTGATGAGATGGAATTATCAGCAGTTATGTTAATGAGGCAGGGCTCAGTCTACGAGATTGGGCTGTGTCTTGAGCCAATTTCTTTTGAGCTATATAAAAGAGACGCGAGCAGAGAGACACGGCACCTCATACCACCAAGAAAGCAGAGCCAGGAGCAGAGCGCGTCCTTTGGATCTGGGGTTCCTGCATGGAGAAGCTCCTAGACCAGGGGAAGATTGATGACAAGGAACTTCCTCCAGATCTAACAGAGAAAAAAAGGCTTCCCCTGGAGCTGAAGCCCTGAATTTGGACTTATAGCCTACTAGACTGTGAGAGAATAAACATCTGTTTGTTAAATCCATCCACTCGTGGTATTTCTGTTATGGCAGCACTAGATAACTAAGACATCTTGCTTACCACATCATCTGTAGTGAACAATTTCACATTTTTTCACCACATCAAAGATTCTGCTTCTAGGTATGGCTGGCATCCATCTCTCTCCCAATCACACAGCACCTTCCTACAGAATCAAAGCCTCTTTTCAAATTTACAATCCCTGACAAGGAAGGATTACCCAGTAAGCAAGGTAAGCATGAGCTTACTTGTGCTTACTTACTAATCTGTAGTGCACAATTTCACACCATGTGAATTACTTACTGGGTAATCCACCCCTGCATAGCCCCCAGGAAGCTGTAGAAAGAGAAAGACAAAGAGGGATTTAAAATATGAGCCCTATACTGCAAGTCACAAGGGCAGATGCTCTGAATTACAGCCTTGATCTGTGATAGAGCTGGTTCTCATATGGGCTACTTCATGTAACATGATGTTGTTGTTGTTGTGTGACGCTGAGCCAGTTCTGACTCATAGTGACCCTATGAAACAGAGTAGAACTGCCCCACAGGGTTTCCAAGGCTGTAATGTTTATGGAAGTAGACTGCCACATCTTTCTCCCTTGAATCGGCTGGTGGGTTCAAACCACCGACCTTTTGGTTAGCAGCCAAGTGCTTAACCACTGCACCACCAGGACCCCTTGTAGTATGATACAGAAATCTATTTATTTAATAATGTTAGTAATACTGGCAAACAACCCCAAGACCACCCACAAATAGTCCTCTCTTGGAGCATTATCACTGACTGGGGAGCTTCTCCATTGAGTGTTGGGCAGTGGTTCTCTTTGGACCCTTACCTTATTAGAAGTTAAAACAGGAAAACTTTTTAAGCACTTAATTATTAATTCACTTAAAAATAGCAATAAACCTAACACATGTTTGCATAAAATATTTTTATGAAAAATAACTATATTTTTCAAAATGTAAACAAAATAGAAGAATGGCATTGTTTCACATATTAGCTGCTTGTCGTGATATCACAAGTCAGATGGCCTCTAGAAAACTCTACTGTGCGCTTCCGAGAGGAGACTGAAAAATGCCAACCATGTCTTAATATTAGTATGAAAATTATTTTGACCTCATGGACCACCTGCAAGGGTCTCCGGGACCCCCCGGCATCCACAGACCACAACACGAGAACCACTGGTGCAGTGGTTGAAGCCAAACTGTTAAGGAACTCTGGGCACGTCATTGAATCCCTCTGCTCCTCAATTTTCTTGCTTATAAAATATGGATAATAATAACTGCACTTATATGGCTCTTGTGACAAGAAAATGACTTAATATGGGTACAGTACCTGGAACATAGTAACAGCTTGATAAATACTGGCTGCCATTATGAGCCTCTCAAGAGCAGAACTCATGGGTTAATCCAGCTAGCTCCCCCATACAGAGCACAGAACAGGCACTTAAGCATCTCTCATAAAATGAAGGCACAAACGAACAGCTCTCTCACATGAGAGGACTTGGGAGCCCTTCCTGGGACAGAGGAAAGTCAGGTTTTTTGCCCCTATTAAATAAGTGAAATAGATCAAAGAACCAAGTGACTCATCAAAGTCACTTAGCATTCTTGCTTGGAGCTGCTGTCATGGCTGAGCACAACCCCCTCCATTCCTAAACTCATCTACGTCTGAAGCCACCTGAGTACACCGGGAATGGAAATCCAGTAGTATCAGATTTTTCCCTGATGTGAAATGTCGTTATCTTCCTTCTCATGGGCCAAACTATACCTATAAAGGATCTCGTTTAAGATATCTGACCTCTCTCGTCCCCATGAAGTGCTATCCAGAAAATGCCTCTAGGTAATAATGACACATGAACTTATGTGACTATTCACCTCCTCCCCATCTAGGTCAGGGACCCTCTCGGTCTGGTTTGTTTCTCTGGCTGCTGTGCCTAGGATGTGATTGCTGTTGTTAGCTGCCTTTGAGTCAGCCCCCAACTCATGGCAACTTCATGTACAACAGAATTGGACTGATGTGATCCACAGGGCTTTCATTGGCTGATTTTCAGTAGATCTCCAGGCCTTTCTTCCTAGTCTATCTTAGTCTGGACGCTCCACTGAAACTTGTTTGGCATCATAGCACATGCAAGCCTCCACTGACAGATGCGTGGTGGCTGTGCTTGAGGTGCATTATCTGGGAATCGAACCCAGGTCTCCCTCATGGAAGGTGAGAATTCTACCACTGAACCGTCACTGCCCACTCTGTGATGTGGTTGTTGTTGTTAGGTGCCATTGAGTAGGTCCTGACTCATAGCAACCCTATGTACAAGAACAAAACGCTGCCTGGCCCTGCACCATACTCACAATCATTGCTATGTTTGAGCCTATTGTTGCAGCTACTGTGTCAATACGTCTCATTGAATGTCTTCCTCTTTTTTACTGACCCTCTACTTTACCAAGCATGATGTCCCTCTCTAGGGACTGTTCCCTCCTGATAATATGTCCAGATTATAAGACAAGTCTTACCATCATTGCTTCTAAGGAGTATTCTGGCTGTACTTCTTCCAAGAAAGATTTGATTGTTCTTCTGGCGGTCCATGGTATATTTAATATTCTTTGTCAACCCCGTAGTTCAAAGGCATCAATTCTTCTTCAGTCTTCCTTATTCACCGTGATGTGGTATTGTTATTGTTGTTAGGTGCCGTCGAGTCAGTCCCAACTCACAGTGACCCTTTGTACAACAAAACGAAACCCTCCCTGGTCCTGCACCATCCTCGCAATCATTGCTATGTTTGAGCCCATTGTTGCCGCCACTGTGTCGGTCCATCTCCTTGAGATCTTCCTCTCTTTTGCTGACCCTCTACATTACCAAGCCTGAAGCCCTCCAGGGACTGGTCCCTCCTGATAACATGTCCAAAGTATATGAGATGAAGTCTTGCCATCCTTGCTTCTAAGGAGCGTTCTGGCTGTATTTCTTCTAAGACAAATTTGTTCATTCTTCTGGCAGTCCATGGTGTATTCAATATTCTTTGCCAAGACCATAATTCAAAGGCATCGATTCTTCTTCAGTCTTCTTTATTCATTGTCCAGCTTTCGCATGCATACGAGGTGATTGAAAACACCATGGCTTGGGTCAGGCACACCTTAGTCCTCAAGGTGATATCTTTGCTTTTTTGACACTTTGAAGAGGTCCTTTGCGGCAGATTTGCCCAATGCAATGAGTCATTTGATTTCTTGACTGCTGCGGTTCCAGGTAAAATGAAATCCTTGACATCTTCAATGAATTGTGGTTCCAGGTAAAATGAAATCCTTGACATCTTCAATCCTTTCTCCGTTTATCATGACGTTGCTTATTGGTCCAGTTGTGAGGATTTTTTTTTTTTAGTTGTACTTAGATGAAGTTTACAGAACAAACTAGTTTCCCCTTAAACAGTTAGTGCACATATTGTTCTATGACATTGGTTAACAACCCCATGACATGTCAACACTCTCCCTTCTCTGACCTCGGGTTCCCTATTACCAGCTTTCCTGTCCTCTCCTGCCTTCTAGTCCTTGTCCCTGGGCTGGTGTCTTAGTCATCTAGTACTGCTACAACAGAAATACCACAACTGGTTGGCTTTAACAAAAAGAAATTTATTTCTTCACAGTAAGGTAGGCTGAAAGTCCAAATTCAGGGCATCAGCTCCAAGGGAAGTCTTCCTCTCTCTGTTGGCCTTCTCATCAATGTTCCCCCAGACTAGGAGCTTCTCTGCAAGAGGACCCTGGTCCAAAGAACGCGCTCTGCTCCCAGCACTGCTTCCCTTTCCTTTTATCTCTTGAGAGATAAAAGGTGGTGCAGGCCACATCCCAGGGAAACTCCCTTTACGTTGGATCAGGGATGTGACCTGGGTAAAGATGGTATTACAATCCCACCCTAATCCTCTTTAACATAAAATTACAATCACAAAATGGAGGCCAACCACCTAATTCTGGGAATCATGGCCCAGCCAAATTGATACACACATTTTGGGGGGGACATTATTCAAACCATGACAGCTGGTGTGCCCCTTTAGTCTCGTTTTGTTTTATGCACCTGTTTAATCTTTGGCTGAAGGCTGAACCTTGGAAGTGACTTCATTACTGAGCTAAAAGGATGTCCAGGGACCATATTCTCGGAGTTTCTCCAGTCTCTGTCAGGCCAGTAAGTCTGGTCTTTTTTGTGAGTTAGAATTTTGTTCTACATTTTTCTCCAGCTCTGTCTGAGACCCTCTATCGTGATCCCTGTCAGAGCAGTGGGTGGTGGTAGCCAGGCACCATCTAGTTGTACTGGACTCAGTCTGGTAGAGGCCGTGGTAGTGGAAGAGGCTGCACAGGCCTGGCTCACTATTATTTACTCCCCATTGCTAACGGCCACATTGTCTCATGATCTTGTTTCACCAGTCTCTACAAAAAGTTTAAGATTAACTGATGTTCCTCCTTGGAGGGTGGAAAACAAGTGATAATGATCTAAGGATGAAAACCGAACAAAGCACCCATCCTGTGACAAGAAAAGCTGGGATGTCGCCAGATAATCCCCAAGGATGTCACCAGATAACCCCCAAGAATACCAGTAGAAGATTAACTCATCTGAGACATGATCACCTCAAAGGGAAACTAACACAAACTTCTAAGATCCATAATCCTGCCCTTATAAAAGCCTTTAGCCGATTTCCAGTGGGGGAGATGGGTGTTTTGGAGGAATCTATTCCCCTCTGTCTCCTATATATTAATATGTAATAAAAGTCTTGCTGCTCACCTCATTCGTCTCAGAATTGGCTATTGTGGCAGGCGGCTTCAATCTGCATTATTGCAGTAACAGTAGCTGTGGTCCATTAGTCCTTTGGACTAATCTTTCCCTTGTATCCTGTTTTCTTCATTCTCCCTTGCTCCCAAAGGGGTGAGACCAGTGGAGTATCTTAGATGGCTGCTCACAGGCTTTTAAGACCCCAGACGCTACTCACCAAGGTAGAATGTAGAACATTTTCTTTATAAACTATGTTATGCCAGTTGAGCTAGATGTTCCTTCCCCGAGACCATGACCTTACCTTGTACGAGTTGTGCTGGCATCCCTAGTATAGTGTACTGTCTTACCCTTCACCAAAGTTACCCCTTATCTATTGTCTATTTAATGTTCCCCCTCCCAACCCTCCCCTCCCTTGTAACCATCAAAGATTGTTCCTTTTTGTGTGTAACCTTTTCATGAGGTTTTACAGTAGTGGTCTCATACAATATTTGTCCTTTTGTGATTGACTTATTTCACTCAGCATAATACCCTAGTTGTGAGGATTTTTTGTTGTCTTTATGTTAAGGTGTAATCCATACTGAAGGCTGGTAACCTGTGATGTGGTAGGGCAGTATAAATATTTGGATGTTAGTTGAATGAAGGAAGGAAAGAATAAGCCCATGTCTTTTCAATTATTGAAAAAGCAGACAACCTGGCCAGTTTATGTAGATCATTAGGTGGCAGGGGTGGTAGAAAGTGGAGGAGAAAGGAAAATGTTAAAACAGAAAATAAAACCAAGACATAAGGACCTGAAGAGTTGCGGTTGTCTCCCCAGAGCCCTGGTTCTGCTTCACCTTTGAAATAATGACTACAATAACAATCACAAGAAAGGCTCACAGTTATTAAGAGCTTGTCCTGTGCCAGGCACCATGCTGAGCACTTTGCATGTATCATCTTGTTGAATCCTCACAACTCTAATCAGCAGATCATGGTGTTGTTTCCATTTCACAGATGGGGAAACTGAGTGCTTGAGAGACTTGTTCTCCAGCCAGCAAGTGGCACGGCTGTCCCAGTGATGTGTAGTTTTCCTGGAAGGCCTAAGGGAGTAGATTATGCATTGGGAGGGTGAGAAGAGATCAGCATGAAAAAGTGATAGGATGGGGCCCCAGGCAGCAGAGGTGGCCTGAGTGCCGGCATCGAAAGTGCAGTGCCTCTGGGGCTTGGTGACAGGTGAGCTAAAGGAAAATGCTGCTGACCCTTCAACCTGGATCCTGACACTGACTCAGGGCGCCAGTCTCAGAGACGAAGCACACCTCATTGAACAAAAGGGAACGCTGAGGCTCAGAGAGGGGAAAGGCCTTGCCCAAGCTCACACAGCAAGTCAGAGCCTAGCCCAGTCCCTGTGCCCTCCCAACCAAGTGATAAATGCACTCTGCCAAGTGCCCCTCTTTTAACCAACAGACTCACACACTTCTGCTGGGGCCAGCTCCCCAGAGTCCCTGGCTCCCTGCAGAGAGGGTGGTGTGGGAAGGAGCAAAGTGGTAGCCTTCACTCCAGGCTTCCCCTCC
This sequence comes from Dugong dugon, assembly GCA_030035585.1. NCBI lineage: Eukaryota > Metazoa > Chordata > Mammalia > Sirenia > Dugongidae > Dugong > Dugong dugon. The sequence continues at coordinate 184,266,291 of CM057460.1, read as the reverse complement.
CAGGGCAGGAAGGAAAGAAGTGAGGGCAAGACCAGGCCTGCAGCCACAGCCGCTCAGGGGTTCTCCACCCCCAACCCTCTACCACTACCAGAACAAAGCAAGGTTAATGGAGCAAATTACAAGGGCTCTGAGAATTAAAGGGGCCCTTTGATGGCCCGCAGGGGTGGAGGTTGGGGTGAGATGGGGACCTTTCCTTTTCTCTCTGTCCTCTTTTGCAACCCCCTTCACCAGGGAACAAGGCGGCCCAGGACAGAGCTCGGGGAAGCATTGAAGCATCGTGTTACTGTGATCCGTGTTAAGGCTTCAGGGCTGCTCCCTCACCCCCCGTTTTCCACCTCCGATTGGTGCGAAAACTCAGGTTTCTGATGGCCAAGCAGCTGGGTGGAATTTCCCAGCTACTCCAGGACTTGGGTCTCAGAGGAGACTTGGGGGAGACGCTCCTACACACCCTAACCTCTGGAGAACAGACGAGTGCTCTGAGCATCACTGAGCGTCAACCCTGTGTCTGGCTCACTTTTCTCCAGTGGTTAGGGGGCAGATGTAGTCATAATCACTAAGATGTATTAAGTGCTAAGGGGTAACATACTTTCACCCCCACAATTAGCCTATGACATGAGAATTAACCGATTCCCATTTTAGTGGCTTAGAACAGTTGCTGGACAAGCAGCATCAGCATCACCTGAAAATTCGTTAAAAAAGCAAATTATCAGGCCCCACTGCCTTAGAGAGAATAAGAACTGAGCAGGAGGTTGCACAGCAGCAGGTGGTGGACTCAGGTGATGTAGATTCGGTTCTGACTGGCTCTGGGGCTCACACTCCTAACCACAACACTGTTCGTGCCCTGTGTCCCTGTGTCCCTTCACGTGGGATAGGTGAGTGATCATGGGCTGAGAGGAATTTTAAAAAGACAGCACGTTCACGCTGCGCCTTTGTAATTGTGAAAGATTGGAAACAACCTAAATGTCCACCATTCGGAACTATGGGGCACCCACGCCGTGCAGCTGTAGAAAATAATGGGAGTGCTTTTAAACGTGATATGGAATGGTTTGCACATTGTAGTATTAAGTAGGAAAAAGCAAAGTACAGCAGAATATGTACATAGAAAGCTACCATTTGTGTAAGGAGCAATTGGTGGCGCAATAGTTAAGTGCTTGGTTGCTAAACAAAAGGTCAGCATTTCGAAATCACCAGCCATTCTGCAGAAGACAAGACCTAGCTATCTGCTCCCATGAAGATTTCAACCTAGAAAACCCTATAGGACAGTTCTACTCTGTGCTTTGGGATTACTATGAGTTGGAATTGACTTGGCAGCAAACAACAGCCATTTGTGTGGAGTACCTGAGTGATGCAAACAGTTAATACAAATGGTTGGAGGTTTGAGTCTGCCCAGAGGTGCCTTAGAAGGAAGCCCTGGTGATCTACTTCCAAAAAAATCAGCGACTGAAACCTTATGGAGCACAGTCTCCCTCAGACACACATAGGGTCACCATGAGTCAGAATCAACTTGAGGGCAACTGTTTTTATTTATCATATGTGTGAAAAAAGGAAAGACTGTGTTAATGGAAATTTGTTTATACATAAAAAAAATATCTAAGAGAGAACTAGGAACTGACAACTCAGAGCTCTCCTTGAGGGAGACTTTTCATATAACCTTTTGTGTTTTTTGTATGAATTACCTACTAGGATGATAAATACAATACAATTTAAATTTAAAAGAAGAAGAAAAAAGGGAGCAAATGGGGAAATGCAAGGAGAGAGAGGAGATGGGCATCAGAAAGTGCTGAGGGCTTATAAAATGCCAAGCATTTAGCTGAATTCTTCACATATATTATCTCCTTTAATCTCAACAGCCCTATGAAGTTGTTACTATTATTATCCCCATTTTGTTAATACAAAAACAGGATCACAGAAAAGTTGAGTGACTTTCTCTGAGTCACAGAGCTGGGATTTAAACCCAAGTTTGTGTGACTCCAAGGAGCCCTGGTGGCGAAACAGTTAAGTGCTTGGCTGCTAACCGAAAGGTTGGCAGTTCAGACCCACTCAGAGGCTCCACGGGAGAAATACTTGGTGTTCTGCTCCCATAAAGATTACAGCCCAGAAAACCCTATGGGCGGTTCTGCTTTGTCTCATGTGCTTGCCATCGACTCAACGGCACCTCACAGTAACAACTGTGTGGCTCCAGAGCCCAAGCTCTAAACCATTGCATTGTTTTACATACATAAGTTGATCGAATCTGTCCAGCTCCCTTTGGAGGAAGTTGTTATTTTTTCCCCCTTTATAACTTACTAATAGCTAGTTAGGGGTAGAGCCCTGGAAGTGCAGTGGTTAAGCATTCAGCTGCTAACCAAAAGGTCGGCAGTTTGAATCCACCAGCCGCTTCTTGCAAATCCTATGGGGCAGTTCTACTCTGTCCTATAGGGTCACTATGAGTTGGAATTGACTCGAAGGCAATGGGTTTTGGTTTAGTTGAGGGCAGTGACCATTCATTACTTAATCCTTAAGCCTAGGACCTAGTGGTAGTGACAGAGGCATAGAAGATTGAATGGGTGGATGGATGGATGGATGGACAGACGGACAGATGGACACATGGATGCATAGGTAGATAAACAATTGAATATTTTGAGAACCCTTAGGAAAAATAAGCTATTCCTTATTCTGGTGAGATAACACTGCTTAGAGAAGGTACATTTGGATAAGCCTTAAAAGGTGATAAGATTTCAGCAGGATAAGAGCAAGAGATTAGAGAGGAGGAAGGTACTGGGGGAGTGAGGACAGCCTGAGCTAAGGCACAGGGGCAGGAAAGCAATAAGTATTTGACAATAATGTTAAGTGGTCTGCGGTTGATGGAGCACATGGCACAGTTCAGCCGAGATGAAGCTGGACATGTAGGTTTGAACCAGGCTGTAGCAGGCCTTGAAACTGGGCAAAATCATCTGGACTCTTCTATCCTGCTGGCAATGTGGCATCAGGAAAGGTTTTGTAAGAGAGGAGAGACCTGTTCTGCCCTTCTTCGCTGGCGGTACGTGAAAGGACGGGCTCCAGCCCAGGACTCAGGCTTGGAGGATGTCTCACCAACACTTGCTCTGAGTGAACCCTTCCTGAATGATAAGAAGCTTCCCAGCCAGGTTGGGCAGCTGCACATGGGTACCTCTGCCTCCAGATGTGCTCTGGGGTGAGATGGGTAAGAGACTGTGGGTCCTCTTACAGGGAAGGCTTCCTCCTACGTCATAGCAAAATTGGACACCAAGCCTCCTAGGCCTCCTGCTAGGCATAAGCCCATCTGGCAAGACTTACCCTCCCTATTCCCAAAAGCACACTCAACAGGGCTGCCCCACTTGCCAAAGAATACCTTGGAGCTGGGTTCAAGTCCTCACTCTTCCAGTGACCATGTGAGTTGGGCTAGTCTCTGCCCCTCTCTCACAGGCCCTGCATTGCATACCTGCAGGAAGTAATACTCCCATGGAATAGAATGAAATGGTGCCCCCGGGAATGCACAACCCAGCAGCTCTGCCTCTGATCTCAGTGTCCTCGGCTGCACAAAAAGTGGAGACCGAGGTTGATGTGAATCACATCTGAGGGCCATTCCGGATCTAACCTTGCAGGAGTCTAAGAAGAGCGCGGGCTTTGGAGAAGGAAGAGGGGAGATAGCCAGTGCCTTTGTCTAATGCCAGAGGCAAGGATAGAGAAGGTTTCAGAGCTGGAGGTTGGACAAGAGCGGAAAGCAACAGTGACTTCCTCCTCACAGAGTCAGACCGAGATTAAAATCCCTGTGACCACCTGTCATGGATTGAATTATGGCCCCCAAAAAATGTGTGTATCAATTTGGCTGGGCCATGATTCCTGGTATTGTGTGATTTTCTTATATGTTGTAAATCCTGCCCCTATGATGTTAATGAGGGAGGATGGGTGGCAGTTGTGTTAGTAAGGCAGGACTCAATTTACAAGATTGGATTGTGTCCTGAGGCAATTTCTTGAGACAAAAAGACAGAAGTGAGCAGACAGGGGAACCTCATACCACCAAGAAAGCAGTGCCAGGAGCAGAGCGCATCCTTTGGGCCTGGGGTCCCTGTGCAAGAGAAGCTTCTAGTCCAGGGGAACATTGATGAGAAGGCCGACAGAGGGAGAAAGCCTTTCCCTGGAGCTGAAGCCCTGAATTTGGACTTTTAGCCTACTTTACTGTGAAGAAATAAATTTCTCTTTGCTAAAGCCATCCACTTGTGGTATTTCTGTTAGAACAGCACTAGATGACTAAGACTCCACCCGACTCCTATTCCCAGCATATGTGATCTAACCTTTCTAGCCAGGTTTTCCAGGGAGAAGAAAAGTACATACCTCATAGGGTTGTCGTGAGTATTAAAAGAAATAATGCACGTCAAGCACTTAGCAGAGTACCTAGCCCAAAATACCAAACCAAACTAAATCAGTTGCCTTCAAGTCAATTTTAACTCATAGCAGCCCCAAGCGTTGTAGAGTAGAACCAGAGTTTTCATGTCTGTGACCTTTCGGAAGCAGATCCTCAGGCCTTTCTTCCGAGGCACCTCTGGATAACAGCTCAGTAACCATTAGCTCTCATCACTATTTTTGTTTTATTTTACTTAAATGTACCTGCCCTGGGACATTCTCACTTTGACCTGCCTCAAGATCACAATCCAATCCATTCAGAGATGGCCCCAGAGGGGAACTCAGACATCTACCTCCCTTCTCACAAACAGAATAACCCCAATCTTCAGGTAAGCCATTCCTCTAGAGGAGGAAATGCCTACCGGAGGAATTTGTCCATAGCTAAAGGAATGAAGCTATAACAGTAGAATTTCAGGCAAGACAATGCACAGATGCATTATCTTCCTGGCCTCTGAAGTCAGGCTCTATGGGTGGCATACACAGCACCTAGTCCTTGGGCCAGGCCCAGCCCAACTTTCCATGGGAAGATGAGAAAAAACCCAGCAAGGAAGTTTCAGGGCCTGGGCACTTTGCTGCCTGTCAGCCTGGGAACCGCTAACCCTCTGCTGAGGACCAGAGCCAAGCCCTGCCCTGCCCACAGGCTGCTGTGATGGAAGAAAGCGTAGGAGTAGGACCAAGAAGATACCTGTGTGGGACCCAAATGCAGAGAGGAGAGCTCAATTTGGACTTTGAAGGTTCTTAGAGTATGAAAATTAGCAAATAAAATCCACCAGATACGACTCCTCCAGACTTCTGTGTTGCCAAATTTTATAACTTTCTAACATAATTCGAAAAAGTAACATGATATATTTAAAACCAATATTGGGTTGATCTGAAACCCAAAACACACCAGCTCTGGTCCTGACTCTCCGCGTGATGTTGGGCAGGTCACTCCCCTGTCTTGGAGGCTCAGTTTCCCCAACTGTGCAGGAAGTGGGAAGGGGGAGAATTCCCTCTTGTTCTGAGAGCATGGACCTTGTGCCATCATTAGGGTGGTGGGATTACAGATGTCTTTGTTTTTTGTTTGTCTTCCTTATTTTCCATACTTAAAATGTTTCTATCACTTTGTACGGTAGGGTGTAATGGTGATTGTGCCACAAGTTTTATTGATTGGAAAGAAGGAAGGGAGGGAGGGAGAGAGGGAGGGGGAAGGAGGGAAGGAGAGAAAGAGGGAAGGAAGAAGGAAGGCTTCAAATTTGGGAGAAAAAAAAGCACTCTTTTCCCCTCCTCCCCAGCAGCAAACCCCATACTGCAGGTGATTTGATAAAAATGGAAAGGCTAGGATGAAGGGGCCCCACGTTTCATCTGTCACCCCATCAGTCACCTGAGTAATCCTGTGACTCCACAAACCCAGAGAATTCCAGAAAGCCCAGGCTGATGTGTCCTACAAAGATTGTCTGGGGTCCAGTTTCCTCCTCTACACAGTGGAACCTTCGGTCCAAAGGGAGGGAGGAACCTGCCCGGAGGGAGGAAGCTGCCCGGATATCGGATATCGCACAGCTCAGCCCAGGGGATCACACAGCTCAGTAGCGTTTTGAGTGGACACACCCAGAAGCCAGGCGGATCTCAGACACCATCACATTCTGTAACTCTGTATTTGATTATCATTTCAAACTTACAAAAAAGTTGAAAGAATAAGACACTAAATTCTCATAAACCCTTTCTTAGATTCACCTACTGTTTACATCTGGCCCCATTTTCTTTATTATTCTCTTTTCCCCAGTTACACACACACACACACACACCCCTATATTTTTATCTAAAGCATTCAAGAGTAAGTCAGAGACACCATCCCTCGATACCTCAGTGTGTATTTCCTAAAGTAAGAACATTCTCTTACATAATCATTGTACAATTCTTAAAATCAAGGAATTTAACTTTGATATAATACCACCACTTAACCCACCATCCAAATTCAAATTTCCTCAATTGTCCCAATAATTGGCTATCACCCCCACCCCATCCCCCACCTCCAAACTGGTTTTTATTTTTACTCATTACCTCTGTGCCCAGGTATCCCCCCGCCCCCCGCATCCCAGGCAACATAAATCAAGCCTTTTATCATTTATTTCCTATCTGTAAACAAAATGAAACCAGTTGCTGTGGAGCGATTCCAACTTATGGCGACTCCATGTATGTAGAGAACTAACTGCTCCATAGGGTTTTCAAGGCTGTGACCTTTCGGAAGCAGATCATCAGGCCTTTCTTCCAAGGAGATTCTGGGTGGATTCGAACTGTTGATCTTTCAGTTAGTACTCGAACACTTAACCATTTGCACCACCCAGGAACCCCTTCCCACCCCTGACTCCCTCTCAGTGTTCCTTTCCACTGCCCTCTCCCCTTCAGCGTGTCCAGACCAGGCAGGACAGGGAGGTGCTATTCTGAGGAATACTTAAGCTTTCCTCACCTCTGACCTGGGTGCGCAGGTGAACAGCTAAGCCTTTGCCTCCAGCCCACCCAGGGTGGGTAGGCGAATGCAAGGTCACGCTGGGCACACTCAGGCACCCTCAGTAATGGCCACTCACTTGCCCTGTCCTCTAGGGGCAAGGGAGGCACGGGACATTGACTACGTCTAGGAACCTGAGTTCTAGTTCTAGAGACAAAGCCCACGCCCATGAACAAACCACACAGGCTAAAATGTGTTTCAGTTAGAGGGATCTGTGACTGGGAAAGGGCAAGAAGGAACTTTCTGGGGTACTGGAGGTGGTCTATATCTGAGCGGTGGTTGCATGAATGCATTGTGAGATGTCTACCCTTCACTCTATATATACCTCAGTAAAAACAATCACACCTATATAAATCATATGTGTGTGCGTGCTTGCAGTCAAGAATCCACAAGTCAGGCAGCACTCAACTTCTGTTAAGGATGATGGAAAAATCTGGAAACTGGTGATAGTTGCACAACGTAATGAACGTAATTAATGTCACTGAATTGTGCCCGTAAAAAATGATGATAAGTTAAGTGTTTTGTGATACGTAAACTTACCACAATTAAAAAAAACGAAGAAGGAGAATCCACAAGATGGAATACCATGCCGTGGAGAAATGCTCTGCGTAGCAACAAGAGAGGACAGCTTCTGGTTTCTTCCAACCCGCCTGGAGCCGTACTTGCCTGCCGCTCTGTAGACACTAAATAAATACTGTTGAAAAAACAAATCAATTAATTTGATGCTACTGCTAATATTTCTTAACATGAAAAGTTGTCCATGATATCTTGCTAAGTGGAATAAACAGGTTTGGTGATGCAGTGGTTACCAATGGGTAAGCAGTTCAAATCTACCAGCTGTTCCCTGGAAACCCCGTAGGGCAGTTCTACTCTGTCCTATAGGATTGCTATGAGCTGGAATCAACTCGATAGCAACAGGTTAGGTTTTTAGTAGTATAGTATTTGAGAATGATCCTGTTTTTGTAATATCTATGTTAGTATTTTTTTATATCTAGTCTGGAAGAACATACCAACTTCCTAGCAAGAGTTCCTCTGGATGAAAAGATATGAGCAATTTCTCCTCTTTTTTTTTTTTCCCTTGCTTTGTTTGTGCTTTTAAAGTTTTGTGTTTTGATGTTGTTGTTTTTCCACAACAAATATGAATGCTGTGGGAGAAAAAGCCAATACTTTTTAAAAAATTATCACTAAAAGGCTTCAGGGAAGCAATGCAGGGTCCTGAACATGGCAGTGCTGATTTCTGACTCTCTGAAGAGAGGTTATAGTGTGGAGTGGATCCAACACTTATCTGAACAAAGACCTTTTGGGGAAACGCTGCTCCAAAGAGGAAAGATAGAAGGATCCTTGGTCCCTGATGATTGCATAGAGCTGTTACACTAACCCTGAATGACTTACGTCCAAACTTCTTTTACACACAAGAAAAACAATGTCTTCTATGTGTACCTGTTACCAGTTGCCGTCAAGTGGCCTCTGACTCATGGTGACCCCAAGTGTGTCAGAGTAGAACTGTGCTCCATAGGGTTTTCAATGACTAATTTTTCTGAAGTAGTTTGCCAGGCCTTTCTTCCGAGGCATCTCTAGGTGGCCTCTAATTTCCAAACAGGTTAACCGTTTGCACCACCCAGGGATGCTACAGTTATTTGACTTGAACTAAATTCTAGTTGGTATTAGTGCTTCATACAGTGCTTGGCGCTTAGAAAGTGGTCAAAGTGTGTTAACTGTTATTACATTCAACTCTCCATTGGGTGTTGGGAGATTAACACTCAGATTAACATTCAGAGAAGCTGCTTTCCCAAGCCTTCCACATGGGATTCCTGAGTTGATTACTAAGTACAAACCAATTTCTCTGTTCTCTAAGCCTCCAGCCAAACAAGTTAGGGGTAAAGTCAAGCTCTGTGGCTGGGAGCTTAAAGCCTGGAACAAATCCCAGGCCGGGCATGTCAGAACCCAAATGTGTGTGGACCTGATGGAGTACAGAGGATTTCTAAAACCACAGCTGCACAACCTGCATGGAGGAGGCTCCCACCAAGGAATGAGAACCACTGGGTCTCAGAGCCGGAAGAGAATTTAAAAGGCAACCACTCCAATCTCAATGTACTACTCCCCTCTGTAGCGTTTCCTGTAGTGGGCCTCCAGTTTCTACTTGAATACCTTTAGTGATAGGTTGCTCACTACCTTATTAGGCAACCCAGTCCTTCTTCAAATGACTCCTTATGTTTAACTATAGCTTCCACCCTTTGACTTTGGTTCTGCCCCCTAGGGCCACACAAAACAAATCATCCTCTCGAAATCTTTCATGAGTTGAGTCTATTCCAACTCATGGACACCTAATGTGTGCCAGAGTAGAACTGTGCTACATAGGGTTTTTAATGGTTGATTTTTGGAAGTGGATTGCCAGACCTTTCTTCTGAGGCATCTCAGTGATGACTTGAACCTCCAACCTTTTGGTTAGCAGTGAGCATGTTAACTTTTTGTACCACCCAGGCACTCCAAAATACTAATAGCTAACATGAATATGGTATTGACTATGTGCTAGGTGGAAACCCTGGTGGTGTAGTGATTAAGAGCTATGGCTGAAAACCAAAAGGTCAGCAGCTCAAATCTACCAGGGGCTCCTTGGAAACCCTATGGGGCAGTTCTATTCTGTCTTATAAGTTTGCTATGAGTTGGAATCGACTCGACAGCAATGAGTTTATGTGCTAGGCATTATGCTAAGCACTTTATATGCCTGATCTCATTGAATCCTCACAGTAGTCCTTGAGGTAGGGATTACTATCGTCCCCATTTTACAGATGAGGAGTCCAAGTTTCAGGAAGGATTAAGAATCTTACTTAAGGTTGCTCAGCTAGTAAGTGGCAGTGCTGAAATAAGGAAACCAGATTTTTTAGGTTCCGAACTCGTGCTTAACCACTGCATTCTGCTACTTCCTGCACACACACACCCCCGCACACCACCGCCACCACCACCAAGTCTTCTATTCTCCAGCAATATCCACACTACGACCCTGCAGTGTAGCAACAAAAATTCCCTCTGGTTCATCTACCTCTCCCCTACCATCAGCACTTCCTAACCCAGCCCTTGGTTTCAGCTCCTTACATCACTCTCCAAACATTCCCTGCTGTGGGCTGTCTACGTTATTCTTATTTGTCCTGCAGCCCCTCCTGTTGTCTTCAGAGTGATGTTGACGGCCCTCAGTCACAGTGTGCTCACCCAAACAGCCACCACGGGCACAGCATGCAGACTTGGCCAGCTTTTCCACTGCCCTATTTTGGCACCTGTGATTAGTTCAACAGATAGTCCCTTAAGCTGACTGGCGCCAAAGAGTATCTTCCTTTGGGAGTCCTGTGGGGACTCTGGGAGGAAGAAACTTTCCCCTCTCCCAAATCCACTAATGGATTGGTAAATGAGAAAATGTAAAGCTGGAGATGTATTACTTTCCTGTTGCTGCGGTAACAAATCACCACAAACTTGGTGGCTCAAAACAACATAAATTTATTATCTTACAGTTCTGAGCACGAGAAGTCTTAAAATCAAGGTGTCAGCAGGGCTGCATTCCTTATGGAGGTCCTAGGGGAGAATTGGTTTCCATGCCTTTTCCAGCTTCTAACAATTACCTGCATTCCTTGGCTTGTGGCCCCTTCTTTCATCTTCAAGACCAGCAGGATAGTATCTTTAAATCTGTCTCTCTCTCTGACGTCTGCTTCCATGATCACATCTCCTTCTCTCACTCTGGCCCTCCTGCCTCTCTCTTTCTCTTATAAGGACCCTTGTGATTACATTGGGCCCACCCAATCATCCAGGATAATCTTCCCATCTCAAGACCCTTAATTGAATCACATCTGCAGAGTCCCTTTTGCCATGTAAGGTAACATATTCACGGGTTCTGGGGTTAGGATGTGGACATCTTTGAGGGTGAGTGGTCATTATTCAGCCTATACTACCCCCCCACGTGGAGAAAAGTCATTAGCAACAGGAGAGCTGTGTCAACATGCTGAGAGAGCAGAGCTAGAGATGGAGAGAGGAGAGCCCTTGATCCTGCCATGCCTGGAGTCTCACCTTGTGGATTACATAAACCACTGAATTCCCTTTTTGCCTTAGCTAATTTGATCTTAGTTTCTGTCACTTTCAAGCCAATTAGTTCTAACTGGTATGCATATCTACTGGTCAGGATTTCCCTAGCCAGACTCAGCTCTTCAAGGTCAAGCTCTCTGAGTTATTGCCACATGACCATATTTTACAAATCCAGAATTGACATCTACAACACAACAAATAAGTGAGTATATTTGGCAAGCAAAGGAGCAGAATAGAAAAACTGAGATTATTCCTGGAAACTGAAGTGGTCTAGGGATGAATGGCATGAAGAGCACTCCACTGGTGTCAAGGGGAAAAAACTAATTGCTGTGGCATTGATTCTGACCATGGTGACCCCATGTGTACAGAGTAGAACTACTCCACAAGACTTCCAAGACTGTGACCTTTCAGACAGGAAAGCTGGTAATAGGGAACCCAGGGTTGAGAAAGGAGAGTGTTGACATGTCATGGGGTTGTTAACCAATGTCATAAAACAATATGTGTACTAAATGTTTGATGAGAAGCTAGTTTGTTCTGTAAACTTTCATCTAAAGTACAATTTAAAAAAAAAAAAGGCTGTGACCTTTCAGAAGCAGATTACCAGGCCTGTCTTTGGAGGTGCCTCTGTGTGGGTTTGAATTGCCAACCTTCCAGCTAGTAGTTGAGTACTTACATTTGCACCACCCAGGGACTCCTGGGGGTCAAGAGACTTGAGTTTAATGCAAGCTCTGGTAGGAGAGATAGGAAACCACATAGCTGTTCTGACCTTCCCCATTTCCATCCATATAAACCCTGCTCATAGAGACCTTAGTGCTGCGAATGTCCTTGCTGCTCTGTGTTTCTATCACACACAAAGGCATCACACCAAAAGTTAATGAGAAGGTTGGGCTTTTGTGGTACATAACCAGAGGTAATCACCCTATCTCTTTCCTTTTTGTTTCTTATCCAGCTTTTGGCACCAAACAGTGACTTTGAGAGAAAGCCAAGGAGAGTGTAATGAAAAGAGGCAGCTTTCTCCTTCAACGGTCAAAAAACACACACACACACATGCACACGTATAAATCCCATCTACCATACCGCACCCTGCAGCCCCTACTAATTCAAAATCCAGTGAGGGAATATTCTATGTTTACTTGGTACATTTCTCTATTTTTACAATGTTTTTTGCAATACCAATTTACTAATTTTGAATTGAAGAATAAAGGTGTGTGTGTGTGTGTTTTAAGAAAAACCACAAGATGATCTGATCTCTAAGGCCCTTTTGGCAGGATCACGTTAAGCTTCTCAACCATTTGCAGTTAGGGAAAAGCTCGATCTGAACCCTGGGAACAGCAAGGGTCTAGGAAGCGTCCGAGCAAAGCACAGGCCCAGCCCGTGCCTGACTTTAAGCACCTGTAGGTGGAGCAGGTGAGGGCTGGCCTGAGAGTTCTGCTCATATGTAGTGGGGTTGCAGCCAAACAGGGGGAACCACTGCATTTCCAAGTCTGTCTGTAAAGTGCAACAGAGCCTTAGACTGGACATGAGGAGACTCTCACCTGGTCATCTTGGGACAGTCATTTCCCCTGTGTTCTCTACAAAATGAAACTTTGGACCAGAAATCAATAAGAGCCTTCTAGTGGGGCATGTAGGCTTCTGCGGAACAGTAATATTCTGATTCTTGAGCTGGGTGCTGGTTACATGAGTATGTTCAGTATGTGAATATTTATTGAGCTGCACACTTATGATCAGCACACTTTTCTATATGTATGTTATTCATCAATTAAAAGATTTACGTAAAAAGTATAAGAGGAGACGTGAGTATGTGTAGAAATGAAACAAAATGGTACGCGAGTTGATTATTTCTGAAGGTGGAGAATGAGCATAGGGGTGCTCATTATACCAACTGGAATACCTTTGTGTATGTGTGAAATTTTCCATAATAAAAGTTTAAAATAACAGGTTTTCTAGCTCTAAAATACTCTCATTGTAAGAGCTCTCACTAGTGAGCAAGAATGCAGAAGAAAGGACAAAGACAATTCACAGCTCCCGTCTTCTCGAAGTAAAGAATCTTACGGGAGAGAAGGAAACAGCCAGAACAGAGTCATTATAACAGAAGTAAGAAGCATTGCGCTCCTTGGACATAGTTGCTTGTTTGTCCTAGCTTCATATATCGTTTGATATATTCGTGTCTGATAGAGCAAATTAACTAATAGTGTTTTGAGACAAATATTTACCTGGGTTGCTCATAAGAATAGTCTGGTGCTGGGTGAGGTTCTTGGTTGTCACGGCCCATGCTTGGTTGGCTCCCTTGCCCTGTGAGCTGTGCCACTTCAGCTGGTGGCAGGAAATAGGGGAAAAGGCAAGTCCCATAATGACCCTCTGGGGTTTGGCTTGACCTTCGAACAGGGATTGAGCTGTCACCCTCACATTTACAGGGATTGGGAAACATGATTGCAAAGGAGTTCATTCATTCCATAAGCACATACTGAGCACTTGCTCCAGGCCAGGTACAATTCCAGAGACCAGGGATACAGCAGTGCACCCAAACAGGCAAAATTTCCTGCCCTTGGGGAGCTTTCATGGCTTGCTAATTCACACAATAGCTCTAAAGACTATGTTTTAAAAGCTACTTGTACCAGCTTAACTATAGAACAACTGGGCTGAATTAAGACATTTGAAGAATGCACAGCTCAAACTTATCATTTTACAAACAAGTAAATGGAGGCTTCTGAATAAAGAGCCTTGCTCAAGGTCAAGACATGAGGTGCTGATGGAGGTGGGGCATGATTCTAAACCAGGGTCAGCAAATTTTTTCTATAAAGGGAGAGATAGTAAATATTTTAGGCTTTGATAGTAAATATTTCACAGATGCAAGTACTCAACTCTGCTGTTGTAGCATGAAAGCATCCATAAACAATCCATAAAACAGAATGGCTGTGCTGGATTCCAGTAAAATTTTACTTACAAAAACAGGCAGCTGGCTGTAGTTTCCTGAATCCCCTTCTAAACGAGTAAATTAAAGTGTGGCAGGCAGGTGTGGCATTGTTCCCCACCGCCACCCCTTCCTGGTAACAGCACCCTGATTTCCTTTTTTGGAACCTCCTGTCTCCCCCATTGTGTGTGATCTTGCCAATCATGGTGACCTGCTCAGCCCTGGCCAAGAAATGGGCACGTGACCCAAGGTGGATGGGCACGTGACCCAAGGTGGGCCTTACTATCTTGGGGCTTTGTATCTTAATATAAAGACAAGACGGTTGATGCTGATCAAACTAATCAAACACCAGGGTGTGCTGGGGTCCAGGCCTACCAGTGGCATTATTGGTTCCATTGAGTTTCTTGTGGGTGTCTCTAGTGGGTGACTGAAGGGAGTAGGGTGTGGAAAATGGTCTTTGGTGACTCTGTTGACCAGTTCCTCCTACCTGAATCTCTAAAACTCTGTCCTTACCAGCCCTCTCCAAGCCTGGTGCCTCAACTCTTTCTTCCATTCTGCAAGTGACCCTCACATCCTTCCAGCAAATTTCCCACCTGCTAAGTTAGCTGGAGTCAGTTTCTGTTGCTTACAGCCAGAGAATCCTGGCTGATCACTGACTTTATGAATAGATGCGCTATATAATTTTTTTAACCACTATACCCACCAAAACAGCTAAAATAAGATTTGATTTCTTAAAGTACAGTTTATCCAAAAGTTTAAGGACAACTCAGATTCATCCACTGAAATTCCTCCATCCATGTCTGCCAATGAGGACATACCACAGGGAACAGATTATCGTTGTTTTCTTAGTTCGATAAGTCCCTCATCCCTACCGAGATCTCTCTTGTGCAAGCTCTGGGCCCTCTCTGGGCCTCAGTTTCTCCAACTATAACATTAGGCAAGTGGACAATGATAAGGACTCACTTTTCATCCAGCTCCAGGCTTTTATCAGGAGTCGCCTATGGTGTACCTAGCACTGTGCCAGAGTATAAGAGATGGCACCATGGTTCCTGCCATCAAGAAGATAGAAGGCAAGTTGGAGAGAGATGTCAGGCATCCATTAAACAGGGGGTGGCATGGGGCTACCTATGGAAAGTGCCAGGGGAATTAAAAAAACAGCCATGGGCGCTCAGAGGGGAGATATTCGCCATGGGCTGGAAAGGAATTTATCTGAGCTTTTAAGAATAGATGAGCTTTAAAGAGGGAGAGAGGAAGCAAAAATCAGGTATATGTTGGAGGCCTTTTCAGCAGTCTTCAAACTACATTATGGAGGCAGTTCCTGGTTTCCCCTCCCTCCCTGAAGCAACAGAGAATGGATGCAGCAAACCTGGCTACAGGACCGCGGGGGCACTGTGGTCCAGTCCGACTGGTGGCATTATTTGTTCCATTGAGTTTCTTGTGGGTGTCTCTGGTTGGTGATTGCAGGTGTGAAGAGTTCTACACTTTTTGGCTAGACTATCAGGGTCTTGTAAGGCGCTCTGGTGACACAGTGGTTAAGCGCTCAGCTGCTAACCAAAAGGTTGGCCGTTTGAACCCATCAGCCGTTTAAAGATTCCAAAAAAACCCAAACCCATTGCTATCATGTCAATTCTGACTCATAGTGACCCTAAAAGACAGAGTGGAACTGCCCCATAGGTTTCCAAGGCTGCAAATCTTTAGGGAAACACACTGCCACATCTTTCTCCTGCAGAGCAGCTAGCTGGGTCCAAGAGCTGACCTTTTGGTTGGTAGCTGAGCACTTGACCACTGCGCCACGGGGGCTCCCTTCGTAAAGATTACAGCCTTGGAAACTCTATGGGGCAGTTGTACTCTCCTATAGAGTCTCTATGAGTCGGAATCGACTCGATGGCAATGGGTTTGGTTTGAGTTTTTGTATCAGAGTCTTGCTGAACTTGCTTGTTTTCTGCCTGCTCCAGCTGTCTAAGCATTATAGGCAGGTCTCCGTGTCCTCCCCACCCCACCCTCCAGGAGGGCAGGATGAACAGAGGCTTGGATTGTGTGGTCCAGGCTCCTGGGAGGTAGGTCCAGCCTACCTCCGATGCAGATTGTTCCCCTCGCCACGGGGTGGTGGGCAGGGTAGTGGGGCGTAGGGGGATGGCACCGTCTCCCCTCAGCTTTCTAAATGCCATCTGTTCCCAATCCCTAGCGTTGCTCTCCACTACACCCAAACCACCTGTGGTACTGGTTATCCCCTGCACAAACAGCTCTTTGTTGGTTGGTTGTGTTTGTTTGCTGGCACTTGAACAGTTCTCTGTGGTTCAAGTTTGAGGCTAGCCTAAGGCGAGATCAGATTGGCAAAGTTCTACTGGGTGCCATACCTCTCTTCTACTCTCTTGCCCCCAAGCCTAGACCCTCAAACTTGCCCTTTTATAACAAACACCATCCCCCTCCTTAAAATTTCCTCCCTCCTCAGAGTCCCATTCTCTGTATTTCAGGTTGGCTTATCTGAGAAACAAATCTCTTCTAAGGTATGAGATTTTGATCAAGTCTCTCTGTGTTAATAGGAGTCTTCTAGAGAAACAACATCCTGACTGTGATGAATGAATAATAGTTGGAAACTTCAGGCTTTGTGGCAGGCTTCTAAGGCCAGATCAAGCTATCCCCTGAAGTGTATTGCCCCTTTATTCTTTTCCTATAGGGCAGACAGCGTGGTACACTGGCCAAGGAGGAATGTGTTCTTAGTCACAAATCAGCTACTCATTTGTGTGTGACCTTCCCGTTTTGTGGGTCCTCAGTTTTCCTGTCTTTAAAGTAAAGGAGTTGGACTGGGTCATTACCAAAGGCCCTTCTATTTACAAGCCTGTGGAGGCAGGCAGAGAGAAAATGACACAGCTGAGACAGAAGAAAAGTCCTGTGCTTTCTAAGAACTAGCCAGGAAACCAGGAGGCACTAAGGTTCCTTCTGACTCTGATACTCTTTGCTTCTCTGCCATCCAAGGTGGCTTTCACAGAGGTACAGCACCTTACAAGGTGCAAGGTGCTGTCACTGCACTTGTTCAATTCAATGTTTCTTCAGTAGACAATTTGGGACACCTGTGAGGTGCCAGGCATTGTGCTGGCTCTGTAGATACAACCATGAATGAGACAAGTGGTTTGGAAATACTCTTGTAGGAAAAGAGAACAATGAACTTAGAATGCAGCCAAAACCAAAACCAAACCCATTGCCACTGAGTCAATTCCAACTCATAGTGACCCTATAGGACAGAGTAGAACTGCCCCATCCAGTTTCCAAGGAGCGCTTGGTGGATTCGAACTGCCGACCTTTTGGTTAGCAGCCAAACTTTTAACCACTATACCTCTAGGGTTAAGTAAACAGAAAGAGCACAGTGAGGAAGGCAAGATGAGGATTATCATGCCCATTTTACAGAGGAAACTTGGGGACAGTGACTTGTTCAGAATCACAGAGCTTGCTAGGTGGCCAATACTAGAGTACTAGAGACTGAATCATTAGAGATGGCCTCTCTGAGGAGATGATATTTGAGATAAGAGTTCAATTAGAGGTAGCCACCCTTGGGAAGTTCTGGAGGCAGTATGTGCAAAGGCCTTGACAGGAACCAGTTAAGACACTGGGCATGTTTGGGGTTGAGAAAGTTCAATGTATTTGGAATTTAGTGAGACAGAGAGATGATAGGACATGAGGTTGGAGAGAAAAATGGGGCTGGATTATGCAGAGCTTTATGGATTTTATTGTTAAGTGTAGGAAGAAGTCATCTTTTTTAAAAGGTCATGCTGGCTGCTGTATCATTGTCCTCAGCATTGCTTTGTAGTCATTGTACCGGAAACCCTGAAGTTGTTCGAGGTGAAGCAGCCCCATTGCCCAGCCTACCCCTTACCTCCCACCCTCCATGTGCTTTCAGGCTCTGAGAATCCCAAGTGCTAAGTGACTTTGAGGTGGAGAGGGTCGATGGCTTCCTCAGGGGCTTTGATGATGTCAATCTCATGCCAGCTTTGAGAAGCCTGAGGGGAACTCAGCCCTCCGGTGTGTCTGTGCTGATCCCCATAAACACTCCCTTCTCCGAGCTCCTTTCATCTGCGAGGCCGAGCCAAGTGGTGGCGGCAGACGCTCCCTCACTCTCTCCTCCTTTCAAACTGACACTTTCTAAGCCTTTAAGCAGCTTGTAACTCCATCACCTTTGCGCCCCTTGGAAGGGAGCAGCCTGCAGATTAAGCGATCCTGGGATCCAGGCTGAGGAATGTGGGGCCTCTCAGGTTTCTTGGCAGGAGGAGCAAGTACATGCAGAGACTCTTCTTCAGAACAAGTGAAAATAATTCCTTCCAGGAGCAGAAAAAGGTGTGCTTTTGGCAAAGGACTTTAGTAGATGTTATCTCAAGAGATCCACATGGTAGCCCAAGGAGGGAAGGCAGAAGTTGCTATACCAGGTGGGCAAATGGACAGGCTGGCAGGGGAAGGAGTAGGCAGGTTAGCTAGGGCTGCCTCTGGAGTCGGGTCTCCTAACTGGCAGTTTCAGGCTTTTTCCACTCTCCTGGGACTAGAGGGGTTGCCAGGAGGCAGAGGAGGAGAGATTTGCTACTTATGTTTGAGGCCAAGTCCCACTCCCCAAGCTAAACATCTTGGAGAAAAAGGTCACAGATCTAGGGCTACAAGAGACCTTGGGTATCATCCAATTCAATCTACTTAATTTCACGGATGAAAAGACCAAAGCCTCAAAGATGAGTAATCCCCAATGCTGTCCAAGGGTGGGGTCTCCTTCTTAGATGCCACAGGAGGAAGTTGAAATTAATGCATGTGGAGAACATTTTCACAACATCTGTCAAAATTTAAAACACACGTATACTCTGGCCCAGCAATTCCACTTCTCAGAAATGTGCTCAGAGGCGTGTGTGCAAGGTTGTTCTCTGTAGCGTGCTTTGTCAGTGCAAGAACCCTCAAGAGACAGCACAGGGCGTGGTTATCAGTACGAGCAGCGTTGAACCATGGCACATTCTTATTATGAAGCACTATGCAGTGGTAAGGAGCCCTGGTGGCACAGTGGTTAAAGCACTCAACTGCTAGCCAAAAGGTCAGCGGGAGAAAGATGTGACAGTCTGCTTCCATAAAGATTACAGCCTTGGAATCCCTAAGGGGCAGTTCTACTCTGTCCTGTAGGAAGGCTATGAGTTGGAATTGACTCCATGGCATTGGGTTTGAGTTTTGTTTTGTTTTTTTTTTGGTATGCAGTGGTGCAAACAGTTAACGCACGCAGCTGCTAACTGAAAGTTGGAAGTTCAAGTCCACCCGGAGATCTCTCAGAAGAAAGACCTGGAGATCCACTTCCAAAAAATCAGCCACTGAAAACCCTATGGAGCACAGTTCTACCCTGACACACACGTGGGGTCACCATGAGTTGGAGTTGACTCGATGGCAACTGTTTTTTTGTTTGTCTGTTTTATTTTTTATGCAACCACTGGAATGACTGACGCAAATATATATTATTGTTATGGAAACAATATGACTGATATCTTGAACTAAATATAAAACATAATAAAATGTGTAGTATAATCCTGTTTGTGTAACAAAAAGGATATATATATGTAGATATATAGATACAGATACATCATATGTATTCTTTTATATTTTCTAAAAAGGTATACAAGGAAGATTAGTAGCAGTTTACTCCAGGAAATGAGGCAGAAGCTGAGAAGGATGTACATTTTAACCTCACAAGACGCCCTTCTGCACAGTTTAAAGTTTTTTGTTTGGTTGGTTTTTACCATGTATATATTATTTTCATTACAAAAATAATAGTAATAATAATTAGAGACTCAGAGAGAAAGTGGCCTGCCTGGGATGACATACTGTAGGGAGGTGGGGTTGGGGGGACCTAGGACCAGGTCTCCTGTCTTCTCTCTTTCTGCTTTAGCACACTGTCTTCTCTTCTAAGTCCAGCATTCTTTCAGGTTTGGGACACGTGATGGCTCTGGCCCCTGTCTGTCTGTCCTATAGCTGGGACCTGGGGATGTGGGATGATGACATTGTAGGTCTTTGAGCTTCTGCTTCTTGGATTCTTCTTCTGGCTGTGCCGCTAAGAATATATATGATATTGGGCAACTCCCTTCTCCTTTCTGAGACTCAGTTGCCTGCCTGTTTGATGTTAGAGGGGGAGGGCTGGAACCCATGCCCTGTCAGTGTCCTTCTCAGAACTGACAGACCATTCTCAGGATGGTCGGGCCAGTGTAAAGGGGCGTGATGAAAATATTCTATACCTTGGCTGCGGTGGTGGTTACACAACTGTATCCATTTGTCAAAGTTCGTTGAATTGTACGCTTAAAACGTAAATAAATAAAGCTGATTTTTTAAAAAGAAAAGGGAAAAAAAAGTATGTTCAGGCCACACTGTTCCTGGAAGGCCTCTAGATTTGGGGAGCATGACGGATTAAAGCAGGCCCCATTCCTTGGGTCAGACTGCTCCCTGCCGGCCTCTGCGGTAGTGCGCCATAAACTTCTAATGAAGAGGTGGCTGGACCGCCCCCTGGCGGGCTTGTGGAAATACGTGGCGGCCTTTTGGGCTGTGGGGGCGTTACTGGCGTTTAGAGAGCAGGGCCTGGAGACGCTAGAAGTCTTGCAATAAGTGAGGCAGTCCTACACAGAGGTAACTGTCTTGCATCCTGCATGACTTTTAAATGAATAAAATGAAAAAAAGCCTGTTTGTAACTATCTGAGCCTGGCATCTAACTCCCTTTTACAATACTTTACAAAGTGCTTTTTTGCACGGCTTCAAGATACACTGAGTTGTAATAATCCTATACATTAAGAACATGGTTAAACTTAGCTGTGTCCAGAACGTTACCAAAAGTTGTCCACTCTCTCATAAAATCACTTTACCAGTGGCACTTGTGATGTGTGGACCACCAATTTAACCCACTGGTGTCCGTCTGTGTTTGCAGTCATAACCATCAGCAAATATTGGAAAACTCAATATTACTGAATTAGCAGAGATACACTAAATGCAGAGATTTCAATTAATTTCATTAATAAAGGCTGTTTACAATATACAATATTATTGCCATCTTCTATGTTTTTAAAGTTTTTATAGCATAGTAAGAAGAAAGCTATGTGGTGACAAGCTATGTTCTGAATTTGTTTTGACATCCACAGAGTGGTGTCATTTTCCCTGGTCGGATCCTAACTAATATCCCTACAACCCAATAATTCCACTTCTAGGTGTATGTCTACCTAGGCATATATGCCTCAGAGAAACTCCCGCCACATATATCAGGAGACACAGCAATGTTCATAGCAGCGTTATCCATGATAGAAGAAAACTGTAAACAACTGAAATGCTCATGAATAGGAGAAAGGATGAATTATTTGTGGTAGAAACACAGAACAAAAATATTATACAGCAGTGAAAATACATGAATTACGGTTACATGTAGCAATTATGGAATAAGCCTGAATGCATCATGCAATGTTGAGTGAAAAAGGCAAGTCTTAGGACATTACTTATAACCATTTTATAACTATAAAAAAATCCATTTTTTATACATTTAAAAATTATCTATAAGTAAACACACATTGTTTGGGGGGGGTGTATGTGTGTGCTGTATTGTATATTTTTAAATACAAGGGAAAGAGAAACACAAAATTCAGGAGAGGTTTGTTTATGTGGGGGAGGCAGAGGGATAGGAGAGGAAAGAACACACAGGTTCCTATGACAAGGTGATGTCAGTATTTCAGTGTTCTGCTTCTCAGGTTGAGAGGTAGAATCATGGTGTTCATTATATTATCAGATGGATGGATGGGTGGATGGGTGGATAGATAACAGAAATATGTTGCTGTTGTTAGATGCTGCCGAGTCAGTTCTGACTCACAGCAACCCTATGTACAACATAACGAAATGCTGCCCAGTCCTGCACCATCCTCACAGTTGTTGCAATGTTTGAGCCCATTGTTGCAGCCACTGTGTCAATCCATCTCATTGAGGGTCTTCCTTTTTTTCACTGACACTCTACCGAGCATGATGTCCTTCTCCAGGGACTGGTCCCTCCAGATAACATGTCCAAAGTACGTGATACAAAGTCTTGCCATCCTTCCTTGCTTCTAAGGAGCATTCTGGCTGTACTTCTTCCAACACAGATTTGTTTGTTCTTTTGGCAGTCCATGGTATATTCAATATTCTTTGCCAACACCATAATTCAGAGACATCAAGTCTTCCGTCTTCCTTATTCATTGTCCTGCTTTTGCATGCACATGAGGTGATTGAAAATACCATGGCTTGGGTCGGGCACACCTTAGATAGATAAACAGATAGACGGACAGACAGCTAAATAGATAAAAGTAAAAGGTGGTCATGTAGAGACCAGTGGTGACAGTGTACCATGAATCAAGGATTACAATGAATCTCTGACTTGAGGTCTAGTTAGTTATATATTTATATTATAAAAAGGAGGTACTGAGGCTGATAAGTTTGGGAACTACTGATCTGATGTGAAGAAATTGCTAAGAAATTCACATGCTCTCAGAACCAGAACACTGAAGCCCGTCCTCCTGCCCCCAGCAGGATTCTTCTGAAAGCCTTCCAGTGTCCATCTGCCCTTTTCCTAGGCTTCAGGGCTTTCCCTAATCTGGCCTTGCCCTGCCTCTCATTAATCCATTCATTCAATCGCTTAACAAATAGTGACGGGGAACTTGACTATGTTTCAAGAAATGTACTCTGGGCTGGGGGCACAGGGGTGAGCAAAACAGACCAGGTCCCTGACCTCATGGGGCTTACATGTTGCAGGGTTTTTTGTTTGTTTGTATGCAGGACAGAAACAGGCAGTAAGAGGGTGTAATGATCAATCAAATCAATGCATTCTATCTATTCCATTCCTCCAATACAAACTAAATTGAAGAAATTCAATTCTAATACAAATCTTTTAATTCTGTTTTGTTTTTTTCTGTTCAACATGAACAAAAGTTAATTTTTTTAAATTGCGATTTAGTTGAAAGTTTACAGAGCAAATTAGTTTCTCATTAAACAGTTAATACACAAATTGTGTTGTGACATTGGTTGCCAATACTGTGATGTGTCAACACTCTCCCCTTCTCTACCCCGGGTTCCCGCTTTCCATTTGCTCAGTTTTCCTGTCCCTTCCTGCCTTCTCATCTTTGCTTTTGGGCTGGTGTGCCCATTAGTCTCATATGCATGGTTAAACAATGAAGCATGTTCCTCATTGTGTTATTGTTAGCCCTATAGACCTGTCTAATCTTTGTCTGAAGGGTGAACTTTAAGAGTGACCTCAGTACTGAGTTAAAAGTGTGTCCGGGGGCCACAGTCTCGGGTTTTACCCAGCCTCTGTCAGACCAGCAATGCTGGTTTTTTGGTTTTTTTTGGTCAATTTAAATTTTGTTCTACATTTTTCTGTCATCTGTCCAGGACCCTCTATTGTGATCCCTGGAGAGCAGTTGATGGTGGTAGCCAGGCTCGTCTCGTTCTGGGCTCAGTCTGGTGGAGGTTGTGCTAGTTGTGACCCATTAGTCCTTTGGCTTAATCTTTCCCTTGTGTCTTTGGTCTTCTTCATTCTTCTTTGCTCCAGCTGGGATCTTAATTCTGTTCTTACCTGCACATGCAGTACTTCTTCCTCTGGCCCTAACCACTTGGACCTAGATTAGACTTCACAAGTTAAAGAGCACAGTCCTATAGACTGTTGAGTCTGCCCAAGACCTCAGACAGCAGCTGCAACCTTGAGGTTTCCCAGGGTCCCCTTCATTTCTGACCTGCTGGCTACAAGTTCAAGGGTTTCCTCTCCCCCCTCAGGATGCCAGCCATAAGCTTGGGATACTCCCAGGGCCCCACCTCACTTCTGACCTGCTCTCTCCCTCTACTCCCTCAGGTTTAATAATTTTCTAGAATGATAGAACTCAGGAAAGTGAGATACTTACAATTTTATTATAGCAAAAAGGTTACAAGAAAAGACACATAGGGCAAGATCTGGGAGGGTTCCAATGAGGAGCTTCCATGGGCCACCCTCCACATGCATTGATGTCTATCACCAACCAACAAGTTCATGGGGCTTCTGTGTCCAGAGCTTTTATTGGGGTCTCTTTTTATAGGCATGATTGACTGGATCAATCTCCAGTCCCCTTCTCCTGAGGTCCAGCTGATATTACCTGGTAGGTCTTTCTGGCCTCACCTAAGAGGAACCTCATTAGCATAAATCCTCCGGTGTGGCCAGGAGGCCTCATCAAAGACACTTCAATCACAAGGTTTTCTCTCAGGAACAAAGTTAAATTCCCTACTCCACAGAGGAGTAGATAGCAAAGTCCTCTCTGACCCATACCAGTTGCCGTAGAGTTGATTACGACTCATAGGCCTCTCTGAGGAGGTTACATTTGAACTGAGACCTGATGGTGATGAAGAGGCAGCCACTAAATGAAAATCTGGGGGAGAATATAGTTCCAAACAAAGGGGACTGCAAATGCAAAGGCCCTGAAGCAGAGAATTCCTTGTCATTTTTTATGAACAGAAAGGAGGTAATTGTGGCTACAGTGTAGTCACTGAGGGGGTAGTGATGGGAGCTAGGGCTAGAGAGGTCATTTACGGCTCATCTGTTATGAACACAGTCCCTAGGTGGTGCAAATAGTTTGCACTCAACTGCTAACCTAAAGGTTGGCTGTTCAAACCCATGCAGTGGTATCGTGGAAGAAAAGGTCTGATGGTTGGCTTCCATTAAGATTGTTGCTGTAAAGGATATGAACAGGCACTTTGCCAAAGAAGATATTCAGGCAGCTAACAGGCACAAGAAGAAATGCTCACCATTATTAGCCGTTAGAGAAATGCAGATCAAAACTACAATGAGATATTGTCTCACCCCAACAAGGCTAGCATTAATCCAAAAAACACAAAATAATAAATGCTGGAGAGGTTGTGGAGAGACTGGAACACTTATATACACTGTTGATGGGAATGTAAAATGGTACGGCCACTTTGGAAATTGATTTGATGCTTCCTTAAAAAGCTAGAAATCCAGCTATCCCACTCCTTGGAATATATCCTAGAGAAATAAGAGCCATCACATGAATAGGTACATGCACACCCATGTTCATTGCAGCACTGTTCACAATAGCAAAAAGATGGAAACAACTAGGTGCCCATCAATGGACAAATGGATAAACAAATTATGGCATATCCACACAATGGAATACTACGCAACGGTAAAGAACAATGATGAAGCCATGAAACATCTTATAACATGGAGGAATCCGGAACTCATTATGCTGAGTGAATTTAGTCAGTCACAGAAGAACAAATATTGTATAAGACCACCATTATAAGAACTCAAGAAAAGGTTTAAACACAGAAGAAAACATCCTTTGATGGTTACAGAGGGTGGGGAGAGAGGGTGAGGGTTGTTTTCTAACTAGACAGTAGATAAGAATTATCTTAGGTGAAGGGAAGGACAGCCCACACACTACAGAGGAAGTCAGCACAACCAGACTAAACCAAAGCTAAGAAGTTTCCTGAATACAATCAAACACTTTGAGGGACAGAGTAACAGGGGTAGGGGCCTGGGGACCATGCTTTCAGGGTACATCTATGTCAATTGGCATAACAAAGCTTATTAAGAAAATGTTCTACACCCTACTTTGGTGAGTGGCATCTGGGGTCTGAAAGGCTTGCAAGCGGCCATCTAAGATGCATCAATTGGTCCCAACCACCTGGAGTAAAGGAAAATGAAGAACACCAAAGACACAAGGAAAGTATTAGCCCAAGAGACAGAAAGGGCCACACAAACCAGAGACTTCATCAGCCTGAGACCAGAAGAACTAGACAGAGCCCAGCTACCACCAATGACTGCCCTGACAGGGAACACAACAGAGTCCGGATGGAGCAGGAGAAAGGTTGGATGCAGAACTCAAATTCCAGTAAGAAGACCAGACTTAACGGTCTGACTGAGACTGGAGGAACCCCGGAAAGCATGGCCCCTGGATTCTCTATCAGCCCAGAACTAAAACAATTTCCGTGGCCAACTCTTCCGACAGAGATTGGACTGGACTGTGGGACATAAAGTGATACTCGTGAGGAGTGTGCCTCTTAGCTCAACTAGATACAAGAGACTAAATGGGCAGCTTCTGTCCAGAGGTGAGATGGGAAGGCAGAGAGGGTTGGGAGCTGGTTGAATGGACGTGGGGAATCAGGGGTGGAAAGGGGGAGTGTGCGGTCACAGTATGGGGAGAGCAATTAGAGTCACATAACAATGTGTGTATAAATTTTTGTGTGGGAAAAATTTTTTTAAAAAGATTAGAGCCAAGAAACCCCATGGAGTAGTTCTATTCTGAAACACAGGGGATCACCATGAGTTGGAACCAACTCGACAGCAACTAACACCAGCTATGAAAAAGACCCAAGCCCAGCACCCTGGCATTTTCCTGTTTGTTCAGACTGCTTCCTGACTGATGATACCTTCCCTCTACTTCTCGGAATGTTACCCACCCTTCAAGACCAGGTCCTGTCTGTCTCCTCCCAGGTACATTCCTCTGCTCCCACAGTCCTTAGATATGGAAAGCCCCTGATACATATTTGGAAGTGGGAGGCTCACTCCCCTGTCCGGCCTCTTAAGTCAGTGTTTCTCGAGGTATGATCTTCAGACCACCTGCATCACAATCCCCTGAAATGCATGTAAGTTGTAAAAATATTTTTAATGAAATATTTGAATTGTAGCATAATGGCTATAATGAATATTTATGTATTCATTACCTGCTTTTAAGAAATTTGCCATATTTGCTTCAGTTGTTTTTTTTTTTTTTATTGTACTTTAGATGAAGCTTTACAGAACAAATAGTTTCCCATTAAAGAGTACACATATTATTTTATGACAATGGTTAACAACCCCACGATATATCAACACGGTCCCTTCTCGACCTTGGGTTCCCTATTACCAGCTTTCCGGTCCCTTCTTGCCTTCTAGTCCTTGTCCCTGGACTGTTGTGCCCTATTAGTCTTGTTTTGTTTTATGGGGCTGTCTAATCTTTGGCTGAAGGGTGAATCTCGGGAGCGACTTCATTATGGAGCTAAAAGGGTGTCCAGGGACCATACTCTCAGGGTTTCTCCAGTCTCTGTTAGGCCAGTAAGTCTGGTCTTTTTTTTTGTGAGTTAGAATTTTGTTCTACATTTTTCTCTGGCTCTGTCCAGACCCTCTGGTGTGATCCCTGTCAGAGCAGTCAGTGATGGTAGCTGGGTACCATCTAGTTGTACTGGACTCACTCTGGTGGAGGCCATGGTAGTTGTGGTCCATTAGCCCTCTGGACTAATCTTTCCCTTGCGTCTTGTTTTCTTCATTCTCCCTTGCTTCCAAAGGGGTGAGACCAGTGGAGTATCTTAAATGGCTGCTCACAGGCTTTTAAGACCCCAGACGCTACTCACCATGGTAGAATGTAGAACATTTTCTTTATAAACTATGTTATGCCAGTTGAGCTAGATGTTCCCCGAGACCATGGTCCCCACAGCCCTCAGCCCAGCAGTTCGGTCCCTCAGGGAGTTTGGATGTGTCTATAGAGCTTCCATGACCTTGCCTTGTACAATGTTTTGTTTTTTAAGAAATAAAAGGCATC
Source organism: Dugong dugon (assembly GCA_030035585.1). Classification (NCBI taxonomy): domain Eukaryota; kingdom Metazoa; phylum Chordata; class Mammalia; order Sirenia; family Dugongidae; genus Dugong; species Dugong dugon. Next base: position 184,238,855 of record CM057460.1, on the reverse strand, counting down.
ACAAATACAGGTGAAGTCCTGAGTGCTTGTCAAAAGTACAGATTCCAGAACCCCCCTGGTCCTATACTAAATTAGAATCCCTGGAGGTAGGGTTAGGAATCCGAATTTTTAACAATATGTCCTCCCTTCCTCTCCTCCTCTCCCCTCCCCTCACCAGTGATTCTTATGCACAGTGAAAATTAAGAATTACTTGTACGTAAACCAAAGAAAACCAAACCCATTGCCATCAAGTAGAACTGCCCCATAGGGCTTCCAAGGAGCAGCTGGTGGATTTGAACTGCTGATCTTTTGGTTAGCAGCCATAGCTCTTAACCACTGCACCACCAGGGTTTCCCCTACTTGTACATACCAGGTAGAATTCGCCCCATCCAAACAGGTTCCTGTTCTTCCTTAGAGTTAACCCGAACAGTTGCCATCAAGTCGATTCCTACTCATGGCGACCCGTGTGTATTAGAGTAAAACTGTGCTCCATAAGGTTCTCAATAGCTAATTTTTTGGAAGTAGATCTCCAGGCCTTTCTTCCAAGGAGCCTCTGGGTGGACTCAAACCTCCAACCTTTCAGTTAGCAGCTGAGTAAGTTAACCATTTACACCATCCAGGGACTTCAGAATTAACCCAGGGGGTCTCAATCTTTGCTACGCATCAGAATCATTTGAGGAATTTTTTAGAAATGCAGATGCCCAGGCCTCTCCCTAACCTAGTTAATCAAACTGAGACCAAGAGATCAGGAATCTGTGTTTGATGAAGCATCGCGTGTGGTTTTAATGGTTGAGGGAGCCCCGCCTCCCTCCTTCCGTCTGTAATAGAGCCGGTTTCTTCTCCCCCTCCTGCTGATCATCGTGATTTAGATGCCCTTCCACCTTCTGTCTCCCAGGATGATGTCAACGAGCATTTTCTACACCCAAGCAAATTTTTTTTTAAGGACAAGTATGACCTACATATTGCATGTAGCATGCCTACACTAAAAAATTGTTCGCTGTTTATTTGAAATTCAAATTTAAGTGTCCTGTACTTTATCTAAAAACCTTAATTGCAGAGTATCTTGCTCTCCTCTAAGTCTCAATTTCCCCATATGGAAAAGGAGGGGACTGGACTTGACCCTAAGGAGCCCTGGAGGTGCAGTGGTTAAAGTGCTTGACTGCTAACCCAGAGGTCAATGGTTTGAACCCACCGTCTGCTCCGTGGGAGAAAGATGTGGCAGTCGGCTTCCGTAAAGATTTATAGCCTTGGAAACCGTATGGCTCAGTTATACCCTGTCCTATAGGGTTGCTATGGTCAGAATCAACTCCACGCAGTGGGTTTGTTTTTTAGGTTTTTTTCACTGTTGTTTGGATAAGATTTCTATGTGCTGTTCTGGCTTTGACGCTCCAGCAGGCAGATCAGAGGCATTGCTCAGCACAAGTCTGGAGCCTTTCTCCTCATCACCACCAGACGGAGCCCTAACCCTCTCAGTGGCCTCTCAGGCCAGTGGCGCTGCATGGAGGCAGCTTGGTCCCCCTGGCTCTGGGGGTACACCTGGGAACCAGGTTGTGAGGCCCTGAGGGACCCAAGTCCTTGTCCATCCCTAGGACAGCATATTAGAAGGAGAAAGGGGATACCTATAGAGTGGCTGAAAGTCAAGACCATCTCGTCCAGCTCCCTATCATTATTCAGAAGGGGAGACTGAACTTCTAGAGGTGAAGGGATTTGTCCAGGCTCAAACACAGCTGTTCTGGAAACAAGACTCCCAGTTCCCTGTCCGGGGCTCCTTTGCCTCCTTAGGGTGCCCTTCCTTCTCTGTTTCCTGCTGGGCCTGTTTAACCCTTGTGGTCCTATAGCCAAAACAAGTACAGACACCAGCCTCGAGGGAGCAGACCTTACAACTGATGGAGGACCAAGGACCAAAAGACCAGTCTAGGCCAGTGGGGAAAGAGCATATCATCATCATCATCTTCATCATCATTATCATTATTATTATTACTAGCTTACTCTATGCAAGACACAACAATCTATGAGGCAGGGACCATTATCAGGATTTTATACGGGAGGAAACAAACTCAGAAGTGTTAGATGACTGAACTGAGTGAGGCTCAATCCAGTTCTGCCACAGGAGCTGGGAAGGAAGTTTCCATTCTCTGCCTCCTTTGAGCCGAGTGCCTCCATTCCCCCAAGGGCCTGGTGAACTCCTCCCAGATCAATGATACTGAGGGCCTAGATGACCTCCACAGGACCCACACCCCTTCAGAGTGAAGAGGACTTTCCCAAAAGGAGGAAGCCCCTCCCCCTTCTCCCTCATCCCCGCCCCTTCTCCCTTGCCCCCCGCCCCCACCTCACCACTTCCCAGATTTTAGATTTTAGGAGGTTATGGATTTGGCATTAATTAACATTGAATTACTTTTAATTCAATCCTCATTTGGACCATCTGATTGATTATCAAGGAGAAAGTCTCTAAAATTTTTTCTTTTAACAAGAAACAGAACCGTCTTCAAGCACGGGGCACATTCATAAAAGCATAACATTGTTTTTTTATGGTACTAAATTTTTTTATTGTACTGATCTTTAGGGTCTTTCTCTATTTATAGTAAGTGACGCTGGTTTCAACCTAAGGTAATAATTTAAGGTAATGATATGATTTCCTTTAAGTGTTAGGGGTTTTTTTTCAGTGATTTGACTTAAAGGGAGGGAGTACAGATGGAAGAAGGATATGGCAAAAATCACGAATGGCTGGCAATTGGGAACACTGCCTTTAAGGATTCTGGATTCTGAGGGGCCCTGTTAACTCAGCTGATCTCTTTCGCTACAGCCAGCAGGCCCCCACCCCTAGCCTGCCCTCCCAGGGCCCTGGGCTGATTCCTGCTTCATAGCTATCTTTGGTGCAGACTTTTCCTTGAAAATTCTAGGGAGACTTGTAGGAGAGAAAGCTCTTGTTTCCAGTCCCCCCTTCCCTTTTTCATTGTCTTATCACATGACCAACTCAACTCAACTCCCATGAAGGCCAGTCTCCTCAGCTGGTGGCAGAGCTGTTGTGGTGGCCCGTACTGTGCCTCACACAGATGACCTGCCCAGGGCTGACCAAGGCACGAAGACTGCATCCTTCACACCACAGGGCAAAAGTCACATCCTCCACCACCTGAAGGAGCACAATGCCCACGTCTTTCTCCACCATAGCTCCCACTGGATTCCCTTTATATCACACCTCCCTATCTGAAACGGTGTTGTTTATTAACCTGTGTGTGGTCTGCCTCCCCCTGGAATGAGAGCTTCGAGGGAGCGGGGAAATAACTTGCCTTATTCATGACACCGTAGACTGGTGCCCAGCTCATCACAGCCACTGATAAATGTGGTGGAATGAATGAATGAATGAGCCACTACTGAAATTTACTTTCATCCATCCTAGAGATTACAAGACTAGCTGGGCTTGCGTTTCTCAAATGACCAGGACTAGACTAGCAGATCTCTCCCTATTCCCCCTCCCTCCCATTTGTAGACTAGAGAACACCAGAGTACCGTTTGGGTTTTTGTTTTGTTTTGTTTTTATGAGTTTGTATTATTTTAGTAATTTTGAAAATAACTTAAAATAAGGGAGAGAAAAATAACCTCTGGCGTGGCACAAGAATACACAGCTGTGTGACCCAGTCCAACTGAGCCCACTTCCTGGGGCCTGGTTCCTGACTCTCAGAGGAGTCTCAGAACACCAGCCTGAAAAACCACTCTAGCATCAACTTGCTCATGCTTTAGAGATTGCTCTATGGACTCATGATGCCATTATCATTCCAGAGCCAGAGTGCTTTTTTTTTTTTTTTTTTAAAGCAGATCAACTGCTGTCTCTCTGGTTTAAAATCCTCCAACATTCTTGCAATTGCACAGAGAATAAAATCCAACCTCCCTACCGTGGCCTAGGAGGCCTGCGTAGCCTGGCCTTTGCCCTCCTCTTCAACTTCATCCGTAGGACCTACCCGTCACATGGCCTTGGAACTCACTCCCCGAGTTCCCATTTGCCTCAGGCCTCTGCACATTCTGTTCCCTGAGCCTGGAACACTCTCTCACTGTCTGCCTCCCCCAGCGTAACTGCTTCTTTTCCTTTATGACTCAGTTCAGATGTTTGTAAGGAAGCTTCCCAGACCCCTAGATCAGTGATGTCCAAGAGAACTTTCTGTGATGATGAAAATGTTCTAGATCTGCTTGGATCCATAGGATAGCCACTAGCCACATGTGGTCTTTGAGCACTTGAAATATGGCCAGTGTGACTGAGGAACTGAATTTTTAATTACTCACATTTAAATCTAAATTGCCGCACGTGAGTAGTGGCTACCACGCAGGACAGTGCCGTATCCTCCTGCTGCACACGCTCATGGTTCCTCTTTCCTTCCTTCAATGCACCTATCACAGCTCATAATTTCCATTGAGTGGTAAGATTGCTATCTTTTACGCAAAATATTTAATTTCTTATGGATAATTGTCATTAATACAGCAGGAACTAATATGATTATAAAACCAAACCAAACCTGTTGTCATTGAGTCGATTCAACTCATAGCGGCCCTACAGGACAGGGTACAACTGCCCCCTAGGGTTTCCAAGGAGCGGCTGGTGGATTCAAGCCACTGAACTTTTTGGTTAGCAGCTGTAGCTCTTAACCACTGCACCACCAGGGCTCCTAATGGATTATAAGATACAAAAATCAGAAGAATTTTAGCACTCAATAGAAATTAAAACATGAGCTGAACGTTGATCAGAATGTCTGACACCTGGCCCTGTTCTGATCGAAGTTAACAAATAGGTTTTCGAGACTTCTTAAATAATTCATGTAATGCAGAAAAAGTTAACTTAGATTTCCAAGCTGCTACAATGCACTGGCACTTAAATGACTTTTGCTGTTGACAAACATTTGCTTAAGATGACCAAGTTTATCTAAATGTCTCAAAGGGGAGGGCAGGGAGACACGTACACTGTAGATTTTCAATTAGCCAGAAGCAAGCTGAGTTTGTGTTGGTAAAATACAGTGTAATTATTTATCCACGTAAGTCTAAAATGTTAGCTCAGTTTGTCTGAGCACAAGGTAATGCCAAAAGTTCAAGGGCGTGGGGGTGGATCAATGTCAATCCATCACAACTGTGAAAAACAGGTGACAGAGCAGCAATGCCATCAAAGGAACAGTATTAGTAGTAGATGAGTGGTCTAATTCAATTCTCATTTTGGCTTCTATAGTATCTTTTACTAAGAATTTGGTGAAAAACAGGGCAATTCTACTCTTTTAATACTTGTCCATAAGCAGAAGGGAAGTGTTATGGATTGAATTGTGTCCCCCCAAAATCTGTCAGCTTGGCTAGTCCATGATTCCCAGTATTGTGTGATTCTCCACCATTTTGTCATCTGATGTGATTTTCCTGTGTCTTGTAAATTGTCTCTATGATGTTGATGAGATGGGATTAGTGGCAGTTATATTAATGAGGCAGGACTCAACCTACAAGATTAAGTTGTGTCTTAAGCCAATCTCTTTTGAGATATAAAAGAGAAAAGCAAACAGAGAGACAAGGGAACCTCATACCACAAAGAAACAAGAGCCAGGAGAATAGTGCATCCTTTGGACCTGGGGTCTCTGAGCTGAGAAAGTCCTTGACCAGGGAAGACTGATGACGAGGACCTTCCCCCAAAGAGAGAAAGCCTTCCCACAGAGCTGGCACCCTGAGTTTGGACTTCTAGCCTCCTAGACTATGGAGTGAATAAATTTCTCTTTGTTAACGCCATCTGCTTGTGGTATTTCTGTTACAGCAGCACTAGATGACTAAGACAGGAAAAAAACAAAAGAAATCTAAGTTAGAGTGATGGGCATTGCTGATTAAGAATCTGAATGTGAATACCTTTTAATATGTTGAATCTCCAATTCATATGATAAAACCATCTGTTAATAAACTATGAAACTTTACAAACAACATAAAAAGTCCTCATGTGCTGAACTCCAGAACTAATGGAATTAATTTTCTCTCCCTTTTGTTCAATCACTCCTTCCACAGAAAGTCCTAAACCTGAGTTATCACTGGCATATCCCTGCGCTTTCACACGTGTCATCAAAACATGACGGTTTTTGTCAATGACATAGGAAGCAATTTCAAATGAGGTCAGAGGATCTTGAATTCTCTCAGAATATATTTTCAGTTCTCTGTGATCCAAGTCTCACAAAAAAAGAAATGAGAACAGCTGGGCTTATATAGTTTCTTTCATCCCAATGATGTTACTAAACCCCCGATGTCTCAATGCTAGCAAAGGACCCGGTGTTTAAGTGCTCTACCACAAAGCATCTCCCGTTCTAGAAGAGATGGCCTTTTCTTAAAAGAGGGCTGAAGCAGCACCTGTTATTTAGCAGAGATGAGCCACTGACTTCTTTCTAGTGCCAGTTTTCCAAGACGACACTGTGTTTGCCCTGATATTTTTGCTCCAGGTTTTAAGAGGCTTCTCTTCTTTGTGCACCTCCATGTGTTGCCTGAGATGTGAGCTCTGTCTGGAGCATTTGCCACATTCACTGCCCTGGTAGGGTTTCTCTCCTGCATAGGTTCTTGATGTTGAGTGAGGTGGGAACTCTGGCTGAAACATCAGCTACTCTTATGGCACTGGTAGGGTTTTTCTCCAGCAAGAATTCTCTGGTGCTGAATGAGACTCGAGCTCTGTTTGAACCAGGACTTCAAATCGGTTTATCTTGTTCAAACCCCTGCTGAGAATTTGCATTTTTAACAAGCTCCCAGGTGATGCTAATACTGCTGGTTAGGGACCAATTCTGAGAACCACTAGCAGAGCAGTGATTCTCAAAATTTATCATACGTAAGAGGACAAAGCTGGAGAAAAATGTAGAACAAAATTCTACCTGACAAACAAAGACCAGACTTACTACTCTGACAGACTGGAGAAACCCCAAGAGTATGGCCCCTGGACACCCTTTTAACTCAGTACTGAGGTCACCCCTGAGGTTCACCCTTCAGCCAAAGATTAGACAGTCCACAAAAACAAAAGGAGACTAAATGGGCACGCCAGCGCAGGGGCAAGGACAAGAAGACAGGAGGGGAAAGGAAAGCTGGTAATGGAAACCCAAGGTCGAGAAGGGGAGAGTATTGACATGTCGGGGGCTGACAATGATTGTCACAAAACAATATACATATTGTTTCGTGAGAAACTAATTTGCTCTGTAAACCTTCATCTAAAGCACAACAACAACAAAAAAAGTGAAGATAAATAAAAAATTGAAAAAAATATATATAAGAATCATCTGAAGATCTTGTTAAGCTGTAAATTCTGATCTGGTATATCTGGAGTGGAAATGCAAATTCTCAGCAGGGGTTCTAACCAGACCAAACCAGTTTGAAGCCCTGGTTTAAGCCTTTCTCTACACTCATCACATTTATAGGGCTTTTTCCCTGTATGGATCCTCCAACGTTGAATGAGATTAGAACTCTGAAAGAAACTTTTCCCACAATCAGCACATTTATGGGATTTCTTTCCAGTGTGGATTTTCTGATGTTGAAAAAGAGTTGAATTCTGAAACTCCCTTCACATTCAATAGGTTTATAGGGTTTCTCATCTGTCATGGATTGAATTATGTCCCCCCAAAATACCTGTCAGCTTGGCTAGGTCATGATTCCCAGAATTGTGTGATCGTCTACCAGTTTATCTGATGTGATTTTCCTATGTGTTGTAAGTCTTATCACTATGATGTAATAACATGGATTAGTGGCAGTTATATTGATGAGATTTACAAGATTAGATAGTGTCTTAAGCCTCTCTTGAGATATAAAAGAGAGAAGCCAGCAGAGAGACACAGGGACCTCATACTACCAAGAAAGCAGCGTCCAGAACAGAGTGCATCCTTTGGATCTGAGGTTCCTGTGCTGAGATGCTCCCAGACCAAGGGAAGATTGATGACACGGACCTTCCTCCACAGCCGATGAAGAAAGCTTTCCCCTGGAGCCAGTGCCCTGAATTCAGACTCCTACCCTACTAGACAGTGAGAGAATAGACTTCCCTTTGTTAAAGCCATCCACTTGTGGTATTTCTGTTAAAGCAGCACTAGATCACTAAGACATCATCCAAGCTTCTTTTCAGCCTTCTCAAGCTTGAGTCAAACCGAGCAGCCATTCCCCATTTCTGCCACTGCCGAGCTGTTTTGCACTGGTTCTCATAGGCTTTTCCTTGGCTTTAGCCCCAAGAAATACCCCCTTTAGGTTTTCCTAACTTCATAGTGAAGAGCTAAATGATGTTGTTTCGCTCCCTTGGGCTGCAGTTCTGAATTTTCATGCAGGGTGCAGCCACCACCCCTCAGTGCCTTGGCGCCACTTGGAGTTGTAAGATTATTTAATGTATGATACATTATGTATCTTTAGCTAAACTATAGCCCTGGTTGCACAAGCAGTTAAGTGCCTGGCTGCTAACCGGAAGGTTGATAGCTTGAACCTATCCAGCAGTTCCTTGGGAGAAATGACCTGGCAATCTGCTTCACTGAAGACCATACCCTAGAAAACCCTATGGGGCAGTTCTACTGTCACATGGGGTCGCTATGAGTTGAGAAAATGACTCGATGGTACCAACAACGATCTAAATTATAAGTTCAAGAAAAATGTTTTGCCTGCTTTACCCACCATGTCTACAGTGAGTTATACAGACCTAGAAGAGTTAAAAAAAATGAAAACTTTTGCCGTTGGGTCGATTCCAACTCCTAGCAACCCTATAGGACAGAGTAGAACCGCCCCATAAGATTTCCAAAGAGCAGAGCAGTTGGTGGATTTGAACTGCTAACTTTTAGATTAGCAGCTGAGCTCTTAACCACTGCGCCACCAGAGCTCCCGTATAGAGTAAGCACATCAAAAATATTTGTTGAATAAATAAATGAACAAACAAATGTATGAGCGAAAGGAGAGAGTTGCTTAGTCTGGTACTTGTGATAATGAAGTACAATAACGAAAAGTCAGACCAGAGGTCATAGGATTAAATCAGTTAGCTATATTAGCGCTTAGAGGAATTATACATTTCCTTGTATACATATATAATCGTGTGTGTACAGTTGTACTTTCTTGTTATTAGCTGCCGTTGAGTTGAACCCCAACTCTTGGTGAACCACACACAACAGAACGAAATGCTGCCCCGTCTTGTGCCATTTCCACGGCTGTGTGTACAAAAGCATAATGGCGTGTCTGCTAAGGTTTTCATTTGAGTAGCCTTGTGTGAACATGTACGCACATGTGTTTGTGTGTTAGGATACTGAAGTGACTAAGACATATGCAGAATCACTCAGGAGAGCAGTTTCTTAGTCGTTACTTTTTATTTTGAAAGATTTGTCAAACTCATCCCATCATGGCGAGAGTTTGCACGATTAATGAGAAGCAGCTTTTTCATGAAATGCTTGGAGGTGAACGAGTTCTCAGCCTGTGAGATCCGACCATCCTATTGACTTTGAAGTTTTCTCTTGATTAATAGAAGAAAAAAGGGAGGGGGAATAAAGGAAGAACATGCTAGAAACCAAAGGAAAAACTCCTCATGACAGCCACCCAAAAGTGGAAGGAAAAAAAATCACCAGCTCCACTTCTATTTTACAACGTTCTGTATCTCTTGATTTGGGCCTTCCTGGCTCAAACAGCCTCCCAGTCCCCACAGCCCCCCAGGAGAAGCCTGCATTTCCCCAAGACAGTTAGGAGAAGAGAAGCTTTGTGGGAGGTGGTGGAGCACCTCCATGGGCTTTGCAGGTGGTCCACAGCTCCCAAAAGTTTGAACAAACAGCCTAATGTGAAAAGCAACTGCACTGAAACGTAAGGGGGAAAATGGTGAGGACCTGGGTTTATGTGAGAGCTTATGTATTTTCATAACTTGGCGGCCCCAGATTCTCTCAGTTGCAGCCCTAGGTAAGCAAGACTTGCTCTCTGAGGATCTGGTTAGTGGGTTCTGCAGGGGTTCCCCTACCACTGGTCCTCTAGTCCCAGAAACATCCTTGCCAACATCACATGTCCATTACTTCCCTTTACCCACCTCCAGACTGTCTAGGGAAGATCCCCCAGGCAGCCAACACCCTCAAATAAAATTAACACAAAGTCTGATTTGGTGAGTATTAGTTTCAAACACAGAAAGAGAGAGACTCTGAAGATGTAATGTGTGTTTAAGGCAGACCTGAGCAGATCAAAATTTCCACCCATAAGCCAGCAAGACAATGGGCAATGCTGCAAAAGGCAAGAGAAAAACAGGGCTGTTAGTGGGTGAGTAACAGGCCTTGATAGTCGAGTTACAACTTGGGTTACAACTTCCATTTTTAGCACCGTTAATATATTCGTTTAAACTATATTAGCACCTTGTCCCCAGGCAGAACCACAAACCATCCAAACATTTTAAACATTGGGAGAAACAGGAAAGGGAAGGTCAAAAAGAAAGAATCCGGGTACTGTGGAAGGAGGCATGGATTTAGATGACAAGATCCTTGTCGATATCCTCTGCAAAGCAAGAAAAGAGAGCAGAGTTAAGGATGAGGCCCTGTGTCAAGGAAGACACACCTCCTGAGGAATCCACGGTCCCCACCCACCCCCAGGACCAAGGGCCAGGTGACCAGCCCAAGGTCACACAGGAAGTCAGTGTCTGAAGAATCTTTGTCTCCCTGTCTCTGGCCTGTCCCCACTCTTATGCTGCCAAGTTACACTTCCTGTTTCCGTCTCCGCGCCTGCCAGTTCCCAAAATAATGTTTGGCACAAAATGAGTGCTAACACTTGAGGGAAGGGAAAGCGAAAGAGATAGTCAGATGGACAAAAGATCAGGAGGATAGCCTGAGAGAGTGAGGACCACCCAGACAGGGAGAGCAGATAGGAGCCAAATAGACAGAAAGAGCAGGGACAGGCAGAGAAAGGACAGACTCACAGACAGAGAAAGCAGAGACAGAGAGTAGACAGACACACAGAGAAAAGAGAGACAGGCAGAGAGAAGTAAGACACACGGACAGAGAGAGCCAAGACAGAGAGAAGACAGACACACAGACAGAGGGAGCAGAGAGAGGGAAGGAGACGACAGCCCACCACAGGAGCACTGCTCCTGACCGAGGCTGGGATGCCCTGACCGTGGCCGTGGTGACACTTGGACCTGTCTCTCAGACACTCACGCTCCTTGATGCCGAAGCAGCCGGCCCACTCGTCCAGGGCGATGTACTTGTCATGGTCCAGGTCACAGGTCTCAAAGAAGCGGGTGGTGCAGTGCTCCATGGGGATGAGGGGGGCACGCAGTGGGGCCAGCTCGGTGTGGGACAGATACCTGCAGGGAAGGAGGTAGGGGAAAGGATGATCAGTGCAGGGCAAGAAGCCAGGATCCTGGGTCTACCCCAGCTCTACTACTCATTGACCTGCTGTGTGACTTAGTGCCCCCCTCTGAGCCTCATTTTCCCCACCCCTCAAATAGAAGGAGGAGTTGGCCACTATTTCTAATGGCCCTTCCAGTTCTGAGGTGCCATGGGCTCAAAAGAAGAGGTCTCTTGGTGTATTTAACTGTTTCCTAATTGGTTGAGAGCGGGCAGCAGAGAGAATCCTAACAGATCAAATCTGGCATGAAACAACACTCTATGTTTTCTGTGGATGTGCACTGACACAGCTGCAAATGTCTAGGAAAGGGTCTCAAAAGAGATGCACCAAAGAGTGCTGCCTTCCAGGGTGGGGCCTGTGAAGTGACCAGGATTGGCAGTGAGGGTCAAACAGAACTCTATCCTTCTCCACAGAGCTTTCACTGTTTTAAAATAGCATTTAATGACCGAGAGGGAGGCCCTTCTGCTTTCCCTCCCCACTATACTCCACCCCTCTTCTCCCTGCTGGCCTTGGACTCCAGAAAACATGTGTAATTTTTTCCCTACTTCTCCAGAGCCCCCGACCAGCTGTCTCTAAAATACTCTTCTCCAAGAAGTTCCACAGAACAATGTGACCCCAACTTTCTCTCTTAACCTCCAAACCCTCAGCCCCACCCAACTCACGGGAGAAACTGGACCATGTCTGAACTGGAAGGACACCCCCCACACCCCTTCACTGTGCTGGTGGGAAAACTGAGGCCCAGGCAGGCCCAAGGGCCCAGGCAAGGCCACAGCGCAGCTCTGGGGCAAGAAGAGGAAAACATGGATCCCCTAGCCTGGGGATGGAGTACTTTCCCAGATACACAGTCCTTGCAGCCCATCTGGAAACTTCCCTTCCAGGACCCTTTGCTGTGTGGTGGGACCCAGCTGCTCGGCCTGAGTTCCCGATGTCGGCCCCCACGACTCCACAGTGAGTGACTCATTTGGATCCCAGCCATGGATGCAGCCTGGGAGAGAAGCAGCTGAGAGCTTCCCAGAACTCAGGAGACCCCAGCCACCCAGGATCACTGTCAGGGTGGACAGGGTCCAGGCACACGGGCTAGACAAAGAATAGGGGGTGAGCATGCAGAGAGGAGCTTCTTTGGGCCCCACCTCGCTCCCCAGGCATGAGAGCAGGGCCACCCTCCTCTCCCCATGCTCCCCACAGGAACACATAGCAGGAGAGGTCTGAAGGTGGTGACAGGGGTGGGCCCGGCCCAGCCCCAGATGGAGCAAGCCACCTCCTGCACCTTCCTGGAGCCGTTTTAATTTTTTCCTTCAGTTGTGAGAAGCAGATCCTGTGGCCAGATCATCACATGGAGTGTGAGCTCCATTGGCGCAGGGACCCTGTCTGTTCTGATTACTGCTAAATCCCCTATTAAATAATGCTGGGCTTGTGTTTAGGGGGCATTGAGGTTATGTTAACGGTGGTAGAATGATATGGAAAAGGACAGTGAGAATCGCTGCACAACTTAAAGAATGCAATGCAATCAATGTTACTGAATTGTACATTAGAAATTGTTTTGCTATATATATTTTCACAATACAGTTTATTCTTAAAATGCTGGGCCCATAGACCATCAATGTGTGTGAACTAACCGACTGCCCGAGTATCCTGCAGAGCAGTTACATAGCACTTCTTAACTCATCTGGACAAGGGCAAGAGCCTTCAAACCAAGGGCTTTCAATGTGGATGGAGTTGACCGTGAATTTTTTAAGAACCCCCCAGGGCCAGTAATTGGGTTGGCTCTCAGAGTGGGGCTCAGACACTGCAGACTTCCAGCCCCCCTCGGAGGCCTACAGCCCCCACCTCAGCCCCTGCCACCCCTTGGAGTCTGGCATTCCTTCCGAATTCCTTTTGCCCCAGCACTCTCAGCACAAAGGAGGGATTTCCAGTTCACTCCGACTTTTGCCCCTTCTGGAGTAATGAATGAGTGTCTTACCACGTCCTTCCTCTCGCATCTGCATCCTTTCTCCAGATGCTTGTTCCCTCCGGCCCCCAGTCCTAAGCAAACTGTGGGCTCCAGGGTTGGAAGCAGAAGAGGATGCTGGAAGGTTTCTGGTCTGTATCTAGTGCACCATCCAGCCCTGACCCATGACTTGGTCCACTCCAGGGCCAACCCAAGCCAGACCCCTGTGGTCCCCAAGGGCCTGGGTCTTACCCGTCAATGGGATGCTGGTCCAGCTGGCCGAACTGCCAATGCACGGGGAAGATGTACATGTTGTAGTTCTTCTCGAAGTCTCGGGCCAGCAGCTCCACGGGGTGGTCTCCAGCCTCCAGGCGTTTCTCGTTCTCATGGATCTTCTTCACCTGTGGAAACAGAGACACTGTGTGACAAAGGGTTCAGGGAGACTGTCCAGGCCAGTCAGGACCCCTCCTACCTCTGGCAGGAGGCCAGAGCAGGTAGAGATCAGCCAAGACCAAGGCTAAAGATGAGGAGGAAGGAAGCAGTAGAGATGGGGATCTTTCACAAAAGTGGTGGCCTGGGATGATCCAGGCAGAGTGTACCCTAGAATTTCTCAAAAGGTGCGCCATAGAGCTGTTGTTTTTGTTGTTGTTGTTAGTTGCCACCGAGTTGGCTCCAATCCATAGTGACTTTATGTACAACAGAATGAAACATTGCCCGGTCCTGTGCCATCTTCATGATCTTTGTTATGTTTGAGCTCATTGTTGTGGTTATTGTGTCAGTCCATCTCATTGAGGGTCTCTGTAGAGCTATCCACATCAAAATCACCTGGCAAGTGTGTCAACATGCAGTTTTCTAGGCCTTACTTCATAGAGACTGATTTAGTAGGCTTGGGGTGGGGCCCAGGAATCTGCATTTTAACAGAACCTCCAGTGATACGCCCACGAAAGTTTAAAAATCACTGACTCAGAACTTATAAAAAAAGAGTAGGGTGGCTTGCATCTTTTTAGTTAAGACTGGGTTAGACTTCTCAGAGCCCTTAAGACGTTCATGTACTCTATGAGCCTCCCAGGGCAGCGAGGAGAAGTATGTGTCCCAACGCCCACGGTGAATGCCTGCTTCTGGGTGGGGATGTTGGCTTACAGTGGGGGTCTAGTTTTAGGAACTGTGTGTGGATCTCAGCCATTCCAGGGCCAAAGAACAGACCAGCTCAGGGCCAGGCTAGCACCCTGGATGGGCTGGAAAGAGACCACTTACTCGCAGCTTCTGCTTCTCAGTCAGAAGGTTGTTGCCTTCATCCCGTTCATACAGGGTGACCAGAACGTTCTTGAGCCAGTCACGCATGCGCAGGGGGAATTCAGTCAGCTCAGAGTCCAGGCAGGGGGGGATGTCTAGGGTTTGAAACAAGAGTGGTCAGCACAAACCCTGAGCCTCCCCGCCCAAGCGCTCACACGCTGCCTGGAGTGCTCTCCCCACCCCTGCCCTCCTTCTCTAACCACTTCCATCCATGACCTTGGCAGAGCAGCCTCACTTCTCTGTACACACAATGAACAAAGGAGGTTGTGGGAGGAAGAATACTCTGAAACAGAAAAGTGCAAAGGCACGTCTGCTGCTCCCTTGACCTCGATCTGATCTCTGGGGGGGAATGGTTCCTTCCAAGTCAGCTGCCTCTGCAACTGCTGGACGCTGCATTTGGGTGATGGGCCCCAGAAGGGATCATAGCAGAGGCCAGGAGGCCCCATGCTGCTCAAGTCAACCACTGAAAGGTATGCAATGCTGAGAGGCTGAGAAATAACATCCATCTAGAGGCCCAGCTTAATGGCTAAATGAGAAGAATGCTTAACCACCAAAATTTTCTTAGAGATTACGATTCCTTCCATCCTGGTCTTTGGAACTTACAAATCCACATTGTCAGAGCTAGAGGTTTTCATCTAAGTCCACACCTCTTATCGGACAGATGTGGACACTGAGGTCAGAGTGGAGGAGGGGCTTGCTCAAGGCCACATAATAAAGCCTCATCCAGCTCCCAGGGCAGGTGGTTGCCTGGGGGATCAGGAGTTTATTTTCCCCTCATTCTTAGACCTGTGAAAAGCCTCTCTGTGGGTTTGGACCACTACACTCTTGAGTTCCAGCTGGGGAGTAGAAGAGAACATCTGTGATGGAAACACTAGGAGTTAGGGTGAGTGAGCAATATGCCCAAAGAACAGCAAATGCCATTTGGTGAAAGCTCCTTGGAACAATCCTTGGTCTCTCGGCCTGAGAACTCCCTCCAACATTTCCTTCCCCTACTCTCTTTCTCCAGGCCTTTGCTTCTCATTTCACATTCTGGGCCCCACAATTGAAAGGGTGCACAAGGAGAACCTTGTTTTCCCCTTCACTTTTCTGTACCCTGCACACCTGAGGCAGGTGAGTGACTCTCCCCAGTGCCACCTGGTGGTGGAATGTACCGAACACACAATGTGGATGTTGTCTTGAAGGAGCAGGCATGGCCTTGGGTGATAGGGAAGACACCAACACTGAACGAGGTACCTGGGCTAGTGAATCTACAGCTGGGATCACTAATACAAGGCCAGACAACATCCTGGTGTTCCTTCCCGCAAACACCTGACTCCCAGGTTTCTAGAAGAAGGTGGTCAATCATGTTTTAAGAGGGCAGATAGGAACATAGAGGAGTAAAATGGCTAAAGATAAGACAATACTGAGTAACAGGGCTTAAAAGGAACTGGATAGGCAAGTCCCTATTTTAAAATATTTTAAAAATATTGCAGGCCCAGGTAGAACATCATTTTTGCTTTACAGTATTGAAGCAGGAAAGATTTGGATTAGCACCAAAGAAGAGCTTCCTTATTATTAAAGTAATGCAATTGTCTTTAAGAGGCTAGCTAGAGGCTCCAAAATCCTCCCTTCTCTGGTGCTTCCACAGTCACTCAGTCCTTCCCCAGAAGATGTCATGAATTCATAGCTGAGAAAAAGCTATTCACAGATAATCATATCATTTATAAATAAGAACACTGAGGCTCAGAAAGAGGAAGATATTTGCTCAAGGTCACACAGAACCGGCATCAGTGCCAGCTGAGTTCATTCTCCCAGATGGGAAGCTAGAAGGGCCCAAGAGGATACTCACATTTGCAAGGTCCAATGTAGTCCAGATGGAGTTTGTGGCCCTTCTTGGTGCCCTCCAGGGTGCACTTTGTGGCAAAGAAGTGGCAGGAAGAGTCGAAGGTCTTGTTGTCATTGCTGCACACCTGTTGGCAAAGCATAGCACACCCCCTCCTTCATTCCCAGAGACCTTTGCTGGTGCCATCATCCTTGCCCATTTCAGAGAGGGGAACACTGAAGGCCAAGCAAGGAATGTGATTCACCCAAGGTCATAGGAGTTAGTGGTGGGGCTGGGACAAAAACCGACTCTTTGGGGTCCCTGGCTAATGTTTAGCCCATGCTGAGAGCAACAGCTCTGCATACAGGGACGACTCAGGGCTGAGATGTAGGAAAACACACCTGGAAGATACGTGAAGAATGGATTAAAGTTGGGAATAAGGAAAAGAACATATCAGACTTGAGACTGATATCCTTAGAAGGGCCTGCTTACAATGTTGGCCCTTGGCTGGTGTCTAGGAACTTGGCTGATAAACAGTTCCCTACGCTGTTATAAAACTTACAGTAAATGATAAGAGTGGCTTGTTGTGCCTAAATTGCTTGTATAAACACGGTTTCTGCTGAACTTCTTCTGCTTTCTTTCTAGGAGTCTGAAATTTTGGTGTATGCTAGGAAGAGGGGGCCTACTTGACCAGCCCCCAATAAAAAGCTTGGGTGGTGAGTCTCTAAAGAGCTTCCTTGGGCAGAAATATCACACACGTGGTGTTGCATTTTCATTGCTGAGAGAAAGAATGTTCTCTATTTGACCCTCATGGGAAGGAGAAAGCAAGAAAGTCTGCACATGGATTCCTTCAGACCTTGCCTATGTCCTTTTCTCTTATGATCCCGGTATATATCCTTAATATATATTCATTGTAATACGTCTTAGCTGTGAGTACAACTATATGCTGAGTCATGTGAATCCTTCTAGGGAATCTCAGAACACAGGGGTGGTCAAGCAGACATCAAAGGCAGTAGCAGTAAGCAGCTGTATTAGGAGGAGGGGAGCCTTGTGTTGACTATCCTGCAGGTACTTAGTATTGCTTATATTCTCTGAGGGAGAATTGATGGGCATTGGTGACCACTGGGATTTGGGGAGTTGCGGGGAAGGAGGGAAGAGATAATGAAAGATGATGCTAAAATTTGGAGCCCAGAGGGCATGTTGTACTGGTGAGAGACTGAAGGCAGAGAAGACAGATAGGAAGTTGTGGAATGATGTTGATACTAGATTTGCTGCCCTGAGCTAGAGCACCATAAGCACAATGGTTGGCATGAGTGGGTGCTCAATATTTACTTGGATGGACGGATGGATCCTGTTGGAGTTAGGATGGAAAGGTTTAAAAGATAGTAGAAAAATAAATAAGACACACTTACTGGTTATTTACTATGTACCCAGTATTATCTGACAAATCCCCACAACAACTCTACGAGATAAGGACTATTTTTACCCCCTCTTTAGAGATGAGAAAATTGAGACATGGGACATGTTCAGCAACTAGCTAAGATCTCACAACTAACCAACAGTGAAGATGGGGTTTGAAGTCCACCTTCAGCCTGACTCCTGAACTCACATTTTCAGACCTGATGCTTTGTTAAGCTGCTCCAACATACAGCAAGCCTCTATCCCAACGCCCATGGGACTGTCAGGCATCACGCTTGGAACCTGATGGTGCTGAATAAATTCTTGCTGGTTGCTAGTGCAAGCCAGAACTAGGCAGAGCCTTCACCTCCGACTCACCACTACTTTCTTGCTATGACTAGATCTAAAGAGGGGACTTCTGAGACTGGAGCTGCCTCATAGAACCACCAAGCCAACAGTTTTCTGGATGGACACTCTGTGCTCTGAAGGGCTCAATCCCCCATTCCTCTGCCCCTTAGCCCTTACCTTCTCAAACTCGCCAATGGGGGCGGGGCAGCTGGTAGGGTCCTGGCACACGCACATGGGGCTGTTGTTCTCATCCAGCTCGCACACCTTGCCGTGTTTGCAGTGGTGGTTCTGGCAGGGGTCTGGTAGGTGCAAGGGCCCAGAGTTAGCACCACTTGAGCTACCATGTCCACCCAACCCAGTTAAGACCAATTCTTGGGCAGACGGTGTGAGTTGTGGCCCCCACTCTGGGCTCTAGGCAGCTCTGAGTCCTCCCTGCTCTTCTGCAGAGCCCGACAATCTGCATTTGGGAAGCAGGTGTCTCAGACTAGGGGTTAGAAGTTCAGTCTGAGGTCAGGGTCAGACATTCCTTTTGAGGCTGGAGGCTCAGTCTGGGACCCATAAACACTGGATGCCCTATGACTGCCACCAGGATTGAAGGAACCTTTGTGCTCCCAGCTCTCAGTTGATCAGTCATAAAAACAAATCAGTTGCTGTTGAGTTGACTCCAATTCATGTTGACCCTACGTGTGTCAAAGTAGAACTGTGTTCCATAGGGTTTTCAATGGCTGATTTTTTGGAACTAGATCACCAGGGCTTTCTTCCGAGGTGACTCTGAGTGGACTCAAACCACCAACCTTTCAAGTAGCAGCCGAGTGTGTTAGCCATTTGCACCACCCAGGGACTGATCAATCATAGTGAGGCATTTCTGGATTCTAGAAGAGACTTTCTAGAATGACTTGGAAGTTCAGCTGTGTCGTGGGTTGGGGGGGGGGTGTGAAACCCAACAAAACAGACTTAAGAGGTTATAAAGGAAAAGGAAGAAGGGCCCTGAGGCCCGATTTGAACAATAGGGTCCGCATGTGTCTGGTGTTTTCTGGTAAACACCGGATGAAGTGGGCGTGGAGGAGGGAAGGAACATGACTCCGTGCTCGGCTAGATCCAAACGCTGGTGATTCCCCTCAGGATGCGACCTTAATCTAGCCTTTTCCTCCTGATGCTTTATTTTGGGCATTTTATACTTTATTGGATGCTTCCCCAACCAGGCACTGGGCCAAGCTGCACCCACATACTCATATGCTTTCTCTCATAATCCTCCCAACAACCCTAGGGCGAGTGTGTACCATCTTCATTATTATTCCCACAGTAAAAGCAGTTGCCATTGAGTCGACCATGACACGTGGCAACCCCATGTGTGTTAAGTACAACTGTGCTCCATAGGGTTTTCAATGGCTGATTTGTCAGAAGTAGATCGCCAGGCCTTTCTTCTGAGGCATCTCTGGGTGGACTTGAACCTTGAAACTTTCAGTTAGCGCCAGAGCCCATTAATTGTTTGCACCACCCAGGGACTCCATTTCATGTTAGAGGTGAGGAAGCTGAAGCTCAGAGAGGCTGAGCAAGCTGTCCAAGGCAACTTGCATAAGAAGTGAACAAGCCTAGATTCAAACCTTGGTTGGTTTGCCTCCAAAGTCCATGCTCTTAACCCCTCAGTATAACACCCTTCTACTCTGTGGGCTGGAGGCAGCAGCATAATGGGCTAAAGCCAGAGGCCCTGGGTCATTTCTCGCCCTCTGGCACTAACTCCCTGGGTAATATTACACGAGTTTTGTCAGGTTTCTGGGCCTCATTTCCTCAAAACTGTTGAAAATCAAATCAACTAATGAGTGTGAAAGCACTTGGTATTATCAGGTCTGCTCCCTTGTGGGGATTGTGCTGGGGCAGAGGCCATTGGGAAGGAACCTCAGCGACCAAACATGACTGGTGACCTCGGTGGGAATGTGAAACCCAACTATGGAATCAAGAAAAAGAGCTGTGGGGGAGAAGGCCATCCCTGCTGGGGAATTTCTCTTCCTGTCCCTCCGAGCATTCATGGTCTGGCTATAAATAGGTCTTTCCCAGACTCCAGGGAACTGAGTGCCAGAGAATATTCCCAACCTTCTTCAAAGCCATTTCCCCTCCGCAGCCCACTGAGGTTCCCACCCTACATTTCCTTGAGAAGGAATCCCACGTAGGCCTGTCTTACGCCTGTCCCCATGCCCTAGGCCTAGGCAGCAGAGGGCCAAGGCTGGACGTGCCAGGTCTTGGGAAAGAGACCTACTTTCAGCCACCACCTCCTCCTCAGCTTCCTCAGCACCGTCATCAAATTCTCCTACTTCCACCTGGACGGGGTTGGCTCCCACAGTTACCTGAGGTGGAGAGAGAACAAAGAGTGGAACAAATCTCACCCCATCCTGGACCTAGAGAAAACGGGTAGAGACTGGTTGGGGAACGAGAAGAAATATCTTCCCTGGAGCTTCAGGTACCCACAAAGGGATAGGGAAAGGTGGGCTTGCCCAGGTCAGAGAGTGCAAATGGCAGGATCTAGAATTTATATTTAACTTATAGACTCACTCTGTTTTGTGTATTTTGCTGAGATGCCTCATAGACCCCCAGGGGATGTTAGGGCAAGAGGCAGTGCCAATCCCTCCTTCCCTACCAGCCACACCAGAGCAGCTCCTCTTTCATCTGGCTCATACATGGGGAGATCATGCGTGATCATGCAAACAGCTTAAAAATAAAACATTACAAAATCATGGCTTCACACTACGGAGTTCCGATGAAATTTGGGAAGCACTCAGGGCAGTGTTGGGATTTGAGGGATGCACAGAATTTACATGTGTGCTTGCATGCACATGGGAAGGGGACAATTGCCCCATTCCAGCAGCGAGACCCACAGCACCTATCTGGCACCAGGCAATGGTGTGGACAGGGAGGGACTAGAGGTCTGGGGTCTCCACCCGCGTACCTCGGTGCCCTCAGCCACGGTCTCCTCCACCACCTCTGTCTCATCGGGCAGGGCTTCCTGCTGCTGCTGGAAAGAGAAAATAGGGTTCAGAAAGGTCAGGGCCAGGGCCAGCTTTGTCTCTGAAATCTGTCTGGCCTGAAACACCAACACTGGGGGAGCTGGGGGTGCAGCTGATGGAGCAATCACCAATGCCGGGTCTCAGGGTCTGCCATGGTGGAGGAGAGGGCAAAGGAAAAGCCAAACACAGAGTCCCATGGACAACGGAGCCATTCCCTTTTATATATTTTATAGCTGGGGCTTCTAGCTAAGATTTAGCTTGAAGATGCATTTCTGCTGCTTTGAATTCTTATAAAGTCTGAAAACCACTGATTCAGAACAACTCCCCTTAGTCTGCAAAAAAAATAAAATAAAACTGAGACCCAGAGTGGGATGGACTCTGTGAATTTTAACAGATGTCATTATCTTCCCCCAAGAGTGTGATTGTATTATTGTTATCATTATGATTTTTATTCTTTTTTTTTTTGGTGAGGGGGCAATTCCTTGCCAAAAATGGACTGGAAGAGGCGGATAAAATAGCGTATAGCTTTGAGGTCCCTGGGTAGCTAGGGCAGCTTCTAAAATTAATGCCAAACTTGCCAAGTCTTTTGCCAAAATCTATCAGTCTAATCAAGACTGCCAGGGCCTACTATCACTCACACCCCCTCAGTAAAGAGAGATTAAAAGAAACTGCTCTTTCTGCCTGCCCCACATTTCTTCCTCTCTCTTCTAGAACATGGTGTCTTCCAGGTTCAGCTTTGGATAACTACTCCTGGGCTGCTGCAGACAATTCATGGAGGGACTGTCTGTGAATCAAGGTTCCCCATCCTCCCCTGGCCAAGAAGATTCAGGACACAAGCTCAGCTAGACTGGCTCTTCCTGGATTTTTAAATCTTCTCCCAAGACTTGGAAACTGTTGGAGCTAATCAATTCAGGTGCCTCCCAGATCCTGGAACTGTAATTTTTCAGTCTGCCGGCCCTTGGATACTATAATATATCCCTGTATCTTTCTCCCCCTCTTATTTTCTCAGGTTGAGTTTGTTGCTTGCGATCAACACTCATTGATTCAGAAACTAACCCATCTCTCTCTGTGGCTTGACTCCCTTCTAACATCATTCCCACAAGCAGTCTTCTACCTCTGCTTGAATATTTCAGACGACAGAAAGCTCATTTCTGTCTGAGTCAGAGCTGGGGAACTATATCCAGCTGAGGAGCTCTGACTTGTAAAAAGTTTGTCTTCACATTTACACAGAAATCTCTCTTCTCTGGAACCTTCACCCAATGGTCCTCATCCTAATTTCTCCTGAGCTCCTGAGCTTAAGAAAAAAAAAAGATAACCAACTCAAGATCTGGAAGTCCCTGTGCCCTCTAAGCATCTAAGGCTGGCAAAATCAGAAGTCCTGGAGCTGATAGTAAGAGGTAAGACCAAGAAGATATGATCTTTAGGTACTTACAGGTACTGCTAAGGCCCTTCCGGCCAGGCAAAGGAGGAAGAAGATCCAGGCCCTCATGGTGCTGGGAACTCTGTGGGGAGGAAAGAGATTGAGATTTTAGTGAGTGGGAACTTCTTGATGGAGAGTTCCTTCTGATGCTGAATTCTTATGATATGCAAGGTAATTTTAGATGGTACATGGAACAGCATTAAATGACAATGGGAGGGAGAAAGTTGCTTCCATTCCATTCTCTTTCAACGCTGATTCTATGAGAAGAAAGTCTCATTGTGGTGCCAAGATGTCTTTAGCACCTCTCTAACACTCATCTGTCTCCCTTTTTAACAAAGAGAGAACAGGCCTCTGACCCCACGCCTCCACAGGAAACTATATCCAGCTGGAATTCAATAAAGTTGTTTTGTTTTCTTTGTGTTTATTTTTACAGTTTCCTTCTATTTGCAGCATATGTGCACAGATTTTTCCATTTATGGTGATGATACAAAGTCTCCTTTTTCTATACATTTATTCAAGTTTTTAAAAAGTGACTCAATAAACATGATTGGCTTGTTAGTCAAGTTTGAGCAATGCCAAACCAGACCATCTGCAAGGACCCTTCAATCCCTGATGTTCTAGGATTCTTTTTTTCCTATATATCCTAAGCTCTCCTCCTCCTTCTCCTTCCCACCCCCTCTGCAATGGGAGAAGTTAACAGACAGAAACCGCTTGCCAATTTGAGACAACGAGATCTACTTTCTAAAACAAAGAACAATAATCTTGGAGCATGGACAGTGGAAACTTCTGTGTGGCCACATTTTTCTCCATTCTACCCAGAAGGAACAACACTTCTCTGGATCCTCTAGGGAAACTCTATCCAAATGCTTGCATGGGTTGCATGTTATCTTGTCTTTCCCTTTCACAGCTGAAGAATATTAGTTGAGATCTTTTCCCCTGCTCTGGTCGCTGCTAAGACCTATTCTCTAGACTCTAATAAAATAATCTCATGATTGTAAGGGATCTTAGAGCAGAATCTTCTCTGATGATTCAATACCAAAATTCCATCCCTAACAAAGGATTTATAGTGGGAATATTTTATTTTTTATTCTGACTAAACGGACTTCATTTCCAAAGAAATGGCTTTAGGAAGTTCTTTCTTATATTGATCTAGACCTCCCTCCCTCAAGCTCCTGGTCTATCCTGATCCACAAAGAACAAGCCTACTCCTTTTGCCCCAAGACAGCCTTTTCAGCCACAGGGAGCAATGGCCATCGTCCCCCTCCCCACCTCTTTGTCCCACAAAACTTCCTGATCAGGCTTATCACCCCTAATTTCTTCCAACACTTCTCAAGCGACTAAGCATCTTGGTGGGTGGTACCCTGGCATCATGGAAAAAAAAATACTTGGCTTGGAATTAAATAGCAGGGGTCTTGTTCTACCTCAATACCATCTTGCTGTGGGGTTTTGGGTAAGTCCTTTGCCTCTCTAGACCTTGCTTACTCTGCCCATTAATTGAGAGGGTTAGACTAGGTGAACCTTGAGGTCTCCTCCTGAGTGGTAAATTGGGACCTTATAATACCCTTAAAATGGCACAGGCACGTGCTGGCCTTGGTACATGTCATCACCTCTGGTATCACCATTGTCTCTTGGATTGCGGTATTTGGGTATCAGGAATGAGCAGAGGAAGAGCAGACTTCATAACTGTTCTTTTGTGGGCTCAGATAGACTCAAAACCTCACCCCCTAATTCATTAGTCTGCATGAAATAAAACAGAAATTTAAAGGAATTGACTGAAGGACTTGGCATTGCTTAACAATGGCCCCAGAAGAATCCAGTCATCCTTTTCTTGGCAGTTTGTGGAGTGTTCCTCCCCCTCACACAGTTATATGCTTGTTCTCCAGGTTTAAAGGTGAAAAAATCTCCCATTTTGCTTTCTTATTTGGAAGACTCAAGCTAAACAATCCCTGCATCTGGCTTTGGACGAATGGACCAGGAGAGAAAGCATCAATGAAGGACTCGTCTGAGATGATTTGAAGTTGAAGGGCCAACATGAGACTGGCAGCTAGAACAAATATAAGTCATCCTGCCTGGGATTTCAGAGAAGCCATGTCATTGGAGAAATAACCAGCCAGAACCAGAAACATAATCAACTTCGGGTCAGAGAGACAGGAAGACCAACGTTTCCTGAGTCTGTGTGCCTTTCCTAGGCAAAGGAACCACACACGCCCCTCTTTGACTAGGGAGAAGTTTTGACAGCTCTTCAATCTGTCCTCCTCACCATCATCCTGCACTCCTTCCCCAGTGGCATACTCACCCTCTTCTGCCATTCACATCCCTGGTGGTGCAGCCAGAAGGGAAAAATAATTATTTAAATCTTGTAGTGTTTCTAAAGCACTTTCACATATCTAATCTCCCTTTGAAGCCTCCTGGAGTTTCTGGGTGGCACAAATAAGTACTTGGCTACTAACCAATAAGTTAGTGGTTCAAATCCACCCACAGGTGCCTAGGAAGAAAGGCCTGGTGATCTACTTCCAAAAAGATCACAGCCATTGAAAATCCTATGGAGGGCAGCTCTACTGTGCAACACATGGGGTTGCCATGAGTTGGAATCAACTCAATGGCAACTTGTTTGGTTTGGAGCCTTCTAACAACATTGGGAGGTAGGCAGACAGGTATGGAAGGGTTCTTAGTCACACTTTCCCATGAGGAGTCTGAGGTTGAGACGAAGGAAGCACGTGTCCAAAGTCATCCAACATTCCCATTCCATGTTGACAAACCTCCCTTCTCATGGAGTTGGGATGAGC
The DNA here is from genome assembly GCA_030035585.1 of Dugong dugon. Taxonomy (NCBI): domain Eukaryota; kingdom Metazoa; phylum Chordata; class Mammalia; order Sirenia; family Dugongidae; genus Dugong; species Dugong dugon. Next base: position 184,213,597 of record CM057460.1, on the reverse strand, counting down.
CTAAGAGGGATCATGCTCAGAGTCCGGGGTGTGGGTCAGGGAGAAATGCAGGCAGAGAGTATTAAGAATGCAAAATCATGAAGGAATATTTTCCAAATTTTGGGTTCTGCCAAGTGGCTGGTACTATATTCCCAGTCCCAGGACATTTTCCCACCCAATATTAAGAAAGGAGGGAAGGGGAGAAGCTGGACTATTCCTAGATGCACAGCAACAATCTGCACACCCGTGAGATCCCTCTCTGAGGTTCTCTAAACTCCACTGGCCAAAGGGGCCAGAGGTCCATCCTGCAAAGAGAATGGTGTGCAGCAGTAACCCCAGCAGGGCCAAACCCCAGCGCTCGGAACTTATCAACTATGCACACAGGCTCTGCCAATCAAGTCCAGGGCTAATGCCCATTGAAATTTAAACACATTTAAGGGCAGACTCTTCCTACCCAGTTGGCAAAATTGTATTAAGTGAAACCTCCTCCTTTGTTTCTCTTTAGTTAACTATTTGTGAGATGTATGTGTTTATTCTTTTCGATGTGTTTTCATAACCCAGCAACCCATTTGGGGCTCAAAGCATGTCTTTCTCCCCTATGGTACAGGTGGGAAGACTGAGGCTCAGAGAGGGAAAAAATCTGCCCCTAGCCCCTATGAGTGAGCAGCAGGGCCATTCCACTGTTGGCGTGTTCTCCGCTGCAACATACTAAGCATACTGTTTCCCTTGGCGGCGGCCACTATCTCCTAGGTGGTCACCTGAAAGGCGCCCAGTTGGGCCATGAACTGGCTGAGGTGCTGGGAGAAAAAGCAGCCCAGGCGTGGGTAGGGGAAGCAGGAGGTCTATTTCCCTTGGATCAGTGGCCATCAAATGCAGACACCCCCACCACCACTCCGCTGCCACCTCCTGCTGTTCCATTCCGTACATCCAGTCCCTTCCTTTTGCCTTTATTTGCTCTGGAGAGTGCTGAAAACCCGTCTTTGGCTGCCAGCAGGACCCAAAGCTGAGGTCATTTCTCTCTCTTTGGAAAGACTCTGGGCATGGAAAAGTACAGCTGGCTCCCCAGTTCATCTCCTTTAAAACCTGAAGGGCCTCCTTAGGGCTCTCCATGGACACCAAAAAGTCGCAGAATGTCACAACTGGGAGGAAATCACAGAATTATAGATTTTTAGGCTGTGGGTCTCAGAATCATAGATTCTTAGAATGCAAAGCAAAATCTGAGTTGCAATCTTCAAATCTGATTTGAGTAGAAAGAGTATACATCTGGAGCAATGCAGTTCAATAGAACTTTCTGAGATGATGGAAGTGTTCTATCTGCACTGCCCAATGTGGTAGCAACTAACCACATGAGGTTATTGAGCACTAGAAACGTTGCTGGTGCATATGACGAACTGAATTTTAAATTTTATTTCATGTGGCTACTGGCTACCACATCAGACTAGTAGTAGTAAACTTTTACAGAGGCAATATAGCATAAAGGTAAGATTATGGGCTCTGGAGCCAAAACGAACAGGTTCATATCCTGGCTCTGCCACTTAATAATTGTTTGGAAGAGCATCTTAAAATCCAAGGACCCCAGAATCTCCATCTCCCTCTCCCAGTTCAAGAATCTCAGCCTTCTGTCTGTAGGCCCAGGAAGAAAGAGGTATTTAGGGTGAGACAAAGGAGACATTGCTCTTCTTGGTCCAAGGGACGCAGTGATGAAGGCCCGGCCCCCAGCTGGCCTCCAGAAGGGCTGCTGACGCAAACTGAGTGTCGCGCTCCCACTGTTTGGCTTAAAGAAAAAGGTTTCCAAAAACACGCGCTCCTGGTAAACAAGCCCAAAGGGAGGAAAACAAGTCCAGAGGCTAATAAAAGAGCCCATGAGCCAGTCCCAGCAGGAGCTGGGGCTTGGAAGGAGGGTAAGCAGGTTCCTTGGAGGTGGGGGTTAAGCCTGGTCAGGGAGGTAGCACTACCCCACTGGCATGGCCACACAGCACTCCTGCTCACACCTATGGAGAGGCCACAGCCACTCAGAGGTGGCCTCATGACATGGAAGTCAGGAGTTCTGAGATCAAGTCTTAGCAGCATGACTCCCAGCTCACTACACAAACTTGGGAAACACTCTTCTATGACCTGGGGCTTGCCTACCCCTGCCTTGCTGTTCACTGAGGTTGTTTTAGATTAGTCATGTTCAAATTTATGTAAACCAGAGAATCCTTTCTGTCAATGAAGTATGTAGAAGTCCAGTATTTAAAACAGTGAAAACCCTTTTGCATTTGTTGAAACATATGAATGTATTATTATATGCTCAATAGATAAGCTTTAAAAAAAAAAATAAAAGACAGAAAAAAGTAGATCTGAGTTGGGGGCTAAGAGTCCTATATACTCTGACACCCCTGAGACACCTCTGAGGATCCCTAGGTTCTCCCAGGAACACAGTTTGGAAACACTTGGGCAAGGTGCTCCCTAAGGCTCCTTTCAGCTCTGACTTTCTGAATCAAGTCAGGCAGAAGCCTTTTAGAGTATCACCTCTCCCAACTAGCCCCTTGACTTTCTGTTTGCACTTTTAATACTTCTTGTTGGAAGGGAAGAAACTAAGGGAAACATTTAAGGTATGGGTGCTCAAGCCTAGGAATGGAGAGGTTCTGGGGAAAACTCAGAGGTGGCTCCAGAGTTTGGAGCTGGAATCAGCCTGACTGAGATTCCATAAACGCATCTAAGATGCCACGTTTCACCCTGGTTAAGAGAGGCTGTGGGTGGAGCTCAGGCTGTCCTCCTTGGCTCTCTCTAGGGGCCATTGCTGCACCAAGGATGACCACAAATGGAGGGGATGAGAAATAACATCAAAGTGTGTAGGCTGTCACATCTGGAAAGGCCCAAGAGATGCCAAAGATAGCAAATATGTGGCACATATGCCTCTGTCTGCCCCTCCTGTGCATGTGACAGACATTACTAATCAATCATATGCCCTTTTCCCCCAGAGTACAAGGGTGGCTTCAGAATCCTAAACATAGTTCTTCTGGCAGTCACTACCAATGGATTGGTGTTAGCAAGCCAGGTGAAAACTCTTTGCCATGCCTCTTAGTTTACAGATAGAGAAATTGAGGCTCAGAGAGGAAAAAAACTCACTCGAGATCACAGAGCAAGCTGGTGTCTGAGCCAAACCTCCAGATGTTCATTTTTTTTTTTTTAAATCTGATCAGTCTGGAATCCCAATGTCATGTCTAACACAAAATGACACAGCAGGATCCTCAAATGAGAGGACTCTGAAAGAACACAGCTCTAGCAAGTGTTGGTGTCTCCATCCATATTTTCCCAACAGACATCAAGCTCTGTGGCTTGCTGGGTGAGGGCAGAGCTAATTTCCTGTAGAAGACATCTCCTCCTGGATGAGGAGGAGGCTACTTTTCTAAATAATTCTGTCCAGTCACATTTGCTGGCCTTGGCCCTGCTCAGCCCAGCTAGCCCTGGTTCAGCATCGGGGTTAGGGCAAGAAAGAGGAAGATCAAACCCAGGCTCTGTGCTGTAGAGAAAAAGTGGTTTCATTAATCCCCAGGGTGGGCTGAAAGCTCAGCGCCAGCCTTTCCTTCCCTCCTTTTAAGACAGAGACAGGCAGGCAGCCAGCAGGAAGTAAATAAGCAGCTACCTAATAGCCAGATACTGCTGATCTTTGGGCTTAATGACAAAGCCATGTGGGCTGGGCTGGGCCATCATGGAAGAGAAAGTACAGCTCATTAGTTATTATCCACGGGGCTTGTAGCCTGTAGAGGGAGGTATGTGTGCACGATTCCACACTGATCACATTAAAAAAAAAAAGAAGCAAGTGAGCATCTGGAAGTTTGGCTCAGACACCAGCTTACTGTGTGACTTTGGTAAGTTATCTCCCTTTCCGAGCCTCAGTTTCTCTGTGAAATATAACGGGTGGTCTGTCAGTGTGTCTGTTACACACCTGTCTCCTTGTGATGATCTGTAATTACATCTGACCGTGCATACCTGTGTGTGACTATGAATGGCAGTTTGTGTTTGCACGTTTGATTGTGTGTACCAGTTATGTACAACCATGAGAAGTTCTGTGTAGTGCTGTGTATGTGTCTGTGTGTGGACACCTGACTCAGTATCTGTTTTGGCCTGTGTATGTGAGGGCAGCGTTGGTATATGCATCAAAATAAGTATCCGGAACTTGCCTGTGTCTATAGGTCAAGGTACAGCTCAGGGAGAGGCATGTGAGTGGATGGCTTTCTGTGTCTGCACTTGTTGATGCATTTATTTTTAGCTGTGCTAGTGGGCACCTGTTGGCAAAATCAATGTTGGTACTCTGTATCCCTGTGGGTTTGTGTCCATTCCTGTTTTGCTATCTAAATAACCTCAAAAGCCAAATATTTCACCATTTACCTCAGATTCTCAGTTCTTTCCTCCACCATGCTTACCTATTTAATTTTCAGCACGGAAACCTGCTTTAGTGAATAGCAACCCCCAGCCATGGTATTTGTTGACTAGTCTCTAACGATAGTAAAGATTTTAGCAAGATTGTTATACAAACTGGTGGCGCAGTGGCTAAAGCTCTTGGCTGCTAACTGAAAGGTCAGCAGTTTGAACCTACCAGCTGCTCCACGGTGGGGCGGGGGCAGGTAGATATGGCAGTCTGCTTCCCGTAAAGATTTACAGCCTTGGAAACCCTACGGGGCAGCTCTACTCTGTTCTGCAGGGTCACTATGAGTCAGAATCAACTCAAAGGCAGAGGGTTTGGGTTTTTGTTGTTATTGTTAGGCGACCCAAGATCTCAGAGCCCCTCCTCTCAGTTTCTTTGTCAACTGAGAGGAGGGGGAGGGGATAAAAATATAGGCCAGCTATTGCTTCCAGTGAAGTCCGCATCTGGGATTTAGGTCTACAAAACTTCAGAGCTGGAAGGTTTCCTGGAGCCCATCTAGTTTAGAGCCTTCATTTAATAGATTGGGAAACTGAGGCCCAGAGAAGTGAATGGTCTTCCTTAATGTCCACACTGTGAGTTAGAGCCCCCTTCAGCTGGCACCCTTGGCCAATGCTTTTTCCACACTGGACGATACAACACTGTTGGGAAATGCACTAAAACCAAACCCAATGCCTTTGAGTCGATTCAGATTCATAGCAACCCTACAGGACAGAGTACAACCGCCCCATAGGGTTTCCAAGGAGCAGCTGGTGCATTCGAATGGCCGACCTTTTGGTTAACAGCCAAGGTCTTAACCAAAAGTCCCCAAATCAAACTGAATTTAAACAATAATATATTTTTTAAATATGCCTGCCTATCAGCATTTTTAGGGCATTAAAGTTCTATGCAAACCCCAAGATGATGGGCATGCCAGAGAAAAAAAGCTGGGAATGATTTCACCAACTCTTTGGGTGCCATAAGCTATCAGTTCTAAACATCCATTGCTTGAGTCACCTTGCCACAGCTTACAAAGTGCTTCCCTGTACATTATCCCATTTCATCCACACAATATCACTTTGAGCTGGCTGCTTTTACTACATTTTAACCTATGAGGAATCTGAGGCTTAGAAAAGAGAAGCAATTAGTTCAAGGTCAAATGGCACCTTCTAGGCAGAGATGGAACTAAAACCCAGGTCTTCAAACACTCAGTCCGGGAGCTTATCACAGCTCCACAGTAGCCTTGGGATCCTGGGGGATCAGAAGGCGGCGGTCCCCGAAGTCTGGCGTTGCCCTTGTATTTGGGGGCAGAGTGGAGTGGGGAACATTAAGACTGAGGCTGATGTTCTCTGAGTGTTCCCAACGTTCCCTCCTAGCCAGCAGGCAGAGACCCTGAAAAAAAGGTTACCGTGGCAACCCGCATTCTTCTGAGCGTGAGTCATTCCTCTGAGTCGTGGCAGAGAAGAGCCTTTTGGTGGGTGGAACTTGGAGAAAGTTTCAAAAGTTGATTCCTTCTCCTGGACCCCTCCCATCCTCCCACCTCTTCCTCTCCCCATCTCCCCGCCCCCCGTTTGCTCCAGGCTTTGTCGATGTGGCAGCTGAAGACTGGGAGTTAACTCTCTCTTCCCCGCAACCACTCCCATTTCAAAAGTTTTCATCTTCCTATGAACCCCTACTCTGCCACATTGCATCCCCCCACATCATGTCCACTGCCCATTTTGAAGATACTGCATCCTCTTGAGACTATCTGTAAGGTTGCAGCTGTGACCTCTAGCTCTAGCTCTCTCTCACACAGACACAGACACAGACACAGACACACAGACACACACACACACACACACACACACACACACACAGACACACACACAGACACACACACACACACACACACACACACACACACACACACACACACACACACACACACACACACACACACACACACACACACACGACTGTGCATACAATTTTAAGGTGCTTGCTGACGACTTGAAGTCATCAGTCTGTGGATTCCAGTTTAGGAGACCTCCCTGTGAACGTTTCTAAGGACGTCAGGCACTGTGAACACCATCGAGTCCAGCCCTCTTACTTTACAGATAGGGTAGCTAAGTGCAGAGGAGACGCTTACCTAAGGTCGCTCAGAAAATGCCTTAAACCCAGGATTCTGTCCACTAGTCTGATTTCTTCTCACTATACCACCAGCACTCATGGTGTACAAAAATTTAACCCGGGAGAGTTGCAGGTAAAAACATTTTCTCGAATGCAAGTATGCTGTCCTTTCCTGAAGAAAATGTGTGCCTCTCTGCCCTCTCTTGAAACAGTGCCCCCTTCCCCCTGGTGTCCTTCAGAACACTCAGGAAGTCCACCCATCAACTGGTCAACGGAGTTAACGAGGGTGAAGAAAGGAAGACCTAGCACCCTAACAGGCTGGACGCCAGCCCAGTGTAGGGTTTGCACTTTCCAAAACAGTGAGGTGCAGAAAGGTTGCCCTGGAAGCTTCTCTGCCTTGCCTTCCCCTTCCCCCCTTTTTAGCACACTCTCCACAGCACCCTGTCTCCCATAGGACCTAGAGCCTTGGTAGGGTGATGTCTGATGTCGGGATTCTTCAGATCTGGATAAACTAAGTGCTACCGCTGGTGAGTACCTGTGTTTACCATCCCAGGGAGTCCAGGATGGGAACAATGCTTAACACAAGCCTGAACGTCTAATGGTGCCGTATCTGGCTGAACGGCACCTAAGTGTGCAGGGTCCGGGGGGGTGGTGCTTAGGAAGGGGCAGACAGAGAGAAACAGGAGACTTTCCAGAGGTGGTGATTAAAAGGTGAAACCTCCCCCCTTTGCCTATGAGAGATCAACTTATCATTCGCACAAAGTCCCTTTTGGAAAACAGAGCCCCTGACCAAGAATCGAGTCTGGGAAGTTTCTTCTGGAATAGGAAGTAGGACAGACTCCAGCTGGCAGCCAGTCCATGCCACAGCTGTGACCAGATCAGATTCCCAGAATAGGAGGAGGCTGCCACATTTGCAAAGGGAGCAAAGAGGACAGGCAGGCAGCCTCTGAAACAAGGGAGAGGGAGAGAGAGAATAACCTCCAAAGACTCAGTGTGATCATTTTCTGCAAATCTGAAAGGGAGACCAAGTTAGACTGTGACTCAGCCTTCTGAAAAGCAACAGCAGATAGCAGGTCCGAGGACCTTGTCCTTAAGGGAAGCGCAGATAGAGCCCCCAGGAGATGCACATTCCCCCTAGTCCCTGCCCTCTAAACACAGCTCCCCTCGCTTGCACATAAGCTGGAGGAGCAGACGAGGGTGTAGGGTTGATGCAACTACAGAAGGGAAAGGCAGGGCAGGGTCGTGCATACCTCGGTGGCAGGCAAGCGGCAGGCGGAATGCTCTCCGGGCAGTCTGAAGGTCTGCAGGAATGTGAAGGGGTTTAGAGCCGGGGCAACAGGAAACCACTCAGAGCTCTGGGCTGGATCTATCTCCCCCTCCACCCTGCAGTCCCTCCTCCTCCTCTGTCTCCTCCTTCCCCCTGCCTCCCCCTTCTCCCCACAGCCAAAGCTGTCTCTTTCATTTCTTTCTTCCTCTCATTGCGGTGGGCTGTCCAGCCTCCCCAGCCCCGCCTACCTCATCTGTTCCGGGGCTGCTTACGGAATGCCAGGGATGGAAGGGCTGTAGGAATCGTCTACAACAGCCTCCTCCTCGTTCAGAGAGGAACTGAGGCCCAGAGAGAGCAAGGGATTCCCCACATACCCCCTCCCCCAACCCTGACTCCCAGGGGCAGAGTCAGACCCAGTGTCTTGACTTTATGACCAGTGATCTTTACAAGGGCCCTCCCTATTATCAGCCCATGTTGAGGAGGCAAAGCAACTGGAGGGGTTTGTAGGGATTTAATCTATGACAAAGGCCAAGGCCAGACCTCGCCTTCTGTACAGACAAGACATGCTGCCACTGGTGGCATAACTGTTGATGATTTGGGGTGTGGTTTCATAAGAAAACACTAAACACTCTAACTCGTCTTGCACCACTAATAGACATATAGGCGTAAACTTCTAGCTGGGGGACCTGTGTCATCAGTATAGAATAGGTACGGTGATTGGTGATGTTGATATAATCACAGTAGTAACAATACCCGATGTTTTGTTGTTTTTGTTGTTAGTTGCCTTTGGGTTGGTCCAACTAATGTAGAACAGAATGAAATGCTCCCTGGTCCTGTGCCATCTTCATGATCATCGGCATGCTGGAGTTCATCGTTGCCTTCCAACCTAGAGGGCTCATCTTCCAGCACAATATACATGCTCTCATTCATAGAAGTGGCACAAACTCTAAAGCTTATCCCAGGGGTTCAGAGAAGCAAAAGAGCTCTTTTGGCTGCAGCAGGCAGAGAAGGCTTCCTCAAAGTGATGGGCCTTAAGGATGAATTGGGTTTGAATAACATGAAAAGAGAGAAGGCAGAAAAATATCCTGTGATAAACTTCTACATGATTATTTCCTGCTTCTCAAGCTATCCTCTCCTTCTACCGCTTTTCTTGCTTACTGTGCTCCAGCCACACCGGCCTCCTTTCAGTTCCACAGCTACCACAAAGTTTCTCCCACCCCAGGACCTTTGCACTTGCTTTTACCTCTGCCAGGGACACCCCTCCATGTGATTTTCCTGTGCCCGAATCTTTCTCATCCTTCAGGTCTCTATTCCAATGTCACCTCCTCAGAGAGACCCTCCCTGTGACCACCAACTTGAATCAGTTTCCTTGCCTCTCTCCCAGGCACAGTTCATCCTCTTACACTGTTCCTTCATAGCCCTGTCACTCTCAGAAATGATTTGCCTCCACCACCAGATGGAAGCTCCATGAGAGCAGGGGCTTCATGTGTCTTGTTCTCTGCAATGTTCAAGTGCTTGGAACAGTGCTCAGCACAGAGTTAGCTCTCAATCAGTGTTTGTTTCAGTGAATAAATGGACCTCTGTTTACCCATCTGAAAACTGAGAGAGTTGTCTTTTAATAGAGTTCTGGCCTGGAATAATGCTTAACACTAGTCTTCAAGAGGTCCTTGAATCTACTGAAGTCAAATGTAAATGTTTGAGTGTCTGTGCATTTTTCTGCAAAGTCCATGGCTTCCATCAGGTTTCTCAAAGGGGCCGTTAGTCTAAGAAAAGTCTTCTCTAGATAATTCCCAAGGCTTCTTGGTCCAAAAAACAAAAGCTGATGCTCTGCCTCAGCTGTTCAACACAGGGTGCTAGCTGAGTCCCAGGTATGTGTTTGCCATCTGGACATACATATATTTTTATAGGATTGGTTGCTATAGCTCCCAGACATCATGAGGACTAAAATTAACTTCAATTTTTTGTTTTCCTCATAAACTAAGATGATGATTTTATGAGGATTAGCCAATGGAACCATCCACAGTCTTTGGCGGGGGTTCCCATGTGGGCTTTGGTTCAGGAATTGGAAAGCTGATTGTGCTTAGACTGAACCTCTAAAAGAGATCTCACCCTGAGGCTACCCCTGGGTCCCTATGGGGAGATTCTGAGCCAAGATGTCTCAGAGAAAGAAAACTGGACAAGTTTTATATCCAGGGATAAGAGCATCCTAGGGGAGCAGGAGGCTCTGAAGCCAGGACAACTCTGCCCTAGCAAGGGAGACCACTTGAACTAAAGCTGGTCCTCCTGATACCACCAAGGGCTCTATAGGGAGGGAGAGAGGCACACTCAGGGCCAGGTATGGCAGACCTGGGTGTGAGTCCCTGCTCTGCCACTGAGTGACTTTGGGCTCATCGCTGCCCCCCAATCTGAGCTTCACTTTTTCCATTTGTAAAATGGATCAGAGAGCATAATACTGTAGTAGTCATATGAACCAGCATTTATTAAATACCTACTATGTGCCAAGCAGGTCTCTGGGTGGAACAGTTTGCAATTGACTATTACCCTAAAAAAAAAAAAAAAGGATTGGCAGTTCAAACCCATCCAGCAGCATTGAGGAAGAAAGGCCTGATGATTTGCTTCCATAAAGATTACAGTACAGAAGACCCTATAGAGCAATTCTACTTTATAATGTATGAGGCCACCACGAATGGGAATTGACTTGAAGGCAACAGTTCTTTTGTTTTTAATGTGCCAAGCACTGAGCTAAGCCCTTTGCGTGTATTTACTGATTTGATCCTTGTGAAGTAAGAACTATCATTATCCCCATTGTATAGATGTGGAAAATGAAGCTTGGATAAATAATTTGCCCAAGCTCATGTACTAAGTACACAGCAGATAGGAATTCAAACCCAGATTGAAGATGCATCAGAGCCAATGCTTAGCTACTCTACTCCCCCTCCCCCCATTCGTAAGTTCCCCTCCAGCTCTGGCATTTGAGGACTGGCGACTACACAGCCGCTTGGCAGCCCTCCCCTTAATCAAGTAGGTTGCTGGTTCAACAGCAGGTTGATCAGCTTTCCATCTTGCAAAATGAAAAGTCAATCTATGAGGGTCCCTGCTGCCTGCCCACCACCCCTCTAGTCACCCTCCAACTCTGCTCTCTTAGGCATCCAACCATTACCTTGAGCCTGCTCTTCCCGGCCTAACACCACAGTCATAGCCTTAAGAGCTCAAGGATATTTTACTGCCCCATGCCTTGGGAATTCCGCCATAGGCATGACACCTAGACTCCCTATACCTTCCAGAACATTAGCTAACTCATTGATTAATTCCTTCATTCAACCAGTCTTTACCGTACCTTGCGTCAGACACTACCTGTATAGCAATAAGTATGTCAAAGACTGCCTTCATGCAATTTACAGTCTAGTCGTTGGAGGCAGGCAATAAAGTAGTTCCAAGCTGTGATAAGCTCTATAGATAACAGGAACAGAGTGACATGAGAGAGTAAGAAGGGGCTGCCTCAGTTAGGGTTGTCAGGGGAGGTGTTTTAGAGGAAGCTAAATTTGAAAAAAATGTTGGATGATAAGAAGCAGTCAGTGAGAAGAACTGGAGAAAGGGTATTATAGGCTAGGGGAGCAGCCCCACGGTCCTGAGGTGGGGAGAACTTGGCTTATGCAAGTAACTGAAAGTACGCTAGAACTACCCATTAGAGGATTTTATTCTTTTCGTCCGGTTTTTCTTCCTTTTCCTCTTCTTTATTCTTAGTATTTTTTTTACACCCTTTTAGCCTTTCCAAAGCATTTCGTCCTCTACTATCTCAGTGAATGAGCAGTCCTGTGAGGAGTCAGGGTATGTATTAGAACCAATACTGTTCTAAGATCTGGGGAAACTAAGGCCTTAATCACCTGCCAAAGCTGGGTTTCAAAACCAGGTCTCCTGATCTCTGGCTCAGAGCTGGATTCTTGGTCCCACAGAGAATGAACCTCTAAAGCCTCTGTCACCTGAACCACCATCTCTGGGAGCTGGACTGGGGCCAGATGGGCAATCAGTGTTCCAATGCACGGGCAGGAACACCTGGAGAGAGCAACAGGTTTGAATTCTAGAAATGAATTAGGGAGGCTGTGCTGATTTGGCTTCCAGCAAGAAGGAAAGTAACCAAGCACAAAGTTGAATAAATCAAAGCAGGGCCAAGAAACATCCCCTAAGGCCTTGCACAGCAGTGTAAGGATCTCTGTGGTTCAAATCTCCAGGTCATAAAGCTTAAGAGAGGCCTTGCAGGAAGAAGACTCAATGAATTTTGCATGTGGGGACTTGAGGGCCTGCGGGGAAGCAGGTCCCATTGGAACAATCATGACTCTGAACTGGGAAGAGAAACCATAATATCCGATGTTTACTGAACAGTCACCGGGCAAAGCGCTTTATTTCCATTATCTCATTTACTGGTAATCTCCACAACAACCCTGTGAGGTAGGCACAATTATCATTCCCATTGTATAGATGAGGAAACAAAGACTCAGAGATTCTATAAACTCATAATAACTCACTCAAGGTGCTACCATGGTGAGGCCAGAAATCCATACAAGTAGCTCATCTCCAGGCCCCACACTATCCATCACTGCCTGTTATGCTCCTGGCTGAGGCTGCCTCTCTTCCTCCATCTGCCCCAAGCCCACCCACCCTTGAGGCTCAAATTGAATCTCTCCTGTTCCTTCAAAGATTAGAGACCGTAAGGTCCTTAGGTCCTATTCAATCCCACATACTCCTTATATAGCTGGCGAAACTGAGGCTCACGGAGTCCAAGGTCACAGGGTAGACAGCTAGGCCCAGGGCCCTGATCTCCCAGCTGCAGACCTATGCTGAGCCTAGCTCTAGGCTACTCCAAGTCTCTGGAGGCAGGAACTGGGTAGGCTGACCCCTTTGGTTTGAGGATTATGTATTAAAATGCTCAAAAGCAGCCTGTATGTGTCTGGCTCAAAGTCAAGGTTGCCAAGCTGAAAAGGCTGAGGCACATTGGAGACTGACTCAGCCCTCCGCCTTGATACCGTATCATTCCCCACACAGACTCTCCCATTGGCCAGTGGGCACAAAGGCCTAATTGTCTTCAGGCCCTCCGTCTCCTGGGCAGAGTGGCCGCTGACCAGGGCAAGGCCAAACAGAGGAGGAAGAAATTCAACTTCAGCACCTCCTGCTCCTCACTTGCCATGCTCACAGCAAGCAGCTTAAGAATTTTTCCAGCAGCTTTTTAAAGTTCACAGAGGACTTTTATCCCCATAATCTTAGTTGACTGCCATAGTCAATCTATAAACTAGATAAGTCAGACTTTGCTAAGCACATTTTGAGCCTGAGGAGAAAGAGGCTCCTTCTGTGAAGCTTAGGGACTTGCCCAAGGTCACATAACTGGTCTCCAGAGAAGCTGAAATGAAAACCCCAAATTCTTCAAGGCATTTTCCACCACACCAGCTGCCTTCACCCAGGTTTTCAGTGAGAGTTTGCTGAGGCATCTTTCTCACAGAACCCTCTTGCCACCCCCCCTCCACTGAAGTGACAAATGGTTAACAATGTGTTAGCTGTACCTTCTCACTTTGACACGAACCCACCCAATCTGAGTTCTGACTTTGGTTCTGCCCTTAGAAGGAACTGTTTTCTAAGGCCTTGCTTACTATCTGTCCTTAAGCAGCTCATCTTCTCTCTCTGAGCCTCAGTTTCATTATCTATACAATGGGTATGATTATATTAGGTACAAAGTCTGTGCAGGATTCAAGTGAACATGGGTTTTAGAGAGCCAGCAAATACAAGAGAGAGGTTAAGAGGCACAGTTTTGGAGTCAGATCTCTGGACCTAGATCCTCGAGGAAGTTATTTAACTCCAGGAAATTCAGGGCATGTTATTCAACCTCCAGGAGCCCTAAGTTAAGAGCTCAGGCTGCTAACCAAAAGGTTGGCAGTTTGAATCCACCAGCTGCTCCTTGGAAACCCTATGGGGCAGTTCTACTCTGTCCTATGGTGTCACTATGAGTCAGAATCGACTCAATAGCAACGGGTTTGGTTTGGTTTTTTTCTAGTATTTAACCTCCAGCTTAGGCTTCCTCAAGTGTAAAATATAACCCCCCACTTCATGAAGCTCTTGTGAGGATTAAATGAAATAATATATGTAATGTATTTGCTGCATATTCTAAAAACTTAGTATATGTTAGCTATCTTATGATTAGGTTGTCTAACATTTCCCAAAGTGTGTTCCACGAAAGATTAGCCCTAAAACTTATGCTAGATGGGAAAAAAAGAGAAGGTAGGGGTCCTGGAGTCAAATGAGTTTGGGAAATGCCGCATTCACCACCTTCCTCATTGAGATTCCTCAAGCACATTAGAACAGTAGAGACTCTGAAAATTTCTGCAGAGAAGACCTGTTTAACTCTGTTTAACCCATCACAGAGCCATGTTTTTCATGAACTTTTGGATGTATCCCACAGAACTTATGTTTCATGAAAAACTCTTTGGAAAATATTTATTTGGCCCAACATCCTCACTTTAAGAAGAAACTGAGGCCCAGAGAGGTTAAAGGTCACCCAGCCAGTAAACGGTGGAGCTGGGACTTGACTCCTGCTAGCGAAATCTTTGGCCAATTGCTCTTTCTATTAAGCCACACTGAGAAAATTCCTTCAGCTCTTAATGTGGACAAGCATTCTTTAAGTGTTGCAGATTTGTATTAGTGATTTCATAGACTTTAGCCTTTCTCCTGAGCTCTGTGTCCATGACTTTGATGGCGCAGGGCTCCTTTCCTCCTGCGTTGTGTCCCTCTAGTTGGGCCGGGGTTGAAGGAGCTCGGCAGTGGATTGGTTCTGTCTGCTTCCTTCCCGGGTCTGTAGTGTTGCAGCTGCTGGTCCAGGTCCAGGGGACACTCACACGCAGCCACCAATTTTCTTCAGAAACCCCACACTCCTGGAAATCTTTTCTGAAGGAAGGGGGAAAGCTCAGTAACCCAACCCTGACAACGTGGCAACTCTTACATATTCCTTGACGTGGCCTGCAAACCACGCCTGCCGTCAGTTAAACAGCTGTGGGGCTGGGAATAATCGCAGGACTGGCAGTCCAGCAACGTGGCAGACTGTCTGTGATTCTGCTGGCCTGAGGGGCAGCTGGGAGGCTCTGTCCCGTCTTCTTGGTCCGGGGCCTGAGGCAGGCGGGGAGTAGGAAAGAGATCTGGAATAAACAGCTCAACCGTTACCCTCTTCTCCAACTGGAGTCTCTTTCCTCCTCCATTCTGGAGATAAGGCAGGGCTCATTGGCCTCTTCTGAAACTAATCCAGTTCGGCCCTGTATGTCCCCTCTCCCTGTTGCTGGCTCCTTTACCTTTCCTCAGACAGGAGCTTTTCGGATGGGATCTTAGGGTCAGTGTGTTTTAAACGCGTTCTGTGGAGCTCTAGGAGGTCCATGAAGGAGCTTTGAGGTGGCCAAAGGAAGGCCAAGGAGGCAGGTGTCCAGGCTCCTACCCATCCCTGCTTTCACCAGAGCAGGACTGCTTGTATCTGTTTGACATATTGGGCTTTTGCATAAGATTCCATTTCTAAAAATGGTTTTACTACTTAAAAAAAAAAAAATTGAAACACACTAATTTATTTCCAACCCAACAGCTTTACAGGTGAAGAAAAGGTACCCTGGAGAGGCGAGTCGTGTGTCCAAGGACACAGAGTATCACTAACTATACTAGGTACCGTGGGAAGGGGGAAGTTTCCAGGACCCGTGTGTGAGACATGCAAGAACCATGCCAGAAGTTGACAGCGTTGTCACTCTGAGCAGGCAGCCAGAAGTAGGGACCCAGAGAGAGGAGGAAGGGGCTCCATCTCCCAGGAAGAGAAATTGGGGAGTCCTGGTGTTATGGAGGATTTTATATTAGAAAATTAATAAAGAGATATTCATAAGTTTATTGCAAGTTAGTCATGGCAAGGTACACAGGTAATGCCTCACAATATTTCTTTAGAACCAGAGAATCAGAACTAACAATCACAATTACAATGTTAGTTCAATGGTTAGAGTCCAACTCTTTAGACTTCAGGCTTTTTTTACCTTTAACAAGAGGTCTCGGGAGAAAGGCTTAACCATGGTGCTAGCTTGTCAGAGGTCCCTCATAGTTAGAGTCCAAGTTCGGCGGTGGTGGACAGAATCTCAGTTCCATCTCTGTCTTTTCTCAGTGAGTGAGCAGAAATTTAGGGTTTATATGTGAATTTGTCACCTTGACTCCACACACAAGGGTCTCATATGACATCAAAGACTAGTACGTTATGTCTTTTCTGTAGGGTTAGAGAGTAGCCAAATGATGTCTGTTCTCTTCAAGGTTAGAGATTAGGGAGGTTGTTTAGATTTATGTTAGGTTTTCATATGTCACAGCATGCTGGGTCAAAGTGAAGTTAAATATTGTTTACATTCTTTACACGCTTCTATGTTTCTATGTCTAAGTTCAGAGGTTTTCTAAATAACTTTCTTATGACTTACAAGTTTCTAATGACTTTTAGTTAATGTTAGACAGTCTCACAAAGGTAGACATATTTCTAAGTGCATATTATGAATGTTTATACATGTGCATTTTGAAGTAATGCTGACTTACAACTTACAGGATTTGAGATCATTATAGAAACACACAGAACACCTGAGATGCAAACTCAGGCATCCTTAGGGGCAGGCTGGTAACCTAGACATGAGCAGACCCTTTAAGATGATGTATCAGGAGTGGGACCTATGCCCACAGGGAGAGTACATACCCCACCCCGAGGCACTCAGATCCCCTCCCCCTCCCCATTTTTAAATGTTGTCTCCTACAGACAAAACCCATCTGTTAGAGAAATCTCTCCTGGGGCTAACATTTTGTTACCTTTACTGATAGGGGGCTGAATTCACCTTTCTTTCCGTTTTTTGCTAGGAGAAAGGCAAAATCCAGTAACTTCCTGGCTTTGCAAAGTTTCAAGTAACCCAACCTCTTCCTTCCTTCCTTCTCACCCTTCATCTGTCCCTTGTCCCTTCCATCTTCTCGTCTCTCTCCTCTCCTTCCCCTTTGCTTGGACACCTCCTCTTTCTGTCCTTGGAATCCTCTTGAAAAGAACTCTAAGCAAGGAGCTAAGAGATGTGGTTCCTCGCCCATTCAGTCAAATTTCCCCTCTCTGGGCCTTAGATTCCCCGTTTATAAAATGAGGGTGTTGGGTTAGGTCATAGTTTCCAAGTCATGGGTGACAAGGACCAAGATGATGGGGCTCAGGTCCCCCTTCTGTCCCCAGAAGCAGCTGTTCTTTTTCTATTTTAGTAGTGTTCTCTCGTGTAAACAAAGAGTTCTGCAAATAAATTTTTTTAAAACCACTAGGCCATGAAACATAAAGGTCTTCCAGCTTTTAAAGTCAGTGTTTTT
Source organism: Dugong dugon (assembly GCA_030035585.1). Taxonomy (NCBI): domain Eukaryota; kingdom Metazoa; phylum Chordata; class Mammalia; order Sirenia; family Dugongidae; genus Dugong; species Dugong dugon. Next base: position 184,196,486 of record CM057460.1, on the reverse strand, counting down.
CTCCTCTCTGTCTCTTCCATTGCCTGCTTCTCTCCCTCCCCTGGATTCCTCACTCAGATACTCAGATTTGCTAGCAGAGCTTTGTGATTCTTCAGGGTTGCCACACTAAGTCTATCCTGCTATCTCTCTGGAGGCTGGACTCTGCCCTTTCACTTGCAACATGGGAGAAGAAACTGTTCCCTTCTTGAAATTCCAGAACAATGATCCTCTCCCACTCTGGGATACCCAAGAGCCCGGAGAAATTGTAGCCAACTTCCCCATCTTGGTCCCCAGTCCCCACACTGAGAGATCTCCTCCCCCTCCCCCTCCCCCACTAAGCTGCCTGCTCCAGCTCCATCCAAGTTGGGTTATTCTCCTGATTCAGACATTTTTGTGGTGTGAAATCACCTCCGCCCCAACCAGCTGAAGCCGGGAGCTGACTACAGCCCACTACAGCTCGCCTGCCCTCCCCTCCTTGCCACGTCCCCACACCCTCAGTGCCTCTTCTCCAGGCCCTCAGAGTTTCCACTTGATTTCCTTCCATTTCTGGAAAGAAATGCAGACAGAGTGGCAAGGGCATGTCTGATTCAGCTCTGTCCCTTCCCCACAGCTCCTTGTGCTGGTCCTGGCACATGGTCAACTCCCAGAAAAAGGGGATTAAAAGGAATGTGTTAAGTCAAGAACAAAGAGAGACAAACACTGACAGAATCTGAGAGAGGTGGTTGAGAAAGACAGAAAGAGACAGAGGTGGGGAGACAGAGAGACGAAGAGGCAAACACACAGAAACAGATGTGAACAAAACTTGTCCAAAACATGGCAATAAGACAAAGGGTGACTGCTTGTCCTGTCAGTGTTGGAGATGGCCTAACAAGCTCCTACAAAGATTATCTTATTCTCCAAAGGATGCATCTTTGTTTGATCTGCTATTTACTATTGATTAGGGCTCTGATTCTGTGAAGTTACATGTTAACTCACAGATTTCTGTCCAGTTAAAAAACGAACCCCAGAGACTACAGTTTTATTGCCTTGTAGGACATTAACTCGTTTTGTATCTAATCTAGCAATCTTATCCCAGCATTCTTTCAGTGCCTATATGTACATAATCATTTTTGGAGAAGACAGAAGAAAAAGTCTCTTTGACTCTGTCTGAAGACTGAGAGCCTGCTGAGGTATTGCTCTTAGCAAACGACCTCGGACTCCACGTACAGGGGACCTCTGAGTTCAAGGGGTCGTCAAGTCTCCTCCCCACGACCACTCGTTAAAGCTAAAAGCCTGAAGTCTAAAGATTTGGACTCTAACATTTAAACTAACATTGTAATTGTCAATTCTGATTCTCCAATGCTAAATGAATATCTTGAGGTTTTACTTGCATGCCTTGCCATGACTACTTTGCAATAAACTGAGTTTATGCATGACAAACCTGAGCGTTTCTTTAATTATTCTTAAAATAAAATCCTCTAGGACAATTGCCCTCCAAGCTCACAGTCCTCTGACACCCCGGGTCCTTGGAGAGAAATCTAAGCTTCTCTGAGACCATTACTTAGCCCTTCAGGCTATGGCTGGCTTGTGAGCCAGGCCCAGGTGGGGTTTGGCCTGAATCCAGTCAGGGGACCCTTCTACACCTTAAGGTCCTTCTCCAGTTTCTAAGCCAGGGTTTCAGCCCCTAGGACAGATAGAGTCTAGCCTCTCTTAGCTGCTCAGCTGGCCAAGGAATAAGAAAGAGGGCCCTGTGCTCCCCAGGAGGGCAGCCAAGGGAGTGGGGGTGGGGTGGGGGGAGCAGGGCCGTGAAATGCCCAGGAGAGCCCAGATCACTGGTATCCATTTCAGGGGCTCTCAAACCCCTTCACCCAGTGACCTTCCAGGGCCTCTCCTACTCTTTCTAATTAAAAATATTATTTCCCTAATGTTTCTCAGAGACTCTCAAAGGTCCAGAGGAAAGGTAGCCAGGGAAGTGCCAGGTGGGAGACGTGGCCATTACCTAAAATACAAGGCAGTAGTGTGACCCTGAGCAGGGTTTCCCAGATTTCAATCATCCCAGTACCACCTTACCATCTTTGCCATATCCTCGTAACACCTCAGAATTGTTTGCTTTATTTCAACTTTTTAAAAACCTAAATATATTTAATTTAAAGGAAAATTTAAATTACGATGTTTCTGAGTGGTGCAGTTAATGCCCTCAGCTACACTGACACAGGTGGAGTCACCACGAGTTGGAGTCAACTAGATGGCAACAGTTTTTTTTTTAAATATCACAACATAAACGTGAATAAACAACATCATTTGCTGAGCCAGATATCTCTGTTTGCCCCTCAGACCCACTCTCTATCCCTCCCCATCTGTCTGAGCCCAGGGAGGCCAACATAATGGGCTGCATCAATGGACTCCCATGTCCAGTTTCCATTAGGAATTGGCCGATGGAGCACATCAGTAGAAGTATGGAAAGAGGGAGAAGAACGAAGTTGGAGTATTTATTCCCTACTTCTTTGCCCAGAGGATCATCACAGAAGGCTGTGTTCCTCAACCCAAGGTCCAGCGCCTGCCAGGCAGTCCTCTCTGGTTCTAGTAATTGCTTTCCCTTTACCCCTTTAGGCATCTTGCAGTTGCTAGCCTGGGGGCTCTACTATCCCTTGTGGTTTACCCACACCTTTATAGGCCCATACCTTTATAGTTTATCAGATTCTAAAATTATCCATTTTGAAAGTGCCATCTGTTTCCTAGCAAGAACCTTATATACTTGTCATAAATAGAAATTAATCAACACAATGATAATAAAATTATTAAATTCGAACTAAATGTAAAAAGAAATGAGGAAGAATTTTTCTATAATGCCATACAATGATCTCCAGGATATATCATTAAGTAAAAAACAAACAAACAAAAAATCAAAGTGTAGGACAATGTTTACAGTGCAAGAAAAGAAGACAGAAAAATATGTATATGTATCTGCTTGTATTTTCAAAAGGGAACAAATGAAAGATAAATCAAACCAAAAATCAATAGAAATGGTCACCTTAGGGAAACAAAATAGGTTATTGATAAAAGCTGGAATTCTCTGGATATTTTGTTGTATAGTTTTAATTTTGAAACTATGTAAATGTTCTACATAATTAGAAAAAATATTATATCAAAAAGGGAAAAAAGCAATTTCTAAAAATATGAAAGAACAGATAAATGAATCTAATCGTATGTCAAGTTGGTAGCATAGTTATCCTTAGAAGCATTATTCCAAATGAATTTAAAACAGTAATTTGGCCATTCATCTTTAGTCGAATATATTCCAGGGAAAAAAGAACATTCAACAGCCTTATCCTTAATATGAATATTGGTATTTTGAAACAATAGGATAAAGCAAATAAATGAGAGAGAGTAGTGCGTACCCTGGTGGCACAGTGGTTAAGAGCTCAGCTGCTAACCAAAAAGTCAGCAGTTTGAATCCACCAGCCGCTCCTTAGAAATCCTATGGGGCAGTTCTACTGTGCCCTATAGAGTCGTCAACTCTACGGCACACAACAACGACAACATATATATAACAAAGCAAATGAATTGTGTTAATATTGTTAGCAACCATGATTTACAGCCTAATAAAAGAGATAAAATCTTAAAATAAAAAATAAATTTGAAAACAGATAATGGTGATGGTTGTACAACAAGATGAACAATTAATGCCAATGAGTTGTACATGTGGAGAATTCTGAAATGGCAAATGTTTTGTTATGTAAATTTACCACAATAAAAAAAACTTAAATAAAAAGTTTGTAATCATGAAAGAAAGTCCTTTTCAGTAAAGGGTGCTGGATCAAATGGATATTGGATATAGGAAAAAAATGAATTTTGGTCCCTCATATTATTTCAAAAAATCAGTTTTAGGTGGATAGTATTTCTAAACGTAAAAGGTAGAACAAGGATATCCTAACTTCAGAGTAGGCAAAAATTTCTTAGATAGGACACTAAGAATATTAACCACAAGGGGAAAAATTCATAAATTGCACTACATTAAATTTGAGTGTGTCAGTATTTCTGTTCATCAAATGACAACATTAAAAGAATAAAAAGGGAGCCACAGACTAGGAGAAGATATTTGCAATATATACATCCAACAAAGGACTTAGATAAAAAATGTATAAACTCTTACAAATCAATAAAAAGACAGAAATAATAGAAAAAAGGCAGAAGAGTACTGGGCACTTCTAAAGTAAAAGTATTAACCAAATGGCCAATCCAAAAACCAAAATGAAACCTATTGCCGTCGAGCTGATTCCAGCTTATAGCGACCCTATAGGACAGAGTAGAATTGCCCCATAGGGTTTCCAAGGAGCGACTGGTGGATTCAAACTGCTGACCTTTTGGTTAGCAGTCGAATGTTTAACCACTGCACCACCAGGGCTCCCAAATGGCCAACAGACATATGAAAAAGCCGTGTTCAAAAATCACTAATCATCAGGGAAATAAAAATATAAACTATTATCCCTGAGAAGGAGGGGATTCTCAATTAGAAATGATGGACTCCAGGTCTGGGGCAAAAATCTGTAAGATGAGCCTGGGACAACTTTGTTGAGCCAGAAAACAAGGAAATTATCAGTCTACTGAGGTCCTATCAAAAGGACACAAAAGGGTAAGGAAGATGGTTGAACAACATGATGAACATAACTGAAGTCACTGAACCGTACATGTGAAGACAGTTGAAAAGTCAGATACTGTAACATATATATATTTACCACAACTTAAAATATATATATTTACCACTAGATAAGCAAAATCGATTAACTTAACAGTGACATTAAAACTACTGGGTGGGTGGGGGTGTGTGTGCGGGGAGGACACAGGAGGTGAAGGGGCCAGAGACGGAACTATTTGAGCATCAAACAGTAATAGCTGCTGTGGACTGACTCATATTAAATATACAAAATTCCATGAGTTTATAATGATACTAAAGAAAGACAGAAAAGAGGAGAGAGGGAGAAAAATTTATTGATCGCTGTATCAGGAGTCAGAGAAATAAAACACACTATAGTAAGGGATTTGTTACAGGGATTTGACCTTCCACAATTGTGGGAGCAGTATCTCTAAAGCTGTTGTCTTCACGTCTGATGCTGGAGCTTGAAGTCCACAGAGCAGGCAGTCAACAAAGAAAGGCTGCTGTCAAGCAGGGAAGAATAAGGACAAGCTGGAATCCTCAGGCACAAGCAGGAATTCATGAGAATGGACCGAAATCCACGTCAGTTCCTGCTGCTCTGACCTTGATGGTGACGGTGTGTGAAGAGCTTGTGGCCTTGGTCATGGATCTGAACACACACCCAGGAGTCTGAGAAGCTGAATGGTTCCCAGGGAAAGGTAGAGCTGTGTTGCAGGCTCAGCAGGTGCCCTTCGCCAACCAGATGAGCAAGCAGCTGAACGATGACATGTGTGAACTACAAAATGGCTTCTGCTCCACGTCTGCCCTCCAAATCTCCCACAAGAATCTTTCTTGTGGCCTTACTCTAACCAGAAACATTCAGGAAAGGGAATTCTGGGAAATGTAGTTCAGCCTAGCCAAATTGACACATTACAAAGTTACCACAAATCCACTCCGTGTCAACTTGGCACCCATACACATCTCCTTAAACCACACTTAAATCTCCAAATAAAGTCAGTAACAAAGTCATGCTTTCACCTAACATGATACAACTATTCTGTGCAAGTGAAAACATGCTAACCCTTTTTCCAAACTCCCTTTTTTAAAAGGGTAATGTTCGTTCACCTGGCTGATTCACACTCCCCTTTTGGTATCCTATAATTTAAATAATGAGATTTAAAGTTTACTACTAACTCATCTTATGTTAGATAATAGGATAAGAAAGAAACCAAACTATTTGTTTAATATATATAGATGTTCACATCAAAATAAGGAAGAAAATGCTCATAACTATTTTTGTCACTCTAACCAACACAGTAACACCTTCTTTGCTTGTGGGTTCACTGGCATGAGGTGCTTTTCTGCTTATATAGATCAAGTATGGCTTTAGTAGATGGCTCATCTATTTCAGTTCTAAGGACACCATGATCAACTAGCTAACTTCTGCAATCTCTGTAAGTTAGACAATTCTGATAATGGCTCTGCTGTCTATTACAGTAACCACACTCACTTTGTCTTTGGTGATTAACTGCTACCGCTTGCCCCCTGGCACCTCGGAACCTTATCATCCCCATGGAATTTAGGGATCCCAGTTCAATGGTAGCTGTTCCCGCTGTAATTCCTGGCTTACAGAGAAGAGCAAGCACAGTGATCTTCAAGGATGCTGGGGCTTCCCTCACAAATTTATTCCTCACAGTCGTGGTGAAAGGTGTGTCATCTGGACCCTCCCAGAGTGGGTGGGTAGATCTTTTGTGATAAATCCACTCCAGCATTCCAGTCTCTCTAAGCCTTTGGATACCTTCCTCTACAGTGTAAAAAGACAGTTCTAACATTTCAACTTCATTTAGTGTAAGCCATCTCTGGGTCCATGTTTCAGTCAACCAACCAAGCAAACTATTAGAACCACTTGCAGCCCTTTGAGTTAACACATTAAATCTGAAATCTCTGCTTAACAAGCCCATATAAATAAATTCAGCCTGATCCAACTTCATATTCCTTCCACCCTGATCCCACACCCTTAAGATCTGTTCCCACACATATTCTCCAGGTTTCTGGCGATATAAGTTGGCAAAACCATGCAATTCTTTTGGAGTGTATTGCACCTTCTCACACTTTGTCCTCACACAAGTCACATCTTGTATCACACCCTTAGAGGTCTAATACGACTTAGGTCTAGAAATCTCAGCCCTGTTGCTACAGGAGATATAGGTTTCTATTAAGGCAGTCATAGAAGCTTTCAGATGCTCTATGTGCACCATGAGTTGGGAGTTTAAAGTCCTGAGCTCATTATTTTCTTTCCTTGCCTTCTGCAGCACTCTTAGAAGCAACCAGCCAACTTCATTATATTTCTTATTTTCACTCAAATGTTCTATGGCAGAAAATACTTGGTCTCTCAGAGCCTTGCCTTCTTTAGTAACTTGATTACAGTAATCTATGACTGATAAGTTGAGTAACTGTTTTGCCACTGCATGCCAAGGACTGTGGATGTTCCCTTTACCACTGGAAACAAGTTCACTGGTGCCTTTAAATCTAATCAGACCAGAGAACCAGCTCCAAAAACCCCAGAACCAATTCAGAAAACTCATCTTTAGGCTTCTGTTCCTCTGGAACCAGTTTCGGTACCAATTTCTGTATAGTCACAGTTCAGTCAGAGAACAGAACCACCAGGAGGTTTCTGTATATCTGTTTCAGAGATTTGATCTTATACAATTGTGGAAGCTGGTTAACCAGGCTCTGTGAAGCTGTCGTCTTCACATCTGAGGCTGGAACTTCAAGTCTGCAGGGCAGGCAGTCATCGAGAGAAGATGATGGAATGTGGAGAACAAGGATAAGCGGAGATGAGCAAGCATGAAGCAGAACCTGCGAAGACGTACTAAAACCGGAGTCAGTTCTCGCTGATCTGACCTTGATGGGGAGGACATCTGTAAAAGAAGTCAAACACAAATCTGGCCCAGAAGTGGAAGAAGCTGAAGGAGAATTCAGGTGTGCAGCAGTTGCAGACCCGGCTACTTCCTCACGCCAAGGAGGTGACCGAGCAGATAAACAACATGTGCGAGGTGCAATGTCGGCCGCTTAAATTCCATCTCCAAGTCTCACACAAGACTCTCTTAAAGCCCACCCTAATGAGATTATGGCCCACCCTAACCAGAAGTAGATAGGGAAGGGAATTCTGGGAAATGTAGCTCAGCCCAGCCCCGTTGATACGTTACAAAACCACCACTATCACCTTTGGAGATTGCCTAGAGCACCCAATCATTATTCTGAAAATTCATACATAGAGGAAAAGAATCAAGCATTTATCCTGCCTTTCCCAAAAGGTCTTTGTTTCAGGGTAACCAGATAGCTAATGAGGGAAAGTCCTTCATTAAATTAATGAGGAAGCATTGTTAGAAATTAAAGATGAACATTTTGCAGCCCCTAGTAATGGATCCTACAGGGTCACTGAGTTGGAATTGACTAGATGACAACAGGTTTGGTTTTGGTTGGTTTTATTAATAGATCCAGCTGATGGTCATCAATTAATAAAAAGTTAATGGATAACTATATAACGAGTGGATCGGGACAACAATACTTGAACCCACTCAACAATCTTAATATAACTAAGAATGTGACAACTAGACATTATATGGAAACCCTGGTGGTATAGTGGTTAAGAGCTACAGCTGCTAACCAAAAGGTCGGCAGTTTGAATTCACTTGGCCCTCGCTGGAAAATCTATGGCACAGTTCTACTCTGTCCTATAGAGTCCCTGTGAGTCAAAATTGACTCGAGGGTAACGAGTTTTTTTAGACATTATATGCTTCATGATATGTGTAATAGAAAGTACACACCATGACCTAAGAAGTATTGTTGGCAAAAAATTTAACTGGAATCTGGATCTAACTATCAGTTTACAGGAAATACAAAGGAATAGAGGAACATGTTTTAAAACATTACAAGAATCCAGTCACCACAAGAGTCCAATCAGCCCAATCCAGAATGTGGGAAATTTTGCAGGGCAAATAGCCTGGTTTCTCCCATTAAAAAAATAACATGAAAAAAGGAGAGGATGCGAGTGAGGATGGGAGAAATGTAATTCCAACAGATTAAAAGATGCGGGGATGGCGAGACTTTGTCTCACATACTTTGGTCACATTATCAGGAGGGGCCAATCCCTGGAGAAGGGCATCGTGCTTAGTAAAGTAGAGGGTGAGTGAAAAAGAGGAAGACCTTCAGTGAGATGGACTGACACAGTGGCTGCAACATTGGGCTCAAACATTCCTACTATTGTGAGAAACCCCAAGATTATGGCCTTCAGACACCCTTTTAACTCAGTTCTGGAGTCACTTCTGAGGTTCACCCTTTAGCAAAAGATTAGATAGGCCCATAAAAGAAATAATAACACACGTAACTCAACCTTGTATAAGAGACTAAATGGGCACAACAGCCCAGAGGCAAGGACGAGAAGGCAGGAGGGGACAGGAAAGCTGACCGAATGGAAATGGGAAACCCAAGGTCAAGAAGGGGAGAGTGTTAACACGTCTCGGGATTGGCAACCAATGTCATAAAAAATAATATGTATATTAATTGTTTAATGAGAAACTAATTAGCTCTGTAAACCTTCACCTAACGTACAATTAAAAACAAACAAACTACCTACTGTTGTGAGGATGGCACAGGACCAGGAAATGTTTCCTTCTGTTATACATGGGGTCACTAAGAATCAGAACTGATACCATTGCACCTAACAACAGATTAAAAGAGACACAAGAACAAAATGTAGGATGTGGGCTTCTTTGGATTCAGATTCAAACCAACAAATATAGATACTTTTGAGACAATCTGCAAAATCTGAACACAGACTGAGTACTGGGTTATATTAAAGAAGTAATGCTAATTTTGTTATGGTGAGATAATGGAATTATGGCTAGGTTAAAAAAATAAGTCTTGGAGTCCGGCAAGATGGCGCTCTAGGCGGAAGCACCATGCCATCCCTCCACAGCAAAGATCCGAAAAACTAAGCCAAACAGAGAATCAACAATCCTGAAACCCTAGAACATCAAATGAAGAGATAAAGAACTCAGCCAAACACCAAACGGAGTGAGAATACTGAAAGAGAATGGAGAGCGAAGAGAGATTCATGCAGAGGTCCCCTACCAGCTAACGCAGTGCGGATCCACCATCTTGGACTCCTATCGGAGACCAGCAAATGGGAGAACAGGAGAGCAGCCTCGCGGAGCATCCAGTGGGAGACAAAACAGCTGCTTAACTTCACACATAACCATCTCCCCGCTGCATCATGCCTACCTGCACCGTGCACTTGACATCATACCACCAAGCTGTGCAGACACGCCCTATTGGAATCTGCCCAGCACTGACTACCGACCGTCCTGGTGGCTGCGGTGAGTGCCACAAACAACCCGTCCCAGTGGCTCCTCTTCAACTAGACCTGCCCAGCTGTACCACAAGGACGAAACAAAAAAATCTACAATCAATAAACGAGAGAAATATCTACTGAATGCCCCGAAAACAGCAAACAATATCAAAACATTTACAAAAACAAGACAAGATGGCTCCAATAGGTGTCCAAATTAAAACACCAGATAACTCTCCTGTGGAAGAAAATGCACTGGAATTACCTGATAGGGAACTCAAATTACTAATACTAGGAATTTTCCAAGAACTGAGGCAAAAAGCTGACAAACATGAAGAAAAAATAGACAAATTTATGGAAAATACAGACAAAAGATTGGAAGAATTCAGGAAGATGATGCAGGAACAAAATGCCAGAATAAATTCACAACTAGAAATTATACAAAAACAACAATTAGAAATCCAAAAGATAAACAACAAGATTTCAGAAATGGATGATGTCATAGAAGGGCCGAGAAGTAGATTTGAAACCGTGGAAGACAGGATCAGTGGAACTGAAGACAAACACTTGGATACAACTCTGTTTCAGGAAAACTCAGAAAAAAGAACAAAGGAAAATGAAGAGACCCTGAGAGTTATGTGGGACACAATTAAAAGCAAAAATTTACGAGTGATTGGCATCCCAGAGCAGGGGGAGAAAACAGAAAACACAGAGAGGATCATTGAGGAACTGCTGACAGAAAACTTTCCCAATATCATGAAAGATGAAAAGCTGGCCATCCAAGAAGTTCAACGAACCCCATATAGAAGAGACCCCAAAAGAAAATCACCAAGACATATCATATTCACACTCGCCAAAACTAAAGACAAACAAAGAATCCTGAGAGAAGCTCATGAAAAACAAGAAGTCACATACAGAGGAGAAACAATAAGACTAAGCTCAGATTATTCGGCAGAAACCATGCAGGCAAGAAGGCAATGGGATGACATATATAAAATCTTGAAAGAAAAAAACTGTCAGCCAAAAATAATACATCCTGCAAAACTCTCGTTCAAATTTGATGGTGAAATTAGGTCATTTCCAGATAAACAGAAACTAAGGGAATATGCAAAAGTCAAACCAAACTTACAAGAATTATTAAAGGTAGTTCTTCAATCTGAGGACAAACAGCTTCAGTCCTCAGGCAGGACCTAGGACGCAGGATCATAAGAACCAGATACCATTCTAGGAAATGAACTCTCGAGGACTATCCAAAACCAAAAGAAATACAACAGGGAATCAGAGCAATCAATCAAAGGATGACAACAACATCAAAACAATGAAAGAGAGAATAAACAGCATAGGTATAGAACCTTCTAACGGAGAGGAAGGCAAGGTGATACCAAGTAAGGGTAGACTGCTTCAAACATATAAAGATAAGGGTAAAATTCATGGTAACCACAATGAATGTTAACAAACCAACTCACAAAAATAAAGACGAAAAGCATAAAGTCTCAGGAAAAACAAAACCTACACAAACAAAAGAAATGGAAAAAAAATCCACAAACAGAAGTAACTCAGGACAAGAGAGTAAGAAGAACAAAGAAAACTTCAGCACCACAAAAAAAAAGCACTACAAAATGACAGCAACAAACTCACATCTATCAATAATTACACTGAATGTAAATGGACTCAATGCTCCCATAAAGAGACAGAGAGTGGCAGACTGGATAAGAAAACAGGATCCATCAATATGCTGTCTACAAGAGACACACCTTAGAAACAAAGATGTGAATTTATTAAAAATCAAAGGTTGGAAAAAAATATATCAAGCTAACAACTACCAAAACAGAGCAGGAGTGGCAATTCTAATCTCACATAAAATAGACTTTAAAACAAAATCTACCATAAAAGACAAAGAAGGACACTATATAATGATTAAGGGGATGATCCATCATGAAGACATAACCATAATAAATACCTATGCACCCAATGACAGGGCTCCAAAATACATTAAAAAAAACTCTAACAGCACTGAAAAGAGAAATTGACAGTTCCACAATAATAGTAGGAGACTTCAACACACCACTCTCAGTAAAAGACAGAACAACTAAGAAGAAACTCAGCAAAGATACAGAAGACCTAAAGGACACAATCAGCCAACTGGACCTCATAGACATATATAGAACAATCCATCCAACCGCTGCAAAGTACACATTCTTTTCCAATGCACATGGAACGTTCTCCATAATAGATCACATCTTAGGCCACAGAGCAACCCCCAACAAGCTCCAAAACGTTGAGATAATTCACAGTATCTTCTCTGACCACAATGCCATTAAGGTAGAAATTAACACTAGAAAGAGCAAGGAAAAAAAATCAACTACATGGAAACTGAATAATACTCTGCTTACACATCAATGGTAATAGAAGAAATCAGAGATGGAATCAAAAAATTCCTAGACTCAAACTAGAATGAAAACACATCATACCAAAACCTCTCAGACACAGCAAAGGCAGTCCTCAGAGGACAATTTATAGCAATAGATGCACATATCAAAAAAGAAGAAAGGGACAAAATCAAAACATTAACTACAGAACTCAAACAAATAGAAAGAGAACAGCAAGAAAAGCCTACAACCACCGGAAGAAAGGAAATAGTAAAGATCAGAGCAGAAATAAATGAAATAGAGAACAGAAAAACAATAGAAAGAATCAACAAAACCAAAAGTTGGTTCTTTGAGAGAATCAACAAAATCGACAAACCACTGGCCAGACTGACAAAAGAAAAACAGCAGAGGACACAAATAACCCAAATAAGATATGAAACAGGGGACATTACAACAGACCCAACCGAAATAAAAAGGATTATAACAGAATATTATGAAAAACTATATTCCAACAAATTTGAAAACCTAGAGGAAATGGATAAATTTCTAGAAACACACGGCCTACCCAAACTACAACAAAGTGATATTGAACATCTGAACAGACCCATAACAGGAGAAGAGATTGAAAAAGTAATAAAAAAAACTCCCAACCAAAAAAAGCCCTGGCCCAGATGGCTTCACTGGAGAATTCTACAAAACGTTTACAGAAGAGCTTGTACCAGTACTATTCAAGCTATTCCAGAGCATAGAAGAGGAAGCAACACTTCCAAATTCATTCTATGAAGCCAGCATAACGCTGATACCAAAAGCAGGCAAAGACATCACAAAAAAAGAAAATTACAGACCAGTATCTCTCATGAATATAGATGCAAAAATTCTGAACAAAATTCTAGCCAATAGAATTCAGTATCATATCAGAAAAATAATACACCACGACCAAGTAGGATTCATACCAGGTATGCAAGGATGGTTTAACATCAGAAAATCCATCAACGTAATTCACCACATAAATAAAAGGAAAGAAAAAGATCACATGATCATCTCAATTGATGCAGAAAAGGCATTTGACAAAGTCCAACACCCATTCCTGATAAAAGCTCTCAATAAAATAGGTATAGAAGGGAAATTTCTCAACATAATAAAGGGCATCTATGCAAAACCAACGGCCAACATCATTCTTAATGGAGAGAGGCTGAAAACATTCCCCTTGAAAACAGGAACAAGACAAGGATGCCCTTTATCAACACTCCTATTTAACATTGTGCTGGAAGTTCTAGCTAGAGCAATAAGGCAAGAGAAAGAAATAAAGGGCATCCAAATTGGGAATGAAGAAGTTAAACTCTCCCTGTTTGCAGATGATATGATACTATACATAGAAAACCCTAAAGACTCCACGAGAAATCTACTGGAACTAATAGAAAGATTCAGCAGAGTAGCAGGATACAAGATAAACATTCAAAAATCAGTTGGATTCCTATACACCAGTAAAGAGAACGATGAAAAGGAGATCAGGAAATCAATACCATTTTCAATAGCCCCTAAAAAGATAAAATACTTAGGAATAAATCTGACCAGGAATGTAAAAGACCTATACAAAGAAAACTACAAAACACTGCTGCATGAAACCCAAAGGGATCTACATAAATGGAAAAACATACCATGCTCATGGCTAGGCAGACTCAACATTGTGAAAATGGCAATTCTACCCAAAGCAATTTACAAATACAACGCAATCCCAATCCAAATACCAGCAACATTCTTCAAAGAGATGGAAAAACTAATCACTAACTTTATATGGTAAGGGAAGAAGCCCCGAATAAGTAAAGCATACTGAAGAAGAAGAATAAAGTTGGAGGACTCACACTACTCGACTTCAGAACCTACTATACAGCTACGGTAGTCAAAACAGCCTGGTACTGGTACAACGACAGATACATTGACCAATGGAACAGAATTGAGAACCCAGATGTAAATCCATCCACCTACGGTCACCTGATCTTCAACAAGGGCCCAAAGTCCATCAAATGGGGAAAAGACAGTCTTTTTAACAAATGGTGCTGGCAAAACTGGATATCCATTTGCAGAAGAATGAAACAGGACCCATACCTCACACCGTATACAAAAACTACTTCAAAATGGATCAAAGACCTGAATATAAAGCCTCAAACTATAAAGTTCATAGAAGAAAAAATAGGACCAACACTTCAGGCCTTAATGCATGGTATTAACAGGATACAAACCATAAACATCAACACACAAAACCCAACAGATAAGCTAGATAACTGGGATCTTCTAAAAATCAAACACCTATGCTCTTCAAAAGACTTCACCAAAAGAGTCAAAAGAGAACCTACAGAATGGGAAAAAATTTTTGGACAGTACAAGTCAGACAAAGGTCTAATCTCCATCATCTATAAGAAAATCCAACACCTCTACAACAAAAAGACAAACAATCCTATCAAAAAATGGGCAAAGGAAATGAACAGACACTTCACCAAAGAAGACATTCAGATGGCCAACAGACACATGAGGAAATGCTCGCTTCACTAGCCATTAGAGAAATGCAAATTAAAACCACAATGAGATACCATTTTACCCCGGCATTACTGACACGAATCAAAAATACTGGAAATAACAAATGTTGGAGGGGCTGCGGGGAGATGGGAACTCTTATACACTGCTGGTGGGAATGCAAAATGATACAACCATTTTGGAAAATGATATGGCGTTTCCTCAGAAAGCTAGAAATAGACATACCATTTGATCCAGCAATTCCACTCCTAGGAATATATCCTAGAGAAATAAGAGTCGTCACTCGAATAGACATATGCACACCTATGTTCATGGCAGCATTGTTCACAATAGCAAAACGATGGAAACAACGTAGGTGCCCATCAACAGATGAATGGATAAAAAAACTATGGTACATATACACAATGGAGTACTATGCAACGAGAAAGAACAACAATGAATCTGTGAAGCATCTCATAACATGGATGATACTGGAGGACATTATGCTGAGTGAAATAAGTCAATCACAAAAGGACAAATATTGTATGAGACCTCTATCGTAAAAACCCATGAAAAAGTTCACATGCAAAATGTAACAATCCTTGTTGGTTAACAGGGATGGGAGGGGAGGGGGCAGAAATATTAAATAGGCAATAGATAAGTGGTATCTTGGGTGAACGGTGAGACAGTACACAATACAAGGGAAACTAACACAACCTGCACAAGGAAAGGTCATGGAGGCCCCATGGACACATCCAAACTCCCCGAGGGACTGAGTTGCTAGACGGAGGGCTCTGAGGACCATGGTCTTGGGGAACATCTAGCTCAATTGGCATGACACTACTTATAAAGATAATGTTCTACATTCTACCTTGGTGAGTAGTGTCTGGGGTCTTAAAAGCCTGTGAGCGGCCATCTAAGATACTACACTGGTCTCATCCCTTCAGGAGCAAGGGAGAATGAAGAGAACAGGATACAACAAAAAGATTAGTCCAAAGGACTAAAGCTACCAAGACCTCCACCGGACTGAGTCCAGTACAGCTAGATGGTGCTCGGCTACCACCGCTGACTGCTGTGACCAGGATCACAACAGAGGGTTCTGGACAGAGCTGGAGAAGGATGTAGAGCATAATTCTAAGTCAAAAAAAAAAAAAAAGACCAGATTTACTGGCCTAAAGAGACTGGAGAAACCTCAAGAGTATGGCCCCCAGACACCATTTTAGCTCAGTGGTGAAGTTACCTTCGAGGTTCACTGTTCAGCCTGGGAGTGGACAGCCCAATAAAACCAAATGAGATTAACGAGGTACAGGAGTCCAGTGACAAGGGCCAGAAGGCAGAAGGGGAGTAGGAAGCTGATGACAGGGAACACAAGGTTGAGTAAGGATACTGTTGATGTGTTGTGAGATTGTTAACCATTGTTATAGGGCAACATTTGTAGTAACTGTTAAATGGGAGGCTATTTTGTCCTGTAAGCCTTCATCTTAAGTGAGAATAACAGTGCAATTAGAAGAGCGTAGTCAATGTCACTTAAATGTGTACGTAAAAAGCTTTGAAATGGGGTATCTATGGCTATGTGTATTTTCACCAAAAAAAAAAAAAGTTGAGAATTTAGAGCGTTAAAATGTTGTGGGGTTGTTAAGCAAAATCATAAAACAGCATGTGTACTACTATTACATGAGAAATTGTTTGTTCTGTAAGCCTTCACCTGAAGTACAATAAAATATTTTAAAAAATAAAATAAAATAAGTCTTTACCTGTTAAATATACATACTGAAATATTTATGGGTATAAAGATACAATGTACGGGCTGAGTGAAAGAAGTCAATCACAAAAGGACAAATATTGTATGAGATCTCTACTGTAAAAACTCCTAAAAGGTTACACACAAAAAGAAACAATCTTTGTTGGTTACGAAGGATGGGAGGGGTTGGGGGGAAACTAAATAGACAATAGATAAGTGATAACTTTGGGGAAGGGTAAGAGAGTACACAATACAGGGGAAGCCAGCACAACTTGTAAAAGAAAGGTCTTGGAAGCTCCATAGACACATCCAAACTCCCTGAGGGACGGAATTGCTGAGCTGAGGGCTGTGAGGACCATGGTCTAGGGGAACATCTAGCTCAATTGGCATAACATGGTTTATAAAGACAGTGTTCTACATTCTACTTTGGTGAGTAGCATCTGGGGTCTTAAAGGCCTGTGAGCAGGCATCTGAGATACTCCACTGGTCTCACCCCTTCGGGAGCAAGGGAGAATGAAGAGAACAGGATACAAGGAAGAGATTAGTCTAAAGGACTAATGGACCACAGCTAGCTACCACGGCCTCCACCAGCCTGAGTCCAGTACAGCTAGATGGTGCCTGGCTACCACCACTGACTGCTCTGACTGGAATCACAATAGAGGGTCCTGGACAGAGCTGGAAAAGGATGTAGAACAGAATTCTAACTGACAAAAAAAAAAAAGACCAGATTTACTGGCCTGACAGACTCGAGAAACCCCGAGAGTATGGCCCCCGGATACCCTTTTAGCTCAGTGGTGAAGTCACCCCCGAAGTTCACCATTCAGTCAGGGATTGTACAGCCTCATAAAACAAAACAGGACTAATGAGGCACAATAGTTCAGGGACAAGGACAAGTAGACAGGAGGGGATAAGAAAGCTAGTGATAGGGAACCAAAGGCTGAGAAGGGGCAGTGTTGATATGTCAGTGGGGTTGTTAACCATTGTCACAGGGCAATATGTGTACTGTTTAATGAGAAACTATTTCTTCTGCAAACCTTCATCTAAGGTACAAAAAAAAAAAAATTATCTATGTGAGATCAAATTGACAACAGCAACTCAAAAGGTTTGATGGGAAGCCTAGGGGGCAGTGAGTTGAAGATAATGGTGATGGAATAATTTGGAAAAGGATAGTGAGAATAGCAGCACAACTGGAAGAATGTAATCGATGTCACGGAATTGTTCATGTAGAAACTTTTGAAATGGTGTAACTTTGGCTATTTATGTTTTCACCAAAAAAAAAAAAAAAAGGGTCCTCCAAGGTCAAGAGGGAGAGTGTTGACATGCGGTGGGGTTGTTAACCAAGGTCATAAAACTATATATGTACTGTTTAATGAGAAACTATTTGTTCTGTAAACCTTCATCTGAAGTACAATAAATATATATATATATATAAAAGATACAATGTATGAGATTTATTTTGAAATATTTCTGAAAAAAGTGTATGAGGGGGTGAGTATATAAAACAAGACTGACAAAATGTCAATAGTAATTTAAAGCTGAGTGATGGGTAAATGGTGAGTTATTTTTCTTTGCTTTAGGATTATGCTTGAGAATTTCCATAAAACATTAAAATAATAATGTTAAATTAAAGCAAACAGTATTAAATAAATTCTGTTATTTGTGAAGGTTCTGAGTCTAAAGTCTCCGTTGTTAAAAAGGGAAAGATGAGCAAGTGTTAGAAGGTGTTAGGAACTTACTACCACCAAATTAAGACATTCTTCTTTATGTAATCAGAAGGCTGGGAAAATAAAAGGAAACAATTTGCTCACTATTGGATCCAGTATTATTTCATGTTAAAATAATCTTCAGGAAAAAAAGTGGTAAGCATCCCACCTTGAGAAACTCTGTATTGTAAAATAAGCCCAGGACTGGGAGGCAGTAAACTTGAAGTCTAATTCTTGCTCAGTTATGGCCTCATGGAAAATCTCGTTTCCTTGGTTTCCTCATCTGTAAAATGGGAGAAGTCAGACCAAAAGATCTCTAGAATCCCTCCAGTTGTCTCTAGCTGTGACTCAGTGAATGATCCATACATGTTTAAGAATTCATTCAATCATTCAACAATTACTTATTGAATACCTTCTATGCGCTGTGCTTGGTGCTAGGATGCAGCGGAACATAGTCCTTGCCCTCATAGAGCTTACAGTCTAGCTGTAATCTGCCATTTCTAAAAGAATGTATTAGCTACTCTGCAAAACAGGCACTGACCTAGTAGTCCATTTTGGAAGGAACATGAAGCAGTTTCCTCCCGGGTCTCTGCCTACTCAAATGTCCTACCCTTTCTCCTCAGACCTTCTGCATTTCAGAGCCACTAGAACAGCTGTTGCCTCCCTGTGGCCGGAGATAAGATGCTCTGATTGGTCAGGCTGAGCCATATTCTTATCCCTAAAGTAGGGAGTAGAAGTCACTTCACCTACACACTGGTGCTGGGAGTGGGGAGAGTGGTCCCCCAGAGGAAAACCAAGATGCTGTTACTAGAGGAAGGGTTAATGGATACTGAGGGACAAAATGCACCAGCCCACTCCCTTTCTTATCTCACTCCAAGTACTAGAATAAACATGTCAACCTTCCTCATTTCCTCTGAGGAGTGATAACATAAAAATCTCCAATTTTACTTTTTAACTCATCCCATCAAAAGGAATCCGTTGAAAGAGCAAATTGGTCTAACCTGTCTATATTTCAGTTTTCTCCTCTGTAGAATGATAATGATAATGGTACCTATCCCCATACAGTAATTGAGAAAATTCAGGGAGATAATTCATGTAAAATGCTTAGCACAGTGCCTGGCTCAACAGATAGCAGCTGTTATCACTAACGCTTATCCACTCAATCCAGTTCACCAACCCCCAAAATCAAGGAGTCCTGGAATGTGACCCCTTTTTTCAGGGCCTTCTACTTGTTGGTTTTCTGCAACCCCTGCTTTCATCCTTTCCATGGAACCCAGCCAACCCAGTCTTGGGCCTCGTCATTCAGCATATTGCCCCTGAGTTATTCTCTGGGTTGAATGGCTTGAGCAGCTTTGGTTGGAATTCCCAAGAAATTAAACAGATTTTTGTTTATGAGTGCTCCTTAGAATACTAATAACCATTTAAAAACACAGCCCAGATGTTGGGATGGATCTGGTTCTTGTTTTTCTTGAAGACTTTTCCAATTTCCCATGGCAGACATACCCAGTCCTTCTCCCCATTAAGACTAACCCCAGGCCATTCCTATCTACCTTGTTTCAGTCTGCCCTAGATCTCCTAGTCTCATCTCCAGGAGAGATTATTTTACCCCTGGTTTTAAAGAAGCACTTCCTAGGACCTCTCTAACAATCCTAAATCCTTTAAAATTCAACATTCAGTGGCTTCCCACCTCCCATATGGTCAAGACCAACATTCTCAGTTCACCTCCAAGAACTTGCAACATCTGACCTCAACTTCCACCATGACCTTTTATGCAACCTTTGCTTGATTCGTACTGTAACTGGTGATTATTCCCTGTAAGAGCACTTACCCACCTTCTTGCTTTTCTCCAAGTTCCACAAATACTTGTTAGTCTTTAGGCAAGTTCTCTCCGTGTCAGTATAATCTGATAGAAATTGCAGGTGCCTTCAGCAATTAGGTAGATGACAAGATTTGATGAATCAGCTCAATTTAACCCCAGAGGGTAGGGTGGAGCCTATGGTGAACCACAGTGTACCTGCTCTGCCTAAAAACATTCAAATTAAAAATACTTAAAAACAGAATGAGAGCCAGACAAAACACATCTGCTGGCCTGGGTTCTTCAGTAGATCATTGCTTTCAAACTCTTTAATAGTAGAACCACAATTCCAAAGGAAATTGTACACAAATTCACATTATAAAAATAGATAAAAAGAAGTGTTTTATTGACATAAATTTATTTTAAGATTTTTAAAAGTATATCATTTTATATGTTAGAAAATCAATCAATAAGAAGAATGGGTATTGATCACAAAAATTTGAAATTGGAGTTTGAATGACAACTGCAGTTTTAAATCACTCTTAGTAGCCAATTTACTGCACAAAAATTTTTTTTAATTACATGATATTGAGAAAATACCAATTTACAGATACTTTGCAATTGAGCAGAGAATAAAGGAGAAGCTTTATTCTAACGGCGTCACAAAAATAAGTTAGCCTGATAGCACGAAGGTAGAACAGGCTGTAATTGACCCCAAATATTGTATGTACTCTTCCTTCTCAGGGATTATTAACTGGCCGCATGATAATAGATTTTTTTTTTTTTTAATTTACATTTTCTAGCCTCTTACGCAGTTTGGCATTCTGACTAAAAGCATATAAGCAACGGTGCTACAGGCAATGCCTGGGAAGTGTCCTGCTGACTAAAACGCCAGTGGGCTGGTTGGAGTTTGAGCAGCCGTTTTGGAAAACGAGATTTAAAACTCACATCAAATATGGCAGAGCAACAAAACAGAATGAATCTAGCCCTCTTATGATCATGAATCCACAATCTCAGTTCTTGATAACTTACCTCCAAGTTGTGTTTATGTGAGAGCAAATTTCTATTTTGTTCAAGATATTGTTGCTTTTTGTTTTGTTATTTACAGTGGAACCTAATACCAATTAATATAAAAAGCTAAACTGATGATGGTCTTGAATGTGTTAAAATTTGGTATGCAACATTTATAAACGTTTCTCTTGTTCCTTATTTAAGATTTGCAACTAAAACCATATATCTAAAGTACTGGTCCTCAGATGGTTGGTCTCAGGATCCTTTTATATGCTTAAAAATTATTGGGAACCCAAAGAACTTTTATTTAGGTAGGTTATACCTATTAAAAGGAGTCCCTGGGGGATGGAAACAGTTAAGCGCTCAACTATTAGCTGACAGGTAGACCGTTCGAACCCACCCAGTGGCACCTTGGGAGACAGGACTGGCGATCTGCTTCTGAAAGGTCACAGTCTTGAAACCCTATGGAACAGTTCTACTCTACACACATGGGGTCACCATGAGTTGGAAGTGACTGGGCGACGACAATACTAATGCCTATCAATATTTATTGTATTAGAAATTCAAATTAAGACATTTTTAAAAGACAAGAACACAGAAGCTTATATACCATTAACCCTCAAAGCCATGACCTCATCGCGTACCATGTCCCCACAGGCTGTGTAGCCTCTGGAAAACGCCATTGCACACACATGAAAAAACGAGCGTAAACAAAGCAAACAGCATGTTAGTAGTATTATGAGAATTGTTTTGGCCTTGAGGATCCTGAAAGGGACCCCCGGGGACCCTAGACCACATTATGAGAATTGATTTAGGAAATAATATTGGAGTCATCATTCTCTGTCCTTGAGCCTAGAGAATGTGATCCAGCTGGAACTGGGCTCACAAGGACTCACAAGGACACATCAACTGGGCCCGGAGGTATAAAGACAATAACTAAGATAATCTTGGAAAATGTCCTTTAGGGAAACTTTCACATAAAGTCAATCAAACAGAACACCAAAGACTTTCCACTCTTACCTTTTTCTGTTAGCATTTAGTGAATAGAAATTTGTTGGGCCAATGAAGACCCCCCGGGCTGCCGTTACTGAAACCTGTACCAATGACTGTTAAGAAGGACAATTCAAAATGTACGATCACAGTTTCTAGCCAATCTGTGAAAAGGTGAAGCTTTCAGTGGTTTTGTCCATATGTAATGTTAATCTATACTGATGGCTCTGTATCGTTCCTTGGACACCAGCAGACATGGCTGTGACAGCATGCTTGTCCGTTTTCCCACTTCTGTCTGTTCTGTAATATTCTTTGGACTCAGGCAGATATGCTTGTCTATTTTCCCAGTTTTGTCTGTTCTGTAATGGTCTGTGGACTCGGGCAGACATGGTTGTGGCAGTGTGCTTGTCCATTTCTCATCTTTGCCCCTTTGAATATATGCTGAACAAAACCTCCTTTTTGCTTTACTAAACTTTGTGATGTTTTTCCCCTACAACAGAATCACTGATCTAAAACAACCATTTTTTTTTTTTTTAATGTGCTTTAGGTGAAAACTTATAGCTCAAGTTAATTTCTCATTCAAAAATTTATACAAATGTTGTTTTGTGACATTGGTTGTGATTTAGAAAATAATATTGGAATCATCATTTCCTGCCCTTGAGCACAGAGAATGTGACCCGGCTGGAGCTGGGCCCAATAAGGACTCACAGGGACACATCACCTGGGCCCTGAGATAAAGACAATAGATGGGACAATCTTGAAAATTATCTTTTAGGGAAGAAAAATATCTTTTAGGGAACCTTTCACATAAAGCCAATCAAACAGAACCCGAAAGACTTTCTAGTCTTATCTTTTTCTATTAGCATTTAGTGAATAGAAATTTGTTGGACCAATGAAGCCCCTCCAGACTTACTGAAACCTGTACCAATGATTGCTAAGAAAGGCAATTCAGAATGTAGGATCACAGTTTCTAGCCAATCTGTGAAAAGGTGAGCTTTCAATGGTTCTGCCCATTTGTAACGTTAATGTATACTGATGGCTCTGTAGCGCTCCTTGTACTCCAGCAGACATGGCTGTGACAGCATGCCTGTCCGTTTTCCCACTTTTGTCTGTTCTGTAATATTTCCTTGGACTCCGGCAGACGTGGCTGTGACAGCATGCCTGTCCGTTTTCCCACTTTTGTCTGTTCTGTAATATTTCCTTGGACTCCGGCAGACATGGCTGTGACAGCATGCCTGTCCGTTTTCCCACTTTTGTCTTTTCTGTAATATTTCCTTGGACTCGGGCAGACATGGCTGTGACAGTGTGCTTGTCCGTTTTCCCACTCTTGCATATTCTGTAATCCTCAGACTTGGGCAGACATGGATCTAGCAGCATGTTTGTCCATTGTCCCACTCTTGTCTATCCTGTAATATTCCTTGAACTTGGGCAGACATGGCTCTGGCATCATGGTTGTCCGTTTCCTACTTTTGCCTCTTTGAAGATATGCTGAATAAAACTTTCTTTTTGCTTTACTAATCTTTGTGATGTTTACCCTACAACAGTTGCAGTCCCCACAATGTGACAGCATGCTCCCTCCCCCTTTCCAACCTGGGTTCCTTGTGTCCATTCATCCAGTTCCTGCCTCTGCCTTCTTGTCTTGCTTTTGGGCAGGAGTCGCCCATTTGGTCTCATGTATTTTATTGGACTAAGCAGCACGTTGCTCACGTGTGCTATTGTTTGTTTTATAGTCCTGTCTGATATTTGTCTGAAAAGTGAGCTTTGGGAGTGGTTTCAGTTTTGAGTAAGTAGAGTATCCAGGGGCTCCTCTAGTCTCTGTTAGATCAGTAGGTCTGATCTTTTTTCATGAACTTGAATTCTATTCTACAATTTTCTCCCGTTCTGTCCAGGACTTGCTGTTGTGAACCTTGTCAGAGAGGTATGTGGTGGTAGCTGGGGACCATCTACTTCTTCTGGTCTTAGGCTGGTGGAGGCTCTGGTTCATGTGGTCTTTTAGGCTTTTGGGCTAATATTTTCCTTGTGTCTTTGGTTTTCTTTATCCTTCTTTGCTCTGGACTGGATGGGACTAATAGGTATATCTTAGATGGCTGCCCACAAGCTTTTAAAACGTGAAAATTTTAAAATTAAATATTCAGAGAAACTCTGACACACTCCAGTGATTTAAAAATCTCTGAACATAATAATGCTTAAGATTCTGTTTAGTTTGGGGCTGCCAGCATTCATTTCCCCTCTATAGTAACACCTTCTTCCACACTGTTAGCACACACGCTTTAGATGGGGTTTCGTTTCGACCTTAGAAACAGAGGGTGAGACTAGGGCTAAGCCATCCCATTCCTCATGGCCACAGTGACTCTTTCAGGGGTAGACATGAGACAGAATGTATGACTGCAACAGAGAATCAAGACTTTTCCTGGTGGGCTTGACTAGGAGTGAGTGTACAACTCAGAGTAGCGGCAGCCTTCCCGGATCACGAAGGGAGGCTGGTATAAACATGAATGAAGCCACCATGAAGGAGAGCAGAGTGAAGAGAGAGAGAAAAAGCCTGATTCTGGAACAACATTGGTCTGAGTCCTTAAACTAGCATTGGGAAGACACTATCATTTGCCTGCCCAATATCCTTTCTCCTCTTCTGCCTAGGGGTTTGCTCAGGGAGCTCTATGTCGAGTTCAAAATACTCAGCTTCCTAGACTACCTTGCAGTGCAGAAAGGCCATGTGACATGGCTCTGGCCAATGACCTGTAAGCAGAAGCCACTGGGTGGGGCTTCTGGGAAAGTTTGTCAAAGGAGGGAGACTCTGTCCTTCGTCCTTCTTCTTCCTTCTTGGATTGCTGACATGAGATGATAAGTGGAGCAACGAGAGAAGGGAACCCACAAGGAAAGGCTGATGGAAGGAGCTGAGGCACCTATGGCGGCATGTATACTACACCATCTTTGGGTAGTCAAATCTCCAGATTTCTTGAAAAGTGAGAAAAAAGCCTTTGGAATCAAGTTTCTGTGACACATAGTAGAATGCAATTCCTATCTGATATACAGCCCGATTCCTGGGCTTTTTCTTAAATGGGCTAATAAATCCCCTTCTTGTTTAAGCTGGTTTGGGTTGGGTTTTCTGTCACCTTCCACAGAAGAAATCCTATTTCTGTCTCTGAGAGATTCCGTGCTGACTCCGATACCATTTCTAGCAGACACATAGCTGCCTCCTCACACCCATGAGTCAAGGTGAGCCGTAAGGAAAAGCACCCTAGGGGTGCTAAGAGGAACATCTAAGAAGGAGATAGAGAAAGGAGAAAGTTATGAGAGGGGGAGAAAAGGGAGCCTTAAGGAGACAAGAAAGTTTGTTCTGGCCTCAGAAAGGCTCTGAAACAATGTCTGGAGCTGACTGTCTGGTCACAAAAATAATTTTGATGACTCTATAGCCAAGCTATGTAGGGAAAGCTCCCTTCAACTTTTAGTGCATTGTAGTTGGCCCTTATTCTTGTGAGGCACGTGAAGAATTGCATTCTTTTTGGGGCTGGACCTCTTCTGGACTTTTCCTCTTTCCTGAAGAGGGTCAGGGAGGGAGTGGGAAAATAATAACTAACCTGGGCTTGCGCAAACTTTGGAGCTGGTGAGATCTGAATTTAAATCTTGAGTTTGCACCAACTTGCTGGAGAACTTGAGTAATGTATTTAATTTTTGTGAGACTCAGTTTCTTCATCTATAAAATGGAATGGTAATAGTTACTTCATAGGGTTGTTGCAAGGATTAGCAGAGCTATTATATTTTAACAGGAAATAGTTATGTCAGATGTAACCATTGGGGGAAACTGGGTGAAAGTTACACAGGGCCTCTCTGTACTGTTTTCAACTTCTTGTGAATTTATAAAACCAAAAAACCAGTTGCCGTAGAGTGGATTCTATATGTGAATCTGTAGTTATTTCAAAACAAAAAGGAAAAGACAAAAATTCACAAGTCATGAGTAAAAGGTTTTGTAGCATTTCCTCGCAGTTGGGGGATATACTTAGGAGTTGAGAAGATGGGGGAACTTAATAGGAAAGGAAATGGAGTTCTCTATGAATTATTAATTATATCCTTCTAAATGTTCTTAGAGATATAAAAGTAATGATCACAGAACTTTTAAATTACTTGTGACCGTGGGATTTTGTTTTCTTTAACTGTGGCTCTGCACAAACAGGGCCATTTGAAGCTTTGGGATTTTCCAGGGTTGTGCAGGTAGAGACTTGCTCTTTAAGAGGCAGGTCAGATAAGCTGGTTCCCTTTCACTGTTCTAACCGCCAGCACCTCACCAATATTCCTCTGAAAAGAGTTGTCAGAATGAGGATAAAAGTAACACCCTCTGCCCCTGGGTCTTCCCAGAACCTTCTGTAAGGAACAGTCTCTCAAGCACATTACTTCATCCCATCCTCCCTTCACTTCTGGAATGGATTAAAAGCCTCCTGTTCTGAGGGACAAAAAGACTTCTGAAGAGCGGGGAATGAGCTAAACAGCTTAGATGCTCCACAGTGCTTTCCACCCTGAGAGCTGCATGTTGTCCATTACACCCTTCCCTGGTTTCTTTGCCCAGGGGAAAAGTAAGTGGTAGCAGACGAAAGGCCCTATTGCTGTGTATACAATGCAGAAAGCTGCCAGAAAGGGAGGCCTGCTGCAGGCTGCTCAGGCAACGCCCAAGGATAGCACTGCCCTTTTGGGGAAGTTGTGACCCTCATGGAGTCCCTGGGTGGTGCAAACGGTTAATGCACTTGGCTGCTAAGCAAAAGGTTGGCGGTTCAAGTCCACCCAGAGATGTCGTGGAAGAAAACCCTGGTGATCTACTAAAAACTCTATGGAGTTTTCTACTCTGACACATATGGAGTTGCCATGAGTCAAAGCCAGCTTGACAGATACTTGTTTTTGTGGTTCTCACATAGCTAGGGTTAGAACCTTTGCAGGATGTGAAGCTCCATTTAATCCATTTGCAGTATTGGGGGATTGACTCACATCAACAGGCTGAGAAAGATGATCTTGGTTAAGAGCAATACATTCACTTCCTTTGAAGGATGGGCTTTTGCACTGGAGGAAAGTTCGAGCATATTCTTCCCTGGGCCGAGGAGCTAAGTTAGACATCAAGAGGTTGATGGAGGAGCATAAAACTGGGGCAAAGATTGGTCTGGAGGGATGTGACATCCAGGTGGTGTGATGAAGTGTTCCTGCCCGGTAGTGATGTCTTTCTTCTCGCACAAAGAGCAGCAACACAGAAGTCAAAGGGTGGGCTCTGCAGCTGAACTGCCTGGGTTTATATTCTGATCCACAAGGAGGAACAATGTGGCCTTGGGCAAGCTGCTTATCTGGATTGCAGTTTCTTCATTTGTAAAACGGCAAAAAAGGGGAAAAAAAAATAATACCTCTCTCCGGGCTACCACTACCTACCATTCTGACCAGGGACACGATAGAAGGTCCCAGATAGAATAGGAGAAAAATGTAGAACAAAACTCAAATTCCTAAAAAAGGCCAGCCCTACGGGACGGATAAAAACTAGAGGAACCCCCAAGACTATCACTCTAAGATATTGAACTTGGAATTGACTCTATTTCCACAGGTCACCTTTCAGCCAAATAATAGACCAGTTTATAAAATAAACAATATTACCCATGAGTAATGCACTCCCCTAAACAATTAACTATATGAGACCAAATGATCAACATTTACCCAAAAGCAAAGATGAGAAAGGAAGGAAGGGAAGGGAAGCTACATCAATGGAAACAGAACAAACAGAATGGAAATAATGAGAATGGTGACACATTGTAAAAATTGTAACCAATCACATGGAACAATTTGTATAAAAATTGTTAAAGGGGAATCTAATTTGCTGTGTAAACTTTCACCTAAAACATTATTATTAAACAAAAAAATAGTACCTATCTCTCAAGGTTGCTGTGAGGAGGATTAAATGAGATAACGTATGTGAAGTGCTTACCCCAGAACTTGGCACATATTAAGTGTATGTGAAATTCAAGCTATTATAATTAACAGCAACTGAAATCATCGGGACAAGTCAGTACTAGATCCCTCAGCCTCTCTGGATCCATGCCTTCTCCTCTAAAAAATGAATGCGCTGAACCAAGAGTAGTCCCTTGTACTACAATCTGAGACCTTAGGGGGGAAAATCTGAGCCACTCCCTGCTAAGAAGCAGCCAGTACTTTAAACACTGAGTTTTCAATGCTCCAGTAAACTACACTTCCTCTGGGGAACTCTCAATCCAAAGAAAAGGCTGCTAAATGACAGACAGCTTTTCAGGATATTTGCTAGGGATGTGCTGAATCAAAAGAAACAATGAGCACAGTTCTCAGTCCTGAAGATAATGGAAAGGTCCCTGCCAATCCCCAGAGAGAAAGCCTGCTGTAAGCTCATGTATAGGGGCAGGACTTTCATAGAATTCTAGAATGTCAAAGCTGGAAAAGCTCTTAGAGAGTTTGTAGTTCAGGGATTTTGAAGCCATGTTCTATGAGTGCTTCTCAGTTCCATAAGTTATTCATTTTCATATCATTTTGTATACCTTAAACTACATTTAAAACTGATTGAAAAACAACAGAAAGACCTAAATCAGTCACCCAACAAATTTTAACACATCAGAGACCACAATCCATTAACAAATTGTGACAGATTCTGCTGGTTGTCCTCTAAATCTGCCCTTCCTTTTTTCCTTTGTTATAGAAACTACAGCTGGGTAGGCCCATGGCTACCCAGACTAAAGACTACGTTTCTCAACCTCGCTTGCAGCTGGGTATGGGCATGTGATTAATTCTGACCAATGGGATGTAAGTGAAAGTTGCATGTGTGACTGCAGGGTAGTTTCCTTAAAATGAGGGACATGTTCTTCTCATCCTCCTTCTTACTGTCTCTAATTTGGTCATGATGATGGAGCTCAACCAGTCATTTTGGACTTTGAGGTGGAAACTACATACTAAAGATAGCGGATATCTTAGTCATCTAGTGCTGCTGTAACAGAAATACCACAAGTGGATGGTTTTAACAAAGAGAAATTTATTCTCTCACAGGCTGGTAGGCTATAAGTCCAAACTCAGGGCGTCAGCTCCAGGGGAAGGCATTCTTTTTCTGTCGGCTCTGGAGGAAGGTCCTTGTCATCAGTCTTCCTATGGTCTGGGAGCATCTTAGCACAGGAACTTCAGGTCTAAAAGACATGCTTCGCTCCCAGCGCTGCATTCTTGGTGGTAGGAGGTCCCCATGTCTCTCTCCTTGCTTCTCTCTTTTATATCTCAAAAGAGATTGGCCTAAGACACTATCAAATTTGTGTATCTCATCAGTATAACTGCCACTAATCCATTTTATTACATCATAGTGATGGAGTATACAACACATACGGAAATCACATCAGATGACAAAATGGTAGACAATCATACAATACTGGGAATCGTGACCTAGCCACATTGACAGATAGTTTTGGGGGACACAATTCAATACTTGACGGTGGACAAAAAGAGAGAAGTAGCCCTGGGTCCTTGGTAATCAGGAAGTCACCTACATACCCTGGATTGCTTGCCTCCAGATTTCACTTAATGAGAAAGACTTAAACTTCTACCTCGTTTAAGCCAGTTTTATTTTGAATTTTCTGCCTTTTGCAGTGAAACCTAAATGACGCATTTGTATTTTCAGTGACTGACATTATAATGCATTGTTGTTGCTTTTGTTAGGTGCCATCGAGTTGGTTCTGACCCATAGCGACCCTATGTACACTGAAATGAAACACTGCCCGGTCTGCGCCATCCTACAATCGTTGCTATGTTTGAGCCCACTGTTACAGCCACTGTGTCAATCCATCTCATTGAGGGTCCTCTTTTTCACTGACCCTCTACTTTACCAAGCATGATGTCCTTCTCCAGGGACTGGTCCCTCCTGATAACATGTCCAAAGTACATGAGATGAAGTCTTGACATCCTTGCTTCTGAGGAGCATTCTGGCTGTACCTCTTCCAAGACAGATTTGTTCATTTTTCTGGCAGTCAATGGTATACTCAATATTCTTTGACATCTCCATAATTCAAATACATCAATTCTTCTAAGGTCTTCCTTATTCACTGTTCAGCTTTCACATGCATATGAGTCAACTGAAAATACCATGGCTTGGATCAGGCACACCATAGTCCTCACAGTGACATTTTTGCTTTTTAACTCTTTAAAGAGGTCTTTTGCAGCAGATTTGCCCGATGCAATACATTGTTTGATTTCTTTACTGCTGCTTCCATGGGTGTTGATTGTGCATCCAAGTAAAATGAAATCCTTGACAACTTGAATCTTTTCTCTGTTTATTGTGATGTTGCCTATTGGTCCAGTTGTAATTGCATCTTCTGCACATCACAGGTTGTTAATGAGTCTTGCTCCAATCCTGATGCTGCGTTCTTCTTCATATAGTCCAGCTTCTCTCATTATTTGTTCAACATACAGATTGAATAGTATGGTAAAAGGATACAACCTTGACACACAATTTTCCTGACTTTAAATCATGTGGTATCCCCCTGTTCTGTTTGAATAACTGCCTCTTGGTCTATGTACAGGTTCTGTATGAGCACAAATAAGTGTTCTGGAATTCCCATTCTTTGCAAAATTGTCTGTAATTTGTCATGATCCATACAGTAGAATGCCTTTGCATAGTCAGGAAAACACTGGTAAACATATTTCTGGTATTCTCTGCTTTCAGCCAAGATCCATCTGACATTAGCAATGATAGCCCTCATTCCACAACCTTTTCTGAATCCCGCTTGAATTTCTGGAAGTTTCCTGTTGATGTACTGTTGCAACTGTTTTTAAATTATCTTCAGCATAATTTCACTTGCATGAGATATTAAGGATATTGTTTGATAATTTCTGCATTCTATTGGATCACTGTGATGGTTAAGATTGTGTGTCAACTTGCCTGTGCCATGACTCTCAGTTTTTATATGTGATTACTTCCATGATTGAATATGCTGTGAGTAGCCAATCAGTGGAAAGGGAGTTTCCTTGGGGGTGTGGCCTGTATCCGAACATAAGCAGACGTTCTGGCTTTTTGCTTGCTCTGGATCCTGCAGCTGCCTCCTGTTCATCTGACCTCTGGTTCTTGGGACTTGAGCTGTCAACTCATTTGCCAAACTTGGGATTCATTGATCTTCACAGCCTATGAACAGAGCCCTGCTCTCTGACCTGCCGATCTTGGGTTCGCCAGCCCCTGTGTCTACATGAATCAGGAGAAACCTCTATCCTGATCCATGGACTTGGGAAGTTCCCACCCCTACAATTGTGTGAGCTGTTTCTTTGATATAAATCTCTCTATATATACGTTTATACGCTTTACTGGTTTTGCTTCTCTAGAGAACCCAGCCTAAGACAATCACTTTTCTTTGGAATGGGCACAAATATGGCACTTTTCCAGTTCGTTGGCCAGGAAGCTGTCTTCCAAATTTCTTAATATAGACGAGTGAGCACCTCCAGAGCTGCATCCATTTGTTAAAACATTTCAACTGGTATTCCGTCATTTCCTGGAGCCTTGTTTTTCGCCAATGCCCTCAGCGCAGCTTGGACTTCTTCCTTCAATACCATTGGTTCTTGATCATATGTTACCTCCTGAAATGGTTGAACATTGATCAATTCTTTTTGGTACAATGACTGTGTACTCCTTCCAGAATTAGTAATACAACATTTTATAGCACACTGGAACAATTGTAAGGGAAACACCTCTTGTAACTACCACCCAGGTCAAGAAATAGAATTGAAATAGAATTTTTGAAGTCTTGATGCATGCTACAACATGGCTGAACCTTCAAAACATTATGCTAAGTGTAATAAGTCAGCCACAAAAGGACAAATATTGTATGATTCCACTTATATAAAATATCTAGAATTAACAAATGTATAGAGATCAAAGAAAACCAGGGGCAGGAAAGAGGGGAAGAGGAGAAGTCATTGCTAAGGGTGCACTGAGTTTCTGTTAAGGGTGATGGAAAAGTTTGGAAATGAATAGTCGTGATGACTGCACAAAATAATGAGCTTAATTAATTTCACTGAATTGCACATGTAAAAAAAAGTTGAAATGGCAAATGTTTTGTTATATATATTTTTACCAAAAGAAAGAAAGATAGAAATAGAATTTTGCAGCTACTTCAGAGGACCTCCACGTGACCCATCCCAATCAGAATTACCTCCCTCCCCCTAAAAGTAACCTCTATTCTGACTTTTGTAGTAAACACTTCCATGCATACATGCCTTTAGAGTTTTATAATTTAACTTTAAAACATTTTGGTCCAACACCCCATTTGTCCATTTTACATGGGATGTCCCTTAAGACTTTGTTGGACAGAAAGCCTCCTCTGATCAGAAAGTTAGAAAATCACTGAAATCATCTGACCTTTCATTTTACAGAGGAAGAAAATGAGGCCCGGGAAAAGGAAAGGACATTCTAAGTTCAACCAGCAAACTACTGGCAGAATGGACTTGGACTCAGGTTCTCTCTGACTCCTTATACTTTCACTTTACAATCTTTTCAGGAGCAGGGACCCAAGATACAAGGTGCTAGCCTTGTCCAATGACTCAAGGATGAGAAAAACTTGCAAGTCCAGCCTTAGTACAGGGCATTCTATCCTCAACCAACACCAAACCTGACTCTTTCCACACATATCTGAGTAGAGAGTCTTCCAAGGACCTTGGCAATGATTCTTTCCAGATGTCTTTGCATTTTAACCCAAAGGAATGCACCAGCAAAGGTGGAATCACAGGCACAGCCAGGCAATGGGAATGCTAATTGGATGAAGTCATCTCAGTCTTCCTCAGAACCCAACACGTGGGCCTGTGTCCCATGGTGCAGAGCATGCTAAGCCTGACACGCAGGGGTCCTCAGAGGTGACCGTGGGTTAAAGTGATAATGAGAGTCTGGAGGCCGTGATAATGAGAGACTGAAGTAGGCCCAGGCTCCTCTGCCCTATTCGCTCAACTGTTCTGCCCCACCTGGGGCTTCTCCCAGCTGAGAATTCCAGGAGACTTCTTCACTTCATGCTCATCATCTTAGTTTCCTAGTGCGGTTCTTACAGAAATACCACAAGTGGGTGGCTTTAAACAACACATATTTATTTTCTCACAGTTCAGACTAGAAGTCTGAATTCAGGACACTGGCTCAAGGGGAAGGCTCTCTGTAAGCTTTGAAGGAAGGCCCTTGTCTCTTCCGGCTTCTGTATGCCCAGATCTTCACATGGCATCTATCTTCCCCCATTTGTGCCTCCTTGTCTCTGTGTCTATCTGCTCCTTATACCTCAGAAGTGATTAAATTTAGGGCACACCCTACACTGATAGTGGCCTCATTCACATAATAAAAAAACATATTTCCAATAGGGATTACATTTACATGTAAAGGGGTTAGAATTCCTACACCTATTTTGGGGAACACAATTCAATCCACAACACTTATGGAAATCAGTCATTTTACATGGTGAAGGATGTCTGTCATGTTTTTGAGTAGGACATGGCAGTATCCCAGATCTTTCCCTAGCCAGATTTTATATCCATTTCTGTCCTAAATTCTTGAATGCTTAAGGGTAAGCCTGACAGGTTTCAGCCTTATCCTATGGATTAGAGTTAGCAAACAATATTTAACAAAGACGTTAGTCGGTACTCTGTATGTGCAGGGGGAGGGCGGGGCGGGGGCAGTATTGCAAGGACAAAAAGTTTGGTAAACAATGAACCTTCTATCTCCTTTTTGAAAATTCATGAAGTACAATATCAGCATTTTGAAGGCTGAGAACTTCTGCAGCAAAGACGTTTGCTAGATTATGACTGGCTTGGCATTTCTTTGACTTTTGGACCTTGTGTTTCACTAACAGCATTCTGCTGAAAACAGTTTGGCAATTGATGCTGCAGCCCATCTGATGGATAAAGAATGCGTTATTACACATATGGACACACCACGTGCTGGAAAATCACCCTTCTGGCCCAAGTAACCTGTGTCTTCGGAAAAGTACTGAATTATCCCAAACTCTGTAAAAATCCATTTGTAATAACCCCAAGAGAAAATCGCAGGACTGCCCTAAACTTGCCCAGTCAGGGGTGGGCTCCCGGGCGAGAGCTGGGTGGGCCCCACCACCTGGCAGCAGCTTGTTGTACCAAGAGCCCGGATCATCCAGCAGCTGCCCAGTGTGTGTCTGGACTTGTTTTCCCTTCCTTTCCCTGCTCCTTTTAGAACACAGCTGAATGGCTCCAGTCTCTCAGCCCTGCTCCCAGCCGACACTGGACCCCTCAAAGTCTGGCCAACTCTCCTCCCACCCACCTTGACAAACACCCCGCTCCATGCTGAGCGCCACAACATGGGCTGTTTTTCTCCCTCTTGCACCCCAGGAAGCCTCTCCCCTTTGTCTGGGCTTCCTTCCCAGGGTCTTGGCTGCCAACCCGTTTTAAACTCATCCTCAGGCCAGTCAGTCACCTGAAGAAAAGAGACTCACTGAAGGCCCAAGATAAAAGAGTCTTTAATCCCGTGGCCTTTTGAGTTTTGTTTTTAGCAGGAAAATCTTATTTTCAAAACATATTATTAGACAGAACTTACCAGTTTATAGAGAAGACAAATAAGGACATTTATGGCAGTCTTGTTTATTAAAGAAAAACAGTGGAAAGAACTAAATGCCCATTAGTAGGGAACTAGCTTAACAAATTATGGCAAGGCATACAATGGAATACTCTGCAGCCATTTAAAAGCAAGAGGCAATTCCCAACAATAATAACGAAAGTTCTGGGAAAATCCTTATTTTGTATGGACAATATTTGGCTAACAGTTCCATTTTTGTGCAAAGATAAGTACCTCAACTAATTTTGTTATAACTCACCACCTCCTTTCCAAACTTGTCTAATGTTTTCATGGTACTTAACCACGGTGACCAAACATCCCAGTTTGTCCAGAACTGAGGGATTTCCCAGGAAGCAGGATACCAAAAATCCAAACCAAACTCTTGCCATCAAGTTGATTTCAACTCATAGTGATCCTACAGGACGGAGTAGAACTGCCCCATTGGGTTTTCAAGGAGTAGCTGGTGGATTTGAACTGCTGACCCTTTGGTTAGCAGCCAAGCTCCTAACCCCTGCTCCACCAGGGCTCCAAGAGGCAGGTTAATCAGTGCTAAAACTGAAAAAATTCCAAACTGGGATGAAGTAGCTGCCCTATACTTAACAGAAATTAACACTTTATTTTAGAAAGAATAGAAAGATTATTAAGGTCCCCAGGTGGTACAAACGGTTTGTGCTCCGCTGCTTACCTAAAGGTTCCTGGTTTGAACTCACCTTTGGAAGAAAGGCCTGGCAATCTGCTTCTGTAAAAATTACAGCCAAGAAAACTCAATGGAGCAGTTCTACTCTGTAACAATCAGCAGCAACTAACAACAACCACAGGAGAGATTATTACCACTTTTAGCCCATGTAAATAAGTCAGTATAGTCACAAATGAAATTGAACCAGTATTTACCTTTTAAGGAGTCCTGAGTGGCACAAATTGTTACGTGCCTGACTACTGGCCAAAAGATTGGCAGTTCAAACCTACTCAGGGGCACCTCAGAAGACAGGCCTGGTGATATGCTTCTGAAAGGTCACAACCTTGAAATTTCTATGGAACAGTTCTACTCTGCACACATGTGGTCACCATGAGTTGAAATCAACTTGATGGCAACCAACAACTACAATAATTTACAGTTTAAATAAAAGGACGAAACAGTGTGGGCTGGTATGGAACATGAAACCATCTCAAGATAATAGTGATAAATAAAACAAAAACACAAACTCGCTGTCGGGGAGTCGATTCCGACTCATAGTGACACTGCAGGACAGAGTAGAACCGCTCCAGTAGGTTTCCAAGGCTGTAAATTTTTTTTTAAATTTTTTATTTTATTGTACTTTAGGTGAAGGCTTACAGAACAAATAGTTTCTCATTAAACAGTCAGTACACATATTGTTTTATGACATTGGTTAACAACCCTACAACATGTCAACACGCTCCCTTCTTGGCCTTGGAGGACCTTTTTTTTTTTTTTTTTGGTGAAAATTATATATAGCAACCTCTGGAGTGACTTCACCACTGAGCTAAAAGTGTGTCCGGCGGCCATACTCTCGGGGTTTCTCCAGTCTCTGTCAAGCCAGTAAATCTGGTCCAAGGCTATAAATCTTTACGGAAGCAGACTGCTACATCTTTCTCCCGAGGCGCAACTGGTGGGTTCGAACCGCCAATATTTCGATTAGCAGCTGAGCACTTAACCACTGAGCCACCAGGGCTCCTTAGAGTGAGGAAGCGGGAGGTAAAGGCAAGATACGAACAGTGTGCTGGGTGTCCTTTTGTACGCTTTCTTTTTTTTTCTAAAGATTAGAGCAGGGGAGCTATAGGGAATTGACCCATACAAATAAAATGAAGTTTGTGACTTCTTGTCCATTTGTGAGTCCTACCATAAAAAAAAAAGGCTAGATTAATTTTCACCAAATTTTAAGGATACATTTGGGGTGGTCTGACTTAAAATACTGCCTGTTTGACATATGAAAAATTCATTCTGGGGACCCTGGGGAGGACACTGCAGAGATAAGCAGTCATTCTCCAGAGAAGCCCATCAGGAGAGGCCCGCAGGATCACTGATTGAAGAAGACACACCAGATGGGTGCAGGCCCACTGACAGAGAAAACAAAGAGTGGTTTCCAATGAAAGCCCAAAATAAAGGGGCACGTGGTAGACTCTCCAAACGGAAGACCTCAATCTGCAGTTGAGCTGCTTCCCACATGAGCAAGTATGATCAGATGCCCGTGTGTGAGGATGGTTAATGATTTTTCTGAATGGGCAGCTCTTTTGGGTATCAAAGCTTATACATACGTAGATTATTCCTAATGGGGCCCTGGTGGCATAGTTAAGAGCTCAGCTGCTAACCAAAAGTTCCGTGGTTCTAATCCACCAGCGGTTCCTTGGAAACCCTATGGGGCACTACTCTGTCTTCTAAGGTCACTATGAGTCTTTGGGCTCTGGGCTTTGACAATTGTTAACATTTTGTCATATGTAGTTCAAATCTTTCTCTCTTTGAGAAATAAACTATTTATATATACAGTTGAAACCCAGTCCTATTCTTCATCCTCTCTCCCAAAAGGGACTAAAACCTGTTGCTGTTGAGTTGATTCCCACTCACAGCAACCCTATAGGACAGAGTGGAACTGCCTATAGGGTTTCTTAGGCTGTAATCTTTATGGAAGCAGACTGCCACATCTTTCTCCGACAGAGCGGCTGGTGGGTTCAAACTGCCGACTTGTGGGTTAGCAGCCAAGGACTTAACCACTGTGCCACCAGAGCTCCCCAAAAGTAACTACTACCCTGAAGTTGGAGTTTATCATTCCCATACATGTGTTAATACTTTTAACACATATGTATGCCCTCCCCTAAACAATATAGAGTGTTTAGATTTTAAATTCTATCTGCTGTATTGACTAATGTATAAAGATAAATATAGTGTAGATATACCACTGTTTTTATTTTTACAATCTCCTTCTGATGGACATTAAGGTTTGTGAAAACCCAAAAAAACAAAACCCATGGCTGCCGAGTTGGTTCTGACTCACAGTGACCCTATAGGACAGAGTAGAACTGCCCCACAGAGTTTCCAAGGAGTGGCTTGTGGATTCGAACTGCTGACCTTTTTGGTTAGCAGCCAAACACTTCACCACTGGGCCACCAGGGCTCCAAGGTTTGTGAAGGAGCCCCAAAAATCTAGATGCTTGGCATAAAGAGATAATTCTGCCAAAGATGTAGACTGGACTCCATTTTTGTTGTTCACTACTCATCCTGAGCTGACTCAAAAGTCGGCTAGCCAGAATACCTCAGGAAGCCTGCGAGCTATCCTCCCCTCCCTTCCTCCCACAGCATGCTCCCAAGAAGGATGTTTACTCAGGCTGACCCCTCAAATATCCATAGATTAGCAAGATGTTAACTGACTCAAACTTTATGATTAACAGAACAATGCTTAGGGGATCTTGTAATTACCTGGTGTCTGTTAAATCATGATTTTGTAAATGTCAACCAGTCAGTATGTTTTTCCTTGTAAGCTCCTGGATTTTCTGTACTTAAACTCTGTGAAAAATTCCTTTTGCTGGAGTACTTTTGTGAATCCTCATGAAGTGCTGCACCATCTGGATCGCTCTGTTCCTTCAATAAAACTCTTCACTTTAATTTTAACAGAAACCCCAGTTTGCTTTCGATAGTTTTTTTTTAAACAATTTTGCCTGTATAACTTTTCAAATTTATAACAATAATGATCGTTGGCCACTAAAACCATGGAGTGATGGGCAGACAAGTAGATAGGGAAATTCATAGCGGATAATTCAGGCTAAGGACATCTGTATCCACCCATCAATCTTAGCATGACAAAAGGAAAGACAAGCAGACACCAAGTGCTTCTTGATGTACTATAGGGACATCATAGCAAAAAATCGAACTTGGCTCTGATCAAGTTTAAACCTAGTCACCATTTTACAGGGAATTCAGGGGACAGAGGACTGTGTTGCACCAGAATACCTTCAGTAAGATCCAGAATGTGGGAGACCATACAGTACAAAACACCCAGCCTCCTCAACAAATAATTTGCCAGGAAAAAACAAAAAGGGGGTAGAGTGGGCAGGTGAGTATGTATTAAAAGAGACTTAAGAAACATATTGTTAAAAAATATAATCATGTATTAATTTAAAAGAATAACACATTATTTGATTGCTCTATGATTTAATAAACGATTTGCAAGTTGGAGAAACAGTCCCTCTTACAAGAGGAAGCTGCCTCTAGAGAGTGAAGAATTCACAGAGGCTTAAATAACTTTTGCTTTAAGAATACAGGTTTCTGTGGTGATGAAGTATTTAATGGCTACTGAGTTAACATGAAAAAGGTAACTTCACGGAAGATCTGTCCCTACAGTCCCAAGACATCCAGAAATTCAAATTAAAGAAGCCACTCTCATTTAATCACTGGTTAATGGTTTTGTTATGATCTGCTCTTTGGAACAGTCATTTTGGGTGTTAGAGAAAAAAAAATCGCTGGCGGATTAATTTTGGGTCAAGAATTTTCATGTCTGTGGATAAGAAAAGCCCTCTTGAAATAAAAGTAAAATATCTATTTTTAATATAAACTTGATCCCACAATATCAACAAAATGCAATGGAGGGACTTTGTTTGCATCCTGATTTGAACAAACCAACAATCAATCAGTAATAATAGCAATACAATCAATACTCAATAATAATAGGAGGAGTTTGAATAAATAAGATCAATAATCAATAATAATAATAGGAGAAATTTGAACACTGGATATTTTATGATATTAAGGAATTAGTATTAATTTTGAGGTGTCATGACGGTATACTGGACCCTCCCCCCCCCAAGAATCCTTACCTTTTAGAAATACAAAATGAATCACTTATGGATGAAACAGTATGAAGTCTGGTATTTACTTCAGAATCATCCAGTGGGGAGAAGTCAGTGAGAGGAATTGCAGATCCAACAAAACTGGCTATGAGTTGGTAATTTTTGAAGTTGGGTGATGAGTGCATGTGTTTCTTTATACTACTTGCTTGACTTTTTGTATATGTTTGAAATTTACCATAATAAAATATTTTTTTTAAATATCCGACTAGTGAACTTTAACAAATAAGAGGAGCGGTCTTGGTAGAAAGG
Source organism: Dugong dugon (assembly GCA_030035585.1). NCBI lineage: Eukaryota > Metazoa > Chordata > Mammalia > Sirenia > Dugongidae > Dugong > Dugong dugon. The sequence goes on along the minus strand of CM057460.1, from coordinate 184,156,746 downwards.
TACGAGGGGCCTGGAGCCCCACCACCAACTTCTGCCTTTTCCCTGGTACCTCCGTAGAACCTTAAGTCTCCATAGAACACAGTTTGAAAATCACTGATCTAGACTAGGGGTTGGCAAACTTCCGTAAAGGGGCAGGTGGTAAATATTTCAGACTTTGCAGGCTATAGGTCTTTGTCACAACTATCCAACTCAGCTACTGCAGTGCAAAAGTAGCTATCGATGATACGCAAATGAATGAGCGCGGTTGTGTTCGTATAAAACTTTATTAACAAAAACAGGCAGTGGCTGGATTTGCCCGGCGGGCCATTGTTAACTGACATAGTAGTTAAAGCGCTCGACTGCTAACTGAAAGGTCAGCGGTTTGAACCCAACAACTGCTCCGAGGGAGAAACATGTGGTAGTCAGCTTCTGTAAAGATTACAGCCTTGGAAACCCTATGGGGCAGTTCTACTCTCTCCTACAGGGTTGCTATCAGTTGGAATCAACTCCATGGCAGTAAGTTTTTTTGGATTGGGTCCAAACAAATCCCTTCCTTTTACAGCCAGGGAAACTGAGACTCAGGGAGTTAAAGTGGCTCAAGATTTCACAAGAAACTTAGGTCCCTGTGAGGACATCTGCTGCAGACCCCAGCAGCAGGGTCTGCACCTTTGATGTTTCAGAAAAATTAAAACCAAGGATATGGTGCATAGGGCAAGGAAGCCAGGGAAGCAAAATTAATTATATATCAATTAGGATTAGTTTCAGCTGTATGTATACACTATCCATTGCCATGGAGTTGATTCCAACTCATAGCTACCCTATAGGGCAGAGTAGAACTGCCCCACAGGGTTTCCAAGGAGTGGCTGGTGGATTAGAACTGCTGACCTTTTGGCTAGCAGCCTGAGGCCTTAACCACTTCACCACCAGGGCTCCATGTGCATACTCCCATTGCCGTTGAGTCGATTTGGACTCAATAGTAAACCCAAAATATCAGTGGCTGAAACGAGAAAAAAGGCTCTCTTTCTCACACATGAACCAAGTTTGGAGGTAGACAGGGCTCCTGTGTAGGATCCATCATCTTCAGAGAGCCAAGCTCCACCATCTTCAGCCTCAGGCTTCTCACTCACCTTCAAGGTCACCTCAAAGTCCAATACTAGATTTCCACCATTACATCCTTATTCCAGACAGCAGGAAAAAAAGGTGGGAAGGGCAAAAGGGGGAGGGCTTTCTAGCTGCATTAACTCACTTTAGAAAGCCTTTCTGGAATTTTCTTGTATTTCATTAGCGAGAACTTAGCCACATGGCCACACTTAATGGCAAAGGAGCCTGGGAAAAGTAGTCTTCATTTTCGGTGGCAATGTCCAGTAAAAACCAGTTGCCATCAAGTCAATTCCGACTCATGGCCACCCCATGCGTATCAGAGGAGAACTGTGTCCCACAGGGTTTTCAGTGGTTGAATTTTTGGAAGTAGGCCACTAGGACTTTTTTCTGAGGTGCCTCTGGGTGAACTTCAGTTAGCAGCTGAGTGTGGCAAGGTGCCCAGCTATAAATAGAGGTTCTAGTACTAAGGAAAGAGGGATTAAAAGCTTTTGAGAAGGCAATTAGCATTCTCTGCCATAAGTTATTTGGAAGAGTGTCAGTTGGCCCTTTCCACCTGATAAGTTCCAGGCCTGGGGATATTTAGTGATTGTGACAAAGCAGCATGGGGCTAGTGGGAAGAATGCTCCTAGCTGCCCTCCACTTCTAACATTCTAGGGGTCCAGAAGCACCTGCATCTCTGAAGGCTTGCTCTGAGGGAGGAGGTGGAGTGGATGCTGGGAGGGCCGGAGGTGCCCGGTTTCCCAGCCCCCCAGCCGTGGTTGTTCTTCCAACCTTTAGTTTTCCACCTTTCCCTTCCAGCCCACCCTGCTATCTCAATGGCTTTTCTGGCCCCTTTAACTACTAGGAATGTAGGGGGAACTATAGCTTCTATTTAGGCCGAAAAAGAATTAGATTCCCACAAATGGCTGCCTCAGTGGGGCCTGTTTCCAAAAAGGACCTTGGAAAGGAAAATGACTGTCCCCAGGCAGGAGAGACTGAGGAAACAGTTGGGGTCAAGCCTGATGTTGGATGTGGCCTGACTGGGCAGGCTCAGGCCTTTTACAAAGTGGTAAGATTCGGAGGAGCATTCTCAAAAATGTAAAATAGAGGAGCCAGCGTTGACTGAGTACCTTTTACACACTAGGTGCTTTGTGTGCATTACCTGTGAGATAGGTGCCTTCAAAGCCACACTTCCAGGGTAAGGAGAGGTTGAGGAATATGCCCAGGTTCCATCCATTCCATGAGCTCGTGTGCTCTGTATTCCTAATCAGTTGTCGTCTAGTCAGTTCCAACTCAATGGAGACTCCAGAGTAGAATTGTGTTCCACATGGTTTTTAGTGGCTGTTTTTTTGGAAGTAGATTGCCAGGCCTTTTTTCCAAGGTGCCTCTGAGTAGACTCAAACCTCCAACCTTTTGGTTAGCAGCCAAGTGCATTAACCATTTGCGCCACCCAAACTCTCAGGGCTACCTCTCTGTTCCTAGTCCAGCTGTTCCATTCTAGGTCGGGAACTACGTGAACTGGCATATGGTCAGCGGGGACCCAGAACTGCTTGGCCGTTTTCTGTGCTTCCTTGGTCTCCAGTATCAAACAGGCAAAGAGGCTAGTGACCAAGTAGTTCTGATAACTCAAAACTCTGTCACTGAGATATGGCTGCAGGAAGGAATTTGGAATATTCCTTGTGGGACAGACTAGGGAGGGGGTGGTAAGAGTGGGAAAGGGGAACGACTTTTTGCCTCTGAGGAACCACCAAGGCTAGACTGATGCCCTGTGTGTCAGGACAAACTCAGGACCAGTCATGAGAAATGCCTGGGAGATACACGTGGGTTCAACATCAGAACTTCCCCTGACAGCTGTCCAGAGCAGAGCAAGCTACTCGAGGCACTGCCTCTCACGGATGGTGTGCAGACCAAGCCTTGGGGCCCACCCATCAGTAGGGGATGATGTAGACACTGGGCTGAATGACCAACTAGGTCTTTTGCATTCTTAAGATACTACAATGATAATAATAAATGGACAAACTGAGCTTCTATGTGTACGCATCATCTCATTTCACTTTCAGAAGATATTGTTATTATTATTCTCATTTTACAGATGAGAAAACTGAGACCCAGGAAGACTTGTCTAGTGCACACAGCTGGTAAACTGCCAGGCCTGGGACCTGAACCCATGTCTGCCTGCCTGCAGAGACTGTATTCTTATCCAAGACACAGCCTGCTTCTAGGTGTCTAGGGTTTTATGCTTCTAAAAGGATTTGGAGCACAGGAGCCCATGATAAGGAGACCAGTGGGACGTGGCACCCTTCCTTCCAGAGGCTGATATTTTAGTTCAAGGCTCCAATCAGCAGTCGTGGAATTTGCCCAGGGACGCGCAGACTTCCCCAACTCAGGAAGCAGATTAGGAAACTTGTCTTGTCCACTTAAAGTGGCCAGAACTGCTGAAGACAAGGAAATGTGAAAGCAGCTCTGACGGACATTCCCAAGAAATTACAGACTAGGGCTTTTAAACAGACTGGCTCTAATTAAAGGAGAATGCCATGAAGAGGGCGTGACCTGAACAACAACCACTCACCTTCCCACATGGCTCAATCCTCCAAGCTCTGTTTTTACTTTCCAGAGTCAGCCAGGGTTGGAAGGATCACCAGCACTTGAAGTTTTCCAACTTTCATTTCATAATAGATGAAACTTTTTGTTCAAATGAAAAGCTGTATTTGTGGAATGCCATTAACAAGCATTAGGCACATGATGATCTTACTGAATTCTCACAATAGTCATATGAGGTAGGTAATATTATGAACCCCATTTTACAGATGAGGAAACTGAGTTGCACAAAACAATCAGTGTCTTTCTCAAAGTCACACAGTTACTAAGTGGTGGGGGAAGAACTTGAATTCAGATCCGCTGAAGTCTAAACCGGGGGCTGGTATGGTTGGGTTGTAGGAGGAAGCCTAGTAAATTAAACTACTAGTTGAGCTGCACTGGTTTGGGCTTGGGTGTGTTAGATTTGGAGAATCCAGCCCACTGAGACTCTCCATTGTGCCCTGTGGGGTCCGTGGGGAACCTTGCTAGCTCCAGAGAGCAGTTTAAAGAACTGGAAACAACTCAAATATCCAAAAACAAATGAACAAATAAACACATTGTGGTATATCCATAAAATGGAATAGGTACTAAACTAAACCAAACCAAACCCACAGCCGTCGAGCAGATTCCAACTCACAGTGACCTTAGAGGACAGAGTAGAACAGCCCCATAGGGTTTCCAAGGCTGTAATCTTTAAGGAAGCAGACTGCCACATCTTTCTCCTGCAGTGCGGCTGGTGGGTTCGAACCACTGACCTTTTGGTTTGCAGCCGAGCACTTTAACCACTGCATCACCAAGGTTCGGAATACGTACTAGTCAGTAGTAAAAAGAAATAGACTGTTGATACATGCATCATCTCAAAATAATTATGCTGAATGAAAAAGGGCAAACAAAATGGAGTATGTACTGCATGATTGAATTTATATAAAACTCTAGAAAATGCAAAGTCATCAACAGTGACAGAAAACACCTGACAGCGGTTGCTTAGGGATAGGGGAAGGTCATAAGGAAACTTTATGAAGTGATAAATATGTTAATAATATTGCTTGTGATGATAGTTTCATGAGTGCATATATGTATATACACATGTATGTGTGTGCATATATATGTATATACATACATGTGTATATACTTGTCAAAACTTAACAAATTGTACATTTTAAACAGGTGCAGTTTATTGAATGTCAACTACACTTCAATAAAGCTTTTTTTTTAAGCACTAAAAAGTCAAAAACTTGTATATACCACTAGGCAGAGTTGTGGGGGACTTGCTGAAGCTCACTCAGCATGTGGCGGGAAGCCAGGTCCAGGTCAGAGCTCTTCCTACGGCCTACTCTGCCATGGTAGATGGGAGGAAGGGGTCTTGCCTGAGAGCAGCCCCTAGGCTCTGTCTCCAGCACAATGAAGGTCGTGGCGGTACTGGCACAGGACAAGCCAAGGCTTTGGCCTTGCAGAGTGGATGGGTAGGTCCACAGAGGCAAAGTGGAGGCTTCACCCCAAGTCACAAGTCTGATATTCCTCAAGGGACCCAGGAAACAATGGACTGTTACTGGGAACACTCCAAAGGTGGTTGATATTCACAAAAGGTATCTTTGGAAAAAAATATAAACCTGCTAAAAGGATTAGACCAGGCAATGTCCTCCTCTGGAAGATGAACTCAGCAAACACCTACTGAGCACCTACCATGTGACTGGCAGGTCCACTACCTCATGGGGACCACGTAAGGATGACACGAGATTAATGCAAGCGCATGATCCACAATAAGCGCCCAAAAATGGTAGTCATTCTCATCGGTCAAACATCCCTTAAACGCCCCCTGTTTGCAGTGGGGATAGATGTCTGGCCTGATCCTTGAGGATAGGAAAGACACGTGGACAAAAAGCTTTGCCACAACACCGAAGTTTGTGGTTAAATGTTTTGAGGACCAAGAGAAGAAACAAATTCTTTCCAGTTGTGTTGAGGTTTCACTGAGGCTGTGGTATGTAAGGGAGGGAGAGGAATTTGTACATGGAGACAAGGAAGTAGTGGCGAGGCAGGCAGAAGGGATTCATTCCAGTTACAGGGGCAGCAAAAACAAAAGCAAGACACCTGGCTGAAGTCAGGGGTCAAGCAGGAGGGAGGGAAAGGTTGAAAAGGTGGGCTGGGGCCAAGTGTTGGAGGAAAGCATGAGTTAAGACGTGCATCTATCTGCTCCCCACCCCTGCAGAAGCCCTCACTCTGCTATATCATTTGTTCTGTGGATAGCCAATTGGGCTGTGGTGGAGGAACATCCCCAACTCCTCTGAGGCCTCGAAGAATAGAGAAGAATAGAACCAAGGGCCCCTGAAAACCTGGTTGTTAGCTGGGCAGTGGGGCTTGGAAAAGAGCCAAAGGAGAGGAACTGTTCCGAGGATCATTCACCCTATAAGTCACCAGTCTCCCAAACCTTGGGCGTTCCTAATGGGCCAGCCAGCCTGAACCAGGTCTCCTGGGGAAACAGTGAAAATGGAAATAATCCTCAAGTCTGTGCTTCCAGAGTCCACAGAAACTGTTTTAAATTTCTCAGGTATGGAAAAACAGTAAAAATAAAGGCGGGTGAAGAGGGAATCGGGATCAAATCCAAAGGACACTGCCCTCTGGTGGCAAAGAAACCCATATACCATTAGACTTGGGAAGGTCAGTCCTCCCTAAACACTGAAGTCCTGGTGCCCCCGAGGGACCACAAAGGCAGAGCCTGCTCTGAGTCTTGTCTAATACTTTAATAACAGGATCAAATTATGCTAGCAGTTTAGAGACTGTTATTATTGGCTACCAAGTTTCAGGTCCTCCACCCTGAGGTGCAGGTATTATGGCACCCATTAAGCAGATGAGGAAATTGTCACTGGGAGATGTTCAGGGGTTGGTCCAAGGTCCTAGCTAGCTAAGTGCAGAGCCAGGTCTTATCCCAGGTCCAGCAGTGTTGGGTCCTCAGTAAGTGTCCAATAAATGGTTAAGGCAGTGATTCTCAACACACAGTCCCCAGGATCCTTTCAGAAGGTCTGTGAGGTAAAAACTATTTCCATAAGATGTGATTTACCTTTTTCACTGTCACATGTGTATGGTAGAGTTTTCGTGTCTACACAGTGTGCAGTGGGATGCGCTTGTAGTCACATTTTAAAAATTTCTAAAATAATTTTCTAACAGTGCATATATTGATAGATACAACCCACATAAGCAAAAGCCCTTTGAAATCCTCAATCATTTCTAAGCATGTAAAAGGGTCTTAAGGTGACAAGTTTGAGAACTGCTAGTTTAAGGAAATACTTTTTAAAAAGAAATAAAACGACACTTGGTGTCACCAATGAGTTGGAATCAACTCAACAGCAACTACCACCACACAGACAAACTAAACCGTTGCTTTTGTTTTGATATAATTAAGTCAACTCTGTGAAGCACTAATTCTTAGGCTGACTGGCATTTTAATTGTCATTTCTACAGATCTTTGATTAATACAGAAAGGTAGGGTTGCATAGTCAATTAATGTAATTGCTGTCAGTAAGTTGTAAACCTGTAAAAAACTGAATTGGCAAAAGTGTGATAGATAAATTTACAAAAATGACAAAAAACCAGTAGCTGCTGAGGCTGCTTATGCACCACCAAACACCTCAAGGGATTTGGTTACTTGGTTTGAAGGTTTAGCGTCATGTTTCATGGGACATTCCTGTTAATTGGCCTAATAACATGTTTAGTGCTTCTGTTCTACCTCCTAGTTCCTTAGGTAGTGCCTGGGTCTTAAAAGCTTACAAGCAGTCATCTAAGGCACAATTGGTCTCTACTCGCCTGGACCAACAGAGGAAGGAGGTGAGTCAGGAATAGAAGGAGGATATGGAATGTGTGACTAACTGCCTTCATGAACAATTGCCTCCTTTGCCATGACACCAGAAGAACTGGATGGGTCCAAGCTACCATTACTGGACATTTTGATCAAAGATTCCATATAAGAATCCTGATCAAAAGGGAGAAAATGTAGAACAGAATTTCAAATTCTCATGGACTCCAGACTTTCTGGAGACATGGAGGGTAGATGAACCCCTGAAACTATTGCTCTAAGATAATCTTTAAACTTTAAATCAAAAATATCCCCTGAAGTCTTCTTAAAACCAAACAATAGTTTAGCTTAGCTACTAAAGAATGTCTGTCTTGAACATTATGCTCTTTTAAGATCTAGCTATATGGGATCAAACTGACAACAGCAACTCAAAAGATTAGATAGGAACCTTAGGGGGCAGTGAGTTTATGTTAATGGGGGAGGAATAACTCAGGGGAGTGAGAATGGTTGCACAACTCAATGTAATCAACGTCACTGAACTGTACATGCAGAAACTTCAACTGGTGTATGTTCTTGCTGTATATAATCTCAACAACAAAATTATAATAAAAAAATAAAACACAGAAAAATGAGTGAATGGCTTATGTTTACTGAATGATTTCTACCCGGCAACTGCTACTCTAAATGATTTACATGTATCACCTCATTGAATCCTCACAACCACAATTTTTAATAGGTGCTACTAACACACTGATAACATGTATCCAGAGGTTACGTGGCCTGTGAAAGGTTGCCCAGCTGGGAAGTGCTGGAGCTGGGACCCTAACCCAGGTAGTCTGTCTTCATGGTCTGCATTCTTTCCCACTACTCCAATTGCCTTAACATTTGTTTTTCCCAGTTGCCGTAGTCGATTTTGACTTGTGGAGACCCGTGTTTAACATTAGCTATCCCTTAATGCAATTCACTTGATACACAAATGTTTCAAAGTATGGGGGTCTAACTATAGTGAATAGAAAGGAACACATAGATCTGCACAACTCCTTCATTATAGATGCGGAAAAATGAGGCCCAGAGATGGAAAATGACTTGCCAAAGATCACATGGCAAAGTACAGCCAGAGAGACATGGAATCTAAGTCCAGGCCTCTGACTCCCAGTCAGGAGTTCTTGAAACTCCAACTCAAGCATTCCAGGTTATCTTCTTTACATCAGTGGTGTGCATGTGAGCAAGAGACATCAAGACAGCACAAGAGACATCTCCAACAACAGCAGCTTGTCTTTATTGCAGGAAGTAGGGAGGAGCAGGTTAAGTGATGGTCTCCGCAGGAACTCCTATCACTAAGCAGGTCTGCCAGGTCCCAGGTCTGTCTGGAAGCCAGGAGAGGATGAGCCATCCTAGAAGAAATGAGAAGTTAGGTGGAAAAAGGCGCCATCTGCTGTTGACATTGAGACATTGCAAAAGCAGTAAAGGTTCTACTAACAGTTGTTGGGTGGTGAGATGGGAAATCCAAGGTACCAGAGCAGGACTAGAACCCCAGTGTGCAGACTCATGCATTTGTCCAACCAAGCCTGTTATACTCAGGCTGGATGGAGCCCATTAACCTTGGTAAGCCAACCACTGCTGGGGTCCTCTTCCTGGCAACTCTCAGGGCTGCTGGGATACCCAGAGAACAGTACTCCCTGACCTGTTACAGGTTTATGTTGGGAAGGTCATGAACAAAATCATGCAGACCTGCCTAGAGCCAAATAATCAAGGCGACTTCATAGCCAATAAACACTGTTATTGTTGGTATATGCTGCTGAGTTATAGGACAGAGTAGATCTGCCCCATAGGGTGTTCTAGGACGTAATCTTTACAGGAGCAGAGTGCCAGGTCTTTCTCCCTCGGAGCCGCTGGTGGGTTCAAACTGCTGACCTTCAGCTAGCAGACAAGCACTTAACCAATGCACCACTAGAGCTCCTTAATAAATGCTGTAGGCTCCTCTAATTCTGTTGTTCCCAAACCTGGCTGCAAATCAGTCACTGGGGTCGCTGTTAAAATAGACTCCAAAGACAGATGCTGCCTCGGTGTTAATGTTAACAGCAGAGGAACTACTGCTGGACTCATGATTCTCACCCAGTGCTGCACATCTGAATCTCCAGGAGCCTTACCAAACTACACATGGTTATTGAATCTTTACAGATAAAAGTACATATCTAGTATTTGCTACTAAATAACCTGGGGGGAGTGGGCCACAGGTGAAACAATGATAGCTGCAATTTGATCATTGATCAGTCTGGGTGAGGGGTACTTGGGGGTTCATTTTATTACTCTACTTATCTGTGTCTGAAACTTCCTATCGTGAAACAGCAAAAAATAAATAAAACTCCTATGGGAAAAACACACATTAAACTACACATGGTTTGCAACCAACACGGTTATTTTTTGAGTTAAACAAAACTCATATACCCAGGCCAAGAGTTTCCAATTTCAAGGTGTCTGGGTTGGGGCTTCTTGTGTATACTGCCAGCTCAGGAAGGCTTTTCTCAGCCCTCCCTTAGTCTCTTCTTGTTATAGAGCACTTTTATCAAACACTACCTTACACAGAGGCCCAATATCAATCACAGACAAAAGCTGCTTGGGAAAGAAGGAGGGATCCAGAGCTCTACCCACTCACCCTCCCCACCAGGGGCAGATTAACCGGTAAGCAAGGACCATACAGGGTTACAGAAAGCAAGGTACGCACAGGCTTAATTGTGTTTACTTACCAATCTGTGGTGTGCACAATTTCACATGGGTTTCACCACATCGTTGATGTGGTGAAAAACAGGTGGAATTGTGCACTCCAGATTAGTAAGTAAACACAAGTAAGCCCACGTGTACCTTGTTTATTGGGTAATCTGTCCCTGAGTGTCTTCACGAAACTCCAGGGCTAGAGGCACAATCTGTGAACACTGGTCTGCAGAATGTGGAAACTGTTAACATTTCAACTCCCTTTGGGATAATCCTTTATATTTAGAGGGGACTCACAGAAACACCCACGAGGCAGGAAAACAGGGTGGAGGCTTTAGCTCCATTTTAAGATGAGGAAAATGAATCTCACGGATGTAAGAAGTGTCCAAAGCCATCGTGTGGAATTAGGCAGAGCTGGGATTAGAATCCCAGAATCCTGGGGCTTGTCCATGAACATGGTTTGTATCCATGCAGGGAAAGGGAATGAGGAAAACAGACACCTGTGACAGCTTGTGATTTGCCTGTGATGTCACCCTATACACAGGAGACTGCCTGCCTGAGGTCACCATGGGGTGAAGTCACTGTCAGCATTTCTGACCAGGAGGCAAAACCTTCCACTCAGGACTTGGGGATGAGAAAGAAGGAGACTACATCAAACTCAAAGTCACTGAACAGGATGGCAGTGAAATTCACTCCAAGGTGAAAATGACAACACATCTCAAGAAACTCAAAGAATCATACTGTCAAGGACAGGGAGTTCCAATGAAATCACTCAGGTTTCTCTCTGAAGGTCAGAGAATTGCTGATAATCACACTCCAAAAGAACTGGAAATGGAGGAAGATGTGATTAAAGTTTATCAGGAACAAATGGCGGGGGGTGTGGGGTGTCATTCAACAGTTTAAATATTAATTTTTTTCTTTTCCCTTAATCTTTTATTTTTAAAAACAGTTCTTTTGTAATGTGGTGTTCAAAGTGGAATTGAAAACTGGCACCGCTCTTTAAAACATCTGGTATTTTGAATTCCAGGGCTCATTATTCATTATCATTTGTTTCCATTGGGCTAATTTTTGGTGATCAAACCTCTGCCCTCTTCTTAAAAATTACATGTGTGCACAGAGAGGTCACCTTACATTTCCCAGAAGTGTGCATTTTTAGACTTGTGGGATAAATAAGATTGACCAATGCAAATGTTCATGACTTTCCAACTGGCCCTGAAGTTCTAGCATGTGATTGCTTCACTCCTGAACTACTGACTCTTATCAGAGATGGAAGTTTTTCAGAGAACTGAACTGTGGAAAAAATGACCTTTCCTTAATTGGAAGCTACTTTTAAAATCTGAGGGTGTGGACCAAAAGAAGAGGAATATCAGATTGGAGTCATGATGACATATGGTGAGAGTAATGACTGACTCCAAAGATGGCTTCACTCAAGAGACTAAGCATTTTAAGATTAAAATAAAATTCTTGCCAGAAGATCCCAGAAAAGTTCTAGGAAGGAGGCTGTACTCCTGGAGGACTATCATGACCCAGCAGTCAGCTGTGGATGGCCTCTGCTTGGGGAGCTCTCCGTGGCCTGTTCCCAGGGGCCAAGGCCACCCCACCAATAAGTTATTACAGAACTCAGGTTCAGCATGCCTGACTCTAGTTCTGCCTCTGCCACTCATCCATGTGGACCTTTGGTCAAGTCACTTTGACCTCCCCCAGGCCTCATTTTTCTCAATTACAGTGGTGGCACCAAACCACACCCGGGACGATAACCATTGCAACTGGCCCATCAATGCACTCGGGGTAGTGGCATCCAGCAGTGCTCTATTGTGAAGCATTTTGAGACTACAGCTGGGTACAGTGGGAAGGAATGTAGGATCTGCACTGGGTCTGGAGGAAGAGTGCTGGCCCAGTGCCACTTATTTGCCTCTTTGGATTACATAAAATCTAAGGGAACATCCAGATTAGACACACTATTGTTTTTGCACCATCTGGCAGAGGGCATGCTCAGGAAGCAGATAGCAGTTCCAAGTAAGTAGAAGGGCAAAGTCTGGATTAAGTAGCCCGGTCAACGCCCAGGAGCATTGGGGCCAGAGCATACGTTTCACCTCTAATGGGCCAATCAATTTATCATACACTCTGAACTTAAACCCTGTGATCATGAAAGGTACCCCTCACGTCATACAGGGGACCCGGAGAGATAGTGCACAGTGCTCTGCCTAATTACATGGGGGCTGTAAGGACTCCCTGAACTCTGTGATTTGCATTAGATAGTAATGAATATTTGTAACCACTCCGAAGAAGGTGGACGATGGGTTGAAAATAACCCTGGGTGCTCTCCTGCTCTCAAAGGCCAGGGCATCAGGCCCTGCTGTGAGGTGTGGGCAGCAGGTTTGTTCAACAAGTGCTGGGCCTCACCCACCTGCCCCCTGTGGTCCATCCTGCAGGCCAGGGGCTGGGCCCCTGCTACTTGGGACCGAGGTAGGAAACGGCTTTTCCTGTTTTCTTCAAGGTCTCCAGCAGAGTGTCCACGCTGTGCTCAGAGGAGTCAATGCAAACCTTCTTCTTGGGCAGGTCAACGTCAAACTGAACTCCTGCAGGAAGGGGAAACAGGGTGTGGGGGGAGGAAGCAGAGACCCTCCCAGTTACAGGAAGAAAGAGTTCAGGCTCCTAAATTATTTTCACAACCACCCTTCCCCTTTCCTCTAGACCAGGGATCAGGAAAATGTTTCGGCAAAGGGCAAATAGTAATTATTTTAGGCACTGTGGGCCACATATGCTCCCTGTTGCACATTCTTTGTGTGTGTTTTGTTACAACCCTTTAAAAATGTAAAAGCCACTCTTAACTTGCTGGCCATATAAAAACAAGTGGTGGGCTGGACCTGGCCCCTCCCTGGGCCACAGTTTGCCAATCCCTGCTCTAGACCAGGACTTCTCTCTCTCACTCTTTTTTGATTGCAAAAGTAATACTTACACACTATTAAAAACAACAATTTCTGAATAAAATTAGGAAGTGAAAGGCTCCCAACTAATCCTACCCCTAGAGATCACTGTGAATGTATAGTCTTTAACCAGTCTTCCTCCCAGCTAGAAAATGAAAAATAACTCTCCCAAATGGGCATCATACTATGTAAACAGGTCTCGCTATATTTCACTTTCCAAAGTCCAGGATATCCTGTTATCTTAGCATATACAAATCTACTTCATTCTTTTTTTTCAACAGCTACATAGTATTCCACAGTGTGGATGTAACATTTAATCAATCCCCTGTTGAAGGACATTGGAGGTGCCTTCCAATTTTTCACTATTACCACAACAATGCTACAGTAAATGTTCTTGAGCATACCTTAGGAAATGTGTGAAAGTATCTCTGTACCATAATTCATAGACTGAGAATTGTGGGGCAACAGACTGGCACATGTTTAATGTTAATTAAAAAAAAAAAAAAACAACCAAACCTGTTGCTGTCAAGTCAATTCTGACTCATAGTGACCCTACAGGACAGAGTAGAACTGCCCCATAAGGTTTCCAAGCAGCACCTGGTGGATTCGAACTGCTGACCTTTTGGTTAGCGGCCTTGGCTGGCTATAGCTCTTAACCACTCCACCACCAGGGCTCTAATACGTATTTAATGTTAATAGGTATTGCAAAATTGTCCTTGTAAAGGATGTGCCAATGTAAAGCCCCCCCGCCCGCCGACCCCACCACACTCCCAGCACCCAGGAAGGCCTAGAATGAGTCCTGTTGAGACAAGAGAATAGAGAGGAAAAGCAGTTGATAGGTTTCTAGGCCTGGCTTCACCACTCACTTGGTGGGTGACCACAGTGGGTCCTAACCATTCTGGGCCTCAGTTTCCCCATCTGAACATGAAGTAGTTGGTGGCGGTCAGCCTCTGTGGTCTTTCCACCTAAACTGAGCATTAGCCTGGAATTCCTCAGGCCCAGTACTGCCCCCCTAGGCCCTAACCAACTCAGAAAACCCTTCTGACTCCTCTCAAGAGACCACCCAAGGAAGGATAGTAGTGACAAATAGGGAGAAAGCTGCCCAAACAGAAAGGTCGATTCCAGGCATCAGTCAAGGGGCCTTAAAAAAATCATAGGGCACAGGGTTTATACAGTCTTAATCTTTGAATCTGTACACAATGGATGCCCAGGGAGGAGTGGGGGGAGTCCCCTGTGTCCTTTCTTCACCCTTTTGGTTCAGAAGCATCTCCCTCCTCTTTGGAATAAACATTTGGGTGGCATCATAAAGCTGGAAGAAACTCTGGAATCATCTAATATAGTAGTTTTCAAATTGTGTTCCTTGAAGCCCAGGTTTGAAGCCCAGGTTTGTCAAGAGTGAAAGCAGGCCCACCCCCACTTCATCCAGAGTATGCTGCTTTGTATACAAGGGGCTCCATGCACAGTTTCCTTTTTAGAGTACCCACAGCAAAAGCTGGTATAGACTGACATTCCCACACCACAGCTGGGGAAACTGAAGCTTAAGGAGAGGTGCGCACAGTCACTTGGCAAGTCAGCAGCCAGGCTCTTTCCCATTTCACAACCTTCCAAGTTAAGATCCCAGTTTATGGAACTAGAAGCTGGTCACTGACTCACGGTTGGACTCTGGTCAAATCACTTCCCTTCTTGGTGTTGGTGTCAACACCTCCACTGCACAGGTGAAAAGTACACCTCAGAGGACTGCTTTAAGTGCTAATGAGATTACATCCATGTGGAAGCCCTTTGCAAATTGGGCATTATTATCTAGGGTTTTAACAAAGAAAATACTGGAAGACTGACAACCCTAGCACTACCAGAATGCTGATTACAACGTCATTATCTCACTGAGCCTCAGGGCCAGATTCCAGCCCTGTCTGGGCCTCAGAAATGAGGGGCTAAATAAGCACAGTGATTTTCTAAACATGTCCAAAAGAGGTGCTTCAAGAGTTGTGCACACAACTGATTCAAAATTTAGTTTTTATTTATTTTTTGTTGTTGTTCCTGAGGATACAGCAGAATATACACCAATTCAACAATGTCTACATGTACAATTCAGTGACATTGATTACACTCTTCAACCATTCTCATCCTCTTTTTCTGAACTGTCCCTCCCCTATTAACATAAACTCACTTCCTCCTGTTTCCTGTCTAATCTTTTGAGTTGCTGTTGTCAATTGCAAATTTTATTTTTTTTAATGTTACCATTTAAAAAATCTTAATAGAAAATGACAAATGTTATACTTAAATGTGTCATATAACAAAAGTGACATACTGGAGATAACCCACATTATTAACTAGCACTGCCAGGGCTCTGGAGCTAGACTGCATGGCCAAATCCTAGCTCTGCCACTTACTGGCTGTGTGATCCCAGCCAAGTTACTTAACCTCTCTGAACTTCAGTTCCTTTCTATTTAAAATGGAGATAGTAAAAAACCTACCTGAAAAGGTTGTGGTGGAGATTAAATGATGTGATCTACAAAAGAGTGCTTGGCACATGCTAAGTGCCCAATACTTTTTTTTTTTTTTTTTCTATTGTAGTGAAATATATATAACAAAACATTTGCTTTTTGACCATTTTTATGTGTACATTTCAATGACATTAATTACGTTCACCATGTTGTGTAACAATCACCACTATCCATTTCCAAATGCACATTTTAGTTTTACTATTATCATCAGATTAAACTAAATCTTCTTCTGCTCTATGTCTGCATGCACTTGAACATCAACTCTACTCCCCTCCCTGTCCCCATCCCCAGGTAAGAACTACTCACTGACCTCCTAGCTTGTTGAGGACCCGAGTGACCGCATTAGAGCAGCCCTCACAGGTCATGTCCACAGAGAACTCGTGCTTCTGAAACAAACAAAGGGGGACCATGAGCCAAGCCTTGTAAAGTAACCCACACACCCCACCAGCATGCAGGCCCACTCAGGGGCCAAGACGGGGCAGAGAGACTGGGCAACATCTGGCTAGGCCAGACTCATCATTAGCCTGTTTCTGAGCCTGTCTCTTCAGCTACAAAACAGGGCAACTAAGGGTTTCTATAAGGATTCCTGGTGGCGGAAACAGTTTAGTGCTCAGATGCTAACTGAAAGGTTTATAGTTCAAACCCTCCCAGCGGCTTCATGGGAGAAAGACCTGGTGATCTGCTTCTGTAAAGATTACAGCCAAGAAAACCCTATGGGACAGTTCTACTCTGTCACATAGGGTTGCTACAAGTCGAAATCTACTCAATGGCACCCAACAGCAATGTTTCTATATCTCACGAATGCTTGTGTTAAATGAGATAGTTCCTGTAATCCTTCAGCACAATGTATGGCACTTAATGAGCAGAATCACATGGAAAGTATTGGTTTCCGGTCCCATCTCCACAATACCATTCTGCACTGTGGGGTTTGTCTCTAGACCACCAATAACCCTGATGTAGGTGGGCCCCCATACTCTGAGCACTGCTGGTCTGGTGGTCCCCTTTACGCATCAGAAAGTCACCTTCTGCACCAGAATCACTTGGGAACTTACACAAAATATAGACTCTGATCAGCAAGTATGGGCTGGAGCATCTATTATTACTAGTAAGCTTTCTAGGTGATTCTGATGTATGGAGATCACTGCCCTCATCCAAACACCTCTTCTCAGAGTCAGCACCTGTGAACAGGGAAGGGAAAGGATCTACCCTGGCTGCCCAGTGAGCTGGAAGCCAGGCCAGCAAGGGAACCCAAGCCCCCAGACCCTTCGTGCAGATTCTGCATCCTATGTTTTCCAGGATATTTAACAAACCATGGGGCTGAAGACATGGGCTCCCAGAAGACAGGGGCCCTGTTCAGTTCACTGCTGCAACCCCAACACTGGGAACAGTGTCTGGCACCGAGTAGGTGCTTAACACTTTTTGTTGAATAAATGGATAACAGACATGGCTGGATAACAGACAGGCTGGCTGAGGACCTCTGGATCCTTTCCTTTGCCTGCAGACAAGGATTACATATATAAATACTTCCTTTATTTTAAAATCTTTGCAAATGAACACATCTGGCATCAGATAGATACAGTTTCAGATTCCAGCTCTGCCACTTACTAGCTGTGTGACCATGTGTAAGTTATCTAACATCTTTGTGCCTTAGTTTCCACATCTGCAAAATGAGGAAAATAGTACCTATCCAGGTGGGTGAATGAGATGAACATGGGACCTTTGGTGTGGTGACCAGCAACCAGGATGGCCCCCAATGATCCCCACCTCCTTGCATTTGCACTCTTAGGTAGTCTCACCCCACAATGTATCACAGCTGGTCTGGGTGACCAACAGAATATAGCAGAAGCCATCCAGTGCACACCAGTTGTTCTCTACTTGCCTAGAGCAACAGAGGAAGAGTCAGGAATTAGAGGAAGAAATGGAAATGTGTGGCTAATTGCTTCCATGAACAACTGCCTATTCTGCCATGAGACCAGAAGAACTGGATGGTGCCCAGCTGCAGAACAGAATTTCAAATTCTCATGGACTCTAGACTTTCTAGAGTCATGAAGGCTGGATGAACCTCCAAAACTATTGCTCTAAGACAAATCTTTAAACCTTAATCCAAAAATATCCCCTGGAGTCTTCTAAAAATCAAACAATAGTTTAGCGTAACTAGTAAAGAATGTCTGCCTTGAGCATTATGCTCTTTTAAGATCTAGCTATATGGGATCAAAATGACAACAGCAAGTTAAAAGATTAGACAGGAACCTTAGGGGACAGTCAGTTTATGATAATGGGGTAGGAACAACTCAGGAAAGGAGGGTGAAATGGTTCCACAACTCGAAGAATGTAATCAATGTCACTAAATAGTTAAGTGTAGAAACCGTTGAATTGGTATATGTTCTACTGTATACATTCTCAACAGCAACAAAATAAACAAAATAATAGAATACAGCAGAAATGATGTTAGGTGACTTCCGAGGCTAGATAATAAGACATTATGGCTTCTGCCTTGCTCTCTCTTGGATCCCTCACTCTGGAGTAAGCCAGCTGCCAGGCCATAAAGACACTCAAGCAATCCTATGGAGACGTCCATATGGTGGGGAGCTGAGGCCTTCTGCCAAGGGCTGTATGAGTAAACTATCTTGGAAGCAGATTCTCAAGCCCTAGTCAAGTCTTCATTTGACTGCAGCCCCGGCCAAAATCTTCACTGAAACCTCATGAAAGATACTGTCATGGATTAAATTATGTCCCCCCCAAAATTTGTGTATCAGTTTGGCTGGGCCATGATTCCTGTATTGTGTGGTTGTCCTCCATTTTGTGATTGTAATTTTATGTTAAAGAGGATTAGGGTGGGATTGTATAACACCCTTACTCAGGTCACACCCCTGATCCAATGTAAAGGGTTTCCCTAGGGTGTGGCCTGTAACACCTTTTATCTTACAAGAGATAAATGGAAAGGGAAGCAAGCAGTGCCAGGAGCAGAGCTCGTCCTTTGGACCTGAGTTTCCTGTGCAGAGAAGCTCCCAGACCAAGGGAAGACTGATGACACAGACCTTCCTTCAGAGCCAACATAGAAAGCATTCCCCTGAACTGAAGCTCTGAATTTGGACTTGTAACCTACTGTACTGTGAGAGAATAAACTTCTCTTTGTTAACGCCATCCACTTGTGGTATTTCTGTTATAGCAGCATTAGATGACTAAGACAGACACTGAGCCAGAAATATCCAGTTTAGCCACTCCCAGATTCCTGACTCTCAGGAACTGTGTGAGAGTACAGATGTTTGTTGTTTTAAGCCACTAAATTTTGGGAGTAATCTGTTAC
Organism: Dugong dugon; assembly: GCA_030035585.1. Taxonomy (NCBI): domain Eukaryota; kingdom Metazoa; phylum Chordata; class Mammalia; order Sirenia; family Dugongidae; genus Dugong; species Dugong dugon. The sequence goes on along the minus strand of CM057460.1, from coordinate 184,137,873 downwards.
CCGGAAGTGACAGATAACTAATACTTTAGGTAAGGAGATTAGAGCCTTGTACTGGGTATCAGTGGGCCAAAAGTTAGCTATTGGATTACAGTCGGCCCTCTGTATCCACAGGTTTCGCATCTGCGGATCCAACCAACCACGGACTGAAAATTTTCCGGGGGAAGAAAGAGATGTGTAGTCATGTCCTGTTGTAGCCTCCCACCATTTCACAGATCCTCAGTCTCTCTCCAGCATTCATTGTCTGAACATTGTTCGCCTTGCGTTTGATGTGTACAATGTAGTTAGGCCCACAATGGTTGTGTCTGTACTGAACATGTACAAGCTTTTTTTTGTCATTATTCCCTGAACAATACAGTTTAACAACTATTTACATAACATTTACATTGTATTAGGTATTGTAAGTAATCTAAAGATGATTTATATGGAGGATGTGTATAGGTTATATGCAAATACTATGCCAGTTTACATAAGGGACTTGAGCATCCTTGGATTTTGGTACCTGCAGGGATCCTGGAATCAATCCCCCAAGGATATCTCAGGACTACTGTATAATTATGATTAGTTTGTTCCATTTCCCTCTTGCCTTCTCTTCAGAAAACAATGGCTACATTTTCACAGGTCATTTCAAAAGACTTCAGTGACCTCAATTGGAATCCTGGGTTTAGCAATGTATCTTGTTGGATGACTTCAAGCAAAATCCCTATTCCTCATGGCTCCCAGTTCCTTTGTCTGTACAAAAAGGCCATTAGCCAACCAAATGTTCTCAAATTCAGTGTGTATAAAAATCACCTGGGGAGCTTGTGGAAAGTGCAGCTCACCAGGCACCTGCCTCATTTGGCTCTGTGGACCTGGTGTGGGTCCAGGGACTCCCCAGTTTTACCCCAGTAGGTGGTGGTGGTGGGGTAGGGAATGAAAACTATATACCTGAGAAAGACTGGTCTAAGCAGTTTCTCAAACTCTTCCCAAGTCTCCAAACACTTTTGGGTCTGGATTATCATCCTGTTGTAGAGAGGAAACTGAGGCCAAACGTTAGGCAGCTTGGTTTTTCCGTGTTGGATTGTTTAACCTTCCATGACTAGGAGGCCACTACTTTTACTGAGGCCAAATCTGTAAAACATGCCTTAACAGAAATGGTCAGTTTTCCTTTTTCCAAGATAAACACCTCCAGTTCTTTCAGCTTGTTTCATGACCACTCAAAAGGAACGGCAAATTTTAGAAAGAAGGATTTGTACTGTGTATTCTAAAATCTTGTCTTTGAGCCAACAATATTAGCATCATCAGGGAGCTTGTCATAAGTGCAGAATCTCAGGTCCTTCTTGAGACTTCCTGAACCAGAATCCTCATTTTAACAAGACATCCAGGTGATTCCTACCCAGATTGCAGTCTGAGGTGCTGCTCTAGAACAGAGATCAGAAAGCTACAGCCCATCTGCCACCTAGTTTTACAGGAACACAGCCATACTCAGTTTACTTTCTCACTAGAATGGCAGTTAAGTAGTTTTAACAGAGACTGTATGGTTCGTGAAGCCTAAAGTATTTAATAGCCGGCCCTTAAGAAAAAGTTTGCTTATTCCTGCTTTAGAATAACCAGAAGACAATCAAGATCCATCAATAGTTTGCACCCGTATACTGAGCCAAAGCTTTAAGAGAGTTGCAAGATCAACGTAAGAACTAAATCTATCGAATTCCTACTGTTATGGATTGAATTGTGTACCCCAAAATGAAGTGTTGATGCCCTAGCCCTTGTACCTATACATATACCGTTTGGAAATAGTGGTTTTCTTTTGTTATGTTAATGAGGTCATACCAGAGTAGCAGTAGTTGTTAGCAGCTGTTCAGTTGATTTGGACTCATGGTAACTTTGCATGTAGAGTAGAACTGCTCCATAGTGCTTCCAAGGTTGTGACCTTTTGGAAGCAGATCACCAGACCTGTCTTCTGAAGGCCTCTGGGTGCATTTGAGCTGCCAACCTTCTGGCTAGTAGTCAGGCACTTAACCGTTTGCGCCACCCTGGGACTCCTTGCCAGAGTAGCGTGGGTCCCAAACCTAATCACATCTGAGTGGTGTCCTATAGAAAGAGCTGAAAACACACACACAGGAAACACAGATGCCATGTGAGGGTTGTCTACAAGCAAAGAACCCTGAAGATTGCCAAGAGACACCAGCAACTAGGAGAGAGGTCCACAGAAGGAACTGATATGGCCAGACCCTGATCTGGACTTTCAGCCTCTGGACTTTAAAGCCACTCACTTGTGGTATTTTTTGTTACAGAAGCAGTAGGAAATTAATACACACACTACATGCCCGTATCTAAGTTGGTCTTTACATAGTGTTTAAGTTGGTCTTCACGCAGTTACTCAGGAGGCAACTGAAGTTCCCAAGGGTTAACTAAGCTGCCCACGTCATGTGGTGCGCAAGTGCTGAGGATGGGTTGTCAACCCAGGCTTTCCTGGCTGCAGGGAAATCTTACTGGTTCTGGAACAGCAAACTGCACTTCCCTCTCCCACAGTCTTGACTCTTACCAGGAAGCTCGAAGAGTGCAAACACCTTGCTCACAGTGCAGAGAGCAGAATTTTTTGCTGCCCCAGGACCTAAAAGTCAACAGGAATCTAAAGCTTTCTGCTGCTGACTACAGAGAGAGAGAGGAGGTCTCCTTTCATCCTGCACAATACAGAGGTCAGAAGCCAGGAGGCAGCTTCTGGGTGGCAAACATTACAATTCAATGCTCCCCTTCCCCCACCTCTGAGTTGCAACAATAAATTTGGGGCTGGTGGAGGATCTGCTTAATGGGAAGAGTAACTCCTTTTTACAGAATCCCAAGACCAGTTCCACCACTGGATGCTTGACTTTGGGCAGTCCAAGCCCCTCAGGGCCTCAACTTCCTTATCTAGAAAATAGGTTGTTTAAAGGAGATGAAAAAGTCCAGTAAGCTGTATACTAATTATTCAACAGAATCTCAGAACTGGAAGGGCGGGGATGGAATGGGGCCACTTTGTCCAGCTCCATCTCAGAGAAGGAATTCTTTCTCAAATACCCAAGACATTCAGTCCTTGAACACCCTGGGAACTGGGAGTTTAGTCATATGAATATGTGTGTGCCTACTATGTGCCACTGTTCTAAGCACTTTACATGCATTATCTTCTTTAATCCAAACAACAATCCCATGAGGTCGGTATCATCATTACCTCTTTTTACAGATGAGAATCAAGTTTAGAGGTTAGTTACTGGCTCAGGGCCACATATGCAGTGCGTAGCAGGACCAGGGCTGAACATAGACTCCAAAGCTTAAGCTCTTAACCACTGTGATCCTTGTTAATATAGGGTTGAAATCTGCCTACCTATTGTTCTACCCCACCTGTCCTAGGTCTATCCAAGAGCTACCACTTTGTGAGCTATGTCAGTGGCTATGCTACATATTTTACTGGTATTTTTCCAAGAAATACTAACAACAGTCCTGTGAGGTGAGAGTTTTTAATTCCCATTTTACAGATGAAGAAGCCAAGGCACAGAGAGGTAAAAACTTGTCTGGCAAGTGAGAACGCAGATTTTCAGAGGTTTCTGAGATTCCAAAGCCCATGTTCCCAAGCATGTCTCTGAGAAACCTCTCAGGTGACACACTTTGATCACAGTCCCTGGCCTAATACTTTCCTTCCTCTTCAGCTGTTCATTTCGTGATATGGTGTCAAGTGCCCTCTCCATTCTAATCATCCCCTCTAGAGAATCTTTTGTTTGTCAAAACCCCCAGAAGTGGACACAGAATAAGTAATCCTCAAGCTGTCTTTTCTCTCACTGTCACCCCCCACCCCCACAAGAAAATCTGACTTCCACTCGAACATTGCCACAGGTGGAACGCCTAAGCTGGCAGGGCTGATTCTGTCACGTTCTTTGTCCATACTTGGTGTGGCCTGAGAATTTGTCTCAAGGCACCTGGCAAGACCCAAGGGAAGTGAGACCTGAGATGTTTGTGGCTTTTCCCAGGGAGGACTCTACCTCACCTGTCAGCTCCCCAAAGACAGGTTGCTAAGACACAGGGCATCTGTGGAACATCACTAGGCACCCACTTGCAGCAGTCACAAGCTAGGCACCCCGGAGGGGAAATGCTGAACACCACATCACCCCAGCCAGAATCTCTGGGATGTAGCTGGGATCAGAGTCTCCTCCAAAGCTGATGTGACTGCTTTTGCAGGGTGCTTTCCTTGTGATTAGGCCAGGAGAGACTGGGTGCCTGAAGACAGAGGGCTTAAACGTGGCACCACCAAACTCCCAACACAACCTCGAATAAGTTACTGGGCTTTTTAATTTTTATCTGCAAAAGGTCTTAATTTCTTATCTACAAAGCACGGCCATGAGCAACCATATATACGCAGTAAGACTGAGTGAGCTGCAGAGGTGGGCTAAGATCTGCTCATTCCTCTCCACTCTGCCACTGAGCAACTAACTGGCAACTTCTGGTAGGTCCTGAACCTATGGGGCTCAAGGGTTCAGGTTCAGAAAGTGACCGGCTGAAAACCACTGTCTCATTCCGTCTCGTCCAGCGCTGACGTGGAAGCCTAAAAGAGTGGGCAGGGAAAGTTAAGAAAAACACGGACCTCAGAAAACCTGCGCGGTCCAGTAGCCAATAGTCGCGCCCAGCTACTTACTCAGAGCCACCCATGCCCGTTTCAGGCCAGCTTCTGGGGCAGGGGTATCCAGGTGGAAGACACAGGGACTAAGGTTCCTGGTCTGTTTCACCACCAACTCCCTGTGTAACATTGGAAAACTAACCTGCCCCCTCACTGAGCCTCAGTTTCCCCGTATATGCAAATAGGGTTTGGGTTTGTGATCGCTGAAGGCCTCACAGCTCCGACGTTCTAAAGCCTGGCTCCTAGATTAATTCAACTCCTTTCGGATCGAATTTTCTGGACGGTCGCAGAAGCTAGCGGGCGAGTGGGGAGGAGTGAGAAGAGTGGCAGTAACAGCTTAGGTGGCGTCCTGAGCCCTTTAAAGGCAAAATCTCAGCGGACGTGCAGGGCGAGGGCCGAGCCGGGGAACGCCGAGTTTGCGCACAGGGCAGGCGGCGAGGCCACTTACCGGCATGACTTACGGCGGCAGCAGCGGCGACGCCTCTTCCGGCTCTGAGGGATCGCTCGGGCTGGGATTCCGAGTGTACGCGTAGATAAAGGAGCCCGCCCCCCCAGGCCCCGCCCCAGGGGGGCGGGGAGCCGGCCCCTGGTTAGGCCCCGCCCCTCCTCTGCGAGCAAGGGGCCGGGAGAAGTCAGGGGGCCGCCGACCGCGCAGCCTCTTCCCGGCGGTTGGGGCACCGGGACATCTGACACCAGACCACGTCTGGTAGAAGCGGTGAAGGGGACGCTGGGCTCACCCTCTTCACCTCTCGGCCATTTTTAGAGCGCTTACTTCGTGTCAGGTCCTGCTTTAGGGGCTGGGAATACAAGGGCAAGGTAGAGAACAGGACAGATACTGTCCCTCCCTAATGGGCTGATAATAAACAATCTCACTTATTTTTTCACTCAGCCGATGTTTATATTGAAGGCCAACCATGAGTCAGCACTATGCTAGGCACCCAAGATTCAGCAGTGGAAAAGACGTAGCCTAGTAGGGATGGAAGGAAGCAGGCAGTAGCAAATCAGTGTTGAAGGAACTGTGATCCAGGGAACCAGGGGGTCACGGAAGCACAGAGAAAGGCGACTTTGAGTGTGTGTGTTTGTGTGTGTGTGTGTGTGTAAGAAAGCATCCTTAAATCAGAATGTGTGTGTGTGTGTATATACGTGGGTGAGGTGTTCTTGAACAGTGAGTGGAGTCTTCTGGAGGAGGTAATATCTGAGATAAGAGTTCTCTGCCATTCAGTAAGCCACAGTTGTACCCTCTCCAACAAGGCCTGGATCTCAGCCTGGAATTGGGGGGTGAGGGGACTCTTCCTTGGGTGCTCTGTCTCAGCCCAGGAAGATTGCGGGTTGGTGGGAGATCTTCTTTGAGAGCTCTACCTCAGCCCTGGGGGAGGAGGTCTTCCTTGGGTGCTCTAAGCACTAGCACTAGTGGCAGCTCCTTGTATCTGCTATCCCTGTATTCTTTAGAGTTCTTTTTACTTCTTACTAGCTGATCCCTCACTACTACAGTCAGCACAGTGGTTAAGAGCTCGGCTGCTAACCAAAAGGTTGGCAGTCAAATCCACCAGCCGCTCCTTGGAAACCCTATGAAGCAGTTCTGCTCTGTTCTATAGGGTCACCATAAGTTGGAATCAATTCCACGGCAACTGGTTTGGTGTTTTTTTTTTTTTTCCCAGTTGTAATAAATCTCTAAACTTACCCTGCTCAAACTACTGTGTGGTTTCTCTCTCCTGACTGAACCCAGATTGATAACAGGGAGTGACAACAAGCTGCCAACTTGAAGTTAGGGAAGAGGATAATGGAGCCACCCTGGGCCTAAGTTCAAGGAACACAAAATGGAAGGAACACATCTAGAGCAGGCCCACTCCTGGGTGAGGAGGCTTGGTGAGTGGAAGGGGCATGAGTATTAAAGCCATACAGAACAGAGTTTGAATCTCAGCCCTATCATTTACCAACTGTGTGACCTTGGGCAGATTACTTTACTTCAGTATCCTCACTTATAAAATGGGGATCATTAAGGTGACTATACAATTTTTCATCCTAGCCTTTTGAAAATGAAAAGGGATGCCATTAATAATTATGCCAGGACAACAGGTATACACCATGACTGTTCTGGGCAAACCAGGATGTATGGTTCCCCCAAAGAGACCAACTTTTCAGTATTGTTGTGAAGAATAGATATGATAATGTATGTAAACTGCATAGTACATTGCTTGGCACATGGCCAAAACCAAACCCACTGCCATCAATTCTGACTCATAGTGACCCTGTAGGACAGAGCAGAACTGCCCGTTAGGGTTTTCAAGGCTGTAAATCTTTACGGAAACAGACTGCCACATCTTTCCCCATGAAGTGGCTGGTGCATATGAACCGTCAGCCAACCTCTTCTGGTTAGCAGCCAAGTGCTTTAACCACTTTGCCACCAGGCCTCCTGTGGCACATGGCAGGCAGGAAAACATATTAACACTCTTCCCAATTGTTAGAGCCTCTGCTGGCCTTCCTAGCACTGGGCTTCCATTATTGGCAAAATGCTCACCTCTTAACCCTTCATTCCCTTTCCCACTGCCAGGCCATTTCCTTAAGCCAAAAGGTTCTTTCTCCTACTCTATCTATATAGGTCACAGACTATCTGGTCCATATCAGTTCCTCTACAGGAAACACATGAGTGTGGGAGAGTGATCATTGTATTCCATGAGGAGCTAGAATTTTGTGTTCATGTGGAAGGAAGGAAGGAGAGGGCAGTGTAGGGGCTGGCATCCTTAGGTCCAGAGAAGGCAAGACACAGCTTCCTGGTAGCAGTGGGGACAGTTGTGCAACAGGACTGGGGATAGCAAGGCACTGTGGGGAGTGGGTTGGGAAAGAGGAAAAATTCTTTGCAAAGGCAACAGTACACAAGACAAACCACCCAAGACAGAGGAAGAGTGGAAGGATCAGACCAAACCCATTGCCATGGAGTCAATTCTGACTCATAGTGACCCTATAGGACAGAGTAGAACTGCCCCATAGGGTTTCTAAAGAGCGGCTGGTGGATTTGAACTGCCAGCCTTTTGGTTAGCAGCCAAGCTCTTAACCACTGAGCCACCAGGGCTCCATGCTAAACAGAGGGAGAGCAATTTAATAAGGCAGCATTATGGAAACCTATTAGAGGTGGCAAATGAAGGGCCATCAAAGAGGAGAAGAAAATGTACAGGATAATGTTGTTGTTAGGCGTCTTTGATTCCAACTCATATAGACACCATGTGACAGAGTAGAACTTCCATATAGGGTTTTCTAGGCTGTAATTTTTACAGGAGCAGATAGGTATTTTCTCCTGTTGAACTGCTGGGGGGGGGGGGGGGTTTGAACTGCCAACCTTTCAGTTAGCGGCTAAGTGCTTAACCACTGCACCACCAGGGTTCCTTGTACAGGATAATATTACCTGTATATATATGTACATTCTACATGTTTACATAAAAATAATTGAATGATAGCAAATGTTACTAGAGGTTATCTTGGATGGGTGTGGGATTACAGGCAAAATTCTTCTGCTTGGAAGAGACATATGCCACTTTTGCTCACATTTTTTTGGCCAAGGCAGGTCACATGGTCACACCCATCCGTAAATGGTCACTTTCCCATCAGGAAAGTGTAATCTGGCCTGGTACCTGGAAGGAAGAGAAATGGCAATGCCAGAAAACAGCACTAACCACTGCTACAATGACTCTTCAGACAAGCTGTGCACTCTTTGGGACACCACAGTCCCCAGCACTCCTTAGTGGACTCCCAACACCATAACCAAGGGTCTGAGAACATCTGTCATGCTGTCCTCTCATTCTTTTATTCTCTGTCAGACCACTCCAGGCTTCAGGTTTTTAAGCTGTGTCAATGAGACAACCTAGACAAACCTATTTGTTACTAATTGGTTGTATTAAGCAGTTAACCTCTCTGAACTTCAGTTTCTTCACCTGTGAAATATGGATAATAATTACTAGAACTGTCTCATAGTGCTGTTGTGAGAGATAAGACAATGCCCATAAAATATTCAGCTCAGTGCCTGGTACATAATTAAGTGAGATGCTACTCTTAGAGTTATGACAAGCTATTTTTTAATTATATATGAAAACATAATGTAAAAAAATTTAAACAATATAGATAACATGGAAGTCGTCTTCAAATCTTTATTTCACTGTCTTCCACAGAGGTAATAAGTGTTAGCAGATTGTTGTATATCCTTGAGACCTTTGTCATTTACCAACATTGATAAACACAGGTTGGTAACTGTTAAATGTACCTGATATACTGTACATAATTTACAAGATGCTCTTTCAATGAACAATATCCTCTGGTTACCTCTGTTTTTATATATTATAAATTATATTTTATATATAGAACATATAAACTAGCTATATAACTATATAAACTACCTCAATTTTTTAAAATTACTGCCTAAAATTTTCTAGTACACGTTATAGTAAATTTAGCTATTCCCTTATTGATGTTTAAATGTTTTTTAATATTACATACAATGCTATGATGAATATCTTTGCTCTCTGTATACATGTGGGGGGGTATTTCTTCAGAATGGATACCACAGAGTGGAATTTATGGGTCATAGGGTATGCAGATTTAAAATTTTAATAGATGCTTTTAAATGCCCTTAGAATGGCTGTGCCAATTTATATTTTCTACTACCAGTATACAAGAATAACTATTTTCCCCCACCTTTACCAGCATTTGATATTAGCAAACTATCATTTTTACAATATGATGGGTGAACAGCTATTTCACTTCTTTTTGCCTTGGTTTCCCCATTGTTGAAATGAGTTGTTGTGAGGACTAGATGAGTTACTGGTATTATATACAGTATTTTATTCTTGTTTCCTTCTTCCCTATTGGGCTTTGGGTTTAGAGTGATATTAACCTGATTTTGATTACTAGCTCTACCACTTTCAAGCTATGTGATTTTGGGCCAGTCATTTAACCTTTCTGAGCCATAGTTTGTTCATCTGTAAAACAAAGTTAATACTTCATAGAGGTTTTGTGAGGATGAGTTGAAAAAATGTATCTAGCATCATGCCACTCACATAGTAGGTGCTTGGTACATGCTATCAACCCATGATTGTTCTTTGTTCCTCTTCTAACCATAGGAAGTGAGGACCCCTTGATCTGTATATAGTACCAGAGTGTGCTAGAAAGAGGTTTTTGCAAAGAGCTTTGGCTGCAGATTACCAGGATTTCTCATGGACTCCTGAATCCTAAAACCACCTAGAAATCTGTCTCTGCAGTAATACCTGGTACCACACCTGAGAGAATGAAGAGAAAATTGCATCCTTTCAGAGGTTTCTGAGGAGCCCACATCCCTTTATCTACTATATACCCCCTACTAGGGGGTATATCTTCCTTCCCTGGGCTGTACTGGGGAATGGGTAAGAGAACATGGAGTAGGAGAATGCTAGCTTCCAGCCCTAGTTGTGTGACTTTGGGCAACTTGTTTAACCTCTCTGCATCTGTTTCTGTATTTGAGAAATGAGAAATAGGGTTATGGTGAAGATTAAATGAGATCATCCTTGTAGAGATCATTGGCCAGGTGCCTGGCTCATGATCAGCACTCTACAGAGTTTGAGGAGATGTATTTACGGACAGTCAACGTCAAAGGAGGGAAGGAATTCAAAAAGGCATGTACTTTTAAGCTAGTACAGGGTCTGTCTGGATCTTTGTATGATAAGAGGGCAAAAGGAAAAGAAGTTAGCAGATTAAGGGAGGAGGGACAGATTAAAACTTTGATGCTTCATTTTCTAAACTCCTCAGATGAGGTCGTCATGACATGAAATGGACTCAATGGCAAATGTTTTTGTTTTCATATACCTATGCGGGGTAATGTAACATTCCAACCTATTTGTTTGTTTTAAAGATCAAAGTTTCCATATTTGCAGTTTCTCATATCAGAATTACAATCTATATGTAACATGCTATTTTTTAAAATAATATATGTACATGATTAAAAAAATTCATAACAGTGCCCAAGGGTACAGAATGAAAACTAAGCCTTTCTCCTACTCTGTTCCAAGTTCACATCCCCACTGACAATCATTAACAGTATCTTGTGACTCCTTCCAGACACAACTTATGCATGTACAGCATAAAAACACAGGAATAAATGTGTATAGATAACTATCACCACCAGTTGCTGTCAAGTCAATTTCGACTCATGGTGACCCCATATGTGTCAAAGTAGAACTGTGTTTTCAAGCCTGATTTTTTATGAAATAGATCACCAGGCCTTTCTTCGAAGGCACCTCTGGATGGACTTGAATCTCCAACCTTTCAGTTAGTAGCTCAGCAGATTAACCATTTGCACTACCGAGGGACTCCTATAACAATACAATACATCTTAATAGAAGAAATTTGGGGTATTTCAAATACTACCAGGGTCACAGGTTTCAGTTGAGCTTCCAGACTAAGATAGAATAGAAAGAAGGACCTGGCGGTCTGATTTGAAAAAAATTAGTCAGTCAAAACCTTATGAATAGCCGTGGAACACTGTCTGATGTAGTGCCACAAGATGAGCCTCCCAGTTTGGAAATCACTCAAAAGACTACTGGGGAAGAGCTGCCTCCTGAAAGCAGAGCTGACCTTAATGACATAGATGGAGTCAAGCTTTTGGGACCTTCATTTACTGATGTGACACGACTCAAAATGAGAAGCAGCAGCTGCAAACATCCATTAATAATAGGAACATAGAATGTATGATGTATGAATCTAGGAAAATTGGAAGTCATTAAAAATGAAACAGAATGCATAAAGATCGATACCCTAGGCATTAATGAGCTGAAATGGACTGGTATTGGCCATTCTGAATCAGACAATCATATGGACTACTATGCCAAGAATGACAAATGGAAGAGGAATGGCGTCACATTCATCGTCAAAAAGAACATTTCAAGATCTATCCTGAAGTACAGTGCTGTCAGTGATAGGATAATTAATATTCATATGCCTACAAGAATGACCAGTTAATATGACTATTATTCAAATTTACGGACCAATCACTAAGGCCAAAGGTGAAGAAATTGAAGACTTTTACCAACTTCTGCCGTCTGAAATTGATCAAACATGCAATCAAGATGCATTGATAATTACTGGTAATTGGAATGCAGAAGTTGGAAACAAAGAAGAAGGATCGGCAGTTAGAAAATATGGCCTTGGTGATAGAAACAATGCCAGAGGTTGCATGACAGAATTTTGTAAGACCAATGACTTCTTCATTGCAAATACCTTTTTTCAACAACATAAATGGTGACTATACATGTGGACCTTGCCAGATGAAATACACAGGAATCAAATCAACTACATCTGTGGAAAGAGATGATGGAAAAGCTCAATATCATCAGTTGGAACAATGCCAGAGGCTGACTGTGGAACAGACTATCAACTGCATGTACAAGTTGAAGCTGAATAAAATCAGAACAAGTCCACAACAACCAAAATATGATGTTGAGTATATTCCACTTGAATAGAGACCATCTCAAGAATAGATTTGACACGATGAACACTAATGACTGAAGATGAGATGAGTTGTGGAATGACATCAAGGACATCATACATGAAGAAAGAAAGAGATCATTAAAAAGACAGGAAAGAAAGAAAAGACCAAAATGGATGTCAGAAGAGACTCTGAACCTTGCTCTTGAACATAAGGATGAAATGATGACGTGAAAGAGCTGAACAGAAGATTTCAAAGAGGGGCTCGAGAAGACAAAGTATTATAATGAAATGTGCAAAAGACCCGGAGTTAGAAAAGTAAAAGGGAAGAACACGCTCGGCATTTTTCAAGCTGAAACTACTGAAGAAAAACTTCAAACCTTGAGTTGCAATATTGAAGGATTCTAAGGGGAAAATATTAAACAATGCGGGAAGGATCACAAGATGATGGACATCTTGGGGGACATCTAGCTCAACTGGCATAACATCGTTTATAAAGAAAATATTCCACATCCTACTTTGGTGAGTAGCGTCTGGGGTCTTAAAAGCTTGTGAGCAGCCATCTAAGATACTCCACTGGTTCCACCCCGTCTGGAGAAAGGGAGAATGAAGAAAACCAAAGACACAAGGAAAAGATTAGTCCAGAGGACTAATGGACCACTACTACCACAGCCTCCACCAGACTGAGTCCAGCACAACTAAATGGTGCCCAGCTACCACCACCGAATGCTCTGTTAGGGATCACAATAGAGGGTCCAGGACAGAGCTGGAGATAAATGTAGAACAAAGTTCTAACTCACAAAAAAAGACCAGACTTTCTGGTCTTACACAGACTGGAGAAACCCTGGGAGTGTGGCCCCCAGACACCCATATAGCTCAGTAATGAAGTCACTCCTGAGGTTCACCCTTCAGCCAAAAATTAGACAGGCCCATAAAACAAAACAAGACTAAAGGGGCACACCAGCTCAGGGGCAAGGACGAGAAGGTAGGAGGGGACCGGAAAACTGGTAATGGGGAGCCCAAGGTTGAGAAGGGGAGAGCGTTGGCAGGTCTTGGGGTTGGCAACCAATGTCACAAAACAATATGTGTATTAATTGTTTAATGAGAAACTAACTTGCTCTGTAAACCTTCATCTAAAGCACAATAAAAAAAAAGAAGAAGAAGAAAATGGAACAAATATAGAGTCGCGGTACCAAAAAGAATTGGTCGATGTTCAACTATATCAAGAGGTAACATATGATCAAGAACCGATGGTACTGAAGGAAGAAGTCCAAGCTGCACTGAAGGCATTGGTGAAAACCAAGGCTTCAGGAATTGACGTAATACAGATTGAGATGTTTCAACAAACGGATGCAGCACTGGAAGTGCTCACTCATCTATGCCAAGAAATTTGGAAGACAGCTACCTGGCCAAACGACTGGAAGAGATCCTATTCCCAAGAAAGGTGATCCAACCGAACTCAGAAATTAGCGAACAACATCACTAATATCACACACAAGTAAAATTTTGCCGATGATCATTCAAAAGTGGCTGCAGCAGTACATCGACAGGGAACTGCCAGCAATTCAAGCTGGATTCAGAAGAGGACGTGGAAGGAGGGATATCATTGTTGGTGTCAGATGGATCTTGGCTGAAACAGAGAATACGAGAAAGATATTGTCATGGATTGAGTTATGTCCTAGAAAAAGTGTGTGTATCAATTTGGCTGGGCCATGATTCTCAGTATTGTGGGGTTGTTCTCCATTTTTGTGATTGTAATTTTATGTTAAAGAGGATTAGGGTGGGATTGTAACACCCTTACCCAGGTCACATCCCTGATCCTATGTAAAGGGAGTTTCCCTGGGGTGTGGCCTGCACCACCTTTTATCTCTCAAGAGATAAAAGGAAAGGGAAGCAAGCAGAGAGTTGGGGACCTCATACCACCAAGAAAGCAGTGCTGGGAGAAGAGTGAGTCATTTAGACCTGAGGTTCCTGCGCTGAGATGCTCCCAGACCAAGGGAAGAGTGATAACAAGGACCTTCCTCCACAGCCGAAAGAGAAAGCCTTCTCCTGGAGCTGATGCCCTGAATTTGGACTTGCAGCCTACTAGACTGTGAAATAATAAATTTCTCTTTGTTGAAGCCATCCACTTGTGGTATTTCTGTTGTAGCAGCATTAGATGACTAAGACAGATATTTACCAAAAACAACAAACCAAACCCACTGCCATTGGGTTGCTTCTGATTCATAGTGCCCCACAGAGCTTCCAAGGCTGTAAATCTCTACAGAAGCAAACTGCCACATCTTTCTCCCGTGGAGCTGCTTGGTGGTTTTGAACCATTGACCTTTTGGTTAGCAGTCGATCGCTTTAACCACTGTGCCACCAGTGTTACCTGTTTTATTGACTATGCAAAGGCATTCGACTGTGTGGATCATAACAAATAATGGATAACATTGCAAAGAATGGGAATTCCGGAACACTTAATTGTGTGAATGAGGAACCTGTACATAGACCAAGAGTCAGTCGTTCAAACAGAACAAGGGGATACTGCATGGTTTAAAGTCAGGAAAGGTGTGCATCAAGGTTGTATTGTTTCACCATACTTATTCAATCTGTATGCTGAGCAAATAATCTGAGAAGCTGGACTATATGAAGAACAGAGCATCAAGACTGGAGGAAGACTCATTAACAACCTGTGATACGTAGATGCCACAACCTTGCTTGCTGAAAACAAAGAGGACTTGAAGCACTTACTGATGAAGATCAAAGACTATCAAAGCCTTCAGTATGGATTATACCTCATCATAAAGAAAACTAAAATCCTCACAACTAGACCAATAAGCAACATCACGATAAACGCAGAAAAGATTGAAGTTATCAAGGATTTCATTTTACTTGGAGCCACAATCAACGCTCATGGAAGCAGCAGTCAAGAAATCAAATGATGCGTTGCACTGGGCAAATCTGCTGCAAAGGACCTCTTTAAAGTGTTAAAAAGCAAAGATGTCATTTTAAGGACTGTTTTCAAATGCCTCATATGCATGTGAAAGCTGGACAATGAATAAGGAAGACTGAAGAAGAACTGATGCCTCTGAATTATGGTGTTGGTGAAGAATATTGAATATACCATGCACTTCCAGAAGAACAAACAAATCTATCTTGGAAGAAGTACAGCCAGAATGTCCCTTAGAAGCAAGGATGGCAAGACTTTGTCTCACATACTTTGGACATGTTATCAGGAGGGACCAGTCCCTACAGAAGGACATTATGCTTGGTAAAGTTGAGGGTGAGAGAAAAAGAGGAAGACACTCCTCTGTGGATTGGCACAGTGGCTGCAACAATGGTCTGAATCATAGCAACCATTGTGAGGATGACGCAGAACTGGGCAGTGTTTCGTTCAGTTGTACATAGGGTGCTACGATTCAGAAGCGACTTTATGGCACCTAACAACAACAACATAGCCTCCATCTGTTCTTTTTGCACAAATAGTGGCATACTCTTCCCATTATTCTGTATTTCGCTTTCTTCATTTAACAATATCTCATGGAGATCACTCTACAACCATACATGTAGATCTGCCTCATTTTCTCTATGATGGCATGACAGTCTACTGTAAGAGTGTGCTGTATTATAGTATTGAATCTGATCAGTCCCATGTAGCTAGATACTTGGGTTGTTTCTTGTTTCTTTCTATTTCAAACAATGCTACAATGAATATTACTATACTAGGTCTTTGATCACAGGTGGGAGCTTAACAGTTAAAGATACACACATATTTTTAGTCACTCTTCACAAATGAGTAGCTATGTTCGGGTCTTGTTCATTCTTCTCTCACCCTGATTCTCAGAGCTTTGGGGAGAGTTGATAGAAAGGCAAGGGTGAAGGAATGTACTGGAGGGGTCTGCAGAATTTTCTTGGCAGCGGAGATAAAGACCAGGAGGAGGCTTGAAATTCTCCCCTAGATGACTTAAATGGGTCTGTAGACCAGAGTTTCTCAACCTCCACATTACTTATGTTTTGGCTGGATAGTTCTTTGTTTTGGGGGCTCTTCTGTGTACACTTGGCCTCTACTCACTAGATGCCAGTAGCCTCCCTACCTAGCTGTGACAATGCCAAGTGTGTCCTGGTGTCGGGGGGAAGCCCCTAACCACTCCTCTAGACAATTTGTTGGGAGTAAGTTAACCACGGAACATTAACTAAGTATCCGTCACCTGGGTCTTGAGGGTTCATGTGGATGGGGAAGCTATGACAGGAGGATGCTAACTCCCTTTCTCCCATGGAAGACAGCAACAGCCACCTGAAGGATCTTCTTACCCACATTCTTCCTCCCATAATCCTTCCCTCCTCCCCTCCCTCTTTCCGTTCCATTATACAACACAATATGTGAACACAGTCTCATTGTAAACATTTCAAACACATTACCCTCATCCCTCCCAACCTACTGGACTCTCCAGGAGTAATGACTGAATTTATTTGAAATTCAGAACTTCCCCTATACATTTACATACATATTTTAAACATACAAAATGAGAAGTGTTTTTGTTGAAACCCTGGTGGCATAGTGGTTAAGTGCTACAGCTGCTAACCAAAAGGTCAGCAGTTCAAATCCATCAGGTGCTCCTTGGAAACTCTATGGGGTAGTTCTACTCTGTCCTCTGGGGTCACTATGAGTCGGAATCAACTTGACAGCAATGGGTTTGGTTTTTAACATAAATGGGACTTCACTGTATGTTTTGTGGAATGACGTGATTTTTTTAAATTAACAACCTGATTAATATTTGGACATCGGTTCATATCCATATAGTTCTACCTCATTCTTTTTTTAACTACTGCATATTGCGGGTATACCACTGTTAAACAGTTTGCCAATTGATGAATATTATTTTAATATTCTATTTTTAAGTATTCTAACAACACTGCAATAAACATCCTGGTACAGGCCTTTCTGTAAACAAATGTACCTATCTACCGGGAAGTAGTATTTTTATTTACGGAATGCATACAATTTTAATGGATAATGCCCACTTGCCTTACAAAATAGGCTGTATCATTTAATACTCTTTCCAAATGTGATTAAGAGCAACCATTTCCCTCATCACAGGCCACCTGGGTTAATTTACTAATCTTGTAAATTTTTGCCAATCTGCTCTCAGAACAGTCATCTTTGTAAAATGCAAATCTCTTAGTCCACCCTTTAAAAAACTCTCCAGGGGCTCTCCATCTTCAGAATAAAGTCTAAATTCCTCAGCATGCCTTCCATGATCTTAAGTTTCCTTACCTCAGACATTTTTTAGCCGCTTCTTTCCTGTAGGCTGAGCTCCCTCCCGTCCCCCCACAGAACTGTGACGCCTGTTTTGGGATGCGCTTTCCAGTGCAGCACTCCTGTGTTGAATGGTTGACGGTGAACAGCATCTGGATCATCTCTGACTCCCAACCCTGGTGCTCAGTCAATGCTGAATGAGCAAGTTTGATGCGGGAGTGGGGCCTTGGGGGACCAGCGGGGCCTTTCTCATCGCTCCTGGGGCCTACCCTGGTCTCCAGTCGTGGCGGCCAGGTCAGTGGTGCAGGGAGGCAGAGCAGGGCTCGGCCTGGTTCGGACCGGGCTTGCAGCTTGAGCCCATTTCTCCTTCCAGCCCCGGCTAGGCCAGCCTCCTCGGCCTCTCTCCCTATCCAGAGATGCTCCACGTGCTTCATTAAAAACTTTTTAAGCAAAATTTAATGGGAGACCTTCCCGGCTGGTTACATACCTGGAATGAGAATGCATGTCTATGCCTAATGTGTTGGAACCAACCATAATGTTCATGGTGACCAACAGAGGGGACAACAAAATACTAAGACACATGGACAGAACCAGGCTGGAGGGCCACTTAGCCCAAGTGTTTCGGGAAATCTTTGGAATGTCCATATAGGAGTTGGACAAGTTATCTTCTAAAGATGCAACGATATGAAGAAAAAAGCAAAAGTCTTCGAAGTCCCATATATACACAGCAATCAGAAAAAGGAATGACAATGGTGG
This sequence comes from Dugong dugon, assembly GCA_030035585.1. Lineage (NCBI taxonomy): Eukaryota > Metazoa > Chordata > Mammalia > Sirenia > Dugongidae > Dugong > Dugong dugon. The sequence goes on along the minus strand of CM057460.1, from coordinate 184,119,814 downwards.
TGACGCACAGCATGTTGCATTAGGCCCAGACGATAGATGTTCATCTGCAGCAACCAAAAGGGAAAATGATTCAAACCTCATGAGCCGACCATTGGTCTAACCAACAGCAGCATTTGCCAAGAAACAATGAGATGGAAATGCATATTCTCAAACCCAACAGCAGTTTTCACATGTGATCTTTTTACATTTTCTTATATACACAACAGGAGCTACTTTCTTCTTTTGTTTTCTTTTAATGGTGGTCCAAGTCCAACAATAGTGCTGGCTAAAGAGTCAGCAAGTGCCCTTAGGCTGCCGCATGGAAATAAAAAAAAGTAATTAAAAAGATTAAAAAAAAAAAAAAAAAAAGTTTACCGGAAACTTTACCACCTGGTTCCTCTAATACCATCTGTGCGGAAAAGGCGGGAAAGAGGGCTCTGGGGCTGGCCCAAAAACGTTACAGAAAGCAAGGAAAGGTAACAGAGGCCGCAACCAGGAAACTCTTACAAACGCCCCAGAGGGCACGGCGGCTCTGGGGCTCGATCTCCTTGGAGCCGTACAACCCCCGCGTCAATCAGCCCCTTCCGGTGTTACTATTGGCCAGGGATTTCCTTGGCCTCTCTGGAGCCCACCTCCTATTTGCGTGGGGTTTACTTCCCCAAAGTACACGGGCCCCACCTTGTGGAGCAACCGCTCCTGCATGGAAAACGGATCTCCGCCTACGGGAAGACGTTTTAGCGAATGAGAGTAGCTCCATGGATTTATTGGCTATTATGGGTATCGGTCACATAACTTCCCACCTTCCTTTCCGCTGTGCCTTTAAATGATTGGTTCCTCTGGATGCCAATCCGTTACTAGGGAAACGAGATCCTTACAGTCTCATACGCCCTAGTCCAAGCCAATCAAGAGTACCGCCTTCACCCTGAGTCAGTATCCAATTGTGGTTCGAAGAACCCAGAGGGCGCATTCGGGATTGGCCACCCGCTCGCCCGGCCTGCCGGCAACAAGTTCGGCTGAGTCGTGGTTATATAGACCGGCGGCGAAGCACGCGTGTGTGCGGACGCAGTTGCTTAAAGGTTTTCTGCAGTCTGTCCTGCTGTGGAGCAAAGCTTGTTCCTCTCCCGCTCAGCCGCGCAGGTACGCCGGGGTGTGGGCGGGGCTGGGCCGCGGGAGGACAAGGCCGAGTTGGGGCGGTTGTTAGCGGGAGAAGAAGTCCGAGCGGCGGCCGCGAGAGGTGCCCCCCCACCCCCAACGGCCGCAGGCGCGCGTAGCGGCTTTCTGCCTCCCCCACCCCCACCGTCTGGAGCGCGAGGCCGTGGCCGCCGAGCGCACGTGCCGCGTCCAACGGCCACGCGGGGCGAGAGCGAGCAGCGGCCGCCACCCGGGCCGCAGGGCGATCTCGGAGGGCTGGGAAGCCTCGCGCGGCCGGGGAGGGTCTGCGAGCCGGCTCACCAGTTTTTCCCGCTGTACCCTACATCCATCCCCACCCCACTCCACGCGCCAGTCGAGTGTTTTCTTCCCGGGCCGGAGGGCTCGAACTTGGCCCAAATCAGGAGGAGGGGTGGGGGCGACCTTCAAGTGCGATCAGAATTTTTCGAGCCTACAAGGAGTGCAGAGTGAGCAGCCGTGTGCATGGAGAATTAGCAATAATGATAACTAATGTCGCTAAGTCCTCTCTTTTGGGCCAGGCCCTGTGCTGAGCAACTTGTATGTATTTCATTGAATCTTTCCAACGATCCTATGAGGCAGGTACAGTTGTTTCCCTCGTTTTACAGCGGAGTGACACGGCCAAAGGCACGCAGACGGTAAAGGACAGGTATTGGAACCCAGACTGCCTGGCTCCTAGTCCCCGAGCCTGTTTTATTCTTTGCTCCAGCGGCCTGTGCGGTCCCAGGGCACCTTTGCCCCCAGAGCACTCGTCATTGGGGGCAGCATCAACCTCGAAAGACCCAACTGCCGAGAAGACTGCCGCGGCATTTGTACTTGAGGCCAGTGGTGGCCTTCCTGGGAGACGAGCAAAGGTTGCAAATGGAATTATGACAAAGGAAGAGGGTTTGAGCTTCCCTTTCTACCTGTATTCGTACGGATAGCTGATAGATGTGCTGCCCTAACAGTTTCTGGAAAAAGTAGGAAAATGAATAAATGCAAATAAACATGGACTATGTTCCTCATCAGATTTGAAACACATAGCGAGGTGATGGGAAATTTTCGCCAGCAGGAAGTTAGACTCTGATATGTAGACCTTGAATCTTTTTTTCTTTTTCTTTTTTTCAGTCGGAGCAGACTTTTGAGAAAGACCTTTGAGGAGATAGTTTAACTTCGATGTTTTATAATTGAAGAAAATGAGGTTCAGAGTGATTAGTTTCAGATCTTGCCAGTATTTGTGGGTTAAAAATTGGAATGGAAAGGATGGCTCCCAGTTACAGGGTAAATTTGATCTCTTTGGGGCTTATAATTGCTAGATGAATTGCGGGTGATTGGGATGTATGGGAAATCGTACGCTTGTGGTAGTTGGAATCTTCCGTGGTTGAAACCCTGACTACATTCAGTTATTTGGCATTAGTCTGCTCTTGTGTAGATGCAGAAAAGTGGAACATACCTTTCTCGTCTTGGAAGACTTGAGTTTATATCTTTGTAGTAGAGTTATGTTAGATTTTTAAAAGCCAGTATACTTTTGGGCTTGATGAAATGATGAATGTTCTGATGTTGCAAGTCCAAACCATTACTTTGCATCACAAAACTGCAATGAAAGTTTTGGATTAGCTCTTCTAAATTAGTTTTGAATTGAATGGCTTTCATCCTGTTCTGCATTTTTTTTTTTTTTTTTAAGAAATGTATGTGTTTTACTGTATTCATTTGCACTCCTTAGGATTGATCTTTAAGGGGTTTTTGCAGCCAGAGGGAACACATGTACATTCTTGTAAATTAAAAACAATGAGGGGGTTTAATACTTGTGTTTTCATTTACTCTGTAGTCCCCCCCACCCCCCGCCATGTTTCTTAACAGAAAGTAGCAGTAAAGGATCAAAATATTGTATGGACAAGTTCTTAACCTTTAGTTGTTGTTGCTATAAGTAACAGTTCTCTTTGAATATAACATTGTTTTATTTGGAACTTGCTTTTGTGTAACAATTCTTGGTACCTGCATTTAGAGAGAGGTTAACTATGGAATTAGCATTTTAATTTAAGATTTAAGATGAACAGTTTAGTTATCAAATGTTGAAACACTTTGATGACCGACCTACACTTAAACTAGACTTTGATTCCAGCAAAGTTTAGTGCTACTTGAGGTAAAATATATCAGAATGAAATAACCTTATGCATTAATTGCGGGAAAATTTTGTCAGTAACCCCTTCAGGTATTAATATGTTTTGGCCTCAGGCAAATTGCTGTCAGTTGGGCAGAAATAAAATTAAGTGATGTTTTTCTTGCTGGTACCCCAGTTAGTCTGTCATGCATGTATTTATCAGGAACAAGTGAAATTAAGCAAATCGTGATAATATAAGACTTGAGTCTCCCTCCTTTCCAGTCAGTTCATGAGCACTTTTGTTAAGAGTTGAATCCTTTCAAATCTGAGCGTTTGTACCTTTTCTAACAGGTAGAAGAGTAGGCAGTGCTTTTGTTCTTTTACTCACACTCAGATTGCTGTTCTTGTCAGTCTGTTAAGAGACCATCAGGAAATTTGGTAAAGTCTGTTGGTAACCTTTGCGCCAATTTTTGTAATTTACATTATGGATCTTCTACTTGAACTTGTTTTAATACTTTGCACGAAAGCAAAGGCACAGGTTAGTTTTAAGTTTTTATAAGTTTGTGAATTGTATATGATTTGTAGAAGGATAGGTGGGACCAATGCCAAGAGATGAAATTTATTGTAAAACCTGAATTTATGACTTAAACCAACTTTTGTGTGTGTGTGTGTGTGTGTGTGTGTGTGTGTGTGTGTGCCAATTTCATAAAAGTGCCCACTGGTGTTTTCTTAACATTTTGCAATTAGATTGGTTTTTAAAAATATTTGGGAATTTAGATAAGCATTGTGTTACATGTTTTATTATATTGTGCTTTAAGGCTGGACAAAACTGTTACTGGCTGGTGTTTGAAACTTTACAAAGGGGGATCATTGTCAAAGTAGGTAGATCTTTTTTCCTTGGCTAGTCAGTTGTCAACAGCTAGTGGGAAACCTTATGTAGTGGCAATACTGTCCTTCCAGCTCTGAAGTTTAGATTCTGCAACTATAATCTCACTGTAGTCAGTGATCACACTGTGGCAGTTAAACTAGATTTATATTTTAAAATATTATTCAAAAATCTGCTTTCTGTTTCTCTCTCTCTCTTTTTTTTTTTTTAAACTAGACACCCTGCTTGGCCTGGTTGGAGAAGGCTGAATTGCAAGCTGGGTGATAGGGTGAAGAGCTAGGAATAATCTGCACATGAACAGTCAAGAGTGGACTTTATAAAGCAGAAAGCAATTTTAAAAGAATTCTCTACAAGCCGTGGCCTAGTAAATAGGGTCTGCCCCCAACCTGATGCACAACAGAATCTTAAGGCTGATGTGATCCACAGAATTTTCATTGTCTGGTTTTTGGAAGTAGATCACCAGACCTTTCTTCTTAGTTTGTCTTATCCTGGAAGCTCTGCTGAAACTTGTTCAGCATCATAGCAACGTGCAGACCTCTAGTGACAGATGAGTCAGTGAGGAACATTGGCTGGGAACCGAACCTGGGTCTTCTACATGGAAGGTGAGAATTCTGCCACTGAACCACAACTGCTCATCTAGATACGGTCTTTAGATGACTGTAAGTGATAGATTTACCCTTGTGTCGGGAATCTGTCATACTGTAATATTTCTTAGCTGTTTAGCCTGTGTGCTAAATTAAAGGTTAAAGATGGTTCAGTGTAAGAAATCTAGCTTCCTGGATGAGGCACATGTCTACTTTGTAAGGATGTAATCATTGATATGGTGTATTTGTGTGGCTCTTCGCGTATTTTAAAGGTGTTTTCACACATCTTAGCTAGTCTCATGTATTTACTGATGAGAGAACTGAAGCTCTAAAAGCTTAAGTGATTTGCTTAAGGGCACATAAGTGGTAGGGACAAGACTAGACCTTAGGTTTCATCTTTGTAATTTTCTTTCCAAGGGACTAATCAAATTAAATGGTTTCATCTAAGCTATCTTATAGATCATGTGGTACCTAGTAGAGTACTTCAGATGTGTGCCAGTTATTTCTCTACTTAAAAAAAAAAATGGAAAGATACAAAATCCCTGAAAGGCCTAAGCGTGGCAGCAACCTGCCCTTCCATGTTTCTTCTATGTTTCTGCAATCCTGTAGACTGCGCCTCAAGTACACCCTGTGTTTGTGGACCCTCTGTGTTTCCTAGAGTATAACCACTTATATCTTATGGCATCTAAGAGTAGGAAATTACTGTTTTTAGGAATTTGATATATGAGGCGTTTGTATTAACTCTAAAGTACCTCTTCATTTTGATTATAAGTAACACATATGAACACAGCTTACTGCCTTATAACTTTGGGATGGGGGAAGGTATACTAACAACAGAGAAATGACATCAGGCTAGTGTTATAAACTACATATACTGTACTATTGAATAGTGAATTAAGTTTTTCAAATCCTGTCTTGAAGCGTTTTTGTTTTTAGAGTATTTTAAAAATATTTAAGAGTTGCAATACAGAGAGGTCTTGTGTACCTGTCACCCAGCTTCCCTAATGTTAACATCTTAACATAATAATAGCATATATATCAAAACTAAGAAATTATTGTTAACTAAATGATAAGCCTTATTTGAATTTTCTTAATTTTCCACTAATAACCCTTTTTGTGTTCTAGATCCAATCCAGGATACTATATTGCATTTAGTTATCACGTCTTCTTAGTCTCTAATACATGACAAGGTCTTTCTTATCTTTCATGACCTTGATGTTTTTGAAGAGTACTTATCAGTTATTTGTAGGATGCCTCTCAGTTTGGGTTGTCTCTTTTCCTATGATTAGACTGAGGTTGTAGATTTCTGGGAAGAATACCACAGAAGTGATTGATCCTTCTTATGACATCATACCAGGGGTATATAAATTACTGGTTGAATTTAACCTTGGTAACTTGGTTAACATGTCTGTTAGGTTAGTATTTTTCCCCTTTGTATACTAGAAGCCAGTAAATAAGCCTAGCCCATACTCTGTGAGATGGGAAGAGGGGTGGGATGGAGAATTAAGCTGTACTTTCTAGAGGGAGGAGAATCAAAGAATTTGTGGACATATGTTAAAACTACCATTGTAATTAATACTTTGGGGGAGAGACTGAAGCTATGCGGATATTCTTGTCTATGGTTATTGTTTGTGGCTGTTATTGTGGTTTAATAGTGATTTGTTTCTTTCATTTCTTCTACATTTTTTGAAAATTCTTTTGTAAGGATGATTTGTTTCTATTACTTCATTGTTTTTTTTTTTTATAAGTCACTTATTCAGGGTGGACTCATGAATACTAATGTTATTCTTCGGGTTGTAGTCCAATATTTATTTTGTTATTCTAGTTTTGGCTCTTGTGTCCTTTTGATGTACCACTTCTCTTCTTCCTTCCTTCCTTTTTTTTTTTTTTTTAAGCATTTTCTTTCTTCTGTTACCAGATGTTCCAGGCTCATCTTGTATTTTGCCTGCCCTAGCCCTGGAATCAGCCAGTTTTCCATGGAGTTGTTAAGAATAATTTTGATGGGAGATGACAGGTGGTAAATGTTAAGAGTTCGGAAAATAGATTGAACAGTTGATCTGCTCAGATCAGTGAGGTGATACGGCTCTTGGTTTGAGCACAGACTTTGGCTTCTGTAATACTCTTGACACATAGTTTAGGGATCTAATGGTGGTATACACAAACCCTTGTGCTGTATATATATATTTTTTTTTTTTTTAGTATTTTTTGATTAAATTTATAAAATAAGAACAAATAACCAGTTTACTCAGAATTGACAGTTAATGTTTTTTATCACTTTTTTAAGACTCCTTTTTTCTTCCACAGGTTCTGATTTTTCTCTCTTCTCTGAGACAGTCTTTATCCTGACTACTCTGTATCTTTCCAAACTAATTTATTGGTGGGTTAAAAAATATATTTTTTAAACAGCTTTATTGAGGTATAATTGATATACAGTAAATGCATATAAAGTATTTAATTTGCTAATTTTTTATGTATGGTTACAACCATGATACCACCACAGTCAAGACAGTGAACATTTCCATCACACCCAAAAGTTTTGTCATGTCCTTTGAGTTTGCTTTTTCGTATCCTTACCTCCCACCTTCTGCCCCCAGGAAATCCTAGAGCTGCTTTTTGTCAGTGTAGATGAGCTTGCATTTTCTAGAATTTTTACATGAATGTGATCATACAGTATGGGTTCTTTTTTTTTTTTCCCTGAATTTTATCACTAAGCATAATTATTAGATTTATTTATATTGTGTGGATTACTAGTTAATTCACCTTTATTGCTGAGTAGTATTCCATTGTGTAGCTATGCCACTAGTTTATGTATTTGTTGGTGAATATTGGTTTGTTCCCAGGTTTTGGCTATCACAAATAAAAATGCTATGAATTTTGTGCACCAGTCTTTGTATGGATACATGCTTTCATTTCTCTTGGATAAATACGTTAGAGTGGAATGGTTGGATCATATAGTAGGTGTGTGTTTACCTTTTTAAGAAACTGCCGAACTGTTTTGCAAAGTGGTTGTACCATTTTATATTACCACCAGCAATATATGATAGTTCCAGTTCCTGTATATCCTGGCTAACACTTGATATGGTCAGCCTTTTTAATTTTACTCTTTCTGGCAGGTGTGTAGTGGTATTCACTGGTTTTAATTTGCATTACTGTAATGACTAATGCCATCGAACATCTTTGTCATGTGCTTATTTGGCATTCATGTAAGTTCTCTAGTGAAGTCTTTCTTAATTGTTTTGCTCATTTTATGGGGATTGTATTCTTCCCCAGTTTTGAGAGTTCTTTATTCTGGATGTATTTTCATTCTCATTGGTCTTTTGCAGAGCAGAATTTTTTTTTTTTTTTAAATCTTAATGATGTCCATTTTATCAGTTTGTTCTTTTATGGATTGTGCTTTTCGTATCATAGCTAAAATCTTCATTTAATCCAAGGTCATGCAGATTTTCTCTAGAAGTTTTACAGTTTTAGGTTCTACATTTAGGTCTATCATCCATTTTGAGCTGAACTTTGTATATGGTGTGAGGTGTGAATCAAGGTTTTTTTTTTTTCTGCGTATATCCAATTACTCTAGCACTGTATGTTGAAGAGTATTCTTTCTCCACTGACTTATCTTTGCACTTATGTTGAAAATAAGCTGTCCATGTGGCCCCTGGACACCCTTGTATCTCAGTAATGAAGTCACTCCTGAGGTTCACCCTTCAGCCAAAGATTAGACAGGCCCATAAAATAAAACGAGACTAAACGGGCACACCAGCCCAGGGACAGGGACAAGAATAATAATTTAACATCAGGATCTGCCCATCAAAATCAAAATAAATCAATGGTTGGAATTTTAGTCTGTGAGGTGTCATTGATGACATCTGAAATCTTCATGTCATGTATGCTTTTTTAGAAGAGCATTTAGTGAAGGTATTTTGTGTGTTTCAAATTTGGTGAGAATAGTGTAAAATACGACATTTCCTTACTCTTTGTAGGCAGTTAATAATAAATTCTATTCCACTTAAAATTTTTTTTTCCTGTGATATAAATTACCTTAAATCCATATCATGCTGCAGTGCAGTGGGTTTCTCTTGTATATGGCCTTTTAGCCTTGGGTTTATAATTCTGCCAGAAATGATTGGCTAGGCTACAGTCTACCAAAGGAGTGGTTCGAATACTATGCAAGTACGACTTAAAACCACCCAATCGGATTAAGTGACCTTTTGGGAATTGGTTGATTACTATGCAAATTAAGTGACTAAGGCCTACCAAGGGAATTGGTTACTTCCTGGTCCTGGTGGGAGGACCATGACTTGAAATTGACAAGAAGTAGGCTTACATAAGGACCTGTTGCACAGAGGTTTAGTGAAAAGAATCTAGAGGAGAGTGAGTCCCTTGGACCAGGAGTCCCTGAGCTGAGAACCTCGTAGACCTGGGAGAGAGAGAGAGCTGTAACATGGAGACAGAGAGTGAGATGGTGAGAAAATGGTGGCAGCAGTACAAGCAGCAGGAACCAAGAGACCAGTGTGATGTAGTTTCAGTGGGCTTGCAGACCCACAGAGCAAGAGAGAGGTGAGTGCCTTTGGGTAGGTTTGCTGGTGGAGTGGGGTGCCTCTGGGCACTTGTTTGTGGAGCTGAAGAGTTGTAATGCTTGTCCTAACAGGGCAGAGGCAGCGGCTGCGAGAAGGTCTGGCCTGCCTGCAGGCACGGCTGAGAAGAAGCTGAGGGGTTCTCTTGGTAGGAAGCTGTTCTGATTGAAGAACTGTATCATGTCTCCTGAGTTGTATCCAGTTATTTCCAAGTTGATCCTGATCCCAAGTTGTAGCCTTTTACTTTGTTAATAAAGCACATAATCGTGATTATGGTCTGTGAGTTCTGTGTGACCATTGCAACAAATTATCATACCCAGCAGAGAAGTAGAGAGTGCCATGAGGAGGACTGCTGATATCAGAAAAGGTGAAAAAGTTGGAGAGGGGAGGTATGCCTGACGTCCACCTTGTAGGAATCAGCTTTGGGTCAGTCCTGGTTCTCATCCCTCCTCCTGAAGTTAGGCGAGTTCTGGTGCTAATGGATACCCATGCTTTCATTGTTTTGCTTTGAGGAACGTTAAAGCCAACACAATGTGATACTGTTAGAAAAATTATGTTACAAGTCAAAAGTAAACTGTTTCCTAAAATTTGAAAACTTCATCAGAAAATACTCTGATAAAGTACTTTAAGAAAGCAGAATAAGTGATTCTTGGTTTAAAATAAATTTAAAGGTGAAACCAGGAATTTTTTAGGAGGATGCTTATCTCTTAGACCATAACCCTTTAAGTTGGGAGAAAGTAACTAGACATAGAAAATTTCCTGCATTATGAAAACTATTGTAACTCCATGGTGCATCTATTTCAAATGTTAAGATTTTGAGATGTCCACTTTAAGATTTGGTTTTACAGTTTGACTAGGCACTTACATTCTGTGGGCACTCAGGCAAGGCTGCTTATGTAGCTTTCATATGGGTGAACCACTGCACATGTGAAGTCATCTGGAAGTTTTCTGTAAAGGTGAAGTTTTTGCTTAGAGAGCACTGAGCTGTGGTAAGGGTGATGGAAAATAATGGTGATAGATGCACAGCGTTGTGAACATAATTAATGTCACTGAATTGTACATGTTGAAATGGAAAATAATAATAAAGTTTTTGTTAAGTCCCCTGAGCTTTCTTAGTCCAAGTTACCTTGCAAATTTTCTTAGTCTTGCAGGAAATAAAAATTGTCCATTTTTACTTTGCTTGCAAAATAATTGAGTAATAGTCTTCTGGGTGACAGAATAGAGTGGAATGTAGAAATGTTATCCTTCATTATAGTTAATACTTCTAAATAGTAGTAAAAGCAGCTAACTCTTATTTGGTGCTTTGTGTCTACCAGGCACTTAATTCTTATAGCCGCCATGATTTTAATTTTACATGAGAAAAAACTGAAGTACACAGAGAAATTAAGTTAGTAGTCCAAGGTCACAGCTAGTGAATGGTGTTGGAGAATTTTCCTTGGTGGGAATTGGTCTGAAGAAATTTTTGGGGTTTCCTTTTATTACATTCTCAAATACTCATTATTTTAAAACAAAACTCTCAATTTCAAAGTTCATTTGTCATACTTAACTTATGCTAAAGGTAGCCTTGTTAAAACTTGTAATACTTTATCTTATATTTGGAAGCTTCAGTTAGAGTATCTTTTCCTCAAGTATTTTTAAGTGGCCACTTTTTTCTTACTTTTTGAGGTTAAGAACTATTCTTCCCTTTCCCTAACCTAGCACATAGTAGCTTTTCACTGTTGCTTGAAAAGGTTTTTAAGGGGAAGTATATGGAAAACGAGGTCCTTGGATAGTCCAAATGGTTGGCACTCAACTAGTAACGTAAAGGTTTGTGGTTTGAACCTACCCAGCGACACTGTGGAAGGAAATGCCTGGCAATCTAACGATTACAGCCAAGAAAACCCTATGAAGCAGTTCTACTGTAACACATGGGGTTGCCATGAATCAGAATCAACCTGACGAAGACAGCAATAGGTTTGGTTGTTTTTTTTTTTTTTTGTAATATGGAAAACCTTTCCATGTATCATCTTTTCTGCTGCAATTTTGGGATGTTAAAGACATTCACAAGTAAGTGGGAATATTGTAAACAGATATAAAATTACTGGAAAGTGAACTTTCTTCAGTGAAAATGAGTCATTCACCCTCTCCCCCTTATTCTTTATTCTTTCCTCTCTGATATTTCTACGCTACAGTGATTTCAGTGTAGATCATTCTTAGGATTATTTTTGAGTTACTCGTATTAGCCTATCAAGATGTATCCTTGATAGGAAAGCAGTGTAGGAAGGAAGTGATCTCTCAATTTCAGTTATTTGTAATGTTTGTTTATTGTCTAACACTTGCTTTAGAAGGGCAGACTTGGGAGAGTGGCTTGTATCTTCTGTGAAGTTCTCTACTCTTCCCATCAGCATGGGGAAGGGAGAGTTGCTATTGACAGTTTAAACAATAAAGCTAGTTTGTTTCCTGTTCCTGATTTCGGTCATGCTTCTTATTCTAACCTGTAATTGACATACGCTGTTATATTAGACACAGAGTCCATAGTTGCAGACATTTCTAAAACTTCTTTAAAAAAGACAGTGTTTCAAGAGTGATAAATGAGGAAGTATCTTAGCAAAAAAAAAGCATGTTTTCTTTCACATGCATAGTTTATAAAACATTTGTCATATTTGATTGTAACTGGCAAAACACCAGGTTTTCCAAGACATATCCATTTGAATTTGCTTATTTTCATTATTTTAAATTTGATAGAATTGAGAGTTCTGATGAGCGAAAGTGGGATTAAAGAATATCCTCAGGAGATAGATGTTATTTCACGTGTTTCTCATAGCTTCCATTTTATGTTTGGGACAGAAACACGGGTGAAGAAGATTCCAGAGAGGTGATACACCAAACAAATTTTTTTCTAATTAGGGTAGATTCTTAAGCACTTAATCTATTCATATAGGTTTAAATCTTTTGGCTCAAATTGTCAAAATTTTCTGCATTTTCTTTTTATAATTGAGAATAGTGATTAAAAAAAACGAGATTATTCACAAAACTTTCCATGTATCGTTTTAGATCACTGAAGATACTTGCTTATACATTGTGTAGTCATTGGTGTTGTAGGGTACTTTAGTATTCTTAATTATTATATTATTATAATATCTTGATTTCTTTTTTAATGTTAAAACATTTTAAGGTTTTTTCCCTAGGATAATTTATACACAATAAAATATACAGAACTTAAGGGTTCAGTTTGACAATTTTTAAATTGTCTATAACAAAAAAATTGTATATAGTATTCATTTAATTGTCACCCAAATGTATGCATTTCTCTTACCTTAGCTAGTTCCCTTGTACTCTTTTCCAGTTAGTCCCCCCTCAGACAACCACTTTCTTATTTCTATCACCGTACATTGCTTTTCTTAGTGGACTTTTCTTCATCATTAAAGAAAGAGTGTGTCTGCTATTTTAAATTTTGGAAAACCTGGCAATTCAGTTTTGATAAAGTTAGATAATCAGAAATCCATTTTGCTTAGCTTTTTTGTATAAAATTCTAACATTTGTGTGAGAATGTTGAATGAGATAAAACATTCTGTACATGTTATATGTGAGACACTTAAGTTTTGGGGCTATAAAGTCAACTAAGATAAGGTGTTTACTCTTAAGACCCTTAACATGTAGAAAGAAACTTGGGTGGTTTTATCTGAACATGACGAATGTAGAATTCTTGAAGCCTTTGGCTGTTTCGCTTTAGGACTTGGTCTTTTTAGCAGTGAAGCAGTATGGTTTCTTTTCACTAAAATGCAATGCACTTTTGGTCACATGAAATTTTTTTATATTAATTATTTAATATTGCTACCGTTTCCCTTGCTGTTTGGTGGATCAACATTTATTACAGATTAGCTTAATGGAGAGACTTTAGGAGCCAGAGCTGCCACTGAAACGCAGCTATACAGGTAGTCCCCGACTTAACAACGTATGCGAGTTATGATAACCACACTTAACGACTGTCTGTATATGGTTGATTGTTTTCATACATCTTATTGTTAGTAATATGTACTACGTACAGTGTTGTAGTACATAGTTCACTGATGTTCTCATTCTTAGATGTTTACTTGCAGATGTTCAGTGTTATGATTAATAAAAATACTGATAATAAAAGGCAATAATAAAAGCTAAATAAAAGAAAGGTTTTGACTTAACGTCAGAACTGACTTAGGACAGAGTCGTCAGAACGGAGTAACATCGTAAGGGGTGTACCTGTATAGTGCTTATAGTGTAAATGGGAGATTATAAGGATATTTGGGAGTCCTGCGTGGTGCAAACGGTTAAGTCCTCATCTGCAACGGTTAGGTCCTCAACTGCTAGCCAGAAGGTTTGTTGTTGGACTCACTCAGAGACACGTCAGGAGACAGGCTTGGTAATCTGCTTTCGGAAGATTACAGCCTTGAAAACCCTCTGAAGCAGTTCTCTGCACACATGGGATCATCGTTAGTCGAACCATGAGTCAGAATTGAAGGCAAGAAGTGTATTTGAAACAACCTCAATGACTGGCACTAAAACTTGTAACTTTAGTGCTGGAGTGCTGGCTGGTAACTACCTGTGTTTCTGAAGTTGAACAATTTTAACCCAAAATAAAGTAGCATCTGTATAGAAAATTTTAAAATGCTAATGAAGCCCCTGCTTTGCAAGATAATTCAGTAAATGTAAGCTATTAAACTGTTAAACTAATGAATTTAATGTTTGGAAACTTGGTGAATGATACTGATTTTTCTGACAAGCCTACCAGTTAATAACAGTTGGTGAAGAAAAACCCACAAAGTAGGTAGAGGTCAATTTAGTGTGTAAATATGTTTAAACTTAACATTCTGACTTCGTGTGCCCGAATCAGTAATGTGGTAATTTTTTTTATTTTCAGCCTTGATGGCCACTGATTTTGTTTGATTTCGGTAATCTCCAAGAGGAGAAAAGAGAAGTTGAGATCACATATAGATTTAATTTTTCTTTTTTTTACCTTTGATATATAGCGTAGGTAGTTTTTATGTTTTTGCATAGGAAGATTGGATGTGAGTAGTAGTATCTGATGTTATTTAGTAGTTTGTTTTGGAGCAGAGCTGTTTGGCAATATTAAAGGATGTGGTTAGGTTGATGTTACTAGTCTAGTAATGATGAAATTTGTAATGATTGGGGAATAAGAGTAGGTAGTACTAAAGAGAAGGGAGTATAGCTAACATAAAAAGAGAGGAATTTACTTAACATGTACTGTTTTCTTTTTCTTTGTTCTATCATGAAGATTTCCCTTTAAATTGGTTTTATATTGTGCATATATTGTATGTTTTGGATAAGACAGGGAAGTAAAACTTTCCAGCGCTTTGAACTAGTTCAGTCATGGCCGACATAGCAAAACCAGAACAGACCTGAAGTTTTACAATTTGGGTGATCCAAAATCATAACCAAAACAAGAAAAATTATGGTGCAAAACCCTGGAATGGGAGACTCTGAAGAGGCATAGTGAGACCTTTCAGGAGCCTGATGCATGAGATTGGATTATTGGCAGGACTGTGGAGAGATACACATTCAAAGCGGTGCGGTTGGCTGCCATCTTGAACGAGGTACTGCTGTTGCCAGCTCTGCTCGAAATCCAGTGGGCAAGAAGAGATTTGGTAGCTATGCAGTGTGTAAGCTGCCTTTGTTTTCTAAGAGGGAGACAAGGTTTCTAGCAGGGCTTTAGCCTGTAATTTTTCCTGTTCCGGTTATTATTCCGGTTCACCCAAATTTTAAATATTTGGATTTGTCTGGTTTTATTTCCTTGGCCATGACTGAACCAGGAGGAACCAGTTTGAAGCCTTGGAACTTTCTGTTTAGCTTTTTTTACATACAGGAAAACATAGGTGCAACCTTTGTTGTTAGGTGCCATTGAGTTGATTTTTGACTCATAGCTACCCCACGTGAAAGAGTAGAGCTGCCCCATAAGGTGTTATTGGTTCTTATCATTATGGAAGCAGATCACCAGGTCTTTTCTCCCGCAGAGCTGCTCGGTGGATTCAAACCGTTGCACCGCCAGGCCTCCTTACGTACAACTCAAAGGAATGAAAATGATAAATTTTAGTTTTACTTGTTTCTGAGGAATTGGGATACCTGTATGCCAGTTCCAACACTAGTCATGAGATGTAGGAATGTCACTTAATCACATTGAGGTTTTTTTTTTTCATTTGAGATTGAATCAGATGTTAGATTTCAAATAGAATAGCTAAGCTCTTTTAAGAAAGGAAATTTTACATGAGAACTCGAAGAAATTGCTACAGGTTAAGTTAGGTAATAGAAGATTTCAAAACTTGGAAATCATGGCTAGATGACTGCCAAGCTCTAAAAATCTTTAAATTCTGAAGAATCTAGGATTGGTTAAGAACATCTGAAGCCCCTCCCTCCCTTTTTGACCAAGAGCCAGGGGAACAATACAGCGGTTGCCTCAGGTCATTTCTATTTGAGTACGTTTGTTTAAGGCTCAGGATCCAAATTTTTGTCACTGGTACCTTGGTAGTCATGCCTGCAGGCGAGCTACTCTTAATATGACCAGGAAGCTGATCCTCATTGATCTAGTGGCTATAATTTGGGGAAAGTGAAGAACAGGTCTTTGGATTTAGGCAAAGCAAGTGGTAAAGGGGGCAGATATGAACAGGAGGTTTATTCAGTAATAATGCAGAAATGCACCCGAAAAAAAAAAACCTGTTGCCATCGAGTTGATTCCAATTCATAATGGCCCTATTGGACAGAACAGAACTGCCCCGTAGGATTTCCAAGGAGTGGCTGGTGGATTTGAACTGCTCACTTTTTATTTAGTTAGCAGCTGAGTTCTTAACCACTACGCCACCAGGGCTCCAGAAATTGCACGAGGTAAGTAGTATAAACATGTCTTCACAAACGGCTTCCTCAGAAATTGACCAACCAAACTCATTCTTTTTCCTTTTATACTGTAATTAGATCTGTACGTATTCCTTTGTTTGCCTTTATGGTTAAATTCAGGATGATTTTATCTCTCCTCTCAAGTGAAAAGTTGGATTATCTTACGTCAGATAATTTTTTCTGAAGGTTTTTTTTGACAGTGGCTGA
This sequence comes from Dugong dugon, assembly GCA_030035585.1. Lineage (NCBI taxonomy): Eukaryota > Metazoa > Chordata > Mammalia > Sirenia > Dugongidae > Dugong > Dugong dugon. Next base: position 184,103,482 of record CM057460.1, on the reverse strand, counting down.
CTATTTAAGGACTTAACTGTGTGCCAGTTACCTTTCTTAGCACTCAAAGATATTAAGTTAGTAAATCCTCATGATAATTTTGAAGTGGTAGGAATTATTTAGTAGTCCTGGTGATATAGTGGTTAAGTGCTTGGCTGTTAACCGAAAGGTTGGCAGTTCGAATCCACCAGCCACTCCACAGGAGAGAGATGTGGCAGTCTGCTTCTGTAAAGGTTAACAGCCTTGGAAACTCTAGGGGGCAATTCTACCCTGTTTCATAGGGCTGCTTTGAGCTGGAATTGACTTGCCGACAACCATTTCGTTTTGGTTTTTTTTTTGAGGACTTATTTTGTTGAGTAGGAGCATCTTGTTTGTTAACTTTTCCCTATTTTATTTTTAGATAATTTTGGTCCTGTTATAAAATGAACTAAGCGTATTTAAATTTTTATTTATCTGGTTTCTTTTTTAAAGATATTAAAATTTTTTCTGGCTTAGTTTGAAAATGTAATAGTGTTTGTATATGTCAAAGCTATATTTATTGTTTAGATTTTAATACCCATGTACTTAATATTGTCATAAATAATAATAGTAATCCTTAAAACGGCAAGACTCATAACTTAGTTTAATAATTTTCAGAAAGTTACAGTGGGATGCATGTTGGAAATAAACATTCCTTTGTGGTTCTTATATCCAGTTTAAGAAAGTAGAATACTGGGGGTAATGATGAGTTCTTGGTGATCTTTTTTTACCCTCCCTCTTCTCTCGTGTAGTCATCTGATTGCAGTAAATTTGAATGCCTAGAAATCTCTCCTGGTCCTTGTGGGTTTTGTTTATTCTTATAATGTTTATTCCTTTTTAAAACTAACAATTGCTGAAGTGGTCTCGTCTTTGAGTTGGTTTCAGCTAAAGGATTCAGTCGTCTTCCCCACCACTTTCTCCCCTTTCATTTGATTTTTCAGGTTGGACATATTTGACCTTTTTTTCCTGCCCCCAGGTTGAATTGACCAAAGCAATGGTTATGGAGAAGCCTAGTCCCCTGCTGGTCGGGCGGGAATTTGTGAGACAGTATTATACACTGCTGAACCAGGCCCCAGACATGCTACACAGGTAATGCTGTGTCATCATCCAATGCTATTTCATAAGTGGGTACTTATCCTGGAGATTCTCCCATTCTTCATCATATGCCTTGTAGGGTTGTTGTTTAATAGACTTGGCACATAAGTGTCAATAAATGATGGTTATTTCCACTATATAATAATTAAAAATGTATACAACTAAAAAATTAGACTAAGTGACCTAAACTTATATATTACCAGAAAATAGCATCTGAAAATGTAAATGTATAATATGTATGCTTATATTTCTGTTTTTCATTTTTGATGAATCATGCATTATTTAGTAAGAATGTATTGAAAAAGATTCAAGACTGTTCCCTGTAATAACATCCTTTTGTGTCTGTGTGTTTTATAAAAAACTGGAGTGTCTTTTAATATAAACGATGTATGTTTGTTTAAATTAAAATACAGATGTATAAATCAAATTATGGAAATCTCTAGTAATACAACCCCAAACAATTTTCTGTGTATATAGAAATGTGTATATGTTAATATACTGTCTTTTAGTTTTTTATTTGTTAATCTGAGGTCATCTGTCAAGGATATGATTTGTAGTGGCCACACAGGTTTTTTGTTTTTTTTTTAAATTACTGTGCTTTAGGTGAAATTTTACAGGGCAAATTCATTTCCCATTCAATAGTGTGCACATAAAGTGTTCCATGACATTTGTTGCATTCCCCACAATATGTCAGCATTCTCCCCGTTTCTGCCCTGGGTTCTGTGTTTGCTTTCTTTCTGGATTTTCTACCTTTTCCTGCCTTCTCATCTTTGCTTTTGGGCAGATGATGTCCTTTTGATCTTATATAATTGATTGTTCTAAGGAGTACTGTCCTCTCATGTGTTATTGTTTATTTTATAGCCTGTCTATTGTTTGGCTGCAAGGTGGTCTCAGGGAATGGCTTCAGTTCCAGGTCAGAAGGGTATTTTAGGGCCATCGTCTCAGGGGTTCCTCCAGTCTGTCAGACCAATAAGTCTGGTCTTTTTTGTGAATTTGATTTTTTTGTTCCTCGTTTTACTTCCACTGTGTCCGGGACCCTCTGTTGTGATCCCAGTCAGAGTAGTTGGTAGTGGTAGCCGGGCACCATCTAATTCTTCTGGTCTCGGGGTCGTGTAGGCTGTGGTTCATGTGGTCCATTAGTCCTTTGGACTAATTACTCCCATGAGTCTTTGGTTTTTGTCATGGTCCTTTGCTCTGGACTGTAAGAGACCAATAGATGTATTTTAGATGGCCGCTACAAGCTTTTAAGACCCCAGAGGGTTTTTATTGTATAGAATGCAGCAATCCTCTAATGATGGATAGGTAGATTGCTTCTGTTATTTTCCCTATTAATAAGGCGGCATCGTACAAAACTCTGTTTATATGGACTTGTTGGAATAATTTGATAGAAGTTCTAAAATCTGTAATTACCAGGCCAAAACTTTTTCGTTTATACTTTGACCAGCTTGCATATTGGATATCATATGATTATTAGGTGCAAAGCAAATTTATAAATTTTGTTTTAAGTATAAGATTTGGCCTTGTTCTGAAAATGGAAGATATCTCTTAATGTTTGTTTAAGGCTTTGCAGTTTCCAAAACACTTTTACATCTGTTCCTCTTTGATCCTCACCAAAAGCCTTTTATAGTAAGGCACTACAGTAGAGTTAACTTCATTTTACGAAGACAGCTAGAGGGGTTAAAAATTTGCTAGCGTTCACGTGACTATTAAGTGATAGAACATATGTACAGAGTTTTTTCTTTTTTCTATTTATCCTTGTCAAAGTTTTTTCTATGCCTTTAGAAGTTAGATGAATGTGACAAAAGGGAGCAGGAGTTGAAAGAAACTACCAGATGCATTAATATATTTGTCAATATTGTTATTTATTGATTCTAAGACATCTTCCTTCCCCTCCCCTCACGTTTTATTATTATTCTAATTGAGGTATATCTTAGATTAAAATGAAAAGTGGTATAGCCAGCAGTGAATTGAATCTCTGGCTGACTTGGAGCTTTTTAATAGTTTTTCAAGTAGGAAGGCAGACTCAGAGTTCTTGTGGGCCTCTTGTCTTGCAGGAGTGAGATCAGGACACAGAATATGTATGGTTTCATTTGTGAAAAAAGAGGTTTATCTGGAGGACAGATACCAAGAAATCCTAATAGTGGTTACCCCTGGGTTGGTGCGTTTTGGGTGTTTTGTGTGTATGTGTGTTGCATTCCTGATGGATGTTTTAATGAAAACAAAGGAATTGAGAATGTAGATGAATTAAGCTATAAAACCAAAAAACGCATTGTCAACAAGTTGATTCTGACTTCCAGCAACCCTGTAAGTTGGAATTGACTTGACGGCAACGAGTTGTAAAATAGTGTTCTGCCTCACTGACCAAATTCATTCCCATTCTGCAAATGTTGACTGAGGGCCACATAGGGGATAGAATAGGTGATCGCATACAAAGATGAGCAAGAAAAACACATTCCTGCCTGCAAGAGTCTGGCCATTGAGGCAGATAGGTACCAAAATGAAAAATAAATACCTGGTCTTAGGATATTGGAAGATGACAAGTAAATTATCTTCGTGTTGTACAGATTTTATGGAAAGAACTCTTCTTATGTCCATGGAGGACTGGATTCAAATGGAAAACCAGCAGATGCGGTCTATGGACAAAAAGTAAGCATACCAAACTTTATGAAGGGCATTAAGCAACTAGAAAATAACTCATAAAATTAGGGAGGATACATGCTTAATAGACTATGACATTTGCTGAGAAGCTTATTGTTGTTAATTTTGCATGATATATACTGAAGTTTTTGTATGTTAGATTATTGGTTTTAGCATGGGGATCATCTATTCTAAACACTTTTTTTTTTTTAAGTGTTAATCTAGTAGAATTATTTTAAAAGACTCAAGTGTGGTCACTGTGTATAGAGTATACTAAGACAAATTAAAATCGGATCTGTGTATTTTGTAATTCAAACATGCAAATTTGTCTGTTAGATATTTTGATTGAAGTTTATATAAATTTTAAGGTATGTATTCTTTCCTTAATTTCATAGGAAATCCATAGGAAAGTGATGTCACAAAACTTTACTAACTGCCACACTAAGATTCGCCATGTTGATGCTCATGCTACTCTAAATGATGGTGTGGTAGTCCAGGTGATGGGGCTGCTCTCTAATAACAACCAGGCTCTGAGGAGATTCATGCAGACGTTTGTTCTTGCTCCTGAGGTATGTGTGCTAGTGATTGTTGGTGTTATATAGAAGGTCATGCCTTCTGAAAGCTTTTTATTTTGAAATTTCAAACTTATAGAAAAGTTAACCAGGGTAGTACATTAATCCCACATACCCGTTATCTAGAGCTACTTTCTCTATTTTTTCTCCTAAACCATTTGAAAAGAAGTTGGAGACATTGTACTCATTTTCTTCCAAAACCATAGTACAGTTATTAAATTCAGGAAGTACTGAGGCAATGCAGTTAATTGATGTCCATGTTTAAATTTTGATAATTATCCCAAAATTGTCCTTTATAGTAATTTTTTTTCCCTTCTTGATCCAAGATAGGTGTCATGTCTTTTTAGTCTTTTAATCTGTAGTCGTTCCTCAGTCTTTATTTTCATGACATTGACTTAAGTTTTTTTGAGTTTTAGAAAGTAGGCTTTTCTCTGTTATGCTTTGTTTTCATTTTTTTTATTTCTATTACTTCCTCTTTCCAAAGTGTTTATTGCCTTTTTTCCCCCCGTTTTACTGTGGTAAAATATATATGGCAAAACGTTTGTCATTTTGACCATTTTTAAGTGTACAATTCAGTGACATTAATTATGTTCAGCAAGTTGTGCAACCATTACCACTATCCATTTCTAAATGTTTTTTATCCCCCTAAACAGAAACTCGGTACCCCTTAAGTAATAACTCCCTATTTTTCCCTCTTAGCCCCTGATAACCACTAAGAAACTTACCTCTATGCGTCTGCTTATTCTGGATATTTAAGTGGGGTCATGCAATATTTGTCCTTTTGTATCTGACTTCTTTCATTCAGCATGTTTTCAAAGTTCACGTAGTAGCATGTATCAGAACTTTATTTCTCGTTAATGGCTGAATGATATTCTGTTGTATGTTTATGTCACATTTTGTTTATTCATTTGTCTGCTGATGGACATTGGGATTGTTTCTACCTTTCGGCTTTGTGCATAATGGTGCTATGAGCGTTGGTGTACAAGTATCTGTTTGAGTCCCTGCTTTCAGTTCTTTGGAGTATATACCTAGCAGTGGAATTGCTGGGTCATACGGTAATACTGTGTTTTCAGTTTTTGAGGAACTGCCAGACAGTGACTGCACCATTTTACAATCTCACCAGCAGTGAATGAAGGTTCCAAATTCTTCACATTCTCACCAACACTTACTTTCTTTTTTTCTGAGACTATCCATCTTACTGGGTATGAAGTGGTATCTCATTGTGGTTTTGATTTGCGTTTCCCTAATGATTAATGATCTTTTCATGTGCTTGTCAGCCATCTGTGTATCTTTCTTGGATAAATATTTAAGTCCCTTTTTAAAATTGGGCTTTTTATTTTGTTGCATTGTTGGTGGTCTTTATATATTCTGGATATGAAACTTTTATCCAGATACATGGTTACCAAATATTTTCTCCCATTCTGTGAGTTGTTGCTTCACTTTCTTGATAAAATCATTTTATACACAAAAGTTTAATTTTGATGAAGCTTTCTTTTTTTGTGCAAGTATTTGGTGTTATAGCTTAAGACTCCATTGTCAAAAACTAGGTCTTAAAGCATTGACACTGTGCTTTCTTCTAAAAAATATTATAGTTTTAGTTCTTATATTTAGGTCATTGATTCATTTTTTTTCTTTTTATTATTGTAATTAAATGAAGTTTACATTTCAAGTTAGTCTCCCATACAAAAATTTTTTTTTTTTTTTACACATACATTGTTATGTGACCCTAATTACTCACCCCATACTGTGACAGCACACTTCTACTTTCCACCCCTGATTCCCCACATACGTTCAACCAGCTTCTAGCCCTCTCTGCCTTACCATCTCACCTCTGGACAGAAGCTGCCCGTTTAGTCTCTTGTATTTACTTGAGCTAAGAGGCATACTCCTCAGGAGTATCACTTTATGTCCCACAGTCCAGTCCAATCCCTGTCTGAAGAGTTGGCCTCGGAAATTGTTTTAGTTCTGGAGTGATAGAGAGTCCAGGCGCCATGCTTTCCGGGGCGCCTCCAGTCTCAGACTGTTAAGTCTGGTCTTCTTACTACAATTTGAGTTCTGCATCCCATCGTTCTATTGCTGCATCAGGGACCGACCCTCTGTTGTGTTCCCTGTGAGGACGTTCATTGGTGGTAGCCGGGTGCCATAGTTCTCCTGGTCTCAGGCTGATGAATTCTCTGGTTTATGTGGCCCTTTCTGTCTCTTGGGCTAATACTTTCCTTGTGTCTTTGGTGTTCTTCGTTCTCCTTTACTCCCAAGTGGTTGAGACCAATTGATGCGTCTTAGATGGCCGCTAGCAAGCTTTTAAGACCCCAGACGCCACTCACCAAAGTAGGATGCAGAACATTTTCTTAATAAGCTTTGTTATGCCGGTTGACATAGATGTCCCCTGAAAGCATGGTCCCCAGACCCCACATCCCTGCTACTCTGTCTCTCAAAGTATTTGTATTAAGGAAACTTCTTAGCTTTGGTTTTTTCCAGTTGTGTGGGCTTTGCCTGTAGTGTGTGCTGTCCTTCCCTTCACCTAAGATGATTCTTACCTACTATAAAAATATGGAAGGCTTCATGAATTTGCATGTCATCCTTGCTCAGGGGACATGCTAATCTTCTCTGTGTCATTCCAATTTTAGTATATGTGCTGCCGAAGTGAGCACGGTCATTGATTGATTTTGAGTTTTTTTTTTTTTTTTTAAATGGTGTGAGGTGTAATTTCAACTTGATGCTTTTGTATGTGGAGAGCCGGTTGTCTAGCATCATTTATTGAAGAGAACATTCTTTCCTCATTGGATATATTTGGTACCCTTATTAAAATCAGTTGACCATAGATGTATGGGTTTATTTCTGGACTCGCAGTTCTGTTTCATAGGTCTGTACGTCTATCTGTGTACAGTTACCAGACTGTTTTGGTTACTGTAACTATAGTACATGTTGAAATGTGAGAGTGACTGAGCCCTCCTACTTTATTCTTTTTCAAGATTGCTTTGGTTATTTAGGGCCTCTTGCAGTTTCATATAATTTGAGAATCAGCTTTTCTAGTTCTGCGAAAAAGATTGTTGAAATTTTGATAGAGAGAGCATTGAATATATAGATCGCTTTGGGTAGTACTGTTAATGTTAACTATACTAAGCCTTTCACTCCACGAGCATGGTTGTCTTTCACTTCCCTAGTTAAATTTATTCCTAAATATTTTATTCTTTTATATGCTTTTTTTTTTAAAAGTTTTATTGTGTTTTTGGTGAATGTTTACATAGGAAATTAGGTTTTCATTTAATAATTTCTATACATATTATTAGGGACATTGGTTACATTCTTCACAATATATCAGTATTATTATTTTTTCCATTTTGGTTGTTCTATTTCCATTAATCTAGCTTCCCTGTCCTCCCTAGCCTTCTCATCTTTGGTCTAGGGTAAATGTTAACCTTGTGGTTTTACCTAGATGATTATTTGAAGAGCACAGTATTCACAGGTGATGTTACTTATTTTATGGGTCAGTTTGTCATTTGGCTGAAAGGTGACCTGTGGGAGTGATTTGAGTTCGAAGTTGAAAGAATATCTCAGGGTGATAGTCTCAGGGGTTCATCTGGTCTCTATCAGTCCAGTAAGTCTGGCCTTTTCTTAGGAGTTTGAGTTTTGTTCGCATTTTTCTCTCATTCTAACCGGGACCGTCTATTGAGTCCCTGGTCGGAATGGTGGGTAATGGTTGCCAGGCACCATGAAGTTCTTCTGGTCTCAAGGTAGGTGATGATGATGTTTGTGTAGACTTTTGGCTTGTAGACTAGTTTCTTCTTTGAGTCTTTGGTTTCCTTCTTTCTCTTTAGCTCCGGACAAGTAGAGACCAATAGTTGTTAGATGCTATTGTAAGTAGAGTTGTTTTCTGAATTTGTTTTTCAGATTGTTCATTGTTGGTATATAGAAACACAAGTGATTGTTGTTCATCTTGTACCCTGTAACTTCGCTGGATTCATTTATTAGGTCTGGTAGCTTTCTTGTATATTCTTTGGAATTTTCTGTATACTGGATTGGCCTTGATATTTTTGAAGAGCGCAGTTATTTGTAGAATGCCTCCGTTTGTGTTGTCTGAAGTTTCCTTGTGGTTAGATTAAGCTTATAAGGGTATATAATGTCTTTCAAACTAAATAATGTTCAGTTATTAATGATGTTAACTTTGATCACTTAGGTTGTGTTCACCAGGTTTCATCACTGTAAAATTAGTGTTTTTCCTCAGTAAATTTTGGGACTTCTTTAGAGACAGTGCAAATATCTTGCTCTTCAGCAAACTTATCATGCACTAGATTTAGCATTTATTGATGGTTCTTGCTGGAATCAATTGTTATTCTGATGGCTGCAAATGGTGATTATCTAACTCCATCATTCTGTATTAGTTGACCTTCTGTGGTAAAGAACTTTTTCTCTTCTTGCTTGCTTGCTTGATTGTCATTTATGGATTCTTTATTTAGTGGATTATCCATAAGTAACATTACATATTTCGACGTCTAAAATGCCCCAGATTTGGCCAGCGTGAGCCCCTCCATGCTGGTATCTGTGTCCTTTTAGCATGTTCTTTGCATATAAATATGTAGAGACTCACATGCTGTATGATTGCCTATAACAAGTTTGTTTATAGTTCTTTTTTTTTTTTTTAAGGGTAGGCTCTAACCACTTTCATATAATGCATTGTTGTGTAAACTATGTCATTTAATACTCAAAGTTTTGAGGTATACTCTGTATCCCTCTTTTTAATAGATGTGGAAACTGAGCCTCAGAAGTTGAATAGCTAGTAAATGACATAGTTGGCTTTGGACTCAGGGTGTCTTTACCTAGTGTGAGCAAGCTTTTTCTGCTACACTATTCTTGAGTGCTAGTATCAATGTTCTTGGATACTAATTAAAAAAAAAAAAAAATTACTCTCGAGTCAACCCTGACTTGTAGTGACCGTATACAGATACAGATTTAGGGAATTTTAAATACCTGCTGAAGTTGGGGATACCTATTACTCAAGGAATTATTTTCTCTTAATGATTTGACACGTGGGCTGTGACATCTTAGAGCTTTACCAATCTGGTGGTAAGGATAAATGTTTTGAGCAAACAAAATATATTTAAGTATAGTTTTTTTACATCCATTTTATAGAGAGGGGTTTTTCAGCCTCAGTGCTATTAACATTTTGGGCCAGATAATTCCTTGTTGGGGGACTGTCCTGTGCGTTATGTTTAGTGGCATCCCTGCATCTACTCACTAGTTGTCTGTAGCAGCCACCCCCTTTGTGAAAACTGAAATGTCTCTTGATATTGTCAGATGTCTTGGGGCAGGGGGGCAAATTGGCCAGGACTGAGAACTGGTTAGAGTGATTTGACTTTTTAAAAGTGCTAAATAAATGAAAACTTTCTTGGTATTGCAGGGCTCTGTTGCAAATAAGTTCTATGTTCACAATGATATCTTCAGATACCAAGATGAAGTCTTTGGTGGCTTTGTCACTGAGCCTCAGGAGGGTGAGTAGTAAAAAGTACATCGTAAGTTACTTGGCCTAACTTTTTTATAAATGACATCATACTGTCCTTAAGAATATAGGTTTCTTGAATGTTTTCATTATACTGTGTTCTTTGTTAACAATAACTTCTGATTGTCAAGATAATGATGTGAAGGGTCTGAGATTTTATCCTGCTTGCAAGTTAACAGGTTTGCCTGCTACAGTTTCATGGAAGTTGATACAGTACATGAGACTCCTGGGGGTGTTTTGGAGGCAGTGTAAAGTGTACAAGGATTTCCATTTAATTGGGGATCTAGGCATAGATTGACAGAAATTCGGTCATATGAGTTACGCAGCAATAAAGAATTTTATTAAATTCTTTAATTTAAATTCTGGGTCAGAAATGGACAGGTTATTTCCCACACCAATAATGGTAGTAGTTTTGCCCCACTTTCCACAAGGCGTGGTGAAGAGGACCAGGTGATACATGCATATGCAGTGGGTTGTGTTACAGGAGTGGAACCTAGAGCTTAGGGCACCTGAATTTATCATAATGGGCAGTAAACGTATTTGCCATTTGCTCTGGAGGGAGATGCTGTCTTCTAAGACTCTTTGCTGTACAGATACAAATGTTCTTGAAAAGATAGTCTGTAACAAAGGTAGCCATTGCCTCAATTGTAAGAGGTACAGAAAAACAAACCAGTGGAGAATTGTTTCCCAACAGGTAATAATAATGTTTGAAAGTTTTCTGTATGGCTGAGACTTTTTTTAAAATTGTTGTAGTTTAAATGAAGTTTACATTTCAAATTGGTCTCCCATACAGAAATTTATACATGCATTGTTACATGACCCTAGTTGCTCTCCCCATACTGTGACAACATAGTCCTACTTTCCACCTGATTCCCCATGTCCATTCAACCAACTCCTAACCCTCTCCGCCTTCCCATCTCACTTCCAGACAGAAGCTGCCCATTTAGTCTCTTGTGTGTACTTCAGCTAAGAGGCAGACCCTTCACGACTATCATTCTGTGCCCCACAGTCCTGTCCAATCCCTGTCTGAAGAGTTGGCCTTGGAAATTGTTTTAGTTGTGGGCTGATAGAGAATCCGGGGGCCACGTTTTCTGGGGTTCCTCCAATGAGACTTTTTTTATTTTTTATGTATTTTATTTTATTGTACTTCAGGTGAAGGCTTACAGAACAAATAGTTTCTCATGAAAACAGTAGTACACATGTTGTTTTATGACATTGGTTAACAACCCCACAACATATTAAGCCTCTAAATTCTCAACCTTTTTTTTTTTTTTTTTGATGAAAATTACAGATGGCCAAAGATACACCGTTTCAAAAATTTCTACATTCACAGTTCAGTGACATTGACTATGCTCTTCCAACTGTGCTGTTATTCTCACTTAAGATGAAGGCTTACAGAACAAAATAGTTTTTCATTTAACAGTTACTACACATGTTGCCCTATGACAATGGTTAACAATCTCACAGCATATCAAGAATATCCTTACTCCACCTTGTGTTCCCTATCACCAGGGGACTTCCTTGTCCCCTTCTGTCTTCTGGACCTTGTCACTGGACTACTGTACCTCTTTAGTCTCATTTGGTTTTTTTTTATTTTATTTTAACACCATTTCAAAACTTTTTACTTACACATTTAAGTGATATTGACTATGCTCTTCCAATTGTGCTGCCATTCTCGCCCAAGATGAAGGCTTACAGGACAAAACAGCCTCCCATTTAATAGTTACTACAAATGTTGCCCTATAACAGTGGTCAACAATCTCACAACACATCAACAGTGTCCTTACTCAATTTGTGTTCCTTATCATCAGTTTCCTACTCCCCTTCTGCCTTCTGGCCTTTGTCACCTGTCTCCTGTACCTTGTTAGTCCCATTTAGTTTTACTGGGCTGTCCATTCCCAGGCTTAACATCGAACCTCGAAGGTAACTTCACCTCTGAGCTGAAAGGGTGTCTGGGGGCCACACACTTGAGGTTTCTCCAGTATTCTTTAGGCCAGTAAATCTGGTCTTTTTTTTTGGCGGGGGAGTTAAAATTATGCTCTACATCCTTCTCCAGCTCTGTCCAGAACCCTCTGTTGTGATCCTGGTCAGAGCAGTCGGTGGTAGCCGGGCACCATCTAGCTGTACTGGACTCAGTCCGGTGGAGGCCTTGGTAGCTGTGGACAATTAGTCCTTTGGACTAATCTTTTCGTTGTATCCTGTTCTCTTCATTCTCCCTTGCTCCCGAAGGGATGAGACCAGTGGAGTATCTTAGATGGCCGCTCACAGGCTTTTAAGACCCCAGACACTACTCACCAAGGTAGAATGTAGAGCATTATCTTTATAAGTAGTGTCATGCCAATTGAGCTAGATGTTCCCCGAGACCATGGTCCCCAGAGCCCTCCGTCCAACAACTCAGTCCCTCGGGGGGTTTGGATGTGTCTACAGGGCCTCCATGACCTTTCCTTGTGCAGGTTGTGTTAGTTTCCCCTGTACTGTGTACTATCTCACCTTTCAGCCAAGGTACCACTTATCTATTGCCTCCAATGAGACTTTTTTAAGTGCATTACAATTACTGTGCAATACAGCAGCCTTATAGATAGGTACTTCAGGTACTGTTGTCCCTATTTAAAAGACTAGGGTGCTGAGATGTAGTAAAATAATTTATCCAGTATCATATAGCTAGTTAGATGGTAGAAGTTGGATTGGGTTACTACTGGCCATATGACTTCAGAACTGATGTTGTTAACCGGAACACTACAATAGCCTTAATTCTGGCCTTAAAGCCATGGATTTACCAGATTTTCCTGCTTTGTTTTTTTTTAACATGTTTGTATATATGTGTTTTTCTCAGTAATTGTCTTTTTGATCACAGTTAACATTGTGAAAGTGAGTATATTTGTGAATTCAGTAAGCACAGACTAAAATTTTTTCCCTCACTTAGAATCTGAGGAAGAAGTAGAGGAGCCTGAAGAAAGACAGCAGACACCAGAGGTGGTACCTGATGATGCTGGAACTTTCTATGATCAGACTGTCAGGTGAGGAAAGCTTTGTTCCCATGTCTAGGGCTACATGGAAACTTGGATTCTCTAGTCTTTCTTTTTGTTGGAAGATGCTCATAGATTCTCAGAATTATCTCAAAAGATAGTAACTTTCCAGAAGAAAGGTTTTGCTTTTGGTATCACTGAGCTGGTGGTTCAGACCCACGCAGTGGCACCATGGAAGAAGAGCCTGGCAATCTCCTTCCATAAAGATTACAGCATGAAAACCCGTGGAGCAGCTGTACTCTGTAACACGAGGCTGCAATGAGTCTGAATCGATTGGACAACAATAGGTTTGGTTTTTTTGGGTTTGTTTCTGAGCTAACAGAAATGTAACTTGTTTAATAATAGGGCTGTTTAATTAGTATCTATCAGTTGGTTTTTTGGTTCAGTTTTACCTTAGTGGTAAGTGAAAAATAGATCTGATCGGATTTCTTAGCAAGTGCTTTGGGGGAAGTGTAAAATGTACAAGGACTTTTAATTAGCGATATAGGCATAAATTGACAGAAATTCAGTCACGAGTTAAGCAGCAATAAAGAAGTTTATTAATTACCTCAGACAACAAGTGTGTGATGGTATGATGGTATCTTAGGGTTTTTTTCCCCCTGCAGTTGGAAAAGAAGTGTGTTTCATTGGAATGGAAATGGATATTATTGCCACGTGATACTCTTAATTGCTGCAGTGTTTCACCAGGTGTGGTGGTAGACTACCCCATATTACTCACTTGGGTTGCTGGTTGAAAGATGAAGGTTAATTGTCCCACCATGGGCCTACTGAGTTAGAGTTTCCGGGAGAGATTTATCTGCAGTTTTAACAAGCATTCCCAGTGTATTTTTTACTTTTTTGTAATATGTGGTAGGTAAATCATAATAATTTTGGGATTCCAACTGAATGAGAAATAATGGTTTGGTTCACCTTGATCTGTTTTAGTTCATTTGAGTATCAATTTTAGCAGATAATCTGATTCCAGTTAAGATTATTTTATTGAATGCTTTTTAAAAAGTCGCTTGCTTTAATACTCAGACATACGAGTATGATTCTTAGCTCTTTTTTGGAAGGAGGGAGCTATTTTGAGGCCCAGGTTTTTATTGTTAATTAATAAACACATGAGAATTTCTTGTTAAATCAGTGAAGGCAGAATGATAGTTCTCAAATTTTCTTGTGAAAGCAATGACTTAGAAGAACATTTAGAGGAACCTGTTGCTGAACCAGAGCCTGATCCTGAACCAGAACCGGAGCAGGAACCTGTGTCTGAAATCCAAGAGGAAAAGTCTGAACCAGTATTGGAAGAAACTGCTCCTGAAGATGGTCAGAAGAGTTCTTCCCCAGCACCTGCAGACATAGCTCAGACAGTACAGGAGGACTTGAGGGTATGGAGCATACCTTCATTTTTATTCTATTTCTCATTTGTTTTTTAAAAATGTCTCTTCTTTGTTATTGTTTGAATTTTATAGGTACATTTTCATGTTAGTGGTTCAAGGAAATTTCTTGCGTTGTTAAGCCATGCCTCAGACAAGAAGATGCATATTGCCATATAAAATCGAAAGTAACTTTTTTCCTCCTAAGGAAACTTGAATACCTCTTAGACCAGACATTTCAAGCGCTGTTTTATCACCATATTAATAAGCTCTTGTCTTTTTTTAGTATTTCATTTTTTAAATTGCATATTATTATGTGCTAGTTATAATAATGCAAATGTATCTTTTTTGAACAAAGAAAATGGCAGAACAAGATTTTTCTTGTCTTTTTTAGTGAAATCTCTTTGAGGGTAACTTCACAGTAACAGCGGAGACAAACTGCTGAAAGGTTGAAGCCCTTCAGTGTTACTCCCCCTAAGTCAGATCAGGGTGGTATGTGAACTCACAGAACCTTTGAGTTTGTCCTTCTGGGAAGGAATATTTTTTAGTGCTGTATTTATGGGGCCAGGGTTCTTACAGTGTTATTTGTTTGTCTTCAACAGTTCAGTAATTCAAGTGCCTACTATGTGCCAATCATCATCCTAGGTGTGGGGACTAAATCTGTGAAACAGACAGGGTTCTTGTTCTCTAGGAGCTAATAGCTGAGTAGGGAAGAAGGTTGGTAAACAATCTTTTATAGTTACTTTTGTGTTAAGTGTTATTTATAAATGAGAATTGTCGTAAGAACCCATAATAAGGTACCTAACATAGTCCTAATGTTCAGAAAAGACTTCCTTTCAGTTGAAAAGGCAGAAGAATGTGTGAGGTGGAAAGAAAGGAACAGAAGAAAAACCTTTGTGGTTGGGTGAGAATTCAGGAGGAGGGAGGATTGTAAAGATGGAGCAGAGGAGGCTAAATCATTGTGAGCTGTCCATATTTCAGAGTTTGATCTTCCAAGAGAAATAGGAGGGCATTAAAAGTGACTGCTTTAAAATTTGTACTGTTAAAGATAACTAGCTTCCAGGTGGAAAAGAGGGTTGGCTGGATCATGACTGAATGACCGGTTAGGCACTGTTATAGTTGTCCTGGGGAAAGGAAATGATGGCTTAGATTAGGGTGGTGGCAGTAGAGATGGAGAGATGATAATTAAAGGGTATAATGGGATCTGGTGATTTTGATACAGATTGGAGAAGGTGTTCAGATGTTTCTAAAGTTAATGTAATTGGATTGATATTTGTGCCATGGATGGGGGTATGGGAAAGATCACAGGAAGAAGAGCTGATGTTATAGGAGACAGAATTTCCTTTTGCTACAAACTTGAAATTAGCTCAGATTAGCTTCCTTGATTCTAAGCCTCTCTCACATTTGCCTGATGCTTGATGTTGAGTCCTAAGGAATTTAGTTCTAAACTGTGAGTAGAGGGAAAAAAGGAATATCAAGATATTTATAAACTCCATGTGGATTATGAGAATTTGATGCATATGTTATGTACAGAAAATTAGAGTTAATGGCTTTTATATTGTTTTGCTATATGGTGTAATCACATAATGTTGGTATTGTTCCCTTAGACATTTTCTTGGGCATCTGTGACCAGTAAGAACCTTCCACCCAGTGGAGCTGTTCCAGTTACTGGGATCCCACCTCATGTTGTTAAAGTCCCAGCTTCACAGGTGAGGTTCTAGTTAAAATTGTCCATTAGGCAAATTTACTTGTATTTCATGTAATGTGGTTTCACGAGGGTTTGGAGAATGTGGAACTGGTGTATAGGGTAGAGGAGAAGGATGGTTTTTATGGCTTCTTGTGAGGGAACTGTCATTTTCTAGTGTAAAGATTATTGTTAGGGAAGACATTTTATAAGAAAAAAGTAAACCTGCTTGGTCTTTACACAAAAATTATAAAATTTTCAGCCCCGTCCAGAGTCTAAGCCTGAATCTCAGATTCCACCACAGAGGCCTCAGAGGGATCAAAGAGTACGAGAACAACGAATAAATATTCCTCCACAGAGAGGCTCTAGACCAAGTAAGAGCTTAGAGGGGTGATTTCTTTCTCTGGTTTGGAGGATTTTGAGATAAGAGCTTATTTTTTGGGGGGAGGGGGTTGATGTTTATGTATTTATTTATTTTTAATATTGTAGGGTTATGGAATTATTTGTAATTAAGCTAGAAAGAAAACTATTGAATGGAATAGTCACTGAAAGATTTCATCTTCTTCTGTCTTTAATTGCTATTTTTGTTTCCTCTTAAGTTCGTGAGGCTGGTGAGCAAGGTGATGTTGAACCTCGAAGAATTGTGAGACACCCTGACAGTCACCAACTCTTCATTGGCAACCTGCCTCATGAGGTGGACAAATCAGAGCTTAAAGATTTCTTTCAAAGTAGGTTATTGGGTTTTTGAACATTAAATTCATCTAGAGCAGTGCTGTCCAATAGAAATAAGAGGCGAGCTGCATGTATACTTTTAAGTTTTCCAGTAGTCATGTTAGCAGTAAAAAAAAAAAAAAAAAAAAAAACTGGAAAATTTAATTTTAATAACATTTAACCTAATGTATCTAAAAGATTGTTTCACCAAGTAAAAATATTAGAGCTATTTTGCTTTTTTTATACTAATCTTTGTATTTACTATTTTATACTATGGCACATCTCAATTTGGACTTGTTACATTTCAGGTGTTCAGTAGCCACATGTGCTAGTGTCTGCTGTATTTAACAGTGCACATCTAGTGTTTAATGGAAACTTTCTAGTAGGTTATCTGAAAAGCTGTGTTTTCACTTGCAGATTATGGGAATGTGGTGGAGCTGCGCATTAACAGTGGTGGAAAATTACCCAATTTTGGTTTTGTTGTGTTTGATGACTCTGAACCTGTTCAGAAGGTTCTTAGCAACAGGGTAAGCAATTTTTCATCTTCACTTTTTTCTTTTTTTTAAATAAGAGTACATCTTGGCTCTGTAGAATGTATTCATCCTTATGGCTAGGTCTTCTTAAATGTAAAGTATAAATTATTCCAACGTGTTTGGATAACTTAATTCTGTCATGTTCAATCATTATTACTAAAAGACCTGCCTGGGAGCTTAGAAAAACAAAACTTCTCTCTAAATAACTTGGGCAGTTTTTGAATAAGTGAATGATGAGAATGAAAAAAAAAAAAACCAGTAGTTATCAGTGCACTGAGATTTATATAAATTCTTTTTGTTGGTTGCGGCTTCTGGTGTGGAGTTGAAATACAACGTTACTCTTGACTAATAAGAACCACTTTGTCCAGGGCAGTCTTGATATACAACTGTTGTCTGGGTATAACTATTAAGAGTATCTCCTTTAATCCTGTAAGTTGTCTGGGTTTGGAAGATAATTAGGAGCCCTGGTGGTGCATTGATTAAGTGCTCAGTTGCTAACCAAAAGGTCGACGGTTGACAGTTCAAACCCACCAGCGACTCTGCAGCGGGAAAGGTGTGGCAGTCTGCTCCCGTAAAGTTTTGCAGCCCTGCAAACCCTGTGAGGCAGTTCTGCTCTGTCCTGTAGGGTTGCTATGAGTCGGAATCCATTCAAAGGCAATGGGGTTTGGGTTTTGGAAGACAAATTATGTTCATCCTACCTGGAACCACCTTTATTAACAGAATTCTTAGGTGTACTTTCTGATAATACAGAGATTTGTAGAATCAGGACCTTACTACCTGTGTAGTTCTTACAGAACTGTATCCTTTCCACATATCTTTGGTTAGTGAAGACCACTTTTTTGTACTTGTAGAGAGGAACAAATAATGTTAATTTACTGAGATTAGATGTGGGATTTTAAAACTATACATTTTTTATTGAGGTGAAATTTACATAAAATTAACCAGTTTGAAGTGTACAGTTCAGCAGCATTTAGTGCAACTGTCACCTCTATCTAGTTCCAACACATTACCATCACTTCAAAAGGAAACCTAGTACCCATTCAGCGGTCACTTCCCATTTTCACTTTCCCTCTGCCCCTGGCAGCCACTAATCTGCTTTTTGTTTCTATAGATTAAAACTACACATTTTAAACCATGTGACAGAAACGTAGATCAGTATTTCCCAGAGGGGACCATGATGTTCTCCAGAACATTAATGGGTACTGCAAAGTTTAGTTTGTGGTAACACTGAGTCTTAATCTGCAAGTGTGCATTGTAAATCTGTCAAACTGTTTGAACACTGATTTTTGTGAAACTCCTGCAGAACACTGAGAAATGAGGAGGAAATGGTGGCTTATCCTACCCAGAAGTGTTCAGTAGGCTTTATGGACAGATGGATTTGTCCATCATTCACGATACATTAGGTCTAGTGGCCAACCGTTTTGGTGTTGCCTTGAATTCTTACTTAATTGTATTTTCAGTGGGCCGAACAAGATCAGATCTGCTTATTGGCTTGCCAGCTAATTCTCCAAGATTAGGGGGTTTATTTAATTTAATTCACATGGCTAAGCCATGACATCTTTTTGCAAAAGAATTGCTTGAGATAATTTTCCTCAGGAAGGGCTATATGTCTGGTACCTTCTTTGATCCAGATCTCTCTTAATCTTGAAAACTCAAAGATGTCTTTCATAACCACCTTTTAGAGTACCTCCAGCCCAATACCTCTTCCCCCTTATCTTTCAAACTTTAACGTTTTTCTTTAAAGTACTTCATTTTATACTGTAATTTTGTTTTCTTGTACATTTTCTCCCTCCCCTTCTAGAACGTAATGCCTTGTCTTTTCAATTTCCCATTGTATCTGGAATTATGTACCTGGAACAGTGTCCCAAATTAATATTTGTGGAGTGATTGATATAGTATGTATGTGTGTATGTATACACACACACACATACATGTAATTTAAATTAGAATTTAAAATTTAAATTAGAATCAGGTCAGAAGAAGCTTTTTTTTTTTAAATTAATGCCAGTTTCTTCATCTCTGCTTTCTGATCACTGCTTTGTACTTTATGAAGTTTCAGTGTAGCTTGTCTTAGGTCGTGGAAGCTCCATAGTCATATTCAAACTCCTTGAGGGACCAAATTACCAGGCTGAGGGCTGTGGGAACCAAGGTTTCAGGGAACACCTGGCTCAGTTGGCATAACATAGTTTATAAAGAAAATGTTCTGCTTTCATTCTACTTTGGTGAGTAACGTCTGGGGTCTTAAAAGCTTGTGAGTGGTCATGTGAGATACTCCACTTGTCTCACCCCACGTGGAACAAGGGAGAATAAAGAAAACCAAAGACACAAGGGAAAGATTAGTCCAAAGGACTAATGGGCCACAGCTACCACACCCTCCACCAGACTGAGTGCAACACAACTAGGTTGTGTCCGGCTACCACCATTGACTGCTCTGACAAGGATCACAATAGAGGGTCCCAGAAGGAACTAGAGAAAAATGTAGAACAAAATTCTAACTCAAAAAAAAAAAAAAAAAAAAAAAGACCAGACTTCCTGGTTTTACACAGACTGGAGAAACTCTGAGAATATGGCCCCGGACACCCTCTTAGCTCAGAACTGAAGTCAATCCTGAGGTTCACCCTTCAGCCAAAGATTAGACAGGCCCATGAAACAAAATGAGACTAAATAGGCAGGGACGAGAAGGCAGGACAGGAAAGCTGGTAATCGGGAACCCAAGGGTGAGAAGGGGAGAGTGTTGACAAGTCATGGGGTGTTAACCAGTGTCATAAAAGTGTACTAACTGTTAAATGAGAAGCTAGTTTGCTCTGTAAACCTTCATCTAAAATACAATTTAAAAAAACCAAAACTAAGGCAGCTTGCCTTTCCTTCATCTTACTGTATTGTTGGTAGAAACCTACTGTATTCCCTTGGTATTTTTTTATGAGAACAGAAATAGCTTATATAAAAATGATGACTGTGGTGTATATGACAGCTGTAGTGTAGCATAGTGGTTAAAAACTTACACACTCCAGTCAGGATGCCTTGGTTACATTCTTTTTCCACCACTCACCAGCTTTGTTACCCATGGGGCAAGTTCCTTTACCTCCCTGGCCGTTAGTTTTCCAGTCTCTAAAATAGCTATAATAACAGTACTTACCTCAGAGTGTTATTTTTAAAATTAGAACACTGAACACTTCTTTTGCACAGAGTAAGTATTGTTAGCTATTTAGTAAAAAAAAATTTCAGATAATCATATTGCAGAAAGGAGCATAAATTCATTGGGTTCCTTTGTTTTCTATAAGGCACCAAATTTAGTGTGGATGTATCTTTTTTTTCCCTCATTAGCATGTTATGTTGATCATCTTCAGTATTTTCCAAAATTCTAGTAAGGTGAATAGCATTTTGTTAAAGTTATACTTAAGTCAAATTATGATATGTTTGAGATGTATGTGCACTTTGCATAAATATGTACAGTACAATATTTCCACATTAAGTGATTAAAACCGATTACCATCGAGTCAGTTCTGACTTATATCAACCCTCTAGGACAGACTAGAGCTGTCCCATAGGGTTCCCAAGACTGCCGCATCTCCTGTGGAGTGGCTGGTGGGTTTGAACTGCAAGCCTTTTGGTTGGCAGTCGAGAGCTTAACCACCGTACCACCAGGGCTCCTGCCATTAGGTGATGATGAGGTTTTATTCTAAGCCTCCAAATCTATGGAGAAGGTGACATTTCTTATATAGGTCATTCTGTTTATGTAATGCTTTGGGATAATAAGATCTACCTTAGACTGGAATATGTGTGAGTGTTAGAAGTACAATGAGAGTTACTTGTACTGCTGTGCTTTTTAAATTGGCTTTTTTGTACTAGCCTGCATACCTAACCACCTTTTCACATATTTGTTAATGGGACAGTGTGTTCTGGGTTTGAAAGAAAAACTGTGAGAACACAGGTGATTTGTAAGCTTCTGGTTCTTGGTAATAGTCTTTTTTAAAATTTTTGATAGTAGCCTATAAGCACTCTGATTAAGTCTGGTCACCTTGATTTTTACAGCCTATCATGTTCAGAGGTGAAGTCCGTCTGAATGTGGAAGAGAAGAAGACTCGAGCCGCCAGGGAAGGGGACCGTCGAGATAACCGCCTGCGGGGACCTGGAGGCCCTCGAGGTGGGCTGGGTGGTGGAATGAGAGGCCCTCCCCGTGGAGGCATGGTGCAGAAACCAGGATTTGGAGTGGGAAGGGGCATTGCTCCAAGGCAGTGAATTCCCTTCTCTGGTCATCATGCAGCAGTACAAACCCTAACTCCTGCACAAGGGTGAATTTCTTCAACCAGCCTTTGGTGTCTTGGAGTATGACGCTAGTCTCTTATAAACTGCTTACGTTTGTACACTTTTACTCCTCCTTGTGTTAATGGTGTGTGCACCCTTACCCTCCCCTTCCTCTCCTGATCTTTTAGTCCTTCACTTCCAATTTTGTGGAATGATATTTTAGGAAAACAGATTTTTAAAGAAGAAAAAAAAGACTGAATTTCCTTGCTTACTTTGCATATACAGACTGGATTTTTTTTTTTTTTTTAAAACAGCCATTTCCCCAAAGGAATGTGTCTTGCTTATTACTGACATTTGGTATGTTTCATTCATTGGAATATTTCTTATACTTATTTTGTACATGTTTCAAAAGCCTGTAAGAAATACAGGATTTGATAAAAACATTTTGAAGTCAAGAAAAACCGAAATTGTTTCTTGAGAGTCATGACTATCTTCTGCTGTGGAGAAATTGCCATTGGAAAAATTGACAATTTTGATTCTTGCTGGTATGGTTAAAAACTGAATAAAAAGTGTTAGAGTTTTTTTCTTTTGATATCACAAAACAATTTCAAAACCTACTGTTTTTTACCATTTAAATTTAAATTGTCAGATACGTTTTAAATGTCTAGAATGCAACCGATATGCTTTTCTCTTGAACTGTTTTTTTTTTTTTGAAGTAGAGTTTTTCCATGTTTAATTTGTATTTGTAAAAAAACAAAACAAAAACAAAAAAAAATCCCCCAAATCCAAATAACAAAAAAACAGAGCAAAATTTTTGTGCCTTCTATTTATCTTTGACTCCATTTTTGGCAATTGTTTAAAGAAAAATAATAAAAAAATCTGAATTTATCAGGTTCAGAGTATGCGGAGAATTTGAGTCCCTCTTCACTTTGTATCTTTTGTTAACATTTGTTATGCCTTATTCTAAAATTGAGTCTCAAACTGGAATGCCTTTGAGGGCAGATGCTTCTATACAGGTCTTTTGACCTAAGTATTTCAGCATTTGTATTAAGTTTTACTTTGGTATCTAATCAGATTCCTAATCATAGCTCAATAAGAAGGAATGTGACTTTAATATTGGACTTCGCTGATGTGCTTCAGTGTCCACTAGTTTTTTTGTTTTTGTTTTCCTTTAAATCATAGCCATGTGATAAATTTTTGATTTTGTTATGGTTCTGTTTTGTTGATGGGCACGGAGTGGGTGTTTCTTGGAATGGCCAATTTTAATTAAAATATTTCTGGAAGAAAATTTAATCTGAGAATATAGACTAATGCTCGTTTTACAAATTCTGTTATTGAGTGCTGTGTGTGGAAGTGGATGAAGATGTTGTTCACACATTTGTGAAGCAAGCCTTTGTGTGATAACTTGTCATTACCAATTGAAGGGCAGCCAGGTTGTCAAATGTAACTTATTTATTTTCTTCTTAACAGTGTTCATCTTTAGGACTGTTGTTGAAGGATAGTATAGGAATAGGAATTAGGAATGTTTTACTTGTTTTGCTGTTACTGAGAAACTCTAGGTTTACTGAAGGGTGTAGTCTTAAAGACTAAAATGAAGTTTGATGTTATCAGTTTGGGCCTCGGTATCGCAAGTATTTGAAAATTGACAGGATCCCCTTCACATAAAGAAACTTAAGTAACTGAGTCACATAGCTGTTCTTTGGGTCATTTCAGATAACAACTTGGTAACTAATTCATTTGGTCCAGGCCATTGATAATTAGGAGAAATTCAGCTTGTACTTCTGTAGCTTATATTAAGCTGTGGTGGAAAGCAAAAAAGTTAGCCTGAGTTATTTTTGAAAAAAAGAAAAACAAGTTGTAGGAACTTTACATTATAAATTATGGCTGACCTAGAAATTATTTTCCACAAGTGGATACTGAACTGCATTTCAAAACAGGAGCTCTTCCTACTCAGGCTTAAGGGCTCTAACTAGATGCGGTGATTTTCAACTTGGGCTTGTTATCACCCCCTAGAATGCATTTGGAAATGTGTGAGTTTTGGGGGGGTCTGGGGTGGGGGAGGGAAATACAACACCTGGCATTTAGTGGGTAGGGCCGAGTATACCAAGTGTTTGTAAAATGAAGTGGTCCTGCTGAGAATACTGGTGTGGTAGTCCCTACTCCTGCCGTGTATGGTGGGAGTGGTAGATTTAGGAAAGCTGGAAGGAAGACTCATCTTTTGAAGTACAGCTTCATATAGATAAAATGGACAATTAGGAAATGGAAATCTTTTTCAGGAATTATAGTGACATTACTAATTTTTTTTTTCCTAAGTGGGAGGGGTAATATGCTAGATAAATTCTAACTTGTTGCAGGAAGTCGCTGTATAATTGGAAAACAAAAGGCTACCCCAGTAATTTCAGATCAACAGAATTGGGATGATTGTGGAATTTTGAGTATCATTGGACCTGAGAAATAGGATCTGTTGTCGTAGTTAACACTATTAAGAATCTAGATATCATTATGTTATTGCTGATGGGATAAACGTGAGATCCTAGAGATACATACCTTCACACAGAAGGTGAAGACCATGGATGTAGTTTTGTGTAAGAAGTAAATCTTACTCATTTAAGAATTTTTGGCTTAGTTTTTTCCTTGGAGAAAAACTGTCTTATTGATTTACTTATTTTTAAGTTAAATAACTTTTTAAAATAGGGTAAGATTTTTCTATAGGCAGTGTCAGCTCATCACCTTGAAGTTCTTCAGGTTTTAAAACACAGTTCTCATCTGTCAAAATAGCTCAATGTATAGTTCTTGACTTCTCAGCTTGTAACCCTTGACCTGTTAGTATATTAGCTAGGTGAGATTAGATTAGTTCAGTGGGTCTTGGTCTTTTAAGGTCTGTTGAAAAATACATCGTGGGCCTTGCAAATCTGTTTTTGTATGGTATTGTGGTGAAGTTGGGCTTTACTTGTATATTCCTGTGTTCTCAACTTTTGAGTTATTGTTGAGAAGCAGTGGAACAGATGATCCAAAAAAAAATTATTTGGCTTTGGATGAGTAGGGTACTACCAGGGAATTAGTGGAATTGCACTTTAGTTTTAGGTTAGAAAACTTTGAAACTATCCTATGGATTAGGTGACCACCTAATAATAATGTATTTTGATATATTATTATCATCATCTAAACAATATAGTATTGTCTAAAATAATAGATGAGGAAGAAACAGCATCAGCACAGTTAAATGAATAGGCCTCCAGGTCACACATGTAGCAAGTAGCAGATTGGCCTCCAAAACGGATGCTTTTTCTAAAGAACCATAATGCTTACCTATTTACATTGGAATGACTTATTTAGTGAATAAGACATTACAATAGTGAAATTAGTATAGAGACCTGAATCTGGAAAACATTCAAAACAGGGTTAGCATTACTGTTCTGCATTTCCTGTAGGGTAAACAAGTTAACTGAACTTTGATTTTGTAGGGCTCCTTTTGGTTTGCAGATTCTCTGTTTGGTAATACAGTAATAGTGACTTGTTCATAACTTATTTTCTCGACTGGTTTGACAACATATCTAGTACAAATTTGAAATCTGGATGTGGATGATAACAATATTTTTATTATAGCATAATCCAGGTGAGTTTGTAGTAATTGTGTCTTGTGCTTGTAACTGCTATCTCCTGATACTTATTTGAAAACCCTTTTGTAGAGTTTAATGGTTTCATGGACAATGTGGCACTTTATAGAAGGCAGTTTGTTAGACTCTATGGAAATAACCTTCCTATGAAGTTTAAATTTGTAGACCATTGTTTATTCTGAGTGGTTTATCTCTTACAAGCAAATGGTTAGCCTTTGTCAAGTCTACTGATCTTTTTCTATTAAAGCTGTTTTATTTTTATGCTACTTAAATGAATCTGCAGGAACTGCACATAAATGAGATCATTGTTAACCTTTTAGTTCAGTAATTCTCAGCCTTGTAAAAGAAGAAACCTTAACATTTAGTTGAACCTGGGGTTCTAGCTAACTGCGTAATGTACCAAATGGGCAGAGAACAATTAGAGATAGAGAGCCTTCCACAAATATTTTAGAAACCTAAAGAATGTTTTAGAAACTTAGAAATTTGTGTGGGAATGGTGGGTGGGTGGGTGGGGGGCTTTAAAGTTGCTGATAAGGTAATGGCCGTGTGGCACTAGATGATAGATAACTGAGTATTTCTGGTTTTAAGGTTGTAATGTCTTTTAGGGGTTTTTATTTGTTTACTATGATATTGAGGTTCAGGGGACCGTAGGTAGGCTTGTGAATTCTTATTAGACTAGTAAAGGAGAAAAGGTGGCACATGTGAGATAAAATTTATTTCTATTTACATTATTCTTAGTGGATATGTATCTAATTCAGGGTAATACTGAAGTTAGGCTGTATTACTAATACTTTCATGTCTCAAATAATGTCCTGAATAAGTAAAAGTGATTTAGAGGGAGCCTAAAACCCTTAACCAGTTTTGGTTTTGATTATTCTTATGTATTGGTTTAGAATCAAGGTTGTTAGTTTTTTGCTTGTACGACTTGTTTTGAAAACGTCGGACAGTCTTCCCTCCTAGAGTCTCCACTTGAACTTGGTTGCTTTTTTTAGTTCTCCATTAGAGGAAAAAGTATTGGGAATCAGTGCCACTATTAGTTCCTTAAACTATGTGACCTGGCCAATTACAGAAATTGGTACTTTGAAATGTGACCAGTGTCACAGGTTCCTAAGGGTCAGGCATCCAGTGTGTCTTAGGTTTTTTAGTAAATTAAGGGATATTTACCAAAATTTCACCATTGAACTACTTTATTTTTTTCAGGAGCCTACTTATGGAAAGTTTGCCTATATGTTTGATAGTTCTTAGATGGAAGATTAAATCTTGTTTAGTTAATCTGAACAGAAGCAGTTTTAACTACTGCCATAACTAACCACTTTGGTTTCTGATACTCGTATCATACGTTGACGTCACCTTCACCTGTTCTGCTTTGGATTTGTTAAATTCTTCGATGTTTTTATGAAGTCTGGCCTTTTAAAATGAAGATATAATACCACGAAGCTGGCGTAAGGAAGCAGGGAAGAAGGGAACTTCCCCTTTTTTTTTTTTTTTTTGTGAGTCACTGCACACTTAAGTAGACTATAGAACATGTCATGTTAAAAATCATATGGGTAGATGTTAAGATTTGGAAGAAGGGACTAGTAGAGGTGGAACTTAGCTGTTGGAATAGGAGTTGTTTGTGATTTATATGGAAACGTCAGAACATTTCCTCAAGTTTTGCTTCCCATTCTGATTATCACCTCAAGGGATAGAAGAATTCTTTGACTCACAGAATGTTAGTACTGGAAAGAACTAGGAGACCTTTTCTTTCACAAAAGAAAGATGGCTCAGAGAATCAATTAGTAGAGTGTCCCAAATTGGCTTGCTGAAGTGATATGGAGCAGCTTCAGGGATCACCAGTAGGTTCACTGTAGGAAGTACAGTGCTGTTAAAGGTTTGGTTGTGGGAAGAAAAGGTAAGGTGCCACATTTTACATGCTTACCCAGTTGCTTCTACAGTTCAGTTTTCCTACCCAGGTTTTCTCTGTTTCCTTAGAACTGTCTTAATGCCCAGTTCTACCAGGGCCTGTTGTCCAAGGACATTAGCTTGTGCTCCCCTCAGGGATGGGTTTACTACTAGTTGTCAGAAAGCTATTGGGTATCCTAATGTGTTAATAGCTGAAACTCAGCTGTAATTTTCTCCTAAATCCTTCAGCATTTTTCATTCTGTACTACATTGTGGTGCTTATTCCACCTTGTTATCACTGTAAGCTCCTAGGGGGCAGCAATTTGGTCTTAGAAGTGTACCCTATTCGGTGTCTAGCAATGTCATGTATATAACAGGGTCCTAATTTTCCTTTCCAAGTGTTTGTCCTGTTCACAAAAGTGATGCTCCAGCCATCACTGGTTTCTCCAGTAAGCCAAGCATTGCTGATCCCTCGACTTCAAGTGCCTTCTGTCTTCCCTGAAGATACACTTGAAATATACCCCCTCCATCTCTTGCCATCTAAGTAATTTTTTTCAAGACCCAGCTCAAGAACATCCCCCGCCCCAAGAGAAAAGGTTTGCGACAGGAAAGGGGAGCCCCCTTTTGAGAAGTCTTGCTTTCAAGGGCCTGATCTGGCCAGAATTTGAAGTGGGGAACAAATTCATTCTCACCTATCTACATAACCCAACTTTAATTTTTGAAAATATGTGTTCCTAGAGCACTTTATACCTTTATCATAGCACATAACTTACACCTTCAGCCTAGAGTTAGAATTACCTGGCTCTGTTTTACTACCTTATTAGACTGTAAGCTCTAAAGTTACAGTACAGGACTGGGGGATTAATACCTGTATTCTACCAGAAGGTACAGTGACTCATACGAAAGAGGCCCTAAGTGATGACTCATTGAGTTGAATCACTTAATGCATTTCTGTTTTCATTCTCACAGGGGAGGTATTCCTGGAGATAGGCCTTAATTCAGTACATTTCAGGCACTGTGGTGTTTCAGTGGAGGAGACTGTTGGGAGATTTTGGAGGGGTGGACAGAGGAGGGAGGAAGTCACTGGTTATTTTGAGGTACTTTCATACCTAGTCTGGGTAATTAGCCATTTCTTTCTGATTGTGCCTGGTATATTCCAGGCACTTTGTTTCTATGCAGAAGAATTTTATGTGCTGATTTTCACAAACCTACACCCCCATTGTTTCAGTTCATGACATCACTCATGCAACAAGTCTGAGTCTTTTGTCTTCCCTTTTTCTTAACTTCCCTCATCCAGTCTCCAGCTAAGTCCTGTCAGTTCTACCTCAACAGTCTTTCACATCTCTTTCCTCCTCACCTTGATAATTTCAATAGCCTCTCAGTTTCTCATCTCACACCCCCCAGCCTACTTTATACACAATATTACATTCATCTTACTGAAACATAGCTCTGACCATGTACCTCATGTATGTGTTCTGTCTCCCCTACTAGACTGTAAGCTCCTTATGGGCAGGATCTGTGTCTGAGTCATCATTGTATCTCTCATAGCACCTATCAATAAATATTTCTTGAATGAACAAATGAATCCTCATTTCTCAATATAAAATCTTTTGTCTTAAGTGAAATGGTATTTCCAAGTTAAATATGTACGTTTCTCTCTGGAGTAACTGATAGGACTTCCAATGTGTCACATATGAAGGAGGATAAATAGTAACATAAACCACAGTAACCACAGAAAAAATTTCAGAAAACTTTTAATTTTTTTCCATTGGAATCAGCATGGATGTCTGTGTATATGGATGGTTCAGTAAATACACTTTTATGTACATGTATCACAGAAATTTTACATTCCATCTTCAAACTGCAGAAATATATATATATTTTTTTTACAAGCCAAAAAATAACTGCCATAACTTTTATGACTTCATGCAACAAAGAGAAGGGGCACAAGGGAATTGCTTGTTCAAGGTTAAGAGTTCAGTAAGAAGTAAAAATGTTACATTAAGGAAGCAAGTGCTTAACACCTTGCTTAAGGTGGTAGCCAAACAAATCCTTAACTGCAGCATTAAGGCCATACCAAATTTATACATATATACAAAGAAATTTCCATATAAAAGACATACTATCACATTTTCTTCTGAGAAAGGATGAGGAGCTTTGTGAATAATTCTGATCCAATTTTCCAGGCCAATTTAATTGTTTAAGATGCCCCCAGGCTATTTTCTAGAAATGTACTTTGGCTAGCTGCCAAAGTTGCTCCTATGTAGGCTTGCGAGTTTTCTGGTATCTCACATGGAAGTATGAGTCCTCTTGAACCTCTTCCATAATGGGTGGTCAAGTACTTAGTAGCTTAACTAACTCATACTGCCTAGCCAAGCATAGTTCTTAACATCCTCTCCCAAAAGTTTTGGGAGTTGCTGTATTGTAACTGCAGTTGTCTTAACTGTAATAACAAACTTCACAGTCCGTGAGTCCTGTGACCTAAAGAATTAGTGCCCTTATTCTGTTCTTTGCAGTTAAAATAACTCTTTGACTAAGGTACGAATGAACCAAAGTGAGGTTTCGGGAAACATCCCCTAGCTGTTAAAAGTTTAGTATCTGACCTTTACCCTTCAGTGTCATTACACCTTTAAGTTGGAAGTTACCTTTTTGGGAAGAGGGAAATGTAAAATTATTTGTAGGAAAAACCTGGGGTTGGTTCTGCCTAAACAGCAAACCAGGCAACTTTTAAGACAAAGGGTAATTTTTTTTGTGCAAGTATCTAAATGAAAGAAATGGAGAAAACGTGAAGGACATGTCCTTTGGAGATGGCTTCCAGTTATATAGAAGTCATTTGCTTTGGCAAGGCTGGGCTGAGATTCAGAGGTTGTACGCTCTGTTTCTAAGAGCTGAAACTGCCCTGTCTTAGTGAATGAATCCAGTTAAATCAAATGGAAGCTAAATGAATTTAAAATAAATTATGTAAAGAAAATGCCCCTTTTCCCCAATGACTGATTTTGAGCATTTATTTTATAATGTAACTCAGTTTTGGAATGTTTGAAATCGATCTAATGTACAGCCTTTTCATTAATGTCTTAGGTATGAACTGGGTATCTCTGTTGTAGTACTGTTTATCCCAATTCTATGGGCCAGTTTCCAAGCATGGCTCCTGTGTGTTCACAACTGTGGCTGCAAGGTAATTTGATCTCTTCCTACAGGTTTTCTGGGCCAGTTAAGTTTGAGAATGAAATCTCTGGAAATGGTGGTCTTTGGGAGACCAAATAGTTTCAAAGAAGCACTTTAGTATGTTTGATTGAACACTTGGAAAGTGAGCAACCACTATCCATTCCAACCTTGCACCAACCACTCTTCTTTTCACCCAAAATGACACTAGTTATTTGCATTACAGAAGTTAGCATCAGTTCTGGATAGAGTGATTTTACCCAACAGGTCATTTGTGATGCTGATCCAGACAGTGAGACTGGATACCTTTCGGCAAACTTACCTAGAGGGCTTAAAAATATTAAGGGTTTTGTCTTGATCACTTTGTAGTTCACTTTGTCCATTTCTAGCCTAATTACAGTAGCTGAAGGCATGTGTTCTGTCCAGTTTTTTAAACTTATTTGGATGCCTCTGAAATGCCTGCTATGTTTGTCTGGAAAGTAGAACTCGGTTGTTTAGCCGCTTTTTTTTTTGAGAAGGTTGCACTATCTTTTTGTTTGGCTAATATGCACAAGAATCACATTCAGATAGGCATTTCATTTATGTCCATTGTGCTTAAGTAGCAAGATGGACCCCTTTGGAATCCATTCCCCTCATCTCATTTTAACTGTTAATGCTGAAAATAATATGGCTTATGAATTGGAAAATTGAACCATTAAAATGTGAAATAGTGTGGATTAAAAATGCTCTGAAATGCTTTGTGGGAACATAAATGTTCTAACCTTCCATACCATTCAGGCTAAATGGAATGTTAAGCATGGTACACCTTTAAATGAAGTTGAAATGTATCTAACGTGAAAAAAGTGGAATTTAGCAAACTACTTATTTGATACATAAGCACCACTTTTAAATCAGACTTCAGGCAATCAATCGATCATTTACTAGTATAAGGTAGGTAATACTAACCTCCCCTTTTCCCTCAATATTCTGAAGAATTTACCTAAGAAAGATAAATCATTCTGAAAGAAAAAAACCAAAAACCAAACCTGCTTGCCGTCGAGTCAATTCCGACTCATGGCGACCCTATAGGGCAGAGTAGAACTGCCCCATAGAGTTTCCAAGGAGTGCCTGGTGGATTCAAACTGGTGACCTTTTGATTAGCAGCTGTAGCTCTTAATCACTATGCCACCAGGGTTTCCATTCTGAAAGAAACTATCCCTTTTACATCTTCCCCTAATAATGACTTGATAAATAATCTAAAATGTATCAGTTCCATTTTTGTCTTTATTTTTCAACTCATATTTGGCTTTTTTTTCCCTCTATACTTTTCTCTATGGACATAGATTTATGCTCTCAGAAGAAGTCATTTTAGATGCATTTGAGGATAGAAAAGGACGTTGTAACAGGTTCTACGCTATTTTCCTCCAATTTCTCTCTAATATTTAAGTTAGATCAACAAAATATAATAGTATTTGGACCACAGCTGCCTTTTAGAAATATCTTCATTGTACCAAGTATAGGCTTGATATTTGACAAAAGAAGGCTAGGAGCAACTTTTTCAGAATCATTGTAGAAGAGCTCAATGTAAAACCATGACCTTCTGGGACGTCTATATCCCCTTTCTAGTGCCTACACAGCACAAAGTAAATCTTTAATAGTTGTGTTGAATTGATACTCTTTACACAAGGATAGATGAGTTCCTATTGGAATTTATTCCCAGTCATTTGTCGCCTGAAGAGCTTTCTGCCTGAAACCTAAGAAATCCTTGTCATTTAATGTAACATTTGCTTGATTACTTTTCAGCATCAGGAAATTCATTATTTCATTATTACTGCCTCCACCTTCCACCCAAAAAAGTTGAGATCCTTTGCTTTTTATCACGGAAAGAAACAAAGAATACACATTCTTCGGGAGACATGAATTACTAGTACCATATCTACCTTTGAGATGAAGGAAAAGTTCCTCGAAGATAAAACAAGTACAGGGAAATCTGAGCTGGGCTGGAGGTGTCAGCTAATGGGAGAGAACAGAATGAGTTGCTTTGTCCATGAAAGAATGAATACCCTATTGGTTTTTCTCAGGACTACCATATTTGGTAGAGTCCTGACTCCTTAATTTTGTTTTTAAGGTTGTTATGATGTACATTCGATCTGTCTTTCCAAACATACCTCCCTTTCATTATATTTTAGCCAAACCTTTAATTATGCCTGTATCCAAATTCTTGCTTTTACTGTTCTGACTGGAATGCCATTCTCCATCTATCAATATCTCATCTGTTTAAGGTACTGCTCAAATGGCACTTAAATCTTGAAACTTCCTCTGATTCATTTTTTGCCCTCTCTGTAGCATCGTCCTTCCTCTGTTACATATTCCCTGCATTTAACTTCAGCACTTATTTTGGTACTTCTATTTTCCCCTCCATGGAAGCAGCAGTCAAGAAATCAAACAACATATTGCTTTGGGCAAATCTGTTGCAAAAGACCTCTTTAAAGTGTTAA
Organism: Dugong dugon; assembly: GCA_030035585.1. Taxonomy (NCBI): domain Eukaryota; kingdom Metazoa; phylum Chordata; class Mammalia; order Sirenia; family Dugongidae; genus Dugong; species Dugong dugon. Next base: position 184,070,996 of record CM057460.1, on the reverse strand, counting down.
AAAGCAAAGATGTTACTCTGGGGACTAACGTATGCCTGACCCAAGCCATGGTGTTTTCTACCACCTCATATGCATGTGAAAGCTGGACAAAGAATAAGAAAGACTGAAGAAGAATTGACACCTTTGAATTATGGTGTTGGCGAAGAATATTATATATACCATGGACTGCCAGGAGAACAAACAAATCTGTCTTGGGAGAAGTACAGCCAGAGAATACTCCTTAGAAGCAAGGATGGCAAGACTTTGTCTCACATACTTTGGACATGTTGTTAAGAGGGATCAGTCCCTGGAGAAGAACATCATGCTTGGTAAAGTGGAGGATCAGCGAAAAAGAGGAAGACCCTCAACAAGATGAACTCACAAAGTGGCTGCCACAACACGCTCAAGCATAGCAACGATTTTGAGGATGGTGCAGGACTGGGCAGTGTTTCCTTCTGTTGTACACGGGGTTGTTATGAGTTGGAACCGACTCAATGGCACCTAACAGCAACAACAACCTAATATTGTAAATGTCTTGAAGAAAAGGAGCTGTTATATTCTGATGTCCTGCTTCATTAGTACATTGTCTTGCCATAATCTATTTAAGGAATAAGTGGAAAGACGACAACAGGCAGGTGAGGGAGGCTAAAAACCTGAAAGAAGTACTGGATTTAATATTCTGGTCTTGGGATTGCTACTAACTTTGAGACCTCCTCCGTAAGCCTGTTTCGAACTCATACCTTGAATGGCTAAGCTGCTTTCTCCAGGCACAGCAGTTAGCTACCTGGAGACCCACTGAACCAGACTTGTGGTCACTAAATAGAGTCCATTCAAAGAGTGCGATTTTCCTCACCAACATCCAGAGCTGTGGCCTTCAGGACACTCATGGCATCACTGCTGTAGCTCATGGGCCCTTCATGCCAAAGACCCAAGTTTCTGCATGTAGCTAAGGGACATGGGTACATGGGTGAGGCACAGTGGAGATGAAGTAGCAGAGGCCTTGTCCCATGAACTGGTCTGGCTAGTTTGTACACATCCGGTTACCTAGGGAATAGTTAAGCCAGGAACAAAGAACTTGGGGACAATAAGCAGGAGGATCTGCTTTGATTTTTTTGGGATCTGTTCACAACTTTCCCTGTAATTCCATTTTCCTACTTCATTTCCGGATTTTGGATGGGGGTGAAGAGCCATAGAAACCCCTTTACTGGAACATTGGTCATGCTATCACTTTTAATAACTCCTGTTTCAATGGTATCTCATTAAGAAATGCTTCTTTACCTGAACACCTGCTTGGGGGAATTGATTACCTCTGTTTAACTCCTTTAAAGGGGGATGAGACCACAACTGTTAACACAAATCCAAAAAGTAAGCTGCTACCAAGGAAAATAAACTTGTTTGGATTCTGAGCTAAACTATCTAATGCAAGAGACTATTAGCCATGATTTCTCTTCTCTGAACTCACTCTGTCTCTTCCTGTGTTAGCACATCTCCTCCTGACTTAGTTATTCATATCACATCTCACTTCACTAAAGTGTAAGCCCCGTAGTTAGGGTTGATGTTCATTTTTGGTTCCTCTTCTCTGCATTGTTTGTAGCAGGTTCTCAACTCATCTTTGTGGAGTAAATGATTAAAAGGATTCTAGACTTAGGAAAGGCTTCCCAGAGAAGGTCTTGATCTTAACCTTGATTCCAGCCCAATCCAAGTCATTCCAGGCATACATTATGTAGGGTTACAAACAAGGATGGTTCTCAATACCCTCCAAATACCATCTAATCCCACCCTGCACTGTTGCTTACTCATTTTACCCCTCTGTCCTACACTTCTATAGCCAGAATATGACCCTCCATATCAACTCCAAGTCCTTTGTGCGTCAAAGACTGGCTTAGTAGGTTCTTAACCCTTTAAGGCAGACTAATAGAGACCAAGTTTTAAGAAGGGGAAGGCCAAGGAGTGTCTTCTTTGCTTCTTGATCAACATGTTTGATTTTCAGTCCAAGATGGTATTCCTTGGCATTTGGCGGGTTAGTAGGAGATCAAATTTTTGTTTATTGGAATGTTCATAGGCAAAAGGGTCCATATTTTTTATCAGTAGTTACAACATTCATTTAAACTACAATAAATAATAAATATCTCATCTATAACTGCTTTTTAATGACAAACGATTTTATGTTCATAACAAATTGGGAGGATAGGGCATTCACAGGTGAGTGACTAAGGTCACATAATTTGTTAAAAGTCAAATACATATCTGGAAGAGGTCAACTCATGTCATGCTTATTTTCAAAACTTAATAACTTCCCTTTGCCTATAGAATAATGTTCAAAGTTTTTGGTAAGGCTTTAACTTGGGCTAGGAACATAAAGTTTCAGAGTCTCAATTTCCTCAGGACCATTGTGGGAATTAAATTATGACTTAAAGAGCCTAGAATACAATAGGTGCTGTAAGTAACAGTATTATGGTTTGATACAATGTTTTTCACAATCTGTTACTAGCTTACATGTGAGTGACAGTTATACTCTGAATATAACTTTTCATTTCGGAGGGCAAAAGCTGCATTTTTATTTCTGTTTAGAGCATAACATGGTGCATTCCATTTAGTTGGTACTCAAATGATATCTGTGGGGAAAAAGGGATGTGGGTGCTTGATATCTGGAATCAGGGCTAGAATTCAGGTCTCTCAGTGCATGCACAAGCTCTGAGGCAAGCATGGAATAATTTACCAGTGAAGGAGCCCTTGGGGCTAGTCATGAGATGTCACCGAACCAGCTGTTCTGTAGGGCAGGTGGATTTGACTATTTGGGAGGAGACCTCAATTCTGCAAGAAAACTTTCTAATGACCTTTTCTGGCAAACAGAGGAAGAGGTGGTAAGAATTTCAGAGTGATTGAGATAATGAGAATGTGTGCAGTTTACAATGGAGGGGGTGGGGTCAACATTCATTGCCATTCTATCCAAACGAACAGGTGATGTGGATATTATTGTCCCCAAAACACGTAAAGTAACTGAGAGTCACAGAGGTAACATATCTTGCTTAAGGTCACATGCTGAGAAGATAAAATGAAGCGTGAGACTGCCTTAGGATCTGGGGGAAACCCTCTTGTATTTTTTCTGCAACAAAAAGGCAGCTAGAGAAGTGGCGTTTAAAAGAACTATATGGTTGGGAGACCCTTCAAGGTCAACTAATTCAATACTCCTATTTTATAGATGGAGAGCCAGAAGTTGTGTGAGGGGGGGGAAAACTGAAAACAAACTCACCATCTAGGTTGTACCATTACCATTTTACTATGCATTCTTTATCACACGTCTACCCACACATCCATCCTAGAGGTCTTTAATATCTTTCAGGAGCAAAGAAGGAAGTGGCTATATGGTGTTGAGGCAGGGGTGGGAAACAGCCTGTTCACAGTATCATGTTCATTTTATTGTGTTAGGAGGATATTTAAAACTTGGAGTCTTTAACAATCGGTTTTTTTCCTTGTCTTTTTCATTTTTTTTTTTTTTTTATTGTACTTTAGATGAAGGTTTAACAATCTGTTTTCATTAGTTGATTTTTAAACTTGGGAACAAGAAAAACGTTTCCACCTGCAATATTCTCATTAATTTCAGGCCCAGATGAAGGGAGAGAGATTGTTTGTCGCAATGTCACCCTAGAAATGTGAAGAGATTCCACGGATGCGAAGTGTAAATGCATCTCTATTGGGAAAGACAGGCAATGTTTCCTGATTATAAGCAGTGTTTATTGGAACTACAGGACTTTGAAAGCAATTTCAGAAGCGTTGCTAAGATGAGGCTTTGTCTGGGGATGGAGCAGTACGGGGGTGGGAATAGAAGACCTATCATGCCTGGAAACTGTAAGCAGCTAGCAAATGTCTTTTATCCCCAGGTTAGTTAGCTGCTACTGTGCTGTAACTGGTTAATGGCCTTATGCAGAACATAATTTTCATCATTGGGCTCCTCTGAAGGGTATATTTTTTGCTCGCCAGTCTCTACACTCTGACTGCTTGACCCAGTGTTCCAATGGAAATTTTCCAGAGCAATGAAATTTCCAAATGCATGGGGAAGAGGGGGAATAGAAATCCAAGCCCTAAAACAAATGAGACAGAAGCTACTACATTCGTTCTGGCTCCCCTCCCCCCTCAGGAATACATCAGCATCTCCTGGCAGAGTTTGGTTTCACAAAATGAGATGCACAAAATTGATGAAAAAGAGGGAATGCCAGTTGAGAGGGAGGCAATGGGAGGAGGGGGGAAGAGCAAAACGGGGAGAAGTAATGGTCTGGATGTTAGCTGAAGAAGCCTTAATGATGCTAAAAATTATTGGGCAATAATTTCTACTTTGGAACTCATTTTGCTGTTCCAAAGAATGATAAAGCACCTTAATTATTGCTTTAAATAACCACACAGCTCCATCAAAACAGCATGAAACAGCACCCAGTCATTAGCGAACCTCTCTCTTGCCATTGCTGTCTCTACAGGTTGAGAAATACTTAGGGAATCAACAGGATAACTGGTATAGGCATTATCTAGTCTGGGCCTCAAGATTCTAGATTATTCAGGCCTGGCAGAGGTGTTGGCAGGATACTCTTGCCCTTCATATTCTGGGATCTTCAGTTGGGACAGTCAGAAAAAAATCATTTCTCATTCTCAACACTGGGCTAGTTTGGGGAGGGCAACATTTTTAAAAAAATTTTTGAAGTCCCTTATCCCTATATGAATTTCAACCTCCCCAAGGATGTTCTCCCTACCCATTAGGATTTTACGATACTGTAAGACCAAAGCCTTGCAAACACATGATTTTCCTTATACTGATACAAGTAATTAAGAGCAAGCCAGCTCACTTAAAATAAGGCCTATTCTATTCCTTCCTTTAGTTAGTCTAAGTGCCCGTTTCTGACGTCACAGAGCTTCAGGAAAACAGGCTTCTTAATTCAAATTTTTGGAATTGGTTTCTGAGAGAAAGGGCTTAGACGAGGAAAAAAGAGGAATTCTATTTTAAGAACATGCTTCCTGCTTGCCTGTTAAAAGAATTTTTGGTCTGGCTGATTCATGAATTAAAGACGCCGGAAATCGGAGGTAGTGGTCCATTCACTCTTTCTCAACAGAACTTGCCAGGTGCTCAGAGCGCAAGCCTTCCAGCCAACCCTGGAAACACAGCCCACAGAGAAAGGCTGATCTTGCCTGCCTCTTTAGAATGTGCAGAAGGTGCTTGTGGAGTAAATATGATAGCTTTTCAGAGGTATTCATTGTCCCTGTTGGTCTTCCAGCCAGACAGGGAAATAACTGCAAGTCTCTAGTCTTGACCTCAATCCTAAAGCTGATGCAGATCGCACCATCACCAAGCCCTCTGCTTGCCAGCTTCTTCTGGTAAGGAGGCAGTTATGACAGACATAATGATAACTCCTTTCAATTTCAGTGTGCTGCAATTAACTAAGGAATCTGCTTTTCTCAAAGACTGACTTATCACTGATGGAACCAGCTCAGCTACATACCAACCGACTCTGCAATCTAATACCATGAAGCCTCCCAAAACACCACCTCTTTTTAGGATGCTCATAAAGATATGTACTTTGAAGGAAAGGAGCAGCTCCATCATATTTATTTTCTCCTCAGTGTGAAAAAAATAATCTGAAAAATGCTGGTGAGCTTCTTAGAGGGATTTATTCCTTGTTTATTGACAGCTTAGAAGGAAGAAATAATTTGGCTCAAATGATCCTCTAGTCTCTAGAGTTGAACTAAAAATAGTTAAATTCAAGATACTACACACATCCACATTTTCTTTCTATTCATGCTTGTCCTTCGTCACTCACTACAGCCTTAGCCAAGAATGGGCTGTTGGATGTTTGAAAGGACCAGAGGATGGCAGAGCTGAGCCATTTATTTTGGCTGCTCTTGAAACAAATGGGATACACTGTAAACTAATAGGTGAGAAGTTACTGGTATTACCACCTCTCTGCTAGTTAATACCTCCTAAATTTGGCTCCTGGGATTAGCTGCGGTTTTGTAGGTAGGTGAAATCACCAAATCCTCTATGCCAGTATCCCATTCTCCCACCATGTATAAAATATTGGTCTACACATGTAAAGGATTTGGAAACCAGCAAACCATTTATTGCACCTAAACCAGTTTCTGCCCCCTGCTGTACCACTTGGCACACGTAGTCCCAAGGCATGGTATCCCCTGTGCTCAAACTGAAAAGGAAATTAAGAAAGTATTGCCCTGTTCATTTGAGCTACCGAAAAACAGTAAGCCTAAATTATCTGGTTTAATTTTCTATAATGATGAATTCCATGTAGTTTATTGCTAAATCCTTACATTACACATTAATGATCATCTCTCTTTGAGTATGCTCCTATTCCTAATTCATGATGGTATTTTTTACTTTATAATGATTGATGTCCTATCCTCACCACTGTTCAGCATTGATAAAGGGGTGCAATAGGAAAAATGAGTCTGCATGTTTTCTAAAGAAAGGCAACAAGAATTGTGCAGGTCCACGTATGTGTGCACATATATGCACACACCCACTCAGAGGTGCGTTCAGAAGTCATAGTGACATTAAATTTTAGTTGTGTGAACTTCCTTTAGACCAGTCCAAGCACAGATTCACTGAACAGTGAGAGCTAGGAGGGGTTTAGAGATCACCTGTACCACTGTCTCCACGGTGTGTTTGGAGAAACTAAAACTTAGTTCTTTACTCATGATCATCCAGCATATTGGTGGGGGGACTAAAATTCAGGTCCTTTTTTTCACTGCTATACTGCTTCTACTCATATTTATTTTCCTTGAGAGCCACTAGGTTTGAAATAGTCTGAGAGAAGGTTCCAGTGCCATTCTCCTTCTGTATCTCAATTAGATGATCTCATTGTCTGTTGGATGTTGTCATCCAAACCTGGCAGCTCCCAGTGGGGCCCAGAAGTTCAACATGGTGGCATGATGGCAGAAATTCAAGGACCCGGCAGAGGATGGGCAAATGGCCCAGTGATTTCTCTGTCTCTGAAGGATTCTAGACATCTCTGATTAGAAGACCAGTTTGGAATCTGCAGATTTTGTTGTTTGAGTGGAGGCAAAATGTCTTAGTACAATTTGTATTGTCTTTAGTCCCTGATGGAAGCCTAGTGCCTCTGTTGCCTGACTCACCTAGACTTCAGACATTCTGAATTTAGTAATGAATAAAGTAGACGGAAGGGTTTCTTTAATTTTTAAATTAAAAAAATTAAAAAATTTTTTTAAATTAAAAAATTTCCCCTTAAATAAAGTGAATAAAGTGCTAGTGAAAGGGGCTAATAGTAGCTCCAAAGATTCATGCACCATTTTAGGATTGAGGTTGTTTTCTCCCTTAAACTGAATACAGTGCTAATGAAAGGTGCTAATAGTTCAAAGACTGATGTTCCACTTTTGGACTTTCAGTATTGTTCAAGTCCCTCTTTTTAACATTCCCTCATTTGGGCACATGTTTATGGTGGGGGAAAAGATGGTCTTAAATGAGAAGCTCCTACCCACTTGGTTCCCATCCCTCAAAGTTTCTTAGGAAAAAGGCTGGAATGCCATTTAGCTTTCTGATCTGCACAGGCCAAAGGAAGGGAAGGCAAAGACTCATGAACTTTGGAACCTGGGTATAAACAGCTTTATCATTCAAGTCTCAAAGCCAAATCCTTTTTGGCTGCATAGTGCATTTTCTTTACCTAAATCACTCTAGATCCTTGTCTTGGCCTGCTTTTGGGGGCCTGTACAGGCATTAGCTATTGTGCCATGTATAACGGGAGAAGTCTCCCTAGAGGGAAAGTGCTTTCGTGAGGAGCTAGACTCCCAATGTCTGAACTCGACACCATTCCCCCTCCATCCTGCCCCAATTTGGGGTGGCTCTAAAGACACAAATGAAACCCCTAGCCTCAGTACAAACTGATTGTCACCTGTTTCTCACCATCTTACCTACTGTTTTGTCCAAGGCCAAGACACGAAAGTACAAAAAAAGAAATAAACTCTAACATCATGGCTGTGGGCCCAAGGCAGAATGCAGCAGACATCAGTGCCATCTTTCAACATGCCTATTTTAGGTACAGTGCTGTGGGTGGAGAGTGGACAGAGGGGACAGATCCTCTCTTTAACCCCACCTCCATGGCCTACTGTGCAGACTGCCCATCTGGGAATATTTATGTCCTTCAACAGGACTTCTCCCCCTTGCCCCATGCATCACCTAATCCCTCTCCTTTTTTTCTGAAGTGCCTTACCTATCCTGGGATAGTCCTGGCACTTCAGAGTTAGAAAGAAAGAGAATATTTTGTCTAATCTTCATAAATGTTAAAGCTAAACAAAGCACCAAAAAAGAAAAAAGACTTATAAAAATATAATGGGGTCATCTCTCCAAGCTTCCCACATTATTTATGATATATGAAATGTCAAAATATAATGAATAAACTTTCTGAACTCTGCCCACCCATATATACCTAAGCTGTAGCAGCCTCAGAACTACACTTTCACCTCTTAAAACATCACTCTGTAGAATCAGAATATAATAAATATACTTCATTCCACTGACTCCACCTTCCCAAACATACACCCACTTGTAATTCCAAAGAGATTCTCCAAAAAAATAGACATTTAAAAAAGTGCATCAGTTTACACTTAGTCTATCTGCATATTATTTCTTGAGATTATTATTATTATTTTAACCATAAAAAAGATTGCATATTGGCAATATTATGAGAAAACCATGGTGGCCATTTCTGGGTCGTGGGGAAGGGTAAGTGGGGTGGGCATTGAAGCACAGAAGCAAGAGGGCTCAAGAGAGGGGCAAGTGTGGTCCTTAACTTTGAGACATGAGAATTGAGGTGAGGTTACCTTGATTCTCAATCCTTGGGCCTCTGAAATGTCCCATCTCTTTAGTCACTCCCTTTTTGTCTCTCCAGCTTCCCCAATTTTACTGCCCACGCCCATGCCACACATCCCTCTTGAAGCAGAGGAAGAATGGCTTTTTGGCATGTGTCCACCTGGGCCAGTTTGAAAACAGGTACGACATTTGGAAGGGTCTGATGTGGGACACATACCAGAGCAAGCATATTTGTGACTATTTCCACTCTGAGAAAAATTGTCCATCACTTCTGTGACTTTAAGAATGTAAGCAGTTACTAGTCTGATAGGTTAAGAAACAAATCTTCTGTTCTTGTGGTTTTGCATTAATATTAAGCATGAATATATATCATATATTACATTGCTTTCCTTCTGCTCTGGGGCAGACTGTACCCTCCTTCCAAACAGGGAAACTGCACAGCCCATGGACTCAAATTTTGAAAGCTGTTATCCCCCCACTCCCCACCCTCCACCCTTACCCTACCCCTTCCTCCCCGGCCCTAAGTTTCTATATTAGAAATGTACCCCCTCCCTCCCACCCAAGGTTAAATAAATATTGCCACATTATAAAATTCATGCATTACTGCATTTTGCTATTGCACATATTGCATAGAGAGAGAACTGTGTATGTGTGCTCTCTCCCTCTCTCCCGTTTCTCTTCCTTAGGCTCTCAGATTCCTGTGCTGTTTCTACCCTGCCCTCTCCCAACCTCCGCACTACCCCCAAACCCCAGACCCTTCACTGGTTGTGGACATCCTCCCTACGGACGATCTTGTAGATGATCCAGTAGAACATGTTGAAGATGAGGAAGGCCATGGGGAAGCCAATGCGGGATATTTTGTCAATCTTCTTGGCCCTCTGGATGAAGAGTTTTCGCATCTCCTCTGGAGTCTTAGATGGTGCAGGAGGGGGGTTGGTGGTGGTGTTGTTGTTGGCACCCTTGACCGAGATTCCATCCTTGGCCTGCAGACAGGCCGGGCCCATCCCATAGGCGGAAAAGTTGAAGCGGCCTTCTCCGGCCTCATCCTCCTGGAATAGATTCAACATGGGGCTCTACTGAAAATAAGATAGGGGCTGGGCACCCTCCCTGCAAGGCACTCCCCTAGGGGCCAGGCCATGCCCATCTGGTTCTCCCTGCCTCTCAGACTACCATTCCAGGTTCCTGATGGCTTTTGGTTGGCTGGGGAGTTCTGCCTTATAGAGGGGCGCCACTTGCATGCTGAAACAGATGCAAACCAGGGGATAGGAATGTGGTTTAGAGTCTGGAGAGTTGTGCTCAAGTCTCAGCTCTGTCACTTGCTGGTTGTATGACCTTACACAAATCACTTCCTTCTCTGGGTCTCAGATTGATTTTTTTTTCCTGTAAGTAGGGGATAAGACTCAACCCACTACCTCAAATGGTTCTTTTGACCAGTAGAAGAGGTTATAGATGAGCAGATGCTCTGAGTGTTGTCTGTACTAGATTTTTGTTAGAAATTCAGGGGACAAGTTGGAGAGATCCCCTGCTTTGCCTCTGTTGCCTCCATGCCCTCTTCCCCCGCCCCATTCCCCAATTAACTCCTTCCATGGGTGGCTGGGGTGAGTGTGAGTGACCTAGGAGGGAGCAAGAGCTCTGGCCTCATCTCCGTCTCCCAAGCCAGGAGTCAACAGCTTCTTCCAAATGCCATGTTACCATTTCCCTGGCAGTTGTGATCTTGACAGACCTGGATTTTTAGACAAGTTATTATTCAAGACCTTTTATCATTTGGCTCTAACTTACCTTTCCAGGCTTTTTCCCTCTCCTCCTACAATATGCTTTGCACCCCTGCCAGCTTTGTTGTATTTTCTCAATCATCCCTTATGCCTTATGCCCACTACCAAAATGCCTTCTAGTTAATCCCTTTCCCAGCTTATGGTGATCTTGCCCCTATCTGACTCACGGAGCTCCTATTGACTGCTCTCATCAGGTATAGTTTTGTTATCTTCCCACGTGAGGGGGCCACTGAGAGTCTAGTGTTACGGTCTCAGCTGACCTATTGACTCACTATGTGGCCCTGGGGAAGTTTCATCAACTTACATTGCCCTCCTAGATAGTGAGAACTTTTAGGATAGGGACCTTTTCCTCTTCTTTCCATGCAGGAGAGGGCCAGCAGAGAACCAGAAACTCAGTTTGACGCCACAGCTGCCTCCACATCTCCACTCTTGCCTGCCTAGCTTGGGCTACCATCTGCCAGCTGGGGTTGTTGCGATGACTTCTTGTCTAGTCTTCCTACTGCCTCCAGCCTGGCCCCCCAGCCCATCTGGGTTGTTATAACACACAGATCTTATTGGTCATCTTCTGCTTAGACTCTTTTAACAGGCTGCTGTTGACTTCAGGATAATGAAAATCCTTAACATGGTAATCAAAGCCTTAGATGACCTGGACCCTGTCTACCTCTTCAACTTCATTGTGCATAACTCTCTATCTGGCATTCTATGTCCCAGACCAAACCAAACTCATTGCCATCGAGTCAGCGTCAACTCATAGTGACCCTATAGGACAGAGGAGAACTGTCCCATAGGGTTTCTAAGGCTATAAATCTTTATAGAAGCAGACTGCCTCATCTTTCTCCCACAAAGCGGCTGGTGGTTTTGACTGCCAGCCTTTCAGTTAGCAGCTGAGTGCTTAACTACTGTACCACCAGGGCTCCTTATTCTATGCCCCAGTCACCCTGAAATATATTTTTTTAAAATCTTTGAATGTGCCATGCTCCTTCTCTTCAGCTCTGGACCTCTGTTTAAGTTGTTTTCTCTGTCTGGAATACTCTCCCAACTCCTCATGCCTTTAGCTCCTCTTTCACCTGTTCTTACTTAGGAAACCTTCCCTGAGCTCCCAAGGATAGGCCAGGTAACCTTGCTCTGTGCTCCACAGGCAAACTGTACATAACCACTAACCCCTCCCCCCCCACATGCCGCTTTCAATATACGTTTATATCACATTGTATTGGAGTCCCTGGGTGGTATAAACAATTAATACCCTTGGCTGCTAAATGAAAGGTTGGACATTTGAGTCCACCCAGAGGTTCCTAAGAAGATAGCCCAGTTGATCTACTTCTGAAACATTAGCCATTGAAAACTCTATAGAACAGAGTTCTACTCTGACACACATGCGGTTACCATGAGTCAGAATTTACTCAATGGCAACCTGTTTGATCACATTGTATTATAATTCCTTGATTAGTATCTGTCTCTCCCATTAGACTGTAAGCTCCATAAAAGTAGAAGCAAAGTCTGTCATGTTCACTGCACCCTCAACACTGAACATAAAACTCAGTAAATATCTGTTGAATAAATAAATGTTCACTTGTCTGTCTTCACCTGTCCCAACTTCCTTCCTCCCCCTCTCACTTTTTTTTTAAACTAGATTATATCCCTAGCACCAAGAGGGTTTGAGACATAGATAAATGCTCAAAAAATCTTTGGCAAATGAATGAATGTGGTCCAACACCCTCACTGCAAAAGTGGCAGGAAGGGGACGTGCTATGGTGCCTGACAAAAAGGAGCTCGATAAATATTTGTTTGTGAGGCAGGGGACAGTAAAGGCCTTGTGCCAGGGTCAAGGAGAGGAACTGGGGGGAAGCCAGACAAATTACTGGACCCAGTGGCTGGAAGGGGGCCTGGGTGTGGCTCTGTTGCATATCAGCACAAATTTGCCTTTCCCGGCGGCTAGGGAGGCCTGGACATGTTTTTTTCACTGGGCCCTAGCTGTGCAGGGGGAAGTACTAAATTTACTTTCTATGTGGCTTTGGGTGAATTGTTCTCTGCCTTCCTCATCTGTTCAACACGGGAGTGAGAGGGGGTGGAGGTGTGGACTGGAGGCTATAAATGGATAGAAGATTATCAGTTCCACAACATAGCTGGGAGACAGGAAATTCCTTAGGAATGACAGGAAAAAGCTTGTTATTCCTAGTCCAACCAGCAGGTGGCAGGAAATGAACAGCCAACTGCCCCTGGAACAGCTTGGGATGGAGTGGGGAAATCTCGGCTGCTAAGAAAAAGGTCAGGAGTTCCAATCCACCAGTCGCTCTTTGGAAACCCTATGGGGGCAGTTCTACTCTGTCCTATCGGGTTGCTATGAATCAGGATCGACTCCACGGCCATAAGGTTTGGTACTCTAGAACCCAGGGAAGTTGGTACTGTGCCTGCTGAGTCTGGGGCTCGCAAAGGCTTCCCAATAATCTGCATAATGAGGCCAGCCAGGGAATTTGAGGACCAGATGCTTTCTGCCCAACAAATGAGATAACACGGAAGGTGGTGGGAGTTGGGGAGCCTGGCCAAGATCACAGGCCCAGAGAAGCTCCTCTACACTCACCATCTGGGGCTTAAAATCCCCTCTGCAAACTTCCTGCCAAGGGAGTTTTCTGCAGCCCAAGTTCGTACACCTCCAGTGTACAAGCCACATGCAGTGTGGCTTACTCCAAAGGAAGCTCTTCCTCATGCTGAGCACTATTCTGCACCTTTGTAGTTTTTGACATCTGGGCTAAGTTCAGAGTCCTTAGGAAGAAGCCCCAAATTCAGATGCACACAGGGGCCAGGGTAGGAGAAATGAGAGTGAAGGAGTGAGCCGGGGCTGAAAAAATCTGTTAGAAGAGATAACGGTGAATGTTGGGGACTGGTAAACTGGAGAATGCATTCCCTGCCTCAAGGCAGTGCCTGTGCATGACCTATTCACACTTTATGTGGCCCGAGAAGAAGCTTTTGTTTTCCTCTAGGCTTTGGGTAGGATGGAGGCAACTCTTTGAAGTACTACAGGCCCACCGTACTACATATCTGCAGGGGACTCCGTTCACATTTGTAGTCTATGCAAAAGGCGCCCTCTAGAGGTGCGTAGTGTACAATCTGTTGCTATATATGGTGGCCTGATGCTAACCGGAGCCTTCGTGGCACAGTGTTTAAGAGCTTGGCTAACCAAAAGGTCAGCGGTTCAAATCCAACAGCCGCTCCTTGGGGACACTATGAGGCAGTTCTACTCTGTCCTACAGGGTTGCTATGAGTCGGAATCGACTTGACAGCAATGGATTTGGTTTTTTTTTTTGGTTTTGATGCTCACCAGATATTTTGGACATAGTCTTCCCAAAGAAGTATCTCTCTGACAAATGTGTTAAACTTTTTCCAGCAAAAGCAAATGTTAAAAGCAGCTAACCAATGGAGAAAAAGGGAAAAATAAAGATAAATCCCAGAGACAGCTGTATTTCGTGAGTTTCTGCCTTAGGTTTTTTTTTAAGGAGTCAGAGTCAAAGTATTTAACGGACAGTATGGAAGGACTAAAACTAGGGGTCTTTTAAGAAGTCTGGTCTAGTTTGCTACACACAAGATAGTTTCCTCTTTCAGTGTAGGTTTAGAAGGATGATGACTGCTTATCTTAACTTCCACGGACATTTTCTGTCTGGGAAAGTCTCTCTCCTGCATATGGTAAAATGCTAGAAGTTAATCGTATTAGATTGCTGATGCTTAAGAAACACACCGATGAAAAATCGGTGCATATGTAATAATTTTAAAACCTGGCACTTGTGTGGTAGGAATGAAATTGCAAGCTACTTTGGCATCTCCTCACTAACTATCACCACAGTCCCCCATTATGCTCATTTATCCCATTTTACAGATGGAGAAATTGGGCCAGGAAAGAAACTAACTTGAAGTCACACACCAAAGAGAGTTTGTCACAGTATATTGTAGCTGGGTTGGCAGCTATTTTAAAGAGATCCAGATCCATCTAAAGCTTATAGGGCATTGGTATATGGCAGGTATGTGGAATCAACTGACATGACCTGACAGGTCATACTGTATGGGTGCTTGGTTGCTCTAATCTGTCACTGGAAAGACTTGAGGGCAGACTCTCTGGCTGCAAGACCTCCCCCTTGTTCATCCCTTTGAACATTTGTTTATATTCCTTTGTTCTATGCCTCATAAGGTGAGAGAACCCCTCTGGGAGAGGATCTTGCTTGTTGCCCCTTTCCTAGAGGTAGAAAGTAAGGAGGCCTGGAGTCTGGGTATTCTATTTTAAGATTATACTTTTTTGGGGTAGAATTCTCTTTCAGAACCAAGCCCACTGAAATAATGTAGCCTTGTAGAAAAAAACAATAGGCGTCTCACAACCTATTGTCTTCTGGGTTTATCAGCTAGTTAATATCTTCGCCCTACCAGCATTTACTCCGTCAGTTCTGTCTTCAGGTATAACCTGGTCATTTCTGTAGTGTTTTTATTTATGGTTGGAAGAGTGACTACGTGTGCACCCAGCCAAGGCCTTGTTTATGAAAGGGGAAGCTGGGACTTTAATCCCTATTTCTTGCCTGCCTTACCCACTGAGAAGGATGATCCAGTGACAGAAGTATTGTAAGACAAGGCCACTTGGAACTTCCATTTACCACCACCTGTCCCTTCTTAGACAGTGACCCAAAGGCCTACCTTGTGATGTCTCCGTTTCCTCCTGAATCGGAGCAGCTCTTTGTGCTGCCGAGACACAAAGTTGACAGCGGCGTACTCGAGCAGGGCTGAGAAGACGAAGAGCAGGCATACTGCCATCCAAATGTCAATGGCTTTCACATAGGACACCTGGGGTGGTGAGGGAGGGAGTGCAGGGAGGTGAGGGCAGAAAAGGAGAGTGGAATATTAAGTATGGTGGAATGTTTTCTGCTCTTCGTTAACTCCTCCTATCACCCACTGCTGCCACCCTACTCAGACGGGCTATTAGGGTGGACGGTGTGGAGGAAAGCAAAAGAAAATGATGCATCAAGCAGACTGGACAGAATGTTGGGGAAACTAGAATGTGGTACCTAGATGAGTACTAAAGAGAGGAGGTTTGACGTGTCTTGTGAATCTAGTATTATCAGTTAATGGAATAGAATGTTGTATTTATTCTAAAGATGATAGGTGTAGAATATTGTACCTAGTGTTAGAAGTGAAGGGAGGACGTCAGTAAAAATGGCAGTGTAAAACTTTCAAAATTCTCCCTCCCATAAAAGCAATAAGGACACTGGCATAAGTTTGTCAGAATCATCTTTTTCAGACATCTGTTAATTAAGCAAAGGCTTATGGCAATCTAGTGAGCATTTATTCCAGAAAATTGGCTGAATCTCATAGAACAGCAAGTTTTGTCAGCTTTTTTAACAGCTTTATTGGAGACGTAATTCACATACCACACAATTCACCTATTTAAAGTGTACAATTCAATGACTTTAGTATATTCACAGGTATGTGAGGTCATCATCATAGTCAATTTCAGAACATTTTCATCACCTCAAAAAGAAACCCCATACCCTTTAGCTATCATTCCCCTGCCCCCCATATCCTTTCCCACACCCCAAGCCCTAAGCAAACACTAATATACTTTCTGTCTCTACAGATTTCTCTGTTCCGGGCATTTCATATGAATGAAATCATATAATATGTGGTCTTTTGTGAATAGCTTCTTTCACTCAGCATAATGTTTTCAAGGCTCATTCGTGTTGGAGCATGTATCATTTTTCTGGCTGAATAATATTCCATTGTATGGATATACCACACTCTCTTTGCCCATTTGTCAGTTAATGGGCATTTAGAATGGTTCCACCTTTTGGTTAATATGAATAATGCTTATACATTCATGTATAAGTTTTTATGTGGACATATGTTTTCTCATGGAGCTTTGTGCCATTTTAACTTGTCCTACTCCCATCCTCCCCTCCCAAGCTCCATGGTAGCCTTGAAAATCAATAGCCTGCAATCACGGTGAAAACCAGCAGCCTGGCAGCCACTGGATAGGAAAGAAAAGAGTTAGAATCCTTGAAAGTCCCATTCCCAGAGAATTGCCATTATTTGACCTATCTGGTGGTTCCCTGGAAGACCCAACTCAAAAGACTGTCTTTGTCTGACCCGATTTGGAAGTAGCCCTGTATGAACAACCTTTTCTCTGAAGGCATTTGTAGAAAACAGCAGCAACTGTTGAACATCAGGGCTGCCTGAAGCAATGAGTAAGAGTTGGGGCAACGCGTAGGTTAACCAGAAAGCTTGAAAGGAAAAGCTGGCAACAGTGTTTTTATATACCCATAGTAACTAAGTAAGCTAAATGGAAGAACTATGGATATTCAGTCAGGTCTACACTAATAGACTAATTGGCTGCATCAAATGGAATCTTTTTCAATGATTAAAATTTTAATGTAATATTTAATATAACATGAAGTTTTTCTATGTTACGATGTAAAGTAAAAAAAAAAAAAAAATCAGGATATTAAGGAAAAAAAAAAGAAAAAGGAAAATGTTGAGAATGAGATGCCGAAGGGGCCTTTGGAAAGCTCTGACATATTCCTGGTGATTTAGAAGGCCACATGTATGCTTAGGGCTATGCACATGCATACTTAAGAAGTACCTAAGCTTACAAGAAAAGAAAACTACAGACCACTATCTTTAATGAATATACATGCAACAAATCCTCAACAAAATTCTAGGAAACTGAATCTAAAAACATAGTAAAAGAATTATACACTATGATCAAGTGGGATTTATTCCAGGAATGTAAGGGCAGTTCAACATCAGAAAATCAATTAATGTAATACACCATATTAATAGAATAAAGGAAAAGAACCACATGATCATCTCAACCGATGCAGAAAAGGCATCTGACAAAATTCCACACCCTTTCATAATAAAAACACTCAACAAGACAGGAATAGAAGGGAAATTCCTCAACATAATAAAAGGCATTTACAAAAAACCCACAGCTAATATACTCAATGGAGAAAGACTGAGAGCTTTCCTATTAAGATCAGGAACGAGACAAGGATGCCCAGAGCTATTAGGCAAGGGGGGAAAATAAAATCCGAAAGCGGAAGGAGGAAGTAAAACTATCCCTTTTAGCAGATGACATGATCCTATATATAGGAAATCCCACAGATTCCACAAGAAAGCTATTAGCACTAACAAAACAATTCAGCAAAGTGGCAGGGTACAAGGTCAACACACAAAAATCAGTTGGGTATCTATATACCAGCAATGAATGAGCAAGTTGAAAAGGAAATTAAGGAAACATTACTATTTACAATAGCATCTAAAAGAATAAAGTACCTAGGAATAAATTTAACAAGAAAATATAAAACATTATTTAAAGAAACTAGGAAAAACCTGAATAAATGAAGGACATTCTGTGTTCATGAATTGGAAGGATTAATATAGTTAAGATGTTAATACTATCCAAAGCAATCAATAAATTCAATGCAATCCCCATCAAAATTTCAACAGCCTTCTTTGCAGAAATGCAAAAATCAATCCTCCAGTTTGTCTGGAAGGTCAAGGGACCACAAATAACTAAAGGAATCTTGAAGAAGAAGAATAAAGTAGGAGGACTCACACTTACTGACTTCAAAACATACTATAAAGCTATACTAATCAAAACAGCCTCGTACTGGTACAATAGTAGACATATAGACCAAAAAATAGAGAAAACCAATGAAACCAAAAGTTGGTTCTTTGAAAAGATCAACAAAATTGACAAACCTTTAGCTAGACTGAAGAGAAAAACAGAGCAGACTCAAATTACTAAAATAAAAAATGAAAGAAGGAACATTACTACTGACTCTACAGAAATTTAAAAAATTATAAGGGAATACTATGAACAATTGTATGCTACAACCTAGATGAAATGGACACATTCCTAGAAAGACACTAAAAAAGAAATAGAAAATATGAACAGACCAATAACAAGTAAAGCAATTGAGTTAGTAAAACAACAACAACAACAAAACCTTCCCATAAAGGAAAGCCCAGGACCAGAATTCACTGATGAATTCTATCACACATTTAAAGGAGAATTAACATCAATCCTTCTCATACTCTTTCAAAAAATAGAAGTGGAGAAAATGCTTTCTGACTCATTCTAAGAGGCCAGTATTACACTGGTAACAAAACAAGGCAAAGACATCACAAGAAAAGAAAAGTATATACCAATTATCTATTATGAATATAGACAGAACAATCCTCAAAAGAAAAATACTAGCAAACCAAAACAAGCAACATATAAAAAGGATTATACATATGGCCAAATGAGATTTACCCAGGAATGCAACATCAAACATACAAAAATCAATTACTAATAGAGTAAAAAATAAAAATCATACAATCTTCTGAATAGATGCAGAAACAACATTTGGCAAACTCGAACATGCTTCAAGGTAAAACTCAATAAACTAGGAATAGAAGGGAACTTCCTCAACTTGATAAAAGACACAAAAAACTCACAGCTAATTTCATTTCATGGTGAAAAACTGAAAGCTTTCCTCCTAAAACGTCTGATATCTGCTCTTACCACTTCCATTCAACATTTTACTGAAAGGTCTAGCTGGGGAACTTAGACAAGAAAAAGAAAGAGAAGGCATCTAGATTGGGAAGAAGGGAGTAAAACTATCCCTATTTTCAAATGACATGATCTTGTATATAGAAAATCCTAAGGAATTCACAAAAAACCATGGGAGCTAATAAATGAATTTAGCAAGGTTTCAGGATACATGATCAATATAAAAAGGTCAATTTTATTTCACTATACTAGTAATGAATAACCAAAAAATGAAATTAAGAAACAATTCAATTTACAATAGCATCAAAAAATAAAATACTTACAAATACACTTAACAGAATAACTGTAAGACTTATATATTGAAAACTAGAAACCTTGTTGAAAGAAATTAAAGAAGACCTAAGAAAAACATCTTCTGTTCATGGATTGGAATACTTAATATTGTTAAGATGGTAGGACTCCCCAGATTCATCTATAGATTGAATGCATTCTTACAAAAATTCTAGCTTACTTTTTTGCAGAAATTGACAACAGGATTCTGAAATTTATGGGGAAATACAAGGGATTCAGAATAGCCAAAACAATCTTGAAAAAGAGCAAAGTTGGAGGATATACCTTTCCCAATTTCAAAACTTACTACAAAACTGCAGTTTTCAAAACTGTGGCACTATCATAAAATAAACAGATCAATGGAATAGAATTGCGAGTCCAGAAATGAACCATATGTCTATGGTCAATTGATTTTTGACAAGGGTGTCAAGAGCATTCAATGGGAAAGAATAGTCTTTTCAGAAACAAACGGGGCTAGCACAACTGTACATCTACATGCAAAAGAATGAAGTTGGATACCTGCCTCCCATCATACATGAAAATAAATAAAAATGAATCAAAGGCCTAAATGTAAGAACTAAAAACATAAAGCTCTTAAAAGGAAACATATTGGTAAATCTTTATGACCTTGGAGTAGGCAATGACTTCCTAGAAATTATACCAAAATTGCAAGCAACTAAAGGAAAAAAGTATTAATTGGACTTCACCAAAATTAAAGACTTCTATGCATAAAGGACATTATCAAGAAAGTGAAAATACAACAATGGGAGGAATTATTTACAAATCATATATCTCCTAAGGGTCTAATATACAGAATATATAAATAGAATATATAAAGAGATATTACAACTATTATAATTCAACAATAAAAACAGAAATAACCCAATTAAAAAATGGGCAAAGAATTTGAAGACATTTTTACAAAGAATGTATAGAGATAGCCAATAAGCACATGAAAAGATGCTCAACATTATTAGTCATTAGGAAAATGCAAATCAAAACCACGAGGAGATCCACTTCACACCCAGTAGGATGACTAATAAAAAAGACAGACAATAACAAGTGTTGATGAGTGTCATGGATTGAATTGTGTCCCCCCCAAAAAGTGTGCAGCAACTTGATTAGGTCATGATTCCCAGTATTGTATGATTGTGTTATCTGATATGATTTCCTTATGTGTTGTAAACTCTATCACTGTGATGAGATTATATGTGATCTCCTTATGTGTTGTAAATTCTATCACTGTGATGAAGTCATACTGATGACGTTGACAAGATTAGATAGTGTCTTAATGCAATCTCTTTTGAGATATAAAAGAGAGAAGTGAGCAGAGACACATGGGAACCTCATACCACCAAGAAAGCAGTGCCGGGGGCAGAGTGCGTCCTTTGGACCTGAGGTTCCTGCACAGAGAAGCTCCCAGACCAAGGAAAGACTGATGCATCACAAGGACCTTTCTCCGGTGCCGACAGAGAGAGAAAGCCTTCTCCTGGAGTTGATGTCCTGAATTTGGACTTGTAGCCTGATGGACTGTGAGAGAATAAACTTCTCTTTGTTAAAGCCACCCACTTGTGGTATTTCTGTTAGAGCAGCACTAGATGACTCAGACAACGAGGATGTGGAAAAAATTGGAACCTAATTCGAACCCTGGTGGGATTCTAAAATGGTATAGCTACTTTGGAAAACAGTTTGGTAGTTCCTCAAAAAGTTAAGCATATCATTATCATATGACCCAGCAATTCTACTCCTAGGTATGTACTAAGAGAATTGAAAATGTATGTCCGCAGAAACACTTGTACACGAATGGTCATAATAGCCAAAAAGTGGAAATAGCCAAAACGTCCATCAACCGATGAAACAAAATGTGGTATATCCAGAAGATGGAATATTATTCGACCACAGAAAAAAGGAATGAAGCACAGACGTGTACTATAGGGATAAATCTTGAAAACATTATGCTAAGTTACAGAATCCAGACCCAAAAGAGATCGACAGAGACCGAAAGTACGTCAGTGATTGCCAGGGACTGAGAGGGGAGGGGAGTAGAGGGTGACTGCTGAAGGTCCAGGGTTTCTCTATGGGGTGATGAAAATTTTCTGGAGTTAGATAGTGGTGAAGATTGCACAGCTTTGCAAGTATACTAAAAACCATTGAATTGTGCACTTGAAAAACAGTGACTGGAGGAGAATGTGGAGTTGAGAATTAATAGTAAATGGAGCAGGATGTTGAGTCTGAGGTTAACAATGAGTAGAGCAGAATGTTCAGTCTAGCATGAGCCTAATGTGTTGCCAGGTGTTAACAGTGAATAGAAAATTTGGTTTCCAGCGTTTATAGTGAATGTAGCAGAGTGTGAGGTCTAGTGTTAATAGTTCGAAGAGCAGATTGTTGAGTTTTGTCATATGGGTGAATAGAGGATAATGTGGTGCCTAGTGTGGACGGTAACTGGAGTAGAAGGTTGTGCCTCACATTAAAACTTAGTGGAACAATGTCATGAAAAACAAAAACCAGTGGGAGACCGTCCTAGATTAAGAGACAAAACAGAGCAATCGTAGGCATATGAATCTTGATTGGATCCTTGATTAGATCCCTCACCATAAATATAAAAGACGTCTTTGGACAACTGGGAAAATTTAAATAAGGATCTCTATTAGATGATATTATTGAAATAATATTAATTTTTAGCCGTGATAATGTCATTGCAGTCCTATTCTTAGAGGCAAATTGTCATGACGTGTGTTGCCTTTGAATGATTCAGCAAAAATTGCATTTATCTATATCTATCTATCAAGCAAATGTGGCAAAATAATAACAACTGTTGAATCTAGATGAAGGGTCTTAGGGTGTTCATTGTGTATTCTGTTCAATTTAGTATATAAAAATAAAAAGTAAACGGAACAGAATGTTAAGTGCAGCATCGATTGGGAATGGCGCAGAATGTTGTGTCTAGTGTAAGGCTGAAGGAAGCAGAGTATGGTGTCTGGCATTTGTTGTAGATGGAGCGGAATGTTGTTTCTTGTGTTGAGTGAATGGAACAGAAGGTGGCTCATGAGATGATAGTGAGTATAGTAGAATGCAGTGCCTAGCATTAAAAGGGAGTAACACAGAATGAGGCATGAAGCATTAATAGTGAGGGGAGCAGAATGTTGTTTCTCAAAAATGGGTGAATGGAGGAGTATGTGATGTCTGGCATTACTAGCAAATGAAGCAGAACTTTATGTCTAGTGTTAAAAATGAATTAAGCAGGATGAGAGAGGTCTAGTGTTAACAGTGAAAGAAACAGAATGTTGCATTTATTGTAGGTGACTGGGAGAGAATTAATGCCTAGCGTCAGTAATGTATAAAGTGCAATGCTGTGTTTGGTGTTAGAAGTGAATGGAACAGAACATTGTCTCTAGTGTAAGGGTGAATGAGCTGAATGTGTATCTGGTGTTAATAGTGAATCAAACAAAATGCACACCTAGTGTTAATAGTGAATGTAGCAGAACGTGGTTCAAGAGTTAATACTGAAAGTAGCAGAATGTTCTGTTTAACACTAGAAGTGAGAGAATCAGGTTGAAGTATGTGCAGTAAAGGGTTACCATAGCAGGCGTGAGGCTGCAGCCCTTTCAAAGCTCTGCTTTCAAGGTTGGCCCTTGGCTGCACTTTGGGGCATCCCCCCTTCCCTAACTGATAGGAGTGGCTCCCTGTGCCTAGACTGTGCAAACAATATGGCGTATGCGGAACATCTGCTTTCCTTCTGGGAACCTGACATTTTGGTATGTGCTAGGCAAAGGGGACCTATGTGACTAGTCCCCAGTTAAAACCTTGGGTGCTGAGTCTCAAATGGGCTTCCCTGGGCAGAAATATCACACACATGTTGCTGCATTTTCGTTGCTGGAAGAAAGAGTGCTCTCTGTGTGATTCCTCACGAGAGGGAGAGAACAAAGAAGACTGCACATGGATTCTCCAGACTCTGCCTGCTTTCTTTTCTCTTATGATTTGCTGGGCATCCTTACTACTATGCTGTAATAAATCTTAGCTATAAGTCAACTACATTCTGAGTCCTTGCGAGTCTTCCTAGCAAATCTCAGAATGTGGGTGTGGTCTCGGAGACCCCTGACACAAGATACCTACCATCAATGCTGAAAGGAACAGAATATTGTACGTAGTGTTAAAAGTAAATGGAGGAGAATGTGAAGTTGAGTGTTAATAGCAAATGAAGCAGAATGTGTGTCTGGCAGTCTGTAGTGATTGAAATGTTGAGTCTGGTGGGAGGTTTGATGAATCAGAATGCTGGGTCCTGCAAAGTATAGTAGATAAAGAAATGCTGAATAATTCCTTGTGCTCCACTTATTCCAGGCAGAGTGGGAAGTTGGGTACCCTCCTTATCTGTCCAGGTGTCTGTGCTCCTGGGCAGTGGGACTTACCTTGGGCAGGGAAGCTCGGGAGCCTGAACTCTGGGTGGTCATGGTGAGCACAGTTGTGATGCCCAGGCCCACTCGGGCTGGAGCAGCATCCATGTTGATCCAGAAGGAGATCCATGAGAGGATGACAATGAGCAGGCTGGGAATGTACATCTGGATCAGGTAGTAGCCCATCTGTCGCTCCAGATGAAATCGGGCCTCAATGCAGGTGAATTTACCTGCAAGAAATTGCAGTGAGAAGGCAAAGGAGCCTGGTGGATAGGAGCAAGGGCTCAGAAGTCAGAACAACCTTGGCTAGAGGTTCAGCCTCACACTAGCTGTGTCTTCAGGCAAGTGTTTGTATTGCTCTGTGTCTCAGTTTCCTCATTTACCACAAAATGGGGATTATAATAATACCTACTTCATATGGTAACCGTGAGGATAAAATGAGGTGATGTCTAGAAAGCACTTAGCACAGTGCCTCACACATAGTCAAAGCTCAGGAATGTTAGCTGCCAGCATCATCATCACTATTTTGCTGCCAGGAGTGGGCCTAAGCGGAGATTTCTCTACCCTTCTCCCAGTTACCTTCTCAAAGTGTGGCCTGATTCTGTTACTTCTTTTGCAAAAATCTCTTTCCTTCCTTTTCTCTTACAAGAAACCCCATTACCCACACGGAAAAATTAAAACTCCTTAGTTTGCCCTTCACAATGGAGTTCTAACCTATCTTTCCATTCTCCTTTCCCTACACTCGACGGCAGATAATGACCTCCTACATTGCATCATACCAACTGTGCCCTTTGTCTTCAGCATGCCCTTCCCTTTCACACTTCTGAAACTTGGATCCTGGGATGTCCTTATTCCTTGCCACAACCAGGAGAAGAAACCCTCCTTCTCCTCCATGGCATTTTAGGGTGACATCTTCTCCAGGCAGAATACTGCCTCTTTCCCTCCTTTGTGCTTTGTCAGCTCTTTGTTTCACATGACCGCCAGAACCACTAAGGTTTAATGCAGCGAGTGGAGACAAGTCAATCTCTCTCTGTCTCTGTCTCTCTCCTCTGCACTAGATTGTGAGCAGCTTGACTCCTCTTCCTCTGTGTATCCCTGGCACTGGGTTGGGGCCAGGCCCACCGTGGGGTTTCAGTTCCTGTCTGCTGAAGCACAGCTTACTAGATTCCTAGAGCTCCCTGGCCTGTAAGCTCCATGCGGACAGGCACTTGTCTATCCTTTCTCCCTATACCCCACAGAGCCTAGCACAGAGCCTGACTCTCAGTAAGTACAAATAGTGAAGAGTAAATGAGCCAATGAATGAAAAGCACTGTGTAAAGAAAAAGAACCTTAGTGGTGCAGTGGTTAAGTGCTCAGCTGCTAACCAAAAAGTTGGCACTTCGAACCCACCAGCTGCTCTGAGGGAGAAAGATGTGGCTGTCTGCTTCCATAAAGATTTACAGCCTTGGAAGCCCTATGGGGCAATTCTACTGTCTTACAGAGTTGCTATGAGTCAGAATCCACTTGACGACAATGGGTCTGTTTTGTTTTTTTTAGACAGTAAAGGGCTGTGGTATGTAAGGTCATTATGATTATTGATTCTTGGGGGCTATTGCTCTGATGAATGTTGCTGGGAGTACCATCATCTCTGAGTCTCAGCTGGTACCAGGGATGACAAGCATATATTTTTTGGTGGCTCTGAGACTTCTCGAGGCCATCCAGATAGGCGAGCTGTTCCAGACAGGACGGAACCCAGACTGCCTGACCTTTCACTGGCCTCTTCTCTCCACCAGAGCCCACAGGGATTTCTCTCTATGCTTCTCTTAGCTGCCTCCTCTCCTTGGCTCCTCCTACCAGCCTATTCTCTGCCTCCACTCTACTCAGCTGGGTTCAGACAGCAGGTTTTCACCTAGCCTTCCAGCTGGCACACCAGCTGACTGATCTTCCACAATGCTTCCCTGAGCTCATTCCCAACTGAGACAAGGAGTGCAAAGCCAGTCTTGGTCTGCCTCAGTTTATTCATGTATTAAATCACCAAATAGATACTGTACTAGGCATGGGAGACAGAGTGCTGAGCTAAACAGTTATGGTTTCCCCATCCTCTTGGAGCTCACAGTCTAGTGGGCCCTTCCAACTTCACTATTTACTAATCTTCAGTGTCACCTCTCAGCTCCCTCTTGCTGAGGTCTAACGTGAGTATTCTCTGCTCTGTGCTTTTGCTTTACCAGAAGTACCAGTTCCTCTGTGGCAGACTGCTAGTTGGCCTCTAAATATCAGTTCTTCTTCTCTACCTTGGGAATGGTCCCGGGGTGGCGCAAAAGGTTTGTGCTTAACTACTAAAGCTTGGAAATTTGAACCCACTCAGTGGCACCATAGAAGAAAGTCCTGGTGATCTGCTTCCATAAAGATTACAGCCAAGAAAACCCTGGGGAGCAGTTCTACTTTGTAACACATGAGGTTGCCATGAACGAGAATTGACTTGACAGCAATGGATTTTTTTTTTTTTTTTTGCCCTAGGAATAAGGACCCTAGTTTTGTTGGGCATACTGGTACATGGAATAAAGACTATATTTCCCAGCTTCCCTTGTATTTAGGTGTGGATAAGCTTAAGTTACTTGCCCCAGGATTCACAGGAACAAAGTATCAGAGACATTTTTTGGTTTCAAGGCCTATTCTCTTAACCACTAGGTAGTAAAAACAGAGCTGTGCCCATCATGGCTACTTTGTAAAGTCTGTTGAATCAATGATTGAATGAACGTTTGAAATGACCTCCGGTCCTGGTTGGAGGGGATACAAGAGAGTCTTGTCTTGCACCTACCTGTGTTGTAATGCTTGGTGCAGTATCTCAAGTCCTTCTCCTCCTTCAGGATAAACTGGGGCAGGGTTAGTCCATCTGCTACCTGTACAGCTCCCTGCTCTTGCCACTCAAAGATGAGGTCATTCATGGTGTATCCAACTGGGATGGGATCAGAAGGAGGAGCAATCACTACCCAGAAGCACTTATTTTAAGCATGCTGGGTTGGTCAGGGTTAGGGGCTGAGTGGGACATCACACACTTGATGGAAATCAAGAGATCATATTGCCTTTGTTCTGCCACAAAGGAGATTAAAGTTGGTTTAACTGTTTACATCCACCCCACAGCCCTTCCACCTCTCCTCCTAACTCTTCCACCATCCTGCCTTAGCTTGCCCTGTTGCCCCTGCCCCTTACCCCCATGATCAAATCCAGCTGACATCTGCTGTTTTACCTGCACATCATCCATGAGAACCCC
The DNA here is from genome assembly GCA_030035585.1 of Dugong dugon. Lineage (NCBI taxonomy): Eukaryota > Metazoa > Chordata > Mammalia > Sirenia > Dugongidae > Dugong > Dugong dugon. The sequence continues at coordinate 184,043,920 of CM057460.1, read as the reverse complement.
CTTTCTTGCTCACAGTAGATTTTCCTCCGGGAGCCACTCCATTGCTTGCTGTCTTGGTGAGATTGACAGTGGGGGCCAAGGTGTGGGATGATGACTCCAATCAGACTCTCTGCCTTAAGACTTTGGCTCTTGATTTTGAAGTGACTGAAGTTTCAGAAACTGTTGGTGCTGATTCCATCAGAGGCCATGCTCTGAGGAAATAGCCTTCAGTTCCTGTGGCGTAAATCTCCAGGCCTGGCTCCTGTCCTAGCTTTTCCTTCAAGCCTACTAGTACTTCCTCTGTCCTTCCATTTCAGTCCATTTTTAAGTTAGTCAGATTGGCTTCTGTGTATGCAGTCAAAGAACTCAGCTACCTCATCTATTAAAATCCTAGTCCACAGGTGATCTCTGTAAAGCCCTCTCAATGACCATCTCTCCTTCCCAAACAGGAGAAAGCACTCCTTTGGCCAAGAGACCATAGAGCTTTGTACTTCTGACAGCACACTTGCCATGTGCTGCCCTGTGTTATATTTTGTGCAGTCATCTATCTCCCCTGCTGAGGTGAGCATACCTGTGAGCTTAAGAACCATGACTTATTCAAGCTATTTCTCCTCCATTCCTGGAAAGGATGTTCACGGGAACATAGAACAGTGCCTTTTTAGAGAAAGCTGCAGGCTGCTCAGCTTGGGCCTCAGTCTGACAGTGTAAGAGTAAGTTATATTTCTAAGGCATTTTCTAAAAGCAAAGCCCCTCGTCTACTGTTTTAGGCAATTACAGCAATGCCTGGGGGCTCTGGTTAGAAGCAGCTGAGTGAATTTCTCCCTGTCTCGTGGGTAAGTGGGAGCTGGGTTCTTTCTATATGCCTCATGCAGGGGACTTACAGCTTTCCAGTTGCATGATACATGTCTGGACATCCATGGGGAAATTCTTCAAGTCCATGGGGCAGGCCAGTGTCAGGGTGATTCTGGGAAGAGAAGAGAGTCTAATGATACTGGATCGAGGCAGAGAGGCTGTGTCTGTATTCTCGTTACTGTCAGAAAATCGTTTGTCCAGGGGAGGTAAGGGAGGTCAGGGAACTACTATTTAGTTTGAATAAATATGTGTATATTTCTGTGTTACACATATGGAAATGGAAGTGCAGAGAGGTGAAGCAGTTTGTCTAAGGCCACACAGAGTCAGTGGAACTTGTGGATTTCGCTGGAGTCTGTCTGGCTTCGAGAGACTTGTCTTTAGCAAGTTGCCTAAAGTCCTAGAGGCCAAGAGCTGCCCTGCCCTGTCACCTCTCCATCTCCACATTTCTGCAGAGCCCTCAGGCAGGGGCAGACACCAAATTTTCCATGGAGCAACACCAGGCCTTAGGCATCCCCAGGTACACCCAGCAGCACAGGCCTCAAGCATCCCCAGGTGCACCCCGCAGCACCAGGCCTCAGGCATCCCCAGCTGTGCCCAGCAGCACCAGGCCTCAGGCATCCCTGGGTGCGCCCAGCAGCACCAGGCCTCAGGCATGCCAAGGTGCACTGGCAGCAGGTGCTGCCCATCCTTCCTGGCTACCTCCTTTCACACACTGGGCCCATCATCAGTCATTTCAAAGAGGCCCCCTGCCTTCTAGGTGTCCAAACACAGCCAACTCACATCTGTGGTCTCATGCTGGGGTCAGCTGGGAAGTGGTAGGCACCCCAGGCTTCCGGGCTAGCTGTTTAATTTGAGTTGTTCAACCCTTTGCAGCGGCTGCAGCCTCAAAGCCAGAAGGAGTCCCCTCACAGAATACGAGGCCTGCAGCTCAGGCTGGGCTACAAGGCTTCAGCTTGAAACGCTTTGCTAAAATCTGAGTGCTTGCTGCAAGGAATGGAGAAGAAAGTCCAGAGTCACAGGATCTCAGAGCTCAAAGAGACTTAGGACATCAGGCAACTTCTTCATCTGACAGGTGAGAAAACTGGGGTGCAGAGAGGGCTAGGAGGGGACTTGTCTATGGTCACACAGCAAGCTGATGGCTCAGCAGGCTTAAAACCTTATCTCCTGGCCTTTGGAGTCTTAGTCCCATAGTGGTTGGCTCATGTGATTGCTGGCTGGTCCTCCAGCACTGCTATCCTGAAAAGCTCACCCCATGCCCTAAGACCCTAATTGGTGGTGTTCCAGAGGCACACAACCTTGTGTGAATTCCAACCCCCAAGCTCACACCCACAGCCCTGGAAGTGGGCCCATTAAGCATAAGGAAGAAGCCAGAGGGGAAAAAGGGAAGGGAGAGGGAAGGAAAAGAAGGGACTGTGAGAAGGAGGGGGAAAGTGAACGCAGTTGAATTTCTGAACATAAAAGCTCTGAAATGGGGCAGCTGTCATACTGGGTTAATTTCCTGAAGTTGAATGACCTTGGGAACATCACTTTCTGCTGATTTGTCCTTCTGTCATGCTGCACTGGGGCTGAGCTTCCCAGAGATGTGAACCTAGCCTGGCAGCAGCAAAATCCAAGCAAGGTGACACCCCCTACCCCCAGCCAGCCAGAGCCTTGATGGCCATTTCCTGAGCCCAGCACCCTTCAGTCTGGGTTGGAATGGGCTCCAAGGTGAGGAAGGCACATCATCCTCTGGTTCCTCCAAGCCCACCTCCCAGTGGTGCCTTCTGTTCCCTGCTGAGGTTCCCAAGGCTCCCTCCGCCACCCAGCCTGCTCTCAGGAGAGGCTCTGGGCTCTCACACCTCAGTGTTAGGACCTGTACAGACCCTCCCCGCCGGGATATTTAAGACTCATCTCCTGATGAGAAATCAAAAGGTTTATTCCTCTGAGGAAGTGATGGAGGGGCAAGGGGAATCATATTTGGGATGAGGGACTTTTTAGCCCTCTGAAAAAAACATACTCATTTATTCATCAAATATTTGAGCCCCTACTGAATGCCAGGCACTGATCTTCTAGGCCCTGAGTGGGCATCAGATCCACACTAACACAGACTAGAATCTAGGCTCTATTACTAACTAGCTGTGGAAACTTTGGCAAGTTACTCAAACTTTCAGATCCTAACCTGTATAGATTGTAAGAGGGACATAATAAAGCCTACCTCATGAGGTAGTTAGGAGGATTAAAAATAATATATGTAAAGTATCCAGGCTAGTAAGCAAATTCTCAAAGAATGGTGGCTGTTATTATTACATGTGGAAGTCCACTCCAAGGATCCCTGGTGGCGCAGTGGTTAAGCATTTATTTGTAACTAAAAGGTGGGCAGTTCGCACCCACCAGCCTGCTCTGCGGGGAAGAGATGTGGCAGTCTGCTTCCATAAAGATTACAGCCTTGGAAACCCTGTGGGGGCAATTCCACTCTGTCCTGTAGGGTTATTATGAGCTGGAATCGACTCAACTACAAGGGTTTTGGTGGTTTTTTGGTAAGGCCACAACTCCACCTCATGGACATTGGTCATTTACCTCATGTCCTGGGGCAGGAGACTGGGGATTAGGTACAGAGAGGTGGTGGCTGGAGATTCTGAAAGCTTTGTCCCAATCACTATGTGCAAGATGCTCCCCAACTGGGGAAGGAGGTCCCAGCCTCCTAGACTCAGAGTGCAAGGTATGGAGGATAGAAAAGGTGTACAGAAGGGACAGAGTGGCCCTGGCTTATTGTTTGTGGTCAGCACCAGCCACCTGCAGGCCCATTCACTTCCTGAGGTTGCTGTGATTTTCCGGGTTTTTGGCCTTTGCTCCTGCTGTTGATCGTTATCTTTGAATATCCTTTTCCCATAAAATGCTGGGTAACCTTAGGGGCCTGACTTAAACCCTACCTTCTCCAGGAAGCCTTCCCTGGTTTCTCTGGCTATGATGAACCACTTCCTTGTAAGACTTCACATTTAATTCTTACTTGCTGAGCATCAGCTACAGAGCTGGGTCAGCCTATTCTGAAAATGTGTTAGATTGTCAGGACCCATGACCTCTCTTTGGCCTCCCTGTTAGTGTCTGCTTCCAGAAGGCAATGGGGCAAGGCACATCCTGTGGATGGAGGTGGTGAACCTGTATGGAACTCACCTGATGCTGTAGAGGACATTCCCGTTCCGGGAGATCCTCAGCAGTTTGTTGTCTGTGGTGATCTCATGGAAGTGGGCCCCCTTCTCATTGGCAAAGAACAGGTCAGGTTTCCAGATGGAGTCCAACATGGATGGGTCCAAATCCAGAGAGTCATCAGGGTATTCATTGTACGCCAGCCGGGGGTCGTTCCACTGCTGCCGCAGGAAGATGTTGACCCTATAGTCCTACAGCCAGAAGACAAGGAGGTGGATGCGGGATTAGGCCCAGATGTCAACTCTGGGAGGCCCAAATGCTCTCAACCAGCACCCCTCAAAATCCTTTTTGGGGAAAGTTTAATTACAGTGTGGTTCACATGGTGGGGGGTGAGACTGTAAAGTCGTAGAAAAGAGCAATCAGTTTGTTTATTATAGGATACTTAGAGCCCTTCATATGCTAATAAATTTTAAAGAAAATTTTATTTATTTTGTTGTTGTTGAGAATATACACAGCAAAACATATGCCAATCAACATTTTCTACGTGTACAATTCAGTGACACTGACTACATTCTTCGAGTTGTGTAACCATTCTCACCCTATTTTTCTGAGTTGTTCCTCCCCCATAAACATAAACTCACTGCCCTCTAAGGTTCCTATTTAATCTTTTGAGTTTCTGTTGCCAATTTGATCCCATATAGATAATTCTTAAAAAAGCATGATGCTCAAAGTAGACATTCTTTACTAGTTAAGCTAAACTATTGTTTGCTTTTAAGAAGACTTAAGGGGATATTTCTGGTTTAAGGTTTAAAGATTATATCAGGGCAATAGTTTCAGGGGTTCATCCAGCCTCCACGGCTCTAGAAAGTCTGGAGTCCATGAGAATTTAAAATTCTGTTCTCCATTTTCTCCCTTTTGATCAAGAGTCTTCCATAGAGTCTTTGATCAAAACATTCAGTAATGGTAGCCAGGCATCATCCAGTTCTTCTGGTCTTATGGCAAAGGAGCCAGTTGTTCATGGAGGCAATTAGCCACATATTCCATTTCTTCCTCCTATTCCTTACTTTCCTTCTTCCTCTGTTGCTCCAGGCTACTAATAAATTTTGTGAGCCTCCAAAAGGGAAATAGAATATGCAACATTTCCCTGATTTATTTTAACCATGGAACTCTTATTTTGTGCATGATAATTGTCTTCTATAGAGCATAAGTTGGGAATTGATGTCGCAGCCAAATCCCATTTTTTTTTTTTTTCCAGGTTAAGAACCTGAAGTCCAGAGAGAATTAAGACTGGTCCAATGTCACTGAAACAACAGGGGCAGAGGTGGCTCTGAAACCCAAGTGTCCTGATTCCTAGCTGAGAGTCTGTTCAACGGCCTCTGCTGATTCCGGAGGAACTGAAAGGGTCCCTTCAGTTCCCATTCACAACCTTGAAAGCAAGCTAGTGGTATGGGTAGGTCCCTTTGGCAGAAAACTTGGTAACACTGTTAAGAAATATTTCAGGAAGTTTTTCATTTTGTTAGAGAGGCATTTGAAAGCTGGGGTCCATGAATGTCATGACACTGCAAGTAGAATTTGGGGTGTATTTGTGTTTTCCTAGGGGGAGGGACATAGCTCTCTGTGTTAGAGTCCCAAAAGGCCTAGAGCTCCCCCAAAGATTAATAACCTCAGCTGAAATCCAACTTTAAATGTTCTCCTTCAAGGGATAATCTGCACACATGAGGATGTGCCACTGCTGTTTCCCTGAGCACACCAGATAAGTGAAGTCATGCCAGGTTTCGTTCTGGGGCGCTGCTTCTAAATCCTGATCAGTCTTGATCTGCCATCAGCAGGGGTGAACTAAAACAAACAAGCTTCCTTCCCATTGCCATCATTACCCAGCCCAACCCCTTCCACAGCACGTACCTCATTCTGTTTGCCTACAAAAACATCAATAGCTTTCATAACATGTTCCAAGGTATTTTATCGGATTGTTCTATAATTTAATTGAAGCCTCTCCCTCCAGCCCCATAGAAAATGACATTTGGTCTCATAATCTCAAGTTCTATAAGTCCCCTGGTGGAGAGAGAACTTTAGGCCGGGCCTGTGTATGTATTTCTTGCTGACAGTAATGGACAGCTTCCAGTCTGGCCCCGTCTTCTCATCAGGGAATTAGAAACATCCTCCCTTCTTCCCTAGCATTTTACATGAAGTGTGTGTGTGTGTGTATGTGAGAGAGAGAGAGGAAGAGAGAGAGAGACAGAGAGAGAAAGAGAGACATGGGGAGGCACTGGGCAAGTCACTCAGAATGAACAGACTATGAACGGTTGGGCAGAAAAAGCCTTCAGTCCCCAAAATACAGCTGCCCTTTTGATGTTCTTGCCAGTGACATGTCAAGCCCATTTATGTGGCTAGAAAGAAGAAAAGAAAGTGGCATTTCTTAAAATGGTCTGTTAGGCACCAGACGCTGTGCTAGATACTGTCACATGCATTTAATCCTCTCCCAAGCCCTGCAAGCTTAGACATTCAGATTCCCGTGGTGAGGGTAAGGGAACTGAGATTTGGAAATGTTGAGAAACTTGTCCAAGGCACATAGCTCACAAGTGGCAGAGCTGGGATCTGACTCTGCATCAGCTTACTGCTCTAGTCAGCACTTGTTCATGATGTCACACGGGTGCTAGTAGCCAATTCTGTGCTGGGAAGACTCTATCATCCTCTTGGCCTCGGTAAATTCTGCCTGCTCGCTTAAGTCTCATCTCCTGGAGGAGCTCTGATGCCCCAAGCTTGCCTGATCTCTTCCTTTTCTGATCCCCTAGCAACTGAGGAGACACTGGGTGTTGCAAACAGTTAACATGCTAGGCTGAAAGGCTGGAAGTTTGAGTCTACCCAGAGGCACCTTGGAAGAAAGGCCTGGTAATCCACTTCTGAAAAAAACAACATTGAAAACCATAGGGAGTATAGTTCTGCTCTGACACACATGGGGTTGCCATGAGTCAGAATCAACTCGACGGCAACTGGTTTTAGCAACACCGAATCACCAGAAACATTTAATTTAGCGCTTCCTCACTGTGTGTGAGTCTTACCTCCTCAGCTTAATTGGCAGCAATTTGAGGAGATGAACCAGATTTTCTATTTCTCCCTCCTCCACCAGGTCAGTGCACCTATAAGCTACCCAATACCCAGAATGAGTAGGAGGTAAAGTCTGAAAAAGTTTGAGCAAAAAGAGCTTCCTCATTTTATAGCTGGAGAGACTGGCACCCAGAGAGAAAAGGCATTTTCTAAGGTCACACAGTAATTTGGTAAAAGGACCCAGGATTAGAACAAGGGATTTGCTTCTCTATTAAAAAAGAAACCAGGCTAGACGGCCTTTAAAAATCTTTCCAAATCTAGCAGCTAGCTGTCATTAGTTTTATTTTTTCAACAATATTTTACCGGGCATCTACTAAGTGCCAAACACTGTCCTAGGCACTGGGGAACCTGATGAGAACAAGAAAGATTTGAGTGTAATGATTATACCACACTGAGATAAGGGCTCTGACAGCAGCAGGGTGCTAGGGAAATGTAAAAGGTGCCCCATCTAGACTTGGGGGGCGGTGGTCAGGGGAGGCTCCAGTAAGAAGGGATAATTAAGTTAAGGCCAAATATGGTTGAGTCAAAGAGAACAAGCATTTTGGGCAGATGGAATGGCATAGATGAAGGGCTAGAGGCAAAGCAAGAGTGTGGCACGTTAGGAAGAATTACAAGTAAATGAGTAAAGGGAGGAGTGTGAGGAGACAGTGCAGGGCCTTGCAAGCCATACTGAGGATTGAGGACTTCATCCCCAGGGGTAAGTGGAGACTTTGAAGAGTTATAAGCAGGGAAGGGATATTAGTATATTAGCATTTTACTACTGATGTTTAAAAAATATTTTATTTTTTCTTATTATGGACTGAGTGCATGTTGGTTGTAAAATATATAAATGTATGTCATCTAAAAGAAGAAAAAATAAAAGCAGTAGCATCCTGGCAAAATGGCTAATGACAAGTTGCAGCAAGAGACCTGGAGAAGGCCCCTCTGTGTCCTCAGGGAGCCGGACTCCTTCCTGGGCAGCCCTAGCTCTTCCCCTTTGCAGCCTCTACCCAAACAAGTCGCCACCGCCGATTTTCTCCTCCCTACTTGGTACAAGCAGTGGGAAATGGAGCTCAGAAGAGATCAATGTAATTGGTGTAATAAGCTGAAAGCTAAATGCTGTTTTGCTTACTTAGCACTATGCTCACGTAGGTCGTGTTCAACATGATGGGGGTCCGTGTTCAGGCTCAGGGGCTGCAGGGCCAACATTTGAACTTTCCCAGTCAAGAGCCTCAAGTTCCACCTCCAGTGGCGAGTTCCTAGTTCTCAGACTCTCAATGGTGGCCCATCTAGGCCTGAGGGATTTCCAGAGCTCTAGCTCAACAGTCTTTAAGCATCAACTCACCCACGCTGCCTCTGAGATTCCCTGATGGTCTGATTTCTGGTGACTAGGCAACTGCCTTGATTGTAAGACCAAGATAGAGCACTTACTAATTTACTCCATCATTCATTCTCTCATTCAACATTGATTGAGGGCCTCCTGTGTGCCACCTGCAGTTGGATCTACCCTCTGCCCATCACCCCCACTGTGCCTAATCTCAGATTCTAACCTCTCCCGATAAACTCCTCTATACTCAGTATTGTGGTGAAATAGAATGTGTGTGTGTATGTGTGAAGAAGTGTGTCCACTGAGGTCAGAACCAAGAGGCATTGCCCAAGAGGTGGACAGAAGAGCTAGTTTCTTACACCTTTCTAAGTCTCGGCATTCTAGCTTTCATGGGGGCGTCTCTTCTCCAGACTCAATTCAGCTCTATGAACATTTATTAGGCAGAGTGGTGGTACAGCGATAGTGGAGGCACAAGATTTTGGTTTCAACCCTTGCAGTGCAGAAATTATCTCACTGGACACAAATATCTGTCATACAAAACTGAAAGTGGTAATGGCCATAAGACGTTCTAACAAATGGCTCTTAGAAGTCAGACAGATTACTTCCAGCCAGGTTGGGTGAATCTGAAAAGCTTCTGCAGAGAAGGTGGCATTTGAAAAGGCCCCTTTCAGTTTGACCGGTCCTCCTGAAGTTAACATCTCTAGATCTGGTATTGTTTTGAGATATGAACCAGGGAGAATACCAGATGGAAAGGAGGCCAGTGATGTGAGACAGGAGGGGCAGAGGTGAGGAGTACAGGCTCGGAGTAGGACGGCAGGACATGAGGCCTGGGGGTACAGGTTCGGGGAATTTAGGACTAAGACATGTGGGGATGGGGGTAAAAGAAATCTGGCATAGAAGAAATAGCACAGCAAAGGTGTGTAGGCAGGAGCATTCAAATGGTTCAGTTTAGCTCAACCATTAGCAGTATAAATAACAAATCTCCCTTTTACTGAGGACCTACCATGTAGCAGGCATCGTGCTGAGCACACTACACATTTCAGCTCATTTTGTTCTTAAAACAACCCTATAACATAGGTATTTTCAACTCAAGATGATGATGAAGAAGGCTCAGGGAGGCTAAGAAATTTGCCCACCTTCAGTTAGTAAACAGTAGGAGTGGAATTTCAACCTGGTCCATCTAATTATAAGGCTCATGCTCTCAATCACTCTGCTGTAATAAAGCTGTAAAATGATTTGAGACTGTGGCTATCCAAGCCAAGGTGTTTGGACTTTATTTTTTAATCAACTAGATATCATTGAAGACTTAAGCAGTGGAGCAATATGATCACAGTTTGGCTTCAGGAAGATCCATATGGCAGGAGTGACCATGAGGTATTGGAAGTGAGAGAAACCAGGTACAGGGAGACCTGTCTTGAGGCTGTTGTGACAGTCCAGTTGAAAGGTAAGGGGGATCTGAATTAAGATGGTAGGAATGGAGAATGGGTGTTAATGAAAGAATCATAGTTCTTTATCATCGTCATCATTTTCGTCATCAAATATAATTAGAAAGAACCTTGGAACTCCTTCATTTTACAGATGGCCCAGAGAGGGAAGGGATTTTGCTAAGGCCACATAGCAGTTCAGTGACTGAAATGGAACTTTCATGTAGGAATCTTGACCCCCTATCCCACTGCTTTTCCTATCCACATTGTATACCTCTGAGAGCAGCCCGAGGGCCAGGAGGAGGAAAGCCAAGGTGGACCTGGCATTGGGCAGGTGGCAATATGGATGCCCAACTCTCCCTGCAGAAGCTCTACTGTAGGCTCAGCTCAGACAGGGCTGGGATTAAGATGCATGAGAGCTGGAACAGTCTGTTGAGGGCTGAGGCTTGGGGTCCACTCAGAGTAGGGGACACCCAAGCTTGGGTTATGAGTTGCTGCTTCCTCCTCCATCTGCAGCCTTTTTACACAAGCACTTTCCTGGACCTCTGAGAAGCACCAGAGAATCAAAGAGTCATAGATATTGCATGTGAACGTGAAAACAGTCAGGCTCCGGTCTCCTCGCAGTCCTGCAAGATTGGATACCTGGTTCAGCTGGCACATGTAGGGTTTACTAAATCCTGACTGAGTGCTGGGTACTGTGCATAGTGCTTTATGTGAACCTCCTCACCTAATTCTCACAGTGGCCCCATTTTACAAGTCCAGCAGTCCACTAGTGTTCCCACTTGATCCTAATTTGACCCTGTGGATATAGGTGCTTTGTTTAAAGTTAGTGACAGAGCTGAGACTCAGACCCAGGCCTGTCTTATGCCAATGTCCTATGCTTTTAAGTAGTACATGCTATTGGCTCCTTCTATTAAAATATTTACCGATATTTAGTTTTCAAAGCAATCACACGTTAGATTTTGTTCTGTGAGGTTTGGCATGGAACAGAAAATTACTACCCCGTTTGAAAGATGCACAAACTAAAGCCCTTAAAACTCATATTCCCATCATTAATTATGGATAGATTCAGAATCGATAATGATGTAAATAATACTGATATATTGAGACTTTACCACAAGCAAAGAATGACGCCAAGAGCATTACATGTGTTATTTTACCTGCACAGTAACCCTGTGACGTAGGTTCTATTGTTATACCCATTTTAACAGACAGGAAAATCAAGCACACAGATCTCTTTCCTGACATTACACAGCTAATAAATGGCAAAGCTGGGATTTGAACCCAGGATGTTAGTTCCAGAGCCCACGCATTTAACCACTATACTGCACTATCCAAGCTCTCCCAGAATTGCACTAAGTAACCGCTTCACGACAGTTCAATGCCGTTGGATAATGCCTCTGGCTGCTGTTATATACAGTTGATTCGTAGATGCTCACCACCGGCAGAAAGTATTAAAAAGCGCAAAGGACAAAAAGCTTCTGCTCTGTGTCCAGGAGTCCTCTAGTATTTCTACCTCATTCCTGATTTGACCCTTGGGTTTGACTCATAGTCTGCTTTACACTCATGTCTGGTGCTAGCAGACTCCCCAGATCCCTGACCCATTGCCTTCTTGGCTGCAGATACCTGCTTTGTGCCCTCAACCTCTCATAAGCCACCACCCTGCCTGATGCAGTCTCATCTGGATATCATACAATTAGAGCTGCATTTGTTGTAAAGAACTGTAGATGGTTTGGACCGGTGGAGCTGAGCATCATTGTCTTTAGGGGATCACTAAAGCCCAGTGTGAGTTTAATAATTACATAAAAATGCTAATAGCAACTACTTTTATTGGGCTTATAACATTTGCTAGAACTTTATATGTATGGGGTCTCTAAACCTTTCATTAAACTAGCATGCTGGGTATTATTATATTCATTTTGCTGGAGGGGGGTGGCGAAATTCAGAGACGTTAACGAGAGGTTTAGTGTCTTACCCAAGGTTACGCAGCTAGCAGGTGCTAGAGCAAGAATACGAATCAAGGACTTTCTGGCTCCCAATTTCACCTGCTTTTGACAATTGCATGTTGCCTCTCTATTTCTTTTTTTTAAAACCAAATTCATAGATGGGTAGATGAAAGAAGTGGAAGACAATAGTATACTGGAACCCCACTGAGCCTGTGTAGCAGGGTGGCCCACAAATATCCTTAGAGTTAGTATTAGGTGGGGAATTTTTGATTACATATTAAACAGTGAGGTGGATTCATGACTCGTTGCCAAAGAGTGCAAGTCGAAGGGTGGATGTTAACCTGGAAAAAGGGGGAAGGGCAGTGTTGGCAGTTCAGGGCACAATATGAGACATGCCTCTAACAAACTTGGAAATACGGGAAATAAGGTTGGTCTCTGAGTGTTAAACGAAGAACAGAGGTGAAGAAGCAATAGAGCGGTTTGACGATGGCCCAGTGCCAATTGTGATGACCTACATACAATTGCAATGATTTAGGACAGGCATGTGGTTGTAATTTAGTAGGTAGAACCCTAATCTAATACATCATTCCTGTTCTGAGAACTATTTTATACACATGGGGACATTGAGTCCCGAGTATAAAAAGGGCAGTTTGGGGAGCTGGAATTTGGCAATTGTTAATCTAGCATCAACTGAGGGACAGGCTCACCATATCTGGGTGAACACCAACTTTCTAGTTGTTATAAAGAGGGTTTCTGTGTGGTGAGGTAGGGATGGTTCCTTAGACCTCTCTCCAGCTGGAAGAAATTTCCCACAAGACTCTTCACTTCCCTTTTCTCCAGTTCCAGATATGTCAGAAGCAAACTTTGGTTGGCTTCTCAGGAATCTGGATAGTGGCAAGGGGTTGCTTTCATGGAGAACACGAACATTGGTGTTATTAGAATGGAAAGCCCCATTGTAAATTAAAAATAACTCGGCAATTTGATTTACCTATGTTGATCTTTTGCGGTTTGTCATGAGTCTGCTCTCTTGAATCTGTTCTGGCTGAGAGCTAGACCCTGGGCTGTCATTCAGTATTTTGTTGCCACCGTGGGTGGTATATTGAGAAAGAGTTATCCAGGAGATGACACCAAGGCTGCTCATAGCCCCATTTTCTGTTTGTTAAGACTCTAATGCCATTTCTGAGGCCTCTCTCCTAGGCCCTCTTATGATCTTCGGTTTACCAAGGCTTTGTGTACTGTTGAACCATGCCTAACTGGATAACATTCAACAGAGTGTTTCTTGGATGCTCCAAACACAAGAGTATGAGAAGTGACCTAACATAGGCTGTGTAGGAAAGATTTAAATTACATAATGAAAGCACAGGGTGGTTGAGGGGGCCTTAATGGCAATAGCAACAGAGGCCATAAAATATCTATGACTAGACCTAACAAGAAATTTGTGAGTTCTATATATTAAAAAAAAAGAAGAACTCTAAAACTTTACTGAAAGGTATAAAGGAATACTTCCATAAGAGGAGAGACATACCATGTTTATAAAATATTGTAAAAATGTCATTTCTCCTCATATTAATCTATAAACCCAATGCAATTCCAGTAAAAATCCAAGAGGATTTTTATAAGCCTCAACAAGCTCATTGTAAAGTTCCTGTGGAAGAGAAAATGGGCAGGAAAGGTAAAGAAAACCTTCAAAAGAACAAAAAGGACTTTCTCTACCAGACACAGAAATATAATAATAAGTCATAATAATTAAAACTGTGTGATATTGGTGCAGAAATGGACAAACAGAGCAGTGGAATAGTAAACTGAGGCTAGAAGCAGATCTATGTACATATGGGAATTTAGTTTATGAGAAAGATAGCATTTCAAAACAGTGGAGAAAGAATGGCTATTTAATAAATGGTGTTGGAATAATTGCTATCTAATTAAAAAGAAATAGAGTTAAACTACCACTAAATACTTTATAGAAAGCTAAACTCCACATGGATTAAGAAGATACATGAGAGGCCTGTACTATTATTAAAAATGACCAATAAACATATGCAAAGGTGCTCAAATTCACTAGGAATTAGTGGAGTGCAAATTAAAAATGACAATGAGGTATCATTAAAAAAAATATTTCATGAAAATAACAAAGCTGGTTGATATCTTGGGTTGGCACAGATGAAGAGAAACAAGCACTATCATGGAGAGTGTAAATTATGGAAGCTTCTTTGGGAGGGAGTTGGGCTATATCTGTCAACATATTAAAAAAAAGTGTGTGTCCTTTGATAAAGCAGTTCTACTTCTGGAATATATCCTGAGGAAATGCACAAAGATTTATGTACAAGAATGCTCATTATGACAGTTTGTAATAGTGAAAATCTGGATGAGCCTACAGGCCCAACAGGAGAATCTAGCATCAAGTGAAGGATAGAGTCACTATATCTGGGGCAGCAGCAAGTACTGTGAAATGATAATGCATCCATACTATGGAATTTTACATGGAGGGCATAAAGTCTGGAAACAGATATGTCCTTTGGTCATGTATATAATACTAATAAACCACTTATTATGTATTCCTCCATGTTTCCAAATTTGGTGGTACGTCGAGTGTTAAAAAGGATGAGGTAGAGACTCTAAGCCAGGATGGAAGTGAAAAACACATATTGTATTGCATAATCCTATTTATATAAAAATGTGTCTATGGACACAAATGTATGTACACTCAAGGAAAGCAGACTAGCAGGATGTACACTAAATTGTTCATCTGTAATGACTAACTCAAGATAGGACGATGGGATTTGGAGGAGAAGGCAAAGCAGGGATGGGGTAGAGAGCATTCTTATTTTTTTCTCTCTTGCTCTGTATTTTTTTTTCCTTGCTTGTTTTCATGTATTACTCATGTACTTAAAAAATGTTCCAGAGTTTTATTGTCCATAAGCATACTGCCAGTTAACATTGTGACATGTCTACCAAAATTAAAAGGTCTTCAGGGTGGAACGTGTAGAACTGATTTTAGAGACCCGAGGAAATTTCTTCAAGGGCTGCCTTGGGGAGGTGAGGATTCAGGGAGAGGTCAAGAGAGCTTGATTTCTAGCCTCTGTGCCACTTTGCCAGAACAGTGCCACAATTTTTTTTTTTTTAAATCTGTTTGTTAAGGTGCTATGTAAGATTTAGTTAAAAACGAACTGGGGAGGTAGGACTGCTGTTAAAAACAATGCTTTGAAGCCCATTAACCCAGAATAAAGATGGTGCTGACCCCTACTTTGCTCTGAGCATTCCTGGGGGACTGGGTTCATTTCTTGGCCTTCCATCTCAAAACGGAAATCCCTGGACTGGAATGCACTTAGACACGAGCACTCTGGTTGACATAGGACTGGAAACTAGAGAGGATGGTTGAGGACACCAGGCTCGAGGAGGGAGCAAGAGAGCTGATGTCAATTATTTAAAGGGCTGTCTGGTGAGTAGATTGCTTTGTGTGGTGCTAGTTGTGTTGTTGTGCACCGTCGAGTTGATTCTGACTCATAACGACCCTATATGATAGAGTAGAACTGTCTCATAGGGTTTCCTAGGCTGTAATCTTTATAGCAGCAGATAGCCAGGTGTGGCACTAGGGTCAGGATTAAAATCACAGGTAAATGGAGGTTTCAGGGTCATCCAAAGATGAAATGTGCTACTTTGTGGGGTAGTGTGTTCCCCATCGCTGGAGGTGTACAAGCAGAGACTACTTGCCCTGATGTTTG
Source organism: Dugong dugon (assembly GCA_030035585.1). Taxonomy (NCBI): domain Eukaryota; kingdom Metazoa; phylum Chordata; class Mammalia; order Sirenia; family Dugongidae; genus Dugong; species Dugong dugon. The sequence goes on along the minus strand of CM057460.1, from coordinate 184,028,463 downwards.
TGGCAGGGATTCCAACAACAGATGGGAGGTTGACTAAAGAAGCTGCAAGGTTCATTCTTTCCACAAATATTGATTGACCTTCTATGATGTAGGCAGTGTGCTGAGCACTAGAAATATGCAGGTTATTGAGAGAGACAAGGTCCTCATTATCAATAAAAAAGAAAACAAGACAACAAACAAATACGTGAACTTTTAACTTTCAGATATTGCTCTGAGGACAACAGAACATGGCAGTGATAGGCTGTCTGGAAGGCGAGACATTTTCAGATAGGGAGTCAAGGAAGTACTCTCTGAAGAGATACCTGTGCTGAAACCGGAACGCTGAGAAGGTGCAATTCATGCAAAGCCCTTTCTGTGCAGTGGGAACAGAAGACAGCAAGAGCATTAGGGAGTTGTTGGAGAATCTGAAGAGAGACAATTCTTGGATCTGATTTAGGGTTTAATATGATCCCCTTGGCTGCTCTGGGAAGTGGTAGAGGACATGAGGAGTGGAGGCAGGGAGACCAGTTAGGAGGCTGCTTCAGTCAAGTAGGAGAAAGATGATGTTGGTTGTAACTGGAGTTGACAGCAGTCAAGATGGAAAAAAGTGGATAGATTTAAGTTTTATGTTCTATGATTCAAAAAAAATACCTGCTTAATTCAGTCAATTCATCCCACAAGTAGGTTGGCATTGTGAAGCGACTGCTTCCTGTTCAGTGTGTTAATATTTATGGGTGGACACAAGATGCTTTTAATCTCCTTAGGTGGTAGCTGATTCTTATATCTTGAGGTCTCATTTGCAAATACCCAAAGGTATGAATGGCCAAGGACTTCTTGTGATACAAGTTTTGACAGCATTGCACAAATTATACTGTGCCCCTTGCTAGCCAAACCACAATGCAGAAGGCTAGGATGTCCTCACAAGGCACTGTGGTCACTTCAATCCTCAAACCCTTGGCTCTGCCACCTCTCTTCAACCCCACTTGCTCCCATATTCAACAGATGGATCAGGCCAAGAGCAGCGGCTCTGGGAGTCAGGCAGCCTGGCCTGCCATTTGTTGGCTGGAAAAGCTTGAGTGAATCAAGCCTCTCTGAGTCTCAGTTTCCTCATCTATAAAATGGGATGTTGTATTATATGAAATAATCTCCATAATTCGCTGGCTGTGATCCAGGCATTTGGAAAAGTGCTCAATAAATGACAAACACCACCCCTACCACCTCACCTTCACTTCACAGCAGAGCTTTTTGAAAGATTTATCTTTACACTGTCTTTGCTTTCATTTGTCTTTTGCTTTCTCTATGCCCCTGAAATTGCATAATTTCAAATGCTTCCCTCCCCCTCATTCCAGCCCACATTGCACAACTCATTGGACACTATGCTCTTTTCTTACTTCTCTCCTCTTTTGGCACTGTTGACCACACAACAGTGCTTTGAAGCCTCCTCATCCTTTGTCATTGTTCTCTCCTGAGTTCCTTCATCCTCCTCTGACAGATTCTTCTTAGTCTCCTCCCACAATCTTTTTTCCTCTTTTCCACCACACTTTTTCCTGTCTTGAGTTTGCTTATACAAATCCCTGGCCTTATCTCTTCACGGTCTGATGACTGCTAGATAAAGATCTCCAGCCTTAAGCCCTCTGGTTAGCTCCCAACATCGTGTAAGCTATTACCCAATAGACATCTGAACTTGGTGTCCCAGTGTCAGCTCTTTATCTATGTGCCCAAAACAAGACTGATCTCCTCCTTCAAAACCTTCTCCTCCCTCATGTTTCCTATGCCAGTGAGTGGTATTACCTCACACCCAGTTGCCCAAGCAAAGAACCTGAGAATCATCCCAAATATGTATCTTCAATTTTCAAATTACCCCCACATTCGAGTTCTCTGTAATTGATTACTAATGTATTTTCTCTTCTTCCCATTTCTAATACCTTTGCTCTGGTTCATGCTCATATAATATTAAGCCATTTAACAAATATTTATTGAGTGTCTGCTTATGCTCTAGGAGTTTCTGGGTGGTGCAAATGGTCAATGCACTTGACTGCTAAATGAAAGGTTGGTGGTTCAAGTCCACCAAGAGATGCCTCGGAAGAAAAGCCTGGCAATCTACCTTTGAAAAAGCAGCTCCCTGAAAACTCTATTGAGCACAGCTCTACTCTGACACAGATGGGGTCGCCATGAGTTGGAATTGACTCAGTGACAACTGGCATGTGCCAGGCTCTTTGGATACAACCATGATTAAAATGTGTACAATCCTTGGCCTCACTGAATTTTACATTCTAGTGCAGATAAAAGTAATACATAAATAAATACAGTAAATAAATTTAAAATTGTGGTAGGAATGTTAAAGCAAATATATAATGAGGTAAGATAGAAAAAAATGAGGGTCAAAGAGACCTCTTAAGGTGGTAACATCTAAACACAGAAGCAAGCGAGATGGAGTACTCCTCTTACAGGGGACGAGCAAGTTCAAGGCCTGAAATGGGAAGGAGCTAGTGGATTTGAGGAACCAAGGAAGACTAGTGTGTAGGGAGCATGGTGAGCAAGTGAGAGAGAGACTCGAGGAGAGAAGTCAGCAGGAATCACGTCAAGAATGGTCTGGTAGGCCTGCATAAGTGGGAAAACATACCGTGCTCATGGAAAGGTAGACTTAACATTGTGAAAATGTCAGTTCTACCCAAAGTGATCTACAGATACAGTGCAATCCCGATCCAAATCCCACCGGCATTTTTTAATGAGATGGAGAAACAAATCACCAACTTCATGTGGAAAGGGAAGAGGCCCTGAATAAGCAAAACATCACTCAAGAGAAGAACAAAGTGGGAAGCCTCACACTACCTGATTTTAGAACCTATTATACTGCCACGGTAGTCAAAACAGCCTGGTACTGGTACAACAACAGATACATAGACCAATGGAACAGAACTGAGAATCCAGACATAAATTCATCCACCTATGAGCAGCTGGTATTTGACAAAGGCCCAAAGTTTGTTAATTGAGGAAAAGACAGTCTATTTAACAAATGGTGCTGGCATAACTGGATATCCATCTGCAAAAAACTGAAACAAGACCCATACCTCGCACCACGCACAAAAATTAACTCAAAATGGATCAAAGACTTAAATATAAAATTGAAAACGATAAAGATCATGGAAGAAAAAACAGGGACAACCCTAGGAGCCCTAATACATAGCATAAACACAATATGAACCATAAGTAACAATGCACAAACACCAGAAAAGAAACTAGATAACTGGGAGCTCCTAAAAATCAAACACTTATGCTCATCAAAAGACTTCACCAAAAGAATCAAAAGAAAACCTACAGACTGGGAAAAAATTTTTGGCTGCAACAAATCCTATCAGCGTCTAATCTTTAAAATCTACAAGATACTGCAAAACCGCAACAACAAAAAGACAAATAACTCAATTAAAAAATGGGCAAAGGGTATGAAGAGGCACTTTGTCAAAGAAGATATTCAGGTGGCTAACAGACACGTGAAGAAATGCTCACGATCATTAGCCATTAGAGAAATGCAGATCAAAACTACAATGAGATATCATCTCACCCCAACAAGGCTAGCATTAATCCAAAAAACACAAAATAATAAATGCTGGAGAGGATGTGCAGAGACTGGAACACTTATACACTGTTGGCGGGAATGTAAAATGGTACAACCACTTTGGAAATCGATTTGACACTTCCTTAAAAAGCTAGAAATAGAAATACCATATGATCCGGCTCTCCTGCTCCTTGGAATATATCCTAGAGAAATAAGAGCTGTCACACGAATAGATATATGCCCACCCATGTTCATTGCAGCACTGTTCACAATAGCAAAAAGATGTAAACAACATAGGTGCCCATCAATGGATGAATGGATAAACAAATTATGGTTTATCCATACAACGGAATACTATGATTTCACGATGAAGCAGTGAAACATAACATGGAGGAAGCTGGAGGTCATTATGCTGAGTGAATTTAGTCAGTCACAGAAGGACAAATATTGTTTAAAACCACTATTATAAGAACTCAAGAAAAGGTTTAAACACAGAAGAAAACATTTTTTGATGAGTATGAGGGTGGGGAGGGAGGGTGAGGGTCATTTACTAACTAGATAGTAGATAAGAATTATCTTAGGTGAAGGGAAGGACAGCACACACTATACGGGAAGTCGGCACTACTGAACTAAACCAAAGCTAAGAAGTTTCCTGAATACAATCAAACACTTTGAGGGACAGAGTAGCAGTGATAGGGGTCTGGGGACCATGCTTTCAGGGTACGTCTAGGTCAATTGGCATAACAAAGCTTATTAAGAAAATGTTCTGCATCCTACTTTGGTGAGTGGCGTCTGGGGTCTTAAAAGCTTGCAAGCGGCCATCCAAGATGCATCAATTGGTCCTAACCACCTGGAGTAAAGGAGAATGAAGAACACCAAAGACACAAGGAAAGTAGTAGCCCAAGAGACAGAAGGGACCACATAAACCAGAGACTTCATCAGCCTGAGACCAGAAGAACTAGATGGTGCCCAGCTACCACCAATGACTGCCCTGACAGGGAACACAACAGAGAGCCCCAGATGGAGCAGGAGAAAGGTGAGGTGCAGAACTTAAATTCTAGTAAGAAGACCAGACTTATTGGTTTGACTGAGACTGGAGGAACCCCGGAAATCATGGCCCCTGGATTCTCTATCAGCCCAGAAATCAAAAATTTCCAAGGCCAACTGTTCACACAAGGATTGGACTGGACTGTGGGACATAAAGTGATACTCGTGAGGAGTGTGTCTCTTAGCTCAAATAGATACAAGAAGCTAAACAGGCAGCTTCTGTCCGTAGGTGAGATGGGAAAGCAGAGGGTTAGGAGCTGGTTGAATGGACATGGGGAATCAGGGGTGGAAAAGAGGAGTGTACTGTCACAGCATGGGAAGAGTAATTAGGGTCACATAACAATGTATGTATAAATTTTTGTATGGGAAAGATAATAATAAAAAAAAAGAATGGTCTGGTAGAGAACTAGATGGTGCCTGGCTACCACCAACGACCACCCTGACAGGGAACACAACAGAGAGTCCCTGATGGAGCAGGAGAAAAGTAAGGTGCAGAACTCAAATTCTAGTAAAAAGACCAGACTTAATGGTTTGACTGAGACTAGAGGGACCCAGGAAGACATGGCCCCTGGATTCTCTATTAGCCCAAAACTAAAACCATTCCCAAGGCCAACTCTTCAAAGATTAGACTGGACTATGGGACATAAAATGATACTTGAGAAGAGTGTGCTTCTTAGCTCAAGTAGATACATGAGACTAAATGGGTAGCTCCAGTCTGGAAATGAGATGAGAAGGCAGAGAGGGTCAGGAGCTGGTTGAATGGACATGGGAAATCCGGGATGTGAAAGGAACAGTGTGCTGTCACAGTATAGAGAGAGCAACTAGGGTTACATAACAATGTGTATATAAATTTTTGTATGAGAAACTAACTTGAATTGTAAACTTTCACTTAAAGCACAATTAAAAAAAAAAAAAAGTATGGTCTAGTAGGCCCTGTAAGGGAGTTTGGATTTTATTCCAAGCACATTGGGATCCATTGGAAGGCTTTAACATGGTGAGTACCATGATCAGACTTTTACTTTAGAAAAATCACTCAAAATCACATAAAAGCACTTTCCTGGTGCCTGGCACAGAGTACGTGTTCAGTAAATGTTCACTAACATTATTGGTTACTAATATTCTCTGTGCTCCCGAAGTACCCTGTGCATACCTCTAGGATCTATCATCACACTGTTGCGTTATCTTTGCTGTCCTTCTCCACCTTCTCCAACCCACTATAACCAAACCAAACCCATTGCCACTGAGTCGATTCCAACTCATAGTGACCCTATAAGACAGAATAGAACTCCCCATAGGGTTTCCAGGGAATGGCTGGTGGATTCGAATTGTCAACCTTTTGGTTAGCAGCTGTGCTCTTAACTGCTGTGCCATTGTGGAGACCTACTATTCACCAATGTCTGGTTCTGGTTTACTTTTGGGAACATGGGAGAATTATACTTTTAGTTAGGCAGGGCCAGCTGACTTGCTTTGGCTAGTGAAACGTGAGTGTGTGCCACCTCTGGTGGTAAGCATTCACTTGCCAATGTTCAACCCTTTCACACATTCTTCCCTTGCATGGCAAATGGAAAGCACATGTTGATATGGAAATGCAATGCTGAGCCACCACATGGAGGACAGTAGCCCTGGAGAGTCCTCCAGATTTGAGCAGAGTTTAGATGAGTGAGAAACAAATCTTCCCTGTTTTAAGACACTGAGATTTTGGAGATGTTTGTTACTGCAGCAGAGCCTAATCTAATATGACTAAAACACACCTCTGTCCTAGAACCTAGTGTCATATACAATACATATAAACCTGTTGCTGTCAAGTCGATTTTGACTTCTAGTGACCCTGTAGCACATATAGGATCTTAATAAATAGAGTGGAAAGAATAAATGATTAAATAAGAAACAGTAAAAAAACAACAAACAGAAGGGGATTTCCTTGTGTGTGTGTATTGGAGGCCTTAGCTGACTAGTTCAGGAGTTAATAACCCTTTACCTTTCTATAGCATTCAGAAAGGACGTTCACACCAATTACTCTGTGAGATCCTACCCACTGTTCTTAGAAGCCAGATGCCTAGGGGAAATGGAATCTCAGAGGGGCTAACTAGTGGCAGAGCTAGAACTCGATCCTTGGCCTCATGACCCCAGGTTCAGGGCTGTGTCTATTGCTCCTTAATATCTACAAATATGACCACAGTTGTGGAGTATAGTAGGATTGGCTGTCCCCAATCACCGGGGTCTTGGCCACAGTGTGACTGTCTCTGTGGCAGGCGAGCTCCACTCTTGGCAAGAGAGGCGCAAGCACATGTTCTGATAATGGAAATACTGTGATTCATGCCCACAGGATGCCGACATACACACTTCTGCTCTCTCTTCCATGTGTTCATAAATTTCAGCTATATACTTGCCCCCACACATGTGCCACACTCATATGTACATCCAAACACATGTACAGACATACACACACATACTGCTTCACATTTAAATACTCTTATTCACATATATTCATACAAACACACGTTCACATGCAGAAGCAAATACATAATTTGCTGACTCAAATGCTGATACATACTTAAATATGTTCTGAAACATTCACAAATACCCACGTACACGTACATAAACAAAAATAATACGCTCCACGCACATGCACACTTCAGTACTTTCCCATATTCTTACATGCATTCATATAGATACATAGGCACCACACTTATACATATCCACATGTACATATATAAACACAGAAATGCACATACTTATATCCATACCTATACATGGGCATACACATTTCATTTTGAAGTTACATGGCTACATCTACTCAAACTAGAATACACACATGCTAGTTTGAGTAGATGTACACATGCCTATCTGCACATTTGTACTTGCACAGACGCATAATCCCACAATACACACATCTACCTACATACCACACAGACACACACAATGCTGCAGTGCACAGTGTTATGCACATTCCTAAGCACATGCGTGCAGGCAAGCTGATGGTTCCCTCTAAGGTCCAGCTCCAGATCTTCCTTTTGTAGACTGCCAGAGGGGCTGCTCTGGACCTGGGCCCTTTTCCCTCTTCTACCTTATTCATTACTTTTCTGACTTCTCTTGCGGCATAAACTCAAAGAGAGTCCCTGGAAAGGTCAGATGAAGGACAGGCAATCTCAGCCCTCCCTTCGTTGGGAATGGACAGAGACTCCTGTTGCTTTGCTGGCTGCCTGTCTCTGCTCTCAGGTCTGTTAGCTACAGTGAATAAAGCCGGGCCCTGGGAGGCAGACAGTCAGGCCTGGGGATGCGGCTGTTTATAGAGCTGCTATGTACTCCCACTGCTCCTGGAGAACAAACACAGCCCAGAAGGCTCTGGCTCCCGGACTGTGTCTGTATTACCATGACCCAGGGTGCACCACCAGCTCTTTGTGTGGCTGGAGAGGCAGAGCCCTGGGCTGGAAGTCTGGGGACATGGGCTGGCTCTGCCACTAATTAGCCATGAAGCCATGGGTAATTGTCTTCTCTCTGGCTGCCAGTTTCCACGTCTGTTTGGCGAGGTTCCCTTTCAGCTCTGATTACCTATGATCCAAAAAAAAAACAAAAACAAAAAACAAACAAACAAGCAAACCCTGGCAAGGACTGGGTAATCACGAACATTCAGGAATTATTTATATTTGACTCAGGAGGAGAACCTGGGCTTTGAGGTGAGACAGATCTGAGTTCAAATCCCACCTCTGCTACTTACTAGCTTTCTGTCCTTAGGCAAGTAACCTAACCTTTCTGATCCTCAGTTTCCTCATCTGTAAAATGTGGATAATATTTCCTCTTGGGGGTTATTGTGAGATCTAAATGAGATGATATATAAAGAAGAGCTTGGAACACTGCCTGGCACACAGTAACGTTTAATGTGTGGTTGTTGTTCTTGTTGTTAACACAAGTTCAATCTCGCCCTCTTGGTACATTCTGTGTGTCAAGGAAAGAGACTTGGATGGGAAAGTGGTCCCAAGTGTTTGGTTGGTGGGATCTAAGGGAAAAAGAAGCTGAAGGGAGGAAAACCCTTGGCCACTGCAAGGAGTATTGGACCTGGGTACCTGTCCTGGCATCACCCATCCATGCCACGTGACTTTGCTCAACGGACTTTTCCATTTTAGGAACAGATTCCCTCTCTGTAACAGAAAGGACTGGGTTAGAAATATCTTAAAGTTTCTTCTAGTGCTTATGTTTTAATTTTTTTTAAATCATCTGCAAAGTAAATAAAATATTTAGATAATTAAGAGACCAGTGGAAGAAATCACACTATGGAATATGCAAGCCAGAAAATGAAAACTCCAGCCCCACTTTGGATTGACTTTCATAAATAAGGAGAAATCTGTGTCAAATGGTGTTATGGGGAGCCCTGGTGGCGCTGTGGTTGACTGCCAAAAGGTTAGCAGTTTGAATCCACCGGCCGACCCTTGGAAACCCTATGAGGCAGTTCTACTCTGGCCTCAATGACAACAGTTTTTTTTTTGGTTTGGTGTTATGGATTACACTGTGTTCCCCAAAATGTGTGCTGAAATCTTAATCCTATACCTGAGGGTGTAATCCTGTTTGTAAATGGGATTTCATTACGTTAATTATATCATACCTGAGTAGGGTGAGTTCTAAATCTAATTACTTTTGAGTTATAAAAAGAGCAGATTAGACACAGACATATGCACACAAAGGGGGAAGACAGATGCCATGTGAGACTCACCTACAAGCCAAGGAACCATTGGCCAGGACTGTCTACAAGGAAGGAATCAACATAGCCAAGACCCCAGTTTGGACATTTAGCCTCTGGAACTGTGAGAAAATAAATTTCTGTTCTTTAAAGCCACCCACTTGTGATATTTCTATTACAACAGCATTAGCAAACTAAGACATGGTGGACCACTCCCAAGGAAGCATGTTGTTGCTGATCCTTCCTTTCCTGTCTGAAGATTATTTATCTCCACTCCAGGGGGCCAGCTCCTCTGGGCTCCCTTTGTAGGTTATATCTATTAACAATATTTACTCTTTTCCTCTGGTATGTGATGAACCTGGTATGATATGGACTGGATTTCCACTTCTGATAACATGTAGGTTGTTGTTAAACGTGCTCTGTGGCTCCTGGGTCCCTGGTTTCTCAAGTCTACTGTCTTTGATGTTATGGCAGTGTGGTGCAGAACAAGCCCTTGTCTCTGGGTTATGAGAATTGGGCTGTAATCCCTGCTCAGTCACTGACTAGCTCTGTGAGGCAATGTCTCCAAATCTCAGTTTTCTTGGCGGTAAAATGGGGAACACATTGTCAGCCATGCCCACTTTATGGAGTGGTTGTAAGGACCAAGTGTTTGGCAAAGGAATCATGTGAGACAGTGAATGTGAAAATGTAATGAAAATTATAAGTGACATTTAATAATAGTTGGCAATCATTGCATGTATACTTTGTCAGGCATTGTGCTGAGCAATTTCCATGCTCAGGGCAGGTAGATACTATTGGTATTCCCATTTTATAGATGAGGAGACAAACAGTTGCCTAAGGTCACGGGGCTAAGCCTCAAATTTTGTCTTGGCACTGAAGACTGTAACCTGATTATTCTCCTATACTGTCTCTGTAGAAAGCAGTGTCCAGCTTGAATGAAGGCTAGATAGGTAGGTAGGAGACACAGGGGTAGGAAAGGAGCTGAATAAAGCTCAAAGAAGTCCAGGGATTGCTCAAGATCACGGAGGTAATCAGCACTTTCCTGCACACACAATACAGAATAAACTAATTAGGTCAATATGTTAATCATCACTGGGATTTTATAGATGAGGAGATTGAGGCTTAAAGATGTGAAGCAAATCAGCTCTTTCATAGATAGTCTGTGAGCCTGGGTGTGTCACTCCAGAGCCTGGGCTGTTAACCAGCTTGCAGTTCAAGGGCATGCTGTTGTTCTTTTAGGATCAAGGAAATACATCTCTGTGTGGTCATTATAGGGAAACAAATTGAGGGAGAGCAGATATGTGCCCCTGTCCTTAATAACCAGGTCCTTCCTATGACCAGGTGGTACCTGACTTGATCTGAGAAATATTTGTGATTAAGGAAGAAGACCTGAACTGTCAACACTCAGTGGACGAAGACGATAAATAATACAAATGTCAATGTGTTTCTTATTTGGGAGGGAGAAGAAGAAAAGCAGAGGCATTCATCAGGAACTCTTATAAGACATCCATTCAAAGGGCAGAAAACTTGGCTCTTAGAGCTGGACAGACCATGAGAAGCAGCCAGGCTTGTTCCTAGTCAGCAAGTTGGATCATCTCCATTTGGAGATAACAGGCTTGTTGGTTTTAGGGAGTTTGATCAATTGTCGTTTGGATCTGGGCAGGGTCGTCTTGATCATTATCAGACAGGCCTCTTTGAAAAAGGATAGATTTTGGCCCATCTGCTCCATGACCTAGACAGCAGTGGTTTTGCCAGTCTGGGTTTAAAAAGTTGAATCTAATCCCCATAAATGTTTAAGACCAAATACTGGTTTGAATTGACAAACAATATTTAGGATATGGTTTATTTATTTAAAAAAAATTATTGAGTACCTGTTATTGAATCACTGTGCTAGCTGCTGGGTGATTTTCCTATGATAACCACAGAAAATGAGACAAGATCCCTGCTCTCAAAGAATTTACATTATAGTGAGTGGAGGGACAAATAAACAGACTTACAGTGGTTAGTGTAAATGCTAAGTGTAAGAACTGTAAAATGTGTCATGAGAATGCACAGAAGGGGCTCATCCCAACAGTGTGTCAAGCACACACATGAACTCACGCACACGTGCATGTGATAGTGTGCGAAGGCTTCCTATGTAGGTAATTCTAAGCAGAGTCTTGGAGAACGGGAGTTGGAAAGGTAAAGGAGGCTGAGGTGGGTGTTCTGGGCAGAGGTCCAGCAGCATCAACGGAAGCCTGTAAATCAGAGACAGAGAGCACCACCTGTGTGGAGAACGGTAAGCAAATACTCATAACTATAACATGAGGTGCAAGAGGGGAGAGATGAAGCGCGGTAGAATCACAAGCAGCCTTCTAAGCTTTGCAAAGGAATTGGGGCTTAATGCCGAAGGTGAGGAGAAGCCATGGGAAGGCTTTAAAGCACAGGAGTAGCACACTTGGATTTGTATCTTAGAAAGACTTCTTGTTGTTGCGCGCCATTGAGTCAACTCCAACTCACAGTGACCCCATGTGACAGAGTAGAACTTCCCCATAGGGTTTTCTAGGCTGTAATCTTTATGGGAGCAGACCACCAGGTCTTTTCTCCTGCAGAGCCTACTGTACGAGAAAGGATGGATTGGAGGGGGGCAAGATGGAAGTCAACAAGCACCCTTTGCAATAATCTGAGCAAGCCACAATGGAAGCCTAAACTAGACTGAGGGCAGCAGGATGTCCAGAAATACCAGCTGTTTTAGGGGACTTTAAGATAGTAAAATCTATAGGACTTGGTGACTGACTGGCTGCTTTTTCTCGCTCTGCTCATAAAGAGATCACTTTGAGTTACATTTCCCTGATCATTTTTGCATAAGCTAGATCACTCCCTTCACATGAGTACAATTAATTAATTGTTTTTAAGGGTTGAGAAAAGTTTTAAAGTACCATTACATTTATTTATAGTTGTCATTAGCTGTCATCGAGTCAGACCCAACTCATGGTGAACCCCTGTATAAGAGAATAAAACAATTGTGATTCACAGGGGTTTTTTTGGCTGATTTTTTGGAAGTAGACTGCCAGGTCTTTCTTCCTAATCTGTCTTAATCTGGAAGCTCCACTAAAACCTGTTCAGTATCATAGCAACATGTGGCTGTGCTAAGGTGCATTGGTTGGAGATCGAACCTGGCTCTCCTGCATGGAAGGTGAGAATTTTATCACTGAACCACCCCTGCCCTCTGTTTATATTAATGGAATATTCACTCCTCACAGAAATTTGAAAAATATAGAAATATAAAAAATAATTATTCATAAGTCTATGATCCAGAGATAATTACAATGAACATTTTGGCATTTTTCCTTCTAGTATTTTTTTCTGGTATAATTGGTTTATTTAAAACTTTTTATTGTGGAAGAGTTTAAATATATACATATAAAAGTAGAGACAAGAGTACAATCATCACTAATATACTCATTTCAACTTCTTCAACCATCCGTCTTCTGCCGTTTCTGCAGCTGAATTTTAAACCAAGAGCAAGTCTTCACATTTTGTTTAAATCTAAAAATTTAGCCTGTTGTTATCATTTTGTTTTTGTAATCCTGGGTGTTTGACATGTCCTAGCCCTGCTAGCTCGCTTATCCTCCTTGGCCATTTTTCAGATATTATGTCTTCATTCAAAACACTGATTGAACAGAACAGTAAAAACGTCAGAGTCTCATGGTATACCACCGGGGACCTGAAAAAGCACCAGATTCCTCATCTCCTTGGGGAAGACCAATGCAGAGGATAAATATTTCAGGGAGAGAGATATTCCCAGCAGGAAGTAGCAGCTTGTGCTTTAATTCACTTACCATGGTTGTCTCAGCAATGGAACCAAAGCTGTTGATGAAAATGTTGCAGCTCACATTCACCGGGGGACCTGCCAATCAAGAGAGAGATTCCTGTTCAGCCCACTGGCTCTGAGGAAGCCCATTGGATAGGACCCGTTCCGGGGAACACAGACTTCAGGGATGGATCCACCTCAGTGGAGGAGCCCCTTGCTTGCCCTCCACCCCACCCTAAAGCACCTGGGATTCCTAGGCAACATTTAACATCACTATGCCAGACTCCTTGGTCCCCAAGTGAGCACCAGGTACAGAACACCAGAGGCTGAGCCAAGATGTACTTTCATTAACACAGGATGATTCATCATCCTGCCATATGGTTGAAATCCCTTCCCCAAGCCCCACGGCTGCCTTCTAATTTGTGGCTGAAATGTATTTATGGCTACAAACATTTGGAGGCCACCTTGGGAATTGCAAGGAACAGCAAGTTCCTTGCCTTGAACTTATGAACCAAGAATGATTGCCTGAAAGGGCGTTGATGGGAATTACCAGCTGAAAAATCCAGGGGAAACCTGAAGGGAAGTCCACATGTCTTTGTTAAATATTTCCCAGCCAAGCTTTTTGAATCCTTCTGCAAAGGATAAGAAAGAAGTGGAGGTATATTCCCAGCTTTGGAAACTCATGCCAGAGGGATTGCTATCTAGTTGTAGTCCAATCTCTTCGTTTTACGCTATTAATTAATTATAGCAGCCACCATTTATTGAGCATTATGAGATTTGGCACTGTGCTCAGAGTGTTACTAACATTATCTCATGAAAAGTTATGGTTATTACCTCCATTTTACAGATGAGGACATAGAGACTCAGGTAAGTTGTTCGTCCAAGACTACACAGGTAGTAAATGGTTGAGCCAGAGTTTCAGTTCAGATTTCTCTAATTCTAGAGCTGGTGGTCTTAATGGCTATACTTGTAGGGTTGCGGATTAGAGAAAGGAAAGGGCATGTTCAGGGTCACACAGACAATGTCACTGGGCCTCATGTGAGCTGACAAGAGGGCTGGCATAAAATAATCAGCAAGACCATGGGTAAGTGTGATAAAAGCAGTAGGAGTGCAGATAAAAGAGATGTTCTGGAGAGAAGCAATTTGGGGCGGCCTCATGAAGGTGATAAAGTTGAGCTGACCTTGAAGGTGGGTTGTTGTTGTTAGCTGCCATTGAGTCAGTCCCTGACTCATAGCAAAGCCAGGCACGATGGAATGAAATGGAATGAACGCCTAGTCCTGTGCCATTCCCATGATCGGTTGCAGATTGAACCATTGTGATTCACAGAATTTTCTGTGGCTGATTTTCAAAAGTAGATCACCAGGCCTTTCTTTCTAGTCTGGAAGTTCCACTGAAACTTGTTCAGCATCATAGCAACACGCAAGCCTCCACTGACAGATGGGTGGTGACTGGGTATGAAATGCATTGACCAGGAATTGAACCTGGGTCTCCTGTTTGGAAGGCGAGAATTCTACCTCTCAACCATAGGACTTGGATAATAGGTCATAATCCTTCCCATGAAATTGTAATTTGCAGTTTGCAAATTTTCTTAGGTCTGCTTTCTTATTGATCCCACGAGGAACTGAGGTACTCTACTTCACAGATGGAGCACTGAGAGTTTTTTTTTTTTATTGTACTTCAGGTGAAGGCTTACAGAACAAATAGTTTCTCATGAAACTGTAGTACACATATTGTTTTATGACATTGGTTAACAACCCCACAACATGTCAACCCTCTCCCTTCTCGACCTTTTTTTTTTGGTGAAAATATACATGGTCAAAGATACACCATTTCAAAAATTTCTACATGCACAGTTCAGTGACATCGACTACACTCTTCCAATTGTGCTGCTATTCTCACTTTAGATGAAGGCTTATAGAACAAAATAGTTTCAATAGTACACATGTTGCCCGATGACAGTGGTTAACAACCTCACAACACATCAACACTATCCTTACTCAACCTTGGGTTCCCTATCACCAGCTTCTTTGTTCCCTTCTGCCTTCTGGCCCTTGTCCCTGGACTGCTGTACCTCATTAGTCCTATTTGGTTTTATGGGGCTGTCCACTCCCTGGCTGAAGGGTGAACCTCAGAAATGACTTCACCACTGAGCTGAAAGGGTGTCTGGGGGCCATACTCTCAGGGTTTCTCCAGTCTCCTTTAGGCCAGTAAATCTGGTCTTTTTTTTGTGAGTTAGAATTTTGTTCTACATCCTTCTCCAGCTCTGTCCAGAACCCTCTGTTTTGATCCTGGTCAGGGCAGTCAGTGGTGGTAGCCGGGCACCATCTAGCTGTACTGGACTCAGTCCAGTGGAGGCCTTGGTAGCTGTGGTCCATTAGTCCTTCAGACTAATCTTTTCCTTGTATCCTGTTCTCTTCATTCTCCCTTGCTCCCGAAGGGATGAGACCAGTGGAGTATATTAGAAGGCTGCTCACAGGCTTTTAAGACCCCAGACGCTACTCACCAAGGTAGAATGTAGAACATTGTCTTTATAAACTGTGTTATGCCAGTTAAGCTAGATGTTCCCTGAGACCATGGTCCCCACAGCCTTCCACCCAGCAATTCAGTCCCTCAGGGAGTTTGGATGTGTCTATGGGGCTTCCATGACCTTTCCTTGTACAAGTTGTGCTAGTTTCCCCTGTATTGTGAACTGTCTCACCCTTCACCCAAGATACCACTTATCTATTGCCTATTGAGTATTTCCCCCCTACCCCTCCCATCCCTGGTAACCAACAAAGATTGTTATATTTTGTGTGTGAACTTTTTCATGAGTTTTTACAATAGAGGTCTCATACAATATTTGTCCTTTTGTGATTGACTTAGTTCACTCAGCATAATGTCCTCCAGTTTCATCCATGTTATGAGATGCTTCACAGATTCATCGCTGTTCTTTCTCGTTGCATATACTCCATTGTGTGTATGTACCATAGTTTGTTTATCCATTCATCTGTTGATGGGCATCTAGGTTGTTTCCATCGTTTTGCTATTGTGAACAATGCTGCCATGAACATAGGTGTGCATATGTCTATTCGAGTGACGACTCTTATTTCTCTAGGATATATTCCTAGAAGTGGGATTGCTGGATCAAATGGTATGTCTATTTCTAGCTTTCTGAGGAAGTGCCATATCATTTTCCAAAATGGCTGTATCATTTTGCATTCCCACCAGCAGTGCATCAGAGTTCTGATCTCCCCGCAGCCCCTCCAACATTTGTTATTTCCAGTGTTTCATGCCAGTAATGTCAGGGTGAGATGGTATCTCATTGTGGTTTTAATTTGCATTTCTCTAATGGCTAGTGATCCCGAGCATTTCCTCATGTGTCTATTGGCCATTTGAATGTCTTCTTTGGTGAAGTGTCTGTTCATTTCCTTTGCCCATTTTTTAATAGGATTATTTGTCTTTTTGTTGTAGAGGTGTTGGATTTTCTTGTAGATTATGGAGATTAGACCTTGTGTGACTTGTACTATCCAAAAAATTTTTCCCAGTCTGTAGGTTCTCTTTTGACTCTTTTGGTGAAGTCTTTTGAAGAGCATAGGTGTTTGATTTTTAGAAGATCCCAGTTATCTAGCTTATCTATTGGGTTTGTGTGTTGATGGTTATGGTTTGCATCCTGTTAATGCCGTGTATTAAGGCCTGTAGTGTTGGTCTATTTTTTCTTCTATGAACTTTATAGTTTTAGGCTTTATATTCAGGTCTTTGATCCATTTTGAAGTAGTTTTTGTATACAGTGTGAGGAATGGATCCTGTTTCATTTTTTTGCAGATGGATATCCAGTTTTGCCAGCACCATTTGTTAAAAAGACTGTCTTTTCCCCATTTGATGGACTTTAGGCCCTTGCTGAAGAAGCACTGAGAGTTTTAGCATCTCACCCTGGCTCACTGAGCTCCTAAGTGGTAGAGCCAGAACTTGAACACAAGTTTTCTGATTGTGGAAAGCAGGAAGTAGATATCCTTGTGTGCCTAGGTACCAGTCCTGCCTGTCCCTCTTGAAAAAGTAGCCTAAGCATTTTACCCAAACTCAGTCAAGATTCCCTGCTTTTCAGAAATCTTGATATAGAGGAGGGGCCCAGTATTAGAATGAGAATCCCAGCTTTCCCTCCAAGGAGTATCAAGACTTTTGGGTTTTAGACAAAACTCCAGAACTCACTGGCTATTTGACTCAGGCACACCCCTTCTCCTTTCTGGGTCTCAATTTCCCCCATTAATCTGGAGGGCGAGTAGCTCTTGATCTGAGCAGTAACTCTCAGCTCAGATGTTTTGGATTCCCCTATGGATGCCATCCATTTGAATTTCAAGGTTATCGGATTTCATGTCTGGAGGATTTTTTAAAGGTCACCTAATCAATTGCTTCCCAAATGCTGATCTGCTATAGAATCACCTGGGGAACTTGTTAAACTGGGCATTCCTTCGTCCAACCCCAGACCCGGTGAACCCAAATCTCTGAGGATGGACCCAGAATCTGTTGTTTAACAAGGTACCTGGGTGATTCTCAAGCACAGCTAGGTTTGGGAATTCCTGCTATAGATCAGCTACCCCTTCATGGCTGAGTGCTTGAACATCTCCAGCAGTGGCAAACTCATTATGTCCTGAGCAGCCCTTTCCATAGTTGGATAGCTCTGTCTGTTAAACATTTTTATCCTTCTGCTGGCTGAAATCTGCCTCTTTGTCACTTCTACCTAAACAAAGGCCCCTCCTTTTTTTCTTCTCCTTATTTAGACTCAGATCCAGGTTGTTTTTCATTTAGACTCATACCATTAAAATGCCCCTGAAGAGTTACTATCCGCTCTTTGAAATGACGTACACAGAGTTCCCACCCAGGGCCTCAAGTGTCTGGCGCTGTGACTCCCATATAAATTAGATCCTGATTTATGTGTATGAGAGGGAGCCAGCCAAAAGGACCCCATGGGGAGGTGCGGTTCATTGAAATAAATCTGAAATTAAATTATCCTTGAGAAAATTACTATCTGGCTGCCTTTGGCAGCAGGATAATGTATATATTTCATTAAATATTAAAGTTTAATTTTGCCTTTGTGTATGTGTTTGCACTGGGCTGTGCCCCTGATCCTGGGAGCCATTATAATACACAAAGTCTTAGAAGAAAGACACAGACTATTAGAGCCTAAGGGCCTAATCCTACTGAATCATTTTACAGATGCAGAAAGAGGCCCAGATACATGATGGGATTTATTCAGGGTCACACATATCAGGTGAGCAGAGGGAGGACTAGAATCCAGTTTTCATGCTGTTTACTTCCCCATTATGATTTGCATTGCCATTGTGCTCTGCAGATGGTCCCTGCTGTCCCTGGCCACCCTGTCTTCGGGAGAGTCAGGAGCAGGGGGAAAATTTCTGGTGCTTTAAGGAGCTGTTGAGTGATTAATCACTCAGTGGAGTTTCCAAACAATGCAGGCCTCTTCCTATTGTGTTAGGGTCACTGTGGGGCCTCATCTGCATGGCCTTTTCAGGAGCTCTGTGGTTTGTATGGGGCTTTGGGGAATCTTGTTCCTGCCTGGGTGGAAGTGCAAAAGGGACTGGGGTGGGAGGCAGGGGCCTAGGAAGTCCCAGCAGGCCAGCCTTTCAGCCCTCACCCCAGGGGACGGGGGAGAAATCTTGCTTCCTAGTGCCTGGGGTGGGGCTCTAGGAAGCTGCACCTCGCACTGAGTTGGGAGTGGGCTGAAGAGATTAAAGCCAGCATGGGGTTGGGAGAGACCTAAGAGATGATCTAATCCTGTGGATTTCGGGCCCAAGTGTCTTGAGTCAGGTTCTGAGCAAGAGGAGGGCAAACGCCCTAATTCCATGATTTTATAGTCTGGGTAAATTTTTCTGTATCAAGAATTTCCACTGCTAAGTACGTAAATAATCACTAGTATTATATGAATGATAAAAAAAAAAACCAAAACCAAAAAAACCCAAACCCGTTGCCACTGAGTCGATTCCGACTCAAAGCGACCCTATAGGACAGAGTAGAACTTCCTCACAGGGTTTCCAAGGAGGGGCTGGTAGATTTGAACTGCTGACCTTTTGTTTAGCCTCAGAGCTCTTAATCACTGCCACATGACTTGGGGAAATCGCTTAACCACTCTAAGCCCTATTCTTTTGTTTACTTGTTCATTCATTTATGAAAGGTTTATTGAGGGCCTTCTATGTGCCGAACACAGAGCTATGCACAAAGGGTAAGTAACACAGGAACCCTGGCTGTATGCACAGTCATCAAATGAGTTGTAGGCTTCTCCTCAGGCTGGCATCTCAAGAGAAACCACCAGGGGGTGCAGTGGGCTGGTCCTGAAAACAGTCAGGGGCGGTGGGCGCAACCTCGTGGCCATGGGACTTAACCAGTTCTTCGACAAGTTTGATGTGGTCCACAGCGTTTTAAAAAGGTTTAATTTAGTTGCTGATTTGGAAGATTTCACAGAAAACCCAAGATTTAAGTCTTATCTTGGAAGGCCTGGCAGCCCAGGGCTTGCACTTCTACCTGGTGGCCATAGGCAGGAACTAAGAAAGGGCTGTTCTTAGGGTAGCCCTGTGCTTTCTTGCTTTCTTTTCTTATGCCCATCCTGTTTCATTCGTGTACAATACCCACCTGGCCCCTCTGGGTATTTGAGATTGTGAGCCTGGGGAAGAGGCTTGGGCCAAGTGCGCTCTGATAGCAACCTTGGTTCTGACTTGCCAGTCCTGGGGGAACCAGGGTTATGCTAACAATGCTGGGAGATATAGCTCAGGAGCCAGGTGCCTGGGGAGTGGAGGAGCCTCGAGGTAAACAGGGGTAAGCGGTAGGCCCAAACACAGCCTCAGTGCGCCTCAGATCCTTTTCTATTTGAAGAGATGCATGTGGACGGAGCACTCTGAGAAGGAGACTTGAAGAATGGGGGCAAAGTGAGTAAATATTAGGAAGCTTTACCATCTGTCACATCCCTTATTAGGTCTTGGACTAGGGCAAAAAGGAACAGTGAAGAAGGGTATCTGGAATCAAGAATTGCTTAGGAGGCTGACTGTGGGTTCTTGCACTAAAATTTTTGCAGAAGTGCTAGAAGGAAGATCAGAGCTCATAGGCCCCAAAGAAAGTTCTTAAGACTGTAGCTGCAGAATTCTGCTCAGAAATTTGAGGTGGTGACAACATCCTAAAGCATTAATGAATAAAGGAAACTGTTCCTTTCACAATGCTTATGAGTTTGGCTGAAGAGCTTGGCTGCTAACCAAAAGGTCGGCAGTTTGAATCCACCAGCCGCTCCTTGGAAACCTTATGGGGCAGTTCTACTCTGTACTATAGGGTCACTATGAGTTGGAATCGATTTGACAGCAATGGGTTTTGTTTTGTTTTGGTTCCCTTCTTAGGTCCCTGGGTGGCGCAAGTGGTTTGCACTCCGCTGCTAATCAAAAGGTTGGTGATTTGAACCCACCCAGTAGTACCATAGAAGAAAGGCCTGACGAACTGCTTCCGTAAAGATTCAAGCCAAGTTCTGTTGTGTAATACTTGGGATTGCCATGAGTTGGAATCATCTTGACAGCAGCAGCTTTTTGGTTCCCTTATTATGATAGACATTAAGATCTCACATGATTTTATGAGAACTAAAAGAACTTTCTTGGATCACTTAGACTAGAAATTACAAACTGGCTACACACAGGGCATATCTGGCTTGTTTGACTTTATATGTTTTAAGAATCAGGAAGTTTCATGTACAGTCTTGATTCTTTTTAGACTATTGGATGATCTGGCAACATCCTGTCTGCATTCCTGTAGGGTAACCTCAGGCTAGGGCTAAGGGGAAGCTGTCTTCTTTAGAGGGCCTGTACCTCCTTTATCCATAGTCTCTACCACTCTCTATTGTCTTACTCATTTAAATTCCCTACCCAATCCCCATAGGCGTTTGAAATTGTAACTCTTATTTAGGCTAGAAAGTTTCAAAATTATTTGTTAGTCCACGGGGACCTTTCAGCAGATGAGTTTTAGTTGGAAATCCTTTATCTAAAACAAATAAAAGTGGAGCTGCTTGGAGAGAAGCAGGTGTGGGCCTGTTCACTATGCCCTAGAGCTCCGTGAAGCATAGTTTAAAAACCACAGATATAGCTGACCCCATCACTGCAGCCATGAGGAAACTGAGGCCCAGAGAAAGAAAGAGGCTTATCCAAGGTCATAGAGTAAGTTTGTGCTTGAGTCAAAAGTTGAAACCATTTCTCCACATTCCAAGTTTATCCTTCTCTCCATTATTCCAGGGATAGCTGTTGCTAGCTGCTATCAACCCCATGACCAACGGAACAAAACGCTGCCCAGTCCTGTGTCAACACAATCAGTTGGGGACCAGACTGTTGTAATCAATAGGGTTTTATAGGCAGTCCCCGGATTACAAACAAGTTCCGCTCCTTAATCTGTTGCTAAGTCGAATTTGTATGTGAGTCGGAACAGTTAGGTACGGTTTGTTTCTAATGTCCATTAGTCAAATGTTTGTCTTAATATACAGTATATATCGTACTTTTCTATAAGTGAGCCCTAGTGGCACAGTTGTTAAAGCGTTTGTCTGCTAACCAAAAGGTTGGTGGTTTGAACCCACCAGCCGCTCCACGGAAGAAATATGCGGCAGTCTGCTTCTGTAAAGATTTACAGCCTTTGAAACCCTATGGGGCAGTTCTGCTCTGTGCTATAGGGTCGCTATGAGTCAGAATCGACAGCAGTGGGTTTGGTTTTGGCTACCTTTCTATGTATAAAAAACATTAAAGAAACACTTCTATATATACTGAAACATCTTTGACATAATAATACAGTAATAATAATAATATTTTGAGGAGCGTTGTAAAGTAGTGCCTGTTAATTATGAACCATTGTATGTACCTCAAATTTTTAATAGAATAGATTTGTGGGAGTTGGTTCATAACTATGGGTTGTACTTAAATTGGATGTTTGTAATCTGGGGACTGCCTGTAATTGGCTGATATTTTTAAAGCAGATTGCCAGGCCTTTTTTCCTAGTCCACTTAGTCTGAAAGCTCCGCTAAAACCTGCTCAGCAACATAGCAACATGAAAGCTTCCATGGACAGATGGGTGGTGGCTACACATGAGGTGCATTGACTGGGAATCGAACCCTGGTCTCCCACATGGAAGGGGAGAATTCTCCTACTGAACCACCACTGCCCCAACTCAGGGATAGCAAATAGGCCTTAATTAATATGCTGACTCCTGGCAACCTGGGGTCCTGTTGAACTGGATTCTCTGAGGCTTTGTCTGGGCTCAGTGGGAGAGAAGGAAGATTTGATTAACACTGTCTGCCTTGAATAGAGGAAATGCATCATGGGATTTATACCATATATTCACCATCACACACTGTTTGCTTCTATAATCTAGGAGCACATATCCCTGGGAGTCTGAAAAGAAAGTTTTCTCTACCTTTAAAATTGGGCCTGATCCTGGCATCATATCCAGAGGTTCTCCCCATTAGCTTATCCAGGAAATCGGAGGGTGACATAGGCTTGGGTGCGGAGCGGGCAGCGTCAGCCTCCTTAGAAGTAGCAAGGCTAAAAAGGGAGAGAGGAAAGCAAAGGGTTAATGATGGCCATTCCACCTCCTGTGACCAGCCCCTGTGAAACCACCAGAGTGTTCTTAGCCTAAGAATGGGGAATACAGGTCCTTAATGAGGCAAGCCCAGACTAAATTGTTTGCTCAGCCCAAACATCAGCCAATGTGGGACCCTGGCAGACAGCTGAGGGTCTGACTGATGATGAGAAGCCCCTGACGATTTTAAGGCTGCATCCCTGGGGCTTTGAACAATCACACTTGCCTCCTCGGTTTCCCTGGAAGAGCAGATGGAAAGTTAATTTTCCAGCAGGTCCAGCCCTGTATTTTTGGTGCCTGCACTCTCACACATCCATGGAACATCATGGCTAGAAAGGACCTTAGAAACCAAATAGTCCAGCCTTTTCCCGAGGGTTCTCTGCAGAATAGAAGTCACTAATTTCACAAGAAAAAGTTGCCAAAGTCAAATGCATGTGGGAACACAGATTTAATCAGGCATCTTTACTGCAGGATTTTCACAAGCTTTAACAAGATAATATGCCTAGAATATCCTAGGACGACTATCTTATGAAACATAAAACCAAAAACCAAACCCGTTGCCGACTCCAACTCATGGTGACCCTATAGGACAGAGTAGAACTGCCCCATAGGGTTTCCAAGGAGCACCTGGTGGATTTGAACTGCCCAACTTTAGGTCAGCAGCCATAGCTCTTAACCACTATGCCACCAGGTTTCCTTATGAAACATATACCTCAGAAAATGCTCAGTTGGGAAAATGGAGGTTCGACAAAAGGAAAGGTCAGACCTAGGTCCTAGAGTAAATCCCAGAGTAGTGGCCTGCTTCAGTGTATCCAGAGTTGGATGATTTGAAATGAAATTGCTGGGGATGCTTCACACTTTTTCTGCCACTCACACCCCCGCCCACCTGCCCCTGCCCCAACAAAGTGGTTTCAGGTCCTCATTCAGACCACACAGTATGAATTAGTAATGTCTAAGAACAGGGGCAGTGAGATACCCCACCTCCACCCCAAACTCTCTAAAGTGTACAGATTCAGTTAGAGTTCATGTTGGAAGCACAAGGGTTAAGAGCTTCCAGGAACCAGTTATTTGGGTTGCTTTGGGCAACTGAGCTTTTCTAGTCCTGAAATCATTCCTAGTCATGTGTGCTTGTGGGCTGGTATGTTGGAGGAAGCGCATGTATGAAGAGATGTGGGTGTGCTTGTGCATGATGGAAGCTTCTGCTAACTAGTCCAATAGGACATGGTGTTCTCCAAGGATTTTTACTCAACCCCTCTTGTTCTTTGCCGCCTTCTCCTTCTTTGATCTTAAACTTTTTCCTTAAACTTTTCTCTGATGGGTTAATGCTGTGACTGTCATTAAACCTCTTTCCAAGGTTAGTCATTAATTTTCGTTAAAAAATTTTTTTTAATGGTATGCATAAACCAGTTGTCGTGGAGTCAGTCTGACTCATGGTGACCCCACACATTACAGAGTAGAACTGTGTTCCATAGGATTTTCATGGCTGTGAACTTTTGGATGCAGATTGCCAGGCCTTTCTTCTGAGGTGCTTCTGGGAAGGTTCAAACCACCAACCTTTTGGGTTAGCAGCCAATTGCTTAACCATTTTCATCAACCAGAGACTCCTGTAACTTTTTTCTTTTTTTTGATTGTGGTAAACAGTTGCCATTTCAACATTTTTCGCATGTACAATTCAGTGACGTTTATTGTGTTCATTATGTTGTATAACGGTCACTGTTATTTGTTTTCAAATTTTTTCCATCACCCCAGTGGTGTCACTAGGGTTGGTGTCACCCAGTGGGGTAACTCATGGCATCATTCCCCCACCCCTACCCCGGTTGAGCTGGGCAGCCAGTGACCCCCTCCCACCACTGTGGGCAGTGCAACCCAACCCCACCTGCCCCACCGCCCCCCACAGGGGTGAGTGCTGCACCGAATGGTCCGCCCTTTCTGATCCCACCCCTGTAGCTCCCCGCAGCTCCTCTCTTCTTACTGGTGGGTGACTGGGTGATGAGTTATTGCACCAGGCAACAACAGGTGACACCAACCCTATAGTGACACAGCTGTCTTGGTGGCTCCTTGCCCATTGACGCTGGCCTACCTGTCGCTGCTGTAGCCATCACCACAGACCCTGGGGTCATTTTGGTGTCACCCCCTCTGACTGTGTCAGGGGGTGAGGTCCTCACCCCCTACACCCCTGGTGATACCACTGCATCACCCATAACAGAAGCTCATTGTCCCTCTAAGCAACAAGTCACCCTTTCCCCCTCCCTCTCACTCGCCCCTGGTAACCACTAATAGCTTAGGTTTATATTCACTTGCCTATTCTAGATATTTCATATAAGTGGGATCAATACAATATTTGTCCTTTTGTGTCTGATTTATTTCACTCAGGATGGTGTTTTCAAGGTTCATGCACACTGCAGCATGTATCAGGACTTCATTTCTCACATATATATATATATATTCTTCCATTTGTTTTTCTTCAGGACCACGGAAGTCTAAGACTTTATTGGCCAGCAGGGAAGATGAAGCGAGACGAGTGGGTGGCCCCGATGCCAGGCTGGTCGTGAGAAATTACCCAAGTAGTAGCCGATCGTCTGGGGTTGGATCTACATCTGGTTGATGGTCTTGCTGTTGCAGGCATCAGCCATGCTGCCCACCACCTCTGGCAGGATGACCACATTGTAGTGGTGTGTTTTCATACCTCCAGCTTCTTCGTGGGTGGTGCCTTCTTCTTGGCCTTGCACAGACCCTCCCTCAGCACTGCTGCTTCCACTGCTGGCTGTGATTTAGCTGCCTCTGCTGCCATATGCTCGCAGCTGCATCAGTTGCTCCTAGGACATGTCCACCAGCTGGCTGAGGTCCATCCCACTGTAGGTGAACTTCCATAAGGTTGCCTTCTTCTTTTACACGTCTTCTGTTTTGTCTGTTCTTGGAACCAGAGCATCCACCACTGCATTTCTTTTTATGGCTGAGTAATCTTCCATTGTATGCATGAACCAAGGATCCCTCGTGGTTCAATGGTTAAGTGCTGGGCTGCTAATTAAAAAGTTGGTGGTTTGACCCTTTTAGCTCAGTGGTGAAGTTACCTCTGAGGTTCACTGTTCAGCCTGGGAGTGGACAGCCCCATAGAACCAAATGGGACTAATGAGGTACTGTAGTCTAGTGACAAGGGCCAGAAGGCAGAAGGGGACAAGGAAGCTGGTGATAGGGAACCCAAGGATGAGTAAGGATATTGTTGATGTGTTGTGAGATTGTTAACCATTGTCATAGGGCAACATTTGTAGTAACTGTTAAATGAGAAACTATTTTGTTCTGTAAGTCTTCATCTAAAGTGAGAATAACAGCATAATTGGAAGAGCGTAGTTGATGTCACTGAACTATGCATGTAGAAATTTTTGAAATGGTGTATCTTTGGTTACGTATACTTTCACCAAAGAAAAAGGTGGAGAAGTTAGAGGGTTGACATGTTGTGGGGTTGTTAACCAATGTCATAAAACAATATGTGTACTACTGTTTCATGAGAAACTATTTGTTCTGTAAGCCTTCACCTGAAGTATAATAAAAAAAAAAAAAAAAAAGTTGGTGGTTTGAACCCACCCAGGGGCTCCGTGAGAGAAAGATCTGGTGATCTGCTCAAGTAAAGATCACAGCCTAGAAAACCGTATGGGGCAGTTCTGCTTAGTCACATGGAGTCGTTATGAGACAGAATCCACTCCACGGCACCCAACAAGAACAATGCATATACCACACTTTGTTGATCCTCAGCTGTAACTTTTTTTTAATCTTTGGTTTTTAATTTTTTATTATTGTACTTTAGATGAAGGTTTACAGAAGAAACTAGCTTCTCATTAAACAATTAGTACCCATATTGTTTGGGACATTGGTTACCAGCCCCACGACATGTCAACACTCTTCCTTCTGGAACTTGGGTTCCATATTATCAGCTTTCCTGTCCCTTCCCGCCTTCTAATCCTTGCCCTTGGGCTGGTGTACCCCTTTAGTCTCATTTTGTTTTATGGGCCTGTTAATCTTTGGCTGAAGGGTGTACCTCAGGAGTGACTTCATTACTGAGCTGAAGGGGTGTCCGGGGGCCATACTCTCGGGGTTTCTGCAGTCTCTGTCAGGCCAGTAAGCCTGGACTTTTTTGTGGGTTAGAGTTTTGTTTTACTTTTTTACTCCAGCTCTGTTTGGGACCCGCTATTGTGATCCCTGTTTGAGCAGTCAGTGGTGGTGGCCGGGCACCGACTGGTTGTGCTGGACTCCATCTGGTGGAGGCTGTGGTAGTTGTGGTCCATTAGTCTTTTGGACAAATCTTTCCCTTTGTGTCTTTGGTTTTCTTCCTTCTCCCTTGCTCCAGACAGAGTGAGACCAGTGGAGTATCTCTGATGGCCACTTACAAGTTTTATGACTCAGCTATAACTTTTTAAGTGATGACATCTAATGAATGACTCTCAAATCTCCGCCTCCACCCTGGCCTCTTCCTTAAAACCCCTTGTCTTAATTATCTAGTGCTGTTATAATAGAAATAGCACAAGTGGATGGCTTTACAAACGGAAGTTTATTCTCTCAGAGTTTGGAATGCTAGAAGTCCAAATTCAGGGTGCCAGCTCCAGGGAAAGGCTTTCTCTGTTTGTTGGCTCTGGAAGAAGGTACTTGTCATCAATTTTCCTCTGGTCTAGGAGCTTCTCAGCAGGATCCCACGCCCAAAGGACGTGCTCTGCTCCTGGCACTACTTTCTTGGTCGTATGAGGTCCCCATGTCTCGCTGCTCGCTTATCTCTTTTATATCTCAAAAGAGATTGACCTAAAACACAACTTAATCTTGTAGACTGAGTCCTGTGTCATTAACATCGTAGAGGTAGGATTTACGACACATAGGAAAATCACATCAGATTACAAAATGGTGGACAATCACACAATACTGGGAATTATGGCCTAGCCAAGTTGACACATATTTTTGGGGGACACAATTCAATCCATGACACCCCTTTCCTCATTTGCAAACACCTACAGGGTATGTCCTTTAAATGTTCCACCTGTGCCTTAAATTCAGCTCTCAAAAAGAATGCAACAGCTTCCTTCCCAAACTTGCTTCTCTAGATCACGGTTTCCACAGGCAGCATTGACATTTCTCCATTCTCTAGGACTGGGGACCTCAGAGCCAGCTTGTCTCCTTGCCCTTTCTCCTCTTGCATTCCCTTGCTCACCAGGTCCTGCCACCTGCAGTCATGGCCCATGCTGTCTTGAAATATAGTTACTTGTGTTTGTATTTTAACAGCAGAAATCATGGTGGTTTTATTTATTTTTTGTTTGTTTTTTTTTCAGACCCACTGTGCCTGCCAGGTATCTCAGACATAATTGGTGCTCAGTTGTTACACAGTGAATGAATGAATGAATAATAGGCTACTTTGATTAATCAAATATCCTGGTTAGTAAGAAGTTCATGCATACTTTATATATCAATTAACAATCTTAAAATAATCAGACTATTATAAAATACCCAGCAATGAAAACTACTGAAAGCAATTTGGTGTTCTTTTGAAGATTCAGAAGGTATTCTAGGATTGTTTAGACACTCTCATTCTAATCTAAAGAGCTCTTGTTCATATCTTGAAGAGCTAGTTTCAATTGAAGGACAAATGCATTTTACTGTTTTATGTCTGTCACTATGGAATTTTGTGAGTTTGTGTGAGGTGGGTAGTTTTCTAGGTGTGATGTGTATGTATGTGTTACGTGTAGGATGGATGGATGTGTATGGATGTGTGCTGGAATTAGGGTGTGCATGGGATGTTTGTATATAGAGTGGGTTGTATTACATAGATCTGTACGTATAGAAATGTGAATGCCTCTCCTCATGTGGAAGTACATTGATAAGTGTGGCATTTAGGATGGGCATCTTGTGTGTGAATGCATAAAATGCCTTCATGGATATATATGTATATATTGCATTTATGTGTTTCTAAAAGGTACTATAGGATGTAGTATAGAATAGTGTGAAGAGTGAAAAGAACAGATGATTTGGAATCAATTCTGTGTTAGTCATTCACTGGCTGTGTGACCTTGGGAAAGTTACTTAACCTCTCTTGGCTTTAGTTTTCTCATCTGTCGAATGAGTTTTTCACAAGGAGTTACTGAGATAACACATATAAAAAATACTTAGGATGGTTCTCGAAACATAGCGGGCGTTCAATAGATTGTTTTCTTCTTGCCATGTGTGCGTGTGTGCGTGCATGCGTTTCAAGAAATTCAGAGCCCGTTTGAGGGCTACCTCTAACCCTGTTGCTGCTTCCAGCTGGGCCATGGGTCCCACATGTCTGGGAAGCTCTGCCAACTGCCTTCCAACACTCACAGTTAGCACCATTGTCCCAGCCTTTTCTCCATTCAGCACCAGGCTCATGGCTGCTCTGCGGCTCTGGTGGGAGCAAAGGGCACTAGAGGCACCAACTGGTGATTTACGACTTTTCTGCTACTGTAATTCACTTCTGGAACCTCTCTAGGAGTGACTGTTATGAAGCTTTCATAAACTTCTGCTCTCCCTCCAGCCCCTCCTCTCAGATAATCAGATTTGGGAACATAGTACTCCCTCTTAGCAGTTACTAGAGCACAAGCTATCTCTTGGCCCTTAGGTCTCTTTCACAGGCCTGAATCCTATTAGAGCGTATAGTGGGAGAGTGAATTTGCCCCAAATTATCCTATACCATTTTCCATTAGCATAACATGCTGTTCAATATCTGAACTCTCCCCTTTGGGAGAGTCGTCTGGCTGTTCGAGCTCACATATCTAGATGCAGCAAGGTATTTGCAGTCTGGTCACCTGGCCATTGGCTCACTAACACCCTGGCACTGGGAACTGGACTGGAGGGAATGAAGACTCTGAGAAGTTCAGTAATTGGCCTCAGGCCATACAGCACTTTAATGAGAGAGGGTGTGGAACTCAAATTTTCATGAGTGGTCTCATCTAACTGCAACAGTGTCTGGGAAAATCTTTTGTAAATTGTGAAGAGTATAAATCATGATGGTTGCTATTATTACTATTTGTTTTTGAATCTTGTTGTATCCTGTTGCGTTCAAGAAAATAAAAACGTGTCTGACTTCCAGAAATCCTGATATACATACCTCTGAATTTACCACACTAAGACCAAAACCACACCCAAACCCACTGCCGTCTAGCCAATTCCAACTCATGGCGACTCTATAGGATAGAGTAGAACTGTCCCGCAGGGTTTCCAAGGCTGTAAACCTTGATGGAAGCAGATTGTCATAGCTTTCTTCCGAGGAGTGGCTGGTGGGTTCAAACCGCCAACCTTTCAGTTAGCAGCTGAGCAGTTAACCACTGCGCCACCAAGGATCCCTTCACACCAAGAAAAGAAGAAGAAATCACTCTGAATTACCAAACGATCCTTTGTTTTGTCAAGTGATTCACAGCAGAGTTTTCTGAAAATTTGGGATGATTCTCTTGTCTAGCCCTTCCCATGTACCACGTAAGAGTGGTTTCCTGGGTGTCACTCAGTTTTTGCCCTGCTTGCATACAACCTCTACTATCATTCCCTTGATATCTTTCACTATATTGCCTCACTTCTTTTAAACTTAAACTTTTTTTAAAAAGGAAACTTTATATCACTATCCACAAATGAAAAACTAGTATTACTTGCCATAAGAGAAAGTAACCGTAATAATGAATACGATGAAAATAAACCAAAAAGCGAAGAGTTTATAATTCTAGTTATCCGTTGCTGCTTGCCCATGCGCTAAGCCTGAGGCCTGCCCTAAGTTACAAAGGAAGATCAGTAAGTGTTTCCACCAGTTGCCATCCAGTCAACTCTGACTCATGGCAGCCCCCTGTGTGTCAGAGTAGAACTGTGCTCTATGAGATTTTCAGTGGCTGATTTTTCAGAAGTAGATCTCTGGGCCTTTGTTCGAAGGCGCCTCTGAGCGGACTCAAACTCCAGCCTTTGAGTTAGCAGCTGAGTGAATTAACCTTTAGAGACATATTAATACCTAACTGAGACTTTCTTCTTGAGATAACAAGAAAAATTGAAAGAGAATTGAAAAGAACATAACTTACTTTTGCTTCATTGTTGTGTGTGAACGACCTAAAATCAACTCCTATCCCTTACCGCCCTAGTTCAGTAGTTCCTCAGTTTTTTTCCAAATACAAAAGCTCCATTTTAATGGTAAAATAGCCATGGTCTCCCCTCCCCTTATGATAATTCTTATACATTTCTGTCTATATTTAGACAGTACATTTTGTACCTGATTATTTCAAGGGCTCCTTATAGTAAATCTAGGCTCTTGTACATCTGTGCAGAGTGAATACGCATGAAGGAGTCCTGGCTTCCAGAATGACTAGCCCTGTGAACATAAGCATTTGTTTATAGACAGTGAGCTACTGGGTGGAGAAGCTGGGAAGGAATCTGAGAAACAGAACACTCAAATGTTAGGATTTGCTGTCCCTAGAAGAATATTTGGAAATGAAGCAAATTGTCTCAGGGATTACTGACATGTAATCAGTGAATCAGATTCAGTTTAGACAGATTTGATTAATAGTAAATTTTCAGAAAGCCAGTGAGGTCTTCTGGGACCAAGTTTTCTGTCCCTTATGGAGAAAGCTTATGACGATAGATGCGTTGAATGGACAGGGCTTTAAATGCTCACCTTTTTAGTCAGAGGATTTGTCACACTAGGAAATTTTGGTATTTAAAGGAACTCTGTTGTAGAATTTCAAATTCCTGTGGAATCCAGACTTTCTGGAGCCACTGAGGCCCGGCTTGATGACCCCTCATCCCCAAACTATTGCCCTGAGGAGATCTTTAAACCTTGAACCAAAACTATCCCCTGAAGTCATCTTTGAACCAAATAGTGGTTTAGCCTAATTAGAAAAGAATGTCTGCATTAAGCAGTACAGGTAATCTCCGATATACAGTGTGTTTGAGTTACGACAACCGCACTTAGGACAACCGCACAAATGACCATCTTTTTTTTTTGGTACATCTTGGTGCAGTGGTTAAGAGTTTGGCTGCTAACCAAAAAGGTCACCAGTTCAAATCCACCAGCCGCTCCCTGGAAACGCTATGGGTGAGTTCTACTCTGTCCTATAGGGTTTCTGTGAGTTGGAATCCATTCCACAGCAACAGGTTTGGTTTTGTGTTAGTATCATTAGTGATATGTACTACATACGATGTTGCAGTGCGTAGTTTTCTGATGTTATCATTCTCAGATTTTACTCACAGGTGTTTATATATAATATTTTCAACCCCCAAAGACAAGTAAAGATTGGCTACATAAAGATACTGATAATGAAATGTAATAATAATGAAAATTTAAAAAAATATAAAGAAGTATTTGACTTACGTCAGAGTCGATTTATGACAGAGTCATCGGAACAGAACCCCGTCGTGTCAGGACTACCTGTATACTGTTTTAAAGAATTATCTATATGTGATCAAATTGACAACAGCAACTCAAAACGGCAAATGAGAAGTTTGGGGGGTACTGAATTTGTGTTAATGATGATGAAAAATATTTGGACAAAGGTGATACAACTTGAAGACTGTAACCCATGTCACTGTACTGTACATGCAGAAATTGTTGAAGTGGTGTATGTTTTGTTTTGTATATTTTCACCAAAAAATAATTAATTAAAAATAAAAAGAAAGGACCTCTGTTGTGACTCCTAATGACAGAGATGATGGGAAGGCCCAGGAATGACAGTTCAACAGAGAGCTTGGAGCCTGGGTGACGTAGTAAAGTGGGCGCTGTGTGATCTTTGGTGAGTCATTTCTGATTTTTTGATTTTCAGTTTCCCAAGCTATAAAATGAGGCGATCAGAATAATCTGTAAGTGTCTTTCCAGACCTAAACCATCGTTCTATGCTATGTCTATTATATTGCCTCTATATTTGTGTCTTGGTTCTCCCCTCGTCCGTCTCAAGATTTCTCTCCAATAAGCCAACCTGCTTTTTAGGGATTTGTTAGAGGAGAGGCCAGATCAATGCTCAGATTCTCACTCTCCAGTTGCAGCGTCAGTTGGAAATAGGGAATCAACATGGAGCTGTCAATCTGAATTTCAAATGAGCTGAGATTGGCAATGAGACTAGGTAGAAACAATTTAAATTACACCCCGCACAGCAGCGCACCC